>CM046390.1:26159724-30959724 GCA_025413875.1 Rhododendron molle | reverse complement strand
ACAAGATGCAAGGTTCTCTGCACGAGTATTCTTTACTGCTTTCTAGGATTGAAAAACAGAGACCCCGGGCAGAAAGCATATCCCGTTCAAGAACGTGCATATATACTTCATAGTCACTATCCAAGAGGCTATCTTATCTCAGTCACTCAACGCACGAGTAGCCCCTGCACCCTCAACCTCCTCACTATCATCATCCTCATCGGTATAATCACAATCATCATCACAATCAAAGTCTGATTGCAACTTTTCTCCCCTCTCTGCATCTTGTCTATTGTTCTCTTCAGTCTCAAAGGCTCTACTAACGTTCCCCATTTCTTCAGTTTCTCCGCCCCTCCTGTAACTGACCAGTTCTCTATCGACATTAACCTTCCTAGGACTCAGCAAAACCAACTCAGCAAGCTTTCTCCTAGCCAAATACAAAGCATTCGGTTCTATCAACTCCCCCTTCTTATAAGCCTCCCTGAGAAAAACCGTGTGAAGCTTCCCATGATTACCCCTGGTCGATATATAAAATATCCCCTGGTGTTGAAGAAGGAAATCCTTGAGCTTCTTTGGCAAATCCATCGGCAACCGAAAATGTGCAATCCTCTCTAAAGTAATCTTCTTCTCCACAGTCAACGACACCAATTCGTGAACCATTGCCACAGCCCTCTTCTCCATCCGCTTCTGCGCCTCCAACGACCTCAAATCATACCCCGAGATATTGTCATAAGGCGACCAGTACGGAAGCCGCTGCCACTTCCACACAGCAATCTTGTAATACTTCCCAATCTTAAACCCGGGTGGGAAATTCACAATAAACGAAAACCTAATATTCTCAGCATCTATTCCTTTCTCCCTATACTCCTTCTCCCTAAGTCTCTCTATAGCACACACGGCAAGCTTCTTATCTCTATCCACAACCTCAATGTACTTACTCCTACTCTCCTTAGCATCAAACAATCGAAAAAACTCCGGGTACTTGAGGATTACCGAGAATTCGAAGTCATCCGGAAGCCCAAAGTCTCTTCTTGCAATCCTAACGTGCTCAAGCGGAAGCCGGCCGGTGTTGGACAGCATCAAGAGCTTCCTGAGACGGGTCACGGCATCGGGTACTTGGGCAAGGAGGGCTTGGTTTTCTTGATCAATCTGAAGCTGGGCTTTCCGGGTTAGCCGGCAGTAGAGGATTCTCTGGACCGGGTGCTCGAAGATCTCGAAGACGTGGGGGAACTTGAGGATGAACCGGCCGGCTTCGAGCTGCTTGAGGCCGAGGCCGCGCTGGGCGAGGGCTTCGAGGCGGGAGACGGAGACGATGGAGGAGGGGTGAGAGAGGATCAGGGCTTGGAACTTGAGGACTTTCCGGGTTTTCTTCTCGACTTCCATGTAGTTGTCGTAGCCGTGGTCGCGCACGCGCTGGAGCTTCTTGGGAATGGAGGTGGACTGTGACTTGGGTCTTGTTTGAAGGATTGAATGGAACAGTGAATTGGGTTTGAAGGTTAGGGTTTTGTGCTTCCACATTTTGGAGGAATGAGGGAAGGGGATGGGAATCCAGGTTTGTGGTGGGTTGTTTAAAGTTTGGGGGGGATGGGTGTAAGTTATTGGACTGTTTTGGGGTAATTTTGAGTTTTGTCAAAAGAGATGGTGTTTAGTGTAATTTTGAGGTTTGTGAAGGATAATAAGACGTTGGGCCTGTTCGGGCCTAGGCCCAAATGTGATGTGTTGGCCTGCCAGTGGAATGATTGTCACAAAGTCTACAGACCCTGCGCATATCTGAACGGAAATGGATCCTCTCCGGTCTTCCATATTTTGGCCCTTCTTGGGGCTGACTACAATGATCGGGATCGTTCACTAGGAAATTAGCCACGCCAAAAATAATTATTATCGGATATCATTTAGTATACTTTCGTAACGAATTTATCTTGGAGAAAAACGGGGTTTCGAGAAAACATTGCCACACTGGACCAATTTTCTCAAGATAAATGAGTTAAGAAACACATAAGCGACAAAGGTTTCTGGCACATTGGTACCTTGTTAATGAGAGAGAGAGAGAGAGAGAGAGAGAGAGAGAGAGAGAGCATATTAGTGTAACTTAAAAGAATCCTTATTTAATAGCCCCATTTATGCGACCAGAGCTTTCCTTGCAACACAACATTCAGTGCAGTGAAATTGGAAAAAGGCAAAAGTAGGCATGTTTTTTTTTTTTTTTTTCAACGAACAAGATAATCCCATCTATATATATAGAAGAAAAAAGCATGAAAGCTATCTTTTCAGACCAAACATAAATAGAAGAACAAAAGAACAACATCGCATTCAACGCAAAAAGAGAACCAAAAACCAGAATCCGTGACAGGAAATCCCTCCATCGCACAATCACACTACTTCAGTTTCCCCTTCCTATACCATACGACATAAAAACAACAAAAACAATAGACTATTGAGAACCGAGTCAATACCCGAACCGCCACCCTTCACCAGGGTTCGTTCTTGACTCAACCATTCTTTGCAACTTTTCATAGGTCCTATAAATGGTTTCGCCGATCTGAAAAATAGACAAACTAGGATAAACTTGGAGGATAACTGCACCCACGTTAATTGCAGTGAAGAGCAGATTTGATCCTCTGAATCGTGCGAGAGATGAGACAGTTGACCGTGTCAACAGACTCCATCGTGAGCTTGGCCGAAGGAGGATTATTAACCAAAATTTGGAACCCCAAAGTCAACAGGGACCCACCACTGCCTTTAATTGAAATGTCCTTACAGTCGTTAGAGCTAGCAGAATCAGGAAAACAATCTGGAACGATCGCGAATCCTGATGGCAGGAGAGCCACAGAGGTAGAATCTCCTCCGTTCATAACCATCTGCATCGCACCTACGTCAACTGCTGTGTACACTATAAGCGAGCCCGATGCATCTGTTTGCGTCTCTTGCAGTATCAACATGGCATTCTGGTTCGTATTAGCAGCCTGCAACGTCGATCTAACACAAAATTAGTAAAAATTGCAAGGAAACCTGTGCGGTATTGTTTTCTGTTCGATGTTTCCTATTTCCATTTGCCGGGAATCATTACAAAATAGGTTGGTGAATTGTTTCTGAAAACAATGACAAAATGGATGACTGTTACCAAACTACACACTTCTTTTGTTTCCGTAAAATGGAAAACTAAAACACTACCAAACACAAACAGGCCATAAACCCATTCAGTTAAGAGTGGATAACTACTCACGGTAGCACGAAGAAGAGAAACACAGTTGGCACGATCTTGGCCCTTGGCCACGTGGACCATCTCTTGCATTGGCCCACCATGAGATAACTCATCCCACTCGCTCCTCAGTTGCTCATCTCGCAAGAAATCAAACAGACGTTGATGCGTTATGGGCATCCAAACTGATGTTGTGGCACTCAACACAATTCCAGATGGTTCTCCAGGTTTATCCACGCTATTCCGTATAATCAACCTTGCCTCTTCACCCACATTTCCAGCTTGAACTAGCTGCCACGCATGCACGGTTGCACAGACCCCGGCACAGAAATCGCGAGTCATGCGTTGGGCCAACTTAACCATGCTTGCCTTACCATGCAATGTAATTTCTGTTAAACATGGGATTTCATTAGAGTCAAATTAGGAATTTAAAAGAGAAAATAAGGGTGATTTAAACGAGGTGGTACCTGAATGATCTTCGACAGAAGAGATGGAAGAGAGGACAGCCAAGCACTCGCACTGCCTTTGTAGGGTGGCAAGCCATCTTTGTGCACCAAAGCCCATGCCAGAGCTGAGTAATGGTCGGTACTGATGGTGGACTACACTCTCATCATATTCTGTATGTTCAACCCACATTACCTGCGATTTATTTCTAGAATTAGCACCTGCTTCTGGATTCTAGTTTTTACGCACCATCAAGGATTTGCTTCCACTGTTGATTACTAGTACTTGAGAAGGTCACAAACTGAGAGAGAGAGAGAGAGCATATGTATAGGAGGCTGAAATATTTACCTACGTGGTTAACTAAAGATGGATACATTCTTATCTTTTTTTTTTGAAGGTAACATGGATACATTCGATTCAGTGTTTTTCCATGAGGGTAGCCATAACGACTCCCAGAAATTCAGGGGACTCCCTTCATAACAATTCATTATTTAATTTATACCACTAAAGCACACCACATTTCCCGGATTTCCCAGTAAGACCCAAATATTTCCGTCTAAGGGGATCACTACCTCATATTTTGTTGAGAAGCAATGACCAATGATTACCACAATGAATGAGTGAGTGTTGCATCTTCATGTGTGTAAGCCCATGCAATTCGTCTGTATGTATGTGCATGTTGAGAGAGAGAGAGAGAGAGAGAGAGAGAGAGAAAGAGACGGTAAACCACACACCCCGATAAGAATCCACAAAATCAAGGCTACTATACAGGCTTAGGAAAGATGAGTCGTGAAGTCAACCATAAAGAGGCAATGTTACTAAGGATAAGACAGGAACAACACGCTTTCCGTTCACTTGCAAAATATAAATGCATTCAAAAAACTTGATAACATTGTTTTAGAAGATAAACAAGAGACAGGTAAATTTTTAAGTTGGAAGAAGTACAATGTAAGACTGTATCCAGGTAATACAGCCTCGAGACTAATAAACAAACATGAGAGAGAGAGAGAGAGAGAGAGAGAGAATAGAAGCATCAGAAACATATTCTATACATCACCAGTTGAAAAATCCAAGGCCTTCACGAATACATATGACATCTCTAAGACATTTGAATGAGCAAATGTTGCTAAAAAATTCAACATCATCGAAATGGGGATCTCCTTGGTTTTCTCCTCTCTGAACTAGTAGACTAAGAAGCATAGTCGACACTTCTAAGCCAGACACCGACAATTGTCGGACTCCAGTTACTTCCAACTGTTGCTTTGACTATTTCAGCCAGGTTACCCTTTGGATACTCTCATTAATCGTGTATTTACACGTAAAACTCAAAGTTTGACAAATATCCACATTTATCAAACCTGTTAATCAGTCCTTGGATCTCATTTTGACATCTTATGTATATCCTAAAGCTCAATACTTCCGAATTGTTTAAGAATAGAGTTGCCTAGAACGTATGATGCACTATTTTTTTTTCCACTTTGTGAAACTATTTTCTCATTACTTTGATATTTTAAACGACAATCATAACTTACAAAATAAAGGAACAGTTTGTTTTCATGTATGTAAAAAATGGACAAAAACTTGTGCAGTGTCCCTGCCATTCTGTTATTTTGTAGAAATTGATGTGTCATGTTGTATTCTTTTCTTTAAGTCCTATTTCCGGGGTTCTAGCTAGGAGTAGACATAACTTGTGCAGTGTCCCGGCCATTCCGTTTTTGTAGAAGAAAATTAAGGTGTCATGTTGTATTCTTTTCTTGAGTCCTATTTCCGTGGTTCTAGCAAGGAAAGACCAAATCAAGCCTTGAAATCTGGACGTTAGAGAGTATTTAATCAAAATAAGCACATGCCTCAGTAAAATAGTCAGAAGGTTCAGATTCTTAGTACAACCCCACTATCCATTATTGAAACCGAGCTCCTCTAAGATATTGTCACCTGATCACTAAGTATAATAAATACAAGTATATTTGATACATTGCCAAGTAACCACTTTTTGTAGACCCAAAATGGAAAATATCTGGACATAGGCAATCTCAACAAATATAAAGGGCCAGTTTGTTTGACGGGACCAATAGTGAAAGAATATATAATCTCACCAGATATAAATGACATCACTATAAAGTAATCAAATTAATAATACCACCCCATGGGATTGTACATCCCACACTTCGAGGAATTATAAATCAAAGGCGTGTTTAATTTTGGGTCATAATAAGTCTAAATTCTTTAACCAAACACCCTTGTATATACAGTTCAATCCGATGTTCACATTTGGTCAAACAGATAGACCCTAGTAAATGCTCATGTAAAGATTGAACCAATAATACACTACATTTCTGTACCTTGGAATAACCATTTGGCATATCCTGAACAATGCAACCAGAAGGAAGCCTCCGGCAGTTGGCAAATGAGTGTGCATCTGAAAATTGTTGGCTGCCGTCAACAGACACATCAACCACAGCCCACACCCCGTCGGCAATATGTTTGCATAACCGTAGAAACTTGATATGACGAACAGGAACCAGAGGTGAAAGAGCCTGGAACTCCGCATGCATCTACAGAGAAAAATAGTGCCTTTTAGGATTTATGGCTTAGGAAAAAAAAAATCAAAGAAAGTTCAGAGGCAAATACCAATTGCAGAGAACAATTTCTAGATGCATCCATGCCGCTAAAAATCACATCTATAATAGATGTTCTTCCAATCGTGCAAGGGAACATTTCTGACCATTGATTCTGCAAAGCATATAAAGTCATCATTAAGCATAATATATCATGCATTAAACTGATCCAGAATGCACTCGTAAACACAGCAAGAAATAAGAGAAATATCTGCAGCAAAAATGCATCAGAAAGCAAAAAAATGGCATATAAGATGCAAACCTATAAAAAAAATTCAAAGGAGAGAAAACATGAGCAACAAGATATCTAAGGATTGAATAGCTTACTGCATCCATCAACATCTGCACAAGGGCCAAGCTATTGGCCATCACCGTACCCATTGCCCTTGTAGCCTCCGCTACAAAGCCACTGGGTTTCATTCCAATACAAGGAGGACACAACTTGATGTACTCCTCCTCATTCAATGCTTCCCTTCCCCCACCATCTAAGCTTCGGATCCAGAGAGGATCATCAATCTGAGCCAACTTAATTAACTCATCCAATGCACGTAATGCCAGATCTAGGAATACCGATTTCTGAAACGAATCATCATGTGCTATGCCATTAGGTTGTGTTGGCACTGTGGGCATAACTGGTAACGAATTCAAAATGCCATCTTTCGAATCAAGTCCAATGGGAAATGTGGTGTCTACTGAGCTTAAACCACTGAAGCCATTTATTCCAACAGCAAGTTGCAAGTTAGTGTTTGACATTGGAGGGTGGACAGCGCCAGCAAATGAAGACAATGGCCTTCCCAAAAACTTATTCGCCAGGGTGGAGATCCGATTTAGTTCTTCCTTCAGTCTTGCATTCTCGACCCTGAGATGGTGCTTCTCAATAGATATTTCGCCCAGAATCGCTGGCCCACCACAATTGCTGCAAATTGGGTTCCCCATGGCCTCCTTCATTCTTATATTGTCAATTACAAGTTCCTCATTTTGTTGTTTGAGGTAACTGTTCTCATGGCGCTCCGCTTGAGTCTGATTAAATCAACTTATTTCAGTTTTAGAACTCATTCCACGTCAAAAATAAAAAGAATCACAAACGACAGCCCGGGCAAAAAGATCGAAATTACCTTCATTTGGGTCCGTCGATTCTGAAACCAAAACTTGACTTGTTTGCCCTCCAAGGATAGCCTCTTACCAAGTTCCAACCTCTCCTTCTCATCAGGATGATTATTCATCTTGAAGTAACTATAAGAATCAAGAAGCACAACTTGCATTAGCAGAACTCTCAAAACATATACAGCAATAAGCAGCAAAAGTAGCAAAGTTTACGCTTCAAGCTCTTGAATTTGCTGGGGAGTGTGTCGATGGTATTTCTTCCTTCCTTTATGTTTATTCCTGGTGGCATCTTGATCATCGCCCGATGCACCTTCCACATTATCACTCTCGGACCGACTCTCGTGCACGTCCTCTTTCAGCCTTCCCATTAGATAATTTTCCTCCATCAGAGCCATCTCACTTCTTTGTCCCTCCATCTTAGGTTTCTGAAATCAAACCAACCAAAACCCAACTCAATATAAGACAACAAAATGAGCAAAATCTTGAAATGTATCAATGCACCGGTATATTAGACAGGAAGCCTACAAAGGCAAAAGAGAGAGGGCGGGCAATGAGCTGCCCCAAAGGAGCAGTGGACATGGTATTGTAGGAACTAGCAACCACCACCATTCTAGAGTCCCCACGGCCATTGCCGCCGCCACTACTACCAATGAAACCCCCAAGACTCATCACTCATCTAGCGGTGGAACACTTGTTCTCGCTTTTGTTCTCTCTCTCTCTCTCTCTCTCTCTCTCTCTCTCTCTCTCTAGAATAATCAATAACACTTCCAAACTATTTCAACGTTTTCTTCTCATATCCTGCATTTGACATCAAGAAATGACTCAACTCACCAACCAAAACCCACCAAAATTTAAGAACAACAATAAGGGTTGGTACAAGCCAACCAAAACCCTTATTGCTGCTTAATCTTTCTCAGTCAAGTTTCTCTCTCTTTAAAGAATCAAGAAAACCCTAGTTTCAGATAAGTTGACCCTTTATAGCTGTCATCAGCAGTCAAGATGCCCCAAAAGGACGAAACCGAAGCGTTCAAAATGATGAGAGAGAAAAGGGAAGAAAAAAGTAATGAAAACACATTAAAATATAAACACAAAACAAAAAAAAGTGAAAGCCAAACCATTGCATATCTGTACAAAAAAAGTTCAGCGACTTTTCAATAGCTTACAAAACACATACTACCAAATCAGGGGAAAAAGACCCAGTTGACTCTTTTGCTCTACGGATAAAAAAGCTAACCTTTTCAATGTCCCAATTCCAGATAAAAAATAGTGGGAGAGAGAGATATACAGAGAGAGAAGATAGATACAAAAACTCTGATTTGTGGGCCTATGCTTTTATCTCCGCAGTACCTCTCTTCTCTAGTGTTGGTTGGGATCTAACCCAGAGACTATATACAACTCTAGAACACTTGTTTTGAGTGCAAGTATGCATAAAAAAAGTTGGGTTTTGAGCAGGTTTGGAGCTGACTTACAATGACTCCAATGGCGCACGCCAAACAATGGGGGTGAGGTGGGCTTTTTTGGGTTGATTTTTCAAACCCTTTTTGCAACTCCCAATTGGTTGCAGAAATCGAAGCTCTACAGAAAAAAAAAAGGATAGTGTTTCCCTTGAGAAGAGAATCACCCCCACCAGCAGCGGGTTTCAATGGATTCCATGCATTTTTGGGGGGTTTTCTTGCTCAAATCTGTTCTTTGAGCAAAAAGGGAAATGAGAAAAAAGGGGATGGATTTTTGAGCAAAAGGGCAGAAATGGGAGGGGGGAGGTGGGGTCCCCCTAAAACTGTGTTCGTGATGTCCGCCAGGCGCCCCCACGATGGTGTCTGACTCGTGCGCACCCGCGCGTGTAGATGACTCTTCACTGCCAGAGGAAATTGGGTGTGGAGAATTGAAATGGAACGAGATGGGTCGGAGTTGAATTTATAGTCTCCGATTTTAGTAGTATTTCGGTATTTGTTGGAGCGAAATCGAAAATGGTATGGCAAATAAATCTCAATTCATGAAAAGTACATGGAAAAAAATGGACGTTTCAGATTCACAGTATACACAAAAAAAAAAAAAAAATTCACAGCACAACGTTTCAAATGTACACTATTGTGTGTGAATCTGAAACGTACATTTTCTTCATGTACAGTTTTATGAATTGAGATTCATGTACCCTACCAAACACCGAGCGAAATTGGGTGGGAGAATTGGAGAGGTGGTGGAGTCAGAAAATAATTTTGCTGTAATAATGTAGTTTGTAATTTAGTATAAATTTCTCAATCAATAATCCTCCATTTAATTTGCAATGACCTCGTCATGAGAATTGACAAGGTACTGATGTGACAAACTATTACTCTATGAGTAGAGTACGAAAATCAATTTCTACGTGTAATTAACTTTTGTACTCTATTCTTGAAGTACATTTGGTAATTTGTGAAGGGTAATAATTAATTTTTTTTTTCTAAAATTAATTTGAGTAGCCATTTCGCCAAGATAAATCTGACATCTGCCATGACAAAAAACTGCAAAAAAAATTAAATTAAGAAATTGTACCGGTAATTAGGAACCTGGGTGCGTGTTGGCCCAATCTAGGCCGCCCATGCTCGGCCATGAACGGCTCATATTTTATCTCGACTGGACAACTAAAATTTGTTCGATCGAATGAAATTTGAGCCGTCCATTATCGAACATGGATGATTCGGATAGGACCAATACTCATGTTGTCCCCTTGGCGCAGTAGGGTCTCCCATTTAGCTAATTAGGAAGCCTAACAAAAAAAAAAAAAAAAAAAAAGAGGCATCTTTTCTAAGAGAGTTCCCCTTTTTTTCTTTATTTTTTTAAGTGTTCTGACGAATTTGTGCACATCTCTATTAATCTCAAATTCCTGAAGTTAACGACGATAAATCTCCAATGACTTCAAATGAATTGACAGCCCCTCCGAAGTTTCGAATATAATATTTCAAAAGGGTGATAGTCTTAATCATCATGCCAATCTATTGATATTTACCGGAGTTCCTCCCTCAATGGAACCATAAAGAAGAAGGTCAAACCTGTCACAAGTCCAATATGGCAGTAATTCATATGTTCTAACAAATATCAAGTTTTAATTATTTATAACACATACGTGAACCAAATTTATTTATGTGCACCTCAACCAATTTCTCAAAACTCATCTTCACCATATGCCAGTGGAAGCTTGATTTAAGTCGCATATGAATCAGCTCCCATAAAAATTAGTAGCAGGTGAGAGGTTTTAAATCTCAAATTTAATCTAAACCTTGATCGTGAACCAAACTCCAAGAGTTTACTACCAAATGTCGTGCGTTTTATGGTGTTCTCCCCGAGGCCCTAGCATTACCAAATGCAATCTAATTTTTTTTACCATGTTTGTTTTGGAATTTTGGATTTTGATTAATGAATTGAAAGAGATATATAGAGAAATGAAAGTAATAATTGAGAGAAAATTTATTGAGGATCGTGGGCAGAGAGAAAAGGTTGAGACTTGAGTCCCAAAGCGAATGTTAAAGGAGCCATCATAAGACCAAGGGGTTGGCCTAGTAGTTGTGGCACTCCCTTAACAGGTCAAATGATGGGTTCAAGTCTTGTCACTGCAAATTGCAGCACCTCTTCCCGTATCCCTTCCTATCGATTAACAAAAAAAAGAGAGGAGCTATCGTGGCTGCGTGGGCTGTTGTGCCTTTCCACGTGATCAGGTGTGTCCTGAACGTTATCCATTGGTGGAGGTTTTTAGGTTGTAGCGATTGCCCTTTTCGGTGGATACGTCCTAGATCGTTTGTTGTGGGATCGATAGTACGTATTATATGACCCGAAATGATAACTTATTTGTAACGGTTTACCGTCATGTAGACAATCGCATCTGTCATTATTGAGTGTGATTTAGTTGTCTTTCCGATATTGTTTATGGAGTTACTAGTTTGAGTCGAGTGCATGACCTGTGTTCTTCAGTGTATTGTATCTTTATAATTCGATTATCTAATCTTCTTTTATATATAATAATGACAGTGATCTACTTCAAAAAAAAATGGATACTCCTATGTGTATGTGCTGAGAGAGAGAGAGAGAGAGAGAGAGAGATTGAAGCCATTTCCTTTTACCTCCCCTTCACGTTGAAAAGTGGAGTAGCTGGCAATATTAATGGGTTCTTCCTAAACAAGAATCTGAAAGACATGATCAACATATTTTAGGGCAAACATTTAACTCTCAGAATATCTTATATATTGCTAGTTTATTGCTAACTTGAATTCCATGATAATGAAATCATTTTCAATTAATGCAATTAATTATGTTTGCATTATTCGATCTTTGTTAACGAAAAATCACGATCGATCATTGCCCAGTACCAAGCCATGCAGTAAACCGTCTTCTCTGCCATTAATGATTTCACATTTGAAATAATCACCTTGGTGTGTTTTTTTTTTTTTTTTTTTTTGTCTTCCAAGAATTTTATATATTAGACTCGTGTCCACTTTGAAATCTACAAAAATATCATCCTGATCGATGAGAAAAATCTACAACAGTAAAAATTATAACCAGAATCTAAAAAATATCTCTAACAAAAAAGAAGAGGATAGTTTTACTGTTTTTCTATTTTTAAATTTTAATCCATAGTATCATATATACTTTTTAGATTTATTTTGTCGAGACAAAGACTTAACTAGCACTGTATTTTAAAAATACTTATTCTCTGTCAGAATAATTAATATAGACTAAACAGTCTCGCCTAGTCCACCGCACATCAGCGTGAGCAGAGAAAGTTCATCACCTATGCTAAATTTTCTAAACAACTTCGAAGTTCGAAAATGAATGAAAAAAATGCACTCCGCCATAGTGGGACGAGACCTAATTAGAGCACCGATCATGTCCAAGAGTATCTCCAACCACGAATGTTAAATTTGACATAATGTAAATGAATGAATTGACATTTGAACATAAGTCTAACTAAGATGTCAATTCTTAGGAGTCGTTTGAGTTCTTCTCTCATACGTTAAATTCGACATGCGAAAAAGTAAATAAGATAAAAAAACGTAAAAACAACATAAACTAAATATATATATATACTAAAATAACGACGCCGACACGTTAGTTGGAGTGGTAATTGTGGTGATGTTAGATTTTAGTAACATTTTTAATCTTCACGTAACTGACGTAAGCCTTAAAAAAAAAAAGCTTAATTAACCCCCCTCGGAGTATTGCTTCCTGAAGTAATTGTATTTTAGCAAATTATAGTTTAAAAAAAAAAAGTATTTAAGGAGTTAATTTCTCTACTTTATAAATTAAAATAATTTAAAGTGTGGAAATTTTCACAAAGATTAAAACTTGGAGACGAAACAGGTAACCAGATTTCGTTTGTAGCCAAGTCAGGCACATGGTAATGCTAGAAAAACAGGATGTTATAGTCCAATGGTAGAAAAAACTGTTGAAAGTAATATACAAGTGCATTAATTGCAAATACATAGTACACAAGGTTTTAGTTACCTCGCGAGTTTCTATTCTCGACGTGAATGACCTATCTTTGATCTGACCACATGAAAGATTAATTGAGATGCGCGTAAATTTGACCAATCACATTTCTGCTGAAACGATAAGAAAGGGAGGACAAAGTGACAAACATTTTCAATCTATAGCTAAATCCGGAGGTGATCTTTTTTACAGTGTTCTAAAACTCGCTGCTACTCGGTAGTCGCTCGGCTAGACGTTTTGGAGAGAGTACTCGGGGAGTAATGCCCACCGAGTAGGGATTAGTCGCATCGGCCAAGACACTTTTGGAGCGAGTGCTCGGCGATGAATACCTTGTTTTAAACCACTGCCTTTTTTTTTTATGGGCTTAATTTTGGCGTCCTGGGCTTAGTACAAGCCCTAAAATTCGTCGGACTTAATAGCTTTATGGGCTCGGACTCGTTGTGAGCTTACAAGTAAATGAGGCCTGCTTCGCGGGTGAGGCTATTGGAGATGAATATTTTCTAGAATAGATTGAATTTCAGTTTTGCAAAGAGAGTTTTCGAGAAAAATGCTACTAGTAATAAAGTAACAGCTTTTCTATTGATTTTATCACTATCTTGTTACATTTTCTTTTAGGGAAATAACAGTATGCACTCCATTTTTTTTTTTTTTTTAACGAATGCAGTCTCAGGCTCTTTGTCTTTTGGTGCTTAAAATTACGCGCAATACAATTTCCAAAGCATATTGAAGACAAATTTTGAAATGTATTTACAAGAAAGTGAAGTAAAAAAAATCATTTCATCATTCTTGTGCTCCATCTACCAGTTTAAATACCCACGATTCAATCCCAAAAAAGAGCAAGGCATTGGGCTTGGTGGAAAAGGGTCTGCTCACGAGCAATGTTAGGGCCTCTTCGGCCTAACTTTTAAAGAGTTTTTCGCACGTTCTTTATTGTTGTTTTTCCATAGTCACAAGATTCGGGTCAAATTTTTTTTATCTCAACGAGAGAAATCGGAAAAGTATTTTACATAGACAAAAATTAAAAATATTTAATATAAGACGACGAAAAAGATCAAAAAAGCAAAATGAAAAATATGATGTAAAAATTTAACCCATATCTTTCAAAAATTAGGAGAAAATAGCCAAAAAAAAAACCCGTGAAAAAGCCCCTTAAAAATTAGGCTGAAAGAGCCTTGACAAATTTTCTTCTTTGAACGGTAGAAACTTGAGCAAGGTAAACCATGTACCAGAGGAAAAAGGGAGAAGTCAAAAAGTCAGCGGTAGGCTTAAGAGCATTTCCAACCCATATTTATATCTTTATTTAAGAGTGTAGATGTGACATATTAATGAGAGATTTTATAATTTATCCATACTTTCTTTAACTTTTTACTTTATTATGGAAAAATCTTGGTTGGGTCCATCGTTTTTTCAGACATTTTGTCTCCAAATTTACTTTTGGTCCTCTAAATCACAATATTTTTGGGTTTTCAAATCTCTAAAAAGACAATGAGTTCTTCCAAAATTCTTCCATAAAATACAAAAAGTAGAAAACAAGAAAAAATTATTGCAAATTTTTTTTAATATGTCACATCCACACCCTCAAATAAAGATATATTAGAAGTGAGTTGGAAATGTTTTGCCGATAAAAAAAGCAGTTAAGGCTCCGTTCCAGAACGTAAATAAGCAGCTTATTTTTTAAGAAGGTAATTTCAAACTAAAAAATTATGTGCTTACGCAAATAATTTTCCTACCATTATAGATCTTGATTGATAGATCTCATTGAGATCTATAATACGGCGCAAAAAAAATTGAAAAATTATTTTTCATTTACATTATTTTTGAGTTTGAAAATATGAAATAAGCTGCTTATTTTTTAAGAAGGTTTCTGGAACGGAGCCTAGTGGTACAAACGATGTTTTGAAAAAATGAGGGGCCGGTCGTGTAATAATGGGTAAACTTTTGGTCCGCTCGCGACTATATCTGGGTCAGCAATCTAGGGTTAGGGTTTTTCCCCGCTAGAAGAACAGCTCTGCCGCCATGGTTCTCAAGTACGTTCTTAGCCTCTAATTTCTTCCATTCATTTCCACTTTCTTCCTTCGATTCTATCGATTTACTAGGATTTCGTTTCTCTGTATGGTAAAGTCTTTGTGTTTTACGAATCGTGATCTTTAATCTCTTCTCTGGTTTCTGAAAAAATGGATGAATGGAGATGAAATTTTGTCTTGACTGTATTTTTCTGCATTGTCCGCAATTAACTGTCCTGTTCATAATTAATGTAATAAATAAGGATTTGTTGGCACTCAATCCTTTGTGCTATTTTCGTACATAATTACTTATCAATTGGTGGATGAGATAGATTGCAGCAAGTCTATGCTCTTTGGCTTCCCACGTTAAGAACTGGGAAAAGAAGGATTTACGAATTGAATCGATTCTTGCGAAAAATCAACACATTGTTCTGGAGTTCATACTTTGCGTTTTATGCACTATCCATTCCAGTGGGTTTTGATTACACGTTTATCATGTCGAATTGATTAATGGTGGTAGGCTCTTACTAACTCATAGCTGTTTCCTTTGTTGGTGCTTGTGGTGGAATATGAGCATAATCTCATCATTGTTAGTGAAACTCATGTTTGTTTAAGGTTGTGCATAATGCACCACAAAACATGATTTTGTGGGTTTGGATGTATAATGTATGCCTTTTGAGCTATGTCCATATGCCAGTCCGTAGAATAATAGAAGACACCATACAACATTCATGATGTTTGGACTGTATGCCAAGAATAGTTGATTATAATAAATTTGTTTGCCAAAACTTATTCAGTTTCAACATCAATTATAGTGAAGTGATGGAGGTGACTCAATTAGTGGTAGGTTTGTGGGAAGTTATATTCTTTCCTTCTTGTTGCAACAGACAACATGTGATGTTTCCTTTGATTTTGCTTGATATCTTGTATCTCTATCTAACTTCATCTGCATAATTTACTAAGTCCTTTCTATGGCGAGTAGAAAATTTGGGTGCTCTATCAAATTCTAATATACTAAGTCTCTCCCCAAATCTTGTAAGTGCTACTTAAAATCTAAAACATGCTAATTTCAGGACCGAACTCTGCCGCTTCAGCGGGGCCAAGATTTACCCTGGGAGGGGTATCAGATTTGTCCGATCAGACTCTCAGGTAAAGTCAATGATTATGTCAATCTGATTTCTATTTGTAGAGGCTGTCTGCAGACTTTAGGGACCTTGAGATGCAGTCCTCTCTGCTTATGTAACTGTTTTATTTCTAGTCAGGTATTAATTAAACTGAAAGTAATTTGTTCTGTTTGCTCAATGAAGGTCTTCCTCTTTGCCAATTCCAAATGCAAGAGGTATTTCCACAACCGGCTTAAGCCCTCGAAGCTCTGCTGGACTGCCATGTACAGGAAGCAGCATAAGAAGGTAGTTTAGATTGGCCGATTTGTTTTTCTGCATCATCATTGGACCGGGGCTTAATCCTTTCATTTATTTGCCTGGTGACCTATTATTTGACCTATTTTCTATGGATTTCCCTTCCTAACACTCGCAGGACATTGCTCAAGAAGCTGTTAAGAAGAGGCGTCGTGCGACTAAGAAACCTTACTCAAGGTCCATCGTTGGTGCTACTTTGGAAGTTATACAGAAGAAAAGGGCAGAGAAGCCTGAAGTTCGTGATGCTGCTCGGGAGGCTGCTCTCCGGTATATGGTTTCCTTTAACTTAGTGATTGTTGTGTTTATGCAGCTATTTTTTAGGTTTTAATTGGGTGTTAATGCAGCTATTGCTGGATGCTAATTTGGGTTTTTTAAAATTCAGTGAAATAAAGGAGAGGATCAAGAAAACCAAGGATGAGAAGAAAGCTAAGAAAGCCGAGGTGATGTCCAAGTCACAGAAGGCGGGTAAAGGTAACATGCCTAAGGCTTCTGCTCCGAAGGGCCCCAAGCTTGGAGGTGGTGGCGGGAAGCGGTGAAAGTCCATTGTCTCCTGCGTTCGTGTTGGGTACTAAAAACTTGAAATGTTCCATGATTTTGTTAGCGCTGATGTTAGTTCTATCGTTTCAGTCGCACTTATTGGGTTTTCACTTTTTTTTTAGTTAATTTCGCGTGTATTGACACCATTTTTGTACACTTTATTCTCGTGCGATTATCAATTCAGGGTTGTTTGTTTCGAGCAATTTTGGTTCTTTTGTTTGAAGCAAGTCTGATTTTCTTCATGGTTTTTGGGGATCAGCTCATGGCATAAAGAAGTGAATTATGATCCAATCATTACAGTATTTTAATTTGAAAGAATCATTACTCAAGCTTTTGTTGATTATTACACTAGACAGATCAGATAAACGGTGTAACCCGATAGAATTTGAGAGATAAATCTCATTTGTGTAGCGCAGGGAACTAGTCGATACATAAATTAAGTTCCAAATCATCAAATGGAAGAGTGGATTAATCCACGTACAATCTCCTCAAGGGACAAGACCTTTTTGATGTACTTTTTATTTTTTGACGTTTATGCATCTAAAAGTAAATTAGACATTTGCATAGGCAAATTTAATGTCGATTAAACGTTTAATTTCTTGCCAAATCTTCACACGCGTACTCATGCCATCTGAATGAGTAACATACGTTCCTCATTCCGCACCAACTCAACTTCATCAGCAGTATAACAGATGACGAAATTTCTGCACTATTAGTAACCCTGGTCAGGGTTTGTTTAACCAAGGGATTTGATTCAATGGGGAGTCAAAGAGTGGTGGTGATGGTGATAGGGTTTGCGATGATGCTATCGCGGGCCGCTGCAGTAACCACACCGATGGATTGCACCACAGTGGTTGGGCTCATCTCTGCCTGCAACACTTTTGTCACTTACGGCTCGCCTGACCCCATGCCTGGATCCCCGTGCTGTGACGCGGTGGGTAGCCTGAATAGCGTAGCTGATTCAACTGCCGATGGCCGGCAGATGGTTTGCAATTGCTTAATGGGACTCATCACTACCTACAGTCCTAATGCCACTGCTATTGCTACCTTGCCTGGTTTCTGTGGGGTCTCTCTTGGCTTCACTATTGAACCCAACACTGACTGCGACTTGTAACTCTCTCTCTCTCTCTCTCTCTCTCTCTCTCTCTCTCTCTCTCTCTCTCCTGTGTATTATGCGCGTGATGCAGGGTTTCTGATGTGTTTTTTTTTTTTTTTCTTTTTGGCGATACGCTGCAGCATCCCATGAGTTCGGAGATTCAAGAGAAAAGAGACCTTTTTTATGGTACATATGGTTGCGGATGACTAAATAAGGGGTTTTCTCTTCACACTTTGCAATGGAGAAAACTATTGTAGCTTTTCCAGTAATTGAAATAGATAGATGGGTATTTCCGTTTGACAAAAAAAACCAGATAGATGGATATAAGTTGTAGTCCAAAAAGCCGAAGGCTTCCCCTACAATAATATTGAGCTCGACCAAAACAAAGCATTGCAATTTCACCAAAACAAACAAGAGGAGTTCCCTTGTTATCAACCAACTTCAATCAAATGCTCTCTCTCTCTCTCTCTCTCTCTCTCTCTCTCCCCGCGTGCACCTGTTTGTTTGTTTGTTTTTGGGATGGCTGGGGTTCAATACCTTAGGTGAGAAGTGACAGAAAGAGAAGAGCCTAACTGGGGTTCGGCCAATGGATTTAATTCAAAGTCCTCTTTGTGGGCATCCAAGGTTGAATTGTGTTTCATTAGGGTACTAACAAGTCCTTTGCTCTGTTTGCCTTTTTGACAACCCGGGTTTCAAGAAGGAAAAGTTTTAAAGACTGGGCAGCGCTAGTAGCGCGCATCGGATTTTCCCCGCATACAACGGGTTGATTTTTTTGATGGTCTGATTCAAGGGGACCACACCGGCGTCATGGAGCCATGGCCTTTCCTAGGACTAGGTTGAAAGATGACTGGATATCGAAGACTTGAAGGAGGATCGTTAGAGTAGCGGGCCTAAACCGTAATACCGATTGCGATAAAAAACAAAAAACAAACCGGTAATACCGATTAGAGTTGAAGGGAACATAAAGGCGATAGACCAAAAGTCAAGCAAATGAAAAGTGACCATCCGTGAATGCATAGTTCAACATAAAGGGAGAAACACTGGACAGGTTTAAAATTTAGTCACACTTCAGTGCTTGCATTTCTTGATGCATTTAGTCAACTGCTTTGCAGTGAAAGAGCAAGAAAAAAAAAAACCCATAAATGCATGGAAAGTTTGAGGCTCAGCCTCATGATCTGTCGAACAGATTAAACAAAAGAGAGTCAAATACTCAAATACAGGTGGTTGCAATAAAAAAAAGCTTCAAAACACAGCCTCCTGGTCTTTCTATGATCTGCACATATTGTCATTAAAATTCTTACAAGCAAACACTTACAAGCCAATACATAGAAGAAGATTGAGAGCACACACACCAACATCAGCGTTTTATAATATGTGGAAGTGGAAACGTTGCTATCACGATCTTTGCCAAGAGGATCCACGTGTACACTGATGGCGTCGAGTTAGATAGATACGGAGAAATCTTTGAAAAATCATGGCTGGACTTCATCAAAACCACCAAAGAACAGAGGAGAAGCACGGCTCAAGCATGGAACACCATACAGACTTGAACATTTCAAGAAAAAGTGAAGCTGTTCCGAAACGGTGAACCGCGTGTGTGTGGGTGCTGTTACTGCCATCCATCATCTACCACCATAACTGGATTTATACCCCGGTGGTGCTGTTTCCTCGAATTGGCATCTCAGAGCCTGGATATGCTTTGGTACTGAAGTCTTCACACATATCCAAACCCCTTTCTGAAATACTATTTCCATCCCAATACCCACGAACAAACCTCTTTAATGAACCCGGTTTCTCAACTTGCATAATTCGCTGCCTGGGAGCACTCTGGGATCTAACCTTTGCCCAGGACGATTCCGTGTTAGCCATGTAGTTAGGGTAACCCATATAGTCTCCAAATAAGCTTTTTGAATACTCACTCCTTGCGGGCGTGAAGGGACCTCTTCTGCCACTGCTTCCCAGTCTAGACGATGCAGAGTACATTTGCGGGCTGTTTTCTCTAGCCCATAAGGCTCCCTGATCTACTTCTGTAGGAAATTTTAGGGATGTTAAAGACGAGACTTCACCGGAAGATGTACTTGGATTTTGCTTCTGGGGTTTTGTTGGGTGTCTTGGTAGAGGGTCAAATGGTGCCCCAAAGACTTTGCTGCCTTGTTTGGAGATTGGGTGAGGCTTCCAAGTATCTACTTCAAGGATCTTGTCACTCCTCTCGTCCTCGGCTCGCCCGGATTTTTGTGATGTGTCTCCCTGGCTGTTCCATGGATGTTCTTCCATCCATCGGTCTAGCCAGTTTGAACCTATGTGAATCCTTTCTAGGTCAATATTGCCCTTGATCTTCATATATGATTGAGAGCTCTGGTTTCTGGCAGCAAATTCACGGTTTTCAACCTGAATTTTCAATATCATGTCCCAAAGTTTATATCTTAGTTTCATTATCAACTACATATTTAATTTATGAAGCCACCAATTTCGCTTGGCTCCATGAGATGTATCTGGTTCGTAAATTGATTTTTAACACTTGAAAAAAGTCCAAATGAATGGAATCAAATAGTTCCCAAGGAAGCATTCTTTAGCCACAAAATTGCTACCAAAGTTGCATTTCAATGAGAAATTTCCGATATCACGAGACCATTTATTTAAGAAAGGAAATGAACACAGAATTCAAGCAAGTACCTTCTGCATTGGGGACCAGTCAGATTTTGTACTATACGCATGAAATTGCTTACCATACTTTTTGGGAGTTGCAAGGTCCTGCAAGTGAAGAATATAATAACTACAGAGCTGGCCATGTAAAACAATAGAAACAACCCGGAGAAACATACAAATTTTCTGCACGAGGACATTTCAACGAAGTGAATATCAAAACAAAGTTCTGGTTTAGGAGTGATTCACCATGCACACCAATAGATTTTCTAAAGTCGCCAATGTACATTTTAATAGGAGTGATTCACCATTCTCCTTCACTAGTTACATAAGAAAGAACAAAAGATATACTCACAGGGTGGCAAGAGTTGGAGGACTTGCTGCTAGATTGTGAAGACTCTGACACGTGAGCCCGATTTGAACAGGCCCGGGCCTGGATTCGGGCCATTGCCTGCATGCGTCGGAGCATATCTGCACTTTGCTTTCTCACAATATGCCCTCTCACCAATGCTTGAAGCCTCACCAATCCCTTAAGTGCCCTCAACGCCCTCCTAGCCTTCAAAATGTCCCATCAGATAATAACCAGATCAACTTCCACACGATAAAGTACCTTATAAAACTACCAGTACGCATCATATGTAAGTTAGGAATGCACCATACTCGAGACTAAGAAATGGACATACGTAATTATGAATGCGGTTGAAACTAGAAATAGACATATCACATACGTAAGCAGGAATGCAGTGCAGCCAAAACTACAGACCCATTTCACACACTAAATCACATACTATTTGGAATTGTTTACAGAATAAAATTCGAAAAGTTAAGCAGATTAGCATGGAATTTTGAAAAGCCAACGCCAGGTTCACTAAGTCATTACTACAGCTTAAAAGCTATCAAAACACTGGCCTCCCTGGCCACATATAATTATAGGGAAAGTAAATAAGAAAAATTTGAATGAAAGGAGGAATAAGTACATCGCAAAAGTCTAAATTATGAACCTAGTATTCAATTGGTGGCCCAATCCTTACTTTTTTGCTGCACCCTTTATCAATCTATTTGCATTGGACCCACATCATCCAAACGTGTACTGAAAACTATGTGGAAAAATATAATTCATGGGTACTCCCAAGGCCACAAAGTAGAAAAAGTGAAATAATTTCTTTTCTTGATAATTGAAATTATGATTTGGATTAACATACCATTATTACTGCAAATATTTCTCTATTCTCCCATTTTTTTCATATAAAGTTCTCTTCAAAAATCTTTACGCGACAAAGTTTGTGCAAGTCATCGTTGCCAGACATAAGCATAAAGTGAACATTGCTACATGATTGCATTTCCAGTAGAACTGGCTAACCAGCTCCTCCACATAAAGCAACTTCAAACCCCAAGGGTTGGCCCAGTGATTAAGGCCTCAGCCTTAGAGATTTGTTCCCTCTTAGGTCTCCAGTTCGAGCCTCCTAGGTGCTATCAATTCTTGTGGGGTCGTTCTATACAGAGCTATTGCACCCGCTTTAAAAGGGGCTCCGGTAGTGAATGGTGAAATGAATCACCTAGAGATTAATTGTGGTGCTAGCTGGTCTAACACGTTGAGTAATAAAAAAAGGAATGTAATTCACGAGGCTAGTTGGGAGTAGGTGAGGGGGAATGCTCTTCCCAAAGACTTGCATGAATTTGCACAGGACCAGAGTCACATTTCCCAAATGACGAATCACCCCTTCCATAGACACAGTGGTGGGAAAAGACATGGTTCATGTATTTATGTTGACTTGGTGTCTTGGTGTGTACAGAGTCTGCAGACGCCCTGTTCCCATTGGTGGAAAGATAACGTTGTATTTGGTCATACAAGCTTTTATATTACTTTTTCTTGATATTAACATCTAGTAGAATGTGGTATTTACACCAATTGACACCTCCAAACATATTTTAATCGACCTATGCTCCTTAGATCATTGTAAAGCCCACGAACTCTACATCATATAGTCCAATGAAGAAGGAATAACACATATAAATTATGGGCTTTCTTTTCCCTGTTCTTCTGGGAAGAACATTACCTATATTAGTACTTTAAAATTTCAAGAGTACTAAAAAATACTAATGTTGTGAAAACCCTTTTCTTAAAACAACATTAAAAAAAGGCAGCCTTCGTAGAATCTAGAAGGCAACTAAGCTTAGATAGTTAGATGAGTCCAAAGTTCTAGGCCAAAAAAATTTTCCCCCCACATAGTCCAGACTCCATTAATTCCCAATTAGTTTCTAGTAGATGCCTCGAAAAATTCCAACAGTTCGAAATGTGAAGTGTGACAAGGGTTACAGCTGGATTTTTCAGAAGAAGGTATGGAAAGATTTTTTAAAACGGGGACCATGCACATTAGTTATTAAAATAACTTCACCTTTCCATGGATGTTATTTTACACAGATAATTCTAACCAGAAGAGTAGAGATCCCAACCACCAATATTCTGAGGTCAGCAAAACAAAGTCGGTGGTAATTAACCCAAGGGGTTAGGACTAGTTCGAGATGCTAGCCCAAGCCAAGTTGTCTTGGGCTAGGATTTAGGATTCAAGTTCGATCCTCCTTGCTAGAAACTCTTGGCACCTCACCCTCACCCGTTAGGATAGAAACTCTTAGGGTCACCTCACCCGTGTGTTAGCGTATGAATCGACGGTGAAAGAGACAGTAGGGATTAGTTCGAGATGCTGGCAAACTGGCACTAGACACTTTGCACTTACCCCCAAAAAAAGAAAGTCGGTGGAAATTACCAAGAGCCACAAGGGTTAATTTCGGAAACAAAAAATGTGGCTCAAAATTGTAGTTGTAACAGTAGTAGTATACTAACCAGATAGGCTCGAAACGCCGACTGAATCTTCACAGCCGCCAATTCCCGCCGCCCTCTATCATACGCCGCCGTATTGGGCCTACTGCTACTCCCGGATCCCCCACTGGTCAGCCTGACAACCTCCGCCGCCGCGTGCGCCGCCGCGAGAGCCGCCTCGGCCACCGCCGCGGTTGCCGCAGCCACCGCTATCGCGTGCTTGTTGGCGTCAACTGCTTCCCCATACGAAGACGACTCGGCGTAAGAGGAGCCTCTGGCGAAACCCCACTTCTTCTTTTCCTTCGCCGGTGACGACGACGACGAATCCGACGCCTTTTTGCCTCCACCGCCGAAGATTGCCCTGAACCATCTTGATGCCTTACCCATTGCTCATCGTCGGTGGGTTGATTGTGTCGGCATTTTCAGAAGGGAGGAGAGAGAGAGAGAGAGAGTTGAGTATCTGGGGTGAGTAAGGAGAGTGAAAGGGGTGGGTGAAAGGACCTTGAGGCCCACGCTTGGCTTGGGTGGTAGTATTTAAGAGACGCGGACGCGGTTGAGGCTGGAAGTGGTGGGAGTGGTTGGGGAATGGGAGGTGGGGACGGAGATTTTACTTCACATTGAGAGAGAGAGAGAGAGAGAGAGAGAGAGAGAGAGACTTGGTTTTTGATACTGTAAATGTAATACTACTACTAGTCTACTGTTGACTTTAAATTATGCGACTTGGGGTCAATGCTATTTCGTTAGGGTTTCTGGGGTCCACTCTCTAACTTAGAGGGTAGGTAAGAATAATTTTATACCTACACGTAAACACGCCAACATTTACATATACTCATTTACAAGGGATGTGAGTCACACACACTACACATTTTCAATATGTGGAGTTCACCCCTTTTGTAAATGTGTGGAACGGTTTGTGTATTTGTGTGTAATTATAGAATGATTGGACTAAATAGTTCCCCATTTGATTGATGGAGTGATTATTCAATGCTCTCGTGCAGCACTTGTCACGTGATTTTCAAAGGAATTTTTTCACCCTATGTTAGGATGGGAGCTATACATGGTGACGACTTGACGGTGTCCACGCACACATAGGTTTACTTGTCTAATTTAGGCCATTGATAGTCAGGTGATTATTACCGCGTTGATCCTTGAGGGTTATTTTTAGGCTCCTCCCCATCTGTTCTACAATATTCGTCGAAGAGATTATACCTATATATGAGTGAAAATATTGGGTGGATTGAATATCTTCACGTATACCCTGGCAGTCCTCCAACCTCAGAGAATCATGCTACTTTGCTTGGAAGGTGGCCGGGATGGTGCAGCATTCAATCTCACCATCTAAAAGTATTTAAAAGAACTCTTATTTTAGAAGAGTATTTTTAAAATTCGGATTATTAAGGAGCCGTTCTACTTTCTCAAAGCAAGATTTTTTTGAAAAAGAAAGCAATTTCAAGCTCAAAAATAATGTGTTTACTCAAATGATTTTTCTATCAATATAGATCTTATTTGATAGATCTCATTGAGATCTTTTAAACGGTGCAAAAAAAATTAAAAAATTATTTTTTATTTACGTTATACTTGAGTTTGAAATTATTTTTAAATTTTTTTTTTTTGTAAAATAGAACGGCTCCTAATTATTGAGACAGACAAGCGCTGCATTGTACAAAGCACCTGGGGCGCTACAGAGTCTCCGGATCCCCTTTACTCATCCCCCATTATGACATTTTTTTAGTGCGGCCTTTAGAGAAAACCTCGTTGTTGTATACATAATGCACTCTTCTTTTGGAGCAATTAACACCACATTATGCCACATATGATGTCTTAGCACGTGCAGTCTGTACTTTCAAAACACCACGTCATGTACAACCAGATTAATTTTCCCAATTTTGTTAGGGACAATAATCCTTAAAACAGAACCCCGACAAAAGGAGGAATTTCCGACACGACATGAATCTGACACAAAGGTAACGTATTTGGATCAGCTATTTCTGACACGGAACATGAATATTGTAACGCCCCGATTTTCGAAGGTAAAATCGGAGGTTTTAAATATTAATTCTTGAAAAACTTATTAGATCAAATTCGAAATCCAAAACGGATAATTCATCCTAATGAATTATTTATTACAAACTATTGTGAAAATATCGAAAATAGTCTTTAAAGGAATATGCTAAACAGATATTAGAGCCATCTTCTAAGTCTGATATGGGTCGGCGTATTATTCGCTAACTCACTTCCGGATTCTCGCCATAAAGCTGTTGCTGCGAGATCCTGTGTTTCTGGTTTTCAAAAATCGACACGGATGCGGAAAATCCGTGCTGAGTGAAAGAGTTCACCCGAACTATAATCCAACCCAATTACCCCTCTTACTTTATTAGCAGGCAAACATGATATATATGGTGCGGAAAAGTAAAACAGAGATAATCCATACAACTTGATTCATTACTATCCATTAACTTAATCTGAAATCTAAGATCTCTCCACGAGATCTTTCCTCCCCAACCACTAGCCATGCTCAGTCCCATGAGATCACTTCCCTTTGTTGTCGCATGAACACCTAAGTTATGTCAAGTGTGCACCCAATAACTATAACAAGGGGTAAGCTTATCATGCCGGTATCACGACTAGGGTTCGCCTATCTTATAAACCACATCATAATTCTTTTCACAATCATCACTGGACACCCGCCAGTCTATCAATTCATCACTGGACACCCGCCAGTATCAATTCTCATCACAATCTCATCATATCACAACATCACGCCTGCAAGCAACCTCTAAACAGAAAATAAACTTCACAATTTATCCATTACTTAACATCGTCTACGTGATTTCTATTTCGCATACCACCCCATGTCTCTAGGGTCCAATCTAACAGTCAAATGAAGTATCGGCACAATATCAATCTCAATAATAATTAAAAACGAACAACAGACGTATCAAACAGTTATTAAGCAGTGCAATCACGTAACTTTTTATGACTGGGCCGTTGCCCTTAATCTCGTATGGTCACAAAGTCATTAAGAATGTAAGAATTATTTAATTAAGCTTAAATAACAATTTTCTAAACTTTTATTAATTAATTATAAGTAATTAAGCTAATTAAATACTAATTAAATTCATTAATTAGGTAAAAATATTAAAATAGATAACGTAACCTTAATAAAGGTCCTAACAGTCTCCTATAATAAGTTCAAGTGCTAAAAGTTGGGTTTGGATGCTCACGGAATTATTTTAAATAAAAGGATTAAATTAATAGACTAAACAAGCATAAATAAACAATAAATAATTAAATAGTTGAAAATATTTTTATATTTACAGAATATCATTCTAGGGCTGTAAATAGTCTAAATAAAATTATTCGGATTTTTAAACCTTCAGTATAATATTTTACGATATTATTATTAAGAAACAATGCTTAAATAATAATAAATAGTAAATCAAATAAATAAAATTTTATTTTAATAAAATATCACCTTTGAACTGTCAGGAGTCTAGGAAAAATATTTTCGATGTTAAAAATATTTTTTATAAGGTTGTTATTAATTTTCGTTATATCTTTAATTAAAAATAAAACAAATAGCAAATAACATTAAAAAGTTATGAAATCAACAACTTATGATCTTTAATAAGTTAGGAATCTAAGAAAAATAGTTTGGGGATTTATAGAGTAATTTAAAAGGTCGTAACGGATTTTAGTTTGTAAACGATCTCGCGATTACGAATAAAAATTCAATAAATAGTAGATTAAATAAAAAAAATATGAAACTAACAAGTTATGAACTTTAGAATGTGGGTAACCTAGGATAAAAATTTCGGGACCAAATACGATGTTTAAAAGGTCGCAAAATCAATTCGAAACAAGAACGAAATCATCGCGCGGCTGGGGAAGAAGGGGCTCGCGGCCGCGAGGTTGGCCGCCTGGTTCTTGCGGCTGGAATCCCGAACCTTGCGGCCGCAAGGTCGGTCGCTGTTTTTATTTTTTTGTTCGTTTGGTCTCGTTTTTGATGCATGGGGGCACGGGTCTTATTGGGTTATGTCTTATAAACATAAATATACTTAGAGGAGGGCTCGGATTGAATTATAATACCTTGGTTCGGATTAATTTCGTTTTCGATCGAAAACGTGATTTTGGGGAAGACGACTTTAATTCCTTCGATCGGAGGACCTTGGGACCGAATTGCTTGATCTACGGTGATCCTTGGGACTGTGGTAAACAACTTGAACGATCAATTTGGGTTTCGGACGAGCGGAACCTCGAAACCCACTTTTCTCCCTCTCTTTTTCTCTCTCTAGAATTCTATCGATTGTAATTGATTTCTCTCTGGTTTTTCTCTCTTTTCTGACTCCGTGGGAGGTGGTAGAATAATGTACGTGCCCTAGGGTCGGTGTGGTGTGTATATATAGGAGAATTGGATGAGTTTCGAATTAAAACGAGTCCTAACGGTACCGGGTTTTTGCATGGACGAATTACGCACGAATTTTGGGTCAAGGAGGAGGTAGAGATTGAGTAGGAGAGTGAGGGAGAATATAGGCGTGCATGCATGCATTTATATGTATGTATATAATGCTAAAATAATTTTTAAAAGCTTAATTAGATAGAATAGCTTATTTTTTGTAATTATTTACTAATTATTTAATAAGGAAAATAATATTATCATAAATAAATAATTCTTTTGAATATTTTTATTAGTTAAATTTTTCGGGTTATTACAACCTATCCCCCTTAAATAAAATTTCGTCCTCGAAATTAAAGTGTACCTTTAGAAGGAAACAGATTTGGGTATTTGGTGCGCATAGTATCCTCTCTTTCCCATGTTGATTCCTCAATTCCTCGATGTCGCCAGAGGATTCGGACTAGTTGAATTGTTTTGCCTCGAATGCACTTCTCACTGTAATCTTGGATCTCCACTGGCTGTTCCTCTAGAGTGACGTCATCGTTGAGTTCGATGTTTTCCCAATTGATGATGTGGGAAGGATGCGTCATGTACTTTCGGAGCATCGACACGTGGAATACATTATGAACTCGGTCCAGTTGGGGTGGTAGCGCCAGGCGGTACGCCACTTCTCCAATTTTCTCAAGGATCTCAAAAGGGCCAATGTATCGTGGTGATAGCTTTCCCTTCTTTCCAAATCGGATAACTCCCCTTCGTGGTCTAATCTTTAAGAACACATGTTCTCCAACTTGAAAGGTCAATGGTCTAGTCCTTTTGTCGGCGTAGCTCTTATGTCGACTTTGAGAGGGCAGAGCCGTTGGCGAATGGTTATGATCTTTTCCGTCGTCTCTTGGACTAACTCTGGTCCTAGTAACCTTGCTTCTCCCAGTTCAGCCCAACAAACTGGCGATCGGCAGGGTCGTCCATACAAAGCTTCATATGGTGCCATCTCAATGCTCGATTGATAGCTGTTGTTATAGGCGAACTCTACTAAGGGTGATGTCGTTCCCAGTTCCCCTTAAAGTCCAATACGCAAGCTTGGAGCATGTCTTCCAAGATTTGGATTGTTCTTTCGGATTGTCCGTCTGTCTGTGGGTGAAATGCAGTGCTGAGACGAAGATCGGTTCCCAAAGCTTTCTGTAGGCTTTCCCAAAACGTTGACGTAAATCGTGAATCTCGATCACTCACAATGGATATAGGTACTCCATGTAATCGCACGATTTCTCGGATGTAGAGTCTACTGAGAGAGTCCATAGAATCTGTCATCTTCATGGGTAAAAAGTGGGCGGATTTGGTTAAACGGTCAATTATTACCCAAATGGCGGTATTCGATTGTGGAGACCTTGGTAGTCCTGTCACAAAATCCATGGCGATATGTTCCCACTTCCATCCGGGTATAGGCAAGGGTTGCAGGGTTCCACCGGGTTTCTGATGTTCCGCTTTTACTTGTTGACATGTGAGGCACGTCGAAACGTAATTGGCCACGTCCTTCTTAATTCCAGTCCACCAGTACTGTCGGCAGAGGTCTTGGTACATCTTTGTGCTCCCTGGGTGGACGGCGAAGTTGGAATAGTGGAACTCCTTAAGTACTGCTTCCCGGAGGGTACCGATGTTTGGTACAAAAATTCTTCCTTGGAAGCGAAGGCTCTTGTCAGCGTGGATTTCCCACCCAGCTGCTGCTTTTCCATTTGAGAGTTGGTATCTGATAAAATCACATTCTTGTTCAAAGGTTTGGGCTAGGAGAATTTCTCGGTGTAAGGCTGGGGTTGCGACTATGGCGGAGAGACAAGCGTCGGTGTCTTCGGCAGTTGGCTGTAGCTTGAATTCATTAAGGTCTTTCATCATCTTCCATTCTCTTACGGCTAAACTAGCCACCTGTCCTCGGTTCTTGCGACTCAGCGCATCGGCGACCACGTTTGCCTTTCCAGGATGATAGGACATCGTGAAATTGAAATCCTCTACAAGTATTCCACCCATCTCCTTTGTCTCATGTTTAGCTCATTCTGGGTAAACAGATATTTCAAACTCTTGTGGTCCGTGAATACCTCGAACTGCACTCCGTATAGGTAATGTCGCCAAGACTTTAGGGCGAACACTATGCTGCCAATTCTAAGTCGTGTGTCGGATAATTCCTCTCGTGCGGCCTCAACTGTCGGGATCCGTAAGCAACGACCTTCCCGTTCTGCATGAGTACAGCTCCCAATCCATCTTTGGATGCGTCGCAGTACACAGTATACCCTGCGTCTCGTTCAGGTACGATCAATATAGGGGCGCTAGTCAATCTCTTCTTAAGTTCTTGGAAGGATCTCTCACATGCTTCGTTCCATTCAAACTTAACCCTTTTTTGGGTCAGTCGCGTCAATGATTTTCTCAAGATGGAGAAATCCTGAATGAATCTTCTGTAATAACCAGCTAATCCCAGGAAACTTCTAATCTCGAACACTGAAGAAGGTCGTTTCCAATCCATGATTGCTTCCACTTTGCTGTCGTCGTCGATTGAAATTCCTTTCTCAGACACCACGTGTCCTAGGAATTTGACTTCTTTCATCCAAAATTCACACTTGCTAGCTTTAGCATACAAATGATTATCTCGGAGTACTTGGAGGACAATTCTCAAGTGGTTCTCATGTTCCTTCTCCGTTGGAGAGTATATCAGAATATCATCAATGAACACTACCACGAACTTGTCCAGGTAAGGGGTGAAAATCTGGTTCATCAGACACATGAAAACTACAGGAGCATTGGTTAGACCAAACGGCATGACTACAAACTCGTAGTGTCCGTATCGCGTGCGAAATGCCGTCTTAGGTATATCACCATCTCGAATTCGTAGTTGGTGATACCCAGACCTTAGATCAATCTTCGAGAAACAGGTTGACCCTCTCAGTTGGTCAAACAAGTCGTGTATTCTTGGTAAGGGGTATCGGTTCTTGATTGTGACCTTGTTGAGTTGGCGGTAGTCGATACAAAGCCGGAGCGTTCTTTTTGACAAATAGAGCAGGGGCTCCCCAAGGTGAGGTACTAGGTCTGATGAAACCCTTCTCTAAAAGTTCTTGGAGTTGCGTTTTCAACTCTCGTAGTTCTGCTGGGGCCATTCGATATGGGGCCATAGAAATAGAGGCTGTGTGTCGGGTTGTAACTCTATGGTGAAATCCATTTCCCTTGGCGGCGGTAATCCTAGTACCTTTGGAAATACATCCTGGGACCTGAAATAATCATTAGGCCAAATTGGGGTGTCTACACTAACCATCTGGAAAGTTTCTTATGCCACTTCGTTTTGTGTGCGTTAGGTGTGGAAGGGTCTTGTCTATCCCCCTTAAACTTGAAACACATTCCATCTGGCGAATAGGCTGTCACCATCTTTCGATGGCAGTCTATGACAGCTCGGTGTGCAGTCAGCCAGTCCATCCCAAGTATGACATCAAAGTCCTTCATTTCGATTACTCGTAAGTCGCACGTTAATCGCAAATTCGATACTCCTAATTCGCACCCTTTACAGATTAGTTCTGAAATCTTACCCCCCAATGGTGAGGTCACATGCATAGTTGTTTTTAGGGTTTCGGTTTCTAATCCAAGTGCAGATACACATGCAGCAGATATGAATGAGTGCGAAGCTCCAGAATCAAATAGTGCTTGAGCGCATGTAGTATAAAGAGTGAGGGTACCTTGAATTACTGCAGGATCCATTTCCTCTTCTATTTCAGTGCAAACATCCTCCCAGCATTGGGCTGAGTTGGCCCGTTCGGTCCTCTGTTTTGAGGAGGGCGAGGTGGTGCTTGGTTCCATCCGCCACGGGGCTGGTTCTGAACTCCAGGTTGATTACCATTCCAGACCGGCCTTACTTGATTCTGATTTTGATTTCCAGGTTCTGCGGTCCTGATCGGGTTTTGCGGCGGTCCTCCAAAATTTCCAGCGCCGTTCAGCTTGGGACAATTCCTCCTGATATGTCCTTCCTCTAGGCAGTAAAAGCAGCGGGGGTCGGAGTTTGGGTTCTGGGGGAAAGGGTTGCGGTTTGGTCCAGGGTTAGGGTTTGGGCCTCGGTTTTGTACTTGGATCTGGTTTGGATTAGGGTTAGGGTTTCGATTGAAAACTGGGTTAGGGTTCCTCCATACTGGGTTGAATTGTGCTGGCTGAGGGCGAGGGTAGTTTTGCTGGTAGGGTTGAGAGGTTTGGATACTCCTGCTGGTAGGGTTGTTGCGAATAGGTCCTCCAACTGCGGTTATCGGTTTCTTCTGCTCACGCCTTGTCTTGTAATCCAAGTTCTCTCTCTCCATCTTTAGCGCACATTGCACCACTTGTGAGTAAGTGGGAAGTGACTGTGCCACTACCGTTCGGCGTGTCTCATTGAGCCCCCACTCAAATTTCCTTGCCTTGTCATCATCAGTAGGTATGATCGTTGCACCGTAGCGAGACAGTTCCTCAAACCGTGCTGCGTACTGGGTAACGGTCATCGTACCCTGCTCTAGATTCATGAACTCAAGGGCCATTGCCTGTTTGACAGGTTTTGGAAAGTACTTGTCAAGGAAGATTTCCTCGAATCTTTCCCAAGTCATTGCTGCCACGTCATGAGTGTTCTTCATCAGATTCCACCAATGCTGAGCTTCCCCCTGCATCTGATAGGTGGCCAGAGCAATACGATTGCTAGCTTCTTGAATATCTAGGGTTTCAAGAATCTTCTTGATTTCTTCCAACCAAGCTTCTGCAGCGGTGGGGTTAGGTTCTCCCTGAAAGTAGGGCGGGCGACGCTTGCAAAATTCGTTCAGCGCCTGACTCCTAGTCATCGGCCCTCGAGGTGTGTGTGGGGGTCCGCGGTTCTGGTTGTTGGCAGTTGCAGCGGCGATAAACGCCTGCATTAGTTGGACTATCTCAGGAGCCCCAAATTGGCCGTTTGGTTGAGGGTTTCCATTGTTCTGCCCGTTGTTTTGGTTGTTTTCTGCTCCCTCCATCTAGGTACCGTTATGTTAAAAAATTTAGTAAGGGGGGTTTTATTATATGAAACATATATATTATAAATCTATTATATGCATGAAAGACAGGATATCGTAAGAAACTTTACTCTTATTAATAAAACGAATCAAACAACTTGTTCCTATCAAAACATACTACTCAAAAATGTTACTTCTAAAAGTCAAGCTAATTCCCACTATCACAATTGTTTTCCTAAAAAAAAATCTTGTGTAAAACAAATTCTAAGAGATGCTAAAGAAATCGATCAATCAAAAAGCCCTGGAAAGTGTTCCTCTAGTATACTCCGCCTCTCAACGGTGTCCTCTGTAAGTCCGTAGCAACGCCAAGTCACTCGCCAAAGTTGTTCTTGCTGTCCTCCGTGAGAGTTTGGGTTGTGATAGGTCTCTAGGCGGATGGGTACCTCTACATAGGTGACGTGATCAGTAAAATCGGCATTCTCAGTAATGATACGATGCTCTTGCTCGGGGCGGGCCCTTGTGACGCGAGAATAGTGGATGCGGTCGGTGTAATGCTCTTTGAATCCTCGGGGTACAGCCATGAGGTAATATCCATTGTAGCACGGAGCTATGATCCTCAATGGCCCTAAATAAGCGGACTGTGCTCGAATCTTGAAGGGGCAAGGGTATAGCGGCTCCAATTGTATATAGACCATAGTGCCAGGGTCATAATCGGAATGGTGTCCTACCCATGGGATTCCTGCGGGTCGAGTCATCCTGGGGCGAGGTGGGGGATCGGCATCTATGACTTCACACTCACTGTCGGACTCTTCTATTGGTGCGGGGACTGGGAGAGGTAGGGGTTCTTGCATCTCAAGTCGTTGGGTTGTCAGCCACCACTGTAACTCGGCATCCATATCTCTAGGTGCATCTACAGGTAGCATCCAACCATAATCATCTTCCTCTAGGTCTTCCAAAAACTCATCCTCAGTGTCAGCATTATTTCCTGCATCTCCTTCTGACCCAGACCCAGCATTGTCCATCTCTTCATCCTGATTCTGCTCTACTGGAACTTCCTCTTCCTCAGGAGGTTCTTGGGATCCTCTTCTTGTTCGAGAGGTTCCTCGGGATCTTCCTCCTCGGGGGGGGTTCCTCGGGATCTTCTTCTTCCTCGGGGGGTTCTTCAGGATCTTCTTCTTGCTCAGGGGGTTCCTCGGGATCTCCTAGCGGTCCAATTTCTATTCCAAGGATGTAGGCTAACACGGCTTCCCTCTCGTGGTGTCCCCTAGTGAAACGGGTGATGGTATCAGCGAGAACTCTAGCTCTTTGGAAGTCCTGCCTTATCTGGAAGAGAGTAGGAAACATTCCAGCCAAATAATCATCTTCCATTGGAAAATCCGGAGTGTCTATCATGAAGGCTCTTAGGTTTTCCACTTCTGTAGCTAACTGGGCTGCGAGTGCGGGGTCCATCTACAAAATAAGGAAGAAATCTAATTATCGAACGGGTTTGGTATATTTCAGATAACGTTATCTAAAAAGCGTAAGGATATACTCAATTCTATGTGAATCTACCCAAACTACCCAAGGCCGAGGGTTGAACCTAAGGCTCTGATACCAAGTTGTAACGCCCCGATTTTTGAAGGTAAAATCGGAGGTTTTAAATATTAATTCTTGAAAAACTTATTAGATCAAATTCGAAATCCAAAACGGATAATTCATCCTAATGAATTATTTATTACAAACTATTGTGAAAATATCGAAAATAGTCTTTAAAGGAATATGCTAAACAGATATTAGAGCCATCTTCTAAGTCTGATATGGGTCCCAAGCGTATTCTGGCTCAACTCCCACTTCCGGATTCTCCTCAGCATAAAACTGTTACTTTGCGAGATCCTGTGTTTCTGGTTTCTACGCAAAATCGACCGGATGCCGGAAAATCCGTGCACAGTGAAAGAGTTCACCCGAACTATAATCCAACCCAATTACCCCTCTTACAATACAGTTAGCAGGCAAACATGATATATATGGTGCGGAAAAGTAAAACAGAGATAATCCATACAACTTGATTCATTACTATCCATTAACTTAATCTGAAATCTAAGATCTCTCCACGAGATCTTTCCTCCCCAACCACTAGCCATGCTCGACCCCATGAGATCACTTCCCTTTGTTGTCGCAGAACACCTAAGTTATGTCACCAGTGTGCACCCCAATAACTACGACAAGGGGTAAGCTTATCATGCCAGATCACGACTAGGGTTCGCCTATCTTATAAACCACATCATAATTCTTTTCACAATCATCACGGACACCCGCCGGTCTATCAATTCATCACTGGACACCCGCCAAGATCAATTCTCATCACAATCTCATCATATCACAACATCACGCCTGCAGGCAACCTCTAAACAGAAAATAAACTTCACCATTTATCCATTACTTAACATCGTCTACGTGATTTCTACTTCGCATACCACCCCATGTCTCTAGGGTCCAATCTAACAGTCAAATGAAGCATCGGCACAATATCAATCTCAATAATAATTAAAACGAACAACAGACGTATCAAACAGTTATTAAGCAGTGCAATCACGTAACTTTTTATGACTGGGCCGTTGCCCTTAATCTCGTATGGTCACAAAGTCATTAAGAATGTAAGAATTATTTAATTAAGCTTAAATAACAATTTTCTAAACTTTTATTAATTAATTATAAGTAATTAAGCTAATTAAATACTAATTAAATTCATTAATTAGGTAAAAATATTAAAATAGATAACGTAACCTTAATAAAGGTCCTAACAGTCCCCTATAATAAGTTCAAGTGCTAAAAGTTGGGTTTGGATGCTCACGGAATTATTTTAAATAAAAGGATTAAATTAATAGACTAAACAAGCATAAATAAACAATAAATAATTAAATAGTTGAAAATATTTTTATATTTACAGAATATCATTCTAGGGCTGTAAATAGTCTAAATAAAATTATTCGGATTTTTAAACCTTCAGTATAATATTTTACGATATTATTATTAAGAAACAATGCTTAAATAATAATAAATAGTAAATCAAATAAATAAAATTTTATTTTAATAAAATATCACCTTTGAACTGTCAGGAGTCTAGGAAAAATATTTTCGATGTTAAAAATATTTTTTATAAGGTTGTTATTAATTTTCGTTATATCTTTAATTAAAAATAAAACAAATAGCAAATAACATTAAAAAGTTATGAAATCAACAACTTATGATCTTTAATAAGTTAGGAATCTAAGAAAAATAGTTTGGGGATTTATAGAGTAATTTAAAAGGTCGTAACGGATTTTAGTTTGTAAACGATCTCGCGATTACGAATAAAAATTCAATAAATAGTAGATTAAATAAAAAAAATATGAAACAAACAAGTTATGAACTTTAGAATGTGGGTAACCTAGGATAAAAATTTCGGGACCAAATACGATGTTTAAAAGGTTGCAAAATCAATTCGAAACAAGAACGAAATCATCGCGCGGCTGGGGAAGAAGGGGCTCGCGGCCGCGAGGTTGGCCGCCTGGTTCTTGCGGCTGGAATCCCGAACCTTGCGGCCGCAAGGTCGGTCGCTGTTTTTATTTTTTTGTTCGTTTGGTCTCGTTTTTGATGCATGGGGGCACGGGTCTTATTGAGTTATGTCTTATAAACATAAATATACTTAGAGGAGGGCTCGGATTGAATTATAATACCTTGGTTCGGATTAATTTCGTTTTCGATCGAAAACGTGATTTTGGGGAAGACGACTTTAATTCCTTCGATCGGAGGATCTTGGGACCGAATTGCTTGATCTACGGTGATCCTTGGGACTGTGGTAAACAACTTGAACGATCAATTTGGGTTTCGGACGAGCGGAACCTCGAAACCCACTTTTCTCTCTCTCTTTTTCTCTCTCTAGAATTCTATCGATTGTAATTGATTTCTCTCTGGTTTTTCTCTCTTTTCTGACTCCGTGGGAGGTGGTAGAATAATGTACGTGCCCTAGGGTCGGTGTGGTGTGTATATATAGGAGAATTGGATGAGTTTCGAATTAAAACGAGTCCTAACATCAGGTTTTTGCATGGACGAATTACGCACGAATTTTGGGTCAAGGAGGAGGTAGAGATTGAGTAGGAGAGTGAGGGAGAATATAGGCGTGCATGCATGCATTTATATGTATGTATATAATGCTAAAATAATTTTTAAAAGCTTAATTAGATAGAATAGCTTATTTTTTGTAATTATTTACTAATTATTTAATAAGGAAAATAATATTATCATAAATAAATAATTCTTTTGAATATTTTTATTAGTTAAATTTTTCGGGTTATTACAAATATAACACGATACGATAATACGAAAAGCAAAACAGGTCGAGTTAGAGTTGAAAGAATCCTGATACGAACACGAGATGGCACGACATGACGCAGAATGGGAAGAAAGGATCCGATAACACGACACAAACCTCACACGAAGTTAGCGGGTTAGTTTTGACACGGAACACAAATATGACACAATACGATAACACGAGAAGCTAAACAGATCCGGTTAGGATTGAAGGAATTCTCATATGAACACGATATGACACGATACGATGCCCACCCCTAACAAAAATCCAACTCCATGATAGTTTTTCCCGGTGGAATAGTGGAAGTGCAGATATGCCTGTATGGTGCTACATCACATTCGTGAAGAAGTATTGCCCCGTCACTATACATCACTATCTATAGGAAGCCCTACCGTACCTATGTCGGGAATCAAAGCTAAAGTCCTACAATGCGTGAGTGGTGTTAGTAATATCTTTAGGACGATGATTTTCGCGCTCTAAGATTTACCGCAGGCGCTCCACCTTTTTGTTTTTATACTGTGATGTTGCGAGCAACATCACAATGTAAAAATAAAAAGATGGAGCGCCTGCGGTAAATTTTGGAGCGCGAAAATCATTATCCTATTTTTAAACCCAATAGTTTAACTAGGAAAACTCGAATATGAGTCTTGACCAACCAGGTCCAAGTGATAAACTCCAACCAGACTATAGGGACCATTATTAGTACTACGTTCCAATCCTCGATAGCAATTTCGTTGGGTTACGCAGGCCCAAGAAAAGAGTACTCAATTCATCGGAAAGATACATAAGATAAGATGGACCTATTCGCATAAAGATAAAAATAAGAAAAATGATAGTCAATGACGTATTTTGATAATTAATGTCTGTCAAAAATATTTTCAGCATTAATAAATATTCTCAACATATTCTTGATGGATATTAATTATCAAAATACGTCATGTGCCGTCATTTTCCAGTAAAAATAGAGACAACTAGTGGCACAGAAAACTGCAATCAAGAAGTGTTTAGCCCATAATGCAGCAGTGGGCATTTGGTACGCTGGGCCGGGCTTGGTTTGCATATTCAGCCCTTGCTTAAGCCGGTCTAATAAGAGCTTAATTTGTGAGAATCAAGACCCTGCCATACGTATAACTCCAATCCCTTGTGTAAAAAACATTTACCCGTTTATTTTGGGATTTTGTATTTGGATTTGTAAGTAATGAGTATAGAGAGAAATATAGTAATGATTGAAAATATGGGTAATGATTTGAGAGATAGAAAAAAAAATGAGAGTAATAATTGGAGGAAAATAGGATAATGATTAAAATTTAAAATCCAAAACCTTTAAACCAACTGGGTCGGCTAGCCACGGGGCCTATGTCCACTCCTAGGCTGCAATCCATTTTTACCCATTCAGGCAATCCCCGAAAAAGATGGTTATTGGGACAATTGCGCACAGGGGCGACGGTACATACAGGTGACTAGGTGAGGGTATGCAAATGAACACCCAAACCTTCAAACTTTGCAAACACCTGCCTGCGTTTAACAGTCCTATCGTGTTAAGCTAATTAGGCTTTTGGCAGTTTGAAAAAAAAGAAGCTAATCCGGCTTTCTGATTAACTTTTCGAACACCCGGCAATAGCCTCTGGCCCGAAAACAAGACTAGCTATGTGACAGGAGCTTTCCTTTGAAGGTTCAAAAGGAAAACCTTCAGACACTTCTGATGCATGATGATATTATCTCCATACTGTTTTAGTCGTGTTCCTTTCCAATTGTAGTTGGAGTCTTAAGTCCCACATTGACATAAGTAATGTCATTCTCAAGTCCTCATCTTTATCCCTTTCTTTCTCTTTTGAAAGGCTACGTACCCACAGTTTTCGTTGCTTATCGGTTCCATTCTTGGTTTACACCCCCCCCCCCCCCCCCCCACCTGTTTTTTGTCATATATTTGGTAATATTATTCTGCTAGTTCGATCTTGATCACTTCGAGCTTGAATTGGAGGCTAAATTCGAGCCTGAATTCGGTTCGTTTGAGTTTAACAAGCTTCGATGAGCTGAGCTTGAGGTTCAAATTTTTTTTATGAGCCAAACGTGAGCTCACTTATCTAGACTCGAATTGAGCCCGAGCCAAATTTGAGCCTGACCAATACCTTGCCGAACTGATCACAAATCTAGCAGGGTTTGACTCGACTCGACTCGTTTGCACCCAACTCCTAGCCTAGATTAATAGGTTTGATCGACTCGGCTCGTTTGCACCCCAACTCCTAGCCTAGATTCATAGGTTTGATGTTGCACGCCGATGGGCATTGGGCTCTAACCTCTCACTTTCATTATTCAGTCCATATAACCATCAAGATTGGCCATATATTACTAGTCTGCGACCCTAATTCATAAAAAAAACCGTCTCCAACATAGACACGCGTCAATGATAAGTGAGTGGGTGGGCTTATGGGGGCCACCCGGCAACAATAACATTGTGCATGTATGTATTCTTTTATTTTTACTTCTAAATTTATATGTGTCGGCCTACTGATTTTGCATGCAAAATACTCCGTATTATTGTACTTATAATAAAGAGTTGTTTATGTTGTGATCCCGACGCATTTGAAATCTTGATTTCATTCCTGTCAGCAACACAGACATGCACACATCAATGATATTGATCTGTTGTATATATAGTTGCATGATGGGTTTAGCTTTATGTTATAAAATTGATTAGGCAAAACTACTTGATCTGGTCTCAACTCTGCATTTGATTTGTGTAGGAAATTTTGATGTTCAGCTACATCACAAACCATGTGCAAACGCAAGTGGACCTCTTGCCTGTCACCATCACTATATAAGATTATTGCAAAAGGAAGTTGCCATGCCAATGACGTTATGGTTTTTTAACCACAATATCGATCATTTGGATCATGCTTGAATTTTGCGAGGATCAATTTAAATATCAATTCATTGAAGCAGTCAGAACTTGATCATGCATGATGATTAATTTGTACCCTTCATCATAAGAAACATGCCTCTTTTTTTATTTAATTAATAATTCTGACCCTTCATGGGGTAGTTTGAAGAAAAACAAAAGAAACAAAAAAAAACAAAAAAAAAAAACACTAAAACGATAAAACTAGATCATTATTCATCCGTCATCACAGATCCGCCTCAGTTAACTGCACAAGAAATACGGGCAAGTGTCAGCTAGAACAATGTGAGATAGAAACTAGTACTAAAATTAATTCAAGCACTTCATGAATCAATTCTCAAGGTTCAATATTTCAAATTTTGAAACAGTGCTATGTCTTTAGAAAAGTACCTAGCGAAATTCAGACTAGATTTATTCAGGTTGTTGTGTACAATATATCAGAATTGAATCTACGTCCAATATTTATTTTCTAGGTACTTTGTGATCATTGTTCTAAAGGCGTGCGTACGTAAAGGTGCTTGGGACTGGATGAGAGTGAGATCGAGAACTAACTACCATTGCAAGAGGAGAGAGGAGGGAGGTGGCACTGAGAAGGGAGACGGGATGCGATCCTGATGGTGCTGCAGAGGCAGTCATGATCCACGGCTTGGAGCGCGGTACAACACTCGGGGCTAGGGTTGGTGTTAGCCGCACCGGGCAGCACAAACGGTGCACACACGTTGATGTTACCGAGCTGGGACGTGCAAGTTTGGGCCTCGGTCTGCACCACAACCAGCCCCACAAGAACAAACAACAACGTGGCTCGGAAAATGAGGGAAACAAGAGACTTAATGGCTGCCATGGCTCAAAGCTGGTGGCAGTATTTTTTTAAAATGTGCCATTTTGCATGGGTTTCTGCATCCATTTATAGCTTTGTTGGATGGTGAAGTACTTGCGTGAATCAACTAATTATCAAGAGTTGGGAGCTCATAGGTTCTGCGTTGGTTCAAGTTAGTAGCGGCATGAAACTCTCTCTCCTAGGAAGTAGGAACCATTTCCTAGGCTGACATTGAAAAAAAGAGAGAAATTTTGAAATTTTAGCTGAACGCTTCATCTTTTTTTTTTTTAAGTATCCGGACCAGTTTACACGTAATGCTGAGGGACCATGAACCCACCATTTACTAGCAGGAGACGGAACCAGATTTTTTGCGTAAGGGGAGCGAATATACACAATCAAAATTTTTTGTTGATGATAATTTTTTTTTCAATGTAAAAGTAGGGTTTTTTAAATTGTAGGGGGGGACAGCCCCTACTAGCCCTCTTCTGGCTCCGTCCTTGCTGGGGACGCCACTTGAAGACGAAACAAATGCTCCATACTTATAGCACCCGAGAGGTTTTAAGCATGAAACCTAAGGAGAGAGCGAACCCCTAAGTTCCAAGCTTGACCACTAGGCCAACTCATTGGAAGTTTTGTACCGAACACTGAACATTTGCATCTCATATCATCTTATCTTATAGATAGAATTAAAGAAACAAATGACGACGAAAGTTTGAAATCTGTTGGACTTTTGAATTTTTTTTAATTTGACTTCAAAACTGATGCAATTCCCGAATTTGGTGCATTCCAAAAGAGTTATTGAAACTGGTTGGCGCCTGAAGCGGGGCGACGACTTACTGTCATGGGTGCCCTCAAAATTAACTGCTGGAAATGTTAAGGGCGGTGTTTTATGGCCATTGCTCTCCCAATTGTATAATCCCAACGCATTATTTTAAGGGCTTGTTTGTTTTATTTTATTTTACCATAGCATCGCACGTCGACCAAGTTAAACTGCTAGTCTACTACTCCCATAGAAGTTTTAATAGAAAATTAGAGGCCGGTCCCTTTTTTTAGGTTCGGTTTAAACCCAACCCTGAAATATTTTCCAAACCTAATAGGTTTGGTTACGTTGCGTGATGGACTATTTTACCCCAAAATCACTGCTCGTACTCCTTTCTTACAACCAGCGGACCACGACGACTACAACCACCACTCAGATCAGGCTGATGCAGAATCACCACATCTGTCATCTCTTTCTCTCCAACCGTCATCCGGCGACGACGAGCTCCACCTCGGTCTACTATCTCTCCGTCCAGATCTCTAGCCGCACACCCGACGGCCATGGAAGCCCTCTCGATAACTCTGCCGGATCCGGTTTGAATTTTTCAGGATTCAAATTGTATGTTGAAGAAAGAGAGATGAGAATTCTCGAACGGTATGGAATTTGTCAAATTCGCTGGTAAGTTCTCCAACGGGCAATGCCGCGGTGCAGATCCAAGACGACGGAGGAGTTGCTGCCATGACAGCCGTCGAGAATGCAGTCGGAGCACAACACGAGTGAACTGATGGTGTTGGTTTGTATGTGAACAGGTAGAGTTGGTTTGATTCTTTCCTTTTTTCTTTTTCTTGTTTCCGTGGCAACAGAAATTATAGATTGATGTTACTTGGGGAGTCATGATGCAATTTAAAATAAATTTTAATAAGAGATATTTTGACACTTGAGGTGTATTCTATCAGAATTGTGTATTTTTTTAATGAGAATTATGTATTTTTTATGAGAATTGTTTATGAGAACTAGTTTATATAGCCAATTCACATAGTCTTGTTCTCATAACTAGTTCACAAAGTTAATTCTTTATGAGAACAGTTAGTTCTTATAGCCAATTCTTAGATAATGGACTATGAAAACTGACAGTTCTTATAGAACTGACTATGAGAATTGGCAGTTTACATCTCATAGCTCAGTTTAAATAGCCAGTTGTCTATGAGAACTGAGCAGTTCTCATGGAACTGACTATGAGACTTGACAGTTAAAAATTCAATTCTAAATCAATTTATTTCCTATGTGAACTATTACTTTTTTTGCTTTGATTACTTTTTTAAGACATGCAGTGAGAACATTTATAATTATATTTGTTTTTGAATACCTTTTAATTTTTGTTCGTACGTGTATTTTCTATGAAAAATGTATATTTTTCTATAAGAACTGTGTATTGTTCATGAGAACTGTCTATGAGAACTGCATATTTTTTTATGAGAACTGTCTATTAGAACTGTGTATTTTCTATGAGAACTATATATTTTTTATGAAAAAAATTTTGTGTATTTTTTCATGAGAACCGTGCAATTTATATTATAAATGTGTATTTTCTTTATGAGAATTGTATATTTTCTGTGAGAACTCCATATGAGAACGGTGTATTTTATATAAAAAATGTATATTTTCTATGAGAACTATCTATGAGAATTGTATTTTTCCTATAACAACTGTGTTTTTTTCTATGAGAACTATTATTGTCAATGATGATTATCTATGAGAACTGTGTATTTTTCTATGAGAACTATATATTTTCTATGAAAACTTTGTATTTTAGTGTGTGGTGAGGCTATTTGAACAGTTTATTTTTTTCAGTTCACATAGCCATTTCACATGAGAACGGTATATGAGAACTGTGTATTTTCTATGTGAACTATGTATTTTAGTGTATTGTGAGGCTATTTGAACGGTGTATTTTCCAGTTCACATAACCATTTCATATGAGAACGGTATATGAGAATTGTGTTTTTTTTTATGAAAATTGTGTTTTTTTCTATGAGAACTGTTATTATCCATGATGATTATCTATGAAAATTGTGTATTTTTTTATGAGAACTATGTATTTTCTATGAGAACTGTGTAATTTAGTGTGTGGTGAGACTATTTGAACGGTGTATTTTTTAGTTCACATATCAATTTCACATGAGAACAGTCTATGAGAACTGTGTTTTTTCTATAAAAACGTTATTTTTTTCTATGAGAACTGTTATTGTCCATGATGATTATCTATGAGAATTGTGTATTTTTTTTTATTTTTCTATGAGAATTATGTATTTTCAATGAGAACTGTGTATTTTAGTGTGTGGTGAAGCTATTTTAACGGTGTATTTTTTAGTTCACATAGCCATTTCACATGAGAACGGTATATGAGAACTGTGTTTTTTCTATGAGAACTGTTATTGTCCATGAGAAGTATGTATTTTCTATGAGAACTATGTATTTTAGTGTGTGGTGAGACTATTTGAACTGTGTATTTTTCAGTTCACATAGTTCTCATAGAACTGATTATGAGAATTGACAGTTCTCATAGCTAGTTTACATAGCCAAGGGCATTTTTGTCCAAAATAATATAGGTGAGGAATTGATTCTAAAAATATAAGTTTTACTAAAAACGGACACGTAAACAAAAAGTTAAGAAGAAATGGCAAAATAGTAAAAATGCATGAAAAGTTAAGAGAAATGACTGAAATAAAGAAGAAATAGTTTTGTCAGGACTATTTGAAGTTAGAATTGATTATGAGAATTGGCAGTTCACATAGCCAGTTTTTTATGAGAATTGAATGGTTCTCATAGAACTCACTATGAGAATTGGCAGTTCTCATAGCTCACATAGCCAATGATATTTGTGTCCGAAATAATATGGGTCACATAGCCAGTTTTCTATGAGAATTGAATGGTTCTCATAGAATTGACTATGAGAATTGACAGTTCTCATAACTCACATAGCCAAGGGTATTTGTGTCTGTAAAGTCCATATTTTGGCAAATTCCATGACAAAATCTCTTTTGATTTGTATCCCGTTAATTATGTTGAAATATATTGTTTTAGAGAAATTGTTTTTAGGAAAGGCTATCAATTGTATTCTATCATTGATAAAGAAAGGTATAATGAAAGTTTGTCAAAAGGAAAGAAGTTTCGGACGGGAATCAGTTTTGATAAAGAAAGTTTGTCAGAAGGAAAGAAGTTTCGGAAGGGAATCACTTTTGATAAAGATTTTGTGCACATGCTGTATTAGAAAAGGAGATGCAGAAATCGTGGGTGACAATATAAGGAAATGATTGTTTGTCATAGTGCTCGAGCAACTCAAGATAGGGTACATTCCGTGCTCGAGCAATGTTCCTTTCGGCAATGTTCCTTCTGGTCTATTTATATGCGGTTTTGTTGGCCATTCAAAACACACGGAAAGAATTCAGAACTCTTCACCATATGTCCAATATCAAGTAATGTCTAACGATGACCCGGCTCCTATCTCTTGAAGTTACACAAGGCTTGGCGATCATGAATCTTTCTGCATAAACTTCAAGTGCTTTTTCAACCAATTGTTCCAACTAGTTGAACCATTCTTCCGGTGGATTCTGGAAGTATATCGGAGGACTTGTGGATTCAAGGCGTGCGGCAATCAACCACTTGGTGCGGTGTACGTGGATTCGACAAATCGGTCTTTGGTCAGTCGGTGAGGATTCACGATTGTTTTATTAAGATCATTTGTAACTGCACAATGATTACTTTTAGTGGTTCGATTTCCTCCCGTGGTTTTTACCCTTTTTAAGGGGTTTTCCACGTATATTCTTGTGTTCGCATGTTATTGCTTTTCGTTCCTTTATTACGTTGCTTTTGAGTAATTAAAAAAAAAAAGGAATTTCAGTGTCCGAAATAATATGGGCCACATAGCCAATTTTCTATGAGAATTGAGTAGCTCGCATAGAACTGATTATGAAAATTGACAGTTCTCATAGCCCACATAGCCAAGGGTATTTTTGTCCGAAATAATATAGGTCAGGAATTGATTCTAAAAATATAAATTTTATTAAAAATGGATATGTACACAAAAAATTAAAAAGAATGGGCAAAATAGTAAAATTGCATGGAAAGTCAAGAAAAAGGACTGAAGGAAAGAGAAAATATTTTTGTCAGGACCATTTGAAGTCCGAACCAAGAAAACGGGGCCGGCCTCTAAATTCCCCAAGTTTTAAACCGGTCGGTAACGAAATTACTAACATTTTCCCTCGCTTCGCGTCCCAAATCACACTTTTCTAAACTTACTGCTTTGTGTGTGTCTCTCTTCGAAGTGGGGGATGGTATTGTACAGTGGTGTGTGCAGAACCGTGTTGCACACCTCCGAGCTGTCGGATCTTGCATCCGACGACTCGGATCTCATCTCAGCAATGAACGACTCGCGATCGTTGGTTGCCAATATGAGATCCGAGCCGTCGAATGCACGATACGACGGCTCGGACGTGCGTAGCACGGTGTTGGGCTCCTCACTGGACAACACCAACCCTAACCCGAAGTCCGTCTCTCGCCATTACCCTAATCCAGGCACCTCAGGTCACTTGTATCCAAAAACGTCTGTATCTTTGTTCTCGTATAATGTCAGCCGCAAGATTACACAAAAGACCCTTCCTGAAAGAGACTATTGTGCAAACTTGTTGAAATTGCGCGGAGCAGAGAGGTACAGACACTTTTTCGGTACAAAATATTTGACATGCATTAGGAGTAGATCACATGTATCCAAAAGTGCATGTACCTCTGTTTCCGTGCAATGTTAGCCACAGAATTGCACAAAAGACTCTTTCCTGAAAAAGACTTTGTCTATCGTGCTGTTAAAATTGCACGAAAACAAAGGTACATGCACTATTTTGGTACAAAAGATTTAACCTCATCCAGGGTTGCGTTGTACCTTAGGTAGTATGATGAGCTTAATTACTTTTAAAAACATTCTGTTGAGTAGGCCTGTCAATGGACCGGATCTGATCCGGATTCGATCCGGAAAATTCGACCCGAATCCGATAACGTCGATCCGATAATCCGAATCCGGTAACGTTATCGGATCCGAATCGGATCGAATTAAATCCGTTATCAATCCGAATCCGAAATTTAATTTTTTTTAACTTTTTGTAAATTTTTGAATTTTTTTTAAAAATACGGCAAATTTTTTATTTTGAAAAAAAAATGTTTAAGAAGTTGTATTTTTATTTTCAATTTTTTCGTTTATTTTTTTTTGGAAAATATTTTTTTTGAAAGAAAATTGTAATTTTTTTTTGCTAAAATTTTTGAAGTAAAAAAGTTTTCGGATCGGATTCGGATTTTCGGATCGGATCCAGATCTCCATTATCGGATTTGAGTCTTATCGGATTCGGATCGGATCCAGGTCTTATCGGATCCGGACCCGATCCGACCCGTTGACAGGCCTAGACCGTGTTGAGTGTTGAGTAATACTAGGGGTTGTTTCAATGAATCAAACCAGTTATAAAATGGAAAACAGAGAATAAAATCATGTACATAACCAATACAAATGTGATCTGTAAAGTTTTTGGCTACATCAAAACACTTGCTTGTATTGATGAATTTTGGCTGGCTCTGCATTTGGCAAACAAAATCACAAAAGAATTAAATGAGTACATTACCAAAAGGAGAAAGAATTGAAAAAAAAAAAAAAAACTATAACAAGCTGTAAAAAGAAAAAAAAAACAGATTTAAAAATAGGAAGAAGAAAATATTTAGTACTGCCCTGCCCTTCCCCTATGAAGATCCTTGTTGATCAGGGGAAGCAGGAGCTGTCCAGTAAACCTTGACTGCAAACAGAAGCTTCTCCCTCTTCAGGGGCCCATCTTCATGGTCCACAATCTGGCTATCCCACTTCATTCCATCTATCACCCTCTTCACTTTCACCAGCACATCCACATCGTCCCTGAATATTACACTCCCTTCTGGCCTCAGGATTCTGTCCATTTCCAGCAGAATATCTTCCATTTCACATCTGTCGAGATCAAGTGTATCAGAAAGCAGTTCAACTGCCCTTCTACTCTCACAGAGAAAGGATTACGCGAAACGGTGACGTCAGATGCCGGGCGGACGCTGGTGTGGGGTCTCCAGCCTGTTCATGTTTGACCGCGTTGGCCGAGACGGGACACGAGGCCGAGCAGGCAGTGCTCAGCGGTCGGCCTGCGCAGCCTCAAGTCAAGCGGCTGAACATGAATGAACCGGTGACCTCACATCATCGTGTAACGTGACTTCTTAAAAATCTACTGTTCTACGGAATATAATAAAGGGAGAGCATCATTTGTCATAGATTCAAATCGAGGCCGACTCACATTTTAGCAAAATATAAAAATTCCTGGCGTGTATAATATAAATTTCATTATCCATAAAGTGTCATCAGTCTTAAAATATTCCTATTAAAAATAGCCTCCACCTAGAGTTGGCTTTTACCTGTTTGCATTCTTTACTAAAAATAATCTATGGAGTTGACGTTTACCTGTTCTTGTAGAGGGTGAACACTGAATCAGCATGAATGAGATCATAAGTTCTAGGGTAAGTAGACATTGCTTCACACCTGCCAGATGGAACCAATTTCATATGAGCCACAAAAGTCCATAAACAAAAATCAAGCAAAATGAAGTTCTTGACTAACAGATTAGTTGAATTACCAGTTCTGATACGTCCCGATCAATCCGCGTTCGTAAATAACTCCGAGGGTATTGACCTTCGCCTCGACCGGAACCACGTTCATCACCCAAACAGGGTCACCAACAAGAGCAGCAGCAAATCCACCCAAGTATGCATTCATGTCCAGTAGGTTTCTGTACCTTCCAGTTTGCCCGAGTTGGTTATTTACAGTTTTGTAGTAGGACACTCTCCTCTTCCACAGCTCATTGTCTTCTTGGAAAACCTTTGCTGTTACTCCTTCCACCGTTCCCCTTGAAATCCTGGGGGCAACTTCATTCATTCTCTGTGGCCATTTTGCTAATTTCCCACCAGCTACTTCTTGACTACCGGAAACCTCGGGCAATGGAGTCAAACAAGAGTCCATTCTTGTGTACCTGCAAAAATCGTCGGAAAGTTGGTCAGTAGTGCTACAAGCCTAACAAAAAATGAATTACAAAAATGCGTCCAGAATGTAGTGCCACGGATAGAAGAGTACTAACCAGGCTGTGTCGGGCTCTTGGGCGGGACAGAAAGGTGGATTTTGGGTGATTTTACGGTTAGCTTTGCAGTGCAAGTGATTGATAGGTTTTTGCCATATGGCAATGTCACCCTGTTCAACCAACTTGTTCCAGCAGAGGCTACTGGCTACACTTTCAATAGAAGTCTGTTCCGCATTAAGGTCCTCCTTTGTTCGTTGCCATCCTTTCCAGTATTTCTTCCAGCGGATTGGTGGACCGGACAGGATCCAGTATCCACCGGGCCTTAGAACTCGATCAACTTCCATCAAGTAAACGCCGCCTATCCCATGGTACAATGATATATTAGTCACAGGTCCGTTCTTATTGGAATTACAATATGCAATAATATTTTGGTGACTACATTTGAGTACCATTTGATGCGTCACAAATGTATTAGTGGAAAGTGTTTCATTTGTCATATAGTGAAGCACACATTCATTCATATTATAATTGAAACATCCATAGGCACAGAATGTTCACTTTGTCACTCAAATGCGTAATGTAGGCCGCAGGGCCAGAGAAAAAAAAAACTTGACTGCAAAGTACGCTACTCTATGATCAAAGCAGAAGTAGACTTTCAATTGGAGCAATGAGATTACCATGTTGGCCCCATGGAATAAGGCAGCGAGAGCAGTGAGCCATGTCAAAAGCCATTGACGGGTAAGGAAGTCTGATGGAGGCAAGGACTCCGATCAAGGCAGGCACTCCTCGCTCGAGAGCGAATTGCACCTGCGCTTCATGTGAGTCCCTAGGTGCGAACGACACGGTAAGTATGTTTCGTGACAGGAGATACGCTCCCCAGCTTGCAACCTGCGCAATTCAATTCAATTCGCAGATTTTTTTAGAAATTAATCAGAAAACATAATTTCAACATTCCTTGGCTTTCCACGTACTTGTATTAAGCGTAATTCCACAATCGACGTCATCAAATACAGATTAGTCCAGCGAGATTATGAGCTGATTGGAAATAAAAAATCTGAGAACACAATTTCCGAACACAAGTATGCACACAACATGTATCCGAAACCGTCAAAAGTCCGCACACAACATGTATTTGAAACCGTCAAATGTATGTAAATCTATATGCATCCAACAACAACTCTGAACTCTATTGTGTATTGATGGTTGGAAAATGACACAGATGAAAAACGAAAAGGAAAATGACAAACCAATGTGGGGCCTGTCAGTAAATTGTACAAAATCAAACAATGTACGTTACTTTCCAGAAACAAAGTAACGTCGCAGAATCATGGGGCTTTCTTTTTTTACCCCCAAAAAGATGATTCGATTCCTTTCTGGGTTAAGACAAATTAAGATCCGAAAGCTACCCTGTTTCTGGCTGGCCAGCCACTTTCTTTCCTTTCACTTAACCACCCCTCTCTGTCCTACAGTCAAAATCAGGCAATCTTTCCCTAAACGTGTAGATATAGACAAATCTAATTCCCAAATTTCACGACACCATTAGATTTGACAGATTCAATTATTACCATAGAGAAAACAAGGATTCCAAAATCTTTGTCCAAAATTCAACACACCCACAGGCGCCAAAATTGCATAGAAAACTTTGTGGTCAATGGAATTGTCTCAGGCTTTAATTGAACCAAGCTATTAGATAATGTGATTTTTTTTTTCCTTTAAATTTATCGAGTTACGCGTAAATTGGCCTGAACAGGAGATAGTAAGAGAAAATTGACGAGAAGCTCACCCCGCAACCGGTATCAATGGCGGTTCGAATAGACCCATCTTTAAGATTGATCAACTTGCCAATATCATCGATATACGCATCCGCCCCGTTGGGAAACATGGTCCCGCCGCCGGGGAACCTAAAACGGTCCCCCTCGGGCTCATACCGAATCCAGTTCTGCACCGCCTTCTCCACCGTCAGCTCCTTGTGGGGCACATTAGCGTACCACGCCAGATCCCTGCTCGCGGGCCACTTGAACGGGTTCTTGTACCCGTACGGCGCAGGCACGCGGCACTTGAGCAGTTCTTCCTTTGCGGGACAATGCCTTTCCCTGTAAATAAGCCTGTCTCTGTTGAATTTCAGGGATCGCTTGGCGTCCTCGCACGGGGTGTACTCGCTGTACTTGACGTCGCACGGGGGGTAGACTTTGATGGTGTCGTCGAGGGAGGTTGTTCCGGAGGTGTCGTCGTCGTCGTCGGCAGAGTGGTGGGAGGAGAAGTCTAAGGGGGCGGAGGAGTGGCGGGGGTTGGTTGAGGACGTGGTGGTTGTGGTAGTGTTTGCGGTGGTGGTGGTGGTGCAGGGGATGGTGTGGCCGAGGTTGGAAGTGGTGGCGGAGTGGGTGTGTTGCCAGAGGCCGAGGGAGTAAGCGAGGGAACAGAGGAAGGCGACGAAGAGGAAGGGAGCGACGTTGGTTCTTTTTAAGAAGGAGGAGGAGGAGGTTGTGGAGTGTTTTGATGTTGGGATGTAGTAATCCGCCATGGCTAGCTACGACCAGTGTGCGGCCGTCTCTCTCTCTCTCTCTATCTCTCTCTCTCTATCTCTCTGTGTGTGTATGGAGTATTATAGTGGGTGAGATCGAGTAGAGAAGGGGAAGAGGTTTTTGTTATTTAATGAAGGGAGTCATGTGTGGGATGAGGATGTCTGCGTATTATTACTTAGTATAATGTGTATTGATAAGTAGGGGGGAAAGTTGGAAGTGGGGGAGGTGAAGAGAAAGGGCAGGTTGGGTTTGAATTTGGAAAGGGAGATGAATACGGAGTAGTGTGGTGATGAGGGTTAACCTTACTAAAATGATGACGCCGTTTAGGGTAGGTTATCTAGTAGTGCGAGTACAAGAGGTGATTTATTTAGGGTAGGTTATCTAGTAGTGCGAGTACAAGAGGTGATTTATTTATTTTTTTTTAATACCGTCTATTGGGGGACTCTCGTTTGTTATAATTCGGTTTACCTGTACTTTTTTGCCATTGTTTGTTATGGGTCCACTAAATGTCTATTGTTGTGATTTGAATCATTCATTTTTTAAGATTTGCAATATAGTATTGCCATGCAAAAAATCAATTTGATCGGAAGTCGATAGATATATCAAAATTTGAATTTTGGTTTATAAAATGAACGATCTGATTTCTGTCAATAATAATAAAGATAAACCACCCATTTTACAAAGTAAAATTCAATTTTTGATACTTCTATCGATGTCCGATCAAATTTATTTTTGTATGGATACTCTATTATGTGGGATTTACAAGATGAATGGTTCACATTAACAATAAATATATGGTAGGACCGAAAAAACGTGGTGGTGGAAAAATGGAGTTTTCTATCGCCGATGGAAAGAATTTAGGGTGCGTTTGGTTAGATGGAATGGAATGTGAATAGGAATGGATCTAAGAATGGAATAGAATTAGAGGAATTGAGAATGGAATAATCATTCTCATTCTCATGTTTGGTTGTGGTAAGGAATAGTCATTCTCATCTCCAATGAAATAGTGTGGCAATAGTAATTTTTGGAATGACAATAGTAATTTTTGAGTGGCAATAATGAATATTAGAGTGACACTAGTAATTTTGGTGTGATAAAGAAATAAAATAACAATTCTTTAATTTTTTGGATGGAATGACAATGATGCATTTACTGAGGTGAATAATGATTCCATTTGTAATCATCATTTCATTATTCAATAGTGAACCAAATATTAGAATAAGTAAGTCATTGGAATGATTATTCCATTCCTACCTTGATTTCATCCAACCAAACATACGCTCAATCTCTTATTATATTTCATAGAGTTGATAGCATTTTGGAGATTCCAAACACGAGGTAATTCTGAAATCTGGTAACCTTTATGCGGTGATCCTTGTTACTCCATTTGCTTATCTGATGTCTGGTAAAGTCGTAATATGAATTTTTTTAAAAATATGAGCAAGTGAACCTAATGGTACGGAAATAAATATATCAAATTGATTGGTGAATAAGATGCTTAACTGCTACGAATAACAGATATATAATTGGTTTATAAACAAATTTGTGCATTAATTTCGCATTTACCTAGTTTAATTTTTAAATATTCATCCTCAAACTTTATCCTACGTAAATATCCATTCATGTCATTTTGAACAGTTATGTTTCCATTCCTGTTTTTAAATAATTTCAAGATTGCCCTTTATTATATAATTGACTTGTCTATATAGGCAGAGATTTTTAGGACTAAAAAATAATTTTGAATCCAGGAATCATTTTTGATTCGGAAATGAGAGGAATGTCACCCCATCGACTGAGAAAGAGATCGGTGGTCTAACGATTCGAGAGCTAGCCGAATAGCTTAGCTATCAGTGACATATGCAAACAACCAGTTCGTCAGTCAATTTGTTGGTGGGCAAATACACGCATGATCGGGAACTAGACGGAAGTCAGCAGTCATTTAATCCATCGGGATCAGCCAGAGGGAGACTTCCCGAGTGGACAACCTGCTATCAAAGTTGATGGCCGTCGATGAATTTACCATCTCTCGTCCAGACATTGCATTTCCAGTTAGCGCGGTCGGCCAGTTTATGAAGATCCCTCGACTTGTCCTCTGGCCTAATTTTAGGGTAATCAACCCTAACAAATCCCAAAAATTTGGCAAAACCATTTAAACCCCCATTTCGGCAAAATCCCATTGCCATTTGCAAGTTTTGGAGAGAGAGGCGAGCGGCTCCCATCGCCATCCTGTCGGCCTCACATGTCGGCATCAACTGGTGAAGAAGAAGGAGGCGAATCTGACATGGAGTGAAAAAAGACTCTCGTAGCGCAGCTTCATTGCATAGCTTGTTGAATCGATGGTGGGTTCATTACGTTAGTTTTTCTTTTCTGCTTGATCAGGAGGATGGTAATCCTCATTTATTTTATGGATATATGGTGGTAATTAGTGTTACCACATACTTCTTGTTTATATATTTTTTGATTTGGTTGCCAAAAACCCAAACCACTATGAGAATCGAAAGTTTTCTTGGTGTAATTTCATGGTATATTTTGTCGTGGTGTATATTACTCCACCAAATATATTTCATGGTGTATTTCTTCATTCGTGGTGCATTTTATCAATCATATCTCATGGGGAATTTTATATAGCGGATTTCATGGTGTATTTATCAAGCAGATTAATTTCACGGTGTATTTTATCATACAGATTTCATGTTGTATATATCAAGGTAGATTTCATGGCGTATTTATCAAGTAGATTAATTTCGTCGTGTATTTTATCAATCCGTTTTCGTGGTGTATTTATCAAGTAGATTTTATGGTGTACTTCGTCGGTAGATGATCGGTTTGAATATTGCCTATGTTCCGAAATATTTTTTTATGGTAATCATGAAAAACATAATCGATTCCACCATGTTTCAAAAAATTTCACAATAATATTTGGTAGATAGGGAACAATAAATATGGTTTTTGAATTTAAATTGGTGAAAAATAAATTGGTCGGATTTGGTTATTACAGATTTTTAAAATTTTGAAATCCTCTTTAAATTAGGAAATGGTTGAATGCCTTGAAACCCACTAAATTAGGAAATAGTTGAATCCCATTAATTTAGGAAGTCAATACACACATGTATGGATATCTTATTAAAAGAATAAGACAGGTAATTCACCATCTCAAATGATGAAAACATAACTGTTCAAAATACCATGGATGAATACTTACATTGGATGAGATTTGAGGATCGATATTTAAGTCTCCCCAATTATTCTTCTTGCAAATTGTGTCATTTTTAAAATAAAAATAACTACTCCATCCGTCCCTTTTTCATTGTCATTATTCCTTTTTTCTCTTTTGTGTGTTTATTTTTTTATTTTGATTCACGTCTTGTTTGTGTCTATTACCTATATCTTTCAATCGATAATGTTTTTTCATGATTTTGACAACTTTGTATTTTAGAACAAATTGAAATCTATCAAATAATAGTCATATTGCATATTTTTTGAAATTTACGTTGGAAGATATAAGCGGTTGAAATCTGACACGAACATAAAAAAAGAGACAACCAAAATGGGAAGGAGGGAGTACTTTACGTGCATACTCCCCTCCGTCACAAAATCGAAGGTCTTTTTCGATATTTGCGCCGTTCTTTAAACTCTTAGAGCAAGTTTACCAGTCACAAGCAAAAAATGCTAGTGAACAGTGCAATTTTCTCATTTTACCTACTCATATCGCTTTCAACACCACGTTAATACTATCTATTTTACCTATTCTCTGTTAAAATATCATTCTTTTTCTTTTTCTCTTTTCTTTTCCTGTTCTTCTTCCTCCCACTTTGGGTTTGAAGACCCAGAATATGCGCAGGATGCCCTAGAACAACACCACACCAGATCTGGATAGTTGAAATCAAATGGCCAACAAAAATTCCCCCTGCTTGAGGAACCCAAAAATTATACACAGGCTTATATATGTCTATATACGTATATACATGAGCGAACCTATTTTTTATTTTCTCAGCTATTTCTTCGCCCCCCATGTTGACTGGTGTCTTGCCGAAATTGGGCGATTCTTGGAGGCGAGATTACAGGAGGATGTGTTGATCGAAGTCGATCGATCGTTCCAGATCAAAGCCTTTTTTCGTTGAGGGGGAGAGAGATAGGGAGAGAGTAGGGTTGTAAACGAACCGAATCGAGCCGAACCCCGTTAAGTATAGCTCGAGTTCGTTAAGACACTAGTTTGGCTCGAGTTCGATTCGAGCCCAAACAACTCGGCTCGTTAAAATTTTTCAAGGCTCGGTTGGGTTCGTTAAGGTACTAGTTCGGCTCGGATTCGGCTCGGGTTCGATTTAAACCTGAATATCTTGGCTCGAGTTTGGCTCGTTAAACTCAAACGAATGGAGTCGAGCTGAATCTAAGCTCGAATTGAGCTCGTCAAGACTTGGGTTTGGTTCTGCTCGGCTCATTAAACTCAAGCGAACCCAAACTCTCTCATTAATCGTATAGAACTTGGGAGAAAAATAAGCATTGAATTATATATACAACCTTAAAAAATTTTATATTTACAAACAGACCCCTATTGAATTATTAATTAAATTTAAGTATAGGTTCGCAAGCCTTATCGAGCCGAATACCGTTAGGCTCAGGTTCGGCTCATTTACGAAACGAGCCTAGAATTGAAGTTCAGGTTCAATTCGTTTAACAGACGAATTGAACTCGAACGAGCTCTTGCCGAACCGAGCCTCGAACAGTTCGCGAACGGCTCAGTTCATTTACAACCCTAGGAGGGAGGGAGGGGGATGAAAAAGAATTAAAAATGGGGAACCGAGTGAACAGTAGTTTGGCGGAAGAAGCGAACAACTGTAGCTGAATGGATTCTGATGTGTGGTTTACCTATGCTTCTGCAAGTGAAAATTTCTCCCTTTGGTTAGTTAGAATAGTTTTTTCGGTTGTTTTTCTCAGCCGGTAAACTTGCTCTTATATCACCCAAATTATGATATTTTTCATAATTTTAATTTTTTGTTATTATAAATCTAATCGAGAACTATAAATTGGAAGATATAAAGTAAAGAACGACGTGAATATCGAAAAAGCCCAAAGATTTTGGGATGGAGGGAGTATAATTTTTCAAAAACTTTAGTATTAACTTAAAAAACAAATGAACGAGGGAGAATAAGAATAAATTTGTGTTGGACACTGCCAATGACACCATCTGGCGGTGCCTCAAACTCATCTCTACAACATATATTTGTCGGCTCTACACTATTCTAAACTATTCTCTAACACATATATTTGTGGGCTCCACAAAACTTATGGTGGAGACAAAGACGGATCTATGTATGGGCATATGGGGGCCACGGCCCCGTGTTGTTTCGGGTTTTTTTCTCTCCAAATTTTAATATAACATTAGTTGTTTTTTTATTTGTTAAGAACACATAGATATTGTATTTTGTATTGAGTGTTATATAGGCAATTAAATACTTTAAAAATATTAAATACTTTAAGAATGTGTTCGTTTTGAGTCTCAAAATCCAATTTCTCTCTCTACACACGGTCTCCCATAAGGTTTTCTCAATTATTAATCTCATTTTTCTTTCCATCTCTCTCCACTAATTACCCAAAAAACCTCCCTCAAAATCCAAACCATAAAAACTATTAGATTTTCAAACTTTGAAATTTCAAAATTATGTTGTTCATAATTTGGCCATCTGCGTTTACGAAATTTTGGTTCCGTCCCTGGGCGGAGACCACAAAATGCGTGATGAAGAAAGATTCCTGCTGAATAATTCTCCACATCAGCTGTCGCGAGTCTCTACTTTGTCCATCTCGTCAAGCTTTTAGGAGTATATTTCTTGTCCACGTTATCCAAAAAGAAGAGATGCAGAAGGAACAAGGTAAAATATTTAAGGCATAAAATAAAAAAAAATTGGCTGACTGTCTTGTGTTTTTTTTTTTTTTCTTTAATCTTGCTTATGTTTCAGTCCTTTTTCTCCCTTGCGAAGTAATGTGAGCTTTGTTCAATTCCACAAGCTTTTCGAGTAGATATCAATTTTTATTTACCCTCCTTTCGTTCATCTTTACGAGGGTATGTTCATTTTATATTTCACTTCGATAATTAGAATCATTTATTGGAGCCAATTTATTTTGTGTATGGGACCATGCAAAAAATTGAGCCCACCCAGATATCGGTAAAATCGTGATCTAAGAATTCATATTTTTAATAGCAAATTTTGAAGGGAAAAAAAAAAAAAAACTTTCAGTAGACACACTTGTCCATACCCGATCGAGCTGGAATCGATCAAGCTGAAATTTTGCATGATCTTCTCACAAATGAATTCAGACGAAATAAACGATTTCGATCATCGAAGTGAGACACGGAATGAGCACGTACAGCGTACTTATAATTCCCGTGATGGGTCAGTTTCTAAAGAAAAAAGTTTACACATAAAAGCTGATGAAAGCACCACGCGGAATTTACCCAAAAAAAAAAAAAAAAAAGGAACCACACGGGGCCAGCCTTGCTTCTGAAGCAGCTCCTTTTTACTGGCTGATGAGTAAACCCAAAGCCTCTCCTAAAGCAACACTAGAACTAGATTTAATTGATGGAATATTGTAAAATTGTTTGTTCCAATGTGTTTACTTTCCTGATTGGTAAGGGTTAGTTGCAATACGGATCAAGGGGTTGTATTTGTTGGACTTCTGAAAAACTTTGTTGGTCCTTTACGGCCGTACTTCTAATCAACAGTTTTTATAAACAAACTCAACACCCCTTTTCTTTTTTCTTTTCTTTTTTGGAAAATAAAGATCAATGACGTGTTTTGATAATTAATACCCTCTAAAGACATTTTCAGCATTAATAAATGTTCTTCGTTTGTTCATTGACGGGTATTAATTATCAAAACATGTCATGGTCTGTCATTTTCCCTTTTTTTTAAAAGAGAGGGACAATCTTACAACTAGGGCGCCACTATATGGATCCAGTTGCGCAACCCAAAACTCCTAGGATATAATGGCGGCTCCACCCTTTGCCAAGGGTGGTCACTTGAATTGAACACACTCCAATTAAATTTTTTTTTTCATAGAATACAAGTAAAATTTTACTTTTATTTTAGTTTAGCCCTTCTTGAACACCCTATCCAAAAATATTGAACACCATACCAAAAATACTTGAAAATCCAACCAAAAAATCAGGCCACAAATCAATCCAATGTATCCCAACTAATAGACAAAGTTTTGTGCATATATAGTAGTGGTTTCTAGAAGCAGTAGAGATTTCTGAACACCTTTCTCAGAATTTTTGGAGTTGCCACTGCCGGGGGAGCTAGTGCAACCACACTAGTTACGGCCTCCCCACTTATTTCAGGGTATTGAATATTACTCGGTGATGAATCGAATCCCAGACCTTAAGGAGTACTCCCAAAGTTTGGGGATCTGCCCGAACCACTGGGCAACCCTGGGTGTGTAACACTACGTCCATACTCCAAATTAACACGTTTTCTATGTAACTAAAAAGTTTTCTTTTTTATGAACAATAGTGTTTTTGGAAGGAAATAAGTTAAGGAAATTTTGTTGTTATTAAAAAATTATTGGTTATTTCCACTAATCAAGTTGTTGAAAAATTTCAAGTTATTTCCACAAACCAATATCAACTGCTTTTTTTAACTAATAAAAAAATTCAAAAGAATCAATATGAGGGTTAAATTTTCTAATCATCAAGCGGCACAGCGAATCGGGCTTCACTGAGAGGAGTGCCCAGTATGTATTACCCAATCAGAGGAGCGTGTTACACACGAGTAATTCAGTGGTCTTGGAAACCTTCTTCTATGACACATTTTCGTGGAGTCTATACACAATACATTTAATACTGGATCCCACGAAAATGTGTGGTGAAGAACGGTTTTGGACACTGTGTAACCGTGCCCCAAGACCAACTAATAATTTTTGATTTAAACACCCATATAAAAAGGAACCCATATAAAAGGAAAATGATTTTTACACTTTCTTTTTTTGTTAATAACACACCCATATAAAAAGGCTACTAGTAATATATGTATACACATATTTATTTACAAGCAGAGTTAAATTATATAGCACTTGCTTAGTATAATATATACTCCTATATTTTTCCCGTTAGGCTGTTACCGTTTCGCATCTTGTTTTCCGTGACTAATTTTACAATGGATCGATCCAACTAGCAATACTGTACTACTTTTTCTGGGGAATATTTCGTGTTAGATGTTTGTTTAATTTAATTGCTCTCCTAAATTCGATACTTGGCTCCCTTATCGACTAAAATGATTTATTCTTTTCAATAAAGATTGGTCTGCGGAAAACAGTTTGAATTTTTTGATTTTTCCATGAGTAAAAGACCACGATGAGAGAGAGAGAGAGAGAGAGAGAGAGAGAGAGAGATTGACCATGGTTGGAACAAATTGTAGTAGTAGTACTTTTTAATCGGACGGAGTTGACCAGTTAAGTTCAGCGCCACTTCATGTACGTTGTTTTCTCTGTTTTTTAATATTCCGAACATACCGTGTGGGTGGGGGGTACTTAGGGAAGGCTTTACATGGCTGGGTACAAAACAAGGCTACAATTGGGCATTGCAAATTTTATGGATTTCAAAATGGATTCCAATTTCCCAGGTCTTGATCATTGGCACCAATGCAACGACTTTTCATCATCTTCGTTATGCACTAACCTCTAGCTATTTCGTTTTCCTTACCATGTGGGACTTTACAATCCTCGCCATTTGAGATCGCAACGTCTTTGTTGCGCTCCATGGTCCAACGGCTTCTACGCATCGAGCACGTCAAGTTTCTTGAGCTCGTCTCATGTGGGACCCTGTCCCAAGCATGACAAGCACTTCAAGTTTCTTACTTGTCTGGCCCATTCAAGTACGTCTTCTCGTGAGACCCGTCCCACACTTTTGGTTGGCGTCAACTGTCCTGTTAACCCTTAGCCTAACCATGTTGTCTCAAAAGGTTAAGATTGAGTTCTACAGTAGCTGCTTGTGTTTCATTTATATACTTCCTCTATTTCCTTTTCCTTGCCGACGTAGGACTTTACAGCTTCAGAGAATTTTTCGTACATCTCTAACTACTAAACTAGTTCAAGACTAGCACACAAAAAAACCAAAGAAAACTAGTTGAAGGGTAGGTATTATTTAGATTAGTCTATATTTCTTCACTTGGTAATGTCTATGTATTCTCCTTCACTGTGACAGGAAGTCATCAGTGGAGACTGGAGTCTTGCCCTTAAACTTATTAGTTTGCTAAATACAGTAATTAATACTAACACATGACTTAAAAGAATGAAGTATAATTATTGATTATATAGTCTACAAGTACTCAAGCACTATGAAGTCTCATGACTACGAGCTCTCTCCTTCGTAGAAAATTGAAAAGCTTCCTTTATGCGTTTATTAGACTCCGTTTCAGAATGCTTCTTAAAAAATAAGTACTTATTTTGGAATTTCTTTTTAAAAAATAAGAAGGGTTATTCCACAAAACCCAAATAAAAAGTTTATTTCACATTTTCAAACTCAAAAATAATATAAATGAAAAAAAAATAATTTTTTTTTGCACCGTATCAAATATCTCAATGAGATCTATCAAACAAGATCGATATTAATAAGAAAATTATTTGCGTAAGCACATGATTTTTGAGCTTGAAATTGCCTTCTTAAAAAATAAGGAGTTGTGCTATGAGTAATGGGCGCCGGGGAGAGAAATTGTACCGACGGCCGCGCCAGGCCATCTCCGGCCACCGGATGGCCGATCCGAGCCGTCCAAAAATTCTAAAAAAAAAAATCAAGGGGGCCATTGCGAGAATTAACGGCATCCGAGGTGTGTAGGGTACTTGATCCAAGCACCCATTTTCCCTGTATATATGAAATAGGTAGAAGTACACAGAAGAGGGGTGATCGGATCAAGCATATATACAGGGAAATGGGTGATCGAATCAAGCATCCTACACACCTCGGATGCCATTGATTCCCCCCCCCCCCCAGGGTTTTTTTTTTTATAGAATTTTTTGACGGCTCGGATCGGCCGTCCGGTAGCCGGAGATGGACTGGTGCGGCCGTCGGTACGATTTCCCTCCCCGGCGCCCATTGGTACCTATATAAATTCTGAAAAAATTCCCATCTTCTTTTTATTTTTGTAGAACAAGCCTTATTATTGAACAAAAAATAAGTTCTTATTTGTGTTCTGGAACGCAGTCTAGTATTGCAATAAACCTTTTGAGATCATATGGCACCTTTTGTAACGACCCGGAATTTCAACCCAATTTTTTTTTTTCGAATAAAGAAATTATTATTTTAACTAAATAGTCTATAAATAATGGGTTATTTATAAAAATATAATTCGACTAAAATCTAGATTTATTTTTGGTGATTAAAATTTATTTAAATGTTACATTAATTAACTTGTGACCGTATAATTGTTGTAATAACCCGAAAATTTTAATTAAGAAAAATATTAAAAGTATTATTTAATTCCAATAATATTAATTTCCTTATTAAATAAATAGTAGGTAATTACAAAAAAATAGTTTTCTATCTAATTACCTCTTAAAAATTATTTTGTCAATATATACATACATATAAATGCATGCGTGCACGCCTATATTCTCCCTCACTCTCCTACTCAATCTCTACCTCGTCCGTGATCCAAAAATCGTGTCTAATTCGTTCGTTCCGAAACCCAATACCGTTAGGACTCGTTTTAATCCGAAACTCATCAAATTCTCCTATATATATACACCACTCCGACCCTAGGGCGCGTACACTATTCTACCACCTTCCACGGAGCCAGAGAGAGGAGAAAAACCCGAGAGAACCGAGTTACAATCCATAGATTTTTAGAGAGAGAAAGAAGGAGAGAGAAAAGTGGGTTTCGTGGTTTCGTTCGTCCGAGACTCAAATTGATCGATTGAATTACTTCCTACAACCCCAAGGATCCCCGAACAACAAACAATTCGGCCGCGAAGTCCCCCGCCGACGGAACCGAAGTTGTCTTCTCCAATTTCAAGTTTACGATCGAAACGAATTCAACTCAAATCGAGGTATTATAATTCAATCAAGCCTCCTCTAAGTATATTTGATATTTATAGACATAACCCAATAGGCTCCGTAGTCCCATGCATCGAAAAAGTACCAAAAAATAACAAAAACCGAACCCAGCCGCGAACCTTACGGCCGCGACCTTCGGGGTCCTTCACCGCAAGAACCAGACCAACTGAGTTCGCGGCAGCGAACTCAGCTCTTTCCAGCCGCGCGTCTTTTATTGTTTCGTGTCGAATTGATTTTGCGACCTTTTAAAAATAGATTTTGACTCCGAAATTTTTATCCTAGGTTACCCACATTCTAAGGTTCATAACTTGTTAGTTTCATATTTTTTTTATTAAATATTCGATTTATTTAATTTTTATTCGTAATCGTATGATCGTTTGTAAACTAAAAATCGTTACGACCTTTTAAATTATTCTATAAATCCCCAAGATATTTTTCTTAGATCCCTAACTTCTTAAAGATCATAAGTTGTTAATTTCATAACTTTTTGATGTAATTTGTTATTTATTTTATTTTTAATTAAAGTTATAAACGAAAATTAATAACGACCTTATAAAAATTATTTTTAATATCGAAAATATTTTTCTTAGACTCCTGACAGTTCAAAGGTAATATGTTGTTAAAATAAAATTTTATTTATTTAATTAACTATTTATTATTATTTAAGTATTGTTTCTTAATAATAATACCGTAAAATATTATAAAGAAGGTTTAAAATCCCAAATAATTTTATTTATACTTTTTACAGTCCCATAATGTTATTCTGTAAATATAAAAATATTATCAAATATTTAATCATTTATTGTCTATTTATTCTTGTTTTGCCTATTAACTTGAATCTTTTATTCAAAATAATTCCGTGAGCGTTCAAACCCAACTTTTAGCACTCGAACTTATTATAGGGGACTGTTAGGACCTTTATTAAGGTTACGATAATTATTCTAATATTTTTAACTAATTAATGTATTTAATTAGTGTTTAATTAACTTAATTACTTATAATTAATTAATAGAAGTCTAGAAAATTATTTTTAAATCTTAATTAAATAATTCTTACATTCTTAATGACTTTGTGACCATACGAGATTAAGGGCAACGGCCCAGTCATAAAAAGTTATGTGATTGCATTGCTTATTAACTGTTTCGATCCGTCTGTGATTCGTTTTCAATTATTATGGTGATTGATATTGCATCGATATTTCATTTGAATGTTAGATTGGACCCTAGAGACATGGGGTGGTATGCGAAATAGAAATCACGTAGACGATGTTAAGTAATGGATAAATTGTGAAGTTTATTTTTGTTTAGAGGTTGCCTGCAGGCGTGATGTTGTGATATGATGAGATTGTGATGAGAATTGATACTGGCGGGTGTCCAGTGATGAATTGATAGACTGGCGGGTGTCCAGTGATGATTGTGAAAAGAATTGTGATGTGGTTTATAAGATAGGCGAACCCTAGTCGTGATACCGGCATGATAAGCTTACCCCTTGTTGTAGTTATTGGGGGTGCACACTCGGTACATAACTTAGGTGTTCTGCGACAGCAAAAGGAAGTGATCTCATGGGACGGGATATGGCTAGCGGTTTGGGAGGAAAGATCTCGTGGAGAGATCTTAGATTTCATGTTAAGTTAATGGATAGCAATGAATCAAGTTATGTGAATTATCTCTGCTTTACTTTTTCGCACCATATATATTCGGTTTGTGCTAACTGTAAAGTAAGAGGGGTGGTTGGGTTGGATTATTTTATTGAGTGATTTATCACTCACGGATACGTCAGATCCTGGCAAATCGATTGCTTAGGCGGTCATTTGCTTGAGGGCGCAGGATTCAATGGAGGAGATTCAACAATGATGCAATTCGACACAAAAAGAATATCGTAATGAAGATCGAGGATGCTTAGGATTCGTATCAAGATTAGAGTCACCTCTAATTACTGTATTTTGATTTCGTAAAACTATCTTAAGTTTGTATTAGCAAAAGCTTTATTTTGGAAAAATCATATTTATTTAGCAAAATTTCCTCATAGAAATTATTTATTTTTCACCCGAAAAGTCGGGCGTTACAAGTGGTATCAAAGCATAGGTTCAACGCTCGGCCTTGGGTAGATTGGGTAGACTACATTCCGAGAGCATAACTCCAAATAGCTAAACGTTTACCGTATCTATGACTCTTCTAAACTACGATATAATCTGTCTAAGTATATCATATAAATATTTATTTACCTGTTGCGACTCAGACTCCGAAAAGTTACGAAACCAACGTTGATTCCGACTAGAAGGAAGCGGTAGAAGAATCATTCCTCTTATAATTGGTTGTTCGAACGAGGCAAAGAACACCAGTCCAAAGAAGACAAATCTCGACAATAGAGGAATAGTACTATCGAAGGAGGCTACTTAGTAAATAGAGTATCTGTTGAAGAAGAATTCTTCTTTCTCTAGGTTGATAACTGTCGCAAATAGGGTAGGATCAATGTAAGAACGTTGTTGCACTCATTTCCCTTTTAGAACTAGATATTTAGAAACCCTCAAGACCCCGAACCTAATTTCGTGGAGCAGTCGTTACAAGATTGGTACAAAACGTCAACGACGTCATCATTTTGTCAAACCCACCAGTAAGGACGATACGCGTAGCCCTGATTTCAACGACAACGCCGCCTACGACAACGACTATTCTTTCGTGAATTTCGAGATCAATACCAACTCAATCCTCAACGCAAGACGGAGTATCAATTGGGTTGTGCAACTCATACGAGCGATTACCGACTACCCCTAAACCCTAACCTCCAGCGTCGTAGATCCCTTGAGAAAGTAGCTAGATTGACGAATAGAAACATGATGTTATCAGGGATTCGAAATCATCACCTAGCTAAATATTATGCCACTACATCCGATGAAGGCACCATCATAGTTCAACAGATCAGGAAGAGCTCAAGGTCGTGAATATCTGAGAAAGCGGTGATAATTTTCTCGCAAGAAGATTCTATTCTTTTAAGGGTGATAGAAGAGACTACTGACAATCGAACATATAGTTTCCATTCTCAACTGATCAATCATATTCTAACCGATCACTATATTAGGCTTCCATTCTCAAAATCTTCTTCCTTCGCAATCACATTCGTAGTGACCCTTCATTTCTAGAGCTACGAATCCAACTAGAACGTAAATTATTAAGATTCTTATATAATTTCCAAATATTAAATTCTTTATGACACGTCTCTTTAGGTATCCCTCACAATTTTCATGTTTCAAATTTTCTGTTGTAGATAAGATTACATGGTGACGATCTTATTGGCCCACTTGGGCATGTTAACAACATTCCTGATCATTCGTATGTTTGCGTAATTCATAATCCTTCGATGATTTATAATACTAGCACCGATTTTGGTGATCCTTGTTTGCTCAATTAAGTGTCTGTATAAGACCACTCATTTTTTTTCTCCATTCCTCTTAACTCTCTTGCAAGCCATCACCTTTAAATATCTCCCTGCCATTCAAAACCATAACTTTGTAAGCCCAAACCAATTTCATTCATTGGAGTTTTTCAATTATCTGAATATTTATATATTTTGGTGATGCCCCTTCCCTTTTGAATTGTGTGATCACTCTTGATTGACGGGGTTCAATCTTTGAAATAACTATGGCTTGTACTACTTTCGAAGTGACAATCATTCATCCTGATCCTCTTTTTCATTCGATTGATTGTATTCTAACCTTCCGCTGTTTGCATCTCTTATGACTCTGCTTAAAATCACATTCATTATGACTCTCCATTGTTAGAGCTGCAATTTCAATTAAATCTTAAATCATTGAACTCTTATCTATTCCAAGCACCTAACTCTCGTGACATTTTCTTTTGAGTTGGGTATTGCTAACAAATCATTTTATTCAAACCTCTCTGAATTTGATTTGATTTAAAGTCAACAGTGTGCTTAATTATGAGTCTAATTTCTCTGATCTATTGAATATTTCATGTTTGGAGCAATCTTCGTTTATTTTGATCAGCGCACTATTAGTTATCCACAACCTTGAATTCTTTTGATATCATATCAAAATATTCCTCCAAACTTTTAAAACTCTAAATTCACAAACCTAGTTCGAGTTTCAATGTTTGAGTTATTTAGTCCTTGAACACTGATATCATTGTGCTTCACTTCCTTAAACTTTGTATTCTGTTTCGAGCTAATCAGATCCAATCATTGTTCTATTAATGATTTTTTTTCTATTTATGGATTCGTAAGTCATTGTTTACTCTTCACTTGTACCTATCATTTTTCTTTTCTCTTAATTAACTAGAGTTAGATGTTTTGTTTTGAAACGCGTCTGGCCAACGTGGTGCAAAATAAATATCTAAGTTCGGTTTCATCGATTGGACCTTGTCATTCTTCAAAACCTATCGATAGATCGATATTTCTTATGAGAACCCTTGTTAAATTATTCTAGTGCAATATTTGGTAGACCAAGTACTTGCTTATTTCACTACCATGTTAAATCTTTTTATCAGCATTATTCTAATGATGGACTTTTTCGAATCCAAATTATTGAGTTTGACGTCGGTTAGCTTGATTCTCGTTGTTCTCGTATTCCAACTCAATTCTAAACAACTCATACCTCTAACTCGTAAGAGGAGGATCTGTTCATACTTTTTATTAGGTTCTATAGCATTTGAGTCATATTTGAAATCTCTTGGAAATTCTCGCCTTCTCGTTTCTTTTGGGAGAAAAGTACCATCCACCGATTAAGAGACAAGAACCAAGCTTTCAAGAACTGACCAACGAAGGAGGTAAGTTGATGACTCCCAAATCACTCGAAGCCAATAAAAGAGCTACGCCGACAAGAGGATGAGACCATAGACTTTCCACGTACTTTTTGTTCAAACTGCGCCTTAGGATCACCCGATTTGTCAAGAAAAGGAAGTTATCGCCTCGCTACATTGGTCCTTTCGAAATCGCGAAACGAATTGGAGAAGTTGCCTATCGCCTAAACGTTGTAACCACAAATCACCAAAATTCACGTTGTCTTTACGATTCCATGCTAAGGAAAGATTTGGCCCATTCCACCACGTGCTCGATTTGGAGGAAGTCATTCTAGATGAGGATACAATCTTCGAAGAACAACCGGTGAGAATTTAGGACCATAGAGGAAAAGTTACCCGAGGATGAAGAATCAAATTAGTCAAGGTCTTGTGGAGACACCGAAGATTGGAGAATCAACTAGGCAACGAGAAGACCCGATTCGTGCCAACTACTGACAATTCCATTCACCATAGAGTACGCTTTGATTTCGAGGACGAAATTGTTTTAAGGGGGATAGGTTGTAACGACCCGGAATTTCAACCCAATTTTTTTTTTCGAATAAAGAAATTATTATTTTAACTAAATAGTCTATAAGTAATGGGTTATTTATAAAAATATAATTCGACTAAAATCTAGATTTATTTTTGGTGATTAAAATTTATTTAAATGTTACATTAATTAACTTGTGACCGTATAATTTTTGTAATAACCCGAAAATCTTAATTAAGAAAAATATTAAAAGTATTATTTAATTCCAATAATATTAATTTCCTTATTAAATAAATAGTAGGTAATTACAAAAAAAATAGTTTTCTATCTAATTACCTCTTAAAAATTATTTTGTCAATATATACATACATATAAATGCATGCGTGCACGCCTATATTCTCCCTCACTCTCCTACTCAATCTCTACCTCGTCCGTGACCCAAAAATCGTGTCTAATTCGTTCGTTCCGAAACCCAATACCGTTAGGACTCGTTTTAATCCGAAACTCATCAAATTCTCCTATATATATACACCACTCCGACCCTAGGGCGCGTACACTATTCTACCACCTTCCACGGAGTCCAAAAGGAGAGAAAAACCCGAGAGAACCGAGCTACAATCCATAGATTTTTAGAGAGAGAAAGAAGGAGAGAGAAAAGTGGGTTTCGTGGTTTCGTTCGTCCGAGACTCAAATTGATCGATTGAATTACTTCCTACAACCCCAAGGATCCCCGAACAACAAACAATTCGGCCGCGAAGTCCCCCGCTCGACGGAACCGAAGTTGTCTTCTCCAATTTCAAGTTTACGATCGAAAACGAATTCAACTCAAATCGAGGTATTATAATTCAATCCGAAGCCTCCTCTAAGTATATTTGATGTTTATAGACATAACCCAATAGGCCCCGTAGTCCCATGCATCGAAAAAGTACCAAAAAATAACAAAAACCGAACCCAGCCGCGAACCTTGCGGCCGCGACCTTCGGGGTCCCTCACCGCAAGAACCAGACCAACCGAGTTCGCGGCAGCGAACTCAGCTCTTTCCAGCCGCGCGTCTTTTATTGTTTCGTGTCGAATTGATTTTACGACCTTTTAAAAATAGATTTTGACTCCAAAATTTTTATCCTAGGTTACCCACATTCTAAGGTTCATAACTTGTTAGTTTCATATTTTTTTTTATTAAATATTCGATTTATTTAATTTTTATTCGTAATCGTATGATCGTTTGTAAACTAAAAATCGTTACGACCTTTTAAATTATTCTATAAATCCCCAAGATATTTTTCTTAGATCCCTAACTTCTTAAAGATCATAAGTTGTTAATTTCATAACTTTTTGATGTAATTTGTTATTTATTTTATTTTTAATTAAAGTTATAAACGAAAATTAATAACGACCTTATAAAAATTATTTTTAATATCGAAAATATTTTTCTTAGACTCCTGACAGTTCAAAGGTAATATGTTGTTAAAATAAAATTTTATTTATTTAATTAACTATTTATTATTATTTAAGTATTGTTTCTTAATAATAATACCGTAAAATATTATAAAGAAGGTTTAAAATCCCAAATAATTTTATTTATACTTTTTACAGTCCCATAATGTTATTCTGTAAATATAAAAATATTATCAAATATTTAATCATTTATTGTCTATTTATTCTTGTTTTGCCTATTAACTTGAATCTTTTATTCAAAATAATTCCGTGAGCGTTCAAACCCAACTTTTAGCACTCGAACTTATTATAGGGGACTGTTAGGACCTTTATTAAGGTTACGATAATTATTCTAATATTTTTAACTAATTAATGTATTTAATTAGTGTTTAATTAACTTAATTACTTATAATTAATTAATAGAAGTCTAGAAAATTATTTTTAAATCTTAATTAAATAATTCTTACATTCTTAATGACTTTGTGACCATACGAGATTAAGGGCAACGGCCCAGTCATAAAAAGTTATGTGATTGCATTGCTTATTAACTGTTTCGATCCGTCTGTGATTCGTTTTCAATTATTATGGTGATTGATATTGCATCGATATTTCATTTGAATGTTAGATTGGACCCTAGAGACATGGGGTGGTATGCGAAATAGAAATCACGTGAGACGATGTTAAGTAATGGATAAATTGTGAAGTTTATTTTTGTTTAGAGGTTCCTGCAGGCGTGATGTTGTGATATGATGAGATTGTGATGAGAATTGATATTGGCGGTGTCCAATGATGAATTGATAGACTGGCGGGTGTCCAAAGTGATGATTGTGAAAAGAATTGTGATGTGCTATATAACATAGTCGAACCCTGATTGTGATACTGGCATGATAAGCTTACCCCTTGTTGTAGTTATTGGGGGTGCACACTCGGTACATAACTTAGGTGTTCCTGCGACAACAAAGGGAAGTGATCTCATGGGACTGAGCATGGCTAGTGGTTGGGGAGGAAAGATCTCGTGGAGAGATCTTAGATTTCATGTTAAGTTAATGGATAGCAATGAATCAAGTTATGTGAATTATCTCTGTTTTACTTTTTCGCACCATATATATTCTGTTTGCCTGCTAGCTGTAAAGTAAGAGGGGTGGTTGGGTTGGATTATTTTACTGAGTGATTTATCACTCACGGATACGTCTGTATCCTGGCAAATCGATTGCTTCGGCGGTCAATTTGCTAGAGGGCGCAGGATTCAATGGAGGAGATTCAACAATGATGCAGTTCGACACAAAAAGAATATCAGTAATGAAGATCGAGGATGCTTAGGATTCGTATCAAGATTAGAGTCAGCTCTGAAATTACTGTATTTTGATTTCGTAAAACTATCTTAAGTTTGTATTAGCAAAAGCTTTATTTTGGAAAAATCATATTTATTTAGCAAAATTTCCTCATAGAAATTATTTATTTTTCACCCGAAAATTCGGGGCGTTACAAGTGGTATCAAAGCATAGGTTCAACGCTCGGCCTTGGGTAGATTGGGTAGACTACATTCCGAGAGCATAACTCCAAATAGCTAAACGGTTACCGTATCTATGACTCTTCTAAACTACGATATAACCTGTCTAAGTATATCATATAAATATTTATTTACCTGTTGCGACTCAGACTCCGAGAAGTTACGAAACCAACGTTGATTCCGACCAGAAGGAAGCGGTAGAAGAATCATTCCTCTTATAATTGGTTGTTCGAACGAGGCAAAGAACACCAGTCCAAAGAAGACAAATCTCGACAATAGAGGAATAGTACTATCAAAGGAGGCTACTTAGTAAATAGAGTACCTGTTGAAGAAGAATTCTTCTTTCTCTAGGTTGATAACGGTCGCAAATAGGGTAGGATCAATGTAAGAACGTTATTGCACTCATTCCCTTTTTAGAACCAGATATTCAGAAATCCTTATAACCCTGAACCTAATCTCGAGGAGCAGTCGTTACAAGATTGGTACAAAACGTCAAGGACGTCATCATTTTGTCAAACCCACCAGTAAGGACGATACGCGTAGCCCTGATTCCAACGACAACGTCGCCTACGACAACGACTATTCTTTCGTGAATTTCGAGATCAATACCAACTCAATCCTCAACGCAAGACGGAGTATCAATTGGGTTGTGCAACTCATACGAGCGATTACCGACTACCCCTAAACCCTAACCTCCAGCGTCGTAGATCCCTTGAGAAAGTAGCTAGATTGACGAATAGAAACATGATGTTATCAGGGATTCGAAATCATCACCTAGCTAAATATTATGCCACTACATCCGATGAAGGCACCATCATAGTTCAACAGATCAGGAAGAGCTCAAGGTCGTGAATATCTGAGAAAGCGGCAACCATTCTCTTGCAATAAAGTTCTTAATATTTATTTTAAGGGGGATAGAAGAGACTACTGACAATCGAACATATAGTTTCCATTCTCAACTGATCAATCATATTCTAACCGATCACTATATTAGGCTTCCATTCTCAAAATCTTCTTCCTTCGCAATCACATTCGTAGTGACCCTTCATTTCTAGAGCTACGAATCCAACTAGAACGTAAATTATTAAGATTCTTATATAATTTCCAAATATTAAATTCTTTATGACACGTCTCTTTAGGTATCCCTCACAATTTTCATGTTTCAAATTTTCTGTTGTAGATAAGATTACATGGTGACGATCTTATTGGCCCACTTGGGCATGTTAACAACATTCCTGATCATTCGTATGTTTGCGTAATTCATAATCCTTCGATGATTTATAATACTAGCACCGATTTTGGTGATCCTTGTTTGCTCAATTAAGTGTCTATATAAGACCACTCATTTTTTTCCTCCATTCCTCTTAACTCTCTTGCAAGCCATCACCTTTAAATATCTCCCTGCCATTCAAAACCATAACTTTGTAAGCCCAAACCAATTTCATTCATTGGAGTTTTTCAATTATCTGAATATTTATATATTTTGGTGATGCCCCTTTCCTTTTGAATTGTGTGATCACTCTTGATTGACGGGGTTCAATCTTTGAAATAACTATGGCTTGTACTACTTTCGAAGTGACAATCATTCATCCTGATCCTCTTTTTCATTCGATTGATTGTATTCTAACCTTCCGCTGTTTGCATCCTTATGACTCTGCTTAAAATCACATTCATTATGACTTTCCATTGTTAGAGCTGCAATTTCAATTAAATCTTAAATCATTGAACTCTTATCTATTCCAAGCACCTAACTCTCGTGACATTTTCTTTTGAGTTGGGTATTGCTAACAAATCATTTTATTCAAACCTCTCTGAATTTGATTTGATTTAAAGTCAACAGTGTGCTTAATTATGAGTCTAATTTCTCTGATCTATTGAATATTTCATGTTTGGAGCAATCTTCGTTTATTTTGATCAACGCACTATTAGTTATCCACAACCTTGAATTCTTTTGATATCATATCAAAATATTCCTCCAAACTTTTAAAACTCTAAATTCACAAACCTAGTTCGAGTTTCAATGTTTGAGTTATTTAGTCCTTGAACACTGATATCATTGTGCTTCACTTCCTTAAACTTTGTATTCTGTTTCGAGCTAATCAGATCCAATCATTGTTCTATTAATGATTTTTTTTCTATTTATGGATTCGTAAGTCATTGTTTACTCTTCACTTGTACCTATCATTTTTCTTTTCTCTTAATTAACTAGAGTTAGATGTTTTGTTTTGAAACGCGTCTGGCCAACGTGGTGCAAAATAAATATCTAAGTTCGGTTTCATCGATTGGACCTTGTCATTCTTCAAAACCTATCGATAGATCGATATTTCTTATGAGAACCCTTGTTAAATTATTCTAGTGCAATATTTGGTAGACCAAGTACTTGCTTATTTCACTACCATGTTAAATCTTTTTATCAGCATTATTCTAATGATGGACTTTTTCGAATCCAAATTATTGAGTTTGACGTCGGTTAGCTTGATTCTCGTTGTTCTCGTATTCCAACTCAATTCTAAACAACTCATACCTCTAACTCGTAAGAGGAGGATCTGTTCATACTTTTTATTAGGTTCTATAGCATTTGAGTCATATTTGAAATCTCTTGGAAATTCTCGCCTTCTCGTTTCTTTTGGGAGAAAAGTACCATCCACCGATTAAGAGACAAGAACCAAGCTTTCAAGAACTGACCAACGAAGGAGGTAAGTTGATGACTCCCAAATCACTCGAAGCCAATAAAAGAGCTACGCCGACAAGAGGATGAGACCATAGACTTTCCACGTACTTTTTGTTCAAACTGCGCCTTAGGATCACCCGATTTGTCAAGAAAAGGAAGTTATCGCCTCGCTACATTGGTCCTTTCGAAATCGCGAAACGAATTGGAGAAGTTGCCTATCGCCTAAACGTTGTAACCACAAATCACCAAAATTCACGTTGTCTTTACGATTCCATGCTAAGGAAAGATTTGGCCCATTCCACCACGTGCTCGATTTGGAGGAAGTCATTCTAGATGAGGATACAATCTTCGAAGAACAACCGGTGAGAATTTAGGACCATAGAGGAAAAGTTACCCGAGGATGAAGAATCAAATTAGTCAAGGTCTTGTGGAGACACCGAAGATTGGAGAATCAACTAGGCAACGAGAAGACCCGATTCGTGCCAACTACTGACAATTCCATTCACCATAGAGTACGCTTTGATTTCGAGGACGAAATTGTTTTAAGGGGTGTTTGTAATGACCCCGAATTTCAACCCAATTTTTTTCGAATAAAGAAATTATTATTTTAACTAAATAGTCTATAAGTAATGGGTTATTTATAAAAATATAATTCGACTAAAATCTAGATTTATTTTTGGTGATTAAAATTTATTTAAATGTTACATTAATTAACTTGTGACCGTATAATTTTTGTAATAACCCGAAAATCTTAATTAAGAAAAATATTAAAAGTATTATTTAATTCCAATAATATTAATTTCCTTATTAAATAAATAGTAGGTAATTACAAAAAAAATAGTTTTCTATCTAATTACCTCTTAAAAATTATTTTGTCAATATATACATACATATAAATGCATGCGTGCACGCCTATATTCTCCCTCACTCTCCTACTCAATCTCTACCTCGTCCGTGACCCAAAAATCGTGTCTAATTCGTTCGTTCCGAAACCCAATACCGTTAGGACTCGTTTTAATCCGAAACTCATCAAATTCTCCTATATATATACACCACTCCGACCCTAGGGCGCGTACACTATTCTACCACCTTCCACGGAGTCCAAAAGGAGAGAAAAACCCGAGAGAACCGAGCTACAATCCATAGATTTTTAGAGAGAGAAAGAAGGAGAGAGAAAAGTGGGTTTCGTGGTTTCGTTCGTCCGAGACTCAAATTGATCGATTGAATTACTTCCTACAACCCCAAGGATCCCCGAACAACAAACAATTCGGCCGCGAAGTCCCTCGCTCGACGGAACCGAAGTTGTCTTCTCCAATTTCAAGTTTACGATCGAAAACGAATTCAACTCAAATCGAGGTATTATAATTCAATCCGAAGCCTCCTCTAAGTATATTTGATGTTTATAGACATAACCCAATAGGCCCCGTAGTCCCATGCATCGAAAAAGTACCAAAAAAATAACAAAAACCGAACCCAGCCGCGAACCTTGCGGCCGCGACCTTCGGGGTCCTTCACCGCAAGAACCAGACCAACTGAGTTCGCGGCAGCGAACTCAGCTCTTTCCAGCCGCGCGTCTTTTATTGTTTCGTGTCGAATTGATTTTGCGACCTTTTAAAAATAGATTTTGACTCCGAAATTTTTATCCTAGGTTACCCACATTCTAAGGTTCATAACTTGTTAGTTTCATATTTTTTTTTATTAAATATTCGATTTATTTAATTTTTATTCGTAATCGTATGATCGTTTGTAAACTAAAAATCGTTACGACCTTTTAAATTATTCTATAAATCCCCAAGATATTTTTCTTAGATCCCTAACTTCTTAAAGATCATAAGTTGTTAATTTCATAACTTTTTGATGTAATTTGTTATTTATTTTATTTTTAATTAAAGTTATAAACGAAAATTAATAACGACCTTATAAAAATTATTTTTAATATCGAAAATATTTTTCTTAGACTCCTGACAGTTCAAAGGTAATATGTTGTTAAAATAAAATTTTATTTATTTAATTAACTATTTATTATTATTTAAGTATTGTTTCTTAATAATAATACCGTAAAATATTATAAAGAAGGTTTAAAATCCCAAATAATTTTATTTATACTTTTTACAGTCCCATAATGTTATTCTGTAAATATAAAAATATTATCAAATATTTAATCATTTATTGTCTATTTATTCTTGTTTTGCCTATTAACTTGAATCTTTTATTCAAAATAATTCCGTGAGCGTTCAAACCCAACTTTTAGCACTCGAACTTATTATAGGGGACTGTTAGGACCTTTATTAAGGTTACGATAATTATTCTAATATTTTTAACTAATTAATGTATTTAATTAGTGTTTAATTAACTTAATTACTTATAATTAATTAATAGAAGTCTAGAAAATTATTATTAAATCTTAATTAAATAATTCTTACATTCTTAATGACTTTGTGACCATACGAGATTAAGGGCAACGGCCCAGTCATAAAAAGTTATGTGATTGCATTGCTTATTAACTGCTTTCGATCCGTCTGTGATTCGTTTTCAATTATTATGGTGATTGATATTGCATCGATATTTCATTTGAATGTTAGATTGGACCCTAGAGACATGGGGTGGTATGCGAAATAGAAATCACGTAGACGATGTTAAGTAATGGATAAATTGTGAAGTTTATTTTTGTTTAGAGGTTGCCTGCAGGCGTGATGTTGTGATATGATGAGATTGTGATGAGAATTGATACTGGCGGGTGTCCAAGTGATGAATTGATAGACTGGCGGGTGTCCATTGATGATTGTGAAAAGAATTGTGATGTGGTTTATAAGATAGGCGAACCCTAGTCGTGATACTGGCATGATAAGCTTACCCCCTTGTTGTAGTTATTGGGGTGCACACTCGGTACATAACTTAGGTGTTCCTGCGACAACAAAGGAAGTGATCTCATGGGACTGAGCATGGCTAGCGGTTTGGGAGGAAAGATCTCGTGGAGAGATCTTAGATTTCATGTTAAGTTAATGGATAGCAATGAATCAAGTTATGTGAATTATCTCTGTTTTACTTTTTCGCACCATATATATTCTGTTTGCTTGCTAAATGTAAAGTAAGAGGGGTGGTTGGGTTGGATTATTTTACTGAGTGATTTATCACTCACGGATACGTCTGTATCCTGGCAAATCGATTGCTTCGGCGGTCAATTTGCTAGAGGGCGCAGGATTCAATGGAGGAGATTCAACAATGATGCAGTTCGACACAAAAAGAATATCAGTAATGAAGATCGAGGATGCTTAGGATTCGTATCAAGATTAGAGTCAGCTCTGAAATTACTGTATTTTGATTTCGTAAAACTATCTTAAGTTTGTATTAGCAAAAGCTTTATTTTGGAAAAATCATATTTATTTAGCAAAATTTCCTCATAGAAATTATTTATTTTTCACCCGAAAATTCGGGGCGTTACACCTTTCTAATTGGCTTTTCTAAATAACTACAGACCTGGTCAGTTTATACCGAGTTTTGCTTTAACTTTAATTGAAATGTTTGCAAATGGGCGATGGATTGATACCTTAGAATTAGTTGAAATATGCGTAAACTGGTCAGACTCCTGAGTTAAAAAAAAAAAATTCCAGGTTGCTTTGAGATATAAAGCATTCAATAGTCGTCTCCTTTTTCAAAAGATTTTTGAGTATTCGTTTTGCATGCAATAATTGGACTTTTGAACTTAACTGACTTGAAAATTTGTAACCCAGTTAGTCCACTATAGAAAATTTGTAACCCAGTTAGTCCACCTCTAATATTTGTAACCCCACTAGTCTACTAATATAGTTCTAATATTTGTAACCCCACTAATCTACTAATATAGTTTAGTAAGGCCTTTTAAGTCCATTTAAAAAAAAAAAGAAATTAAACCAAGACAAAAAATAACTTTATATGTCTCAGATCTATCTTTGCTTTTGATAATGTACAGAGGACAGATTAGGACATATAAGATCATATCACTACAAGAAATTTGATCAATACCAGTGCTTTTTCTACAAGTGCTTCCAAAAAGCGCTACAATAAGTGGTCTATATCAACACTTTTTCTAGTCGCTGTTAGAATATGGATTTTCTAGCACTGGAATAGACAGAAAGCTTCCCAACGCTTAAGCAAAAGCGCTAGAATAAGCCGGCCGCTTCCTAGTGCCCAAACAAAAGGGCTGGAATATACCCTCTATTTACTAGCGCCTCCAAAAAAAGTGTTGGAAAAGACAAAACCCACCAAACCGTTTATTATATTAAAAAATTAAGGTACTATAATTTTTAATTTGATTGAACCGATGCGAAAATCTTATTATTCTGATCATATTATTTTAAAGTGTCGTAATTAATTTTTATTTTTAGGGCTCTCTTAATTAAATATATGTTCTTTAGGATCCCAAATAAAGAGCAATAACTTAATTATGATAACCCTAGAGACAAAAATTAATTATGACCCTATAAAAAAATATGATAAAAAAATAATATTTGCACAAGTGCAATTAGATCATTTAACTTTTTAACCATATTGTTTGATATATAAATGGTCTTAAAAAACTAGTTGCTCCAAATTTTCAAATTTCATTTGAACAATAATACAAAAGGGCACAACTTTCATGTTTATTAAAATTGGTATTTTTAATATTTAAACGTTCAAAATGACATTCGATTCAATTTTGATTACTAATTTTAATGCCAAATATATAAACAATATAATAAACATTTCAAACATATGTCGAAAACTATGTATAGTGCAGTTGGTCGAAGTGTTGTGCGTGGCGGCTTGTTTTCCCAGAATACTTGGGTTGAAAACCCATGAGATGCACCAAGTTAATTTTTTTCTTATATGAACATGTCTATACCAAGCTGCAAAAAAGCGCTGGGAAACAGCATTTACACTAGCACTTGCAAAAAGCGTTGGTATATGTCTATGCCAGTGCCGATATCCCAATGCAGTTGGAAAGCGTTGGTATAACCCCTTACGGTCCGTTTGGATGGAGGATTTGTTTTAGATGGATATGTAATAAGGGTGGATTTGAAGATGGATATGTAATGAGGGGTGATATGTTAAGAATGATGGATTTGTAATAAGGTGTTTGGATGATTTTTTGAAGAGGATGATATAGAAGGTGGATATGATGGGATTAGATGTCAAATGACTGAATTGCCCCCACTTAGATTTTTAAATGATCAATATCTGTTGACTTAATTAAAATTAAAGTAAATTCATATTTGTCATTAATTGTAGGATAAAATAAATTCATTTTATTTTACAAATGTTTAAACCATATTATTTATTAGAAAAAAATAGTATTTTCCGGAATATTTAAAAAAAATTAATTGCAAGGTGAAATTTATATATATATATATATATATATATATATAAACAATTCACTTACTCAATTATGGCTAAAAAAAGTAAAAATACACAGTTATGACTAAAAAAACAATTCACATATACCCCATCTGTATATTTGAGATATACACAGCCCCATGGCCACTATCCTCGTTTCTATCGTTTCCTCCGAAAAAACAAAAAACCCCATCACAGAGGTACCACTCCTCCTTGGACGCCGACATGAACGACGACGGGGGTACACCTTCTTCTTCGACCTCGACGTGCTCTGTGAGGTACCACTTCTCCTCCTCTCTCTCTCTCTTCTCTTCCGTCGGTCTCTCTCTCTTTCTCATCTCTTGATCCCCCTTAGCCCCCTTTCCCTTTTGTTTCCCTCATTTCCCATATCTCTCTGCTCCCTCCTTGGAGGACAACATGGTATGCTCTCTCTCTCTCTCTCTCTCTCTCTCTCTCTCTTGGTGCAGAAACGTGGATATGAAAACCAAGTTGGTATGACTGTATATGCTTCTGGATAAAGGAAACGACGGGGTCTGACCTGGGAGTCACAAATCCCCCTTCAGCCGGAGATGGATCCGCTACAGTATTCATCTCCCCCTTCCAAAAATAACACCGAATTTGGGGAGAGCCGGAGTACATATCGGGGGGGGGCTGACATATCCCCCTTCATCTCCTCCATCCAAACAGGGGCTTAAGGTCTTTAGCAACGGTTTTTGATCTCTTTAACAACACTTTTAGCCGCTGCTACATTTCCACTTTCTTGTTGTGATATATGTGCAATTTTTGATGTAGTACCAAACATAAGACAAGAACGTAGATTGAGATAGATAACGTTATATGTTAAGGTGTGGCGGGTTCAAGAAGGGAAGGGCTCAAAACAGGTAAAAAAATAAAAAAATATTTTTTTTTTGTCACACATATAACCTTATATGTTAAGGGGTGGCGAGTTTAAGAAGGCAAGGGCTCAAAACAAGAATAAAAAAATAAAATTTTTTTTTGGTCACATATATAACGTTATATGTTGGTGTGGTGGTGATGGAGGTGGAGTGATGTTGGTGGCAGAGGTGGTGGTGGTGGGGGAAAAAAGAAAAGAGAAATTTTTGTCACATATATAACATTATATGTTGGCGTGGTGGTGGTAGTGGCGGCGGAGGTGGTGGTGGTGGTTACGTGGTTTCAACAAGATCGAAAAAAAAACGGAGAAATACATTTTTTTTGTGAACAAGGCCATTGGTTCTTTTACATAAGGTAGTTTTGTCATTGAAATTATTAGAGGACTAGAGGGGTTAAGAACTTTAGAAGTGGACTAGTGGGGTTAGAAACATGTTATAGTGGACCTTCCAAAAATGTCATTTTGCGCTAAAAAAAGGTTATTTCTCAAAATACTGGGTAAAAGTGCCAAAATTTTACTTTTCCGATTCCTCTCGTCGAAACGAATCAATACCTAAAAAAGTTTGGCGCAAAACTAACAAATGCGAAAAAAATTCAAATAAGGACTAAATTTTCAGATTTAAATTAAGTTTAAGTTTAGACTAAAAGAACATAGCCTTAAATAAAACATTTCCGCATTTGCATCTAGACCATTCAAACTACTTTTAGACGGTTGAAATTGCATAGCACATTGCGCAACACACACTGCACAGCACGCCCCCCGAGTTGACCCATGTGGGAACGTGGGCGTTTGTTATTTTTCTATTTTAGCCCTACTGTTATTTTAGGTGCTATGATAATTAAAGTCCATGGTTATGAGGATTGAATTCGCACAATTTAGGAAAGTGAAAAATGCATGTGATTCAGCCTCAATGTGAATCTATGACAAATGATGCTCAGATTTTTAAGAAGTTCATTGCATCCTACTCTATATTAGGTCATTCACAATGGTATAATCAAAAGTCAATTATTATTATATAAAGTTAACAATGTTGGTGCAAAAGATGGTTCACAATGGTATAATCAAATTTAGTAACATCCTTAGAAATAATCAAATTTTAGGTTTTGAATAGGGGTGGCAAATTGAACCCAGACCCATTAAGAAACCCAAACCCATCTATTAAAAAATAAACCCAACCCAACCCATTTATTAGCTGGGTCAGAATGGGTCCAACCCATCTAACCCATTTATTAGTTGGGCTTAATTGGGTTTTAATTGGGTCAACTTTAATGACCCAATAAGTCATGAGTATAACCCAACAAAAAAAGCTCCATTTATCAGTCAATACTCTCCTCCCACCTCCACACCTCGTCGCAGCCGTGCTCGCCATCACCACCTTCTCCTCCTCCAACCGGATCACCGCCAGCCGCCACCGAGCACCACCATTTCCACTACCATACACCACTGCCGCACCTCCACATCCGAACACCATCACCATCCGACCGAGCTCCGTCATCGCTCCGGATAAAATAAGCTTGAAAAAAATCTTTGAAAAATCGTTAAAATTTTCAAAACAAGCTCGGCTCGATCAAATTTTTTTGTTTTGTTCTTTCACACCTGTACCCAACCTCCTCCCGTCCACCGGCTCAGCCATGAATAAACACCCGTAATTTCACCCGTAAGTTTGAAATTCAATGAATTGGAGGATGCTTTCAATCGAGTTGGCATGGAATTACAGACGAATGGAGGAATCTCGAGTCTTTCGAAGATCCAAGCTGAGCTAGACGATCTTGTAAACAACAAAATAGTTGGGAGTAATTCCTCCCAGCAAGAGGAGGATTTTGAAGCTTGGACCATTTGGCCAAAGCAAAACCAACTGGCAGCGCGCCAAACAGTACTTTTGAAACCGTGGAGATGGCGGCATTCTCTCTCTCTCTCTAAAAACGCAGAATAGTTCAAGCACACATATCTTTTCCACTTAATCGTCTCCTCCCGTTGGATTCCCGTCGAACCCTGCAATCAATTCGAAGACCCTAATAAACCCCAAAACCCAATCCCCAAAATGGGTGACCAAAATTGCTGTAAAAAACTAATTAAATGTTCAGGCCCAGTATATTGGTTGTTGCCCAATAGGTTAAGACTGATTTTAGCACTCCATAGTGTATAAAACGAACACAAATGAAGAGAGAGTGCAAACCGAGTTCCGATCAAAATCTGCATTTTTTTTTTAAATTGCTTGAACGGAAAATCTGATCTATCCATCTTGTTCGTCTCCTCGAGACGGTTCGGATAATGGTATAATAAGCTTTCGTATGATGTCGGGTTAGATCACATGCATCGATCAAAGTTTTGAATGTGTGAACTTACCACATTCTATAATTTTTCATTTGGCATGAGATTGAGGATGAGGCGACATCACGGAGAGAGAGATGAACCAGAATCAGCAATTTTTTAGTATGTAGTATTTAATTGGGCTAATGGGCGGGTCGGGTTGGGTTTTAGATAAATGGGTTGGGTTTGGGTATGGGTAATTAGACTAATAATTAATGGGTCTAAATGGGTCAATGACCCATTAAAGACCCAACCCACTAACAACTTACCCAATTTGACCCAAACCCGCCCGTTTGCCACCCCTAGTTTTGAATAACCAAAACTAGTAATATTTTTCAATAATCAAAATTTGTGAATCCCACACCACATAAGTTAACTAATTCCAAAATTTGTATACATGCGTGTTTCAACTACTTGTATTTTCTTCGCTTGCTTTATATCTTCTTCACCTCACCCACAAACTGTTTCTTTTTTTTTTTTCCTCTCCAAAAGTGAGTCATATTTATCGATCATCTACAATTCAATCTATTATTGCTGAATTAAAGTGTTTCATTCTTCTTTTCCGTTTCTATTTTATTTCTTTTTCGTTCCTTCCCTATGGTTGAGTACATGAAGAACCTTGCATATATTCTTTTCCAAATTCAAGAACATATCTGATTTTTTTTTTTTTGGAAGATTAAGAGAGTGGTGGATTTGTGATATTAGTTTGGTTAGATAGGCTACAGGAATAGGAAGGGAAAAAAATAAGTTTCGGTGTTGTCTTGATAAAGAACACTAGGAAGAACGTCATATTTACGCTATATTTTTGCCCAAAACAAACGTAATGGAGAAGTGAATAACATGAGAGAGAGAGAGAGAGAGAGAGAGAGAGAGAGATTATAGTGGATCCCGTATTTTGGTTATGGACTAGAAGTGATCATTGTAGACCTCAATATTATTAAGCTTTGCACTTTTGATTATCTATTTTTGGTTATACCACTGGCCTCGTACCTTTATTCTATTCTAAAAAAAATACAGAGTATTCTTTTCTGCAAATGTTGTTTTATTTTTTTTTCAAAGTACTGATTGACTTGAGAGAGTTGGAGGAGAGAGAAACATTATCAAACACATCATAAGATAAGTGCTGGAGTGAACAGTGCCTCCTATTTTCGAGGACAAATTGTGAAAGTATTTCAGGGAGGCTGATAAAGTTTATTTTATTTTATTTTTGAGATTTTCCTCTTTAATTTAGTTGGGTGAAATGGGTGGAAATTTTCTCGGCTCTTGGTGGTGCATGCGTTCGTATATGGGTCAGGCCCAACTCGAGAAGCCTCGTGGATTCATAGGTTGTGGGTCCATATAATTTTGCGATCTGGGCTTAATGCGAGCCTAGAAAATCCAGGCCCAAAACAAACAAGCAAAGAATACCTCTTTGCTGTGATTTTTGGAAGCCCCGTTCGTTTTGGGATTTTGGATTTGGATTTATAGGTAATGAGTGCAGAGAGAAATCGAGTAATGAATGAAAATGCAGGTAATGATTAGAGAGAGATAGAGAAAAATGAGAGTAATGATTAGAGACAAATATGATAATAATTAGAATATCTAAAATTCAAAACCCCAAAACAAACGGGGTCTGATGAGAGGTTTAGGGGGATCCAGTCCAGTCTAATTGGGATTGGGCTTGGTAAGATCGAAACACACATGCACACGATTCATGAGTATAAAACAGTAAAGAAATCGACACAACAATATTCGTGATTCTCCCAAACCGGGTATGTCCCCGGGAGCGAGAGAACAGTCTTTTCTTATTGATGATCCCGTAATAGGGTTTTACAATTGAGAATATTTATACCTCCTCTATTCCTATCCTAATCCGTATTATCGCTCCGTTCCGTTCCGCTTCGCTCCACTCCACTACGCTCACAACTAACTCTTATTGTATAACTTCTTGGTACCTCTCGTATGTGAGCCACATGTTCTAACAGGGCTAATAAAAGGTTCATCAACTATGGAGTACTATCTTTGAGGCGGTAGTTAATGTGCCAAAAATGCATGAAATTTGTGACTGTGTAATGTTATCTGTATTTTATCCACTCCGGTCTGTGTTTTATCCACTCCGTCCTACCGGACGTAATTAGCAAAATCGTACGATGAAAAGGAGAAGAAAGCATTATATACTTCCAGTGAAAATGCGTTGAATCTTGGGGCAAATTTGTGGGTTTGAATATGCTAGTGATTGAAATCGCTCATCTTTTATGTTTTGTCGAATATCAATTGTTATGTTTTTTGAACACTTTTAATGTGAAAAACTAACATGTACTCATCGACACCGACTGAACATGATTTTTGACAGATTGATGTCTTCGAGGAGCTCGAAAAGATGCAAGTTTCGGACCATCATCAAATGTGACAGAAAAGACACACAAATGTCCCTACAGGGCCGTCGAGTTCCTTTGAAGAACTGGATCCATATATTATTTAGGGCTGCTCAAAAAATCCGGTGAATCGTGAAGTCGGTCCGAACCGAATCGATCCGTACCTTTTGGATTTTGTCCGTGGATTAATTGTCCGGACACGGATTGAAAAATTAGAAAACCGTGACTCGTGGTTCGGTCCACAGATTTTCATTACAAAACCGTGGATTAACCGAACCGAACCATGAGATATTTATTTTATATAAATAATATATATAAGTATATATGTGTATTTATATAATAAATTGTTAGTAATGTTAACACTTTTTTCTACCAATTTTAGTATTTTATCTTAATAATGAGATATAATGTAGATGTACATAACATATAAGGAGTAAATTATAGTGTTTTCATATAAATAATGGGCAACCCTAGTTGAGTTTTACTAGTTCGTTTCTTTTTCATTTTTTTTATGTTATGTACTATAATAATACAATCATATTAGTGTTTAGATTCTTTTGAATCTGATTTTTGAAATAGGTTTTTGGTAATTTATGTAACAAGTACTTTCGGGTGGTGTTAAACTTAATTTTGAATGTAACATTCTTCCCTTTTAGTGTGGGACATATGCTTGAACTTTATTTTTGCTAAAATCCGTGGACAAAACCGTAACCGATCCGCGAGTCACGGATCGGATTTTATTTTGTAAAAACCGAACCGTAGGACTTTTGGTCCGGATACGGATTTCATTTTGTAAAAACCGTGACTAGCGGTTCGGTTCTCGGATTCCTAAAAATCCGAACCGAACCGGACCGCGAGCAGTCCTAATATTATTCCGAGACCAATTTAATTTGTTGATTAGTTTCTATATCTTTGGAACAATGAGACAATCAAGGTAATGACACCATTCATTAATTTTTAACCACGAAATGGCTCTTAACAACCCGAGTTATGTTCGAGAAAAACTTCTTCGCGGTTGTTTTCGTAAAAAACGGTTTACAGAGTCCAGATCGCGCGCGTTTAAAGTGAATTGGACGATCCAAATTTTAATAAAACTTTCCCTAAAATCCAAAACATTGATTGTCGAAACGGACGTTTGTGATTTGACGCCTCTGCAAATGATTTGTTCACGGCGCACCCAAATGAAAAATAACCGAGCGAATTAGTATTATGTTCGTATTTGGCAAACATATGAGGGGCATAAGAAAATCTGTAGAAACTTTATATCCAACTCAAAGCCAATTGACAACGAGTGGAAAGGTTCCAAGTGTTGTTAAATGATCACATATTTCACTGCTAAGTAATGTGAGATTCTATTTCCTTAACAAAACCATGTTAAGTAATTGTCAGAAACGAATTGCGAGTGATAAATGCAACTTAAGTCAACAAACACTTCTTCATTACTACATCACACAAAAGCCAAGAAACACATTTCAACTACTGAACAAGAAACACACACTTTATCATGCTGCACGAGCAAGATGTGACAGATTATTGAACCCAAACTCACTAATAAACCCAAACCCATTCACAAATACTGCGGGCAACGACTCCCAAAAGAAAGAGATACATAATCAGTACGCTAAAAGTAATCAAACTTCCAGCTGCTTCCTTATCTTCGGGACAAGGCACAAGTGTTTCTCCTTCACCAACGTTATCGAATTCTTCTCTTCCATGTCGAGGTTGGCTGGATCCATGTCGCCCGGCAAGGACCAATCGAACAAGTGGATTAAAGTCCCAAGAATCAGAGGAACTACCTTGGCCGCCATAGGTTGTCCGGGGCACATTCTCCTTCCCGAACCGAACGGTAGATACTTGTAGTCGTTCCCCTTGTAGTCCAACCCGGACACAAGAAACCGCTCGGGGCTGAAGGTCAGTGGATCGTCCCAGATAGAGGGGTCTCGTCCCAGAGCCCAGACATTAACCGTCACGATAGTGTCTTCGGGAATGTCGTAACCCATCACCTTGCAAGATTCCAAGGCGCGGTGAGGAAGAAGCAACGGCGCAGGAGGGTGCAGTCTCAGCGTCTCCTTGATACAAGCGTCTAGGTACGGCAAACGAGGCAGATCGGATTGCTTGACGTTGTCTTGGCCTAGTACCTTTTCCAGTTCGTCGCGCAGCTTCTGCATGATTTCATGATTTTTGATGAGTTCGGCGAGCGCCCAGGTAATTGTTGAGGTGGCGGAGACTAGACCAGCGCTAAATAACTCCTGCAAAAGAAAATACATGCATATGATTAGGGACTTGAGATTTCGATCGTTGAGGAGAGAGAAAAGTATTCAATAGTTAAGGCCGGAGAGAGAAAAAAGTACGAATATTCAAGGAGATCGATATTCACTCGTTTTTACTTTGCTTTTTTTGGGAGAGATCGAGGGAACCAATTGCTTCAATTGAATAGTTAATTCATGCATTCTTATTGGTCAAGAACACTACGAGCGATACTTCGAAATTAATTAAAAAAAATGTGTGGAGGATGAGGGTATCAACCAGGAGAAAAGGGTTGATCAAGTCATTGGTGAGCCCTCGTCCAATCAAAGTATCCAGTAAGTCGCGTCGGCTCGAACCACCACTGCTTCTTCGTCCTTGCTCTCTTCTATCACTTACGATTCCGTCCCAGGTAGCTAACATTCTCTTAAATACCTCCCTGAACTTGTTATTCATTCCAAACAAATCCCAATCACCCAAAACAGGAAACAAGTCTGTCAGATTTGGTGTTAAATCCAAATCCGCAAACCCCCTTATAAGTCCCCTCATCTCCCCATGCAAACCCTCCCCATAAAACCACACCAAATCCCCCGAAAAGATCAAATTCCCCAAAATATTTAGAGTGACAACGTAAGCTTTCTCCTCAATCTCAACCACCGAACCCGCCTCTGCCCTCAAATCCTCAACCATTTCGTGGATTTTCTCTGACCAAAGCGTCGCTTGAGACTCGATGGCCTTGCCGGAAAACAGCTCCGACCGGCCAACGGACCTCATGCGACTCCACTGTTCGTCGTGATCATTGGCCCGGGTTCTGAACTCGGGCCTTACGAACCGACCCGACAAGGCTCGGTCGTGGGTCTTGAGGATCTCCCTGGCCGCGGCCGGGGATGACCCGACGACGAGGAGTTTGGACCCTAGTTTGAGAGACATGAGTGGGCCGTGGGTCTGGGCTAGGCGGGCTATCGTGTGGTGGGGGAGTTTGCCTAGTTGGAAGATGTTTCCGACTAGGGGCCATTGGTATGGGCCTGGTGGTATTTGTGGGGCTCTTCTTGAAATGAACTTTTTGGGAATGAGGAAGGAGATCAAGGAGAGGAGGAGGAGGAGGAGAAGGAAGAAGGGATTGATTATCATCTCTGGATACATGTTTGATGGCTTTGGTTTGGATTGAGTTTATTGTGTTGTATTCTTGGGTTTATATAGAAGAGAGACTTATGTCATGAAATCATAACGTTGTTGATTTTAAAAAAAATTGATCCTCCATTATTATCAAAAAGTTTTTTTTTTTTTGGTAACGGAGAAACAGTTTTACATTCAAACAACTATATGGACTCGACTGCACAACCCAAGCCTCTCAGGAAGCCAGAGCGTCCACACCAGTCACGACGCTCCACTTACTATAAGGTACTCACCCGATGGGCAACCCGGGTTAGACTTTGAAAAATACTCCCAAAATCTGGACATCATCGCCTGGGCAACCCGGGTGTTTGCAATCCCTCGAAAAGGAAATTATTATCAAAAAGTTATGCGGACAAAATGCATGCGCAGTCATTTTTGCAACTCCTTTTGTAAAAAGAGTTAAGTACGTGGCCATAGCTTTCTACTCCAATAATCTCTGCGGTGACCAATTAAGTGTGTTATCCGTTATTGCCCAAATTGTTAATCATTTCCCTGTTCTTAATTAATACTACTAGCAAGCCCCCACCAGCAGCCAAAAATATGATGGTAGTGTTTGGTTGGGAGTTTAGTTTAGTTTAGTTTTGATAATGGGTGGAGAGAGCAATAGGATAATGATTGAAGATAGAGGTAATGATTGGAGAGAAATAGAGAGAGATGAGAAAGTAATAATTGGAGAAATAGGGCAATGATTAGAAAAAGAAGTAGGATAATAATTGAAACTAAACTAAAACTAAAATTGTTAACCGAATACATCTGTTTGGAACGTCACTACCCCGATGAAAAATTGATATAAAGTAACAAGTACTGAGCTAGGCCAATTCGATCTTTAACTCAAAAAATAAAAAAGGGGGTGTGGTGGTATATTGTATATATTTGCATGAAAGGGACACATGCCAACTTTTCATGCCTTTTGGATTTGTATCTAATTTTTTATGTGCTAGTGAGTGTGTGTGTGTGTGTGTGAATGTGAAGGGCTAAAAGGCAAAAGAGTTTGAAACAAACCTAGCAAAAAGATGGAAAAAAGAGTGAGTGAGAAAGAAATGCAAATGGGATAGTGTTTAAAGGAGTAGGTGGCCTAACCAATTTTATGCAAGGAAAAGGAAGAAATCAGGAGGGGAGGGTGAGAGTAGAGCTTGTGAGATGACATTACATGCGTATTTCGGCCTGAAAAGCCAAGGCCCAAGGTGGATGAACTGTTCCGGCTCGAGGCGCCAATGCCTACCAAAATTTTGGGTTATTTAGGGGCGGAGGTATTGTTAGAACATGTGTGAACGCTAAGTCCCATATTGGACAAACAAAAAAAGAGTTGAACCTTAATGTACAATTAGATGACTCACCACTTATTAGATTTAGCTTTTTAAGTAGATATGAGTCATTTAATGTATACTAGAGGCCGGGCACACTCAATGCATGTGCAAGTTGAATTTTATCAAAATGTGCACAATATCTTCCTGTTTATTGGTTGATCGAATTTTCACAAATTTTATCAAAATTCAACTTGTACACGTATCGTGTGTGTCCCGACCTCTAGTAACATAATAAAAGGCAATAACAGTTGCAAACGAAGACTAAAGGTGCAATTCAGTGAACATATAATGACTACTATTCTTACCGAGCAAAAAAATGAACATTGGGTATTCCATCAAGCCGTGGACGGAGAATGGAAGGGGGGACTCGAACACTGGGTATTGTTTTCGTGAATCAGTGATGAAGGAGTTTCAGAGAAAGGTGTGTAGTTTGTGAAGTAGGAGGATATGTAGTGGGTGGTAATTGTTTTTGTACGTTTTTTTTTTTTGGTGTGTTAAAATGTCCAATATATCCTCAAAGTTAACTGTTTTGTATTGTGTCGGCTTTTTTTAGAGGGCATTTTTGGAAAAGAAAAATACATGACAGAGGGAGACACCAAAGTGATGCTCTCCCTTTATATATTAAAATAGATAGATTGGGCCCAGGTGATGTGATGAACTCTTTGCCATTACTCCCATGCAAATTGGGCGTTAAGCACGTAGTGGTGGGTCGATGCATCAGACAAACTCACAACAAGTGGTTTTAGAGCCGATGGCTGATGATCTATGGGAAGACACTCTCAGCACACTATTGAATGGGCTTGCACAGAAGACACTCAGTGGAGCAGAAAATATCCAAGGTGACTCTCGATGAAGCAAGGTGGCTCGACTCATCGGGGGGCACGGTGCTATGAATTAATGAGCACATTGGTTCAGAATAAGCCCAGTTCGAGAGATAGGGTTGAGAATTGTAGATCAGAATCAAGGGGGAGCTTGGATGCAGAGAGAAGTTAAGGCCCATTGGCCCAACGTTCGGTTTACACATGAGGGAGAGATTTGTTAAAACATATGTGAATGTTCAGTTGCACATTGCATAAACAAAAAAAGAGTTGGACCTTGATATATAATTAGATGATTCACTTAGCCTTTTAAGTGGATATGAGTCATTTAATGTACATTGGGCCCAAGTGATGTGATGAACTCTTTGCCGTTACTCCCATATAAATTGGGTCTTAAGTACGCAGTGACGGGTCGATGCATTAGACAAACTCCCAACAGGTGCGAGCCGTGTCCAAACGCATTGCATGTACATATATATATTATTCGTTACATGCATGTTGGATGGCATAGTTTGATTCGTGGTTCGAATGTAATTGTAATTGGATTTACTGGTTTGAAGTATGAGCATGTCCTTATGACTTTGGAAGGCCGTTGCAGCTCGTCATATAGCTATACTGGCTTGGAATTACAGTCTTATAGTAGTGAAAATTACTAACTTTAGTCAGTTACTCTATACTAATAGTGAAAATTACAGTCTTATAGCCTGGGAATTACTATATACTATAACCAAGTGACCTAAATTTGAGTCTGATTTGTTTAGGTTTCTGGAGTAATGAGTGAAGAGAGATAGATAAATAAGAGTAATAATTAGAGAAAAATCTTATCGAAAACCGTGAGCATATATAGAGAATGAGTTGGGTCTAGAGACCCAAAACGAACACACTTGGTCTGAAGTTTTTAGCTGTGCGTGTGGAGTAACTTTTAATTGCTTGTACGAGGCAGGTTTATGTGGCGAGAATTTATCTCTGGAACTTAATGGCCTGTATATGTATGTGGGTGTACCTTATATATAGTAGGCGTATGTACGTAGATGATTGATACATAAATAAGCATCAGCAGTGGAATAAGCAAATGTGAATATGCCACATCAGATTTTGATTATCCATTTAGAGGTTAATAAAGTTAGCAATGTCAAATCCTACATTGGTTAATTTTTTGTCCATAATCAAAACAAATGGGCCCTCCAAACTTTTTCCCTTCATTTCACGCATATTTTTTGAAAAAGCAGTTTTTGGAGGAAAAAAAACAGTTTATATTAGAAACAGTTCAAACAAATAGTTTTTCGAAATCAAAAACAGTTTTTCAAAAAACACATACTTTGTTTACTTAAAAACTGTAAATACAATTTTGAGAAATTTTGAAAGAATTGTATTTACACAAATAGTTTTGAAATTTTAAAAACTATAAATACAATTTTTTAAAAACAGATTTTGTGTAAAAAACAGTTTTCTATAAAAGAGTTTTGAAATTTCAAAAATAGATTTTTGAAAAACACACTTTATTTACTTACTGTTTTTAAAATTTTTGAAAAAAATGTTTTTTGTAAAAAAAAAAAGTTTCGGAAAAAAACAGGAAAAAAATATATGAAAGTTACAGTTTTTTAAAATTATTTTTGGAAAACATTGTTGAGAGAAAGAGGGAGAGAGAGAGAGAGAGAGAAAATGGAAGAGAGAGAAGGTTTTTGTGTAATGTTGGTGTACTTGATTGAGAGATAAAATTTGGTTATCGATAAAATATTGCTAGCTTTGATTATTGAAGAGCCAAAATTTGATGAGTTGTTAAGAAATTGCTAGGTTTGGTTATTCCATTGTGAGCATTTTTTTTACCCAGCGTTGCTAACTTTAACAATTTTTTGTTTTGCTTATTCCACTGTGGATGCTCTAAAGGGTATGATTATCCACTGCAAACCATCCATTGGCATGGTTTAGTTAGCAGTTTGCTTTGGCTGTTTTTAATCGCTAAATAATATTTGGCCACACGTGATAGACTTCAAATGCGGCCGCACGTGAGAGGAGATATTGAGAAAATATTGTCTCACATTACTTGAGAGTAGAATGTGTAATCACTTAATAATATTTGGGACATTTCCACTCATTACTGATTGGGCCTTGAGTTAGTTATAAGGTTTCTAAATGGTATCAGAGCGAGGCCCGTTCCACCCCACATTTTATAAAAAATTTACAATCCACACCCCACGATGACAGACCAGGAAAAAAGTTGCACGATGATAGGACCCAAAAGTGGCTACACGTGATATACTTCAAACGTGGCTGCACATGAGGGGGGATGTTAAGGAAATAGAGTCCCACATTATTTGAGAGTGGAATGAGTGATTACTTAATAACATTTCAGACCTCTCCACTCATTACCAATTAATTTTGAGATGGATATAAAGTTTCTATAATTTTTTTTCCTAGTCATTCTACCATCGATAAGACAAAGGAATTTTTTTTAATGGATATAAAGTTTCTATAATTTTTTTTCCTAGTCATTCTACCATCGATAAGACAAAGAATTTTTTTTTTTTTAAGTTTGAGGACGGAATTATTAAAAGAAGAAAAGTATGAACGTAACACCTCGTCTTAAGAAAACGATTGTTGTTTGTGCTAGCTAGGAAATCATACATGAATTATGAAGAGACAAAAAGGGGTTGGTGGTGTATAGTATATATTTGCATGAAATGGACACCTGCCAACTTTGCATGCCTTTTGGATTTGTATCTAATTTTTTACGTCCCGGATTCGTATCCTGAGCTCTTCAACATGGTGAAGAGGCATGTAAAAGGGGAATAATAAAACAAATAATCATATAAAAGGCCCCCCAACAAAGAATCAAGGGGACACATTTTTGGGTGGGATTTGAGCTTTTTGACGTTGTTGCAATAATTTATAGTAGTTGAAATTACGGTCCGGGATATATTCTGTATTTTCAATTTAGCAATGGATATAAGGATTTGCTAGATGGGTTGGGGACAAATTCAGAAATTTGCATTAGTAGGGGCACACAAAGTAGTAAACTTAGCTCGTATGTTTATAATTTCTTAATTAATATAGTACATTTTTTGCCAATAAAATAACAAACTGATGAATATATTTGTAATTTCATCTCATAATTAGCAGAAAAAATTGTCTTTGAACAAAAAGATGATGTAAAAATTTGGCACTCAAAGAAATAGATCGATCAGACAAGTATCCTCATAATGGAAGTCAAGAGTAATTTTAAAGGAACACTATCACATATTAAATTTATTGGATATAATTAATGTAATTTTATAAAATGGAGTGGGGGCCCGCGCCCCCACCTGTATCCGTCCTCGGATGGGGCTACCAGCTGGTGCAACAAATTTATATATACTGTATTTGAGTTTCGTAGTGAATATGAGGATTGGATGGATGGGTGTTACAGTAAAGAGGGGAATGAGACTCAAAACTCAATTTGACATGAGTTTTGTCAAAGACTGGAGTGAGAGCTAACGTAAAAAACCTACGTACGGGAGCCTCCCATTCTTTTAGGAGTAAGGGCAGGAGATTGCTCTGATACATGCTTTTATGCATACTTAGGTAGGCGGAGGGCTCCGACGTACATACTAATCCAACCAATATGTGTGGACCCTCCATTCGCATGATCGTGCGTGCAAACCATACATTTCACATCACGAAACCATAATTACGAAAGGGTACGTAGCATTGGCATGAGCTAGCATTTTAACAATCAAACAAAATAAGCACAAAATCTTTTTGCCATCTTTATAATCACACTTAATTAATGAAGGAGATAGATTAATTTGTACATTGGATACATACATATAGAGGAGGCCTGGCATGCCCCTTAAAACCTGGAAACAATAAACAGAAAGCCAAAAGCTCCAAACCATTAATCCCCCATTTGAAAGCATTCAATATACCAAGGAGCTTTCCCGGGAAAATCTCAAGCGATGCACCTACCTCCAATGTGTCTTTATCTATGCGGTGTGGGTGTCTACTTGTTATTTCAACTTTCCCGGGAAAATCTCATGCATGCGTACAGAGTGTAAAAGAGAGTGAGTGAAAGAGAGAGAGATAGAGAGGCCAGGGTAACCATAAACAAGACATTATTATGGTCTTAGTGGTGTTGACGTGTGCGTTCCACTGTGGCTTTTGTAGATCAACTTGAGAAACATTGAAGCTGCGCTCATTGGGCTAATAAAAAAAACGGGGTTCTTTTAGGCATTATTTTAATGTCTCCTGGCCTCCCATTAATAACCATAGATTAGTACTTGTGCAACTCGATCTCAGCGTGCACAAATATTACTACCACTTTTTTGCATGATCGAGTAGTATCCTTGTCCTTTACGCACAAAATTAAAATGTAATTTCGAACATTTGGAAAAGATCGAGAACTACCCAATGCTCATCTCATGGACCGGTCATTATCGTGTCATTTGCATCCTTTTCCTTCATTTTAATCCCTGTGCCTGCTGAAAAGGTTGTCCGTAACCATCCAAGTACTGTATTTTCTATGGGCTTGAGTACTGTTGGGATATGGCAGTAGCTACGTAGTAGGGGTTGGGTTGGGTTGGGCCTCCAATTCCCTAGCTTGGTGCGCTCTCTCTCTCTCTCTCTCTCTCTCTCTCTCTCTCTCCAATTCCCTAGCTTGGTGCTCTCTCTCTCTCTCTCAAACACACACACACACACACACACAACATATCATATAGAGTATATGTAACACATGCATATGTTTACCAATTTCTTATATTGAAGGTACTAAAACTTCAGAACTGTTAGAACTATGGCTCATATGTTAAGTATGAAGAGATACTAAGGAGTTCTAGAAAGAAAGCCAGACATTTTAGAGATACAGACCAAAGAGCAGGTTATGGTTAGAATAGAGTCACTATAAATACTCTATGTTGTAAACCCTATTTCGTACTGCGATAATTAAAGAACAACAGACCCTCTTGCTCCCGTGGACGTATTCGATTTTGGGGAACCACGTATATTACTGTGTTGATTTCTTTACTATTTTATACTCGTAAATCGTGTGCATGTGTGTGACGATCCTAGCAAGAACAGTTAAGAAATTTTCATTTTCAACACGAAGGGCTATGAACAATTCAATAACGGGTTAAATTGTAAGAAGAAAACCAATTAAGTTACTACGTCCTTCATGTTATAAAGGGTGAGCAAACACCACATGCGAGTCTTAAATGTGGTGATTTTGGATTAAACGGATTATGATGGATCCAGACCATAGTTTACTATCACATTTGTACTGGGTAGATATGTAAGTATAGTATTTGAGAAGAAGGTCCTCTCTCTCAACCCAGGATAGGGAAATTTTAAACTTATCCCATCTAAAAAAGATAGTCAGGATTTGTAAGGTTTGAGGGTCAATAGAGAAAAACTTATTTCTCCTAATTAGGAGGAGTGTTTTAGTGCCGAGCGGGTAGCTGACGTGATACCCGCTCGGCGCATCTGAGCCGTTCGATTCATTTTTGGACGGCTCGGATTGAAACCCTCTCTCTTCTTTCACCCCAACACTTTCTTTTTCTCTAAATCTGAGCGTTTCAAACACGCATTGGATGGCTCGAATGCGCGAGCGAGCACCATGTGATACCCGCTCAGCACCAAAAAAATTTCCCCTAATTAGAGTTTTTTTTTTAATAAGTAAATAAAGGATTTCCACACGTACTCTGGATTAACGGCTGGACTTATTATCTCTTTTATCAAGGGCTTGGATTTTGTATCTTATCTTATATATCTACACGCATGTATCGAGGTTAGTAACTTTCTTATGAATCCAATTATGTATTTCCGCAGTATGTATCTTGATAGTGAAAATTCATGTTGTTCAAGATTCCGTAATTTTGTTTACACATATATATATGTTTACAATTCAGCCACCTGGTAAAAAACCCAATACCTTGATTGAACTTATCACTTAAGTCGCAACGACTTCTAAAACAAGAAATGGGAGAAGAGATAAATATGGCATGAGGGTTGCTCCCTTTCAACAAATTAAGTTGTCGAATTCTTCTCTTTCTCGTGATCAGGGTTGGCCGGGTCCATGTTAACCTGGCAAGGACCACTCAAATAAATGGATCAAAGTCCCAAGAATCAAAGGAACATATATACCTTGGCCATCACAGGTTGTGTCCAGGACACATTCTTCTTCCTGAACCAAACGGCATCCAGATATTCATAATCGCTTCCCTTGTAATGCAACTGCTCAGGAAAGTTTGTTTAAAATCCGATCCGTAAACAAGTTGTCATCGGGGTAAAAAATGTGATGCCAGTAGAATTTCTCAACTATTTTATTCATCCCAATCAAATCTCAATCTCCCAAAACAGGGAACAAATCCGTCAAATTCGGAGAGTTTCCGCATCTGCCCACCTATACCCTTCCCATCAAACCCCACCTAATCCACTGAAAAAATCAAATTCCCCAAAGTATTCAAAGGAACCACAGAAGCTTCCTCCGTTATCTCCACAACTGAACCTTCCCTCGCTCTCAAATCCTCAACCATTTCGGTGATTTTCTTCGACCAAAGTATTCTGGTTTTTCCACTGATTGTTGCACTTGCCGGCGAGTCCGATCGACGTTTTTTGCATTTTGGAGCCTGAGTTTTGAACTCGCACCTCATGACCCAACCCGAGAGGACGGGGAGGCTCCTGTCCATTTTTTGGACAATCCAGTTGGGGTTCCAGCTTCGGCTTTTGTGAGCCCATGAACCGTTCATTTTGTAGAGCTTATTGAATTTGTCATTTATGTAATTAGCTTGATCAAAGATTAGTAGGTACATGATCGAAACAATTTTATACAAGAAAAATGGGATGAGGAAGATTAATTTAAAATTAAATTTTTCATATTTTTTTTGTAAAAATATATTTCGATCATGTATCTATCTACCAAGGTTCGATTAAGCTATTTCTACTTCCGTGAACTTGACGAGCTCCATAAAATGAAGGTGCCCAAGATCATTGTTTTGGGCCCAAGATGGATCCAAAAAGGCCCTTGAGGAATTGTTTGGCTGCGGCCAGGGATGACCCGACGACGAGGAGTTGGGATCCGACTTGGGAAAATGTTTCCATGCTTCGCAGTCTCTCTCTCTCTCTGTGCGCACGTTGCACACTCCTCCGGTCATGGTTTTTCTAAAAAAACTCATTGTGGGTTTTCAGAACAAATGCCCCAAGTCCTTAGTGAGTTTTGGTTCAAGAAAAATCAATTTTGACAAATTGCTAACCTAAATTAGGAACAAATTACAATTCAACTAAGTCATAAACTAGAAACAAATTAAAATTTGTGGCCATTGAAGAGAGATGGGGGAAAAGTCGTCGAGATTCATCTGGAGAGAGAGAGAGAGAGAGAGGAAGAAGGGGGGGGGGGGGGGGGGGGGGTGGTTTTGAAGAGGCGTGAGATTCGTCTGCCATTGTTGCATGTAAACATTGTAAAGGTAGCAGTAAATGGGTGTTATAAGTGAAGTGAGGGTAGCACCAGATTTTATCCCAACATTAGGAACCGAATGGTCATTGAGCAAAGATGGAAGGAGCAAAAAAGGAAACCGAACAAAGCTTACGGAAGTCTCTACGGACTGACCTACTTGCCGTTGTAACTTGTGCTGCATTTTCATTCCACAAAAGTGAAAACTAGAATGAGAGTACATGTACCCAACTTTAGAGTTGGAAAACCATCTAAAAATTAGCGTGCATTTACTGATCGTGTTTTTTACTTGATTGCTCATCGCACATCATATGTGTATTGTTTTGGCTGATTTCTCAATAGTTTGAAGCGCAATTTGTTAGAACAAAACTGCTTTTGGAGCCCAATAAGTCATAATGGGTTGCCTTCAATTTGTTTGAAAACAAGGGATAAAAATGACAAAAACATAGTTGCTATAGATGCTTTCGAAAGTAGAAGGCCTCAAACATACTGTAAGCTTTTTGTAATTCGTTAACGAATTTTTTTTCCAAATCACATATGTTTCGAGACCACTGTCGATAAAGTAAAGTTAGGCCCCTCACGTAGGCAACTTTGCAACACTAGCTGCAACGCCTCGATTTTCGGAGGTAAAATCGAAAACTTTCAATATTAATTTCTAAAACTTTACTTAATTATAGTTTAAAATCCAAAACAGAATTCTCAACATCCAGATTCATTTATTACAAACTACTGAAAAATTACTGAAATAGTCTTGGGGAAATAAAATAGGCTAAATAATAGAGCCGCCTTCTAGGTTTGATATGGATCCCAAGCATACTCGGGCTCGGCTCCCACCTCTGGATTTTCCTCTGCATAAAATTGTCCACCCTCAGGATTCTGTGTCTCTTCCTGATTCTCTGCAAAATCTGACACGGATGCTAGAAATCCGTGCCTGAGTGAAATAGTTCACCCCGTAGTATAATTCAATCCAACTACCCCTCTTACTTTACAACTAACAAGTAATATAACAATAAACATGCGAAAAAGTAGAACAGAGATATTCACATAAACCAGTAAGTTACTATCTATTAGCTTGACATGTGACTTAAAATTTTCCTTCCCAACCGCTAGCCGTGCTCGGTCCCATGAGATCACTTTCATTTGTTGCAGATAACCTAATTTATATGACAGGTGTGTAACCCAATCACTACAACAAGGGGATAGCTTATCATGCCTGAATCACAACCAGAGTTCGCCTATCTTATATACCACATCACGATCATTTCACAATCATCACTGGACACACGCCAGTCTATCAATTCATCTCTAGACACACGTCAGTCTATCAATTCACCACTGGACACACGTCAGTTCATCACCACAAAATATCACTGGACACACACCAGGTTTTATTGTCCCAAAATATCTCTGGAACACTCGCCAGGTTTTATCAGTTCATCACTGGGCACATGCCAGTCTATCAATTCATCACTGGACACATGCCAGTCTATCAATTCATTCACTGGACACACGCCAGTCTCAATCTCATCGCATCTCAAAATCCCGCCTGCAAGCAATCTCTAGAAAAGAAAACTTCTCAATTTATCCATTACTTAACATCGTTTAGGTGATTTCTATTTCGCATACCACCTCATGTCTCTAGGGTCCAATCTAGCATTTAAATCAAGTATCATCACAGTATTATTCTCAATAATAAATAAAACGAACAACAGACAAATCAAAACAAATATTAGACAATGCCATCACATAACTTTTTATGACTGGGCCGTTGGCCTTAATCTTGTATGACCACAATAGCAATAGCAAGGTAAGAACTATTTAATAAAGATTTAAAATAATTTTTCTAGGCTTTTATTAATTATTATTAAGTAATTAGATTGATTAAATACTAATTAAATACATTAATTAGGTAAAAATGTTAGAATAATTGTTGTAACCTTAATAAGAGTCCTAAAGGTCCTCTATAATAAGTTTGAGTGTTAAAAGTTAGGTTTGGAGGTCCGTGGGATTATTTTGAATAAAAGGATTAAGATAATTGACGAAAGAAAGATAAATAGATAATAAATAGTTAAATAATTAAAAATACATCGAGGTTAACAATGTATCATATTTGGACTGTAAAGAGTCTAAAAAAAATTATTCGGGCTTTAATAATATATTTTATAACACCGCAAAGTATTTTTGTTTAAAAAATAATGTGTAAATAATAATAAATAGATAATTAAATAAAAAAATATTATTTTAATAACATAACATATTTGAGATGCACAGAGCCTAGGAAAAATAGTTTTAATGTTAGAAACATTGTTCGGAAGGTCGTAACTATTTTTCGTTTGTAAACTTTGCGTGAAAGCGAATAAAAAATTTAATAAATAGATAATAAAATAAAAAAATATGAAATTAACAAGTTATGATCTTTGGAGTGTTAAAAGTCTAGCAAAAATAGTCCGGGAGTCAAAAACAAGGTTTAGGAAGTCGAAAAATCAATTCGTACCAAAACAAGTCAAACCGCAAGGTTTGATCTGTTTGACCTTGCGGCTGGGGCCTCTGCCGCAAACTTGCAGCTGGTTCTTGCGGTCCGCAGGTTGCGGCCGCAAGGTTCGGGTCAGCCTCAATTTTTTTGCTTTTTCGCTACGGTATTGATGCATGGGCTTGCGAGGGTCATTGGGTTATGTCTAAAAACACTTAATATACTTAGAGGAGGTTTCAGATCGAATTATAATACTTCGAATCGGATTGAATTGGATTTCGAACGAAACTTGAAAGTTTGGGAAGAAAGCTTCGGGTTCTCTGATCGGGAGACCTTGGGATCGAATTTGTTGATGTTTGGCGATGCTCGGAGTTGTAGGAATCAATTCGATCGATCAATTTGAGTCTCGGAGGAACGAAACTACGAAACCCACTTTTCTCTCTCTTTCTTTCTCTCTCTAAAACTTCATGGATTGGAGCTTTGATTCCTTTCGATTTTCTCTCTTTTCTGGACTGTTGGGGCGTGAGAGTTTTCGTGGGGAACCCTAGGGTCGACGTAATGAAGTATATATAGAGAATTGAGTAGTGTTTCAATTGAAATCGGAGTTAAAGAGGTTGTATCCCTTTAGGACTTGAATTGGGACGCGATACGAACGAAGATACGGTCACAGAGGAAGTATAAACGAATTAGGAGGGTGAGGGACGAGAGAAGTGTGCATGCATACAATCTTATGCTTGTAAATCAAGAGAAATTAAATTTAAAAACAATAGGATAAGATAAGATAATTTTATTTGTAATTATCTAGTATTATCTAATAAGAAAGTAATATTATTAAAATTAATTAATACTTTTTAATGTTTTTATAAATTTTGAAAATTACGGGTTGTTACACTAGCATTTCACAATAATTCAGGGATAGAGACAAGCACTGAACTCGAGAAGGTTTAAATTTGTGAAGAGAATTTTTTGTAAACATGAAATAAAAAATTTCATTTTTTTTGTTTTGTTTTAAGAAACGGAATGAAATTCAGATAAACATAACAATTTTCAAGATAAACTACCCAAAATATAAAGCTACAATGATTAGGGAGGAGCAGCACTAGCACTATTACAAAATGTATCACTAGCTCTATTACAAAATGGGTTAATGTAACAACCCGGATTTTCGGCCATTTTTTTTTCCCTTTCCTAATTAACCCGTAAATTTTATTATTAATAATATCATTTAAAAAGTATTATTCGTAATAATAAAAGTTCTTATCCATAATAGATATATACAAATATAATTATTTTATCTAATGTATCTTTTCTTTTATTTCTTTTTCAATTTGCATGCACACTCCTTCATTCTCTCCCTCTCCTACTCAGTCTCTACTTCCTCCCTGATTGTATATTCGTCCTCGTCTCATCCATCTCGAAACCCAAGAGATTAAACCGATAATTAATGCAATCTTACCTCCCTCATCAAAATTCTCCTATAAATATCTCATTACTTCGACCGAGGGCATACCACGATACTCCCCACACCCCACCAGTCCGAAAAGAAGAGAAAAATCGGAGGAAACCAAGCTCCGATCCATGGAGATTAGAGAGAGAAGGAAAGAGAGAGAAAAGTGGATTTCGTAGCTACGACCAACCGAAACTCAAATTGACCATTCAGATCTCTTCCCACAACTCCTAGCACCACCAAACGTCGTCTGATTCAACCCCAAGATCTCTCCTCGGCCAAACCCGAAGTCTTCTTCTCCAATATTCAAATTTCGTTTTTGAATCTATTCGATACGATTCAAGATATTATAATCCATTCCAACCTCTTCTCTAGGTATATTTAGTGTTATTATGCATAACCCAATAGCCCTCATGGTCCCATGTATCAAAAAACGTGAGAAAAACGAAGAAAATCAAAACTGCTCCCAACCTCACGGCCGCAACTTGCGGGTTGATCCAGCCGCATGCACCAGACCTCGGACCTTGCGGCCGCAAGGTCAAAGACAGTCCAACCTTGCGGTTTGGACTGTTTTGGTTCGAATTGACTTTTCGACCTCCCGAACCTCGTTTTCGACCCCCGAACTATTTTTTCTAGACTTCTAACACCTCAAAGATTATACCTTGTTAATTGCATATATTTTTTTAATTATCTATTTATTATTTATTTATTCATTATCTTTCAAGATTTTGCAAATGAAAAATCTGTGCGACCATCCGAACAATGTTTTTGACACCCGAACTATTTTTCCTAGCCTTCTCACACCTCAAAGATCATAAATTGTTAATATCAATTTTATTTATTTTTTTTATCTATTTATTAAATATTTACTTTTTTCGTTCAAAGTTTACAAACAAAAAATTTTTACGATTTTGTAAATTATGTTATCGATGCCCGAGTTATTTTTTTTATTTTATTTTTTAGACTCTTTACATTCCAGACATGAAACTTCATAAACTTCAAAATATTTTAATTATTAGATAATTGATTATCCATTTATTTTATTTTTGACAACTTTTGTTAATATCTTTACTTAAAATAATTCCGTGACCCTCCGGACTTAATTTCGACACTCGATCCCGTTGCATAGGATCGTAGGAATCTGTTTTAAGGTCATGCTAATTATTTCTAATGTTATTATTTACTTATTGAATTTATTACGGTTATTAATTAATCAATCTAACTTCCTAAATAAAATTTATACAAGCCTAGACATATTTTATTATTATTATTTATTATTTTTCTTTATAAAAACTTTTATTAGATAAAAGTTTCTTGCGTTAGTATTAACTTCGTGGTCATATAAGATTAAGGGCAACGGCCTATTCATAAAAGGTTACGTGATTTCTACGTTTACTGTTTATTTCAATTACCATTGTGATTATTTGTATATTGCTCCGTCTCTTGATTATTGTGATAGATTGGACCCTGGAGACATGTGGTAACTTATGAGTAGGTTTTCGTTTTGATTATTAGACAATGGTTATTTGGGAGAAAGAGATGTCAGAGGATGCCTGCAGGCGGATTGTGTGATGCGAATTGAAACTGGCGGATCGTCCAGTAATGATTTAAAACCTGACGGTGGTCCAGTGATATTTTACGATGATAAAACCTGGCAGGTGGTCCAGCGATATTTTCTGATGATAAAACCTGGAGGTGGTCCAGCGATATTTTTTGAGGATAAAACCTGTAGATATTTTTTGAGGATAAAACCTGGAGGTGGTCCAGCGATATTTTCTGATGATAAAACCTGGCGGGTGGTCCAGAGATGTTTTCTGTTGATAAAACCTGGCGGGTGGTCCAGTGACGTTTTATGTTGATAAAACCTGGCAGATGGTCCAGTGAAATTTTGTGATGAGAGAACTGACGGGAGTCTAGTAGTAAATTTGATGTGGTGATTAAGATAGGCATACCCTAATTATGGTCTGGCGTGACTAGCTTTCTCTTGTTGTTAGGTTATTGGACAGAAATGAATAAATTCATGTGTAATACTTATATTTTACCTTCCTGTCTTGATAATATATGGTTATCTGCTAGCTGTAATGTAAGAGGGGTGGTTGGGTTGGATTATACTACGGGGTGAACTCTTTCACTCAGGCACGGATTGTCTGGTATCCGTGTCAGATTTTGCAGAAAACCAGGAGGAGACTCAAGACCTTAAAGGAGGATCGTACTATCCAGAGATAAATTCGGAGATGGAGACTGAGCCCATGTATGCTTGGAACCCGTATCAAGTTTAGGAATCAGCTCTGAGCTTGTTAAATTCAATACCACAGTCAAATTTGGATTTTCACATTTGGTTGTAATAAACAATTTCTTATGTTGAAATATATGTTTTAGCCATTAATAAAATAAACTTTTTCTTATATTAATATTTAATGCCTTCGATTTTATTCTGAAAATCGGAGCGTTACAGTTAATTCGTGTAATTGTGTGGTGCACAAAACTTGTGATTGCCCGCCTAACAAGATAATGAGCTTGATAAACATCCTTTTGCTTTGCCGTTGTAATCCTGCAAAAAAAGAACTTTAAGATCGCATTGCCAAGAGGGCTCAGTAAAAATTTGTCAGAAAAGTAATAAAAAAATGGGATATTGTTAAAGTCCAAGGATTTAGTAAATGTCATTGTCAGGATAGTTTTGACCATAGCAATAAGGCACAAATGGTCACCTTGAGTTTCGTAGATAAAAACAAAGGTCTTGCTGATAATCGCCCACCAAGTGATGGATAATATGCATGTACTATATTGTCACATAAGTTAAAATCTCTTAACAACTCGCCAACTACATTACTTTCACGAATATTAAGATAAATTTTTGAATATCAATATTTTATTCTTCATCGTCCAAAGGATTTTGTTTAACATTTTTCATCGTCCAAAGGACAAACAAATATAAAAAGTTCTTATAGCTGCTTAACAAGTGTGTTAAGGTAATCGTGAAGGTGATGAATCTTGACATACTATATCAATAGTATGGAATATTGTTCATATTAGTACAATAGATCACTCAACTAGACGAACTTTTTTCTTTTTTGATGACACAGGCGTTTGGGACAAATGATTATGCGCACTTTAATTAATTTTTGAGAATCAACTGGCCGTTCATTGATGAATGCCTCATTAAAACTGGAGAAAATTTTCCGAATGGACTGACTACCAAACAATTGAAAGCACAAGCCTGAGGACTTAATTAAGTGTCATTGAAACCCAGAAAAGAACTTCCTAGCCTTGGCCGCCATCGAACAGATCCTCGTGTGTGACTTCTTCCCTGACATCCCGAAACTCTGAGATTATCTCAACTGGCTCGAAGCCGTTCGCAGCCGGGACCCCATCCAGATCCAGCCGTACGCCTTGCTATATTTGTTCCAGCGACCAGAGCAGTCGGGTTGCAGAGTCTAGAGTCATGAGGTTGCAGAACATGGTCTGCTCTAGAGTTGATATGGAGAAGAGACGGCTGGGTTGTCTGATCTGGCACCGCCAATTGATTTCTTTTCTCTTTCTAGTTTTTTGTTGTGATGTTCCGCTTGCGGGGTGTTTCTCTCATTCAGGGGTCTTCTTAACCCTTTTGGGTGTAGTGTGTTTTTCTTTTTTAATATTGGTGGTGTGAGTTTTGTGTGAAGTATTGTATCTCAGTGGCCTTTGTAAGATGTTCCACTTGCAGGGTGTTTCTCTCATTCAGAGCCTATCCGCCTTGTTGGCAATTCTATGCCTTTTTTTTTTTTTTTGTCAATCAATAGGAGAGATCATTATATCATGTATGAAGTACAAAGTACAAATCACGGGACACTACATTCATTGTGTGAGAGTCCACGAGATAACTCAGCCCAATAGCTAAACCAACAGGATAAATAAGCCCATCAAATGGACAACAGTCACTATAAGTCCAACTTAATTACAAGCCTCATTAAGGGAAGAAATAACCCCAACAAATACAAAGAAAAGAATATACACACGTAGGTGGAAAAACTCGAACTCCTAACCCCAATTGGTTGGCTATTCTCTCCTTGTCCAAGGAACAATATAAACGAAAGCCATTTTTTTTTAATAAAGACGAAAAAATTGACTTATTAACTTATTTTTGTCTTTATTCAAAAATCTTTCTTTTATATACAGAGACCTCATCGTAAGGAGTAAAAAAAAAATTCGACAACAGTATGAATTGTTTCTGAAGAACCTATATTCTTAATTCTTTACATATTTCCAGACCACCATTGATCAAATAAAGATGGATCCCCAGGGGGCAATACTGATCAGGCAAAATTTTGCACTAATTAAACGTAGGTATTAATCCATTGTTGTACATTAAAATTACTAAAAAGGAATATTCAAAAGGATATATGTGATTAAACAACTAGATTTCTCTTAAGAGTTGCCTTTCCGTCACCCTTATACGTGCACTAGAAGTCTGTTAACAATACCCACCAGACATACGTCCAACAAGTGGACTATCTGGGTGTTTGCAAAAAATTATTTTGAATTTTATCTTTTAGATTCTATCTTTTAAAAATCAGTTTAGAATGGTTGTCAAAAATTCTACATAACTAATTTTTAGAATATAAAGATTTCGAGATACTGTAAAAGGAAAGAAATTCTAAAAATTTCAAAGCTGGATTTTGGTAGCCTTTCAAATTATGTGGCACAAATTCTAAAAAACTAAATTCTCATAATATCGCAGCTTCAACAACTATGTTTCTCAACTTTTATTAAAATCTAAAATCTATAGGAGAATCTAAAACTAAAAGCTAAAATCTGCATCCGCATCTATTGCAAACAACCATACGTCCAACTACCCGTCTCCCATCAAGTGACAAATAAGGACATATTTTCTTTTTGCTAAAGCAGGCATTTGGGATAGATTAAGCGCAACTCAACTAATCTTAAAATTTTAGCCCGGTGTTTAATCCTTAATGGGGGGACTCATTAGAGCCTGGAAAAATGTCCCGTCACTGACAACAAAGCAGTTGATGATAGGTCACTTCAATTCAATCTCAATGCGTGCGATCTCCACCCTTGTTATAAGTATAGGTGTATAAATAGATGTGTAAATAAGTATGGTAATAGTAGAATTTTCCCACTTCAATTATGATGCCTGCCCCTTTGATATGTTGTGTGATGCTAGGGCATTGACTGCCTTGTAACCAGCTAGAACAACTTTGTCTGTCTTCGTTTATATATCCACGTGAATCACTCCCAGTACAACGTATGCCTGCAATAATGACAGAAGAATCTCATGCCTCTTCTTTTTTTTCTGTTTTTTTTTTGGTTCAATCCCCTTTCTCTCTCTCTCCTCAGACGAATCTCAGATGACTTTTCTCCCCCTCTCAGCAAAGTACACACCTCCGACTCCTCTGGCTAAAGATTGGTTTGAATTTGGCCTTATTCTCGCTATGATTTTCTGCTTGGGTGTAATGATAACTATTATAATAATGGTACTTTGATGTGGCCTTGTGGTTGTCGTTTTTATTTTAGATTCTCTACGTATGTCTTCCAACTAAGTATTGCGTACTCTTTAATTATCACTTAAAATTTTAATTAATTATGTTATTATATTGCATCGATGCATGTAAATTTTCGAGTTTCTCTTGAATTAAAATCATATCATTTATTTACATATCAATTGGAGTAGCTATTTGGCAAATACAAATAGAAAAATTCAAATTCGGCCTGATCAGGGACCGTTTTTCTTTTGCAATACCAACCAAAAAAAATGAAAAAGGACAAATTCAGTTGAATTGTAATTTGTTCCTAATTTAGGTTAGCAATTTGTCAAAATTGATTTTTCCTAAACCAAAACTCACTAAGGACTTCGGGCATTTGTTCCGAAAACCCACACTGAGTATTTTAGAGAAAACTGGAGGAGTGTGCAACGCGCGTGCACAGAGAGAGAGCGAAGCAGGGAAACATTTTTCCAATTGGGAATTGTGGGTCCCAAGGGTGCAGGAGAAACCCGTTCCCTTTTTTTTTAACATTTTTTTTTCAAAAAGAATGTAATTTCAAGTTTAAATATAATGAAAATAAAAAATAATTTTTCAATTTTTTTGGTACCGTTTAAAAGATCTTAATGAAATTTATCAAGTCAGATTCATATTGATAGAAAAATTATGTCTGTAAATACATAATTTTTTAACTTGAAATACCTTCCTTTTTTAAAACTTATTTTGAAAGGAAAACTTCTTTTTCATTTGAAAAATGAGCAGGGAAAAAGATTCCTTTCAAAGTCAGGAAACGAACAAAGCAAACTGTGTTTAGATTCATGGTGGCTTTGGTTGGATTAATTGAGTTTATTTTGATTTATTCTTGGGTTGATGTAGAAGAGAGGTTTACGTTAATATTATGATCCGGTCTGTTTCAACCCGTTTAATATTAACCCGCATTCAATTCGTTCATATTCAACTCACGACCCGTTTCAATATGCCCAAACCCACTCAGATCCATTTGCCACCTCTAGTGTTAACTATGGTCACCAGGTTTTTTTTGACATTGTCGCTTAAATGATGTCCAAATTTGCAGGTCTGTTTAGTCAACTTATTTTCTAGTTTTTTTTTTTTTTCCCTTCAGGTACTTAAGAACGCCCAAATGCTTAGAGCTAAAAAAGATCTAGCTAGCACAGCTAGGGGAGGTGATCTTTAAAAGCACCAAGGCACGTGTTTAGCTCGCCACTTTGATAATTAATACACACTAAAATAGAAAAATACAGGGAATTTGTACAATATTGCATACATAGAGGAGGCATGCCCCCTAAAACTTCCAAACAATCAACAGAAAACCAAAAGCTCCAAGACCCTTAATCCCACCACTTGAAAGCATTCCATACTCCAAGGAACGTAATTTCCCAGGAAAATGTCGAGCAATTTTCCCCAGAAAACTATCAACTATATTCACGCCAATCAACCATATGCACAAGAGAACTAAGCAAATACACCAGCCACCAACACTATCAATACACAATCAATACTACTAGTATTCACTTCATTAATTGCCTTCTCAACTTTGGAATGGCGCAGAGAGGTTCCTGCTTCAGCATTGTTATATCCAACTTGTCAGTCATATCAATTTGGGCCGGATTCATGTTTCCTGGAAGAACCCAATCGAAATTGTGGATCAGTGAAGCAATAATTACCGGAACTACCCTTGAAGCCAACGGCTGTCCAGGGCAAAATCTCCTTCCCGACCCGAAAGGAAAATATTCAAAGTCGGTACCCATGTAGTCCAACCGCGACGAAAGAAACCGCTCAGGTTTGAAGCTCAGGGGATCGTCCCAGATTTTCGGGTCACGAGCGATTGCCCACATGTTCACCAAGATTTGGCTGTCCTTGGGAATTGTGCAGCCCATCACCTCACATGTTTCGACCGCGCGGTGAGGTAAGAGCAACGGGCCGGGAGGGTGCAGCCTTAGTGTCTCTTTAAGACAAGCTTCCAGGTAGGGCAAGCGAGGCAAATCAGATTCTCTAATTGTATCTCCCGTGATCTCTTTTGAAAGTTCTTGACGAAGTTTTTGCATAGAATCTGGATTTCTCATGAATTCGGTGAGCGCCCATTCAGTTGTTGCACTCGTGCTTTCTATGCCAGCACCAAATAGCTCCTGCAGAAGTTAAAGCACAATATTAACTAGAAGCAACAAAGTGTACGTAGATATCTATTCATGCATGCGTGCGTACAAGCAAGCGAGTCAAATTGAGAAAGAAAGCGAAGAGAGAGAGAGAGGGAGGGGTAAACCATAAACATGGCATTAATCTGATCATCACTGAAGCCAGACTCAATCAAAGCATCAGCAAAATCTCTCCCGTTCCCGTTCCCGTTCCCGCTCCCTCTTCTTTCTTCCACCATACTCACCCAAACACCGCAACACCTCCCGAATACACCCAAGAACTCCTTGTACGTCCCTTGCAAATCCCACCCACTCAACACCGCAAACAGATCACCCAGTTTCGCCCCTACCTCGGCGGATCTCCTCACGTTCTGCATCAGCCCTTCCCCCGCCCCTCTCCCTTCCAAATCCACGAAATCCCTCGACACCAATCCGCGACTTTATTATGTTTATCGCGGTGAAAGTCACCACCTCTTTGATTTTCACCACCCTGCCATCCATCAGCCCCAGATGTCTCACCAGCTCCCAGATTTTCCTCTCCCGGATTCCCACCTGGGATTCTAACGCTCTGGCCGAAAACAGCTCGCTCTTGTACGCGCTCTTCACGCGCCTCCACCTATGGTCGCACTCATCGTTGAACACGAGCTGGTGGTTGTGGATTTTGGACCCCTTGGTTTGGATCACGTGCGGCATGTACCGACCGGAGAGGATGCGGTCGTGGGTGTTGAGGATTTCTCGGGCGGCGGTCGAGGATGACCCGACGATTAACCGGTGGGAACCCATTTTTAGGAGCATCAGTGGGCCGTGGACTTGGGCTAGGTTGGCGAGGGATATGTGGAGCGGGGTCTTGCGACTTAGTTGGAAGAGGTTGCCGACTACGGGCCATGGAGTTGGGCCTGGTGGAAGTGGCGGTTGTTTTCTGGTTGGAGTGCGGTGGTGGGTTAAGAGGAGGATGAAGAGGAGAGAGAGGAAAATGAGAGGGAAGAAGACAAATCACTCCGCTTGGTTCACCATTTTGAAAGTAACTTTTAACTCTCGGCACAATTTTCAATGAATTTCTCTCTCTATCTCTCTCCACTCATTACCACTCAACTCTCAAAAACCAAACAAAGTGATTGGATTCTGCCGGTATTAGAGACAACAATGGCGGACTCATTGTGGGTTTTGATTGCACTAAAATTAGTTCATGGGAATGGAATTTATAGAAGGCGAGAGACTGTTGCAGTGTACGTATTTTGAAATTTTTCAGTGCCGGGTGGGTAGCACGTAGTGCAAGCTCGGCACATTTAAGCTGTCGATGCGATTTTGAATGGCTCGGATTTGGAGAGAAAAAGAGGAGGGATAAGAGGAGATAGAAGATTTTAATCTAAGCCCTCCAAAAGGACATTGGATGGCTCGGGAGTGCCGAACGGACACCACGTGAAATATACCGACTTGACACTGAAAAATTTCTCCTATTTTGATGTGATTCCCTTCTTTTTTTCGGTCTCATATCATGATTGGAATTATTCATTATAGATTTTGCTGAGTATTTTTTTCTTTTGATCGAGTGCTCTGTTTGTTTGAAAAAATGTATATAAAGGAATGTCGATAACCACGTGATAGATGAAGATACTCCATTCGTCACAATTTGTTTGTCCAATTATTGAAATTCGTATTTTTCAAAAATGTAATTATATCTCATATTTTATAATATTTTTATGATTTTGTACAATAAAACTAATTGAGATTTATCAAACAAAATCCATATTACATATTAAAAACATTACGAATTGAAAATTATAGACAATTCTTTGAGAGGTCAAATGCTCTAAAAAAGTCAAAAATGGGACAAACAAACAGCACAGAGAGAGTACATTGAAAGAAATGTTTATTTTTCTACTCTTTCCGTCCTCAAAAGATTATGTAGTTTGCAAAATGAAAATTTAAAACAATACATTTCTATCAATAAAAAGAACTCATTGTAATTTATTAAGTTCTAACTACTGTCATAATTGAATTTTTAAGTTCTCGTTTTGCAAACCGAACAATCTTTTTGAGAGGGATCTAGTGTTAAAGAGTTCGTTTGAAGGATTATATGACTAAGTTTCATACATATTAAAATACACTAATAACCAAGAACGTGGTAAAAAGTCAACTTATAATCTATTTTGATGATTATTCTCCTCAATACTACTTTGTTACAAAATCGATTATGCACATATTTGTTAAACAGTAAACACTCTAGATTCACAATCTATTCCAACCACAATTCAAAAATCTATAACTCATAATCCAAAATGCAAAAATACTAACGGGGTGTTTGGGAACCTACTTTTTGGCTTTTCATTTTCAGCTTTTTGGCTTTTTAGATTATATGAGCAAAATGTATTTTGGGTATGTTGGGGTGTTTGGGAACCTACTTTTTGGCTTTTCATTTTCGGCTTTTTGGCTTTTTGGATTATGAGCAGAATGTATTTTGGACATGTTAGAGTGTTTGGGAGATTTGTGCAGAATGTATTTTCAAATTGTAGTAGTGTTTGGTAGATGATTGTTGAGAATGAATTATGGATTGCATTTTTACCATTATGCCCTTGTGTTACAGGTGACTTCGGTTTATTTGTTTTTTTGGGTTTTTTTTGTACTTTATTATTCTCAATAATTTTTATGCGCTATTTTATTGAAGTCAATTATATTGTAAAGTAATGTTATGTTTTGCCTTTTTTTTTTCCAGATGCCCTGTTTGCCTTTTTTTTTCTCAGGTGACTACCGTTTTTTTTTATTTCATTTTTTTTAAACTTAAGGAAGGCATTCGGTATTTGTATTTGGTATTTTAGAAATAAAATAATAAGTCCTATGTGACAAACAACACTTTAATTTAACGACCAACACATTAGATAAATATAATTTAGAACAACAAAACAAACACAAACACTTGTCTAATATTACACAACAAAATATATCAAGTTCGGAGGGGGAAAAAAAAAAACACACACACACACACACACAAACCACGCTTAGAAGGAGAATGACCAAAAAAATGACACAACATCCATTCTCGTGTCTCCTCTCCTTGCCGTTCTCTGGTCTCTTCTCTCTCTCTAGGAGCTCTCTCTCTCTCTCTCTCTTCTCTCTGTGTCGGTGTGTGTTTGTGGTGAGCAGAATAAACGAAGGGAGTGGAGGGAGGGCAGAGTTGGTAAAATGAAAGGAGCTTGATGGGTATTTTGGTAATACTCCTCAGAAACCGAAAATGGGAATGCAAAAAACTTCTCTACCCCAGTTTTTGGTTTTTTTGCTCTTAAAGCCACAATCCAAAAATCTGTTCTTCCAAAATGTATTCTCTCATGAGTTGCCAAACACCCCACAATCCGGAAAAGCCACAATCCAAAAATCCATTTTGGCAAAATGTATTCTCCTCTTGGTTGCCAAACACCCCAAAATCTGAAAATGAGAATCCCATAATCCAAAAAACACCTTGCCAAACACCCCCTAAGGAAGCAAAAAACCAAAATGAGCTCTGGAGCTCTTTTTCACCTTTTCCCATTTTTCCATTTTCCGTGCAATTACCAAAATACCCATACTATAATTACCTATTTACCACTTTTGCCCTACCTTTAATTTGTACACCCTATAAAACAATAATAAACGCCAAGGGCAACTTGGTAAAAAATCAATCCTTAATTCATTTTCATCATTCATCTACCAAACACTACTACTCTTTCAAAATACATTTTGCACATATCTTCCAAACACTCCTTCATTCTTCAAACACATTTTGACTATAATCCGAAAAGCCAAAAAACCAAAAAGTTGAAAATGAAAAGCTAAAAACTAGACTTCCAAACACCCCTTAGACTTCCAAACGGATCCGAATATCCATACGTAGACGAATTATGAGACTAAAACGAATTGGATGAGCTGATTATCCACAAGATCATCTCCAACCCACTATAGAAATATCATTTGTGTCATCAAAAAATATATCTAGCTAGAGAGATCATTATTTCCCTCAGACTTCAAAACCATGCATTCTCGATATTAATCTTCTTTCTTCAAATTAATAAAAGTCACACACTTGACTTCAAAACTCAAAATCTCTCTCACGTCTAATTTTCAAACATTTGTCGAATGTGTCCACCTTTGGTCTTATTCTCAAGGTAGCAAATACTTCTCTAATGATACCAGATCTTAGTTTGCAAATTAAAATACTATCAAAATGCGTTTGATTTTTTGAAATAAAGTCAAGCTAGATATGAATAACAAATAAATATATAGGAGAAGTTTTTCAGTGCCGAGTGGGCTTCGGCCACGAGGTGTCGAGCACGCATCTCGACCGTCCAAACGTGTTTTGGACGGCCCAGATCCGTTTGGATAATTTCAAAGTGTAAATTTACCGAAACACCCCCTCAATTCCACTAATCTGGACCGTTTAAAATACCTCTAAATGGTCTAGATGCGTGCTCAGCACCACGTGACCGGTGCCCGCTCGGCACTGAAAACTTTCTCATTATATAGAGGGATGAAAACGAATCAGTGATGGTGATATTCTACCATGAACGAATATATATTTGAAGGAGCGAATTATTGGGTGTACAGCAAAAGTTGAGTATTATTGATGAGAGATAGTGCACATTGAAATGATAACCGACATGATCATTTTGATTTCATTACCCACAAGCCACGGACCGGGGGCTCTACTGGGCGGAGGGAGGCAGCCGCCTCTACCCAGTAATGAAACGGCGACGTTTTGGCGGAAAAAAAAAAATGCTTACCTTTCATTTGCAATTCTATAGAGCATAAACATGATTATGAGAGCTATAGAGACAAAATTTGATTATGTTTCTTTAGAATAATAAGATCTTCACATCCGTTCAAACGGATTAAAAATTTGAGTACTTAATTTTTTAACCATATTTTTTAATACATAAACGGTCTAAAAAAATTAAGTGCTCAAATTTTCATTTCGTTTGAATCAATACAAAGATCTTGTTATTCTTATCATATTATTCTAAAGGGTCGTAATTCATTTTTATCTCTAGGGCTCTCATATTAAGTATATACTCTTTATTTAGGACCATGTGGAGCAGAAATGTGATTATGAGAGTCCTATAAACAAAAATTAATTATAACCCTGTAGAATAATATGATAAAAATAACAAGATCTTTGTATTGATTCAAACGAAATGAAAATTTGAGTACTTAATTTTTTGAGACCGTTTATATATTAAAAAATATGTTTAAAAATTAATTGCTCCAATTTTTAATCCGTTTCAATGGGTGTGAAGATCTTATTATTTTGATCATATTATTTTAAAGAGACATAATCAGATTTTGTCTCTAATACTCTCATAATCACGTTAGAAGGTAATCATTTTTTTTTTTCGCCAAAACGTCGCCGTTTAGTTTAATTACTAGGTAGGGGCTGCTGCCTCCCTCCGCGCAGTAGAGCCCCCGGGTCCGCAAGCCACAGGGCATGTCGCTAGGATGATTGACGTAAGTATTAAGCTTTCTAAAAATAAAATTCATGTCCCCCGATCAACCAAATTTAATTTGCTGCCAAGAAATAGGAAAATCATCTTTGGAGTCACAACCGGCAATAACGTTGGGTTCATCAAAAGTGTCGCACCACCTACGTCAATTAATCTATGACGAAAAATGAGGTGAGATGAGTTTAATTCAATGACTTGAATATGAAATTGTTTATTTTATTTTATTTACGTTGTCGTTCAAATAATGTCCAAATTTACAAGGCGATTCAGGTAACCTAATTTTCTAGTTTTTTTTTTTCTTGGGGTACATAAGAAACCCCCAACACTTAGAGTAAAAAAGAGCTAGCTAGCACAGGAGAAGTGACCTTTAAGCATCAAGGCACATGTTTAGCTCACGACCTTGATAGTTGATGCATCAGCAGCATCACACTAAAATAGTACTACTAAAATACAGGGAATTTGTACATTGCATTACATAGAGGAGGCATGTCCCCCTAAAACTTCCTAACAATCAACAGAAAGCTAAAAGCTCCGAGACCCATATAATCCCACTACTTGACAGCATTCTGGCCCCGTTTGATAAAGTTCTTTGGAGATGGGATTGGATTATTAAGCCGAAGGTATTAACAATACTGCGTTTGGTTTCCAAAATTGGTTGGGATTCGTAGTCCGTTGGGATGAGAAAGCCGGACTTTAGAGGGTATTAGCAATACCCCCTGGGACTTGGTATTCATAGTCCGAACCCAACCCCTTCTCATTACCAATTTCTTCTATCAATCCAATCCCATCATCTAATCTCATCTCAAACAAACATAATATTAATAATTCCATCGTCTAATCTCATCCCAAACAAATATACCCATTATCAATCCATTCTCATTACCAATCCCATCTCCTTATAAATCCCAATCCTAATCCCATCTCCTTATGAATCCCAATCCTAATTCCATCTTCTTACGAATCCCATCTATCTATCACTGTTATCAAACGGGCCCTCTATACTTCAAGTGAGTGTGGTTCTGTATTTTGGAATTTTGGCACCAAAATCTTCAACTAAACAAGTAAAACATGCTAGGAAAAAACAGCCCCAACAGATCTGAGCTCTCTTGGGGGGAGGGGCCGCCGCCTCCTCTTCTCCCGTCCTTCCCCGGCTCCTCCTCTCCTCTCTTCTAAGGTCCTGTTTCGACTTCTCTCCGTTTTTTTTGGGTGTTGTCCATGGTTGCTGAGGTCCGGCGTTCAGATTCCAGCCGTTGGCTTGTGATTCTGGTTTTGACCGGCTCCTCCGTGGTCTCCCTAATCTTGTGGCAGAGGCCGGCGGGTTCAACAAGTGGCGGATGTGGTGGTAGATAATAATCGTGAGATGGGGTTAGAGCTCTCCTGTTTTGTTTTCGATTTACGGATTTTTCTCGTTTTCTCCCGACTGATTTCCCCAGTTCGGTGTCTGTACCGATCTAGTTTCGCTAGATCCAGTGGGTAATGGTGGTGGGCAAATAACTCGGCGCCTATTGAGGAATGGTCCGGTGTTGGTGGTCTCTAGTTGTCTGTTTCGGGGCTGCTAGGTTCGGTGGTGCTGTTGGGATTGGTGGTGGTCTGGTGGTGTTGGTTTGGGCTGCGCAGCAGTTTCGGCCGGAAGATAACTGGTCTTGGGTTGCCGTGGTCCGGTGGTGTTTCGATTTTCATTGTATTCAGGCTGGCGACCTTTGTGGTGTTGTCCATGAGACATGTTAGATTTTAGTTGATTTGTTGTTGTTTGCCTTCAGTTTTCAGCGGTGCTTAATTTTTAGGGTTTGAGCTGTAGATCGTTTAGATCCTCTGTGATCTAGACCTAGATTGGTTCTTAAGTACCGACGATATCGTCGGGTCTGCTTCAGCAGTAGGTGCATGCGATTGAAGTTTAGGTAACTTTGGTTCTTTCCTGTATCTTTTCTGAAATCTGTATTGCCCGATGGCTGATGATGAATGAATGACTTCTTCAAAAAAAAAAAAAAACAAGTAAACATGCCTCCAGTAAAAAAAAAAAAACAAGTAAACACGCTTTCACATTTAATCTCTGTTTGAAACTTGTAGAAAGAAGTGAAAAAGAAAGAGAAAATTTATCTTCCCTTGTTTGGTTCTCAAAGAAGAGAAGGAAAATTCCAAATTCCAATTCAAGGTTCCTCCTAATTTTCTCTTCAATTTTTCTTCTCATTTAATACACTTTTTAATTATTTTACAGTATCTTTTTTCCCCTTTCTTTTCCCGAGTTCCAAACAGAGCCTTACCCGCTTATCCAAACAGGGTCGGCTATAAATTCGGGCTTACGGGCACCAGCGGAGCAGGCCCAATATATATATGTAAAGTTAACTGCTCCGTAACCAGTTTTCCACAACTAAGAAGGGAAAGAACGAGAGCCTACTCATCAGTTTTGCAGAAGATGGCCGACGATGGGGACTACGATATGGACGGAGGGTTCGTTTATGTTCTCTCTCTCCCTCTCTCCCTCTCATCTTCTGTCTAGCTTTGGGTTGTGTGCTTTCTCTTTGTTGTTTGTGGCTTAGGGTTTACAATCGCCGCGTATTTTTTCTGTTGACTTGAACTACTGTTCCTAAGCTGTTTTTAAATTCTTGAGGGTTTCAATCGAGACTCTGGATTAGACCAATCACGTGGGCGTGTTTAGGTTAATTTACTCGGGGCTATAACTTGTTTATTGCTTTGAGGTTGTGAGCCCCAGCAAGGCTTTATTTTACAAAGGCTGTAATTGCTGGGTTGGATTTTGATGATACGGTTACTATCATGTGATTATTTACACTAAGTGGACGTTGCCTTAAACACTCCAAATACTGTAGCCCTTCCATCAAATTGTATCCTTCGTTTCTTATTGATGATGGAATCGGCATCTGTTTTGTTGGTTCTGTGAGGAGGTCTGAGAAAATCAGTGGGCTATCACCTGTGCTTGTCCAGTTTTTGAAAGTTCGAATGACTTTTTCATACCTTAAGAATGTATTGTTTTGACTAAGTTCATGGAATATGCTTGTGGCAACTAATGTTCATTTTGATGCTCAATGGGTATCATTAAGCCCCATGGAGTTGTATCTAATATGGCGTCATATGATGGTAAATTGGTTGAATGGTGAGTTGGCAACATTTTACAGGTACTGAATTCTGATATTTGAGCAATTGAGCATTCCCTGATGAATGCTGTTTAGTGATGTAATATGATAATATGTTTGTTGGACTGCACATGAATGGTTTTCAACCGTCTAATAATTTATTTTGAGGTTTGTGCATTAGAGTAGTAGTTGGTTGGTATTTGTATTAGGTGTTGATAAGTTTTTCCTTTGTGTAGATACGAGGATGAGCCGCAAGAGCCTGAGCCCGATGTGAGAAATATTTACTTGATGTGCCTTCAATATTAGTGGGCCTTATTGCTGGTATAAGTATTTGTGGTTGTTCGATATTGGTAGGAAGGGGCAGAAGAGGAAGCAGATAACGAGAACAATGAGGACACAGCTGATCCCCTTTTAGCTGAAACTGATGACAAAGGAGCGGATGAACCAAAAGAACGAGCTCGAAAGACATCGAAATACATGACAAAGTATGAACGTGCAAGAATTTTGGGTACTCGTGCGCTGCAAATCAGGTAAGATATTTGGTGTTTAGGTTTAGAATCTTGTTGGATAAAAAAAACTTGAGTTGATGATGTATTATATTTGACTTTCTGTGACCAGCATGAATGCGCCCGTGATGGTTGAATTGGAAGGTGAAACTGATCCACTTGAGGTTAGCAGTGACCTTCTGTAACAGCATCGATGGATGCCTAGAATTACTTGTTTCTTTATTCTTCGACTGCGCCTTGCACCTTCACGTGCATATAATACTTAATACCTTTTTCACGACATTAAAACGTGGCACATAAAATAGTTAGCACAAGGCAATATATTTGAACTCTGCGTCTTTAGCTGGGCAAGTATGTCTGTTAACTGGACAGAAAGAAAAGAGAGAACTTGAATTCCAATGTTGGCTCTTTTATTCAAAAGGTGTCAGGAAGAAGTTAGTTAGCATCGTCTGTAAGTTTCAGGGATTAGTATATTAAGTTCCCAGGTTCCATTTTTTTTATAGGTAATTTCCTTTTGTTACTAGTTGCCCAATAAGAGTTATATTCAATTTGCAGTTGCTGATGAATTTCAGGACCTTATTACAACTACATCTTTGTTTTCCATCATATCACCGATTTCTTGTTATTATCTCGATTGTGCCAACTTTTTCCCCTTTGGATGTAAAATACATTGCTTCTTCTCGTTGGTGCTGCCCTTGATGGTGTATTGTGGTTGATGGAGGGTGATGTGGCCATGGTGGGCCTTCTGGGAAGACTTTTTCACTTTGCGTTGGGATGGATAGAAGTCACCAGTGAAGGAGGTGAGATGAGGAGCGGTCTTAGTTGGTAGAGAGTGGATGGCCGTTAGACTGCTGGGGAACTCTCACCAGAGATGGAGGAGGATGTTGGGATCCTCTGTGTTATAGTAAAAGTTATGCAAGAGGGTCGAAACATCGGGACGGCTCATCAATGGACAGCAGACTAAACACCCTTGTTTCAATAACTCAGAGAATTCTCACCTGCTTTTCATGCGTGCATTAGACCTTTGGGTCGTTGCAATAATCTCTCTAAAATGGACAAGGTGTAAGTCGTTTGAAGATTGGGGATGATGAAGCACCTTGATTATAACTCTATCCCCCAACCTAAATAACCACATGTAGGGATCTGGAGCGAGGCTTTTAGGACCTTCTCCCTATCTAGGCTGTTATGGAGATGTCAGAGTTCTCTTCCAGAGACCAATCATTTGGGATGTGAGCCTAGGTGAACCGACAGATGTTTTGTGGGCCCCGTCATCTAAAGGAATAATCGTACCTTAGTTGGATGCAAGTGTGGGTCACCGGGGCATAGGGCTTGTTTGCCTTCACGGGGCTGACATATGGCCTTCATGTTTTGACCGAACTGGAGTGGTGATGATGAGGTGACGCTGTGTGGCATTTCCGTGTGTTCACACCTAACCTACCTTGTCTATCGGTTTGGTTTTACCTCTTAATTCGACATTCTACCAGTTTATATTGCACTGTTGTGTGGGTGTGGACTCATTTGACCCCAAATACCAAGGCTTTGGACCCTCCCCTGAATCAAGAACTAGGGTTTTTTCCCTTGTTTCAAGAGGAAGTGTTCACACTTTGAAGTAGTGCTGCAATCTTCTGTTCATCTGTGAGACATGTATTTATATTCTAGGTTGGTGTTGTTGGACTTCATCTATTCGTATGTTCTTCCAAAACAAAAGAAAAAGTAAAAGACGATTATACCTTGTCATTGCTTTTAGCTACAAGAATTGTGCACTTACACTAGCAGAAGGTAGTCCCACTAGTGTCGTAATTTTTTTTTTAATTATCTGCCTGTCGCTTGTTTTCTAAATGCTTCATTCTTTCTCAATATGTCCTATTCCGGTTGGTCCTCTTTCTCACCATTCTTTTGGGGGGAAAAAAATACAAGAACAGTTTACTTGTAGGTTGGCATCGTTCATGGCTCACATACAAGTAAATCATGCTCTAGTTTAGCGTTCGCCTTCTAGCTTCATTAGCTTTTGGTTACTTGTTCATCTGCTCTTTTAGATTGCAATGAAGGAGCTACGAGAGCGGAAGATACCTTTCACCATTCGCCGCTACCTGCCTGATGGAAGGTAGAAATCCCCATCTATTTATCATTTCCTTCTTTCTAAATTGATAACAATTCTGAAGAGAATTCTGGTGTTTCAACCTTCAACCATCATTCCGAAAATGTTTCTTTTTTTAATCCTTTTCTTTTTCCTCTTAACAATTAACAATACTCTGTCAATTTCTGTGGTTTTTCCAGTTACGAAGATTGGGGAGTGGATGAACTAATTGTCGAGGATTCGTGGAAGAGGCAAGTTGGAGGTGATTAGTCCAAAGTATGCGCTGGTGGTGTTGTGGTTTTCTTGAATGTTAGGTTGCCACCTTACAAGCTTTGATGTTTGTGACCTATATGCACAACTTCTTTCAGAGTATGTTTGCTACTAATGGGGTCAGTAATCTTGATTACTACTTTTCAGGTCAACTTAACTCCTATCTAATCAAGGTTAAGTTTGGAAGCTACATATGCTGTAATTGATGGGCAGTTAAGCGTGATTTAACAAATCTGATTTATTGGCCATCTTTTTATTTTTGCTATGTTATTTCCGATTCGTGGTATGGGAAGCAGCAGGGGAACTAGAATACCCGAGCATCGTGGACCCGTGGTTGACAGAAAAGCGCATCATCTATGCATCCAGTCTAACTGCTAATGTTTAACAACTTAATTTGAACTGCATTCCTAGTAATTTCTCATGTCCGAAAGGGTTCTTTCTCCGTGATGCCACCCCTGATCTTACTCAATTCTTACTGTGGATAGGGAAGGAGTCCCTTAGTTTAGTTTATTGTCTACGGTCTTAAATTTGCAAATTTTTTTTTCTGTTTTTGCTGTTGTGCGTTTCTTCTTTCGGAAACGACATGGACACATGTCAGTACACAAATCCAAACGTGTTCGCAACTGGTTGAAGCGTGAGGTCCCATGTGCTGCTGTGCATTGTGTGAGGCTCACGTTATTTCTAACCACATCTGTGTTCGGATCGGTATCTGTATATATATGTTCGACTATTATATCAGACAGCCACCCTTTTAAAGATATCAGCTGCTTTATTCGTACCTTGTACGGGCATGCAACAAACTCTTGTCACCATGTAAAAGAACAATCACCAACAATCTCTTCGGTATGAAGTAGACCATCACAGCAGCAAGCAACTATATATATACTATTCACCGCCTTTACCTAGCCTAGCCTATATATATGCATATGAGGTGCAGTCCTGCAGATGTGTGTGTCTAGTGGAGTACTTAAAAAAAGAACTGGAATCTTAGATTTCCCCAATGAAGCAGCAGCAGGTGGTCCATTCTGCAGACCCATCTGTTGAGGTGGTAACTTAACTCATATTTTTTAACCCGTTTAAATCCGTCCAATTTTAACTCAACTCAATCTGCTCATATTATATAATGGGTTGGAAATTGGTTGCATATGGAGTGGAATTAAAAAACCGATCATTGAACAAGAGTCTCTTGCCTCCTGTACGCATCATGTACTAGACAAAACAAAAGCAAACAGAAGCTCGGTTTTTCGTTTTCGCCAGAAAATGGGTTCAATGAGTTACATCCTCACAAATTCTCTCTCTCTCTCTCTCTCTCTCTCTCTCTCTCTCTCCATTTCAAAGACTTCTTATCTCCAACTCCAAGGACCAAGACTGACCAACCCCTAGAGCTATAGTTAATTGCCTTAATTTACTTTTTGTTGTCATTTTCTTAGTCATGAAATTCCCCTTTTTAGTTGTTCATTGAATGCTAATATTATAGATGTTTTGTCCTATATTGATCCCCAGAAAAATGTTTTGTTGCCGGTGTTTAGACATTGATTGGTATATTTTTAGTGGTGATTTGGCTGTTTATTGTTCAATTTACTCGTTGGAGGTGCTTGACAATGATATTGGAGAGAGAGAGAGAGAGGAGTAATGTTCATCGGTGGTTATGATTCTTGAGCGGGAATGAAACGGTAATATATGATACCATAGAGTAAATCTAAGGTAAAATGAATGCAAATTCTTAATGGGCCAACATGAATAATTTGGCGGCCACAATGTAACTGCCGAAATGAAAAGAATTATCAATAATAATTGACACCGGCAAAAGTTGTCGACGATAATAGATAGCTGTAAAATGCCGGCGAAAAATGAATTTAGGGAAAAAAAAATGATTGATTATAGAGGCACTCGAAACAATGACGGGAGCACGAAGGCAATAATATATGAGAGACTAAAGAGTATCTCTTGCAAAAATAAGATAGAGCAGCTATGCCTATGATAAAAAGCGACCGAAGTTTAAAAAAATAATTAATTAATTGACAATTATAATAACGTAGGTACTTACTAAAAAAAAATAGAATTAGTTGGTTAATTATGTGATTGGTGCAGCACGTACGAGCCAAAAGCAGTATTAACCACGTTTTGAGACTGGATTTCCAAACATCCATACCCACTGCATGGCTGGGTGGTCAAATAATGGTAAGACTTTTCCAAAGTTTATAATCCCCGTTGTTGTTTTTAACGATTAGCAGCTTAAACTCTACGCACAGCCACATCCTTTCCTTGCACTATAAAAAAAAAAAAGAGCTTTCTCTCTTTCTCTCTCTCTCTCCCAATAAATGAGACCTCAAACTTTGACCTAGGCCCTAAAGCCCATGTGAATTCTAGTAGGAGTATAGGTCTCAAGCTGGAGTAGATAGAATACTGTACTGTCGGCGAGAACTATTGACCTAGTTTAAATGGAATGGTTGGTACCATGAATTCTTATGCATTTGATAAGAATTTAAATCTCACTAACTATAACTAGCTCCTGACATTTGTTGAGAGGGAAAAATCGCTAACATGGTAGAGAAGATATCTTCTTCTTTTTTGTTTTTGTCTTTATTCAATTTTTTTTCGCATTTGTTAGTCTCGCATCCATTTTTTTTGGTGTCCCGTTCCTCCTCTCCCCCTATATTATTTGGGTAGATATAATAATAAATGGTCTGTGGCTCAGGAGAGCTGAGCAATAAAAAAAGGTAACAGAGAAGATTATCCAATTTCATCTCAATGAGTACTTATTAGAGTAGGGCGTCCTGCTGGATCATAGATATTCTTGGACCTAATTATGATTATTCATTTTTAGAGCTCATCAAGATATCGATTATATTTAAAACTAGCGAATGCCCGTGCCGATACGTTTTGAAGACAACTAAAGCTACGGATCGAGCAATGAGCAAATGGAGGACATGTTGAAAAAACGGGTAGGAACAAAGTAAAATATGGTATATTTTTGTTGTTGCAAAACTTTGATATGCTAATTACTCATGCTTACAGCACTCTGCAACAAAAAGTTTTATTTGTTAAGCCCCTACCCGTGTGTACATCACCACCAATGATAATCCCAATCACATATACCGAGTTAATTGCATTGATAGGATACACACTGCACTATATTAATCCAGACCATAAAACTCAAAACCAATACCATGTTGCATTCATAGAATCCAATTTTAACATGCATAAAAAATCTAAAAATCTATATAGAGTCAAATCTGATACACAAATGTAGGGGGGAAAAAGTGTTCAACATAGGTCTTATTCTCTTGAAATTTGTCTCTCCATCTGCCTCTCAAGAGTTTTTGTACCAACGCATATCTACTTCATCCAAAAAGCACAATTAGGAACATGAATAATAGCCTAAAAAAATAATTAATGAGCAAGAATCCCTTCTTGTAAAAGTAAAATGATGACTAATAATAATTACCTTAATTCTAGATCTCGTTTATTCGTCTCTCAACACCATCATGGTATGATCATGACTTTTGTAGATGTACTTGTGGATATACTTAACAGATTTTATTCCAGGACAAACTTCCACATTGATATGAGAATTATATTTTCTCGAAAGGTATGCATTGTATGGCACCACATCCCTTTTATCAATTCGTTGACCCCTTACAGTACAGAGGGAGTAAAGTAATAATGGCATTGGTAGGCATACCCCATGCATAAAAATACGATTAACTTCTTGCTCATCATGAATCACCACAATTACATTTTTTTTCTTGAAGACACGTAACCTTTGTACTGAAAAAATAAAACAAAGCAAATATGAATCAAATATATAAAGTCAGATTAAGCAATGCAATTGAGTAAACAGTTCTTACATTTTCTGCAAGTTACCGTCGAGCTGCATAAGAAAATGAAGAATTCACCGAATGCATAGGAAACAATTAATTTGATTATCACGACCAAGGTATATAATGAAACGGTTCAACTCACATGGCCATAGATGCTTAGATTGTCCATGATTTGTTAAAGTCCCAAGAAGTTATCTAAGATTTGAAAGAGAGTAATAGTCAAAAGTTATCATGGGAATAACAACAGAAAATGTTTTAAAGATATATATAGACTCCCATAATATTAAATGAGTGACAACAAAACAAAGAAAAAAAAGAAACACAAAACTCCAGTTTGCGATGTGTTTGGTTAACATCATAATATTTGCATTGATGCATATATGGTAACGTTTAAAAGAGTGTTAGTAACAACACATGTTCTAAAAAAATGAAAATAAAGGTTTACAATTATTCCATGTGTTACTCTTGCAAAAAAAAAAAAAAAAGGGTGTTGCCGTTAAAAAAAAGAAAAGAAAAAAGAATAGGGCGTTAATTAGTTTTGCACTCTTTCTTTTCCTATGTCGGTAGATATTAAAAGACAAAAAAAAAATGCCCCTAGCCTCAAGTAAACACCCCAATTGCTTACAATTTTCTGTAAACATGTCTCTCATCGTTCTCTTCTCTGTCATTTTGATTTTAGACTTTCTAGACATCTAGAGCCGGCTTCAAACCCAGTCTTATCTCCTTAATTTTAGGGTGTAAATATGGCCGATCTTCTTGTTCTCTTGTACAATATTACAAATCTTAGGAAAAAAAAGGACATGTAATCTCATACCTATTATGATTTATTGCGGACCCCGACGATGGCGCAAGAAATCCTATTTGGTATAACATTTGTATTTCCTTTCGTTACTGTTTACTGTTTACGTATTTCTTTTAGTACGTCAATTTTATTCATATGTTTTGACTCAAAACCCTGCAAATTTTTTGCGAAAATAAAAAAATTCACAATTTTGAAAATTGAATTGAATATTTTGTAGTTAGCTGTACATAGCACGGGATTGTATAGATGTTCAACATTTTTGTTCAATTGGAAATCTCATAAGACCCGTGCTATGCATGATTTGGATGATGGCAAATAACTTGAAAGTCGTAGAATATATATCATAACCAAATGGATAGAATAAAAGTAAATTCATCATGTGGGGGCAATCATAATTAAACTTTTACCAAATTCTGTGTTATTGTGAGGGTAAAAAAAAAAACCTTCTTCATTTTAATCCTATAGAATGAACTTCTTCATTACCAATGCACTTTTGGATTGCTCGAATTGAAACCATCTCCCTCCTTGTATGTTCTCAAAAAAAAAAAAGATTCAAACATTTTAGTCAGTACAGCCGTCACTCCGATTTGAACCGAGCGTAATCGAATTTTTTTGGAGTTGAACTTAACAAATAGAACTGAAAAAAAACGAAGTAAAGAGCCATACCTATGGTGAGAGAATTGGAGAGAGGGCGAGAGTCAGGGAGACGGAAAAGAAAATTGGAAAGAAAACGTTTAGGGTGAGAGAGAGAAAGAGAAAGAGAAACGATTAGGGAGAGATAGGGAGACAAAAAAAAAACACATGAAGAACTGGAAAAAAACGAAGTAAAGAGCCATACCTGTGGTGAGAGAATTGGAGAGAGGGCGAGAGTTAGGGAGACAGAAAACGGAACTGGAAAGAAAATGTTTAGGGAGAGAGAGAGATAAATAATTAGGGAGAGAGAGGGAGATAAATTTGTTTCAACAATTTGTATTTTTCAATCAACGGCAAATTTGCCTTACTCGATTTGTATTTCCATTATAGCACTCACCCAATCAACGACAACTTCATAAATCACCCATTTGTATTTTGGAAATACTCACCGAACCAACGGCAAGTCTTTACAATTAAGTCTTTAATTCCACCGAAGTCAAACACAATTGGCAATTTCGGAAATCAGTACAATCAACTACAATCGGTAATTTCGAAAATTTCGGAAATCATTACCATCCGCAATAGGTAAATTGGATAGAAAAAAAGTAAGTCATTACAATCGAAAATCAATCAACGGCAAGTCTTAATTTAACCAGGGGATAAATTAAGTCAATCAACTTTCTTAATTTAACCGAGAAAATCGGATCTCTAAATCAATCAACGGCAATCGGATCTTTAAGTCAATCAACGGCAATCGGATCGAAAATTAGGTTTGAAAATATTAGATTGATATTTATCAGTCGAAGATTTGTAATATAAAAAATGAATGGATTTTAGATTTCCTTTCCAAATACTTATCTTTAGATTAGGAAAATAAGGAAACAAAATTAGTTTGAAATTAAGATTTTTTATTTTAAGGGTTTAAATGATACTGTATAATTATTCATGTTGAAATCAACCAATTAATTGTTTCCTTTATGCTAATTGTTTCCTTAGATGATGACCGAAATCAATCAATCAATTAAGTCCTATAATTGTTTCCTTAATATTAATAAGATTTCCAAATTAGGCACGGGAATATGTGAGTGAGAATGCTCATAAAATGTTAAGTATTTACGGGCCTGCCATTGTAGAATGGAGGGTGGAGATTTATGTAGACATGAGGATAAATCTGGAGCGTTGGTTGTCTTTTGGATTCAAACACAGCTCTGTTTTATTATATAGACTAGCGAATGCCCGTGCCTGAAGGCACGGCTCGAACATTCAAAACACATAAATTAAAACTAAACAACAAATTTAACCAACTAAGACACATAGAACAAACTCAGACGCATAAATCTTGATTAAATCAAAAAACACCGATGTACCTGCAGTAGTTTGAGTAATGTGTTTTTGATTATAATGTTGGTGTCCTTGTGACGAATGTTTATTAGCGCTAAAAGAGTACCATTTTAAGTTATAGGCCGATTTCGTGATCTTAAAATTATGTTATACAATTTTTTACTCAATCTGCATAACTTAAATTATTGTTTCATAACAAAATAGACAGAAACAAAGTAAATTCATATAAAATAAAATAAGCAAAGCATAGGTAAAATTTGTTGAAAATTCATAAATCACGCAACACGCGTATTAAAAATCCAATAAAGTTAAATTGACTAAAATGCTATTGGACCATTCCACAATACTTTAACAACGATGTTTTCACGGTGATCTCATTGGTTCTTTGTCAGTCCTCGACATTCCTGCATAAAGAATATCGAGAATTATTAGATTTATCACAATTTATAAACCAATTTATGCAGAATCTAGGTGTGACAATAGAAGGAGAAGGACAACTTAGTACCTTTGAAAATGTGCAAGCACGGGTACATAGCACGGTTCTTATGAAAACCCCCTCTACATAGCACGACATTTTTGTTCAATTGTGTTACTGATTATCCCATTTGGGAATCTCGTAAGACCTGTGCTATGCACGATTCCGATGATGGCAAATAACTTGAAAGTCATAGAATTTCATAACCAAATGGATAGAAAAAAAAAAGTAAAATCCGTTATAGAATACCATAACTGTGAGGAAATTAAATCATTATGTGAGGGCAATCAAGATTAAAAGTTTTACCAAATCCTGATTTATTGTGAGGGTAAAAAAAAAAGACTTATTCATTTCAATCCTATAGAATGAACTTCTTTATTACCAATGCACAAAAAAAATAGATTCAAACATTATACTCAGGACAGCCGTCACTCCAATTTGAACTGAACGTAATCGAAATTTTTTAGAGGAGAGAGGGAGACAAAAAAAAACACATGAAGAATTGGAAAAAAAACGAAGTAAAGAGCCATACCTGTGGTGAGAGAATTGGAGAGAGGGCGAGAGTTAGGGAGACGAAAAAGAGAACTGGAAAGAAAACTTCTAGGGAGAGAGAGAGAGAGCGAGAGAGAGAGAAACGATTAGGGAGAGAGAGGAAGATAAATTTGTTTCACCCAATTTGTATTGTTTAATCAACGGCAAATTTGCCTTACCCGATTTGTATTTCCATTATAGCACTCACCCAATCAACGGCAAATTCATAAATCACCCATTTGTATTTCGGAAATACTCACCCAATTAATGGCAAATCTTTACAATCAAGTCTTTTAATTCCCATAACTGAAATCACCCATTTGTATTTCGGAAATACTTTCCATATATTTTGCTTCTACAGTACTAAAGTGCCGAGGAATTTGAATAGGAAAAATTTAGTGATAAATATTTGTAGAATCATTTCCAAATATGTCGCTGGTAGAAAAAATGTGTATCGATCATAGGGTCCAAAATATAGGAGGGAATTTAAAGATTCAAAAACCACCCTGTCAAAAATGTGTGCCGAGCATTGGAATTATTATTTCACGTACGTAGGTTATATTGCGAAGGATATCACGTACGTATGTATATTCGTTATTTTGTCCCCTATTTAAGGAATTATTATTTCACGTACCTTTTAGTTATGGGAAGAGAGATGATATAAATTGCTCCTTTCATTACACAAAAAGAGAGGTTTCCTTTTACTATGAGAGAGAGAGAGAGAGAGAGAGAGAGAGAGAGAAATTAGGTGATGACTTTCCAAATTGTATTTAATGCTGTAAATCTGGGAATGTGTGATTGGGTTTGAAAATCAAATTTCCAAATTAGGCATGGGAATGGGTGAGTGAGAATGCTCAAAAAATATTAAGTATTTGCGGGCCTGCCATTGTAGAATGGAGGGTGTAGATTTATATAGAATGAGGGATAAATCTGGACCATTGGTTATCTTTTGGATTCAAACACCACCCTGTCATATTATATAGATTATATTAATCGAATTCGAATTGATATTTCTTCGTAGGGCATTTATTTTAAAAACATAAACTCGAGATCAATTTACCTGAAGATACATATGTACGACTATGCATTTGTTGATATCCTCTTAACATGATTAGTGACACAGTCGATATTCTCCATGAATTTTATAAAACAATTCATCCTTATTATCAATGTAAATTCAAGAAAATCCCACAAATAAGAAATTGTGGGATGTATGAATTGTGGGTTTAATAAGATTCTCCATATTATGTCTAAACTTTTATTTTATTGGTCAAATAAAGAAGTTATTTCCTAAACGCATTTTACTTTGATGGGAAGTAAGTATTAACATTCACTAAGGAAATTGGTTATCCATCTGTCTATAAAAGAGCGTTTATAGTTCCCATCAATTTATGATATATTACTAAATGACTATAAAAAAAGACAAATGAGAGAAACCCGTCTATCCATATAGGATTTGGAGTGGCCTCACGTGCCGGAGCGCGCACCCACAACCCCCCTACCCGGTTGGCGTCCATAGATTTTCGATTTTTTTTAGCTTTCCCGGGGAATACAGCTACTATCCACCGAATACCGAATCGTTTCCCGCTGGTAATTCCTCAAGTTCACGTTTAAACAGATTCCTCCTTGACCGTTTGGAAACAAAAAAAGAAAAAGAAAAAGAAAAAAAAAAACAGATAGGATTTGAGGCCCTTTTTCTAGTGTTTGTCGGCAGATAAAAAGAGATTGCACAATGACAGTGTTGCGCCTTTCTAGATCTGCAAACGAACCGATCCGAATCGAGTTTTAGGATATTGAGGTTTGTTCGTAAAGCTTTTAGTGAATTCGAATTCTAGCCCAATGAAAATATGACGAGTCGAGCTCAAGTCAAACTGGCCTAGACTTGACTCAAGTTCGAACTTGTTCACGAGCCGAATATTACTAGCTACTAGGTTCAGGATTGACTCAGATTTATTAAAAAGAGCCTACACCTGATGCTCAAGTTCAATTCGTTCAGTAGATAAATCAAACTTGAACAAGCCTTTACCAAATTAAGTCTCGAACAATTCGCAATTGGCTCAGTTCATTTTACAGTCCTATCCCTTGTTTGGTTTGCATTTTGAAGAGAGAGAAATAAGAGTATAATAATTTGAGAGAAAATTTATTAAAAATCACGCGCAGAAAGGGAGATTGATTTTAGAGACCCAAAAACGATCACAGTACCATCAACTTCAGTGGGTATCAGGAAAATTACTCAAATATATAGAAGGCAAAAGTACATAAACACCCCCTCAACTATCACTTTTTCCCAATGAGACCCCCTAACCTTTAAAAACGCCCAATGAGACCCCCTCAACTATCCTCGTTACCCAGGTGACACCCTTCCGTCTTAGAACTGTTAGCTGGAAGCTCACTTGTCAGAAATTTGGGTTTTTTTTGGACAAAAATGCCCTTAGCTGGAAGCTCACTTCTTCCCTATTAAAGCCCCTCACCAGCATCACCATCCACTGCCAACAAATCCAAACCCTAACCCAAGCCGCCAACCACCAGCATCACCATCCACCGCCGCTGCCACTAAAACCGAACTCACCACCACTGGCTCCGATCCCCCGCCGTCCAATACCCACAGCCACACCACAGCCCCACCCACCATCACCAGCTCTGTTCCCCCGCCGTCCATGACCCACAGCCACACCCACCACCAACAGCAGCCACCAAAGCCGAAGAAGACGGCGATGCACGCTCGCGCCCCCCACCGAAACATCACAGAGCCACCGGACGACGAAGAAAACAGAGACGGCGACGATCCCACCTCGACAGACACCCAGCAATCCACCGACGCCGACTGTATGGACGGTGATTTCTGTTGTGTGTTTGTAAATATCTGTACTTTTATGGATATACTTGTATATTGATCTGATCTCTGGAGCCATGATTGCTTCTGCTCTTGTTTTCTTTACATTTTCATATGTTGTGTTATTGATGAATTTTGTGGAAATCGGACAGAATTCCGTTTACGATTTTCATTTTTCAAGCTGCTGGTTATCAAACAGATATTTTTCATCTCTTCGAGTTTGTGGTCGGCTTATGCTGTAATTTTCCTGATCCGATGGTTAATTTGATTGCGAGGTCTGATTGCCAATTGAACAAAATTGTTATCGTCTTAGTTCCTAGGATCTGCTAGTTATAGCTTTGAATTGGGTTAATTGTCTGCGTTCAGGCATGAAAGAGGAAGAAAATGTTGTTCCTATAATGGCGAGTTTTGTTTTATTCATTTTTTCTCTCGATCAAGGGGTTTTTTTTGGGATCAAAGTCAGGAGTGGAAGAAGGAGAGAGAAAGAGTCGCCATGGGAGAGGAAGAGAGAGAGAGCACTGATTGATCATATGACCAGAGCGTGAATCGTCTGACCGTATATAATAAAAAGGGTATCTTAGTCATTTCATTCGTTCCGTTAACGGAGTTTCAATTTTTTTTCTTTTCCAGTAGTTGAGGGGGTCTCATTGGGCGTTTTTAAAGGTTAGGGGGTCTCCATGGGAAAAAGTGATAGTTGAGGGGGTGTTTATGTACTTTTGCCTATATAGAAAAGAAAGAGTGAGAAGAGGTTAGTTATGGCATCATCAGAAGGAGACTGGATATTACACTTGGGCGTCGTGGCTCCTCAGGGGGGTTAGGATGTCTCTAATCACGGCGAAATTCTGCTAAATAATGAGCATTCTTTATGGATAACACCATTTGTTGTATTAGTTTTATTATTCGATGCACGTGAATTTTGCGAAATAAAAAGATTTAGGCCATGTTCCGTTAAGAAAAATAAGTATTTATTTTTTGAGTTAAAGATAATATATTGTGAAAAAATAATCTGTCTCATAGAGCGAAAAATAAGTATTCAAAAAATAAAAATCTTAGTGGATCGGAGCCTAATATCCATCGAGTGATTTTAAAATCACCTGTTGTTTTATGTTAACTTGTGAAAGTAACATTATGAAAAATGATTTTGGCACTCCAATTATTTATGATGGCATTTCAACATTTATCTTTTAGTGTGCCTTGCTATGTATAATTTTGAAGATATGATTTTGGCACTCCACTTAGTTTTGTTTTTTCATATGATCAAGACACAAAGTGGAGTGTCCTAATTTTTACACTAAAAAACAAATTTTAAAGTGCTATCATGAAAAAGTGGAGTGCCAAAATCATTTTCCTAACATTATTCATCAAATTAAGGGAAGTGATTTTGTCACTCCTTTTTGTGTCTATATAAGATAATTTATTTTATGAGAGAAAAAGAATAACATTAACAAAAAGGAGAATGGCAAAATAAACTCCCCAACAAATTGCCTTTGGGCATTTCACCAAAAAGTCAAGCCGGACCCCATCTCTTCTTTTTCCCCCCACATCTTTCCAAGAATCCAAACAAACACAAAAAGGAGAAAACAAGAGAATTCAGTTTTTTCTTTTTTCTTTCAGTACGCTACAATATTGCTCACCTTTGAGGGGAGAAGACTACAGTGAGAGAGATAGAGAGGGAGAGAGAGGATGTAGTTATGTGTCAAGAACCCATCTCTCGGTTATCTCCACTCAAAGGGTACTTCCATGTCTGTTTGTCCCTTCAGTTCTTCTGAACTTGCAGAGTACTACTTACCAAAAAAAAAAACTTGCAGAGTACCATTTTCCTTTTCTTTTTTAATTCCGTGAGCTTTCATTTCTATGATGAATGTGATCTTTCTATTTTAATTTCATTAAAAACCTCTCATGCTTTCCTATTATTGATTTGATTTGGTTTTCTGCATCAGTTTGTGAAACAGGAGTCAATGTTTAAGTCGTCTTTCCCCGTGACCTAATCGATTTAATAATAAAAGCACCTTAATTGCCAATAATTCTAGATTTAAACATTGTTTATGTTGTCGTATGATTCTGGGTTGCTTCCTGATTTGTGAATTTAGTTTATAATTAACCCACTTTAAGAGTTCTTTACACCAAGGGCCTTGCCTCTTTGCTCTTTCCATCTGGGTACATAAAAAGACCATAATTTCAATAGCTCTAGATTTATCCATGTTTTTTGTTGTCATTTTGGGTTGCTTCCTGGTTTGTGAATTTTGGCTATAATTAACCAACTTCCGAGTACTTTCCTTTTTCTTGCCATCTGAGAATATAAAAAAGACCTTAATGGTCAAAAGCTCTTGCTTTATAATGTGTATTGGTGATAAAAAGACCTTAATTGTCAATTACTCTTGATTTTACAAATGATTATGTAGTGATATTGTTATGGGTTGCTTCCTGATTCCTAAATTTGGTTATAATAAACCCACTTTCATTGTAGTTCACAGAAAGCCTTCCATTTCTTTCCATCTGGGAAACAACTGAAAGCCCTTTCTGTTGTCAGGTAAGTATGCGAAATCTCGTGCTTGTGCTTCTGGCTTTACGTGCCGTATCTCATCTGTGTTTGCAGAATTATTTGTGTTTCCACTGCTTTGAGTTGTTGTTCGTGACTTGATGGTAGAATTGTTCTCTAAGTGTTTGATAAATTGCCAACTATTTCGAACTCACGAGTCACACTGTTTTGCAACGTGAATTTCAGATTTTAATTGTGAATTGAAAGTTCTCTATTTATTACCCTGCCTTTACTAGGGATGGCATTCGGGGCAAACGGGGCGGATATTGGGTATTCCGTACCCGATACCCAAAACCGAAGTACCACCCATATCCGCCCCGATAACCGAACGGGGAGGGAACTGGGTAACCATAACATAACCGAACCAAACGGATATCGGGTAATAACCGAACCAAACGGATAACCGAAATCAAGCAAAAACACCAGTCCTTTTAATCAAGCAAAAAAACTGATCCTGCCAAGTTTATAGTGAATAACACCTTTTAATCAAGCAAAAATAACCTTGTAAACAAATAATTGACCTTTTCTTGACAAAAAACAAATACAATCACCACATGCACAAAAAACTAATAGAGTCACCACAAAAAACTAATACACCATCAGTCAACCATTTTACACCTTAACATTCTCAATAAGTCCAGCCATCAGTCACCACATTCTCAATAAGTCAACCATTTTACAAAGTTCAGTAAGTCCAGCCACCCCATTACTCCAGTCACCACATGCAAACACTAATACAGTCGCCACAAAGAAATAATACAGCCATCAGTCAACCATTTTACACCCCATTACAAAGTTCAGTAAGTCCACCCCATTACTCCAGTCACCACATGCAAACCAATCTGTCCAGCCACTCCAGTCACCACATGCACACCAATCAGTCCAGCCAAAGTTGAAAAAATACAAAGTTCAGTCACCACATCTCACCACATCACAAATTTTGAAATAATACAAAGTTCCATTTGCAGAATTAAGAGATGGAAAAACAAAATAACAGAATCAATTCTGATTTCCATCTTGAAATGCCAACTTCCATTTGCTGAGTTCATATCTGTTAAATTGAAGGGCAGAAAAAGTGTATTAATATCAACAAAAAAGTTCGATTAATATGAGCAATATGTAATGTTAAAACCACAAGAGACGTAAGACAAATACCAATTACCTTAGGAGTCACGCACGAATCCCCTGTTTCCGCATCATCTAATATAGTGGCGTACCCTGATGTTGATTCACCTAACAAATATAAAGTACAACATTCATAAGTACTAGTTTAAGTTTACTAAAGTAGAAAAATGCAAGATACTAAGTTCATTACCTTTGATTTCGGCAGCCCACAACCAACTTTGAGCACACATCAAGGCTTCCATCGTATCGGGATGAAGTCTACGATGTGGACTCACCAACCTACCACTCGTGCTAAATGCGGACTCAGAAGCAACCGTCGACACCGGAATAGCTAACAGATCCCTAGCCATGGCTTGCAAAATTGGATACTTAGGTTGATGTGATTTCCACCAATTCAAGATATCAAATCCCGCGGATTTTGGCAAGACAGCTTCCGACAAATAATGATCCAACTCCAATTTTACAGTATCGATTGTCCTACTTCTCTTCGACTCCCTAAGCATGTAGACAACATACTTTGATAGTGACTCTTCATCAATGTAACTTGATTGGGAAGAAGAGTCACCAATACCCTCCATCATTGAACTAGGACATTGATACTCCTTAAGCAATTTATAACAAAGTGCACGAACTTTGTCAACTTCTTCCTTATAACTTGTTGGAAACAATAATTTGAAGTAGAACTCTAGCACGTTGATTTTATACCTAGGATCCAACACAACAGAAACCCCCACAACATCATGTAACACAGACCAATACTTGTCAAATTTTTCTACCATTCTTTTGGCCATTTCCCTAATCACCTGATTCTCAGAATGGAGCCAATCTCTCAATTCAAGTCTAATCTCACATATATTTGGGAAGCATTGATTAGTAGTGAGGTATTTAGTTCCAGAAAACAACTCTGTCACCTTAAAAAAAAAAATTGAGCTTATGACAAACATCTCTAGCAAACCCCCACTCACGTTCACTTGGTAAGGAAGTATACTAAGTATCCCATTTGCTTAAGCGAATGAACACATCCTTATAAAGTAGGGCTGTTTGAAGCATCAAGAATGTGGAATTCCACCTAGTCGCACAATCAAGTCCTAATTTCTTAGTACTAATCACATTCAATTGGCGGACTGTTTCTTCAAAATTTTCCTCTCTTTTTTGTGATGCTGTTCAATAAGCTACGCTGTCCCGAATTTTCTCAATACCCACCTTGATAACATCCAACCCATCTTTAACAATAAGATTAAGAATGTGTGCACAACAACGCATATGAAACAAATCCCCACCCAACATGAGCGACGTACTATCAAGTTTGTCCCACAAAAGATCAATCATGGCATCATTGGTAGAGCAATTATCAACCGTTATACTTGAAATCTTCCTATCAATGTTCCAATCCATCAAACAATTCAACAATTGGTCACATATAACTTCTTTTGTATGTGGACATGGCACATATATGAACCTAACATGCAACATTGATATTTAGTTAAAAATGAAAAAATAAAGATTTACATTGCATAAAGGAATAACTATGGCGATATAAGTTAGAAATACCTCAAAATGCGACTTTGCAAAGTTCAAGAATCATCAATAAAGTGCGTCGTGACATCCATGAAGTCCACATGTCCGTTGTGATAGCTAATCTACTTGCATTACTCACCACCAAACTCATTGTCTTCCCCCTCTGGTACTCATAAATCTTAAATATTTCAGATTTCATTGTGTTCCTACACGGCACCTTAAATAAAGGTTGAAGAGCATTTGAATACCTCCTAAATCCAACATGGTCCACAATTGAAAGGGGATACTCATGCATGATTATGGCACTTGCAAGTTCTTTCCGTGCCGTCTCATGATCAAAACTATATGAAGTTAGTAGCGGAGGACTGTCTTTGTTCATGAAATTGTTTGTTAGAACTTGTTGCCTCATGTTATCCTTCTTTTGGTGTGTCCTTATATAGTGTTCTTTCAAATGTGAAGTACCATTTCTTGTTTCTCCAGAAATTTTTCCTCCACAATACTTGCAAATGGCCTTGTAAACCCCGCCAATTTTCACCCTATTATAGTGAGCCCAATAAGGACTCCTTGACCTTTTTCCAGGATCATCATCATCGGATTTTTCTGATACAATTTCAACTTCATCAATAGGATTGTCACTTGGATGAGTAGGATTGTCACTTGCATGGTTATCAAGAGGGGATGATGATGTTATGGGGCTATCACTTGGTTGTGATGGTCCAGAACCATCAATCGGATTTGTTGATTGAGCACTCAAACCGATAGGTGATTCAGACATAATTAATCTAGTCCTAAGAAAACACCAGATTCAGACATGATTCAAGCTACAATTCCAGATTTAATCTACAATTATAGTTCAAGCTACAATTAGATCACAAGCGTGCTCCCAATTAGATCACAAGCTACAATACCGAAAGATTACAAATTTACAATCAAGCTAGTTAAGCAGACTAGAGGGGCTATGCCGCCGCCTCGTTCTCAACACAGTTCTGTGGGGTTATGCCACCGCCACGTTATATAACTAAAAGCAATGAAAGGCAATTGATGCTCAATTTAGTTTCGTTACACCTCAATTCGAATTGGTGGCTCAGTTAGAGGTATCCGCTAAATTGAGCTCAACTGACCCACAAACAAACAAACTTACAGCAAATTTTAACAACTACCAACTGACCCACATGCAGCAAATTTTAACAACTAACAACTGACCCTAATCAAACAAATAACTCATCCTAATCAAACCACCACTCACTCGACTTGAATCGATAAAGATTCTAATATATAACAACTGACCCACATGCAACAAATGTTAGTCCACTCAACTCATCCACTGGTACACTAGTCTATGAACTAAATCAAACACTTGGCCCACATGCAGCAAATTCAAGCACATAGATCTGAAGCAGATTATATTTTCGCGCACATAAGAGAGAGAGATAAACCAACGATGATAGTTGACTGAGTCAACTGGGTTCTGAAGAGTGGCGACTGTAGAGGGCGGACTGCCGGACTGCTACAACCGATTTCCTGAAAAAAAACCGAGACATGAGAGACAAGATCGAGAGATGTTCTGATTTCACAGGAACACCTAGAACTTCAAAGAGATAGAGAGAGAGAGATCTCACGGTCAAGTTGCAGTCGACTGAGTCAGTCGATCGTCGTAGCTTGGAAGAATACCCTGCAAAAATAGAGTTACAGAGATTAGAGAGTCCAGATTGAGAGAAAGACTAAGAGAGATCGAGAGAGAGATCTCACGAAGTAGTCGCTGCTCTGGAGCTATGGAGTGGAGTCTGGTTTGGAGAGGTCCGAAAGGATTGAGGAGTGGTCGAGTGAATAGAGATTACAGAGGCAAGAGTCCAGATTGAGAGAGAGACAAAAAGAGATCTCGAGAGAGAGATTGGACGGAGCAGTCGCTGCTCTGGTTTGGAGCTCTGGAAGGGAGTCGATCTGGAGTGGCTGCCGAGTGAAATGAAAACCCTAAGTGGGAACTGGGAAGTGTGTATATATATACAAGGGTATTTTGGTAAATACCTTATTTCAGTTCGGTTCGGTTCAAGGAACGGTTCGGTTATCAGCTCCACCGTTACCGAGCCGAACCCGTTTGGTTATCTTCCAACCTCTACCATATCCGCACCAACGGGGAATTTTTCGGTTATGGTTCGGGGGAAAAAAGCGGTTACGGTTCGGGTACCCATCGGTTCGGTCGAGATTGCCATCCCTAGCCTTTACAAGGATGAATAATATACTTTCTGATATTCTTGTGCATCAACCATTATGGTGTCGTCATGAGTTTCGAGATTCTAATTGAAACTAATGTTTCCCTCAGTCGTCGATAGGAATATAGGATAACCGCGATCGAACTACTATTCCTACGTGCAAGCCAGTGAATTTATGTGTACACAAAGAAGGGTGAAAGTTCTGTTGGGATTATGCCCGATAATCCCACCCGCAACGGAAGCACAACAAACAAAAACAAATCACATAGCGAGAGAACACACACAACCAAAATACGTGGTTCCCCAAACTCGGGTACGTCCACGGGAGAGATATTTCACTATATGGAAAAATAGACGATTACAACGTGAGATGAAAAACCCTCTCGAGCTCCTAACACCATGGCTCACACAATGTTTTTCACTCACCCCCAACATCTCTATTTTCCCTCTCATCTATTCTCTCTCTCTCACACAATCTCACGGTGGGGGAGACCCCTGAAGGGGCTCCCAGACTTCCTCTCCTCTCTGCTTAGTCTCTCTCCCCCGCTCTCCTCTTCATGGCACAAGGCCCATTTTATATACACAAGAGAGTGGCTAACACAAATACTCTTCAACTGACCAAAGAAGAGTCTAGAACCCAATTGCCACAATTGCTCCTTTAATGCACAGCCGGCCACCAACTCAATTCAAAACACATTTACTTCTTCAACCAACTAATTCCATTAAAATCTCTTTTTCTTTTTCAAACTGCATTTAATGTGGGAAAAACCCAACACCCACCCCATTTTTCCACATGAAATGCACCCTTTTGCTCGGGCGGCTCGCACCTCCTCGCTCGAATGCCTTGCACCCCCATCACCACGTAAACATCTAGTCATCCGTGACTTGCCTATTCACTTGCACCCGGAGCTATCGCGTGAACGTCTAGTCACCCACGACTTGCCTATTCACCTGCTCCAATCTTAGGACTAGCACCATTTCCATTGCCACTCTGTGAAGCTCCTGTGTCATTCCCTTGAATGTATCCTTGCTCCACCTAGAGTCGCCTTGGAGTTTTCATTTTTCTTCTCCTTGGTCTGCCAACCCAAACACACTAATGTACTAATATTTCCATACCCATAAACACATACATGTCATACACTTGCAATCTTGCACATCTGTCCATCAGTCCATGTTGTCTTCACAAAACCCATGGCATGACATACACAATGCACATATGCATGGCATCTCACTGCCACATGCACACATGCCATCACCATGACCATGAGCAGGACCATCATCATCCAAACCACCCATGTCACCGCCAGCATCCTCAATCTTCTTCTTAAATGGTGGTGTGCGCGATTTTCCCGGCAACCACCGTCCGGATCTACAATCGACGACTGCTCCTAGGATTTCTAACCATTAGCCCTGATACCACTTGTTGGAATTATGCTCGGTAATCCCACCCGCAACGGAAGCACAACAAACAAAAACAAATCACACAGCGAGAGAATACACACAACCAAAATACGTGGTTTTCCAAACTCGGGTACGTCCACGGGAGAGATATTTCACTATATGGAAAAATAGACGATTACAACGTGAAATGAAAAACCCTCTCGAGCTCCTAACACCATGGCTCACACAATGCTTTTCACTCACCCCCAACATCTCTATTTTCCCTCTCATCTATTCTCTCTCTCACACACACAATCTCACGGTGGGGGGAGACCCCCGAAGGGGCTCCCAAACTTCCTCTCCTCTCTGCTCAGTCTCTCTCCCCCACTCTCCTCTTCACGGCACAAGCCCATTTTATATACACAAGACAGTGGCTAACACAAAAACTCTTCAACTGACCAAAGAAGAGTCTAGAACCCAATTGCCACAATTGCTCCTTTAATGCACAGCCTGCCACCAACTCAATTCAAAAACACATATACTTCTGCAGCCAACTAATTCCATTAAAATCTCTTTTTCTTTTTCAAACTGCATCTAATGTGGGAAAAACCCAACAAGTTCTACGTAGCCAATACTTGAATAGTCATTAGGTATCGACATTTACCCAGTGAGTTATTGACTTGTGTGTTTCCAGTTCATTCAGGTTTTGTCTGCTTTATTGAATTTCTCATTTTGTGATTCGAATGATGCATTATTACCTAGGGAGAATTGAGGAAGTGATTTTCCAAGTCTGGACGGAAAGAAACTGCTTTTCCGACAATCATGACGAGGAACGATGACCACTGTTTGAACTTTTCGATCCCAGATGAAATTGCAGAGAATTTGAATGAGTTTTTTCCTGATTTTGGGGACCTGAGTCATGAAGAGGTCTTTCAACACCAGGTCTTATGTTTCAGATTTCTGATATCTTTCATTAATTAGAAAAGAGTCTTCTTATGTCATCCATAATGGGAAGTATTCTGCTAATGGTGAATATCTGTCTCAGGAAAGTGTTTACCAATCACTTAAAGTAAATGACAGTAATAAGGAGAGAAAATCTGATCATGGCCAAAGCAGTGATAGTAGTCGGGGCTCTAGGCAAGACTGTGAGTCTTCAAGGCGTGCAAGTTTTGATTCACAACTGGCTTTGGATGAAGCTCTGGCTTGGTCCTTGCAGGATTTGGAGGACGGATTTGATGATTTTAACATATCTGAATCCACCAGTGCTGCCACTGGTACACCTAGACAATCCCTCCTTTCATTTGAATTTGGTGTGGTTACTTTTGCATCCAGTATTATTTATAGGTTATTTATGGCATATGCAGTTGTTATGCTTAATGAAAATTTTCAAATCTTCTGCATTTTTAACTATGGATGATGCTTGGTTGATAACAATGCGAGCAGTGGGGATATATATGCCAGGAATGCATTACTGTACTTAATATCCTATTTCTGTAGTCATGCACATGAATGCTTCTATACTTGGGGTGCTTTAAGAGCAAAAGGTAGTAGACCAGCTGATGGCCTTTGCATTTGCATGGTTGTCCAGTGTGATGATTCTGTAATCTGTATTTCTGTTGGGGGATATACATTCCTAAGCCCCTTCGATTTGTTAAGAGCCTACAATTAATGTCATAGCAATACAAGTAATTTCGTACTAACAGAATTGAAAGGAGGAAGGATTTTGGAAAGAAGAGCATGGACTTCTGGAGTAAGCTATGATTAAGGTACATAAGCATCAAAAGCCAGTAGAGTGGCATTAAGTTACGGAGGATGTGTTATATTTACACCTGTATTACATAGACTAAGTAGATATGCCCAATTCAATTGCTATTGCCGGGGGCAGGGGTGGGTTGATTTGGATATACTATATTTTGGCATTTCATGTACATTATGGTTTGAGTTTTGACGTTATACACGGCACTTGCCTTTCTTTCTTTCTTTCTTTCTTTTTTTTTTATCACATTTCTACCCTTCAATTGTTGAACTAAAAGCATGATTGTGTTGGTGTTTTTCTGCATTTTCATGGTAAAAGTAATTCCATTGTTTTTGTTGTTTGGAATGAGAGAGAATAAGAAAAGTGTATAGGGTGTTAACTAACCCTAACACACGTAAGCTTTATTTATATTATGTGGTGACTAGTTACATAACATAAGCAACCAATGGGGGACTTAGTTCAACTCTATTCTAACAGTTTTATGTATTGTGCAGAGAATAGAGAGGTTAGTTCTCGAGAAACTCCTACCACGGTAATGCCGCTATTTCTCAACTCTTAGATGACTTTGATGGCATTATGAGGGCATAATTCTTGTATGATATTTAGCTTCAATGTAAAAATTGCAGTCTATAAATCAGACTACAAGTGAAGATGCTATAGATCCAGATAATATGACTTATGAGGTAAGTTTACTCATGTACTCTACAATCATTTTACCTTTTGAAGTGTGAATTTTGAGCTGAATTTTAAAATGAATTTGGTTTTGTAACAAATGTACCACTAAATAGTTTTGACGCAGCTGGGTCATATACTCCTAATATTTGGTAATGTAACCTTCTGAATGTGTTTTTGTTAGCAATTACAATCGTTGGGGGAATCAGTTGGCGTTGAGAACAAAGGACTGTCAGAAGGCCTCTTAGCTAGACTGCCAAAGTTCAAGATCAGAACAGGCATATTTTCGAAGAAGAAAATTAATGAAGAGTAAGATCTATTTCACCTATGTTTTCTCCTATCAAATAGTATCTTGCATATTTGTTAAATGCAGCGACAAAGGGAGTAGAATACACTTACAGACTTTCACGTATGGCAACCCGCAGCAAAATATATGGAGTCACTGCTTGTTCATTAAGATGAGTTCATAGATGATGATTGTTGTATGCTCACTTGTGCACGTAACTGTAAACACCATTATTTTGGCTATCCAGACCATGTACTTTTTTTTTTTTTTTTGACAAGTCAATATATCCAGACCATGTACTTTGATCTTTCAGTTCCTAGTGAATCATCGACGGCCTTCACCTATTCTACTTAGTTTAATAGATTATTTGTTGGTATCATTAATGTTATAATTTTCTCGATGATTACTTTGAAATATTTACATGTAGGTGTGTGATATGTTACATGATGGTCCAAAGTGGCGAGTATTTGACAATTCTGCCTTGTGCACACCAATATCATTCAAAATGTATTACTCGTTGGCTGAAGCTCAACAAAGTAAGATATATAGAACCTTTTGCTTGCTCTATTTACCGTAACGAAGTTCTGTATCCCAATATTTAAATGTGATTCATTTGAGGTCGTAGTGATTGTTAAACTGGTCTGTGTCATCAATTGAAGTTGCCATAAAACTATGTTTTGATAAGTGCGTTTTGGCGGATTATTTATTATTATCAGTGAAAGTGGTAGTCAAATTTTCCAAAAGATTCAACTGTTGGCTTTTGTTTCGTTATCAGCCAAAACAGATTATGGTAACTGTCATAGTCCAAAACCTTTTACTAACACATACAGACTGGCCTTATATCTGTAGAGGTGACCTGAACCTGTGATCTGGTCAAAGAACTTTGAAACTTTGAACATGCTTTGCTTTAGGTACTGGGTTAGCAACGGTTTGGAATGCATAGTTTGGTCTTGTAACTTGTAAGGATCCGTAGACCGTCCTAGAGGACCTAGACTCCTAGACTACACTGTCGTTGTGCATGTGAATCTTGGAACAAGTTTGAGCAAACACAGCTTTATTCCACTCGTTACTACGGATATCTGATAGTCGATATCGAGCTTTAGCCTGTTCATCATTGTGTAATGAATCACAGGTCTAGGGAGTAGTTCCTACATTTGTATCCATTGCTTCCAGAAAAAGAAAAAGGGTTCTGAATTTGTTATCCATTATTTAGAACACAGACGCAACTTCAAGTACTTGGAAACAACTTTTTAATATTCAACGTCTCTTTTTCAACATGATAAAGTCGATCAAGTCTAGAATACATGCATGATAAAGGCAACATCAATATTTGAAGCTCTTATTTGCCCGATTTTTCGTGATGAACCAAAGGGATTCTTTCATGTGGTCCATTTGTTTGCGAACGAACAAAAGTTATGATGCCTAACCAAAGCAAAATGAGGCTTTTTGTACAGTATTATTTGTACCTAAGAAGCACAGACACGGGTACAAGATACGGACACGTGGAAACATCATTTCTTTGAAAATTAGGACACGGACGCGTCGGAGACACGCTGAATGTAAAATGAGGTATTTGTTTTGTAGAGGTATGTTATGAATTCATAAAAAATTCAAAGCATTATTTCTATCAAATTAAGAACAATACTATGAAGGTTCAAATCACTTGTCCGCATATAAATACATGTGAACTATATACATTTCTGGAAATTCACCCTGGACCTTGTTTTACTTCTTTTTCATGTGTCCTTAGCAATTCCCAAGAGTGTTGCCAATGTGTCCTAGAGTATCCGCAATGTGTCTAAGTCAAAGAAATATAAAAAAATTTGAACATGTAGTTAGGCATGTCCGACATGTGTCCGGAGAGTATCGTGTCATCTTCGTGACTGATGCATGTCAGACAGGGTCCACAGGGATACGTTAGGCCGGTAGACGTGTCCACGCTTTTTAGTTTTGTACAATACTTTGTGACTATGATAGACGGTTTGTATAAAAGTAGAAGGTAATTAATTCTCCATTGAACATCTCTCTCAGAACTGCCCGATATGCCAAAAGGAGGTGACTGAAGACTAATCCAAGGACGCTCGCGTTGCATCCCTGCCACTAGTTCTTATTCTGCTTGTACATATTGCATTGTTCCTTTTTGTTAGAAGATGGAAGTTGTTCCTCCTTGTGGAGTGATTAAACATGCGTTATTAAGAAATTCTTAGTTTCTTTTTGGCTATAAAGAAGGCAGAATTTGACATGACCCTTGCATCTGAAAAGTCTTAGGAGTATTTGTTTATGTTGGGTTTTTCTTTTAATTTTCATTTTATTTTTAAATCATTGTCGTGTGATGAAAATTGACTTATAGAATTAATACCAGCTTTTTTCTCAAAAGTTCATGAGACGATTTCCGGCGTCTCTGCAATATATGATCAACTTTTACCGTTCCAGAAGTCATGCAATCAGGTTTCTGTTTTACCTTATTTGTTTGGAATAAAGTTCCTTACTATGCAGGAAGTCGAAGATACCGGTATATAATTGCGCTGATTATACAGATTTTGTTTGGTAATCCAAAATTTTATTAGGAACTCAAACAAGTACAAGTATTAAGGAGGGCATACATAGCCTCCAAATTACAACAAAAGAAAGACAGGATGAAAGGAAAGCAATCCTGTTGTGCCCCAAATCAAACTAACACACGCGAAACAGAGGACATACGTGGCTCCTTAAACTCGGTTATTCTACGGAGAACAATCAGAGCAACTGATTTAAACTGGAGAAAAAAAGATTTACATGTGAGTTATCTCAACTCGCTTCACTCCGGTTCTCACATTGGTAGCCTCACAAATCTCTCTTTCTGAGATACAAATGCTAGGAGCCAGAGGCTCAAACCCTCTATTCGAATCATTCTCCATGCATGCCAGACCAAGCCTCTACTCTGGTGGCTGAAACAGTCATATACTGTATCTGGGTGAATGAGGAAGTGGTTGCTTAGTTGTCTCCCACATCTGATAAGTAGTTTGGATGCAAGTGGATGGGAGCCATACCGAATAATAATCAGCAAATCCTTCCAATGTACGAAAGAATTAACGAATTGGAAGCCCTCAGTCCTAACTTGAAATTTGATTTTTTGTGAAGAACAGAATTTTTGGATGCATTGGAAGACTACTGTGCGAGGAGTGTAACGTCTAGCTAGCTGCCACTCCATATTCTGAGTGCGAGCGCAGATTACAGCTAGCAATTGTGTAGGCCCGTATGTCACATATCAGAAGCCTTTCTTCTCATTTGAAAAACGACCGCAACAACGTGAAAAATGTGCAGTGCAAATACCTCACCTCGTCCAGAAAACCACTAACTATCCACTAAAATTTTGGGTAACATGTGGTATCCGTTCGGCTCATCCGGACCGTTTAAAAGTGTGTTGGGCGGCCCAGATTGAAATCCTCTCACCCCACCACTCTCTCTCTCTCTCCTCTTTCTCTCTCTAAATCCGAGCCGTCCAAAACCGAAATGGACGGCCTGGATGCGCCGAACGGGGCACCACATGGTACCCACCCGGCATTGAAAAATTTCTCCATAAAATAGTAGTACTATTTTTGGGGGGTCCATCATCATTATGTTATGAAACTATTATTGGTTGACAACATTATTTGGTTATGGTTGTAATAGTCTTGTGTTATTATAGATTAAGACATGCATTTAGTCTTTAACGGACTTTATTTTTGTCTATATAAAGACATGCATTTGGTTTCCCATGGATTACTCTATTTGTCTATATAAAGACATTTGCGAAGTTTGAAAAAGGTAGACTTGAGAATTGATTAAAAAAAAAAAAGAAAGAAAGAAAGAAGGAAACTGAAATTTATACAGAATGGTAATGACTAATGAGAATATGGTCCGTATGGAAGATCGATCCCAATAGTTTTTGAAGAAGAGCTAATTCTGTATACACATTGTGTTCAATTATTTTCTTTACTTTTGTGCAAAGTTTCTTTAATATTTGTCTCAATTTTACCACACATAACGTTTTTTTTTTTTTTTTTTTTAAAAAAAGAAGAAGAAAAAAGCTTAAAACGCGAGCTTATTAGCGGCTGAAAATTCGGATGGTAAACTTTGAACGTTAAATTAATCTAATTGGAGTGGTAACTATGCGACGCGGGAGGTCCAACGACACTTGCTTAACTAAACCCTATAGTATTGGTATTTTGAAAGTGATTTAATTACCGCCAAATGCCCAAAATCTGTGGCGAAACCGTACGTTGGATCTCTCTCTCTCTCTCTCTCTCTCGGTGTCAAAAGTGCTTGCTCTTGGTTAGCTTTTTCCAGTGAGCGGTTTGCGTGCAAGTGAATTAATTTTGTTCGCCTACTCCAAAGATGGGGTAAACATAACTCACCCCTTGTCGGGTCCCCACGGACTTCACTTTGATGACCATTTTCGTTTATCTTTGTAGAGGTGGATTTCTTGTACTATTATTCAAAAATCAGTTCAACCTCACAGCGGCAAATAATTAGATCAAATAATAGGAATAGTATTTATTTTAGTTTAGAATTCTAGTAGAGTTGAATGTTTGGATCAAGCATTTACCATTTAATTTTTTCTTGGTAACAACGAGTAGAAAACCAAGCCCAGCAACTAATTAACGAATTTGATCCTAAAAGTAGAGCTCGGTGTCACCCTCACAGAGAGTGAATAAGGTTCATTGCACTCATTTTTGTTTAAGTGAACAAAATAGATGAGGGTTAAAAAAAAAAAACAAAATAGATAGCCCTCTGGATTATTGAAAATGCCTCCCGCGTAACTTTACTCAATCACGTGACAGTCGTACAATAAGGCTAGGCTATGTTTCGATGACAGACATCTTTGGAAGAATATGAATATGTGTGGGACTGAATCAACCAATACTTTCTTGAACCTTTCTTCCCGCTGTTGAACCGTAGGTAGATGACGTGGAGTCTTTCGCACCTGCAAATCAGAGGGGGGTGTTCCTCCGAGAAGAAACTCCGACGAATAAGTCAATAAGAGGCGAAGGAAGATGAAGTTTTAGTAAGAATGTATGCTAGGAGATCAGAGGAGAGAGTAGTAGTCAATAATCCAGACCCCTGCCCTAGAAGGGATGCTCCTGTATTTGTAGGACATGGCATGTTGAACAAGTCGGTCATGCCTCTCGCGCGCGCTGCTACGCTCGGATGACGTCATGTGTCAGAGTCATTTAATGAATGCCGTCCCTCGAGGGTTGCAGAGCCGCATTAGTTAATGTCAGGGGTGTCACATCGGGCAGAAACGTCACTTTGGTTACCAGAAAAGGAAACTCGCCTATCAATAGAAACTTCCAGAACGTTCCAAAACTACCGCATCTATGAGCCACCTCCGAGAGGTTGAGTTGACAAGCAGTTTCAGTCTCCCCGAACGTCAGGAATGTTTTCCGAACGAAAAAGCTCTACCGAGCTTTGAGACCCTCCAGAAGTCACCTCACCCCACAGAGGAACAGAATATCTTTCCGAGTGTTAAACGAGACAAACGTTCAGATACGATGGAGAAGCTCCACGAGGCAGTTGAGGCCCGTCCGGTGTTCGGTGACCACGAGGAGTATACTGTTGGGCCCTAACCCTTATTACAAACAAACTGAGACAACTAAAAATTGGGTTCATCTTGTGGTCCCTTTGCATCCCTCGAGTCTTCAGATATTTCGGGGTCCACTACAATATGATTTCTAAAGTCTCAATTTCCATAGTGATTGAATGAGAATATAATAACTGATTTTCAAATCTAGGAGCAATTTAAATAGAGGAGGAATCTCATACCTCTATTATACCTTGGGAATATGAGATTACGAGGTAATCTAATTACTTGAGAAAAAAGGAAAATTTAATTAATACTGTATCTCTTATACCCCTAAGAGACCCACGTTGTTTTTTTCCCCTCTCCCCCAATTTTTCCTCCAATCCCTCTCTCCCTTCCCACCTTTTCACTTTTCCCCAAGGCCCCAAACTATTTGCCTCTTTTATTTTTTGCAATATGTTTTAATTACTTTCTTAGTTACCTTGTAGTAGTAGGTTATTCAATAGTTTAATATTTTGATAGCCAATGTTCTAGTATTTCACTTTTGCAATGATTGCAATGAGGGTTGGACATTTTCAAAGTTCGCGTATTTTTAATGTGAGAGGTTTGTGTATTTTTTTCGTCTTTTTGTATTTTTGAAAAAATTTAACCAACTTTTTTTTCTTTTTGAATAGAGGTACGCTATATACATTCAAAAATTAAAAAATAAGTAAAAAATCATTAAAGACGGAAAAACAACGAAACGATAAAAAATTTTGAAAGAAAATTTTTAAGAGGAGAACCAAACAAGGTCGTTGGGCATTTTTCATGGTGTACACTTATTTAACTATTGGTGTGCAGGAATGTAATGCATCTTCTATTTGTAACGCCCCGATTTTTCAAGAAATTTCAAAAGCATTAACCCTAAAATACATTAAATTTTACAAACTACTAGACCCCTATTTGTCGTTATACAAAAATCTACATTAGAAGAAAATACAAAAAAAAAAAGAATCTAACATTTTATTTAAACATCTTCAGAGCGACTCTAGTGTTGAGCATATACGGTCTCTGCCCTTGGTATTCCTCTTGTGTCAAACAGCTCCACCATTGTACCCTGCACCCTCTGACAAATTGATCGCCAAAATAACCGATTTACCAGGATACAAACGTATCCGTGAGTGATAATTCACCCAGTAGAATAATCTCAATCCTACCAACCCCTTACTCTACAATTAGCATTCAATAATAACAATAATATCACAATTGATAATACACGAGAGAAAAATAATAGCACATCGTCTTTTTCTTTACTATCCATCGTCTTACATGAAATCTAAGGATCATCTCCACGAGATCCTTTCCTCCCACATCCACTAACTACAACCGTCTCATGGGTCCACCCTTCCTCTTGCTTATCCTGTACCAGGGTCCTAGGTGAGCGCATCTAAGTTATGTACCGAGTATGTTCTCACTTAAGACCATAACAGGAGGATCGAGTCATACCATGACGTATCGTACATTAGGGTCGGATATCCACTACCCCACGCTAACTATAACCGTCTCATGGGACCCATTCTCTTTTCCAAGAGAAACTTCCCATGACGTATCATACATTAACGTCTCGCTAACTATAACCGTCTCATGGGACCCATTCCCTTCCTCGAAGGAAACTTCCCATGACGTATCATACGTTAACGTCACAACATTTCTCAACACTGGGCCCCATAGGTTACCCTTGCCATCACCATGGCTCAAATCACCATCCACACAATCTCACTTTCAACGCTTTACCAATTTCCATTTACTTAATATCGTCTACGTGAGTCACTACTCGTAACCACCCAGTGAACCTAAGTCCAATCTAGCACGTACAATATGATACAATCAACAACAGCTCAAACATGATACATTTCAATGAGACAACAATACAACAATTGATATGTGCAAATAATTAAACACATAAGGGATTTGGATTGAGCCGATGCCTTTTGAATTGTTCAAAAAAAAATTTTTATCGAACAAATATGTTCTTTAGTAATTTTATTAACTTAGATTGTCCAGTAGCAATTTCGTACACCTTAGGATAATTTGGTAACTTAGTAAACTGTTATTTCTCATTAAGTATTTAGGTAGTTCTTAAGATGTTATCAGAAATGAAAATATTTTAGGACTTAGGTAGTATGCACAAATTTTCTCAGGGTCCAATTGTACTTTAATAATTTCTACGATGACCTTGTAGTTGGTGAAACCTACGGCTACTAATTCATTTGTCCATAGCGTGATTTTATCAGTTTGTAGGAATGCATGTTCTTTTACTAGTTAACACTATTTTTCTTTTATTCTTTCATACCTACTGGCCTTCTTGTTGTGCATAAAAAAAAATATTATACTTAATGTTTAGGTTATAAAAATGCCTATCTTTTGCTTCATTCTTACTAGTCAAGTTTAATATTTATTATCTACTATAAAAATTTATCAAGTTTAATATTTATTATCTATTATAAAATTTTATCTATAACAATATATTACATCAAGTGCATTAATCTTGAGGACGAACATCATATTAGGGTTGTACCATAAATTTAATAAATCTAGATGTGCTAATTGTAATTTATTAATAACATGTTATTAACAAATTGGCAGAAATCATATATTTCAATAACTCAGGGGGCTGACTGTAATTACTTCATTATTTTTAAAACCCAGTCACGCATTTCTAATTCTCGATCGGCGAGGCTCGCCGGAATCCGTTCCACCTCCATTATTACTTGTTTAAACTAATTAGGGATAGATAATTAAGAGTGTTTAAGTGTTATTCTAACAAAACAACTATTCTTGCAGAGAAAACAAAAAGGAAAACTAGTTCCGGCCACGCGACACCGAAATCGATTTCTTTTCACTCTGGAACATAAAAAATCAATACGTATTCACATAATATACTTAGGAGATGGTAGGATATAAATTAATCTACCTGAAATCTGGCCGAAAAAGCGAGTACTAGTTTGCGGACGATTTTGGCAAAATGAAAAAGACGGCAGCGGCAGTAAGGGACTCGGGCTGACTCGAAATGATTGGAAGGTGGTTTATGAATGCTTGGTGATGTAGTGGTTGATTGAGAACCTGAATATGACGTACGGAGGGGGTGTTATGTAGAAACCCATTTCCCTCTCTCTCTCCTCTCTCTCTCTTTAGACTCAACAGTAGAATTGAGAGTGAAAATAAGGTATAATATACCGGTATTTAATTTTTAGATTTATGTGGGTATGTATAATGAGAGAAAATAAGGTAGTGAGAAGGTGAGAGGATAAGTGTGGAAGTGGTGGAATGGGGATTGAGAGTGAAGGAGAGGGATACTGATAATGATAAGAGGGATAGATGACAAGTGCCACATTTTGTGGGATTTTCTTTAATTCTAATGTACGTGGACGCGTGTATGTATAAGGTGATAAGGTATGTACACACGTGTATATATAAGGTGAGAATGTATGTGGACACGTTTATGTATAAGGTAAGAACGTATGTGGACACGTTTATGTATAGAGAAGTGAGACAGAGAGAAAGTGCAAGTTTAGAGATAGTAGGAGTGTAAGAGGATAAGTTTGGAGGTGGTAGAGTGTGAAAGGATAGGTGAAGAGTTAGTTCGAATAGAGTTCTAGTTAGAATTTAGATAGGAATGATAAATGAGTATGGACGGATGTATATCTAAAGTGTATATCTCATATACATTTAAATAGGTAATATCAATTATATACGTAATCATGCATTTTAATTATTCAATTTAATAAGTAATTGAATTAAGAATTTAATATTATAAATTTATATAGAAAAAAAATATGGCAAAAATTCGAATCGTTACACTATTTTAATTCTAATAATAATAAGAATAATAATAATCTATTCTAATTTATTAAGCAAGAGCACCATTTAGTGTAGACATCTTTCTAGACTGGCTCACATTTTGCTCTCACCAAATTATCCTCCCAAAAACACCAAATATACATTCTACTTTACCTTCCCCGGATATATTTCCTAATTCCCATGTATAACTTCCGGCCCAAAATTGTAAAAACATGTCATGCTAACTGCCATTATCCACGTTCCTCTCAAAAGATTCCTGCCCACGCACAATCTCCCTCGCCTTAGGCTTTGTGGAACCCAAGATGACATATACACGTATATGAGGGGTGCGGATGGTGCATGTGGTTGGATTATCGTGTGCATAGACTTTTTGCAGATTGAAACCCTTTTGCACAAGTCTTTACTTTACCCACTTTTCATACTCATACCTCATTAGAGATTATTCAGTAACATTGAAACATTACGTGGTGTGGTACCACTTTTCGTACCCTTTTGCACAAGTCTTTACTTTACCACTTTTCATACACTTCCGTTTTCCTCTTTGCGATCATTACATTGTGTGTGGTAGAACTATTTGTCGGACTCCACCAAATCCATGCTTCATTAATTCATTTTTCCCTCTTTGCATCATTGTGTGTACGTGTGCCGTACAATTTTTTTTTGTTTTAAAGGCCTTTTTGATAAGTTTCTAAGCTCATGGGATGGGATTAGTAATACTGTGGGCCATAAAACTGCATTTGGTTTCGCAAGTGGTGATCGGATTATGAAGCCGATGGGACTATCAGTCCGGGCAAATGGGTGGATTAGGAATCTGACCAACTACCAGGTATTAGCAATCCCATCCTGGGTCTCCCTTGCTCAGTTACCAAAATACCCATGTTGAAAATAACTAATTTCCAATTTCTCATTGCTTATATCCCATGTTTCACATGATCCCATGCCTACAACCCCGAATTATCCAAACGTTCTCTATACATACTATTGAAATCAGAAAGTCTAATGGTACAGATGAAAAATCTGTAGCAGTGGGTATAAATCCTTTTCTGGGCCCATTTTGGGTCTAAAATAATAATAGGAGTCGTTCATTTTATTTGAAATATTTTGCTTATGGTCCGGCTCAATCTGATATTGGTAAAAAGTATTTATGAAACATCCAACTTTGCTCTAGAATTCAGTCTTGAATTCTGGGACAAAGTTGGAGGTTTTGTAGGTGTCTTAACCCGATATTAGATTGAGCTTATTTTTCGCAAGAGCCGTAAATAAAATATTTTAAACAAAATGAGCGGTTTCGATCATTTTTTGAGACCCAAAACGTACGGGACAAAAATGGGATTTGTACATACGGGTATAGATATAAAATCTGTACTAGTAGCACCATTCTATTGAAATTACCCCCTTTTTTTAAAACTTGCTTTTGTTTTTATTTAACCTCAATGTAAAATACTCCATATTATTTTTATTGTTAAAGGGTATAAAAGGAAATTATAGTGTAATCCTATCCTATCTCCAAACTAAAACAAACATGGTATTAATAATCCCATCGTCCAATCTTGTGCAAAACAAACAAGAGAGAATGATTTAACATCCCTATTAATCTCATCTCATTACGAATCTCACTCCATCTAATCACAGTTATCAAACAAGGCCTTGGCATCAATTACAGAACTCAAAAAAGCATATTTTCCATTTTTCTTATTTTCCAAAAAAAGGCTCAATGATCTTGCTTTTGTTACTATCGAGGCTCAATTATAGAGCACTAGTGGATGCCCGTGTCTGAAGGCACGGCGCAACGCATTCTAAACACATTCTAAATAAAAAAATGTGTGTAATTTTCATACCATTTTTCTTGCCTCTTAATTGTCTTTTGGTCCGAAGATGCTGAGTACTGTAGAGAACCTATTGTGTTGAACTCTTCTACGGTTCTACCTTGTGAAGGCAATGCCCATTTAGACCTTCTTCTTCTTCTTCTTCTTCTTCTTTTGTTACTTTGGAATATTCCATTTAGACCTTCTATATATATAATGCAGATGGCCGGGTGTTCCAAGCAACTCAATGTAGGGGGCTTATATATTTTGGTGTATACACTTTGTTGAAGCTATGTTATAAAAGTGATTTCCTCTTATTTTTTGATCAAACGGAATAAAGTGATTTCCTTTTCTGCCTCCATAAATATTACAGACATTGCTTTAATGGTTTGAGGTCATTATATTATATATATAAAGACAAAAATCTAATATACTCCGTAATATATCCTTTCCGCTATGTAATTGATTGCATCTTTCTCTGTACTTGAAATCTTATTTTTCTACTCAAGATTTTCCGCCATTCTTATAGGAATTTATCATTTTTTTTTCCCTTTGTAACATTCTCACATCACTCAAATATTTCAATAGGAGATTATCCATGTATTACATTACCGTAAATGACATTTCCATGAATAAGATGTCCATTCTCGATCTTTGATTCTTGCCATCCAAACCTAGACTAATACTCCCTCCGTCCCGATTTGTTTGTCCCCTTTTTGACTTTTACATGTCCTAAATTGACAGTCCAATTTCAAAATCAATGGATTAGATTATGTAAATTTTGAAATCAATGGACCATATTTGTTTCCTTAATAAGTTTGAAACCCGAAATTGAACAAACAAATCAAGACGGGGAGAGTAGTACGGGAGAGGGTCTTGTCCAGTGTGCTTGAGTCCAGTCCGGTCCAATTTTTATTTTTGTGGAGCCAAGATAATCGGAGCCGTTTATCGTGTAGAGCTCGTCGAGTTCTTCAAGCAAGACAAATTCAAGTTCATTTGAATATCGATAAGTGACAGATCGGAACATATTTATCTTGAAACAGAAGGGTTTGCATCAGTGTGCCCAGTGCAATTTTTCAAGACAAATGTGTTCCCACCAATATTCAATGAACTTGATTTTTACTATCATACTCGAAGAACTCGACAAGCTCTACACAATAAAGGGTTCTGATTATCGATGTGGGCCCAAAATGGGTCCACAAAAATCAAAATTGGACCGGACTGGAGTCAACCGCATTGGACAGTATCCTCTCCCTAATTTTCTACAAATCTTTTCGGCTCGTGTTTCAAATACGATCGTGCAAGGCTATAAATTACATACGCCTAGTTTTTCACAAGCTACAGAAACTCCATTTCTCTCTCTCTCTCTCTCTCTCTCTCTCTCTCTCTCCAAGTATGTGATCTCTCCTTTCTCTCTTGTATATGGGGGCTGCGTTTTCCGGTTCAGCCGAAGAGGGTATTGGAGCTGAGAGTACCGACCCGTTGAAGCCGGGTCTCGGGGAAATACCCGAGTGCTGCGTAGCTCTGGTTCTGATCAATCTGGACCCTCCAGAGATTTGTAAATTGGCCCGAATAAACCGGGCTTTCCGTCAAGCTTCCTTGGCTGATGTCGTATGGGAATCCAAATTACCAGAGAATTATCCGAGTCTCGTGAAGAAGCTTTTCGATGGAAGAAATCCAGAGATCGGTTTGTCCAAGAGAGACATCTACACTAGATTGTGTCGTCCCATTCCCTTTGATGGTGGAACCAAGGTGAAACTCTCTCCCTCTAAAGTAAGTTTTGTTATAATAGTTAGATTAGCACTTCGAAAGTTGAAAGAAGAATTGAACTCCATGACGGTCTCCTTTCTATTGGCACCTAAGAGAGATGACGTTGGGCCAAAGGCCTCTTGGCGTCTCTACCTCTTCCTAGCTTATTGCAAGTTTTTTTTAAACAATAAGATCGGGATACGTATTAGTTCTTGTTATTGGATCGTATTCATACGAGTATCACCACGTACGTATCAGCATCATTCCTGTTGCTCTCTCTCTCTCTCTGAGTGTGTGTGCACGCGCGCGATAGTTATAGATTATGGGTTAGTGTGGTGCTGGATTAATATTGACGGTTGGCATTGCAGGAAGTATGTATGGAGAAGAGAAGTGGAGGAATTTGTGTTTCCATTTCTTGGAAGGGAATGAAAATAACTGGTATAGATGATCGGAGATACTGGAATCACCTCCCAACTGATGAATCCAGGTTACCTCTCTCTCTCTCTCTCTCTCTCTCTCTCTCTCTAGGGGGATCTTTACGCTGGTTGAACCCACCCTTTTCGATTAGCCAAAAAAAACAAAAAGGCTCTAGAATTAATAACCATCTTTATTAGTATCTCAATCAAGACAGAATTCAACATTTACAATAAAAAGAATTAGGCAATTGTTTCTCTTAATTTTAGTGGAAAGATGGATTTTGTCAACATGGACTTCAATTGCAAGTTACTGTGCTCGATCGGGTTAATTTTTGGTCAATAGTCAGCTCAAATGCTCAATACCTTTTCTATTTCCATCTCAATTTTCTTGATTAAATTATACTCGTACAATAGTTAGTCATCTCCTACGACCTGAAGCAACTTTATCCATGGAGATTTTCAGCGCATGCCTAGGAAATTAAGCTGTTGCGTCTACAAATGAAAACGGAGAAAGACTCATTCAATTGCTCTAGAAGATTTTTTTTTTTATTTTTTTTAATAATTTTATGGCGTCCATGTTTCCCTTAACTTCCTTCTCACTCATTCTAGTTCTGAATCTTGATTTTTTGATACTTCAAAAAAGGAAGTTCAAATTTTTGACACACCAGTCAGACGAACGTGTTCCCTTTAATTACTAGACTAGAAATGACGGTTGGGTTTAATCTTGTGACTGCAACCGAGCTACAATTTCTCCACACTCCTCGTACCAATTGCGAAATATAGGTGAAAAGATTGGATCCTTTTCTTTTGTGTATTGATGAATGATGATAGGGCAATTGGGAAATTATAAAAACCATCCATAATAACAATCTATATTTTTGGTTAGTTACAGATAACAAAGAGGAATTTGTTCTATTTGATGCAGTAGATAGAAAATCATTGTATAACTCGACTGTACATCTGAACTGGCATTTGCCTTTGTTTTGATCTGTAGCTTCCACACAATTGCATACCTTCAACAGATATGGTGGTTAGAAGTAGGAGGAGAGATGGATTTCCAATTTCAATCAGGAACCTATAGCCTTTACTTCCGCCTCCAGCTCGGTAAACCCACGAGAAGACATGGTCGGAGGGTCTGTGACCTAGACCAGATACATGGTTGGGATATCAAACCAGTTCAGTTTCAGTTTTCCACGTCAAACGGGCACCATGCCACGATCCGGTGCTACTTGAACGACCCGGGGAAGTGGGTTCACTACCATGTGGGAGATTTTCCAGTTGACAGCCCCGAAACAACGATGAAGATCACGTTCTCAATGACACAGATTGATTGCACACATACAAAGGGTGGCCTGTGCTTAGACTCTGTGCTGATATTACCCAAGGAATTAGTTCTCTTGTGATCACGGGAGAGGTTAAGGCAGTTTTGAGTGCTTGCAATTAACCTTTGTATTTTTCTGGTAGTTGGGTTCCTAGTTCCTACTTGTGTATTACTAGAAGAAATAAATGAATATTTTTTTTCCTTCTTGGTTCTTTTATTTGCCTGGTTACACCTCAGGCTCCGTTTAGTTGTCGGGAAAGTTGTGTAAGAAATTGATTCCCAAGAAAAGTGAAGTGAGATGAAGTAAAAGGAAAAGAAAATTATTTTTCCGTGAGTGATCATTTGACAAAAGAATTTTGCAATAAAAATTAAGGTTTAGTTGTTTATTTGTCAAGAAAAAGAAACTTATGAGAAAATTTTGTGAGTGTTACTCATTTTCTTTTTCCCACGACGCAAAATCTTGTGTTTTTTACGGGATCACTTTTGCAAGAAAGTAAATCCTGCAGGAAAATTTATAATGGTAAGTTCCACTATTTTCCTGTCAACTGAACACTAGGAAAATTATGGAAAAATTGATTTTCTCATACTTTTCCGTCCTTTCTTGACAACTGAACAGAGCCTCAGGGATTTAAAAAAATGGCGTCGTATTCAGATCTAATGCCGATGACAAAAAGAACAGAGCATCTATGACTGGTTTTAGCCTCCAGCAGCCAATAATTTGCAGAAATCAGAAAACACCAGATGACATGAAATCCAAGGAATTAAATTGGCGAAATACCATAATACAGCTTTAAGCATCATATCCGCTATGCTACACTTGGCAACCGAAATCCCAGAGTCAAAGGGGCGGATTCCAGAAAGAGATCAAGGGATAAACTTTGATATCTACTCACTACAATTGCTTGACATCAACAATTCACGCCACAATACACGGCAAAAAAAGAAATAGGAAGAAAATGTATAAGGGCTTAAAATTTGATGATTCAAGTAACCTGTACAAAGAAGAGGTACTTCGCCCAATGGAAAGTTGAAAGTAGAGCCTCAAATGCATGTATCATTCATTCCAGTTAAAGCCCATAGTTTCGTCGAAATCACTATTAAAAAACCCATCTATTTCCTCATCTGACAAAGGAATATTTTGTGGCAAATCAGGTGCTTTCTGGTTAAATCCATTGTTGCCACCAGCAGCAGAGGAATCACTATTGGATGCGGCTTTCAAACTGTTGCATCCGCTGGGTGTAGGACCCCCACCACTTCCTGCCGCACTTGTAACGCCTGATGAGGGATTGCTTCCACACGATATTCCACCACTCGTCACATTTTGCAACCCTCTCCCATTGTTGTTGTTCATATTTTGCAGTAGTTGCTGCATCATTTGCTGTTGTATTGTTTGGCTGCCCTGATGCGGCTGTATGTGGCTCTGTTGGTGCATGTCATAACCATTGAAAGATCGTTGATGAAGACTTGGCCCTTGAAATGCTGAAGATGGATTCTGTGAGGAATTATTGAAGGAAAATGACGATGATGCTTCATGCTGAAGAGAACTAGAATTCGAGTTCATCGAGTTCTGCCTTGTCAGCAGATTCTGGAAGTTACTTATTGCAAAAGCAGCTTGTGCGGTACCACTTAAAACTCCTCGGTGAACCGTCTGATTGTTATTGCTCATATGACTGTTCAGTCCAGGATGCTGAGTCGTCAGTTTATTAAGAGCGGACCGATCAGTTGGCAGACCCTGAATGGTTGCTAGCTGCTCCATATCATGCATATTTTGCATCTGAAGCTTGGCAGCATTAGAATGTCGAGGATAATTTTTCAAGCCCTCTGCCAAGGATTATTCGTATCAGATAAAAGCGGGGGAAAAGATGGTTAACAAATATAGATGGCAGCTTATGCATTCACAATCATCCACGGCCTCGTTTATTTGGATGGACCAATAGTGAAAAGATTAGTAGTTTTGCAAAATACATAACCTACCGGATTAATAACGAGGGATTAATAATGCCAGATCTACTAAGCTATTGCACGTCCAATTTTTTATGGGATGTCCTATACCATGGATATATAACCCTAGCCGCAAAAGTTCCAGCAAAACATGGGATATGTGGTTCTCATGCATTTATTGTCCAATCCAATACTTTAATCCGGTGAAATAAAAAGGGCCTATAGACATTTTGCATATGACTGGGAGGAATAAAGGGGCAAGAATAATGGCACAAAAGTAGTTACCCATTGGCCCAACTTTATGGTCTCGGCAGAAATCCATCAAGTCCTTCATACTATGTACAACCTCAGATATCTGTTACAAGTCATGGTGGACTAGCATAAGAAACCTTAATAACAATCTAAAAGAGTGTCAATTTGCCTTGGGAAAAAAGGTTGACAACGAAAGATACTCACTTGTAAGCACCGCACATATCTTTTGGAAAATCCTAAATCATTTAGTGAATGCAACTCCAATGACCTTGCCAGCTGACGCCCAGCAGTCACAACCCTGAGATAAATTGCAACACAAAATATCATGCTCCAGACTTTTAACAAATCAAAAAACAACAAAAGCTCATGCTCGGAAAATATGATCCATGAATCCATCCAAATTAACATACAATATTCTTAACCAAAGAGGTAAAGAGGGTAGGATCACAAGAACATAATATAAATACTAATCCCTGGAGATATTTTGCTAATTAACTCACTTATTGCTGTTTGTCTGTAAGTCCAGATGAGAAATTCCATCAGATCCTTTCTCAGCAATTGTACTAAGACATTTCTGTGCAACCTGTAGCAGCTGATTTACCTGCAAAATATGTACGTTTCATGAATATATATGTACCATAAGTTAAAACCCTTTTCATTTGTGCAAAGACAACAAGAATTGGCTTCACAAAAAGAACTGACGTGGTATACACATATGGTAACGACTAATGATAGTTCCAATATTCAGAAGAAATAAACTTTTTTGATTAAGTGATAAAATTTTATTGAAAAGGCATCAAGGGGATGCCACATGTACAAAAAAGAAAGCGAGGAATAAAAAAAGAAAAGGCCGAATTATAAAAGGACCTATACACCCCCCTATAGTCCAAAAGTACCAAACATGTCAAAGAATCGACTCAAACTAGGGTTGCACTCCTTCGACTCCCAACTAAAAAGAAGTAGAAATCAAAAGACTCTTAATTTTGAACAATACCCTATCCTCCTTGTCAAGATACCTACGATTCTGCTTTCTCCAGATTGACCACATCAAGCACAGTGGGATCATAATCCATAGACTCTTATTATTCAGAAGAAGTAACCATCATTTGAGGAAAGAAATTCTAAAAATCAAGACAGGCTCTAAAAAGATTAGTTAACCCCTTTCGCTACAAAGTGTGGAATGGAAGTAATGACAAACAAAAAGTTAACCTCCTCCTTCCTGGAGAGCAAAGTGAGGCTTGACCCTCAGTTGTTTTCCAAGCTACCTCACTTTACGATTTTGTTAGACACACCACCTATCACAGCAAGGCTGGAAGTAAAGGGACAGAGAATACACTTGATGATAACTACCCAATAGGGAACCTATCCGGCCTAACCATCCCAATATGTCCCCATGCCAAAACAGATGGAAAAGCGGCAGAAAAGATTCAAGCAGCAAAGAACAAAAGCCTTTTCCCAGTGCTTGGAAAGACTGTGAAAATTGACTTCTGCATTAGGTTTATCCAAGAGTATCAATATCTTTTGAGGAGAGGAGGAATCACCACTGTGGCCAACACAATGTAATAGTCTCCCAGAATAGGCTGAGTTTGCTTAGGGGTATAATTGGCCAACAAGAGGGAAGATTTTTCATTGAAATGTAGAACTAATACTCCTGTCTTTTCACCATTTGTAAACTCGTAGTTAAGTACTGACAACGGATTTCAGTTAGGTCTGCATTAATCAGTTCCATCCAGTTCTCACTAGTCATAAGTGGTGTTGGATGGACGACTTATCCACTAGTCCACCTCCATGGTGTAACTCATCCATCCAATTAAATTAATTGTGGCTTCCAAACACACGCATGCACAAACACAAAACAATAAAGACCTCCAAAACCATAACAATCGAATAAAATAGATATACCAACATCCAAATCGTCTCATGAATCTTGAGAGCCAACCAAGTTTACGCAAGAAGTCGGAAAAAAAATCGTACCTGGGGTGCAACCAACCTACGAGGAAGAAGTTCTTCATGGCGGCGAACACAAAACTCCCAAGATAATATCTGAAAGAGGGAGGAGTATAGGAGTGCTAACATCAAAAGATGGGAGTATAGGAGTATAGCAATCGTAAGATTCCGAACAGTATTTTATTACCTTTAAATCACGGGTGAAAATAACACGAAGATGACCCTCACGAACAACACGAAGTTGCTCATATACTGTCTCTTGAACTGCCCTCCCATACTCTAACATCATTAATCCAGAAGTAGATCGAACTTCTTGGGGCAAGTCCAGAAACAAAAGTTCATCAATGACACCACTCCCGAATTTGATTTCATTTAGCCTAGGAAGTACTTCAAAAGTCGCCTCTGTCAACATCCACCACAAAAGAGAGAGAGAGGCACAAATAAAATGTGTTAGGTAAGATTATAGAAGCTTATCAAAAAGCGACAGCAAAACACTCAACTGGTTGTAGTGTGAAAGTGAAACAAAGTAAAATGAGGTTACTCGTGTTTCACATTGGAGAAAACATTAGGTACTCCGGAGTATCATGTGACAAATGCCTATAGGCTACATGGTACTCCCGGTCAATGAGTTTCAGTAACACACTCTATGGGACACCACTCATCTCCCAACAATCCAACAAAAGTTGTTGATGTCCCACCCACAAAATTTGTTGCTACTTGATTGGTTGGGGGTATCACATTGAATGGTACTCCGGGAGGATTGAATAACTACCCTTTATATCTATATTGACTATATAGTAAGCTACTTTACTTACGTGTGTACTAAGAAATACAAATTCTAGGGTTTTAGAACATTCAAACATCATACTCAAAACATGGAAACATGGATCAAAGAGTCATAGATAAGGACGAACTGTACACAAACAAGGATCAAAGAGTCACATGATTAAACACGCACCATTCAAGAACAAAAATTCTAGATCCACTTACCAAAACCCCTTCCAGATTTTGAACCACAAATGTCACACTGCCAAGCACCCTAAACAAGAAAAAAGAACATCTGAGAAATTGCGCTCACAATATATGCAAAACTAGGTATGTAAAGAGAAAAATAAAGAAAATAAAAGAAATGTGTATGTGCATCCATCACAAAATCCAAGAGTTAAACACATACGCAATGAGTGATGCGCGAATACAAATCGGCTGCTGGTATAAACAATCATATCTGTTTCTCCCAAAATTACTAAGACATTAACTCCTACACCAAAACCAAACAGTTTTATTGAACATGCATTCTGTTGATTGCTAGTCTTGCCTCATAACCATCCTAACAAGTTTCAGGCACTTCAACTGATTGGCTTCAGATTTTGGAAAAATCAAAGCACAACAATAACAATATTGACCAAACTATAAGAGCATGTACACCAATGAAAAATGTAAAAATGCTGGTCAACAGTGCACTTTTTTCATTTTACCCACTCACATCTCTTTCAACACTACACCAATCCTATCTATTTAACCTATTCTCTATTAAATATTATTACTTTTATTTTCTTTTTCTTTTCTGGGGGAAAGGGAGGGAGGGAGAGAGAGAGAGAGGACAATTAATAAAATAACATACACATGGTGAATAGTGCTTAGGTATATTTACCTCTTCACTATTCAGCTAGGCTTTTACCTAATCTGCTGCAATGCCCATTTAGAGGTTTTGCTTAGGTAAAATAGCTATTTTACCTCTTTTGATAAACTTGCTCTAAGACACATGTCAACAAACTTGGGGTTTAACTACAGTGAACATCATTTTGGCATTGCTTACGGCATAGAATCCAAGCGCTTAAAGTATAAACTATAGACCAAAGTACATTACCTAAGAAGCATGGATACAGATACGAGATACGGGATACGGATACGCAGATACGTGATTTTTCCAAAAAGAAAAAAGAAGGATACGATACGTTGGGGGATACGTTGAATATAAAAGTAAATAAAAAATATATTCACTGTGTTCGATAGGCCATTTTCAGTTTTTATTTCAGAAAGTTGTTTTTGAATGCCAAAAAATCGTGGGGCCAAAAAGTGGTTTTGAAGCCCGGCAAAGACTCTCTTACTTAAAAATATGACAATTGAACCATGTGGTGCAGGAAAGAGACCTGCTACACACACAGCAGATCTGTGCACAGATTGTGCACAGATTTTATTGTGGAGACCACCACGGGTCCCACACAAATCATCCGAGCCGTTCATTAAATGTAAAATATTTTTTCAAGGGTCCTCGTAAAAAATAAGCTTAATCCGATACTTATAGGTGCTTCATCCAACCATTTAACTTTTCATTCAGATTTCCTGATAATAAAAAGTTATATGGTTGGATCGAGCACCTATAAGTATCGGATTGAGCTTATTTTTTACGGGGACCCTTTAAAAAATGTTTTACATTTAATGAACGGCTCGGATGATTTTTGTGGGACCCGTGGTGGGCCCCACAACGAAATCTGTGTACAATCTATGCACAGATCTGCTTTGTGTAGACTTTCTGAGCAGTAAAATAGGGCCGGGCCCACCACTCCCACCCTCATCTGTCCTTTCCTCAGCTTTTGACCTTTATCCGATAACTTTGGTTCAAGAGAGAGATGAGTGGTGGGGATGAAACCGAGAGAGAGATGGGTGGTTTGGAGTAATTGAAGAGAGAGAAAGAGAGAGAAGGGAACGGGACAGACACAATTTAATTTTTTCCGTCCCCTTTTCTTTTTTTTTCTTTCTGGCAGTCTCAGTCAGGGGGGTCCCACTTATTTTTGAAATAACTCATCCAATCATATATTTTTACATTTTAGCTCAAAATTTTCAATCCAAAATTGTCATCCAAACACGTTGATTATATATAATTTTTAATTCCTAAATTTCACTTATGATTAAAATTTTTCATTATACAGTTCACCATTTCACATGTCGAGAGAGATATTCACGTTTAGTTATATACATATAACTGTACGGGTCGGGGCGATTCAAAGGACATCTAAAAAAACACCCCAAATCTCAATCTCATAGTTCCCGATCAAATTTTGATGATCCGTACTGTTCAATATGTGCAGAACGTGATTTTAAGAGTGCTCGCATGAACTCAGTAAAAAAATTTACCAAGAAGTGCTTCTTTTGAGCAGTTTTTAATTGAACCGTTCATTAAATCTAATCTAAAAATTGCTTAGATCAAGCCTTTTCCGGTCATTTTTTTGCTAATTTCTCGCGGGTACTCTTAAAATCACATTAAATAAAATTTTTTGGACCATTCAAAATCGAAATGAATAGCCAAGATCGCGCGGAGCTGTGAATAACCTAGAATAACTCTCTCTCTCTCTCTCTCTCTCTCTCTCTCTCTCTCTATATATATATATATATATATATATATATATACACACACATATTTACATACACACAACGAGAGAGAGACGAGAGACTTACAAGATTGTCGAGGGAGAGGATATCATCGGTATATTTCTGGTGTCAATTGGTGGGGGAAAAAGAAAAATATAGTCCTACTTGCAATTTTAACCTATATATTTTAAGTAATAATATATTTACCCCCGCGCGTATCTAAAACGTATCGGATACGTATCCGGAGTGTATCCGAGAGTATCTGCGCGTATCTGAAACGTATCGGGATACCCAAAAATAATTCTAAAAGCAGGATACTTTAAAAAGCGTATCGGATATGTATCCGGAGAGTATCCAAGAATATCGGTATCTGATACGGATACGTGATACAGAGGCCAAAATAAAGTATCTGTACTTCATAGTACATTACGATGCAAATGCGCCTTTTGGAGTGAAGTACAGTCTAATAACAAACTAACAATAAATAAAGAGACCTTGGTTGCCTGCGGGAAAACACCAAATGAGGGATGTCCAACATTATCATATAATGACAAGCACCATCTTTTCTTTGCACGTGGGGAGTAATACTCCGAAACAAACTTCCTCCAATAGGCAATAGAATTGTCCTGTTGAAATAAGTAATACCATGATAGAATCAGACCAACTTTCAATATACAAAACTACTGCATCGGGAGAAAAAAAAAACTGCAATTATGAATGCAAACATGAGATAGGTATGATCATATCTCAGAGCTCAAAAAATTTCTACAAAAGTCCAGGGTGAATTTTGTAGAAAATTAGTAAGCTGTTCGATGTAGTTTATAATAGACCAACTCACAGGGGGCCGCTGCCGCTGATGATACAGGTATTGCATTAGTCTACGAGAACACACACCATTATCATAAGGCCGTTCTCCTGAAGATACAGGCTGCATGCCCTGTTGTTGAAGCTGTTGTCTAAACTGCTGCTGTTGCAGTAAGTGGGCTCTCTGCACTGGTGGGATAGACTGCAGAAACTGTTGCTGCTGTTGCCTCAGTCTATGTTGCTGAATTAGAGCTTGCAACTCAGGATTGTGGGTTTGCAATTGCAAGGAGTCCTGTCTATGCAGTGCCTGTTGTATAACTTGCTGATGCATTATATCTTCCTGCTTTATATCCAACCGGGGTTTCTTCTGCAGGTGGGACATGTCAGGATCCTGAGTGAAAGAGCCACGGACCCGTGAGCCAGTGGGAAATGAAACTTGGCCCATTCGCGACGTAGGCAAGGATGTAGCACCAGAAGCCCCCTGGTGCTGCTGCTGCTGCTGACTCCGTGATACCTGTTGGGAGTTGGTGTCTTGATTGGAGTTCTGCTGCACTACACAGGACCCATCCATAACCGAAGAACCGGAAATGCCAACATTGTTGGACGAAAATGACATGGGGGATGCAGGTATGCGCATGTATGACTCTGTGTTAAAGCTAGAACTTCTCCGGAGATTTGGCCCACCTGAAAGCCCCGAGTTGGCATCTGTAACCAACGAGCTCACGCCAGCACTCGGTCCAGGGCTCGCCACACTGTTCAAGAACGTATTACTCGCGTCTCCAGAAACAGGACTGTTGTGCGAACGTCCAACTCCTTGAATTGAATTCGATGAATTCCCAAAAGATGAACTCGGGCGGGAGTATCCCACAGCCTGGGATTGCCCATCTCCTTGGAAAGAGATGCCGGAGCTAGAGGAAGAATTCGCTAGCCCTCTAGCGGTCCGGGTAGGCCCCATGGATGGAAAAGCCCCTGGGTGACCAGAATCCAAGTAGCTATCCAGATCCAGCGTCCAAAGCTCTACTATAAAACTAACAGGATCAAACAACTCAAGCCTCTTCCAAGTAAATAAAGAGACAAAACTTGCCAATAAGGTAATCCTATCCGATCATCTCCACAGAAAAAGGACCAAATCGTTTCAATGGTTCGAGCAGGGCAACTGTGTACATAAAAGCATCGCAAAAAGAAACCTTGTTTGCGAAAAACCCATTATCAAGAACAACACAGATCAGAATCCGAGTCACCCAAAGCAAAAAGGTTACGAGTATCAACGCAAAATCAGAATATCGTCATCCAAGACAATGAATCCCAATTAACTCTAAAAAGCCCTAATTTCCAAATTAGCCAGCCCAAAAAAATAAAAAAGAAAAAGAAAGAAAGAAAGACTCCCAAAGACAACAATTTTTCAGAATTCAGAAGGCTTCATAGGCAAGAAACCACTCAATTGTGTATAAATAAATCTAGAAGAGGGAATAGTAGAGCGGACCTCAGAATGAGAGCTGGAGAGGGCAGAGAAACGTTTCGCGTCGCGCCCTTCGGAAGTGAATCAGAGAGAGAGAGAGAGAAGGAGAGAGGAAAGAGAGAATTGGGATCAGCTATATAAAAGTAGCGAGATTTGCAGATGGGCGAGCACGAAAAAAAAAAATGGAATTGCTTAGGATCTGCCGGCTGTACCGGTTTCGATGACCCAAGAGACCGGCTATAACCGGTGACCACCCGAAGGTCGGTCTGGGGTTTGGCGGGGTACGTGGCATGTTTTCATTAGTCCGGTAAGGAAAACTACTCTTAGCTTCCGATTGTTTTGTTCATCCATACTTAGACTACGTTCCGGAAATCTTCTACTTATTTCTTCAACTTCAATTTTAAAAATAACAAGGGTCATTCTACAAAATTTAAACAAAAAGTTTATTTCATATTTTCAAACTCAAAAATAATGTAAATGAAAAAAAAAAATTTGCACTGTATTAAAGATCTCAATGAGATCTACTCCCTTCGTTTCATTTTCATTGTCCATTTTCGTTTTTCGTGTCATTTTTTCAATACTTATATCTTCCAATATGAATCTCCAAAAACATGCAATATGGATCTTGTTTGATAGTTCTTGATTCGATCTGTAATACAAAATTTTTAAAATTATGAAAAACAATGTAAATTGGGAGATATAAGCGTTGAAAGAACGGCACGAAAAACGAAAATGGACAATAAAAATGGGACGGAGGGAGTATCAAATAAGATCCATGGTGGTAGAAAAATTATTTACGTAAACACATGATTTTTGAGTTTGAAGTTGCCGTATACAAAAAATAAGACTCTTGCTATAAGAATGGGCGCCGGCGGAGGGAAATCGTACCGACGGTCGCGCCGGGCGTCCCCGGCCACTGGCCGTCCAAAAATTCTATAAAAAAAAAAAAAAAACCAAGGGGGTCAGCGCGGGAATCAATAGCATCCAAAGTGTGTAGGATACTTGATCCGAACACCCTTTTTTCGTGTATATACATGAAAAATGGGTGATCGGATCAAGCACCCTACGCACTTTGGATGTCGTTGATTCTTGCTCAAACCCCCTCGGGTTCTTTTTAAGAATTTTTGGACGGCTCGGATCGGCCTTCTGGTGGTCGCAGACGGCCCGGCGCGGTCGTCAGTACGATTTCTCTCCCCGGCCGTGGAGTATCCATATAAATTCTTCCAAAATAAGTAGGGGCCTTCTTATTTTTTGAAACAAGCTTTCTTATTCAACAAAAAAATAATTTTTTAATTGTGTTCTAGAACACAGCCTTAATTCCACACCCACCCTCACATAAGCGGTGGTCCTAGCAAAGTTGTTGATCATATTCAAATACTCCATCCGTCCCAAAAAGAATGCCAATTTTTGAAACTCGTGTCATTTTTCATCGTTTATATCTTTCAATATATAATGTTTTTCACGAGTTTGAAAATTTTGTATAATAGAATTAATCGAAAACTATCAAACAAGATCCATATTACATATTTTTTTAGATCCATATTGAAAGATATAAGGAGTTGAAATTGGTACGGATATCAAAAATTGACATCCAATTTGGGACGGAGGGAGTATGTATTCTGTCTTGGGTGTCTTGTCATCGATTTATGAGCCTCTCTCGTAGGTGTACGATAAAATTGGTTACATCGCATTTCGTGAGATTCACTTTTAGTCCCACGCAAATGATGAAGCCGGCCTTGTATTCTTAAAGAGTCCTGTCATATGTACCGACCCAACCCCCACCAAAATCATACTGACGGCCATGCCGGGCCGATCTGAGTCATCCAAAAATACTAAAAATCAACCAGAACCACATTCCTTTTGCGTGCGGATGTAGCTAAGTGTCTGACTCTATTGGTCATAGTTTCCTGTTGTTGTGGCCGGTGCTCGTTTGTGCGCGCGTGAACCAACCCAACAAACAAGGAAAGAATGCCTCTCGGGGCATCTGAGAATGATTCGAGCCGTATGAAGGGAAACTCTCACATTGCTTCGTATTTAAATCTCCTAGTTTCTTCATTATTTGTAACAGTTCTTTACTTGGGCGGTTGGAAAATGTGCTTGATCCAAACACCCTACACATATTGGATGCCTTTGATTCTCGCGAGGGCCCCTCGGGTTTTTTTTAATAGAATTTTTTGACGGCTCGGATCGACCGTCCAGTGGCTGGAGACAGCCAGGCGCGATCGTCGGTACGATTTCGGTGGGGGTTGAGTCGGTACATATAGAATTTTCTTTTCTTAAAACCCTTTTTTAAGAGTTCCCCAAAAAATTAGCTTATTGTAAAATGGTTTGATCGATTCCACGCCCAAATTACAGGAATTGAGCAAATACTTGATTAAGCTCTTACCGGTATCTAACTGAGCTGATTAATCACAAAGACTCTTAAAAAGACATTTTAAGAATATTGAGCAGCTCCGATCACTCCTGTGGGACTCTAAAGTGGATTCCACCGAATGGGATGTACACCAAATGGTGTACCCATAGCATGGCTTGTTAAGTGTTTCTTCCTCGAAGTGTCTTCTTTATAAAAATTATTTAATGCCCTTGGGTACCGTTACGTGATGCCCCAAACTCTTCATTTACCACATGTTTGTGTGGTTTCCATCACAAATTAAGTGAAGGTCCCTTGAACGTGCAGTGGGGAAGAGTTTGGAGCATCGTTATGTGGGGTCCAGCTGCATAGAATAGTTCGTCCTCTTTTTTATATGGCTCCACGACACCAAAGACGGGAGAGGTTTTCTAGATGAAAATAGGGAGGAAGCTATGGTACACAGGGTATACCGTATGCCTAAATTATGTCAATTTGTGATTTTTGTTATGCTGATTTTTGGTTTTCTAATCCATATTTTTGATTCTAATTATGACTTGTACTTTAAAATTTACCTGTTGAACAAGTCATTAGCAGGTTACTCATTATTAAAAAATATTGTTATTATATAACCATAATTATTTGTACCAGAATCTATAATACTTGTACTCTAACCAAATATAAGTGTACAATATCAAAAATTAAATAATACTATCCACAAATGTTATAACAACACCATAAATTGGCATTATCTTACCACAATGAGTTGTACCAAATTTTTTTTGACTCATATAATATTCCGCAATAAAATTAAAATATATCGTACTAGAATCAACAATTGTTATACACAAGCCAAAAATATTTGTAAAATGCCACAAATTTTATAAAATAACCACAATTGTTATGACAACACCTAAAATTGTCATTTTCTTAACACAATGTGTCGTATAAAAAAAACATATTTAAATATTACAAATTATATAACAAACCACAATTGTTGTGACAATACCATAAATTGATGTTTTCTTACCACAATGTGTCATACCAAAGGAAATTAATTAAAATATTCCGTACTAATACATGTCTAAAATACCACAAATTCAGTAATATAACCAAATTTGTTATGACAACACTATAAATTGACGTTTTCATACTCACAACGTGTCGTATAAAAAAATTCATTCAGAATATTCAGTTAACGATATTTATAATCGGCAAAATACCATACCATAACTAAATATCGTTAGCGAGCATATTTTTAGTATAATCGAGATAGTTACAATCGGCAAAATAATATACCATAACTAAATGTCATTAGCGAGTATATTTTTAGAATAATCGATCATAACTGTTAGAATATCAAGTCATACGATATTTAGCATTGTCACCAAAATTAGATATCATCAGATGTCGACAACTGCGTAATCAAAAATATTTAATCTTTCCAGATACTTTAAAGTCTAACAATGCACCACCCGAGCCCCATTTAAGGCATTTTTTTTATGATTAGAACCGTCTTATCTTTTATATAATATGAATAGATCACATGTACCAAAAATGAAGTTGATCGGTTATCATTAGACCTTTAATCAGACAAAAAAATCCTTTTACTATCGAATTTGGGTGCCGATGAAAGGGCTTTCTAAACCCTATCGAGCCAAGAAATTACGTGGATTATTTAATCAACAAATATAACGAAATCAATGGTTTTGGTCGTCATTATTGTGTCGCGGTTGCAAGTCAACCGTACATTTAGTTACAACAGAGAAATTTGTTTCATATCAAATATATTGAATGTACAATTGTAAATGTTTTTTTGGTACGACATATTGTGATAAGAAAATGCCAATTTTTTGTATTGTCAAAACAATTCTGGTTGTGTTATATAATTTGCAGTATTTTACAAATGAGAGAGAAGGAGAGAGAGTCAATGAGGAGAGAACAACCTATAACCTGCTAAACCTTTTTTTTCATTTTATTAATTGATTTAATAAATAGGTGGTCCAGATTATTCACTTTCAAATCTAAGGGTTTAAAATCATTGTGCGTACGATACACCCCCTAATAAGGGGTGTGTACCATAGGACTACCCTAAAAATACATACTACTTCAACGGAAAACAAAAGGAAAACGTTCTCAAACAGAAAATGAACCACAACAATGGGAAAATGATTTTCACAATTTTTAGAGACGGAGAACAATATACGTGTGACTCAAACGGGGTGAAGTATAGGGATTGCCTCGGGACGATAGCCCGACCACCATGTATCTCGCTCCAAGTGAAGCACCAATGCTACTAAGGCTCGTTTGGATGAGGTATTAGGTTTGGAGGTATTATGTAAGAAGTGGGGATTGGATAGTAGGGGGTATTATGTAAGAAGGGTGGGTCCACATTGATGTGATGGGGGATTAAATAATACTTAGTTTGGATGAGGTATAAAATTGGGGGATAAGGTTGTTTTGTAGTTGAATGGAAGAGGGATGGGGTATTATAAGGGGGGATTACACATAGTCGGCTCTCACCCTAGCCATGTGTAAGCCCCACTTAGGGGGTATTAGGGGGGATTAAGCATGGGCGTGTAAAGATATACACTCTAGTTTTGGACTTGCTAAACCACTCCATAAGCATGGTGATAAGCACCCGATATTACAATATGGGGTGCGCTAAATCTCTAGATTAGTTTAATTTAATATCTAATTAGTCGTTTTTAATTGCTTTCGCTTGGTAGTTGTTTTAATGTCGTTTTGCAGAAAATTATGCTAAGGCGAGGGAGCAGGGCCAAGCCAGCCTAGGCAAACGAGGCCAGAGCAGAAAACGCCAAGGCAGCGTGGCCAAGGCAGCGGCCAGGAGTAGCCAAGAGGCAACAAGGCATGAGCAAGGCGTGGCCAAGCAGCGCCCAGGCGTAGCCAAGAAGTCAACGCCAAGGCAAACAAGTCAAGGCCAGGAGTTAAGCTCTCGGCATCGATGTCTCTATTTCTTCCCATCGGTACCGAGCCGTCAACGCAGTCAACAGGAGTTAAGCTCTCGGCATCGATGGGAAAGAAATGGGACATCGGTACCAAGCAGCCTAGACAGCAGCGTACCATGGAGCTTTAAATAGTGTGATGTCATATTGTACAAACAACTTTTACATTACGTTTTAGATCTAGATCTAGGATTTGAAATTGCTCTTGCTTGTTCTTAAAGTGTTCTTCATTTTCAGCCTTTATTTCTGCATTTTCTACTTAAGTAAGTGAATTTTTACCCTTGTCACCTTCATTAAAGTTGTTCTAAATTGCTTGATCTATCTTTTAAGCTAGTCTTCTTTTAGTGCTATGTTTTCAATTATGCTAAGTAGATTTTTGCTTGCTCTTATCTCTCTAGATATGTGTGAGTAGTTTTCCAAGGTTGGGTCATGGGGTGATTAGCACCTCATGGCTTGAGTAAAATTGCATTTTTCACCAATAAAGTTTTAATCTTTGGCTTGAAAATTGATGTGGGGCTTGGATTTGTTTATCAAATTGCCGAGGTGTTAACCTCCTTGATCATGTGTAGGTAAGAGCATCGCCTACTTACCACACATGATGCTTGGAGCTCTGTCGCTCGAGGTGTTTGCTAAATGAATTCTATAGCTAGCTTGATTTTCGACCCATCTTATCTTCCGGTTTAAGAACCTTAATTGAGTATCTTAAATCGCGTAGTTGGTTGGAAAATGTAATTTAGCTCGAGTCGTGGGTGTTAGACATTCCTAGACCTAACCTGTTTCTTTTTCCTAGTTTATTCTCGTTTATTTTAGCCGTTTTAATTTCCACCGCATACGTAAAACCAAGTTGGCTGTCTAAAAGCCGAAAACCAGTACTTGCATCTACAAATCCAGCAAAGCCATATTAATTATTCCCTTGGGTACGATCCCGGTCGGATTATTATGCTTCGATTGGACGCTTATACCCTACGCGTAGGGTGATCTTATTATATATATCGACGAGCGAAGCATTTTTTGCCGGGGATTTCTTTATATGGCTTTTCTTGGGGTTCGACAAACCATTGTGAGTATTCCGCCTCTTTCTTTTAGTAGTTTTAGTAGTTTAAGTAGCTTAAGTAGTTTTTTTTGCTCATAGGTCGTACTTAGCTTGGTGGATACCTCTAACCTGGTCTTATGCCAAACCTGAGGTGTAACGAAGCCCGGTTAAGTATTGAGCTATCTAGTTAGTTAGTTAGTTTTCCTTGCTTTATTTGATTACATTGCTGAGCCGAGGCGGTGGCATAACCCCTCGCATATTCTGTTTGCTGAGTTGAGGTGGCAGTCTAGCCCCTCCAGTCTGTTAGTTTGCTGGTAGTTAATTAGTTAGTTGGTAGATTTTTGCTTGTGTATGTCTGTTGTGTACCGAAGCCCAATTTCCAATCGGCTTCATCGCGTTCTTCGCCTCCGCCAAGAATCCAGTAGCATTGTCGGGCGTATCACCTTGCTCCACTCTCGCCGCAGATTTAATCGAAATACGCAATCGCCAATGAGCCGATAGCCGGCTCGATTCATTTCGTGATTATCTGAATCCGAGAAAGGGCTCCACAAGTATCTCTATCGTTATTCCGGTTCCAACCGCCGGCAACACAAATTCAAGGCCGAGTATCTTCGGGTTATTCCGAGTTTTGGGGCGGGAATTGGAGGATCCTTATTTACATATCCGGGAGTTCAAAACATCTTGCATTCCTCTCATGCCAAATAAGGGCAACTTGAGCAAGCTCGTTTGAAGTTATTCCCATTTACTCTCAAGGACAAGCGAAGCAGTGGTTCAATTCTCTTAAACCTCAATCATTGCGCAACAGCAATTCAGGATGCTTTTACTACGAAGTTCTTTCCAGCCCAGGACAAAGTTACTTATTGATCAGATTCAAAGTTTCAAGCAAAGGGATGGGGAGACTTATCACAAGTATTGGGAGCGCTACAAGGATTTGCTTATGTCGGTTCCTCATCAAAACTTCCCGTTGTATCTTCGAGTTAACTACTTCTACACAGTTTCAAGAGAGCAAGCAACTACCAGATACTATGGGAGAGGTGACTTTTTGGGAAAGACTCCGGAGGATGCTTGGATATGAGCACTAGCTGAGAAGACTCAGACTTGGCAGTTTGAGACCCAGGAGATAGGCGATGTTCAATCGAGGGGCATTCGTTGTGGAAAATTCTCTATAGCGAACATACGGACTTTGAAACCCGTTTGGAGGAGATTGCACGTAAGTTGGATAAGTTGGAACTTAGAGTGCTCGGTCTCGGGGAAGTGAAGGTGGTTAAGCAAGTTGAGGAAGTTGTGTTATTTCACAGATGGTGGGGCACACTCACGATGCTTGTCCTAATATTCGGCTTTGAAGAACGTAATCAATGGGATTGCTCCGGAAGAGGTTCAAGCAGTTCAACGTTTTGATCCCTATTCTCAATCTTATAATCAGGGGACACGTCAACATCCAACTTTCCGTTGGAATCAGTCAAATGAAGGGAGTTCTCTCAAGTTCCACCTCCTGCACCTCAATTGCCTTGGAAGCAACCCCAGAATGCTTTCCGTTTCCCTCAAGCTCAGACTCAAGGACCGCCAGGGTTTGCTCCTCCTGCTCCATTCCCTCATGCGAACCAATTTCAGCAACAACCTGTTCAATTTCAACAGCCCTCTCAATTTCAGCAACAACCCCCAAGCGTTCTTGGGAAGATCAATTCAGTGCTCTCTTGCAAGGCCAAACTGCTATCAATGAGCAACAAACTCAGATGATGAATGATATCAGGAATCAGTTGGGTAAATTGACAACAACTGTGGGATGTTACAACAAGAGAGGGGGAAGTAACACAGCCTCAACCTAATCCCCAAACGACTTCCACTCCGACTTCTCGAGGTGTTCACTTTGCTAGCTCTTCGGTGACTTTCCCCGAGCAAGCAAAGGCTATTATTTCTTTGCGAAGTGGGAAGGTTGTGGATAATCAAGTGAAGATGCCTCCAGAGCCTACTTTGTTGCCTCCTTCTATCGATTGTTCAGTTCCAACACCAATCCTTGGGGAATCTCCCAAGGAGGATGCAAGCAAGGAGGATTCAGAAGATAAGGAGAAGGAAAAGGGTAAAAAGAAGGAAAGTGTACCGGATCCTCAAGCTGTTCCAATACCGGCACCTTATCCTCATCGCTTGAAGGCTTTGGCGAAACCTAATCTCAATGCGGAGTTGCATGAGCTGTTCAATCAAGTGAAGATCAACATTCCCCTTATGGATGCCATCAAGCAGATTCCGTCTTATGCTAAGTTTCTTAAGGATCTATGCACTCGGAAGCGAAAATTGAATGTCCAAAAGAAGATCTTTCTAACCGAACAAGTGAGTTCCATCATTCAGACAAACATCGCACCAAAGTACAAAGATCCGGGGAGTCCTACTATTTCAATTACCATTGGAGGAAAGCGTATCGAACAAGCTTTGCTTGATCTTGGTGCAAGTGTCAATTTGCTTCCATTTTCTGTTTATCAAGAGCTTGGGTTGGGGGAGATGAAGCCTACTCGAGTCACTCTTCAGTTAGCTGACCGGAGCATTCGCACTCCAAGAGGGGTAGTGGAAGATGTTTTGGTGCAAGTGGGTCAGTTTATCTATCCAGTGGACTTTGTGATTCTCGATACAAACCCGACTGATTTGTGTGCTGCTTCTACTCCGGTGATTCTTGGGAGACCTTTCTTGGCCACAGCAGATGCAGTTATCAACTGTAGGAATGGATTACTTAACATGACTTTCGGTAACATGAAGATGGAAGTCAATGTTTTCAACATAGGCAATCAGATGGGGATGATGAGAATGTGAACGAAGTGAGCTTTATTGATAGTCTTGTGGAGGAACATGTGGATGAGTTGCTTTATAGTGATCCTTTGGAAGTTGCTCTTACAACTGAGGAAGCTGAATTTCTTGAATCTTCTGAAGTAAGCTATTTGCACTCTTTGCTTGATGGGGAAGATGAAGCTTGTGCTATGAATGCTTGGACCCCACAGTTTGATGAATTCGAGGAGCTACCACCTATCGAGAAAAAGGCTCTCCCCTCTAGTATTGAGCCACCGAAGTTGGAATTGAAAGTCTTGCCCGACACATTGAAGTATGCATTCCTTGGAGACAATGAGACCCATCCCGTGGTAATATCCTCTTCTCTTGGGAATCTCCAAGAGGAAGAGTTGATTAATTTGTTGAAAAAGCACATGAAGGCTATTGGATGGACAGTTGTTACGGATATCAAGGGAATTGATGCCACTCTTTGCTCGCACCATATTGCTTTGGAGGATAATGTCAAGCCTTCTCGTCAACCTCAACGCCGCTTGAACCCAATCATGAAGGATGTTGTCCGCGCTGAAGTTTTAAAGTTACTAGATGTTGGGATTATCTACCCTATCGCTGATAGCAAGTGGGTGAGTCCAATCCAGGTTGTACCAAAGAAATCGGGGGTGACAGTTGTACGTAACGAGGAGAATGAGCTTGTACCCACTCGAGTTCAGACAGGATGGCGAGTATGTATCGATTACCGGAAACTTAATGCAAGCACCAGAAAGGATCACTTTCCATTGCCATTTATCGATCAAATTCTTGAAAGGATAGCTGGGCACGCGTTCTATTGCTTTTTGGATGGATACTCCGGGTATAATCAGATAGAGGTTGCTTTGGAGGATCAAGAAAAGACCACGTTCACCTGTCCCTTTGGAACATTTGCCTATCGTCGGATGCCGTTTGGTTTGTGCAATGCTCCAGGAACGTTTTCAAGGTGTATGATGGGTATTTTCAGTGACATGGTGGAAAAGATTGTAGAAGTTTTCATGGACGATTTCTCAGTTTTTGGTGACTCATTCGAGTCATGTTTGGCCAATCTCGAGAAAGTTTTGATAAGATGTGAAGAAAAGAATTTGGTACTCAATTGGGAAAAATGTCATTTTATGGTCACTCAAGGAATTGTTTTGGGGCACATCATTTCTGCAGATGGTATCGCGGTAGATAAGGCAAAGATCGATCTCATTTCCAATCTCCCGACTCCAAAATGTGTGAAGGATATCCGTTCATTTCTCGGGCATGCCGGATTCTATCGCCGATTCATCAAAGACTTTAGTGCTATCTCACGGCCCCTATGCCATCTCCTTGCCAAGGACGTTCCATTTGAATGGACCCCCGCATGCGAGCAAGCCTTTTGCAAGTTGAAAGCTAGTCTCACCTCTCCCCCAATTGTGCAACCGCCGGATTGGAGCCTCCCATTTGAGCTTATGTGTGATGCAAGTGACTATGCTGTAGGTGCTGTTTTGGGACAAAGGAAAGACAAGCATCCGTACGTGATTCATTATGCAAGCAAGACTCTGAATGATGCTCAAGTCAATTATACTACCACAGAAAAGGAGTTACTCGCGGTGGTGTTTGCTCTTGATAAGTTTCGTTCGTACTTGATTGGCGGCGCCCCTATTATTGTGTTCACGGACCACTCCGCTCTTAAGTACTTACTCACCAAACAAGATGCCAAAGCTCGTTTGATTCGATGGATTCTACTTCTCCAGGAGTTCAATTTGACCATTAAGGATAAGAAGGGTGTCGAGAACGTGGTAGCTGACCACTTATCAAGGTTACAGTTTGAGGATCCTGCTCCAAACCTTCCTATCGTGGACACGTTCCCGGATGAACAATTGTTGGCCGTTTCAAGTACCCCATGGTTCGCCGACATAGTGAATTATTTGGCTACGGGACTCTTACCACCCCATTGGTCTCCTCAAGAACGTCGTCGGTTCCTTCATGAAGTACGGATGTTCTCCTATGATGACCTTTACTTGTTCAAGTATTGCCAAGATCAGATAGTGCGCGTGCCAGATTCAGACCAAAAGAGAGTTCTCGAGTTTTGCCATTCGGAGGCTTGTGGAGGCCACTATTCTTCTAGGAAGACGTCCGCCAAGGTGTTGCAGTGTGGATTCTATTGGCCAACGTTGCATAAGGATGCTTATCACTTTTGCATCGCTTGTGAACGTTGTCAGAAGCTTGGAAGCGTGACTCGGAAGGATGAGATGCCTCTCACTAACATCTTTGTAGTTGAGATCTTCGACTGTTGGGGGATCGACTTTATGGGACCGTTTCCTGTTTCTTTTGGCAATCTGTACATCCTATTAGCGGTTGATTATGTTTCAAAGTGGGTAGAAGCCATTGCAACGCGGACCAATGATGCCAAGGTGGTGGTTGAATTCCTCAAAGATAATATTCTTTCACGATTCGGGATGCCAAGAGCAATCATAAGTGACCAAGGCACCCATTTTTGCAATCGAGCATTTGCAGCCTTGATGAAGAAATATGGGATTACTCACAAAGTCTCCACCGCCTACCATCCGCAGACGAATGGGCAAGCAGAGTTGGCAAATAGGGAAATCAGCACATCTTGGAGAAGACAGTGAACCCTAATAGAAAAGATTGGAGTCTCAGATTGAATGATGCACTATGGGCTTATCGGACAGCATACAAGACCATTTTGGGAGCTTCACCATATCGTTTGGTTTATGGGAAAGCGTGCCATCTTTCGGTCGAGCTTGAGCATAAGGCATATTGGGCTATCAAATCATTGAATTATCGTTTACTAGCCGCTAGGCACCGAAAGCTCCAACTCAATGAGCTTGAAGAGATAAGGAGAGATGCTTATGACAACACCGCCATTTATAAAGCAAAGGTTAAGGCATTCCACGATAAGCGAATTCACCGGAAGGACTTTGAGATTGGACAGAAGGTACTCCTATACAATTCTAAGCTTCATTTGTTTCCCAGTAAATTACGTTCTCGTTGGGCTGGTCCTTATGTTGTTAAGCATGTTTATCCTCATGGTGCTTTTAATGTTGTGAATCCTGTTAATGGTCAATCTTTTAAAGTGAATGGACAGAGGCTTAAACCATTTCTCGGCAGTTTCGAGGTTGGAGAGCCGGATGAGGAGCTAGTCGATCCAGTTTACACGGTTGATTAGCTTGTTTCTTTATGTTTGCACGGAGAGCGAACCGCTGAACTTAGCTGTTTGTCGGACCCGGCCCCGTGAGGGGTACCCACCATTGACTTGGGTATATGTAGCTTCGCGCTACTAAAAGAAGGATCGTGTGCCAGCTCCGTTCGAAGGGCAAAACTTGTAAATATTGTACATACTTGTCTTTCTTTCTTGCTTTATCATGTTTTAGTTAGTTATGCATGTTTAATTTTGTTTTAGCTTGTTTGTTTGCATGTTTGTGTTGTTTGTTTTTGTTTGTCATGTTTTGAATAAAGTCTTGGAGATGTTTCACATGAAAAGATTTCACCTATGTTAGTGAAAAAAGGGCTTTTATTAGCTTTTCTTGGTAATAGTTTATCGGTAACGATCCATGCTCTCGAATATGCCCCTATCGGTGGCAACTTAGGTCTGTGGATGAGGTGTGATATTGCCTGGAGTGCACGCTAGGTTGTATTGTATCTTGCTTTGTTTTGATCGTAGGGGACACTGGACTTAATTGTTTGCGAGGTCGAGCGATAAATTTTATTACGGGCGCTAGCATAACACATTTTCAACGGTCTAGTATAGCCACCCATTTCGTACCTCACCGGTAAGGAATGGGAAGAAAAGTATGACTCGTTTGGTCGCGTGATGATCGGGTGGTGCATTGCATTGTATGAGAAAATGGAAAATTAAATCCCTCAACTGTGTGTTTTACATGTTTTGCATGTTTTGCATGTTTTACTTGTTCTTTGTGTTTTCTTTGTGTTTGCTGTCTTTTACTTTTGTTTTGGTTTGAAACCGGATAACACGGGCCGGTGTTTCTAATGTCATTTGTCTTGTGGAAAGTCGTTCTCTTAAGTCTTCTGCAGGGTTTATGTGCTACCACACCAGCCTTGGTAGTTTGGACCTAAAGCCGGAGTGAGTGAGGCATTCAGGAGCCCTAAGCATGGGTGCGGCTATGTGCTGCGATTATTAGTCCAATAAAGCTTTGGATATGGTCCTGTGTGACTAGCTGTGGTTCCGAGTTGGCAGAACCGAAGGAGTAAACCCTGGAAGCATCTAATCTGGCTGGAACGGGACATTGACATGAAATCCTCCAACTTGGTCGAGGTATTTAGGGGTTGACATTCCCCTTGGACGGTACATTCGCGCACTCTTTTCTCTCTTCGCTCTTGTTCTTCATGCTATGAGGGCATAGCATCGCTTTAAGTTGGGGGGAGGGGTTAGCTTATGTGCTATTTGCTTCATTTTGAGCATTTTGTGAGAAATTTGAAAATTCAAAAACAATAGAAATTTCAAAAATCCAAAAAAATGAGAAAATAGAAAATTTTAAAAAAATAAATAAAGCTTTTTACTTGCAATTCTTTCCTTTTGTCACGTTTTTAGTTCTTTTTCATGACTTGTTGCATGCTCAATAAATGTTAGTTGGCAAGAATTCGTAGCAATCCTAAGAAATTTTGTGCTTCTTAATTTGCATGCTTAGTTGAAAATTGAACGGTTTAAGTTTTGAGCAAGTTTTTGAGCAAGCTTTGGCCCATATCCCCACTTTTTCCAATAAAGAATTCTCGTAGTTAGGTGAATCATCGCATGTTCATCTCTAATTGTGTTTAAATGTCGATTTTCAATCATTTTGGAATCCAAAGCGCACTTAGGGGAAGATACAAGGCATTCTTTGCATGATCATACCACAAATGAGTCTCCTTGGCCTATTTTGCATCCTATTATTTTCTCCCGCTCTTTGCTTTAACATAGGTAACCGGTTGTTTGGAGGGATGTTGGTATGAGTTTTCGAGCGACAAGAGGTGTTTTGGGGGAGTTATTTGGAGCGTTGAAAGTTTCGGGGACCCAACTGAATACAAGGCAAAGGTTTTGGCTTAAGCCGTTCGGCATCGATGTCTCTATTTCTCCCCATCGGTACCGAGCCCTTATGGTCAACTCAGTCAAACAGGAGTTAAGCTCTCGGCATCGATGTCTCTATTTCTTCCCATCGGTACCGAGAAGCTTGTCAGGAAAAAAAGAAAACAACAACTTCTGAACGTCCAAATCCCAAAATTCTGAAACCCCTTTTCTCTTCTTTAACAGCCGGCTGCTCTCTCTCTCTTGTCCTCCATTAAACCACTAAAACCCTTGCTCCAACCCTCAATCTCCACCCAAATCCTCCATAATCTTCCATAAACCCACAAATCCTTCAACCTCTCCAAGAAATCTCAAGTTTCATCCACCAATTTCGTGATTTTCAAGCCAAAAAGAGGTAAACCCATCTCCCCTCCCTTTAATCCGAAATTTTTCACTTTTTCCCCAAAAATCCGAAAGTTCTTCCTACTTTTCACTCATATATCCCCCCCCCCTCCATTTTCTAGCCTACATTCCATCTTCTTCCATCCAAAAATCAAAACCCTAGAAAAAACCCTCAAAAATCCGAAAATACCTAAAAAAAAAAATATATATATAAAACCCAAACCCTTTAAGCTTCCAAATGCCGAAAATCAAGCAAACCGCACACCGGGCTTCATTTTCTGTGCCGGAAATGGAGGAGGCAGAGGATGATTATGTTCAGGAGGAGGGGGCTGATTTTGTTCAAGAAGAAGCCTCGGGCTCGCGTACTAGGAAGAAGAGGCGTACAAGGGCTGAGATGGCAGAAGAGAAAAGGAGAGAATGGGAAGGTAGTTTTGCGGGCAGGAGGTTCAAAAATGAGCGTCAAGTGGACGCTAACAAGTTCAACCCTGATCATTTCGGTGTCCACTGCATTCAAAAGGTTTGAAATTCTGGACCGAGGAATTACCTGGATATAATAAGAATACTGTCATTGATTTCTATAAGTATATGCAAATTCCAGAAGGTAATTGGGAAAGCGACCCGGCTGTTAGGATTGTTTCCCGAGTAGCGGGCATTGATGTGGTGATTACCCCTAGTGATATTGCTGCATATTTGGGAATTCAACGCCCCCCTCCTGAGTCTGTGAACTACCCTCAAAAGGATATGACAATTGATCCGGAAGTAGTGAATAATGTGCTGTACAGTGATCCCTCGCAAGCCTCTGACCCCCATGTGCCTGGGAATTTTAAAAGGAGTGTTAGATTTTTAAACAAAGTCATCCACTTTAACCTATACCCTCGAGGTTCAGATCATAGACCGAGTAGAAAAAGTGGAGAGCTCATGTTTGCATTCCTGACTGATGATTTAGTAGTAGATTGGGCAATGTTCATCTTCACACAGTTGAGGGATTTCAGGGCTAATACTATGATCACTGCTAACATTCCATTTCCGTGCATGATTACGAGTTTGTGTTGGAAACAAGGAGTTAGGGGGTGGGGCTATGAGAATTTGGAAGAACTGTCTCCGGGGGTATTTGATGAAACATTTGATACGAAAGCTCTTCTCAGGCTCATTCTGCTAAGGGCAAGCAGGCAAAAGGAGGGGATTACTTGACCACAATGCCCAAGAAGAAGGAAAAACAATCTTCTTGGATTAAGAAGTTGTTTTGTCAGGGGGTTGCACTGATTAGTTCTAGAAGGAAAGAGAAGGCTGAGATGAGACGGATGAAGAAAGAGATAGCCTGGCAGACTTCGGTCCTGGAGCGACATTTTGGGGAGAAGTATACCCCCGAGCCCGTTGAGGAGGGAGAGATTAGTGATGACTTTGCGGGTTATGAGAGTGAGGAGCAGGATGATTGATGAGGTGGTGTGACTTGACATTTGTAGAGAGTCGGTGGTTAGAAATCCCCTTATTTGGTCGGGGTCTAGGTTGGTTGACATGCCGACCACTCTATCCTTTTATTTTGTCTTTTGCATTTTCATTTGGTAGTTTAGTAGTGCACATTAGTACTTTGTTGGTGGATATTGGTTTGGCCTGTGTGGCCCTTGACTTGGTCCTTTGGAAGTTGGCGGCGGTCATTTGGGTAGATGACCGAGCTAGTATAGACCGTCGTCCTTTTTATGCTAACCCCTTTTCTCTGTAACCAAGGTCATTAAAAGCTGAAAAAGTCCTTAGTTGATCTTTTGTGCGCATGAATTCCATTTTGATTGACTGTCTGATAGTTGCATAATTAGTTGAATGGCATGCTTTCCTTTCGTTATCCAATAATCATCTATTAGTTTGTTAACTCTGTTGAATAAGTGCTGTAGTTGTTGAGGCATAGCTTTCCTTGTTCGCTATTGCCCGTTTATTAAGCACTTCGTTGGTGGATTTGGTTAGATTGAATTCGCAAGGTTTTGTGTCCCGTACCCTACCCTTGTTCGAGGACACGAACCTTTTTAGCTTGCTCTTAGACTTGCTTGTTACCTGCTTAATTGGATGCTGAAATTGTGAATTATAGAAATGAAATAAAAAGCAGGATTGATTAAAACTCTTGTTGGTTTACAATATTGAGCATGTTCTAAGTTGTGATAGCAGGATGAATTGCAAGTTGCTAGTTTTCAAAGTTTTTTGTGTCTTATTTGCTAGGGACTAGCAAACCTCAGGAGTGTGATAAGCACCCGATATTACAATATGGGGTGCGCTAAATCTCTAGATTAGTTTAATTTAATATCTAATTAGTCGTTTTTAATTGCTTTCGCTTGGTAGTTGTTTTAATGTCGTTTTGCAGAAAACGCCAAGGCAGCGCCCAGGCGTGGCCAAGGCAGCGGCCAGGAGTAGCCAAGAGGCAACAAGGCATGAGCAAGGCGTGGCCAAGCAGCGCCCAGGCGTAGCCAAGAAGTCAACGCCAAGGCAAGCAAGTCAAGGCCAGGAGTTAAGCTCTCGGCATCGATGTCTCTATTTCTTCCCATCGGTACCGAGCCCTTAAGGTCAACGCAGTCAACAGGAGTTAAGCTCTCGGCATCGATGGGAAAGAATTGGGACATCGGTACCGAGCAGCCTAGACAGCAGCGTACCATGGAGCTTTAAATAGTGTGATGTCATATTGTACAAACAACTTTTACATTACGTTTTAGATCTAGATCTAGGATTTGAAATTGCTCTTGCTTGTTCTTAAAGTGTTCTTCATTTTCAGCCTTTATTTCTGCATTTTCTACTTAAGTAAGTGAATTTTTACCCTTGTCACCTTCATTAAAGTTGTTCTAAATTGCTTGATCTATCTTTTAAGCTAGTCTTCTTTTAGTGCTATGTTTTCAATTATGCTAAGTAGATTTTTGCTTGCTCTTATCTCTCTAGATATGTGTGAGTAGTTTTCCAAGGTTGGGTCATGGGGTGATTAGCACCTCATGGCTTGAGTAAAATTGCATTTTTCACCAATAAAGTTTTAATCTTTGGCTTGAAAATTGATGTGGGGCTTGGATTTGTTTATCAAATTGCCGAGGTGTTAACCTCCTTGATCATGTGTAGGTAAGAGCATCGCCTACTTACCACACATGATGCTTGGAGCTCTGTCGCTCGAAGTGTTTGCTAAATGAATTCTATAGCTAGCTTGATTTTCGAACCATCTTATCTTCCGGCTTAAGAACCTTAATTGAGTATCTTAAATCGCGTAGTTGGTTGGAAAATGTAATTTAGCTCAAGTCGTGGGTGTTAGACATTCCTAGACCTAACCTGCTTTTTTTTTCCCTAGTTTATTCTCGTTTATTTTAGCCGTTTTAATTTCCACCGCATAAGTAAAACAAAGTTGGCTGTCTAAAAGCCGAAAACCAGTACTTGCATCTACAAATCCAGCAAAGCCATATTAATTATTCCCTTGGGTACGATCCCGGTCTTCCGGATTTTCCTACGCTTGGGGTGATCTTATTATATATATCGACGAACGAAGCACATGGACTCACGTATTAGGAGGGGGATATCATAATCCCCCCTTACAATGCTGCTTCCAAGCAGGGCCCCTAGTACAAACTGAGCAAAACAAATCTAGTGTACATATGATTTTGGGGCCCGTCTCCGGTCCACAAATATGAGTGGAGCCAGTTTTTTTTGATCAACGATAGGAGCCAGTTACTTTGTTCAAAATATTATGTTTAAGATTTTTGTAAATTATTAGCTTAAACCGATATCAGTAAGGACCTTAACGAATAATCCAACTTTGTTCTAATACAAAGTTAGATATTTTGTAAAGACTCTTGTTGCCCAAAAATGGCAACCAAGAGGCGGGGTGAAACGGGTTGATTAATAAAAATGCCAATAAAAATTATCTCTAACAATCTTTTACTCAAAATAATATGCGCAAATAAAAGAGCGAGAGTTAGAGAGATAGAACCCGATTATAGTGGTTCGGCCCGAATTTGTCTACGGTCCAGCCTAATCCACTTCTCCTCAAGCAACTACTTGAAGGTTCCTTTAATCTTCAAAAGATTACAACTTGTAAGTCTTGCGGGTGCTTACAAATACCGAATGCCTCTAGCTTTCCCGAGGAGCTAGCACAATTGCAAGAGTTTTCTCCGAAAACCTCTCGAAAATAATAACACCCAAATTCAAATCCGAATTTGGTCTTCTAAGCTTTCAAGTGTTTGACTCAACCACTCGCTTAGGAATTACAAGTATGTGAAAAGATTTGAAACTCTCACATGACAATAACCTCACAAGGTAGATATGAAAGTGTAAGCTCTCAATGTATACAAAATCTCTCTCAAGATAGATATGAACTTGTTGGCTTGATCTTTGGAATTCTTGCTCTTGAAATGATATGAATTGATATGGCTTGTGTGTGTACTCATCAATGAGTTCTTGAAGCCTTATATAGCCATCCAATCTCCTACTAGCCGTTTGGGAAGAGAAGGAGCCGTTGAGGAGTGAAGCTGTTGGAACTGGCCGTTGGAACTAGCCGTTATAATCTGCAGAAAACTGCAGAAATGCACTACCGGTCGTCCGCCCGGACTTCCGGTCTGTCAACCGGCCTGTCAACCAGAGTGTAGTCCGGTTGTCACAGCTCACTGTAAAGACAGCCGGTTTGTCAACCGATTCGTCAACCTGTAGCTCAAAAATCCATCTAAATAATTTCGTTAAAGCATGAATTGAGCTAAATAAGTCTTTGTAAGGTTTAATCATTGAATTCAAGAGACTTATGCATTTGATTCAAGGCCTAGAAAATTAGTCCGAAAAAGGACTTAGCAATAAACGATTTTCTTTTGCCAAATAATAAAAACTTCATCATTATAATCATCAAAATAATAAATAGAAATGCATATAATTTTCCAACAAATTATCATGCATATATATTTTTCAACAACTCTTACCGGTATAGGATTGAGCTAATTGTTTACATAGGCTTTAAACATAATATTTTAAATAAAGACAAATGATAATGCCAAAACCAAAAATGTTGCTGTCAAAACTCATCCATGTGAGTTTACTTATTTCTCCTCCTTCCAATCTCACCCCACTTTTCTCTTTCCCCTTAACAAAAACCCAAACCCAGTTTCTTGTGTTTTGCCTTGCGATGATGAGACTCCATTATTGTGTTTTGCCTTGTTCACTTAAACCAAGGGTTTCCAGTGCAGTGAGATTCCCATAACTCGACAGAATCGAACTCGAAAACCCATTTCCACCGAGTAGCAATGCTGTCAATCCTCTAAGCTCTTTGATAAATGCAGGAACTCCACTGGTTAATCGACTCCCTTGGAGATCAAGAACGCTGAGTAGGCTACAGTTTGGGATCCCAATCAGAACAACGCCGTCGAACGTATTATTCGACATTTTCATCTCCTTCAATCTCGATAAGCTACTAATCGAATCCGAAATTGAACCCGAAAAAGAGTTACCCGAAATGTCAAACTCGATGACGTTGCAGAAAACAGAAGACGAGAGGGAGTTAGAGAGATTGTTGTGTGAGAGAGAAATCACTCAGAGATGAGGGAGTGCTCCGATGGATGACGAAACGACGCCGCTGAGGGAGTTCCCTTCGGCACTCAAGTGAAGGAGGGACAAGCAGTTTGATAGTGCCGAGGGCAGGGTCCCAATAAGGAAATTGTAATTGAGCAAGAAGAAGCGGAGGCGCTGGAGGTGACTGAGATTGGGTGGGGTTGAGCCATGAAACTCTATTATTTGGTTTTGCCTCACCCTGCGATAATGAGATCATTTGGTGGTGGAGAAACTAGGTTTAGTTTGTTCAGGAGAGAGAGAAGTAGGGTAGATTGGGAGGAGGGCAAAGAAGTAAATTCACATGGATGAGTTTTGACAGCAGCATTTTAGGTTTTGACATTATCAGCTGCCTAAATAAAATGACTAGCTTCGATAATCTGTGCTGACATCATTTCTGTTTGTCATGTATGAATATGATTTTTCCTTCTTAACCAAATAAGAGAAAATATTTTGCGGACAACTTTTTCGTGTGGCCTTTTAGAATAATATGATAAGAATAACAAGATCTTTACACGGATTCAAACAGAGTGAAAATTTGAGCACTAATTTTTTGAGACCGTTTATATAGTAAAAAATATGGTTAAAAAATTAAGTGGTCCAATTTTTAATCTGTTTGAACGGGAGTGAAGATCTTACTATTCTAATCATATTATTCTAAAGAGACATAATCAAATTTTGTGTTTAAAGCTCTTATAATCACTTTTCTGTTCCATAAAATTGCAAATGAATGGTTGGAATTTTTTATTTAATCAAAATGGCAACGTTTTGACAGTATAGATAGGGCCTCCTGTGTCCCAAACAAACGGGGTAACTGACTACGGGGTAACCGATGTAGTCGCAATTTGCATCGTTTTTTCCCCAAAACAAACGGGGTTACTCATGTTTTCGCGATTTGCTCCGGTTAGGCTTTTTTATCTTCTTCTTTTTGGGTGTTGACGACATACATCTCTGTCCCAACATCAATGTAAAACTTCTACCCTTTGCTTAACTTAAAATTTTCTCTAGAGAGAAAAAAACGTTAGTAATCTTTTACAATGCTAACTTTTTGTTAACTCATGTTCATATTTTCTACTAATACACCTTTTTTATTCCTCACGAAAGATTAACCCAAAAACTATTACAAAAACTAACCAAAAGATGAAATAATTTGTCTTTAAGAAAAAATAATTTGGGATGGGCTTGGCCCTTTTGAGCCTCGCCCTTTAGGTGTGTGGGCTTTTGACCCTTTTTGATGTTTTGGGCTTGGTTCTTAAGCTTTTTTTTTTTTATTTTTTTTTTATTAATCCTTGATTGGACTTTCTTTTCCCTCCTCCAACTTAATGTACACAAAAAATTTGTTTTGCCTATATAAAAAACAAAAAAAACTTGTCTTTAAGAAAAAGGGAAAATGACGGCACGTGACAGTGTTTTAATAATTAATATCCGCAAAGGACAAGATAAGAACATTTATTAATGTTAAAAATGTCTTTAACGGGTATTAATTATCAAAATACGTCCTTGGCTGTCATTTTCCCTACGAAAAATTAATTTGGGCGAAATTGCCTGCCTGTTAATAGGAGTATTAGCCTATTAGGAATACCGGGATTGGACGAGTAGTACTTTGCCCATTATGGATTGGACATGCTTTTTTAGTTCGCTTTTGCTATTGAACCATTTTTTGCAGGACCCAAATTCAACAACCCCTACACCGCCAGCACACTGATCGGTTGAATTTACGTAGTTTCCATCCGGAGTTTTTACTATCTTCTTGTGTAGAGATCAGATCAAAGGCTCTGGGTCTTTCTTTGGCTGGATTCTCTGTTCTACTTACCCTACCGCGGCAAATTTCTGAAGGTAAAATCTTTGGCCGTCTTGTTTTCAAGAGGGTAAGTCGTATACAAGCCAATGTAGCCAAGTTATAGCATTGGGCTCTGTTTGATGGATAGATTTGTGTTTTCTTAGGCTCTCAAGGATGAATTGAGCTTAATCAATTCTATTTTGTATTTCTTGATACGCTTTGTTTGTTTATTTGTTTGGCATGCCCAAACGGAGAACAATGCTTTAGCTTTGGAATTGGTTTAAAAAACAGGCCTTAGTGTCCCAATTTTATGACTCGCACTCTTCTGGATTGGGCCTGTCCTTCTCAGATTTGCTCCATATCTCTTGTGGTTGGTTGGCTCCGATGACTAAGTGTTTATACCCATTTTTGGCCAAAAATCAGAAAATGAATTTATTGGTTATAAGGTGGGGCTTGAATGTTAATCTGTGGCCTTGAAAAGCCTCACAATCAGTGGCCCACGAAATTGGGCCAATATGGGAGCTGAATGGAATTTTGCAAAGGATTGGGTCAGATTAATGTCCAAATTTCGTTATCATAAGGCCAAGCCTAAGATTGGCCAAAGACTGGGATTGGCCCACTAAGCCTGAGCATATTATCCAGGCCTAGCCCAGTTCTGAAAGGCAACAAGGCCTATGAATAGATCCAAATCAGTTGAGGCCTGGGTTTTTCTCACCAGGCTTGGGTTCAGGAGACTTACAATGGACGAAGGCCCACTTTTCACATTGAGTTTCGGGCCCAGGTAATAGATGGGCCTATTTATTTAAAAACATCACATATTTTGGCAGGAAAATGCCTTAAGCTGCTTGTAGGTCTAGAATGTTCCTGCTAGACAGGTCTGGGTAAATTGCTCACAAATAGCTCAAGGTCTGAATCGGTGGGACGCCATTCTTCAGCATGAAGCAAGGCCAAGGACGTGGCGTGAATGCCACCCTTGGAGATGCTAGTGAATGACTCTTCCAGACCTAAGCAAGCTGCTCACAAGCAGCTCACCCAGGTCTGCTTGATCTTTTGTTTCACAATCCTTCTTCCATAAGAAGTCAAGCTCAGAGGATTTGAGGGCCCACAAGAAGTGCAAGGTCTAATAAAATGGTAGGAAGACTTGGAGAAGTATTGGTCTTCAGCAATGGTGGGCCCGAAAGGAGTCCATTCAAGAAGTAGCTTGAGTGTTGAAGCAGCTCAAATGGCCTAGATGCTGCAAGAATGAAATTTTTTTTGCCCTTTTACAAAGTTTTATACAAAGAAGAAGGATTTCTCAGGCCTTTGCCGTTTTCTTGGAGTAAAAGGCACGTTTTGTTCAGGGAGCAGCCCCTCATTGGAGCATTTCGAAGATGCTCAAGCCCAAGCCTCTACTAGAAGGCCACATGGCAGCCATGCATTGCAGCATTTTGAAGCAGCTCAAGACCTGTAGCTCAAATAAATCACAGTTTTGGAGGCCTTGGCAAGGGTCCACGACCATCAAGCCCATGGCTTAGCCGAATTAAATTTCAATTATCTTTCAAACATTTTTATTTTTCGGTCCACGACCCTCAAAGCCTACGGCTCATTGCACTTTCATTATCAATTTCCTTTACTTTCAAAAGTTTAGCTTGTACTCAATACAACTTAGCTTAAGTTTACCTTGTTTCCCTTGTAATCAGACTTTATTAAACCGTTAATAAAGTTCTTTCATTCCTGTTTTAGGCCTTACTTTACTTTCTTCTCATTTTTCTAACAACGTTTAGGAAATTTTACGTCCTTTTCGTTAAGGCAGCCTACGAACCACCTCACGGTCTCCGCCCTTAGGCCGTGCACTTTCGTTTAGTCAGATTGAGGCCTCCAGGCCTTGATAACAATTCGGACGGCGATCCTGTCCTGGCACGCCCGCGACACCAGGCCGATTTGGTTTGACACTTGTTGTGGAAAACACTAAGTTAGTCTCAACTCAAATAGACAAAAACACAAACTTAGTAGGAGGGAAGAAGGCAGGCCTGTTAGTCGTACTTATAGGAGTGCCCCTACCTTGGAAGTCAAGATGGCCTGCATGTCGTCCCCGTACCAGGGTGACGACCACCACTATCTTGCTTGGTTGCTAGCCAGATCAAGGAATGCCCTTGAGCTTGTCGGCCGGCACGTTGTCTCGCCACGTGGCCGCACCGGGTTGGCCCCTTGCGCCTGTACCGACAACCGTTGAATGTGCCACGTGGCCGGACCTTACATTTAATGTGCGCCAAGCTTGTCGTTTACTATTTGGCCGTGCCACATGGCCAGACCGAATCGTTCCGTACTGTAGCACCTGATATTCACTGCAGTGTCTGATCGTGATCCGGACCATTGGCCCGACCAGTTTATCCCCTAATCGGACAGGGCAGCCCAAGATGTTCCCCTCCCATTAAGGTGATGGGCCAACCAATCCCAATCGGGCGATTGAGCTATGAATGATATTCTGGCCCACTACACTGAGGTTGGGTGATAAATGTGTGGTTCTTTTGGCTTAGTGAATTCCCATTTGGATGAGAACCTGTGTGAATTTGCACCTGCCAAAAAATCCTTGTGTGGAATCAATTTCATTTGTCCAAACTTCGTATTGTACTTTGTAACTTTGTTTCAAGTGTCTTTTTAGCCTGGTTGTTGAGAGTACTTCAGAACATGAAAGACTCATTTTTTTTTTTGGAATCATAAACGGTGTCATTGTGCAGAATCAGCAGTAGAGGAAACCTACTCCTGTAGTATAAACCATTTACAGCTTATTCGATTGGGGATACCGGATACGAACCCGGAAACTTGGATTACCTGCTTCTGCAGTAGGCCAGTTGTAAAAACTCTTTCTATTCAAGTCTTGTTCTATATTTCTATGTAAAGTACGAACCCATGTTGGAAAATTGTCCAGGGTGTGACTCCAGTGGATCAAGTGACCGTCCCTGAAAGTGCTGAGCAAATCTGTGTCTATTAACTCGAGAGTACGTATTCAAGAAATCAGGGAATGATTTATTATCTCTTTTATGAGCTTTGCATAGGTAGCATGTATGGCTAATATGCTCCTATTGATTAGCCTTTGTAAAGGGGAAACAGTACTAGAAGATAGCTCGTTAACAAGAGAGAGTGAAAACACCCTCCATTTTGAGTGGGAATCTCTCTTGGCCATCGAAACAGCAGACAACATTCTGAAAGTATAGTTGTTTTAGTAAATTGAAGGAGAAAAAATTCTCAGCCTTGTACCACTTAGGCTCCATTGAGTTATATGTTGAAGGTTAAGCATGTTGCTCAGAATTTTAGAGTAACTTTCTTCGGCAAATTTTCTTTCTCAAGTGTTTAACAAAATCGTTATGCTTATGACCATCATTCAAACTAGCAAACAGTGTTCGAAATGTTTCTATGGCTCGATCAGGCTTGACGATCAGGAGAAGCAAGATAGAATCAGGATTTGGCTGAAGTCTCTGGTGTTCTTATAGTTCATCAAGATCAAAGCTTCAATTAAGTACCATCAAAAGATTGGGTTCTGTCCGAGTTAACCAAAACATTATGAAAGATAATTTTCTTAGCATCTCACATAGAAACTGTTCAAATCTTCTTTCTCCCATCTTTCTTTTCTCGCTTGATCTTCCACTTCACATATTTGAGCAGTATAACGTGTTTTCCCGCTCATAAGTTCTGTTTTGAGGAGATTAAAGAAACTAAAGTTTCTACAACACCTTCTCCAAGCCATGCACCAGATTCTGAAGACAGAAGGGAATAAAGAGAGATTATTTACGAAGTACTGAAATGGAATCAGAAAGAAATTGCCACAAGATACAGATATTTGGGTACCTTAAGCCGCACAACTTTTCTGATAGCGATGATTAGGCCAGGCATGAGACACTGCACATCTGTGATATCATGTTTGAGGGAATAAACCTGTGACCAACAGTTCTCAGATGAGGTTATTTTGTTTTTATGTTAGGAGGGTATGATTCTCTTAAGTATGAGTAGGGCCACCAACCACACCTCTCCTGGACCGGAAAAGTAAACTGATGTACTCGATGGAAGCCCCGGAAGAACCATGCTGTGAACACGGACTCCATCTTCTCCCACAACTTGCCCCCGTGCCTTGCAAGACAAGAAAATTGCGTTTGAATCATGTCGAAGCTCTTGATTAGAAAAAATGGTCAAAAACAAAAGCAAAATTCTTGATTAGACAAGGATACTAAAATCCTTTATTTTTCATTCGGGTTTCGCTACTTGGTAACACTGAATTGGGCTCTCCATATTTATGTCATTTCCAAGTTCTAATCAGACTAACATCAGATATAGTTGACTCCTCTCATATTGGCTTCTTTACATTTATGGGTACCCAACGTGGTTCAGTTTTGAGTTTCTCCTTACCAAAACGTCTGTTGAAATATCCTCTTTGTTGTAGATCTGACCGAGGTTTGAGAGGTTGTTGGCGATTTGTATCGCGTCTGATGATGGAAAACCCTGTCCAGCAACAACATTTCCAGTACTGTCATAAATACTCATAATTCGAGGTATGAATATCTCCTTCTTTATATGGTCTAAATAATTTTTCAGCAGTAGAAAATAATGCTATTTTAGTCTTTGTTCGAATCCATAAAACGATGAATGTTTATAACGCATATGCTTACATCGGAAATAGCTCTACTCTAACCTGGAATGTAATTTAGTTGGAGTGGCTTGGAACTTATGAATGAAGAATATGCAACTGGGATTTACGACTTTTGAATGGTTTTTGACAAAAGATTTTGCTGTTGAATATTAGATTTCTAATAGATACATGTACACTACCACAAGTGCACTTATTCGTGCATGTTTTCTTGCCTCCCACATTTTGAAGGGATGCCACAGGTAATTTTTTGTATCGTGATTCCCGTATTGATTGATAAGCTCAACGGCTAGCTTCAAACTAGGTTGAATGTCTTGGGACTACGTAATGTAGGTGTAACAAAAAAAAATTAGAATGGTCTGAGGTCTAAAATGAATATAAAATGTTGATATGATGTTGCAATTTGATAAAAGTATTCTCTAACTTACCCCTGCATTTTGTCTGGACTCAACAATCTCGACATTTTTGTAGTGGAAAGATGCTGAAATTGCAGCTTGCTGGAGGAGTATAGATCCTATGGACAAAGTCGGCGCAATGAGACAGCCCTAAAACATCAAAATTCCAAAACATAAAGAATGAACAAAACGAATAAGTTCATCATCAAATCACAAACAAAATTGGCATACTCTGCACTCACATGGTACGGGGAAAGAAAAGAGAAACCAATGAAACAATGTGAAGTCTCACCCTGCGCTCACCATGGTGGCCTTCTCACAGAATGCCGATAGTGCTGCTACCGTTTCTAATTTGATCCGGGGCACATAAACCACACTTTTCATGCCAAATGCCGTTGCCTGTATAAATGAAAGTGTGAAAAGAAATGGGCTACGTGCATACTTTTATCTTTTGAGTGTTGTTATTGGTAGATGGCAGGGCAATCGGAACTTAACGTTGATTAAGAGAACTAACCTGTTTTACGTTATCGTAAACTGTGGAAGGGTCGGTAAAATCTACGACGACTGCTATTGCCTTTGACTGAAAGCAAAATACATTAAGTGAATGAAACGGATAACGAAAAATAAACTGGTTTGAATTGCAGTAGAAGTAGAATACCTGAGATATAGAACCTAGCACCATTGTCAGATCATTCACTATGGGTATTTCAAGTGGCTCTTCCATGTCGCAAACCTGTTAGAAGTACACAAATTAGAAGGAATGTAACACTGAAACAATTCAGAAGAATGAAGAACAAAAAAATGAAATGGTGAAATTAAAGAATCAGAAACATTTCCAATATCTTCTCCAACAAGGTAGGAATCCACTGCACCAGCCACTTCCATCCCTCTGGCTTTTGTCACTGCAACTACTGCTGCCCTTCCAATTTCCTTGGCTGCTCCATTTATGATTACCTCTTCCAACAAAGAAAAGAACTCTTAGTTCCAGTCCTGTATTAGTCATATAATCGGTTTACGACAAGAAGTAGAGTTGGGATTGGAGTTGCACCTTAATGTTGCTTTGAGATGGCTGCATTGAGCAAGAGATCGACGACGACGTTCTTCGTTTTACATTTCGATAGCTTTTATGGTTGGTAATATGAAATTGGCTGCTTAAGGTTGCCATGGCTGCTCCAAGCTATGTTCCTGATCTTATCTGAAGAGGGTTTAACATGTAGATAAAGTTTTCTTTCCTACCATTGCTGTTGTAGTTTTCAAGATAAGGTTTCTGAGCCTTTTGTTAAGCCTTGTTTGGAGGGACTCCATAGACAGTGACATTCATTTCTAAAATTTCCAATGAAACCCATGTCAAGTGGTGGGCACCAGGGACAAGGCTAGGCTGTAGCATCAGGCCCAGCATTATTTCTGTTTTTGTTTTCATTTCCTTCATATTTGAGGCATGCAAAGAACATTGAAAACATAACACAGCTGTCCGTGGAAATATATGCATCAATTCATTCATACTGTCATCTCACAAAACAGAACTTGGGTGGATGCTTAGCAGGTTCGAGTGACCCCCTACCTAAATGAAGACAGGACTAGACTCTTGTGTCTCTTGCCCAAAGCTACAATAAAAAAGTTAAAAAAGGACCGGTGGGGCGAAGGACGGTGAGCCCCAATGTTGACGTGATTCCTCCAACTACGGTCATGAGCGGAACAGTGGTCCCCGACTCCAACATCATAGCTGTTAATTTTTGACGAATCTCTATTTTGTTGTTTTTGTTTGAACTTTTTGGGTCATTTGTTGTATTTCCAGAACCGGAGAATCCCTTAGTGTTGTTTGGTTTATGATTATGTTTCGTTTCCTTAAAAAAAAAAAAAAAACTAAAAGGGAAAATATCATATCATCAATAGCACCCATCATCTCCAATGGACCTTATCATTCTAATCATGGAGAAAAGGGTTAGTTTGGCATTCTAATAGTAGCATATTGGACTGTACTGTTGGTACTGTGGACCAAAATAATACAGTAGAAGTGAATAGAGCAGGAAGCATTGCTGTATGAGCCTTCCTCCATCTGACAAGTTATCCGATGTTTTCGAGGGAAACTTTTATGTGGGCTCTAACACACATTTTTATGGTACCACATATTTCTAGTTTCTCGAAGAAATTGGATCCTCTCTAGTCCTTATATATAATTTGAATTGGACAAGACAGTTCAAATTTGGATCATTACATTGCTATGATTAATGGTTCAAAATTTTTTCCGCCTAGTCCTAAACTTGAACCGAAAATAATTGGAACCGTTTTTCGAATTTTCAACATCAGGCTTTGATGAGTTGATCCCACACCATTTTACAATAGTACATCATCCATTATGGTGGAGGACCAGTTACATAATTAGGTAAAAGAAGCAAAATCATGTGTGTGACAGATCAGCCACAGGTGTGATCCTGTCTAGACAAGTTCATGAGGTTTGACTTTTTTTAATTACTCAAATTACTAACCATTTCATGAGGGTTAATATACTTTAGTATTGTTGACTTAGGCCTCATTCCAGAACAAAAAATAAGTCTGTATTTTTTAAAAAGGCAATTTCAAACTCAAAAATAATGGGCTTATTAAAATCTAAAAATACGCAATATAAATCTTATTTAAAAGATTTCAGAGTTAATACTTTAGTATTGTTGACTTAAGAGTCTAACTTTCCACTATTCTCAATATCAGGAACCTTCCCGGTAGTTTTTTTTTTTCTCCCCTTTGGCTAACAGTAAATCTTATATCCCTCACTTATTTTCTATCTTATGACTATTAAAACACACAAGTCAATCCTCTGGGAAAAAAAAAAAAAAAACAATTGACTTCACTCGTAATTTGGGAAAATGGACTGCAATATTTAAGAGCTAAACTGGCCAATCAGATATTGTTGAATCACTCAGGCAATTGGTGTAATTACCTTACATATAATTACTGTAAGAGATAATCTTGTTTTGGGTATAGTGACTTTATCAGCCACTGCCAGATGTTTGAGCTAAACTGGCCAATCAGATATCATTGAATCACTCAGGCAATTGATGTAATTACCCTACATATAATTAGTGTAAGATAATCTTGTTTTGGGTATAGTGACTTTATCAGGCAATTGAATCATCTGTTAGAGAGCAAGGCTAACAAAGATAGTAAAATCTCAACCATGTCGGATTCAATTCTTCTCATTAGCAACTCTTGGGGCTATCTCACCCTAGACGTAAGCATGTGGAAAGACTGTGGTAAGGGCTGTAAGAATTAATTCGAGATGCGCGCCAACTGGTTCGAGACATCCTGCATTAACACAAAAAATCTCAACCTAAGAAATGACTATATTTTTTAGAGCTTCAAAGAAATGACTATTGAGTTTGCATTCTGTGCCAAAACAGGAAAAATTGTAGAGTTTTGTTAACCCAAGGTGATTTGGTGGTCTTGGTCTAAGACTTAAGTATTTGCTTCTTTCTACCGTCTCAAGTTTGATTTCCCTTGCCGGCAATTCTTGGGGTCACCTTATCGCTCGCTTAAGCATTAGAAGAGCTGTGGGGAGAGGCTGTAGAATTAGTCTGAGATGCGCATACGTAAGTTGGCCCGAAACACCTGCATCGTAAAATAAAAGTAAAACTGGAAGTGTTTTGTTGCTACTCATATCCCAAGTGGGGGAAACTGTTTGTTCATCTACAACACAGCACGTGATAGGCCCAGAGACCGTCGGGGTAGATTTAATTGGAAGAATCTTCAGAAAACCAATTGTAAGATCTTTCATTCATTGTCATTTGTCATTCTGGTGGTTAAATTTGTAATAATGGGTAATCCTTTTTTGAAGTGAATGGAAACGTGCAAAATGAAAATTCAAAAAGTTCACTCGGGGTTATTCTAATGAATAATCACAAAATGCATTATGCAATTGGCAGCCAAGAATTTAAAATGCAAATGCAAAATGTAAAAATAAGAGTAAGTTTACCAGGAAATAGGTAAACAAACGATATTTGTTTTACCTAACCAAGGTGGGAAATTTTAAGCTGCAGCAGCATAGGTAAATTACAATGTAGAGTTCCTTTGTAAACAGTACTTCACTTCTTCTACCGAAGAACTGTTCATTCGGTGCCCTTTGTTTATTCTTTTTCCTCTCTCTCTCTCTCCAACCAAGAAAGAAATGGTTCTGAAATGAAGAAAGAAATGACATTTTAATAGATGATAGGAAAAATAGATAGTATTTGTGTAGTGTTAAAAAAGATATGAGTAGAAAATAGGTATAATAATTACATGTCTCCTAAAAAGATTAAAGATCACATTTTAGAATTCGGTACGAGGCCCATGTAGAGGGCAACTAAAATTCTCTCCCATTAAGCTTGATTTAGCACTTAATTGACACTTCTCAACCTTTGGGGCGGTAGTTCAAGTGACTGAGACAACTGGGTTAAAAAAAAAAACCCTCCCCCTCTCACCAGTCTGAAACCTATATATGATCAAGTAGTTGGGCTATAAAGGCCTCATGTCCCCTTGCATTATGGGTGGGGTTCTAATGACGGCTTTCATGCGACATGGTAATTAAAAAAAAGTATTTTAATCTTTAATCAGGTCTATTATGACTAAAATCCAGACATTCTATAGCTGGTGGGTTTTCTACCGTGAGTGTGCGCGCGCGCGGGGAGGGGGGTATGGATCCGGACATTCTATGTACTATGTAAAAGTTTAGTCCACCTTATTTTTTCTTTTTTAGCTCAACCCACCCTATATGAACTTATCATAGATATTGACTCAAATTCGTTAATAATTAATTTCTACTCTCTAAAACTATGTGGGGCACAACTTTTTTTTTTTTTTTGTACCACTTTAATATTGTATTTTCTTTTGTTTATTTTTAACATATACTCCTATTTTTGAACAAGTTTGCAAGATATTAATTATACAACTCTTTTGGGTTAAATTATATATTAATTTATTAAATTTTAAGTTAACTCAATATAGATTGGATTTCTGGTTCCGCCCTTGTTGCTGCGGTCACCCCAGTCCACCCTTTTTTCCATGGCAAAGAAAATTGACCGCTGTGTTTGATTGCCATTTTATTTTTGTTTTAGTTTTGTTTTTCAATCATTACCCTATATTTTTCTCCAATCATTACCCTATATCTCCGATTATTAATTTCATTTCTCTCTATATCTCTCTCCAATCATTATTCTATTTCTCTTTCTACCCACTACCAAAATTAAACTAAACTAAACTACCAACCAAACAAAACCGTCGCATTTCTCATGTTTTATGGTCCCTATGAGCATCCAATCGCCGCCTTTCAACTGTTGATGAAAAGTTAAGGGACCGAGTCGACCGACAATTACCATTGCCACTAATCTTATGCTGTAGTTAACTTAAGACTTCCCCCGTAAGTCATTAATTAACGTTTTTTTTATTATTCTCTCTATTATTTTAGTACTTCAGTGGTCGGTACCCTGTCCCTGGTGTAGTACCATTTTATAAACCAACTGCCCAAAGACCAAGGCTCCTCTCTTAGTTTTAAATTTTTTAGCCATCTCAACCCCAATTTGATAATAAAAACCTTCTATTTTATGTAGTAAATCAAAATAAGTTACCGATAAAGAAATGATCAAAGCATATTTAGGTTTTAGAGATAGACGAAAAGGATATGAGTGAATTCAAAGGGGTGCATAACCCGCGTATATATATCTTGCATATTTAGCTGAATTGAAATATTACTCTCATTCAAAGTAATTCTATGCGCGTAATTTTAAAAACATAACATCAGACACAATTGTATCCGAAACGGTTCGATGTCTTTGGGTTCGCAAGGATTGTCCCGATTGCGGACAAACTCATCATGGAGTATGAAATTGTGTTTTAAAATTGCGTGCAGATGTTTTTCCCCGTACAATATGGTAATGTTGAAACTCCAATCATAACTTGTTTATTTACAGTTAAATTAAAAACTCGTTATTAATAATATTGGCATCTGGACAAACCAACCGACGGCCGCCGTGGTTTACTTTAGTTTAAGCTTGGTTTGGATATCTCCAGGATTAGATTAGAGAAGAATACGTTGCACCGTCTCTATCGGACCACGTATGCGTGGGAGTATCTAATATTTCCCACCCCGCAAAAAGATCAATCCCCACGTGAGAAACACCGATCCGCAGTCCAGAAACTGCCACGTGTAAGTTGTCGAGTTTGGTTTGGATCGGACGGCTTAAAAGTGTCGGTGCCTCTGGAATGGGTCGTAGGAGAGAGAAAGTCAAGGACAGGGGGGACTTTCCATTCCTGGCGGTAACCGACAATCGACGCCTGTGGATTTCCAAGAGTGTGACGTAAGCGACTGTATCTATATTATTCCGTTCACGTTAGTAATTAACTTATACATTAGTATAATTTTTTGGTTTTGTTTTTATTCAATTTTTTTCGTTTTTTAGTTTTATACCAAATTTTTATGTGATATGAGTGAGTAAAGACGAGAGGAATCAAAGAAATAATAAATTATGACTTTTAAATAAGTATTTCGGAAAATATTCAAGAAAAAGCTCAAAAAACTTTTCTGTTGGATATTTTCCAAAATACTTGGATAAAAGTTAAATTTTTTTACTTTTCCGATTTCTCTCGTCCTTAATTACCTATATCACATAAAAATTTGGTATAAAACTAACAAAAGCAAAAAAAAAAAAAAATGAATAAAGACAAAATCAAAAAATTATTCTGCATAAATTAATTGTCAGCATAAACAGTATGTGAATCATTAGATGGTTCTCGGGGACTCCCCTGCGAAATGACCTTTGTTTGGTTTGGCTTTGAGGGAGGTTTTGGGTGTAAAGAGCATATAGAAATAGATAGAGAAATAAAAATAATAGAAAATTTATTAGAGACTATGTGCAAAGAAAAAATATTGGATTTCTAGACACAAACCAAACATGGTGCCCTTGGCCTCAAACTCTTCTCTATCTCAAATTTATATGGGCTTCACATTTTATGGTGACGACACTACTAATATGTGATGAAGAAAGAATTTGGAGCACCACGTTACGATGATGCATTAGGAGCATTGAGGCATTGGTTTTTTTTTGGAGGGGGTGTATTCTTTTCAAGTGATGATCCTATTGTGCAATGCGTGTATAGAGGGATGATCCACTACAATGTCGTTGCTTTTTGCAATTTGTGTCATTCATTTTTGTAGGCCTCACCTGTTCTTCATCTGAAAAAAAATTAAATTGATCGAACATCTCTATTTACTTGAATGAAGTAAAATAATTAACACACTGAAAAATGGACAGGTGAATCTTAGCCCCGTTTCACTAAGGGAAAGAAGTGCTTATTTTTTGAATTAAAGGTAATGTAATGAGAGAGAATAAGTATTTACAAAATAAGAATCTTAGCGGAATGGATCCTGAAGTTCCGTTTCCGCGAGCCTAAAAGTTGTAAACAACTTTTTTGTTTTGTCTTATGTTCAACTTTTTGACCTTTTAATTTATTGGATATTTCCAAAAATATACTCCACTTGTGTAAAAGTTCTAATTTATTACTTTTTCAATTTATCTCGTCGAAACGAAATAATATTACATAAAAATTTGGCGCAAAACTAACAGACGCGAAAATAATTTGAATAGGACGAAATAAAAAAAAAATTTGTTGTCTGTAACTTTTTTTTTCCAGAAAAAATGCAATTCATATAGTTAAGGAAACAGATACAAACTGCGCGGCCCATAGGCCAAAACAAATAACGAAAGTAAAGTATACGCTATACAACATGCACAAATCATAGGTTAGCAGAAACATGGGCCATTTAATGATGTATATGTGTAAATGTCTATTTTTTATTCGTCTTGTCAAGACGAACCAATAATACATAAAAATTTAGCATAGAATTAGAAAAATAATAATTTATAGTCTACAACTTTGAAATTAATGAAAACGGTGCCATTTTAAGGCCCCGTTCCAGAACGGGAATAAGCTCCTTATTTTTTAAGAAGGCAATTTCAAACTCAAAAACAATGTATTTATGCTAATAATTTTCTTACCACTATGAATCTTGTTTAATAGATCTCATCAAGATCTTTAATACGGTGCAAAAAAAATAAAAAAATTATTTTTCATTTACATTATTTTTTAGTTTAAAAATGTGAAATAAACTGCTTATTTTTTAAGAAGGTTTCTGGAACGGGGCCTAAGTTGTATATAGATGTCTATTTCACAACTGAAGGCATTCATAATTAAAAATATACAACTGTGATCTGTGTTTGACAATGCTCATAGATCACTGAATAATTACTCGTGTACCAAGTCCCCGTCCGGTTTTTTGTGTTCTTTATTTGGGATGTGTTTTCAAGGAAAGACAGTTGCGTCCTTGACTTTGGTAGAGTTACGTGAAACTGGAAAACAAACTAGTAGTAGTAATTGAGAGCTACGGGAAATATAGGTAAACCATACTCCCTCCGTCCTCATTTATCGGTCCCTAGGAATTTTCCAACTTCTTTCAACTTCTTTGAGGAACGCTATTATTGCGCTTGTCATATTTTTTTCTTTTCTTTTTACCCTTCAAAACACTATTATTGTATGTAGGTGTTTGCTTCATTCTAAGGTTTCAGATTCGATTGTTCTTACCAACAACTTTTAGGGCCACCACACCCCGTACATAAGCATGTGAAACGACTGTGAGAGGAGCTGTAAGGATTAGTCCGAAGTGTGCGTAAACTGTCCCAAGGCACCCTGCATTACCACGAAAAAATTTAGGGGTAAAAGAGTAAATTTATCACTTTTTTAATTACTTTTTAACATGGATTGATAATAGGACACTAAAAAAGTGGTAACTGGAACCAAAAATTCGGGACAGAGGGAGTACATTCCAAGAGTTAAAAGGAGACAAAGAACACCAGTTACCGGATACGGCAAGGAAATGAGGACCCTTTTACTAGTGTGAAATTACATGCATACCCATTCGAAAAGCTGACAACTTACACACACATATGGGGGAGGACTGGCGATTAAGGGGTCCAAATGTTGGTAAGCTCATTTGGAAGGTGCAACTAGTGCAATTAAGCAAGATGCTGCACCTACCACCTATGTATGTCATCTTTGCCTTCGCCTTTGTCATTCCCCTTTTTTTTTTTTTTTTTTCTGTGTGTGGTAATTATGTCAAATTTAGCAATTGGTGTGGTTGCTCGGACCAACTAATCTAAGGCTTCATACAGTCGTTGGGAATGTTGTGTGAAAAATTGGTTCTCAGGAAAATAGAGAGGTGAGATAAAGAAAAAAGAAATGTATTTTCCTGTGTCTGTTTCGTTGACAAGAAATCTTGCAGGAAAACAAGAATTCCTTCATTTTGGCAAGACCTATTTTGCAGAAAAATATTTGCCAGTGAAAAAGTTGAAGCTGTGGATCCTACAATTTTCCTGGTAAATAAACACACAAAAAAATTAATTTTTCTGTCATTTCCTGTCCTTTCCGTGCAAGAGAACGGGGCCCAAGTGTACTAGCACACCTCGACTTACTCAGGAGAATGACTCCCACTGCCAACTTGCAGCTGCTCGTTTTGCATTTGTTAAAAAATCATCTAAGATCGGCCATACTTTAATCAACAAGGGGGAAAAAAATATATACCTGCCAATTTTAGCTTTTCTCTTATTGTTGCAAGGTCATGATTCTCCCCATTGAATATGTTCGAAAATTTCAGAGAGAGAGAGAGAGAGAGAGAGAGATGAGCAGAGTTTTAGAGCTCTGATCAATGATTGAAAATGAAAGAGTACTCTTCAGAGTAGTTAGCTTAAGATGTGATCTACTATTAACATGGATGGGGAGTGAATGAGATAATGATAATTAAGAGTAACTAATATAATCTCTACTGTTTTCCCATAATAACAGTTTATATAGACATATTTTGGAAGTATACAAGTTCAATTTTGTGGGGACAATGGTGGCAACAAAAAGTGCACAAAATCTATCTCTCTTTTAAAAAAGAGAAGACACCAAAAGGCATATTATTTACTCCACGGAGTATTTTTTTTTTGGGTAATGAAGAGTAGTCTCCGGGTCAGCTTGCGTGCTAGTCCCTCATCAGCCTTTGCTAACCCAAAAGGTTTTTACGCATGGGGTGGTCCCGAGAACTTTTCCAAAAGGCATATTCTTCTATATTTTCGTATACTACATAAGTAAATTTTTATTGATGTTAAGCATGTAAGAGAATTATATGGAGTCAAATTAATCATATGAGGTCCCCAACAAACTAATCATACTCTATACAAGCTTATCCTAAACGAATTCCAGGCGCAATAAAATAAATCAACAACGAAAGACTCTTAATGCTGCTCAGGCGCAAAAGTGACCAACTACATTAGCCTTGGTTAATTAAGTCAATTGGAAAGTTTTTTTCAAGACGACAACTCATGTTAGTTGTCGATTTACGTCTGGTTTCAACAATTCAATACTCAATTTGACTCGACTTGTTTACCGTCTTATTTTTCAATTAAAAATTCAAAAAAAAAAAAGTGTGTGAATTGGACTAACCAACGAACTACACGATCTTCATGCTTATAGTGACTCCACATCAAGCATCAAATTACTATGAAGAAATAAAACCTTAAAAAAAAAAAAAAACCCTTACAACACAACTTAAGGATGAAAGGATGGAATTTGATTCCATTAATTTAAGGAAGTTACAACACAACTTACCACGTTTTTCACACGGATTCCATTAATTTAAGGATGGAATTTGATTCCTAAAGTCTCCTTGATCCAAGTTTCCCATCATGAAAGGAATTAAAAGCTAAACAAATTAAATTAAATAAAATAAAAGTTCACAACTTTTAAAGAAAATCACCCATTTTAAAAATCAATGGAGTCATGGAGATCGATCCTTGTCAAATACTCCATTCTTTTGGAAGTTGTATCCTCTCAACAACAAAAGACATAAAGGGAAAAAAAGTTGATGTCATTTACTATTAATCTTCAGAAAAAAAGAGAGGCCCTCTCCAAGTAATCATTGATTCTATTCTAATCTCAAGATTAATCATATGCACAATATATTTTAATATATTGATATATTTTAATATCGTAGTTGGACCGTGGTGACGGCCATCCCCCTGGACGGTAGCTATGGCTCGAACCGAACATTTCACGACGGGTCGGCACTATCACTTGACAAAGTTTCCTTTCATAAAAATTTAACAAAAAAAAAAAAAAAGGAGTTAAAAGGATAGAAAATGATTTCCGAACCAAAACAAACATTATTATCCTACACCTTTCATAATATGCAACATATTCTCCAAAAATCCCAACATAACAACGCTCATGGTGCTGCCCCTCAAAGGGACAGCACGCCCCCTGAGTCTACTTAATACATCTGACCCGCAAGATGGTATAGTACTATAGTTGTTTGGAACTTCAATCCGAAATGGCTGAAGGGTAAAAGGAGCAGTGTTGAAGTCTAAGCATTCTGTGACTATGTGGGGGAATCCGACCATCATCTTTTCACAGGCCGCGGAAAACCGAAATGTTGTTAGGTTTAAGTCACATAGGCGTGCGTATGAACAAAAAAGTGAGAGTGCGAGTGCGAAAGCATATTTGAAAACATATTAAACTACTAAACTTGTGTGAACCAATATTAAAAACGAAAATGCAAAGCAAGGATTGAGAGCGATAGCGGAATGAGATTCAAGAAAATTATGCAACACACACATTATTCAGACGGAAAGTCATAAGTTATTAACCCGTGTAGGGTTCGACAACGGATTGGACAACACAACCACATATACCCGATTGCGATCCATCACCGGCTTTTAGTGCCGGTGAGTACAAGTCCACATCGGAACTGCCAAAGCCCACACTCTCCCCTCGATACCGACACTTTAATCTCCCTCTCTAAAACACACTTTCTATCACTTATGATCTTCATAATTAACTAAGAAAATCATTGGTTCCACCCAAATTACCATTACACCCCTCCTTACTCTTCACGCCGACGGAATTGGGAAAGGCCCCCCTCTATTATTGTCTACCCTTGGACCCCTGGTGAATCGAAAAAATACAAACAGGTACGTACACTATTAATGTTGTTGTATCCCTATTCGATTTGGGTTTTGATGAAGATTTTTTAGAGTGGTGAGTGGATAGTGATAGGATAAAGAAAATTTATTGGAGATCGTACCCAGAAATTTTGAGATTCCAGAACGAACAATGCTGTCCATTGGCATTAAGGTATCCTCCATGACCATATAGGAGTAGAGTTGTATTTCCGTTGCACAAAAGAAGTACAGAAAATCTTTTTCACGGTTCTGTTGTGAAAAGTTGTTTACAACGCTAATCGCGGCTGTTCAAAAATGTTTTAGATAGTCTAGATACTTTTTCCAGGAAAGGTTTTATTAAAATCTGAACCTTTCAAAACACTTTTGAATAGTTGCGATTGGTTGCCGTGAATAAGTTTATCTAAAAAAAGTATGAGTAGAGTCCACGGGGTAGCTCCATAATTTCAAGCTTTGTTTGTAACTTAAGAAAATAAAGTAAAAAGAAGAGAAAATAAATAATTAAGAAAACAAACGAGAAGGAAAGTTGAAGAGAAATGGGGAGAAAAATTGAAATGAAATCCAAAATTTTCTCTTCTCTTTTTGAAGTACCAAAAAACAACTTAGGGGAAAATCTTAAAATTTTCTCTTCTCTTCTACTTCTTTCCACAAGTTCAAACATAGCCTTTGTTTAGAAAGCGGCGGCCCTGTAGTAGTGAGCAAACTCACTAGATGGTATAATGAGTAATTACATCCGTCTATCTTAGCAATCAACGATCCAGATTAAAAATATATATATTCTTCCCTGGAAGAGTTTCTTTTAAATTCGGACATTTGAAAATGCTCTTAGACGACTGTGATTACTCACTACCTTGGGTCCGTAGTTTAGCACTAAAAGATTGTATTTTTTTGGGTTGAAAATTTATTGGACTTCGTTTACTTTATTTTTTTGGAGCTATAATGTCTAATTACTCACACGCATTAGTAAAATTGTCATTTATTTTCACTTGGTACGAATGATCTTGTGCAAACACTTTAGAAAAAAAGAAGTTACACTTACAAAATATAAAATTTTAGTAAATTTTTCTACCGCAAAGGATTTACTTGAACCCATAAACCTATGGTGGAGCCGTCCCACGTCTTGTAATAAAATTGTCCTAACTTTATTACGTAATTTGTTTAATAAAAAAAAAACACGTTTGATGCAATAACTCTAGAAAACAAAAATTTATGACAAAATTAAAGCTTTTAAATTTTTGTTAAAACTCGAACAATTCAAATAACCAGATTAAAAAGTACTCCTATTTCATGAAACACCAAAATACTACTTCATCTGTCTCATTTTCATTGTTTATTTCTAAATTGCGTGACATTTTTTACTAATGGCTTATATCTTTCAATCTTTAACATTTTTTTACAATTTGGTTTTATAAAACTAATCAAGATTTATTAAATAAAATCTATATTATACTATATTTTTCAAAATTTACAATAAAAAGACATAGATGAAAAACATAAAAAAATAAACAAAATAATGAAAAATGAAAAAAAGACGGAGTAGTTTAAAAAGTAGTAGTACGGAATATATCAGTATCAACCCAACAACAGCCTCATATTTAACTTTCTCTCCCTTTCTCTGATAACCTTCTAACAGAAGCCTAATAATTGGCAGCTTTCGTGTCCCATCACAGAAATTTTTTACAGAAACAATTTATACTCCTACTCCATTGTTAATGGCAATATACTAATACTCGAGGGGTTCACGATCGGCGTCTTACTTATATATACTTATAAATCTGCTAATTGTTCTCTTCGCTGTGCATTCAATTTTTTTAATATTTCGTTTCTCTCTCTACCCCTCTCCTCCTTCCGGTCTTCTCCAGACCAAGAAGAAGAAATAGCAGAGAGAAAATTCTTCAATAATTCCACATTCCTTCCATTTTCAGACTCATACATCTCTTAACGTCTTTCATTCGTTATCCGTTGTGTCCAGATTGTCGTTGGGTTCGATAATTTTTTGAGGGTTTAATCGACTAGGCTACATTTGGGCCGAAAGAGATCTGGAGATTTCCTTGGAGAGAAATTAAAGCCCAGAAAAGTCCCTGTTTTTACGGGACGTTTGAGCCGATCGACGACTGTAGTCAGGCGATCTATCTGCCGGTTTTCTTGGCGAGTAAGATTTCGAGATTCTTGAGTGCGATTTTAATGTTTCTTTCCTTCAACGCCCCTGGTTCATATCCAAATGGGGATATATGAAAAAGGAGATTGCGAGTGACTGCGCGTTTTCTCTCTCCACGTAATTCATTTTTCTCTCTCCTCTCTCTTGGGAATTTGACGCGTGTGGTGCTGGGGCGATGAGGACGGCTGAAACAGGCGACGACTCTTGCAGATCGTGAGAAAGTCAAACGATTGGTACTACTCCGTCGTGCTTTACCCGTTTCGGATTCAAACCACACTCGACCCGTTTGCAACGGGGTGAAGATGATGAGAATGAAGACTAAAACAACACCGCCGCCGCCGCCGCCGCTGCCGACGACCAACGGGAGCTCCGCCGCCGGTGAGTGGGAGGTGAGACCCGGAGGAATGCTGGTTCAGAAGCGAACGGATTCCGATCAAACCCGTATCCCACCGCCCACCATCCGGGTCCGGGTCAAATACGGGTCGGTCTACCACGAAGTGAACATCAGCTCCCAAGCCTCCTTCGGTATCCTCTAAATTCTCTGTCCAATGGGGTTTTCAAGTTTTTTTTTTTTTTTTTTGTACGGCAAAAGTTTCATACTCCATATCAAGACGACTATAAATATGTGACGGAGATTGCAAGTTGCAGAGTGGCCTCGGTGCCACGATACAGTGAGATTCAGTCCTAAGAAATGCATTAGGAGAGTGGAGTTTCGAAGAGTAAACGAGGACTCATCTAGTGCTGCTCGCATAAACTCAACCTATTCCTCATCCACCCCATTTGTAAATGGATTTTTTTCAAGTTAGTCCATTGATTTTGATGAATTTATGGATTTTGGGATTATTGCAGGGGAATTGAAGAAGATGTTATCAGGGCCCACGGGCTTACACCACGAGGATCAGAAGCTGATGTACAAGGACAAGGAGAGGGACTCCAAGCAGTTCCTCGACATTGTTGGGGTCAAGGACCGAACGAAGATGGTGCTGGTTGAGGACCCAATTAGCCAGGAAAAACGGTACCTCGCGATGAAAAAGACTGCTAAGATGGAAAAGGCTTCGAAATCGATCTCTGATATCAGTTTGGACGTCGATAGGCTAGCCGGACAGGTATAATTTTGCTGTACTTGGTAATTTTGGGAAGCATTTTTTAGAGGGTGATAAGTTGGTTAATATAGTGTGAGTCGAATTTTTCTGACGGAATTTTGGTTGATTGGAATTGGGTAGGTATCGGCTCTTGAATCGGTGATTTATAAAGGTGGGAAGGTTGAGGAGAAGATGTTGTTGAACCTGATTGAAATGTTGATGAATCAGCTGATTAAATTGGATGGGATTGTGGCTGATGGGGATGTGAAATTGCAGAGGAAAATGCAGGTAGTCTTGACTCGGCATTCAGGATGTGGATTTTTAGTTTTTGCCATGTGAAACATCAGTTGTGTGAGAAACTGACTCAAAATTTCCAATTTTGGTGTCACCTACAATGCAGGTGAGGAGAGTGCAGAAATATGTTGAGATTCTTGATGTGTTAAAGGTCAAAAACTCGACGCCTACGAGCAACGGAAGCGAAATTCCACAACAGCAATCACCAGTTCAACAGAATCAACCACAGAGGCGCTCAAATGGGGAAATTTCTTCCCCGAATCAACCTAAGTACTCAAATGGACAAATTTCTCCGCCAACTCAACAACCGAAGTACTCGAATGTAGAAATTTCTTCCCCGAATCAACAACGGAGGTACTCGAATGGGCAAATTTCGTCCCCAAACCAACAGCATCATCAACAGAGCTACTCAAATGGGCAAATCTCGTCGCCGAACAAGCAGCACCAGCCGAGGCATTCGGTTGGGCATTCGCCAATCCAGACGGAGCCCCAACCTCAACAGCCGTCGAGGCATTCAGCTTCCGGCGCAGCAGTGGTCATAACCACGCAATGGGAGACGTTCGATCCCGCCCCACCTTCAACATCGAACGCCAGTAATCCAGTACATCCTAAATTCAACTGGGGCTTGCTTGAGTAAAGCAATGGTTGAAGCATATGTTCTAGTGTGTGCGGATGCGTGCTTTTCAAATTGTGTCAAGTTGGTTTGGTGTCTATTCTCCATTCTTTTGTGTATTTAGATTTTGCTAGCAAACCCCCTTTCTCAATTGTTATTCAGCAATAAATGGGGTTTTCATTGACAAAAGATTATACATTGTTCTTCTTCTTCTTCTTCTCATTTTCCTTGTTGTCCTCCTAAGCCATTGCCAATTTGCCATTTTATGGTTGTGGCATTGGCAGTAATGATAATAGTATATGTATGTACATTTGTCACTTGAGATATAATAAGGATCTTAAGTGAAGGATAAGTGCATTATGGGCTCAGACCTCTCTCTCTCTCTCTCTCTCTCTGGTTGTGTGTGTGGCTTAGAGCAGGTCAATTCTACTTCTGGGACTTTCTAGTGGTTGGTGCATGATGATGAATGTGGTATGCCTTTCTTCTTGGTAAGGATAGAAGATGACAATGAAGAGAATATGAATGAAGGATAATCTTGTTCTCAAATCAACTAACCCACTCAACTGATAGGAAGAGAAAGTTTAATTAAAAAGTGATCTAAATGATGACAGTCGATTAGTTTAAAAAAATTTCAAAGAGATGTGCGTTTTTGGATCCCTGTAACTTCAAACACACTTTTTCATGTAAAGAAGCTGAAAACTTGGCGTCTTTTGCCCATTGTAATGAGCTTAGGAAGTGAAAGCTACGACGAGCAACAAAAGCGGAACCGTTATTTTATTTTTTTGACAATCGAGGGTGTTCGGATTTAGCTTATGCGCAGTCAAAGGCAAGCCATCCACTCTATCTGGGATCAAATCCGACGAAAGTCCATAGAATTCCCAAGTTTTCCTAGAAATACGACAAGAGATTGCGTTTTACGATGACATGCAGACAAATGTATAAAGTCTGTTTTTGACTTTATGGATTATGTGCGGACTGTCGGTAGAACTAAAATCAGGTTTAAATTGAAGGAATCCATTCTGAGTTAAACTCAGATAAAGTTAAATATGTATTCTGCTGTTGACGAGTTTTGAGACACGGTAGAAGGGTGGGAGTCACAAAATGGATGCACATCTGCACTAGAGAGAAATGTGGGAACTAAATAGGAATTATCTGTCGAGAGGGAGAGACAGATAAAATCACTTTAATATGCAGACTGGGAGGCACAAAATTGAGCTTACGTAGTGGCTACTTGATGACAATTTCATTTTGAATAAGAACCATCGGGATGGTAGTTCAAGTGGTTGAGCCAGCCCGATTAAAATCCTCTCCCCGTCCCACCGTCCTGAGTTCAAGTTGACTTAGGATTAGATGGTTGGGCTATGGAGGCCTTACGTCCATTTGCATTTCGGTGGAGTTTTGGGTGATGGGTCCCGCAACGTCATGATGGACAAATATGTCCTTCCTCACCGGGTCAACTATGGCTCAGATCCGGACATTTCAGGACAGGTGGATTCCTCTATCATTCTGTGGTCACGCGCAAAGGAGTTAATTACGCTGGTCGCCCCAACCCACATTTCCCTTGGACTCTTGAACTTTTGAAGGGGTAGGGGGCTTTGCGTGCGTGCCAAATTTCTTATTATTATTTCCTATTTTGGCTGATTTCCAAAGATTTAGCACAACAGCAGGGTAATACCTAACACAAAGCATTCTTCAAAAGCCATGCACTTGATTGCCAAGGTCCCAAAACTAGAAAAGAAGGTGAGAGCTTTATCTCAGGTCCAATAGAAACAAGCTTGGACAAGTGCACACCAAATATTAGGAAGAACCAATGGTATGCGAGGGTTACCCATAAAGTTGGACAAACCAGCAATAATTGTGCACACCAACTTTTAAATATTAACCTATAGGCAGTTTTGCTATAATTCCGTGTCCCACAAGGAAAATCTAAACAACAGCGCACGTAGGTACGTCAATAGATACATTACTGTAATATGAAGCTAAAAGTTGGGAAAATTCGAAAAACAACCCCGAAACTTCTTATTTTAAGTTTTAATATGTATGATCTACCACTCGAAATCAAATTCGTCGCTTGTATACGAACAAAAACTCACAAATCCTTCGGTGAAACTAAAAAATATCGATCCCGGCCTAATCTCCTGATGCACATAGTTAAGGAAATTAGCTGAAGGAATCTCTCTCTCTCTGTTGTGGTTGTTGCATAATGATTATCTTTTATACCTTGCTTCCCAGGGAGGATGCAAGATGAAAAAGAAGGGGAATATATGAAAGAGCTAGTTGTACTCAAACAACTAATCCACTCATCAATTGACAGAAAGGGAAAGTCTCATTGTAAAGTTCCTGCAGGAAATGATAACGGGGGATTATTTTAACCCTTTAAACAGACCCGTGTTTTTGGGATCCCAGTAACTTGAAAAACACTGAAATTTCCACATGATCAATAAAGCTGAAATCTTTGGCATCTCTTCCAGGCCACTTCTAACAGCATTAGGTACCAAGTGCCCACTACCAGCAACCAGAGAGTTGAGCTACTTCAGGATTACGCCTCTGCTAAAGTCTATAAAATTTTCAAGTTCCTCATAAGAAAGAGATATAATAAAGCCTCGATCGATCGATTCTGTTGGATGAGGCATGGGTTAGGGTGGGAGTGTCGGTACGTTTCACCGAATGATATGATCAATGGATATTATTAAAGCAAGTATGAGGAAGTGTAATCCTGTTGCTTAAAAAAAGTTCAAAAATCTTTATTCCTCTTGGTCCATGAATGAGTTCGCGACAGAGGTTTCTGTATCGTAGGGGTTCCACTAATTTTCGCGGTTTAGGTCAAAGGAATGCATTTTTGAAAGCTACAAATTGTGGATCCTATTCTTCAAAAAAAAAAAAAAGAAAAAAAAGAAACGTTTTGCTGCAGGAGAAGGGCTGGTTTTGGATGCCAAGTTTTTTATTTCCTTTTCTGATCTGTCTCCAAAGATTCATTAGAACATAAGTACTGCAATACTCAAAAAATGTATTTTGTTCCTGAGCTTCCCTTGTCGTCTCCAGATTGCGTAGAAAAGGGGATCTCCCTAATGCAAAGGGCGTCGCTCCACCGCGTGGTGAGATTTATCGAACTAATCATCCGTTTAGCTGAGATTTATATTAGCGGAAGAATTTGAGAAATGAACACATGCTCTTAAACCCATTCCAGAGATACGCTATGATCATGAAGTCTATATTGTTCTCTCTGTAATCATGTTCTCTCAAGTTCGTAACCAACAACAAAATGCATATCGCACTCTTTTGTAATTAACTCAGCATCCGGCCCAATGGACAGATAATCCGGAAGGCTAATTTCATCGTCCACTTACAGGAGGCCCGTATAAAAACGATGCAAAACTCATTGGGCAAAATGCATATTGCATATTGCGTACAAACACATCGTGAATATATACAATAAAGCATCCAGGGCTAAATTAGGATTTTGGTATTGTGTTTAGGCCAATTAGGATTTTGGTTATTGACAATAGGAAGAGATGCGAATGATACAGAGAGAGGACGACTATAGGGCCCAAAATACTCCCTCCGTCTCCATTCTTTAGTCCATTTTAGGAGTCCGTATCAGTTTTCAATTGATTATATCTTGCAATTTATAATTTTTTAGGTGATTTTGAAAACATCGTTTAAAAAAGCTCGTTGATATCTATCAAACAAGATTCATATTGCAAATAAATAGTATTACCAATACAAAATTATAATTAATTTTTTTATCAGGTTGGAATAGGACGAGAGACAAAAGAATAGAGACGAAGGGAGTATACAATTAGGACCTCTGGCAGAGAAGGCCTTACGAAAGGGCCACAGCAAACCCAAAATGAAATGCAATATTATACCCGTTAACAGATGGCTACAATGTCTGCTCTATCAGGATAGGCCCAAACAAGAAAGGGGCCGGGCATAGACAACCTACTAATTGATGGCCTTTTAATGTTTAATTGCAACAGCCATGGGTAACATCCTTTTATTAGTAGTAGTATATATATATATGTACTCGGTGTTATTGAGGACCGTGCGCAGGGGTTCTGAGACCCACAATGAACAAAGCCGGTATGGTTTTGGGACCATGGCTTTTTGCAGAACCCCAACTTCTATCCCTATCAGTGAAGTTTCGTTGATCGGTATAATAAAGGTATACAGAATAATTCATTTGTGCTTCAACAGTCCTAAAATCAAAACCTGTGTAACCTAATTGCATAAGAGAATTGTATTCTATTCCATCTGTGCCATTTTCATTGTACAAAGTATCTGATGTCAATACTCGGGTTGGAAATCAAAAGCAATGTGCCATTGTGAAATGTGAATATAATTGTACAACTCGACTGGAATTCTTAATCTAATATTTTACGACAAAAGTACCGTTTTTTTTCCCCCCTGCAAATTATGGGGGGCCATTTGAGACAACGAGTAACACAAGTTTATTTGCTTGGAATTGGGGGCCCAAATAGTTGGCCTTGAACTGTGGGGCCTAAAGCAGAAAACTATAACGAAACTGTTAGGAGGATTCAGGTAAAATTTTCCCGAAAATATCCGGGAAAGTGAAATTGAGATTTACTTTCATGGGTATGACCCAAATATTAAAATTAATCTAAACTATTTATTTCTCTTTCGGGGGCATTTTCGGATAAACTTTTTCTGTACCGTAACGTTGCTGAATCTATAAAACAATCGCCTAAAGAATACGTAAAAATTAAAAAAGACTTCAAAACTGAAGTTTGCCTTTTCAGATTAGCCAGTAGCCCCATGTTTGACTCGCAATTCCGGCCGTCCCATTTACCAAAAGACAGAAATTCGTTTAATATTTTCAACTTAAGTTAGTCGGGCAGAGCAAATATTCATTCTCGTAAATACTCTGATGGGTTAATTAATATGCGAAAAAGCTTACCAAAGTGGATGAAATTCCCCATCAATTATTGGTTATTATTGGGCCTTGCTGTGTGTTTACACCATAAATTGGTCCATGCTGATCGACTAGGTCAAATCGTGACACGTGTCAACTATGTGTGGACTAGCTTTTAAAAGAAATATGATACACGTCAAAGAATCAAATGGACTAATCGACGGTTGTAGTTGTGCTCAAACTCAGGACACGTGACTAGCAACAAGTTACAAGCAGATCGTGAATGAAGCAGTTAACAAAGGCAGTTGAAAGAAGAAGTTACAACAATGAAATCGTGTGAAGTAACCACCTGACCAAGAACGTGGAGGAAAGAAGTAAAACCGCTTGATTCAAATTAATGGAGGGAACTCAGCCGAGTTTGAATTTCAAGTCGAAGTGAAGCCTATAAATACGAGAAGTGAAGACGATTTCAACCCCTATCCAATCGCCCAAAGGCTTCTACTTTTTATCTGTACTTTGCTTTTATCCTACTAGGAGTAGTTTGTAACTTAAACCGTCTCTTCGGCTATGTTACCACAGTTGATTGACTTATACTTTGAGAAATAATAAAGTCCATTCTGTTATTTTTCTTCCATATCCATTCACTTCGCTTAGTTTGCTTCCAGAAAAATCCTGAAATACGGCAAGGAACCAAATGCCATCACCACAAACATTCACATTCCAGCACTTACATAATTTGCAGTCGATTGTTGACTGCAAGTGAAAATAGGCAAACACTGTGCCATGCAACGTATCCTTTCATATGTAGGACTAGCATTATTTTTTGATGTGAACATATTTAGGGTGTTCCCGATTTATTAATTAAAATAAGTATTTATTTTTAAAAGTGATATATTATGAGAGAATGATCTGTCTCGTAAAACGAAAAATATTTAAAAAATAAAAACCTTAACAGAACGGAGCCTTAACTGATATCTTAATTTTGTACTGAAATTACAGTTCTTGATGGGTAAGGGCTAGTAAAAAATGTTACAAGTACAACGCGTAGCAATAACGATGGCAAGAGAAGAGGGTAGAAGCCTACTCCCACAGTTATCTCTGAATTGCTTTTTCCACTGTCGTCGATTCAATATAATGATTTTCGAACATGAATGTGTTCAAACATATAGCTCGAGGGAGGATATATTTAAACTAAGAGAAATTACTTAGGGTGTGTTTGATAATTTTTTGAGTTTTGAGTTTTTTGTTTTTAAGAAACTAGAAGTAGAACTAGGTTATGTTTTCTTAAAAAACAAGAAGGAAAATGATATTGACACTCCATAAAAATTGATGGAGACACTCCAAAAAACAAAAGAAAGTGGACATTGGTTTTGGAGTGCCTGCATCAATTTTTGGAGTGCCAATATCATTTACCAAACAAAAATAACAAACATGCTTGTTAATATTTGTGTTTCTCCAAAAAAAAAAAAATCGGGAAAAACACATTTTTGTAGTTTCCATAGTTTACAAAAACTCTAAAAAAGTTTATGAAAAACAAAAAAGTAGAAACTTGTTACCAAACAAGTTTTCTTCATTAATTTTTAAAAAAGTAAAAACAAAAACCAAAAACTGAAAACAAAGAGGTTACCAAATGCCCTCTTACCGTTGTATTTCCAAGTCCTTCCTTTGTGGGAGGTCAGGATTCGAACCCCATCGTGAACGTTTGTGATTCAGGGATATGAACAGCCTTTCGACCCTCTATGGAATAACTTACTTACTACCCGGCTTATTGACATTTTTGGTTCCCAAAGTATTCAATCCGTTCCGTTTTGGTCCCCAACGTATCAATTGTACAGATTTTGTCCCCAATATTTTCATTTGACTTTAAAGGGTCCCTGAGGCTCACGCCGTTTCACTTCCCCATCAAATTGAGGGGTAACCATGGTATTTCACCAACCCTCTCCCGTTTTGGTCCCCAACGTAAGTCTCTCCTTTTTGGGGCTGCAAGAGAAAAAAAAAAGTTGCAAGGCTTGGTTTGGGGGAAAGCTGAGCAAAAAAATTAAGTGCTCAAAATTTCAATCCGTTTGAATTGGTGGGAAGATTTTATTCTAAAGGGTCATGATTAAATTTTGACTATAGGGCTCTCGTTAATTAGCCCTAAGAAGGTCGTAGAACCAAATATGTCTTAGGGCTAATTAACGAGAGCCTTAGAGCCAAAAATTAAATATGACCCTTTAGGATAAAATGATCAGAGAAATAGGATCTTCATACCGGTTCAAACGGATTGAAAATTAGAGTACTTAATTTTTTAACCATATTTTTTAATATATAAACTGTCTAAAGATGGTTGAAAAATTAAGTGCTCTAATTTTCAATTCGTTTGAATCAATCCGAAGATTCTATTTCTCTAATCATTTTATCCTAAAGGATTATAATTAATTTTTGGCTTTAAGGCTCTTGTTAGCTAGCCCTAAGAGATATTTGGTTCTACGACTTTCTTAGGGCTAATTAACGAGAACTCTGTAGTCAAAATTTAATTATGTTCTTTTAGAATAAAATAATTAAAAAAATAAAATCTTCCCACCGATTCAAACGGATTGAAATTTGGAACACTTAATTTTTTTTATCAACACAATAGCAGAATTGACTCTCCATTTTCTTCTTTGTTTTTGTTTTTTTTTTTTCCCTGCTTTGCTCTGTTTTTTCATGCCAGGTGTCTGATCAATTGGCGGGACATTTTCCCTCCAAAACAGAGGGGTGGTGAAATACCATAGTTGCCCCTCAGTTTGACTGGGAAGTGAAACGGAGTAAGCCTCAGGGACCCTTTAAAGTCAAATTGAAAACGTTGGGGACTAAATCTGTGCAATTGATACGTTGGGGACCAAAACGGAAGAATACTTTGGGGACCAAAAATGTCAATAAGCCTCCGCTGATGTATACCAATTGGGAAAAAAAAAAAAAAAGAAGGTAAAAAATCAAACTCAACAACATTATTAAACCACCTAAAACATTACTAGAGGGCGATTATTTATTTCTGAAAAAATCTTTATTTAGGTGCGGTCAGATTCTCCTCCTTCGGCTAAGTCAAACACGTACATGCAAGTATCATATTTTGAGGTATGCGGCGATATGAAACACGGCATCCATGATCTCATCTCTAACTCTATACATTAAACTTTCCAATACAAACTCATCCACAGGATTTATTGGCTACTTGATTTACTATTATTATTATAAGTAAATAACTTTATTTGTTATTGGTATATTTATTGTCAACGATTACTTAATTACTTGCATTTTTTTCATCGACAAGGCGGCCTTTCACCATTGATCAGAGTAAACTTGAATTCTTCTTCTACTTCATCTTTTTTTTTTTTTTTTTTTTTTGTGGGGGAGGGGGGGGGGGGTAGTTTATTTGCTTTCATGGATGCTAAATAATGTTGACTGCATTGCGACTTCAATGGAACGGTTTGAGAAGGCCGCGTCCACTTAATTTACATATGTTTTTTGGCCCTTATTTACCTTTCAAAAACTCTCAACATTATTAATTATTAATCTACATGATAAATACAACTGTCTTTTGAATTGAACGGCTTGAGAGGGCCGCGTCCACTTAATTTACATATTTTTTTTGCCCCTCATTTACCTTTCAAAAACCCTCAACGCTATTAGTATACATGATAAAATACAACTGCTCAATTCACAAGATACAAACGAGGATCGCCTTGGTAGCCGTCTGGTCACGCAACCGTCTTTTCGATTCAAAATTTATTCTTCTTTTAGTATAATTTTACGCATGCTTTAGCATCGCTCCAATTGTTCTATTCTTTCTTTCGACGCGATCATTATAACACCAATTTTGAAACAACCAATATCTCACTTAATTTGCTACATTGGTCAGATCTTTGACTGTGTGGGGTTGGCAAGTTGGTTTCCTGCGTTAATAAAATGCCACACTTTAAATTTGCGAGGATCTGAAACTGCACTGCTATCGTCAGATGATGGAATTAATGCAAATTTAGGTTACCTATTTGTTGATGACCGACGTCGTTGGGAAAGGAATTTGCTAAGGTCTCAATCAATAGATTTGTGTGAAGATGTTTTCCGATCGTTAACTTTAGGATCTCGGAATTTTAATTATAAAAGAAGAAGCAACTTAATTAGAAGGCACATTCGGGAGGAGTCAGACATAGGGTAATGCGAGCTGTTATTTATGTTCAAGTTAGACTATGTTGAGATCGACGTGCCTTTGGGACGGACATTCATTGATTATTCTCCGATTGCCTGTCATTGCATGGTTCAATGGTTCTGCTCAAACGCTGATAACTCAATTGTCCGGATCAGCTTACGCGTGCGCATCTCAACTAATTCTGAGAGACCAATCCCACCACCTTTCTGCTAAAATGTACACTCGCTTAGTTTGTTTTTCTAAAGGTCCTGTCTTGAAAGCCGAAATAGAAGTGCCGTTACCTTAAAGATAAACTCATATATATATTATCTACCAACAGTACGTTCGAGCCTCAAAAATTCTTCTAATATGAATAAACAAGGAGTAGATAAAATCTTGCGGTGTATCATCTCTCTCTAGTAATATAATCATATCCAGGCGATAACAATAGATCAACGATCGATAATAACTTATAGAAATATGTATATCAAGTTTTTATGACTGAACTATAATAACCTGAATCAACTAATCATACAAAATCGCCAGAACGTTGGGACCAACCATACCCTATGTGATCGACGTTACTATTAATTCATGTGGTATTCAAAATATGATCAGCTGTGAGTTGAAAAATTCAAAATGAACATATCAACACGGTTTTAATTTAATTTTTTTTTTTTGTATTTTCTAAAATAATAAGTAGCTAAACTCAACGGAACTTCTAATTAGTTACTACTATCTTCGAAGACACAACTAGCATACAAGCATTATATGATCTGATGTATGCAATTTAGGAAGTCTTAATTTACCCCCAAATTTTTTTTTTAGGAAGTCTTAAATTCAATCCTTCGGCTTCTGCTGATTGGATTTGATGTAATTTAGGAAGTATAAATCGACTTGAATATGGGATGTGATTCAATTACATTGCCGCTCTTAACTACTTCGTATGTAGATAAAGATGACTGATAGTGTGAATAGTGTTCTAATTAAAAAAAAGGTGAAATTACACGAACACCCCCTCATCTATTCGGTTTAGACACGGACACCCCCTAACCTTTAAAACGCCCATACACACCCCCTCATCTTCTACCGTTACCCAAGGAGCACCCTTCCGTTTGAGTACCGTTTGTTGCAAGGCACATGTCGATACTTTTGCCAAATTTTAGACAAAAATGCCCTTTAACGGCAACATATACCCAGTTGCCTTTCATACCTCATTCCTCATTCTCACTTTATATTAGAGATTCCCTCTCTCACTCTGTATTAGATCTCTCTCTCCTACGGTAGCCATGGAAGGTGGCAAGTGGCAACAATAGCTATAGTAGCCACCATAGCCACACCAACAACAGATCTAATAGCTGCAGTTAGAGCTATAACTCCAAACAAACCCAAAACTAGGTTGATTCCTACTGCCGTTGTGGAGAAAAAGCCCCCTTGAGGACTTCAAATACAAAATGGATGACAAGCAAATGCAAAACTACAAAAGCCCCAATTTTTAAAGGTTATCGAAGTCACCACTGTACAACACCTTTCAAAAAACCCTACTATTCCCAAACAAAAACCCTAATGTATTCATATATCATATAATATGAACATATTCATCAACATTTGCGCCATTTAATAAGGAAATCTAGGATTTTTTTACATATAAAACATACCTTCCAAAGTAGGGTTTGCCACAATCTATAGCTATTCTACAGTGTACACGATCCGATGTTCTTCGAAAGTTAAGGTTTTCTTCACTATCTAGGGTTGGCCATGATCTACAATGCAAGTTGAAGAGGGAGAGGAAGAGAGACAGAGGCACCATGATCAAGTAGGGTGGAGAGAAATTTCTGATCGAGTGAAGTGTGGCGTATGCTTGTTGCTCCATTTCATAACAAAGGGTATATTTGACATTTCATTCATTCCGTTAACGGCGTTGAGGTTTTTTTTCCTTTTCAGTAGATGAGAGGGGTGTGTATGGGCGTTTTTAAAGGTTAGGGGGTGTACGTGTCCAAACCAGATAGATGAGGGGGTGTCCGTGTAATTTCACCAAGGGTAAATTTGACATTTCGTTCATTTCGTTAACGACGTTGAGTTTTTTTCTTCCTTTTCAGTAGATGAGGGGGTGTGAATGGGCGATTTTAAAGGTTAGGGGGTGTCCATATCCAAACAAGATAGATGAGGGGGTGTCCATGTAATTTCACCTTAAAAAATACTTGTGAATATATAAAATGTGGTTCGGAAAAAAAAATAGGGTGAGGAGAAGGTGCTGAGAAATTTCCCAAACTTTCGAAAGACGTCATCAATGTATATGTGCCACCTACGATTCTTTTTAGAGTAGTATTTATCAGTACGGAATACACATGAAAAATTAAAGAGGAATGTATATGTGCCACCTACGACTCTTTTTAGAGTAGTATTTATCAGTACGGAATACACATGAAAAATTAAAGAGGAAAATGAGAGAGAGAGAGAGAGGGGGCAAACATTTGAAATGGTAGGTCTTGTCCTCGTCTTAAGAAAGGTTAACATCTCTTCAAGATCAATTTTTGATTAAATTGGTAAAAAAAAATTATTAAAAAAAGGGTTAATTACAAAGCACTAGCAAGTTAATTTTCTAATAAAATTAAACTTGTCATCCTTTACATGATTTTTAGTTTCCAATTAATTTTCCACTCCACTCCACTCCACTCTACCAGTATCATATCTATTATCGATGTGTGCATAAGCTGGAGAGAGAGAGAGAGAGCGAATAAATCGTTTGACTTTTTTTATATAATTCATTTTTTATTATCATGAATTCTATATTCGATCAAATTAAGGTCAATCCTTAGATAACTATTACTTTATGTAGGTGCATGTATTTCTCGATTGGAAAAAAAAAAAAAAAACAAAGAGTTATAAGAAGAACATTAAAAAGTCTGAGAGTGCATGCTTAGTCCACATTGTATTTTTAAGTGTAAGTTAGTAACTATAAATATTTTCTTTCAAGATTCCATTAATATCTTTTATATCAACTAGACACATAGAAGAAAATAAATGTTCCTTTCTTTCACTCATTTTGACTTTTTATTATAATATTTTGTTCAAATCAAATAGGAACCTCACGTACTTCCACACAAGTAAAAACAAAAAAATCTAAACAAAATGACGAATTTTTTTTTTTCCCATTTTTTATCGGTTATATATACACTTTTTTTTTTTTATAATTCAATTGCTTCACACAAACTGCAAAAATGTTTCTCTAGACTTTTCAATTAACAAAACTGAAAAGGGTTTATGTAAATCTCTGGCCTTTGATCCTCAGTTGCTACTGGGAGCATAGCAGGCTCTGTTTTTGTTCCATTAATGTGGACCTCATCTGATTTTAAAAATTGGATATGAATCATTCAGAATGTATTTTGCGACGAGTTGAACATCTATGCAAAAAATCAAAATCGTCCGGACAGCAAAGGCCACATGATAAAAATATATATATAGAAGTCACTACAACACGAACAACCTTTTGCGAGGAAAATTAGTAAGGAAATTTTATTTTGTCACCAAAGAATGACAATTTGCGAGGAAAACCAAATTTCCTCACAGAATCCATTTGACAAGGTAACAATTGGCAAGGAAAACTTTTTTTGTCGCCCAAAGACCGTTTATGGCGAGAATTTTCATCTAAGGCAAGGAAAAAAATTCGTCGCTAATTTTCCCCAACTTTTTGGCGGAATAATGCTGATGGGTTGGCGGGGACTACTAATTTTCGTACAAGAGAAAAATTGCCCCTAAAATTAAAAGGGGCTTAAACAACGTCGTTTGGGAGGGGTTAAGTTCAGTGAATTGGGATTTCAGACTCACAATTCCTCTCTTCCCCTCTTCGCACATCGCTGTCCCTCTCTCTCCAAAGTCGACTGTCACGCCCCACCCCGGAACAGTACCCAGAGTGGGCCCGAACCGACACGACCACGTGGCATTCCACATAAAAGAACAACAACCAAACGACAAACCATATGCGAAACAGAGTAAAACCCCAGCGGAAAACTTAATATTAATATAACAAGATGTCTAAGGTAATCACAAACTTGTATTGTACAAACGATAACCAACATATTTACAAACTTTAAGTCAAAAGTACTTGACAACGTTGGTCACAAAATGGGTTTAGCAAAAATAAGAGTTTGACCCATTACAACCAACATGACCATATACATCAACACTCGATACTAATCCAAGTGTCCCCGAAACGTCGATCAGTAGTGGACCAACTCTACAACCACCTGTGACTTGGCAATCCAAAAAAGGAAAACCATAGTGTGAGATATAGAATATATTCAACAAAATACCACAGAACCCTTAGGAATATCTCACTGGAATGTAAACAACACAAAACTCAATATAAGTACTCAATTGTACAGCATAAACACCAACATACAGTGGCACGTCTACCACATCCCATGTATCCAAGGTGTTGTGTCCCGCACACCACATTCCCATTCACCGTTAATTAGACGGCATGGCCCAAGATATGATGTGACTCACTCCACAATCCTTTAGCGGGTACAATCAACACCCAACAAACACATATCATTAGCTAAAATCCCAAATAGCATGATATACAGCCACCAACATATAATACCTTATTGAACATAACCATATCAAACACACTCACCTTCGTGTCGACTGAAGTATGCCAAACTAAGGTTTCGGCACCTCCCGAATGACCGGCTCTTTACCACACAATGTCTTCAATTCCACCTAACACTAATTTTCTTCTTCTTTCTTTGTTCTTCTTCTTCTTTTCTCTCCTCACGTCTCTCTCTCTCGCTCTATGTGTGTGTAATGTAGACAAAACTCCCTTGGGTTTCTTTTTTCTTGTTTTTTTGATAATAAACACACACCTCACACACACACACGGTACACATGCACAGCCCTAGGGGAATTCACACTTTGGCCCTTTAAGTTCTATTGTTTACGATTTTTAACCCCCAAAACATATAATTAGATTAAAAAGTAATTAAAATACCGAATTATCCGGGGCGGGTATTACAACTCTCCCCCCTTAGGAAATTTCGTCCCCGAAATTACTTACCTGACTAAAACAAATGCAGATACTTTTGTTTCATCGACTCCTCACCCTCCCACGTAGCCTCCTCAACCTTATGATTTCGCCACAATACTTTCACGTAGGGTATCACCTTAGAACGTAAAACCTGCTCCTTCCGATCAAGAATCTCAACCGGTGTCTCCTCATAAGACAAATCCTCAGAAAGTTCCAACGGCCGAATCTAGAATAAGTGATGGATCTCCCACGAATTTCCGAAGCATAGAGACATGAAACACATCGTGTAACCGAGCCAACTCAACCGGTAACGCCAAACGATAAGCCGTAATCCCTACCCTCTCAACAATCTCGTAAGGACCAATGTATCTCGGTGCCAATTTCCCTTTCTTTTGGAAGCGAATAACCCCTTTCCAAGGTGAAACACAAATAAACACAAAGTCGCGTAGTGCAAACTCTAACTCACGTCTCCGTTTATCCGCATAACTCTTTTGACGGCTCTGTGCAATTTTCAATCGTTCTCTAATCAACTTAACACCATCAGCTGTTTGTTGTATTAACTCTGGACCCAAAGTTTCTCCATCGGCAGCCTGTTGTTCCAACTCTCGAGCCAACATACTCCTTTCACCTACATCCTCCCAACAAATCGGTGTTCTACATCTTCTGCCATACAAGGCTTCATACGGTGGCATGCCAATACTGCTTTGGTAACTGTTATTGCAAATTCCGCCGACGATAAGTTCTCCTCCCATCTGCCACTGAAATCCAGAACACTCGCTCTCAGCATATCCTCCAGAATCTGTCCGCTCCAACTGGCCATCTGTTTGTGGATGAAATGCAGTACTAAATTTCAGAGAAGTTCCCATAGCACGCTGCAGACTATACCAAAATCTAGAAGTAAATTTCGGATCTCTGTCACTGACAATAGACATAGGTGCCCCATGCAACCTAACAATCTCATCAACATATAACTGAGCATATTTATCTGTGGTGTACGTAGTCTTAACCGGTAAGAAGTGAGCCGATTTTGTCAACCGATCAACGACAACCCAAATAGAGTCATATCCCCCTTTTGAACGCGGCAAACCTGTCACAAAATCCATAGTCAAATGATCCCATTTCCACTCCGGTATAGGTAGATTCTGCAACAAACCCACCGGTTTCTGGTGTTCAGCCTTCACTCGTTGACAAGTTTCGCAACCAGCCACATGTTCTGCAATTTCCCTTTTCATACCACTCCACCAAAAATATTCTCTCAAATCACGATACAACTTAGTGCTTCCCGGATGCATAGCATATGCAGAACAATGAGCTTCATCTAAAATTTCCTTCTTTAAAACCATGTCATTTGGCAAACACATTATCTTTCCAAACAAAATCATTCCATCATCCCGAATACTGAACTCAGGCATTTTCCCCTTCATTACACGCTGTCTGAACTCTTGCAAATGAGGATCCTGCCACTGCCCATCTCTGATCCGATCTATAAACAAAGGTCGAACGCAGAAACGAGCTAACAAAGCTCCACTACTTCCCAGTGAAAACTCCACTCCCATTTGCTTCAACTCAGTAAAAACTGAAACTCTCGAACACTGTATACATGCCAATTTTCCCGTTGTCTTTCGGCTTAAAGCATCAGCGACCATATTTGCCTTACCTGGATGATAGTGTATAGAACAATCGTAGTCCTTTATCAATTCCATCCATCGTCGCTGCCTCAAATTTAACTCCTTCTGTGTGAACAAGTATTTTAAACTCTGATGATCATTGTAAATCTCACACGATACTCCATACAAATACTGCCTCCATATTTTGAGAGCGAAAACCACAGCCGCTAACTCCAAATCATGTGTTGGATAATTCTGTTCATGGACCTTTAACTGTCTCGATGCATAAGCAATAACCTTACCCCGCTGCATCAAAACACATCCCAATCCTTGTAATGAAGCGTCAGTGTAGACCACCAAATCCTCTGTACCAATCGGAATTGTCAAAAGCGGCGCCGATACTAACCGTTTCTTCAACTCAAGAAAACTGTTCTCACACTCATCAGACCAAAAGAACTTGACATCCTTTCTAGTCAATTTTGCCATTGGCAAAGCAATGGCAGAAAAGCCCTGAATAAATTTTCGATAATAACCCGCCAAGCTAAGGAAACTTCGAATCTCTGAAACATTTTTAGGACTCTCTCAATGAACCACCGCCTCTATCTTCTTAGGATCTACACAAACTCCATCAGCAAATATCATGTGCCCCAAAAACTCCACACTATCCAACCAGAACGTACATTTGCTAAGTTTCCCGAATAAATGATTATCATGTAAGACTTGTAGCAAGATACGTAGATGATCCTCATGTTCCTCCTTGGTACGAGAATAAACTAGAATATCATCTATAAACACGATAACGAAAGTATCCAAGAACGGCCGAAATACCGGATTCATCAAATCCATGAAAACTGCCGGAGCATTGGTCAAACCGAACGGCATAACCAAAAACTCATAATGACCATACCTGGTACGAAAAGTTGTCCTCGATACATCACTGTCCCTTACCTTAATCTGATGATAGCCCGATCTTAAATCAATTTTGGAGAACACCGTAGCCCCGTGCAATTGATCAAACAAGTCATCTATCCTCGGCAATGGATATTGGTTCCGCACTGTCACTTTGTTCAACTGTCGATAATCGATACACATACGCATAGTGCCATCCTTCTTCTTAACAAATAAGACCGGTGCACCCCATGGCGATATACTAGGCTGAATGAAACCCCGATCTAGCAATTCTTTCAACTGAACTTTCAACTCAAGTAACTCTGTCGGTGCCATACGATACGGAGTAATAGATATCGGATTAGTACCCGGCAATAACTCGATAGTGAACTCGACTTCACGGTCCGGCACGATACCCGGCAACTCATCCGGAAACACATCCGCGAACTCATTCACAATTGGTATCTCCTCTAGTGCAAGTGTCTTCTTCTCAATGTCAACAATATAAGCAATAAATCCCTCACATCCCTTACTCAACAAAGTTTTAGCTTTAATTGCTGAAATAAGACATGTAGAGCTTATCACAGAATCCTCACAAAATTTGATCTTGTCACTGTTCGGTAGATGAAACACAACTTCCTTGCAAAAACAGTCCATAACGGCATGATACCCCGATAAGAAATCCATACCCAGGATAATATCAAAATCGGTCATATCTAATGGTAGCAAATCCACCAACAACTTCCTTCCCCCAACAACCAACTCACACCCCGAAAAACCCACGTTTATAACAACTACATCACCCACCGGTGTAGAATAGCTAAAGCAATATTTAACACTTTAGCAGGCTTGTTTAAATATTTAGTAAAGACATTTGACACAAAAGAGTGTGTAGAACCAGGGTCTAACAATACACATGCATAAGTACCAGAAATAACCAAAGTACCTGTCACTACTCTCGGTGAAGCCTGAGCCCCTTGCCGTGTAACTGCAAACACTCTACCCGTTGCTGTAGACCCACTAGCTCCTCTTCCTCTGCCTCCTTGAACACTACCCACAGATAACGCTGCCGGTGCTTGCTTTCAAGGACATTGCGCTGCCATGTGTCCAGCCTCACCACACGCAAAACACTTGAAATTTTTAACCCCGCTTGTACAGTCCCTCGGCAAGTGGTTTGTGGACCCGCAATTAAAACATTGACGTGACACCGTCGTTGTTGAACCACCCGCAATTTGCTTTCCAGTCCCTTAACCCGATTCCCTTTCCACCATCCTGATGAACCACCTTGGGATTTACCAAAAGTTTGATTTCCAAAGCCCAGTGATCTTTGTTGACTGCCCTTGTCATTGCCACCTCCAGACTTTCCAAAAGTTGTCCCCTTGGTTTTATTCTTCTTATTAGACTGTCGGCTGTCCTGATAGTCCTGAATATCATTTCCCACTTTCCTAGCCATCTCCACCAAAGCAGCATAATCCTCCTTCCCGTAAGTTGTCAACCTGGACGCTACCTTTGGAGAAAGTCCCAACCGAAACCGTTTACACTTCCTAGCTTCTGTGTCAACCAATTCTGGAGCATATTCTGATAACTCCGCGAACCTCGCTTCATATTCCGAAACAGTCATATCACCCAGTACCAGATGGGTAAAACTCGCCTCTTGTCTAAGTTGGTAACTCTGCGGACAATATTGGTCATTAAAACCTTGAACAAAGCGCTCCCACGTCACAATCCGTCAAACCACTGGTGTCACACCTGGTAATGGTGCGGTCAACTGCCTTTGCAAAGCTTCCCACCAAGTTCGTGCCGTACCTTTTAAATTGAATGTTGCTAATGTCACCTTCTGGGCGTCGGTCACACCCATGGCATCAAACACCCTTACCACAAACTTCAACCACTCCTTTGCTTCGCCGGGAATCACAGACCCCCCGAACTCTGTAGTGAACAACTTCCTAAACCGCTCCAATAAGCCAGCACCCATTCCACGCTCTGTTGCCTGTGCGGTCCACAATTTCATTGAGGCTGCTTGTTGTTCCGTATACTGAGCCATAGCCGCCAAAAGTCTTTCCGTATTCCATACAGCTGGTGCTTGCAAAGGAACATGTGGTTGCTCCACCTTATTTCCACTAGAAGCAACATCCTCAGCATGAACCGTATGCTCCGAAGCCATTTCTAAATATCTGTTTAAAAAACTAAAATAACCAATAGCAAACACAATTTAAAAATATAACTCACACGTTAGTCATTAGCTAACTCTAACCCATACACAAAACTCCTACGGTCCACTACCAAACCCCAAACGACTCTCAACTCAGAGACTAGAACGTACTAGCACTCTGATGCCAAGCTGTCACGCCCCGCCCCGGAACAGTACCCAGAGTGGGCCCGAACCGACACGGCCACGTGGCATTCCACACAAAAGAACAACAACCAAACGACAAATCATATGCGAAACAGAGTAAAACCCCAGCGGAAGACTTAATATTAATATAACAAGATGTCTAAGGTAATCACAAACTTGCATTGTACAAACGATAACCAACATATTTACAAACTTTAAGTCAAAAGTACTTGACAACGTTGGTCACAAAATGAGTTTAGCAAAAATAAGAGTTTGACCCATTACAACCAACATGACCATATACATCAGCACTCGCTAACTAATTCAAGTGTCCCCGAAACGTCGACTGGTAGTGGACCAACTCTACAACCACCTGTGACCTGGCAATCCAAAAAGGAAAACCAGAATGTGAGATATAGAATACATGCAACAAAATACCACAGAACCCGAAAGAATATCTCACTGGAATGTAAACAACACAAAACTCAATATAAGTACTCAATTGTACAGCATAAACACCAACATACAGTGGCACGTCTGCCACATCCCATGTACCCAAGGTATTGTGTCCCGCACACCACATTCTCATTCGTCGTTAATTAGACGGCATGGCCCACGATATGGTGTGACTCACTCCACAATCCTTTAGCGGGTACAATCAACACCCAACAAACACATATCATTAGCTAAAATCCCAAATAGCATGATATACAGCCACCAACATGTAATACCTTATTGAACATAACCATATCAAACACACTCACCTTCATGTCAACTGAAGTATGCCAAACTAAGGTTTCGGCACCTCCCGAATGACCGGCTCTTTACCACACAAGGTCTTCAATTCCACCTAGCCCTAATTTTCTTCTTCTTTCTTTGTTCTTCTTATTCTTTTCTCTCCTCACGTCTCTCTCTCTCTCTCTCTCTCTCTCTCTCTCTCTCGCTCTCTCTGTGTGTAACGTAGACAGAACTCCCTTGGGTTTATTTTTTCTTGTTTTTTTGATAATAAACACACACCTCACACACACACACACGGCACACATGCACAGCCCTAGGGGAATTCACACTTTGGCCCTTTAAGTTCTATTGTTTACGGTTTTTAACCCCCAAAACATATAATTAGATTAAAAAGTAATTAAAATACCTAAATATCCGGGACGGGTATTACATCGACGATGACTCTGAAGTCGACGTTCTGAGCTCCACTAGTCGGAAAATCTCAGAAATACAGGTAGAATCCGCTCCCTCTCTTATCCTATGCCAAGGTGGGTAATTTCTTTTGTAGAAATCATTTTGTCATTCCGATGATTCCGAAGTCGACGATATGGGTAGTGAGTTTTTTTCTTTTTTAAAAATTGGTCTTCGTTGATCTCCCTCTCTTATCCTGTGCCAAGGTGAGCTTTTTCTTTTGTAGAAATCGTTTTGTTGGACGATGATTTCGAAGTCGACCATATGGGTAGTGGGTTTTTTTTAAAAAAAAAAAATTGTTCTTCGTTGTTCTTGATAGATCGGAGGTGGAACTATTTTCAAAGAAGAAGTTTTGGTTGATTTGGGTACTGAAGAAACAATATTTTTACTTTAAAACCTAAATCCCCAAAAAAGGGTGCCGATAGCTCTCTGTTATTGTTCTCGAGGGAGTTGGAACTAGCTACAAAGAAGTTTAAGCTGATTTGGGTAGTGAAGAAACAATTTTTTTTAGTTTAGAACCCAAATCCCAAAAGCCAATCGCTTCGCTTCGCTTCAAACTTAACTACTGGGGGGGTTAAAACACACTGTCAAACCCTAATCCTACTAGGAAAAGGAAAAATACCAATTTCGGAAGTTCCGAAATTATTACATATTCTGAAAATATAAGAAAAAAATAAGACTTCTCCTTCAAGAACGGAAGTTATTGGACTTTCCTTCCAAACAATATACTGTAAGCAAAAAGATTATTTCCTAAAATGGTAAATTTGGCCTTTCAGAGCCCTAAACGGCTGAAAACGGCTAAAAAACACGCGGCACATGGCCGTTGGGTCGATTCGCATCGAACCCAAGTGAACCCAAAGCCAAAAGCCTCGGTCAGTTATTGACGAAAATACCGACTAGTAGGCCTTGGAATGCTTGGAATGCTTAAGGCCGGTGGTATGCCTCCTCTTGGGCTACTGCATCAACTAGAGTATAAACACGTACCAATAGTAATATCCTCTCCTCTTATATAAGAACCAGTTTCGCTTGCCACTTTTTGGTTTGCTTTTGGACAATTTTGCCCTTCTTTTCTTAGGTTCTGGACAATTTTGCCCTTCTTTACTGCTTCCACTCAGTGGGTTGCGTGGCAAAAAAAAGGGGTGGACATTTGTTTTTGGAGGGTGTTTGTATATCCCTCTCCTCTTATATGATCAGATCATACGAGAAAAGAGAGACAGGGAGGAAGAGGCTTTGTTAGAGAGAGAGGTTTTGGGGAGAGTGTCTCTCTAATTTTCGCCTGGTCAGTTGTTCCGGTTGGCTCGCATTGGTAGGAGATAATGGTTAATTTCTAATTCCGGTTGGGTCGCGTTCGTAGGAGGTAATGGTTAATTTTTGATTTTGTAGTTTCTGTGTTTGATTCCTCTGTGTGGAGTCTTTGATTTCTCTGTGTAGAATTCTTTCTGATAGAGTTCTTTGTCCAGATTCGGGGTTTTTTGCCATTGCACATGTTGTTTTCTGTCTGTTCTCGTTGGTCTTTTGTTGTGTGATTCTACATACCTGATATGTCCATTACTGTGATCAGAGATCAACGTTCGATCCATTATTTACACCTTCCAGCTTCACTAGACCGGTAATCCCTGCACCCTTTTCATCAAAGTATGCTCCATAGTTGTGAAACAGTAAGAATATGGTTGCATTATATCACGGTCAGTAACATTTTGACCGTCTAAACTTGATAAGAGAAAGATAACTATCCATGCCCTACTTTGGCCTACTTTTGGCAGTCTCACGTACGTGTTCCTAGCTGATGATATTTCAAAGGTGGTTTGATAACTATCAATTTAGTATTTTTTATGCACTTTTTGCTCATTCTTGGAATGCAACTGCAGAGCAATGGTTGAGTCTTGCCAGTTTCTTCACTGTGTTTCTTTACTCGTGGTGTTATTTAGGATTATGCAATGGTGGATTATTAATCTTTTGTGCTGTTCATATTGTGCAAGTGTATATAAATATATAACTGCATATTTGATGGTTTCTTACTTTCTTTGATATGTTTACTATTTTTTTTCTTGGCAGCGTGTAAGATTGATGTTCTTTTTGGAGTTCGTGGCTGTGGGAGATGGAATTCAAAGAAGGATACATTGCAAAAGTTGGCCCCGAGGTGGTGTAGTATTTTGGAAAGATCCATGATGCTTTTTGAAAATCCTAGAGCATAAGTAGGGGTAAACTTGATATTTTGTTTCCTAGAGCTAAACTTGATATTTTGTTTCCTGATAGCAGTGGTAAACTTGATAGTTGGTTTCCTGGGGCTAAACTTTGTAGTTGAACGGATTTGGCTAATGTTTCACAGTAATGACAATTTGTTCACTTGAAAGCTAACAGATTTTTGCTATTTATGGTTATGATTGTCCATGGTTGTATGAGTGGGTGATAAATTCTAACTATGAGCAGGGGATGTATAAAAAATGCTTGCAAAGAGAAATATTCATTGCTCGCAATAGGCTTTTCTTTGTCGCGTATATGTAACATTAGCGAGGAAAAAATTGTCTCTGAAAGCCTACAATAGGCCGCTTTCTGCTAGGAAATTACTTTGGCAGCGAGGCATTTATTTCCTCGCCTATTATTTTCATTCATGTCATGTCCAATGTTTGCGCGAGGAATTTTTCTTTTTGGCGAGGAATTTTTTTCCTCACATATTATTTTTGGCATGGAATTTATTCCTCGCCTATTATTTTCATTCATGTCCTGTTTTCAGTTTGGGCGAGGAATTTTCCTTTTTTGGCGAGGACTTTTTTCCTCGCTGTAAGATTCTGCGACAACATTTTAGCGAGAAAAGTTGGCAACAAAAATATTCCTCGCTAACACATTCAGCGAGGAAATTTATGATTTAGCGACTAAATATTTTCCTTGCAATAGGCTGTTCGTGTTGTAGTGAGTGCATTCAAAAAAAATATATTTGACTTTCTATATTTCGAGAGCAATATTAATCGAGTATAGCTAAGATCTTGAAGTACTCCGATAAGTTTATTTATTTTTTATTTTTGCATATAGTCTAATTGTAGGCGTGTTTGCGATAGCTGTTGATATAGATTTTAGATTTTTGCTTCAAATTTTGCTTGAGATTTTAGATTCTGAATTTTAGTATAGAATTTAAGAAACCTGTTTGTTGCAGCTGCGAGATTATGAGAATTTGTGTTGCAGAATCCCAAAAGCCACCGAAGTTCAACTTTGAAATGTTGAGAGAATTTCTTTCATTTTTCAGTTATGAAGAATTTTTTACGAACATTCTAAACTGATTTTTTAAAGTTAGAATCTAAAAATCTATTAAAATAATTTTCGCAAACACCTGCTATTTAGCTTTATGAATTTAAGTTATCTAACTGTGCGAAATAATTAAATTTTTCCTGGACAACTGTTGCTTCGCGCAGCTGGTAAGTCTCTGTCTCACTTTGTGGAAAGTCTTGAGTTTGAGCTTCACAGGGGCAGGCCCTTTGAGGGTCAGGGCTATGGATAGCCTTTGGATCCCGTGCTAACAGTAACACCCCCACTAACCCCCCTGATGTATATCGCCTGACAAAAAATAAATAAATAAATTTTTCTTAATTCGGCATGACACACATTTTCAAGGCACATCTGGACTCCCGCTTCTCATTTCAAGTATAGTTCAGGTGCTGCAGGTAGGATTTGGGGGATATAGTACTATATAGTGGTGTGCGCAGCACTATACTGCGCCCCTCCGATCTGTCGGATCGTACATTTGACAACTCGAATCTCATTTCGGAAATGAACGGCTCTGCGCACCTCCGAGCTGTTTGATGTGCATTCGACAGCTTGGATCTCATCTCGGCAATGAACAGCTCTCGATTGTTGATTTTGCCGAGATGAGATCCAAGCTGTTGGATGCATGATCTTTCAGCTCGGAGGTGCATGCACAACACCAACCTGAAGTCCTGCAGGTAGTGGGTGTATCCGAAATTTCTGTTTTTCTCGACGAAAGTTTGTTAATTAGTGGTAGGTAGTGAGTTTGAATATCTGTCAAACGCGCATTAGAGTATATGGCGCCTAGTCGCCTACCACTTGGCTACCGCTCCACTTGCAGCAAGTAGTTAACAGAATTCTGTAATTGTTTGGGTCTCGAGTGGCATATAATTGTACCAGGATGCTACCGTTTGGTTCTTTGGTGCACAATTTTTTGAGGTTATTTATACCGGATCAAAGTACTTTATGAGTTCTTCAATTTGATATAAGAAATTCAAAAAACGTATGCACAGAAATATTTTAATTTTTTATCCGAAAAAATAGAGGGCAATTTACCTCTAGGTCCAGAAAATAGAAAGTAATTCCCACCAAGTTTCCTCTAATTAACGAAACACTAAAACCATATGAAAGTGCCTAAAACCCCAAATATTGAAAGTGCCTAACCCCTAGGGCACCCTATGAAAGTGCCTAAACCTCAGAGTACCCTATAAAAGTGCCTAAAACTCTAGGGTACCCAATAAAAGTGCCTAAATCGCTAAAACCCTATAATAGGAAAGTGCACCCTAAAACTCCTATGAAAGTGCCTAAACCTAAGCCCTAGGGCTCTATGAAACCACCTAAACCTAAACTTTAGGGTACCTTAAACCCTAGGGTATTCTAAAATCTAAAATCTTAAAGTACCCTAAAACCCTAGGGTACCCTAAAACCCTAAAATCCTAGGGTACCCTAAGATTTTAGGGTACCCAAGGGTACTAGGGTACCCATTAGGGTACCCTAAAACCCTAGCATACCCTAAAACCCTAGGGTGACACTTCTATTAATGATAAATGTATTTTTGTAAAAGTGGACTTAGTGGTAATTAAGTACTTCATCTCTCCTTAATGGGAATTAAATGTCACTTTTCTGTACTTAGAGGTAATTAACTCAAAAATATACGACTTTTTGAAGTGAATACTTAGGCAGAAAAAACACTTGTCGCATGCAGCTATTACAATGACAAGCTCAAGCAGTATTGAGAAAATGCACGGAATAAACTTTGAATTTTTTTATTATAATATTTTATACCCTATGTCAACTGTTGCTTTTTATAATGACCGTTCGGCTAAGTAAGTCAAGTGGCTTATTTTTTGTCCTTATTCAAATTTTTTTAGTATCACTTGGCTTATCATTATTTTTTTGGGGATTATTACATCCTCATGACAAGAGGAATCTAAAAAGTAAAAAATTTTGATCGAAATCTAATTTTGGTTTTTTGGCAGGAAAGCCAATAAGCCAATTTTATTAGGCTCATTTTTGGCGGGAAAGCCAGTGACTTATTTAGCCGAATGGGAATGTCAACTTGGTTTCGAAGTTCTTTATTCTTACATTATTTGGATTGCAAGGGATAATATTATCTTCAACAATAAAAACTGTTGATCTCAACCAAGTGATAGAACTAATCAAAACAAAGGTAGTCCTGTGGGTCAAAAGACAGATTTGAGGTAAGGTTGGGGTGAGCATGGACGCGGGGGCGCTGCAGTCCTCTTAGGGGCAGCAGCGTGCGGCTGTGCCTGAATTCTGAGCCCACTCCAGTCTTCCTCTGATAATCGGAAGCGTTTACTTCGTAGAGCTCGTCAAGTAGAACAACTATGCAAAAAATCAGCTTAATTGGATATCATTAAGTGCCTTATCGAAACCCATATAACTTTCGGTCCATGGGTTACAGTGAATTTGATCCAATGTTTCGGATCCATTCTTCTCAAGATAAAAAGGCTCTGATCAGACACTTAATGATATCCAATTAAGCTAATTTAATGCATAGCTGTTCTATTCGACGAGCTCTACGAAGTGAACACTTCCGATCATCAAAGCAAGACCGGAGTTGGCCCAGAATTCGGGCACAGCCGCGCTCTGCTGCCCCAAGGGGCTAGCAGCGCCCCCATTGTAAAGGTGTACACAGTGAAAGATTTTTAAAAAAATCTTGATGGTGTCAGAAGGCTCATAATTTAGGTGTATTTTTTGGTGTAACTTTGTTTTTACTTTTCTTTTTCCCTCGGGGATGTGGTAAACTTTCTGGTTCTCCCTTCCCTTCTACTCGATGTACCCTGTTCGAGTTTAATAAAATCTTTTCATTTGCTGAGCAAAACAAAAAAAAAAGTTTTGAAGGCAGTCCGAGAATGTTTCTTTCGAAAACAAAGCAACTAAAAATCCAAGTTAATTTTAGGGGACCAATTCCAAAGTTTACTAACCAAGTCCAATTAATGAAAGTTGGAGCAAAAGTTTATGAGATCTTAGCATGTAGCAAACCTATGACTCAGAACTGATCACCAGCTCAACCCTTAGGTTATATTTGGATGACCGAAATCTTGAGTAGAAATAAGAACTTCATTACTGGGAATCAAATTCCTGAGAATTTTCTTGAGTAGGAATAAAATATACGTAATTACTATGAATTAAATTCCTAGAAATTTAATACGATAAGTAATTCCATTCCGGTGTTTGAACTATTAAGTAATCTTGTGCAGGAAATAATTATTTTAGAAATTAATCAAAGTCAACAATTTCCTTTTTTTTAATAATTCAACTAGGAATCTGACAATGTGATTCCTGGTTAGAGATGTGTCATCATCAAAAATCACATTCCTATTTTTATATCTTCCAAACGGGAAATATCTTAGATTTTTGCTAACCTTGTGATGCCGTCTGATTCTGGTCCAATCTGGCTGGGCTCCTAGATCTTGCAAAGAAAGAGTTAAACGGCCTTGTACATGAATTGATGTCGATCGTCGGATAAGAGACGACTAAAATAGATTAAGATTTTTATTTTTTGGATTAATCTCACCATGAGAAGACTAAAAAGTAAAAAACTATGGCCGAAAGACAAAAAAAAGTTCACTAAGGACACTAAAAATATCAAACAACTTATTTTTTTGTCTACAGTGTAGTCTTTTACTGTATGAACTTTTTTGACTTAGGTTCACATTTTCGTACTTTTACGGCTTCCTCTCGCTGAGACAAGCAATTATTCGCAAAAATTACAATGAAAAACTAAATTAAAATTACGAGAAGTAATTTTTAACCGAAAAAATACTGAATATAAGAAATATAGTGTGAACAATCATCAAGGAAATTTACTAGAATTCTAGCAAGGCATACATTGGGAATGGTCCCTCATCCATAAATAATCTCCCTCCTTATGGATGCATCCAATCGGGCCGTAAAGCTTATCCGCATGATGCTCCTGGAGCTTATCCACACTGGAGCACCAAGAGCTTATCCGCATGGTGCTCCAGCAGCAAATATTTTTTTTAAAAATGACGTAAGTTACGCAAAATTTCTTCCTACATATATTGTAGGTAGTACGATATGACTGATAGTTTTTTCTTAGCCACATAATCATGATATATTCTGTTTTTTTTTTTCTTCATGATATTCTCTCTATTACAAAAGAAAGCAATAATTATCTGCTTAAGTAGTTAAGTGGTTATACTCGTAAACGTGTCACGCAAGTTTAGTAAAACAAGCATGCACACATACATCACCTTATTAAGAATTTATCTCTCGGCCATCTACTTTTCACAATTCATAACATGAAGTCTGATGTAGGTTCCAACAATCCCGTGTCATCGTTTATAATCATGGTAGGCACGAAAACAAAGTATTTAGAAAAATATAAATTCGATTACAATTACATCTCGAATAGCTAAAGAATTGTCATTAGCATTATTGTACGCCGGAAGTCGTAAATTTCCCCGAAAATCTTCCATCAATCTCTCTCTCTCTCACTCTATATGATAACTTGGCGAAAATAATCCAACAAGAAATACTACCCAAAAAAAAAAAATATATATATATATATATAGGAGCATCCTAAACTAAATCACCACCAAATAAATAAGAAGGATCATCTTTGATTTCTCCTTCGACTGGCTTCTTGTCTTCCTCAATTACTTCACTGACGTCATCAACCACGAGGCCACCCCCTGTCAGCTCCTTGGCCCTCTCCGCCTGAACCTCCCAATCGGTCCGACCCAAAACGACCAACATGGTCACCATACACGACCCCTGGGCCGCCAACATCCCCAACCACAGGCCCAAAAAGTCGTACCCGGCCCAAAACCCCAACCCGACTGCCACCGGCATTCCGACCAAATAAAAGCAACCCAAATTAATATTTGCCCCGATTTTCGGCCTCGCTGTTCCCCTCAAAACCCCACACCCAGTCGTTTGTGGGCAATTACCCAACTCACATAGCCCAATTACGGGTAAAGCCAGTGACGTCAGCGCTATGATTTCTTTATCCTGCGTGAAAATCAAAGCCCACGTGTTTTTCACCATTACCGCGAAAAACAGAGCAGAAAGTCCCAAAGCGAAGCTAAAACACAGGCTAATTTTTGCGGCTAGCTTCGCTTTGAGTGGATTTCCTGCACCCAATTCGTTTCCCACACGTATTGACATACTAAAGCCGAGAGAAGACGGAAATATGTAGATGAGTGACGTCGTTTGCATCAGAATCCCGATGGAAGCGACGGTCGCTCTAGGGTTGACTAGCAACCCACACAACAAAATCATGATTTCGTACCACCACCATTCCAAACACACCGAAACGCAACTCGGAATCGCCATTTCGAGCAGCGATTTCCACCCTTTTAGGCATTCTGCGGATAGGCCTCCCCACGTCTTTTTGTATATTCCGGAAACAATTATGTATGCGATTAACAAAGTGACGAGAATGAAATTGATCAGGACCCCGCTAATGGCAACACCTTGGATATCGAGATTGAGATTCGTGACGAAGAAATAGTTAATGGGTACGTGAAGAATCGTTGTGATTGCGGCGCAGAGTGTCAGTGGTAAGGTTATGGATTGGGCTCGAAGGTAAATCCGTAATGGGTGCAAAAAAGAAAGGGCTAACAAGTCGGGAAGGGAGTAGTGGAGGTAGAGTTGGGCTTGCTCGGCTATCGATTCGTCTTGGCCACAGAAGAGGAGGATTGGTTTCATGTTCAGCCAGAGCAGAGCAATTGGGCACGAGGTGAGCAGGAGGAGGAGGACGGTTCTTTGCAATGAGATTCCGAGGAGCGCGTGTTTTTGTGCGCCGAAGGCCTGGCCGCAGATGGGTTCCATTCCCATGGCGAGGCCGGAGAGGATGGAGTAGCCGGTGATGTTGGCAAAGCCGACCGCGAGGGACCCGCCGGCCAAGGCGAGGTCGCCGAGGCGGCCGAGGAAGAGCATGGAGATTATGGAGCGGGAGTAGAGTAAGAGGCCCGTGAGTATCATTGGGAGAGCTATGTTGGCTATGGATTTTGATTCTTTGAGGGCTAGGGAGAGGTGGGTTTTTTGGTGGGGGTCGTGGGTTTGGTTTGGTGTTGGGGTTTTGGGGAGTAATGGGGTGAAGATGTCGGGTTGGTTTGTTGGGTTGCATTTGCTGTCGACAGGAGACAAAGGTTTCTGGCACATTGTTACTTTGTTAGTGTGTGTGCATGTGCGTGTGTGAGAGAGTGTGTGTTCTTAGGTGTAGTAGAGAGGGGTTTTTATAGGGTTTTTGTTCAACCCGCATACAAAAATTAGGGCAAAGTCCGTTTTGACCCTCCGTGATTATCGTTATATGCGAATACCTCTCTCGTGATTTAAAAGTGAGTACATAATCTACTTGTGATTTCTAAAAGGGGATCGAATGCTTACGTTGTTAACGGAAATGAGAAAATGTCTAATATGCTCTTATATATATATATATAAATGTACACACTGTTTTGCCTCGCCTAGAGCCTTCCTCACCCACTAATTTTTCCTATCCCTTATTCCTCTCCCAGTCTCCCTGCATCTCCCCTTCCTCACTGCCCTTACCGCCAACTTCCTCCCAATCCTTCCCTCTCTCCTCCCACTACCCACCTCCAATCACCATGGCACCGCCGTTTCTCTCTCTTTCTCCTTCATCCACCTGCTCTTCTTTGCCCATCCACTTCCACAAAGACCCAAATAACAAGTTTTGTTTGATCGGAAAGACCCAAACATTTCCTTGAGAAGGATAATTACGACAAAGCAATTAGAAACCAAAAAAAAAAAAAAAACGAAAATATTATCTCCAATCAAATAAACCCAAACATTTGTGGGTGGTGTTTGGATTTGTCGAGGTTTGCGGAAGGAAAAAGAATGGAAGGAAAAAATTGAATATTGTCTTCGATTAGAATAACCGAATTAAAGAACTTTCTTCCTTTCTTTGCTACTGCCTAAAATTCCACACTTTACAAAGCTTTGTGAGGGAATAGAACTTGATGCTGCAAATGCAAACTAAAGCAAATGATTTCAGTTCTCCCCAATCCATAGCCTCTGTGTAAAATTTGTTATTTGGGTCTTTGTGGAAGTGGTTTGGCCGATGATTGGAAGTGGGTAATGGGAGGAGAGATGGAAGAAGGATTGGGAGGAAGTCGGAGGTAAGTTGGTAGAAAGGTGCTACAGGTACATCAGGTGTCACTCCTCTCACATACAGATGGGATCCATTCCAGTGAGACTCACCTATATGTGAGAGAGGTATGGCTGAAGTGTGCCACACCGATGTGCCTCTAGCATTTCTGAAGTTGGTATTGACCATAATGAAGGGGAGATGCAGAGAGGGAAGAGAAATGGAGGAGAGAGAGAGAGGGAGAGGGTTTTTAGGGCAAAATTGTCCTAAATCTATATATTTCAATGACTCACGCACTTATAACGTGCTTGTTTTACACTTGGAGTTAAAAGAGACCGAAAAGGGTCTATCTGCTCATTTTTAAAAACCATAGGTAGGTTATGTGCTCACTTTTAAACCATAAAAATATATCTGTACATGACGATAATCACCGGAGGGTCAAAGTGGACTTGACCCCAAAAACTAACTTAAATAATTGATACTCGCGAAGTATTATATGGCATGGCTTTTGCCGTCGCGAAGTATTACATGGCATGGCTTTTGCCGTGAGTTACTTCTCGTAACTTTTTTTTTTTTTTTGGATCCGCATACTTCTTGTAACTCAATCAATGAAATTGTGAGCTAATGTCTCTTTTCTTTTCTTTTTTTGTCGAACGGAATGGTATGAGCTAATGTCTCTACTTGAAAATCTGTCACTGTATAACTTGTTAGGAGAATCACGTGAACATAATACATGATGAGATTAAATTCTTCCTACCGGCAGTGGAAAATCCCACTTTTCCACCACCACTTTTTTTTTTTTTCTGTTTTAACGTGTGTTTACTGTTGATATAAACCGTTCATCTTGGAGATTGACCCCACATAATAGTGTATCCATTCAAAAAATAAGCTTAATCGGACATCGATAGTAGTATCAAAAATTGAATTTTACTTTGTAAAATAGATAGTTTATCTTATTATTATTGATAGCAATGAGATCATCTATTTTACATTGACGGTAGATATAATTTATTCTGGTACATGATATCCCTTCTTAACATTTTACTCCGTACTATTAAAAAGCCTAGGGTGAAAAAGTTTGTTTCATCCCAAGTACATGAAATAACTTTTTGACACCAAGCGATTACTTCCATTTTGGGGACACTTGTTGGTGTTATTAAGTGTCACATTATAAGGTTGAAGTGATGAGCAATTACATAATCTTTCAATAAGAGATTATTTGATCCGACTTTTAGTCTTCATGATCACTCTTGTAAATTTTAATAGTTTAAAATATATTTACATGGCACTTTTCTACTTCCACTCACTCTTGAAGTCACTCACTTAAATTTTTTAGGCTTAGGCCACGAGAGGAAGCCCATAAACCCTCCCTCTATCTCAAAACTTTTGGACACACAAAATAATCGACTTCGGACAAATCCAAAAATTGAAACAAGAAAATTTATATTTTTTGAATGGTTTTTGTGTCCGGCCTTTTGGAAGGTCTTTGTAACCGGCCTCAAGAGTGCGACTTTTTGAGATACTGTTTCGAGACAGTTTTATGAGTGAGAAAGCACAACTAATATATTCTGCTTTTAAATTAGACTTGAGAATTCAATATTACTCAAAATTCCTTTTGCACATTAATCTAATAACCAAAACCATGTAGTATGTCCTTACTAATTCATTATAAATGAGAGTCAAAGAGTAAGACATTCTCCCTCTAGTGATTGATTAGATTTTCGATACTTACCAATTCTTATATACTTTTAAAATTACTTATTGTCATTTATCATGGTTAGTTATTAAAAATCTAAGCATTTTTCATTAAATTTCCAAAAAGAACAAAATTTTACGATATCTTGAAATAGAATGATGGAGTATTTAACTAGCAATATGAGACGGAAAGAGTAGTAGAGTATAGAGTCGGGTGTGTTCGGATGATTCAAGATCCTTGAAAATTTGCAATGCCAGAAACAGTTTCAGTCTTGTCTGCCATTTCCATCGATCACAACCCATTTATCCAGTTTCAAAGATTTCTAAGGCTCCTTGTGGACTAAGTTAAACCGATTGCGAAAGATCGTCTGATCAATCTGAATTGCAATTGGCAATGTCAAGGGATCATCCTCGATACGGAAAGCAACTCTTTCGTTACCGTGCACGATTGTGTCTCGAAATCGAGGATGTTCTCATTCGTTTGGCATAAGGTATTATAACAGGAAGACGATAGGCATGGGAAGTTGGCAATGGAGACTACAATTGATGACTATGGACTTTTGCATCCAATAATGGGAAATGGAAATGAGATATGCTACAACCACACCCAAAATCACACACCAGTGTGTATGGGACCCTTGTATTTTTGTGAGAGAGTGTATATTTGGGTGTGTGATTTTGGATGTGGTTGTAGAATTTTTGAATTGATGCTGCAGCCGTCACGGATCTTCCCTCCACATCATAGTATCACCCACCTGAGTAATCTTATTCTTGATTGCGGGTTCATGATTTTAGCAACTGAGAGTGACGATGACATTCCCTCCGCATCATAGTATCACCCACCTGAGTAATCTTATTCTTGATTGCAGGTTCATGATTTTAGCAACTGAGAGTGACGATGACATGTTCACCGCGGCGACACGAATCGTCCATCTGATCTTGTTGGCGAATCAGGGTAGAAAACAACCTGTTATTTTAGTCGGATTTTATTCTCTTCCCCGCCTTCTGTTCGTACCAAGTCAGATGTTTTGATGATGCTCCAGCGATTTCATATCTATCCGTACGACTAATTATTAATTTTTTTGTGCAGGCTCTTTAAGTGAAAAACAAATCTTAACATAGCGGCTCACTGGGTTGCATCCCAATGTAGGAAAGTTAAAAGCTTTTTTCTTTCGGGTTGTATTCCGCCCGCTTTTGAGTCTGTTTTGTCCAAAGACGTGTCTTGATTTGAATGGTAAAAAAGTAACGTTTAAAAAATAAAAAAACAGAGTCTTAACATATTTTGTTAGTAGGAAGTCTAATGGTACAAATGAAAAATAATTACTAGTGAGTACAAACTCTTTTTTGGGCCCATTTTGGGTTTCAAAAAAATGATTGGAGTCGCTCATTTTTTGTAAAATGCTTTGCTTATGGTCCCTGCAAAAAATAAACTCAATCCGATATCGGTAAGAGCATTTACGAAACGTCCAAACTTTGCTCTAGAATTCATCCATGACTTCTGGGACAAAGTTGGACGTTTGTAGGTGTCTTAACCGATATCGGATTGAGCTTATTTTTCAAAGGAGCCATAAATAAAGTAATTTAAACAAAATGAGCGGTTCCGATAATTTTTTTGAGACCAAAAATGGGACAAAATGAGATTTGTACACACTGGTACAGAGCACCATTGTTTTGTCAGCCTAAAACATATGCTGGCATTTTAGGGTCCATGTTGGCTCAACCCAAAAGGGTACAGATATATGCTGATCTTCATGTGGAATTAAAGGGGATTTCATTTGAATTCCCATTTTAAAACTGAAGGGGATTTCAACCACTTTTGGGGGCCAAATTTCGTGAATATTTCAGCTGACGCATATAAATGAGATCTCAATACCTGAACACATCTATACAGATTCATTTTTTTAAATAACCAAATGTCCGGGCCTGTTAGAACATCTAATGTGACTACGCATTTCTGTTATGCACCTCAATAGAGACATGTTTAAAAAATATTCAATGCCCCAAATTCTTTATGCACCACATATTCGTGTGGTCTCGGTGACAAAATGTGTGGGCTGTGTGGTAGAGATGAGTTTTGAGGCACCGCAGAGACACATAATAATTACTCAGACACGTTGGTCCATTTTAACTGTGGCGGATTTTGGTAGAGTCCAAAGGGGTCGCAGATCCCTTGCTTTGTATACTTACCATTTCACCTGTATACAACTACTCTTTACATTGGGGAGTGATTATCACACTCTCCTAATTTATAACCTCAATCATTTTTTGCCTTTTTATGTGTAAATTTACATGATTAGACTTTTATGAATAGATTTTTTTTTTAACACTTGGAAGGGTAATATTGTGAACACAAATGACAAGATGCCAAAAAAAGGGCGAAAAAAATCTGTCACCTATTTCTTATGCTGGCCACGAAAAATAGAAGTGTGAAAATCACGTATTCTTTTGCTCCCACTCTAAATCTTTGCTCTATGTCCATACTCTCAATCTTCACTCCTAAGAATTTTTTGATTGGGAAGATATTCGAAAGACACTTTCACATTCACGCTCGTGTTCGTGCTCATGCTTCTGTTCATAATCGAGCACGCGTATTACGTGACTTAAGAACCAATTAGACTGCAAAGGATGTGTATGTCATCCTTCTTTCCACTGCGCTACATGCATACAACGACAGCTCCAAGACTTTAGTTCAGTGGTGACAAAATTACAAATATTATTTTTTTTATAGTACAAAGCTCTATGTAAAATGCACAAATTTACAATTGGATGAAATTTTATTGAGCCTAATTTATTTTGTTTACTTGAGCTATAGTACTTAATCATAAACTTAAGTGACTTTTCACTTAACTTTGACTATGTATCAATGATTTAATGCCGACAATATTAAGAGAAAATACAATTATATAACTAAATCAAATCGAGTCTTATGTCCCAATCATTTGGGGTCGACTACATAAATCATTTTCCTCCATTGAACTCTGTCAATGACCACTAGTTCACACAAACCTAATATACTCATATCTTTGCGCACCACAGCATCTAATGTCAATTTCGATCTACCTCTTTCCGTAGCAATGCTATCCAAAGCTATCCAAACCGTTTCATTTCTAATCCTGTCTCGTCTAGTCTTACCATACATCCACCTCAACATTCTCATTTCTGCCAGTCATCTTGTTCATCTGTTGTTTCTTAATAGGCCAACATTCCGTGCCGTAAAGCCTCGCTGGTCTGATGGCAATTCCATAAAATTTTTCCTTCAATTTTGTGGGAATCCTCTTGTCACACAGTACACCCGTAACGCTCCTCCACTTCAGCCACCCCACTTGGATCCTATGGTCACATCATCGGCAATCTCTCCATCACTACTAATAATTGAACCTAAGAGCATCAGCAGTGGAATAAGCAAATGTGAATAATCAAAACATGCCACATCAGATTTTGATTATCCATTTAGAGGTTGTTAAAGTTAGCAATGTCAAATCTCACATTGGCTATTTTTTGCCCATAATCAAAACCAATGGGTCCTCCAAATTTTTTCCCTTCATTTCATGCGTATTTTTTGAAAAAGTGATTTTTGAAGGGAAAAAACAATTTATGTTAGAAACAGTTCAAAAATATATATAGTTTTTCGAAACAAAAAATAGATTTCAAAAAACACACACTTTGTTCACTTAAAAACTGTAAATACAATTTTGAAAATTTTGAAAGAATTGTATTTACACAAATAGTTTAGAAATTTTAAAAACTTCAAAACTTTAATACAGTTTTTTAAAAATAGGTTTTGTGTAAAAAATAGTTTTTTGAAAAACACTTTTTATTTACTTACAATTTTTTAAATTTTTGAAAATTTTGTTTTCTGTAAAAAAAAGTTTCTGAAAGTTACAGTTTTTTAAAATTATTTTTTGAAAACATTGTTTTGAGAGAGAGAGAGAGAGAGAGAGAGAGAGGATTTTTGTGTAATGTTGGTGTACTTAATTGAGAGATAAAATTTGGTTATTTACAAAACATTGCTAATTTTGATTATTGAAGAGTTAAAATTTGATGAGTTGTTAAGAGGTTGCTAAGTTTGGTTATTTCAATGTGAGCATTTTTTTGATCCAACATTGCTAACTTTAACAATTTTTTATTTTGCTTATTCCACTGTGGATGTTCTAAGTACTTAAAATAATCACTCTTGGGTATCTCCTGATCTTGGATCATCATTCTTTCTTTATGCGCACTGCTGGTACCACCAAACTTGCACACCATATATTCAGTTTTACTCCTACTTATTCGAAAACCATTTGACTGTAATGCTTCCCTCCAAATTTCTAGTTTCGTATTAACACCTCTAACAGTTTCATCCACGAGGACAATGTCATCTGCAAACATCATACACTGTGGGATATCCTCCTGAAAGTTTCTAGTCAATTCATCGATAACTAAGGCAAAGAGGTACGGGCTCAAGGCTGACCCTTGATGCAATCCTACAGTGATTGAAAATTCACTCGTTTTTCCCTACTGGTTATCGAATGGTAGTGACGGCACCCTTATACATGTCTCTAATCACCTCGATATACCCTTTGGTCACACTTTTTCTCTCCAGAACCCACTATATGATGTCTCTAGACACCTTATCATAAGCCTTTTCTAAATCTATGAAACCATATGGAGATCCTTCTTTTTTATTCTGTATTTTTCTACCATTCTCCTTAATAGGTAGATAGCTTCTATGGTTGATCTTTCATGCATAAACCCGAACTGTTTCTCTGACACCGTAGTCACCATCCTCAAACGATTCTCAATAACTTTTTCCCATAATTTCATCGTATGACTCATCAATTTAATACCTCTATAGCTGTTGTAGTTTTAAATATCCCCTTTATTCTTATAGATAGGTACTAGTGTGCTCATTTTCCATTCGTCGGGCATCTTCCTAATTATAATAATCTTGTTAAATACTTTCGTCAACCAAGTCGCCCCCAGGTCACCTAGACTTTTTCACACTTCAATAGGGATACCATCTAGTACTAAGGCCTTACCCGGTTTCATCATTTTCAAAACTTTAACCACTTCGAATTTTTGTATTCTCTTGTAAAATTCATATTATATGTTCTCGCCAGATACATACATTTCCTCCCCACCAAAGTCTCCTTCATGTTTCTCATTTAATAATTTCTCGAAATACGACTTACATCTATCCATGATCGCTTCGTCTTGCAACAACACCACCGAATCAATACCTTTTATACACTTAACTTGAGAAATATCTCGACCTCTCTTTTTCCGTGACTTAGCAAATTTATAAATAATCTTTTCTCCATCTTTACTATCGAGTCTAGCATAGAAACTCTCATAAGTTTTCAACTTAGCATCCCTAACAGATTTCTTAGCTTCCTTATTAGCTTGTTTATAGCTCTGAAAATTTTCTGCATTCCGGTCCTTTTGCCACTTTTTAAAGCACTCCTTCTTGGCTTTTACCATAGTTTGAACCTCGTCATTCCACCACCATGTCTCTTTAGAGATCGGACCTTTTTCCTTCGACTCCCCAAGAACTTCTTTTGATATTCTTCTAATACCGTCAGCTATTGTATTCCACATAGTGTCAATATCGCCTTCCACTCCCTACCGTATTTCTTGAGACATTCTTTCTTTAAATACTTCTAGTTTCTTCCCTCTTAGACCCCACCATTTAGTTTGTGAGCATTTAATTTCCTTTCTCCTTCTAAGAAAATACAATTATATACTCCCTCCGTCCCTTTTTAAGTGTCCTACTTCGTAACTCCAACTTATTAAAAAGACATCATCATTATACCTTTCACATCAACTTTTTCCTTCACTTTCTCTACTTACCCATCATCATTACTCTTTTGCTCACTTACTTTTCAAAAAAAAATCTACTTTTATGGACAAAATAGATAATACACCAACTTTTACCCATTAACTTTACAAAATAGACACTTATTAAAAAACAATCTAAAATAAAATACTGGACAATAAAAAAGGGACGGAGGGAGTAACAAAAATATAAAAAATTTAGTGCATTTTTTGAATGTAGAGGGTTCGCTTGAACCCTCCAAACCCAGTAGAGCCTCCCTTGCATGCATAGCATTCACCAGTTGCTATATCCTCAGGGTTCCATGGCTCAAGGTTGTCGTCCACCAAACAAGGGCCTCGAGAACCCTTAGGTTTGAGGTTCGACTATGAGTCGCAAGCTATCAATTCCTGTATTGAGCCATTGACGAGGTTTATACAGGTTTTAAACGAGTCTTCCACTGGTCGGCGATGAGATTGGCCTAGCTACCAAACTAATTAGGTTCCGTTCCAGAAACGAAATAAGAACTTATTTTTTGTCCAATAAGAAGCCCTCTTCCGGAAAAATAAGAAGACTGTTTTTGAATTGGAAACAATTATATAGGTACCAATGGCTCCAAGGAGGGAAATCGGTCCAGTGGCCACGCCGGGCAGTCTCCGACCACCGGACGACCGATCCGAGCAGTTTAAAAATTCTATAAAAAAAAAACCTGAGGGGATCAGCGCGAGAATCAACGGTATCCAAGGTATGTAGAGTGTTTGATCGGAGCACTCCTTTTTCGTATATAATCCATATTAATTTTGGTGTATATTATACACGAAAAATGGGTGCTCCGATCAAACATCCTACACACCTTGGATGCCATTGATTCCCGCATTGGCCCCCTCGGTTTTTTTTTATAGAATTTTTGGACGGCTCGGATCGACCGTCCTGTGGCCGGAGACGGCCCGACGTGGCCACCGGACTGATTTCCCTCCATACAAGGCAACTTCAAGCTCAAAAATCATGTGTTTACGCAAATAATTTTCTATCACAATAGATCTTGTTTGATAGATCTCATTAAGACCTTTAATACGGTAAAAAAAAATTAAATTTTTTTTCATTTACATTATTTTTGAATTTGAAAATATGAAAGAAACTTTTTATTTGAGTTTTGTGGAATGCCACTTCTTATTTTTTAAGAAGTTCCAAAATAAATACTTATTTTTTAAAAAGCGTTCCGGGTTCCGTAGCCTTAGTCAATGTTCCACTTCAGACCTTAAAAATTACAGGGAAAAAAAATACTGTAGGTATGTACGTGACTCGTGCCTTTAGATATTATTAACCCAACTTTTTGTAAAAACACCAAAATGTGCTAATAAAATAAAAATAAATAACAGTTTAAGCCAAAAACGACATCCACCCCTCACAAACTAAAACAGTTATCCAGAAAATAGGATACCTCATGCAATCAATTTCCAACAAACTTAATTAACATAAAACCAGTATCAAATATAGATACCTTAAATAAGAAAAAATCCATAACTGAAAAAACATTAAATCAAGTTAAAGTCACAGACGGGCGATAGAAAAAGAAAAAGTTCACAGACCTGTATCTCTTCTTTTCCAGTTCAGGTTGAAAGAAAGTAACAACAAATTAAAACTCCCATTAGGCCCCCAGTATAGATATTTCATAAGCTTGCTTCCAACTTGATAAAACCAGTCAGCAGCAGAAAATTTGCAGATAGCACTACAAATCTTCGAACTACTGACACAAAGCGCAAAGCAGTTCATCGTGCTAATCAAGATCTCGATCTTTCTCTTTCTCGTGCCAGTGGAGAACGACTGCATTGTGTCAGCAGAGGAATACAAAGATAAAGATTATACTAAGAAAAAACCAATAAATCAAAAATGGATGCAACCAATAGATCACAACAAGAACAAGTTACAAGACAAACCTCTGGTATCTCTCATCCCCGGGGCTCTCTCCTTCCTCATACTTTGGACTCTCTCTCGGTTCATGCTTAGAATCAGGGTTGCGGCCACGAGGATAGTTATCAGGACTGATCCTCTCTCTTGGAGGACTTGGGCTGCCACGACCATGATCAGGAGTAACCCTCCCTTCTCTTGGGCTGGGTTCACGGACATGATCAGGACTAGGCCTCTCTCTCCTAGGACTGCGGCTACTACGGCTGCGGCCATAATCAGAATTAGTCCTTTCCTTCCGCTGGGGACTCCGGCTATGCCCACGGCCATAATCTGGACTCCCCCTCTCTCGACGAGGACTGGGGCTACGGCCACGGCCATAATCAGGACTAGCCCTCTCCCTGCGAACAGGGCTCGAAGATCTTCCCCTTTCATGGCCCCTCCTTCCAGGTGACCTATCGCGGCCCCTATCAGGGCTGTGGCCATTTCTCCTATCATCATCATCTTTGACTGCATATTCCACTGAAATAACCCTATCCATCAGCTTACTGCACACCAAACAAACACACAAGTCATAACACGGTATCTAGTAGAAACTTGGAACTGAGAGGAAAATAATTCATAATGACGACTTAACATAGAAAGGTAAACTTTAGTAAATATTTAACTCAACGAGACGGACAAAGTTCAAAACACCTCATGTTTGTAGCTTCTATTGCCTTGGTGGCATCCTCTTGTGATTCATATTGAATGAATGCAAAATTCCTTCTAATCCTCACATTCAATATCTTCCCATATGGATCAAAGTGCCTCTCCAAGTCCCTTGTCCGAGTATGATATGGGTCAAAGTTGATAACAAACAATGTCTTTGAGGGCCTCGAATTCGTAGAAGATTTTTTAGCACTCTCGGGCCTCCTTGTGACACGTTCTTGCTGAAACACAACAATAGGAAAACTGATACAGGATATCTAACTTAAGATAACCTTCAAAATTTACAATTTTGATTTGCAAATATGCATTACCTTTGTCCACTCAACACGAAGGCGGCGCCCCTTTCTGCCATATTCATAACGGTCAAGTCCCCGAATTGCATCCTCCGCATCTCTATCATCCTCCATATAAACAAATGCAAATCCTACAGAGATATTAAACAAAATATATCCAAATGAGAAAAGAATTCACTTTCTTATTTGGAGAAAAAGAAATAAGTTAGGAATCCCCATTGAAAGGATTCTGCCAAATGATATTGCATTGCCACCTTCATAGACAATGCTATTGCCCATAATTATACACAAAACCAACCCCAGGTGAAATCGAGAAACTATTGACCAGTAAAATCAGTAACAGACCTTGCGTGATGAAATAAATGATGTCAAGGAACAAGAACGGAAAGGTGGATGTCTCATGGTAGGATAATGAAAAGAGTGCCTTCTCCATATATTCTGATGCCTCTGCATTGAGGGTGGCATGGTTTCTACCAGGGAACGTGTCTGAAAATGAAGGCTGTGCTAAATTCATGAGGCATGAAATGCATTGGTGTCTGAGGATAGTGTGGGATTGTGATGTCAGAGTGGCTCTTCTTGGAAACAAGAAGAGGAAGCTTGTCACAGCCAGGAAATGGAATGCTGACGAAGCCCATCGATCAGTCAGGAAGTGTATGGACATTCCAAGATCCTGCGCCAAAGAATTAGCTGAGAATGGGGGTTTTACACTTCATAAAACATACTTTTCCTTTTCTCATCAAAAGATATCTCGCCACCCCACTATTGCTCAACAAGAGAGGGCCGCGGTCCTGATCATATGATTCGGATGATATCTCCGCCATAGCACACTGAAAGCAGCCACCTTTCGAAGGAGGAAGATGCCATTGAAGCTCACTGCTGTGGAATCCATCGCCCAGATTTCACATGTACAGGCCTTCGCAATCTTTGTTTACCACAATGAGTTTACAAATTGACGCATATTAAGGGGGTTTTATCTCATAAACCAGATCTTATAAAAGTAAAATGAATGATAGAGTACATTAAGTATACAAGCGTAAGATTGTTTGAGGCTTGAAAATACTGAAAGATCGCACGTGTCACTATCGGCCACTAACGCATACAACAGCTTCTGCAATTCACCTCTGGGGCACCTGTGGGAATACAGAGGCCTCCATATTCACTTGCTAGTTGGTTCGCAAAAAACCATCGTTCGCTTCCCCGTTACCCCAACAAGTTCGGGGATAGCTGAGAATGTGCATTTTGCAGGCTTTTGTCTTAAACTTCATTAAGCATGTATGGTAATGAGTCATATGTTTGGAACTTTCCCAGCTGTGAGGGCCCGAAGTATAATGGTGCAGTGGTGCACCATGTCCAAACCAAATTAGGAATTCATGACCAGGTGATAAAGTACTCTCTCTATGTATATGCAAAAGTAAAAACTTACCCTTTGAAGAATATAAAATACAAAAAACAACGATCATACAAACAATGCAATGTATGACCAAGAGCAATAAGCCAAACTTACCTGACTTCATATCCACTCTATCAACCTTCCCATACTTTCTGAAAAGTCGCTCCAGATCAGACTGCCGAGCTTCATAATCAAAGTTTCCACAGAAAATGGCCTTCATTGTACCTACACAATAAGAAATAGCTTTTTTTGAACCTTCGAATCCCAGAAATTAACGAAACAGAATAAATCAAACTAAGTTTCACAAGTTTGATAGAGCTCCACTAGTGCAATCGGCATGGCAGTCATTGCTAATTAGGATAAGCAGAAAAAACAAAATGGGTGTCGTATTAAAACAATCCAACATGGAGCAACAGCAAATGTAAAAATCATTGATTCAAAATGAAGCTGAACGCCCATTTTTTCCCTCCTTATGGGATTTGGGATGAAAATATCCAAATATCTTGTCCCCGGTACTTGCAATGCCCCATCCCACAAGTGCGGGTAATCAATTATTTCCCCTGGGAGCCAAGAGGATCAAACCACATCATGGGAGTTGAACCGATGACATACACTTCATGAGGCAGAGGCATATCTCGACTCAGCTTACCATTCTGTTAACTCCTTGTAGTTGGGGTTAACCAACGCTACTCAACTCAGCTGTAGCAGGCCGAGTATTACGACTCAAACCATGCCAAGGGACGCCTGAGCCACTCCCTTACTTAGCCATGCATCCACCGGGCGGTATCGTGAAGCCTCGGCTATGCCGAGGCTTCAGCAGTTACCCCCTTGATTCATTCTTTACTGATTCGCAACATTCGGCACCGACTCTTAGACGGTCGGTTACAGCATTCGGCCTTGAATGAATGTGGGGGCCAAAGACTCCAGCTCACCCACGTGGGAATGCAACCGTGGCCATGGTGACGTTCATGACATCAGCCAAACGGTTACCAGGGTGATGATGAGAGCACGTGAAGACGACAGCTTACCCCAATAACGGTTACAAAACCCTAATGTGACGTAAGGGTGGCGTCAGTCGACACGTGTCAAGCGTACATGCAGTCCTGGAGACCAAGCTAAGGGTTCCCTATAAATACATCATTATGCCTTCTTCAAAGAGGTACATTCTACACAACCTAAAAACCCTAGCTCTTGCTTCTCCTTCTATCCTGCAAGTGTACTGGTTCTTGCACCGGAGGGCCATTTCGGAGGACCTCCGGTGTGATCTTTAGTCGTGCTCTCTTTTGCAGGATAGGAGAACGTCAGGAGCTGATCCCACCCCCCAATCAGAGAAGAGCGAACCATCTTGATCGGAGCCCCACATCAGCATAACCACATTGTCGTTGAAGACTTTGAAAATTGTCAAACCCAAAACACTAAATCCATCTTCTAAGATGCCTTTCATTTGGGTTTGAATGGCGCAAGCAAATCCCCCAAAACGTCAAATCAATAGCAGGTACAGCCGTACAGCACGAATTTTTTCCTAAAAAGTTCAGATGCAGAAACGAGATAAAGATACCCAAGACAGGCCTTACAACTCAAATGAAAGAGCATTGCACCCTCAAAGCACCAATTACGAAAACTCTTAAGATTTCATATTCACACAAAACCTAAAACACATAAATAAATAGTAACTGACAAGTAACAGAAAATTCCCTAACAACGTGCCCATGAGTCATTGAGTTGTTTTATGCGTGTATATCCAGTTAGAACAGTTTAAACAAGGCACTAAACCAGTATTCGTAAGTATAACGACACCTACAGCTAGAAGAATGTAAACCTTAGATCAGAAGAAGATGGTAAGTTTGATGCTAAAAATCTACTTGAAATAGAAATAACAAAAAACAAAAACTCACGAGATTCAACCAGTAATCAGATCCCGAAATTTTCAAACTTTTTGCCTGTTTTATAAGGTAACCAAAGAGATCTGAGAGATTATCAAAGGAAATTGTTGAAAATTGGGAGATCCGACGGAAAATAGGGTGAGAAAAGTTCTTCCCTTCGGGTAAAAAAAAAGAAGAAGCAAAAGTTCTTACCTTGGAATGTCAGGAACCCTAATTCGGCGGATTGAACGAGAGAGAGAGAGAGAGGGTATCGTTAAAACCGGCTGCAATGAGAAAGTCGTTCAAAAAATACTCCGTATATCATTCCCGAGAAATTACACTTTTACCACTCGGATTTTGCAATACTTCAGTTCGGTCGCTTTACGTCGTATTTCAACATTTAAAGTCCTCTTTTTTTAAACCTGCGTGACAATCCCAAAGTGATGAAAAATAGATTTAAAAAATAAATAAATTCATACCCTTGTTTGGTTTTGAGATAGAAAAGAAGACAAAAATGGAAAAATAGAGTTTAATGCATAGTGAAATTCTCCTCAGTTTTTTCCCATTTTCCTTCTTAATCGTATTCCTTTCATTTCTTCCACTTTTCACAAGCTTCAAACGGAGCGTAAGTCCTCTTTCTACCGCGATTTTCACTCTTTTTAAAAAAAATATTTGTTCGTTTCAATTTTTAAAGTTATATTAAGAAAATATTTCTAAAAATTCCATTTAATTCTACTTTATGGGGAAAAGAATTTGGCTTTGAAAAAAATTCAGTGTAAAAATGTTACATGTAAATCGTCCTAATCAAGTATTGACTTTGAAATTTTTTAAATAAAAAAAAAGGAGTATTGATTTGGGTTTTATGTCAAAATAACCGATTCAAGAGATAAATCAAAAGAATTCCAAGTTAATTTAAAGAAATTTATTTCCCTCGAGCACATGTTTAACCTCTTTTCCATTCTTTTCAAAACTTCACTAACACCTTTGCCGCCGCCGCCACCATCATTTGGAGAGTAGAACATTATAGATCATGGTGATAGTGATTAAACATCAAACGATCCGGACCGTGTAAATCAATAAAGATTTTAGAGAGAGAGGTACTGGATATTAATTTGCTAATTGCACAAACAAAGCCAAAAACACATTTATTTATCCAGAAATTATCTTACAAGAGAATCGTCACTTGTTCCTCCCACACTTATCAAAGGGAGAGTGCTTCGGAAACCGACGGGAGCCACCGATGGTATATACTCGGAAAAATAGGATATTTGGATCGAGCACTTACACACATTGAATGCCGTTGATTCTCGCGAGGACCCACTCAGTTTTTTTTTTTAGAATTTTTAAACGGCTTGAACTAACCATCCGGTGGCCGGAGTGGGCCCCGTACGGCCATCGGTGGCTCCCATTGGTTTCTTTAGCATTAGTGCTTATCAAAGTGTACACACACAAACATTAATTTATGGGCATAGATCACGACTTGTGTCACTATAGTACTTTCATTCTTTCTTTTTTTGAAGGGCAAAAAAAGATTTCATTCATCAAATAAAAAAAGAAAAGAAAAGCATTGAGATAGCCTAAGAGAATACACAATACTCTCTTACTAGCTACTTCTCCTTAATTAACTTTTTTGGACTTTTTCTTATTTTGTCCGTGTTTGAATTTTTTTTCTCGTTTTTTTGTGTCACGTCAATTTTTTTTTTTACTTTTTGATTTGTCTCGTCGAGACGAATCAGAAAAGTAAATTTTCTTTACTTTTACCCGCATATTTTGAATAAAGACCACTTTTAAGCTCAAAAAGTGGACTTTTTGAGCTTAAAAGTGGTTCTTGATCAAAATATTTGAGTAAAAGTAATTTTTTTTTTTACTTTTTCGATTCGTCTCGTCAAGACGAATCGGAAAGTCAAAAAAATTTGGAGCAAAACGAACAAGCACGAAAAAATTTCAAATAAGAACAAAATGTTAACTTTTAAAAAAAGTTAAGCAGAATGGAGTCAACCTATATCAGCTACTCGAAGTTTTTCAGAGTCGATAAAGTGCCAACTAAGAACAAGAAAAATAAAATTAAAAACTTGAAACCCACAACACCTAAATGTATACCCCTTAAATTTACAATCCATCTCCTTCGATGACAAACCAACAAAAAAGCTACACGATGACAGATTCAAAAAAGGCTAGCTACTCGTAACAAATCTCAAATGTGGCTGCACGTGAGGGGAATGTTAAGAAAATGTAGTCCCACATTGAATGGGTGATCACTTAATAATTAATATATACTGGAACCTCTCCACTCAGCCAATTAATTTTGAGATGAATATATATATAATTTTCAGAGCAAATTGTAGTAATTACCTGCGATGGGTTTTTTTTTTTTTTTTTTTCTTTTCAGGAGGAGGACTTTGTCATGACTCTGCAAATATTTATAAAACAACTCCAAATACTTATGTAAACTTTGCATATTTAGTCCAAATATCCAAGTCTCATTCCATGCTGCTAGCTAGATATTAGTATTTTACTTATAAAAGTACACACTAGGATCCGATTAACCAACTAGGTCTAATATAGATCGGAACTTTATTTCCCAAGGACGTTGGATATATCAAGGGCCCTCTAGGGTTTATCATATCCGTTGAACTCGCTAGCGCCAAACAGCATCATCGGCTCCAGGAAATCTTCATCTTCTAGCTGCAAAAACAATCAGAATGAAATCTTTGTGAGGAAATATTTAGGCTAAATTCGGTTGCAATTTCTGGGTAATGATCCGGAAAAAAAATTTTGAGTTTGTGATTGGTTTGGTTTTTAGAAATGGTTGTTGGAGTAATGATTTGATAGAAAAATAGGGATAATGATTGGAAATAGGGTAATGATTGGAGAGAGATAGAGAGAGAAATAGGGGTAATTATTGGAAGAGAATAGGGGTAATGATTGGATGAAAGAGTAATGATTGGAATGAAAGAAAAGTGAATAGGGGTAATGATTACACTTTTTCCGGAAATGTTTTCCGGAAATTGCCAGAAATTGCAACCGAACACAGACATTGAAATTTCAACTGTTTAGAGTATCCCCGGCCCCAATTAAATTTGGTTTGAGAGTTTGTTCAATTAATATACCACCTGAGTCTAAATTCTAAATTAAAAATACATGCAGCTAGAGAGGAAGCTACGGAGGTACTAAATATATGCAGATTATAGACTTGCCTGAGGGAACTCATCAAACGTCTGGCCAAATGCCGGAAAATACTCATCGCCCCCGCCGATGCCATAGTCGGAAAACATCATCTCACGGCCTAATGGCTGAAAACAGTTAAAGCGGCGAATTACTATAGTCTAATTAATACTCTGATTTCGCGCAAATAATTAATGTTGGCTATTGGGTAATGCTATTAAGTTGGTCGACCGTGCCTGCTCAAGAGACTGGCCATTGATGTTGGCTATTGGGTAATTTTCCACAAGATCATCTGGAGTACTGAAAGAGAATGCAGAATTGAGGACTTCGACATCATCCTGTCGTTAACACAAATAGCATTACATTGGTACGATATTATTTATGCAAGAAAGTCAATTAAATATTAAGCTGATCCGTATACCTTGAATTACAAAAGAAACAGACAACAGAACTATATATTGATACGTCAACAATTTTGTTAGCTAATCGAAGTTCTTTGAGTTTTTTCCATACCTGAATTGGGGTTTGAATGAAGTTGATTTCGCTCGGAATACCAAAACCACATTCGCCATACGGTTGCAGGAAAATATTAGGGTTGCTATCGATCTCACAGATATTGTTAGTCACGACATTGTTATCCAAAAGGGCGCCAAAGATATAGTCACTCTCTCCTTCATTCCCAAAACCATTTCCCAGCAAAATTGAAGGCGAAAGCGGCATGGCTAAAGTGTTTCCATCTTGAACGACATTACCCAATGTCGCTGAGACATAGCATCCACTCTCTAACCCGGTAGAAGACAGTACTCCTTGGCCCAAATAATCATCGAAACCGTCGTTCAGTACAGGAACATTACTTGTACTTTCATTTTGGACCACATTGATCGAGCCATGGTTAGGGTTGAAATAATCATCGAAACTGTCGTTCAGTACAGGAACATTACTCTGGACCACATTGATCGAAACATGGTTAGGGTTCAAACAATCATCGAAACTGTCGTTCAGTACAGGAACATTACCTGTACTCTCACTTTGGACCACATTGATCGAACCATGATTAGGGTTCAAATCAGCTGATAATCCGACCAGCCGCCCGTCACTCGCCAATCGAAGTCCAACATAACTGGTATTGTTTTGATAATTGGGACTAGGGTTCAAGTTAGAACTGCTAAAATCTCCAATATTTCCATGTCCTGTGAGGTGGTCATTGGTGAAACTCTCTAGTGCTGCGTGATCTTTTTGTGGGTATGGCTGCATAAAAGTCGCACCATTCACGATTCCACCAGAAACATTTCCATTTAGTAACAAACCAGTTGGATGATCGCTTGGTTCGATTCTGATGCCAGAGGAGTTGGCATGGTGGTGAAGGCCGGGATTTGCACCGCCAACCAACGGTTGCTTAAAATTGGTCTGATTGAGGTGTAGGCGCGATTGGCCGGATCCAAACACAGCAGGTGGGGAGTCGGCAGATGGAGCAAATTTCTGGTTGGAGTAAGAGAGATCCGGTTGGAGAGATTTTCCCAATGGGGCTCGGTCCAGATTTCGCAGATACTGGAATTGGGGCTTCTTCTGCAGCAAGGAAGGCTGTGCCATTGCGAAATTCGATCGAAAGGTCCTTTCGATCATGGTCCTTTCGCTCGCAGATTGGATTTTAGTGCTTGCTTCTGAAACTCGTTTCAAGAAAATCCGGTACTTCTGCAAGTTCACAAAATTGTCGTCGAGATATAGTGAATGGAAAAGGCTATTTCTTTTCGCACAAATTTTTTCCTCTACTTAAGTTCACAGGCACATGCTATATTAAACTTCTTTATTAGGATAGGACATAGTGTTTATTTTTCTTTAAATGCTCGCACTACATAAACATTAAAAGTGGAAACTGGCGGTTGGGGGCACACCCTCCGTGTGTGCACGTGGAAGTGCAAGTGAAAATATTTGGGGAGTGGGAGTGCGGGTGGGTATTTTTTTTTTTTTTGGGTACTGAAGTGGGTGGTTAAGTTTTAGTGATTTTACTATTTCGCCCTACGGGCTAATCATATTACAGTAAAATTGGACATAAAACTTGGTTTTGATTAGGACAAAGTTAAAATCACTTTTATGACACGGCTTCAAACCCAGGACACACCAAAAACTCTTCTCCCTTTGTATATTAGAATAGATAGATGTTGAGTACATAGAAACTTCCTACAAAATACTGGAGTACTAATATCATGCATCTAACTTTAAGAACAAGAAGTAATTTTGGTAAAAATGGAACACCATAATTGGCAAATTAATAGTCATGAAAGCTATGGATAACCCCATGCAATGTACGTGAAACGAGTGAGGTAAGCAAGCTATGTAACCTAGAATGCTAGTATAATTTTTTTCCCCGTTTATTAATCTATCCAGAAGTGCTATATGTGCACAACATAGAAGCACAACACGAAAGAATTTTTATCCATCATTATTATAATAAATGGTCAGGATTCGCTCAAACTTTTTTTTTTTATAAAAATTTAACTTTTCCCTGAAAGAATTTTTATAAAATCTGGACCGTCGAAAACACATCTGGACGGCCATAATTAGTTACACAACCGTAGAGTATAGGTTGTGCACTTAGCATTTCTGTTATCCATGTGTTGGAACAATTGAGTCACAAATTCATTCCAAAAGTGGCATTTTAAACCATAATAATTTAGAGGGGAAGAAAGTAACAAACCTGCAAATGACTGGCTATATTTTCTCTGGTTAATCCCGGCACGTTCATGAGCTCTAGAATTTTCTTTGGAACGGCCCCTGGATCACATTAAATTGAACAGAAAAAAAATTTCGAGAAATAAAAAGAAAATGAAAGAAGAGAACACCCATCAAAAAGTAGTATGTCAACAAGAAAATAAAAGAGAAAACATTGAAAAAACCAATTCGCTATAATAATTTGAAAAAAAAAAAAAAAAGCTTACTTTCAATGCCTACACATCGAATAGCCTCCAAGAACTGGTTGTGAAGGGCATTTGTCCAAACAATCTTTTTTTTGGGGTTACCGGAATCATCCTCATTTTCCACCTCTTCAACAGTTGCCGGGGACTTTCTCTTCGAATCCCTTGTGTTTCTTCGATCTTCTTTCCTTAACGACGACCCTGATCCTACTTCTCCATTGGAACCTTTGTCATTTTCAGATGTTTCTTGAACAGGGGAATGATTAATGGGGTCATTGCTGAACGGGGCTAAGCGACCTGCTGAAGCTGTGGGATGTAAGAATACACCGGTCGGGGAGCTAGCTCGTTTATCAGCTTGTGAAGTCTCTCGTGCACTTTTGATTGCCTCGATATTGGCTGATTTGGGCTTCTTCTTCGCAACCGCGTATTGCCACAAATTTTTTAGGTCATTTGGGGATATTGGCTTCACTAAGAAAAATGCAGCTCCACTTTGTAGTCCCCTTAATATGACACTCTCTTGGTCATCAGCTGACATAACTGCATTGTAAACAAACTTATACCAAACGCACCACAGTTTTTTTTTTTTTTTTTTTTTTATCAACAAATTTTTTTTTTTATTAATCTCCGCAAACGCACCACAGTTTACAAACAATAAAGTCCGAAAACATCGACAAGGGTATAAATAGTTTAGAAACCATATATCCAAAGGTTATAGTTTCTATATCTATTTGCTAGCTATTACTCTCTTCAAATAATTTATCAAGACTAGAAAATGAGTACTATGTCGCAGCAAAGAATTAGTCGCTAAAATTTTGAAAGCGCCACGGTAGAAATATGCATATTGATGCTAATTGAATTTTTTTTGGAGGGTGAAGATCCAATTTGGAAAAAAGGATAGCCAGAAAGGCTTGATCATTAATTGTACGGCAACAAGAGGAAAAGTAGTAAAATTAAATAGAAAAGGAAATAAGTGAAACGATACTTACAAACAACAGGTAAATTGAATTCTTCATCGATTTTCTTTTGCAATTCAAATCCATTCATGTCGGGCATATGCACATCTATCACGACAAGATCGAACGCGCCTCCCGTAACTCGTAGGGTGCACAACGCTTCAATTGCATGCTTAACCGTCACGACTGTTGTTAGAGAACAATTGCGATTTGGTAAGTGATAATGACGGAATCTAACCATGCATGCACTAATAGCTTAATTAGTATTTCGTTATTTTACCAAATTAAATAATAAATTATAACTGATACCGTGTAAAAATTCCTAGGAATCCAAAATTTAAAATGCACGCTCCTCAAAAGGTCAAAAAATGAGATGGATTACGAAGTTTATTGTGTGCAACTAGATTCTCTTTGATATCGCCTTAACTTAAGTTTCTTTGATGATTTTCAATCCAGAAGACAAATAACTATTACCAAATGCGTACACTCCCATGAAAAATAGTTGCTATTAAAATGCATGTTCATGAGGATTTAATTTGCGATTACGCACGAATTATCAACAACAAACAACGAGGTTGCAGTTTGTTTCAATTGACGAACAAAGAAATAGATCCACATGCAAATGAACTTATAAGGAAACATGGTGAAATAACAGAGTTAACCAATGTTAAAGATGAGACGCGGTCTTTTTTTTCCCGCGTAAATTTGAAGGACGTTGTGATTTAATTCTCATTTCTACTTCTTGATTCTTCTGTCAAAAACTACCAGGAAGAAAAAGAATAGATCTACTACAGAAAATTAAAAAAAAATTAATCCTAAGCTTGTACAAAATGAAAGATCTATTCAACACATAAGGTAACAAAAAACCACACACACACACACACACACAAAAAAGGTTATCTATTGGTACCTTCATATTGCCATGATTTGAGTATGGCAGAAACAATGGCGAGGCATATGGTATCATCGTCCACAACCAAGACGCTGATCGATCCCATGGGCTTACCACTGGTTTGGGACGATTGGTTTGGTGTGACCATCTCACCAGCCATTTTTACTTGTAACAATGGAGCAGCTAGTTAGATACAACTAGGGCTATATATATATATATGTGAAAACAAGCTTGAGTCAACTTTAGAGATATGAGCAGGTTTGTCACAAGCTCCACTCAATGGCGAATGCAAAGAGATCAGAGAATACCACCAAGTGTCATGAGCTGTTTTAGGGCAGCAGAAAAGTGGTCATGAGAGAGAGAGAGAGAGAGAGAGAGAGGTGTTTATAGATTTTGAGAGATTTTTCACCTCTTGTGAGTGTTTTCAATTTCGAAAAACTACAAGTTTTTTGGTTCACAGTTGTGTCATTAACTTAGAAACAAGGGTAGTCCTAGGTATGACATTAAAGCACCAAACCGTATAGATAGAATGTTCATACATTGGCTTCTTTAATTGGAAAATCACATTATCTGTCGTATCTTTTAATTTAATGCCTATTTTCTATGTTTCTCTCCTTTTCTACATTTTGGAGTTTTTCAAAATAATAATAATAATTGGCCTTGGTAGCTTTTCAACATATGTAGGGACTATTGAGGTTAAGCTGGAATGAGTTATTAGGGTTCTGTTGCCAATGACTATGAACTCTTGGAGTAGAGAAATCAGCAAGTTGGTATTAGGGTTTTTCTCACTATTGTACAAGTTAATCTCTATTTTCATCCTTTTTATGAAATGTGTTCATAGATTTTAATTCGAATTAAAATCGACAAAAATACAGTTAGACCGGTTTTGTAGTTTGATATATTCGTTGCACTTAATGCTATTGACGAGGTTGTCGTTATACGACATGTACGGATTGTCGGTATAATGGCAGAAGTCGGAACTCGTACAACAAAATTCAGCGGCACTCGCTTATTGACACGGTTGTCGTTACATGACAATATGGCATGTACGGATTGTCGGCGGAATGGCAAAACTCGAAACGACACTTTGTGATACGACGCATGTCATGGCATCGATTCGTTCTTGTTTGACTTCTCTAATTGAAATATTTATTAGGCATGGATAACCTTGATAGTAATTACCATACTCACACAATCAAATAAAATGCACACAAATTGAAAAGCTTCCTAATTGAAAGGTCAAAATACACCTACAATGATTTTTTATTATTTTCATCAATTAAAGACGCTTCTAATTTCATGTTTGTTCTTGTTTATCGACAAAAATAAATTTATTATTGGAATTCGATAAAAGGGTACAACGAGAAAGAAAAAGAAAAAAAAAACACCCAACAAATATTAATTGTAGTGGAGTTTATCTGAAGTGCGCGCAAGCTAGTCCAGGACACTTTGCATTATACTCCATTCGTCCCGATTTATTTGTCCATCTCAGGTTTCTAACTTATTAAGGAATAAAATCTAATCCATTGATTTAAAAATTTACATAATCTGATCCATTGATTTTGAGATTGAACAGTCAATTTGGAACATGTATAAGTCAAAAATGAGACAAACAAATCGGGACGGGAGAGTAAAAAAAAAACTGTGGTGGAGTTAGTAAATTTAGTTTCACAGTACCACTATGCATTAGGGCACATTTAATTGGTTGAGACAAGACCCACAAGGGTCGGATGAAGTAAGCCTAATCCCTACATTTATTGTCCCCACAAACGCCAATACTATTTCAAAAACCAGGTTCCTGGGCCCATGCATGGCACTATCTCAGGGTCCACAGTTTCTCTAAAACCACCATCCATCCCAAACTCGTTTTAAGACAACTCATTTAATTAGTGAAATCAAAGTAGAGATTTGTTGATAATAATGGTCAAAATTAGTTCAAAAACATCATTAACCACGACTTTTAATTAAGACAAGTGGGTTTAATTACCTGGCCAGCTAGCTAGTTGAAAGTATGAATGCAGATAAATGGCCTTCTTATCTCTCTATCTCTCTCAAAAAAGTTGATAAGGCTACAAAATCGTTTATCGTATCTTAGATTCCTGTAGGGATAACGGGATGATGGATGACATGCATGAGGCCCTCCTTTGATGGTCTCCACGTACGTGCTCTCAATTAAAGAGGTAAAAGCCAGGAAGGAAGAAAGAAACAAATTGGAGATAGTGTGATACCTAAGAATATACTAGTACTTTTGTGTTTTAGTCAAAACTATCTGTGGATCGATATATGCATGAAATCGTTCTGCATTTTAGATTCCTCCCGGGGATAAGGCTACTAATTAATGACCAGGATGACTCTGTTCTTTAGTCAAAGTGTGGGCAAATTGATCCGGACATTCGGTTATCCGGATCCTTCGGTCAAAGTGTGGACAAGCTAATCTCAATCGTCCATTTCGGCAATCAATGGTTTGGATTTTACAAAAAAAAAAAAAAAAACACCCTTCCAACGAATAGTTTTTTTTTTTTTTTAAATCCAGACCATCCAAAATATTTTTGGACGCGCGTGATTTAGCGCCGTAAAATATATTCACGGCCATGAAAAAGTTTTTCTCAATTGAAAATAGCCATACATTAATAACGCATGGGAGCCGAAATGGCATATGGCTCGATCCTCCAAAGTTTTGAGAATTTAAAAAAAAACACACACACACACACACACACACACTATTACAGACTACGATATTTTGGTCGTTCCAAATTTTAGTAAATCTAATTATGCATCCTCATTTTAGGTAAACTTTTTCCAGCCGCCGCCGCCGACTATTTGATTATTCAATTCACTCTTGGACGCCCTAACTAGCACACACATTTTACGACAGTACAAAAATATCACTTGTTTGCATCTTATATCCAGATGGCTTTCTCCTGTACGCTTCAATTATATTGTTAGAATCGAGTTACTTTTGCCTTTTATGTTATTTATTTTTTTGGTAATGTGTTGCTCTGCCTTTTATGTAAAATAATTAAATGAATTCTCTCTGGCTGGATATATATATATATATATATATATATATATATATATATATATATATATATATATATATATATATATATATATATATATATATGGCATTTAAACAATTTTGCTACATTACAAAACTTAATTACCATAGATGTGACCCACCTCATACAAACTTTTACATTTCATTTCCTATGAATTAGATTTCCGTTACCCAGGAAAAATTTTATTTAGGTTTGGTCCACGTAATTAATTAATCAGAAATGGTCATGGTGCGTTCTAGTAGGTCCCATGAAATATCATAACTCTTAAACCAAATGAATTTAGCAAGGGGTCAAAAAAGATTGGGAAAAGAAATATACTAGCTAGCTAGGTGGCTTTTAGACTGTATGGCCATGAATCCAGAAAACAAACAAAAAAAAAAAAAAACACTGGAAGGATTTGATACGTTGAAATGCAGAACCTCTTGTTTGGATTTATTTGGATGCAGAGTGTGGGAAGGATGACGCAATACATAAACCGACACTCAAAACTCCAATCAAGAGGAAAATAAAACGTCCCATAGTATATAAAAGTGAGTAGGTTAGTATTTGTACAATAAAGTCATTTATAATTATGTCATTTGTCATACAAATCAATTAGTATAACTATAAATTCCACGTAAAATTTTAAAAAAAAAATATCTAGGCTTTTAGGGGATTTAGGGTTAAGTTTGGCCCTAAAGGGCCATGCCTTGATTGTGGATTGTTTTGCATATCTGGTCTTTTGGGTGTTGAGGCTTACTGTTTAACCTGGGCATCTTGAGGCCCAAATGTATTTTGGGCTTAGTCCCAACAGGTGTTTTCATTCAATTTTTTGTTAGATTCTTCTTCCTCTTCTCCCAACTTGATGTAGTACTATTTATCAAGTTTTTTAATAAAATTTTGTTGCCTATTAGAAAAAATTTAAAAAATTCTTATCTTCGTTAAGATTTTTTATTTTCTGTACAAGCTCAAAATTAATTAACACTAACAAGAAAAATATTTGATGTGTGTGTGCATATATATATATATATATATATATACACACACACTCATTTTCGAATTAAATAATAAAAATTGATGTGAGTTCGCCTACGACTTTCAAACAAATAAGGCCGGTCCTAAAGGGGTGACCCCTCTGTAGAAAATTTCTAGATTCGACACTGCCGATTTAGTAGTAGTTTATACTCTATCTTAATATTATTGGAAAATATTATTCTTCTTCAGAGGGGCGGCGAAGGAATACACGAAGGCAGGTTTCAGAGCTCAATAAAGAAAAATGGATCCCTCGTCTAATGCATGATAGCTCGTTTGATTGCTGGAGCTGGTGTATCCTCCTAGATGTATTTGTTTGCTGGAGCTTCTCCTGTAGCATTGGAAGGATAGTCCGGTTGGTCGGTGAATTTGCTTCGATTCTCCTTATCGAGTTTCTATTTGTTCTGATAAAGGAGATTCGAGAAAAGATGAAATTGGAAGACGTGGTTCCAAAACAATCAAGAGCTCACATCACCCATTGTAAAGGGATGCCTGACTCAAAAATCACGAACTAGGAAGGCAGAAAAAAGAATAATGAAGAAGCCAGGAGCAGGAGGAGGAGGAGGGACTTAACCCTCAACCTCAGCTTTGCTCTACCATTAATGCTCCGTTCCGCAAACGAAATAAGCTGCTTATTTTTTAAAAAGGCAATTTCAAGCTAAAAAATAATGTGTTTACGCAAATAATTTGCCTACCACTATGGATCTTGTTTGATAGATCTCATCAAGATCTTTAATACAGTGCAAAAAAAATTAAAAAATTATTTTTCGTTTGCATTATTTTTTAGTTTGAAAATGTGAAATAAGCTGTTTATTTTTTAAGAAGGTTTCTGGAACGGAGCCTTATTATTTCTGTTAGTAGTCAAGCCGCAAAAAAGTAATTTTTTGTGAATTTCTTAATTTCGATGTGGATGTCTTGCGTTTGACCGGATTGGAAAGGGGATAAGTTGAAGTGCGTGCAAACTGGCTTGGACACCCCTAACCGTAAAATAAAAAAAAAAGAAAAGAAAAAGTTACTCATAGAAAAATAAAAACATAGGAGTTAATTTCATTTTTATCTCCTAGCCCACTTTTTTGTTACTGCATCCCTAGACCACGAAAACGATTTATTTCATCTCAACTTTCCAATTAGTACAATCCATTTGGTCTATTGACGGGAGTCCAAATCTTGGACGGAAAAAAGTAAACGTGACCACCAAAAGACAACGCACACAAGGACCCGGGGGCTCTACTGCGTCCATGAGGCAGCAGCCCCTACCTAGTACCAAAAACGGCAACGTTTTGAGGGGAAAAAAAAAATTATTACCTTCCATCTGCAATCTATGAAGTAGAAACGTGATTATAAGAGCTTTAGAGACAAAATTTGATTATGTCTCTTTTAAAAATAATATGATCAGAACAATAAGATGTTCACGCCCGTTCAAACGGGTTAAAAATTGGAGCACTTAATTTTTTAACATATAAACGGTCTCAAAAAATAAGTGCTCAAATTTTCACTCCGTTTAAATCAGTGCAAAGATCTTGTTGCTCTGATCATATTATTCTAAAAGATCATAATTAATTTTTGTTTATATGGCTCTACTAATCACACTTCTGCTCCTCAGAGTTCTAAATAAAAACCATATATTTAATATGAGAACCCTAGAGATAAAAATGAACTACGACCCTTTAGAATAATATGATTAGAATAACAAGATCTTTGCACTGATTTAAACGGAATGAAAATTTGAGCACTTAATTTTTTGAGACTGTTTATATATTAAAAAATATGGTTAAAAAATTAAGTGCTCCAATTTTTAATCTGTTTGAATGAGTGTGAAGATCTTATTATTTTGATCATATCATTCTAAAAAGACATAGTCAAATTTTATCTTTAGAGCTCTCATAATCATATTTCTACTTCATAGGATTGCAAAAGGAAGATAATGATTTTTTGTTCCTCAAAACGTTGCCGTTTTTTTACTGGGTAGGAACTGCTGCCTCATGGGCACAGTACAGCCCCCGGGTCCCACACACAAATAGCTTGTGAGGCCCACTTTAGGGTCTTACACAAACATTCCAAAAATATTCATTAGATTTGAAATAATATTTCGAGTAGGCTTAGAAAAATAAGCTCAATTGAATGACTGCAAGTTTTTTATCCAATCTTTTAACTTTTCATTTAGAATTTAAGATTCTAAATTTTGAATCAAAAATTAGCATATTAGATCAAGAACTTATGGTTATCTGATTGAGCTAATTTTTTGTTGGGCTATCCGAAAATTATTTTAAATTTAATAAACATTTCGAATTATTTATGTGGGACCTCGAAATGGGCATGTGCGCGTAGTCTTTTTGTTTGGTGGCCACGTGAACTGTTTTCCGTCCAAGATTTGCACTCCCGTTGTCTATTAAACTAAATGGGTTGCAATTGGGGAAGTTGAGAGATGGAATATATCATTTTATTATAATTTGATGATGAGATAACAAAATTTTTGAATAATTTATTTAGGAGATAGAAAAAAAATTAACTCAAAATGACATAATACATAATTGTTACTCCTACTACTTGCGGAAAGAATCGTTACTCAATCTTGTAGCTTCAGCTAATGCTAAAAACGACTCACAGAGACGTGAAAATTTTCAATGCAACGGTTATTTGTAACGCCTCTCTCACATAGTATGAGACTTACACATACATAAAACTCACATCATATGAAAGAGTATTACAAATAACCGTTGTGTTGTAGGATTTCTAGTGGTGAAAACCCCCACACGGTCCCCGATGGGAGGGAATCTCATAGAGGATCCAAATCCGGTTTCTGGGGTTCATGGAATTAAAAGGGCTGTAGGTAGGGGTGTACAAAAAACCGACCGAACCGAACCGAATTGCCGAACCGAACCGAACCGGTTCCGAACCGAACCGAATCAAACCGAACCGAACCGGTTCGGTTCTTAGATGTTAAAAATTTCTGAAACCGGTTCGGTTTTCGGTTCTTGAAAATTTCCAGCGAACCGAACCGAGCCGAACCGAACCGAACCGAACCGGTTTAATATATATATATCTTAAATATTTTTAAATATATTTTAATATATATTAAATATTTTTTAAATATATTAAATATTTTTTAATATATTTTAATAAATATATATATATTAATTGTTTTTTCCCGAACCGAACCGAACCGGCCCCGAACCGAACCGACACCGAACCGAACCGAACCGAACCGGTCCCCGATGGGAGGGAATCTCATAGAGGATCCAAATCCGGTTTCTGGGGTTCATGGAATTAAAAGGGCTGTAGGTAATATTTGCACATTCTGAGGTGTCTTCTGAAATTCAGGTTAGTTCCTCTTCTTCTCCTAAGAATTTTATCATCAAATGATGGGGTTTGGAATGGCCAGGGGTTTTTCCTTTTTTTTTTTTTTTTTTTTTTTTTTTTGTTTTTCTGGCTCTAGCTTCTTTTTTTTTTTTTTTGGGTAAATTTTGCTCTAGCTTTTTTTTTTGCTCGGCAAACGAAACTTTTTAATAAAACTCGAAAGGGTACATCGAGGGAAAGGAAAAAGAAGGCATACAAAACTAGCCCATCCAACACAAAGTTGGACAGACTCAACCCCTCAACATGAATTACAACTTGAGCTTACGAATGCCATCAAGAAACACCTTGAACTCCTCCACCGAATAAATCTTGATCGCGAACTTGGTTTTCATCCACATTGCAACTCTAGTCTTTACCAAATCCCCCACTACCTCAAAACTTGTGGTAGCATTATTAAACACATATTCATTCCGAACTAGCCACAGAGACCACAAAGTGGCATAAAAGGTTGCTTCCCACACATTTTTCTCCAGATTCCTAAACCCGGTGTCAAACCACCACAAAGCCAGATCAGATATCGATTTCGGACATACCCATGACATATGCCACCAATCCAAAATAAATGACCAGGTTTTCCAAGAAAATTGGCAGTACAAAAACAAATGCTCCAGAGTTTCGACATGTAAGGAGCACAGAGGGCAGGATACCGATTGGCCCTCATACAAGATATTCCTACTGGACAGCACCGATCTAGTAGGAGTCCTGTCTTGAATCGCAATCCATGAAAAAATTTACGGTGCTCCTCCGGCTGTTTCCCCGTTTGGATTTGTTTCCCGGTCTGGGTTTCTCCTAGAGTCGGTGGGGAGTGGTGGTGGGTGAATAAGCCGCTAGCTTTCACTCCAGTGTGGTGGATAAGGGCCGGGGCTTAGCCTTGGAGCCTGGGTTCCAATCTCAGCTTTGGGAAGTAACTGAGCAAGATAGATTCACTCTCATCAATGCCGTGGGCCGGTTCGATCGAAGTTGCTAGCCCAGGCGGATTTCTTCTTCGTTCTTCCAAGCCTGGAGCCTGCTCGTGCCAGCGGGGGCTTGTCGGAGAGTTGTCTCCACTGCTCCGATTCGGGATCCAGTCGGTGCCTCCATTTTCGGCGACGGGTGGTCTGCTCTCGGTCGGGGCTTGGCCGGCGTGCATCAGTGGTAGTTTTCCATGGTGGTTGTGTTTATTTCCTTGTTTGTAGTTTTTCCTGTTTCCATCGGTTCGACTTAGTTTGTCTCTGATCGGGCTCGTGCCTCGGGCCGGGGCGACTAGCGGATAGATTGAGGGCCCCTCGTGACCCGACCCTTTGAGGTGGTGAGACGTGCTAAGGTTTATCCTCTAGTTCATGTCGGTTTTGCCGGTGCCCTTTTGTCACCTGTTTTCATAGATTTTCTTTATGATGGCTTGTTTGTACATTTGCCCCTTCTTTGTTTTCAAATGGATTCGCTGTAATTTGCCTATTTTGGCTTTTAATGAAATTGTGTTTCGGATTAAAAAAAAAAAAGGGAAATGATATTGCCACACTCTTTTTTGTTATTGCCACACCCTACAAGTATATTTTTGCACCAAAAAATAGAGAGCTTCGGCCATGAGTCCATAGTATAAGGACTTATAATGCAATAAGGACATCTACAATTTTCGTACGGGCTCCAGGACTTTTGTCACCTGCTTTTCAAAAATATCCCCACTAGCCAATGAAAGTGTCTAAACCCCCAAACTAATGAAAGTACATAAACTTAAACCCTAGCGTATCCTATGAAAATGCCTAAGACCTTAGGGTACCCTATGAAAGTGCCTAAAATCCTAGGGTGCCCTATAAAAATGCCTAAAACCCTAGGGTACCCTATGAAAGTGCCTAAACCACTAAAACCCTATAATTGAAAAGTGCACCATAAAACTAAACCCTAGGGTACCCTATGAAAGTACCTAAAATATTATGGTACCCTATGAAAGTGCTTAAACAGCTAAAACCCTATAATGGAAAGTGCACCCTAAGTGTCTAAACCCAAAATGCCTAAACCCATTATACCCTACCCCAAAGAGCCTAAACCCCCTAAAATTGAACCCCAAAATTAAACCTAATCCCAAAATTAAAGGGACAATAATTTGTCCTACCCACGCATTCGCATGAGAGAGAGAGAGGAAAGATAGTGACAGCTCTGACGGGATGAACAGTGACCACCCGTCGCTTTCTAGGGTAGTACCCGTCGCCATTCAATTTTGTCCGCTGGATATTGACCACCTGCCTCCTTTCAATTTTGTCTGATGAGAGAGAGAGAGGGGCAACTAAAGTGACATGAATTGGGCATTACCCGTCGCTTTCAAGGGATAGCACCCATTGCTTTTTACTTTTTCTTTTGTTCGCTGGACATTCCTCCACACAGTGAGCGTGAGTGGTGTAGTTCATTAAGGGTATTTTTGTCTAATGTTGTTCTTGAGCCATCAAAAATTTCACATCAATGTATTGGAAGCATTAAAATAAGTTAAGCTGGACTAAACACTATTTAAAGCCCAAAACTTGGCCTTTAGACCAATTTTCTGCCAAAAGATACACTTGCAGGGGTGTAGCAATGACAAAAAATGGTGTGGCAAAATCACTAGCCAAAAAAAATGATCAAGTTTAACTTTAGGAACACTTTGCACCATGTAAGTTGTGCTGCTAAATCCACCCCTTTTCCTCATCTCTCAAATCCCTTAAAAACCCAGCAAATCAAGACCCATTCACAGTCACTTACCTTATAAAATCATGTGGGTTTACTCCAGAAGTAGCCATTTCCGCATCAAAGCGTGTTAATTTCGAATCTCCCGAAAAGCCAGACTCTGTACTGGCATTCTTCAAGAACAATAAATTCACCAAAACCCAGATCTCAAACCTCATTAAAAAGTTCCCTCGGTTACTCTTATCCGATCCCATTAAAATCCTTTTGCCCAAATTCGAGTTTCTCAAATCTGAAGGTGTTTCAGCCAAGGATGTTGCCAGTATGGTATCTACATCTCCATTTTCTTGTAGAAGCTTGGAAAATGTAATCATCCCATCTTTTAATTTCTGTAGTAATTGTGAATTAGGAGAAAAATCTAAACTATATTGCATATCTCATTCATTTACATGGTATATATACAACCCTAATAGAATAAGACAAACTAATTACAAGTAAGACCCTTTAACTAAGAGCAAGTTACAAAATAACTCAACACTCCCCCTCAAGTTGGTGCATAGATATCACACATGCCCAACTTGTCAACAAATTTTGAAAATAATTTACTTGACACAGCTTTGGTGAGGAGATCCGCCAACTGATCCTCAGATCAAATCTTGGGTAATTCGATAATCTTCGCTTCCAACTTTTCCTTGATAAAACATCTGTCAACCTCCACATGTTTTGTTCTGTCATGTTGAACTGGATTGTGGGCAATATCACAGGCAGCCTTGTTGTCACAGTACACTTGAATCGATTGCTTTGGTGGATTTCCCAAATCTTCTAAGAGTTGTCTCAGCCATAAGACTTCGCAAATACCGAGGGCCATACCTCGATATTCGGCTTCCGCACTTGAACGAGCAACAACATTCTGCTTCTTGCTTCTCCAAGTAACAAGATTACCTCCTACGAAAGTGAAATAACCAGAGGTGGATCGCCTATCATCAATGGACTCAGCCCAATCAACATCAGTATATGCTTCAACTTTGTGACAATCAGTACTCTTGGAAAACAAGATTCCTTTTCCAGGGGCAGACTTCAAGTACTTCAAGATTCGCAGCACTGCACTCATGTGTTGTTCTCCAGGATTATGCATAAATTGGCTAACAATACTCAGAGCGTAGGTAAGGTCTGGCCTTGTGTGTGCTAGATACATTAATCTACCTACGAGTCTCTGATATCTACCTTTATCAGTTGGAACTTGATTAGAAGCAATACATAACTTCAACCCTTCCTCCAACGGAGTGTCTACGAGTTCACACGCTGACATTCCAGTTTCCTTCAACAAATCTAGGACATATTTTCTTTCAGACAGAAAAATTCCTTGGCCAGATCGAGAAACTTCTATCCCGAGAAAATATTTCAATGAACCAAGATCTTTCATTTCAAATTCTTTGGACAAGTAATTCTGTAGAGCTTCCATTTCCTCTTCATCATTTCCTGTAACCACCATATCATCTACATATACAATGAGTGCAGTAATCTTACCCTTTTGTTGTTTCAGAAATAAAGTATGATCTGTGTTGCTCTATCGATATCCAAATTCTCTCATGGACTTTGTAAGCCTTCTAAACCAGGCTCTGGGGGATTGTTTCAATCCATACAATGACTTCTTCAATCTACATACTTTCCTCTCATGGTTTCCTTGCACGAGACATCCAGGTGGGAGATCCATATAAATTTTCTCTGTCAAGTCACCATGTAAGAAAGCATTCTTCACATCAAACTGCTGGAATGGCCAATCCAAATGCATAGCTAGAGATAACAAAACACGAACAGTATTGATCTTAGCCACAGGAGCAAAAGTATCCATATAATCAATTCCATATGTTTGAGTGTACCCCTTAGCCACCAGTCGAGCTTTGAATCGTTCGATAGTACCATCGGCTTTATACTTAACGGTATAGATCCATCGGCACCCAACTGGCTTTTTTCCTGACGGGAGATCAACAAGCTCCCATGTTTTGTTCTTCTGCAAGGCCTTCATTTCTTCATTCATCGTTTCTTTCCACCTTGGATCGGCAAGGGCCTCCTGCACACTGTTAAGAATAGATACAGCAGATAATTGATTCACAAATGACTTATTTGATTCAAACAAGCGATGGGTGGACACATACTGACTCATGGGATACTTGGCCTTGCTAGTAAGTTCAGGTTCATACACAAGTTTAGGAATACCTTTATTACTACGAGGGGGATTTCTTCTGGGAGAGTTTGAAACAGACTCAGGAACATCCTCAACGAGCGATTGGTTATGTGTGTCAGGTTGCAGTGAGGGAGGCTCAGACAGTGATGCCGTTTCAATAACAAGAGAGTCTTTACACTGCTTATATCAAAACTGTTCACACCTGTATCCAAACTGCTCACACCTGTATCCACATCTGTATCCAAACTGCTCACACCAGTATCCACATCTGTATCCACGCCTTCAGATGCTCCAACATAATCATAATTCAGAATTTCATAATTATAAGAATCATAACTCTGAGTCTGAGTTTGAACTTCCGCCTTATGATGCACCCCCTGAAGATCAAACTCAGGTGAAAAATACTGTAATACCCGTCCCGGATATTTAGTATTTTAAACTCATATTTTAATTGAATTATGTGTTTAAGGGGTTAATTCATATTTGATGGGTATTTAACTAAACGCTATTGATCGGAGCATAAGTTAGATGGGGTTCCGTTTGCATGGGATTATTTTCTTAGGTGTTATCAAAATATCCCCAGGATATTTTGGGAGAAATATCTCCCTTATTCTTTCTTGTTTTCCTACGGGGAGAGAGAGAGAGAGAAAGAATCGGCTGGAAGAGGAAAAGAGGAGAAGAGGGAAAGAAACCAAGGTGCAGGGCTGTTCTTCTCGAAATTATTCAAGGTACCTAGAAATCTTCTAAATTCTTGAAAATAAATCTTGAATGTTCATCTGTGAGTCTATTGAATCATGTTAAATTTTCAGAAAATAACTCGAAGTAGTTTGGCCTACAAAATTCGTGGACCGAACGGGTGTCTGGTTCGCGTCTGTGCTGGCAGCACAGACACGTGTTGGAAAAACGGGCATAACTTATTGCTCGGGTTTTGGTTTTACGCACCGTTTCTTGATTCTGAAACTAGACTTGCATGCCTTTCTAAATATGTAAGGTTCATGCCTTGGTTCCTTCTAGGAAAAATCAGATTTTGTTTCGAAGTTGGTGATTTGGTAACTCTGGAAATCTGGACAGCTTTTGGAGCTGTATTCTTTATCAATTTTGTCATAGTTAAATGTCCTTACTGACTATGGGTTATCATGAGTCTTAAACATTGATCAATTGGTGATGTTTTGGTGTTAGAATCATTGGAAAATATTGAGTAGGTGATTTTTAATGGACTTTCGATCGCAGACTGTTCTGCTGAAACTGTGATTTCTGCTTTAGTTGGGTAACTTCGGGAGCGTATCTTATTCATTCGGACTCTATGTTGGGCAAATTTTATATCAAAATTCATGTACCGAAGGTGTACTTTCTAATGGTGGTGGTCTTGTAGTATTCTTTTAAACCTATAAGAAGTTATAGGAAGAATACGACAGGATGGTCATGGTTTTCAAACCGATTTTAAGATATGTATACTCTTACGTTTGATTGGGGGCTCTTCTAGATTTTGACGTGGACAAATTGGTATTCATTGGATATCGTTTAATACCTTGTTAGCTCTATAACTTGATATCAAATGGTTGTAAAATAGATTAGGGGACGTTTGGTGGCCTTGTTAACCTTTGGGCATGGGTTAGCTTGTTAAAATGTTATAGGGTGTTATCATTCATTTGTTTGATCATTCCAATGGAGAAGTATGCAAATATGAGTTAGCTTATGATTAGGAAGCAAGACAGTCACATGGGAGGTGCCGAAACCGTAAGTTTGGCGTACCTCGGTCGATACAAAGGTGAGTATGTCTGATATAGTTCTTCTCAATAAGATATTGCTGTGGTGGTGATTGTATGTCTTGCTAATGGTATTTTAGCTTCCGATATGATTATCATTAAATAGATAATGCGGTGGGGGTGATTGTATATCAATAAATCATGCTAACCGAGGTTTAGCTTTTGATATGGATATATATGGTAGAGATTGTATATCATGCTATATTCTGTTTTAGCTGATGGTATGCATGTTTGTTGTATATTGATTGTATCCGCAAAAGGATTGTGGAGTGAGTCACGCCATGTCGTATGCCATTCCGTCTAATTAACGGAGGTTGGGAGCATGGTTTGCGGGACACAATGCCTTGGGTACATGGGAATGTGGCAGACGTGCCACTGCATGCTTATGTAATTTATATTCATGCCGTTGTTGATTCAGATATTGTTATGTGGTTGTTTATTGGATAATACAGCTATGTTTGGAGTGTGTGATGGATATAACTATTGTTTACATTCGAGTGTTTCAGTTATGTTGGAGGTTCATATTTATGTTGATATTCCTTCGGGTATTGTGATATCTTATCGAGCACTTCTATGTCTCACACACTCTGGTTTTTCTTTTTGGATTGCCAGATAGCAGGTGGCTTAGAGTGGGTCCACTACAGGTCAACTTGTTGAGGTGTACTCGAGTGTTAACTTTGGGAGATGTTGGTGGTCGAGCTTGTTATAGGTAGTTGTTGAAGGAATTAATTTTCATAAGTTGTAATCACGTCGTTGGTGGATATGTTAAAGTTTAGAACTTATTAAGTTTTGTAATAGAGGTTATGGTTACTTAGTTGTACGAGCTTATGATTGATTGGTCAGTACATTGACTCATTTCTGTTTTGCTGTGAGAAGTCTTCCGCTGGTTGTTTATTCTGTCAGATGGTGTTGTCTGGTTGGGTCTTCTGTGTGGAATGCCACGTGGCCGCACTGACTCGGGTCCACTTTGGGTGCCGTTGCGGGGCGAGGCGTGACAAATACATCTTATCTTCATGAAAAACCACATCCAATGTAATATGCATGACTTTTGTGGGAGGATGATAACATCGATAACCCTTCTGATGAGATGCATACCGTAAGAAAAACACCGCAATGCTCTAGGCTCTAATTTACTCCGTTGATGTTTAGAAAGGTGGACGAACACAACACACCCAAAAACATGAGGTTGTAAATTAGGGATAGTGGGAGAGTCGATGACATCATGTAGAGCTCGAAATGGTGTCTGAAATTTAACAGTGCTTGATGGAACACGATTAATGAGGTTTGCAGCTGAGGAAAGAGCATCCCCCCAATATGACACAGGCATATGAGCTTCAATCAAGGAAGCACGAACAACCTCCAACAAGTGTCGATTTTTTCTCTCTGCCACCCCATTTTGCTGGGATGTGGAAGTACATGTGGTTTGATGAACAATACCCTGTGTAGTCAATAATGTTGAAGTTCAGACTTCATATATTCTCCGCCATTATCACTATGAAGAACTTGAACCTGTGCTTTGTATTGAGTTTGAATCAAGCCATGGAATTTCAGAAACAACAAATTCACCTCCTTTTTTGACTTCATTAAGCATACCGAAGTCATCCTAGTACAATCATCAATAAATGTGACAAACCAACGTGATCCATTCATGGTAGTAACCGGAGATGGACCCCAAATATCAGAATGAATAACCATAAAAGGAACAGAGCTTTTATTTAAAGTTACTTGGAAGGACACACGATGGCTTTTTTGCAAGTTTACCTTCACAACGGAAAACAGAAATATCAACTTTTGAAAATAAACTAGGAAACAACTTCTTCAAATAACTAAATGAGACATGTCCCAAACATCGATGCCATAACCAAATTTCAGTTTTTTCTTCTCCCCTTCAAAACTATCTGCTGCCAATGCCTTGCACAACTTGTTTGAACTTGTTGACACAAGATCCAAGTAGTACAGCTTCCCTCGCCTAACACCATAACCAATCGTTTGTCTCATTTGGATGTCCTTAAAAACACAGAAATCGGGCCAAAAAATCACAACACATTGTGATATCAAGGTTATTTGAGCAACTGACAATAAATTATAATCCAAGGATGGGACAACTAGAACAGACTCCAAGTTTTAAAGTATCTGTAAGTGACAAAGCCCCTTCTCCAATAACTGGAGCGGAGGCACCATTAGCAGTGGACACACATTTTTGGGAAGATTGTCCTAAGGATGAAATTTGTCTAGAATCAAATGTCATATGATCTGTTGCTCCCGAATCAATTATCCATGTATTATTCAAAACAGGTACAGACATATTTAAAACCTTACCAATATTGTTACCTGCCTTTGCTATCAATGCAGTGGCATGTTTGTCAACTTCATTATCTCCATCTACCTTTCCCTCCATAAGTGCAGCTGCCGCATTCCGACCAGACCCTCTTTTCTTTGAATCACGGTTGTGATCCCACCACTCTGGGTACCCAACAAGCTCATAACAACGCTCTTTTGTGTGCCCAGTTTGATCGCAATATGTACATTTGTATGATTGTTTTGTAGTACCCCGAGAGCGAGCATTCGAGCGTGGTTGATCTTGGGGTTGAGTCTGCTGGAGACGAGGTTGCTCCTGTAGTTTCAAGTTTGGCCGATTGCGAGCCACCATGATAGAGGAATCTATATTTTCTGATTTCACGTTCAAAGTGGCACGACGAACAGCCTCACGTCAGATTAGCGCATAGCACTCTTCCAAACCTGGGAGAGAGTCCTTGCGAAGGACTTCTCCACAAACCTGTTCAAAATCCTCATCCAATCCGGCAAGGAAAATGTGTACCCGTTGCCGTTGGATAGATTTCTTATATGCTACAATATCATTAGGGTTCTCCATAATCACTCTATCACGGTGATCCAATTCACGAAAAATCTCACATAACTCCCCATAATATACGGAAAGGAGTTTTCCCCTTTGTTTCGCAGTAAAAGCCTTTTGATTCAAGGAGTATACCTGGAGTTCATCGCTGCCATCGTAGAAAGCAGATGATAAGGCAACCCAAATTTCACGGGCGGTGGATACGCGTAAATAGCGCTTCATGATTTCTGGGGTCATGGATATCAACAACCACCTCTTCACTTTTTGATTTTCAGAATACCATTTTCCATACCCAGCATCGGATTCAGCCGGTTGCAGGGTTTTTCCATCAATATAGGAGAGTTTCTCCCTCTCGGCGATATGCATCTCCATCAGTTGGGACCAGACATCGTAGTTTGATTCAGTAAGAACGATTCCAGCGTTGAAAGGCGCTTCAGCTTGCACAACCAACGGAGATGTTTTCGATCCGGATGATTCGATCTTCTCACCCATGATGTCAGATACCTTGGTTTCAAAATTCCTTGATTATATTGGTGAGAATATTGTGTACGGCTCTGATACCATGTGAATTAGGAGAAAAACCTAAACTGTATTGCGTATCTCATTCATTTACATGGTATATATACAACCCTAATAGAATAAGACAAACTAATTACAAGTAAGACCCTTTAACTAAGAGCAAGTTACAAAATAACTCAACAGTAATTTGCTTCAATCCGAAGAGAAAGCCGTGGCGGCTATTAAACGTTGTGCTATGCTTCCTTTGTTAGACGAGCTAACTCATGTCACACCCAATATCGGAATTCTGCGTGAAGCGACGGTGTGCTAAATGTGCATATAATGAGTTCGTTGATGAAGCAACCTAGACCATTCATGTTGCGCAGCAATGACATTCGAAAGATCGTGGAGGATGTAGAAGAAATGGGGCTTGATCCTTCGAAAGAGAGTTTTTTTAGAGCAATTCATGTGTTGAGGGGACTGAGTAAATCTACGTGGGAGACAAAGGTAGAGGTTTATAGGAAATGGGGTTGGACTAAGGATGAGATTCTTGTACAGCTTTTAAGCAGCATCAGGAGTGTATGAAAGCATCAAAGGATAAAATCAATCGGGTGATGGATTTTGCTATCAATCAACTCGGATGGGAGTCTTCGTTGGTTGCAAGACGGCCAATATTCTTTTCACTGAGTTTGGAAAAGAGGATCGTTCCGAGGTTTGCCATTTATCAAGTTTTGTTGTCAAAGGGTATAATTAAGACCAAGGATATTAGTTGGAAGACACTTTGGTAACCACAGAAAAGCATTTCCTAGAGAAGTTTGTTGTTCGTTACAAGGAAGAAGCTCCCGAGCTACTGAAGTTGTATAAGGGAAAGTTGGAACTTGCGACGTAGTTTGGGACATATATATGGGGGTATGAGGATAAGAATTAAGAGTGGGTTGCCTCCTTTTGACACCAAACTGACATAATCGACTTGTTTTGATTTTTTTGCTTTGATTTTGGGTCTAGGATTCTACTATTTCTTATACAACGAGGTAATTGATCAAAATTTAGCCTTTGTGAGCAAGTTTGAGTCCTTTTTTTTTGGTCATTGTGGCAAATGCAGTTTGAAGCTCCACATTGTCGTGCTTGTGCATTGGCAATTCTTTCTTTTTCCTATGGTTGCCTTGATACAATGTCATCATCTATTAATTTGTTCAATATATTTTCATTGTTTGTTCATTCAGAAATTTTGTCCATATGTTTGCATCGTTTGTTCATTTGGAAATCTGGTATTTTCTTCACTGTCCTGATTTTAGTTTTGATGATTAGAAAGATTTTTGTCCTGTTGATCTTGGTTGTCTAAAAAGGAAACAGTGCGGAAGTCGAATTTAGCCACTTTGCTAATGATGTGGATTTCACCTCCTCGCTACATCACAAGGTGCCTTTGCAACAATGGTCCAATCCTTTTTCTCTTCCTAGCCGCTCATAGTTTTCTTTTTTATCTTCTTAGTCTTCAATCTATTTGAGCATTGTTGTCCCTTACCTGCACCAGCATACTTTGAGGATTAGTAATTTAGCTAGGCTCGCATCCCTTTCAGTTGTTGACTTGCTTCTGGATCGCTGTGAGAGAGAGCGATCACTATTATGGCCAACTTGATAATAAGTAGTCTAAGAAAGGGATGCGCGCCGAATCATAACCGGTCAACAGGGGGAAAGCCTGAGAAAGAAAGGAGGATGCAATGGCTACCCAGGCGTATAGAAGGATGCTGCCAGAGGGTGGAGGATCACAACGTTTGATGTTATCCATCACCATGAAACTTTCTTTGTATTGCTTCAGCTTTCACCCTATTTTCTATGGCCTTCTTGATGTGCTTGGGTTTTGATTTTTCGGCAGCTGCCACTAGTTGTAATTTTCACTCCAACATAGTAAACATTTCGTCTGTGATGGAAATAAATTTCTCGGCAGCCGCCACTCTTTGTAACTTTCACTCCAACATTATAAAGTTTCCGTAGGGGATGACAATAAATGTATGAAAAAAGCATTTGAGTTCAATTTTTACTAAGTATTGCATTATATACTGTACATTCAGCTCAGCGAACACTTACAAATTCGACAAGCAAGCTACATTGTATAGTGAGTGAGTTCTACAAAAAGTTTAAGAACAAAAACGTGTTTAGTGCAATCACGTATTTTCAGACAACCCCAGGGGAGGTGGGTGGAGGGAGGATGGTTGGAGCCTGGAGGATGGGCGGCATTAGGGGAATAGAGGCCAGAGGAGGTAACCAGATAACTGGAGGGTGGGGTAGCCTAAGGTGGTGGTCAGATGGCGGAGGGGAGGAAATGAACAAGTGACATGATTCTTTCTTGGTTCTTAAAATACCACCTGGACTTGAGGAATAATGCAGTAGTCTGATGTCTTCTAGATTCCAATTTTTTTGAAGAAACCAATAACAGAAAACGAAGATGTTACAAAAGAGTTTGTACCAGTCTTCCGAGACTCATGGTTTGATCTCACTTTTCAAGAAATATACTGAAAGACTAGTAGAGGATTACCAAAAGGAGCGTAAACAACAGATGCTTTCAAAAGAGTACGAAATAAGCTCCTACTGAAGATTTTTCTAAGCCTCAAACTTCAAGTCGGTTGTCCAAGTACCTTGCACACTAGGGTGCTTTGTGACATGTCTCGTCTTTAGCTTCACCACTTTTCTGCCCAATGCGTTCCTGAGCCGGGTTGCATGTAGCAGTACATCATCTTGTGTTAAATTCTTCACACATACCACCCGCTGGTTCTTGTTTTCTGCATATTGGGTGAACAAAAAAGTAGTTCAATCTTCTGAAAATTTGTTCAACCTTGTTTTTAGCAACTTAGCATAAATACATACAAGAGAGAGAGAGAGAGAGAGGTCCAAAAGTTACAGAAAATTCCTTTCCAAAACTCCGCCAGAGACAATGCTGTGAAAGCAAAGAATCAGACGTCATTTCCCGAAAAGATTTCATAACGGTGTTAGGAACATATATGGCAGGAAAGAATGTACAGGACCTTCAGGGGCTCTTGTGGAACTTCAAGTTTGCTACTACAGCAGTTCCAACATGATGTTACTTAGAACAATCCTCTCAGTTAGCCACAAAAAAAAAAGGAACAAATCCTCACAACTGTGCAGTTAAAGTTATTTATCTCTCAATCTGTAGGAACTGGTGTATCCTCCTAGATGTATTTGTTTGCTGGAGCTTCTCCTGTAGCATTGGAAGGTATGCCTTCCATGATCATGCACTAATATTCTTTTTAGTTAGCAAAAAAAAAAAGGGTAGGGATCAGATGTGGTTCTATGCTGATCCAGTCTCAGTGGACACAAACATAACAAAATGCCTATTGATCATTTACAGCTATGTATGGTACATCAAGTGACAGACTGATCATAAAGTTGGCCAGATGCATGGAAGGCTATTTCACAACAAGATGTCAAGAACCTGAACTGCTCTCAGTCGTCAGATCACAATTTTGCTTTTGAGTGAAATTAACAGCTAATGTGAGGTTGAGCTTTGTCTAAATTCAAACCCATAAGTTTGGATAAGAGTTCACATCCAACTGAACCAAACCCATCCAAGTTAAAAGGGGTCAGCAGCCATCTGCCAAACTTGCGGATTTGTTTGTACAATCCCGAAGACTTCAACAAATTAATCCAGTTAAGAAGTGATCAAAGGGTTACATACGAAGTAAGGCCTGCTTGAAAACTAGAAAGCAAAGATTAGAACCTAGTTAGGATTTGACTCAACCTTGCTTCAAATTGAATACCAATATTATCATCAGCCATTCTCTTCAGCAGAAGACACCAAGCATAAAATCATGTCTTACCTGCTCTATCAAATTTGAAGAGCATGGCCTAAAGTCTCAACAATATTTTCTGTCAATTCTGACACCGGAGTTGGGTACCAGTACCACAGACGTAAGATAGAACAGTCTGATAACCTAAACTTAGAATGGCCCGACATAATCAACCAGACAATTCTGTAACTGGCTTCTTCACTGCGCCCTAAGCCAAATTTCTTGTTCACATAAAGAAAAGGGGCAGAAGAAGAAAAAGAAGTTGATCTGAGTCATTTATGTATTATTCCGTTTTTTGAGAGAAAAATTCTTACTGTAAAGGCCCTTCAAATGAGGATGTTGACCACGGATGAGCTCAGTGACAACTTCTAGCTGAGGATTGTTCTCCTTAAACGCTGGCAAGTTGGATTCCATAAATGCCCTATAACATCAGCACCAGATTTCATCATTTTTTTTTTCAAGAACACAGATTTAACGTGAATAACAAGCCGAAATAACTTTCAAAGTTAAAGATGAAATAAATAAACAAATATGTAGTCCGGTACCGTCCGGTATTGACCGTACGGCCAGTACCGACCAGTATTTGAGCCAGAACGAAATTAAAGGTGTGGGTACCAGATTTGGTCAATACCAGTACGGTAAGGGATTCAAAACCTTGCTTTTCCCCCTTTGACTACGACCATTCCTCATTTTTATGGGTGTGCCTAGCCCATTGGGTAGGCTCATACTTTTATCTTTGTCTAGTGTGCTATTTATTGTTCCTTAGTTTTCCTCCATTGCAGCATTATAGGAATGATTCTTGATCATTCTCCTAACTTACCTTGGAAACAAAAGAATATGAACCAAATTTGAAAAGGGTAGTGCAACTGTAGTTATTTTCTTTTGGTTTGTGGTTGTTTTGGTATTAGGCTGTTGGGCTGTTCTTGGGCTGTTCTGATTGTGCTTCTTGTGGTGTTTTTGGTTGGCTTCTTGCCTACCTTTGGGGGTGATTCTCGGGTGGCTTTTTGCCGGTGTGCCCATGATCCTTTTAATCTTTGTAATCTTCTTCAAAGATTAATAAAATCTTCTTTTTGCCGATTAAAAAAAAAAAACTAGATGCAACTATACTCGTTTTACAATGAGTTTGCGCAGCAAAAGACAAAACTGCATAATTTTGTTGTCAATACGGTTGAAGTTACTTAGTGTAACAAAGCTTACCTGATACCCCTGCTACTTCCACCCCAATCGCAATAGCTCACAATTAGCTTCTGAAGTTGCCAAGCACCTCTCAATGCCATCTATATTTATATCACAAAAATGGATTAAAACAGGAGTTTCAACAAAAGCCAACAAAAAGTATATTGGTAATAACCCCAAGCCATTCTGCCACTTCTACATAATTTGCTACAATGGGACACTTCAGAAAATTGTGCACAAGTGGCAGATCAAAATTTAGAAATATGTTTTGAATCTTATTTATGGAAGTTCGGGGCTTATCTTCCAAATGGCGAACAAATCAAAATACTTTCTGGAACAAATCAAAACTCACAATCTTGCAACTTTTAAAGTGTGAGCCGACTGTGAGTTTTAAATCTTGATTTGTTCGGCTTACTGTAAGTTTTGAATCTTATTATTTGTGAAAGCTAAGATTCAAAGTGTATTGAAGCAAATCTCTTTAATGAAAAAAATACTGTATTATTCGAATGATTACCGATTCTACCGAACTGTGGATGAATGATGACAAATAGCGATGTTGCACTTTGACCTTCCCCTCTCCTACTTTGAACAGAGAGAGACGGTAGACGCGGGACGGTGTGAGAGATAGAGAGGGAGAGAGAGACGGTGGACGGTGCGCTAGAGAGGGAGAGAGAGACGATGTGCGGCGGAGGGTTTTGATTTGGAAAATTGCTAATCCCCCCCCCCCCCACCTGACACCCCGCGCCCGCCGACCCAGGAAACCCCCGCACCCCCTCCCCTCTCTCTGTCTCTCTCTTCCATTTTATTTTATTTTTTTTAATTTTAAATGGTAATAACTTTTTGTCGACATATTTATTTAAAATTTATTTTATATTTTTGAAATCTACTCAACGAAATCTATTAAATGAGCCTAATATTGATGGTGAAATAATAAATGGTAATAACTTTTTGATGACGTATTTATTTAAAATATATTTTATATTTTTGAAATCTACTCAACGAAACCTATCAAATGAGCCTAATATTGATGGTGAAATAATGAAAAATGGAAAAATTATATATTTTTATAATAGTTTAAACGGTATAAAGACGTTAAAAAATTAAGTGTTCCAAAATTCAATCCGTTTGAACGGGTGAAAAGATTTTAATTTTCTGATCATTTTATTCTAAATGGCCATAATTAAATTTTGACTGTAGGACTCTCGTTGATTAATCCTAAGAAAGTCGTAGAATCAAATACAGTATCTCTTAGGGTTAATCAATGAGAGCCCTATAGTCAAAATTTAATTATGATCATTTAGAATAAAATGATCAGAAAACTAAAATCTTTCCACCCGTTCAAACGGATTGAAATTTGGAACACTTAATTTTTAAACCATATTTTTTAATAACTGTATAAAAAAATGCCCTTTTTAACCATCTTTAAACCAAATTATTCGGTTGCTCGGTTGCCTAGACCACTAACCACTTCATTTTTTTTTTAATCACTTTATTTCCTTTTATTTCTATCCAGTTTGAATCTTTTTTTTATTTTTATTTTTCTCTTTATTACTCTTTCTTTCTTTTCAGTTTGAATTTTTTTTTGATCGGAAATAAAATTTTATTTTTTGCGAAACCTAGGAGGCAAAATTATTCGGTTGCTCGGTTGCCTAGACCACTAACCACTTCATTTTTTTTTTAATAACCGGATTGAGTTAACCAAAAAAAAAAAAGAAGGGAGGTAAATGGAAAAAAAACAAATAAAGAAAATAATTAAAAATTGAAAAAAGAAAAAAAAAATTCAAGTTATAAGGGAGAAAGTTATAATCCTTCTTCAATTAAAAAAAAAATCGCGTTCGTTAGTTTTGTGTCAAATTTTTGTTAATTATTAATTTTTTTTAATAGTTGGTTTTTATTCAAAAAAGAAAGGGCAAAAAGAAGATTTGGTTTATCTAAAACTTAAACAGACAAAATTTTTCCTAACATCCGAAATTTTTTGGAACAAAGTTGTTATTTTAATACATACAAACTGTATAAAAAATATGGTTAAAAAATTAAGTGTTCCAAAATTCAATCCGTTTGAACGGGTGGAAAGATTTTAATTTTCTGATCATTTTATTCTAAATGGTCATAATTAAATTTTATTGTAGAACTCGTTGATTAACCCTAAGAGATATTTGATTCTACGACTTTCTTAGGGTTAATCAACGAGAGCCCTACATTAAAATAAGGAAGGAATGATGATTCTAACTGGACTCGTCCGACCATCCGACCTGGGACTCAAGAAAATAATTGAAAATTAGAAAATAAAGAGAAAAATTTGAATTGGAAAGAAAGAAAACAAAATAAAGAGAAAAAAAAAAGACAAACGGAAAAGAAGAAAGAAGCCTGGGCGTGGGGTAATAATGGACGGGGAGGGAGGGTAATAATGAAAATTGGGCGTGGGGTCAGGGGGATGGTGTGTCAGAAGGGGGGGGGGGAATCAGCTCTCTTGATTTGGGGCGTTTAGAAGGAAGAAGTATTGTGTGGGGCAAGGGTCCTGTCAGCGTGGGTTCCAACTACTCCGGTCTAATTTTGGACCATTTTTGGGCCTTTCCGACCAATAAGAATGAGGGCAATTTACTTCTAGGTCCAGAAAATAGAAAGTAATTCCCACCAAGTCTCCTCTAATTAACGAAACACTAAAACCCTATGAAAGTGCCTAAAACCCCAAATATTGAAAGTGCCTAAATCTCAAGGTACCCTATAAAAGTACCTAAAACCCTAGGGTACCCAATAAAAGTGCCTAAAACCCTAGGGTACCCAATAAAAGTGGCTAAATCGCTAAAACCCTATAATAGGAAAGTGCACCCTAAAACTCCTATGAAAGTGCCTAAACCTAAGCCCTAGGGCTCTATGAAACCACCTAAACCTAAACTTTAGGGTACCTTAAACCCTAGGGTATTCTAAAATCTAAAATCTTAAAGTACTCTAAAACCCTAGGGTACCCTAAAACCCTAAAATCCTAGGGTACCCTAAGATTTTAGGGTACCCAAGGGTACTAGGGTACCCATTAGGGTACCCTAAAACCCTAGCATACCCTAAAACCCTAGGGTGACCCTTCTATTAATGATAAATGTATTTTTGTAAAAGTGGACTTAGTGGTAATTAAGTACTTCATCTCTCCTTAATGGGAATTAAGTGTCACTTTTCTATACTTAGAGGTAATTAACTCTAAGAATGATCAGAATCGTTCATTTTTTAGAACTCGGCAAGAATATTGATCACCTCAAAATCACATTGATCAGATATCATTTGATATGGCTTTGAAATGTATTGATTGAAAAAAAAGTGCGCAACTCTTGATTACAACTCATTTAACACAATTATTCGAAGATTCGTAAAGTTTTGTTATGTTATTTTTTCTGCCTTATTTATGATTTAACATTAAATGTAAATATTTTAAGGATAGAGCTTGATTTTAAAGAGTATATACCACATAAGAGAGAGAATTGAATTAAGGATAGAGCTTGATTTTATTTTTAGAAACTATACTTAGATCCATTCCGGTTTATCCTTAAAAAATAAGTAGTGCTTATTTATAATTTTTAAATTTAAAAATAATAGATTTACTGAAATCAAAAAATATGCAATATGAATCTAATTTTATAGATTTTGATGAGATCTATCAAATCGTGCAAAAAAAAATATTAAAAAATTATTTTCGTAAACTCATTAATTTTAAGTTTAAAAATAAGGCCTTATTTTTTAAGTACTTATTTTGAAATGCGAAACGGGGCTAGTATGTGGGGGAGGATCCCGTCCAATCATTCAAGACCAATTTGGTCCAGTTTTTTCATCCAAGCCGTCCAAAACACTTTTTGGACGGTCCATATTTGTTCGGATAAATTTTTATTACAAAATATTTAAAACACCCCAAACAAATCTTGGCCTTTCAAAACACTTTTAAACGGCCCAAATGCAAAAAAAATTGGACCAAACTGGTCCAAAGCAACTTCGCGGGATCCGACCCCTTAGTATGCACTCATTCCGTCCCTTTTTAAGTGTCCTGTTTCGTAACTTTAACTTATTAAAAAGATATCATCATTACACCTTTCACATCAACTTTTTCCTCTATTTTTCCTATTTACCCATCATCATTACACTGTTACTCACTAACTTTTCAAAATGAAATATACTTTTAGGGACAAAATAGATAATGCACCAACTTTTATCCCTCCCTAACTTTACAAAATGGACACTTATTAAGGGACAGTCAAAATACAATATTGGAATAAGGGACGGAGGGAGTAGTATAGATTTCGTCCCTCTTCTTCTGCTATATCTATTGAAATAGGAGAGGTAAGCTGTAACGACCCGGAATTTCAACCCAATTTTTTTTCAAATAAAGAAATTATTATTTTAACTAAATAGTCTATAAGTAATGGATTATTTATAAAAAATCTAATTCGACTAAAACCTAGATTTATTTTTTGTGATTAAAATTTATTTAAAGGTTACATTAATTAACTTGTGACCGTATAATTGTTGTAATAACTCGAATTTTTTTTAAAACCAATAAGTACTAAAAAAAAAAAGAATTACTTAATTATGATGATATTATTTTCCTTAATTAATAATTAGTAGATAATTACAAAAAAATAAGCTATTCTATCTAATTAGCTTTTAAAAATTAATTTATCATTACATACATACATATATTTGCATGCATGCACGTTTATCTTCTCCCTCACTCTCCTACTCAATTTCTAACTCCTCCGTGACCCAAAAACGGTGCGTAATTCGTCCATGCACAAACCCAATACCGTTAGGACTCGTTTTAATCCGAAATTCCTTGAATTCTCCTATATATATACACCACTACGACCCTATGGCACGTACACTTTTCCACCACCTTCCACGGAACCAGAGAGAGGAGAAAAACCCGAGAGAACCGAACTATATTCCATAGAATTGTAGAGAGAGAAAAAGAGAGAGAGAAAAGTGGGTTTCGTGGTTCCGTTCGTCCGAAACCCAAATTGATCGTTCGAGTTGTTTACTACAGTCCCAAGGATCACCGTAGATCAATCAATTCGGTCCCAAAGTCCTCCGATCGAAGGAATTGAAGTCGTCTTCCCCAAAATCATGTTTTCAATCGAAAACGAAATTAATCCGAACCGAGGTATTATAATTCGATCCGAAACCTCCTCTAAATATATTTGATGTTATTAGACATAACCCAATAGCCCCCGTGCCCCCATGCATCGAAAACCACGACGAAAAAGCAAAAAAAACCAAAACAGCGAGCAAGGTTGCGGCCGCAACCTTCGGGCTCCCCCAGCCGCGAGAACCAGAGCATCAGAGTTCGCGGCCGCGAACTCCATTCGGCCAGCCGTGCGCCAGTTTTGGGTTTCGTTTCGAATTGATTTTGCGACCCTTTAAAACATCGATTTTGACCCCGAATTATTTTTTCTAGGTTACCCACACTCTAAAGATCATACCTTGTTAGTTTCATATTTTTTTTATTTAATCTGATATTTATTTGATTTTTATTCGTAAACGTGTAATCATTTGTAAACCAAAATCCATTGCGACCTTGTAAACTATTCCATAAATCCCCAAACTATTTTTCCTAGTTTTCTAACATGTCAAGGATCATAACTTACTGATTTCATAAACTTTTGATATTATTAGATATTTATTCTATTTTTAATTAAAGATACAAACGAAAAATAGTTGCGATCTTATAATTAATGATTTTAACATCTAAACTATTTTTTCTAGACTTCTGACATCCTAAAGATGATGTGTTATTAAAATAATAATTTAATTATTTCATTAACTAATTATTATTAATTACGCATTGCTTCTAAATAGAAATACTTTAAAATATTATTTAAGATGTTAAAAATTCCGAATAATTTTATTTAGACTTCTTACAGACCTAAGATGATACTTTGTTAAAATAAATATATTTTTAATTATTTAATTATTTATTATCTATTTATTCTTCTTTTGAGTATTAACTTAATCTTTTTATTTAAAATAACTACGTGAGCATCCAAACCCAACTTTTAGCACTCGAACTTATTATAGAGGACTGTTAGGACCTTAATTAAGGTTACGATAATTATTTTAATATTTTAACTAATTAATGTATTTAATTAGTGTTTAATTAACTTAATTACTTATAATTAATTAATAGAAGTCTAGAAAATTATTATTAAATCTTAATTAAATAATTCTTACATTCTTAAAGATTTTGTGATCATATGAGATTAAGGGCAACGGCCCAGTCATAAAAAGTTATGTGATTGCATTGCTTATGAATTGTTTCGATCCATCTGTTATTCGTTTTAATTATTTTTTTGTTTACAATTGATATTGTATCGATGCTTCAGTTGACTGTTAGATTGGACCCTAGGGACATGGGGTGGTATGCGAATTAGAAATCACGTAGACGATGTTAAGTAATGGATAAATTATGAGATTTATTTTCTGTTTAGAGGTTGCCTGCAGGCGTGATGTTGTAATATGATGAGAATTGATACTGGCGGGTGTCCAGTGATGATTGTGAAAAGAATTGTGATGTGGTTTATAAGATAGGCGAACCCTAGTCGTGATACCGGCATGATAAACTTACCCCTTGTTGTAGTTATTGGGGGTGCACACTCGGTACATAACTTAGGTGTTCCTGCGACAACAAAGGGAAGTGATCTCATGGGACGGGATATGGCTAGCGGTTTGGGAGGAAAGATCTCGTGGAGAGATCTTAGATTTCATGTTAAGTTAATGGATAGCAATGAATCAAGTTATGTGAATTATCTCTGCTTTACTTTTTCGCACCATATATATTCTGTTTCTTGTTGTAAAGTAAGAGGAGTGGTTGGGTTGGATTATTTTACTGGGTGATTTATCACTCACGGATACGTCTGTATCCTGGCAAATCGATTGCTTCGGCGGTCAATTTGCTAGAGGGCGCAGGATTCAATGGAGGAGATTCAACGATGATGCAGTTCGATACGAAAAGAATATCAGTAATGAAGATCGAGGATGTTTAGGATTCGTATCAAAATTAGAGTCAGCTCTGAAGTTAATGTATTTTGTTTCCGTAAAACTATCTTGAGATTGTATTAACAAAAGTTTTATTTTGGAAAATCATATTTATTTAGCAAATTTTCTTGATAAATTATTTTTTTTTTTTCTCCCGAAAAGTCGGGACGTTACATAAGCCGACCGGACAAACATTGGAGATCAAGATGTACATACTGTACTATTCACGTAAAATGTTCTAAAATGCTGTCTTCAACTGTTCAAACAATGCCCACAGAAGGATGCCAATTACAGTGTCTCTAACCAAGTTATTTAGAAGTGTCCCAACCCAAGAATAGGAGCTATCACCGGATGGCTTCTTTCCGGCAAGGTCTTGGAACCGCAAGTTGCCCTGATCCGATATTAGTGCATATATCACTCCGTTAAGGTGCCCCTTTCCGATAACCCCTACAACTCTCTTACCATTTTTCACCGCTTTGCTCCTCTTCAAAGACCATGCAAGATACTGGATCCAAAAAAAGGAGTTAAAGAAGCGCAATTTAATCCTAAAAAAGTACCTAGTTTAATATAACAAGAATTGAAATAGGAAAAAAAAAACCGTATTTAACCGGTTGCATCTGCTAGTATAGCAAGCGACAAAATTCGTAACTATCTTCTATGACAAAAGTGACAAGCGCCTATTAGTCACACTACTTAATGAAATAAGAAGAATCCAATCAAGTGAGTGAGTATGTTTTCGTGTTCTATTCTTTCTCATCATTTAGGTTATCATTATTAAGATGAAAGCAATAAGATATAGGTTCAAAATGATAACTATGGCACGGAAAGAGGCTTACTGTGTCGCGCTCATGTATAAGAGGCCGTAGGAGAGATGGGTATGAACAACTTAGCTGCCCATACAGCTGCAAAGAGCTATCATCCGTGCTTGATTCCTGCAACAACACACGAAGAGATTCACGAGCATGCCACTTTGTTAGGTACGACCATACGAGTCAGCAGATATGCAGCTGCACATCTGGAAGTTTGAGAAGGAATACAGTTGCTCACACTTCTAGATAAGAAATTTTCAAAAGAATACAGTTTCTCACAAGTTTGAGTAGGAATACAAGTTTGAGAAGGAATACAGTTTCTCACAAGTCTATATAAAAAAATTTCAAAAGAAAAAACCTTCAAACTGTTCCTGGACATATCAGCTGATGACGTTATCCCATGAACAACGGAGAGGATTAGGTCCAGTTTCTCATTCCATTTAAGAGAATTCCAAGCCCTTTCAAGCTGCAAAACATCTTGAGAAATTAGTAAACCATCTTTTCGTAGTGTAAAATTGCCCAACTAAACGCTGAACGAACAAAACTAGTTTGTTTGCTTCAATAAGATCATTATTTACCACACACACAAAAAAGAAAACCTTAGGTTATTAAGGCCTATCAAAAATACCAATCCTAGGAGTTCAAATTGCCATATATCTTTCATGTGCTAAAGTACATACAGTTATTTCAATTGGCCGATCCCCCAAAACTACTTGAGCTCCAATTTCTTCAGATACTTTTCGAGCAGCACGAAACTGCATAGTGATGGGAAAACGTAATGTCAGCTCATCAATACATCCAAAAGTTTGTTTCTCTCAGGCGGCAAATACCTCATCCCCAAAGGGCCGGTTCATGTCCGAAGAGACTTTTGACGAGAAAACTGCCAACAGTAAACGTAATGCCAGAGCAGTCTGACCCCCTGTCATTTTGAAACCAATGTCAATCTGTGCTTCAATGGGGCACAGCCACATGCACAAAACATCTAAAACATTAATCTACCTAGGTTTAAGCTACGACCAACAGCACCAAAAAATCCAGTGCCACTCAAAGAGAACATATTCGACCTCATTTGCTGGCCAACCTCACCATCATTGGACATGTACATAATACCAGCTCTGAAGATGAAATCTGCAGCAATTGTAGTTAAGCCATGGATTGTATACTTTCATATCAAAAAACATTTCTTACTGAAACTTTTCTGCGAGATGTACTCAAACAGAACCTATCAACTTATACATCACAACTTCTATAAAAAAAATATCTTCATTTAGGAGAACAAGATGCATCTGTTGTATTTCTTTTTTCCCAGGCCGTTTCCACAGATTACAAGTTTGAGATGGATGGTGTGGTTCGCCCACAGCTGGAATGCCAGAATATCAAAACCTAAACAGAGGGAGGCATGAAAGACATGAGCAACCTTGTTCGATTACACATAGAAATTCCTACGAATGCATTACTTTCCTGAACAAATGCAATTTAGCCAGTTCTAATCCACTTAAGAATTATCAATTCTACACCAACATTATTGTTTGTGAAGCAAAACAGTGGGAAGGGAGGAAGACAAAGTTTTTGTTTTGGCTAGACACAGAATTCACATGGCAGGGAAGAGACCCTCAGAGTTAGATAACTCCCAAATTCAACCTCCTTGGCCTAATGACTGCACATCGGCATTGTACACGTACTTGGTCAGTCCTACCAAATCACATCAAACAAGATCTGCTACATAAATGCCAATCATCCAAACACATTAACTCTTATATATCTAAGCCGACTATCTTGGATATGCATTAAGTCAGATCATATTCCATGCCTCAATATTCTCGTGTCAAATACCAGTTTTGCAACATCCAAGATAATTAATAAGGCAGCTGCTGGAATATTCTGGAGGTCCTAGGCTGTTTGAGCACCGAGAAGTGGCAAAGTGTCTCCCAAGTAGCAACCTCTTCTTATTCAGCAACTACCCCGACAGTTTGACCGTGAGTAATAGGTGAGTTCGTTGTTAAAATCTTTCCGAACCTGCTTGCATACAACCCTTGGAAATTTGATGCAGAAGTGATCGCACTTGATTATATGGGCCGGTTTGAGCAAAACAATCCAAGGACTTAAGTACCAGTGGAGGAGCGACCCATGATTGAGGCCCATTATTTGGTAGATCATTCTAGAACCACAATTTCTAGGAGTCCTCCAAATCTTCACATATATGGGAAGATTTGATTTGATTTTCTAGTAGGAGAATATTTTATTTGAGTATCTTTTAATGCCACCGCTTATTTTGGCAAGAATTCTCTAGGAGTTAATATTAGGAATAAGTCATATTTTTATTTTTGGTAATTAGATCTTTTTCTTGATTGGCAGTACTGCCTTTTGGTTATTTGTTTCCTAATTAGCTTGATCTTAGTAGCCTATAAATAGGCATTGTAAGCCTTAGGGCAAGGGGATTGAGTTTGAATAATAAGAAAACAGAGAGCTTTCTCTACATTGTGAGTTTGTGAGTTTTTGTTCTCGTGTCTGTTCTTGTTTTCATACGCTTCCCTGCTTCAAAATTCCAATTACATAGATAGCTGGTGCCACAAGAAATTGCAAAAAATACTTATGCTCTATCCCGCCAACTTAGGTCTCCCGTGCCAACTTACTTTCTCCCCTAGTATCCCAGTCATGTTTCCACGTACCTTTGCCAGCCATTATACAGAAATTACATTCCACCAAGGGTTTCCAGTTATTAGTTATCATCATTATTTTAGTCGGTTATACTTTTCGAGCCTTGTATGCAGCTTCTTGTATTTATGTCAGTATTTCATTACACTAATCTTTTGCTCTTCTAATACTTCCAGTAGATGTATACTATCCATCCACACCATCAGTTGGTACACGACAAAGGGAAATAAGCTCATAGCAATAAGAGAACAACTTAGCGACCAACTGGATACCACTTTGCCCATGATACAAATGTTATACATGGTGGAGCTGATAGTACTGTACACCAAGCCATGTTTCTTGCCGTGTAGTAAAATAACAGCAGTGACTGTGGACGTGGCGTACAATGGGTGAAACACATAAAGCTATTGCTCTAGTGGGATTCTGTGTGCGTGAGTCAACGTTTCAAAAATCGGCCGTTAGTTATGATAGGTAATGCAGCCCCAAACATTTGACTGCATTTTCCAACTGAAAAGGAAAATGACTATGGGAATTGCACTGTACATCAAAAATAGGCCTAAGAAGACTCGATCCAAAGCTAATCCTGATATTTTCCCCCCTCTTCGAGGTCCATCTCAAGGAAAATGAAAACCAAGATTTGCTTTATCTGGTATCAGACAGGAGATACGAACGGCCGATACGTACCGGTTTTTAGCCTTCCAATATCGTTACACCCCGATATACCGGTGAGATGGAAAATCACATGGGTATCGGCCAGTTCCCGTTATGTAACGGCCTCTTTCAGATTAACGAAGCAGTTCACAGCTGTTACAACCAATACTCTAGTGTCTCTACCCGTACGGGTGATTAGGCACTTTAAAAAAAGAATTTGTCAAAGATGACATTTAAAAATTCACAACCGCTACAATAGACCGTTACGTATTGTATGATACTCCCGGTACGTTTGCAATTAATATTATTCTTTTTTGGTACATAAATAATGTGCATGTATGGTATTTTGTCACTTCCGTAAGAGAATATTTGTCCCGTCACACCACAACACTATTTATAGTGGGCTCCAGCGCACCTCCGTCGGGACCGAAGCTAATTTCTCATCACGTGTGGGTAATGTTATGAATACGTTTAACCCCAGCTAGAGTCTATTATGGAAGATCGTGAAGCAATCCTGAGTTTCCACCACCTGAACCAACCCTCATTGATAAATTCTACATATTATGGAAGATCGTGAATAATTTTTTCTGCCACATTGCATTCATTAGTAACGTTACGTATGTGATAGCCAAGAATGATGTAAATGGCCCTGAAAACTGACGCAAGGATTCGCCTAATGGCCCAAACTTGAGACTAATGGTTTGTTTGGAACTTTGGAAGAGAAAGGAAAGGAAAATATAAAAATTTCTCTTCCATTGTTAGGTTTGGACAAAAAGAAGAGTGGAAAATAAAAATTATAATACCAGTATTGCGAACAGCATTCGTTTCCCCACCTTCCTCAAGTTCCAAACAGGGTATAAGGGATTTGCTCCCTGCTAAACTTTCACTTTCAAACCTCTCAAGTGCAATTAACTCTTTTTGGGCTAATACATGCTTGGCCGGTCCATTTAGGCTTGCCCGGCTTTAATCGGTCCCCTAGTCGAGGGTAGGATAAGTGTCAAGATCAGTCGAGGTAGACATAAGCTCGTCTAAAAAAGTGAGTTCAAAAAAAAAAAAAAAGGCCCCGAAAATGGCACCAATTCAACAAAATTGACCAAAAACCAAGAAACGAAACCAGACTTGCCTGCTTCTGCAAAGCTCCACGACAACATTATCGGGATTAACAGCACGCACCACGCGCTCCACATCCAGCGCCGATTCGCGAGATACATGGGTGGTCCCAATCAACCAAATCGCCTCGGGCTCCACGAAGTCGGCCCGCCAATCCGGCACCGGACCGAACCGACTCTTCTGGACCAGGACGAGGGTTCCGTTGTCGGCCAAATCGAGCAGCTCGGGGTGGGCTTGGGCTATTGCGGCCCGAGAGTCGGGCAGGAGGGTGGATTTCTTGTAGTCGAAGTCAGGTGGGGGAGTGTTGAGTGAAACTCTGTTGGGTTTGGACGGCCTGAGAGAGGGTTTGAATGGGTTGTGGTTGTGGTAGTGGTAGTGGTAGTGGTAGTGGTAGAGGTTGAGGTTAGTGGTGGAGGTGAAGGATTGAGAGGAAAGGGTATCCATGGATGAGATGAGAGGGAGGGAAGGAGAGGAACTGGTTCGTTGATAGGAGGATGGAAGGTCGCGGACTCGCGGTGTAATTTCAGCAGTAACGCTTTTAAGTTTTAAGAGTTTTTAATAAAAACATCCCTCAAACGGCGTTTGGACAAATAAGTCATTGTGGTTTATTTTTTGTCTTTAGTCAAATTTTTTTCGCATTTTGTGGCTTAATGTCAATTTTTTGGGGATTATTGCTTCGTTATGACGAGACAAATCGGAAAAGTAAAAAATTTCGATCGGAATCCAATTTTTTTGAAATTTCGACGAAATTTGGCAGGAAAGCCACGTTTTCGTCTTTTTGTGCAAAAATTTGGATTTCGACCAAAATTTTTTAATTTTTAGATTCCTCTCGTCATAACAAAACAATAATTTTCAAAAAATTGACAATAAGCCACAAAATGCGGAAAAAATTTGAATAAGGACAAAAAATAAGCCAAAGTGGCTTATTTGTCCAAACGGGTGAGTGTTTTTACTTAGTCCTCAAACTACGAAAATCGTTTACTTTGTCTTTGAACAATTCAATTTCAATCCATGCAGTCCAATTCCTAACGGCAGTTAAGAAAATGGACGAAAAATTGCATACTATTCATGCATGTACTATTCATCCAAGCATTTAATTTTGGGGGTTATTACGGATCTACAAAGATGATTCAAATTGCTAAGTTATTCTTAAAATATTTTTTTATGGGTTTCTGAAAATAATTAGCTCAATCTGATAATGGTAAGGGTTGTTTCAGCATTCTTAGGGCGTCCTAAGAATTCTGAAACACCCTACGAATGCTGTTGAAACAACTTTACTTCTATCGGATTGAGCTAATTTTTTTCAAAAATTCATAAAAACATATTTTATGAATAGCTTACCTTTTGAATAATTTTTATAGAATCTGTAATGGTCTAATAAAAAATTTTTAAAAAATAGAAAATGTAAAAGTTTGAAACAGGGACCTGTTTGAAATGCGTATGCTATTCATGAGTGTACTATTCATCCAAGTGTTTAATTTTTTGGGATCATTACAGATCCTACAAATATGATTTGAACGGTAAGCTATTCTTAAAATATTTTTTTATCGGTTTTTGATTAAAATTAGCTCAATCCAATATAGGTAAGGGCTAATTTAGCAGCATTCGTATGGTGTTTCAAAATTCTCAAGCCGCCCTACGACTGCTGAAACGACCCTTACCATTATCGGATTGAGCTAATTATTTTCAGGAATTCATAAAAAATATTTTAAGAATAACTTAGCGGTTTGAATCATTTTTGTAGATCCGTAATAACCCCTCAAAAAAATTAAATGCTTGGATGAATAATAGATGCATGAATAGTATGCGGTTTTCCATCCATTTTCTTAACTGCCGTTAGGAATTGGACTAAATGGGTCGGAATCGGATAGTTCGAGGACGAAGTAAATGATTTTGGTAGTTCGAGCACTAAGTAAAAACACAAATGATAGTTTGAGGGATGTTTTTATAAAAAAACTCAAGTTTTAATAACATTGATTAAAGGAGCTCATCCCGTCCTCCTATCATCTTTGTTTAAAAAAAATTTATATAATAATCCGAAAACACTGTTTACGTGATATTTTGAATCACTCTATAATAACTATATATTTTTTGAGAGATCTATCACTAAATGTATAGACCCCATAAAAATGTGCGATTGTAAAATAATCCGGAATACCACATGACGGCGCTTCCGAACTATTGAAGAATTACTCGTTCGTAGACTCGTAGTGCAACAATGGACTCTTCATTTGGTAATGGTTCAAACTCCACCTCCACCCACGTTCCCCGTAAAGACGGTGTAAATTAGGATTTTTCTTGAGTCATGACAATAAATTTAGAAAATTAATTTTGGCACTCCACGGTGGTACTCCGTATTTTGTCTTTTTTTATTCAAATTACCCTTGAAAGTAAATGAACACTAACAAAAGAAAAGGTAATTCGGTAATTTTACATAAAATAAAGATAAAAAGTGGAGTACTAATGGCTAAATGTGAAATGTCAAAATCACTTTTCTAAATTTAAGAAATTATCTAGTGTGAAAGTATTTACTTATCTAAAAGTTGCACGTCTTTGCACAACATAGGAACGGATGGAGTGGCATATTCTCGTAAATATTCTTCAAAATCATTTACATTAACGAAAAAGTTCTAATCTAATTGATATCTTCCCACGGATGACGAACATAATCTTTGATGCAGAAAAAGATAGCACAAAAAAGAAAGTCAATCGATCGCTTGAAACACCTACGGAGTAAAAATTAGGGGAAATAAATTACAGAAAATCGGACACAACGTCCTCCCTCAAAGAACTCAAAACGCGAGTTAAGTGGTAACTTAGTGCTTAGACACCATAAACTCCCATGCATTTAACTGATTTCAAATCTCATTAAATATATATAGGAGTATCTAATAACGGGAAAAAAAAACACCGAAGAAATTAAGTGCACCTCCCGCCGAAAGCATCACTACTTTCCGGAAGGGAGTCCTGCTACGAGTAGGGACAGTTTGCAGGGATCCTTGCAGAGATAATCGCGTTTAGCCTCATTTCGGATCCCAAAAAAATCTAGAAAAATATTCATAAATTTTTGAATATTATTTTATAAGGCCCTGTAAAAAATCAACTCCTGCGAATATCGGTAAGTATTACTTTTGGATTCATAGGGGCGAACTGCTCAGTTTACCCGTACGAATCCAAAAGTAATACTTACCGATATCCGCAGGAGTTGATTTTTTACAGGGCCCTATATAATAATATTCAAAAATTTATGGATATTTTTCTAGATTTTTTTGAGATCCGAAATGAAACCAAACGCAATTATCTCTGCAAGAATCCCTGCAAACTATCCCTGCTCGTTTTATTTTTGTTCCGGAAGCAATTTTGCTACCAAAAAGTCTACACTGACAGCGCATATTGATCGCTTGGCCTACCGCACGCCTACGTGGCCTATCCCCTCTCTCTAACGGGATTTTGAATTTGGGGGATTGTTTCGTTTACTGGTGTTTTTTTGCCTCTTTTTTTTTTATTTTAAAAAAGATGGGGCCCACTGCGCCACGTGGGCATGCAGTAGGCTAAAGCGGCCAATGTAGATATTTTGAAAGAGCATCTCCTACCCATTTCTGAAACCCAAAAATAGGGAATGAATGTGATGTATTGGAGGAAAATTTTGTAATTTATTTTTATTTTTTGCATTTTATGAGAGAATTTATAAATGACTCATCGTACTTTTTAGATATTTGGATCTCTAAATTACCTTTGATTCTCGAAATATGAAGATCCTATTCTCATTTTGGAGACAAAATTTTCTAAAAAGTATGATAGATCCCTAATAAATTCTCTTATAAAGTGTAAAAAGTGAAAATAAATTACTCCATACGAAAAAAAATCTCTAATCTAACAAATTTATTTTCTATTTTGAAGTTTTAGAAATGGATTGAATATACTTAAAAAAAGGCATGATGGGATGACCTCCACTCATGCTTTTGTTCATGACTCCTACAAAAGCAACATTGCACAATCATCATAGATAAGCTTCCTCGATCCGGCTGTGAGACATTGGCTCTGATCCGGCTGTGAGGCATTGGCTCTTATCAGTTCCCCTTTTCCCCGGCCTCCTCTTAAGAGCAGCACCTCCTGGCACCTTCCGTAATAACCACGATCGCAGCATCTATAACGGCATCCCCCCATCCTCTTCCTGGGCCTCCTCCTCCTCTGTATCGGCCGCCATTGTACCCTCCACCACCATACTAGGGCGTCCTCTACCCCATTGTTTGTCTGCTCAGCTGCACAAATGATAAACATGCTTTTAGTTAAGTGTTCGTTGTGCTTTATGTATGTTATAAAATGTCATAAAAAGATGTACTATTGGAATTGTATTCACTTTTCCAAATGCAACAACTAGCACTATTTTTCCCTCCTCTCTATCTTAGTAATTTCTAGTGAAACAAATGGCTAAACAAAAAAGGAACTTTCATTATACTTCTGAGAGAAACCCAACGCGTACGCAATCGCATGCATTAAAAACAGAATGAACAGCACAAAAATGACACTCCATCAATAGAAAGCTTCCCGTCCAACCAGGCGCAATAACTGTAATTTGGTGACCGAGCATAGCACAACCTGAATGTGCAAATTCCGTGTGAAGTTGAAGCATCAGCATAAGAATCATGAGCCTAGACTTGAGCAAAATCAAATTGCAGGGGGTCCAAACTACCGATGCAAGTTCCTCGATCATCAACGACAATAGCCCTGTTTCCTCCCTCGTCGAAAATTTCGTATGCACTACGAGCATGTTGTTCCCGGGGATCGAGTGCCTCCGGCTGATATATACACTTAATGCAGCTGCACAAAACTATTGAAAATCCACTCTTCTGAATTGCAGTGCGTAGCAATGGGAATTTAATGGCAGCTATTTATAAGCTTATGCTTACCAAATCATGGAACAGCCACACAAACAATCAAAGCCTCCTACTACTGAGGAAAGAAAATCGGGGATGCGAGACTCCTTCATAGCAGGACTCGGATCCTGTCCATTTTCCCCGGATCAATTCGGTCCATTTGGATGCATCCGAGCTGTCTAAAAGTGTTTTGGACGGTTCAGATTTATTTTTTTTGAATAGAGATGGCTCGGATTTAAAGTGAGTATTTTTTATTTTTTTTAATTTAAAAAAAAACTCTTTAAATCTGAGGGTCTAAAACATTTTTGAATGGCTTAGATGCACTAAATAGACCGAACTGGTCTGGAGAAAATGGACAGGTTCACGAGACAAATTCAGCACAAACTTTTAAGAGGACAAATTCAGAACAAACTTTTAAGAGAACAAAAGAAACCAATGCTGTGTTTGGATTGTGTTTTAAAAAGTTTTTTAAAAAATAATAGGATCTATGGGGAATCTAGAGGGTATTTTCTGAAAAATTCTTTTTGAGTTGGGAAGAGAACAAAGCATGTTATTTGTAGACTTTCAACTTCCAATTTTAATACTATCAAATTCTACAAATTCAACTTCAACAGAGCACTGATTTCACCTTCTCTAGAAACAGGGTAGTCTCGGGAGTTGGATTCCTTGTCTCTAGCTGCTTAACCAAACCTTCAATCTCAGATTTCTTTGCAGATGGAACACCAAATATACCTCTGTTGATGCCTTTTTCACATTTTCAAAGATAACCCATTTTGAGCCCTTGAATATTAAAAAAAATCTCACAAATTTGGGAAATTGATGTGAGTTTACCTTGCATTGCCTCTTAAATCTCGGCCTTGATTTGCTGTTTCTTGTTCTTCAGTACTTCCAATTAAACCAGAGCTTTGGTCTGCAACTCTAATGGGTCTAAACCCAGATGGGTAATCTCCAATGGATGTTGGTGTGGTCTTCTGGTTTCTTGAGTGAGTGGCTGAGAGTGCTCTAACATCGGCTCTCATCATCTTTGTGAAAACTGTGGGAGAGGAGAGATCGATGTCTGGTGGAGTCCGATGGTGGCGGTGGTACAACGCATTGAAGACAGAAAAGAGAAGCAACAAATAGGGATGGCAATCTTTACCGAATCGATGGGTACCCGAACCGTAACCGATTTTTTTCCCCGAACCATAACCGATTTTTTCCCCGTGGGTATGGGTTTGGTGGAGGCTATGAGATACCCGATTGGGTTTGGTTAGGTTATGGTTTGTCTAATCCCCGAATCGATCCCCGAACCGAACGAAAATACCCTCAATACATACATATATATATATATATATACATATATATTTATGTACATGTGTGTGTATATCTGTGTGCGTGTTCATTCTCTCTTCCCCAAATTCCATTTCTTTCCACCCCTATATTCTTATGTTGATACTAAAGAACAAAGTTGTCCACAAATAAAATTGGGTCGTCCAGTTTGATATTCAACATTAGTCCACATTTGATTGCTGAAAGAATTCATTTCGTACCTGCCTTTCTTGAAAATTTGGAGTTGAGAAACTAAGAGGACCGGGGAATAGAAAAGAGGGATTTTTGTGGGTTAGGTGATTGGTTTTTCAGTGATGGACAGGAGAGTAATGATTTGAGGCGAGTGGATTGCATTAATGGTGGTTTCATATGAGCAGTTGCCCTGGTTTCATTGCTGAGTTTGGGTGGAAGTTGAGTGAAGGAGATGAGTACATGAGTGAGATTAAAGAAAGAAGGAGAGCTCCCTTCCTGGGATTAGTTTTGACCATGTTTACAAGTCCCACATCGGGAGTTAAAGAAAGAAGAAGAGGTCCCTTGCTTTATAAAATGGGAATGTACGCTATCACTTACCGAACATCTCCTGGGATACCCGTTCGGTACGGATATTACCTGAAACCAAATGGGTTCAGTTATGGTTTGACATCTTCAATCACCGACGGCTTTCGGGGCGGATTTGGTTAGTTATAAGTTTTCGGGTATCGGGTTCGGATTTGTGGATATCCGCCCCGAACCGCTCCGATGCCATCCCCAGCAACAAAATTAGAGCTAGTAAATTCCAGACCCATACCAGCGAAACTGAAGGCGCTTACCTGAAACCAAATGGGTTCAGTTATGGTTTGACATCTTCAATCCCCGACGGCTTTCGGGGCGGATTTGGTTAGTTATAAGTTTTCGGGTATCGGGTTCGGATTTGTGGATATCCGCCCCGAACCGCTCCGATGCCATCCCCAGCAACAAAATTAGAGCTAGTAAATTCCAGACCCATACCAGCGAAACTGAAGGCGCTCCTATTCATGGATCAAAACTAGGTGAGAATGACCGTCCGCGGTAGTCGTGCGTCGATGGTGGCTGCAGTGGCGGCTGCAAGTAGTCGTGCGTCGATGGTGGCTGCAGTGGCGGCTGCAAGAATTTGTGAGAGGGTGTTCAGGCTAATTTATTAACCAATAATATATGTATAGAATCTCATATAGTTGTATAAATAGTACGGTAAAAAAACATGACCTCTATTCGAAAAAAAATGAACTACGAGGCAAAATAAGAACTTTGAAAATATATGCTATTCTTTTTACAAAATGTTTCAGAATATGGGGATTCGAGCAATTCGTTTATAGAAATTGGACAAATTGGGAAAAACTCTGGTTTGTGCTGAGATGGAGGAGAGAGAAGGGAGGAGATGGAGCAAAATTGATACTCCCTCCGTTCCAAATTGGATGTCAATTTTTGATATCTGTGCCAATTTCAACTCCTTATATCTTTCAATATGAATGTCAAAACATATGCAATATGGATCTTGTTTGATAGTTCTCAATTAATTCTATTATACAAAGTTTTCAAACTCATGAAAAACATTATAGATTGAAAGATATAAGCGATACAAAATAACACGAATTTCAAAAATTGTCATTCTTTATGGGACGGAGGGAGTAAATAAAAAAAAACCACCCAAAAAAGACAAAACACCGACTGAAAGCATCACTTCTTTCTAGGGAACCAATCAAGCAAAAGCACTTATTGCAAGTTTGGTAAGTACATTTTAATTGAGCGTGGGTTTGGATTAAAAAGTTAAATAATTTATATTTTTGTTTTTATTTAAAAGTTTTTTTGTATTTATTTATTTTATGTCAAATTTTTGTGACTTATATCTCAATAAGAGGAATCAAAAAAGTAAAAAAATTGATTAAAATTCATAATTTTTTGAATAAAAACAAAAATAAGTTAATAAGACAACTTTTTTTTACTTATCTTTGTCTTCTTCTTAAAAATTATGAGTTTCAATCAAAATTTGTTACTTTTCTGATTTTTCTCACCGAGACGAATCGATATGTCACAAAAATTTGATACGAAATTAACAAATGCGAATTTTTTTGAATAAAAAAAATTACTATTCCACTTTTTAATTCAAATCACCCTGAATATTTTACGGTCATGATGATTCTTCTTTTTTTAACCATACGTCATGAAATGATTGACATAACATAGAATCTTTTGAATTATGATTACCCAGCCTTAAGGCCTTGGGTTTTTATATAGGATTTTGACACGTGGAAAATATGTCACTTGCAACAACTGCCATAGAAGTCAACTAAAAGTATAAAAAGTAATAATGTCGTTTATGAGATCGCATGTTCGAATGATACGGAGCTCAAATATTGTAACCATTGAAGGGTTTGTATGTTCATTGGTTTTAGGACTTTAAGATCAATAAAGTCGTGTGTGCGAAAGTTAGATAGACTAGACATTCAATTAAAAAAAATACTGTCGGATCGCTTTCCACCATCTCTTCTAAAATTAATTGGTGGTACGAAGGGTTTCAATTAAGTCTTTTATGGCATTTGATATTGAACCAGCAAGTCTACTTTTAGAGCGATCACAGGGAGTGGCATTGTGTAACCAAATCTATGGGGCACACCGGGCCCAACAATCCCTCCCACACGATAACGCTCCCGCGACTCGAATCCATGACTTTCTGGCTCTGATACCACTTGTCGAACCGTTTTTCACCATCTCTCCTAAAATCAATTGGTGGTAGGAAGAGTTTCAATTAAGTCTTTTATGGCATTCGACATCGCACCGACAAGTCTGTTTTTAGAGCGATCTCAGAGAGTAACATTGTGTAACGAAATTCATGGGAGGACTCTGAGCCCAACAAACACGAACATAAGCAAACTATTATTGTGAGTCTGTGACCTAGATAGGGTTGTAAATGAGTTGAGCTATATCGCGCTCGAGCCTTAACTATCCGAGTCTTTAACGAGCCGAACTTACTTATTTACTAAATAAGACTCTTTAATCGAGCCAAACACCTTGAACGAACTAAGCTTTTATCAAACAAGTCGAATTTTACTCAGTTCATTTAGTAAACGAGCTAAGCCTAAACGACTCAAATCGAATTGAGTTCGTAAGCTGCTAAATTAGGTTACAGCTCTAGACCTAAACAAAGTAACATGAGACCGATCGATGTGGTCGACAAGTAGGTAACAGCTAATTGCTAGCTTGCGCCTAAAACGTGTGCGCACTCGTGGCCTCATCTCATCCGCTAATATACCCTATTAGGAAACCTTTACAGCATAAGGTTTCTTAAATAATGACCGTGGCCCACGAATTACCCACGCTGTGGCCATAGGCTTTGTTTCTCTCCCCCTAAAAAGTTAAAAAGCCCATCAATCCCATGAAACCTCTCTTTCCAAAATCAAAGTACAGGCCGGTAATCCAACCCATCATCTAATTCCCCCCCTATTTATGCATGGCTAATCCCGCTAACGTGAGCCCACGTGACCGACCACCACCAAAAGAGGTTAAACCACCTACAACCACCGCTCCCTCGCCGCGAGAAGGCAGCGGGATGTCTGGCAAGCATCTGGTTTTTCGAGGAATCCGGTGCCGGAATGGAAAATGGGTGTCGGAGATCCGCGAGCCACGTAAGACCACGCGGATTTGGCTCGGTACGTACCCGACACCCGAAATGGCGGCGGCTGCATATGACGTGGCAGCGCTTGCCTTGAAAGGCCCCGATGCCACCCTAAACTTCCCCGAATCGGCGCTTGGGTATCCCATTCCGGCTTCTTCATCCGCGAGTGATATACGCGACGCCGCTGCCGCTGCTGCGGCAGCCAGACAACATTTATCAATGCAAACAAGGTCCGGAAGTGAGGACACGTGTCAAGAGGGTGCCACGTCGTCGAGCGGCGGGCAAGAGTTTTTCGACGAGGAGGAGATTTTCGACATGCCAAATTTGATGGCGGAGATGGCGGAGGGAATGCTGCTAAGCCCGCCGAGGATGGAGTGGCCGTCGACGGAGGAATCCGCGGGGAATTCAGATGGAGAAAGGCTATGGAGTTATCCGTGACCATAAATAGTTGAAGCAAATAGTTACGTACGCAGTCATGTTTGTTTGCTACTAGAATTGTGTGGGACTGTGGCTAGTGCTAGGTTTTCTTCTTTTTACAGTAGCTTTTAGTGTATAAAGTAGTACTAGCTGATAATTGGCTGCTTAATGAGGTCATATATGGTCATTATTTAATGAGAAACATAAAGGCTTCAGTCTTTGTATTATTTATATATCTACGTGCCCAAAGAGGAAGTGGTATGGGTGTATACCACGTGACAGCACTCCAGAACTATTGAATAATTATTCGAGTTCTAATATTATGTTGTGTGAAACGAATCTGAATCCGAGTACTTCGTTTGTGACATCCCTTGTGATATTGCATGTGCGGTGTTTCTCTTTATAAGTTGATGAGCTTTCAGAAATTTTGAACTGAGTTTATGACCACAAGGATATGACAATGATCTCACTTGTCCTCACATTAATCACAAAGAGGCGTATTAATACATCACCACAAAAAGAGATGTAACATTTTGAACCACAAAGAGACAAATTATTTCACCGTAAAAGACGTAACATTTCACCATAATACGCGTAACAACTATAAATGTGTAAACCATATGCACTCCTAACTATAGAAAGGCATAAATAAATATCCGTTTGCAAGTGGGGGGTTTTTTTTTTTTTGGTAGATTGCCCCAAAATCCCAATATTTTAGTAGTATAAATTAATTAGCTGGAAAAGTTGGAATGAGTCATACTCTCTTTTAATCATTTCCATTTTGATTCCATATATAATCATTCTCTAGTTAAAGATCGTGGTGGGCTTTTTCGTATGGCTTTAAGAGGCTTTATATATATTTTAGTTGCAAAATGACGAATTACCTATAGGGGAAGTTAAAATTAACTGGTGAGGAAGACTGCTCTCACCAAAGTGGCTGATGAAGTCAAAAGTAAGAAAGCATATAATACTATTTGATGAAGATACGAGAAACAAAAATAGTGGCCTAGTTCGTTTACCATATTTACTTTGTTTTAACTTTGTTTTTCAATCATTACCCTACATCTTTCTCCAATCATTACCCTATTTTTTCAATTATTAATTTCATTTCTCTCTCTATCTCTCTCCACTCATTACCCCTCTCTTCAATCATTACCCTATTTCTCTCTCCACCCACTACCAAAACAAAAATACCCAAATAACCCAAACGAACATGGCCAGTGTGATTTTCCTTTCCTTTTTCCTTTTTCAAGGAGGAAATGATTCAGGGGAATTGATGATAAAAAGAGAATAAATTATACGCTCCGGCCGTGTAAACATTTGTTTCCTTCAGATCAATTGCATTGCGTCACGTCGTCAAAATAGTGATCCCAATTCATAGAACATGGCGACGTAGCGCGATGTAATTGATTTGGAGGAAACACACCGGCAGTGTAAATAATTTAATTTCTAATAATAATAATAAAAAAACATGGGAGTCTAATTAATTCTATTCCTCTCATTGTCCTCATGAATCATGCCAATCCATTAAAACGGGATTCGTTACTCTCTCCTACACTATTTTACTCTATTTTCCATCATCGTCCTCATGAATCATGCCAATCCATTAAAATGGGATTCGTTACTGTCTCCTAGAATCCTAGGAAGGGGCTGTAATTTTTCTTTTAGCTTTCCACCTATATAAGGTGAAGTATGGAGTAATTTAGTCCTGGATCGTACCAAGACAGGAGAACAATGCTTCGTGGCAGTGGCAGTGGCAGTGTTAGGTCCGATATTTGGATTGTCCTAGCCCAATCTCATACTTTGCTGCTCACTTACAATTAAGTTATCCAAAATAAAAATATATATACAAGTACAATAAAAAAATCAAAATTACATCGTTATTTTAGCTTGAATAACATTTAAAAAAAAAATCAACGTCAAAATGTAAACCCTAGTTATAATGCTTTGTGATTAACACGATCTAAATCAAAGAAAATAAATTCTCCTCACCTTTTTTGAAGCAAATTTTCAATTGAGTCATCGTATTTTACTTATCCAAGAACTCGGGGCCATTCCGCTAACTTTTGATTTTTGGGCTTTTTAGTTGATATATGTGAGAAAAATGATCTATCTCGCGTAAAAAGTTTAAAAAAAAAAGCCTCAAAAGTCCAAAATATTCTTAGTGGAATGGCACCTCATTTTCAATTAAGATTATAGTCAATCTTTTTAATCTCTCTTGTGAAATGGTAGTTTGATAAAAATAAAAACTATGTTAGCTCGCTCAATTTATTTTAGTTATGATTTTTTAATTAAATATAAAAATATATCACTTATACATTACTGTTGTGTTTGTTAAATCAAAATTTTTCAAAAAAGTAGTTTGATTTTCGTAATATTGTACACTAAGAGGAAAACAAAAGGGAAAATTGCAAGAAAATAATTTTATTGCATACTTTTATTTACTACTAAAAGAAAGAAAGAATTAAAAGTACTTTTTGGAAGTAAAAAGTAAAAAAGGGGAAGGTTAACGCTTTTTATTAGCTACATCTGGTACAAGTTGATGGAATAATAAGTCAGGGGCCTAATTGTTTACAGAAAAACAAGTTTAAGTGTCTTTTTGTCATTAACTATGTGTTTTCCTGAAAATTCATGACAAGTTCAAAGGGCCATTTTGAAAATTTTCCGAAGACAAAAGTAGAAAGTAAAAGATCACGTGCGAGAGTTCAGGAATCGTAACAGCTTGCTTGACCACATTACGAAGGCAACGATTTGTGCTTTTATAGGAAACATTTTTATATTTTTAATGTAAATTTGTTGCCCCAGTCTAGGAGTTGCCCAAGACCGAGGGTTTGCAGGGCTTACCCCGGAGCCGATCCTGCTTCATGGATGAATTTTTGTGCACTGCGCAGATTCGGAAACAAATTAAATGTCTTCAGAATCGTACGCACAATGCACGTTGGGCTGCAAACAAACAAAGCTGCTCACGAGCAGCTTGAGACTCGATTCATTAAGAGCTCGGTTTTGTTGGATTATGTGATTAGTTTAGACATAATAATACTTGAGTTCGGGTTGCGCTTCGGTCGGATTGTTTCCCGTAGGATTAGTTAGTTGCAAAGACACAAGTTACTTAACGAATAGTTGCAAGGGTTGATACAAAGATGTCATTTGGGAAGAGGCACACATCTTTATCTTCGTATGCTTCAGCCACGTACTAGTCTATTTACTTATTTTTTTCCCTTCTGCCATAGATCATCACATTGTGTTTTTTTGTGAGAAAACTTAAAATTTACATGGAAGCTTGGCTTTTTTACCGGGCAAACTAATCTAATCTGATCTGAAACAAGCTTTAATCGAGCCGATCACGAGTTGTATAAACTTTGTCAAACGCTATAAACTGAATGAACCGAGTACGTAATATCAATCTTGTTTTGAAATTGCTTAACAAGGCTTACAAAAATATTCAAGCTTTGATTTGTTTATGTTACAAATTACTATCGAACAAACTTTTTCACGAGCGAGCACAAATTTAAATTCGAGTAACTTGGTTAGTTTATCGGCTCTAGCCGGGAGGAGAATATTGAAGGAGGAAAAGGGTTTGCATTCACCTCAACTCAACCCTTTTTGCCTTCAGCCTTATATGCTGCTGTAGGGCCTACTAGAGTTTAGAAATTCAATCATTTTACAACCATACTTATTTTTACACAGCAAGTGTATACACTTGTACAAGTGTTGTAATTCACAAGCATTGCGGTCCAAGTGTACACACACTCACACAAGGGTGTATACACTTGGGCATGTAAAAATATTAGGTGTGGTTGCCTCTGGCCGTGAATTCTTTGGGGTCTCCAATATTGCTATATATATATATATATTGCCTATCAAAAAAAATACTATTGCTCTATATATTGTTTGCAAAAAAAAAAAGAAAGAAAGAAAGAAAGAAAGAAAAAATAAGAAACAAAGTCAACTTATTATACTTGAAAGGAATGCAAATACCGATACAAATTATACCCTTTTTTTTGTGTGTGGTTAATCCTCCTTAAAAGTGCATGAATTTAGTGTTTACATTGGTATGTTTATTTCGATTGAGCCCCACTATCAAGGAAATTATTAACTAGAGAATGAAAAATTATCTTACTCTTGAAATTTGGCATATATACTTTTCCTCTGTAATTGATGTGGAAAAAGCCTATACATTGACAATTTCATAAGCGGAACCACCTCGATTTCAAAATGCAATAGTTGGGATTCACCCCGGTGTGTGTGAGCCTCACATATTTAAATGAATCACAATCACATACTCTGAATTTCGAACATAAACCGTAGTATTCATGATTTTTTTTCTTCGGTAAAAGAAATTTATTAATCTTTGAAAATGATACAAAGATTAAAGGGACAAGCGCAAACAAAAAAGCAACCCGAGACCCAATAAAAAATGTTACAAAAAACCACAAAAAAAGACAACACCATAAAAACCAGCCACACCAACATAAAACTTGTAACGCCCCGATTTTCGAAGGTAAAATCGGAGGTATTAAATACTAATTCTTGAAAAACTTATTAAATCAAATTCGAAATCCAAAACGGATAATTCATCCTAATGATTTATCTATTACAAACCATTGTGAAAATATTGAAAATAGTCTTTAAAGGGATATGCTAAACAGATATTAGAGCCATCTTCTAAGTCTGATATGGGTCCCAGCGTGATACGGCTCAACTCCACTTCCGATTCTCCTCAAGATAAAACTTGCCGCCTGAGATCACTGTGTTTCGATTTTACGCAAAATCGACCGCGGATGCCGTAAGAAAATCCGTGCTGAGTGAAAGAGTTCACCCGAACTATAATCCAACCTAAATACCCCTCTTACAATACACTTAGCAAGCAAACAGGATATATATGGTGCGAAAAAAATAAAACGAGATAATCCATATAACTTGATTCCTTACTATATTAACTTAACATCAAATCTAAGATCTCTCCACGTGATCTTTCCTCCAACCACTAACCATATCCGTCCCATGAGATCACTATTTTCCTTTTTCTTTGTCATGAACTTTTTGAGTTTCCTTGTGATCATTTAAGTCATCATTGAGTTCAATGGGTAGCTTATCATGCAGATTATATCGCTGAGGGTTAGCCTATCTTATAATAAACCACATCACAATTCTTTTCACAATCATCACTTGACACACGCCAGTCTATCAAATCATCACTGGACACCCGCCCGTATCAATTCTCATCACAATCTCATCATATCACAACATCACGCCTGCAAGCAACCTCTAAACAGAAAATAAACTTCACAATTTATCCATTACTTAACATCGTCTCGTGATTTCTAATTCGCATACCACCCCATGTCCCTAGGGTCCAATCTAGCAGTCAAATGAAGCATCGGCACAATATCAATCTCAATAATAATTAAAAGCGAACAGCAGGCCGGAGCCCACACAATGCAATCACATAACTTTTTTATGACTGGGCGTTGCCCTTAATCTCGTATGATCACAAAGTCATTAAGAATGTAGATTTATTTAATTAAGCTTAAATAATAATTTTCTAGACTTTTTATTAATTAATTATAAGTAATTAAGCTAATTAAATACTAATTAAATTCATTAATTAGGTAAAAATATTAAAATAAATATCGTAACCTTAATAAAGGTCCTAACAGTCCCCTATAATAAGTTCAAGTGCTAAAAGTTGGGTTTGGATGCTCACGGAATTATTTTAAATAAAAGGATTTAATTAATAGACGAAACAAGAATAAATAGACGATAAATAATTAAAGAGTTGGAAATATATTTATATTTACAGGATATCATTCTAGGGCTGTAAATAGTCTAAATAAAATTATTCGGATTTTTAAACCTTCTGTATAATATTTTACGATATTATTATTAAGAAACAATTCTTAAATAATAATAAATAGTAAATCAAATAAATAAAATTTTATTTTAATAAAATATCACCTTTGAACTGTCAAGAGTCTAGTAAAAATATTTTCGATGTTAAAAATATTTTTTATAAGGTCGTTATTAATTTTCGTTTATATCTTTAATTAAAAATAAAATAAATAGCAAATAACATTAGAAAGTAATGAAATCAACAACTTATGATCTTTAATAAGTTAGGAATCTAAGAAAAATAGTTTGGGGAATTATAGAGTAATTTAAAGGGTCGTAACGAATTTTAGTTTACAAACGATCTCACGATTACGAATAAAAATTAAATAAATAGTAGATTAAATAAAAACAATATGAAACTAACAAGTTATGAACTTTAGAATGTTAGGAACCTAGGATAAAAATTTCGGAGTCAAAATATATTTTTAAAGGGTCGCAAAATCAATTCGATCTCAAGACCACGAAACCGCACGGCTGGGACAAGAGGAGTTCGCGGCCGCGAACTCCGTTCTGCTGGTTCATGCGGCTGGAGTTCCCGAAGGTTGCGGCCGCAACCTTGCTGTCTGCTTTTATTTTTTTGCGTTTTCTCGATTGTTTTCGATGCATGTGGCTACGGGGGACGTTGGGTTATGTCTATAAATCATAAATATACTTAGAGGAGGCTTCGGATTGAATTATAATACCTCGGTTCGGATTAATTTCGTTTTCGATCGAAAACGTGATTTTGGGGAAGACGACTTTAATTCCTTCGATCGGAGGACCTTGGGCTCGAATTGGTTGATCTTCGGGGATACTAGGAGTCGTGTGAAGCAATTCAATCGATCAATTTGAGTCTCGGGGGCACGGAACCACGAAACCCACTTTTCTTTCTTCTTCTTTCTCTCTCTAAAAATCTATGGATTGTAATTGATTTCTCTCTGGTTTTTCTCTCTTTTTTGACTCCGTGGGAGGTGGTAGAATAGTGTACGTGCTCTAGGGTCGGTGTGGTGTGTATATATAGGAGAATTGGATGAGTTTCGAATTAAACCGAGTCCTAACGGTATCGGGTTTTTGCATGGACGAATTACGCACGAATTTTGGGTCATGGAGGAGGTAGAGATTGAGTAGGAGAGTGAGGGAGAATATAGGCGTGCATGCATGCATTTATATGTACGTATATAATGACAAAATAATTTTTAAGAGGTAATTAGATATAATACTTATTTTTTGTAATTATCTACTAAATAATAAATAAGGAAATCAATATTATCATAAATAAATAATTCTTTTGAATATTTTTATTAGTTAAATTTTTCGGGTTATTACAAAACTAGCCTCCAAGACCAACAAAAACAAAACCATTAGAATGAACAGTAGCAACCCAGGCCAACAAAAACAACAGCAACAACGAAAATCACAAGACCACCAAAAATTGAAACCATCCCAACGCGCGACCTCAACCAAGAACCAAAACATCATAGACGAAACAGTCAACCAGCAGCAAAGATAACAGCATAAACAGCAAGACGGAAACCCAGAAAGAAATAGAAGAAACCGGCATCAAAATCATCACAATAGCCTCAGGCTCTTTATCCGAAATCTCACCACCCTCCAAATCATCAAAATCATGATTGAGGTGCGCTACATGTTTGACGTCTCATGCTGCACATGGGAAAATATACGCGGTTTAAATCGCGTGTTGGGAACGACGTTGAATGGTTCAATTCTCAAGCCCTCTAAGTCATCTAATACGTTCAAAACCCAGAAATCTCTAGTGAAGCTTCGAACTAAGATCTCCCAAAACGTTCCCATCAAAGCCTTCCCCAACTTTCGTGAGCCTGGCATCTCTAGAATAGGGACCAAATCAACACTTGGCTAGAACCTGGTCCATTTTTTTCCCAATCATACCCACGTTCCCAATCCCACCTCCACTTGTTTTATTAATTTGTTTGGGCCGGGTACAAGGAAAGTCACACCCCAACAGGGGCATTCACATTGAGAGGACTATATCCGGAATCATTTCAAATACTACTCCAATTGGAATGGGACACTCCAGCTTTCCCTTGTCAGTATCTTCTCTCTTTCCAACCAAACAAGTGTCAAGTGGGACCCACTTGAAAAAGGCCTTTTTATCTACCTAGGCTAGCATTGTGTTCTTTTGTATACTATATATATATATATACATACTTATATTTGCGTTTTTCCCTAATGGGTGGGACCCACTTGAGAAAGCCGTCCATTCAGTAATGCTCCCGGTTAAGGTAACTAGATAAGCACGTGGTCCACGCGTTTCCGTGGGAAACCCACAGGCTATGAGCCGTTAATTAACTGTCAACCCGTGTGCGTAAATGGGGACAAAAAAGCTGTATTTTGTCGCTTTGTGCCACGGCAGATCAAGACCAGGGAGTGCTACTTTTGAGCTGTTCCATACTTCCGCGCGCGGTTCTACGCAGCTTCCATTGGCCGATCTTTTATCCCCGCTCCAATCGTCGCCGATCTTCGGTTAGTTTGTCACTTTTTTATAGGAGAAGATGGTTTCTACTCTTAGAAATCAATTAAAAAAGAAAACCCAAATTTTTTTTTAAACAAAATAAAATGAACAAGAACAAGAAGAGAGAATTGTGTGTATCTTTCATATATATATATAGTAGGTACAGTAAAATTAACAAAGTAATTTTCATATTCGTGTCATTTTTAGATTGACTATATCTTTCGATTTATTATATTTTTCATGATTTTAAAAATTTTGTATACTAAATTACGAAAAAATGGTAGGGCTGCTCAAAAAATTCGATGAACCGTGAAACAGGTCCCGACCGATCCGATTCGTACCTTTTGGATTTTGTCTGTGGATAAATGGTCTGGACATGAATTGAAAAATTAGAAAACTGTGACTTGCGGTTCAGCCCTCGGATTTTCATTACAAAACCGTGGATTAACCGAACCGGTCCGTGAGATATTTATTTTACATAAATAATAAATAAATATATATATGTATTTATATAATTAATTGTTAGTAATGTTAAAACTTGTTTCTACCAATTTCAGTATTTTATCTTAATAATGAGATATAGTGTAGATGTACATAAAATATAGGGGATAAATCATAGTTTTTTTTAATATAAGTTACAGGTAACCCTAGTTTAGTTTCACTAGTTCGTTTATTTTCCAGTTTTCCTAACTTCCATTTCTCGTTCAAGTCGCCGCCGCACTGTTCTTAGTTCTTCGCCTCCTCCACCTCTCTCTCTCTGTTTCTTCAAAGTAACAAGTACTTTTTGGTGGCTTGTGTTAAACTTAATTCTGAATGTAACCATCTTTTCTTTTAGTGTGAGATATATGCTTGAGCTTTATTTTTGCTAAACTTCGTAGACAAAACCGTAACCGATCCGCGAGTCACGGATTAGATTGAAACCAAACCGTAGAACTTTTGGTCCGGTCACGAATTTCATTTTATAAAAACCGTGACTAGCGGTTCGATCCTCGAATTGGAATCCAATTGCAAAACCAGACAGCGAGTAGCCCCAAAAAAACCTACTCCATTAAACAAGATCTATATTATATATTCTTTGAAATCCACATTGAAAGATAAAAGCAATTTAAATTCATATAGTTAATTTCACAATTTTTAAAGTTAATTTTAGAATGGGGAGTAATTTTGGAAGTCCCTTGGAGAGTGTAGTTATCAATTTGAAGAGTACCAAAATCAATTTCCTTTCAAAAATTTCAAACAAAAAATAGACTTATTAAAAAGTTCGATTACTCGCAGAGAGTACTTACATTGAGACGGAGGGAGTAATAACTAATCGCGGCGGAATTCGCCTCCTTGCACAGCAACACTCATGGAACTTCCAAGAAGTACCAAAGTAGGTTTTTTTTTTTTTATAAATAAATAAATTTAAAAAAAAAAAAAAAAGAAGCTTCCAAGGAGAAATTGTTCTACCCCCTGACCCTGACAGCTACTACACCTATTCATTGAATCCGTTCCATACAAGAGATATAATATTATACTCCCTCCGTCCCTTTTTTAGAGTTCGGTATTTCATTTTGGGCTGTCCCTTAATAAGTGTCCATTTTGTAAAGTTAGTGAGTAAAAATTGGTGAATTTTCCATTTTGCCCTTAAAAGTAGATTCCATTTTGAAAAGTTAGTGAGTAAAAGTGTAATGATGATGGATAAGTAAAGGAAGTGAAGGAAAAAGTTGATGTGAAATGTATAATGATGATGTCTTTTTAATAAGTTGGAATTACGAAACAGAACACTTAAAAAGGGACGGAGGGAGTAGTAGTAAATTCAATTCTATCCAAAATCTCTCAAAATCGAAAGGTTTGAGTCGTACACATTCAAAAAATAATGTGAGTCAAAATTCCCCCCCGGCCACCCCAAGAGTCAAAATCTCCCACTTGCACTACCACACGTGTTATACACACTCGGACTCAGCTCTCTCTGACTTGATCCAAAAAAAGAAACAGCTGTAATTCTCACACTTTCCTACTTCAGTCCCAAACACAGCTAGCCAGCTGTCTCCTTTCGATCATATCCTAAGCCGTGTTCGCGTATTCACTTCCTATGATATCTTTAAATCTTACTTTTCTGCATCTATATATATAATAGAAAGATCTTAAGGAGTAAATATAATACTAATAGTAAATCACAAACGTATAAAAACCCCCCAAACTGAAACTGAAGTTGAACTCTCCAGTCTCCACTACTTTCAAACTCTTTATCCCATCTGGGTCTGCCACTAACTACCCCCTTTGGCCATTTTTGGAAAGTGGAAACCGGTCAAATGGATGTGTCTTCTCAATTTTCTGACCCACTCCCATGTGGGTCATCATCATTCTGGTCGAATGACCGGCCGGAATCCTCCTCCTCCGACGGCGGAGGGAGCGGGGGCGGTGCCCGGCCGGCGAGCTTCTCCGACGAGGAGGAGGTGATGCTGGCCTCCAGCCACCCGAAGAAGCGGGCCGGGAGGAAGAAGTTCCGGGAGACTCGGCACCCGGTGTACCGCGGCGTGAGGCAGCGGAACTCCGGCAAGTGGGTCTGCGAGGTGAGGGAGCCCAACAAGAAGTCGAGGATATGGCTGGGGACGTTCCACACGGCGGAGATGGCGGCGAGGGCCCACGACGTGGCGGCCATCGCGTTGAGGGGCCGGTCGGCCTGCCTCAACTTCGCGGACTCGGCTTGGAAGCTACCGATTCCCGCGTCGTCGGACGCGAAGGACATTCAGAAGGCCGCGGCGGAGGCGGCCCGGGAGGAGTTTCTGCGGCGTTCGGAACCGGAGGCAATCTCCGGGGAAGCGGAAGCGGCGGAGGAGACGGCGGAAGGAGTGTTTTTTATGGACGAGGAGGCAGTTTTCGGGATGCCAAGATTGCTTGCCAGCATGGCGGAAGGGTTGATGTTGCCTCCACCTCATCACTCTTCTTATGGTGGAGATGACTTGGAACTTGATGGTGACGTGTCCCTATGGAGTTATTCAATTTGATACTGGGGACTTAGGAGAGATGTTTGAAAACCGTACTTTTTATATTTTTGAAATGTACGGATAGGTCTTAGGTATGTATTTTTCGTGATTTTCGGAAAAAGTATGGAAAAGGACATTATTGGAGTAGTAAAAACTATAAGGGGGAACTTGTGTGGGAGGACTAGCTAATTGTCCATATCTATAAAAATTACGAGGACAAATTTGTCAAAAAAAAACCTGTTAATCAAAAGCCTATTGAAGTACATACAAACATATCCGCTGAAACTTTTTTTTTTTTTTTATATATAAGTATATCCGGTGAAACTTGTTAGATTGCTATATGATGAATAGAATTGAGCTGGCTAATATTATTCAAGATATCAAAAACAATTGATTATCTTTGTTGCCATTCACCATTCTATAAGTTCTAACAATAGCCCCAAAGAAGAAACATGACCAATCAGAAAGTGTCGTTTCAATCGGATGCATGTTTCACAAACCGATTTGCGGTGAACGCAAAATGGGTGGTTGAGATTCACTTAGGTGTTTCGCCCAAAAGTCCAAGTGATCAGAATCGCAATGCTATGAATTCACAAAGATTTCAGAAGACCGTTTTTTCAAAACTGTAATATTTGTGATGGATGTGTGTTCTGTGCATGAGCAAAAAACATCGTTTGATATGTACCAAGTTGAATTGTTCACACTCCAGCGGTTAAAAAAAACCTTTCGAAACCCTATGCATTTGTAATGAAACATCAAGAGAACATCTGCCAAATGTTCCCATCAAGTTTTCCCTAAGTCTTGGTGAGCCTGACATCTCTGGAATAACCCTGGTCTCAAGAAATTCTTGGTTAAATACCCCCCACTGGTTGTAAGGATGGAATTAGAATTTTACTCTAGCAGTGACGAAATATATATTACAAAAATTTAGTAGTGGCGAGACAATATAAGTTGGGCATAATTTTTTTTTTACATAAAATAATTATATTTTCTATAAAATTCTTGTCGTGGCGATCACCGTTACTAAACCTCGATCCCATCCTTGACGGGTTGGGTAAATACCCTCCACTGGTTCTTGTGTGGCCAGGAAATTCTTGAATGAAAGTTACCGCTCCGCAGGGAAAATGGAGATATTATTGGGAATCATGAAAGGGACACTCCAGCCTTCCTTTGTGTCTTCCTTCCCAACTAAACAAGGAGAATCAAGTGATGATATTTATACAACAGATATTATTCTCTTTTTACTTTTTACCGTAAATGTCTGGACCCACTCGGGTGGGGCCAATGCATGAGTCATGAGTCGATACCTGGCAAATATTAAAATTGTTCTCATGTTTTTAGCGAGTATTAATTGACAAAACACGTTATGAGTCGTTATTTTTCCGTGAAAAAAAGTAGGTACTCCTAAAATTTCTAAATTTGGGGCCTAAAGCAATCGCATCCTAGGATTTAGTTTAGGATCAGCTTTAAGATGAAAAATTATGGGGAAAATGACGGCGAAAAATGTGTTTTGATAATTAATATCCGCCAAAGACATGCTGAGAATATTTGTTAATACTGCAAATTTCCTTGGCGGGTATTAATTATCAAAATACGTTCTGAGCAGTCATTTTCAAAAAATAATGTGGTTGTCTTGGAGCACCGCCCTTGGTGTTTCAAAACCCTCATCCACTATGAACTTATGTACGAGGAAAAATTATTTGGTGGTCTTGGAGCACCGCCCTTGGTGTTCCAAAACCCTCATCCACTATGAACTTACGTACGACCTAATACTAAATGTATGAATTCTACCAAAAATGGAATTACTCGTCTGAGATAGCATGTGGTCCACACATTCCCGCAGAAAATCCACAGGGTATGAGCCGTTAATGAGCTATTAACATGGTGTTGTTTTTCGCGTACGCTCGTGCTCATTCCACAACCACTTACACACTCATGTAAACTTCCATGCATCCGAGTAGCAACATTTTTGACCCCATGAGACTGACACACCTACCTATTCACTCATTGAATCCCTTCAACTCCATAGATAATAATTCAATTCAATTCAAAATCAACCGGTAGAAAAGGATTGGGTTGTACACTTGTACTCATTAAAAAGAAAGAAAAAAAACACAGTCACCGCAATCAAATGGGGCCTCCACTTGCTCATCCCACACGTGTTGTACACACATATATAGTAAGTACGGAGTACATGTTAATAAAACCTCACTCCCAGAGTCCCAGGCCACTTGTACCAATAAAGAAAGGAACAGCTGTACAATTCTCGCACTTTCCTACTTCCACTCCCCCATCTCCCCTGGACCCTATCTTTCCCTCCCCTAAGTAACACAGCCTGTCTTCTTATCGATCCTATCCTAATAAGCCGTGTGCGCGTATTGAGTAATACTACTACTTTTCTGCCTCCCTATATATATATATATAGTGGGGATCATATGGGGTAACAACTGGAATACTCACAATCGCAAACGTGTATATATATATAAATACCAACTTTGTGGCTTGCGCCCCAAAAGCAAACTGCAAACTGAAGTTGGAAGTACCCCATCTCCACTTTTCGAACACTTTCAAAACCATTACTACTACTTCTGGGTCTGCCACTGCCAGTCTGCCACCAGTTAGGCCTATTTTTGGAAAGTGGAAACTGGTCAAATGGATGTGTTTTGTCAATTTTCTGACCCACTTCCATGTGGGTCTTCATCGTTCTGGTCGAATGACCCGCCGGAATCTTCCTCCGAGGGCTACCGCAGCGGGAGCCCTGCCTGCCTGGCGAACTTCTCCGACGAGGAGGTGATGCTGGCCTCCAGCCACCCGAAGAAGCGCGCCGGGAGGAAGAAGTTCCGGGAGACCCGGCACCCGGTGTACCGCGGCGTGAGGCGGCGGAACTCCGGCAAGTGGGTCTGCGAGGTGAGGGAGCCCAACAAGAAGTCGAGGATATGGCTGGGGACGTTCCAAACGGCGGAGATGGCGGCGAGGGCCCACGACGTGGCGGCCATCGCGTTGAGGGGCCGGTCGGCCTGCCTCAACTTCGCGGACTCGGCTTGGAAGTTACCGATTCCCGCGTCTAAGGACCCGAAGGACATTCAGAAAGCCGCGGCGGAGGCTGCCGAGGAGGAGTTCCGAAGGGGTTCGGAGTCGGAGAAGGTTTCTGGGGGGATGGGCGTGGCGGAGGAGACGGCAGATGCGGCGGAGGGCGTGTTTTTTATGGACGAGGAGGCGGTTTTTGGGATGCCCGGTTTTCTTGCCAATATGGCGGAAGGGTTGATGTTGCCTCCACCTCCTCACCCTTATGGTGGAGATGACATGGAGCTTGATGCTGAGGTGTCCCTCTGGAGTTATTCAATTTAATACATTGAAGTGATTTTTGGGATTTTTTTTTTTTTGGGTGAGGAGAAAACTGTACTTCAATATTTGGTAAGTACAGATAGATCCGTGCTATCAGAAAAAGAATGGAAAAGGACATTAGAGCCTAAAAAGAACTTGTGTGGGAAGACAAATTTAATGAGTAATTGTTGTCTCGATATCTATAAAAATTACAAGGACAAATTTGTCAAAAAAAAAAACCTGTTAATAGAAAGCCTATTGAAGTAGTACATACAAACTTTTCCAATGATTGCACAACAATAGCATGTAGCATATCAAGCATCACTTGCTCTTAACCATAAGTTTAGAGAGACGAAGATTAGAATGGAACTGGCCAATATTGTAATGTATATCAAAACCAATCGATGATCTATTTTGGCATTCACCATTCTAACAGTAGCCTCGAAGAAGAAACAGGACCAGTTGGACAAGTATAGCCCATGAGAGTTTTCCCAAAGAAAACTATGAATGTTGGCCATCCTCAGAAATTCCACCCGCTTGCGCGCACAGAGATTGTATCAACTACGTTTTTGTATTTACATACTAAGTTTGGAGCATTACAAAATCACCACTATGATAAAAAGAAAAATCAGACAGCAATTTTCATGTTTGACAAAGACGACATGGAATTTGAATCACAGACAATTTCTTGTGATGGAATTTGAATCATCACGAATACACTGGTTAACCGCAAGCCTTTTCTCTTGGGGATTTGTGGTGTAACTACTCGACCCATGTGGTAGAATATGGATAAATTTGAGGTTTATTCATCGTTTGCGGATGCTTCTGCTGCAATTTCACGTTCAAGGTGTTGACTAGCTTCTTCAAAGGACAAAATCTCTTGCGTTAGGGTACGAAGCTTTGCTTCATTCTCTTCACGAATATGAGGCGGCACCTTCTCTTGGTAACCAGAAGCACTAAACATCTTTGTTAGGCTGTCATGCTGTCTGCAAAAGAAATACACAAAACTCCATTATTCAAGTGAACGATTAGAGGCCGGAAAGCATAATCACTGTAACATCTATAGCTTCAGAAAGTGGCATTTCCATTGAATGGTTTAATCAGTCATCCCATCCCCTCAAAGACGACTCAAACAGCTTGATATGAAGGGAAATCTGTGAACACAAGCCCCTACCATGGTTGCCCTTCACTGCATGTGGCCATGGGAACATGGTACTCAATATTTCTCTTTTGCATGTGGAGGGAGAGAAGTTCTTGAAGATACAGAGGAGCTGATTTAAAGATCAAAAAGCAATCGGTGAAGTCTCTGGACACCTTAATGGACTTTGTAAATGGTACACTACTTTCCAATAATTGTCAAGGATTTTAGAAAACATCGGGCGTAATTGGGATGAACCCCTCCTCACAAGTACCTTCACACGATTCCAGTTTCTCAAATGAGACGGAGAGAAAGTCCTTTCTATTTTAGATTCTCTACAGTAAATCACAGACCCGTGGGCTCAAGTCAATTTGATATTCGATCACTGGCTAAACAGATTCTCTACAGTAAATCACAGACCCATGAGGAACAACCCTCGCAGTAAACAGCTTCATCAGACATACATGAACCAAGAATTCAATTAGGTTTGAATCTCAGTTGGGAAACATACCTTTACTGCTTGGATGTACTGTGACCTATTTTGTGAGCAAGATTTCATTCTTACCTATTTTGGACTTACTGTGACCTATCTTCTAAAGGCTCGGACCATAAATGTTCAATAAAAGTAGTCCAAATTTTCCACGATTCATTTGTCTAAGCACTTAAAAATGTTCATACTGCAATTATTGTTACTATTTCAACCTCAAGAACATTCCATTGTCTGAATAACCAAGGCTTGCTTGATAAAAACTTTGAAGCATGTAGTCAACACGACAGAGATCCTCTCATTTTCCATCTTTCGTATTCAGGTTTTGTACGGTAGTCAATGGCCGTTTGCATGAGGAATTGACACAAACTTCCAACACAATCCCAAATGGCTTTAGAGATAGCATGTCCATATCATCACAAGAGTAAAATAAAAGACGCTTACTTTTGTAACTCCTCCATCCTTTTCTTTAGTTTCTCACGTTCCGCTTCTGCATTAAGAGTTCCCCGAAGCTTGAGATAAACAGAAAGGTTTTTGTTAACCACAGATACGGCACATCCAGCTGGAGCAGCATCATTCTCCCTTAGAACCTTAAAAAAAAAAAAAAAAAAAAACCATTTTCAGGGTCAGAATAACTTAAGGCCTCGTTTGATTCGCGGATTAACTGCTTGGGATAAGACTAAATGTACCTAATCCTGAGTTATCCCATGTTTGGTTCCCGAAATGATTGTCGGGATAACTAATCCCAAGATTAAATTTATCCCTATATGGGGGGTACTAAATAATCCTAGGGGGGAGGTGGGATTATGAAGGATTAAAAAATAAGGAATTGTTTTCAAAAATATTTCGATAATATTGAGATTGATTTCAAAAAGCATTTTCAGAATTATTTTCTTTAATATTAATTTCAGAAAATTTTTGTTAAAAAAATATTAATTTCAGAAAATGTTTTAAAAAAAACCTTTTTAAAAAAAATATTAATTTCAGAAATTGTTTTGAAAAACTTTTTTTAAAAAATATATATTTTCAAAACTTTCTTATTTTACAAAAACTTATAAAAAAAACTATTTTCAAAACTTTCATGTTTTTCAAAAATGTTTTCAGAAATTATTTTTGTTAAAAAAATACGGAAAATGTTTTTTAAAACTTTCTTTTCTCAAAAATGATTTCAAAAACTATTTTGTTTGAAAAATGTTTTCAAAAAACCTTTTTCTTCAAAAAAAAGTTTCAAAAACTAGGTTTTTTTTTCTTTCAGAAAATTGATTTTCAACTTTTTTAAGAAATTTTTTTTTAAAATAGTTCAAAAAAAAACTTTTCCCAAATTGTTTTGTAATAAAAATATTTCACAAAATTATTTGCTTTAAACCTTTTCTAAAGTTTCTTTTTTCGAAAAATGGTTTTGAATTTAAAAAAAAAATTATTCCTTATCCCATAATTAATCCCACGTGAATCAAACATGGGATTGGGTGAAATTAGAGATGAAATTAATCCACAACAAATAATCCAGGGACTATTAATCCTTGGACTGTTAGTCCCATCATTTTTAGTCCGCGAATCAAACGAGGCCTAACAATACAAAAAGAACAAACTGAAAGGTAACCTTGATCTACATTAAATTACATGTTAAAGCAATGCTAACAAGAGCAAAGTTTTTGAGACACCTTCATCCATTGGTTAGAGAATTATTTGCAGGGCATAAGTAAAGATTTCAAAACTTAGATATAATGATGTTACCGGAGGGAAGAACCTGGAATGTAGACATTCCGGGGTCAGGTCAAAACAGAAACTTTGCAAAATAAACTTAAAAAAATCCAGGGAAATTTTTAGGAATTGCGAATCACCCACATGGAGTTTTCTATCACATTACAACTTTTGAAATATGCAAGCACCCGCAACGAGCTGAGTATGGAGATTATTGAGCTTCTCTCCTCCAGTCAATGTGCCAATATTCTAAACTGAAGTTCGACTCATGAATAATGACAGTGGCAAGGTTTGATCTACGTGAGCCAAACTCGAAAGGACTAATCGTGAACATAGATCTAACAAATTCCAGCACCGGCAAATGAAAGACCCATATGCATACCTTCAGGGATGACAATGTGGCAAGAGTAGAAATCTCAAGTTCATGGCTCATGGCAATCTCTTCATCAGCATCTGTTCGGCAGAGTGCAAAAGCAGCTCTCCTGAAAATATAATAGTATTTTGCCACTATAATGACGACATAGTAGGATAGATTTGACAACATTTCAACTCAAATCATAACTAAAGCAATACATTTCATGAAATGGCTTATCGGTATCCTACCATTCTCCCCCTGTCACAACTCTAACTGAATCTAAGGAGACAAAAACCCATCATATGAATTTGCTTAAATATGGGGGCTGTTAAAATCTTAGGTTCAGCAATCATTTACTAGTCTGCAAAAACCCTTGCAGACCGTCGTAAAACCAATAGCATAGCACCTTGGTCAGGTTAAGGAATAAATTTATACTATGTCATGTCTGCGGCTCTCCAACTATTATTTTTGAAGCTGCTCAAAATAGCAGTAAACATAAAATATCATGTTTCAAGTCACCCAGAATTTCATATCCTAACAAAATACTCTGGTATGAAATGACCATTTCCATTATTCACACTATCTAAAGCTTGTCAAATGGAAGCAGTATTCATGCCATAGCAATACCTATATAACACTTCAAAGGTAAACTATATATAGAGGCTTCAACAAAATAACTCATCAAGAACAATGTGTTTCAAACGATAACAAAGTTGTATCATTCAAACATCTACCTTTCATGCCTTTCCTTTGCAGGCATCAATGACCTGAGTGACCTTAGTGATTTCACCGCAGACTCAACCATATCCATCTCACTCTCTACCCTATCATTCGTCCAGCACTGCATAAAATTGCAACGAGTTAGCAGGAGCAACAATTGATGTTACCTCAACATCAGACAGATTATTACCACCATAAATTGCAGACAACCAAAATAAACATCGGAACCATCATCCAATCAGTCATTTGTTTCTAGGTACAAACAAGAAGGTAGATGCAAAGTAACTTGTTGGCTGACAATTACTGTACACTTTCAAACCCTTACAACAGCTCAATCAAACACGTAGCAAAAACTGTCCTGTTTATGAATAATTCTAGTCAAGAACAAACTAGAGCTACAAATATGCTGAACCAAGATTTTATTTTATTTTTGTAACGGTGAAAAAATGCAGTAAACCAAGAAATTTGACAGCATTTGCCTCATTTAAGATAACCGCAAGTTGGAGTCAAGAGCTGCTTAGTAAGTTCTCTTCCATAAGAAAGAACATACCAACATTAAATATAAAGAATAGTCTAAGCACCTGACAACCAACCAACCTCAAATTATAACACACAAAATTCATCTTCTGTGTCAACATAAATACCAGCTTCAAAGACTTAGCATCGAAGGTAGTGAGCAATGAGATAGCCCAAGATCAGTGTTAAGTGGAAAGAGTAAAGGTATACCTAGTTCGGGAACTCTAACCTCCAACTTGACCCAATGGTAGCGCAACAAGTGCACTACCTCGGCCGGCTTGGCCTCGGATCCATCCATGTGTCACCTCACAATTGATGAGGCTACAACATGGCGATGCCACATGGGGAGCAGAGTGGTGGTATCTAAACAGGATAACCAACAAAATTCTGGTTGAAAGGAAAAACTTCAAGGTCCGGTAAGAATGATGAGATGGGCAGGTCCAACACAGCTTAATCTGACCAATATGCCATGATACCCCACAACCCAATCTATGAACTACCTAAAAGATGGACTCCACAAAAGCAATGTAGGAAAAAACTACACTGGCAAATATTGAAGTATATTTTTATGCGACGACGTAACATGATCAAATAGTTACTGCTTCCCAAACAGTCTGCGAAATGAAAATCAGGAATAAGCATCTGTACCCATGTCAGTGTTGACAAAATTCTTGACGAGTTATTTAACTGAAGACTTAATATGTCATAGCGCAAGATGATCAGGCAGAAGATTCAACCTCATGTTCTATCAAACCTCATGTTCTATCTGTTAGAATTGTGGCTCATATGTTAAATATGAAGTGATACTAAGAAGTTCTAGAAAGAAGGCCAAATGCCGGCGCGGAGCGGAACGAGTGGAGGGAAGCGCAACAAGTGGAGCAGAGCAGAGCAGAGCGAATACCAGGTTAGGGTATTTTTAGGTTAGAATAGAGTCAGTATAAATACTCTATGTTGTAAAACCTATTTGACAACTGTGATAATAAAGAACAGTAGCCGCTCTCACTCCCATGGACATACCCGGTTTTGGAGAACCACATATATTGCTGTGTCGATTTCTTAACTGTTCTTATACTCGTAAATCGTGTGCGTGTGTGTGACGATCCTAACACTATCAAACAAAACGTAAACAAACTTTTGACCTTTCTAAGGTCACTGGTACCTATAGAAAGATAATTTGTCATAGCGCAAGATGATCAAGCAGACGATTCAACCTCATGTTCTATCAAACCTCGTGTTCCATCAAACAAAAATGTAAACAAACTTCTGACATTTCTAAGATCACTGGTACCTATAGAAAGATAATTTGTGTATCACCACTAATAATACACAAAAATGAAAAAAAAAAAAAATCACCTCTACTACTGATGGGTACTCGCATAGCATGATTGAATCTTTCCTTGTACAATCCCCAGATGAAGGAAGGCGCTGCCACAATTCCTCGGTAACATAAGGCATAAATGGATGAAGCAATCGTAGACCATTATCTAGACACACCCACAAGGTGTCTTGTGCAGAACTCCTCGCAGATGCAAATTTTGGATCATCACTAGCAAAGTAAGGCTTGACTGCTTCAATAAATACATCACACAACTGGAACTGCCACCATGAATAAACTGCACTCGCAGCATCAGAAAACTCATATGAATCTAGGGATAACACCGTTTTGGATATGGCCTTGTTCAATACGGAGAGAATCCAGCGGCAGCTAAACGGCATAACATCTGGAACTATATTTGTTGGAGGGGTATAATCATCTCCAAGTTTACTCATGGCAAATCGCACCGCATTCCACAGCTTATTACACCATTGTCGATAGCCAACCACCCTTTGGATGTCCAGATTTATTTTATCAGACTAGGACAGAAGGAGACAAAAGTCACTAGATTGACCAAAAATAAGCAGAGGAAAATCTGGAGGAAAAAAAAGGTCTAGACAAAGCAATGCACCTGAGCTGTGTAAGAGACAAGGGCAAAACGCAGAGCATCAGCACCGCATTCAGGAATACCATTAGGGAAGTCTTTTCTTTGGCCATCTTTGGCAACTTCCAATTCTGTTGGATCCAAATTGCCCTCTTCCAGTCTCTTTTGAAGACCTTCAAGGTTTATTCCATTTATGACTTCAAGAGGATCAATAACATTTCCTAAAGACTTGGACATCTTACGTCCATGTGCATCACGAATCATGGGGTGCAAATAAACCTGTAGACAGTTCAAAGTGAATCTGTGAATCCACTTCATCTTTTTGTGAAAATAAAAACTGGTGAAGTGTATATCTAAAGACTCTAAGCCGAAAAAGAATGGGGTGAAAACCATTTCCCTCCATGTTTGTCTTGAAGCTTGGTTAAGAAAACTGTTCCTTTCCTTTTTGAAGCTTTTCCAAGATCCAGTTTTGAAATGCCTGTTCCACTTTTTTAATAAAACTAAAACTCAAGATTAACGTTTACTGGATGCTATTCCTAGCTTCTGGGATGAAAGATATTCATGCCCACCCTCTCCAAAACAATAGAAGGGGTTAACATTCATCAACTAGCCACTACCATGGACGAAACTTGAGGATGATTCGAGCCCGTGATAAGAAATTACAAGCAAAAGCAAACATCAGAAGAGCACAAGGCAGGCAATGGGTTGACACCTAATAGCATCTGATGACATATCTAAACTGGCTCTACAGCCGCTACATGCAATGACAAAATCCACTCACCTTCCTGAAAGGTACATCACCTCCCAGCTTAAATCCTAACATCACCATACGAGCAACCCAGAAAAAGAGAATGTCGTGCCCAGTTTCAAGCACAGATGTGGGATAAAATGCCTTCAAATCGTCTGTTTCATCTGGCCAACCTAACACAGTCAATGGAAAAAGACCAGATGAAAACCAGGTGTCCAGAACATCAGGATCTTGAGCAAGCAGAAATTCCTTGCAACAAAATATTCGACTGGCCTCTGTCCGAGCCTCTTCCTCAGTTCTAGCAACCACCCAATGGTCGTTGTATGCACCAAGTTCTTTCAGTTCATCACCCTTCAGTGTCACATACCATGCAGGAATACGGTGCCCCCACCATAGCTGTCTTGAGACACACCAATCACGAATATTTTCAAGCCATCTGCGATTGTTTAGAAGGTATAATTCAGTTCATAATAGCATTGCATAAAGAAATCACATCTACGTTACAGTTACAGTTCAGGATTATAAGGATCCCACAAAGGCTTGAAAATGGATTTTTCTGTGAAAAAGATGGATAAGGCCACAGCTAAAAATCACTTCCCATATTTAAGACTTCCTGACGGAATGGATAACTGAGCAAAGCTTCCTACTTGGAGGAGGAGAATGGCTCATGATATTGGTAATTCGTGGTTCCGCATAATGGCATGAAAACTCTTTGTAGCGTGAAATCACATATTAAACGCAAGTCACATTTGAGAGTACCTTTTCCATTCAGCAGCATATTGTCTCGGAATTATCTCCATTTTCTTATTTTCCTCATCAAAGACTGCGTCAAGGGCTTGTTTGGCCATACTGTTGCAGCTTACGTACCACTGAGGCTTTATCAGGGGCTCCACCACGTCATTGGTTCTTGAACAAATGCCAAGGCGCATCTCATTATTTTTGGCACCTCTATAGAGTCCCTATATAAAGGAAGAAGAAAAGTCCATAAAGTTGCAGAATTTAGTTGTCCCATAACATTTTTTAAGCAAACTAAAATTAGATTCAAAAGGTGCCAAGGGGCACAACCCATGGACACGACCATGACAAGCAAAAACCACTGTCATTGTCAACAATAAAGGTAATTAAAGAAAATTCACGTCAACTCATTATTAGGAGAAAGGTTAACCTGAAACCACCATTAGTGATGTCAACAAACTCTCATCCAAAACATTGGTACAAGTTGACCCTTTGTCCCTTTCTACTTTATTGTCTTTTTGTTGAGTTTTTAGCAGGCAACAAATTGTCCTAGTTAATAGGTAAGAAAGAAAAAGCTCTTTCATCTCATAACTACTAGTAGCAGACCAATCCAATCCATGCAGCAAAAGTACCTTTGTCTGTAAAGCTGCAGTCACAGCCTCACGTGCTTTGAAACGTGGCATCCCTACGAACTCTGGACCACCATTACTATTTATTTGCCCATCGTCAGTAAAGATATTAATAAAGTCAAGATTATGACGCTTCCCAACCTCAAAATCATTAGGATCATGGGCTGGTGTTATCTGCAAGAATATGAAGGGAAGATTCAGAGACATTAAGATCCAAGAATGACAACTAAAAGAACTTCACAGCTAGAATTTTTTTTGTTGAAGGAGAATCTGTACCTTGACAGCACCAGTCCCAAAATTTGGATCAACCAGTATTGCATCACAAACTATAGGAAGCTTTCTCCCATTGAATGGATGAATGGCAAATTTTCCATGAAGATGGTTGTATCTTGGGTCATCAGGATGTATCGCAATCGCGGTATCACCAAGCATTGTTTCCACTCTAGTTGTGGCCACAACAATCTCACCCAGTCCTCCTTCTAAAGGATAAGCAAATGATGTCAAAACACCAAACTCCACTGGCTTTTCATATCCAGGAACCTTTAACAGGGTCCTTTCTTTGATATCCAAATAATCTACCTACAAATCCCAAGCAATTTCAGAACATACAATACACTGCTCCATGACAATCATCAAAAGGTCAACAGGCTAAGGCTTACCTCAATATCAGATATTGCTGTTCGTAAGATGCAGTCCCAATTCACTAGCCGCAGATCCCTGAAATAGAAGGTTAGAGGGCTATAATCTCCAAATAGATCCAAATCAGGAACCAATTGTGGTCCTTAGATTAACTTCAGATGAATTGATCCAATACTTATTTCAATTTCTCCACTTAAACCTCAAACATGTTTCATCGCAATTGAAATTATTGCCTTCTGCAGATATAATAATCAAAGCCCTCACAAAGACCGTCACGAATTAAACAACACAACAGACCATAAACAACATTGGATTCATTACACCAAAAAGTGAAAATAGAGCAGTTGAAACTATCCTCATGCTATTGATCATCGGTTCTCAGATACGGACAAAAGTTACTGGCCAAGATTTGCAAAATCTTGTGTATGCAAAAATGTCACACACAAGAATAGCATTTCAACTTTCTCCTTCTAGGAATAACCAAAATTGCAAATCCAAGAATAAGAGTCCATAGAAGATTGGTTTATAACGTACCTATAAATAAGACCTTCTTTGTAAAGCCTAACAAAAGCCTCTATAACAGCCTTGGATCTTTTCTCATCCATTGTAAAACACTGTTGGGAGAACCAAGAGGACCCAGTAAAACAGCCATAAAGGGTGTACATGCATTAAGATTGGTTGCATCTGGAATAAATTCAAACATGTTTCAGAAACCTAAAATTCTTACCTCGCGGGACCAATCAAGAGAGGCACCCAGGCATCTTAGTTGCTTCAATATGGTACCACCATACTCATTCTTCCAACTCCATACCTTTCACCACAAATTGCAGACCACCACAAAATGAACATTGGCACGAATTCTATTGAAATAAGGACGTTAAAATATACTAAGGACGTTAAAATTATACTGCTGAAACAAGCTAATGACAACTCAAACTTACTTCTGATACGAATTTTTCACGGCCAACATCATGTCTGGTTTGTTTCCTTTCTCGCATGATTTTCTTCTCCACAACCACCTGTAAGAAAGCAATAAGATAATAAACCTTAAAGATCACCCTCAGTAGTCTGAATAGTGCAGAGTCGGGGACAATGTACGTAACTATGATGTCCATTCATGTAAGCTAATGTCACTAGGCATGACTATAGCTTGCTCAGTGAACCATGTAACCCTGTAACCTAAATACAATATGAAAGTTCACGTCTTCTCGGTTATCATGATCCTGATGGTCAATCTTTGAAATGAATTAGGCACCATATACATACGTAATGTCCCTACAATGCTTCCGCTCCCCTTCAAGGTAATATGCTCTCTCAAAATGTCAGAGATGCAAGAAAAATGAAGAAGTGAGGTAATCATAGACCTGGGTCGCTATTCCAGCATGGTCCATCCCAGGCACCCACAAGGTATTGTATCCAGACATTCTGCGCCAGCGAATAATAGTATCCTGCATGCAAATGAAAATCAAAAGCATATTAAAATATGCAAAGACCAACTAAAACTGATCTAAAAGACTAAAAGAAGAGAGAAGAAGAGGTAAGACACAGTAATGTTGAGACCTGGATGGCACAAGTAAGGGCATGGCCTATGTGTAGGGCTCCAGTCACATTTGGAGGTGGCAGAACCTGCAGGTCACATAGATAAAACAAAAATTTGTGGTTCGTTAAAATTACTAAAAGTAAACACAGACCTTTACATCCGACAAAACAACACAATAATAACAGCTGGAAGGTGTTGTAGACAAATACAGATTTAACCACAAAAAGAGACACCACAAAAATAATGAATTACAGAAGATACAAATACTAAGAAAAACCTTTATTACTGCACGAGGCACTCCTGGGGTCTTGGGAAAACTAAAACCTTCCAATCCAAGACGAAAATAGTTATGCCAGTTACAGCACCTAGGCCAAACAAGATATGATTCTTAGCATATTAAGAAACTTGTACTTTAAGGCATTCTAGACACTAGTCATGTACAGAGTAATTTACAAGCTGTTACTCCTTTCCACACAATCATTCAACTCTGCAGATTTGGGGGTATATTCATCACTTGGCCTGTGCAGTACATGTAAGATTGGAAAATCTCACTATCGATTGCAAGCTGATTGGGACAAGAAACAAACTCAAGAAAAAGGGGAAGCATGATAACACAAATAGATGTGTATATTGTTGAAAGTAAAACTACCAAGCATTGCCATGATGAGTTGAATAACAACAAAACCAGCGAGAGAAACTTATGATGGAGAATAGTGTGTAACACAAAGAGACGTGCAAGAGATGATTATTTGACTTGGAATTAATCAAGTTTACAGAGAATGTCACGAACATGTTTCAGGAAATTAATACACATCAGTATAAGAACCAAACCTCAACCAGGAAACACAACTCTTCTTGTAGTAAGGAGGCATGAAGAGTTTTTACAGGAAGTCACTATCATTCATTCCATATTTCTTCCAATTTAATGGCACATGCATATGTAGCATACCCATTCCTTTACATAAATTCCATGGAAGAATTATAAGGAGGCATAAAGCATATGGAAGAAGAATGCAAAATGTTGAACACCAAAATGCAACAACTACAGAAATAAATATTGCACCTCAAAAATATACCGTGAGGGAATTGCCAAAGCAAGTACTATAAAACATATCCCAAAAGGAAAAAACATGTTACAATAAACTTTTCTTGTTTATCTCGTCGAATGAGAGAGAAATTCGTCTTATCAGCCAAAATCAAGCCCACAATTCCTCAACAATCTAATTGCACTTGCATTTTGGGAGCTGGACATCTAGCATATGCTACTTAAGCAAATTAGCAATAGGAATGTAAATACAGCTTATAAACCAAACTCCATAGTCATATCCTACTGGAGTACCGTATCCATTTCTACCCAAAACCTCCTTATCATCCTAGTGTAACAAGCAAGTAAAACAAGAAAACACTTTGGAATTCCAGGAACAACCATCAGAGAGAGAGACTCACAATCACACATGGCGGTTTGGAGCTGCTAGAATCTGCCACGAAGAAGCCTGATTTCTCCCACCACGCATACCATCTGAACGAGCACCGATGTGAGCATAAATAAAGGAAAAGCAATTAAAACAGGTTTTGTAAAGCAAGAAACGACGACAAAAACTTAGAACTCACGAATTCTCCACAGAACTTGGATTGAATTGCTTAGCCATTTGTCTAGAAAGACGTTTCTTCTCACCCAAAGGAGTTTCCGGGTCAACATAATCCTCAGGATTTTCTTCCCCTCCCTCCTTCTTCAAGTTCTTTCGCTTACCCACTTTTGGAGTATTAGATGCTTGTTGTGCCTTGAATAAATACATTCATGCAAACAAGTCAAGTGATCTATCGTTGTCAATGCCATAGTAAATCCTTGCCAATGCCATAGAAAAGATTTCCAATAAACAAAAAAATAAGTACATATTTGCAATTTTCAAGCTTAAAAATAATATACTTGTGAAATAATTTTTTGTGCAATATGGATATTATTTGATAGATCTCGATGAGATCTTTTGAACAGTGAAAAAAAAATTACATTATTTTTAGGTTTAAAAATTGCAAATAAGTAATTATTTTAGAATCTTTAGTGGAACAGGGCCTAATATTTTTCACGGGCTTAAAACCCAGTTTATCTTATTAGTTTATGTGAATATTGATCATGAATACCCCAAAATCAATATCTACAAGAGCACAAACAACGTTTATATTATCTTTACCTTAAGTCTCGCTTCTTCTGCTTTTTGTGCAGCCTTAAGTTTTTTCAACTCTTTCTCCCTTGCCTACAACAATTAAACCAGACATACGAAACATATAACATATTAGATCACATGCAAAGAAAGAGATGGACTTGAGTTACAAATCCAAATGACCCAAATCAACAAGCTAACTCGGGTACATCTTAGTTGCAAACATGATAAATGACTCAAAAGGAAAGATAAGCCAATGCAGATAGATCCACAATTCATCCGGAGAGAACAACTAAGCCATTGGCATATCAAGGAAATTATTTTATTTCAGCGTTACGCAAGAAACATGGTTTCAGGCTTTCAGCCTTCAACCTTGTTACACTTGCAAAACCACCATAACTCAAACAGCAGCATTCTCTTTTATAGTCAGAAGAACTTAATATAAAAAGAGACAATTCACTTGGCAAACTCAGCTCCATAGTCAGATGCTTCAACAACCTAGTGTCATTCTAGAATAGATAGCAAACTTCCCCAGGTGACAAAATGGAGTATAAGTTTCATTCTTTGCTTTTGATCGGTTATCTCTTCAACAAGTTATGTAAATGGATTATGGTCCACATGTAAGCCAAACAAATTACACGTCTTTGTCTTCTATAAGCTCAATTCAACTTTGTTTCCTTATAAACTATGTCATATACAGAATCCAAAGCTTCCACACGTCTCCAAACCAAACAAATGATTTTTTCCCTTTCCCTAGTCGAATTTAAAAAGAAAACTTGAAGTTTTCAAACAAACAATGCCAAATAAACATCTCCCGAGCAGGAAGTTACATGCCCTATACATAATTCGCGAAAGGATTCAAATTCCAAAATGTGAACTGAGTAAAGCATAACTGGACAGTCAATGCCGTACGGCCCGTACCTTCTCTTCTTTTTTCTTCTTCTTCTCGGGGTCCTCTATCGGCTCTGATTCCGCCTACAAATAATCGGTTCTAAACGTCAGTAGGCGTCACAAAAGTAAAGCTTGCTAAACCTGCGTGAACTACACGAACTGGAACAACACATTGAAACAATCCTCAATTGCATATAGAATGAACCTTCTGATCGCTTACGTTCTTCATCGGGTCTTGTGGTTGCGTCTCTGGTTCCACCTGATAACCCAAAAAAAAAAAAGACGCATAAATAAATCGGCAATTATAAAACAATCGAATCTTGAAGACAACGGCGGTTAGGGAATTGCTACTACTCACCATCCTAGATGCCGTCGACAACCTCGATTTCGGAAGCCGGAAGCCGAAATCGAAGAGAAGACGGCGAAGAGAGTGAGGACGAATTGGACGGCTGTGATGATGAAGAAGACGAATAAAGGTTGATTAGAAACAGAAAAATCTGATCTCCCTGTCCTAACTCTGTTCGTCGGTTTTGGAATAACGGCTAAGAAAACCCTACTTAAAAGCCCGCTTTTGGGCCTTTGGCTGGGCTGAGCAAGCTTTGTTAGCTGTTTCACGGGTCGGGTCATGTGCCCAATCGTTTTTCCTAGATCCTTGTTACCCAAGTCCAACCGAATGGGAGTCGGTTTCGACCGAAAATGGTGGGCGGTTGCGTTTCACTAACTAAATTAAATATTTATTTGAGAACCTTAATGGAACAGAGTCTAAGGAAAAAGATAGGAGAGAGACTGGTACACCACCGGTATGAAATTAGGTTTAGGGAAAGGAAAGGGATAAAGGTGAGGGGTTTACGTTTAGAAATCGAGCCTATTTCGGACTGGTCGGGTGCAATTGGTCTAGTAATGGAAACTTGAGACTCGCTCAGGACCTAAACGTTAACCCACGTCAACCCGAACCCAGCTGACTGCGTTTTTCAAAAGCGTAAGCGTGGTGCTTTTCCGACCGGATCGGGCCTTCGCCAGAGTCAGTGTTCTGTAAAACCCCAAATTAATATTTTTTAATCGTGGCTTGACTACGCTCAAATCCCTTTTTTCCATCGGCAATATGAGAGCAATGTTTGTGAACCAATGTGTGCACCATTGTTGGGCTCATCCTGAGTTCTGTTATGGAGTACTATTATATAAGCGGTTCACTTTTTTAATCTTTGATAATAATTAGGTAGCCTCTGTAAAATTACAGTTTAATCAAATTGATAGTTTACTAATTTTAGAAAAAAAAAAATCATTTGTAGCTATTTCTTTTGAGACAGATAATCATTCTAGAAACATAGAAAATTTCAATCAATTTAAAAAATTTTAAGAATATTTTTAGACGAGACAAAAAAAAAGAATGAACGGTTTAGATAATACAGCGGGAGTTGGGCCCCATAAAAAAAGAACCGGTCTGCCCACACAGACAAAAGTGCACAGCTTGTACACAGATTTTTTGTGGGACCCATCATGGGTTCCACACAAACAATTCGAGCCGTTCATTAAATGTAAAACACTTTTTCAAGGGTCTCAATGAAAAATCAGCTCAATCTGATACCTATAAGTTCTCGACCCAATCATCTAACTTTTCATTGAGATTTCAAGAAAATGAAAAGTTAAATAATTGGATCGAGCATCTATAAGTATCGTACTACGCTGATTTTTTCACGGGAACCCTTGAAAAAATGTTTTATGTTCAACGAACGGCTTAAATTACTTGTGTGGAACCTATGGTGGACCCTAAAAAAAAATCTGTGCACAATGTGTTGAAGTGTTGTGCATTTGAATATTCATATTGCTTTCTTGGGCGTCACTCACTGCATTATTATTGGTTGGGTAATGCGTAAGACTTCCGGATTTGATACCCGCCTTTTCAATGTGGAGTAGTTTTCATAACTAGTATTAACCCGTGCCTACGGCACTACGCATATCGGTTGGAAAGGGGGATGACAGTTGTGTGATTTAGGTGAAAACCATGGGCACTTAACCGGGAAATAAGAGGATGCACTACAGCATTTGGATCAAATGAATCTAAGCCATTCTAACAACTTGTCCCCATACCCTTCTGTTTTATAATAGAGATATTCTTATGATCTTATCCCCTCCTTTGAAAATAAGTGAGTGCGTTTGGTAACCTTTTTCAGTTTTTTGTAAAACAAAAAGCATGTTTGGTAGTAATATTTCTGTTTCTCAACAAAAATAAAAATAAAAATTGGGGAAAACACCTTTTTGTAGTTTTCATAGTTTACAAAAACTCTAAAAAAGTTTATGAAAAATAAAAAAAGTAGAATTTGTTCATTTGCTTTCAAAAAATTAAAAACTAAAAACTGAAAACAAGAAGGTTACCAAACGCTCTCTTAACAGCGAAAAAAGAAGAGTAATTTCTTTTTAATTGCTAGATTTTTTCCTTTGATAATTAAATGTGCGGGTCAGTTTATGCGTACATCGATTAAATCCGGAAAATAATCTTACCGTCCACCAGTGGTGCAAATTATGTCCCACTTATGTGGCATTTTTTAAAAATTTTCTTATGTTATAAACTTAAAAATCTTATAAGTTTTACTTTAAAACATACTAATTTATATGTTTAGGATATATTCAACCAGATCTATTTAAAAAATCCATAGTCAATATGACATTATGAACTTTTTATTGGCATGTGAAGGTCACAGTTAGAGAAAAACTGGAGAATATCTTGTTGCCAATGGACTTGTAATTCGATGGCACTTCCTCACCTCTTCGACATGGAAGGTGAAAGTTCTTTTTGGATTTTACCTCATTCGTGTGCTGCTTAACGTCACCCCTAAGGGTAGGCTAGACACGTAACGAGTGGAGAAAAAAATCTTGTTACATCCCTTTGTCTTTGAAATTCATAACTACGTGCCCATGAATTTGTTGATTACCAATCTTGTATACATCAGTGTGGGATTAGGAAAAAATTAATAAATTACTAACAACTAAATGGAGTTTCAACGTCTCTCCATAAACTCAAACCCCAAACCTCTCCTTTGGGAGTGAAGGGGTACACAACCAGATGGAAGCTGAAATTGTTGATTACCCCACCCATGAACTGGTGTATATACGAATTACGATCGTAAAATAGATTTTTCCTTTTATAGACTTGTGTGGTAGGAACTATTACGAAGGCCCCATTTCGTGAAGAAATTTTTTTTTTGGTACTTTTTGTCTTTATTCAAAAAAAAATTTCGCTTGTTAATTTTGCATCAATTTTTCTTTTAAGAATTTTTTTTTGGGATACTTTTTGTCTTTATTCAATTTTTTTTTTTCGCTTGTTAATTTTGCATCAATTTTTTTTTTGACTTTTTGATTCGTATCGTTGATGAGACAAATTAGAAAAAGTAAAAAAAAAATTAACGCAAAGCTAACAAATGAGAAAAAAATTTAAACAAAGACAAAATAAGAAAAAACTCAAAAAGCCTTTAGATAAAACTCAGTCGAAGTCCATAAATTTGAATAGATGCCCTCGTCAGCTCCAATATTCATTCAGTACATTCAGATGAATAGCATAAACCCAACCGAAGGTGGATGGAACCATTAAACTGCAAATTTCCAATTCCATTACATGACGCTTTTCACCAAATATTGAGGAAAAGAAAAAATGTACTCCTATCCAACATTGACCGGCTAAATTTGAAAACAAACTCGCATTGAAAAAGCATTTCAGAGAAATGCAAAAAAGCGAGGAAAAAAAAGCGTGCTTATAGACCTACTAACAAAGCCAGGAAAAGCATTTCCGAGAAACGCAAACACGTGGAAAAGAAAAGAAAAGAAAAAAAATACAGAAAAAGAAAAAGAAAATAAGACATGCTTTAGATGAATAAACAAAAGGGCAAGCATGTCCTAAAGTTTCATATACTCCACACGCGAAATGCTATTTCGTCTTCTTGAGGAGAGTTGAGGTTCTGAACTCAGCGTCATCTCTGATGAAACTCCACCAAAGGAAGGTGAGAGGGATGATGATGGCATGCCAGAGAGCATGGGCATCAACAAATTTCAAGTATGGCGGAAAGTCGTATATATCCAACAGCATCGCTAGACCTCCTCCAGCTGCAACCACCCACAACTTCCAGCGCGATGGATGCCGGGTAACCCCAGCCCAGACAGCCCATATGAGAAGCTGGGCTAAACCCATCCCTATGCAAACTTTCATGTTGAGACCTGCAAAATTGTCAAAGTTGTGATTAAACCGGAACTGTTTACCCTCTAATATTACACGCGGGTAAGTTTCATGGACCAATACCAACAAACGTAGCAGTTGCTGAGTAAAAATGTTATCCAAGTGACTTCAATCATTTGTATCATATTAGGCTTATCACATTGTTGATGACTCTGCACTTCTCTGTTCAAAAGTACGAAGTGACAATAACAAGGGCCGTACGTGTTTAAGCATCAAATCCCACTACCTTGTGTCTACCCTTCAATCTGATTTCTAACATCCCGAAAGAAAAGACAACATATCGAATCAAATATAAACCACCACAATATCTAGCCTGAAGTTAAAAGTTCTATATTTTGCTAGTTCAAATTATCACATGGTGTGCAATTCAAATTCAACGAGGATAAATCACAAAACTACTGTACGTTATAAGACCTTTGTGCATAACAAGGACAAAGCTATGTAACAGTCTAGGAAATATTTCATGTGAAGTTAACGAGTTGGAATAACAACACTATGAGTGATATAGTCGACTGGGAGACCGTTCATTAGCAAGAGACAACCTAAGATAAAGCAGAATATAATCGTTCAAAAGGCGGAGGCAGTAGGCTTACCATAGTCAAGTTGGTAAAAGTTGAGATACAAGATATGAGTCGTCACAAACGCAATGAGTGGAGCAGCAACCATCACCCTTGCAGCCTCATCTCTCACATTAAAAGCTCTGAGAATAGCCACAATGAGGGAAAATCCAAGTAATGCCACGGCAGATGAATAGTCTAGCATCTCTGTCAACTCCACATCTCTGCATTTAATTCAGTTTCACAGAATGTCACACGAGGAAAAATGGAGGCTAGCAAAAAAATGGGAGAACACGCAGTAACCAGACTCGCTCATAACTTTTAAGCGAACAAAACCAAACAATATCCAGAGTGCAGTTGCAGCACAATATTTTGTATGCCGGCACATGGTAAAAAGTCCATCAACAATCCCAACTTCTCAAGTAAGAAAGAATACATAATAAGAAAAGAGGAGCAGTGAACAGATTTTGCTCATTCTTTATGTTTTGGTAACTACCATACGCTATACAAAATAAAGCAATATTCATGGTGTAGTTGCAGTTCATATACAAAAATAGAAAAAGTGCCTCTATAAATCCAAGGTGAATTTCTTCCCTTCAGTAAACAAAAGAATAGAAGGGGTACACGCAGTGAAAAAATAGAAGTTATTAACTACCCTTTTTGAAACAAATTATATATTGTGATCATTAAGTGTTAGGGACAAATTAAGAAATTAAATTTCACTTGTAAAACATATATTTGCATGTCCCTGAATTGATTTAACACGTATATTAATATTAACTGAGGGTGCATCTGGGCAAAAAACGAGTTTGCTTCCGACCCAACAATCTACCGAGTTATCAAACCACCCCCTTCCCATGCAACCTCCACGGGGAGAGGCAAACATATGAACCCTGTTGCAAACAACTGGCAGAGTGCACAAGGACAAACGTAATAGCGGAACAAATGCAGATTACAAGACGTAAAGTATGGTATCTATCCTGAACGCAGATTAACAATGCCATGTTAGATCATCAAGGCTCAGAGACCATGATAATTCACAAGTTTATCATGTATCAACAGCAGCTTCCATTTTGTTCACGTGGAATCCCAAGTATTTTCCTTCATGTGAAGAATGGGAATGAAAGATTTTGCCTATGTTACATGGAACCAGGTATGGGTAGGCTAGGGTAATAGATGATGGATGTGGGTGCGTTTATTGGGGCCGGACACCAATGCTACACCCCTATATAGGTGTCAAGGGTCTGACTTTGGTATTTAACCCCAAAAAAAAAACGTGGACGAGAAAAAGAAGTGCAGGTTACAAAAATACTGGGAGGCTAACACCTTCAAGGAAGCTTAAACCCAAAACCTCCTACCACAACTTCTATTTAGATCATCCATTGTCCACATAAGCCAACCCAGAATGTCGCCTAACAAACTAAATCTAGCTATCTAACAATATGCTACACTCTGAGATGAGGGATCAAAAAAAGAAGAGGAAAAAGCTTACCGAGTGTGGAAAACAGCACTCCATAACCAGGAGTTCATTGCTAAAAGGCCATATAGATGCAACAAGCCTGTGTACTCATAATATGTCCTTCTATTTGGCCTCAAAGGCAATTTATAGTTAACAAGGATGAAAAATGATACCCAACCATGAAACTGCATAGCCAGATTAATTCCAGAGAGAGCTACAGAAACAGGTTCCTGGAAAGCATACATAAAATTAATCAGGATGGGCAAATCATCTACGCAACCCAAAGACAACCTTTGAGACGTTAGATAATAAAAACAAGCTAGAACCTGGATTCCATAAACACGCTGAAATGGCCATTTCCCGTGATACTTGATGGGTTTGTAACCGAGCTTCTCTCTTTCTTCCTCCCTATCAAACATACAGTGGTATCTGCAGTCAGTGTGGCAGTCCCATTGTTTCCAACGCTGATAGAGTGGTTCTTGGAGAAACCATGGACCATCAATGGGGACTCCATCAGAAGAAAATTTACAATGTTGGAAGCACTTTTCCCCCACACAACCAGTCTTCTCACATTGCTCAACACATGCTCTGCCAAACAGAAAATTTCTTATACCACAAGGCATGACCCAGGAGTAAAACCACAAAATAGTTATAAATCTGCCACCTAAAAAGGAAATGCACAGGTGAACCAGCACAGAAGTAAATAAATGTTCTCACTTACTCCTGGATCTAGCCACAAACCACCTTACATCAAGACAACATAGACACGTGGTAATTCTCAGGGCTTATACTGCAAGTCAACTCACCATACGGACCTAACCACCAAAATGACAAAAAGGGTCTGCGAATTTAAGTTTCTTCAACAGCCAATATCGCGGCCTCCGAAATCTGTTTTTTTGCCATACCTACCTGACTACCTCCTTTACAAGTAAAATGTCTTAGACTCTTCGCACTAATTGGCATGCTTGTCTTTGTCGTGTATAAGGCTTTCCAGCGGCGGATGCAGGATTTTAACTTAGTGGTGACAAAAATGTATAAAAAAAATACACAACAGTATATAAGATAACTATATTTACTTTGCTTGAAGACTTATCGAGCCTAGTTTATTTTATTTTGTTGAGCTATATGATCTATTTACTCACAAATTTCAGTAACTTTTCATTTACTCTTGCTTTGCACAACTGATTCAGTGCCAACAATAGAAAAGAAAAATCAAATTATATGCAAAATATACAAAATTTTAGAACATCTTTTGAACCCAGGATGTTCGCTTGAACCTTCTCAAACCCAAGTGAAGCCACCCCTGCTTTCTAGAATTTCCATTTACCTTGAAAGAGTGAAGTTGACATTCCATTCAGAGCTAATTATGCATTTAAGCATCGCCGAGGCTGGCTTGCGTAGTAGTCTGTGCTATAAATATCATTTGCTTGAGTTCTTACAAAGATGCAGAATTTAGCTAACCATTCCTGAAGTATTTCTTTTTCATTAGGCTTGTTGAAAGCATTGTGTGAGAATAATATTACTGCTGAGTGAAACATATTTCCTTATATGCATGTGAGTTTGTTGTAGGCAAACATGTAACCTCATTTTCTAAGAGCAACAAGCACGATTTGAACAACTTTGACCTTGTTCGTTTGGGGGACTCAAAACCCCTTGGCACGGTTTCCAATAAATTTTCTCTATCTCTCTCCACTTATATGCCTGTGAGTTTGTTGTTGTATCTCTCTCCACTCATTACTCTCAAAAATCTCCCTCAAAACCCCCAAACGAACAAGGCCTTTGATACTGACAAATCCAGTGAATGAATCAGTCTAGACTCTAGAGATTTCAGACCTGAGATTGGTTTAGGGCAATAGGAGACATAGACCAGTTTTTTTTTTTTGATTAACATATGTCCGGGCCAGCTTGCGCGGACAATGCTTTAGTCATGGTTAAGGCCAGCTATCATAGATCTCACGACATGGAAAGGTAGCCAAGGAGAGGGTAATATGTGGGGGAGCGTCCAGCATTGTTTCGTTGAGCCCCAAATTCTAGTCTCCAATCCAAATTTTCTTCGCTGATTCTGCGCAGAGTGCGTGGGCCCTGCTCATGGCCCAATGCTGGAAAAGGTGCCCTCAAGGTACCATCAGGACTATTGATGGCTAAATATACATCTAATTAAGTCAAGGGCCTAGGCAAGAGGGAGTGTGCTTCAAGGCACGTATCCGAAACTTGTTCACATTTCATCATGGTCTTACGGCCACCATGCAGCAACTCTAGATTGGTGTATCCAAATGAGGCACATCATTTATTAGTTACAGACTCTTTAAGATTTCTTATCTGTTTAATACTTCAATACAATTACTTGAACGTATCAAAGAAAGGCTACAACTGTTTTTCTTCTTGTTTTTCATATGGTCAGGGTGATGAGCATCAAACTATACATAAACCTTCAACACCAGACGAAATTATCATCATACCCTGTAAGACCCCTCTATTCAGAACATTACAAGTCTGCATCACTTTCACAATGTGGCTTCCATCAGAATCGGACCCCATGTTAAGCACAACCTTCTACGTTTTGACTCAAGCAACTGACACTGGATTCCGATGATACTGATCATTTGCTGATGATCCATCGGCCATCGCACACATTCATACCTGCAGATGATGCTGAAATGTGTCCAAAAGGACCTAACTCCACAACTCACCTCAAATGATTCCATTACGAGTCGCCTGTTTCCGATTAAAACTTCTTGTATTTGTTCGGTTTCTCAACCATAGGCTAAGTGCCTACTGTTCCCTTACTCTAGTCCTAATAATAGTCTGACCACAGCATTTTCATCTACTCTGGATTCTATAATATAAAAAAAAACACCAAATAATTAAACTCCATCAATCCAAGTTGAGTGTAACGGGTCATCAGCATAAGCAGCCCAATCATGTTTCATATACAACAAGCAATTGAAACCCAACAAGTTGAATTAACAGTGAACTGATCGTCCTGGACAGAACTCAATGAAAAAACAAGATTCATGTAGCAGACCCCAATTCATAGGCACACAAGGCTCGGTTCAACTCAAAAATTGCAACTAGAAAATTAATCTGACCAAAAAAAAAAAAAAAACTTGTTCAGTTCTACCTAGGAACGAGTCAAACAGTTAATAATTAAAAAAATAAAATAGCGCGAGGCTTACTTGTAAACCGGATCGGCGTCACCATCGCTTGCGTTGACAACAACAGCGATCCACAAAAGCGAGGCGAATAACAGAACCAGGCGACATTGCGCCATCGGATTCACGAAGTACAACAGCCGGACCACCCAAAAAAATGAGAGGCTCGGAGATTTTCAACCGTATCAGCTCGAAGGTCTACGCGAAGACGCGACGCGAATCATCTTCGATTCGACCGCAGGAAGCGAGATATAGGGAGAGAGAATCGCAGTTGGAGGAGCTCGAGAATCTGTACATGTGGAGATCGATGATATAGACGCGGTAACAGCGAAGAGAGAGAGAGAGAGAGAGAGAGAGCGGTGGTATCGAAAATGATGAGCAGAGACCAAAATCCCGTGATATCGTGAAGAGCACTCGCAGGGGGGTTTCGTGGGCGGACACGTGGAGGGCAATGGGAGCGTGGCCCTTTTTTAACGAACATGGGGCTAGCATTTTTTCCGGTGGGAGCTTATCTCCGGGTATCCATCAAGGATTTTTAAATTTGTGGTTTTTCCCTTTTTTTCTTCTTTTCAACGGAATATCGCCGTCCACAATAAATCATGGAGTATTCTTTAATAAACAAAATGGGCATTATTGATGGGCGCATTAAATATGTTTAAAATTAGCAAGTATAAAAATTTTATGCTTTAAATGTTTTCCACCTGTCCCTATTAGGTTGCGGTCATGGTTGTTCAATGGGCAAATTTTGAGACGCACCCCCTTGTACTTTAACCGATTTTCAACTACACCTCCTTCATTTTACTTTTAAACACTCACACCTCTTATACTTCATACTACTTTGGAATAGTTAGGAATTCCATCAAGAGTAACGAAAAGACTCCAATATTCTTCTTGCATCGTTATTCGCGTGTTTCTTATCTCTCTCTACCAAAGCTCTGGTTCTTCTTCACTATTAGAGAAAGAAAGCTAGGATTTGGAAGATTATAAATCGTCTGCAAATAAATTTAGGGGAGATTTAGTGATAGGTCCATTATAAATATTTCATAAGTCCACAAGTTCACCTAATAATTTTGTAAAGCCATAAATCCACACAACTTAAACCCTAGAGCACCCTATGAAGATGTCTAAAACCATAAACCATATGAAAGTGCCTAAATCACTAAAACCCTATAATGAAAAAGTGCACTCTAAAACCCATAAAAGTGCCTAAACCCTATGATACCATACGCTATGGTAATCTACCCTACCCTAAGGTGCCCTATTCTGTAATAAAAAAGTACACGCTAAAATCGTTATGAAAATCCCTAAACCCTAGGATACCCTAAAATAAACTTGAGACCTTACAAAATTAATAGGTGAACTTGTGAGCTTATGAAGTTCACATAATGGATCTAAGACTAACTTTCTATAAATTTAGTTATAAATATATTCATCAAACTAATTTTTTTGTGGCCTCCCACATCGGGAGGTTGGGAATTTGTGTGTGTGTGTGTATAAGGGTCCTCCACCCTTCACCTAGTCAGCAATTGCCTAGGTGTTTGGGTGTGTGAAATTTCCCTTCTGCCCCTCTCCAAAAAACCAAGGCTGACACCCGCTGGTTGCAGGCCCCTGAGCCCGTTGACGTGGTGCTACCTTCGGGCATGCGAGGCTTTCGGGCCTGCGTATTTGGGCTGGCCTCCCACATCGGGAGGTTGGGAATTTGTGTGTGTGTGTATAAGGGTCCTCCACCCTTCACCTAGCCAGCAATTGCCTAGGTGTTTGGGTGTGTAAAATTTCCCTTCTGCCTTTCTCCAAAAAACTAATTTTTTTGCTAACCTCAATCTATCTGATTTTTACTATTGGTTAGAATAAACAATACTTCTACATTTATGACTTCAAAAGAAGCTGGCTTTCTTAATCAAATAATTTTTCTTTTCTTTATTCTAATGGACCAATACGTGTCCTACTGTGCAATGGGTCTTGCTCCAATCCAATCATCTCGTTGAGACGAGTGTAACTCAGGGGTTAAATTGATTTTTGGATCAGATTTTTGTGTCTGCATTTCAAAGGGAATCGAAAATTCTCGTCTGTTTTTAGATCCGTAATGTGCCATTGTGTAACGACCTGTAAAATTTAGAATTAATTTCACCATTAAAAAATTACTAATTTCATTAATAAAATTATTTCACTTAATAGATATATACAAATATTATTACTTTATCTTATTCTATTTCGTTTTTATTTATTTTTAGTGTTATACATACATATAATTGCATGCATGTACGTCTCTCTCCTCTCTCACTCTCCTACTCGATCTCTACCTTTCCCGTAACCCTCAAACCGAGCTAAATTCGTCCGTTTAGAAACCCAATTCGATTAGAACTCGATTTAATCTTTTTACATCAAACTCACCTATAAATACAATACCACTCCGACCCTAGGGCACGTACCATACTCACCACCTTCCACGGAGTCAGAAAGGAGAGAAAAACCAGAGAGAATCGAACTACAATCCATAGATTTTTAGAGAGAGAAAGAAAGAGAGAGAAAAGCGGGTTTCATAGATCCGACCGACCAAAACTCAAATTGACCGTTCCATTCACCTTCTACAACCCCAAGCATCCCCGAAGATCAATCAATTCGAGCCCAAGGTCCCCCGATCGACGAAATCAAAGTCATCTTCTCCAATTTCAAGTTTTCGATCAAAAACCAAATTGATCCGATTTGAGGTATTATAATTCGATCCGAGACCTCCTCTAAGTATATTTGATGTTATTAGACATAACCCAATAGCCCCCGTGCCCCCATGCATCGAAAACCACGACGAAAAAGTAAAAACAAACCAAAACAGCGAGCAAGGTTGCGGCCGCAAAGCAGAGTTCGCGGCCGCGAACTCCATTCGGCCAGACCGTGCGTTGATTTTGTTTTCGTCTCGAATTGATTTTGCGACCTTTTAAACATCGTCTTTGACCCCCGAATTATTTTTCCTAGGTTTCCAACACTCTAAAGATTATACCTTGTTAATTTCATATTTTTTTTATTTAATTATCTATTTATTTAATTTTTATTTGTAATCGCGTAAAAAGTTGTAAACTAAAAATCATTGCGACCTTATAAACCACTCTATAAATCTCCAAACCATTTTTCCTAGACTCCCAACATGTTAAAAATCATAACTTGCTGATTTCGTAGTTATTTTACATTATTAGCTATATATTTTATTTTTAATTAAAGATACAAACGAAAAATAATTGCGACCTTACAAACAATGATTTTAATATCTAAACTATTTTTCCTAGATTTCTTACATCTCAAGGATGATATGTTATTAAAATGATATTTTATTTACTTAATTAACTATTTATTATTATTTACGCGTTGTTTCTTAATAAAAACACTTTAAAATATTATAAAAGATGTAAATAATTCCAAATAATTTTATTTAGACTTCTTACAGTCCTAAGATGATACTTTGCTAATATCAAAATATTTTTTAATTATTTAATTATTTATTATCTATTTATTCTTCTTTTGTCAATTAATTTAATCTTTTTATTTAAAATAATCCTATGAACATCCAAACCCAACTTTTAGCACTCGAACTTGTTATAGAGGACCTTTAGGACTCTTATTAGTGTTACAATAATTGTTCTAATATTTTTACCTAATTAATGTATTTAATTGGTATCTAATTAATCTAATTACTTATGAATAATTAATAAAAGCCTAGAAAAATTATTTTTAATCTTTGTTAAATAATTCTTATCTTATTAATGATTTTGTGGCTATACAAGATTAAGGGCAACGGCCCAGTCATAAGAAGTTATGTGATTACAATGCCTAATATTATTTTGATCCGTCTGTTGTTTGTTGTTATTTATTTTTGAGAATAAAATTGTGTCGATGTTGGATTTGAATGCTAGATTGGACCCTAGAGATATGGGGTGGTATACGAAATAGAAATCACTTAGACGATACTAAGTAATGGATGAATTGAGAAGTTTTCTTTTTCTAGAGGTTGCCTGCAGGCGAGATTTTGAGATGCGATGAGAATTGAAACTGGCGAGTGTCCAGTGATGAATTGATAGACTGGCGAGTGTCCAGTGATGAATTGATAGACTGGCGTGTGTCCAGTGATGAATTGATAAAACCTGGCGAGTGTTCCAGAGATATTTTATGACGATAAAACCTGGCGTGTGTCCAGTGATGTTTTGATAGACTGGCGTGTGTCCAGTGGTAAATTAATAGACTGGCGTGCGTCCAGTGATGAGTTGGTAGACTGGCGTGTGTCCAGTGATGATTGTGATGTGGTATATAAGATAGGCGAACCCTGGTTGTGATTCAGGCATGATAAGCTATCTCCTTTGTTGTAGTGATTGGGTTGCACACCTGTCATATAACTTAGGTTATCTGCATCAAAGGAAAAGTGATCTCATGGGACCGAGCATAGCTGGGGGTTGGGAAGAACGATCTCATGGGTGGGATCTTCGAATTCACATTAGGTTAATGGATAGCAATAAATCAAGTTGTGTGAAATATTCCTGTTTTACTTAATTGCACTATTATTATCCTGTTGTTTGCTAAATGTAAAGTAAGAGGGGTAGTTGGATTGGATTATACTACGGGGTGAACTATTTCACTCAGGCACGGATTTTCTGGCATCCGTGTCAGATTTTGCAGAGAATCAGGAAGAGACACAGAATCCCGAGGGTGATCAGTTTTATGCAGAGGAAAATCCAGAGGTGGAAGCCGAGCCCGAGTATGCTTGGGATCCTTATCAAACCTAGAGGCGGCTCTGTTATTTAGGCTATTTCATTTTCCAAAGACTATTCCAATAATTTTTCAGTAGTTTGTAATAGACAAGTTTCGACGTTGAGAATTCTGTTTTGGATTTTAAATGATAATTAAGTAAAGTTTTAGAAATTAACATTTAAAGTCTTCGATTTTCACTTCCGAAAATCGGGGCGTTACACATTGAAAGTTGGAGAGAGAGAGAGAGTGTGTGCGCGTGAGAGAGAGAGCACGAAACCTCACCAAAATAATTAAAAAAAAAAACTCAAAGTTATGGAGAAAATAGCAAAATTGTGGCCACAATTTGCAAATTAATTGGATGGTGCTCTATTTTTTTCCCACTAGTGGGAGAAATATGATATATATCATGTAAATGGTTTTTAGGGACAAACTAGTCTTATAGAATATGTTTTATGAGGGGAAGTTCCCACCAACAGGCTATTAGCTACTTTCTCGTTACTTTTGACGGAATTTCTAACCGTTCTAAAGTGGTCTGAAGTACAAGGAATGTGAGTGTTTAAAAATAAAGTGATGGGGTGTAGTTGAAAATTGGTCAAAATATAAGGGGTGTATTAGAAATTTACCCTTGTTTAATTTATAACTTAGAGCATCTCCAATGGGAGATGTCAAACATGACGTGGACGGTGCAACGGCTACTTTTGGGATTAACTCACTTTTCAACCTATCTGTCTTCACTCATGTCAAAGCTGATGTGGCTTTGGCATGAACCTCTTGCATGCCAACTTTGACAACCACCCTCCTCCATGCCAAATTTAAAAAAATGATCGTTTGGATTGACATTAAGGGTTGGAGAGGGATAATTTGATGTCAAATAAATAGAGAATTTGACGTAAGGGTTGGAAAGGAAGGCTTTGATGTCAAATTAGAGATGCCAAAATGCCACGTCAGGCTTCAAAAAAAATTGACATCTCTAAATTGACATCTTCGATTGGAGATGCACTTATTCACATCAAGACAAATGATAATTTCAATATATTCAACAACAATTTTTAAAAATTTGAAGACACAAAAAAGGCATTCATATGTTGTTTTTCTTAGCTTTTTTGGGAGTTTTTTGAGTTTTGTCTTTATTCAATTTTTTTTGCACATTTGTTAGTTATGTGCCAAACTTTTATAGATTATTGGTTCATCTCGTCTAGACTAATTGAAAAGGCATAAAAAATATTATTTTTACCTAACTCATTTTGGGCTTTACCTTAGATATTTTCAAAAATATTTGGGTATAAGTAAAAAAAGTTTATTTTTCTGATTTCCTTAGTCGATACGAATCAATAATCTACAAAAGTTTGCCACAAAACTAAAAAACGCATTTTTTTTAAAAAGAGCCAAATACCCAAAAAACTAAGAGAAACAACACCTTCAAAAGGGTAAGTCAAATATATTTAACTATGAAGAAAAATATAAAAAATGCTTATGGAGTAGTTAAGAAGGAACATATAAAAAATATTGTGCTGTTAAACCAAATATACTAATGAAAGTGGGAATTTTCTCATGGAATACTTTGGGGTGGTTTGGCTAAATTAGCTACTTGGTTTATTTATTGTTTCTTTGTTTTTATTTAATTTTTTTTATTTGTTAGTTTCGAGTCAATTTATTGTGAATTATTGGTTCGTATCGAAGAAAGAAATCAGAAAAGCAAAAAATTATGGTCCAAACATAAATTTATGAATAAAAAAAAGCCAAAAAACTAGATTTTTCGTCTTTATTAAAAAATTGAGTTTGGATCACAATTTTGTACTCTTTAAATTCTTCTCGTCGAGACAAATCAATAATTTTCAAAAAAAAATAACGCAAAAATTTAAATAAAGAAAAAAAGGCCAAGTGGCTATGCGTTCTTGTAATCTTATTTGTTCAGAACTTATTTTGGTATTTTTTATTTTTCGTAACTATTTGTTTAGCTTTTCGTCTTAATTTTTAGGATTAATCGTTGGATTCGACGTATCGGAAAAATATAAAAATATAAACCGATGCTGAAAAAAGTTAATATAAGCCGACACTTTTTTTACTTTTATACCCGAGATAGATAATTAATTCAAAAATCAATATACATACACAAATTTATAAAAATTCAAAAGAATCCAGCAAAATACCAAAACCAAGAGAAAAGATACTCCAGTTTACGGGAAGCTTACCCGACTATTCTTCCTCTCTTCTGTTCCATACGCGAACGTTTATTCAGTTTCCTTTCTCAACACACAGTACAACAGTGCTCTCTCTCTCTCTCTCAATTCAATGGCTTCTCCAACTCACTCCGTCGCTCTCTCTCTCCTCCCCCATCGCTACACACTCCCCAAACCCCACACTCACCACCTCCTCTCTCTCTCCTCCACCACCCGCTTCTCTCTCCTCCCTCTCCGCCGCAGCTCCTCCGTCCTTTCCCCCCCGTACAGACCTCCCCGCCGACGATCCTCGCACTCGACTTGTCTCGCATACGTAACGGGCCCGCCGTCCGACCCTATCGTGGCCGATAACGGTCCGAAACTCAATGTCTCGAGCTCCGACTCCGAAAGCACACAATCGCCACCGAGCGTCATAAGTTGGGGTCTGTTGTCGAGCCTTCTGCTTCAGCATAAGTTGAGACTAGCGGTTTCGGTCGTCACTCTCGTTGGTTGCACAGCTTGCACTCTCTCAATGCCTTTGTATTCCGGTAAAGAAAGTTCAATTTTCTTTTTGGTGCTCTGTTCAAAATTTACTATTTGGAGTTAATGTGAGCAAGTTTTGTTGTTTAGTAGTTTTAATCTGTTATTGAACTATATGTCAAAAGGAAAAGGATAATAGTTGGGATTTTCTTTGTATTTCTATTTTTTGTAATGCGAGGTTTCTCGATCTAGCTTGTGCGCAGCTTGGACTAATCCTATAGCCCCTCATACAGCTGTGTGAAACACGTTTACGAGGGGTGAGGTGGCCCCAAGAGTTGCTAGCAAGGGAAATCAAACCTGAGACTTAGGAGGTAGCAAACCCCTGAGTCACAAGCCAACCCTTGGGGAGAGAGCAAATCCCTAAATCACAGGCCAACCCCTTGGGGTTTAATAGTTGTAGTTGGGAAAATTATTAATTGATCTCCCGTGGTGCTCTTGAGGTCGTGGGCTCCATCATTATGAGTGTGGCTCTCGTACCGATTTGTAGTGGGGGAGGGCTGGAGTACCACGTGGAGGTGCTCCATGAGCACGAAATGATCACCATATAATCAGTTCTTATGAGAAGCAAAATAGTTCACTCATTAATGGGTGCTATGAATTGTTAGAAGTGGGAGCTATTTGTTGTGTTTACAAGATAAAAAATCACCAACTTTTTTATTTTATTTTAAAGTTCCTCAGTTTCCCCAATGTTTGGCGAGGTTAACACTTTTGGCGTCGTGAACTATGCAATAAAGGGAATGGGAAAATATTTTGGTATTATGACAATGTCTCTTCCCTACATAGTGATTGTGGTTTGCAGAAGCCGGAGATTCATTTTACTTGAGCAAAATGATTGTTCTAAGGCTCAGCTCGTGAATATCTTTGTTTCCCAAGCTCTATAGTAATCGTCAAGCGAAAGGATTTGAAACCCGAGTCTATCAAGTTATTTCCTTTTTTCAACTGAATAGAAATGGAAAACGAGACCAAAACAGAAATCTCAATGGGCATTTGTTTGATTGATGCCAAACTGAACAATATAAAGGATTATGGGATTTCTTTTTTCTTTTCTTGAAACAAATCTATTCCAAACCGGTTAGAATATACTTGACTTTTTTGTTTCCAAAATCTGAGCAAAGGGCACTGTTTCATTCATTTTTCATAACTGGAGGTTGCACTATCACTTTTGAAGAGATATAGATGATATTATTTGGTGAGTAATTTTTATGCCTGAGTTTGGCCTTGCTCTGGTTCCTTTGTGAGAAAGAAGGCATCCACAAATGCTTAACAACGAATTGCCGATGATGTTGCAGGGAAATTTTTTGAAGTACTTATAGGCAAAACACCAAAGCCTCTGTGGGATGTGCTTGGTAGGATTGCAGTTCTATATGCATTAGAGCCAATTTTCACCATTCTTTTTGTTGTAAACTTGAATTCGGTTTGGGAGAAGGTTATGTCAAACTTAAGAGCTCAGATATTTCAAAGGGTGTTAATTCAAAAGGTATATCAGTTGCTTCATTTCTTCATAGTGTCCCCCAAACCCAAGCTCTTCTTTGTTGTTGTTTTCGGTTCTTTATCTCAGTTCAAACTTACCTAGTCAAGTAGTGACAACCTGATTTGATGATTTACGCTAACAGTGTAATTTTTGTTTGCTTTTTTAATGTTGATTGTTCTTCCTTATGTAAAAAAGATTTAAACATTAAGGAAATCATATTGCAGTAGAAGTTTGATATGTTACATTTTAGTTTCGCTACAGGGATGGGAGATTGACTTCATCCTCGTCGTTCTATTTATGCTCTTTTGAAAGAAGGGATAACCTCGGTCAATTACTTCCATTCTTCTCAACACATTAATCTGAATGCTGTAAACCTTCTTCCAGGAGGAACAGAAGAAAGTGTTTTGCTTTTGGGACTTCTGGAATATGAAGTGTAGTCCTGTTTTAGGCATTGGAACTATACGGATGGGTTTTGACTTGGAAGACTTGTAGTGTGTACGATTCTTCACATGAAATGGAGGAGAAAATAGTGGGTAGACAATAGCATGCAAGCACTTGCACTTTGGACATTTTTCATAATCTCTTTTCTGACTATGGGAAGGGCAAGGCGTAAATCAACATTGTACATAGTAGTACAAAATGGCTCACGGTTAAATAAACATTTTGGCTGACGTGCTAGTTGTTACTTTGTGAAAGAAAAGACCCTACAAGCTATGCACCAATAATTGCATTTTAACACTGTAAAATTTTCAATTGAAGTCTGTGAGTGGGAAGCTTTTGGAAAGAACTCATATATTTGGTTGCCATATATTTTGATAATCTATCCTGGCATTCTGCTCCATGGGAGTTACTAAAAATCTCACTCGGATAGTGTTTGATTGTATAAGTTGTGAATGTTACTTCTTATGGAAGTTTAAGTCTGTACAACATGATGTTTGATGAGTTACTTTTCCTTTTTTTCCCAGGTGGAATTTTTTGACCGATATAAGGTATGGAATGAGATTCTTTTGTTGTTGTTACTACTTACTACTCCAGTGCTGGGATTACCTAAGAATGTATTGTGGAAGTGTGGCATTTTTGGTGCTTACAATCCGATGCTCCTACATGTGGTTACGTCATCCTGCAAATAGGCTGCAGCTGGCACTACTGGTTCTCAATATGTTGTTGCTTGTTATCTTTAGTTTTATTTGAAGTATTACCAAGCAGACTTTCAAATGTTATGAAGCAGGACTTTCCAACAAGTGTCATGTGCTCAAAGTTTGGTATTCAACTTCTTGGCATCACCATTTTGTTTTTCTATAGATTTGCATAGTGTGTTATGTACGGTGCAATGTTTTCTAAACCTAAAGGCTGGCACTTTAGAAGCCATATTGAGATATTATTTGATATTAAAACACACAAGATACGGCATGTTTTGCAAAATTAGAAAAAGAAGAAAGATGTATCTGGTGTGGGGACTTTTGCTAGTGTCATCTGCAATGACAATGTGATAGAGCAATCCATGTCCTTAGATGATTTTGCATTTTTGCTACTTTTTTTTTTTTTTTGAGATGTCAGCATTTTTGCTACTTAGATTAGATCAATATGAAACTCACACGCTTGTTCGTTTTGGGTTTCAAAACTCCTGCGCACACGGTCCCCTATAAATTTTCCCTATCTATCTCTCTCCACTCATTAATCTCAAAAACCTCCCTCAAAACCCAAACCGAACATAATAAAAAGCTTAAGTTGAGGTTACCGATGAGTAAGATTTTGCCTTGAAAAGTACTCTCTCCGTCCCCATTTGTTGGTTTTTGACACTTTTTGCTGTCCCAAAAAGATTGTCCCTGTTCAATACCAATGGACAAAAGTTGATGAATTCACTCAAGATATGACAAGTGCAATGACGATGTTCCTTAGTAAGTTGAAATCGAGGGAGTATCATTTTGGACATTGAATTGCTCCTTTTCCATTTACATACCCCTGTTATTCTGATAGTGGGTTATTTACATTTAACCATATGAGATTTGCAGAGGATTCTTGAGCATTTCTTTTGTTTTTTGCAATTTCTTAACCCATTATTGTATATTTCAGATTCTGTGTTCTGACTTATGTAATTAGGATGGAACTTATGTAATTAGGATGGAACTGAAACCTGTGTTTTCCTTGTGATAGGTTGGTGAACTCACTGCATTGTTAACATCTGATTTGGGTTCTCTAAAGGACATTGTAAGTGAAAACATTTCAAGAGATCGTGGGTTCAGGGCACTTTCTGAGGCAAGCTATTCTACACTAAGCGAAAGTCAGCTTTAAAATGGATACAGTTAAGCGTGCACATAATTCCTAATGGCTGTAATGACTTGCACCTTTAACTGTTTTTCTGCAGTTTTTTTATTATTATTTATCCAAACTTTGTTTTTGGTTTTTGATTGGAAGTGGTATATGTGAGCAGTGTTATATGGTCTCTTCTATTCCTCGTATCTGCTGAGAATGATAAGGGTATGTGAACATGAGTCCAACATCCTAACCAAATTTGTCATTCCAAGCCTCAAGATGTTTTACATGTTTGAAGACTAAGCAGCTAACATCGATAGTAAAAGATTTCTCGTCTCTCATTTGGATTGGAGATTTCTTTTTTCGCCATGCATCTCATGTATTAAGTACCTTATTTTGTGCACTCAACGATTTGTGTTCGTGTGTTCAAGACGTGACATGTATCCTTGCCGAACTTTTGCTACATGTTCTCATACCCATACCTGATAGTATTATCTGAGTCCATATAACAAACATCAGCAGTTACCAATTTCTGATTTTTTTTTTTTAATTCTTACTTTCTCATTTTTATTTTCTTAGAACTCTATTTTCTGGTCATTGCAGCATGTGTGACTTCACTTCTCTTGTAGGTCATTGGAACAATATGTATCTTATTCACTCTATCCCCCCAGCTTGCACCACTGCTTGGGCTACTTATGCTTATGGTGTCTGTTTCAGTTGGTAAATCACTTCTCTCTATGATTATGTAATTGTCTTTGATTGAGTTCATATGTTCTGTTGTTCATAAAAGTGCCATAGAAGTACAGTCCGTGTTTTCATTTTTCTCCTTCCTGTTATACAATTCTCGGAAATCTATGGTTGTAGATTACTACGCATAAGCAGGTTAGGTACTTATTTACTTATCCATTGGGTGGCAAATCAGAACAGTAGGCTGATGAAGCCTAAACAAAGTCATGGCAGGACAAGAACTTAGAAGCCCTTTTGACCTGAATGAATTTAATTTTAGCGGACTTGTCTATGCAGACCCCTCTTGTGGGGAAAGGGGGTAGCTGATATGGAAATATACAAGATTGCCAACTCTGCAATACATTTTAAAGTCGCGTGGCACTGGCCCGTGGATGAGACGATGTTGTAAAATGTGGAGTCATGACCAAACTTGTGGTGGTATTAAGAGCTTCACTGTGTGACATCACTTTTGCACCAACTTTGGGTGGATTCCCTACAGTCGGGGATTGTAAACTGTCTGAAATTGATAGAGTGTCAGACGGATGGGGCCAAGCCAGGAATGCATGATGCTTGCAGGTCGGGAGGGGAATTATTCTCAGTAACGAAGAACAAAACTATGTCGTATTTAAGACGGGTAACATTCATTACAGAAGGGTAACATTCATTACAGAAGGTTAAGAAAAAACAGAGAAGAAACTTGCAAAATGCTTTGCTGGATTGGTTTGTTACGGCTGTGGTTGGATCATGGTTTTGTGTCTAAAAGTAGCCTTATTGTTCTGTGTTGCTGTATCTTGCTGTTTTAGGGCATTTTCGTACCAATACCAGATTAAGTTCGTGTTCCATGCACCTTGTTGCTCTAAAACAACACAGAACTGTTAGGCATTTGCATCCTAGGTTTTGGCAGTTTCTTTTACTTTGACTGTGGTTCAAGTCTTCTTTCTGCTGCTGAGTTTCCTGAATCTTCAGCTGTTTACAAGCGGTCAACTGTGCCTGTCTTTAAAGCTCATGGTATGGCCCAAGCATCCATAGCGGACTGTGTGAACGAAACTTTATCTGCGATTCGTACAGTAAGTTTCTGAATGCTTTGCTACTTATGGTTTCCTTCTGTACTTGTGAAGTTTATATAGTGACTTGTTAATCAGAAGTTAGGAGTATTCTCTGCATTCCATTGAAGTGTCTTGTTTCTGGATGGAAGGCTTTGCTAATGCGTTAAGTTAAATTGGTAATAAATCAGTTGTTTTTGTGCTGCAGGTAAGATCATTTGGTGGTGAAAAACGGCAAATGTCAATGTTCAGTAGCCAGGTTTGATATTGGTTGTTTTTGGAAGTACCACAAGTCTGATGTCGATCTATTTGCACTTATATCATTGTCGTGACCCTGCACTTTGCATTTATTGTTGTGGAGCTTGGCAGGTCATTGCTTATCAGACTAGTGGCATAAAGCTTGGGGTTTTCAAATCTATAAATGAATCACTGACTAGAATTGCAGTTTATATTTCACTATTGGCCTTGTATTGTCTTGGGGGTAGCAAAGTAAAGGCGGTAAGCACTTCAAGCTGGCAATACATTTTCCATGTCCTTATTTTTTATTTATAGTTTTATGTGTTATGCTTTAGATCCTTCTCAAAAGCAAACTTATCGTCATAGTTGTTATACTCGTTCGCTTTTATCACCAAATTTGTTTGGTAGCTTCTTCATTGATGGTCTACAACAGTCACAGCTTTGCACTTAATGTTGTATTTTAGTTCTTTGGTTCAATAAGCAAGTTTCAATGGTTTATCCATGCTGCAGGGTGAACTATCTGCTGGAACTGTGGTTTCTTTTATAGGATACACATTCACATTGACTTTTGCCGTAAGTCCCCATCCACACATTTATAATGCTTTTAGTATTATATATGCCTCTTGACAATCCTTTTCAGGTTCAAGGTCTGGTTAACACGTTTGGAGATCTCCGCGGAGCTTTTGCTGCTACAGAGAGGATTAACTCTGTTTTATATGGGGCTGAAATTGATGAAGCCTTGGCCTACGGCTTGGAAAGAGACATCAAGCGTCAAGGATCGCATGATAAGAATTTCGAACTGTTCTTTGTTAATGGTTCTAATAAGAATAATCAATCTCTTAATATGCATTACATGTCAGCTTTGAAATCAACTAGCAGCTTGGGAAGCCTGGCCTGGTCTGGTGATATTTGTCTTGAAGGTATCTTAATTCTGTTTACTTGTTTTGTCTGACTCTGGCACAGGAATGGCAAATCCGCTGACACTATTTTTCCAAAAGGAAAGAAATACATCCTTATCTGTTTTTAATCCAAATTAGTTAGCATGGACATATGCAATTGTCCTATACTTTGTTGCAATGTTCTAAAAGTCACTAGGCGCTAATCGGGCGGTCAGCCAACTTCGAGCGATTAATCGGTGCATATTAATTAGTAATATGCAATTAATTGTTAGTCGGACCTAATCGGATAGGCCCCCGCCAGCAGTTAACCGCTGATTAATTCCTTCTTTTAGAACACTGCTTTTTTGCCTTCCTGCATTCTCTTGTGAAGATCTAGCTTCCCCTTATCTAACATAGGGCCAACAATATCTATTCATATGACGCTTGTTCCACTGAAACTGATGGGCTTCATTCTGTTTTTGAAGATGTGCACTTCTCTTATCCTTTGAGGCCTGATGTTGAAATTCTTAACGGTCTTAATCTGACGCTCAAATGTGGGAGTGTAACTGCTCTAGTGGGCTCCAGTGGTGCAGGGAAAAGTACTATAGTACAGTTATTGGCACGTTTCTATGAGGTCTGTTTTTTCGTATATGCAAAATCATCGATGAAATTGAGTTTCATTTTACCCCTTGTGGCTTTATAAAGATCTGCAAGTGTCATATTCGTAATTTGCAGCCAACCAGAGGTCGAATAACAGTTGGAGGCGAGGATGTGCGAACATTTGATAAGAGTGAATGGGCACGGGTTGTCTCCATAGTGAATCAAGTATCTTTCTGAATCTTCTCTCTTTTGATCGAATCACTTAACTTGTTATTTGCGCTCCTTGTTTGATCCAAGCACTTTTCGTTCGAAGAACATATTTTCGGACGTACATCCTGGGGCCCAAACATATTTTCGTTAGTACTCATTTCTTGGCATAGTCATTTTTCCTTGCCCTCCCCAACCAATACAGATACAAACCTGCCACTATGTTCAGTCTTTTGGCTCCTGGTTAAGTCCAAGGTTTTCATTGAGAACTTGGGGGAAATTGAGGTGTTAAGTGTTGAGTTCGGTCTATTTTGCGGGGTTTATCTATAACCACCATTACTTTGTTTAACTTTTGTTAGAATAGTTTAGTCCCACATTGGGTAGTCATATTATGTAATGGGTCTTGACATATTATAAATAAAGCTCTTTATGTGTTAGGGTAAGTTAACACCCTATACACTTTTTCTTCTTTCTCTCACAACATGGTATCAGAGCAGGTTCTTAACCTTAATCCTAAACCACCACAACCCTAGCCTAAACCCTAGCCTCTGTACATAATTCCTAAAATCACAATCCTAATCCTAGCCTCTGCCTTAACCCTAACCCTAATCCTAGCTCACCGATTTACTGTTCCCGCGCACTGTCCACTGTCGTACTGTTCACCGCCGGTACTGTTCATCAACGGTACTGTTCATCGCCTTCTTGTTCTTGTTCTGTTGCTGTTCTGCCTCTGGTATTGTGTCTTTGACTTCTTATGTGCTCACCTTTTCATGCGTCATCGTCTTTTGGATGTTATTTGTTGCTATTCATGCAATTGGGTTTAGCTGTTGTTCGCTTTGATTTACGGAGTCTGCAGTTATTAGTTGTGACGGATTTGTTATGTTGGAGTTGCTGATGTTGGGTACCGATGCAGTTTAGTGATGGTGTTAGTATATTAATTGATGTTGTTGATCAGTAGTTATTGATATTCCGCTTGGTTGGTATTGATTTGGTTGCGTACTGGTTATTTGCTTGTTATTGCCTCTTCGTTGACCGGTAAAATGTCTGAGAAGAAGGATTCTGAGTCTGGTACTGTTTCTAACTCTGGTTCTACTCTCGTTGGTAGCTCATCGAGTGGTTCTTGGTTTCGCGAGAGGCGCCCTATTACCTCAACACCATTAAATGGGGGCAATTATGTTCTTTGGGCTAAAGCTGTTGAGGTGTATTATATGGGTCAGTTTGAGGACTCTTATTTGACTGATGAACCTCCTGCTACTGATGGACCCATATATAGGGCATGGAAAGCTATTGATGCCCGTGTTCGTTCAGAGTTATGGAATAGTATGACAGAACAGGTTGCCAGTACGCTGATGTTCTGTGATACCGCTAAAGAGGTGTGGACCCAGGCAAAAGAATTATATACAGGCATCGACAATCTCCGTCGCACATATGACCTTCATCGGTCTTTCTTTGATATATCTCAGGGTGCTGATTCTTTCGAAGCTTATTATGCTAAGTTCCTGTGCATTTGCAATGAATTGGATATCTGTGAGCCACTATCTACTGATATTCAGGTTATGCGGTGCCAGCTTGAGCGCATGCAGGTTACTCGTTTCTTATCTGGTGCATCATCTGACTTTGGTCCCGTGGGTAATCAGATTTTGGGGAGTCGTGACTTACCTTCTCTCAGCGAGGTATTCAGTCGTCTTTGACAGTCGTCTATTTCCGCTCCGACTTCTGGTTGTTCTGCTTTGAGTTCTACTATTTCTGACGGCTCTGCTTTCTCTGTTAGCCGTGGTCGTAGTCGTGGCCATGAGTCTGGGTTTAGTAGTCGTGATCGCGACTATGGGGTGAGCGGTCGTGGCTTTGGCGGTCGTGAGTCTGGGTTTGGTGGTCGTGGCTTCGGTGGCCATGATTCTGTTTTTTATACTCGTGGGGGTCGCATATCAGGGGGAGGTGGCCGCGGTCGCGGTCGTGATTCCAGATTCTGTACTCATTGTTGGGGAACAAATCATACGGTAGAGTTCTGTTACAACCTTCATGGTTTTCCCCAGGCTCGTCAGGCTGCTAGCTCCCAAGATACCGGAGAGTTTACTCAATCTTCTGCCAATAGTGTGGCTATTCCAGCTGAGGAGTACCAGCGCTTTTTGTCATTTCAGGATGCGACAGGATCCTCTACTGCTACGCTCGCTCAGACCGGTACATTTGTTGCTTGTGTTGCCTCCTCTCTTCCTCTCCCTGGGTTATTGACTCAGGCACCACTGATCATATGACTGGTACATCTATTTTCTTTGATTGACAGCCAGTTGGTAGACCATCTCATGTTACCTTGGCTGATGGCTCTACCACAGTTGTTACTGGTTTTGGTTCCGTCCCTGTCACTTCCTCTCTTACTTTGTCATCTGTTTTACATGTTCCTCGTTTACCGTTTAATCTTATGTCTGTGAGCCGCCTTACAAAATCTTTAAACTGTTCCATCACATTTCTTCCACATGGCTTTGTTTTTCAGGATCTCAAGATGGGGAAGAAGATTGGTGGGGGCACTGAGCGAGGTGGCCTATATTACCTGACTAATCCTCAGCCTGCAGCTCTTCAGACAACAGAATCTCCCTACCAACAGCACTGTCGTCTTGGTCATCCCTCTCTTCAGAGTCTGAAGCACCTTGTGCCCTCCTGTCGTTCCTTTAATAAGTTGGTCTGTGAGTTTAGTAAACACCGTAGGGTCACTTTTTTACCTAGGGTTGAGCGACGTGCGTCGCGTCCTTTTCAGTTAGTTCATTCAGACATTTGGGGGCCTATTCATGTGCCCAGTGTTTCTGGTTTTCAGTATTACGTTATTTTTGTGGATGATTTTTCTCGTATCACATAGCTTTATTTAATGAAAGAGCGATCTGAATTGAAATCAAATTTTCAAACTTTTTACATGGAAGTCAAAACTCAATTTGATACTTCTGTTAAGATATTTTGGTCAGATAATGCCCGCGAATATTTTCACCATCTACTTTCTCAGTTTTTCGCTGATCATGGCATTGTTCACCAATCGTCGTGCTCTCGGACTCCACAACAAAATGGAGTTGCTGAGCGCAAGATTAGACACTTATCTGAGGTTATGCGTGCTCTATTATTTCAAATGCAGGTCCCTAAGTCCTATTGGAGTGACGCCGTTCTCACTGCATGTTACCTCATCAACCGTATGCCTTCTACGGTCTTAGGTGGTCAGGTTCCCTATACGGTGTTATTTCCTGATCAGCCTCTCCACTCTCTCCCTCCTCGAGTTTTTTGGTGTACCTGTTATGTTCACGCTCTTGACCCTGATAGGAGTAAACTTGATCCTCGGTCTTTTAAGTGTATCTTTCTGGGATACTCACACACTCAGAAAGGATATCGCTGTTACTCTCCTTCTTTACATCGTCACTTTGTCTGTGCTGATGTCACGTTCAATGAGTCGTTGCCATATTACTCGGATCCTGTTACTACCACCGACCTTCTTCCCCTTGAGTCTGTATTACCTATGTCTGTTCCTACTGGCACCGTTTCACCCAACCCTTTGCAGGTATATGTTCGTCGTTCCTCGGCACCGGCACCGCCTCCGCCTCAGCCTCAGTCTGTCGAACTCTCCGTGCCCACACCTTCGTCTTCTCCCCCGTCACCGGATCCGCTTGCCCCTCGTTATCTGACTCGTGAGAATCGCCGTCCCCCGGTAAAATATGGTTATACTAATATCTCGAGCACTTTTCATCCTATTTCTCGATTTATCTCTTATGCTCATCTCTCTCCATCCCTTCGTGCTTTCACTACTACTGTTTCCTCCGTTTCTGTTCCTAAAAATGTTCAGGAGGCATTATCCCGGTCTGAGTGGCGGATAGCTATGGTGGATGAAATGTCTGCTCTTCATACTAATGGCAAATGGGAGTTGGTTACTCTTCCTGTGGGAAATCTACTGTTGGCTGTCGTTGGGTCTATACTGTCAAGTATCTTCTTGATGGCACTATTGAGCGTCACAAAGCTCGCCTGGTTGCTAAAGGGTACACCCAAACTTATGGTGTTGATTATTCCGATACGTTCTCTCCTGTTGCCAAGCTTTGCTATGTGCGGATTCTTATTTCTCTTGCCTCCAATCTTGGTTGGCCATTGTTTCAGCTTGATGTCAAAAATGCATTTTTCCATGGCGATCTTCATGAGAAAGTTTATATGTAGCAACCACTTGGGTTTGTTGCTCAGGGGGAGCATCATCAGGTATGTTGTCTTTGCAAGGCACTTTATGGACTTAAACAATCCCCTAGAGCATGGTTTGGCAAATTTAGTGAGGCTGGTTTGAGGTTTGGCACGCGTTGAAGTCACTCAGATCATTCTGTATTTTCCCTTATGTCAGCTCGAGGGAAAGTATTGTTCATTGTCTATGTTGATGACATTATTATTACTGGAGATGATTAAAAAAGGATCGAACAGCTAAAACAGTTATTACATAGTCAGTTTCACACTAAAGACTTGGGTAAGCTACGGTATTTCTTGGGTATTGAGGTAGCAAGGTCTAAGGATGGAATTAGTTTGTCCCAGAGGAAATATGTGTTGGATATTCTAAACGAGACAGGTTTGTTGGGAGCCAAACCTGTGGAGACTCCGATGGATTCTAATGTCAAACTTTGCGTTGATCAGGGGGAGAAGTTTCCTCATTCAGACCAATATCGTCGCTTGGTTGGTAAGTTGAATTATCTTACCAATACTCGTCCTGATATCTCGTTTGCTGTTAGTGTGGTGAGTCAGTTCATGTCTGCTCCTCGTCTTCCACATTGGGAAGCTTGTATTCGCATTGTGAAGTTTTTTAAGGCTCATCCTGGACGTGGCTTATTTTACCGTTCCAATGGTCATCTGCATGTTGAGGCATTTACTGATGCAGATTGGGCAGGGTCACCTTCTGATAGACGTTCAACAACTGGTTATTGTACTTTTGTTGGTGGCAACCTAGTTACTTGGAAGAGTAAGAAGCAGACTGTGGTTGCAAGGTCTAGTGCGAAAGCAGAATATCGTGCTATGGCTCATACTACATGTGAGGTTGTTTGGCTGAGATCATTTCTTGAGGAGCTGGGATTTCGAGTGCAATTGCCCATTCCTGTGTACTGTGACAATCAGGCGGCGATTCATATTGCCTCAAATCCGGTGTTTCATGAGAGAACCAAGCATATTGAGGTAGATTGTCACATTGTTCGCGAGAAGATTGACAGTGGTGTGTTAGTTACTCCGTTTGTGTTTACCGGAGCTCAGTTGGCCGATATCTTCACCAAATCATTGTTCAAACCACGTTTAGAGTTGTTATGTAATAAGTTGGGATTTTGTAATATTTATTCTCCAGCTTGAGGGGGAGTGTTAGAATAGTTTAGTCCCACATCGGGTAGTCATGTTATGTAATGGGTCTTGACATATTATAAATAAACCTCTTTATGTGTTAGGGTAAATTAACACCCTATACACTTTTTCTTCTTTCTCTCACAACAACTTTTACTTGCCTCAATGATACATGTGTACATGATTTAATCTCACAGGAACCTGTTCTCTTCTCATTGTCTGTTGGAGAAAACATTGCATATGGGCTTCCAGATGACTTGGTATCCAAAGACAATGTGATAAAGGCTGCCAAAGCCGCAAATGCTCATGATTTTATAATTGCACTCCCACAGGTTTTCCGTCTTCAAGACATCCAAATATATTTTCCTTCTGCTGTGTTTGCTGAATGCCTGAATCTTTTTGTTTAATAAACAGGGTTATGACACACTCGTTGGTGAGCGCGGAGGTTTACTTAGTGGAGGACAGAGGCAGGTAAAATTCCAAAGGGTTTATGTGTGTGTGTGTGTGTGTGAGAGAGAGAGAGAGAGAGAGAGAGAGAGAGAGAGAGAGAGAAGCGCTTTATTACTGAGCTTTCTTTTTGTTTTGTTTTTTGGTCCACACTGAGCTTTGTGAATGTACAGAGAATTGCTATTGCGAGGGCTTTGCTCAAGGATGCACCTATCCTAATACTTGATGAGGTACTCTTACCTTTGGCTTCTTGTTTGTTTTTTATTTTGCTTCTCGTTGAGATATGTGTTCCGAAGACGTTAAAATTTCCCTGTTATTACTATGAAATTGTGTTCATTATCTTATGCTGCTGAGCCTCATATGGACCATGGCGACCACCTCATTTCACATTTGAGTTTTACTGCAGGCAACGAGTGCCTTGGACACAGTTAGTGAGCGCCTGGTTCAGGATGCTTTAGACCATTTGATGAAGGGGAGAACAACATTAGTCATTGCCCACAGATTGAGCACAGTCCAGAATGCTCATCAAATTGCTCTCTGTTCAGATGGAAGGATCAAAGAGCTAGGAACCCACTCTGAGTTATTGGGCCAAAAAGGTCAATATGCTTCTCTGGTTTGCACTCAAAGGCTTGCATTCGAGTGATAATGGTGTATATACCACCACTGCTGTACACAAAAATGGTGAGGCAAAACACTCTTGAGTTAACAAATTTTATGTTTTTTTGCATTGGATTTCTTTTAATTTCTGCACACCAATATTCACTCCCATTTTCCACTGCTTAATGTCTCCTGCAGACGTGCAATTTTGTCAAGCTTGAAAGCAGATCAGAGCTGAGCTCACAAAAGGAGGTTAGATGAGATAATGAGTTAAAACTAGTAGAGCTCGCATTAACTGTTCATTGACTGTGATTTACAACAGCATTTTCATAGTTCTCCACTGCATACACCCAGATTCAGTATGTTGTAAATAAATGTAACAGCTCAAAGTGGAGAAATTAACGAAAGTTATCAATCAACAGGAATTACCATTGTACTACTACTCATCGTTGATCAATTGTACTTGTTATACGGCATGGTATTATTTCATTGTGTCAATGTGAGTTTTGTAGTAAATAGATACTATTTCCGTCTCAAAAAATCTGTCCGGTTTGCAAAATGAGAACTTAAAAATGTTGTATTTTTGTTGCACATAAAAAAAGTTCAATTTTCCCCCCGCAAAGGTACTAGATAACAATGAGTTATCTCAATTTATAAAAAAGTTTGAACTTAAAACAACACTGGTTAAGTTTTACGTTCTCGGTTTGCGGAAGGGACAATCTTTTACGGATGGAGGCGGTATTGTTGGATTACATCAGCTGATGAGATGAGTATGTCATCTGAGGCCTATGATTGTTTATTGCCAAGATTTGCCGGCCCATTTTTTGTTCTAAATTCCATAAGGATAGAGAAAAGAAGAAGAAGCAGCATGTGGGCATGTGGTTTTTGTCGGGGAATTTTAGTGAGGAGAGAATTGACGTGGAGAATATAGGACCGGACCTCATCATTAGGCCGAGTACAGCGATGTTCTACTTCCTGGGGTGAGCTTATATCTTATCCATTTTGTGCCTCTCCTGTTTGTCATTACTACTTATTGCACAGCGTTGTTTCCCTTTATGGGGGCAGCACATTGGGTATGTGATTGATCTGTGTTTTGTCCAGCCAGAAAGTGTATTTTGCCCTTTTGACTTCTGGCTTGCAGTAGGTGAGATGATTTGCTATAGGAAACTGATTTTCGCGATCCACTTTTTATTAATGGTGCTCCAATTTTAACGTGAAGTTACTAGTAACTTTATGAACAAAGTGGAGCGCCCTCAGCAAAAAGTAGAGCGCAAATATCAATTGTATCCACTTTGGTTGCATAATTTGTGGTTACAGTTGACTGTTTTCTGGTTGGCTTGAAAAAAGAAAAGGGAAATGGAATCAAGATGATGGTTTGGTAAGGCCAACCAATTTGTTTGGCTGCCAAGAACATGGTGGTTTTTTTTTTTTTGTCTGTGTGTGTTCCCCCTTGGTCATCAATCATAGTTAACAGCATGCGCCCTGAGGGTATGTTTATCCGATCAAACGATTGTTAAGAAAGCATGTGATCTTAAGATCCTTATGTTTCAGGGGTACAGTTAGGATTTTTGGATAATGAGTTATGTATCCGTAGTTGGGTTTGGGAATGATAAAAAAGACAAATTTCTTAATTTTGATGGAGGTCTTTGCAAAGTAAAAGTTACTAATGATTTTTTTGAGTTGAATGTGCCCCTTCACCCACGCGAGGGTGGGTGGCTATCATTGTTCATTAGAACAAATTCATCATTTTCTCGGGGGACGATGCCTCAATTTGTACAACGGGGTTGCTAATGGTATTGACAATAAGCAAGTATTCACGTTACGTCTCGCCATTAGATACAAATCCCCCTTTCTGTGTTACACAACTATCGATTGAGCAACAAAAAAACTCCCAACCCTAACAATTAGGAACGCAACTTCAGACGCGGTTGTGTTCGGAATCATTCGAAACACATGAGATGACATACGTCTTGGTTCCGAAAACAATTGTGTGGAGGATCGTGTTCTTAAGTTGTATTCACTTTTAGAAACAATTAGGAAAAGGTGGCCCCTGTTGCCGGCCATGTCGAAATTTCTAGTAGGACTCACAAGAATCCCAAGGGAGCAACGTGGTCCTGGCATTAAACAGAGTAGTGGATTTTGGCCTATGTTGGAAAAGAAATCTATTTTTTCATGGTCCCTCCATTACTCATTCTCATGCCCACGGGCAGAGTCACTTGGCTGAAAGTGTGATCATTTGGCCCAGTTAGTTTTCAATGACAAAAAATATACAAAAATAAAATAAAATACTACTTATAATTTTCAATGAAATTCTTTAGTGATTGCATGTTTAGTTCTAGTTAGTTTTTTAATTCGATTGTTTTCTTTCAATTATCAACTGAAAAAAAAAAAAAAAAAAGCCCTTACAGTTAGCAGTTTATGACCCCACTAACTAAAAATTCTCCCAAGCATTTCAATTTCATCCCATTTGGAAAAATGAAAAAGAAGGTTGAATTCTCCAAGTATCAATGGGGTGGAGACAGGAAATGTACCAACCCCGTGTGCTGCATGTTCATTTTGTATAGTGTAATTCCTTAACTTGTTCTTAAAAATTCAGCTCAATCAGCTATCCATATCAATTCATCATTTTCTGTTCAGAATTTGCATTTATGAAATCTAAACAAAAAATTGGACTCATTGATAAAACAATTGCTGATATCCGATCAAACTGATAAAGTATTATTCTTTACATAATAAACGTCTCTGATCATCACTTTTGACTGTGCCAACCATAACATGCTCAGAGGATCAATTTGACATGCCAGGCAGCAAGAGAGAGAGAGAGAGAGACACGCACACGAGGTGCTTCCTATTATACATGTCGATACAAAACTTGGTACACACACAGGACACTAGAATCCACCAAACTTTGTACAAGAATACTGGAGGCAACTATTGAAAACAAGGTAAACACTCCCCTAACAGCAGCTCAACAGCGTTCAACCTAAGAACGTTATACATTAAACACGGAAACCCGAGTGGTCATATTAATACACAAACGGAAGTTGAATCTTCAGCAATTCCAGCCGAATGATCCAATTCCAACGGGGAGTTCTAAGTTTCAGCAGACGAGAGAAGACCTAAGAGACGTGGCAGTGGTGAGATGAGTGCATGATGCCCAGCGTATAACAGATTCGGTTACCATGAGATCAAGCTGATCAAATTCACCCAGCCCAATCGTGCGGTTCCTTTTGCCGTGAATGCCAGACATTCTGTACCCAACCATTCCTTCGGTCTTTTTAACCTCCGCTGCCTTCTGACTACATATTTCTCTCTCTCCATGTCCAAAGCAGAGAGAAGAGTCTGGTAAGGTCAACAGCTTCCCTGAGCTTGCCTCTGCACAAGAGAAGGAATATTTTCAATTGTATCTACATTGCATTTTCGGAAAGTCCGCTGTTTTCAGATAACTTGAGCAAATACAGTATATTTTTTACAAAACAGTTCACCAAACAACCTTTGGGTATTTTGTGGAAAATGAAAACAGAAAACAAACTCGATACCGAATAATATTGACAGTGTATCTTTTTGGTGTTTCCAAAAAATTGGGTTGCTTTCGTAAATTGTACCAACACCAGTTCCCCAAACAAGTTTTCTGTATTGCCAGGAAAAAACAGAAGACAACCAATAAAAAAATACTGGAACACATAAGAAACTACATTACCTTGAACCGAATCTACTCTGGGAATATTGGCCGAGAAATTCAAAGGACAATTCGCTTGTACAGACTCCGAACCCGGGCTGAAGAATGCAAAGCTTGGCATTGAGGAGATAGGGGTGGCGAATTCCAGGGTGTTCGATCCATCGCTGCTACGGAAGGAAAACACACCAGATGCAAAACAAGGAGTTGATGGTTCCACGATGAAAGAGGAAAATGAAGACCTGCAAGTCAATACTGGAGACTGGGCATCATCTATAATAGGTGACCCAGCGCCGAAACTGATGTCTTGATTCCTAGTCATAAAAGAGGTAGAAAATGGAGCCATATCCGATACTCCAAAATGTTGCTTTTGACATTCATATGAACCTTTAGAAAGTGGTGCAGGGTGGCTTATCCAGGTGTGATCTATATAAAACAAGAGAAGTTCTCGTAAGATATTCCAGAACAGGAGATAAGAGGCAGAAGTCAAGACACGGGTAAAAAAGGACACTATATATGGTGAACATTACAGAAAATCCATATCAACGGACACTTGTAACAGTACAAACATGTTGCTTTCATCAAAGGGATCGTCGTCATGTTTTTTCAGTCATAAATCAACATGATATTCGTAGGACCACTAACAAGGAAAAACACACAATCTAACTTAGTAAGATCCACTACTTGAACTAAATCATCTCCGGCTAATGACTCTTTTTGGTAATTAAGTTTTATTAGGCAAAACACTTGCCACACAAAATAAGCATCCCAATACAGAAGGCAAAACTTAGCAACTCGCGAATATCCGGCTAATGACTTTGCTAATGAACTTACCAAAGTAACCACATAACAGTGAATGCCTTCACGAAAGATACCAAGCAAGACAATTTCAGTGCATTAATAGTACAAATATCGCTACCCACCTAGTCTTATATATAGTATGGCTTCATAAATATTGAATGCTTCTTCAATTAAATGAACTCTCTGTCCACTTCCAAGAAAATGAATCTTCCTAACTACATGTAGGGTCTTCTTTTAATGCTTCTAAATTATCCTCCCATTTTGGAAACACGAATGCTAAAATCGTAAAACTACTTTCATATGACCACATGTTTCTCCTAAACAGTAAGCCCAAGCTCCATTGGGAAATCTTATCATAAGAATTAAGTAGCAAAGCATTTGGGTAAAACAGACAATGGGTAACCAGTTTACCTAGAACCTGCTGCGCAGTGAGTCTTTGAGAAGGGTCTCTACACAGCATCCCCCTAATTAATTCCTTAGCAGATTCAGAAACAAAATCCCAGGGATCAGATGGAAACCGCAGGTCAGCTGCCCTAACAGCATCAAATATCCGTGATTTAGTCTTTCCCCAAAATGGTGGCATCCCACTGAGAAGAATGTAAAGAATCACCCCAGCACTCCACACATCGGCCGCCTGATTATAACCCCCTGTCAAGACCTCAGGTGCTATATAAAACGGACTACCAACAGTCCCATGCAAATTCTGACCTGTCCCAACAAAATCCAAATGACAAAACAATAATTTAGTCTTAATTGTGACTTTGTCACTCAATATAAAATGGACTACCAACAGTCCCATGTAAATTCAGGCCTGTTCCAACAAAATCCAAACAGCAAAACAATGATTGTCTTAATTGAGACTGTAGCTAAGAGGAAATTTAAACCATATCTTGATATTTAAACTGTTTTCTAAGAAGATTTTACACTAAATCAAAATTCATAAACATACATTAGACCCTACCTGGCTTGATGTAGGTTGCAAGACCAAAATCGGCCAATTTAATTGGCGAAGAGGAGGCTTTCGTAGATAAGAGGATATTCTCTGGCTTCAAATCCCTATGAACAACGCCATTATCATGACAATATGTCACTACTTGCATCAGCTGCCTAAATAGAACCCTGGCTTTGTCCTCAGAGAATCTGCCATATTTCTCTAACTGGTGGAAAAGCTCCCCTCCCGCACAAAGCTCCATCACAAGATGAACATAGTCGTCCTCCTCGTAAACCGCTTTGAGATCTACCACGTTTGGGTGCCCCGATAACCTAGTCATTATTTCAAACTCAAGTTTGATGCTCCTCACATCTTCCTGTGTGACCAATCTATCCTTGGCTATCGACTTACACGCCAGTACCTCACCGGTCAGCCTATCAGAGCATGCCCTGATTATGCCAAACTGTCCCCACCCCAACTGCTCTCCGAGGGTGTATTGGTCTTTCAAATTTGAGGCCTGGTTTGTGCCCAAGATGGTTTTGTGAAGGCTTGGGACTTTGAAACAATTGCTCAGTTGAAACGACGACTCTTTATTGCTGTTGCTCTTGGCAACAGCCATAAGAAAGTTTAAAACCCAGAAAATGAATTCCAATTGAGATTCAGATGATGATTCTCCCGTCTAGAGTTTTTAGACTATTTCTCAGCACAAGGAAATGCAAATAGTGCACTCAATTGTCTAAAACTTCTGTTGGTACCACTGCCCAAGACGACACTTAAGGTCACAACTGAAAGAAGACTCTGATAAAGACCACGACTTTTAAGTTCTGAAGTCAAAATTCTTCATTTCCTGTTGGTACCCATATACCAAAACATCGCTTAGGTCAAACCTTACAGAAGATTCTAATGGCTAGTGGGTGAAGTTTGACAATAATGTTTAGCCCGAAGCATACGGCGGATCTGGGGGAGTTATTTCTCCAGACAAACCTCAAAAGAAGGAAAGATCAAACTCTAGGCTGCAACTCTTCCATCCCTCTGCTGCATCACTTTGGATCTGACACAAAAATAAATAAAGAAATGAATCACAAACTTGAACTCATGATCTACAAATTGAAAGAGATGGATGAGAACAAAAGAATATAACTATAGAATATAACTATAGAATTTACAAAAGAAAAACTTAGGAAACTCAGAAAGGTTCTGAATTGACAAAATACTTTCCTACAACATAGCTATTTGAACTCAAAACCAAGTTCAGAAGAGAGTTCAAAATCAATAAAGAAAAACTCCCAAAGTTAGACCTTTACTCCAAAACATAAGCAAAAAAAAAATCGGTTTTTTTAACAGATCCATCGAAGGTATCCACTTTTAAACCCTAATCAGCTAAAAACAGAAGAAGCTAGATACAACCCATGTCACCTCCAAGTAACAAGGGAGCTTATACAAGTTACACCCACAAGTTTAGAAACCCCAAATTCCAAAACACCCAACAAAATCACACGAAAACCCATCAATATTTGACCTTGAAAAGAGCAACCCAGATCAACAGTTTTGCAAACAAACACATAACAAGTGAGAAAATGCGTGAATTTCATAAAACCCAAATTCCCAAATAGATTAGAGATGGAGAGAGAGGAAGCTAACCTGGGGAGGGAAGAGAGAGAAGCCTAGAGAGAGAGAGTGAAGCCACAAAGTCCCGTTGGAGGAGTGATTCCGTTTCCCACGAGAGACCTACTTGTGGGCTCTCATGGTTCCCCTCGTGAGTCCGCCAATCCCAACCCACCGTGTGTTTATATGTTTTTCCCGTTGTGGGTTTTGTTTGCTGTTTTTCTTGCTTTGGTTGTTTTCTGCTTTTTGAAATTAAAGAGAGTTTCCTCGGACGTCAAGGCCTAATTTCAATTGGGTTTGCTATGCTTTAGTGCATGCACTCCTGACTTCACCCACCGGTCATCACATGATTTCTCGGTGAATAATTTCGTAAGCAAATCTCGAAACATAATTTTCAAATACAATTCCAAATACAATCGTGTTCGGATAGGAGCGAAAACGCTTGGTACACGTAGATCCGCATACATCGAATACTCCGAAACAAGTGGGTCCGGATTTTAGATTGTGTTATATAACCTTGTGCTCTTTGACTTTTTTGTAATTTGATTTTGATTCCTTTTGTTAAGTAAGCCCCGTGTGATCGTATCAAATAAACAACAAAATAAATTCACAAAGGAAAGCGGCTGACAATCCAAGAAAGTTTCATACACAGTAGACGAACGAGATAGGGAACAAAATAAAACCTCTTACCAAATGTACTCTTTCAGATTCACTAATGTTGTTAAGATTGTCAGCAAATCTGAAAGACAATCAACCATACTACAAGTCCTGAACCAGCAATGAATATTCATAGTAATAACTGAATATTCTTTTTAGTTGGTCGGTAAACGACAAGAAAACGAACATTTACTTGAAAAGCGTTTCGAATTTTAAACTATACACACCATAGGTAAAATTTTGCACATAACCCTCGAAGGACCGAGACCGTTCAGATTCTTTAGAACAACCGCATAAATTCAAACGAAAAATTCGAGAGCTAAAATAAATTCAAATTATCCATGAAGATCGTGCCACGGGAAATAAAATATCCAAAAAAATAAGCTCCAAGTTTGCCGTTGCATTTACGCAAAAAAAAAAAAAAAATGCAATAAATAAGTTCCAGTCCACCGGTCGTCACCTACTGATTTTTTTTTAGGGTGAGTGCTCTCCTAACATGCCAACTCTTTTCTTTTTTTAATGGCAAAAGGAAATGCTCATTCAAATGCCAGGACAACTACCCATAAGGCTATATATAAATGATAGGGTGCGTAATATATAATTTATAATAATTATCACATCAAGTCAAAATAACTTTCAAGCACATTCAAAATTAACTCACCATATTCTAATATAGTATGTCTCATCTTACCTCTTTCTTAGTCTCTGACTCCTTTCCTTTTGTCTTCTTAATCTTCAAAAGCATCATCGTAATCTTTTTCTTACCGATATGATAAAAGGCATTGAAAGTTTAAGTTCATTAAGTGACATGAAAATGAAAAAACATAGAAAGGACGGCACTCAAAAGGGGGTGGCACGAATAGTCTAAATGTGATAGTTCAACCACAATAAGTTGCAAACAAGGATCTGTACCTATTGTTTTGGCTTCCTTTGTATTGTTTATTGATCATTTGTTTCAAACATCATTAGGTCATCCCGAGTAATTTCATGTTTTTCTATGCAAGTAAAACATGGTTCACTGATTACTGTCATTCTAAGTTCGACGAGGTTCTGATGTCAAATTTCCAAATATTGAAAATCATGATACACATTGGGCCCTCTCACTACCCCCATTTATTGCTCTAGATTATTGAACTATGTCTGTTACAAGAAAGGTAGGGAAAGGCTAAATGCCCAAGGAGATTCTCCAGGACAGTTTTGAGTCGTAGTACCTGTTAAAAGCAAAAAAAGAGGAGGGTTTTCGTAACCGAATTATACCAATTACAGAAACAATTTGCCTACATCATGAACCTTTGTAGCGTTTAGACTCTTGTACATTCAGGCTTCTATTTCGTTTCCCTGACAAGTACACATGCATCCTTGCCAGGTTCTTCATGCTATTAACCTTTTCTTGTGAGCTTCATGCACTCCCAAGTCCTAATTGCTTCCGATTCTTAGGGCACAATATCTAACAAGGGAATCTCAAGACCCCTACGAAGATGAAGGAAACACTCCAACTTTGGGAGACTTTTGGGATAGCATGACAGAAATAATGTCAGAAAAGCTATCCTCCAAAAAAGGAAAAGAAAAGAATCAATAATGCAAAATACCGCCAAAATAACTTTCGGTGGAAAGTGGCTCAATTATGGAGCCAGTCAGGATGACACTCTCCTTTCGGTGAAGACTAATGTGTCGATGGGATCTCACGTGTACCCGGCAGGAATCTTCATTACAATTTGAGTGTAATTTGCATTTCATTTGTTTTTCATTTTGGGGCTATATAAATTGAACCCATTTGTTTAGGTTTAGGTAGGTTTTTCAGGATTACCCTCTCTCTCTTAAAATCCTCATTCTCTCTCCTTCCGCTGTACTCTTCTCCCCTCCAGTTGTAATATTGGCTTCGGCCTTCTGAATAATAAGCCAATATTACAACTAGAGGGGGAGAAGAGTACAGCGGAAGGAGATAATGAGCATTTTGAGAGAGAGAGAGAGGGGGTAATCCTGAAAAACCTACCTAAAACTAAAAAAATGGGTTCAATTTATAGCCCCAAAATGAAAAACAAATGAAATGCAAATTACACTCAAATTGTAATGAAGATTACTGCTGGGTACACGTGGGGTCCCATCGACGTATTAATTTTCACCGAAAGGAGAGTGTCATCATGACTGGCTCCATAATTGAGCCACTTTCCACCGAAAGTTATTTTGGCGGTATTTTGAATTATTGATTCTTTTCTTTTCCTTTTTTGAAGGATAGCTTTTCTGACATTATGTCTGTCATGCTATCCCAAAAGTACACATGCATCCTTGTCAAGCTTCTATTTCTTTTCCCTGACAAGTACACATGCATCCTTGCCAGGTTCTTCATGCTATTAACCTTTTCTTGTGAGCTTCATGCACTCCCAAGTCCTAATTGCTTCCGATTTGAAATCAGGCAAAGCGTACCGGTGTGAGGATATTTTCTCTTTGGTCTCTCAACTCCCTCTATCCATCTGTGAACACAGAATGTGATTCAGTTCCCATGTCCCATCTTCATCTACCAAAATGGGTTTAGATTGTTTAACCGATTGGTGCTAATAGAATGTGCAACTATAGTGAGCATATCATCATATAAGACCTATGAGTGGCTGTGTTGTCCGAGAGAGGTTTGTCGTATATTTGTGGCGACCGGAGCTGTCGAAGGTGGAACCCCAATCTTGGTGCCCAACTAGTGATCCAAACAGAACCCGTCAACCCGAATCTCGGAACCCGACTCCACCAGTCCAAACAGCAACTCACGGTCTTCTGTCCCTTCCATTCCTTCAATGTCAGTCACTACTAAACTCTCAGTGACACACTAAGTGTCTTTCAATGCATTTTCCACTTCTGATTTCAAATCGCCAAATGTGGAGTGCAATGATTTCCCCATACCTCAATAGCAGCGTGAAGTGACCCCGATTTGTGCAGTGTTAATTGTTGTCATTGTTTCAATGGCCTTTCCACTCATGTTTTTTTGGACTAGTATCTTTTTGTTTAGTCTTTGAATGGACTTGGGTTGGTGTTTTTTTGGCCTTATCCTGAGTTGATTGTATGCTCTGCTGTTTTGAGCATTGGTTTGAGCTGAAAGGCGATATTTTTTTATTATTAAAGGAAAAAAGGAGGTTGCAATTTTCTTTTTTCTGAGATATACTATTAAATTGAATGCTTATGTGCAAGCAGATGTTCTGTCTGGGGGCTGACAAAACCCTTTTCCATTTCCAGAAAAGGATTCCGCATCTTCGATCGACTCTCTCTACTACTGCTGGCTCTACTATTTGAATTGTTCAAGTCCGACTTCAAATTTGGTTGTCCACTTTCTATTAGTTATAAAAAATTTAGGAAATACAACCAGGTTTGCCCACTTTCTTATGAGTTTTAGCTAATTTGATAATGAAAAAAACTTAAATGAAAGAGTATAAGCCATTATATCTAACCTTACAATAAAAGAGAGTTGAAAAGGTTTGACACTTTTCAATTTGGACCAATTTGCCCTAGTTACCTATCTAACATATCTAGCCTAATATAATATAAATATAATATAATATAATGATTAATATTAATATCTGAACATTAATTAAACCATCCACACCCGCGCCACCGCCGCGGGCCCCACCGGAGGGCCGCCGGACGCCGCCTCGAGATTTCGGAACCACCATAGCAATGTATGAACACCGTGCAATACTTACCCGAGCTTAGAATAGTGTTTGATGTAGTTTTCCGGAAACCCGAAACCTTAATAAATTATTGCATAGATAAGAAGTTATGGTGGATTGTGGTATTGGTATTCATGTGTAGGTGAAGAATTATGCGATTAATAAATTTATTGGAATAATCGTAGTTTATGTAGTAATTATATAATATTTAAATACGTAAGGATTTGGATTTAAAATGTAAATGAGGAGATATTTTCTTTTAGCAAAAAAAAATGGTTACTACTTATAAGCTAATCTCAAAATATATTATTGGCCATATTAGTCTCATATCACCTCATTATAAAGATCTAATATTAAATATTTATTGTATTTTGTTTTAAAAAAAATAAAGTTAAGGAAATACTAAATTTAGTAATATGCACTTTCGAATAAAAATTTGTTTGGAAAATCTATGACTAATAATATGGTAGTTAAAGATAATATTTTCAATAGAAAATTAGTGGACATGTTTTATAAATTCTAAATGTAAGAAATAGGCTTAATTTTAAGTGTCGTAATTAATTGTTTGACTAGATATTTATTTTGTGATAATAAAGAAATAGAATAAATGATTTCGAGAATACTATATAAGTTGATATTATCAGTTTGGTAAAAGAAAAAGGAAAAATATTATTTTTTAAGATAATGATTTTATTCAAACTACCGTATGCTTATTTTGACTTATTCGTCAATTAATATTTAATAAATTAGAATATTGTTATCTTAGATATTGTATTTGTGAGTTTTGTATACTGTTGATTGTTACGTGGATTATTGTAATTTGAATTTCTACGGGTGTGTTTGGTAACCTTTTCAGTTTTCAGTTTTCAATTTTTAAAAAACTAAACATAGAAACAAGTTTATGTTTTCATAAAAACAAAAACAAAAAACATATTTGGTAATAATCTTTTTGAAAAGAACAAAAACTGAAAACACAACAACATGTTTGATAGTATCGTTTTTGTTTTTGTTTTCATTCTAAAGTTTTGATGACACCTATCGTCGTGACCGTTGAGGACTTCTAAGACGTAGACATGGCCCCTTAACATTGATGTTCCACATTGAGAGTCTCATATTCTCTTACTTGCTATTTTTTAAATAAAAAAATCAACTACTTCCGTGTATAATTTTTTAAATTTTTTTGCACCAAATTAAAGTATTAAGGCCATGAGTATAGCCTAGCTAACTAACCACCTGTAAAAGGGCGGCGAACTTTGAGAGTGCCTCGGACACAGAAATTGTAAAGGCAGGGCATTAGTAGGGTATTATGGTCTTTTACTAAACATAGTGAGTTAAGCAATTGAGATTAAGGAGGTTTTAGCAGCTATTGTAATCAAGATATAAAAAATTGGTGGGAAGTCCACTGTAGCATGTTTGTAACCCACTAAGTCCACTAATCAAATCTCTAACCCACTAAGTCCACTAATAGGTATTTTGTAACCTACTAAGTCCACTTCATTTAAAAGATAAATAATCCCTGACAGATTTACCCTTCCATTCAAATCCCATCCATTTAGTCTATTATCTCTGCATTATCCCTTCTAATTTTGTACTTATCCTTGAAACCCACAGGTATCTCTCTCGTCTCTCTCTATTTGAAATCACGTCACGTTGTACTTATATAACGTTATATAACATTATATTTTTTACTTTATTGAATTGGTCCGCGCAGCGGCCTCGAGAAATCGGGAAATAACAGTTATGTTGGATCAGTTTCGTATCTAACGTTATTGTACTTATATAACGTTATATAACATGTATATTCTGCTTTGTAGAGTTACATATTGATTTCAACTGCTTTGTTGAATTTTTTTTGAGTTTCGCTGCAACAAATAACGTTATATAACATTATATTTTTACTTTATTGAATTGGTCCGCGCAGCGGCCTCGGGAAATAACAGTTATGTTGGATCAGTTTCGTATCTAACGTTATTGTACTTATATAACGTTATATAACATTGTATATTCTGCTTTGTAGAGTTACATTTTGATCTCAACTGCTTTGTTGAATTTTTTTTGCGTTTCGCTGCACAAAAACTCTCATATAACATTATATTTTTACTTCATTGAATTGGTCCGCGCAGCGGCCTCAATGACTTGGTTCTAGTAACAATAATACACACAAATAATCGTTATACATGAGATTTTATCCTTTCTAACTCTAAAAAAATAAAAACAGGAGATCTCGTAACCTTATAGGTTATATGGTTATATATTCAGATCATATATAACTTTATAGGTTTTTTTGTTCTGCTTCTTATTTATGCAACCATACATCTTCACAGAACAAAATGACATTTTATAAACAACCAACAGGAGAGTATATAACGTTATATAATGTTACACAATAACATATGAATGACATTATAATGTTATATGTTTACATCCGGGGGTGTGGGGGCGGGAACCCCCACGGCACAAAGTTGTGCCGCAGTTCGGGGTGCGGTTTTACTAATTCCTTGTCCCTGTGTTTCAGACATAGTAATTATTTTCTCAATGCAGTTGGGCTTTACATAAATGTAAAATATTTTAAAAAAAAGACTAGCACAAAATTCAATTAAGTAGGGACATCACTGGTATCAACTCCAGCACACTCTTGGAAGCAGAGAACTGAAGGTACCATCCAAGCATTTCAATACCTTCTCCTTTGTTGCTAGGAATCAGATTAGATTACCACCAAACATAAGGAACTGAGATTGAGACGACTTGTTATCCGATCTCGAAACGGTGATGTCACCGTCAACGGCGCTATACGGAACCGGTGGGTCGTCGTGTTCTTTGTTTCGCGTAGCGGAGACGACGACAAAGATGACGTGTCGGATACCGGCGATGTGTCAGATGCCGGCATCGGAGATGAAATTTCAGGACGATCCCATTCACCGGCGGCGGAGAAGGAAGAAGGTACAAGCGGTTGGAGGTTCTTGCTCGAGTTTCTTCCGGCGACGTGGAACAGCGGTGTATGGGAGTTGTGGGGGGGAGGCGGCGACGGGAGGTGTGGGGGGGAGGCGGCGACGGAGGTGTGGGGGGAGGCGGGTCGCTGTTCGTTCTGAGATTTTGGGGGGAGGGGGGGCTGGGGGGGAAGGGGGGAGGGGGGGAGGGTTTTGTAGAAGAATTCGGGAGAGATCTTAGGGATTAGAAATTTCAAACGGGAGAGATTTTAGGGATTAGAAATCAGGAGAGATTTTAGGGATTTTAGGACAGATTTTCGGGAGGGTCTTAAAAATAGGGGTATATTAGACTAAACAGGTTTATTATATCCTGATTAGTAGGTTAGTGGACTCAAGAGGTTATAGAATTTAGAAGTGGACTTATGGAGTTTGGGATATGGTACAGTGGACCTGGGGAAAATTCTCCCATCAAGATAAGTCGAAAGCTAATCTGATTATAAAAGGGGGATTCCTGGTGGAGCCATCGTTGCTCTTCCCGCAGCCACCGTTGCTCCTCGCGGAGCCACCTGGCCTCTTCTCGCTCGTAATAGGAGGAGGAGAGAGAGAAGCAAAGGAGAGGTTTGGAGAGAGAATGGTTTGGGGAGGCTTTGGAGATTGGGACGGGGGAGAGGTTAATGGATTCTAGGAGAAGAGGAGGAGGAGGGTGAGGTGGTCTGGGGAAGAGAGTGGGGTTGAAAGGGAGTGGTAGAGAGGAAGACAGAGACATGAGAGAGAGAGAGAGAGAGAGAGAGAGAGAGAAGGTGTGAGTGTGAAGAGATTTTATTTGGTCTGATGATATTCATCGGGTTTGATCGACGGACCGAAGTTCTGTTTTGAAAACAGTGTAAAACTCCATTTTTTAGTTTTCATAATTTCGTGAAATTCTAAAAAGGTTTTTTAATAACAAAAAAGTAAAAATATGTTACCAAACAAGTTTTCTTTTTTAGTTTTCAAAAAAGTAAAAATAAAAACTGAAAACTAAAAATAAAAAGGTTACCAAACACCTCCTACGTAAACGTAGAAATTGGACAATAGGTACCCTGGGGGTATTCGTGGCCGAATTGAAACTGAATAAACGTTAATAAAGCAATTGTCACAAAAGTGATGAGTGATTGGAAATTGTGCGCTGTGTCATGGTTGGAAATTATTGGGAGAAAAAGATTCTCGATGGAGGAGAATCTTAGAAACTATTAAATACAAGATAAATTCATAAAATGCTACATGTGACTGCGTGTTGAAATTGTTGTATAATTTTGTGTTATTTTATTAAAATTACAAATTGTGGTATATAAAGCACTTCCACGGGCACCAAATCTTCGTGCTTGCACGACGGACAAAACCTAGTATTAGAAAAATGCAATAACGAGTATTTCTGTACATTTAATGGAAATCTCAATAGGGTTAAACTTGTGAATAGGCTTTCTTTCAGCCAGAGGCACTCGAACTCGACACCAAGTGTGGAAACATCCCGTACTACCTCGGGTACAAAACAAGAAGATTTACAAAATTTTGAGCGGACTATTTTATATTATATTATATATATGTAAAGGAGTATTAACTCATCTTTTTCTTTCTTTTTTTTTTTTTTTGGCAAAATACAGGTAACCTCCCTGTGGTTAGAAGGTTTGGCACATCACCTCCCTGACTTTAGGAAATAGCCAATTCCCCATGGTTTTGGATTAAACTGCTATACTAACACCGTAAACCAAAAAAATGTTGAATGACTGTATTACCCTCTGTTTTGTTTCATGCTCTTTTCCACTTTTTCCTCTCTCATCCATTACAGATGACAACTATTAACCTAATTAAACCATACATTAACTAGGAATTTTTTTATTTTCAACTTATTTTCAATGTAACCAAAAACCAGCTACCCCAAACCTTCGTCCACATCCTCCTCATCTTCTTCTTCTTTCTACAGCAGTCTATCCCAAATTCCCATCACCCACGGTTCTTCCACTCCTGGCAAATCCCTCCAAGCATGATACAAACCCAATTGATTTCCATTTCTACTTCTACTCAATTTCTGTACTACTAAACAAACCAATGATAGGATTCGACAACCAATAAGAATCCCACCTCTACGCATCCCAAGAACGCATGGAAACCCTACTCCTTGACGATCCCTCCCCCACCTCCTTCGGCGGCGGCGGCACTCGCTTCTCCGATCCCCTGTCCTCCCTTTGCCGAGATCTCAACGGACGAATACGACTACCCTCGTCGTCATCTCCGACGACTACGATGACGGCGATTGCCTCTGCTTATTTTTTAATCTAGAAAAACTACTGAACCCATCACTCAAATCAACATTGCAATTGACGGTGGAGTTCTCCATGACTGGGTCGGGGGTGGCGTTGGTTTGGTTGCGGCGGAAGTGGCTCATGAGGTGCAAGGGTTGGAGATGGTGGTGAGGTTGGTTGGTGGCCTAGGGTTAAGGAGGAAGAGGGTGGCTGGCTGGCGGCACTGGAAAATGAGGGATGGGCCATTCCTGGGTGTATATATCTTCCTTCTTTCAGATGGTTCGGGTTCTCAGGTTTGCAAATTAATTGAAGAAGATGGGAAAAGGGCATTGCAGTCCTTCCGAATGAAATTTTGGTTTTGGTTTTAACTTACACTCACTTCCAACTCTTAAAATATGCGTGTGTGATCCACTCTACGGTAACTTAGATGGAGTTTTTAATGGTAGGTAGGTAAAGTGCAGAATATTCGAAACCACGAGGTGGGGGAATTGGCTATTTTCGAAAGTCAGGGAGGTGATGTGTCAAAGCTCCTAACTATAGGGAGGTAATCTGTACTTTATCTTTTTTTTTTTGCTCCAGGGTGGGTAGTTTCCCAAACCCAAGAGCTTGTGGGACTTATCCCAGAGCCGGCCCTTTGTCTATTGGTACCAATCTTTAAAGACGCATTCACCGCGCTTGGCTTCTACAGGCCTCCTCATAATCGGATTAGTTCCTCAAACATTGATTTCAAGAAGAAAAGACGGGATTTCTTTTCAAGATCGTCATAGGGTTATTTAAAGTGTATTCTTGGAAATTTAATAATTTGAAATTTCAATATTGAATAAATAAATTGGAATGAAGAGAGACCAGAGAGTAATATAAAAGACCAATGACTACATACTAGTAAAGAAGTCGTCTGCTCTTTATTTTAGGACTTACTGATCTCGTTTTCCTATGAACTGTTAAATCACTAACATAATTAGCTAAAAATTGGATTGAATTAATTAAATGATTATTTTTGACGTTTACGTTTACGAATTGTATTTGCGAAATAAATTGCACGGCAAAAAGTATGACCAAAATTTTAAAAAGTTACTTTATAAATATATAGGATAGTGACAATGCCAAAACTGTTTTTGTTGATTCCAAAACTCCAATGCATTAAAGTCTTGTATACTAACACTAGAGTTCGGCACCAACAAAAACAGTTTTGGCACTATCTTTTCTCTTATAAGCAAGAAAGAAGAAGAAGAAAAGGAGTAAATTTTTTTCCTGCATTTTCCGTCCTTATTTCTTACGTAATTTTTTATTTTTTCTCGTCAAGACAAATGAAAAAGGGAGACTTCGCAAAAAAATCCCTCATATTTACATTTTTTGATCTCAAGGATAAACACCTTTTGCAATCAAACATAAAGAAAAATGTACCTATAAAAGTGCCTAAAAGAAACCCATAGGGTACCATATGGAAGTGCCTAAAATCCTATGATACCCTAGTGCGTAAAACCCTAGGGTACCCTATGAAAGTACCAAATCACTAAAATTCTATAATAAGAAAGTGCACCTTAAAATCCTATAAAAGTACCTAAATATGTTTTGACGTTATAGCTAAAAAACTCAAAAAGTTAAAAAAATCTCTACTGAAAATTACTGGTGTGTGGTTGGGAGTTTAATTTAGTTTAGTTTTGGTAGTAAGTGGAGAGAGAAATAGAGTAATGATTGAAAACAGGAGTAATAATTGGAGAGAGATAGTTTAGTTTATTTTACTGACGTGCTTATCCTAAATAAAAACTATTTTACCCTCCTAGCTAATTTAAAGTACTCCAATATGTGACAATAATAGTACTAGGAACTTGCGAGGGTAGTTGAGGAATAAAACACTCAGGGGTGTTCCACTTTCCCTTCTTTTTCTAAACCCCAGTTTTCTTCAATTTTCAAACTCAAATATAATGAAAATGAAAAATAATTTTTTGATTTTTTTTGCACCGTATTAAAGATCTCAATGAAATCTATCAAACAAGATCCATATTGGTAGGAAAATTATTTGCGTAAACACATGATTTTTAGGCTTGAATTTACCTTCATTTTCTAAAACCTCATACTGTATTTGGTTTGGTGTTTGAATTTTTTTTTGAAAAATATTAGGGGTAATAAGTAGAGAGAGATAGAGAGAGAAATGTTAGGAATAGGAGGAATCTAGGGAGAATCTAGGGGGAATATTTTGAAAAATTATTTTTGAAAGAGGAAGAGAACAAGGCATCAGTTTTTAAGAAACTGGAACGGGGCCTCACACGCACACCGCCCCGAAACCCCTTCAGTCGTAAACTTTACGCATCTGATCAAACCTGAAACCCAAAAAAAAAAAAGAAAAAAAAAGAAGGAAAATATAAAATCAGAAAATACTGAGTAGAAATCAATCAGCCCCTCTGATGTAATTTCCCTTCTTCAATCCGTCTTCCCCACCGAGTCGAGACACAGACCATCACATCACCCCTCTGCAACCAATATTAGGGTTTCTAAATCTCTCCATCACAACCCCACCACCAACAATTTCACACGCATTACTCACTCTCTCTCTCTTCCTCTCTAAGTCGCCTCATCTCGAGAATCACAGGCCCTACCGGCCGTTGATCCGAACCACTCCCTGTGATGATCACATCTGAAACACTGCACATCCATTGATATTCACGCGCAGGGGAGGATACTCGTAACTCCGAATCGATTGTATTCAGTTATCGATCATGGATGTAGAAGGCAACAAGCGCGTGTTCCAGCGGCTAGGGCCTTCCACGACCGACACCAGAAACCAGAAGGTCTGCTTCAACTGGCGAGCGGGCAAGTGCGACCGCTTCCCCTGCCCGTACCTGCACCGGGAGCTACCCCCGCCCCAACAACAGTACGCCCGCAACGGCACGTCGAAACGACCCCACGGCTTCGCCGCCGACGAACAGCAGATGCCCCGCAGAAACCCTAATTTTAGCAACACCAGTTCTTCGAGCTGGGGACGGGGCTACGGAGGAGGAGGAGGAGGCGGGGGGAGGGGAATCGTCCTGAAGAAGACTGAGAAAATTTGTAATTACTGGGTACAGGGGAATTGTAGTTACGGGGATAGGTGTAGGTACTTGCATTCGTGGACGACTGGCGACTGCTTTTCGATGTTGACCGAGCTTGAGGGACACCAGGAGGTAATGTGGTAATTGTGTGTCACTTGAGTTTTGGCTTGTTGTTAAGTTATTGGTTTTGTAGTTTGATTGACACGGGTTGGCGTGGTGAAAAGAGTTTTGTATTGATTTATAGGCTTCGACATGATAGAGAGCTGAATTCCGTTTCTGTTTGTTGAATTTATGTTGCTTCTTGCTATTGGGTTTGTTGTGTTTTGGAAAGGTCTATTTTTAGGGACTCCAGGAGGTAATGTAGAAAGAAGCCCATCATGTGATTGTGTGTCCTTGAGTTTCAGTTGTTTTTGGCTGCTTGTTATATGATCGGTTTTGTAGTTTGATTGACACGGGACGGTGCGGCGAAAAGAGTTATGTATTGATTGTATAGGCTTCAATGCGATAGAGAGCTGTATTTGGTTTTGTTTGTTGAATTTATTTGCTTCTTGCTATTGGGTTGGTTGTGTTTTGGAGAGAGTCTATTTTTAGGGGACAACAGGAGGTAATGTAGAAGCCCTCTTCAGTTTAGTCTTTTTTGATAGCTCTGGTGTCTGTGCGAGCTTGCGCGCGTCTTGACTAATCCTGGGACCAACCCCACCATCCACTTGTGGGGCAGTTGGGGCCCAATTAAAGCCGGGTAATGCCTGTGTGGACTTGGCCCCATAGGGCTTGATAACAGGTGGGAGTAAGCCTTGACACAATAGAGCTGAATTTGGTTTTGTTTGTTGAATTTATTTGCTTTTTAGTTCTTGGCTTCTTGCTATTGGGTTTGTTATCCATCAAACTATTGTGTATCTCTTGCGTTTCATTCCTTTTTGGCTTAGTTGTTAAATTGACACTGGATGGTGATGTAAAAAAGGGTTTGTACTGACCAAGGTTTTAAAAACCGACCCTGATGAACCATTTCTACCGGTTTAGCGGTGGGATCGAAAATAGCGGGGTGACCCAGCCGGTTTTCGATACGGAGTGCTCTGTAGCGGTTTTCTTCACTGAACCAGACCCGTCCTGTCAGTAGCGGAAGAAAGAAACAGAGCCACAAATAAATGACGGCTGATTTGGCGGGTGCCGTGGTGATTTCAGAAAGAAAGAGAAATTTATTTGCTTCTTACTGTTGGTTTGTTATCTTTCCAAAAGAGGCTAAGTTTAGAAATATTTTTTGGGTCAATTTTTGGTCTTCATGTGCATGTCCTTTTTTGGAACAGCTTGTTAGTGGAATTGCTATGCCATCTGGATCAGATAAGCTTTATACTGGGAGTAAGGACAAGACTGTGATGGTTTGGGACTGCCAATCTGGACAGGTTGGTGTTATGTTAAATACAAGGCTTCATTTATTTTTCCCCCTTGTTTTAATGTCAAGCTTATGGAGGGTAGCAGAATTGATGAAATTTGGTGATATATTTGTGATTTCTTTAGTGTGCAGGGGTGATTAGTTTGGCTGGCGAAGTAGGTTGTATGCTTAGTGAGGGTCCATGGGTATTTGTCGGTGCACCAAATGTTGTCAAGGTAAGGTGGGAGGCTTATTTTCCAATCTGTTGGTAAGAGTTGTAGTTTATTAATTCCTTGGCATAGTTCTTGACCTACTTGCTGGTTGTGTTAGCCTAGTAGTAATTCGTCTTCATGGTTCTTTCTGATGGTGATATTGCAGGCATGGAACACCCAAACCACTATGGACCTGAGTCTTAATGGACCGGTTGGACAAGTCTATGCCTTGGTTGTGGGAAATGATTTACTCTTTGCGGGGACACAGGTGAGCTTTTTACTATGTGCATGTTTTGATTCTTTGTAGGTTATTCATAGTTCCTGGAATGAAAATTGTGTCGTGCTTCTTGGAACCTGTCTTGAAAAAGCCCTTGCATGGTGGTTCTATCTTTCTTCCCTTTCACTCTGTTTTGGCATTATCATATTTTCTTTCCTCCGTAAAACTACTAACAAAAGCTTATTCTGCAGGATGGCACTATATTGGCATGGAGATTTAATGCTGTTGAAAATCGCTTTGATCCAGCTGCTACACTTAAGGGTCACACTCTTGCTGTTGTCACATTAGTTGTTGGAGCTAATAGGCTGTACTCTGGTTCCATGGATCAATCTATAAAAGTCAGTGGTAGACTTGTAAAGAGATATGCCTGTGCTCCTGTTATTTCTGATTCTTTATATAGCTTAGGAATTTTTTCATCCTAATATTAGATTTAGGGATTTCTTGCCATTTGCCTTTATTGCTTCTATTTTGCTTGTAGGTATGGAGCCTTGAAACTTTGCAGTGTGTACAAACGCTGTCGGAGCATAGTTCAGTCGTGATGTCTGTTCTTTGTTGGGATCAGTTTCTTTTATCATGTTCCTTGGACAAAACCATTAAGGTTTGTGGCTCCTCCTTATAATTTACTACATGAATGTGCACATGGAGATTGAGACACAAATATTTTCTGTTGCCGTGTTTGTGTAGGTTTGGGTTGCAACTGAAAGTGGGAACCTGGAAGTAACATATACACACACTGAAGAACATGTATGTCTGCAATTTATGTCCTCTGTCCTTTCTTTGTCCACATGTGTCTATAAACTGTTCTACTCAGCTTATCTGAACGAAAAGTCACGTCTTTAAGTAAAACATTTACTTATCACCGAAGTATTGTTCAGTGGTTCATAGTTGTCAGAATCGTACTATTCGATACGATTCGGTGGGTAATTGATACGAATAGGCTGCCGAATCGGAAATAACTGAGAATCGTAAGTGAAGATTTACGATTCTTATCGTACGATATGATTCGATGGGTAATCGATACGAATAGGCTGCCGAATCGGAAATAGCTGAGAATCGTTCGTGAAAAGGATTCACTTAAATTTCCGAAATTCATTTTTTACTCTTGTTTTGCTTCTTTTGTTGTTTGAAAAGGATTCAAATATTTTTTTAAGGTCTAGTATTGTTATATGTCATCTTTTGTCTGTGTTATATGGATAGATAATAAGAAAAAGAGATTTATTACAAGAGTGAATCGAAAATGAGGAAGATAAATGAAATATAACAACCCTATAGACCTTCTAAGCGTTTGTTTTGTACTTATAACTCATTCGTACAAAAAGAACCATAAGTAGGCTTTACGAATCATCATCTCTTGGTAGTTAAGCAACTTACCTAATACTCCACGTTATTATCAAATCATCATTTAGAAGAAAGTTTTTATTGATTTAGGCATAAATCTTTCATTTGTAGTATATATTGTTGTTACCCTAATCAATAAGCATAGGTTTCTATGCATTATAGAAGTCATGACCGAATCAGAGCGATTCACGATTCGATTCACGATTCGAAAAATGACCATTTTGATTCTCGATTTGATTTACGATTTGACAACTACTTGGTATAAGTATTCTTACAATAGTTTCATGCAAGAAATCAAAAGTAATGAAATCCAAACCGAGCCCTGTATGTGTGTGTGTGTGTGTATATATATATGTATGCATTTTCATTTTAGTTGGTGTGCATGTGCGGACTTATTTTTAGTATCTCTAGCATCTGTGTTTTTTTAAGCTTGATTACTGTTTCTTTATGAGCTGAAAGTGGGAGTCTGTTGTTGAAGTCTTGGTTCTGGTAGAATCTTTCCATTTCTATAGAACATGATCGAGTGTACTAACAAATTACTTCACAAAAAAATGCGTGGGTGCTGTGAAATTGGCTGTAAATAGTTCCTACTCTCTCTCTCTCTCTCTCTCTATCTATCTATATATATATATATATATATATGTATGTATGCATATGCATAGATAGATAGAAATTGCTTTCGATAGATACATCTCGACTCTTGTATAAACACGTCTCTGTGAGTGCCAGCATGTGTTTGTGGTGAATCATTAGACGGAGCGAGACCAAACCTCCGTCTAGCTAGTTTATCTCGACTCTCGTATAAGCACATCTCTGTTAGTGCCTTTGTGTGTTGGGGGGAACCAGTTGCAGTTTGAAAGGCATCAGTCTTATCCTGCTAATTTTTGGGTGCACAGGATAGGTTCACACAGGTAATGCATTCTATTTTGTCTGGCTGTCTGCTATTAGTCCATAGTGTGATGCTTGAATGCTTCTCAAAACAGTATATGCTAGGGAACTTTTTAATTGTCAACCATATCCTTCTCCACAGGGGAAGTTATTTGAACTATAACCACTTTTACCTGTTAAGGCACTCATATTGGGTGTGCTTTGTGCTCAGGCCAGTGGTTTGAACATTGGACATTGGGACGTCTCTTGTTTGTTGAAGTTTATTTTCCTTATACAGGGCAGAACTGTGTCGTGTCCAGTTGTGTATTTAGGTACATCCCATTATATATTTGAATGCAAAAATTTAGTTAAATTTGACCATCTTTCGCATGCATTGTATTTCCCTTACCAGTACATGATGTAACGAGAAAGGAATAATGTGTAGTGTACCCAAAGAGATGAGTATTTCTGAACTCAGAGGGCATGTTATCTAATAACTATTCTCAGAGAAGTCGACATGGTAAGAGTAGAAGCCATCCACTCTGATTCTCAGATTATCAGGAAACCTGACAGTCTGACACTAATCAAAGTTTGATCGTAGTTTCTTTTCTTGTTAGATTGTTATCATAAATAATCCTTGTGGTTAAGACTTTTAATTGTGTTATCTTGGGGTATAATATTTTGAGTGTTTTGGCTGCAGCTGTAATAAGAAAAACTGTTGGTTGACCGTACCCGCGAAACTCCAAGCTCTTCCACGGCATGAGCATATGTTCCCATGACACGACCTTTCATTAATCATGAGGTTTTGGCATAAGAAATTAAGTTGGTGGATGAGAAGCATACAAGTTGTCTTGGTGAGAAGGACAAGCCCTATGTCCCAAACATTATGCATGGGTGGCACAACCTCCTTTTAAGGTCTCCACCATGGAAGAACAAACCATGATAAATTTCTCATAAAAGCTTGCTTCTCGTCTTTCTCTTCATCCAACATTGCTGGTGCTTGCTTGCATTTCCAATGTCTGCAATCATTGCATGAGGCTCCATGCCATCTGACTCAACCAACATTCCACAACACCCATAGCCTCATAGGATTTGAATGCGGGGTTCATTCTCCTTCCCAACATGACCTTTCCGAAAATCGTTATTGTTGTTACTGTCACTATACTAAACTCGGTTTAATCCCTTATTTGTTCCCTTTCAAGGATGCTTTTAATGGTTACATGCTACTTTGGATAGCAGATTTTCAACTGATTCTTTATGCTTGAGTGATCCGGGAATATAACTCTTGTGGAGGTGATATAGGATAGTTCATACCGGCTTAACGAAAAGAGAAGGTTCCTTGAAGTGTTGAATTAACAGTAGCAAGTTCGGTCGGTTGTTTTAAGTCTTATGATGTTCTATGTAAGAGATGCATTTATTCACTTTCCGGTTCCTACTTATCAGACGAAGTTGTGGTCAAAGTTCGTCATCTCCTGAGCTACATGTCTGACAGGGCCGACTCCAGTAGTTGCACCATTCAAGCATGACCATGAGTCATTGTCAATGTTAGGAAATCATGATCCACGTGGACAATTAATGTTCGTTTATGGTTCTTGCACAATTTCATTGGCTAGATTGTTTTATTCCCCATGACGTGTATACTTGCACTTCGTGGTACTTGTTTTGTGTGTGTATTGGCTGTTCTTGGAAGTGATAAGTAGTTCCTCTTTCAAGCTTATTGTTAAGGGGCTAAGTAGATGCATTTTCCCGAAGTTACAGTTTGGAGGATCGTACTGTACTGCTCAGTAGGGGAATTAGCTTTCCTCCAGTTAGTTTGTGGTGGTGGTTAAGATTTGTGGGGAATGCAGATCTTCTAAATAATAGCATCAGGATCGGTCTTTATATATCACTTGATAGGACGACTGATGGAGAATTCCTGGTGTAACCAAGATGAGCTAGGGTTACATGAAAAGTATGTAAATGCTGAGTGCCATTGAGCTTACAGTGTTTATGTGATCTTCTCCGCTCTCCAATGGATACCATTTAGTTGATTAATATAATGTCCAAAATCTTGCCTGCGCCATTTTCTTTTATTTCTGTGCATTGGGGATTCAACTTCACTATCTAATATCCAAAGTTACTTGTGTCACTTTAGTTATAGCTATGTTTTCGGTGACAACATTTAGTTCAATGGGATAAGCTGGCTGTTACAGGGACTGCTTACGCTTTGCGGGATGCATGATTCAGAAGCCAAGCCAGTCTTACTCTGCTCTTGCAATGACAACTCTGTGCGCGCCTATGACTTGCCATCGTAAGTTTTCCTTTGAATATTGTTTTGTTTTCCTGGTTGTAAGCACAAGTTGGCTGCTTAATTACTTCCATTCTCTTTCTTCTTTCGTTTGAGTGAATTTTCTTCTTTGGTGTAGATTTTCCGAGAGGGGCAAAATATTTGCAAAGCAAGAGGTTCGGTCCATACAGGTTGGTCCAGGTGGCCTGTTTTTTACTGGTGATGGAACTGGTAAAGTGAGAGTATGGAAATGGTTAGCTGAACCAACCGCCAGTACAGCTACTGCTCGTTGAATAATGTCGCTGTCCATCTTCACCATAATGTAGTTTTTCCTTTTTATTTTCAATTTTTTAACCAGTTCCTTGTATTTACGAGCTTGCGATGGGGAATGAGAAGACAATAATTTCAGTTTTGAGTATTTAATGGTTAGTTGTTTAGTTGATTTGGAACCATAGTTTCCAGCCATGATGTACTTGTAATTGAACTTATTATAATTGAGAAGCGCTTTGGCAATAAAAGCTTTTGCTCAGGATTCCGGCTCGACTTCTAGTGTGAGTGTTTTCAACCAGACCGTGTTGTGGCTTATTCTGTGGCTGTCTCTCTCTATTGTTGTTCTGAGTTTCAGTAAGAGTCTGCCAACTGCAGTTTATAGCAGGTGGCTGTAGGAAACTTGGAGAAAAAATGAGTCCAGATTTTTTGGTTTGTTTGGCTCAGATTAGTATTTGGACATATCTGTCGTTTTTTTCGTGTGGAGTGAGGAATAAAAAAAAATTGGATAGATAGAAATACTATGACATGCCAAAATTCAATGAGTACATGAGAATTAGTTTATTTAACTTTGAGATATAATTATGTTCGGAAGTGCTTTCAGAAAAAACAAAAAGTCGACTCTATTGTCCGGAAATATTCCTCTCTCAACTTTCTTTTGCATGTCTAGGTTGTCAATAGAAGACAGGAATCGGGCAGTTCCATGAATATATTACGAGACTTCATACTTACAGAAGAACCAGTTGCAATGACCCAAACATGATATTTGAAGGATTCAAGATTCTCCGGCAGCACTGATGAGAGTCTTTGAAGCAAAGATCTGCTTTCACTATTTCTGTCCCAAGGATCAACGCAATTCCCGTAACATAAGTTGAGCTTCCACAAGGAACTTCTGTTTTAAGGCTAAATCTCATTGACATACATTTTTATCGGCAAAAACTTAAAAGAAAATCTGAAGAAAGGCCCAATTATCATCGATATACCGATCGCTTGGAAATCTGAAGAAAGGCCCAATTATCATCGATATACCGATCACTTGGAAATGTGTGCAAATAAATATCACCTGAATTTCCGTTTGACCGGAAAAAAAAAAAGTATCACCTTTCTCAGTATATCACTTAGGGAGCATCCTCTCTCCTCCGCTGCCAACACAAACATGAAACCCTGTAAGTCTTGCAGGTGCTATAAAACAAATTTAACTGAATTTCCGTTTGACCGGAAAAAAATAAAACAAATTTAACTAAGAAGTTAACTCTCCTATCTGAATAAAAAAAAAAAAAAAAGTAGCGAAGACGCGTAAATTGGTTCTCATCATCCCAACACAAAAGCTTAATCAATGCTAGTACATCTGAACACAAAAGCCCGGTATGAGTGTGGCATAAATATTTTCAAGCTCAGATTGCTTGTTGAAAGCAATTTCCTTCATCCGGCTAGCTTTTAGCTGATCAAGCCTTTCAACTTGTACCATAACCAGCAGTTACTATGTCATACAACTTAAGTCCTGCACGGTAATGGAATTCAGTTTCCTGCTCTATCAAATCCAAAGCAAGAGCCCCGGGGATGGTCACTTCATCTACTGCAGCTGATAAGTTATGAGTAACGGGATCAAACAAACTCCATTCTTCTTGAGGGACATCCTTTAGATTCCAAAGATCAATTAGCTGAGTCCCTAATTCTTCAAGCTGTCGGGGCAAGATGCACGTCAGAAGAGTATCCAAAATTATACGCGGCATTCATGTATCTACATTTGCTGAACACGAGCTCAGGGAAGTCACACGTTCTGAGTCACGAAAAGAAGATTTATCCATCGTGAGAAGTGAAAGCAAAGAGCTCATATTTCAGAACATCAATTAGTAATTAAACAAAAAGCTTACCATTTGGCAAAGCAACAAGAAAAGCTAGCAAGATATAAGCAAAACGGATAAGACACATTCTACAGAATTATCAAGGGTGAATTCCATGATCTGTTAACAATTAGTAAGTGCAAATTTTGAAAAGTATAAAAATTAACACATACCTTATGCAGCCTCTACTTCTTATCTTCTTTCAGTGCTAAGACTCCCTTAGCCAGACTGGATAGGGTGGCATTGCTAATACTTTTGGATTGTACACATCAGTCGAGTCATTTAAGCTTGGACGAACTTCAGTTACTGTGCTGAGGTACTATCATCCCAAGAACAGCACAGAGATCGTGCACAGTGCTTACAAATTCAAGAACCTTGTGCAACCTCTCACTCTGCCAGATCAAAGAAACAATTGACAACCACTGACTGTGGTAAAAGCTAGCCAAACTCCTATATACTAATTAGTTGTGATCTTTTGTCTTGGTCTTGCGATCATCTAGCTCCTAATCTGTCATTGCTCGCCTCTGCACAACACACACACACAAACAGAGGGAGAGAGGCACATGAATGTCCATGTGAGTGACAGGTTGATTTTGTGAGTGGCATTGTGCTAGATTTAAACAACATAATAGCATATAGCATGGACACATTCGCTGTGTTTAGTTCACAATTTTGGATTGAAAATTTTGAGTTAAAATGTAAAAACATGTGATTGGATGAGTTATTTCAAAAATAAATGGGTCCCTTTACTGAGACTGACCACAAAACAAAAAAAGAAAAACTGATGGATAAAGTCTGTCCTCTCTGTACTCCCAATTCCAGTGGTGCTACAGTCCCGACGGGAAGGGATCCCGACGCTGCTCCGATTCTCAAGTGGGCCCACTCGGTTTTTTTATAGAGTTTTTGGATGTCTCGAATTGACCGTCCGGTGGCCGGAGTGAGCCCGGCTCGGCGTCGGGATCCCGATCAGGATCCCTTAGTTGGAAACCGTAGACTTTCCGCTCCCAACTCATCTCTCTGTCAACAAAGACCGTGCACGGGTTGTACTGTTGTAGTCAGATGAGTTGCCGGCCTTTTCAACACTTTTTGGCCCCACAATTTTTTGCATTCAAAACTAAATTTTTGAAACAAAAATTCAAAAAGGATAACCGAACACAGTGATTAGCGCTGAATTTCCCCTACAAAGTTTGTCTATAGTTAAGAAGTTTAGATAAGTTATTTTTGCCATATGAACTTTTTCGCTGGTGTATTGATGAAAATGATATGTCTCGACTTCTCTCTCTCTCCAAATGGGTCATCAGCATCATCATTCGTGTTTGTGTGGGCTCTAACCCGTTTAGTTTAATTATACAATACGGAAATCCAGTCTCAAACTTATTATTTTAATTTAAAACTGGGGGGAAAAGAACTGTCAGTGTCAACCTCAAAAACTTATTACCGTGGATATATTGGATACTTAAATGGATAATCGCTACTCACTATATAGAATAATTGCCGTAACAACTAGAGAAATGATAAACCAAGTGCCTATGAAGTGTCAATTTTTGTGTCATCTCTTAAAAAAAATTGTCGCACAAAAAATCTCATTTTCTTTAGAAACAAAGTTTCACCTCAACTTGGATAAGAGTCATGGCAAAGAAAAGAAAAATACCACTAGATATCAACAATATCCTACCGTAAGTATCGGCTTAATACTTGGAAAAGAGTCAACCACTTAGATTTGGATAAAACTCATAATAGCCCATATCGGATATGGATAAAACAGTTTAGCCAATATCTCAATTTCCCCTGTAAAATACCCAATAGATTATACCATTAATCCTCACCAATTATATTGCCTCTTATCAAAACCTATATACATTGACTTCTTTCAAACCTTTGAGATCAAAAAAAACAAACCACAAGATGGGTAAAGGAGGAATTTCTCAAGAAAGCCATGGCGAAGAGAATTTGGCAGCTTGGCTTCTTGGTGTCAACAACCTCAAAATTCAGCCCTTTAAGCTCCCTTCTCTCGGTACTTCCATATTTTCTTTCGCTCTTCAAGCAACGTTACGTGCACAGATCAGGATACAGATTTGGCTTGAATTGTTTGATGCACGTGAATTTCCCATATTTTCTTTCGCTCTTCAAGCAACGTTACGTGCACAGATCAGGATACAGATTTGGCTTGAATTGTTTGATGCATGTGAATTTCCCATAGTATTGTGAGGTTCACGTGCATCAAATCTGTATCCGAACTCCTAATATGTGCACGTAAGTTAGTGCTCAGAGATTTTCCCTTATTTTTTGGTCTTCTATTCCTCTTTAATTGATAAATCCTTTTTCAATTCTTCACGGGAAAAAAATTAGGTGCCCACGACGTTAGAGTCAGAATCAAAGCTGTTGGTATCTGTGGGAGTGATGTTCACTACTACAAGGCAAGGCCTTATTAACTATTCATCCATCAGAGGGTTTGGTTGACTGACTCTGTTAATATTACTTCTAATTCATCCTGCATAATTTCTGTATAATCACAGCACATGAGTTGTGGAGACTATCACGTGAAAGAGCCGATGGTGATCGGACACGAATGTGCCGGGATCATAGAAGAAGTCGGGACCGAGGTGAAGTCGCTGTTGCCGGGTGACCGCGTCGCGCTGGAACCCGGCATCGGTTGCTGGCACTGCAACCCTTGCAAAGAAGGCCGCTACAACCTATGCCACGACATGAAGTTTTTCGCAACTCCGCCAATCCACGGTTCCCTTGCGGATCAGGTGAGTCAACTCTGTTTTCATTGCCTTAATGAACCACAATTTTGGCAAAACAAAAACACTTTGTTGTTTTGAGAATTTGAAAACATCTTTTTGCGTTTGTTGCGCTTGTGTTTGGTCGGTCAATAAAGCAATTTTTTTTGTATCCATGTGTTAGATAGTGCACCCTGCTAGCCTATGCTTCAAGTTGCCCGACAATCTGACCTTAGAGGAGGGTGCGATGTGCGAGCCCCTCAGCGTCGGCGTCTACGCTTGTCGCCGAGCCAATGTTAGTCCCGAAACCAACGTTTTGATCCTTGGTGCTGGACCCATTGGGCTGGTCACATTGCTCGCTGCTCGTGCTTTTGGAGCGCCTAAAGTCGTGGTCGTGGATGTCGACGACCACCGCCTCTCTGTCGCAAAGGAGCTCGGTGCTGCCGCAGTTGTGAAAGTCTCATCAGATATCCAGGTTTTTAAAATCTTCCAACAACATATCCCAGTTTTTTCGTTTTTTCGCTTTCGTTCTCCGAAACTAAATGTCAAGTGTTATGCAGGTTGTGGATAAAGAAGTGGAAGAGATCAAGAATGCCATGGGGGGTGCGGTGGATGTGACTGTGGATTGTTGTGGAATGAGCAAAACCGTTTCCACTGCTTTGGCGGCTACTGCTTCCGGTGGTAAAGTTTGCGTTGTTGGAATGGCTCATTGCCAAATGACTGTGCCTCTCACTCCTGCTGCTGCAAGGTAGTAACTCTACTTGATTCTGTTATATATTTGTTTTCTGAAAACAGAATCTAGTCCCAATGTTACTCGAACGGACCTCATAGAATAAGTGTGTGTGTGTGGTGTGTGGTGGTAAATCAACTTGAAATAAAAAAAGAGGTTAACCGAATCATAACTGGTTGTGGTTTGTACATCTGTATTGTTTCTAGGGAAGTGGACGTGGTTGGTGTTTTTCGGTACCGGAACACCTGGCCGCTGTGCATCGAGTTTTTGAGCAGTGGAAAGATTGATGTGAAGCCGTTGATCACGCACAGATTCGGGTTTACGCAGGAGGAGGTGGAGGCGGCTTTTGAAACCAGTGCTCGTGGTGGCAGTGCCATTAAAGTCATGTTTAATCTTTAGTGTGGTGTTTCTCCGGTAGCAGCAGTGGTTGGTAGTTAGGTTATAAGGTTCCGTAGGTTAGGGTTGTTTTTGCTGCTGTGAATAATTTCCTCTTAAACTTCAAAAAGAGTTTGGCAAATTTTTTTTTAGACATGGGTTCATTTCCTCTTAAATTCCACGTGTCTCATTTCAAAGAGTTCAAATGTATTAATTTTTTTTTTATCCGCGAGTTCAAACTTTCACTTGGGGCCGTTTGGAGAGTTTTTCAAATTCTTTTAACTTTAAGTTCCGAAATGAGGTATACGTAAATTGGCTGGATATCCAATTATGAAAAAAAAAGAAAGGGAATATGCACTACAACGTGATATCATCGATCTTATCTCAGATTTTTCTTGTTCTGATTTCTCAGTATCAAGTTTCCCCGTAAAGTTATCCACAATCAAGGCACAAAAAAGTGAAAGTTTAATGGTGGATTTGGATTAAAAAGTTGCGACTTATTATTTTCTTAATAAAAAAAATTTGTATTTATTTGTTTTGCATCAAACTTTTGTGACTTATTAATTCGTCTCAATAAAAAGAATCGAAAAAGTAAAAAATTTTGATCAAAAGTTGTAATTTTTTGAATAAAAGACAAACATAAGTCAATAAGGAGTCTTCGACTGCACGTTAAAAGGCCTTAGAGCCAAAAACAATTTGCCAGGATACAGACGTATCCGTGAGTGATAAATCACCCAATAGAATAATCCAACCCAACCACCCCTCTTACATTACAGCTAGCAAGCAAACAAGATAATCATGATGCGAATAAGTAAAACAGAGATTTTTCACGTCAACCAGTTCATTACTATCCATTAGCCTAACGTGTGATCCAAAATCTCCCTACGAGATCTTTCCTCCCCAACCGCTAGCCATGCTCGGTCCCATGAGATCACTTCCCTTTGCTGTCGTAGATAACCTAAGTTACAATACTACAACAAGGGGCTAGCTTATCATGCCTGAATCACAACTAGGGTTCGCCTATCTTATATACCACATCACAATCATCACTGGACACACGCCAGGACATCAATTTATTCCACTGGACTCTCGCCAGGACATCATCACAAAACATCACTAGACCATCCGCCAGGTTTTAACATCACAAAATATCGCTGGACCAAGAATTTAGCCGCTCATGGAGAACAAAAACGTATTCAAATAATAAAAGAACTCCATTAAAGAAAATAAGGTCCTTTGATCTTCGAATTGCCGTCGTGATCGTCACCTCCAGCTGAGGTAGTGTTCGTAGCCAAAATCCATTGGCCTTCTTAAATAGACATTGCCGAGAATTCATTAGGTAATAGAATTCTTTTTTCCTAATTAATTCCTAGCCATTAGGATTTCTTTCTATGTAAACTAAAGACAATCTTTATTTCTAATTGACCAAGTTTTGATTTTGAGTAGTTCCCTTTAATTGCCTTGCGGTAATACGCTTGGACCCAACACTTGAATTTATTTTGATCACAGGCTTTGCATTGAATCTAACGGTAGAAATATAAGTTGTTATCATCTTTTCCTGCAAATTGAATAATTCAATGTAAAATGATCAAAAATATAATAAGGCGCCGTTCCAGTATGGGTTCCTTTTTAAAAAGTATTTTTTCTTCAATTTTCAAATTTAAATATAATGAAAATAAAAAATAATTTTTTAATTTTTTTAACACCGTATAAAAGATCTGATCTATCAAACAAGATCCATATTGGTAGGAAAATTATTTGCGTAAACACATGATTTTTGAGCTTGAAATTACCTTTCTTTTCTAAAAGTTACTTTTTTACAAAACCGGAACACCCCCTAACTAGTCCAATTAAGCACAATAAAGAACTAACAATATATGATATAGGTATCTTGACATGTCAATATTTTGTGCTCATCAAATACCCCCAAACCTATATTTTGCTAGTCCTCGAGCAAAAGAAATAAAATTAAGACGAAGAAAAAAAACAATATTATCTTCTTCCTTCCCATCTCCTTTGTGTTGAAAATAAGCTTGATGTCAAGCCAAAAGAATCAAGAAGTATACAGAAGAAGGTTCTTGATTCTATAAGAAGAACCTCGAAGCTGTAAGAAGCAGCTAGAAGAAGAAGAAGAACCTTACTTGAAGTTCCTGCCACCATGTGTTAAACATGTGTGTTAATGTAATTGGCAATTTCCGGATGCGACAAACCGTTGGAGTCTGTATTTATTTTTTTTCCAATTGGGTAACTTTATATTATTGGCATTGATTTATTTGATGGGAAATTTTGTCTAAGGCCTTTTTAAATGCTTGCGCCTTAGTAGCGCCTTACCAGACTAAGGCCCTTGCACGCGTGTTAAGAGAGTCTTAGTAGTGCCTTAGCCGAGTAAGGCCCTTATGCGCGTGCTAAGAGCGCCTTTGTAGGGCTCTCCAGGATTTTTCTTGCTTGGTCATATATAAGCTTGTTTTCATTATTCTAGGGCACACATGAGATACAATAGCCCACTTTAGAGAGAGAAAGCATTATCTCATTTGCTCATGTGCCTTCATTTGTATTTTGGATGAGTTGAATATAGCATTCAATCATCTTTGTTCAATCTAGAGAAATGCTTTGATGATCCATGTATTCTCTCTAGATTGATTCTTTTGCACAAAAACCTTCACTTTACAAAATCCATACTTTCATGCCTATGATACTACTTGGCCGGATGATACCGGAGCCGTGGCGAACGCAGATCGAGGCGTTGGACTCGTGGTGGCTATGGGATCAAGAAGGAGTTCGGGGAGCTACATCAAAGTGGTGGAGTTAGGATAAGCTTTTGGGGTAAAGTTGTTATTTCTCTCTTAGCACTTTGTAAACCTTTTGATCTATAGCAACTTTGGTAGTTAGGCTGTGGTTTTATGCTTAGGGTGTGATTAACCCTAAGTAGTTTTCACGTATATCTCGGTATTTGCGTTCTTTAGATTAATTGCTCTTAACTCATATTATTAATTTGGATAGCATTGGCATGGAGTTCGGATAGTAGCTTGAATTGTTGGTTGCTTTAAATTTAAATTGGTCATCCTATTCACCCCCCTCTAGGACTTTGTAGCGCATTAGATTATTTCAATGTGGCAACCATTGTTGACCGGAGGAAACTTCTAGGAACTCCGACCGATCAAATTACTTAGTGATTTAAGGCTTTGAATTGTAGTCTATAAATAGATAGGTTGTGTAATGTTGTACGACATTAAGAGGTGTAGAGGTGAGAAACACAAAATGTGTAGAGCCGTTTCTCCCCACAACCAAAGACTTGTAGAGATAAGATATAAAGATCAAAAATGTTTAGAAGCAAATACAAGAGCAGCAACTTTGTATAATTCATAAATCATTGTAAACACTCCGTGTTAATAAAATTCTCTCATATTCTCTGCAAAAATCATTCAATTATATTTATAATTTGTTGGGCAAATCCATTCATACTTTTGTTGCCTCTAACACTTTTTACGTTCGATCGAGAGAGAGAGCGCAAAAGAGCTTTAAAAGACTTGGCATCCCAGTTCCTCCATGGCTGACGATGCTGCTCCTGTTGCTGCTCCACCGCTGCTGCCACCGCCACCGGTGCACGGCAGTTTCTTTGACACAAAAAAGGCTTTTGCCACCTCTCTGTCGACGTTCCAACTTCAACACTGACAAAGCTCTGTTCGAGCACATGAAGTATCACCACACCGTCAACATTCCTTGCTCGGATTGGACCTGTGTTAGAAATTTTGATATCCCGCGGAAATGACCTACCACTACAACAGGCGCCATCCGTATGGGAAGGTGCCAAGGAAGTGGGTCCCTTCTCGTTCTCTCTCAGAATTTCTGTCTGAGAAATTTTTGATTAGGGCAAATAAAACTTACTCTAGTAAAGTAAATAAGTCCTTGAACCAATTATTACTGTTTATGTGTTTTCGTGATTGCATTTTGAACCAATAGCGAATGTGAGTAATCGGAACGGTATGATTATTGATTTTGTTCTTTTACCGGTTTAGTTGTGGAAAGTTAATCCTTCTACTGGCCAGTAATCTTCCAGGACAGTAAATCACTCTGTTCAACAACTAGATTTTGTGCTATGTCTTGTAAATTTTTGCAGTCTTGGTTCTTCCGTTTGGCTGTCTATCAACTATTCCCATATATATCTGCAAAATTTGAGGAATCACTGTATTTGTATGGGAACCAAGGTTTGATTAGGAATTATGCCATCTGCTTTTTTAAAGGTAGGTTTTGTATTGTATGAAATGTCACATGTCAAAGACATGCCGTGTCAAAATGGACAAAGATAGTGGTGTAAGAGTTTATATGAATAAAAAAATTATGACAAATAATTTGTGGGAATTGCTATTTGGCGCAGACATTCTGCGGACGCGTGCTTGATTTTGATGGGGCAAAAAAGAAAAGATGCACCATATTAGATCCTTCATTAGTTGAGGTGGCCAATAGTAACGTCAGGTTGTTGGTTTAGGTTGCAACCATTTGCGGGTGCGTGTGCCTTTGAGCACGAGCATTCACTAGTCATAGAATATGCATAGAAGAAGTGTACTCTTAAGACACAAGTAAAAGTCTGTTGAAGCAAGTCAGTGAAATCACTCGGTAGGTCGAGCCACAAAACGATCCAGGATCAGTACGATCTCACTGAAATAACTGAATGGTGGACTTATAAAATTTAATGAGCATGCCTTCGTTCTAATAAATTTTGGATTCACACAAGCTCATGAAATACGAAGTATAGATTACCAGATTGAAACCACTTATGTGTGAATTTTGGTTGGCTACATATTTTTTGGTAACGGTGCTTAACAGAATGGACTATAAATCCTTTCGTCGTAGAAGTTATCCCAAATCTCTTAGCTCATGTGCCATGGAAGATAGTTTGCCTTTACATGGCACAATACGTGGCAGATGTTATACCATTTATCAATAAAAAAAAGCAGTGGCTTATAGATACATAGCGGACTCCTACAACTCCTATATCATAGACTTGAGACCTCTCTCATAACTAACCGAGTTCTCCGGGACCATAACGCTTCACGATTTTAGCTTCCATTCCCGCTAGAGGCTTCGGAAATTGTATTATCATAATTTGGAAATGGCAAGAGAAAGAACTTGAGAGTTGAGAGACTTATCTAAAAGAAATGACTATGAACCGGAGAGGGAGCCTTCGGTTATACTTATGGGGTCTTAGGTTTCCATACCACAACTTCCATACAAATAAGGTCATTTTTTTCTTCCCCACTCCCAGAACTTTTATACCAAAAGGACTGAATCCATCCATTTCCTGCTTGGACAGATCCATGAATGGATTGTGTGAATAGTCAATAGGCTGATGTGCTACCAATCAAAACATGGAAAACAACTAACTCGGACTATGATGCAGGAAGTACAATATTCATTTGCTTGCATGTGACACAGAACATCAAGTAGCTTTTCGGATCTGCCCCAAATTGGAACGCCTAGTCTTTGCTATCTATGCAATCCAAGATTTGCATTTCTCTCTACATCTTCCATTTATTGGAAGGGATGGATGAGTCATTGCAAGGATGTTGATGTTGCTGTAAGTTGTAATCTTCCATTTTTCTTCTTTTGTTTCCTTTTTAGACTGCTGTTCTATGCAGCCTTCAACCATGCTGGTTTGGTGTTGTTAGACCAGGAATATCCTGGCATTGGGTATTACACTCATTAGAAGGCTTATGGAATAGTCACCACTCCACCAGCTGTATATGCTATACGTGGTCCTTACCTTTTGTCCTTGATTCCTTTGGCCAGCATTATAGGAAGATTACATCTCCATGACCCACTGGGCCCTAACTCCCTCCGCCCCCACTCCTACAACCTCTGAAATATATATGGGGCTCCTACAACCTCTACTATCATGGACTCGAGACCTCTTTCAGAACTAACTGATATCCCAGGACCATAACGCTTCATGATTTTAGCATTCCCACTAGAGGTGTCAGAGATTCTATGATCATATAATTTGCTAATGGCATGAGAAAGAGAGTTGAGAGGCTTGTCTAAAAAAAATGACAATGAACTGGGGAGGAAGCCTTTGGATATGGGGTCTTAGGTTTCCATACCACAACTTTCATTCCAATAAGGTCATATTTTTCTTCCCGGCCCCCTTCCTGAACTTTTATTCCAAGAAGACTAAAATTCCATCCATTCCATGCTTGGGGGTGTTTCGGAGCCAACTTTTTGGCTTTTGGAATTATGATCAGAATGTATTTTGTATTTGGTGGAGTGTTTGGATGATACCTGCAGAATGCATTTTGCAATAGGAGTAGTGTTTGGAAGATATGAAATGAATTATGGATTGGTTTTTTACTGTGTTGCCCCCGCCAACTATTTCTACTGGTACGTGGCCCTCCCTTCTACCAATGCCCCCACCTACCAGTTCTCTTCTTCTCCTTTACTTCTTTTCTTTTCTTCTTTTGGTCAACACAACACACACACAAGGTTGAGAGAGAGAGAGAGAGAGCAGCGTGTGAGAGAGGGAGAGAGAGAGGGGAGTCCGGCCACCACAACCTCCTCATCACCACCTTCAACCGGCCACCATCACCTCCTTCATAACCACCGCCACCAAGCTCACCCCACCACTTGTTCCCACCACCAACCGAGATCCCCACCTGCGCGCCACCACCACCCTTATGTGAGAACTGGCAAAGTGGGAATTATCCCAAAAGTGAGAGGGTAGCCTTGTCTTTTTGGCATGACTGGAATCCAAAATGGAAAAATGGGAATTGAAAACGCTCCTTTTACCAGATTTTCCATTTTGTTTTAGAAACAAGAAATTGGAAAATCCATTTTACCCAAAATCCATTTTCCCTCTTCCTACCAAACACCCAAAATCCAAAAATGGGAATTGAAAAATGTAAAACCAGGCCTTCCAAAACACCCCCTTGGACAAATCCACGAATGGATTCTGTGAATAGGCAATAGGCTGCTGTGCTACCAATCACAACATGGAAAACAACAAACTAAGTACCATATTCATTGGCTTGCATGTGACACAGAACATCGAGTAATTTTTAGAAGCCGCCCCAACTTGGAACACCTAGTCTTTGCTCTCTATGACATCGAAGATTTGCATTAATTTCTGTCTACATCTTTCATATAATGGAAGGGATGGATGAGTCAACAAGGATCAAGGATGTTGATGTTGTTTTCCATTATTTTATTTTTTTTTGGCTGCTGATTTTGCCACTCTTTTTTTTGTTAACGCCACTCTCCTGCAAGTATATATATATTTTTTTTTTGGCAAAAATACACTTACAGGGGAGTGACGTTAACCAAAAAAAGGAAGGGCAAACTCATTTCTCTCTCTCTCTTTTTTCTTTTTTAGGCTATTGTTGTATGCAGCCTTCAACCATGCTGGATCGGTGAGTGTTTGACCAGGAATATCCTGGCATTGGGGATCACACGCATTAGAAGGCTCATGGAACAGTCACCACTCCACAAGCTGTATATGCTATATGTGGTAGGGTCCTAAGCTTTTGTCCTCGATTCCTTTAGCCAGCATTATAGGAAGATTACATCTCCATGAGTTCACTGGAGGTGCAATAAGTTGAAGTTTGGAATTAGGGAATTATTGAACCTTCTTGTTTGCACAAATGTGGTAACCTTCTTGTCATGGAATTGAGTTTAGAGTCCTCTGTAGAATATCATAAATCCTTCCATTGTAGAAGTTATCCCAGATCTCGTAGTTCATGCCATGGAAGATAGTTTTGCCTTTACATGGCACAGTAGTAGACGTTATCAATAAGAAAACAGTGGCTAGCTTATTGATATATAGCGGACTCCTACAACTTCTATATCATAGACTCGAGACGTCTCTCAGAAATAACTAAGCTCCCCGGGACCACAATGCTTCACGATTTTAGCTTCGGAGATTCTATTATCATAATTTGGTAATGGCAAGAGAAAGAACCGGAGAGTAGAGAGACTTGTCTAAAAGAAATGACTATGACTGAAAACAATTATAGCAACCCAAACCAATATCAAAAAAATTCATCCTGGTTCTCTCCCGTCTCGTAATTTTAGCCTAATTTAGTACTCCGCCTTTTCCTAATATCGTGTCGTCTTTTTGAATAAACAGTGAAGTGCTTTAATTGAGATTAAATTATTTACACCGCCGGTGTAAACATTTGTTTTCTCCATATCAATTATATTACGCCACGTCGCCATGTTTTATTGATTGAGACCACTGTTTTGCAACATGTTAATTACAATGTAAATAATTTATTCTCACTTTAATTTTGTGCATGATTTTATGACTTTTTGGAATCTTTTTTTTTTTTTTTTACCTTACTATCCTTAAAAAAAGACACGACTTTCCAAAAAGACAAATTATGGTGGTTTTGTGAAGTTTTTACATTACAATGAATTATTTAACTATATGAAATAAAGGGGAAAAAGGTTCTTTCACAATCTTTTCTTACCACGTGCATGGTAAATTTTTTCTTTTACTCGTGAATTAACGACATTGCTTTTCAATACTGTAATAATGAAAAATATAGTAATATCATCATAATTTCATGTCAATTAAATTAAAGGACAAATCAATCAATTAAAACTCTATGCAAATGTGTTAGAGCCTCCAAGCCTCCATCACTAATTTTTTAAAGTTTTCATTTTCTTTTAATTTAGTATAAAAATGCAAAATTATGATCGAAAGTAAAAAAAAATTCACTAAAGAGGAAAAAAAGTATCAAACAGTTGTCTTATTTGTCGAAATGTCGTTTTATTTGAATTTTTTTTGACATCAGTGTAGCAGGCCGAACGTCACAACTCAAGCCACGCCGAGGGATGATCAAGCCATTCCCGCCTTAGCCGTATGTCTACTTAGAAACATCTCTCAGCCTCGGCTGGGCCGAAGGCTCCACGTTCACTTCTGAACTCACTCGTTACTTGCTCACCACGTTCGGCTCACTGACTCCTTCGATGTTCGGTTGCCACACTCGGTCTTGAACGAATGTGGGGACCAAAAGCTCCAGCTCACCCACGTGGGAATAACGACCGTGATCATGATGACGATCGTGACGTCAGCCGAACGGTTATCAAAGATAATGATGAGGAGCACGTGAAGGTGCCAGCTCACCTTCCAAACGGTTACAAAACCCTAAATGTGACGTAAGGGTGATGTCAGCCGACGCGTGTCAAACGCATGTGCAGTCTTGGAGATCAAGTTAAGGGTTCCCTATAAATACAACACTATGCCTTCGAGAGAAAGGTACGTTTTATACACTCCACATAACCCTAAAACCCTAGCTCTTGCTCTCTACTCTTTCCTCTGCAAGTTGACTGATTCTTGCACCGGAGGGCCATCCCGGAGGGCCTCCGGTGTGGTCTTTAGTCGTGCTCTGTTTTGCAGGATTAGGAGGAGGACAGGAGCAAATCCCACGTCACAGCCTAAGGAGAGTAAACCACCTTGATCGGAGCCCCACAATCAGTCTATATTTTTTATACTTTTTCGATTCGTCTCGTCGAGGGGCAATTTACCGGCCGCCAACTCCTATCCCCTCGATTGACGCAACTGCATTCCAAGTGGAGGGATTGATCCAAGCCCAAGCCCAAAAAATAATTAATGGTCCAACGACTGTTTCTCTTTTTAAGTCTATATAAACGAATTTTTCGTCAGGTCTCTGTTATTCATAATTGTCATTTTTAATCCAAGACTGATTGCTTATGTTTTTTTATTTACTACAAGAAAACTAGCTTAATTCGTCCTCTTCTAAAAGAATTACAAATAACTGAAACTTGGACAAACCACCTTTAAGATTGGATCGATGCACAATGATCCAGCCGCGCGCTGGTTGCAATCATGCATACGCGCAATTGCAGAACTAAATAAGGAAGGTAAGTAACAATATCTAGAGTTTCTTAGTTTTAATTTGCATTGCGTATAGTAAATACAGCTAGCTAGCTAGCTCTGAAATTTAATTTTTTAATTTGAACGTGAAAATTCCTAATTCTAAGCTATCCGGGGTCATGTGGAGGGTTAGGAAAGGAGGGAATTGAACCCGCCAGGCGGCAGCCAACTGGTGAAAGGAGGTGTCCAAACGAGGGAGCACGACCACTTGTGCTATCTTCGCCTTCAATACAGCAGCCCCGAAATGCATTTACATGTTTTTTTTTTTTTTTTTGCCCGGCATAGAGAAAATTTTATTGACTCGAAATGGGTACATCGAGAGAGGAACTCAATAAGCACACACGCTTACCGAGTGAAGAAAACAAAGCAAGAAAACAGGAAAAAAACAAAGGACCATCCAACAGAAAATTGGATTGTTCCCATCCTCGTTGCAAGCTTCACATGCTACACTTTCTCCTTTCTCATTCCATCAAGATATCCCTTGAAATCTTCCACCGAGTGCACCTTAATATCGAACTTCACCTTGACCCACATTGCTACTCTAGTTTTGATTATTTCCCCAAGATCCTCTACACGCCAAGACGCATTGTTGAAAACAATATCATTCCGAGCCAACCATATCGACCAAATTGTAGCATGAAATGTCGTTTCCCACAAATATTTCTCAAAATTTTTAAATCCATTACCTATCCACCAAGTGAAAAGATCAAACAAAGAGCCAGGGCACACCCAACACACATGCCACCAGTCCATCAACAACGTCCAAACATCCCAAGAAAATGGAGAATGAAGAAAAAGATGCTCCAGAGTTTCGAGATGCAATGAACAGAAGGGGCACAAAAACAGTTGTCCCTCCGAAATCAAGTCTCTGTGGAGGAGTACCGATCTCGTAACCACTCTATTCTGAAGAGCTTGCCACGAAAAAACTTCCACCTTGGGTGGGCTAATACTAGTCCAGATCAAGCCCATCACCCGGTTGGTTGCGAAACTCAATTGTTCCCATCTATTATAAACAGATTTTATCGAGAAACAACTATCAGGCGCCCATCTCCACCTCAAAGCATCGTTTTTGGACAAATCCAAAGTCACACGCTGTAACCTCATAAGCAAATCATCGAATTGACGAACTTCCCAATCCTTTAATCCCCTCTGGAAAATCAAATTCCACCTACCGTCATTCCTTGTATCAGTTAGATCTCCAACCGCCATCTCTTTTTGAGTATAGATAAGGTAGACGCGAGGAAACTCCTCTTTAAGAGTTATGTCCCCTAACCAGACCTAGTTCCAAAACGAAATTTTCTGCCCAGAGTGAACCACTAACCTGAACCCTTCCTGAATAATTGACCCGATACTTAAGGAGGGTTCCCCTATCGAACATATGTCCTTCCAAATGTTAGAGGACTTACCTGAGGATGGCAGGCGAGGTAGCCAATAGCTTTGCTCCAAGTTGTATTTGCCTTTGATCACCCTCACCCAAAGAGAGTCACTGTCCTTATGAAATCTCCACCACCATTTAGCTAAAAGAGCTAGATTTTGAATCATCAAATTCTTTACCCCCAACCCACCATCTCTTTCTTTTTCGAGATCTCTTCCCATTTAACTAAGTGAAGCTTCCTCTATTCCGCTGTATCGCCCCAGAAAAATTGTCTTTGAATTTTTGCTAACACCTTAGCAACTGACGCCGGCATTTTGAACAAGAACATGAAGTAGATAGGCAGACTACTAAGGGATGAATTCATTAGAGTAAGTCTGCCCCCAGTCGTGTTGAATCTCCTACGCCACACACTAAGCCTCTTTTCCATTCGATGAACCACTGGATCCCATGTTTTCACTCTGTTCGGATTAGCCCCTAATGGAAGCCCCAAGTACTTGATTGGCAACTGATCAATTTTACATCCCATAATCGTTGCAAGGGAGGAAACAATTTGGTGACTCACTTTTACCCCGCATAAAGAACTTTTGGAGAAATTAATCTTCAAACCAGACATGAGTTGAAAACAACGCAGAATTCTTTTTAGGTTAGCCAACTCCTCCCTATCTTTATTACAAAAAATAATAGTGTTGTCGGCAAACTGAAGGTGGGATACCGAAACTCCATTTGATCCAATCGGACCAATTCTTGCTCCTTTGATGATGTTCTGCTCCTGCGCTCTTTCTTGAAGTAGATTGAGCCCTTCAACCACTATATTGAAAAGAAATGGAGATAGCGGACCCCCCCTGTCTAATGCATTTACATGTTTACCAATTGTCTTCCTTTTAGAATTGCTGAGCAAAAAAAGTGTCTTCCTCTCAGAAGAAGAAGGCCTGATCCATATATTTCATTTTTGTGTTGGGTTTGACGTCATGATTGTTTAAGAAAAAGATTGTTCTCATAGTCAGTTTTCATACCCACAGTTCTCATAGTTAGTTTTCATACCAACAGTTCTCATAACAAATGGTATTTTTTTAATCTTATATAATTTTATATTCAATATGGATCTTATTTAGTAGATATCGTCGCGTAGGTTCCAAAAATGTAATTTTTTTAAAAAAAGAATATCTACAAGAAAAGATATGACTTTTTAAAATTTAAACAATGTTTTAATGGTGCACCAATGCTCATGGAGCATTGAATAATTTTCCTATACTAGATGCTCTCTAGTTTCGTGCGCTGATGCGTTGAAGAAGGCAGAGGCATGATTGAAATAAAAAATATAAATAATTGCGCAGAATTATTTAAAGACCGAACCTAAAAAACAGGGCATATCTCTAAAAATCCCTTTCATAAGGTTTTGAGGCTCCTTTCAAAAAAGGTTTTGAGGCTGACAGTGTTTTCCCCCCAAGTTTCAAATCAATAATACGTGAGTTTTTGAGGCTGGGTTTTCGTATTGTCTAATTAATTAAACTAAACGGGTTAGAGCCCACACAAACACGAATTTCGAGACATATCATTTTCATCACATGCATCAACTAAGAGTTCCTGCGGCAAAAATAACTTATCTAAAGTTCTCAAATTATAGACAAAACTTTTTACGGGAAATTCAGCGTTAATGTCTTTCAATTCTTTCAAATTTTCCCATATTCCCCATTTATAATTAATTTTGGCACGGTGGAACCAAGCCAAATGGACTTCTTCAGCTCTTCGGTGCCCATAGAGAACTGAAGACCTGATCAATAGATTTCATTATTTTGTGGTAGGTTTGACGTCACGATTGTTTAATAAATACGAAGGTGACTTCGAAAAAGAAAGAAAAAAAACATTATTTGGGAGTCAACATATTACAGCATTAATGATCAATTAAGAAAGTGGTTGATTTAGATTAGATCAATCAGGTAGGTAGCAGTACCAGTACCATAATCGTATAATAATAAGGTCAACCATGCATTTCAGATTTTATTTAATTTTAGACTTGGCATGCAGTTTGGTCCAACAGTACCAACAACATTTTTTTTTTTTTGATCAGCACAGTACCAACAACTTCTCAATTTCTGAAAAAAATACAGGGAGATCAGACGAAACTTGTTTGTCTAGCTTCCTTGTCACTTTAAAGGCGCGCCAATATTCTTTTTTTGTGCATGAGAGAATACGGGGAATTATATATGCAGGACGACAAAGCAAAAGACACACAACTTAACTTAGCCACCCAAAAAAAAAAAAAAAGGGGGAAACGGGAAAAGAGGTTCAATACGCCTTTAAACGGAACCAAGGGCCCTTAGGCATAACAGGCCACTTTGCTCACAAAAGGGTAGCGTGCTGAGTCCCAAAACTTGATTCCCCAAATTGTTAACTTTGTCTTAAGTTCAACACGTCCAGAGTGTAAATAATGAGGAAGATAGGACTTTGGTAACCCAGTGACAAAAAACACACTTGCACAGAACGAAAACCCATGCACGAAAAACCAAGCTCAAGAATGTGATTCGTTCATTAGGTTAAAAGTTAGATCAAATTGATTTTCTTTTTTTGGAATTGTTTTATATGCTTCGATCTCCATGAAGTGACCGATTGAGATCACGCTTTTTTTTTTTATAGACAAAGAAATTATATTAGAAACTCGAAAATAGGTACATCGAGAAGGATAGGGCAAGCATCAATGAAAGGAAAAAATCAGGCCCAGGTCCCGTTAAACAGGCATACTTATAGTTTTTTTTTTTTTTAAAATCATCATTATAGTATTAGTTGGGCAACGGTGTTACCCCCACCGTTCTATTTCACCGCTCTCCTCACTGTAGCGCTCATTCTTACCATCCGCCTCGACAATCAATGGTCTGAATTTTAAAAGAACTGTTATACTCTTCCCTGATAGAGTCTTTCAAAATTCGGACCGTCTAAAATACTTTCGGATGACGAGATTGAGAGCGATTAGAGGAGAGGTGAAAGTGAAACATAGCGGTGGAGTAGACTTTCTGTTAGTTGGGAACGGAAGAAGTCATATTTCTAGTCACTTTGGTCATTAGAAGGAATTAGTTGGTTCTTGCACGTTACTTTAGACTTTGAGACTTTTGTTGAAATTAAGGCTCCGTTTGTTTCGAAGTAACCCATTTTGCGGTGTTTGGTTGGATAACACCAAGTAAAATATTTTTTATTGTAAAATGTTTTACCCCATCCAGTGCAAAACGTTTTTCTCCCAAAATCCCAGTAAGTTGTTTTTGGGAAATTTGTCCACAGCTTCACCCTTTCGAAGTGCGGGAATTGTACAGCATGCCATTGTTACTCTCTCTCTCACCCCAGTTGGGGAATGAACCAAATTGATTTGGAAAACCACTAGCAAGTTAATTACGTGATTAATCGAACACAGTTTTAAACACAAAATTTGACCCAAATCTTGTTTGGAGCCCCACGCTAATAATCGGAGTCGTTTAATTTGTTAAAAACACAAATCTTGTGTTATTTATTTTGTCCACGGAACCGGCCCTATAACGAGGAGACTGATAAACAACTTCTTTGAAGTTTAAATTGATTCAAATTTTTTTTCTGAAAAGTATTTTTCAAATGTCAACCAAACACAGAAAAACAAAAATAACTAAAAACAGTTTCAGCAAAATCATTTTATAGAGAAAATATTTTTCATTGTAAAATATTTTACGTCAAAACAAACCAGCCTTAACTTTTACCTATCCAAAGACTTCCACACCCTTTGAGACGTTTGTTGAAACCAACTTCCACCTACAATACGTCGAACGACTTCCACACCCTCTCTCTATCTCTCTCTCTAGATTTCTCTCTCTCCCCCCTTCCATATATACACAAGTTTATAACCCCCACAATCACTGATTCACTATGTATGTATCATTATAATAATTCAAATCTCTCTCACTACTTCTCTATATTGTTTCACGAAACATGGCTTTCTCCTCCTCCACACCCAATCCCACAAAAGCAACAAAAGCAATAGCTGATGCAGCCTCATGGTACCGTGCCATAGTCGTAGTAACCCTCATCTTGTTCACCTCTGTCAAAGAGATCACCACAAGTGACGAGGAACCGGTGCTGAGGGGGAACCGTCTCTTGGACCGGCCTTGCGACGAAATCTACGTCGTCGGAGAAGGCGAAACCCTCCATACCATCAGCGACAAGTGCGGCGACCCGTTTATCGTCGAGCAGAACCCACACATCCATGACCCGGATGATGTTTTCCCCGGTCTTGTTATCAAGATTACCCCTTTGTTATAATAAACCCAGGAAATCGCAATGGTAATTTTAGTAGTATCTACTGAGAAAATTAGGTAGTACTCCCACTTTTTTTTAATATACACATTATACGATTCCAATGACTCTTGTATTTTACTAATTTGCACTCCATTGGTTGTATTAGATTTTTGGCATAGTTTCTATTTTTACGTACGAGTGAGGAAGTTTGTAATGTTGAAAAGGAAATATAAATCCACATTGCTTGGAAGTGAAATTATCGATCACCTAATAATATTTGGGACATTTTCATTCATTGTCAATTGATTTTGAGATGAATATAAAGTTTCCACATAGTATCAAAGGGGGATCCGTTCCACCCCACATTTTATGAAATTCACACTCTACAATGACAGACCAGCAAAAAGGAAGGCTATACGTGACAGACATCAAACTGCACGTGAGGGGGGACAACTCGAGTAAATGGAACTTAATTAATTTGCCTTTTTTGTTTAATATTTGTAACGACTTTAAAATATAGCAGAAATCTAGAAAATATGGATTTTGTTGAGCTGGTTACTAGTTAATTTTTTCAGATTAATTAGTTCATTAATTTTAGTGACTAAAAAAAAGGCTCGTAAAGAACGTGTTCATTTTTTTATTGCAAAAATATTGTTGTCTGTGTAATATTTTTTTCCTAGCTATTCGTCATTTTCAGCTCCACTGCAAGTTACATACAAGTTTTGACACTCCATCTCACTTGCGATATACGTACACACACACATATTGGCAATTCTTTAGATTTTTATTTTTTAATTTGTCAAGAACGTTCAATAGAAATAAAAAAGAACTTAATTTTCAGATATCACCTTTAATTTTTGAGTGCAAATCCTTACTCCGCCGTTATTTATTAGTAATAGAATTGATGACAGAAATGTTCTTGAAAACCAGGATGGCCGTGATGGCGTCATCCATGCAATTTTATTTTTTTTATCCGCGTCATCCATGCAATTGCATTTGCAAATAATTTTAGTGATGGCAATTTACTTCAGCTCATCCCCGCCTAGACCTCCCTATCCTGATCGTATTCCTCAATTAGATAAAAAAATGAGGTGGAAAAGGTATTTTCGTCCCTTGTCCCATTTTACCTGAACCCGTCTGATCATAGTAATAAATAATTTTGTACATATGTGTGTATCTGCAGTTGAGATTTCAGTTGTTTAAATATAATAATAAGAGCAAAATACTACATACTAAATCACTAGTAATTTATTTGTTCGTTTTCTTATTTTTTATAATTTTTAACTCCCACCACTTATCAATACTTTGTTTTCTTGTCAAAACTCTTTCAACAGAGCAAAGTTAGTAGTACAAATTACAACATTGAATTCAATTAATGAAGACCTGATTATTCTCCAACTCTCCCATCTCCCCGATGCTTTTGGCTCCAACTCTTTGCCGATACGGAATAAGGTGGGGATGGAGGAACGACAAATATATGGGAAAATGACGGCCAATGGACGTGTTTTGATAATTAATATCTGCTAAAGATAATTTCAACATTAACAAATATTCTTAGCATGTCATTGACGGGTATTAATTATCAAAATACTTCCTGATCTGTCATTTACCCCAAATATATCCAACTTTGCCCCTCCCCAAGTCCACCCCTATTTTGCAATGTTTGGATGCATAAGTGGGCCATTGTGCAATTTAATAGTATTGTTAATAGTTTCCATGGATTAAAAACTGGAGCCCAATGTGTCATTACGATCCAAGCCCAAATCAATTTGAAATCATGGACGTCAATGTTGGGCTTTCGCCCATAAACTTGAATAAGGCAGAGAGACAAAAAGTAATTCAAGGATATGATTCCAGTCAGGGACAAGTGGCGGCAGTTACCATCACAAAAGATTTTTAAAAAATAATACTATTACATTCAGAATATAAATGCATCCCCAAATTATATCCCACTACCACTAGATTTTTTTAAAAAATTATTTTGTTGTTATATAGAAAGCCTTTTAGTCCTCCAGCTTTTGTTTTAATAAGGAAGACCAAAAAATAGTCAAAGCCAAATTTTATAGGTCCTAACTGAAATGTTACAAAACATGAGGTCTAAATTAAGCAAAACCAAACTTCAAACTTTGTCTTTAATACAAATTATGTTCGTATTAAGGTGTTAGTAGCCGTTTAAAAAAAAAAAAAAGGTGTCAGTAATCTTTGTTTTTTTTTTTTTTTAATCAAATTTGTATTAAGGTGTTAGATAAACAATTAAACACAAAAATGGAAGAAGCCTAACAGCAAACCGAAGATTATGTTTTATTTGCATTTGACAAACATCCTTTAATATAGTCGTAGTTCTTAGAATATTATGTTGATTTTTTATCTAAAGTCAGATAAATATTCCTAATCATAGCGATAGATCTTTTTTATTTTTTCAATATACATGTTCATCACTAGTACCAAGGTGAACTCCTGGCTTCGTCGTTAAAAAGTACGCTCATTTCTCTTTCCAAAAGACTTTTTTTTTTTTTGGTTTCAATTTCTGAAAAAAAAAATTTCTTGTTCTTTTTTTTTTGAAAGACAAAGTTTTAAAATAAAAAATACAAAAATCATGTGCCATAGTGGCGCTTTATGGTTTTTTCTTAAAGGACATCATTCATTGAGTTCACACCAAAGGGATAATTTTGAATTCTAAATCCATTCATTCATTCTATTCTTTTATTGCATTCACACTAAAAAAGAAGGAATGTTTTAAAATGCGGCCCCCGCTAGTGGATTGTGGATTTAGAGTCTCTCAAAATTAGTCGAAGTGCGCGTAAATTGGCCTGAGACACCCGGTTAAAAGAAAAAAAGAAGTTATGTTTTTCTGAAAGAACAAAAAGTTTGGTTGTGGTATAGAAAAAACAATTTTTGAAAGACAGAAATAAAAAATTACAAACGGACAAAAGCAGATCTTTTTTTTTTTTTTTTTGATCCGCCAAAAGCAGATCTTGTTCTATGTTGTTTGTTAGTAGCAATAATAGAGCTTTTAATGATCCCCGGCCGTGGACGGTTAAGAGTTAAGGGGTCATTTGGATGCATCCATGAGAAGGGGATTAGCTTTCACCCCTTCATAAGACCTTGGGCCCACACTTTGCCCCCGTTTGGGAGCCACAAAGAGAGGAGTTTTCAAGAAGACCAGTTCTTGGCTAAGACCGGAGAAAGGGGGCATCGGAGGTATTATTTTCGGACAAGGTTTGAGGTGCCCATAAGTTATACCCTCTAATCCCCCTCGGAATTTGACGATTTTACCCCTCCTTATCCCCCTTCCCTCACCTCCAACCTCCCATGTCTGTATACCTCTTGATCACACACATGCACACCCAGATCAGTAAAAATGGAAAATCGGGGGTGTGTAGTGACAACGACGAGGAGGCACCGAAGATCGATGACGATTGTGAAAGCTCTATCTCCGTTCGTATTTCTACCTTTTTTGCCACTGTTCTCTCTCTCTCTCTCTCTCTCTCTATCTCTATAGCGAGAAGGGTTAAAAGAGAGTAGGAAAATTATTTGGTGCATGTGTGTCATGTATTTCATATACACCCCCACTCATTCACATTTAAAAAAATGAAATTATCAACAACAAAAAAAAAACCCTTAAAATAACGAATTTTAATTTTTTTTTATACTTATTAAGTAATTATAAAAAAAATTGATGGGGTATAACTTGGAGTATTAGTATTAACATCTAAAATTGATGGTTATAATTAGTATGTTATATAATTATTATATTAATTATTGTGAAGAAAATTATTTGAAATTTAATTTCGTAATTATATATTTAATCTAATTTAACACTGAGCAAGGGCAAAAGGGTCATTTGACAGCTTTTTACATTATCCCCCTTCCTTATACCCTCTATTAATCCTCTATCCAAACGAAGTGCTATTTAATTTATCTTCTCTAATACCTCATTCAAACAACCTATTATTTAATCTCATCTCCATAAATATCACATCAATGTGAGACATCCCTTATTAACTAATACTCCATACTATTTTATCCCCCTTATTTCCCACATCCAAACAGACCGTAACTGTTAAGTGTTAACCCACCCAAAGTATATTCAGAACTAGAGCTTTTAATGATCCCCGAGGACTGTTAACCCACCCTTTGTTATATTGGGAACTAGCGTTGTGTCCCGTTTAATGCACGGGCAACAAAAATATATTGGGGTGAAATTTATTCATTGTCTTGTACAGGGACGGATTCAGGAAATCCCAATAGTGGGGCACCAATTTCTACTTTTATAAACAAAAATTTATCGTCAAACACAATAATATTAGATTAAACTAGACTTTGCAACATGTTCTATAATATTTACACGCTTCCAAAAGTTTGTAGACATAAGCACAATGCTTTCAAAAGTTCCTAAACATAAAAGCACAATGCTTTCAAAAGTTTCTAAACATATATAAGCACAAAAACTAACTTATTCATCCGTAAGTAGTTCCATTTTTCCATTTGCATTCTCACAGTTGTTCCCGCCGAGTTTTCATACGTTGACGAGAGAGAAAACATTTTTCGTTTGAAGTATTTCTCCATAATATATACTGTTACAAAGATAAATAGAACATATGTATCAACAAAGGTATCCGAAAAGCCCTAAAACCAGTATAAAAAAGCCCTAATTGAAAATCCCTAAAATCAGTATAAAAAAAACCCTAATTAAAATCGCACATATATCAGAAAAAGCTCTAATTGAAAAGCTTGAAAACTGGAGCAAAAAACCCTAATTAGAAAGCTTAAAAACCGGAAGCAAAAGCCCTAAATTCAATGTATATAAACATCCAAATTAAAAATTCCTATGTAAATGAGCCAAAGGATGTGTTTATATACTATAATATATGTATCACAAATTCATATCTCAGTATATTATAGACTTGTACTACATATTCACGAGATTTACGACATCACCATCCGACAATCCGACACAGAGCATACATATGATATGTATATACTCCCTCCGTCCCAAAAAGAATGACAATTTTTGAAATTCGTGTCATTTTTCATCGTTTATATCTTTCAATCTATAATGTTTTTCATGAGTTTGAAAATTTTGTATAATAGAATTAATCAAGAACTATCAAACAAGATCCATATTGCATATTTTTTGAGATTCGTATTAAAAGATATAAAGAGTTGAAATTGGCACGAATATCAAAAATTGACATCCATTATGAGACGGAGGGAGTATATTATATATAAATATATACAAAATCTGGTCCAGAGATAGTGAGAGACTGAGAGAGAGAGAGAGGGGGAGAGAGAGACCTCAGTGGTGGCTTCCTACTGCCTGGTGGGTTGGGTTGGCAACGGACGACGGCAATCGGGGACGGTGAGTCTTGGGTTGGATCAGGCGGCCTGTCGGCGCCTATGCTTCTTTTCTTTCCCGAACGAACGTGTAACGCCCCGATTTTCGAAGGTAAAATCGGAGGTATTAAATACTAATTCTTGAAAAACTTATTAAATCCCATTTGAAATCCAAAACAGATAATTCATCCTAAAGATTCACTTATTACAATCCATTGCGAAAATACTAAAATAGTCTAAGAAGGAATAAGCTAAATAGTAAAAAGAGCCATCTTCTAAGTCGATATGGGTCCTGCCGTGTTACAGCTCAACTCCCACCGGATTCTCCTCATAAACCTCGTTTCACCCGCGGGATCCTGTGTTTCCTGGTTTTGTGCAAAATCTGACACGGTGTCAGACAATCAGTGCCAGAGTGAAAGAGTTCACCCCGAACTATAATCCAACCCAAATACCCCTCTTTACAATACGATTAGCGGCAACGGATATATATGGAGTGCGAAAAAGTAAAAGCAGATAATCCATACAACTTGATTCATTACTATCCATTAACTTGTCAAATCTAAGATCTCTCCACGAGATCTTTCCTCTAACCACTAGCCATGCTCGGTCCCATGAGATCACTTCCCTTTGTTGTCGCTGAACACCTAAGTTATGTCAAGAGTGTACATACACTAATAACTACAACAAGGGGTAAGCTTATTATGCCGGTATCACGACTAGGGTTCGCCTATCTTATAAACCACATCACAATTCTTTTCACAATCATTACTGGACACCCGCCAGTCTATCAATTCATCACTGGACACCCGCCAGTATCAATTCTCATCACAATCTCATCATATCACAACATCACGCCTGCAGGCAACCTCTAAAAAGAAAGAAACTTCACAATTTATACATTACTTAGCATCGCCTAAGGGATTTCTATATCTTATACCACCCCATGTCCCTAGGGTCCAATCTAACATTCAACTGAAGCATCGATACAATATAAATCATAAAAATAATTAAAACGAATAACAGACAGATCAAAATAATTATTAAGCAATGCAATCACATAACTTTTTATGACTGGGCGCCCTTAATCTCGTATGGTCACAAAGTCATTAGGAATGTAAGAATTATTTAATTAGAATTTAATAATAATTTTCTAGACTTCTATTAATTAATTATAAGTAAATAAGTTAATTAAACACTAATTAAATACATTAATTAGTTAAAAATATTAGAATAAATATCGTAACCTTAATAAAGGTCCTAACAGTCCTCTATAATAAGTTCGAGTGCTAAAAGTTGGGTTTGAACGCTCACGGAATTATTTTGAATATAAAGATTTAAATTAACAGACAAAATAAGAATAAATAGACAATAAATAATTAAATAATTAAAAATATATTTTTATTTACAGAATATCATTATAGGACTGTAAATAGTCTAAATAAAATTATTCGTAATTTTAAACTTCTTTTATAATATTTTAAAGTATTATTATTAAGATACAACTCATAAATAATAAGAAAAATAATTACTAAAATAAATAAAATTTTATTTTAATAACATATCACCTTTGAACTGTCTGGAGTCTAGGAAAAATATTTTCGACATTAAAAATATTTTTTTGTAAGGTCGTAACTATTTTCGTTTGAAACTTTAACTAAAAATAAAATAAATAACAAATAACATCAAAAAGTTATGAAATCAACAACTTATGATCTTTAAGAAGTTAGGAATTTAAGAAAAATAGTTTGAGGATTTATAGAGTAATTCAAAAGGTCGTAACAAATTTTAGTTTACAAACGATCACACGATTACGAATAAAAATTAAAAAAATAGAAGATTAAATAAATAAAAAATGAAACTAACAAGTTATGATATTTAGTATGTGGGTAACCTAGGAAAAATGATTCGGGGCCATAAACAATGTTCTAAAAGGTCGCAAAATCATCTCGACACGAACCAATAAAAGACACGCGGCTGGAAAGAGCTGAGTTCGCTGCCGCGAACTCAGTTGGTCTGGTTCTCGCGGCTGGGGAATCCCGAATAGTGCGGCCGCAAGGTTCGCGGCTGCTTCGGTTTTTTTGGTTTTTCGACGTTGTTTTCGGTGCATGGGGGCACGGGGCTTATTGGGTTATGTCTATAAATCATATATATACTTAGAGGAGGGCTCGGATTGAATTATAGTACCTTAGTTCGGATTAATTTCGTTTTCGATCGAAAACGTGATTTTGGGGAAGACGACTTTAATTCCTTCGATCGGAGGACCTTGGGACCGAATTGTGATCTACTGATCCTTGGGATCAGGTAGTAAACAACTTGAGCGATCAATTTGGGTTTGGACGAACGGAACCTCGAGAAACCCACTTTTCTCTCTCTCTTCTCTCTCTAAATTCTATCGATTGTAATTGATTTCTCCACCTGTTTTCTCTCTTTCCTACTCCAGTGGGAGGTGGTAGAATATTAACGTCTTGCCTGGGCCGGGTGTGGTGTGTATATAGGAGAATTGGATGAGTTTCGAATTAAAACGAGTCCTAACGGTATCGGGTTTTTGCATGGACGAATTACGCACGAATTTTGGGTCATGGAGGAGGTAGAATTTGAGTAGGAGAGTGCGGGAGAGGATAAACGTGCATGCATGCAATTATATGTATGTATGTAATGCTAAATTAATTTTTAAAAGCTTAATTAGATAGAATAGCTTATTTTTTGTAATTATTTACTAATTATTAAATAAGGAAAATAATATTATCATAAATAAATAATTCTTTTGAATATTTTTATTAGTTAAATTTTCGGGTTATTACAGAACGAGAGAGAAAACATAACCCACTTTTTGCTTGCTTTCTGTAAATTTAATTTAATTTATTTTAAAATTGACGGGGCACGTGCCCCTGTGTCCGCCCGTCCCAGGCCTCGTATATCGAACCAAACGCAAAGTTTGTTGTTAAAGGAAATTGCTCCAAAAATGTAATTTTTATATTCAATATGGATCTTATTTAGTAGATATCGTCGCGTAGGTTCCAAAAATGTAATTTTTTTAAAAAAAGAATATCTACAAGAAAAGATATGACTTTTTAAAATTTAAACAATGTTTTAATGGTGCACCAATGCTCATGGAGCATTGAATAATTTTCCTATACTAGATGCTCTCTAGTTCCGTGCGCTGATGCGTTGAAGAAGGCAGAGGCATGGTTGAAATAAAAAATATAAATAATTGCGCAGAATTATTTAAAGACCGAACCTAAAAAACAGGGCATATCTCTAAAAATCCCTTTCATAAGGTTTTGAGGCTCCTTTCAAAAAAGGTTTTGAGGCTGACAGTGTTTTCCCCCCAAGTTTCAAATCAATAATACGTGAGTTTTTGAGGCTGGGTTTTCGTATTGTCTAATTAATTAAACTAAACGGGTTAGAGCCCACACAAACACGAATTTCGAGACATATCATTTTCATCACATGCATCAACTAAGAGTTCCTGCGGCAAAAATAACTTATCTAAAGTTCTCAAATTATAGACAAAACTTTTTACGGGAAATTCAGCGTTAGTGTCTTTCAATTCTTTCAAATTTTCCCATATTCCCCATTTATAATTAATTTTGGCACGGTGGAACCAAGCCAAATGGACTTCTTCAGCTCTTCGGTGCCCATAGAGAACTGAAGACCTGATCAATAGATTTCATTATTTTGTGGTAGGTTTGACGTCACGATTGTTTAATAAATACGAAGGTGACTTCGAAAAAGAAAGAAAAAAAACATTATTTGGGAGTCAACATATTGCAGCATTAATGATCAATTAAGAAAGTGGTTGATTTAGATTAGATCAATCAGGTAGGTAGCAGTAGCAGTACCATAATCGTATAATAATAAGGTCAACCATGCATTTCAGATTTTATTTAATTTTAGACTTGGCATGCAGTTTGGTCCAACAGTACCAACAACATTTTTTTTTTGATCAGCACAGTACCAACAACTTCTCAATTTCTGAAAAAAATACAGGGAGATCAGACGAAACTTGTTTGTCTAGCTTCCTTGTCACTTTAAAGGCGCGCCAATATTCTTTTTTTGTGCATGAGAGAATACGGGGAATTATATATGCAGGACGACAAAGCAAAAGACACACAACTTAACTTAGCCACCCAAAAAAAAAAAAAAAAGGGGAACAAAAAAGAGGTTCAATACGCCTTTAAACGGAACCAAGGGCCCGGGAAACAAGAAAGAGGTTCAATACGCCTTTAAACGGAACCAAGGGCCCTTAGGCATAACAGGCCACTTTGCTCACAAAAGGGTAGCGTGCTGAGTCCCAAAACTTGATTCCCCAAATTGTTAACTTTGTCTTAAGTTCAACACGTCCAGAGTGTAAATAATGAGGAAGATAGGACTTTGGTAACCCAGTGACAAAAAACACACTTGCACAGAACGAAAACCCATGCACGAAAAACCAAGCTCAAGAATGTGATTCGTTCATTAGGTTAAAAGTTAGATCAAATTGATTTTCTTTTTTTGGAATTGTTTTATATGCTTCGATCTCCATGAAGTGACCGATTGAGATCACGCTTTCTTTTCTTTCTTTTTTTTTTTTTTTATAGGCAAAGAAATGATATTAGAAACTCGAAAATAGGTACATCGAGAAGGATAGGGCAAGCATCAATGAAAGGAAAAAATCAGGCCCAGGTCCCGTTAAACAGGCATACTTATAGTTTTTTATTTTTAAAATCATCATTATAGTATTAGTTGGGCAACGGTGTTACCCCCACCGTTCTATTTCACCGCTCTCCTCACTGTAGCGCTCATTCTTACCATCCGCCTCGACAATCAATGGTCTGAATTTTAAAAGAACTGTTATACTCTTCCCTGATAGAGTCTTTCAAAATTCGGACCGTCTAAAATACTTTCGGATGACGAGATTGAGAGCGATTAGAGGAGAGGTGAAAGTGAAACATAGTGGTGGAGTAGACTTTCTGTTAGTTGGGAACGGAAGAAGTCATATTTCTAGTCACTTGGTCATTAGAAGGAATTAGTTGGTTCTTGCACGTTACTTTAGACTTTGAGACTTTTGTTGAAATTAAGGCTCCGTTTGTTTCGAAGTAACCTATTTTGCGGTGTTTGGCTGGATAACACCAAGTAAAATATTTTTTGTTGTAAAATGTTTTACCCCATCCAGTGCAAAACGTTTTACTCCCAAAATCCCAGTAAGTTGTTTTTGGGAAATTTGTCCACAGCTTCACCCTTTCGAAGTGCGGGAATTGTACAGCATGCCATTGTTACTCTCTCCCTCACCCCAGTTGGGGAATGGACCAAATTGATTTGGAAAACCACTAGCAAGTTAATTACGTGATTAATCGAACACAGTTTTAAACACAAAATTTAACCCAAATCTTGTTTGGAGCCCCACGCTAATAATCGGAGTGTTTTAATTTGTTAAAAACACAAATCTTGTGTTATTTATTTTGTCCACGGAACCGGCCCTATAACGAGGAGACTGATAAACAACTTCTTTGAAGTTTAAATTGATTCAAATTTTTTTTCTGAAAAGTATTTTTCAAATGTCAACCAAACACAGAAAAACAAAAATAACAAAAACAATTTCAGCAAAATCATTTTATAGAGAAAATATTTTTCATTGTAAAACATTTTACGTCAAAACAAACGGAGCCTTAACCTTTACCTATCCAAAGACTTCCACACCCTTTGAGACGTTTGTTGAAACCAACTTCCACCTACAATACGTCGAACGACTTCCACACCCTCTCTCTATCTCTCTCTCTAGATTTCTCTCTCTCCCCCCTTCCATATATACACAAGTTTATAACCCCCACAATCACTGATTCACTATGTATGTATCATTATAATAATTCAAATCTCTCTCACTACTTCTCTATATTGTTTCACGAAACATGGCTTTCTCCTCCTCCACACCCAATCCCACAAAAGCAACAAAAGCAATAGCTGATGCAGCCTCATGGTACCGTGCCATAGTCGTAGTAACCCTCATCTTGTTCACCTCTGTCAAAGAGATCACCACAAGTGACGAGGAACCGGTGCTGAGGGGGAACCGTCTCTTGGACCGGCCTTGCGACGAAATCTACGTCGTCGGAGAAGGCGAAACCCTCCATACCATCAGCGACAAGTGCGGCGACCCGTTTATCGTCGAGCAGAACCCACACATCCATGACCCGGATGATGTTTTCCCCGGTCTTGTTATCAAGATTACCCCTTTGTTATAATAAACCCAGGAAATCGCAATGGTAATTTTAGTAGTATCTACTGAGAAAATTAGGTAGTACTCCCACTTTTTTTTAATATACACATTATACGATTCCAATGACTCTTGTATTTTACTAATTTGCACTCCATTGGTTGTATTAGATTTTTGGCATAGTTTCTATTTTTACGTACGAGTGAGGAAGTTTGTAATGTTGAAAAGGAAATATAAATCCACATTGCTTGGAAGTGAAATTACCGATCACATAATAATATTTGGGACATTTTCATTCATTGTCAATTGATTTTGAGATGAATATAAAGTTTCCACATAGTATCAAAGGGGGATCCGTTCCACCCCACATTTTATGAAATTCACACTCTACAATGACAGACCAGCAAAAAGAAAGGCTATACGTGACAGACATCAAACTGCACGTGAGGGGGGACGACTCGAGTAAATGGAACTTAATTAATTTGCCTTTTTTGTTTAATATTTGTAACGACTTTAAAATATAGCAGAAATCTAGAAAATATGGATTTTGTTGAGCTGGTTACTAGTTAATTTTTTCAGATTAATTAGTTCATTAATTTTAGTGACTAAAAAAAAGGCTCGTAAAGAACGTGTTCATTTTTTTATTGCAAAAATATTGTTGTCTGTGTAATATTTTTTTTCCTAGCTATTCGTCATTTTCAGCTCCACTGCAAGTTACATACAAGTTTTGACACTCCATCTCACTTGCGATATACGTACACACACACATATTGGCAATTCTTTAGATTTTTATTTTTTAATTTGTCAAGAACGTTCAATAGAAATAAAAAAGAACTTAATTTTCAGATATCACCTTTAATTTTTGAGTGCAAATCCTTACTCCGCCGTTATTTATTAGTAATAGAATTGATGACAGAAATGTTCTTGAAAACCAGGATGGCCGTGATGGCGTCATCCATGCAATTTTATTTTTTTTATCCGCGTCATCCATGCAATTGCATTTGCAAATAATTTTAGTGATGGCAATTTACTTCAGCTCATCCCCGCCTAGACCTCCCTATCCCGATCGTATTCCTCAATTAGATAAAAAAATGAGGTGGAAAAGGTATTTTCGTCCCTTGTCCCATTTTACCTGAACCCGTCTGATCATAGTAATAAATAATTTTGTACATATGTGTGTATCTGCAGTTGAGATTTCAGTTGTTTAAATATAATAATAAGAGCAAAATACTACATACTAAATCACTAGTAATTTATTTGTTCGTTTTCTTATTTTTTATATTTTTAACTCCCACCACTTATCAATACTTTTGTCTTCTTGTCAAAACTCTTTCAACAGAGCAAAGTTAGCAGTACAAATTACAACATTGAATTCAATTAATGAAGACCTGATTATTCTCCAACTCTCCCATCTCCCCGATGCTTTTGGCTCCAACTCTTTGCCGATACGGAATAAGGTGGGGATGGAGGAACGACAAATATATGGGAAAATGACGGCCAATGGACGTGTTTTGATAATTAATATCTGCTAAAGATAATTTCAACATTAACAAATGTTCTTAGCATGTCATTGACAGATATTAATTATCAAAATACTTCCTGATCTGTCATTTACCCCAAATATATCCAACTTTGCCCCTCCCCAAGTCCACCCCTATTTTGCAATGTTTGGATGCATAAGTGGCCCATTGTGCAATTTAATAGTATTGTTAATAGTTTCCATGGATTAAAAACTGGAGCCCAATGTGTCATTACGATCCAAGCCCAAATCAATTTGAAATCATGGACGTCAATGTTGGGCTTTCGCCCATAAACTTGAATAAGGCAGAGAGACAAAAAGTAATTCAAGGATATGATTCCAGTCAGGGACAAGTGGCGGCAGTTACCATCACAAAAGATTTTTAAAAAATAATACTATTACATTCAGAATATAAATGCATCCCCAAATTATATCCCACTACCACTAGATTTTTTTAAAAAATTATTTTGTTGTTATATAGAAAGCCTTTTAGTCCTCCAGCTTTTGTTTTAATAAGGAAGACCAAAAAATAGTCAAAGCCAAATTTTATAGGTCCTAACTGAAATGTTACAAAACATGAGGTCTAAATTAAGCAAAACCAAACTTCAAACTTTGTCTTTAATACAAATTATGTTCGTATTAAGGTGTTAGTAGCCGTTTAAAAAAAAAAGAAGGTGTCAGTAATCTTTGTTTTTTTTTTTTTTTAATCAAATTTGTATTAAGGTGTTAGATAAACAATTAAACACAAAAATGGAAGAAGCCTAACAGCAAACCGAAGATTATGTTTTATTTGCATTTGACAAACATCCTTTAATATAGTCGTAGTTCTTAGAATATTATGTTGATTTTTTATCTAAAGTCAGATAAATATTCCTAATCATAGCGATAGATCTTTTTTATTTTTTCAATATACATGTTCATCACTAGTACCAAGGTGAACTCCTGGCTTCGTCCTTAAAAAGTACGCTCATTTCTCTTTCCAAAAGACTTTTTTTTTTTTTGGTTTCAATTTCTGAAAAAAAAAATTTCTTGTTCTTTTTTTTTTGAAAGACAAAGTTTTAAAATAAAAAATACAAAAATCATGTGCCATAGTGGCGCTTTATGGTTTTTTCTTAAAGGACATCATTCATTGAGTTCACACCAAAGGGATAATTTTGAATTCTAAATCCATTCATTCATTCTATTCTTTTATTGCATTCACACTAAAAAAGAAGGAATGTTTTAAAATGCGGCCCCCGCTAGTGGATTGTGGATTTAGAGTCTCTCAAAATTAGTCGAAGTGCGCGTAAATTGGCCTGAGACACCCGGTTAAAAGAAAAAAAGAAGTTATGTTTTTCTGAAAGAACAAAAAGTTTGGTTGTGGTATAGAAAAAACAATTTTTGAAAGACAGAAATAAAAAATTACAAACGGACAAAAGCAGATCTTTTTTGTTTTTTTTTTTGATCCGCCAAAAGCAGATCTTGTTCTATGTTGTTTGTTAGTAGCAATAATAGAGCTTTTAATGATCCCCGGCCGTGGACGGTTAAGAGTTAAGGGGTCGTTTGGATGCATCCATCAGAAGGGGATTAGCTTTCACCCTTTCATAAGACCTTGGGCTCACACTTTGCCCCCGTTTGGGAGCCACAAAGAGAGGGGTTTTCAAGAAGACCGGTTCTTGGCTAGGACCGGGGAAAAGGGGCATTGGGGGTATTATTTTCGGACAGGGTTTGAGGTGCCCATAAGTTATGCCCCTAATCCCCCTCGGAATTTGACGATTCTACCCCTCCTTATCCCCCTTCCCTCACCCCCAACCTTTCATTTCTGTACACCTCTTTATCACACACATGCACACCCAGATCGGTAAAAATGGAAAATCTAGTGCAACCGTGACAACGATTTATGAGGCACCGAAGATCGATGACGATTGTGAAAGCTCTATCTCCGTTCGTATTTCTTCATGTAATACATCGTTTCTCTCTCTCTCTCTCTCTATCTAAATATAGCAAAGGGTTAAAGAGAGTAGGAAAATTATTTGGTGCATGTGTGCCATGGATTTCATATACACCCCCACTCATTCACATTTAAAAAAACGAAATTATCAACAACAACAAAAAAAAACCTTAAAATAACGAATTTTAATTTTTTTTATTCTTATTAAGTAATTATAAAAAATTGATGGGGTATAACTTGGAGTATTAGTATTAACATCTAAAATTGATGGTTATAATTAGTATTTTATATAATTATTATATTAATTATTGTGAAGAAAATTACTTAAAATTTAATTTCGTAATTATATATTTAATCTAATTTAACACTGAGCAAGGGCAAAATGGTCATTTGACAGCTTTTTACATTATCCCCCTTCCTTATACCCTCTATTAATCCTCCATCCAAACGAAGTGCTATTTAATTCATCTTCTCTAATACCTCATTCAAACAACCTATTATTTAATCTCATCTCCATAAATATCACATCAATGTGAGACATCCCTTATTAACTAATACTCCATACTATTTTATCCCCCTTATTTCCCACATCCAAACAGACCGTAACTGTTAAGTGTTAACCCACCCAAAGTATATTCAGAACTAGAGCTTTTAATGATCCCCGTGGACTGTTAACCCACCCTTTGTTATATTGGGAACTAGCGTTGTGTCCCGTTTAATGCACGGGCAACAAAAATATATTGGGGTGAAATTTATTCATTGTCTTGTACAGGGACGGATTCAGGAAATCCCAATAGTGGGGCACCAATTTCTACTTTTATAAACAAAAATTTATCGTCAAACACAATAATATTAGATTAAACTAGACTTTGCAACATGTTCTATAATATTTACACGCTTCCAAAAGTTTGTAGACATAAGCACAATGCTTTCAAAAGTTCCTAAACATAAAAGCACAATGCTTTCAAAAGTTTCTAAACATATATAAGCACAAAAACTAACTTATTCATCCGTAAGTAGTTCCATTTTTCCATTTGCATTCTCACAGTTGTTCCCGCCGAGTTTTCATACGTTGACGAGAGAGAAAACATTTTTCGTTTGAAGTATTTCTCCATAATATATACTGTTACAAAGATAAATAGAACATATGTATCAACAAAGGTATCCGAAAAGCCCTAAAACCAGTATAAAAAAGCCCTAATTGAAAATCCCTAAAATCAGTATAAAAAAAACCCTAATTAAAATCGCACATATATCAGAAAAAGCTCTAATTGAAAAGCTTGAAAACTGGAGCAAAAAACCCTAATTAGAAAGCTTAAAAACCGGAAGCAAAAGCCCTAAATTCAATGTATATAAGCATCCAAATTAAAAATTCCTATGTAAATGAGCCAAAGGATGTGTTTATATACTATAATATATGTATCACAAATTCATATCTCAGTATATTATAGACTTGTACTACATATTCACGAGATTTACGACATCACCATTCGACAATCCAACACATAGCATACATATGATATGTATATACTCCCTCCGTCCCAAAAAGAATGACAATTTTTGAAATTCGTGTCATTTTTCATCGTTTATATCTTTCAATCTATAATGTTTTTCATGAGTTTGAAAATTTTGTATAATAGAATTAATCAAGAACTATCAAACAAGATCCATATTGCATATTTTTGAGATTCATATATTAAAAGATATAAAGAGTTGAAATTGGCAATATCAAAAATTGACATCCATTATGAGATGGAGGGAGTATATTATATCTGGTCCAGAGATAGTGAGAGACTGAGAGAGAGAGAGAGGGGGAGAGAGAGACCTCAGTGGTGGCTTCCTACTGCCTGGTGGGTTGGGTTGGCAACGGACGACGGCAATCGGGGACGGTGAGTCTTGGGTTGGATCAGGCGGCCTGTCGGCGCCTATGCTTCTTTTCTTTCCCGAACGAACGTGTAACGCCCCGATTTTCGAAGGTAAAATCGGAGGTATTAAATACTAATTCTTGAAAAACTTATTAAATCCCATTTGAAATCCAAAACAGATAATTCATCCTAAAGATTCACTTATTACAATCCATTGCGAAAATACTAAAATAGTCTAAGAGGGAATAAGCTAAATAGTAAAAAGAGCCATCTTCTAAGTCTGATATGGGTCCCTGCTTATTCGCTCAACTCCCACTTCCCGGATTCTCCTCAAGATAAACCTGTTCACCCGCCGATCCTGTTTCACGGTTTTCAAAATCGACACTGATGCCGTAAAAATCCGTCGAGTGAAAGAGTTCACCCCGAACTATAATCCAAACCTAAATACCCTCTTACAATATTAGCAGGTAATAAGATAATAAATATGCGAAAAGTAAAAGCAGAGATAATCCATACAACTTGATTCATTACTATCCATTAACTTAATCTGAAATAAGATCTCTCTCACGAGATCTTTCCTCCCCAACCACTAGCCATGCTTGGTCCCGTTCACTTCCCTTTGTTGTCGCAGAACACCTAAGTTATGTACCGAGCATATTCTCACTTAAGACCATAACAGGAGGTTTATTATGCCTAGATTCATGACTAGGGTTCGCCTATCTTATAAACCACATCACAATTCTTTTCACAATCATTACTGGACACCCGCCAGTCTATCAATTCATCACTGGACACCCGCCAGTATCAATTCTCATCACAATCTCATCATATCACAACATCACGCCTGCAGGCAACCTCTAAACAGAAAGAAACTTCACAATTTATCCATTACTTAGCATCGTCTACGTGATTTCTATTTCGCATACCACCCCATGTCCCTAGGGTCCAATCTAACATTCAACTGAAGCATCGATACAATATAAATCATAAAAATAATTAAAACGAATAACAGACAGATCAAAATAATTATTAAGCAATGCAATCACATAACTTTTTATGACTGGGCCGCTGCCCTTAATCTCGTATGGTCACAAAGTCATTAGGAATGTAAGAATTATTTAATTAGAATTTAATAATAATTTTATAGACTTCTATTAATTAATTATAAGTAAATAAGTTAATTAAACACTAATTAAATACATTAATTAGTTAAAAATATTAGAATAAATATTGTAATCTTAATAAAGGTCCTAACAGTCCTCTATAATAAGTTCGAGTGCTAAAAGTTGGGTTTGAACGCTCACGGAATTATTTTGAATATAAAGATTTAAATTAACAAACAAAATAAGAATAAATAGACAATAAATAATTAAATAATTAAAAATACATTTTTATTTACAAAATATCATTATAGGACTGTAAATAGTCTAAATAAAATTATTCGTAATTTTAAACTTCTTTTATAATATTTTAAAGTATTATTATTAAGATACAACTCATAAATAATAAGAAAAATAATTACTAAAATAAATAAAATTTTATTTTAATAACATATCACCTTTGAACTGTCAGGAGTCTAGGAAAAATATTTTCGTTATTAAAAATATTTTTTGTAAGGTCGTAACTATTTTTCGTTTGAAACTTTAACTAAAAATAAAATAAATAACAAATAACATCAAAAAGTTATGAAATCAACAACTTATGATCTTTAAGAAGTTAGGAATTTAAGAAAAATAGTTTGAGGATTTATAGAGTAATTCAAAAGGTCGTAACAAATTTTAGTTTACAAACGATCACACGATTACGAATAAAAATTAAAAAAATAGAAGATTAAATAAATAAAAAATGAAACTAACAAGTTATGATATTTAGTATGTGGGTAACCTAGGAAAAATGATTCGGGGCCATAAACAATGTTCTAAAAGGTCGCAAAATCATCTCGACACGAACCAATAAAAGACACGCGGCTGGAAAGAGCTGAGTTCGCTGCCGCGAACTCAGTTGGTCTGGTTCTCGCGGCTGGGGAATCCCGAATAGTGCGGCCGCAAGGTTCGCGGCTGCTTCGGTTTTTTTGGTTTTTCGACGTTGTTTTCGGTGCATGGGGCTTGAGGCTTATCGGTTATGTCTATAAATCATATATATACTTAGAGGAGGGCTCGGATTGAATTATAGTACCTTAGTTCGGATTAATTTCGTTTTCGATCGAAAACGTGATTTTGGGGAAGACGACTTTAATTCCTTCGATCGGAGGACCTTGGGACCGAATTGCTTGATCTACGGTGATCCTTGGGACTGTAGTAAACAACTTGAACGATCAATTTGGGTTTCGGACGAACGGAACCTCGAAACCCACTTTTCTCTCTCTTTTTCTCTCTCTAAAATTCTATCGATTGTAATTGATTTCTCCCCTGGTTTTTTTTCTCTCTTTTCCGACTCCGTGAGGTGGTAGAATAGTGTACGTGCCTTAGGGGTGTGGTGTGTGTATATAGGAGAATTGGATGAGTTTAGAATTAAAACGAGTTAACAGTATCGGGTTTTTGCATGGACGAATTACGCACGAATTTTGGGTCATGGAGGAGGTAGAATTTGAGTAGGAGAGTGCGGGAGAGGATAAACGTGCATGCATGCAATTATATGTATGTATGTAATGCTAAATTAATTTTTAAAAGCTTAATTAGATAGAATAGCTTATTTTTTGTAATTATTTACTAATTATTAAATAAGGAAAATAATATTATCATAAATAAATAATTCTTTTGAATATTTTTATTAGTTAAATTTTCGGGTTATTACGGCCCCGTTTGATAAATGGATCCACTTTTTGCTTGCTTTCTGTAAATTTAATTTAATTTATTTTAAAATTGACGGGGCACGTGCCCCTGTGTCCGCCCGTCCCAGGTCTCGTATATCGAACCAAACGCAAAGTTTGTTGTTAAAGGAAATTGCTCCAAAAATGTAATTTTTATATTCAATTTTATTTTTTTGTTTTAAATGGTAATAATTTTTTCTTGACTTATTTATTTAAAATAAATTTTATATTTTTAAAATTTACTCAACGAAACCTATCAAACGAGCCTAATATTGATGGTGAAATAATGGAAAATGGAAAAATTATATATTTTTGTGGTAGTTTAAATTGTATAAAGATGTTGGAAAATTAAGTGTTCCAAAATTCAATCTATTTGAACTGGTGGAAAGATTTTAGTTTTCTGATCATTTTATTCTAAATGATCATAATTAAATTTTGACTGTAGGGCTCTCGTTGATTAACCATAAAAAAGTCGTAGAATCAAATATCTCTTAGGATTAATCAACGAGAGCCCTACAATCAAAATTTAATTATGACCATTTAGAATAAAATGATCAAAAAACTAAAATCTTTCCACCCGTTCAAACGGATTGAATTTTGGAACACTTAATTTTTTATTGTCGTTCAAACTCACCCTTACTCATCATTGTTATGCATCCATTTTATTGTTGTTTTGTGCGTGTTATCCGAATTTTTTTTGTCCTTCGGTTCATACATGTGTACTTTTCTATTCTTGTGTTTGAGACGATTGATTAATTCCAAAATTTTGACAAAAAGTTCAAAAAATTCACTAAACACTTGTAATACCAATTGATTTAAGAATAATTAAGTTAGTCCAAAATACACTTGTTCTTTCATTGTTATGCACCTATTTTACTGTATTTAGGTTCATCTTATTTGAACTTTTTTATACTTCGGTCCATACTTTTATATTGTTTGATTCTTCTGCTCGAGACATCTTATTTTAGTTTTTTTTCTTTCCAGTTTGGTTCTTTTTTTTTATTCAGGGTTCTTTTATTCTTTCTTTACCGTTTGGTTCTTCTTCTTTTTTTTTCCTTTTCTTTCTTTCATTCCAGTTTGTTTTTTTTTTCATTTTTTTTCATTTTATTTCCTTTTCTTTCTTTTTCAGTTTGATTTTTTCCTTTTTTTTCTCTTTAATAATAGGTTTTTCTCTTTAATAATAGGTTCAAGTCTAATAGGTTCAAGTAATTGAATACATTGTCGAGTCAAATTGAAAAGAAAATCGGGATTAATCGGCTCTCCTCTTACATATATAGAGCAGTAAAAAGAAACAATTTACTATTTAAGAACAGTAGATAGTGCTATTACAGATAGTGCTATTCTTCTTCCTATTAGGATAGGAAATAAACAAATCCAAAATCAATTAATATGTGTTGAATCGAAATAAGTCCAAAAAGAGGCCACAAATAAAGAGTCTTATGGTGCTTGTTAAAAGGCCTTAGAGTCAAACGGATTGAAAATTGAAAAACTTATTTTTTAACTATTTTTATGTAATATATATATATATATATATATATATATATATATATATATATATATATATATATATATATATATATATATATATATATATATATATATAGGGAAAAAAGAAAAAAAACAGTTGAATTCATTAAAAAATAAGTGTATTCATTAATTTTTAACTATATTTTTAAAGGTATAAATGGTGTAAAAAAATAAGTTTTTCAATTTTCAATCCATTTGAACCGGTGCAAAAATGTTATTTTTCTGATCATTTCATCCTAAATGGTCGTAATAAATTTTTGACTCCAAGACCTTTCAATAGACACCCTAAGAGAGTCCTGAAATTAAAAAATGAGTTTTAGGGTGCTCGTTGAAAGGCCTTAGAGCAAAAAATTCATTACGACCATCGCCCCGGTTCAACTGAATTAAAAATTGGAGCACGTAATTTTTGAATTATTTTTTTAATATAGAAAAGAAAAGAATTGAAAATTAGAAGAAAAAAAAAGAAAGAAAGAAAAAAAAGAAAGACTAACACTGGAAAGAACGGGAGGGGAGAAAAAAAAGAAGAAGAAGAAAAAAAGAAGAATAAAAACTGAGAAGGGGGGCGAGGGCAAAACGGGAAAGGAGGGCTGGGATTGGGGAAGGGGGGGGGGGGGAGCAGCCCTCGTTGTTAAAATAATTTAGGGCAAATTTTCGTAGTCATTCCTATAGTTTTACGGTTGTCTTAATTTCGTCCATCTGGTTTCAATTGTCTCAATTTCGTCCCTGTAGTTTATTTTACATTTCAAATTGGTAAAATAGTTAACACCGTTAATGAAAACTAACGGAAAAATATGATTAAAAAATTAAGTGCTCCAATTTTTAATCCGGTTGAACCAGTGCGAAGACTTATTTTTTTGATCATTTTATCCTAGATGGTCGTATGTGAACATTTACGCTCCTATCACTTAACGAGTCCGGCTCCTCTCCAATCCCTTTAAATGGATTGAAGGGAACACTCTTTCCAATCCTAGCTCGGAAAAGAAATTTTCAATCGCACTTCAATGATTGGGATCGTTCATAATTTTATTTCCCTGAGAGCATCAAGCATGCCAAAAATCAGTTTAATCAATTATCGTTTGATATGATTTCAAAACAGATTTATATTGCAAAAAATTTAGAAAGGGGTTTTGTTCCAATGTTGCAATCTCATATTTTGCAAGATAATGTGTTCCAAAATCATATCTAATGATGTCCAACAAATTTGATTTTTGGCATACTTCATGTTCTCAACGAACAAAACAAAATGAACTGTTTCGATCATTGACGTGAGATCGTAAGAAAGTTTTACGGGCCAAGATTGGTGAGAGTTTTCTCTCGATTAATGATTGGAGAGGAGCCGGACTCGAACTGAACATCATTTAGCATTTTTAGCCATAAGATTTTCTTCGATAACACTCATTATATTATACTCGTAGATACATAAAAAGTTATCCCCAGTATAGTTGAGCGAATGTTGAACCAAAGACTTCCTTACTCAAATTTAAAGAGGACTCTAATGCTGTAGGTTGGGGACCCTATATTTAATATAAGCTAGTTTGGTAACAACTAATCTATTATTAATTCACCAGTAGTCTAATCATGTAGCTGTAATTTGTTGAAGCATCAATGTACTTAAATTTTGGACAACACGCCATCACCTGTCCAAGAATGGAAATTACAATGATTAAAAAAAGAAGAAGAAGATATTAACCATGCCGGACTGTTTTTTCGTCATCTCTCCTAAAACTAATTAGTGTTAGGGAAGGCTTCAATTAAGTTTTTTATGACATTTAACATCGCACCTTCAAATATATTTTTAGAGCGATCGCATGGAGTGATATTGTGTAACCAAATTCATAGAGGCACTCCGAGCCCAACAATCCCCTCACGATGATGCTCCCACGACTTGAATATACCCATGACTTCCTGACTGTGATACCACTTGTCAGACCGTTTTTCCATCATCTCGCCTAAAACCAATTGCCCCAAAATCTTTGGTTTATTTTCTTGCCACTCCAACCAAAACCTGGTGGCATACAGCACATGGTGAATTTCTTTCGGAAGGAACCCATCTAATTGTCAACTTCTCTAGAAAATTTTCTCCTCAAACACGAAAGAATGTCTCCTTAAACACGAAAGAAAAGCAAAAGAAATTTCACTTTCAATCACGTCCGCATCAAGGTGGACTGAGGAGGCCCGCGGCGCAGGCGCGGCTCTTCATATGGGATCCGTCCGAGCTCACAAAATAATTCATATCGTCCATTTTGTTTCGATCATCAAGTTGATAAGACTTACAAAAAATTATATGCATTAGCCATCGGTAAGCATAGAATTTTAGCGCAAATGTTTTGGAAATTGGACCGGTGAGCGAACCAAAAATGAACCAGGTGGATGGGTCAGCAGTTCAACCACTAGGTCAACAGGGCTGAACTTATTATGTAATAAATATAATTTTATATAAAAATTAATAAAAAAAAAATTACATTTGGGTATTTAAAAATTAAAATTATCCATATAAATAGACTAGTTTGGGTTCATGAAACTAGGTTTGGTTCGACGGTTCAACCGTGGGGTTACTCCGGTTTTCACTTTTAAGACGTTTTTGCACTTCAAATTAACGATTATTTGGGGTTGATCAAACCGGTTCACTGTTCAATTGGTAGAACTGATCAATCCTATTTGATTTTCAAAACATTGTGTGGCACGTTTGTCTTAAAGTTTGTTTTCAAAATGATACTTGACTTCTAATTTTTTGAAGTAAAAACTATGCATGTTTCGATCATATTTATACCGATATCTGATCAACCCAATTTTTTTCGTTCCTAACAAACCTGGTGAGGTGAACAAAATGTCGGTTAATTCGAATTACCATTTTGGGCTAGAGAAAGCCCCCATATGACGAGCACAGTGCTCACAACACAACCCCTTTTGGTCGTTTTGCCACAAAAAAAAAAACCAAACTCTTTAATTAATTGTCTGATACCGATCAAATAAATAAATAAATTAGTTTGATGTTTTCGACACTCCACTTGATTCCATGCAAATACATTTCTCTTTTTCTCTTGAAGAGGTGAAGTTACCACAATGCCCTTCTCTTTTTAATTCCTTGCATTTTCTCTTTAATACTATTACATATCCTCACGAACAAGACTCATGACAGCGCACACTCTTTTCTTTCCCATCCAAACAAATCCAGAGAGATGATTTTCATTTCTCACCTAAAATGATTTATTGACCTATACATGACAACAACAACAAATTTGGGTGAAGGGAATGAATTATCAAAAATGCTACGCGCACAACCGTTGTGTTGGTTGTGCGCGTAGTTCTAACCGTCCAGATATATTTAGACGGTCTAGATGTAAAAAAAAAAAAAACTCTTCTAGGGAAAAGTTTAACTTTTTCGGAGAAAAATTTGAGCAAATCTTAGCAATTTATTACAGCAATTGATAGCCAGAGATGATTGCGCATTGTGTTTTACACGGCCGTTGTATGTGTAATACTTTGGATAAACTATATTTGTCGTTTTGTCACCAAACGCGACAACGCCCCCCTCTAGTAATTAATGTGAACTGTCAGGCATTAGCTTAATTTGTTAATTTTTGGGCACACATCAGTGATTTGGACAGGCAGTGCAGTGGGGGGGATGAGGGAAGGAAACTGCTGGCATTCATTTTCCTTTCTTTACAAATGCCAATTTTTCTCTAATTAATTGAGAAATGAGGGTCGGTGCAACATTGGTGTTAATATCGTTCAACGAGCAAGTTAACAACTCCCTCTCTTTCAGAGGGAAAAAGTGGCAGGATAATTTTTCTCTGATCATAAAGGGGCATTTTGTTTGATAATTTGAGTGGGAATTTTGTTTGAAGAGACGCAGATCCTTGGGTGGTGCTTTTTGCGTTTTGTGATTTTGATTTGATCGTATGGGTTCAAAGCCTTTGTGGGGTTTTGTTTCTGCTGCTCTCCTTGGAATTCTCCTCCTCCATTATGGTTCTTGTTTTCCTGAGAAAGGTAATCCTCTCTCTCTCTCTCTCTCTCTCTCTCTACCTATCTATTTTTTTAGTTGACTAAACTTTACTTCCAGATATTCTGCCTTCATTTCTTTTTTGCTATCACTGTGTTAGAGGTGGCTGCATGTATTGAATGATTTTCACGGTTTTAGGTCCGATTCAATTCTATATACTCGCTACGGTACAATTTTTCATAAATGGGGTGATTTGCATTCTGAATAAATGTTCCATAAATTCATCTTCACCTATGCATGTAATCTTCACTACATTCATCTGGTTGTGGTTATAGTTTTGTTTTGTTTTTTTTTAATAACCGAATGTTCGGGTCTGCTTGCGCACATCTCGACTTAATATTCCGGAGCCCAAAAGTTAACGATTAGATAAACCCTCCCATAGCTCTAAGGGTTGGAATGTTTAGTTTCAGTAAAATTCAAACATATGACCTTATGGAGGATAAACACTCGTATTCTTTCTCCTGCGGACTTAACCAAATCCCATGGGGTTAGATGTACCTATTGTTTCTTCATTTACTTTCCCCTTTTTGCTTAATAATATTATTTGATGCATGGTTTTAGCCTGGTCAACTTCATCTTCCACATATTCACTATAGACTATGATTAGACCAGTTAGAGACACGATCGAGTACTAATGACAACAAATATTATTGGATATATCACCAGTCCATTGCATATATTTCCTCCTGCGTTCAACATTATTTTCTCATTCAATTATTGAGACGTTTGTTTCCCAACGTAAAATTTGACGTACTTTTTATCAAGTTTTCTTAATAAAATGTTACTTTCATCGATTTAAAAAAAAAACTTTAAACTATTTACTGAAAAACTGTGCTCTTTCTCTCTCTCAGGTCCGTATCCCACGTTCACCCACCAAGCCACAGTGGCACCCCCAGTGTCATTCTATGACTACATCATCGTAGGCGGTGGAACCGCCGGCTGCGCCCTAGCCGCCACCCTATCGGAACGTGCCACCGTCCTCGTCCTCGAAAGAGGCGGCTCCCCGTACGGCAACCCCACCATATCCAACATAGCCTCCTTCGCCGCCACCCTCGCAAACATCTCCCCGTCCTCCCCCTCCCAAACCTTCGTCTCCACGGACGGCGTCATCAATGCCCGGGCCCGTGTGCTGGGCGGCGGCACGTGCCTCAACGCGGGCTTCTACACCCGGGCCAGCGCCGAATACGTCAGGCAGGCCGGGTGGGACCCGCAGCTGGTCGAGGAGTCGTACGAGTGGGTGGAGAAGAAGATCGTGTTCCGGCCGCCGATGCTGCAGTGGCAGTCGGCGGTGAGGGAGGGGTTGCTGGAGGTGGGGGTTTTGCCGGATAACGGGTACACGTTCGAACATATTTATGGGACTAAAGTTGGCGGGACTATTTTTGATGAAAATGGGCATAGACATACGGCTGCTGATTTGTTGGAGTATGCAGATCCTAGGCAGATTACTGTTTATTTGAATGCAGTTGTGCACCAAATTTACTTCGACAAAGGTGAGGATGAACAGAAATTTTGCCTTGTGAAAGGCTGAAGCCCGTTCCGCTAAAATTCTTATTTTTTAAGTACGTATTTTTCGTTTTATGATAATGATCATTTTCTTACTATACATCACGTACCTTTATTTATCACAAGGATTAAAAAAAAAAAGAAAAAAAGAAATCGGTACTTAACTTACTACCACATGTTTATTTTTAGGCTAGCGTACATGCATGGATAATTATGAAGATTACAAATTTAATTAAAGAAAATTGCACAGGACATGATTTCTATATCTCAATCTTCAAAAACTCACTATGAATTTTTCAGTTTCGTATTAATTTGTCATTCATTTCATTGTTTTCACTCTCCCACATAACCGTGGATCTCATCATAGACCGGATTTGTTGGTGTCTCTACCATTCATTTGAGAGGTGGGAGTATTGTTTCCGAATAGGACTATAAACGAATTGAGCATCTTGCGAGCCTGGCTCGGCTCGTTTAGTAAACGAGTAGAGTTCTCATTCAAGTTTTCGGCTCGTTTAGTAAATAGGTTGAGTGGAGCTTGACCTGATTAAAAAGGCTCATTTAGTGAATGACTAAACTTGAGCCGAGCTCGAGCTCGGCCCGGGACGTTTATATCTCTATTCCCAAAGTACTAAAATAGGAATTTGTCGACTGTACAAATAGTGCTTAAAGAGTGGGAAAAACAGAAAAGGCAAATAATGTTAAAAGAATAATAATATGAACACAACTTTATAGTATATGAGGATCTATTTACATCCAACAGTTAATGGTACAAGTTGTCTTCGGGATGCGTGTTCGTAGACTTTTCCTAACGCTAATGATGTCTTGGCTTCTAGTGGTATAATTTTGCTGTGGCAATACTGCAGGGCTACTGAAGCCAAGAGCTACTGGGGTGGAATTCAGAGATAGACAAGGAAACATCCACAGAGCATACCTCAAAGTGGGCTCCACGAGCGAGATCATCGTGTCAGCAGGAGCCCTAGGAAGCCCACAGCTGCTGATGCTGAGTGGTATTGGGCCGAGCCCACATCTCATGGCCCACGGGATCGAGGTGGTGCTGGACCAGCCCATGGTTGGTCAAGGGATGTCTGATAATCCGATGAATGCGGTCCTCATTCCCTCGCCCCGGCCCGTCGAAGTCTCTCTCATTCAAGTCGTGGGTATTACCCGGTTCGAGAGCTATATCGAGACAGCCAGCGGTTCCCTGTTGACCCTTGTCGGGGCCCGTAGCCTTGGTGAATTCTTCATGTCGTTAGCAAATCAGGTTTGTTGTTCTTACGCCAAGACTAGGCCCAAGCCATGGAGGGTTTTGTTAGATATCCGAAATGATGTTCAGATATGACCACCGTAGTATTATTACCAAAAGTAATGCAAGACATTGCATCTTTCTATGTAGAGACCATACTCAACAACAAGTCACGAGTGAATGATTGTTCTTGAATAGACCATACTCAACCATAAGTCCCGAGTGAATGATTGTTCGTAAATAGTCTGTCCTTTTAGAAAATTTGAAAATAGAAAGTTTTTAGGTTTCAAAATAACCTGTTATGTTATGAATAACGTATATGGCTGCAATAATGTCCGGGCCAACTTTCGTGTATCTCGACCAATTTCATGGCCCTGTAGTTAAGGGCCCCAAGCTTTGGAATGTTCGGCCTTTGTTGGATTCGAACTTGCGACCTCTCGAGAGGCAAACCCTTTAGCTGATTTCTCATGTGTACTTGGCCAAACAAGTTGCGATTTTAGAAGTTGCATTCTCACCGGTCTCTTTAAAATTTTATTTTTACAAAGACAACTAGTAACCGGACATCATTGAGTAAAACTAGAATTACAAGACACATTGAGCAATAGCCTAACACCATTTTGGTATCTCCACTTAATTGAAGAGATACGTAATCCCATGCCCGATGCAAATATACAAATGTTCAGACTGTCCCCCCTTAAAACAAGGACACTCTAGCTTTCCCTTTTCCTTTTTTCATCTCCATTTTACTAACTGCTTTGACTTGAATTGTAAGTCATGAGAATTTTAATCTTCTTCACATTTTGCAGACAGCCCAGCACTTCACACTGGTTCCAAACGAAATCAACCCACTTTTGAACCCGGATATCCACGCGGGACTCATCCTAGAAAAGACTGCGGGTCCACTCTCAACCGGTCACCTGGAGCTCCTATCCCGGGATCCGAACGAGAACCCGCAAGTCACGTTCAACTACTTCCAAAATCCACTAGACCTCGAGAGGTGTGTCCAAGGCATGAGAACCATAATTGAGGTTATAGAATCCGCGCCTCTTTCAAGTTTCCGGTACCCTGCCTTGTCTGTGCAGACACTCCTTAACCTGATGCTCAGCTTGCCGTTGAACGCACGGCCGCGACATCTCGATGCCGCGTTTTCTCTGGAACAGTATTGTATCGATACTGTGTTGACCATTTGGCATTACCATGGAGGGTGTCAAGTGGGACAGGTCGTGGATCATGACTATAAGGTGCTTGGGGTGGATGGGTTGCGGGTTATTGATGGATCCACGTTTTATGGCTCCCCCGGAACAAATCCTCAGGCTACTGTCATGATGCTTGGAAGGTAATCACAATTTGATTTTCCTACATAAGATATACACAGAATCATGCGATTGTTATATTATCGAAATTAAACGACAACTTTGGTCCGAAATCAGCCACATTCCATAGGAATGAAATTTTCTGCACAAAGTTTCTGTCAGCATAATGTACCCTTATGATTATCATTGTGGTACCGTATTTGTATTGCTACTCTTGATTTGTGGAGGTTTTGATCTCGAATTCTGATGCAGGTATATGGGACAGAGAATCCTGCAGGAGAGGTTTCCAAATGGGAAGAAGTAGAAAATGATAGTACCGATCCTTGGCCTGTAAAAGATAACCTATGTTTGTTAATTTTATGCATTTGTTGGGATGGATTTGGGTAATAAATTGAGCTTGTAAGTTGTAATGTTCGTGTCACGTATTTGAGTGATACGAATTTAGTTTTGGTATTGCGAAGTGTTTTGCTATATAAGCAAATCACAATCTGTTAATTGGCTTAGATGTGCTGGACAAATAAGAATTTCCTGGAACAGGATCGATTACATTTCGGAGTTACTATTGTTTGATTCTTTTCCAAACTCCTTTTGTGCATAACTGAAAAGAAAAATAGGAAGGTTCGATAACATACTACAAAATGAGAGAATTAACAAGCTTTGAGTCAGAAAACAATAAAGAAAATCCATCTAAATGACCCAGATAGACAAAGATCGTATCCAAGAGAATGAATTTTTACCCTAAAAAGGCAGTACAAATTGAAATCGGAACAAAAGGGGCTGCTTGGAATCGTGGAAAGTCGATACTGCATCAACTAAAAGCTTAAGAGAGAAGAATATGACAATGGATATGCCATTTCAATGCCCATCTTAGTCAGACTTTCCCATTGCAAAGAGTACAGCATCTGCTTTTTTTCCCGTCTCGCCTGCGATATGCAATGGGCAAGGAGAGTGGGGGAATCTGATGTAAAATGCAAAAGATAAGAATTGATCAAGGCCAAGCAAAGAAACCTTTGGAAGGATATATCCATAATATCATCACTAAGTCGGATATGCCATTTCTTCAATGGTTTATTCCCTAGAGCCCCAATGAAGAGCATATATAAAAGCTTGTCCATGGATCACTCTGCAAAACTCAGAAGCAGTTCAATAGGCAATTCAGCCAAAGGATCGAGTTTTGTAAGCAAATCAGTCATAGGGCCACTCTCTATTGGCATGTAACGGTGATTGGTGCTTCCGGCATAGAATCAATGACACGCCAAAGGAGAGTTGCCCCGTGACTGCTTTAGCTTAGTGCATGTGTGGCTTGTACTCATGTTATGCTTCAAACTCAAGGCGCGTATAGATGAGGTAAATGAGGCAAAAGGGTATGTGTTTTGTCAGCTTATTATTTCTGAATTCTTCTGCAGTCCATGCCTAGCAACAGAAGCCTTTTATAAAGATGCTTATGCTGTGAATTTGGTAGAGATTGAATGCAGGTAGTCAGGTACTTGTCACATATGATCCAAAATAATGACTATATACGCAACGTCCTTCTTATTACCAGCAGGAGATGGTTCAAAATTAGTTTATAGAGCAAAGTCCACTTTCATCCATTGTGGTTATCGTCATATGCGGTTACCTCCTCAGTTTAAAACTGAACACATAATCTACCTGTGGTTTTGAAAATATGCGGATAAACCCTATGCCGTCATGTTTTTCATCCATATTAACGGAGGTGTATCTCATACGCCTCTAGAATGTAATCTGAGTCATTCATAATGTATTAAATAAAAAATAGAGTATCTCTGTAGAAAATCATCTTGATCAGTCATTAATAACCCAGTGATCTATTTTTAGTAAATTCAAATGTGAAATTTTAAATTTCATAACAAAATTGATTCGACCATGAGCTTTTCATTTTTTGATTGATTTGAATTTGGCATAAATGTAGTACTCATCAAAATTTACAATATCAACGGTTTGGATTCAATTTTTGGTGTAAAGGATAGTGTGGTTAGATTTAAAAAAAAAAAAAAGAAGAATCAAGAGACATGATGAGAGTATATCGGTCTTTTAATGTTGTGTCCGTTAATATGGATAGAAACCATGACGGCATGGGGTCTATTCGTACATTTTTAAAACCACAGGTAGATTATGTGCTCAGTTATGAACTATGAATGGAGTATCTGCACATGGTGATAATCACAGGGTGTCAAAGTGGACTTTGCCCTAATTGATATTCCAAGAATATGCTATCTGACCTTTACTAATTCCATAGAGCAATCACAAGGATTGTCGAAGTTAGTAATATACAAACGAGAGATGCTACATACACTACCATCCATCCATTACATTTTTTGTGGGGCTCACCCCGGGTCTCAAAAAAATACAGAAAAATGTCCATAAATTTTAGAATAATATTTTATGTGATCCTGTAAAAAATCAGCTCCAATGGATATCGGTAAGTATTATTTCTTGATTTATAGGGGTGAAACTGCTCAACTGCACTGTTTCACCCCTACGAATCAAGAAATAATACTTACCGATATTTTTTGAAGCTGATTTTTTACAGGACCCCATAATATATTATTTTAAAATTTATGAACATTTTTCTGTATTTTTTTGGGACCCGGAGTGAACCTTACAAAATATGTAGTGGATGGCGTAGTGGTTGAATGTAGGCCTGTCAACGGGCCGGATCGGATCTGGATCCGATGGATCCGAATCCGACAAGACTTGGATCCGATTCGAATCCGATAAGACTCAAATCCGATAGCGGAAATCCGGATCCGATCCGAAAAATTTGGATCCGATCCGAAAATCCGAATCCGATCCGAAAACTTTTTTACTCCAAAAATTTTAGCCAAAAAAATATTTTTTTATAAAAAATATTTTTTATAAAAAAATACAACTTTTTCAAAAAATATTTTCCAAAAAAAAAATAAAATAAAAAATTGAAAATTAAAATACAACTTCTTAAACATTTTTTTTTCAAAATAAAAAATTTACTGTATTTTTAAAAAAAATTTCAAAAATTTATAAAAAGTAAAAAAAAATAAAGTTCGGATTCGGATTGATAACGGATTTAATCCGATCCGATCCGGATCCGATAACGTTACCGGATTCGGATTATCGGATCGACGTTATCGGATTCGGATCCGGATCCGGGTCGGATTTTTCGGATCGGATCCGGATCGGATCCGGTCCATTGACAGGCCTAGTTGAATGTAGTGTACCTAGACTTATTGTATACAAATCACTTTGACCAAAAAAGTAATATACAAAATCACAGAATTGTCAACCGCAGCAGTACTCGGTCAATGTGCTGCGGCGGCCGCCGGGTATTTGTTTTTCCAAGAATGAAGTAGACATATTCTTCTGAAGCCGTGTAATGACAGGAAGACTAGAGAAATGGATTTTAACTTCTTCACGTTCTTTTTTTATTTATTATTTTCTGTCTATTTTTCATTTCCGTCCATAAATCTAAGCACATAGTCGTGGACTCATAATCGAAATACAGCCATAACATATAATTCCCCTTACAAAAAATTCTGCCAACAATCACAGTGGTTCTATTCAGATTTTGAAGTGCGGAAAACCATTCGTTTTGGGAACTTTGAAAACAATTCCCTTCTTTGAAAGCCAGGAAACTTCTGATGGTTTGACTAAGTTTTTTGAAAGCCAGGAAACTTCTGATGAGTTCATGCTGTCACAAATTGGACAAAGGGTCACCCTAGCTAGACAGAGGAAGAGAGAGAGAGAGATTGACAACTACAGCATAACCCCACCCATTCACTAGTCATCGGTAGGTCGAAGAAATCAAAGCCAAGATGGTTTGACTAAGGCTTCGTTTCAGAACGTAAATAAGCAGCTTATTTTTTAAGAAGGCAATTTCAAGCTCAAAAATCATGTGTTTACGCAAATAATTTTCCTACCACTATGGATCTTGTTTGATAGATCTCATTGAGATCTTTAATACGGTGCAAAAAAAATTGAAAAATTATTTTTCATTTACATTATTTTTGAGTTTGAAAATGTGAAATAAGCTGCTTATTTTTTAAGAAGGTTTCTAGAACGGAGCCTAAGTTTTTTTGTGATGTATGTGAAGTCAGGCAAATAATAAACATCTACCCATTAGCTGGTTGACGCAAGCAAGATATCAAAGGTGAGATACGCTTCACAAGCAATGGTGATTCACTAAATATTTTATTTTCTTTTTGAACAGACACCGAAATATGTTGAATGGCTACGTTTACAAATACGATGGGACAACATAGAAAACGAAACGAAGGTTAATTTTGAAAAATCCAGAATAAGTGGTTACGCGTGATATGGTTTGAATATGCGTATCTTTGAACTTCTAGAATATATGTCCTAACAGAGTCGGACTTGTGGATGCGGTTTTGAATCGTTATTTGTCTGCTAAAACGCCGTCTCAAGTTTTCGATTGAATTAATCGCAGTGATCTCACACAAAATAAAAGCCTATTGAATGGCCCCGTCAGAAAAAGTAATAGTCTGTCAAAAATGCAACTCATGGATATGGAAACTAACTAAAGATTTGGAGACCACCAAGGATGACGCATCAATCTTTAGAATCCCGAAAAAAAAAAGAGGAAAATACACGAACTTTAGTCCCCATTAAAGCAGGGCAGGGAAGAGGCAACTGAGAAAACACGAATTAAAACGACAATACATAACAATGACCCTACCATGGAAACCCCAGCCCAATTCTGGGCACAAACTTAGCTAGCAAGAGTCTGGCAAAAGCAGAGTGCGCACTTCTCACATGCTCCCAAAGTTGTGGGGTATTGCTTTCTTTGGCAGCCTTAGTAGACTTTTAAGAGAATTGAAATAATGCACCATACTCCCCACTCAAATAAAGTTGTATTTTACCGTACCAATAACTGGTTGGTCCACTGGGATCTAAAGAGATTACTACTAGAAAAGACAGTAACAATGGAAACAAGAGATCAACAGGCTGAGAATTCTCCACTAATCCCTGAAACATAAAGGGGTTACTATTTTCCTTTCTACCGGAATTACTGAGCCTTTTAGGTTTTTCGCCATTTTTGAGAGACTCAATACATAGACAATCTTACGGTTTTTAACCCCTCAATTTTTTGAGCGGGAGGACCATTGAACGCCGCCGCAATAGTAGGGTAATGAACACTTGCTGTTTAACCAGGTTACCACCCCTACTTCCACCCCGAATTAACGTAAGTAAGGTGGAAAGAGTATGTTCTATTTTACATACATGCTTATATACTAAAGACTTCTGAATGAGTGCATTAATCACACCGAGTTCACGAGTTGTTTATTGAAATGGCTTTTTGCTGACAAAAAAAAAAAAAAAGGAGAGAGAAAATAAAAGAACGATTGAAACAAAATTCAGACTCAATTCCAATTTTCGAAACTAGTCAAAGTATGCTTCTTTTGGCCAGCATTGATAGTGCCGACCAATGCCAAGCCTCTTTTGTCGTCCACTTCCATTTGTTGCTTTCTTTTCTCTGCTCCACTCATCTAAGAAACACCAAATTACTTAAATATCCTCACAGCCACCCTATCACCCTCTCTAAATTGAGGGAACTGTGAGGTACCACAGCTAAAACAGATTATTGAATGAATAAAAATTATCTCAGCTGTAAATTAGTACTCCCTCTGCCCCAAATTGGATGTTAATTTTTTATATCTGTGTCAATTTCAATTTCTTATTTCTTTCAATATGGATATAAAAAAATATGTAATATGGATCTTATTTGATAGCTCTTGATTTGTTTTATAATACAAAATTTTCAAACTCATGAAAAACATTGTAGGTTGAAAGATTTAAGCGATAAAAAATGACACGAATTTTAAAAATTGATCCTTTTTGAGACGGTGGACGGGTGGAGTATTAAATTAGGTAGATGTTAGAATTTTTAATGATTTCACATGAAAATACGGAATACCTGTTGAATGGTATCAATCAGATGGGATGGATCATAGGGATGTTGAACTGCTTCTTTCAAAATCTAGGAAAAATTTCAAAATAACACCTGATCTTTCATACAAATCAAGTATAGGCACCTGACCTTTTACTATTATAAAAAAAACATCTGACCTATTTAAAAACCCATCAATTTTTCACCAGCCATTAACTTTCCATCCAAAAACAGACGAAAATGCTGAAATGGCCTACAGCTGGCCATTTGGAGAGAAACCAATATACATTCTGGGGAAAAAAAATACATTAATTTACTGATTTCTTCTGCCAAAACTCAATTGTAGCCAGGGCCATGGAGTTCTAATAACAACTATTTTTATTTATTCTATAACTTTTGGTTTAGCTTCTCTTTTTTTTCTTTTTTTTTTTGCATTTGTTAGTTTTGCGCCAACCTTCTGTGACTTATTGATTCGTCTCGACAAGACGAATTAGAAAAGTTTTTTTTTTCTTTTACCCAAATATTTTAGGAAATAACCACTTTTAAGTCAAAAAAAAATTGACTATTTTCGAAAATATTTTTGTAAATATATAATTTTTTTTACTTTTTCAGTTCGTCTTGACAAGACAAATTAGAAAACAAAAAAAAAAAAATGAGGAGCAAAATTAAGAAACAAAAAAAAAAAAATTCAAATAAGAACAAAACTAAAAGTTATAGAAAAAGTTAAGCAGAATGGGGATGTCCCAAAATAAGAGCAAATGGCCATGTGGGTATTGACGGAAGAAATCAGTAGAGTAATGTGTTTTTCCTGCAAAATGTACATTGGTTTCCCTCCAAATGGTCATGTGTAGGCCATTTCAGTGTTTTCATCTGTTTTTTGATGGAAAGTTAACAGGGGTGAAAAATTGATGAATTTTTAAATAGATCAGGTGTTTTTTAATAATATTAAAAAGTCAAATACCTATGCATAATTTATGTAAAAAGTTAGGTGTTATTTTGAAATTTTCTCCAAAATCTATACAGATGAAATAAGGTGGTCAATTTAGACAAGGCCAATAAAGTAATCTGAAAAAAAGTTCAACTAATCATACTACTACGACCATCCAACCACCTGTCAAAAGCACACTTTAACACAAAGAAAAAAAATATATTAGAAACACTTTCCTTAACCAATAACCACCCAATGAAGAAAAGGAACAACAGAGCAAGACGAAGCCACAGATACAAGAGTAGGCAAAAATCAAGATAATTGGGGAAGAAGAGACGAGAGAATATGCAGTCCCCATTCCTGAAGGAAGGCTGCCTTCATGGCTGTTGTCCTAGCCCCTTCCTCGGCGTAACAGAAACCGAAGAAACGGTTTCTAAACCCAGAAGCACCTCATCGTCCTGTCGACACAAATTTTCGGTCACGACAACTTCATCTTTCTTCCCAAATACCCAATTCACCAACCATGAGTCTCTCCCTTCTTTGCAAGAATCATTCACCCACTTCACCAAATCTTATCCGGAGTACTTGGAGACTACACAAGTTGATCAAATCCGGACCCAGGAGTACTACCACCTCTCCCTCTCCAACCATATCTGCCTTGATTATATAGGCATCGGTCTGTTCTCATACTCACAGTTCCAAAACCAATACTCAACCCCAATTGCTTCCACTTCTTCCCCACCACCTCAATATGCAGATTTTCCATTCTTTGGTATATCCCACAAGTCCGTCAATCTCAAGTCGCAGCTGCTTCATGGTGGGGCGGGATCTGAATTGGAATCCTCCACAAAGAAAAAAATCATGGATTTTCTTAACATCTCTGAAAATGACTACAGCATGGTTTTTACTGCAAACAGGTCGTCCGCTTTTAGGCTTGTAGCAGAGTCTTACCCGTTTCAGTCCAGTCGGAAGCTTCTAACAGTTTATGACTACGAAAGCTCGGCTGTTGAAGCCATGGTTAGTACATCAGAGAAGAGAGGAGCTAGAGTCATGTCAGCAGAGTTCACGTGGCCTAGACTAAGAATTGACTCAGCGAAATTGGGGAAGATGGTTGTGAGGAAGAGGAAGAAGAAGACAAATAGGGGACTGTTTGTGTTTCCTCTCCAGTCTAGAGTGACAGGAACCAGTTACTCTTATCAGTGGATGAGTATGGCACAGGAAAACGGGTGGCATATCTTGCTTGATGCCTGTGCGTTGGGGCCAAAAGACGTAGGTAGCTTCGGCCTTTCTCTAATACGCCCAGATTTTCTCGTTTGTTCATTCTATAAGGTATTTGGGGAAAACCCAACGGGGTTTGGGTGTCTCTTTGTCAAGAAATCGACCGTTCCACTCTTGGAATGTTCTACAAGCACAGGTATTGTAAGTCTCGTCCCACCGAACAAGTTATTTTGTTTGCCTGAAGATTCTTCTGGTACTGACACAGAACTTGAACAAGCAACCGGAAGTAGGAACCAAGATCGAGAATTAAGTAAATCAAGCTCTTTCTCGGGTCGTATGTCTGTCCCATCTATGAAGAATGGACGACACAAAAATGTAGAGGCCTCTCAGATGCACGAATCAGAAGTAAAAGCAGAACAAGAAGGACCAAAAGATTCAGAAAATTCCATTCAACCAGTTCAAGAGCTGGCCATACAGAGCGAGAGTCGGAGCTCAGAGATTGAATGTAGGGCCATGGATCATATGAATTCACTTGGTCTCATGTTGATCAGTAACAGAGCAAGGTTCCTGATCAATTGGCTGATAATTGCAATGACAAAACTCCAGCATCCAAATGCAGATGAAATGATTCCTTTAATCCAAATCTATGGGCCAAGGATAAAATTTAGTAGGGGACCAGCATTGGCGTTCAACGTGTATGACTGGAGAGGAGAGAAGGTGGAACCTGTTCTTGTACAGAAGCTAGCTGATCGAAGCAACATTTCGCTCAGCTATGGCTTCTTACACAACATCTCGTTCCCGGACAAGTATGAACAAGAGAGAGGGAGAGTTTCAGAGAGAATAAACACTGGAGAAAAGGTGAGGGTAGGAAGCAAGAGAACAAAGTCCGATTACGTAAATGTGGTTACAGTTGCACTTGGGTTCTTGACAAATTTTGAGGACATTTACAGGCTTTGGGCTTTTGTTGCTCAGTTCCTGGATGCAGACTTTGTGGAGAAGGAGAGGTGGAGATACACAGCGTTGAACCAGAAGACTGTGGAAGTCTTAGAAATTTGATTTCATTTGTTTTTCTTCCAGATTATCACGTCCAAAGAATACATGTTTCAGCCAGCTTAAGATTGTATTTGCAGTTACTTATTCATTCACAAAATATTTATTCTTCTGGTTAATCATGCTTAAAGCCAAGCATCTTTGCAGTTTCCAAATACAACTGCAGGTCTTGCACCCTTTGTTTTGAAATCACACTTCAATGTACCTATTTTGAGCATGAAAAAAATACCTACCCGAAGGTCAAGAAGAATAATGGTATAATTGTTCCTCCAGAAATCTGATTGCACCAACTTCAATCAATGGTATATACCCCACAACGCACATGCCCAAAAAAGGAAACATACTATTCCGCTCAAGTTAAGCTGTATTTTCCTTATTTCCTCCATCCCTTCCCTTCTAAAGTAAGGTAGTAACTATGAAACACTAATATGAACCCCCTCCACTCCGGTAATCATGTTTCTGACATAGTGATCTTACTTCTATGCAACATACTAATCCCAAGGTTTAACATTTTGAAATAACCAAAAGCCAACGTGAAATTCAAAAAGAGAAACTTTTAGGTAGACTGGGGATACCAAGCCCCATGGTATCCCTTCAGGTCCGTTTCTCATTTTTTGGTCATTTTCATATCACATTTGTGTGATCGGCTCCGTTCATTTTGTAGAGTTCGGCGAGGACCATAATCATATCAAAAATTGTGTTCATCGGACTTTATTTGATCCATGATCGACACACGTGAAAATTAAAGAAAACCAAAACTGAGTCCAAAAACACATTGAATCAAAATCCAGTTTTAGTTTTTTTGCGATTTTCATGTGTGCCAATCATGTATCAAATAAAGTCCGATTAACACAATTTTTTGAAAGATTAAGGTTTTCGCCAAACTCTACAAATTTAACGGAGCCGATCATCCAAATGTGATCGGAAAATGGCCGGAAATGAGAAATGGACTGGAAGGGATACCATGGGGTTTGGTATCCCCGGTATGACTAAAAGTTTACAAACCATAATACAATAAAGATAGCATCCAAACTGTGAAGTATCTAAAGGCACCATTTCTTGCGACTTGTGAAGGGAAAGACGAGGCAGGCTATTAGGACATTGCGACATATGTCAATGAGGCCTACTAACAAAATACGAGTTAGTAATACTGCAATATAGTATAACTCTCTCACATAAAGCTCTAGAGCCCTAGATACCCTGCATATCTAGAAACCCTACACCACGGATTAGGTCACCTTACTGAATAATAGAAAATGGGGTTCGATGTTGTAAATGGGCTACACATTTCATTATACTTCAGCTATTGGTACATTTTTTTGGGACATGCAGGCAGTAATCAGTTTGTTCCTCGATACACACAATGCAAACATGTATATCCTTAGATGGGAAGAAACTTAACTAGCAACCAAGAGCACTCCTCCAAGACAACATGTCAACAAGTCAAGTCATTGAGTTCCAATTAAGTAACAACTTGGTCTAAGTTTTTTGTTTTACAAACTAACAGAATCGACAGTTTAAATAAAAGAGAAGCATAAATAAACCAGTCAAATCCTTCATTCATTTCTTGATTGATCTTATGCTTTGCTTGAATATGGTTAAGATCAAGAAGATTGCTTCGCAATCAAGATCATGATGCATTATCCATAAGGTGAAAGGAACAAGCATACTAATCTCCAAAGTTACGTACAATGCCACGTTATAAGAGCTACCACTCTTCCAGTATAGTGTCTGGTATGCACTTATACCCAACACAACCATCCGTAGGCGTTGCTGAGTTAAACGCTGGTCTTCTAAACATGGAAGATGGAACTAGGCAAAAACAACAAAAGAAGTAAAATGATGTTTTGACTAACAAATAACAATAGCAGATAGCAGCTTCAAGTTAACCTGGGTTCAGCCAAAACATCATTGCATATCAGCATACGAAATATTGTCATTCTCACCTAGTGTACTAATGAAAAAGGAAGTCAGAAATTGCTCAAACATTACACCAAATCACCCTTTTTTGTGCATTTATTGAATCAATTGGCAGACAATGAATGAGATCTCATAGTTGCGAATTAGATTTAGCACGAAAAGCATGCTTCTCATAAGATGAACCGTGTAAGAAGTTTTCACATCTTATGTAAATAAATGGAACATGTTCTTTCCTTCAAGAATGGTACCTTGGCTTTTCCAGTTGAGGGACTGAATGCCATCATTTCAAAACGCCAACCAAATCCCAGAGAAGCCCAGGTTTCACGTCTGACTTTCATATTGAAGCTAACGAACTCGACGGATTGCCATTATATGCCCCTGAAGATCTCCTTCAGAGAGCCCACTTCTGCCTCACATTGCTGAATCTACATTTTTCCCAGTTTAGCATTGGTTGCCTCCGCCTTCTAGAGGCAAATTCTTAAACAACCTGTGAATACCCTGGCAAAATGATTTCCATAGTACCCAGATAACAAGACAGTCCAACAGAGTATGCATCTCGCACGAGCATTTCATCAAACACCTTACTTGCGGCGTGCCTACGTGGCTATCCACATGAGCATGAGTGGCACAGCTAACGTCGGCGCTAATGAGTAATGAAACCAAACGTGATTTGTGGTGTAATGGAATTTCTGGGAATACAAGTCTGACATCGTTGATTTCAATAATGCATGCTTAACATGCAAAAAGCTGATTTTCAGCTGTCTAGCTTTCCAGTTTAAGTAACCTTCTTGGTTGAGATATATTTTCTCCCATTATTCCAGAGTTTTGAAAACAACTCGCAAACTTCAGTAAAACCCCAATAAATTTTCGTTCCCTTATTTCACCCCATTAAAGATGTTGAACTCAAAGCAGAGTTGGAACGACGGAGGAGGAAGAGGGGCAAAAAAGTCCCAAAAAAATTTGGACCATTTCTCGATTTGTGCGTGTCATCCTTGCGCAGGGGCCATGCTAATCTTCTCTGTATCGTTCCAATTTTATCGGATGTCCCCGAAGGGACATTCTTCTCTTGCTTCGCGATTGGCTATAAACACTTCTCGCTCTAACTAGTTGGTCGATGTGGGACGAAACGAGTACAGTACTCATTACCTCACAAGTCTAGTTTCTCTACTTCTGTAGGATGAAATCCATCCAACCGTGTACGATTGCTGTTGGTTGGCTTCCAAAAGAGATTGTTAAATAGGGCTGCACATTTATTTTATTTTATTTTATTTCTATCCGATTTATTTTATTTTGTTGATCTTGACTGATTAACCTTTTTAATAGAGTCTGGTGTGTTTCCGGTAGGAAAAAAATTGTGGATTTTTATTTGTCGTTGAAAAGTTGTTAGATATTTTCGGTAATAAATAAGTTGTTGAGAAATATCAAGTTATTTTCAGTAGTGAATAAGTTGTTGATGGGTTTGTGAGTAGAGTCGTTACCGTAATAAAACAAAGTTTTGTTGACAACTTTTTTGTTATTAGAAACGAGATGGTAAAGTGCTGAAATCTTTTTGTTAGTGGAAACGACATGGTAAAGTGCTGAAATCTTTTTGTTAGTGGAAACGAGATGGTAAAATGCGTTAAATTTTTAATGTTTTTTGTTAGTAGATAGAAACACACCCTCATTTTCTTTTCAATTTCAGTTTCTTTTTAATAGAGTCCTTTTTTTGGATTAAGCATTCTGTCCCGACCACAAAAATCAGAAATGTAAAACATGAGTTGAAGTTGAAAAAAATCAACCAAAAAAAAAAAAAAAGAGACCCAATAAACTTGTCTTTTTTGAAATCGTTATGTTTTTAGTGATTTTTTTTAGCTTTTGGTTACATTTTTTTTGTTTTTAGATTTTTATCCTACAAAATTGACGCAAAAGCTGAAGTTTTAGAAACCAAAATACAAGTGCATGTGAAAATCTTAATTTAGGACAAAATTGACTATTAATCTTGTCTAAAAAAAAAAAGAAATGAGAATTCGCAGTCATTCATTGCATATGAAGAAGATTTTAAAGGTCCCTTGTTAAAAATTAACTCAACCGTCTTCATTTATTAATTTAAATTTTAATCCATATAGGGGCAAAAAATCAAAGCCAATGTTACACAAGATTATAACCAAAGACGCATAATAAATTGAATCTCTAGTTCATGGCACAAATAACAGGAAAAAAAAAAAAACTTTATGAAACAAATTCAAAAAAACATCATACTTCAAAAAAATTTGAAATTTTTTTTTTTACAAAAAATAGAAGACTCTCATATGGGAAGGGATAAGGATTCACTCCTCCCAAAATGTTGCAATTTGCAATGTTTGGTTATGCATTGGCCAAGATTCGATTGTTGGTAATTCGCAACCTGTAACGACCCTGATTTTTGGTAAATAAAAAATTTCGTTAAATATTTGAATTTTATTTTAATTACTTGGACTGCTTTAAAAATTTCTTTTCAATTCTAATAATCCGTCATAATTAGATTTGAAACTTGTAAAATTGAATTCTTTCACTCCGGACAATCTAGTCCTTCTCCCATGACTAGTATACTTGTAAACGTACTCGTATATTTTTCCTAATAAGTAAATAATATCTTTAAATTATATTTCTCGGCTGGAAATCCTACATGGCAAGTATAGTTAGTTTTAACCGATTAGTTAGCAAACCCTAACTACCGTTTGGTTTAGTTACATTTCCCTAACCTGGAGTGATGCATCGATACCGAAGTGGTTAGTACAAATTTTTGGTCTTTGCCTTGACCGTTGACTTGATTACCTTGCTTTGGCTTGGCTTGGCTAGGCTGCCTTGGCATCGGGTCACTGTCGGACCTGCCTTGCCTTGGCGTCGGGTCGCTGACGGGCCTGCCTCGCCTAGGCATCGGGTCGCTGTCGGGCCTGCCTCGCCTAGGCGTCGGGTCGCTATCGAGTTGCTCTGCCTTGGCTGCCATCGGGTTCTGCCTTGTCGTCGGGTCGCACCTTGCTTTTGCCTTGGCCACGCTCACGCCTCGACTCGGCCACCGCTTTGCTAGCGAGCTGCATTGGCCACGCTCACGCCTCGCCTTGGCTACGTCTTGGCCACCACTTTGCTAGCGGGCTGCCTTGGCCACGCTCACGCCTTGTCTTAGAGTTTGGTACCGTCGGGTTTTAATATTCCGTTATTAGGCGATTTCCTTTAATAAAACCAAAATACCACTCGAGCAATGAAAGCCTAGATTTGACTAAAATAAGTCATTAAAAAACTTTTGAACCATAGGAACCCATCATTGCTTCCAAAAGAAGCAACCTTAGCCATGCATGCATGCAACCCTAGATTATATAGCCTTAAAAACTAATTATGTTATTTTCCTAGATTATCCTAGCCCTTGTATGCTTTCTAGGAAAGTATTAGCCAATACTTTTTCATTGACAAGTCACTTGAAAACCCTTGGTACTTGATTCTTCCTAGACTTTCTTTTGTACTTATGTGCATTTATAGATAAGTATACTTGGGACAAGAGAGAGAGAGTTGGCCGAATGGAGAGAGAGAGAGGGAGGCCGTGAGAGAGAGAAGAAAGAGAAGTGCAAGTGTGTGCTTGTGTTTTGACAACTCAACCAAGTAATCTGCTTTGTCTTTACTCAACCAAAGTACAAACTTTTATGACTTCTTTTGTGCTTTTGCAAGCAAGTCCTCTCTAGGATGAGACTAGTCCAAAAATCCTTCATAATGACCTAATGCATTAGCCTTAAGCCTAAAAAGTTGAAAGTGACAATACTTGGCATGCTTGGAAGACTTGATTGGACAATTCAATGAAGCAAAAGGAGAGAGGAAGAGAGAGAGAGAGAGGCCTGGCCAAAATTTTCAGGAGGAGGGAGAGGTGTGTGCTTGAGTGTAGTACACTTCATCAAGCTATAAACTTAGCCTTAAGCCTATTACCCAATTGCCAACCCATTTCTAGTCTTCCAAAGTACTACCTAGCTAATAATTTTAGTGCTTTCATCCAAGCAAAGCCCATTCTAGACTAGACAAGCCATAAAACCCTTCATGATAACTTAGGTTGTTAGCCTTAAAGCCTAAAAAGTTTGAACAAGACAAGTCATGGAAGCTTAGCATGCTTTCAAGCATGAAAATGACAAGTCATGGAGCAAATCCATGAGAGAAGAAGAGGGAGGGGGGGCGGCCTTGGAAGGAGAAGGAAGAGGTCAGGTTTTGCATATAAATAGCAGCTCTCATTGCCATTTGAACTCACACCTTCACCCCTTGCTCCAACTTCTCTCTAGAAATCATTTTTTGTTTTCCTGGCAGCTTACTGTCCTTCGAAAATCCCCATTTTTTTCCTGGTTAAGATAGTTTTTAGGACTAACTCCCTTCAAGAATGTTGTAGAGTACTTCGAAACCTTCAAGTTAGACCCAAGAACCACCCCAATCGGTCAAGAAATAACCAAGATATTGACCTTCGAAATTCAGTGAAATTCTCGAATTTTCAGTCCAGACAGCTTACTGTCACCCCCTTTATCACCATTTTTCTCCTGGCGAAAGTCGTTTTTAGGAACAACGTCCTCCACAAAAGTCGTAGAGAACTTCGAAATCTTTGTTTTAGACTCAAGAACGATCCTATTCGCCCAAGTATTAACCGAATTACGGCCATCCAAAGTTTGGTCCAGATTTGCGAGTTTCAACGTCCGTAGAAGTTTCCAACTAGTTTATTTGGTCCCGACTAGTTTCGGATCAAGGTAGAATTTTTCGTCCCCACTATCTCTAAGTATATGTAGAAAGTTTCTAATCTCTATCTCTATGTATAGTTATGTTAAAACGTAGATTGTCTTGAACTTTAAAAATATAGTACGAACCTTGACGTCGAATGAATGTTAAAAATAAACCTATCTTGCTTTTGAAAGTATGACATGTTGAACAAATGATTTCTACGTCAATAAACATATGTGGTCTTTTTGAACTTTCCACAAAGAAAGAAAGAACGGATTTCAAAACGAAAGAAATCAGAAACTTTATTCGAAATATTCGTATTTTGATCTTTTAGAAAGTTATAGTTTGTTTACATATTGTAGACACCCCAATCTGGACTTCCAAATAATCTTTAAGTTTCCCCAATGATGAAATAAGGAAAAATATACCTTCGAGGCTTGGATTGTTGCTCCTTTGCTTCTCCTTTGCTACTCCTTCTCTAACCTCACGAAAACCCCTTTTCAACCATGTAGGGTGGCCCCCGGTTCAATTGCAAAAGAGAAAAGTGTGTTTATCTTGTCAAAAACAACTTTTTCCATGACACACTGAGGGTAAAATGGGCACACATTTCAATATATAAAATGTCTTTGAGTGAAACCAATTGGGTTAGAAAGAGGACTCGACGAGCTTTCCAACGCTTCGAACCGCGTCCAAATCCGAGTTCGGGAGTGTCCGGGGCGCCCTCGCGAAGTTCGGTGTGCTATGCTGATTCACATAGCGCGCGGCACTTCAAAAGGGCGCATGGCACCTTAGAAAATTCAAAAAATCACTCTGTCGCACAGGACTTTACTATCTCGCACGGCACCTTGAGAAAAAGTTCTGACAGTCGCAGAAAGCTGTCGGCCACGCCTGCAGGAGGAGCGTCTGTGCCAGAAAATGAGTTTTATTCGGCTCAGAAGTCACCTCCCCTCTTTTAGTGATCATCCTTGGCTCTTTTGCCTATAAATACACCCCCTTTCTAGTTGAGAAAGACCCCTTCAACTCATTACAAAGTTATTCTGCCATTTTCTAGTCTCTCTCTCTCTCTCTCTAAAAAAAAAAAAAATACTCTCATTCTTCTTTTCCTCTTAAGTCTAGTAAACTACTGACTTAGGAGGATCTCCACCTCAAAGCACCCAAACATCCTCACATCCTTCAATCCCCATTCAAGCTCAGGAGTTTTCAATCCGAATCAACCGCTCCATTCCTCCTTCTTCAAGCACATCCAAGCCTCGATCAAAAGGTATGAATCGATTTCCTTGAGCTAAATCACATTTAGCTTTGAGGGGAGCCGATCGAGGCCCTTCTCGGCCTTTCTATGCCGAGTTTGGGTCTCAAACGAACTTCAAAGTAGAAAATAGTTAAAAACCAGAAACTGCATTGGATACACTAGACCGTGCGATGTTCCAATACACCACACGGCATAGTGTAGTCTACCGTACGGCAAAAAAAATGTTCACTGCATATTTGTTCTCATGTCGTTACATTTGATGTGTTCATTGCTTTAATCTTTTTATTTTAGCTAATGTTATCCAGAAGTTGCGCAGGCATATTCCAGAGGTGAGCTTTCATGTTAAAAATCATTTGTGGGCTTCATTAAGTCCTTCAAACATATCAAAATGGCTTTTAGAAAAGTTTGGAAGCAAGAGGTTTTATAAACTGTTTTCTAAAAAGATCAAAATACACCCTCTTGACCTTAGTCTCATTTTGTGATGCAAACGAAAGCTATCCTGGAATGTGAGAACAAGTACCGCACGGCATAGTTGAGACGCCGTGCCGCGTATTGGTTTCATCGCACGGTATTGTGGCTAACATTAGCAATTTCACAGTTGCATTGTTATTTCTTTTATACACTGTTCATCCATTTCCATACCGTACAGTTAGCACACCAAGCACTTTTATGTGTTATATTTAATCCCGTGTCCCTTTCCCATACATGTTTTAAAGTTAAGTTTTTCAAATGGTATTAAATCCCCTATTTAAAATGCTTAGTAGAGACCGGTTTTACCGGGCGAGCGGGGTGCTTTTTCAACAAAACCTTCCCGTTAAATACGTGGCTCCTGGTCTTTTTGAACTTTCCACAAAGAAAGAAAGAACGGATTTCAAAACGAAAGAAATCAGAAACTTTATTCGAAATATTCGTATTTTGATCTTTTAGAAAGTTATAGTTTGTTTACATATTATTGCATTACTTGTGGTTGTATAAAGATGGTGATGATCTTGTTTATAAGATTGCTTGCATGATCTTACTAGTTTAGATTACAATGAATGATTTAAATGGTTTATGATGAGAAAGTCCTACCGCGGATTCTATGCATGATAACGAGACACAACAATCGAGAAAGTAGAAATATGACACCTAGGGTGTGGTTATTGAAAAGGAGAAAAGTTTTGAAATAACAATGTGGCCGGACATGGTAGTTCATTGTGTAAAGAGATGTTAAAAACCGCAATGTGGCCGGACTTGGTAGCCCATTGTGCGGAGTGTGTTGCCAATGGGACCGGACGTGGTAGTCTCATTGGAGGTGATTTAAATGTTGAGAAAACCACGATGTGGCCGGACGTGGTAGCTCATCGTGAAGATTACCAATGTGGCCGGACGTGGTAGCCTCATTGGTAATGTGGCTTGGTTATCCGCGGAGAGGAGCCAATGCAAGTTTTTGTGTGCCAATGGGAACCCGGCGTGGCGGAACCATTGTGAGGATACTCGGGAACCCGGTGCGACGGAATCGAGGTTGGGTGTGTTAAAGGTGATTTTCAAAATGTTGATTTGGAAATGAAAAGAATTTCAGAAATGTTGATGAATATGAGACACGTTCTACGATGAGTCGCGTATGAGAAACACATACAATGCAGACACCAACGTTAGACTAAGGAATGCGGATGTGTCATTGTTAATGCCATGTTAAACATGTATGTATTCCGCTGCTTGTGCAAGAGTTTAGTATGCTACTCTTTACTCTGATATTGGTAAGTTATGGGTTAGTGGGTATAGGATTATTCTGCTGAGCTCTTATAACTCATGGTGTTACTTTTGGTAACTCTGACATATTATATCGGTGGCGACGCTGGTATAATGTGTTAGATTTTGTAGATAATCCAGATGAACAGTACACCTTGAAGGCCTATGGAGTTGAAAAGCTGGCTAGGATGGAGGGGTATGCGGAGCTGTAGTTAGGAACCCTAGATCCTTCCTTGTTCAAGTATTGGTCTCCAGTGAGAGTTATGATGTAATAAAGAGCCAGACTTTCTTTTGATATTCAATAAAATATTTATTTAACGTACCCAAAAATCAGAGGCGTTACACAACCATAGTCTTAGTTTTGGAATCGAGTATTGAAAGGTTATATCGAAAATAAGCCAGCTAAAAATTGTACGAGATTAAGTGTTACATCTAGTAGGGGCACAATTATGAAGAGTCACAACAACAACTAAAAAGAGTTGCAACAAATTTTGTCGAACATGGAGTGTGAGGATTGGGAGTTGAAAAAATGTTCAAAAGTTTGTTGAAAATAATGGAGATTGAATTTTGCTAAAAAAAATACAAAAAATATGGGTGCAAGCACCGGACCTAGGGTACTGTAGGGCACCCCCGCACTATACGTGTAGTGCGACTAATCCGGTCGTCCATCTCGATAATGGATGGCTCAAATTTCCATCTGAACAATGGATAACTAAGGTTTGTAGGAGCTCGGATTAAATCTACACCGCCCAAACCAAGATGACACTACATTCGCACTATACAGTGTAGTGCGGCGGATGCACTACCGTCTCCCTCATAGCCATTTTTCTTGGCAAAATAACATTATTCATTGTGTAATACCCGTCCCGAATATATCGTTATTTCAATGACTTTTTAATCTAATTATATGTTATGGGGTTGAATTGTGTGAGACGGAAGTTCGAGGGGCTTATGTGTGATTCATGGGTGGAGCATAAGTAAGTTTAATGTTTCAATTGCATACAATAATTTTCCCTTAGGTTTTATCAAATATCCTGGGGATATTTTGGGAGATATTTCCTCCTTTATTTCACCCTTCTAACGTAGAGAGAGAGAGAGAGATAGAGAGAGAGAGAGAGGGAACCGTGTGAGAGAAGAAGAAGAAGAAGAGGATGAGAAGGCAAAAGCTAGGATTTGGTTCAATTGTCTTGTTCTTGAGACTCTAGTTGGTAATTCATGTTTCTTATACTTGAATTTATGTTTTAATTGTTGTTTTCCATGCTTGGGGGTTGGAATTCATTCATGATTAAGTTGTTAGATTCCTTGTTTTAATACTTGAAATCCATGTTCCAAAACCTAGATTTGAATCTTGCTATTTTGGTGCTAAGAACTTGAAATCAATTCATGTATTTGGTGGTTCTTGAGTAGCTCTTTAATCTCTTAGTGATTGAGCATGATTTGGTATAGTTTGATGAGTTTTAGACTTGTTTTGAGTGGAGGAAAAGGTTGAAAATTGGAGGTGGTTCGAGCTGTGTTTTTGCTGAAAAACCCAGGTGGTACCGGTACTGGGTTTCAGGTGTACCGGTACCAGGTGTTCAGTGGACGTTAATTGTGAGTTTTTGGGGCTGGTACCGGTACTAGGATTTTGCAGTACCGGTACCAAGGTTAAAAATCAGCATTTCTGATGAAATTTCAAATGGGCATAACATTTTCATTCGGACTCCATTTTGGGCAAATTTTATATCGAAATTGATGTGCTCGGAACGCACTTTCCGTTGGTGGTGGTCTCATGATCTAGTTCTAATCCAATTAAAAGTTATGGCCAAGATAAGTCAAGCTGGTCATAAGTTTACAAACCGATTTCAAGAATTGTTTCATATTTGAACTTTATACTTGTTTTGGGATACTTCTAGGTGTTGACATGGACATATTAGTATTCATGAGATACTGTTTAGCATCTTGTTAGCTTTATAACTTGGTGTTGAGTGTTCGTTGAATTCGTAACTAATATGAATTAACTTGTGGCTAGAGAAAGAACCGGTCATTCAGGAGGTGCCGAAATCTTAGTTTGGCATACTTCGGTTGACACAAAGGTGAGTGTGTTTGATATGATTATGTTCAATAAAGTATTATATGATGGTGGTGATTGTGTATCATGCTATTTGGAATTTAGCTAATGATATGTGGTTGTTGGGTGTTGATTGTACCCGCTAAAGGATTGTGGAGTGAGTCACACCATATCGTGGGCCATGCCGTCTAATTAACGGTGAATGGAAATGTGGTGTGCGGGACACAATACCTTGGGTACATGGGATGTGGCAGACGTGCCACAGTATGTTGGTATTTATGCGTGTGGTTGTACAATCGAGTACTTATATTGAGTTTTGTGTGATTTACATTCAAGTGAAATATTCTTTCGGGTATTGTAGTAGTTTTATGGAATGTATTCTATATCTCACACACTCTGATTTTCCTTTTTGGATTGCCAGGTCTCAGGCGGTCGTAGAGTTGGTCGACTACTGGTCGACGTTTTGGGGACACTTGGTTAGTAGCGAGTGTTGGTGTTTGTAGTCGAGTTGGTTGTCTTGGGTCAAGATCTGATTTTTGCTAAACTCATTTTGTGACTAATGTTGTCAAGTACTTTTTGACTTCAAATTTGTAAATATGTTGAGTATCGTTTGTTCAATGCAAGTTTGTAATTATCGTGGCACCTTATTTATATTAATGTTAAGTTTTTCGCTGGGGGTTTTACTCTATTTCTGATTTGGTTGTCGTTTAGTTGTTTGTCTTTTGTGTGGAATGCCACGTGACCGTGTCGGTTCGGGTCCACTCCGGGTGTCGTTCCGGGACGGGGCGTGACACATTGTTTAAAAGTGACCCCCCAAAAAAGTGCAAAATGGCATTCCGGAGTGTGGATGTTCTAAGGAGGCGGGGGTCCTGCTCCCCCCCTTCCTGCTCCGCCCGGAGTGGGGCCCACTCTGGATCTCGCTCAGATGATCGGGATCGTTCACTTTGTAGAGCTTGTCGAGTAGAACAACCATGCAAAAAATCAACTTAATTGGATATCATTAAATACCTGATCATCAGAGTGAGACCCGGAGTGGGCCCCACTCCGGACGGAACAGGAAGGGGGGTGCAGCCCCCGCCTCCATGTTCTAATACTCCAATTCTCTACCAATGAATTTTCCTTATTAAAAAAAACCGTTAAAACAGAATTCTGCAAAATAATGGTACATGTTCCTAGAGTTCAGTCGCACATTGTGCGTGGGATTCACGTAATAGTTTTTGTTTTTTTTTTTTTAAGCGGCCCTACCCCACCACTTTGTTTCTCCGCTCTTCCAACCGCAACACTCGATTTCATCGTCCGTCTCGATAATCAATGATTCGGATTTTGAAAAACTCTTCTAAGGAAATTGAATTAACTCTTTTTGGAAGAGTTTTTCAAAATCCGGACCATTGAAAGTGGTGAGGGGAGCGATGGAGGTAGACTTTTCTGGATTTTTTTTGTTTGATACGTCGGTCGAAAATTCACGTAATAGTGCTCGCAGGCACATATATATAAGGGTGTAAACGAACCGAGCAGGTTGCGGGTTTGGCTTGGCTCCGCTCGACTTGTTTAGTAAACAAGCCGAGTTCAAACTCAAGTTTTCGGCTCGTTAATTTAAGGAGCTGAGCTCGGCTCAAGCTCGTTCAACAAATGCTCGGCTCGTTAAGGGTGGTTTGGCTCGATTAAAGAGGTTCGTTTAATAAATAACTCAACTTGGCTCAATAAGAGCTCAACTCGAGCAGAGCTCGAATTTTTGGCTTTTTTAGTAAACAAATCGACCTCGACAAAACACGGCTAAACTTGTTTACCGCCCACATAAGGATTACCCTTCCCAAACACAATCTTCATCACACGATGAGTGTTTTTTCTGTGGTGGATCTGGCATTAACTCATTAGGAAGTGGAAGGAGTACTCCCCTTGTGGGAAAATCAACCACCTTTGACCAGATTAACAAGGCCAAATCCCATTAATGGTTGGTCCAAATCGTGCGGGCCCTCAAGATCAACGACACTTTCCAGCCCTTTATTTCACACCATTCTGGAGTAGTACTACTTCTATAATTAGGGCTTGGGGCCCCCCATCTTCTTCGTTGGAAAGGGAATAGATAAAGTGGGCTCCTCTTTTAGGGTTTGTTTCCTTTATTCAATGGTTCTAATCTAAATTTGTTTACTGTACAGTGTTAATCGTCGCCATTTTTTTTTTTTTTCCTCTCAGCTAAAAACTGAATGAGATATGGTTCTGTTTTTTAGGATTCTGATTTCGTGATCATATTTTTCAGATTGATCAGCAGTTTTGGGTTTCAGTTAACGTACATGGATTCGATTGAAACCCGAATTATCGATCCAGACGAAGACGACGGGATTAAAAACGACGAAAATGGAAACACAAAGCAGCTTTTGTCATCTGATCTCTTGCTGGGGGACCCCCCTCCACAGGGGGCTATCGTTCCCATTTTGAAGGAAGAAGAACATACAGACTCGGACCTGGAAGGATCAATCCCAGTCGGGGTAATTCCAATAACACAGACGCAACCGCAACCAATGGCTGTGGTGGGACCCAAGAGGGCGTCATCGAAAGACCGGCACACCAAGGTGGAAGGAAGAGGCCGGAGAATCCGGATGCCGGCCGCGTGTGCGGCCAGGATCTTCCAATTGACGCGAGAGCTAGGCCACAAGTCCGACGGGGAGACCATCCGGTGGCTCCTCGAGAGGGCGGAGCCCGCCATCGTTGAAGCCACGGGGACCGGTACTGTACCCGCTATTGCCGTCTCCGTCAACGGCGCGTTGAAGATCCCGACGACGACTCCGACCGCGTTGGCGGAGGGAGAGGGAGAGGGTACTAGGAAGAAGCTCAAGCGGGGTTGCTCCAGCGAGTTTTACGGTTCGGGTTCGTCGAACTTCGCTCCGATTGCGCCCGTGGCGCCGCAGGCGCTGGTGCCGGTGTGGACCGTGGGCGGAGCCGGTGGGGGTGGAGCTTTTTTTATGGTTCCTCCAGCCGGCGCCACCATTGCCGGGCTTCCGAGCCAACCGCAAGTGTGGGCCATTCCGGCTGCGGCTGCGCCCATGTTTAACGTTTCTGCGAGACCCATTTCGAATTTTATGGCGGCGGGTGGCGGTGGAGGTGAAATGCCAGTGTCGGAAAGTGGAGGGAAGGTGTCAACAATGGCCCCAAGTTCGAGTTCTACGACTCAGACGCTTAGGGACTTTTCTTTGGAGATATGTGATAAGGAGGAGCTTCAATTTGTGGTTAACTCTACAGGGGACAAAACTCCCTCTTCAAAAGCTTGAGATGGAGTACAAGGTTAGGGGTTTAGTCTTACTAGAACACAGTAATTGAATTTCATAAATTTTTAGTGATTTTGGGTAACTGTGTTTAGCTCCAAAATGATTTCCTTTTTTTTAGTGTTTTGTTGCTCATTAAATCTCAATTTTATCTCAACCTCATTCTTGCAAATTGGATTTGCGAAGGAGATCACTGCCCAGATGTGCTTACTGCTCAGGCATTACATTGGATTTTGACAGTGTCAATTTGCTCTAGTCCTCATCGGAAAAATTTGCTAGTGGCCTCTGTATTTGGGAGTATCGTACTTATCCGTGATATTGAATGGTTAAGCTACTTATTTTACATGTTCTTTTAACTCTATAAATAAAACAAAATGTTTACAAGGTTGGAGTTGGTTTTATTGTCGGATTATTTTGCATTAGGAAATGTGGGGTTGAGAACGAATAATAGCGAGAGAAAAAAGGACCGATTCAACCAGGATAATTAGAACCCGATAAAAAAGAGAGAGAAGAGGATAGCTAGAATATGTGAGATCTCATAATAAAATTATATGAGAAAGTTAGTTGTATTATGCTTATTGGTTGATTTGAGAGGGATGCAAAATGAAATAATAAAAGATATATTATGCTTATTAGATATTTTAGAGAATTATGATCAAAGACCTGCGCCAACTAATTCTCACCGAGATAGTACTGACAGTAGCCAAACTAATGCTCTGTTTGAAACCGAAAGAAAATGAGAGAAAATATATGAAACAAATGTTTAAGGAAAATAGATGGAGAATTTCATTGTAAATAATAACGGAATACACGACTCACTTTGTTTGGTTCTCCTTTTAGAAATACGAAACTTTTGACTGTTTCATCATCCGTATTTTTTCTTCTTTAGTGATTTTTTGTCAATTTTTTTTACATGCACATAAGGGTATCCACAATGCTATAATCAAAAATTGATAATTAAAAGTTGCCACATCAGCTTTTGATTATTCATTTAAGAGATTGTTAAGGTTAGCAATGTAGATGTCTACAATGGCATAATCAAAATTGGATAACCAAAACTTATCACATCATATTTTCAAACTACAAAAAATTAAAAACAATGAATAGTAGAAAATAGTTTTTCTAAAAATAGATTTGAAACTAATAAAAATTATTTACCAGAAATAGAAAATAGTTTTTGGAATTTTTTAGGAAAAAAAACTGTTTTCTAAAAAAAAATATTTTTGTCCGAAAATATTTTCCCAAAAGAGAGAGAGAGAGAGAGAGAGAGAGAGGAAAAGGGAAGAGAGATAGAACATTTTTATATAATGATTAGAGTATTTGATTGAGACTATATAGGGTCTATTAAATTTGATTATTGTCAAAATGTTGCTAGTTTTGGTTATGCAAAGCCTAAAATTTGATTATTTCTAAAGAAGTTGTTAAGTTTGATTATAGCATTGTGAGCCATATTTTGCACCAACGTTGTTAACTTTAAAAACCTTTTACTTTTGATTATAGTATTGTGAATACTCTAACGAACCTCTATTTTAAAAGTAAAAGAATTTGTCAAAATCTCAAAAAAAAATTACCACAGACTAAAAAATACACAAATTTATAAAAAAAATTATCTTATTTACTTTTTCTCTCCTCTCTCCCTCTCCAAACCCCTAGGAGAAACCGTATGATCATAAAACTGTTGGTTGATGGGTGGCACGTGGACCCTGAAGAGTCGTCAAATGTGGGCCACTAAGTTTGTGGGGCCTATCTCATCTAAGTCTCTTCTAAGTCTTCATTGGAAAAATAACGGATCCGGACGTGTGTTAATAATTAACATTTGTCGAAAATAAGCTAATAATATTTATTAATGCTATATATTTCTTAAAAGGTATTATTAATTATTAAAATATAACATGTTATTTTTCGCTCTTCGTTTCTGTGTTGGCCCGGTGGTGGGCCCAATGCTGCTGCTTACTTTTTGGGGTGTGTGGGGACCCGGCTAGTGGGCCTGGTCAGCAATTTACATGTGTCCCTAGGTCGTTGCTATACTGGTGGGGACCGCACCGCTTGTTGCGCATTGACACGTGGATCGTTTTTCTGGGGATTGACAATGCAATTTGTTGTTCCTACCTCTTGGTAATAAAAGATCAAAATTGCAAGTAAAATAGGTACGCCCACGGGGGCACTTTAGATTTTTAGGTAAACGAGCCTGAAAGTAAACCATACTATTTTGGTTTATTTACAAACTAGTGTACGTATCAGTTCAACCGGATTAAAAAAATAAAGAATTTAATTTTTTTAACACATTTTGGATGTGTGAACAGTGAACGTGTGTGTCGGCATATGTGAACGTTTGTGCATGTGCATGGTGGATGCCACCTAAGACAAAGAGTGCCACATAGAAAAACCCTTCTGTTTTATTAGATAGATGGAATTGATTTATATACCATCTTTTTTTTTTATTCACTATTTTTTTAATCTTTTAGCAAAAATATATATACGCTTTCAACATTAAAATTCAAAAAAGAGAGCGTGGTTATCAAAAAAATGAGCACAGAAATCAATTCTCAATCTCAAATGAATTTTAACTTTAGGGTGCCTTTTCCATTTATTTCATTGCTAATATCAATAGTCAAGTTATTTTAGCAAAATGGTGCGTTAGTTAATGTATATGAGAAAAATGAACTGCCTAAAAATCTATAAAAACATGTGTTTTTAGTTTGTTTAATCTATTTACTAGTTACTTATAAATAAAAATAAATAAATTTCTATTTACTAATTTAGCGGGAACGTACCCTAGTTGATTAGGAGTTGATCTTGAAATTATGGCAAAGTTACATGAAAATCATTAACAACAATAAGAAATATAATTGTTTTTTGAACTCAAGAAAGAGTAGAAGATCTCTTTTATTTAGTTTTTTTTCAATAACAAGAACGACAAAATCAGTTCTTTTATAAATGAATGAACAAAGATGAAGTCGAAAGAATTCCTATTTATTTAGCTGTGACACTTGACGCTCAGCACATGAAAAATGGAGAATGAAAAATCTTCAAATTAAAGATTACTTGCATTAATGAGGTCAAATTGGGTTAATGGGGTCTCTCTTTCATTATGTAGCAAAAATAGTTGAAGCATCCATTCAGAATAACTTACGTATTATGCTCTATATTACATAATCTCGGATCAAAAAAATATATATATTACATAATCATTCGACAGAACTTTTTGTCCCCGCTCTTAATTCTTGTTTTACGCTATCAGTTTAAATCCTCGCTCTAGCATTATTTTGAAAATCGCTTTCACATTCTCTCCCAAACCTATGCTTGCACACATATACTCCATGTAGCTATGCCAAATTCTACACTACACACCTTGAGCGGGATTCTGATTTTACGGTTACTTCATCACGCGGTATTTGTTGTAAAACTGCATTACTAGTTGTAAATTAGTTGCTGTAAACTGTATTACGGCACGCCTGCACCAGGAAAATGGATGTTTGGTATGGTTCGTCACATTCACAAGTCACAAAAGCTCGTGTCATGCCCCAAGTAGGCATATAAAACGCTGATCAGAGAGAGAGAGAAAAAAAAAAAGTAGAGGCATATATAACGGGCCAAGGTGAGCAGGCCCAAGATTGGCTTACCATCCTAGTCCAAGCCAAACCCATTACAGGGCACGGGCTTCGTACCAAGTTCAAGCTAGCCCAATCACATATTAGCCTCACTATGTGTGTGTGGAGCACCTTTTTGGCAGGAAGTCTAGGAATTCAGAAAACATACTTACTGATATCTATTGGAGTTGATTTTTTACGGGACCTACCGATGAAAAATTATTTTAAAATTTATAGGTGTTTTTCTGAGGCCTAGAGTGGGCCTAACTAGCCGTGCAGTGGACATATGTGGTGGGTGTGTGTGTGGTGGTTGGAGACTTTTTACTTTTTTGGTATTGTATTTGTGTAAGTAACTTATTTAATATTTAGATGACATGGCGTTATTGTGCCACTGGCTATACTAGTTCTATTACATGTACAAGCTATAGCTGGATGACTGGAATCTTCAGTAAGAATAGGAATATGATTAGTATGAATTAAATTTGTAGGAATACAATTCCTGGAGTAATTTTAATTTGGTGTTTGGGTTAATTCAATAACCTTACGCATGAATAAATTATTTTGAAAATGGAGAGTGATTTTGCCACATCTCTTTGTGATTATATAAGATGATTTATTTTGTAAGAGAAAGTGAGTGACATTAATAAAAACGAGAGTGACAAAATCAATTCTCTTTGAAAATATATCAAAGTCATATTTTATTATTATTATTATTGATTGATTGAGCCAGGAATCTAAGATTATTACCATGGGGTAATGGAAGGATCAGATTTCCACTCAATCTGATAATGTGATCCCTGGTCAAATGTGTCATCAGGAATCACAAATTTTATTGCTGTATCTTCCAAAGGTGAAAATCCTGGAAGTATGGCATCACATTTTTATTGGTGCATGTCCCTTCCAAACGTTAGAATTATAGAAGTATCACATTTTCAATCCTCCTCAAGGTTCCTACCATCCAAATTGTAACTTTATAGTTAGGGATGGCAATTATGTAATATATCTATCCCATGGATACCTGAACTAATCCGGTCATTTGGAGGTGGATATTATCCGATTTTTTACCCAATAGGAGTGGGTATGGGCCATGGGGGTAATCGTGTATGGGGAGGGTATGCGGTTGCTACCCCATACCAAAATATCCAAACCCAACCCGTTGTACCGGTTTCTCATTAATAGTATGTAGTAACCCCTTGTACATGAATGTACGTATCTTGAACAATTATTTACCCAAAAAAAATTATCTTTTGCAATCGATGGTGAGGATTTTGATTTTGTCCTAGCCACTTAGTTAGGTAACTATGTTATATCTTTGTTACACTAACTTGCATTTTCGTTAATTTTATAGCTTCGCTCTATAAATTTGCTTTATCATGTTTTTATTGAGTATTCTCTTGTTGTTGTATTATTATAGTACTAATATGTACGGAGTTTTAATCCTAAATGTTGGTGGTACATTTAAGTATTTTTTGCTTACATACTATTATCTCTTTTACGTTTTTTAAATTCTCTTAATTTGCCCACTTTTCATGATGATTTTATGTTTATCAGCAATGCAGAAGACACTGATGTTTTATTTCAGACAAAAAAAGGGGCATAAATACGCCCCCAATATTCTCCAAATTAAAAAACATAGTCTTAATTTGGATTTTTTTTGTTTTTCTTCCTTTCCCCTGAATCCCCTCACAAGTTTGTTTTTTTAAAATAAAAAATAGATGTGGTATTGGATTGAACAAAGAGCTTATTCCACGTCATCCACCCCAGGAATACAAGACGAAACAATATTCCCAATCTTCTACTCCGGGATTATAATGCGTAGAATTGAATTAAACTCGGATAGGAATATCGTGTCCACCAAACACAACCTTATTGCGTATGGTACTATACAGCCTGTACAAAATATCTCAATGCCCTACCAAATTTCCCTTATAAAAGGCGAAACCCATATCACGTTTCTCCTCTCATCACACAGACACACACACTCTCTCTCTCTCTCTCTCTCCCCCTCCTCTCCATAACCGCCCCTTCTCTCTCTCTCTGAAAAATGGATCTAACAGCGGTGAAGCTCAAGAACGAGGACGTCAACTACAGCCACGAAGACTACACCGTCCACGTGGGCTCCCACCGCATCCTCACCGTCACCACCCGCTGCTACTACACCGCCACCAAGTGGATCACCGAGGTCCAGAAGTTCTACCGCAACAAGTCCGGCCCCCTCCTCGTCGGCCTCCACCCTTCCACCAACACCCTAAACCCCACCTACTACCGCGAAAACACCACCACCAACCCGAAAAAAATCCCCTACGACCTCCTCACCCTCTGCATCGGCTCCAACTGCCTCCTCTACCACCTCCCCAACCCCTACGACTACTACATCCCCAACGCCTTCCTGGATTTCTTCGCCAACCCCAACGTCATCGTCGTAGGCGTTAATATGTCCTCCTTCGCGAAGAAACTCGACGAGATCCACGAGATTAAGATCACCCACAAGATGGATTTGAACGAGATGGCGGAGAGAGTGATGGTGGGAGGGAAGAAGGAGTATCCTGGTCTCGGGGGGTGCAGTTTGGACCGGCTGGCGGAGGTGGTTTGCGGCGGTGACGTGTGGGTTGACAGGCCGGAGGGAGAGGTGGAGTGGTACGTCGATGACGGCCGGCGTTGGTTCTACTATGGAGGTGACGGTGCTGAGCTTACTTGTGAGAAGGTGAAGTACGCTACTCTGGATGCGTATTTCTGCTATATGGTTGGAGATGAGCTCCTGAGGAAGATGCGCGAATCGGCTTCGTCGGTTTCTTCGTCCTCGAAGAAGGAGAAGAAGAAGAAGAAGAAGAAGATGAAGAGTGAGAAGTCGGATAAGAAGAAGTAGAGAGAGAGGTAGTCGGAGTCTACTAGCGGAACTACGTTAGTCAGTGCTGGTGCTGTGCTGCGTAGGACTGCGTCTCTTTTTTGAATAAATAAATGTTGGTAAGTAGCTAGCTAGGGTTTCGTGCTAGCGCGTTTTTGGTGTCGTTTTTTTTGATGCGAGTCTGGTTTTAGGTTTTTGAGAGTCTGTGAAGTCTCTGTCGTTAATTAGGTATCCGAATGCGTTTTTCTGAATGTTTAGTTGGGAGACGTTTTCGGTCTAGGTGAGATTATTAGAATAAAAAGATGTTCACGGTGGTTTTGGATGATCGTGACGCTTCTGAAATGATATGATGTTTTGTCAAATTGGATTCGTATGAATGAAATCGTCTTTGTTTAGGTGAGATTCGTATCAATCGTCTTCAAATGAAATCGTGACGCTTCAGAAATGATGTTTCACGGTTTTGGACGATTCGTATCAATGTTTTGTTTAGGTTAAGAGATTAGAATCTCGCATTTTCGTGTTGTCTCTGAGCCTCATCCTCATGTAATTTGTTGATGATTCTGGTACTCTGCTAATTAAATGGAGTAAATTTGTGGCTAGCTAGCGCTTGTTTTTGTCGTCCCTCTCTTTTGTCCCTTTATCACTCCAGTTTTCCGGCAATATTGTGGGGAATTTTTGAGTGCCGAGCGGTATATTACACGTGGTATTCCGCGCGCGATTCTAATTTTACCGTTTAAATGTGTTTTTGGACGATTTGAATTTTAAAAAGAAAAAAAGAGAGGAGAGAGTGCGTAGTCGATCGGATGAGAGAAGAGAGGATAGAACTTAAGACCGTCAAAAATACGTTTGGACGGTTGAAAGGTGCGCGGGATACCGCCACTTGGTACCGCCTGCACTAAAAGAAATCCCCCAATATTATAAAGTAAACTTGATTCGCAAGTCTGCTACGGACAGAGAAGCAGAAGCAGTGGCAGGATTACCCGTTTCGTCGTTTCTGAATAGAATAGTACTCCTAGTAATATGACCCAATAAAAAAATGATAAAACCACACGCATTTTACACACGCAAATACACTCACAAAGCGTGCGAGGTAAACACATAAAAGCACATTACTTGTGTGTGGATCCCATATATTTTATGAATTTATTTTTGTGTGCAAATGTGTGTGATTCTAGACTAATTGATGACCCAATTTGTGAGCCACTGTAGTCAGTGCAGTGGTGTAAATAAATAGTACTCACTCCGTTTCAAATTGAAAATCTATTATTTTATTTTGAATTGTTCTAAAATGATCGTCCTTTTTTAAAAATAGAACAAAAAATTTGGTGATTTTCTAAAAATATCTCTCACAAGTGAACATAAATGTTATAAAGTACATAAAATTTAAAAATAATTGTGAAAATGATAAACAATATAACTATAATCATTACATATTTCTTAAAATAGTTGAAATTGTCAAAGGGAGAACTCTCAATTCTCAATTTAGAAAGGGAGAGAGAGTAAAACTACTATTGGGCGGCACCCGGAAGTTGTGCTGCAGGGTCGTGCGGGGCAAGGAAGGAAACGGATTGTGCAGTGGGGCCCACGTGGGTGTGAAACAAGAATCCCCTGTGGGGTCCACTTTGGTGCGGTGAGTACCGATCCGATGAGATCGAGTAGAAAGTGGCGCTGTGCGGGTTTATGAGGACGTGGTATTTGATTGTACGGTTACTCCCCCATCACGCGGATTTTGCTGTCAAACTGTGTATTAGCAATTGCGCGAATCAAAAAGCAAATAGTGGTTGTTTCGTTATTTACTTTATTCCAACCTTTTAAATTTCTTTTCGAGAGTTTGTGCTATTTGACTGTACGGTTACTCATGTGACGCGGATCTTTCTGTCAAATTGTATTAGCAATCGCACAAGTCGAAGCAAAATAGTGGTTGTTTCGTTATTTACTTCTTTCGTTTCAATTCTTTAGTTTCTTTTTGGAGTCTGTGCCATTTGACTGTACGGTTACTTTCGTCATGCGGATTTTCCGATCAAATTGTATTTAGCAATTGCATGATTCAAATTAAGTAGTAGTTGTTTCATTAACTTCCTCCGTTCCAAATTTTTAGTTTTTTTTTTGTGGAGCTCATGTCACTTTTTAATTGATTATAGTATCTTGCAATCTATAATTTTTTTACGTGATTTTGAGAATATCGTTTAAAAGAGCTCATTAAAAGCTATCAAACAAGATCCATATTGCATATAAACAACACCAATTAAAAGTTAAAATTAATTTTTTTATCCGATCAGAAAAGTACGAGGGACAAAAGAATGGGGATGGACCATATTACATATAAACAACACCAATTAAAAGTTATAATTAATTTTTTTATCCAGTCAGAAAATGACAAGGGACAATAGAATGGAAACGGAAGAAGTAGAATCCTGTTAGTGGAGTAGTTGTTTAATCATGGGGAATTTGCACTTACACCCCCTGTACTTACACGGTTTGACAGATACACCCCTCGTACTTTAAATTTAGGCACTTACACCCCTTGTACTGTGCAGTAGCGTTAAATTGGATGGAAAAGTAAGTGGCTGGAGTTTTCCCTCCAAAATGACTGAAAAAATGCATAAAATACTCCTAGAAGCCATTGTGAGCAAGGCGGAGTCGGGATTCGAAGGCGGGGGTGACACCGTTCAATGAAAATCTAATTACATGTTATGCGAAAAAATATGAAAAACAAATTAATTGTGAAGTCGTATAATTAGGTTATGTCGTGGACTTTTTTACAGTATTTGTATAAAGTATTAACTTTTTCTTGTGGAAAAAAATTTAATTTCCAAATGGGTTACATTCGTTTCCAATTTGTGGGAAAAAAATTACAAATCTTGTTAATAAAAACTTGTGCCACAAGAGAGAGAGTGTGTGTGTGTGTGTTTTTGAAAAAAGAAAGCACATCGGGTGCCAGGGGTTTCGATTCTTACGAATCGTGGCGTAAGTGTAACGACCCGAAATTTTGACCCAATTTTTTTTTTTATGTTATTAAAAATTATTTTCCTAATACAATTATTAATATTATTATTATTATTATTATTTTTAAAGATACAATTATGCATGCATATTTTTATTTTTCCTACAATACATGCATGCATACAACTCCTCTATATCTCCCTCTCCTACTCCTACTCGATTTCTATCTCCTCCGTAACCCTTAAACTGAGCCCAATTCATCCGTTTACAAACCCAATTCGATTAGGACTCGATCTAATCTTTCTACACCAAAATTCTTTTATAAATACATTACTACTCTGACCCTAGAGCACGTACCATACTCACCACCTTCCACGGAGTCAGAAAAGAGAGAAAAATCAGAGAAAACCAAACCCCAATACATAGAATTTTAGAGAGAGAAAGAAAGAGAGAGAAAAGTGGGTTTTGTAGTTCCGTTCCTCCGAGACTCAAATTGATCGATTGAATTACTTCCTACGACTCCTAGCATCGCCAATCAACAACCAATTCGGCCCCAAGGTCCCCCGATCGACGAAACCGAAGTTGTCTTCCCCAAACGTTCAAGTTCGATCGAAAACCAATTCCACCCAATTCGAGGTACTATAATTCAATCCGAGCCCTCCTCCACGTATAAATATGTTTATTAGACATAACCCAAGGTCCCCCGTGCCCCCATGCATCAAAACCGTAGCCAAACGAACAAAAAAATAAAATCAGCAAGCAACCTCGCGGCCGCAAGGTTCGGGACCCCCAGCCGCGAGAACCAGACGGACAGAGTTCGCGGCCGCGAACTCTTGTATTTTCCAGCCGTGCGGTTTTTGATGTTTTGAGTTCGAATTGATTTTGCGACCTTTTAAACCTAGATTTTGAACCCCTAACTAATTTTCCTAGGTTCCTAACATTCTAAAGTTCATACTTTGTTAGTTTCATAATTTTTTTATTTAATCTTCTATTTATTTAATTTTTATTTGTAATTGTGTAATTGTTTGTAAACTAAAAATCAATGCGACCTTATAAACTAATCTATAAATCCCCAACCTATTTTTCCTAGACTCCCAACATGTTAAAGATCATAACTTGTTGATTTCATAGTTAATTTGTATTATTAGCTATTTATTTAATTTTTAACTAAAGTTATAAACGAAAATTAATAGCGACCTTACAAAAAATATTTTTAAGATCGAAAATATTTTTATTAGACTCCTGACAGTTCAAAGGTGATATGTTATTAAAATAAAATTTTATTTATTTGATTTACTATTTATTATTATTTAAGAGATGTTTCTTAATAATAATGCTGTAAAATATTATAAAAGAGGTTTAAAATTCCGAATTAATTTATTTAGACTTTTTACAGCCCTAGAATGATATTCTGTAAATATAAATATATTTTCAATTATTTAATTATTTATTTTCTATTTATTCTTGTTTTGTCTATTAATTTAATCTTTTTATTTAAAATAATTCCGTGAGCATCCAAACCCAACTTTTAGCACTCAAATTTATTATAGGGGACTGTTAGGACCTTTATTAAGGTTACGATAATTATTTAAATATTTTTACCTAATTAATGTATTTAATTAGTGTTTAATTAACTTAATTACTTATAGTTAATTAACAAAAGTGTAGAAAATTGTTTTTAAATCTTAATTAAATAATTCTTACATTCTTAATGACTTCGTGACCATACGAGATTAAGGGCAACGACCCAGTCATAAAAAGTTATGTGATTGCATTGCTTATTAATTGTTTCGATCCGTCTGTTATTCGTTTTCAATTATTATTGTGATTGATATTGTATCGATATTTCATTTGAATGTTAGATTGGACCCTAGGGACATAGGGTGGTATGCGAAATAGAAATCACGTAGACGATGTTAAGTAATGGATAAATTGTGAAGTTTATTTCTGTTTAGAGGTTGCCTGCAGGCGTGATGTTGTGATTTGATGAGATTGTGATGAAAATTGAGGTCCTGGCGAGAGTCCAGTGGAACAAATTGAGGTCCTGGCGAGAGTCCAGTGGAACAAATTGATGTCCAAGCGAGAGTCCAGTGGAATAAATTAATGTCCTGGCGTGTGTCCAGTGGTAAATTGATGTCCTGACGAGTGTCCAGTGGAATAAAATTGATGTCATGGCGAAGTCCAGTGGTAAATTGATGTCCTGGCAAGAGTCCAGTGGAATAAAATTGATGTCCTGGCGAGAATCCAGTGGAATAAATTGATGTCCTGGCGAGAGTCCAGTGGAATAAATTGATGTCCTGGCGTGTGTCCAGTGGTGAATTGATAGACTGGCGTGTGTCCAGTGATGAGTTGATAGACTGACGTGTATCCAGTGATGATTGTGATGTGGTGTATAAGATAGGCGAACCCTGGTTGTGATTCAGGCATGATAAGCTATCCCCTTGTAGTAGTATTGTAACTTAGGTTATCTACGACCGCAAAGGGAAGTGATCTCATGGGACCGAGCATAGCTAACGGTTGGGGAGGAAAGATCTCGCGGGGAGATCTTAGATCACACGTCAGGCTAATGGATAGTAATGAACTGGTTGATGTGAAAAATCTCTGTTTTACTTATTCGTATCATTATTATCCTGTTTACTTGCTAGCTGTAAAGTAAGAGGGGTGGTTGGGTTGGATTATTCTATTGGGTGATTTATCACTCACGGATACGTCTGTATCTTGGCAAATCGATTGCTTCGGCGATCAATTTGCTAGAGTACGCAGGATATAATGGAGAGGATTCCTCGATGGCACAAAATCAAGAAGGGACACAAAATCTCGAAGGCGAACAGTTCTATGCAGAGGAGAATCAGGATGTGGGAGCCGAACCCGAGTACGCGTGGAATCCGTATCAAACTTAGAAGTTGGCTCTGTTATCTTATCATCCCAAAAACTATTTTTTTAGTATTTTCCCTAATGGTTTGTAATAAATAGATCTCCATGTTGAGAATTCTGTTTTGAATTTTAAACTTTAATTTAGTGAATTTTTTTCAGAAATAAATACTGAAATGCCTTCGATTTTATTTCCGAAAATCGGGGCGTTACAGTAAGGCACCAGCCAACAGAACACTTTGCCACCCTACCATGATATAATCGATTGAAAAATAGCACGTACTCCAAAAAATTATTAAATCCGGACAGAAGGAGTACTATTCATGTACAATTCTTCAAATTTTTTTTATTTAACCTTATTATGTGTATTTTTTTGTTGTTGATATTTTTGAAACCAAAGGTGGCGCGTGCCACCTCCCCCACATACTAGCTCCGCCCCAAAATGGATAACCGAGCCCTCCAAATGGATAATCCGAGCCGTTCAATAATTTTCAAAAAAATAACCCAGTGGGACTCGTGAGAAATCACCCAAAAGCGGGCACTTACACGTACCGGACGGGGGTCATTTTGGAGGGAAAACTCCCGCCACTTACTTTTCCATCCAATTTAACGGTACTGCACAGTACAAGGGGTGTAAGTGCCTAAATTTAAAGTACGAGGGGTGTATCTGCCAAACTGTGTAAGTACAGGTGGTGTAAGTGCAAATTCCCCTTTAATCATTTATACTAAAGGGCATCCACAGTGTAACAATAAAAAATGAAAGGTTGCTAAAGTTAGCAATATGTGGTCAAAATAGTACTCACATTGTAATAATTAAATTTAGCAACTTCTTAGCAACTTATCAAATTTTAGCATTTGGATAATCATGGGAGAGTAAAACTTACTCTCCATAAACCAAATGCTTTATTGGTAGGTGAAACTCACTCTTCACTTTGACAAGTGGTTGTGCATTTAACAATATTGATCATTTTGTGTTTATCAAAAAAAAAAAAAATCATTTCATAAATCTTAACAAATACTCTCCACTTTCACTTATTTTACTAGAATGCCATTCGATGTAAACCGTTAGATTGAGAAGAAAAAAATTGACCATTAGATTTAAATTTTTGCCAACCCATTTTGATTATGACGAAAAGTAAACAATGTGGGACTTAACATTACTAACTCTCTAAATGGATAATTAAAAGATAATGTGACAACTTTTGCCTATTCAATTTTGATTATTACATTGTGGATACACTAATAGGATGATTGAAAAAAAGTTACTGTAATCCATAACTGAGGGAAATCAAATGGTGGGTAGTTTTGGTTTAGTACTATCAAAGGTCAATCCAATGCGGGAAAAAAAAAAAAAACAATTCAATCCAATTAAAATTGAATATATATATTTGGCAAGGAAAGGTGGAAAAAATGATCCAGTGGTGTCACGACATGCTTGGTTTCATTCACCGCAAAGAATTTTTTTTTTCTTTTTGAAGGAGCGTCCAGAAGAATTATGCAGTACAAAATTTTATCTAATTCCAGATTTTGGCATACGTCATACGTCAATTTGCAACGGATCGGTCTTAATCAAACTTCTGGATGGTTCTTAGGAGTATCAAATATTGATTGTCATTAAACAAAAAAATTTGCTTTAGCTTGGTAGTTCTGAGATTTTTTCTTCTTACTGTACTAAAATTGATGGCGGCGAAGCTTAACGTGTTTTTTTTTTTTGAAAAATAATCAAATAAAGAGCTAGACATTATTAACATTATAAACTTCTCATCTTTTTTAATTGGTATGTTCTAAAGTGAATGACCGACAATAAACTAGAAAATGATTCAATGAGAAATTCTTGCGAGTTCAGACAGGATGTATTTATTTGGCGAGAGTTCAAACTTCAAACCCCATCCCTACTCCCCTTTACCCTAGGAGAGTGTACAATAAATATTTCTTGGATAAAAGAAAAATATTACTACCAGCTTGAGAACTCGCGAATAAAGCTCTCTCATGAGTGGGCATTTTCCAGATGGAAAACATCACTAAAGCCAACCACTGTACAAACAAAGTTTATAAACTCTCTCGCATGACCTCGATCTTCAAATAAGCGACTCCAGTGTTTGAGTTCTACCTCAATGTGAAAAATTATAACAGGGAAATTAATTCAATACACAGGTGGATACTTCAATTCTGGGCCACAACCGTTGGTCCAAAGACCGGTCTTTGCAAACAATTTCGCTGTATATTAGTACATAATTTGTCATTACAATAGCAGTGATCTTAAAACTCCCGGTCCTGGGGTTTCTGAGCTTACCCAATAACCAGTTTAGTCAGAAATTGATATCTGGGATTCTGAGACGTAAAATTCATAGTTACAAATACAACAGTTGACAACAGAATGTGTGTGGGTGAAGGTTGGGCATGCCTGCAGTGCTGGACATCATGGAGGCTAATACCAGTAATCGAACTGCTGGAGAACCTCTGGAAATCCTGAACCCAAAGCAGAAATCAAAATACAAATGGAGCTGCCTCTGGCATATGACATGTTTAGAACCTGCTTCCTGCACAAATAAAGATTTGCCATTGGCAAACTGAATTATATGGGTAATATTCTGCTGGTGTGCCAAAGGTAGAAAAGAGAAAGCAGCAAATGTTAGCACATTGAATATAAGGAACTAGTAAATTAAGAGGATCTAATGAGCCTCCCTGGGGACAGCTTTAAACCAACTCCCCACCATGACAGAGCCAACCTTAGCAATGGAGGACATTCAGGTGTAGAGTGTAGTTGGAAACTGCTCGAGCTTAATTAGTACGACGGGTGATAGAGGAGACAAGACTATTTGCTTGTGAAACAATACAGAGAAAAGGGGGAGATGATAACTCTATTCCTAGATTTTAAGAAACTTCAAAGATTTGCAGACATAGTAATACAAGTGTAGCGGTGAAAACAATTACAAAGAGAACCTTACTAAGCCAAGGGCCAAACCATGACCGGGATCTTGGAAGCAAACCAGATCAGTCTAAAAGTCACAAAACAAGAGAAGGTGCTCTAGTGTCTCAGGGTGATTGAAACAAAACGGGCAATAGCCTAAAATATTAGTGTCTTTGCAAAAGATTAAACCCAAAAGGCACTCAATCATGGCAAAAGTTACACTGCTTTATTACATTTTGAAGTCTTAAAATTGGACACCACAACAAACATCATGGACTAATTCCCAAATTCAATATAAAATGCAGATGCATTGATGGAGTATCCATGGGACTTCCAAGTCAACAACTAGAAACAGCAAGTCAAGGCCTTACCCACACAAACTACAACTTAAAATGTCAATGCCACCTTCTTTCACCATTGTTATAGAGCCTGCCGTCTTAATTTTTCAGAGGTTGGAGAGAAGAAGAAGTTTTCAGTCAAGGCTATTGAAACACCACTAGTTTATGTTCAGGATCAATAGAGTGGACATTTTTAGGAGTCACAGTTTTGAAACTTCGAAGCCATTTGTTAAGTGATTACAATCACCAATCAGCCAAACGCAACATTGGTCATGGAAGCACCAAACTTAAAATCACAATGCTATACCACAGAAGAGTTTCATATTTTCTAAACACTTACGAACTCAACAAGTGTCCATGAGATTAATAGAATATGAAGAACGTACCAAGGATGCAGGATCTACATGAGGTTGATCAAGCAAAAGTTACATCTGATCGTAACACATACTTAACACCCTTAGAAACATTCCGGGCTTCATGCAGCATACACTTATCTCCATGAATGTGAAGCAGAGCCATACCTTCCACAGGAGATACCTGAAAAATCAAACTGTTAGCATCAAAGGCCATGCCTTACACAAATTAGGCAAGTTACAGAAGCAATATAACAAAATGTACAACAATGTAGAACATACAGCCTAAGGACAATGGGATTCACCTCAGCTACAACACCATTTCTAGGACCATAGAAGACAGTCTCTCCTCCAACTAGAAGTCAGAAGAATCTTGAGGGGTTGCTCTTATCACTTTTTTATTTGGGTTTGAAACCACCACTTAAATATATCAACAAAGTATAATGGGTATATGCTTTCCATCTCCAAGATCAACGCTCTCATCAATATGCCGTCCAAAACGCTGACCAACCTTGTATCTGACAAGTAAAAGATTTACACTATTATATGCTCATGCAAGATCTTTTGAAACTGAATTAACCAGGACAGTTGCATCTCTTGCTTTCTCATGCCTCTTTAGTGAAAAAAAAAGGAGATCATAAATTACTGCAGCATTATGCCTTAGAAGAATTACAGCTAGACAGGGCTGGCCCCAATATTTGGGTTGCCCAAGCCCGATCCCAAGTTTGGTTGCCCAGGCCGGCCTAATATTTTGGCGTCCTAAAGCGAATTCAAAAAATAGGGTCCTTGAATATTTAAAAATAAAAAAATAAATATATATAGGTCGACTAATATAAGGTAAAAAGATTAAATGTGACATTTAAGCTTCATAATTTAACTAACATAAACTTATGAATTTTTTATACCATTAGAAAAAAAATGATAATATAAAAAAGTACCGTTAATACACTGCGTTTTCTCTAACTAATCAAATTATTAACTGTAATTGTAAGAAAACTATTTTTAACAATAATAGGATTGATTATTTTAAACCTTTTGTTTTTATCAAATTTTTTGTTGAGTGAAAAGTAATTATTATGGTTTATTTCGAATCAAAAGTGTTATTTTTAAATTTGATATTTTTTTGGTTAAAAAAAGATTGGGCGGGTAAGGTACCCACATCCTCCTCACTGGGGCACAATGCCCCTCATGTCACCCCAGTGTATCTGGCGCCATAGCTGGTACACCACAAGTCCTCCTTCAAGGAAGCGCAAGAGACAACGTATGGCTATGGGGACTCGAACCTTGGCCTCGTCTAGCCAGGTCCAAGACTCCACCAATGAACCAACCACCCGTTGGTTTTAAATTTTATATTAAAAATTAAAAGAAAATTATAATAAACGATAGAAAATAAAAGAAAACCTTACCAAATCATTTATGGTGTTCAAGAAATTTGAACTTAGGTCTTGAGTAACACCTACTAATACTAATACTATTACTATCACTGAAGTAGACCTAATTTATAATACAACAAAAGGGGCAAGAATTGTATATGGAGTATCTACAATTATCCAACGAAATAAAAAAAAAATTTGCTTTGTCAAGAAACCACTCCGGGGACTTGAACCCAAGAAGTAGGACCTATAGTTGTACTAATTTAGCACAAGCCAATGAAGCAATTGCTCCAACTGCTCTAAAACACAGGACAACTAATAGATAATATATATATACATACATACACGCTAATTTTTTTTTTTTTTTTACCCCAGCCTGGGGGCTTGCTTGGCTTACCCCTGGGCCGGCCCTACAGCTAGATGATCGGCAATAACTCTTGTGATCATGTGACGAAATGAGCACAGCCTAAGACGGAAAAGACCGAAGTCACCCAACTTACCGGTAGAGTCTGATATTCGGATTCAACCCAACAGCAACTTTGCCTCGTATCTTAAAATCAAAAAATAATTTGTTGAGTCCAGATTCCCATATTGTATTTGCAAGAACTGGATCATTCACAGAAACACGATCATTGTCTCTGTATGCTTCGCCTTTTGTTGGGCCAAGGCTCCCTTGGTGAGCAAACCCAAGTGACTCAGCAGCTTTAACGAATGCCTTCGACTCAACAGAAGTGAAGAAATCCTGCACCTGAATATCTTGAACAAAGAAGGAATTATTACCACCCAATGAACGTATAACAAACGCATGAGCAATTGTACTGAAGAAAATAAAGTAGCATTGATTTTCTTGACTAACTAAAGAAACTAGATGCACCATAATCGACTGTTATCTAACTTTGGTGATTCAATACCTTGATTTTATGGACAACGTATGAATATCTAATCAGATCATGAAGCTATATCTAAGACATTTGGACCAGATAAGCATATTTTGTACATGTCTTTTGACTCTTTTTCGCTTCAACACAGCACAGCTATTAATGGCCTTCCTTTAATATTGCAGCACCGCATAGAATCTCTCCCAAACCCAATTACTACCTCAACCTTATTGGCACGTCCCCGGTTGATCTTTGTTACCTTCCCCTACACATAAATGCATTCAGTTCTTGTCTGTTGTTTTCCACTCAGAAACTCAACACCCTTATCATCCACTCTAGATCATAGAAGAACTATTGCCACCCAAATTCCACTCCACAAAGCATGGATGGTATTAGCACAAGTTATCTAATTAAACTTATTACTGCCGAGATGCATGTCATTGTCAATCGTAAGAAAGATACCACGGACGATAAGAGCCCACCCGCTCAATTTTTCCAAATTGCACTCTAATTTATGGCAGTCAAAGATGTTAGCGAGCTGATCAGGGAGAACTATAACAATTAGACATGGTCTCGGGAAACTACATTCAGGCTCAAACTATGCCCCAAGAAGCAAGTTCAAGACTATCTTGATGATACTAAGGTAGTAACATATCTCAATCTGTTATTATGTATTTTGATACCTTTTGACCCGGTCTGATATGTGGGGTCTTCTATATAAGTGGTACCTGTGGGATATAGGGTTCCCTTATGAGAGTTACAACACCTAGCCCCATGTATTCTCTTCTTTCAAATGATATCCCTATTCAACTTTGTCCGTGGACACGGGCATTAAGAGGAAACACATAAATCCTTTGTGTTATTTTTGTGATTGTTGTCTTATCTTCTCCATTTCTAGTGCGATCATAATTCAAGAAAATACACACAAACTCGAACTACATCCCAAACTTGATATTACAGTTCTGATTGATGTAAAAAAGAAACGAAATTGCAGAATTTCCAAGCATAACAGGGATTGAACCAACTCAGAATCGAGTCCGTTTGATACCCATTTGTTAGTAGAATTAACCTAAACTGAAGAACTAGCTTGTCTCATTTGTTTAGCAGACTGCCTTCATCGAGCTAAATTAGCTCCTAAGAAATATAACCTAGGCGGTGCTTGCATCTTAAGTGGGTCGCACTGCATTAGATTATTCATTGGTAGTAACATAAATAGGAAAATAAAAAGAACCCATTCATCACAACAGATAAAATTAATGCAATGTATAAACATATATCTACAATGATATGCTATGTAGACACACACACACACATATACTTGTATGCCAGAATTGTGGGTCAGGACAATAAAGCAGATTTGCGTGAAAAAAAAAGATGGCATGGGAAATTTTGAAGGAAAATGGAAATTGGACAAATCAAGAAAGATTGTAAGGAAGACACTACCGTAAAGAGATCGGTGTCTTTGAGGCGAGTAATCTTGAGATTAGACTTGGGTTTGATTGGTGGCCACTCCATCTTTGTTTTCTTCCCATCTTCTTCTTTCCTTCTTTCACCCATTTTTTCTCTGCCTCTGATTTCAGTCATAATCGACACACAGGCACACACTCTCCTCCCCTCCTATGTTGTTGGACCGGATGAATCATGGGCCTCTAAATTCATAAGCTCCAATGGGTTGGGCCCAATCTTTAATCTGGAGTTCTTTTTGGAGATGAGTCCCCTTCGCCTCGGAAACCAAAATGGTCCAGTGTGTAGTGCGAATTGCGAAACTCTTGGTCAAAGCACATGTCATGAAGCCGGAGCTTGGTGGTTTTGGACCAATAAGTTAATTTGACTAATTGGCTTACGGGTTTGTGTTTATTTTATTTTATTTTTTGTATTTATTAATTTTGTGCCAAATTTTTATCGATCATTGATTTTTCTTAGCGAGAAGAATCAAAAAGGTAAAAAATTATATGATCGGTGTGAGGCCCGTGGTCTCCGGTTCGAGTCCTTCCTCTGGTTCAGGGTTGATCAAGCTCTCTTCGCCTAACCTGCACCACGAAGCACGACTAAAGACCAGCTTGGAGGAACCACAGGTATGGCCCTCGTAGCAGGATGAGTCTGAGTCTGAGAGAGAGAGAAGCTAGGGTTTGGGTCTGGAACGTTGTGTACCTTTTAGGGTTGTAAACCTCTGGTATTTATAGGGATCTCCTTGCTTGCTCTCCAAGTCTTGTCACGTGCTTTCTGCAGAGCCAGTCAAGCGTTGTTGTGGCGTCATGATTAGATATTTATGGCAGATTCGGCGTGAAGCCTGTCCTCTCCCATGTGCTTTCATCATTATCTTTGTAACCAACCCGGCCGTGAGGCGGACGTGTCCTGAGAAGCGTAGGGCTTGCAGGCGAGAGCGTAGTGAGCGGCTCCGTTATTGGCCGAGCCCAGCGTTGACGCTGTGCAGCTACTCCTTGTCGGGACTGACATCGAGGGATGCCGAGCATGGAACACCGTCGGCCGCGAATGTACCAAAGGTGATTTTTAATTAAGGGAGCGACGGTCTTCGGCCACTTTGCCAAGCCGTGATGCAGGTTCGGCTCGGGGTGCCAGCGAACTACGTTCGGCCTGCTACAATAGCCCCTCGATCTCTGCCGATGCCGAGCGCGAGGTAGGGATCGATACCTAACTATGGCCGATCGTGGAGAATGCCGAGGATAGATTATTGATGATGGAAATGAGATCAAGCTGGTCTTAGCTCGTCTTGTCATCTGTACAGAGCGACCGTCAGGGGCGCCTGCTAGTGAGAGGACGCCAAGTGTCACTGTGCAGCTGGGTGCGGCTGGTGAAAGGACGGTTGGCGTGGTTAAGACTCCGCAGGCTGTCATTTCAACGCCACGTGTCGCGTGCTGAGTGGATGCCCGTTCGGCGGTGTAATAATGGGCGGGAACTTCGAATCCCAAACCCTAGCCCTATATAACGGGGTCTCATGAGGAGAGAGAAGCTACCGTTGCTCTCTCTCTCTAAACTTCCATTGCCAGAGCTTTCTGCCGCGCCCGTTCATCTTCTAGTTTCAGTTTGCAGCAGATCTTCCATCAGATCTCGTAGAAAATCACAGGTATGGGTTCGCCTTTTACCCCTCTATGCGTTTTCACAGTTTTCGCGTGCTTTTTCTGCCTTTTTCCTGGGTTTTTGGTGTTTTTTGTTCTGTGTGAACAGTACGAAGCCTGGAGATGAACGAACTGTTCATCTTCGCCTTCAACCTGTTCTTCCGAGCACAGGTCCTCTCAATGATCTTGTGCTTGGCTGATGTTTTAGGTTGGCCGAGCCCCATGTAGGTAATAAAGGGTTTGGCCGACGGTGGGCTTGGCCGAGCGCCATTTTATGGTTGTTTAAGCCGAGCCCCCGCTGAGTCCCAGAATTTCCCGAGCTTGAGTCTTCATAGGATAGAAATGGTGGGCGATGGGTAATCGGCGTAGAGATCCTTGCCTTACGGCGATGGCGAGTTTCTCATCGCACCGCTTGTCTTGTTTAGGTCGGCTCACCAGGTGATAGTGATATCATCCGACTACGAGAGCTCGAGAGGCGGCTCAGGAACTCTTCATCAGAATATTTGGAGAAGCGCGTAGGCGCCGGACATCTCTATAGCATCAATATGTCAGGCGGCCCATTGATTCCAGCGGCAGAAGCGGCGTCCATGAGTGCGGCAGCCAGGTTCAACACGAACCAGAGATATCGCCTTTCTTCATCTACTCACTCAGGCCTTGGTCACGAGTTGGAAGCCACTGAGGCGAGTCGAGGTTTTACATGGGGCGAGAGGGCTCGAGCCTCCTCGTTCCATGCTTAAGTGAAAGCGCCTTAGTAGATAGGGAGTGGCCAGGACCTTTATGACAAGGGTCAAGTGTGTCCTCATGCTCATTACTTTAGCGGGCAACCCGAGGAGTACGAGAACTTCTGCCGTACATACAACATCCCCGACGACGTTGTTGTGAGTAGGGTTGCCAGCGACCGCATTAGGGACAAATCAGAAGATCGTCCCGAGCACATTACTGTCCCTCTTATGGCCATCTGTGAGGCTGGCCTTCGCTTCCCCCTTCACCCCTTCTTGAGAGAGTTGCTCGCCCGGTTCAATCTGGTACCTCACTTCTTTGCTATCAACAGTTATAGGATAGTGATGACCGTAATCAAACTGAAGGAGCTTCACAACTTGGATTTCACCATTTCCGACCTCTTCCACACATACATTATGTTTAGGCACGGCGTTACCAATCGTAGATACCTTTCCACGAGAAGTGGGAAGCAACCGCTTATAGACGGCCTTCAAGACACCGACAAGTGGGCAAATTTTTATGTTGAAGTGAGTGGAAACTACGAGTTCGGCGACCAGACTTCTAGGTTGTATCGTGTGCCGAAGATAAAAGATTTCCGAGGTTCAGTCGTTATTTTTCCTTTATTCTGCCGAGCGTGTTATTCATCATTAGTCACCTGCTGACTTTTCTTTTAATTTGGCAATTTCCTTCTTGCAGATCACCGAGCAATTACAAAGCGGGAGCAATCGTTGGCCGTAGAGAAGAACGTAGAGACCCTGCTTGCCTTAATTTGTCGAGACGCGCCGACGATTCTTGGGTACGTGCCTTCTTACAAAGGGAAACTAAAAAAGAGGGAGAAAAAGACAGGTCCGAGCACGCGGGCGAAGGGCAAGAAGGTAACTGCTGAAGGACAAGGGGTGAAGGAAAAGGACCCCAAGCCGAGCAAGGTAGCCAAGGGTAAACGCGTCAAGTTCCCTACTTTCAAGAAGTCAGCCGACTTCTGGTTTCAACAGAGTCAGCCTTCTGTTTTTGAAGGTATCGACTTTGAGCCCCTTCAAACTTTCATTCCCCAGTTTGCCGACAACATGGGCCGAAGGAATATTGTCAAGATGAACATCAGGGACGGCGCCCTGGATAGACAGAAAGCAGCCGCGGATGCCGAGCGTGCTGCAAAGGCCGAGGGCAGGGTCATTTCCGTTAATGACAGTGTAAAGCTGGAACCTGGACTAGCCCCAGCGATGCTGCAAGGCTTGGCGCTGCCAAATGATATGGTGAAGGTACCAGAAGAACTTCAGCCGAGCCTGGTCCACGCCAGTGCGTATATCGTTCAGGTATTTATCCAACCTCAGCTTCTTTTCCACTCTTTCGAGCAATGGTCGTGATCTTTATATTTTTGCTGCTATGTAGGCCGGACAGGCCATGCTTCGGGCATATAACCAAGCCACCCTCCTCTCTGCCGAGAAGGAGGTCGACCAGAAGGCCTATCAGGCGGGTTATGACCGTGCAGGCCAGGAGTACAGGCGGGATGCGCGGTCAATGGTGAATGAGCATCTCCAAGAAAAGGTGCCTATTGCCTACAAAGCCGGTTACAAGGCAGGTATTGTTGCCGTTGGTGAGGGAATGCAAATCGAGCTGGATATGGGTCGTATTAATGCGCCCCCCAGAAAGCGAAGAAGACCTGGAGGATCTTACCGTGGTGGATGTTGATGACGAAGGTGGCGAAGGTGAAGATGCTGCTAAGAAGAATGGGGATGCTGCTGATGTGGAGTCACGAGAAAAGGTGATTGATGGTGGGGTTGTCGCCGAAGGCAATGCTGGTTTCCTTCCCTGTTTTTGAATCGCTTTTTTGTTTCTAATGTTTTTGACTCTATTTGGACTGGACGGCGCCGAACACGGTGTTTGCCGTTCCAGATGTAATAGTTTTAAGGGGTCGGCACCAGACGATTTACTACGCCGTACCTCTTGTATGGAATTTTTGCAGTACTTGTTTTGCTTTCTTATGGATGAATCTGCTGTCTTCATATCCGTGCCTGTGTATTTTACCTTGTGAATTTTTTGAAGTCTTGTATGTTTGGTTTGGACCTATCCGTAGCCCCCACTTTGGTCTGGGTTCGGTGTGATAGTGTTTGCTTGACGTAGGGTGGTTGGAGCCGAGCCTTGACCAAAGTAGGATGATTTAGCTGTTTTAGGATACAACTGTTTAGTGGGTGGTTTGCTCACCAAAGTGTGAGTGTAACCTGACTGTTGGCCGACCTTACTGTCTTGCCAAGTCAAACCGAAGTCGTAATGTGTGTTATGGGCTTGGTGGACCATATGTCCTATTTTGCTTCTTTGGGCAGTATGGCCGAATCGTTTGTGGGTGGCAGACGTTGCCAAGAGTAAAAATTAGGCGAAAAATCTGAAGAATGCTAAATTAAATGAAAATAAACGATTGACGTACGGAAAAGATTCACTCCCATTAAGTTATGAAAAGACAAGCAGTCAGTGGCCGAGGCCATTCGTTGAAATGAAAAAATACGAACAGAAAAGTTAACGAGTAAATGATAAAGAAGCTGTCTAAGGCGTGGATAAGCTTTTGTGAAAACAGGCGGTATAGCCGAGCATAGGTTTGAAGATCACATGTACGCCTTTTTGAGGTTCTGAGCGTTCCAGGGGTTGGTAAGCACCTTTCCATTCGTGTCCTCTAGAATGTACGCGCCTTCGCCAGCAATCTTGACGATGCGGAAGGGACCTTCCCAGGTCGGCATGAATTTCTTCTTTTTGGTCGCCTGTACCACCTTGCGCCAAACTAAGTCGTCAGGTTTGAACTTCTTGACGCGCACATTGCGGTTATACCCCTTGGCCACTTGCTGTTGGTATTCGACTAGCTTTAACCAAGCGTCATCACGCTTTTCTTCGGCAAGAATAAGCTCCTGAGCTACGGCCTCGTTATTCGTCCTCGGGTCAAATGTCTGTGTTCGGAGGGTGGGGAACTTGGACTCCAATGGGATGACTGCCTCCATGCCGAAGGCCATGGAGAAAGGAGTTTGGTCAGTAGAGTGTTGTGGTGTAGAACGGTAGGCCCACAAAACCCTAGGTAGCTCTTCTACCCATTTGCCACGCTTGGATTTTAAGCGACGCTTTATCCCAGCGCAGACGGTCTTGTTTGAGGCTTCAGCTTGGCCATTCCCCTGAGGGTATGCTGGAGTGGAGTTGAAGAAGCAGATGCCAAACTCTGCAAGGGGCTGGAGAGGCCATTGCCAACAAATTGCGTGCCGTTGTCAGAAATGTGCGTATGGAACGCCGAACCTTGTAATAATGTTCCTCCAAACAAACCGCCGGACGTCGGCCTCGGTTGTTGTTATCAAAGGTTCAGCCTCCACCCATTGAAGTAATCCGTTGTTGTGATGAGGAACTTGAAGCCCCAGGGGCGGTTGGCAACTTCCGACGATGTCAAGCCCCCATTGGGCGAATGGCCATGGTGGTTATGGGGAGAGAGGTTTTGAAGCGGCACTTGGGTATTGGAGAGAACAGTTGGCATGGCCGACACTTGCGGACAACCTCTTCGCAATCTTTCTTCATATTTTTCGAAATAGCCTTGACTTAGCGCCCTGGCATAAGAGCGTCAGCGAGAATGGCATCATTTGCTGGTGGCTTCGTTGAGATCGTTGGTACATGTGTAGGGTGAATGACGGGTATGCGGCAGAGATGGACTTTCGATAGAGTTGGCCGCTGTCGGATAACCAATAGTATACAGCCTTATTCCGGATTCGGTATGCTTCCTTTTTGTTATCAGGTAGAGTGTTGGTTCTGAGGAAGTCCACGATCTCATCCATCCGGGCAGGCGAGCTCGATGGTCGACACTTATTGAGAATGTCAAAGCTTGGTTGGCCCGATGTTGCGAAGGTGATAGTCGAAATCCTGAAACTTTAGAGGCCGATGCCAAACCAGCGAGAGCGTCGGCGTGAGCGTTGTGTTCCCGGCTTATCTGCTCGATTTTGAAACTTTTGAACTTGGTGATAAGCTCGGCTGCCGTCGTCTGATACTTCATCATTCTTGGATCCCTGGCTTCGTAGTCCCCTAACACTTGATTCACAATCAGTTGAGAATCGCAGTAAACAATAAGGTTATCGGCTTGCATTGCTGAAGCGGAACGTAGACCTGCTAGGAGGGCTTCGTACTCGGCCTCATTGTTAGTGGCGGGGAAGTCAATGATGATAGAACTTTCATGCATTGTCCCACATGGGGAGATTAGGACTATACCCGCACCTGCTCCGTTACTGTTTGAGGCGCCGTCGACGTGCAGTCTCCAGGAGTCGCCCTGAAAAAGTAGCCAGGGTTTCTTAGCTTCCATTGGTGTGGCCATAGCTGGTAACGAAGGCGTACTGGATTCTGCGGCATCTTCAGGGGCGAGTTCGGCAATAAAGTCGGCGAGAACTTGGCCCTTGATTGCTGTACGAGGCTCGAAGTGGATGTCAAAATTGGCAAGTTCGACGGCCCATTTGGAAACTCGATTGGAGATTGAAGAGAGCTTTAAGGGAGTACTCTGTTAAGGCAGTGATAGTGTGGGGCCGAAAAATAGGAAGTAGCTTCCTTACTTGGCGAGGCGAGCTAGAGCCAATTTCTCGAGAGGGAGATAGCGCGTTTGTATGTGCGGGAAGGAGTGTTTTGCTAGTAAAGTAGATGGGCATGTCATCGGCTCCCTGTCGTCGGACGAGAGCGGAACTGACGGCATGGGCTGAGACTGCCAAATATAGATAGAGCGTTTCAAATTCTGCTGGCTTTACTAATAGAGGTGCGGAACACAGGTAACTCTTGAGCTCGGTGAGCGCCTTGTCGCACTCTTCCGTCCATTCGAAACTTCGCCTACTTTTCCCTTTTAAAGCATGAAAGAAGGCGTGGCATTTGTCCGAAGACTTGCTGATGAAGCGGTTGAGAGCAGCGGCCATGCCAGTGAGTCTCTGAACCTCTTTGACCGTACGTGGTGGGCGCAGGTCTGCTAATGGTTGGGGTCGGCTTCAATTCCTCGTCGGTTGACAAGATGTCCAAGAAACTTACCGGCGCTCACACCGAAGGCACACTTCTCTGGGTTAAGGCGGAGCTTGTGGAGTTTGAGGATGTCGAATACCTCTTTCAGCTCGGCAAGATGGTTCCCTTCCTTCTGGCTCTTGACGACGAGGTCGTCAATATATGCCTCCAAAATATGGCCAATCTGTTCGTGGAGCATTTTGTAGATTGCTCGGTTGAGCGTGGCGCTGAGTTCTTGAAGGCCCCAAATGGCATGACGCTTCGGTAGCAAAAGATCGTCTTACGGATGATGAAGGCGGTTTTTCCATGTCATCGGGGTCATGGCTATCTGATGATAACCACGGTAGGCGTCGAGGAAAGCTGAACCGGCGTGGCCGGCGGTTCGTCGACTAATCGATTTTTGCCAGTGGGAACCAGTCTTTAGGACAAGCATCGTTGAGATTGGTGTAATCGGCCTTGGACTTCGCCACTGCCGGATTTTCTTTTGACTACAAGCGTGTTAGAAGCCAAGTGAGATCTTTGGCTTACCTCCTGGATTGCGTTGGCTTTGAGTGGCGATTGACTTCCTCGATAGCGGCGTGGCATGCTCGAGGCGAGCGTCGAGCCTTACGGACTCACAGGAGCAGGTTCTTGCGATGTTGAGTGTGTGGCGGATGAAATTCAGTCGGCGCCAGGCATCTGCGTTGGGCGTCAGCGAGAACCTCTATGTTTTCTTTTAGAAATTGAAACAATTCTTCACGCTCGGCGTCGCTCAAGAACCAAGCATGAAGAAGCGAGATCCGTCCTCATTTATGGGCATTTGAACCAATTCTTCTTCAGCTTTATCTTCGGCCTTGTGGCCGACGTCTTCGATGACAGCCATGTCCGGGACTTCAACCCATTGGACTTGTTTTGTTTTGGAGGACGTGTGTACAACTGAGACGTAGCATTTTTTGGAAGCGATTTGGTCGCCTCAGCGGATCTTCTTGTCGGCGACTTGTGCCAATGAAGCGTCACGACACGAGTGGTAAGTGGAGGCAATGGCACGCATCTTTGTCGCGACCAGGCTCGGCCAGAGATGGCGTTATGCGGACTTGGGGCATTAATGGCGGCGATGAACTCGGCGGAGGCAGTCCTTGGCCGGCGATAGCGGGAAGATGGACTTTGATTGGCCAGGCGGAGCTCCGTTGAATCCGATGAGAGGAACCTCTGTGTCTTGTAGCGCCGACTCTGGGTCAAGCTTTTTGAAAAGGTCATAATACATGACCTGTAGAAGTGCCACGCAGTCGATGAGGACACGTTTGACGTCGTGGACGCCAATTTGAACCGTGACAACAAGTGCATCAGAGTGGGGCGTTTGTATATGCTCAAGATCACGCTCGGTAAATGTAATCGTCCATTTGGGAACATCGTGCCGATACGGGCGCTTGGATCCACAGCCGACAGAGAGTACCTGCTCGGAAGACGAGGCTTGAATGATGTCGGCTCGGAGACTACCTTCGAGTTCCTTTGTTACTGGACCGTGGATAACGTGTATCAGCGGCCTTTGTTCGTTGGGATTGGGATTGCCGGTTGGCTTCCTGGGTTTTTGGTGTTTTTGCTCGGTCGATGTATTGATCGAGATGGCCTGGACAAGTCTCTCGAGAGTGCTTTGTATGGGCGCGGTATTGGTGTAATGGCCGGGCTCGTTGTGGTAGGAGCATTTCTTCCTTGGATTTTGATCTGGCTGCCCCGCATCTGTGCCGAGCTTCCCAGTCGGCCATTCAAACCATGGCTGTCGCATGATTTCTTTCAAGAAGGACCAGATAGGTTCCTTGAAATATGTAGTCTCGGCAACGTAGTCATGTACCTTTGGCTGACGCTTTTTGCCATCCTTGATATTGTTCACGTGCTTCTTCGAATGTTGTTGCTGGGCTAGGGCTGGTGCGGGCAGCTGTTGGGTGACAGCTGGGGTTGTTGTATTTACGCTCGGCATACCCTGCGCCGCCCTGTCAAAATTCCTCTAAGCCAGCGCCGTCGTTCGACGACACGCATTAGTTCGCCCATCCCGTGGGGCGGGCGGATGGCAAGTTCGTCGATGTTGTTTTGTAGGTGCTCTTCGTTCACAAATACAGCGGCCCGATGTTCGTCGACATAGCAACTATGATCTCCCTCAACTATTTCATCAACACCGCACTCATGATATACGCCCAACACCTCACCCGGGGCCTCTCGGAGCCCCAAGTTGACCTGAAATATCCCGGAATCGCGATCTTTCTCGTGGGACTGAGTGCATCAGGCAACTTGTTGAACCACTGGAGTCCAAGGGAGCCGAGGCTGGAGGGGAACGCTTTGCACTTGATCTCATCCTTCTGGGTACAGAGCTCTATTGTTTGGCGGAAGTGGATGAGATGGGTGTAGGCTTCGCACGTTGATGGGTCGAATTTGGTGAACTTAGGCAAGTGAAATGTGGATTCGGGTGAAGTGTTGATGATATGGGAAGTGAAGGGTGAAACGCCGAGATCCTTCAACTGCCTCTCGAACCCAGGGCGTGGCGGCTTGCCGAACTCATCTGTCTTCGTTCGTTTGGGGTCCCTTCCCTTGGGGTCCTTAGTGGTTGTCTTCCCATCGTTCCTGTGCCTGTGTTTATCCCTCAGGTCTGTTGCTGTTCGCCGTGGGCCGTCGATGGACTTTTCTCGTTCACGACGAGTTTTGTTACCATGCTCCCCCTCGTCACCAATTCCTTTCCCGCGTCGCTGTCGGATCTCATTATCCTGGTTCTCGGGTGGGATTTCACCGAGGCGTTCAGACACGTGGCGCCTTGTTTGTCCGGAATCTCGGCTATGGTGCGAGACCGTGGTGCGAGAGAATTCCGCACGACCAGTTGAGTACGTGCTTGTGAATGACTCGGTGTCCCGCGTCCTGGTGCGTTCTTGGTGGCTTCTGGAACGATGTGCTCCAGAAGCGTTTGGCTGTCTGTAGAGGATGATCTCTCGTGCGTCACCAGGCGCAGGGGTGAAGCCAAGTCTGTCCTTCACAGATCCGCGTTGGCCCAACTCTTGTTGCTTCTGTGGTGGAGGTGGAGGTGGCGTTTGTCCCTGTTGCCTCCTGCTTCCACTAGATCTCGAGGTGGCAGGGATTGCTGTTTGCTGAATGTGCTGCTTCATTTGGGCCACCTCCGCCCTCAACGCGGCCAGCTCGTTATCTCGTTCGTCGTCTCGACGTTGTAACAGGCGGATGTAGGACGCCGTGACTTCCTCCGCGGCTGGTGATAGTCCGGAGCTGGCGGGGATTGAGATTGACATGTGTCTCTCCGGGGGTGGAAGGATGATGTTTCCACTGGCGTCCTTGGCCCCAGAGACGGCTGCGTTCGTGAGATCGCCGCCCATTGTGGTTGGATTTGAGGTTGTTAGTGGAGGAAGGGAAGTTGGTGTTGGGAGGAGTGAGCCGTTTGGATCAGAAGTAACTTCACGTCGGGTTCACCAATTGTGAGGCCCGTGGTCTCCGGTTCGAGTCCTTCCTCTGGTTCAGGGTTGATCAAGCTCTCTTCGCCTAACCTGCACCACGAAGCACGACTAAAGACCACACCGGAGGAGCCCCGGTATGGCCCTCCGGCGCAAGGATGAGTATAGTGCAGAGAAAGAGAGAGAGAGCTAGGGTTTTGGGTCTGGAACGTTGTGTACCTTTTAGGGTTGTGGGTCTTCTGTATTTATAGCACCTCCTTAGCTTGCTCTCCAAGTACTGTCACGTGCTCTGCACGAGCCGAGTGACGTTGTTGTGACGTCACTAGATTAGATATTTGTAACCGTTCGAGCGTGAGCTGTCCCTTCTGGGGGCAGCCGGGCTTGCCTGGGGCCGAGCCCGGCAAGAGGCCGAGCCCAGCGTTGACGCTGTGCAGCTACTCCTTGTCGGGACTGACATCGAGGGATGCCGAGCATGGAACACCGTCGGCCGCGAATGTACCAAAGGTGATTTTTAATTAAGGGAGCGACGGTCTTCGGCCACTTGCCAAGCCGTGATGCAGGTTCGGCTCGGGGTGCCAGCGAACTACGTTCGGCCTGCTACAATCGGTATAGAAATTTTTTGCCCCGAACAACCCTAAACCGAACTGGTTTGTCCCCCGCTTGAAATTTACTCACAGCAACTACTCGGACAATTACTTTAATCGCAGCAACTACTCAGGCAATTTACTCACCAGCAACCACTCATCACTTCCCCAAACTTTTTTGCGCTTTGTTTGATAGCAGACCCTAGGCAGAGGGTTTCCTCCACGCTCTAAAAGCATGTGATGTGGTATATATACTGCCGCTTACTAGTACTACCACGCATCACACGTCAAGACTTTCTAAAAAAGACAACTATTGATGCGTGGTCTCCATGTGATTTCTACTTCGAGTTGTGAATGAAATTTTCTTTTAAAAAAATAATTGCAAAATACTCCATTCGTCTCAAAATATTTGTTTGCTTCTTAAAACGGAGTCTTAAAAGTAATAAAATTCAAAATTTTTTTCAACAACTTATTAGAGAACAATGACTTCTTTTATAATTCGTGAAAAAAGTTTGAATTTTTTTTTATTGAAACATTTATGTTAGTTTTAAGACATCGTTTTGCAGGCAGAACAATATTATGGGACGAAAGAAGTACGTTTTCCATAGTGGCTTAGAGCTGGCACTGTCAGCCAAGCCGTTGTTGATATCAAAACTGAAGAAAAAACTAAATTTCTACGAATGCCTTGCAAAGCCAAGCACAATTCAGTTAGGGTTGCAATTTGTAGTGGGGATTGAGTTGGAGAGAATTGGAATTCAATTTTTAAACGGGCCCGTTAATTCCCCAGTAGGTCCCATCAAATTGTTTGAGCAGTAAGCCCAATTAATGTTGCTAGGTCAAAAACGTAAGAATGTGCATAAGCACCATAATGAGTAGATAAATGAGGTACTTAAAATATTCATTCTCGAGCCTAGTATGAGTTATTTTTACATCGTACTCTGAGAACAACGTTATGATTGGGAAGGTCCGTGCGATCAACGACGGGACAGCTGTTTCTTGTCACCAAATTCTGTTCCCCTACCTACTCTATTATTGCCACACTGTTCCGGAGGTTCGGGTGTACCAAGCGGAGATATTGGACCCCAAAACAAACATCAAGATCAACCACGCTGTTGCCCTCTGCCACTTGGATACGTCATCCTGGAGTGCCGATCATGGAGCTTTCTTGGCGCTAGGTTATGGTCCGGGCAAAATAGAGGTCTGTCATTGGGTGTTTCAGAATGACATGGCCAGGGTTCAGAACTGTTGAAATCTAATGGAGTATATGTCGTGCCTATCTCGTGTATGTGTCGTGCCTATCTTGTACATGTGTCGTGTCGTGTCGTGCATGTGCTTATCTTTTGCAAGTCTTTTCTTTTTTTATATAAAAAATTGTAATCCTTTGCAAGTCTGTCATATCACGGACTCGTCTTTTACCCTTCCCCAAACTTCAGAAGACAAAAATAACTTACTCCTTTCCGAGTCGCAAAATGGGAAAACTTTCTCTAATTTTCTCTCTTTCAACATTACTCACCAGCAAACTACTCGCAATTACTATTCTTTCTCTCTCTCTCTCTCAAATTTTCTCCATTGCACATTACTCAACAACTACTCATTGCCCGCATGCAATTACTCAGCAAATGACTCACTTCCCCCAAGTCCCACAAGAGAGGAAAACCCGCTCTCGAAAATTTTCTCCTTTCAACATTCCTCTTTGAGGAGATATCTTTCAACTTTGTCCGTGGACACGGGCATTAATAGGGAACACATAAATCCTTTGTGTTATTTTTGAGATTGTTGTCTTAGCTTCTCCATTTCTAGGGCCATCCTAATTCAAGAAAATACACACAAACTCGAACTACGTCCCAACCTTGATATTACTGATATGATTGATGTGAACATGAAACGAAATTGCAGAATTACAAACCATAACAGGGATTGAAGCAAGTCAGAATTGAGTCTGCTAGATAGCCATTTGTTAGTAGAATTAACCTAAACTGAAGAACTAGCTTGTCTCATTTGTTTATCAGACGGCCATCATCGAGCTAAATTAGCTCCTAGGAATATAACCTAGGCAGTGCTTGCATCTTAAGTGTGTCGCACTGCATCGGATGATTCATTGGTAGTAACAGAACCAATGAATTAATGCAATGTATAAACATATATATACATTGACATGCTATGTAGACGCACACAAACACGCATACGAGTATTCCAGAATTGTGGGTCCGGACAATAAAGCAGATTTCCGAGAAAAAATCGATGGCATGCGAAATTTTGAAGGAAAATGGAAATTGGACAAGTCAAAAATGTAAATTTAAAGAAAAATTGTACTAAGAAAGAAACAATACCGTAAAGAGATGAGTGTCTTTGAGGGGAGTAATCCTGAGATTAGACTTGGGTTTGATCGGTGGCCACTCCGATCCATCTTTGTTTTCTTCCCATCTTCTTCTCTCCTTCTTTCACCCATATTTTTTCTCTGCCTCTGAGATTCAGTCATACTCCTCTCCTATGTCGTTTGGACCGGATGAATCATGGGCCTAAATTCATAACTTCCAAAGGGGTTGGGCCCAATCTTTACTCTTGGTCAAAGCACATGTCAATAATGACATAATGTCATGAAGAACCAATGAGAAAACAGCTAGCACGGCAAATCTATCATTATTGAGTGGAGCATCTCCAATCGTTAGAGCTATGAAAGAAACTATTCAAAGTTTACGTCCTCCTTTTGACTCATTACGGACGGTGTCAAAGTTACAACGCCAAACCAGATTAAATGCCAAATCTGGAACCTAATTCGACTAATGTATGATTCAGAAAAGAAAACGGCTTACGGCGGGAGATAATTTTCCAGGAGACCGTCAAATTTTAAGGCCCTGCTTGATAATCAGCTCCGGCCTTGGGATTGGACTACTAATTCCTTGTTTGCTTTCACTCTCAAATCTCAATGGCCGAGACTAACATACCCATGGGACTGTGAGTCTTGATATTAAGGTGGATTACTAATATCTACTGGGACATGATATTATCAATCTAGTATGGATTCCCTCCATACAATGACAAAAGTACCCATGGCTTTCTCAACTAATTATTCTTTGTTTGGTTCTATGACTATCTTATGGATCATACACGAGGGTTCTACAGCCAAAAATTAGTTAATTATGATCTTTTAGAATAAATGATTAAGAAAATAAAATTTTTGCACCAGTTCAAATGAATTGAAAATTGGAGTACTTAATTTTTTAGACGGTTTATATATTTAAAAATATGGTTAAAAAATTAAGTGCTCTAATTTTCAATTCGTTTGAACCAGTGCAAAAATTTTATTTTTTTGATCATTTTATCCTAAAGAGTCATAATTAATTTTTGGCTCTAGGGCTCTTATGTATAAGCTCTAAGATACTCATAAATAAAAAACAAATATTTAATTACGAAAGCCCGACAGACAAAATTTAACTATGACCCTTTAGTATAATATGATCGACAAAATAATATCTTCGCACCGGTACAAACAGATTGAAAATTAAAACACTTAATTTTTTTTTAATCATATGTCATCCTTCAGTTTTGTATAAGAGCGAAAATGAAAATGCTTATTATCAATCTAATCCTATCTCATGTGAAATAAACATGATACTATTAATAATTTCTTAATTTAATCACGTCCTAATTAATAAACATACTCATTATTAATTCCTTTTCGTTTTAAATCATAATCCCAATTCTATCCCCTTTTGAATTCCACCCCTCTAATACTTTTATCGAGGCCTAAGTAATGACGGGTAAATGGAGAATGCTCTAAGGCTCCCATATTTGCCTGAAGTCCCACCCTAGTGATAGAACATGAGCCAACAAAGTCCCAAAAGGTTTTGTTTGGATACATTTTTGAAAAATATTTTTCAAAAAATTCCTCCTAGATTCCCTCTACTTCCAATCATTTCTCTCTCTATCTCTTTCCACTTATTACCCCTACTTTTTTTAAAAAATACTTTTCAAAAATAGATCCAAACACGGCAGGCCCAAGACTCAAGACACTGACATAGCTTTGGAGTTCACATTGTGGCAGACAGCGTGTCAAGACATGCCATGCATTTAATTTTTTTTTTTGAACATTAAAAGGATGGGAGGGGGCGACCAGCGTAGCAACTTCTCCCTGGGCGTGACCATAGGGGCTCCTGACCCGCTGTGGAATGTCCGGTTCGAGCCATAGCTACCGTCCGGGGGGGACGGGGCCGTCACCACGGCACCACCTGGTGCACAACGGCGAGAAATTCTCCTCTTCGGTCCAACTACGGGTTCGAATCAAAGCCTATTAATGGCACCACCGGGTACATGCACACATGTGCCTCCCAGGACTCAAACCTACGTAGTTGTTAAAAAGAGGTGGTGATTCTCACCAACTGAGCTACCACCACGGTGGTGCCATGCCTTTAATTAGCTAGCAAGCTTTTCAGGCTCTGTTTGATAAAATTCTCAATTTTTTATTTTACGTTTATTAAAAATAAGAAATGAGTTTTTACTTATATATTAAAAAATAAAAACAAAACATGTTTGATGAGCGTAATAGTTTTTGTTTATTTATTTTTTAAGCTGCCAAAATTGTTATCAAAATAAATGAAAAAGAAATTTTTGTATTTTTAGAATTTTCGTAAACTAGTGGAATTAATTATGTATTTTGTAAACAAAAATAATAACACAAAAATTTTTATGGTGCCTATTTTCTTCAATAACAAAAAATGGATTTGCAACAAGAAGAAATGGGCTTGGAACAAAAAGAAATCAACTTCGAAGAAGGAATCGAATGGGAAATAGAAGATTCCGGCTTGGAAGAAGAAGAAGATTTTGAAGAAAAAGGAATCGACTACGAAATTTAAATTTCGTAGTCGATTGCGATTTTAATGGAACGAAAAAAATAAAAAAGAAAAAGTCAATAAAAAAGGCGTACAAAACAAAATTGGAATTTTTTTTTCCAAACATAGCCTTAAGTTCTAAAAATTATGGTTGTCAAATTCCCAAGTCTTTTCCACAGGCAAGTGTCGTCTGTCCTCCACACAAAAAAATTGGGAAAGAAAAAAACCTCTAAGTAAGGAGATCCGTCCGCAAGTGTGGATTGCAGTTGGTTCCTCTCTTATATTACCATGCACGTAGGCAGGGTTCAATTCCCGGAAACACCCATCCCCTTTCTAAGTCCCCTAAAATAGAGTAGATTAGATTTAAAGAAAGAAAAAAATAAAAAAGAGCAAGTCCGTCCGTATGTACCAAAATTATATCGCCAAAAAGCCAATTTTTGGCTATCTACAATGTCATTATGCCAAAAAATGGCAGTGTTGCTCCACAGTGCCATGTCTTTTGGGTAGCACTACAAGTCTACAACGAAAAAAAAAATCACATATAAATTTTTGAGTTTTTCGCCCCAATATAAAAATTAATCCATCTGTTCCAATTCGTTTGTCTATCGTTTTGTCCTATCAAGATACTAAATTAGTTATGTTTTTCAATTGTTAGCACTTTTAAAAACAACATCGATGTTTCAAAATTACATAGAATATTATTACAAGTCAAAAGATATAAGCAATTAAAAATGACCAAAAAAGTAGCTAACAAAAAAGGATGGTCAGAGTAATTAAGAAGTTTAATTAGCACGCAAATTAGAAATAACAGTTAAAAAGCTATTGAGATGTTTAATTAGCCGTCTCTCATTATAATCAGCTGTTGGTGATGCCAACGGCTGGATTTGGGGACCCAGTATTGTAAGGGTGCACTATAATGCACTATCTCAATAGGCCAAAAGTATTTTGAACAATATCTCCCTGGAATTTTTTTTTTTTTAATCGTTAAGATGAACGGGTTAGGACAGTGCACCCAGGGTCCGGATGGCCGGATCCGTGGATAACCCGGTAAAATCTCTAATCAGAATTCAAATGATAAAGACAAAAGAAAATCAAATGGCTTTTTAGGGAAAACTTTTTTTGAGAACAATCGAATCAACTATGCTGTACATAACCTCTCTCATATCAAACATGGAGCCCGCACAATTCCGTCAATAACCCCATGTTTGATGTGAGAAAATTTGTGTAGTTACTTTTTCGTTTGACCCAAAATAAGAGAAAATTTGAGTAATTGTATGTATGAGTGTGCGTGATTAGAGGATTATTGCCATTCAATTATATTGATGCAGACACTAAAGGTGAGCTCAAACTATATCTAAAAGAGAGAAATTTATTCACGGCTTACAACAGAAATCAATCGTGACTCTCCAAAAGTGTTTTGAATGATCCGAATTTTAATCACTGTGTTCGGTTGGGCATTTTCAGTTTTAATTTGAAGTTGGCAGTGTATATATGGTGTACCCATAGCACTTTTGAGAGTGTGTTCCAGAACGGAAAGAAGCTATTTTTTTTTGTCCAATAATAAGCATTGTTCCACAAAAATAAGAAGTTGCCACTTATTTCCCCAAGAATTTTATAGGTTCCAATTGGCGCCGGGGAGGGAAATCGTACCGGCGGCCGCGCCGGGCCGTCTCCGGTCACCGGAAGGCCGATCCGAGCCGTCCAAAAATTCTAAAAAAAAAAACCGAGGGGGCCTACGCGAGAATCAACGGCATCCGAGGTGTGTAGGATGCTTGATCCGAGCACCCATTTTTCGTGTACGTATGATATTTGATAAGTACACGGAAAAAGGGTGCTCGGATCAAGCATCCTACACACCTCGGATGCCATTGATTCCCGCTTAGGCCCCCTTGGTTTTTTTTTTTAGAATTTTTGGACGGCTCGGATCGGCCATCCGGTGGCCGGAGATGGCCCGGCCGGCTGCCGGTACGATTTTCGTCCGTCGGCGCCAATTATATAGGTTCCAGTCTTATTTTTTGTATAGGTAACTTCAAGCTCAAAAATCATGTGTTTACGCAAATAATTTTTCTATCACTATGGATCTTATTTGATAGATCCCATTGAGATCTTTAATACGGTGCAAAAAAAAAAATTTTTTTTTCTTTTATGTTATATTTGAGTTTGAAAATGTGAAAGAAACTTTTTATTTGGAAAAAATAAGAAGGTGGAATAAGAAATTTGAGAAATAAGTACTTATTTTTTAAGAAGATTTCCGGAACGGGCCCTGAAAGTAAAGAGAGTCTGTCCTTTCCCCAAAATTAAAGTGGTGTGAGGTATTGCCTGTTGGACAGTGGAACCATGTGGTGCAGTAAAATAGGGCCGGCCCCACCACTCCTACCCTCATCTGTCATTTCCCCAGCTTTTGATCTTTTTTCGAGAACGAGATGAGTGCTTGGGATTATTTTGCAAGAGAGAGATGAGTGGTTGGGATGAAACCGAGAGAGAGATGGGTGGTTGGGAGCAATTGAAGAGAGAAAGCCTAGAACGAGACAGAACACAGTGACAATTGTAATTTTTTTCATCCTTTTTTCTTTTCTTTTCTTTTCTGGCAGTCTCGGGGTTTCACTTATTTTTTAAATAACGGTCTTGCTATTATCAGCCCACTGGGCTGACAATAAACACATTAGAAAATAAGAAAAACACGTATTTCTATGTGCTTTTTATATCCTTTAATGCACATTCACACACTCACTATCGTCAGCCCATTGGGCTGATTTTAGAATTTTCCTTTAAATAACTCATCCAATCACATATTTTTATATTTTAATTCAAAATTTTCAATCCAAAATTGTCATCCAAACACAGTGAATGACTCTTTTTTGAAAAATTTTCATTAACGTTCAAACCGTCAAAACACTTTTAAATAGTTGCGATTCGTTCTGTAAACAATTATTCACAACTTTACGGCTCTGCGTTAAAAAGATTTTCTCTGTCTATAAAATAGCACTTAAAATAGTTAACCAAAGAATAAAGTAGGCCCACCGAAATTTTTGCAAACGTATGGTTCGAACTTCGAAGGAAACAACTGCTAAACATTAATGCCCTTTCAATGTGTTTGTCGAAATTTTCTTTTAGTAGTAAAAAATTAATTCCAGAGAGAGAGAGAACTAAGTACTGTGCAAGCTAGCTTTAAGGCATGTACATAAGACTAGGTAAATTGATACATTTAGGTAGTTTAAAGAGGCAAAGTCAAAAAGATGCATTGCACCAGCATAGGTAAAGCTTTGGTACTTTACCTTTGGCCACAAAACCTCTCTTAATTCCCCGAGGAACTTTTTATCAGCAATTGCATACTTTATTATTTATTCCTCTGACTCTCTCTCTTCTCTTCTATCCAATACTTTATAAAATAATCCAATACTTTATAATATTTTAATGGGATGAAGAGGATTATGAAGAGGATTAGTGTAGCATGAAGGCTAAAAAAGACTAACAAAAATACAATTTTGCACTGTTTATAGTTAGTTTACCTATTCTTTCGTGCACTTGCTCTTACAAGAGAACCAAACAAACCTATTACTTTACAGACTCAAAAGAAACACAATCTACTCTCATTGGATGAAACCCCTTCGCATGGATTGCTGAGGTGGAACATTGAGTTGGCTCACCAAGACAGAAACATCACGGACTTGGATTGTCCCATTACCCCTTCCCAAGTTTCCACAATGGGCCGGAAATGGGAAAACTCTCTCACCCCATCTCTCTCTCTCTCTTTCTCTCTCTCTCTCTTCATTAAACATGGGGCAGCTACCCACAGTCTGCAATTACTCGGCCGGAAATGGGAAAACTCTTTCACCCCATGTCTCTCTCTCTCTCTCTCCCCCCATTAAACATGGGGCAACTACCCACAGTCTGCAAATATTACTCGGCCGGAAATGGGAAAACTCTCTCACCCCATGTCTCTCTCTCTCTCTCTCAAAAATTTCTCCTTTCAAACATTCCTCTTTGAGGAGATATCTCTCTCACACACTCGAAATTAACTCTCCATGAAAGTCGCGATAATGGAGATGGATGTTGACGACGGATCGGCAAAGGGAAAATGTCTGTGTCTACGACGAAGATCGAGACCGAGATGACCAGGGGTCTCATCACATGGGATCAAAATAGGGTGACAATGTGCCTCAAATCTTCAACTGCCTCTATATAAGGAGGATAAGAAGGTAACTCATCCCCCCATCCTTCTAACTTCTAAGGCTTTTTTCTCACTGATCCATAGTTTTAAAAAGAAAGAAAAAGAAATTGAGTGAGCATAATGGAGGTTGTCGGACAGCAAGCTGGCGGAGGTGAAGGCCGAGGCGGAGGTGAAGGCCAAGGTGGAGGAGGACAGCAGGGCGGTGGTGGAGAACATGAGCACCCCCTGGATTACAACGGGTGGTGTCCCATTTGTGGAAGGCGGTTTACTTCTATCAGTAAAGCACTCGAACACCAGAGCGTGCACAAACTCCGTATCGAGTGCAGGAATTGTGGCCGGAGGATGTTTCCGAATCAGGCGGAGCTCTGGGCCCACCAGGATAGGCGCCGCCATTAGTTGTGGGGGTTGGTGTTGTAGATTGGTTTTAGGGGGCGTTTGGATAAATAAGCCACTTTGGCTTATTTTTTGTCCTTATTCAAATTTTTTTCGCATTTTGTGGCTTATTGTCAATTTTTTGGAGATTATTGTTTCGTTATGACGAGACGAATTGGAAAAGTAAAAAATTTCGACCGAAATCCAAATATTTGTCCTTCCCGCAAAAATTTGGCTTTCCCGCCAATTCTCGTCGAAATTCCAAAAAAATTGGATTTCGATTGAAATTTTTTACTTTTCCGATTTGTCTCGTCATAACGAAGCAATAATTCCCAAAAAATTGACAATAAGCCACAAAATGCGAAAAAAATTTGAATAAGGACAAAAAAAAAGCCAAAGTGGCTTATTTGTCCAAACGCCCCCTTAGTCGTGGTTGTCTTTTATCTATGTTGTTTTATCTCTGTCTGTTAGTCTGTTGTTGTTGGTTTGTCGTTTTATCTGTGTTTGTTAGTCTGTTGTTTTTTTTTTTCCATCTTGGTCTGTTGTTGGTCTTTGTTCTAGGTGTTTGTCAATGCAGTTTTATGGTTTATCTCAATTATTGTCTGTTTTATTTTTCTACTAGTATTTGCCTATGGTTTATCTCAATTATATTATGGTTTGTTTATTTTTCTGCCAATATCTGTTCCATTTCAAATACAAATGACCCATCTCTTTGAGACATGAATTTTGACTTTACAAAAAAAAAAAAAAAAATGCCTGACCAAAATGTGTAGTGGATAATTTTTCACTTAGCAAAACATGTGAATATTGCATGATGCATACAGATGTATGCTAATAAAAAAAATAATGCAAGTTCCTAGTGCAGCATGTTTAAAGCTGATTTTGTAAACCCCAAATCCTAAAAAGGATCACTGGAGACCAACATATATATGAAGTAAAGGGATTTGCTAAAAGCCCAAAACTAAGGCTAACGATTCTCCATGGCCAAAAGTTGCTTACGGCCAATGTTATCCATTGTCACTCTAGTATAGTTTGACAATTGCATCTGTCCAAAGCATAATCTCCTTCAAAAAGTTTACAAACCTTGTGAACCGGATATTTGAATTCGCACCAAAATAAATTAAGAACTATGGGCGACTTGATTTTGATTCGGACTCATATTCATTTCAAGCCGGACCAGGCAAATCAAATACGACCGGGCTTCTCGGCAGTCCCCTTATTGGGATGCACCGTGCAGTTGGACAAATAACGTCTCGTATCGATTTTATTTTCATCAAAACAATTTCCAATTAACATGATTTTTGACGTAGTCGAAGTTCTCAACGAGCTCTACGACATGAACGGTTCTGATCATAAAAATAATTTTCATAAAGTCGATACAAGACGCTATTTGTCTAACTGCACGGTGTAGTCCCCTAAGGGAAAAATAAATTTCATTTAATAACTATGTATCGAAATCCAACTGACTAGATTTCTTGCTGGACTGTTTTGCTCGTCGAGCTCTACAACAGAATCATTCAAATTTCAAGCTCACAATGAACACCATTTTTAAGGGAAAAATAGGTATGCCGTCAAGGGTGCTAAATTTGACATGGCATGCCAAGTGGATAAATTGATATTTGAGCCAACCACAATGCAATTGTGTGGGTGTCATTTGACTTCTCATTTCACATGTTAAATTTGACATGTAATGCCAAATATTTTACTTAATTACTTTAATCAACAAAAACTTGATATAAAATAAAAGATAAAAACAAGACTAAAGTGAAACCATACCAAAACAATAAGGCTGGTTTCCCTAAAAAGTCAACTTGGCCTTTTGTTTTGTTTTTATTCAAATTTTTTCGTTATTGTCATTTTGAGCCAAATTTTTGTGAATTATTGATTCGTCTTGATAAGAGAAATCGGAAAAGTAAATAACTTATGACCGAAACCTAAATGTTTTCACAAAAATCCAAGAAAAATCCAAAAAGTCCAAATTGGTTTTGTCTTGGATTCCAAAAAAAAAAAAAAGGGATTTCGAGCGTGAGTTTTTACTTTTTTGATTTCTCGTATCGAGACAAATTAATAATCTACAAAAATTAACACAAAATAACAAACGGAAAAAATGAACAGGGGCAACATTAAAAAAAAGCCCCAAAGGCCAAGTGTATGTTTATGAGTACATGCACATAGGTACATACATTTCGTACATACGCGTTTTGGATCTATATTGAGTCCTAAAAAAATATCCGAACCACTCATTTTATTTAAAATGGTTTGTTTAGGGTTCTTGTAAAAATTAAACTCAATCCAATATTAGTAAAAATGTTTACAAAATGTCTAATTTTGCTTCATAATCTAGGCCTAGTCTATGAAGAAAAGTTGGATTTTTCGTATATGCTTTTACTAATTTCGGATAGAGTCTATTTTTATGAGGGCCCTAATTAAACAACCTATTTTGAACAAAATCATGAGCGGTTCATATCAATTTTTTAGAATCAGAGATGGGTCAAAACGCATATGTACGCGATGTACGTATCTTTGTGTATGTACCTCTAGCAAAGCTAGTTTTTTTATTTTTTTGAACTGGCCTTGCATTACCTTTAAGGGGTTTGTTAATATGTGCCTCTAAGGCATATGATGAAGAGTATACTAACTCCTTCATTTATACTTTTTTTTGAGCGAAACAGAAACATAGCATATATATATAAATAAACGGACACTACTGGTCCAAAGTACAAACAACAAACCAAAACAAAAAACAAAAAACACCAGAAAAAAAACAAAAAAGCCGCAAGGAACCAAAAACGTCGGAGCTGTATCCATCGATCACACTCGTGAGGGTGGGTGGAGTGAACCAAAAACTCCTTCATTTATACTTTTTTGCATGGGAAATCTAAACTTGAAACCCCAACAATAAACTCTTCATTAATTCTTTTCGAAATGATTAACTTTTTATGTTTGGGACAGGAATACCCCCTGTTTCAACATTTAAATTTTTTGCCCTTTTTGTTTTGTTTTGTTTTTGCCTTTAAGAATCCCAAATGCTTCTGCACTTTTTTAATTTTTTGGTACTTTCTTCCACGATTCCACCAAACACTCTACCAATCAAATAGGTAACCATATCCCTCGGTACTCTTCAGCACATAATTTGACTCATTAGCATTATCGAAATTCTTTCAAAAATTAAAAAACTCTTATCGATTTAAAAAAATTTAGCAAACACAATATTTATTCAATAACTCATCAGATTAGGCCCCGTTCCAATTTCTCAAATAAGGACTTCAAAAATAAGGGCTTGTTTTCAAACATAAAAATAATGGACTTACAAAAATAATTTTTTAATTTTTTTTGCAGGGTTTGATAGATCTCATTGAAAGCTATTAAATAATATCCACATTTCATATTTTTTGATTTCAGTAAGCCTACTATTTTTAAGCTTAAAAATTAAAAATAAGCACTTATTTTTTAAGGACTCAATCTGGAACGGGCGTAAGACCTCAATTGGCTTAAATAAGTCAGTTGGCTTTTTTTTATCTTTATTTATTTTCTTTTGCACTTGTTATTTTTCGCATCAAATTATTATAGCTTTTTAGTTCGTCTCGACGAGAACATTCAGAAACAGTAAAAAATGATGATCGGAACTCAAATTTTTTTGAATAGAAACAAAAATAAGCCCAAAAACTGTGTCAATTTTTTTAAGAATTATTAGTTTGTCTCGACGAGAGCATTGGGAAAAGTAAAAAATTACTATGATTGATACTCAATTTTTTTTTGAATAAAGATAAAGAAAGCCAAAAAAAACTGTCTTCTTCGCTTTATTTGTGTTTTTTCAAAAAAAAAATTGAGTTCCAATCATAATTTTAAAATTTTCAATTCCTCTTATCGGGATTTACTAACAAATACATTTTCATTTCAGCGAACACTTTTGATATACAGGGAGCCAAAACGAAATGTGGTGGAGGGAAAAAAGAAAATTTTATCAACTACTTTCACAAATGTGGGTTTAATTAATCTTGTTTAATGAACATGATAGGATTTGAAGATGGAAACCTATTTTTTTGTTTGAAGTATTGTTTACACCATATTTCACCGCCTGTCGATGATCGATCTGAAGGTGACAATTATGGGAATGCAACCTATTTTATTAAGTATTCGTATTAATATTAGGACTAGTATTAGTATTTCTTTTATTATTGTTATTTGCATGTAGGACACTTGGTGCGCTTCTACACACTTTGAAGTTGAAGAGAAGTTATTTGGACAAGTGGCATGCTCTTACACATTTTGGAGTTTGTGGGAAGTTATTTGGACACTTGGAAGATGATGAAGAGTAGTGAGAAGTTAGGAAGTTATTTCCTACACATTGTATTTTTCTATAAATAGCCTCTTTTGGCTTCATTGTAAACTCTCTCCAACAAATCAAAGTCTATCTTTATTTGTCTTAATTTTTGGAACTACTAACCCGTTCGGGTTATAACTAGGAGTAGGAGTAGGATTAACTTAATTTTCTTACTTTCGATGAGGATCCGTCCTTTTTTATTATAATTCTACCTTAGAAAAATAACAAAGTCCATTTGTTATTTTTCTTCCGCTCCACCCCACTTCACTAAACCATCAATCCACTTCGCCCAATCGATATCACCAATCTCACATTTGATTCGACCGCCATTTCTCTTCCGGTGAAGTCCTGAAAACGGTGTGGAACCATGGATCCGTCTTGTGGAGACAAGCCGCATTCACCCTTATTTTTGTTGTTGGCATTGTTTCCCGAAATCTCTATCGATTTCGATTGAGGGAAAAATTGGTAAACAATTTTGGCGCTAGAAAGAGGGCATCATTACTAAATCGGAAGTAATGGCAAAGATTAAATGTGAAAATGAAAGCCTTGCATGTAAGGCTTGAACATTTTGTAGACACGGAATAATGGCCACTCTTTGGCCAACTCTTGAATCGTTCTGGAAAAAGAAAAGGGAATGCCACCACAGTGACCTCTGCGTGGTCCAATTCTTTGGCTCTTTCTTGTCTTCACAAAGGCACTGACTATTTGCTTTAAAGTGTAATCGATCAATTTGTCTTTGCCTATTGCAGGGATCTCTCGTTTATAAAGGTTGAATTTTAATTCAAGCAACCTGCGGGCTTTATGGCTGTGAACATTAAAATATAGAAAGCCATAACTGTGGTTCTGGAAGGTTTTGCCTTTGAATGAGGCAAAAGATTCTTCAAGTTCATCTTTTGAACAGTTTGTTTTCCGATAAAACAAAATAATAACGGCTTATATCTATGCACACGTCCATATTGTTTAAGGATGTGGAGGATAAAGAAAAGCCAATATTGAAAATGGCGTTTACACATATTTTGGCCAAACAAAGGCCAATGGCTAATTTCGTTCCAGATTTTTACACGAGATCGGGACATACATGGCTAAACTATGAAATGAATAGCCCTCTTTTTGATATGGAGTTTGCATGAGGGGCAAACTCAAGCCAAATTATGCAAAGAAAGTGGCTTTGACGTTGAAACTCAAATGAAAGTTGAATTGTGAAAATATTCGACTAGAGTTTTTCAATTAGACCATGGATGGTCGAAATAAGAAATGATCCGTCCGCTCCATCTACACGAGTTAAGAATTAGCCCTCTTTTAGTATCGAGTTTGCATGGGGGGCAAACTCATCTTTAGAAGAGCCAATTATAAAACTTAAGTGGCTCGAAAATTTAAACTCAAACCAAGTCGAGTCATGAAAGTTACTCGACTAGAATAGAAAATCGACTGGACAAAATCAAAATGGTCGATGAGTTGATTTAGACCATAAATGGTCGATGTACAAAATGATCAACTATGGGTTCATGCATGGATATGATAAAACAAATTCTCAACATAAGTAGACTTGTATATAGGTTACGTTGAGTACACGTATTCAATCCATGTGTTATTAAATTATGTAATTAGACCCCAGTTGCCCATGGTTTTTGTTCCCAGTCGATGGGAACATACTTATGATGATAATGGACAAGGCTAAGGAAGTTAAAGCCTAATGGTATGTCTATGATACGTCCCGACCATGTTTCCTAGTCTCCTGTTTTTCTTTAGTGGGAATTATAGTTAAAGGAAACTAATCGACTAGGAATTATAGTTGAAAGAAACTAATCAATTAGGAATTATAGTTGAAGGAAACTATAATTGTCAAAATTGTAGTTATAAAGGCCATCTGTTTGTTGGGCCAGCGTGGATTTATAGTTGTCATCCACAATCGATAAAAATTATAGACAATATAATGCTCTCTATTTTTGTACAGTTGTGGGCATTAGTGAGCTATTTGGCCAAAGTTTCCTTCAAAGGAATTTATCGACTGAGGCATGCTACCATTCGACTGTGGTTTTTAAGCCTTGAAGGCTTTATTGTACCAGTCAAAAAGTGAAAGGATTGGTGTAATATTTATAGAAAACTCTTCGAGAGTTGGGGGGCATAAATGTTTACACCGTAAAAGGTTATCACCCGTCGATATCGACAGAGGGGTGATTTAAAACTAAGAGAAATATTTACCAAAGTTAATCCTTAACTCAGGTAAATAGGGGGGCATTGTTTACACCATATTTCACCGCCTGTCGATGATCGACCGGAAGGTGACAATTATGGAAATGCAACCTATTTTATTAAGTATTCGTATTAATATTAGGACTAGTATTAGTATTTCTTTTATTATTGTTATTTGCATGTAGGACACTTGGTGCGCTCCTACATACTTTGAAGTTGAAGAGAAGTTATTTGGACAAGTGGCATGCTCTTACACACTTTGGAGTTTGTGGGAAGTTATTTGGACACTTGGAAGATGATGAAGAGTAGTGAGAAGTTAGGAAGTTATTTCCTACACATTGTATTTTTCTATAAATAGCCTCTTTTGGCTTCATTGTAAACTCTCTCCAACAAATCAAAATCTATCTTTATTTGTCTTAATTTTTGGAACTACTAACTCGTTCGGGTTATAACTAAGAGTAGGAGTAGGATTAATTTAATTTTCTTACTTTCGATGAGGATCCGTCCTTTTTGATTGTAATTCTACCTTAGAAAAATAACAAAGTCCATTTGTTATTTTTCTTCCGCTCCACCCCACTTCACTAAACCATCAATCCACTTCGCCCAATCGATATCACCAATCTCACATTTGATTCGACCGCCATTTCTCTTCCGGTGAAGTCCTAAAAACGGCGTGGAACCACGGATCCGTCTTGTGGAGACAAGCCGCATTCGCCCTTATTTTTGTTGTTGGCATTGTTTCCTGAAATCTCTATCGATTTCGATTGAGGGAAAAATTGGTAAACAAGTATTAGATGAATATTGATGTAGGACAAGAATTTAGGAGATTTCAATTATATGAAAACTTTATTTTAGAAGTTATTCGTTTTAGGAATTCCTCTTTTAATGCCACTTGTTTAGGCATATTCCTATTAGTCTTTTAATTTTGTTAGTCTTGGTTTCCAAGTATTGTTTTGCTTGGTCTCCACTCTAAGTAGTTACCTTATTGTTAGGACTCCTACTAGTATAAATAGGGGTGTAAGTTATTCAATTATTACCTTTTTATCAATAATCTCGTGAATTCCGCTGCGTCAGGTGGTATAAGAGCCACGCGCTTACTGACCTGAGGAGGATGGTGGAGGATCAATAGGCACAATTGACAGAGATCCGTTAGGATACTCAAACTTAGTTCTCTGAGATCCGTGAGTTGTTGCAGGAGTCGACTCTACAAAATCGCCGAAGGCTAGAAAGGGTTGAGGAGGATCGCGGGTTGGGATTTGCCCACCGCCAACCTCTTGACCAGAATAGAAACCGCGTTGAGAGATTTACCCGCAACCAACTTATTCACCAAAACGTCTCCAGAGGATATTCTTATCATAAATCTGGAAAGGAAGATGATTATGAAGGCGTCATTGGTTACAATGAATATGGGTCCATGCGGTGACGTTCGAAGTTCAATGAGCGTAATAGCATGAAGCATGACTCTTCAAATTTTGAGGTACAACAAAATATTCCTTATTTTGATGGTTACTGCCATGCCGTAAATTTTATTTATTGGTTTCACAAAGTTGACAAATTTTTTGAGTTTTACACCGGTATTCCAGAAGGAGGTCAAATATGTGGCACGTAAATTATATGGCTACGCTTCCACATTGTGGGAGAAATTGCAAGACAACCGAAGACGAAATTTGAACAACCTATTAAGACGTGACTCAGGACGAGAAAATCGATGAGCACGAGTTTTCTTCAGACAAATCATGAAAAGATGTTGTATGAAGAGTATCGGAGGAAGCTTGAGTCAAAACAAATGTTCCAACATAATTTTGATTTGCAATATAGCCCTGTTACTGGTGATACAAATTGTCCAAGAAACAAGAGAATGAGTTCTACGACTCAGTTAAGCTTCGAAGGTCAAAACATGAGTAAAGTTTCTTCAAGTTCTAGTCAGTCTGTGGGCTACCACGCCCGCGATTTCCCGGATCGGCGCCTGAAAAGAGTCGTTTGAAAAATCGAAAGAGTTGCCACCCTGATTTAAGATTTGCCATCCGAGAAACCGTTTTGATTGAAAATAATTTTTGAATTTGAAAACCAGAGATCATTTTGGGTTCAGAAGCCATGATATGAGAGGGGAAGAATTTTACGGCATCCCTCTCGTCCGACACGGAGTCGGTCTCTACCCAATGTTTGTGGGATTTTGTCAAAAATATTTTGTTTAATGAAAACAGTTAGCACATATTCACAAGTACAACAAGTAAAAGTGGATACATGTGCATGTGTACATGATGTAGAAATGCCATGATACGAAATGAAGGAATACGAAAATTAGGACAATGCTACTGCAAACACTCCCAAGCGCTCAGGACCTCTTATCCCCTGCAAAACAGAACTTAGCACTTCTGGATGCGAACAAAATATACAAATAGTAGGAGATAGATTAGAACAACATTTAGACAGGTTTGCTCAGCGTTAAACTCAAACAAACAAGAACAGGTCTTGAATATCCAAGTGTAGCTTCCTTGCAAACAAAAAATAAACCTAACTGGGCTTTGGAAGGACTAAGCACACCCAGTATCTACTGAAGTACAAGAAATGTGACATTTGGTGACAAAACAAGATTTTGGTGATAGCAGCACTCCTGAGCGCTCAGGAATGGTCTCAAGCGCTCGGGAGTGAACACAGTGCCCAGAATTTTTTTTTGTTTCTTTGTGTTCCTCTCGCTCTTATTGCTATACCAAGATCAAATGAGGTCACAACCAGTATGAGAAACTAGTATGGGCTCTTAATCCCCCTCAGAAATATGAAAACATTAGATTTTGACATATAAAGTAAGCCTTTATACCTTTGCTTAATTGAACTTGGCTTCTTGGACTGACTTTGGTGCTTGAAAATGGTTAGAAAACAGTTTGAGAAGAGGGAATTTAGGCCTCCATTTCTCTTAAAGATTTTCCTTGAGAATTAGTGATTTCTTTTAGAAAATGGAGGTTGTTTTGAAAAAGTTTGAGAGAAAATTTTGGAGGCTGATTTTTGGCAGCAAAAATGGGGAGTTTTTAAGGGGAAATTTCGTGTCCCTTTGAAAAGTTTATGAGGGTATTTATAGGCAAGCCAAAATTAGGATTTTAATTTGAAAATCAAATAAAAAATGAAGAGAAATTATTTTGGGGGGAGAAATGGGATGATGAGATCCCTGCTGGCTCAGGCAGGCCTCTGGTACATGCAGGTTAATTTGAATTGCAGATTTGAAAATCCAAAAAAGCCATGGTCAATGGTCAAGCTCAACATGCATTGGCCTGTCAGAGCTCCCGAGCGCTCAAGAGTGGCACTCCCGAGAGCTCAAGAGAGGTCTCGAGCGCTCAGGAGTGTCTGCCCAACTTCAGAAGGGTGCCACAGACACTCCCAAACTCGATTTTGGGTGTTTTCGAAGCGTTGGAAAGCTGGTTGAGTTCTCTTTCTAACCCAATTGGTTTCATTCAAAGATATTTTATACATTGAAATGTGTGACCATTTTACCCTCAGGGTGTCGAGAGGAAAAATGCGTTTTAGTTTTGAAAAAGACCAAGAAGCATCGTTCAAGCTTTAGCTGAGCCATATTTTGATTCCGTTTCATCATCAGGGAGTCTCGAGGGCACAAATTAAGGATAATTAATAGGCCTAAATTGGGGTGTCTACACAGTTGTTTCACAATGGGTTTGGTAGATTTGGGGTTTCAAAACATGGAGACCAACTACAAGTTGATGAGGTAGAGGAGAATAAGTCTGATACAGAACTAAGAACCGAAGTCAGTCAAGAAAGGACTAGTGATGATGGAGATGGTAAAGATAATGGGGAAGCTAGCTTTGGAATTGAAGGAACATGCATGAATTACCTATTGTTGATCTAGCACGTTCTGACCCTCATGACTATAAAATCGACTGCAGAGATTAAGTTCCACATATTTTATGAAAATTTGAGGGACCAGAACTAGTTAAAGCTCAAGAAATCTGCAATATCAACATAAAGCTCATTTTATCGATGTTCTGGGAGTGCAACACTTTGAATGGATTCCCAACATTCGTCTAGTACATCTTGTTAATAAGTTGAAGCATGCATGAAGAAAAAAGATCATTGCATGAACACTTTTTTTTGAATGATTTTTGGAAGAGAAGCAAGAAGAAAAAGCATTCCACCTTTATTGGATATTATCTTGTTCGTACTAGACTTGCTAAATATTTGAAGATAATACAATAATCTTTTGGAGGTGAAGCCTAGTGGAGCTCATTGTTAAAGTTCATATTCGAAAAAATTAATTTGAAATACAAAATTGATGCGGACAAGCACCAATGTTTGAAGAGGTTTCGATCAAGGAGAACTCGAGGTTGAGTTCTTTTGAAGAAAATGAGACTGATGTACGTAGGACAAAAATTTAGGAGATTTCAATTATATGAAAACTTTATTTTAGAAATTATTCGTTTTAGGAATTCCTCTTTTAATGCCCACTTATTTAGGCATATTCCTATCAGTCTTTTAATTTTGTTAGTCTTGGTTTCCAAGAATTATTTTTGCTTGATCTCCACTCTAAGTAGTTACCTTATTGGTGGTGTAAGTTATTCAATTATTAACACTTTTTATCAATAATATTGTAGAGTTTCTCTTCTTTTCTTTTTTTCTTGTGCGCAAAATTTGCTCATTGCGACGAGTTATTTATCTCGTTTGAACTAATATGCTAACTAATCTCTCGTGAATTCCGCTGTCTCAAATGTTTATGTTAATGCGATTTTTTTGAATAGATATTGGGTTTGCAAATCTTTTTTTATCTGACATGAGTTTGTTGAACATTGTAATATTGTATTCAATTCCTTTAAACAATATGAATGAACATAATGCTCATGAGACGGAAATAATATGTCTGAAAGTTTTTAGGAGGGAATGGGTTATGTTGGATTGGGGGTACTTTTGTCCAGTATGAAAAAATTACTCCTTTTAAAGAGGATTATTGAAGGAGTTTATGACTGTAACTTCAACCTTATATTTCCCATACAAATGGTGTTACATAAAAGAGTCAATATGATCTTATCATATGCCGTAGGAGCACATGTTAACAAAACTCTACATTTAAAAGTATGCCCACCAAATATGATGATCATCTTAAATTCTTAATTAATATTTTTAAGAATAAAAATTTGTCCCAAGTATGTGAATGGACATTGGTATGGGAATTTGGGACAAAAGTATACTAGAGAAAGCTCCGAATTTTTAAATGGCTTTTTTGCAAATTTGACAAGTTGGATAGAGTTAAGTTTTGTTCACCCTCCATTTACGAGGGTAGACATTACTCTTCTTAGTTTTTTTTTTTTTCAATCGTCATACATCAGTGGGGGTTAGTGGAGGGTGTTAGAATTAGCACGGGATTCAGAAACTATCCATAACTTGGGACCTCAAGGGTATTGCTCCAGCAGGAGTCGAACCCAGGACCTTCCTCATAGGGGAGAGATGACATACCAACTGCACTGGGCAGTGGTTGTCACTCTTCTTGGTTGAAAGGGTGCGGATCTCACCGTAAAATGATATCATATTTATCAAAAAATGTATTGTACATGTGAAACTTACATCATTTCAACCAATAAGAGGGAGGAACCAAAAACTCACTCCCTACTTTTTAATCCAAGATATCCACCCTCAGTCCCTAATTCACTACTCCCTCTTCTCTGACAAAGAGACCAAATTCATATTCTAGCCAGCCGTATGACTCTCCCCGCAAATTGCTCGCCTCCTCCATCTATATATGAGGTGTGAGATCAAAGTCCCTTTTCCCCCTGTTTACCAATTTTTTCCTTCTCCGGAGCGAATCGACGGAGAACGAAAATAAAAGCAACAAGTCAACAACAAAAAGAAAAGCAAATACGGCTCGTCTCCACAAACGGATTTGAGGTTCCTTGCCGTGTTTCAGGACTTCATCGGAGAGAAATGGCGAATGAATCAAATGCTATTTTAGTGATGAATCGACTCGTAAAAGAAGACCGTCACCCGCCAATCTTCAAGAACGAAATTGACCCATCAATTGGGCGGAATGGATTGATGGTTTAGTGAAGTGGGATGAAGCGGAAGAAAAATAACAAATGGACTTTGTTATTTTTCCAAAGTAGAATTACAATCAAGAAGAACGGATCCTCATTGAAAGTAAGGGAGTTAATTTAATCCTACTCCTAGGAAGACAAAAATTAAGAACAAAATTAAGACTTTGATTTTGTTGAAGGAGTTTACAATGAGCCCTAAAGAGGTATTTATAGAAAATACAATGTGTAGGAAATAACTTCCTAACTTCTCACTACACTTCATCATCTTCCAAGTGTCCAAATAACTTCCCACAAACTCCAAAGTGTGTAGGAGCATGCCACTTGTCTAAATAACTTCTCTTCAACTTCAAAGTGTGTAGGACAATGACAAATGTCTTTTTAACTTCCATATGTATAGGAGCATGCCAAGTGTCCTGCACTTTATTAAAAGAAATAAAAACTAGCTATATTATTAATACGAAATAATAAAATAGGAAGCATTACCATAAACGCCACCTTTCGGTCGATTATCGACAGGCGGTGAAATATGGTAACAATGCCCCCCTTATTCATTTGGGTGAAGTGCTAACATAACCCAAGTGAATAATTTAACTAGTTTTTAAATCACCCCTTTGTCGATATTGACGGGTGATAACTTTTTACGGTGTAAACATTTGCCCCCAACTCTTGTAGATAAATTTTACACACCAATCCTTTCATTTCTCGATTGATATAACAAAGCCTTGATCGAAGGCGTAAAAATCACTGTTGAAAATAATATTGCTCCGTCGATTAGTGTCCCTCAAGCATGGTCAGTCGATCAGAGCACTACACATATGCCATAAGCCTTGCCTAATCCCCACAATAATAAACTTTGAAGTCATAAGCAACAGCCAATGAATAGGCATCATTTGGCTTCACAAGTTGGCTACTATGCATTAATACCAAATACCAACATTTTTAGCCATTCCGTCAAAACTAATTTTCCAAGACAGAAATCAATACGCAAAGTATTTATAGCCGTGTTTGGCTATAAATATTCTCCATGGTTAAGTTTTCACCATTCGTATCCAATATAGATGGAGGGGAGGAATCATTTTCTACGTCGACCCCTTAATGAATTTTGCCCCCCTAGTTCATTTGGCAAAACCAAATAATACCGGGCAATTAAGGATTTTCACATATTTTTCGAAGGATACTTTTGGCCCATAAACATGATTAAAGTTTCTAATCAAGGGCCAATATTTGTCAGCAAAGCCTCATCCATTATCAACACAAGCATATGTGCAATCGACGGGAACATGGCTTAAAATCGACGGAAATATCCTATTATCGACGGAAACAATTGGCCACTAGTATTAGTATCCAACAAAGAAGCCTTTTGTCATAAGACTGTATTTGAAACTACTCGAGAGTGGCCAAAGCAATCAGTAAATCAAACAAAACCGTACAAATGGCTTTGGAAATCCATCCGAATAATGTCAATATAAACTTCAATTTGAACAAATGGTTATTCATAATTCATACAGCCATGTTTGGCGTGAGCATATATTCCATGGGCAATTTTTCACTAATCTTGACCCGTATAGATAGAGCGGAGGGATTATTTTCTATTTCGACTATTCGTGATCTAAATTGAAAAAACTCTAGTTGAATTCAACTACATTTGAGTTTCAATACCAAAGCCTCTTGCATAATTTGGCTTTCGAAAGATGAGTTTGCCCCCCAAGCAAATTTGAAACCATAAGAGGGCAATTTCTTATTCCATAATTTGGCCATATCAAAAACTCATCCCTTCCAAATCCTGATCGGGAATGGCCAATATATAGTTCATAATACTTAGCCTTAACAATCTTGAACAATGGCCTTTTCCTATCAATTGATCAATGGCCATCCATTCGTTCAATTTATGGCCAAAATTCTTACCGGATGGCCTAGTTCGAACCCATAAACTCTTCACGCCTTCCATGCAAAGGCTGAAAATCTTTCATTTCTTATGAACTCTCTGACTCGGGTTCATATTTGATCATGTCAAAAAAAAAAAAATAATAATAATAATAATAATTTGACACCGTGTCGAGAGGCAAACCCAACAGATTGTTCAAGATAATAAAGATAATGTAATGAACAACTTTTACTATATATTACTCAAGCCTTAACCCTTCACATTCGGGGTCCGCTGTGTGGCTTTAATTCATGGCCATTTGTCCATCTAACAAATATATGGCCTCTGTATAAGCCTTTCGTGCAAGGCTAAAATTTTGTCCATTACACTTTCTTTTCATTCTGTCGATTTTCTCTTCTTTTCTTTTTTTTAAGATTTGATCCGGAACCTGACTGTTCCAATTGGCCAACAAATGGCCGTTTATCTATTACGTAAAATGTCAAAAACCTTGTAAGGTTTTCCTTTCACATATGATTTCACCATTACTTCCGATTTAGTAATGTCGCCCTCCTTCTAGCGCCAAAATTGTTTACCAATTTTTTCCTTCTCCGGAGCGAATCGACGGAGAACGAAAATAAAAGCAACAAGCCAACAACAAAAAGAAAAGCAAATGCGGCTCGTCTCCACAAACGGATTTGAGGTTCCTTGCCGTGTTTCAGGACTTCATCGGAGAGAAATGGCGAATGAATCAAATGCTATTTTAGTGATGAATCGACTCGTAAAAGAAGACCGTCACCCGCCAATCTTCAAGAACGAAATTGACCCATCGATTGGGCGGAATGGATTGATGGTTTAGGGAAGTGGGATGAAGCGGAAGAAAAATAACAAATGGACTTTGTTATTTTTCCAAGGTAGAATTACAATCAAGAAGAACGGATCCTCATTGAAAGTAAGGGAGTTAATTTAATCCTACTCCTAGGAAGACAAAAATTAAGAACAAAGTTAAGACTTTGATTTTTTTGAAGGAGTTTACAATGAGGCCTAAAGAGGTATTTATAGAAAATACAATGTGTAGGAAATAACTTCCTAACTTCTCACTACTCTTCATCATCTTCCAAGTGTTCAAATAACTTCCCACAAACTCCAAAGTGTGTAGGAGCATGCCACTTGTCTAAATAACTTCTCTTCAACTTCAAAGTGTGTAGGACAATAACAAATGCCCTTTTAACTTCCACATGTATAGGAGCATGCCAAGTGTCCTGCACTTTATTAAAAGAAATAAAAACTAGTTATATTATTAATACGAAATAATAAAATAGGAAGCATTACCATAAACGCCACCTTTCGGTCGATTATTGACAGGCGGTAAAATATGGTACAAACACCCCCCTCGAGTTTGGCATTTTGGTGTTCTGCAGCTCGTTGGAATCTCGCCAGAGAATTACCCGGGTTACACAGCCCGGCACGAGCAGAACAACTAATCGTCGTAAATCATACTCCAATATTTTTGTCTCTCGACCCACTGAATCAAACAAAATAATGTCTATTTATTTACTACTATATATCTTTTTCTGACAAAATTGTAAACTAGTGATGAACTGATGATCCATAACCTGGTTTTGATACTTTCCATTCACCTGTTGTTGGGGCTACTATGGTATATGATTGTTGGGGACTACCCAGTACTTCACAGGTAATTGAAATCAAAATAAGGTTCTGTCGAACTAATTCAAAAAGATCTAGCCTAATCAACCCATTATTCGACACAACATATCCCGAAGACATATTTTGGGGTTTTAATTTGGAAGGTAGAAGAAATAATCCCAATGAGAATGGAAATTAGGTTAACGTTTGAGATTTGCTACTGTTTTTATTTGGAAGGTAGAAGCAATAATCCTAAAGAGCAGCAATTTTTTTTGGGGTAATGTAACGCCCCATGCAGACCGCTGCCTGAGTACTTTGATTTTGATCTACTAGCTATACCACATGACCCAAAAGCTTAAGCACGTGGTACTAGTAGTAACACACAAGGTTTATTATATGCCCAATATCACCCATGTAGACTTCCGATGTGGGACTAAGAACTCATTTCTCCCAAATCTTAAGGTATTACAGGTAATGAACGGTATCCCAGGTTAACTTGTGCACATCTCAGATTAATTCTTACAGCCATTCTCACGGAGATTTCACACGCTTATGCGTGATGTGCTCTCAAGAGTTGTTTGACAGTGAGTACCAATTTACACAATACTGGCGAACAACAAGACTGAGTTTAAATTTTGGTTTGTAAAATCGACGCTCGATCTGGATTATGTCAATAGTTTTTAAGTTAAAATGATCCAGGCCGTCGATTTTACAAACCAAAATTTAATTTTTGATATGCCTATCAATGGAGGTCAAATTGATATTTTGCATATATACAACTTTACAGACCCTACAAAAAGAACGATATTATTACGATAATCTGTCAATGGAGCCCAATTTGCACCCCCTCCGTAAACAAGTTTATCTCATCTCAATTTGAAAATGGTCACACGGAGTTTTGAACAGTTGTGCTTGAGTTCCAAATGCACACGAACCACTCGACCAGGGTGACCAATGCGCACATTATTAATATTTTTTATATAAATCTAATAATTTCTTCTTCTTTTTTGTACTTTTGAAAGAGCGGTTGCATGTGGCACCTCTCCATACTAGCTCCGCCGGAAATCAATAAATGAATACTATCAAGGCTACTGATTTTGTCACTCTTTTTTTTGTTAAGGTCACTACCCTGTAAATGTATTTTTATGCAAAAATACACTTGTAGAAGAGTGGCGTTAACAAAATAGAAAGTAGCAAAATCATTTCTCTACTATCAAAAGGCAATCAAATTCTACATGATTGAATGGAATTCAAAAAAAATAAAATATAATAAAATAATAAAAAAGGTCAATCCAATTCAATTTGAATGGAGTATACATTCGTTTGGTGGGGTTGGAACCTTGGTTGCCTTCTCTTCCTCTCCTCCCTTTTGTCATCGATTGGATCTTCTGGTTTACCGTCGGTCCACTGTTGAGTGGTTCCGGTTGGGTCTAACGGCAAGGTTACCGAAGTTCCTCCTCCTTTCCCTTCGACGGCTCCGGTGTACCACCAATTTCATTGTTGGATGTAGTTGGTTTCTGGGCCTAACGGCGTGTGTGCTCTGTGGTTGTCGTTGTTGGTTTGGTGGCGGCATTTTTCTGCAGCGTGGTGGTCGGTGGCTTTGGGAGGGGCGGCTTGATGTTGGCGATTTAGGTTTCTGTTTGTTTGGTTTTGGGTTTGGGCTTCTTTGGTGGTGGTTTGAGCTGTTGGTAGTGGTGGTCCAGCTGGTTTAGATCTGTAGATCGTTGCTCGGGCTCGTCGTCGGCAGTCGCTTTTGTATGGCGTTTTTGGGTCTTCCAGGTGTGGGTCTCCCGCCGTCTTGAGAAAGTGTTCTGATTTTCTTGTTCCCCCAGCTGTTTTGGCTGGATTCGGTTGGAAATCTTCATCTTTTGATCTTGATCTGCTCGTGCTTGTGTTGCTTCGACTGGTGGCGGGATCCTCGGGTTCTGTGGAGGCGGCGGATGGTGGTGATCTGCAGGGCCCCGTTTTCGTTGTCGTCAAGTTGATGGGGCGTTGCCGATGAATATCGGTTGAACCTGGTTTCTTTCCGATCAGATCTGTTGGTTTGCCAGTAGGTTTGGAGGTGACGATGTCTTTTCGGCGTTGGCGGTGATGGGGTCTCCGGTGGTGGAAGTTGGGTGCTGGTCGGCTGCCATTAGCAGTATTTGGTTTGGGCTGTATGCTGGGCTTGGCCCATTTAAGGATTTGGGCCTTTTGGCCAGTTTGGGTGTTTTTTAATATTTTCTTCAACTTCGGTTGGAGTCCCCTCCCCCTTCCCCCGACTTGTTTGTACCCTCTCAAGTCTTTCCTTATATAAAACGTTCGTTTTGCCGAGCAAAAAAAAAAGTATACATTTGGCAAAGAAAGGTGGAGAAAAGGATCCAGCGGTGTCACGACATGCCTGGTTCACTCGTCATAAGGAACGTCATGAAGCATTATGCATTACAATTTTATGTAATTCCAGATTTTGGCATGCGTCATTTTACAACGGATCGGTCTTAATTAAACTTCTGGAAAAAATTAAGTTCATATCAAATAGTGATTGCCATTAACCAAAAAAAATTGCATTAATTTGGTAGTTTTTCGATTTTAACTTCTTACTATTGGTGGTGGCGAGTTTAACGTGTTTTTGAAATAATCAAAGGGCAAATTGAGTAGGAGGACGTGCTATAAGAGTTTTTACTATAATAAAGACATAAATATTTTCCTTGTAAAGTCTAAAGGACATTCTGTCCAGAATTTACATTAAATCCCTCCCAAGGTTGACCTGCGTTAGCTAAGGTTGACCGGTGTCTAAAACACTAGCGTACCCTATGAAAGTGCCTAAAACTTTAGGGTGCCCAACAGCAACTTTGCCTCTTATCTTCAAATCAGAAAATAATTTGTTAGAGTCCAGATACCCATATTGTATTTGCAAGAACTGGATCACTCACAGAAACACGATCATTATCTCTGTATGCTTTGCCTTTTGTTGGGCCAAGACAACCTTGGTGAGCAAACCCAAGTGACTCAGCAGCTTTAACAAACGCCTTCGACTCAACAGAAGTGAAGATATCATGCACCTGAATAGCTTGAACAAAGAAGGAATTATTACCACCCAATGAACAAATAGCAACATAGAACAATTGTATGGAAGAAAATAAGCAGCATTGATTTTCTAGACTAACTAAAGAAACTAGATGCACCATAATCGACAGTTAGCCACTATTGGTGATTCAATACCTTGATTTTATGGATAACATAAGAATACCTAAGCATATCATGAAGCAAAATATAAGACATTTGGATCAGATAAAGCAGATTCTGTACATGTCTTTTCATTCTTTTCGCTTCAACACAGCCCACAGCTATTAATGGCCTTCCTTTAAATATTGCAGCACGGTTAACCTCGTAGCATCTCTCCCAAACCCAATTACTACCTCAACCTTATTGGCACGTCCCCAGTTGATCTTTGTTACCTTCCCCTACACATAAATGCATTCAGTTTTTGTCTTTCGTTGTTTTCCACTCAGAAACTCAACACCCTCATCAATCATCATCCACTCTAGAGTCTAGATCATAGAAGAACTATTGCCACCGAAATTCCATTCCACAAAGCATGGATGGTCTTAGCACAAGTTATCTAATTAAACTTGTTAATGCCGAGGCACCTAGTGTCTCAATACTAGCTCCACGCTTGCCGTTCAAGATTATGGTGGGGGTGGGTAATGGCTTCTGTCAGTGATTTCAAATCGGGATACGTATCGTGTATTATTTATTTCATTTTATGAATCGTATCGGGATACGTATTGCATATCGTAAGATACGTTAACAAGCTAAAATACAATAAAATAATAATTATACTTAATAATAATCTAAAATATTTGGTGTATATTTGAAAAAAATATCTTTAAGATGAAAAAATCTAACTCTTAGATAGGGTCTATTGCATTGAGACTTTCTGGTGCCTAAGGTTAAGGGAAGAGAAAAACAGCCATTATCAGATTCATGCAAAACATGATCCGAAATACATTCTTTCTTTTATTCAAGCTTTGGGTTTCTTTTAAATGATTTGAATACGACCATAATTAGATGAACGTGTTTTTGTTCCACCCCTTAAAATATGGAATGATTTGTTCTCTGTAAGTAATTGTAGGATACGTTGTGAATCGGAATACGCTATTATATCGTAGGATACGCCGCTGTATCATAAGATTTCTATACAAAAAAGATACGATCTGCGATACATATCATTTTGGAAAGAGACGATACGAATCGTAAGATAGATATCCCGTATCGTAAGATTTTAACAATCATGGCTTCGGCTGAGGAGTTCAACATTAGTTTTGTCTTTTTTAGGGTTTAACTGTTTTCTGTATCTCTGTTTTCGGGTGGTGATCAATAGATATTGTATGGCTTGATCTATATCTGGTTGATTTTTTGTAGACACCGTATGACTTATTTGAATGAATTGAATGGTACTCCCTCCGTCCATTTTTAAATGTCCTGCTTCGTAATTCTAACTTATTAAAAAGATATTATCACTACACTTTTCACATCAACTTTTACCTCCACTTTCCCTCCTTATTTTCCGTGAAAACATCATCATTACATTTTTACTCACTGACTTTTCAAAATGGAATCTACTTTTAGGGGCAAAATGAAAAATTCACCAACTTTTACCCACTTAATTTACAAAATGGACACTTATTAAGGAACAACCCAAAATAGAATACTGGACTCTAAAAAAGGGACGGAAGAAGTATTATTTTTCCGTTTAAAAAGAAGAAGTGGCTTGCAAGACTGATTGAGAATTCATGAGTTTCTATTGAAAAATCTATATTGGTATTGCTTCCTATATTTGAATTTGGAATAAGGGATTCTTATTTTCATTTCCTGTTATGAATTTGGAGTGTAATTTTGTTCACTCTCCTTAAAGAGGGATAGTATTACCCTCTATTTTATTGGTTGAAATAGTGTAGGTCCCGCACTTGCAATACATTTTTTGGTAAGTATGACATCACTTTGTGGTGAGATAAATATCATTTCAATCAATAGGAAGAAGGATAATGTCACCCTCCTAAGTGGAGGGTGAACAAAACTAAAAACATGAATTTGTACTAAATTATATGTGTGTTTTCTAGGGAATTGATGTGTAGAAGCATGCCTAAATTGCTATTCTTTTCAATGTAAACTCACTATTGGTTCTTTCCTAAAACCCAACAGTTCGATTAATGCACTCAATTTTGGACAATAGATTTGGAAAGCTTTGTGGGATAAATTTTGATGTAGTACCAAATTTGTGACGATTTTCCAGTTTTGCTCGTGTCTGGGTTTTTTCCTATGTTTTAATCCTATGTGTTTTTTTGTTACATAGGGTGTGCTCGCAATAATTGTGGATACAGTTTTATATTTTAACTTCAGATTCTGCTGCAGATTTTAGATTCTTGATTTTAGAAGAAATTGAGAAATCTATTTGTTGCAGCTGCGAGATTACGAAATTTTCGTTTCTTTTTAAGAATTTGTATTGCAGAATTCCAAAAGCTATCTAAACCCAACTTTGGGATATTGAGAATTTCTTCTAAAAATCATTTATGCAAAATTTTTGACAAACATTCTAAATTGATTTTTAGAAGTTGGAATTTAAAAATCTGTCAAATTAATTTTTCGCAAGCACCCACTTACTATTCACAAAATAAAGTAAAAAATATATATTACCAAAAAGTCCTTTCACTCAGAGCTGGAGGTAGGGTGGTTTTGGACCATTTTGGTTTATTGGTTTGTCTTTATTTAATTTTTTTTTTTTTGCATTTGTTAGTTTTGTGCTAAATTTTTGTAAATTATTAATTTTTCTCGGTGAGAGAAATCTAAAAAGTAAAAAATTATGATCGAAACTCTTAATTTTTTATTTTTCCTATTCCTCTCTCAGAGAAGAATCAATAATTCATAAAAATTTGACGCAAAATTAATAAATACTCCTAAAAAAATTAAATAAAGACAAACTAATAAGTCAAAAAAAAGAGTGGCTTATTGGTCCAAAACCACCTGTCGAGTTGTCAGGCTTTGTGTAACGCCCCGCTATTTTTTGAAAATAAACTCCAAAATACATTGTATTTCAAATACTTCCAAGCCCCATTCTTGCCAAATACAAAATTACACCTCTAAAATAATTAATAAGCCGCCAACAGAATAATCCTCTAAATACTCAAAAAATGTGAACTCTTCCAAAACTTTCAAATAATCCTTATATGCTCCGATTCAATTTCTACTCCTCGCGTCGTTCTTCTTCATTTGCAAATCTCTGAGCAGCACCGAACTCTTTCAAATTATAAAATCTCCCATGTTCGTCTCTCAAGTCTGACACATTATACCAGCGTCGCCACCAGCATAATATGTCAGGGTCACAAAAGTAACACCGTGAGCAATTAAGCCCAATAGTTAACTCCTATCCCTATGTCCCATACACTAACAAAAAAAATATCATATATCTTGGGAATGAACAATACAAAAGTTTAACATTTCATCACACATAATCAAATTAATCTACAACGTGTCATCAGTGTCATCGCAGCGTATCGTAAATTGTGTCATTAGTTTTTTTCAAGTATCGATTCCACTTTCCATCTTATTTCCTCAAGCACTGGTTCCGCTGACCATCTTTCAGGACCTACCGGGTTCCCAGGCTAAGTTCAGATTTTGCCACCCAAAAGCATTGATTCCGCTAACCATCTTTCAGATTCCATCGGGTTCTCAGGCTTATACACGCACACTTGAGCCATGATTCCACTAACCATCTTTCAGATTCCATCGGGTTCTCATGCTCACACACGCACACCCGAGCCATGATTTCGCTAACCGTCTTTCAGATTCCATCGAGTTCTTATGCTCAGACACACACACCCGAGCCATGATTCCGCTAACCGTCTTTCAGATTCCATCGGGTTCTCATGCTCAAACACACACACACCCGAGCCATGATTCTGCTAACCATTCTTTCAGATTCCATCGGGTTCTCAAGCTCACACACACACACACCCGAGCCATGATTCCGCTAACCATTCTTTCAGATTCCATCGGGTTCTCATGCTCACACAATCATTAATCTTTTCCACATTTCTGTTTTTTCGTGTCTCGTAAACATGCATCATTTTCTAGCGTTCACATTATTCTTTCAAAGTTTGCTACAATCATGTGATAATAATAAATCACTAATTTTATGCATTTCTATTTTCAACAATATCACAACAACGATAAAAGCATCTTTTCAACTTAAACAATTTAATCATGCGATATCATAAGAATAATAAATAATTAATTAAACATATAGCACATCAACATTATACTTAGGTGAGTAGATAGGAAGTTTCTACCGTTCTTCTTGGCGGTAGAGCGGCTACGGAGTACGTCGGGTGAGAAGGCGGACGAGGTAACGTCGTTTCGGCTCAACCGAAGAAAATAAGAAAGTAATTTTTCTTTTCTTTTCTTTTTTTTTTCCTTCTTCCCCTCTTTTCTTTCTTCCTCTCCTTTCTCTCTCTCTACAATTGAAGTGAGGTGGTGTGGTGTGGGGTGGGAAGGCATGGGGGCTTACCTATTTATACTAGTTAGGTTAGGGAATAAACCAAGCATATTCTTAGAATAAAATCTAGGAATATCTAAGAAAATCTAATCAAATCTAACATAATCTAGGTCATAATTAAAAAATCAAATCTTAGAAAATCTAAATCATATCTATTAATATCTTATCAAATCCAAGTATAATCCATATAATATCTCATCAAATCTTAGGAAATCCAGTAAAATCCAAGTGTATCTATAACAAATCTTAGTGAATCCAATAAAATCCATATGTATCTATTAAATATCTAGTCTGGAATAATCTCACAAGGTCGAATCCGATTCTTTCCGGATAATTCTGTTTGAAACTCACGGTTCTCCACCTCGCGGAAATCAAATTAAATCTAGAACAAAATCTTACAAAATCTTATCATATCAAATCTAATCTTATCTCATAAAATCAAATCAAATCTAATCAAAGCCTATCTTATCCAATATCTAAATCAAATCTTATCTTATCCAAATCCAATCCAATCTTTTCCCTATCATATCTAATGAGATCTTACATCATCTCACAAAATCTAGAAGTACAATCTAATCTGATCTTATCCTAGATTTTTAGGATCATAAACCTAAGGCTAGGGTTCTATAATAAGTGGGTACAAGGATATCAAGGTTATGAAAAAATCTTATGATATCAAAGAGATTTTAATGGCTAGCTCCTTGAATTAAATAATACAGTCACTTTAATAAATGATAAAATGATTTTAGTAAGAGAATTATTTTTAAAAATATTGACTTGAAAATTCGGGTCATTACACTTTGGAATTGGAAGCAAAGAACAATTGCTAGTTTAAACAGATATGTGTTCGATAATTAACCTTGCTCTGCTAAAAGTTCTTAAAAAAATAAGTATTTATTTGTAATTTTTAAATTTAAAAATAATGTATTTAAAAATAATTTTTAGTTTTTATAACATTCAAAAGATCTCATTAAAATCTATCAAACAATATTTATATTGTACAAAAAATTATTTCGGTAAATTCATTATTTTTAAACTTGAAAATTGCAAATAATTAATTATTTTTAAAAAATTCTTAGCGGAACACAATCAATGGCTAGGATTAAATCTTAGGCAAAATTCTGATATTTTCTCAATAGTGACCGAACCGGTCCGAAGTAAATGGACAGGATCCGGCCCCTTCTCACCTCCCACGCCCTTCCTCGCATCACAGCCATCCAAAACCTTCACGGGTTACAGTTCCTCCTCACTTGCTTCTTGTTCTTTTCCTCTTTGTTATCTCCCTTCCGAAGAACAGATACTTAATTATGAGAGCCGTAGAAATAAAATTTAATTATGACCATTTATAATAAAACGATCAAAATAATAAGATCTTCGCACTGATTCAAATAGATTGAAAATTGTAGCATTTAATTTTTTTAGACCGTTTATACATTAAAAAATATAGTTAAAAATTGAAGTGCTTCAATTTTTAATCGGTTTGAACCGGTGCGAAGATCTTATTATTTTTATCATATTATTCTAAAGGGTCATAATTAATTTTTGTATTTAAGGCTCTTATAATCAAATTTTTGCTTTATAGGCTTCCAAATAAAGAGCAAACACTTAATTATGAGAGCTCTAGTCTCTAGAGACAACTTAATTACGATCTTCGCACCGGTTTAATAAGATTGAAAATCGAAACAATTAAATTTTTAATCATATTTTTAATATATAAATAGTGTACAAGAATTACATTAAATTGTGTGTGAGGAAGTGATTGGAAAGAAAGTAATTCAATGCACGGGATGAGCCAAGTGGTGAGGTGGCATCCATCCATGCCTTTGCCGCTTGACCCTTGTATTTAATCTCGTCGCTGGCGTAATAAAAAGAAGAAGGAAACGACAGCACCCAAATCAACTGCCAAAACACATCAACGTATCCCGCGAAACAGCTGGATCACGCCAGGTGTCCACCATCACATCTAGATGCGAAATTACCATTGTACCCGAGTCCTGCTAAGAGCAAGGACACTTTGCAGGGATCCGTGCAGAGACAATCGCGTTTGGCCTTATTTCGGGTCCCAAAAAAATCTAAACGAATCCAAAAGTAATATTTACCGATATCCGCAGGAGCTGATTTTTTACAGGGCCCCATAAAATAATATTCAAAAATTTATGGATATTTTTCTAGATTTTTTTGGGACCCGAAATAAGGTTAAACGCGATTGTCTCTGCACGGATCCCTGCAAAGTGTCTCTGCTCTTAGTATTTTCGTTTGGACAATAGATTTGGAACACTGGTGCTACAGATCCCGACGGGAAAGGGATCCCGATACATATGTATACAAAAGCATGGAGTGTTTGATTTGAGCATCTACACACATCGGATGTCGTTGATTCTTGCGTAGGCCCACTCGGGTTTTTTTTATAGAATTTTTGGACCGATCGAATCGGCCGTTCGGTGATCGGAGTGGGACCGGCGTGACGTCGGGATCCGATCGGGATCCCTTAGTCGGGAACCGTAGACTTACTGGATTTGGAAAGCTTTGTGGGATAAATTTTGATGTAGTACCAAATTTGTGGCGATTTTCCAGTTTTGCTCATGTCTGGGCTTTTTCCTATGTATTAATCCTATGTGTTTTTTTGGTACTTAGGGCGTGCTCGTAATAATTGTGGATACAGTTTTATATTTTAACTTCAGATGACACTGCAGATTTTAGATTCTTGATTTTAAAAGAAATTGAGAAGTCTATTTGTTGCAGCTACGAGATTACGAAATTTTCATTTCTTTTTAAGAATTTGTATTGCAGAATCCCAAAAACTATCTAAACCCAACTTTGGAATATTGAGAATTTCTTCTAAAAATCATTTATGTAGAATTTTTACAAACATTCTAAATTGATTTTTAGAAGTTGGAATTTAAAAATCTGATGAGCACAAAATATTAACATATAGAAGCTCCAATATCATATGTTGCTAGTTATTAATGGAGTTAAATTGGTTGTTATTATTATTATTTTTGATATTTCAATTTGAATTATTAATTTGCAGAAAAAAGGTGGTAACAATGTATATTTCGGCCGTTGAATCCAAAGTGCGCAAGTCAGATTTTGTTGGATGTCAAAGCAAAACTCAAGCTTGTGAATAAAGTAATCAAGTGTAATCCGAAAATATCAAATCTCGAAAGAATTCTGCATAATCAAACAAGAGTAAATTGGCCTTGGTTTCCTTATGTGTTTGCACATGGTTTTGGAATGTGAATGTTACTAGAATTCTTATGGAAGGCAAATTGAACAATGTTTTTTTAATATTGCCTAATACATATAGTTTGGGTAAGGAAAAAATTATGATTATCTAAAGTCAATTGTACTAATATAAATAGAGGAGGCAGGGAGCGACATCACGGCACTTGTACTAGTATAAATAGAGGAGGCAGTGAAGTTCGGCAGGGAGAAAAAATAGAGGAGCAAAGAAATTATTGTAAGTGTATTATTTTTATGGATTCTAGTCGGATGCTTGATTTGTTTTCGTCTATGAGAGGTTAAAATCCTCAACTAGGGGTAAGGATGAAACCCCATAAGTTTTATTGATTAATTTTATGCATAAGATTTTTTCTATGTGCTTTCATAGTTTATTGTTCTGATCTCATTCATTAATTTGGTCGAAACTCGGATATGAATTCAATCGAAATGAGGTTTTTTTCGTGATTTGATATCATTCTATTAATCGAATTACTTGGTTTGTCATTGTTAATATTTAAGTACAGGATGTCTACTGTGATTTGTTTTACACGAAAACAGTTGATGATTTTGACTTAAACTTGCGAAACGAGGGGGAACATATTTTTGTTATAAATAAAAATGGCTTAACGATACATTATCCATGGTGGTTAAGATTGGCTTCTAAATCATCGTGTAGAAATCAATGGAGAAATCATTGCGTAAAATTGATTGATAAATATTTATGGGTGTGGATTCCAAAATCTTAGTTCCTTTTCTCAATCGTAATCTCCACCACCTTGTCGTGTTAGTTTAGTTATTTTCTTTTGTCATTATTTACTTAATTTTTAGTGTATAAAATCAATCACACTTTTGTCAATTAGGTTAGGGTTCAATCAATTTGAGTTTATTTAGTTTTTCTATTAAAAAATTATAAGTTCCTGTGGGTTCGACCTCGCACTTGCATAACTATACTTCGATACGATTCGTGCACTTGCAAGTACATTAAAATTTCACAACAAAATCTATCAAATTAATTTTTTGCAAACACCCACTTACTATTCACAAAATAAAGTAAAAATATATTTATTCTTACAAAAAATTCCTATCACTTGGAGCCGGAGGAAGGGTGGTTTTGGACCATTTTGATTTATTTAAATTTTTTTTTTACATTTGTTAGTTTTGTGCCAAATTTTTGTGAATTATTAATTTTTCTCGGTGAGAGAAATCAAACAAGTAAAAAGTTATGATCGAAACTCTTAATTTTTTATTTTTTCGATTCCTCAATCTGATAAGAATCAATAATTCACAAAAAATTGACACAAAATTAACAAATAAAAAAATTAAACAAAGACAAACTAATAAGTCAAAAAAAATAGTAGCTTATTGGTCCAAAACCACCTGTCGAGTTGTCAGGCTTTGGAATTGGAAGGTAAGAACAATTGCTAGTTTTAAACAGATAAGTGTTCTATAATTAACCCTGTTATGCTAAGGGTTTTTAAAAAAATAAGTATTTATTTGTAATTTTTATATTTAAAAATAATGTATTTAAATTTTTTTGTTTTTAGTTTTTGTAACGTTCAAAAGATCTCATTGAAATCTATCAAACAATAATATTGCACAAAAAATTATTTCTGTAATTCATTATTTTTAAACTTTAAAATTGCAAATAAGTACTTATTTTAAAAAAATTCTTAGCAGAACACAATCAATGGCTAGGATTAAATCTTAGGCAAAATCTTGACATTTTCCCAGTCCCTTCCAGATTTTCTTTTTCCTTTCAAGTTCCTGGAGTTTTGTTCAATTACTCGCACTCTGGTAAATCGTATTAATTTATGTTCTTTATTAAAATTGTTCGTTGGTATTCAAGTAGTTGTTATCTTTCGTTTATTTTCTTTCTCCAGTAAAAGAAGCATGATGCAATCTAGGGTTTCTTTTATTTCTTTCGTAACAATGAGTGAGTAGTCGTACAGGTAGGGTCACGGGGTGATTAGCACACCGTGGTCAGTCCGGCCACTGCTCTTGTTTTCAAACAATAAATCAGACAATTTTAAATTGGTAAAATACTTCCCGCAAACGAACTCGGGCATTGTCGGAGCCCATGTGAACGGGGGAATGGGGGTCCAAAACTCATTCTCCACTACACATGGGTAAACGGCGACCATGAGGTTTCGCATCTTGCGGGGTATCTTTTCCAAATTAAAGTTGAACGTTTTTAAGAACACTGAATGGAACAAGTTAATCTGAACTGCTTACGAGTGCTATGAATCCAGTGACCGAACTGGTCCGAAGCAAATGGACAGTATCCGGCCCCTTCTCACCTCCCACGCCCTTCCTCGCATCACAACCATCCAAAACCTTCACGGGTTACAGTTCCTCCTCACTTGCTTCTTGTTCTTTTCCTCTTTGTTATCTCCCTTCCGAAGAACAATTCCTCTATCAGATCTCTCTCTCTCTCTCGCCGAAGCCCTTGCCCGACTTTTTTTGCTGATTAAATCCCAGCCCAGGTAGCTTAAATAAAAAGTACTCAGGATAATCAGACATGTTTTTTTTCATCTTGCACGTATCTTGGTTTTAAATTTTTAATTCGCTTCAGTATCTAGTTTATTTATGGTTTTCTTGGTTCAAATCGATTCAGTTTTGTGGCTTAAATCGAGCTTGCCTGCTAGGGGTTTGAAGGCTAGCCAATTTAGAACGAAATTGCATTTTATTGGAATCCCTTTTGGTGTTCTACGACTCTACGTATTTTAGAGGTGAGAAAAAACTGTCAAACTGCAAATCCAATCCGAACCGGTCCAAGCCAGTCAGTTTGGTTAGCAGCATGAGGACATGGGGACGGTGCTGTGCATCCGACTGCTTGGAGAATGCTACACATAGCACAACACCATCCTCAATTCCGTGATTTAGTCCTTGTTAATTTGGAAAATAAAAAAACTAAAGTAAACGGTTTGGTTTGTAAATATATTCTCACGGTTCTGATTTCAAATCAATCTACACCACAATTTTACATTACATATACTACTATTTAATTGATTGCTATTTAGGAACTTTAGACAATAATAAACTCAACCATTATATACGTTGAGCATGTATAATTAAACCATATTTCGTTAGTGACTTATCATGTGTTTGAATCTATTTTAGTGACTTGTAGTGATTTTTAACGAAACTGGTTCAGACACAAGTTCTGTTTACAAGGGCTTTTTTTTTTTTTTTATGAAAAACTTAATTGATTAAAATGCTTTTTGAAAAATTATCCCAAATTAAAGTAAACCGTGCTTCGAAATAGAAACCAAGCTGTAGTTTTTAATGATTTAGATTGGTTTGGTTCTATGTGTTTTGCGTAGGGGATAGGATTGGTTATGAAAATCTTCAATCCGTAAGAATTGGTTTGATTCCTTGTTTTTCGCAAACCCGAATCAATCCATTCCTTTCTCACCCCTACTACCAATGTTGAATTGTACATTGTCCTTCATAAAAATGTAGATTGGTTATGAGAAACGAAACAAGACTTTTCTCCCTTCAACTATGCAAACACCTCATTTGGACAAATTGTGTTTCCTATTTCTTTTCTTTATTAAAGTTCAACTATAGGAAACACATCCATTGAATCAATTTCCACCTCCAAGTTACTGATTAGTCTGTCCCTTTTAGGAAGAGATACATACTTGTGAAAGAAAGAAAGAAAGACATATTACAAAAGGATTGCCAAAACCGCTGCTTTCTATAAGCAAAACGGGAGATTACAATAGGAAACACTTTTTAATTGCCTCTCCTTATATATTGATACTGAGTGCACTCTTATTTTATATATCACTCATAATATTCTTCCTTGTAGTTGGCTGGCTTCCACCCATCCAAGCATGGCTTCTTCCTTCTCTGATTGGGCATGGCTTCCAAGAAACCTCCTCCTTTCCCTTCTAGAAAAAATTGATCAGTTCTCGGACTATATACAATTTAGTGGCGTCTGTCAACAATGGCGTCGCTATGCCCTCGACCAGGTTACTGATGATTACAAGCAGAGGTTACGCATCTTCCAATCTTGTCATAATAAACTCCCCATGTTGATGATGGACACAAACGAAAACAGTGAACCAGCAAAGCGACTTTTGTTTAGTCTCACCGGAGAAATTACATACTCAGTGGATTTGCCATTGCCTTGTACTAGGAGGTTTATAGGATCTGCCTTTGGATGGTTATTAGCTATAGAAAGAAGCACCATGGTCATAACCCTCTTAAACCCCTTTACCGGTGGAGCCGTTTCTCTCCCGCCTTTGAAAGATCCTTATGGTCTCTATGAAGGTTACATCGATGATGATGATCCGGAGGGCTTTATTAGGAAGGCAATCCTATCATCCGATCCATTTCTAAGCCCAAACAACTACGAGGTTGTGGTTATCTATGATGGTATGTGTCGATTAGCTATGTTCAAATCTGGACAAGAGTCGTGGAATTTTATTGATAGACGTGATTGCTCATGCTCATGTTTTGACGTTATTTATCATCGCAAGGGTCATATTTATGGCGTTGACCGAATGAGTAACCTAGTGAAAATTGACTTTGCTAACGGTACAGAAATAGTTTTAACCAAACAAGTAAAACCTTCGATTGATATGGATATGGCTGACGCCGTTTATCTCGTTCAATCACAAGAGGGTGATCTACTACACGTACAAAGGTATTGGAGGGGGCCTCCTGATGGTGAGACAGATAGAACTTCAAGAATTGCTGTTTTTAAGTTGCTACAACATCCAACTGGGGAGGCAGAGGCAACATGGGTTCCTATTAATCGCTTAGGAAACCAAGCCTTATTTGTAGGCGACAATCATTCTCTATTGGTTTCAACATTAGAGTTTCCCGAGTGCCTACCCAACCGCATATACTACACGCAACACTTCCATTCCGACATTCCAAGTTATGTGCCCAAGGGGATCGATGAGGACTCGGGTATCTTCAATATGGAGGAAGAAAGCTTTCAATCGTGTTGCATACCAGATCCTCATTTTGGAAACAACGTTCTGCCTCTAATCTGGTTTGTGCCAAATATGAGAGGAACAGTTTCTTCGTGCTTTCAATCTACTTCTTGTAGTGGTAGTGGATTGATGCAGTCAGAATTTGGGAAAATTAAAATTATTTAAGTCTTTTGGTTTTATATATATATTAGTATAATGTGAGTCGAAGAGTCTTTATCATTTTTTGTGTTAGTGAACGAGTCTAGTTGTCTTTGTATTTGTTTTATTTTATGAGTCTTCCTAGTTTTTTAGATATAGAGTCAAAGTTTTATTTCCTATTCTTGGAGGGATGTTCCAAGATATATCTATTTAAGGCTTTAGCCATGAATGAAATGGAGAGTTTGAGTTTATGAAAATATTTGCAAGTATTTCTTGCTTGGAGTTGAGGATTCATCCTACAATCAAATGTGTGACTTGGTCGTATTGAGTGGCGTCTGCGATTAATATCGTCGAGTGACATCTGTTACCCCCGACAAGTGGCATTCCGGGACTATCCTAAACGTCCTAGGTCTTGACTTACATCATGGATTTACTATGTAATAATATTGATGCGCTTGCTTGCTTCTGGTCCCTTGTGGTCAATATGGAGAAGAATATTTCATGGCCGAAGTGTAAATGGTGAACGGTTTGTTTTCTTCCTTTAAATCTGTTATTCAGATTGGGGAAGTGATTTTCACATTCTTCAAATTGTTAATTGCACTCCAAAAACCAATATGAGTTGATTTTCTTACTACCCAAATTGTTAACTTTTGGGGTGTGTAGTTAACAATTTGGAGAGTGCGAAAATCACTTCTCTTGTGATTGATCTAAACATCAGACAATGAAATTGCAGAATTTCCAACCATAATAGGGATTGAACCAAGTCAGATTCGAGTCCGCTTGATAGCCATTTGTTAGTAGAATTAAATTTAAAGGAAGATTGTAAAAGAAAGAAACACAACAATACCGTAACAGATGAGTGTCTTTGAGGCGAGTAATCTTGAGATTAGACTTGGGTTTGATCGGTGGCCACTCCGATCCATCTTTGTTTTCTTCCCTTCTTCTTACCTCCTTTCACCCATTTTTCTCTGCATCTGATTCAGGCCCCGTTCCACAACGCTTCTTAAAAAATAAGTACTTATTTTCTCTACTTCTAATTCAAAACACATCCAGCCTTCTTATTTTCCCAAATAAAAAGTTCCTTTCATTTTTTCAAACTCAAATATAACATAAATGAAAAAAAAAATTTTTTTTTTTGCACCATATTAAAGATCTAAATGAGATCTATCAAATAAGATCCACGCTGGTAGGAATTTTTTTTGCTTAACCCTATTTTTTTTCACCTGGAAGTTGCATTAAACAAACACACAGGACTGTTTGTATGAGAATGAGGGCCGACGGTCGGAAATCGACCGGTAGCCTCGCTGGGCCGTCTCCGGCCACCGGACGGCCGATCCAAGCCGTCCAAAAATTCTAAAAAAAAAAACCAAGGGGGCATAAGCGAGAATCAAGGTCATCCGAGGTTTGTAGCATGCTTGATCGGAGCACCCCTTTTCTGTGTGCATATGATATTGAAATCGTACACGGAAAATGGGTGCTCGGATCAAGCACTCTATACACCTCGGATGACGTTGATTCCCGCACTAGTCCCCTTGGTTTTTTTTTTAAAAATTTTTGGACGGTTCGGATCGGCCTTCCGGTGGCCGGAGACGGCCCGGCGCGGCCGCCGCCCTCCCCGGCCGTGGGGTGCTTGATCCAAATTCTTGGCCTAGCTATGTTCCAGAAATAAGAAGGCAGAAGTTGTGGAACGGGACTTCTTTTTCAACAAAAAATAAGAATTTTTCTTAGTTCTGGAACACGGCCTCAGTCATAATAATCGATGAATCATGGAGCTGAATTCATAGCATCTAGCCCAAATTAAAACATTATTGGGTTCACTTTATGGGGATATATGGGTTTACTTGAACAGGCCCAATCTGTAATTGGAAGGCCGTTTTGGAGATGAGTCCACATGGCCCATTTTGTAGTGTGATACTAGTACTCTGTGCTTCATTTCAAAGAGAATTTCACTTGCCAAAAAAATCAGGTCATGATGAATCAATGGCAAATCTCAGGTCAAATCACTTTCCCCCAAAAAAAAAAAAAAAAAATCTCTTGGTCAAATATCAGGTCATGAAGAATCAATGGCAAAACGCATTGCAACAGCCAATCACTTTGTGGCTATAAATCTATCATCATTGACCGAAGCATCTCCAATGGTTAGAGCTAATTATTCAAGAGTAATGTGATTCTTTTGACTTGTTTACAATATCCAATTTACATAGTCATTCTTCTGATTTTTTATGATTACTAAAAATTTTCTTTGTGGTTCAAAAAAAAATTGCACCGTCAAACCAATTTATGTACTACTAAATTCAGCAAGTAATTCGACAATTGTTTAATTTGGCATCCATTAAGCCATAACGTACAATTTTTCAAAGAGAACAGCTTACGGCTGGTAATGGTTTTTTAAGAGATCTCAACAAATTAAATGACACGTAATTGGAGAATATTTACCTCAAGTTCACACGATTGACCAAAAAGGTTCAAAAGCATTTGTCAAGACATAGTTTCGAAGTTCACATTGTGCTATCTCAAAGTATTGTAGCACAAGGTGATTTTAGGAAAGTCAAAAGATCTTCTCATAGAATAATGTCGAATTGTTATCTACAATCTCTTTCAAACCTATGAACTAAAGCTAGTATTTTAATATTTTATTGTGCACGAATTAGTAACGACCTTCAACAAGTAACACCTATGTTACAGCTTAGCAAATATATATATATATATAGAACAGCTATGATTTGTTTATTTTTTTTGATCGTTACCTATGATATGTTTGCCGTCCTCTGGTTTAATTGATCAAAATATGCTACTATAAGAGTTATTTCCCTTTAATGAAGCCTTTGTTTTTAGGTCGTCGATCACTTCATTTTTTAGATTGTCTTGGACGTGTTTGCGAGAGTTATAGATATAGATTTTAGATTTTATACTAGTATAAATTTTAGTAATAAAGACATGTTTAGCTGTTTTTGATAAGACTGTAGTAAAAAACCGGTACCCTTTTTGCTTTTATGAAACTTAAAATATGATTCAAAAAGTTCTAAAAGCTAATCAAACCCTGCTTTTGGATTTTTTTTTGAATTTCATTCTATTTTAACTTTTCAAAATCTGTAGAATTTGAGAATATGTTATGTAGAACTTTTGGCGAACACTTCAAGCTGATTATGAAAAGCTAGGTCACACACGCATTCCCACACGTTGCCCAAGCGTAGGTCGTTCGGCCCAATTAGCATATCTCGATTCGGCCCAATAGATGTTCCGACCCACTGTGGGGTCCTTGATGGGAAAAGAGAACCAACTCTTTGTCCACTTGAATTTGGCCTAGTTTTTGAAAGGGAAACCAACACTGATAGCATTACCATTTTCAGTTTCACGAGAACGATTCGTAACTTTGCAGAATCTACCATTCTGACGATTAAATAAAGTAGGCTAAGAGGAGAGCAGAGGGTGGACTCAAATGGGAAAACAAAAGAGAACCAACGTGAAAGTCGTGCTATATTTGGAGGGGGTCAAGATGGAATTTACCGACTGAGAAAGAGTTTACTATCTGCATCCGTTGACGCGCCGAACAAGGTTAAGCTGAGCCACGTGAGCGGGCCTATTGTGATTGGCCGACTTGACGAAGAAACACAATTATAACATATGCGTTGTCGAAAATCTAGTGGTTGGAACGTCACATCCATTGTACGATGAAAGTGACGTATTCCCTCACTCGTTGGGTGGGCTGTCTTATTTTAAACCTATTTTATTCCTAAGTTTATTAAACTTTCTTTTTATGTAACTGGGCTCTTTTTCCTATATCAGTCTTTCCTTTCTTTTAATGTTTTCACCTAAACTTTTCCTAAGTTTACCAAAACAAGGCAGCAATAAGGTTCTTTGTATTATACTATGTTTTTTTGCTTTTTTCAACGCTGTCCGTGATTGGCTTTCCTCAATAGGAGTGTGGGCCAACAACTCCCGAGAGGCGCTTGATAGAGATGGACGGAGAGAATAAAAGAGATGTATGGTGAGAGAAAATGTTGGGTTTTTTTTCTTTTTCTTTCCAATCAGATTTGTTGGTTCTGTGGAGTTGTGAGAACAGGTAATAGGTCAATCGGAAGACTCAGTACGTTCTCTCTCTCTCTCTCTCTCTCTCTCTCTCTCTCTCTGTTGTACACACATCTATGGGATTCGGGTTGTTTCTAGTTCTTGTGGTTTCAGGATTCTTGTTCATCTCTTCTTTCCCTGTGGATCGATCTCAGTCTTCTGCGTTTTCAGTGTTCGAGTGAATAATAGTCAGTAATTTGTTGATTTTCATTCTCTTGGTGGTTTTAAGTTCTGTTGGGATGGTTGATTTGTAGAGAAATTCACAAGAATCACAAAAAGATTAGGTTTTTAAAGAAAAATCGGTTTATTAGTGTTTTCCCTTCATCCCCATTATATGCTGCTTCTTATTTTTCATTTTGATTTTGAGAAGAGAGCTGAACTCTTTTGTTCCATTCATCATCCTCGGCCTTTTCCCCTAATTAATCTCTCTGCAAATCCGTGCTCCAAACTCCTACTTAGGGTTTCTGAATTTGGAGTGCACTTGTGGCTTAACTTTATTCTGTGGATTTTCCTTTTTCTTTTTTTTTTTTTTTTTCTTTAAAAGATATTGCACTTCTTTTTTTGTTAACTGAAAAATGTCCCCCACGATATTGTAAATTTTTTGTTTCGATCCAGGATAAATTAAAAATAATTTTTTTCCCTTTTAATTTAAGAAATAATGGAGACTAAGTGGATTAATTTTTTGTTTTTGTTTTTGTTTTTGTTTTTGTTTTTGGGAATAATTGTGCAGGAGATGGTGAGAGGAAAGATAGAGATGAAGAGAATAGAGAACGGGACGAGCAGGCAAGTGACCTTCTCGAAGCGTAGAAATGGGCTGTTGAAGAAAGCCTACGAGCTCTCAGTTCTTTGCGATGCCCAAGTGGCTCTCATCATCTTCTCCCCCACCGGAAGGCTCCATGAGTTCTCCAGCTCCAAGTATGTCACCCCACTCATCTCCCTCAAACTTGTCAAATGTCAACACAAATTCTTCTATATATTTAGTGGCTAGTGCTCGTTTCTACATTAACCTGTGTGCTATAATCATGGAATAACGATATATGTGATCTGGGTTAATGGTCGCAATTAAGGTTTTTAAATATTGTCAGATGCGTAACGATTTTTGGGCCTTCCCGGACCATTATACCCCGATATACAAGGAAGACAAAAAAAAATCCCATGTGTATCAGTCGAAGTTTTTCAAATCGCTGGATGAAAAATAAAAATTGAAAGTAATTGAATCGACGGAAACCATATTAACTCCACCAAAATCTAACTTTTAAACTACATATAAGGCATGTAATTTCAATGAGGTGAATTAAAGAAAAATAGAGAACATCACAACACTTGTTTGATAGATTCAATTATGTCAGTATGAGGGAGGGGGAGGATATCGGGTGGTGAGCGTTATGGCGGTGGGGGTGTGTACGGAAGATTAGGCGGCGGAGGAGGGAAAGTTTGCTTCAAGTGTGGGGAAAAGGTATATATGGCTAGGAACTGCTATGAGGAAGGCAGTGGTGGAGGTGGAAGGTATGGCAGCGGTAGTGGCGGAAGTCGCTGCGACAACGGTTGTTTTAGCTGTGGAGAAGAGGGTCGTGGACGGAGTCCGTGATTGGATTTTCACGGAATGGTTTGGGCAGAAGCACATGAACAAGGATTGGATGGGCTCCGGCGACAGTGGTGAAGTTTGAAGGGAGGTTGCGTGGTGTTCGATGATAGAGCGGTGTGATTAGGGGTGATTTCGGTTCGGTTCGGTTCGAGGTGGAATTTCTGAAGATTGATTCGCTTCGGTCCAAATATTTTTAGGATCAATCCCGACCGGAGTTGGGTTGGGTTCGATTTGGTTCGAGGTGGGATCGATCCGATCAGGGATTTTGATCTGCCCGAAATATAAAATTTCCATTTAATTTAAGGTGTATATATGTAAAAAATATTTTTATATAAATATTATATATATTTTAATATAAACTATATAATATATAAAATTATAGTTGTTCGGTTCGATTTGGCGGAAATTCCCGAAAACCAAGACCGAACCGATTTCGGTCAGGTCCGGTCCGAAAAAATTCCGCCATCACTCCGACCGAAAACCGAACCAATCGGTCGGTTTTTTCAGATTTTTTCGTTCCGTCAATTTATGTAACACCCCTAGGTGTGATGGTCATAAAAAAAGAATATTGGGGAGATGTTGAATTGAGGTGATTAAGGGGCTTTTGCGGACAAGGATGGATTTTGGTGTTTTTTTAGCATCTTGTCTACAATTTGTGTTTTACTTCGTGTGTTCCTAAATGAGATTAAATTATTTCTAGATGAGGTGGAAACCTTACGGTTGCGCCACCTATTGTGGGTCTTACTGAGCATTTACCACTGTAATTTGAACCGTTCATCTAGTAGAGCCCAAAAAGTTATATGTTCACGTAAAAAATTAGCTTTATTGAACATCAAGAGCTATGTCAAAATTTAACTTTTGATTTATAAAATTGACGATCGTGGACAGTTTAACTTAAAATACTAGTGACAGAATCAGGCCATCCGTTTTATTATAAACCAAAATTCAAATTTTGACATAGCTATTGATATCTGGTCAAGCTGTATTTTTGCGTTAACTTTAATTTGCGAGTCCTACAAGATGAACGGTTCGGATAATTATAAGAAATGCTCAGTAGGGCCCACAATGAGCCGTGGCGGTTTCCATCCCATCCGGATATGATACATTCTCTTCTTAAATATATAAAACATTAAGGAGCTAAGGAGTAAGTTGAGGTTTTGCAAGTTGCAACATTACAAGAGTCATGTGGACTCTTTGAAGCTCTCTCTCTATGTTTTCCGTATCCTATTGTACTATTTTATTTTTTAATCTTTATGATAATAGATTTTCTTGTTTCCAATAAATAAATAAAAAGTTTAACGTATTTCATCTACGACAAAAACTGAGGACATATCCTCAACAAACAGCCATATGGTTGGAGAGAGAGAGAGAGAGAGAGAGAGAGAGAGAGAGAGTATTTTTAGTACCTTTTCTTGCCGCACGGGCACATTTTTTTTAACATAAAAACGTTATCAAACGACGGCAGATCATAGTTGGATATCTATGATATCTTTGAAAAGACCGCTCTATTTTATTTTGTATATATTGGCCTAAGTTTGATTTTTCTTTTGATTCTGATTGCCGAATTACTGTATTTAAATGTTTTTGGCATTTGAATGGGCTAATTCAAATCAGTTGCGGGATGACACGGAACATGAGATATATTGATGGAGACATAATTGCACTTGATTACATATCCCGATTTGAACTTCAAAATCAAAATGAGTATTTGTAGACGTGCGGCCTGATTTTTGGAAGATTGGTCAGAGAGCCCATTGAGATAGCTGACGTTTGAGCAAGAGTGTTTATTTTGGTAGTAAGATGTATAGGTTTTAGTATTTCGATCTTCGTATCTTATTGAGGATCTTGGAGAATTTTATAAATAGGTAGTCTAGAATATTTAGTTTTTCGATTTGAGATGATGAAGTTATTTTCAAAGATCTTTACTTGGTCAACATTCAAGATTATACATAGGGTGTCCTGTCGGAATCTTTTCAACAGGGTTTGTTTTTCAGTACGCATAAAATTGTGAGGTGAGGGGGATAGATTAGGCTCTTGCGAGCTCTACAAGTAGGAGGGTTCTGGTCCCTTCGAGACTATCTCAAAGTGGGAGTCTCTTGTGTTGTAATCATTTCATTTTAGCCCGATTTGGAGTAGTGAAATTAACTTTTGCCGATCAAAATAAAAAAAAACCATCCAATATTATACAGCACAGTTTGACCTCATAAAACCTCTTATTTGTTTTTCATTATCGGTCCACTAGAGTTGCTCATTCTAGGAGGATACTACATCCTCTTACAGTCTTACTGTTAAGCTATGCCAATGGAATATGGTGTTAGGGTTTTCTATTACTCCTACGTTAGATGCCCTTTTGTTTGACGGGACTATAGTGAAAGGATATATACAGTCCTACCCGATAATTAGTGATCCGATTAACATGTAATACCACACCATGAGGTCACCAGGCTATTGTACATTAATTTCACACTTTGTAGGATTATATATTTGAGGCATGTTTAATCTGATTCGTATATTTTTTAGCCAACCACCGAACACGTGATCAACTTAGATGCATGGTCCCATCCGATGTTCATGTCTGATGAAACAAACGAACCCTTGTGAAATGAATTATGGGTGGACAGTGAACGGTGATCTATGATGTAAGAAGATAACAAAAGGGGAAAAAAATATGAACTCCTTTCCTTTAGTGTTTTTTTTTGCTAAGCAAAAAGATTTTATTAATCTTTTGGATCTCGGGCACACCGGCGAAAAGTCACTCGAGAACCAACACCAAAGAATGACAAGAAACCAACCAAACCAAAAAAAAAAACCTGAAACCAAGAAAACCCCAAAAGGGGTAAGCCTGCACATCAAATACACCAAAACCTAAAACACCATAAAGGACTGCAAACAGAAACAAACCTGATAAAACCAAAGATAAGAATCAAAGCCTACACCTACACACGACCAAACACTTTCACGGTTTCACCCACAACCAAACCACGGGAGAAACAGCCGAAAGACCAAAACCAAAACCCCAAGATAGAACCAAAGCAGTAAAACCACATAATTAAAACTCCAAAGAAAGGAAGGCAGGCACCCTCCTCAAAGTCGTCATCATCCTCCAAATCAACCTCAATCTCCAAATCATCAAGAGCATTAATCCTTTCTGCCAATTCGGCTTCTTGCATTTCAACAAAAAGTCTTTAAGATAAAATTTCTCCCCCGTTTAAAGTTCATGCCCAGCCTGGCACCTAAATCCATTGTCTCACGAGCTTCCTTAAAAAGAAGAGAGTTTCTGTTCCTAATGTCATCGGAAGATAATGAAGAAGAAGGGATCATCCTATTTCATTTAGTATTATTACTAGTAGTATTTTTCCTTTCACTTAATAAATCCCTCAGAATTGATTATGTTGACAATGCCCAAGTGCCTTCAACCGTGCTTGATATTGATCAGTGATCATATTGTTCTATTTGGGCTAATATTTAGAATGCTTTATTTCCTCCTTGAGTATCTGGTGTTCTTGTAATCCAGATTTGAAACAGGTTAATCTCTATAGAGGACAGTCATTTAGGGGATAGAATCTGGGCCATTTTGATGGTGAAACCAGTGGTAGCCAATGGTCCATCAGAATGATATAGAATCTCGGAATTTTAGCGAAAATGAATCAAGTATTGTGTCGCAATTAATTATTGGGCTACATAATCAAGTTTTGTGTCGCAATGAATCTACAAATGGGTTATTACAGCATTCTTTGTCAGTTGAGATATTCCTCTCTTCTCTAGCATTTCCATTTCCATTTTCGATTGAATGTTGGCTTGTATAGAGCTGAATGGTAGACAAGATTCTGTTGCTTAAATTGCTGACTTTAAGTTGGTTATTTGATGTTCTCTATTAATCATGACTTTATTGTTTTTTGGATTGTTTCAGCATGCAGAAGATAATAGAGCGATACTGCGAACATGCAAAACAGGCGCAAACAAAGAATCCCGAAGTAGAACACTACATTCAGGTTATATTTTCTCTTCTCTTCTTTTTTATCGGCAACAATAATATTTGATTAACAAAACTTGACAAATGGTACTTCAAGTTGGGGGAGGGGAGGGGAATCCAAACGTCATATGAAAATAAAAACACCAGTTGGGACAAAGCCCAAAACCTGGTTACATTTTCTTTAAATATGTGCGTAGAACTCTATATCTTTTTGTTTTTGATAACTCAGCATCCATCTCAATAGTCCGATCAATCTAAAGGACCAATCGGACCGTCTACCAGTGGTGGCCTATTTAAGAACTCTATATCCTCCTTATGGATCAGGGTTGAACAGGATCGGACTTAAACGTCAACTGGTCCCCCAATATTTTACTTAAACTAAGGACCAGTAACATAAGGAGTGCACCATTGTGTTAAATTAATAGGATTGGGAAATTGGGGAAAAATAAATTGCTACGTTAGCATTAATTATTGCTCACAATGTCCAGGCATGCTACAGTATTGTTGGAGTAGCTTTATATTTAATGGTGTTTTTTTATATAAAAGAGTATATCACCATAGTGCATGACTGCATGTCATATATACCGTTAGAGGTGCGCGTAAGCTAGCCCGGACATCTGAATTATCAATAATTGTGTACCATTGGACTGCTATATATTCTAATAACTCAGGTGCCTGGGCGACCTTACGCACACCTTCGAATTGGAGTGCGATATATGGTCAATGCAGTTAACTCAAGCCACTCTATATCTTCTACTTCTATTAGGAAATGCAGTAAACTCAAACTACTCTATATCTTCTACTTGAATATACGCTGAATTATCGAACTCTTACGTAGAGACCCGTCTTTAGCTTGAGGACAACTCGTTTCGTGCATCAATAGTTCTGATCTACCGTTTGAGTATGCTTCCTATATTTGAATAGTTCTGATCCACTGCGTAGAACAAAACAAGGTGGTTTTGCCATACCAATAAAATCCTGAACCTGCACACAGGGCCATAGATCACTAGATGCAATATTTATGCTCCTATTCATCCCTTGATTATCTCCATCACCATTCTTTTCCACGATTTTGAATTTCTCAAGCACTGTAAATGCAGCAACTCAAGCAAGAAGCAGCAAACATGGCAAAAAAGATGGAGATTCTTGAAGCTTCTCATCGGTTGATGTCTAATTAGTCGTTATTTCTCTTTCCAAGCTTCTTCTTGTCATCCAACAAGAAGATGACATATGTGGTTTCTTTCCCCTAACTTTGGCTCCCGATGTCGTAGGAAATTTTTGGGACATAGCGTGGAGTCTTGTTCGGTTGAGGAACTCCGAGAGCTTGACAACCAGCTAGAGCGAAGCTTACGAAACGTTAGGGCGAGGAAGGTATATGAGAATACTCACATAAAAGGATTTCTTGATAGTTTCTTGATGGCATGATGTTTTAGACATATTGAGCTTACAACTGACTAAGCACATATGGCACACATTTCAGGAGTATTTATTCAGGGAACAAATAGAGCAATTGAAAGAGAAGGTATCTACCAAGTGATGGAATTCATTCCTACTTTTAGTTTTAAAGGTTTACACATTGTTTCACATTCATCTGACATCTCTCTCTCTCTCTCTCTCTCTCTCTCATTGTATTACGTAGGAGAGACTCTTGTTGGAAGAAAATACAAGGCTGTTGGAGAAGGTAAATTTCACTTTAACTGTACTTAAGGTATCTAAACAGTTGTTTTTGGATGGGCCTTCCAACTTCAAATTATGCTGGTAGATAAGAATTTACACGAATATCACATAATTTTTTCAATCTTTATCTTATTTTATATATGGTTATGAAATGAACTGATTATAGGGAGAAGTAGACAAATGAGTCCCATAGTGTATGTTTGCTATGAAGCGTTTAAGAAATACGATGATAGTCAAATATTTTGTGGAAGCTTTTTGTCTTTGGCAGATTTTAAAGTTCTTGATCAGAACTGCTACCTAGAGCGCCCCGACAGAATTCTATTGCGATTAGGTCGCATTTGGCTATATAAAGAATAAGTGTCCTACCCGTGCTATGTACTTGAGCAAGTAGGAAGTTATATTATGTTTAATGTAACAATATTATTTATAGGTATGGATAAAAAAAATTTATGTTATTTACCCGTCAATATTTATTATTTATAATTTAACATTAAATGTAAAAATTTTAATGAGAAAAAGTTTGAGCGTGGAATGAAGTTTGAAAGCTTCTTTTCTAACTTTTGGGACTTTGAAAAGTGTAGCAAAAAAGAGAGAGAAGAAAATGAATTTATTAAGAAAATGCCACATAGGAGAGATAATTAGGAAAAGAGATTGATTTATTTTTTGAAAACTACATTTGCTTAGTATATAATATAGATAGATATTTTTTTTTCTCAGAGGTTAGAAGAGTAATTCCATTTACTACTCCCACTAGGCAATTGTTGATTAGGAGAGGGTATTAGAACCAACACACACACAACTCAACCCAAACTCTCAATGTGGGAGTCAACCCAGGACACAAGCCCAAAGGGAGAAGCACTTTTCGTGTGAACACTTTTTTGAAACTGTGCCACAAAAGTGTTTTTCACAATTGCCCCTCTCACAAAAGACTGATATAACTTAACTATCAAGACAAAAAGGTAAATTTACCCCATTTATGTATACCCAACCCAACTGCCCCACAACCCAACGTTTCCCACGGAGTTCCGTAAGAACAAAATATCTGTTATAGATTTCAAATGCCAGCACTCATAAAACACATGTTTCCCAAGCACTTTTCATCTAAATAATTTAGTCCACAATTTCGTTTTGTTAAAAAGTAGTGTGCTCACTGTATAATGCTAAAATTGCATCCAACATTATTTGACTCGCACACACTCGAAATAGAGTGTGCACCACTCTAATATAAAGAAAGGGCAAGCATTCTAGTCTTCATGGTGTCTTTAGTTGGAGCCATTTGTTAATATCTACGGAGTTGAATGTTTAATGTATCTAATTTTGGGGGAGTCTGTTGTGCATGATTCGAGCTGTCGGATCGTGCATCCGACGACGACTCGGATCTCATCTCACCAATGAACAGTTCTCGGTCATCCATTGCTGAGATGAGTTCCGAGCCGTTGGATGCACGATCCGGTGGCTCGGATCATGCACAACACGCACGCTATGCACAAGTGCACAACACACACCCCGGGTTCCTAAAAAAACTGTCATGTTTCAAGAAAATTCTCTCTCATGTGAGGTCAAGTAACCCCTCTTGTCATTGTGTCCTTCCACTCCTGAGCCCCATTAGAGTTGTTAAGTAGTCCATTCAAAATTTATTGGCAATGAATGCAAAATGGAAAAATTATTACTAGCTACCTAGTCATGGAGTACTATGTGCCCACTAAAATTATTAGCTAACTAGTCATGGAGTAATGTGCCACTTCCGACTAATGAGAAACCGGAACCGGAACAAACGCAACGTGGTCACTTCTTATTTTCTACTCACACACCCGATAAGAATGAGTCATAGTGTCCTACCCAAATATATTTATCGTTTTGTCAAGAGCACGTGGGCGAAACGCCACACGATCCTCCTGCAGAATGCGTCAATGCTTAAAATTAGGTTCCATTCTACTACAAGGATTTGTTTCGCGATTTCTTGAAAGTTGATTTCTGATAATGTGGCTGTTTACAAATATATTGATGTTAGTGTGGAGAAAATGAAAAGAAAGAAGTTGCGACGTGCAGCCAAAGTAGTCAGAGTTCGGAGCTTGTGGAAACCGAATTGTCATTGGCCAGCTTCCTCAAATGATCAGTGGTTCAATATGTTTGTTGTTATTACACATATAATAATCATGCTTCATGATATTTAATGTTGTACTTCGAAATATACCTGGTTTTATGGTTCAATTATTGTTTTCAATATCAATAATTGCATTTTACTGACCAGGTATATATTTATTGGTAAAAAATCAAATACGTACTAGGACATTTGTTGATTCTCGTTTTAATTGTGTATGGTGGGATAAATGAGAGGACATAAATTGTTAATTTGGTCCCTTTTCTTAGTATATATATACATCTTCGACTTAGTTTATTGTGTAGATCTCACGTGCACGGTGCATGGAGTTGTGAATAACGAGACTGAACACCTTACTTGATGCTAAAAGTTAGGTTTGTATTCAACTTATTCTATCCAAATACTCATTAATGGTTGCTAATTAGACGTACTTTTTATATTGGTGTACGCTTAGGTACACGCTATGTAAAAAAAACTAAAATAAAACTACTATTAGGGTCTAAATTGCACCGTGCCTTCAGCATGTAAAACCATGCATCTCAAATATTAGTATTGAATTTTTTTGTGGTACACCAAAATATTTTGGTGTACGGTGTCTCACAAGTGAGTTTTGGTTTTTCACAAAATCTAATAAAACGTGAGTTGTGGTAAGTATTTTAGATACAATGGTAAATATTACATATCCTTCCTGATCCAAGCTAAGATGAGCTAGTTAGTCTTTCATTTCTGAAATGGTAAGTATTCTAGTGCAGTTGTAAGTATTTCAGATGTATGATTTTTATCACTGCACTAGAATTTTTACCACTCCGTATGAAATCCTTACTACTCAATTTGAAATACTTATTATTGTGTCTGGAATATTTACCACTGTATCACTTTTGGGATATCATACACAAAAAATTCATTTCAATTTCTAGTTGAACTATATATGCGATTCCAATCGAATTGATCGAGTTAGTTGAAACTTGTATCAAATTGCATGCATCGAGTCAAAACTTTATTCAAGAAAATAAGCACGAAAGTCTTCCTTGAAAGTACACGAGCAGTAAGATTTGTGTATAACTGCTCAGTTTGAGGTATTTAATTTACCAAATATTAATCAACCACAAACACGCACGAGTAGTGCTATGTGAACATATGAATTTTGTGAGGCTTACGAAAGTACACGAGCGGTAAGATTTGTGTATAACTGCTCAGTTTGAGGTATTTAATTTACCAATTATTAATCAACCACAAACACGCACGAGTAGTGCTATGTAAACATATGGATTTTGTGAGGCCCACCTCGAGTTTCACCAAGATAATTTGAACCCCCATTATTTTTAAAACATTATTTTATGAAGCCCTGAAAAATTAGCTCAACCCGATAGCAGTAAAGATTTTTATGAATTTGTAGGGGCGAAACTGTACGGTTAAGTAGTTTCGTCCCTGACAGTTCAAAAAAAATTCTTATCAATATCGAGTTGAGCTGATTTTTTACAGGGCTTCATAAAAAAATATTTTAAAAATAATGGGCTATTCGAATCATCTTTGTGGGACCCGAAGTAGGCTTTACAGAATTCATATGTACATCGTATGCACATTCCATATGTACTCATAGCTTTACTCAACACACACACTCACATCTTTAGTGGGCCCACACACACTTAGAATATAGTGTATATGTGGGCCCCAATATAAATATAAGTGAATTTTTGTAAATGTTTGTGGTTGTAGAATGATTGATAATTCACTTTCGATGCGAGGCTGAAGGTAAAAACTTTTTCGATGAACCAAAAACAATGGTGGACCAACACAGCTATAAAAATCCAGTGGGCCGAACTAACGAACCAGGTACCTTAGCCATGGTCGTGGACCCTATTCTCAACCAGGTGCTCGAACAAGCGGGCCAGGTCCACAAGCCCCGAACATCAATTTTGGCTCACAGTATTTTTCTTTACCCCGTTCTGCTAACTAATAAGTAATTTTTTCAAACAAGTGTTTATTTTTTGAATTAAAACCGATATAGTGTAAGAGAATGATCTGTCTTGTGAAGCAAAAATTCAAGTACTTAAAAAATAAAAAATTTAGCATAATGGAGCCAACGAGGCCTGTTTGCCACCAAAATCTGAATATTTTACTTTGGCATCCCGGATATGGGAATAATCTTATTTGGTCAGAAACAATGTACACCAATTTAATCCAACTCAACTTCCCCACAAGCGTATCAAATTTTCTTCATATGAGTTGAATTTACATAATTTTACATTCCCATATGTTCCTTAATCATCACATGGTTTTAACTTTTAAGGATTCTTGAGTTCATTAATTACTAAGCTCACCACGTCTCTATTTGCGGACCCATCCCTTGTAAGTGGTCCATAGGGCTGCAAACTTAAGCGAGCAAGAGCACAAGGCTCGGCTCGGCCCGACTCGTGTAATCAAAATCGAGTTCGAGCTCGATCTCGAGTTTTAGATTCGTGTAGTAAACAAGTCGAACTCAACAGAGATTGCTTTTGCTAATTCAAATTGAAGATTGATATCACAGCGATTTATTTTCGAAATCGTAACTGTCTCCAGAGCTTGTCCCTCTACTATACGCCCAGGTAGCTGCTCTTACCCCGTCTCAAAAAGGTCAGGATCAGAGATATCCTTACTCTTAACAATCTGGCAATCAATCACCCTCAGCAGGATCAACATGAGGAATCTCAACATCTACGTCCTCAATCTCCTCGTCCACCCTCTAAAGTTTAGCTCGACCCGTTTGTATAAACTTGTTTTGTAAATGAACCGAGCTGAACACGTTTTCAAATGAGACAGCTCGAGCTTGAGCCTTAGGCTCGTTTTTCTAAACGAGCCGAGCTCAAACGCGGGGGGAAAAAAAAAAAAAAAAAAAAACTTAGCTCGGCTAGCTAGTTTTCACCCGTATACAGCACTGGTGCAGGTCGTACCCTTTCATTGAATAATGGTTGTCTTCCATGATTCAAGCAGGAATAGGAGGGATGGGACCACCCAATACCACCCCCGTTTTTAATTTCTGGACTTCAATAATAGCTTATGTACAGCCAACCCAACCCACACACATAAACAAGAGATTTCAATAATACTTTCAGGATGGAGCCCAACTCAGAATGAGGAATTTTGCATAAGGCCAAAACTGAAATGACAGCCCCTTAGCCGATCCCTACCCCATCCGGCGCAGGTTTTGTCTATCCTCCCTCCTCCACCGATCTGGGTTTCAAATGAACTTTCCTATCTTTCCAACACTTTTCCAAAACCTGCTACTGTGAAATTTAAACAGGGAGTACTTGCCGGTCCCACCACAATCCAACTCTATATCTATCAATGTGGTCTGATTGTAATAAGGATCGAATTATAAATGCTACAACCATACGTGTACTCCGCATTCATAAATTAGGATATGGGTGTTTGGATGTGCAAAGTAAACAAGGGGGGGAAATTATGCAGTGTCCTCGAGGTGCGGTCGCGTCAATGTGAGGCTTAATTAAGAGTGTATAAAACCAACATCAATAATAATACTAATGTCATTGCTAGCTCAGTGGTAAGTTGATTTTAGTTCATGTGGAGTGTCTGAGGTCAAGTCTTCTGGACATTTTTTCCTTTTGAAATGATTTTCCCCCCAATAATATTATTATTATAACTGCCAAATTTCGAAACCAAGTCAAGGAGAATTCAAGCCAACCACTTTGACCGTTAGTGACAAAGCAATTAACATGCATTATAAAGTCCAAACTAGTAATATAAAAAAATATTTCTATCATTGGCATCATCTCATAATTTATCCGTGGGCATCTAAATCTCTTGGCCCGGCCCTGTTGGTCATAAATGCAAAGAATCATCTATGTCAAACATAAATGGTCTCATGGACAACCCATATTAAATGGACCGTAAACATGTATAAGATTAAGTTGCCCGTTTTATAAACAAGTGTATTGTTTATCATGTACTTTTCCATGTCTGATAGAGATATTTTTTTCAGATATATTCTACACTTAAAAATGTATGAGATCAACGGTTTCGATCATTGATGCAGTTCTAAAAACGGGTTTGAAAAGAGGAGGTTTGGAGGAGTATGGGGGATTGGAGTCTTGAGGGGTTGCAAATTGTAAAGTCAAATTATTTGAAAACGTAAATTTGTAAAACCCTTCAAGAAATGAAGAACATTCGATGCAAAATCTATAATAAACAAAACAAGAGTTTTGAAGGAAAAATAGAATTTTGGAAAGAAATGAATGGGTATTAAATAAATATAGAAAGAAACGAAAAAAAGTTGTTAGGAGAGTGGGTGAGAATAGCACATAGACATTTTTTCATTGTTAATTAAAAAAAGCATCTTGGCGTTATTAGCTTTTGTTGTTTGTTGTTTTGCTATTAAAAAAAGTATTTTGGTGTTATTCGCTTTTGTTGCTGCTTGTTAAATTTGACATAATTTTTTTAGTTGCAATATTTAATTCCAGGGGTAACATGGGTATATTGGTAATTAGCGTGACTTACTAACTTGTTACATCTCTATTATAAAATAGAAGGGTGTGGGGACAAATTGTTGAAACGGCTTAGATTCATTTGATCCAAAGGCTGTAGTGCATCCTCCCACTTCCCGGTTAAGTGCCTATGGTTTTCACCTAAATCACACAACTGCCATCCTCTTTCAACCGGAATGCGTAGTGCCGTAGGCACGGGCTAGTACTAGTGCTCTTATATCTACTACTACTATCTATAGGTATGCAGCGCGATTTCAAGAAACAATGGGGTGCGCAACGCAATTTCACTGGAATAAATGCAGTGTTTTGGTCCTATATATATTTCAATTTAATTTTTGGACCTAACATGGAGGGAGCCCAGGCACAATCTAGTCCAAGAAGCCCACTTTGGAAACCCAAAATCTGACCCCAAAAGTCCAATGTTGCGGCCATGGTATCTTAGGTTGCGTCCAGATTGTCTATGTTTGCGGTTAAGTTTCCAAAGCTGGGGGCCATGCTGTCGAAGTTCGCGGGCACGTCTTCCTCGTTTCGTTCCCACGCTTCTAAATCAGGGTTTGGTGTTTTGATAAAGTCCAATTATACATCATAATTCATACATGCAAATTTTAACGGAAAATGCACATCGATATTTGTACGTTGAGTTCTTGTATGACTTGGATTTCACTGGATACCATGGGAAGCGAATTGGCAAGGCTTTTTTTTTCCCATTTCGACCCTGCTTCAAGAACCATACAACCCCAACCTGAAGGGTAGTACAGTTGGTGATCGGTCAGTACGGAGGGGCTTACCATCCCGAGGTCCCAGGTTCGACTTTCCTAAAAAAACCTTTGGGGAAGGCTAGTGGGGCCGTAGAGATTGTCTCGTGGTGCGCGCAAGCTAGCCCGGGGACACTGCGTTATCCAAAAAAAAAACATAAAACATACAACCTGATGCAATAGCCCAAGAGGAGGAGTACTACATTAAGCATTCCTACTAGTCGGTATTTTCAAAAATAATTGACCGAGGGATTTGGCTTTGGATCCACTTGGATTGGATCCGAAACGGCCCAATGGTCAGTACACATTGCCTTTGGCCATGTGCCGTGTGTTTTTTAGTAGTTTAGGGCTCCGAAAGACTAATTTTGCCGTTTTAGGAAATAATCTTTTTGCTTATAGTTTTTGGTAGGAAAGTCCAATAACGTCATTCTTGTTGGAGAAATCTTATTTTTTCTTATATATTGAGAATATGTAATAATTTCAGAATTTTCCGAAATTGGTATTTTTTCCTTTTCCTAGTAGGGTTAGGGTTTGCTTCGTATTTAAGGAGTTGTAAGCCTTAGGGCTGCGCAGTTTTTGATTATTATTGATTAATAAAGTGTCTAGAGAGAGTTTCTCTATATCTATCCTGTTTGTGATTGTCCTTGTTGCACGTTTGTTATTCGATTCATAGTTCTGCCCTGCATCACAACCCCACAGTGGCGAATTCAAGAATTTTCTACAGATGTGTCACTCATTTTCGACCAGTCCTATGCATGTGAAAGTCGTAGACGAACTCACGTTAATTTTCATGATTCAATTCGAAAATAAGTATATACGTGCATCATATATTTTTCTTGTTAGTGTTAGTTAATTTTGCGCTTGCAAAAAATAATAAAGAAAATACAAAATATTAAAGAAAATAATTTTTTTTTACGTGGATGTTATAGTTATATTAATTGATTTGTGTTGTGTAATAAATGAGTTAACGTTGTCGATGGCTTTATGTAACCAATGCTACATAAAGTCAATTAAGTTTGTGTTTGAGTTGGGACCCAGTCAAAACTTAAGGAGTGAAGTGTTTTTTTTTTTACCCATTGACACATAAAGAGACAAGAATGCTAGCGCCAAGACTCAGTTTGGGAGCACGGCTCTCTACCACCTGAACAATTGATGCCTTGATCCCGATCCAAAATAAAAAATAAAAAATTGTGTGGCTCATGATCCTTGATCTAAGTCCTTCCTCCGTTGGTTGGTGAGTTGGCTAGCCTCTCTGTCCGCTCTGCAAAATGAATGCATGACTAAAGACCAGGCTGGGGTTTCCCCGGCAAGGCCCTCCGGCGAGAGGATAAGTGTATGCAGAGAAGAAGATAAGAGACTAGAATTTGAGTGTGTGTAGAAGCATGTACCTCTTAGGGTTGCTATCATATGGTATTTATAGAGTCCCCTTAGCTTGTCCTCCAAGTACGAGCACGTGCCTTGCACGGGTCGAGTGACGCCGTTGTGACCTCACTGAATGGATCTGGTAACCGTTTTTGGTGTGAGCTGGCACTGCCCATGTGCGCTCATGATTATCCTCCAGTGTAACCGTTTATGCATGTGGGAAACGGATACATGTCCACGGGTGGTCGAGCCCCACTATTAGCCGAGCCCTGCTCTTGGCCGAGCCTAGTGTTGTTCACGTATAGCTGTCCTTTGTCAGGACCGCCTATGAGGGTGGCCGAGGGTGGTATATCATCGGCGAAGGCCGAAGGCCGAACCTAAGATGATCATGAATAAGAAAGCGACGGGCTTTGACTAGGCGCCGAGAATAGCTTCAGGTTCAGCTGGAGTGTAACATCACCCGACTGGTGCGAACTGTGTTCGGCCTACCACAATAGCCCCTCAATCTCTGCCGACGCCAAGCGCGAGGTAGGGATCGATACTGAGCTTTGGCCGAACATGATGAATGCCGAATGTGAATCCTTGTCAGTGGAAATCAAGCCGAACCTAACCCATATTTTCCCATGCAAAGAGCCCAATCGTCAGAGGCGCCCCCCAACGAGAGAACGCCAAGTGTCACTATGTGGCTGGGTACGGCTGGTGAAAGGATGGTTGGCGTGGGCGAAGCTCTGCGGGCTGTCATATCGCTGCCACGTGTCAAAACCTGGTTGGATGCTGGTTCGGCGGTGTACCGCTGGGCGGGAAACTCAAAACCCTAACCCTCCCCCTGTATAAAGGGCAGCACGAGGAGAGAAAAAGGTTACAAACTCTCTCTCGCTCTAAACCTCCATTGTCAGAGCTTCATTCCGCGCCCGTTCATCTTCTGGCTTTGATTTGCAGCAGATTCGCCACCAGATCTCGTTGAAAATCACAGGTATGAGTTTGTTTTTAACCTCTCTATAAGTTTCTGCAGTTTTTTGCACGCTTCTTCTTATTTGCCTACACCACCTTTCGCCAGACTAGGTCGTCAGGCTTGAACTTCTTGATGCGCACGCTGCAGTTGTACCCTTTGGCCACTTGCTGTTGGTAGTCGGCCAGTTTTATCCGAGCGCAATCACGCTTCCCTTCGGCGAGCACAAGCTCCTGTGCAACAGCTTTATCGTTTGTCTGTGGGGCAAACGTCTCAGTACAGAAAGTAGGGAACTTATACTCCAATGGGATGACGGCCTCCATGTCGAAAGCCAATGAGAAAGAGGTTCGGCCCGTAGAACGGCGTGGTGTAAAACGGTAGGCCCATAAAACTCTTGGGAGCTCCTCTGCCCATTTGCCACGTTTGGTCTTTAAGCGACGCCTTATCCCAACACAGACAGTCTTGTTCGAGGCTTTGGCTTGGCCGTTCCCTTGAGGGTATGCTGGAGTAGAGTTGAAGAAGCGGATGCCGAACTCCTCCAGGAGGCTGGAGAGACCGTTTCCAACAAATTGAGTGCCGTTGTTAGATACGATGGCGTATGGAACGCCGAATCTCGTAATGATATTTCGCCAGACAAATCGTCGAACGTCGGCCTCGATTGTGGTCACCAAGGGTTCGGACTCCACCCATTTGGAGAAGTAATCAGTTGCCGTGATCAGGAACTTGAAACCTCCATGAGCGGTTGGGAGCTTCCCGACAATGTCAAGCCCCCATTGGGCAAAAGGCCATGGACTGGTTATGGGGGAGAGGTTCTGGGCGGGCTGCTTTGGGATTGGGGAAAACAGCTAGCATGGTCGGCATTTGCGGACGACTTCTTCACAATCTTTCTTCATATTCTTCTAGAAATAGCCCTGACTTAGTGCACGTTGGCAGAGGGAACGTCTGCCAGAGTGGCAGCTGCAGCTGCCTAAGTGAAGCTTGTTGAGAATCACAGGTACTTGCGTATGGTGGACGACGAGTAGGTATGGCCCAGAGATGGATTTTCGGTAGAGTTGGCCGCTGTCGGATAACCAGTAGTAGGCAGCCTTATTCTGGATTCTGTAGGCTTCCTTCTTGTCGTCAGGTAGAGTGTTGTTTCTGAGGAAGTCCATGATCTCGTCCATCCAGCTCGGGCCGAGCTCAATGTTCAGCACTTCGGGAGGGGCATCAAAGCTCGGGTGATCAGTACAACCGAAGTTGATAGTTCAGAATTCTGAGGCTTTCGAGGCCGAGGCTAAACCAGCAAGTGCGTCAGCGTGCTCGTTGTGTTCTCGGCTGATTTGCTCGATCTTGAAATGCTTGAACTTGGCGATGAGTTCTGCTGCTGTTGCCTGATACCTCACCATCCTGGGGTCCCTGGCCTCGTAGTCCCCCAATACTTGATTCTCAATGAGTTGAGAGTCGCAGTAAACAACCAGGTCGTCTACGTTCATAGCTAAAGCCGAACGTAGTCCTGCGAGGAAGGCCTCGTACTCAGTTTCGTTGTTGGTGGCGGGGAAGTCGATGCTGATGGAACTTTCATGAAGGGTCCCACAAGGTGAAACTAAGACTACACCCGCACCAGCGCCGTTGCTGTTGGAGGTGCCATCGACGTGAAGTCTCCAGGAGTCTCCTTGGAAGAGTACCCAAGGTTTCGTGGCTTCCGTGGCTTCGGTGACAGCTTCGGGTGGAGATGGTGTGTTGATCTCGACTGTATCATCGGGTGTGAGTTCAGCTATAAAGTCGGCAAGAATTTGGCCTTTGATTGCTGTCCGTGGCTCGAAGTGGATGTCGAAATTCGCAAGTTCGACGGCCCACTTGGAAACTCGATTGGAGAGGTTTGCCTTTCGAAAAAGAGCCTTGAAAGGGTACTCCGTTAAGACGATGATGGTGTGGGATTGGAAATAGGGGAGTAGCTTTCTTGCTGCCGAGACGAGAGCAAGAGCTAACTTTTCCGGGGGGAGATAACGCGTTTGTGCGGGTATGAGTGTTTTACTGGTGAAGTAGATTGGCATATCCTCGGCACCTTGTCTTCGGACTAGAGCAGAGCTGACAGCATGGGCCGAGACTGCCAAGTACAGGTAGAGGGTTTCGAATTCCTCTGGCTTGACCAAGAGTGGTGCCGAGCCCAAGTAAGTTTTGAGCTCGGCCAATGCTTTGTCACAGTCCTCCGTCCACTCGAAGTTGCGCCTGCTTTTCCCTTTCAAGGCGTGAAAAAAGGCGTGGCACTTGTCGGAAGACTTGCTGATGAAACGATTGAGAGCAGCGGCCATGCCTGTGAGCTTTTGAACTTCTTTGACTGTGCGTGGTGGGTGCAGATTTTCCACAGCTTTGATCTGGCTGGGGTCGGCCTCAATGCCGCGTCGATTAACCAAATGGCCAAGGAACTTGCCAGCGCTTACACCGAATGCACACTTTTCCGAGTTGAGGAGGAGTTTATGGAGTTTGAGAACATCAAACACCTCCTTCAGTTCGGTAAGGTGGTTGCCCTCCTTTTGACTTTTGACGACGAGGTCGTCGATGTAGACTTCCAAGATGTGGCCTATCTGCTCATGGAGCATTTTGTATATGGCGCAGTTGAAGGTGGCGCCTGAGTTCTTGAGCCCAAAAGGCATGACTCGGTAGCAGAAAATACCGTGTGGAGTGATGAAGGTCGTTTTCTCCATGTCGTCTGGGTCCATGGCTATCTGATGATATCAGCGATAGGCGTCAAGGAAACTGAACCTACGGTGGCGTCAACCAACTGATCGATCTTTGCAAGTGGGAACCAATCCTTTGGACAGGCATCGTTGAGGTTGGTGTAGTCGACGCAGACGCGCCATTTGCCGTTCTTCTTTTTGACGATTACGGTGTTAGACAGCCAAGTTGGGTACTGCACTTCCTGAATGGCGTTGGCTTCCAACGCTTCCAGCAGGCAATTAACCTCTTCGATGACGGAGTCGGCGTGTTCAGGGGCTGAGCGCCGAGCCTGGACCACTAGTTTGGAATCCTTTTTGATGTTAAGAGAGTGACCGATGAAATTGGGATCCACACTTGGCCTTTCATTGGGCGTCCATGCAAAAACATCCATGTTGTCTTTCAGGAATTGGAACATCTCTTCGCACTCAGCATCTCTGAGGGAAGAGCCGAGCAAAAAGAAACGTGAACCATCTTCGTTGATGGGCATTTGAATCAATTCTTCTTCAGCTTTATCCTCAGCCTTATAACCGACGTCCTCGATGACGGCCATGTCTGGAACTTCAACCCATTGGACTTGCTTGGCTTTGGATGAAGTGTGCAAGGTTGAGACGTAGCATTTTTTGGAAGCGACTTGGTCGCCTCGCAGATCTTCTTGTCAGCCACTGGTGCCAACGAAACGAACGACCTGGTGGTAGGTGGAGGCAATGGCCTGCATGCCGTGCAACTAGGTTCGGCCGAGGAAGGCGTTTCAGGGGCTTGGTGCGTTGACGACGATGAACTCGACGGACACGGTCCTTGATCCGACGACGACAGGAAGGAAGATTTTGCCAAGTGGCCAGACAGGAGCTCCGTTGAATCCGATGAGAGGTACTTCGGTGGATTGTAATGCCGACTCAGGGAGATCAATTTTCTTGAAAAGGTCGTAATACATGACCTCCGCCGAGCTTCCTTGGTCAACGAACACACTTGATGTCGCGCTCGGTGAATGTTATTGTCCACTTGGGCACATCTTGCGGGTATGGACGCGTGGATCCGCACCCGACAGAGAATACCTGTTTGGATGACGAAGCATCAATAAAAAATAAAAATTGATGCCATGTTGGTTTCCTTTTTTGAAAAAAGAAAAATTCAAACTCAAAATACTCATTATTCATACTTTCAAATCATTACTCTTCACTCATTGCTACTATCTCCAATCATTATTCTTATTTTTTTTCCTCTATCTCTCTCCACTCATTATCCATATTTTTAATCATTACTTTCATAAAAAAATTTCTCAAAAACTCATCTAAACACAGCATCAGAGTAACTTCATTAATTTTTGACATATTTTATATAAATTAGTGACTTAGTCTCGGGAGCCCTCTCTTGGGGCTTTATTTTCAGTCGGATCACGTGATCCATCTGTGCCTACATTGGATCCCGGGCAACCCCATCGAAAATGACTTTTGAATTTCAAGCAGTTGTCAAAAAAAAAGAAAAGAAAAGAAGCAGTACTCTCTCTCTCTCTCATACTGTATTTAGAATTCACAGTTGGGAGTGGACTCGTCAGGAATATTACTGTGTCGATAGGGGAATCTGACAAGTCCTTAGTGAATTTTTTTTTTTTTTTTTTTGAAAGGATCAGTCCTTAGTGAAATTGAATCCGAGAAAATCATGTAAAACGTTACCGGGGGCGGGGGTGGGGGTGTAGAAAAGTATTGGGTGCTCTGGTTTCGTGCGGTGTTCAATTATTAAGTGGACCCAATACTTGATTTTTATATTATTGAAGAGGGCTGACTGAGGTTACATTATAGAGTAGTAGTGTGTATGTGATTTAATGGGAGCTAGCTTTCTGTTTGGTTTACTTTTAGTATATTTCGTAGCTAGGGTACTTAGGATAAAGAGGATCATAGATCATACTACTATACTACTATATATATATATATATATAGATCATGCATGTAGGTGTAGGTGTGGACATTGGGTGGTTTTGATTCGGCGCATGCAGCCAATTAAGGCTATATGTCTATGTGAGTGTTTTATTAAACTCTTCGCCTCGTACGTAATAATAGTACTACATGGTAAAGGTTTCCTTAAACTCGACCTTCACCTACAGCTGCTACACCCAGCTGAATTCATCCAAATAGTTAGAGAGAGAGAGAGAGAGAGAGAGAGAGAGAGATTCTAGTACTCTAGGGTCCCGTTTGATAACGGGTTTGAGGGTTGGGATTGGAGTAATAATCCCATGGGACTATTAATACTCCGTTTGGTAACAAAAAAAGGTCCGGACTATTAGTCCGATCGGATTAATAGAGGGGGTATTAGGGGGTATTGCTACACTGACTTGGTATTGAAGGGTATTAATAATCCAATCCCAACTCCTTCACATTACCAATCCCTTCTCTTTACCAATTTCTTCTAACAATCCAATCCCATCATCTAATCCCATCTCAAACAAACATGATATTAATAATCCCATCATCTAATCCCATCCCAAACAAACATACTCATTATCAATCCCTTCTCATTACCAATCCCATCTCCTTACGAATCCCAATCCTAATCCCATCTCCTTACGAATCCCATCCATCTATCTCTGTTATCAAACGAGGCCCTAGAAGTATCACATTATCCGCAACAGTTCATTTTACTTGTTTTCTACTCATTCTGGCTCAAAATAATTTTTTTGTACAACATAGATTTGTTGAACGGTGTAAAAAAATTATTTTAGTAAACACGTTATTTTTTAGTTTAAAAAATTGCACGTACTTTCGTAGGATACCAAAAATGAGATGAAAAGAGTAATAGAGAACAGCAGCTAGCAAGGACGGAACCAAGATTTTACCTTAGTAGTGGCGAAATGTATACTAAAAAAATCTAGTGGAGGCGAAACTATATAAGTTAGGCATAATTTTTTTTTAACATATAATAATTGCATTTTTTAAATTCTTGTCGTGGCGGTCGCTGCCACTAGACCCCCCTGGTCCCATCCTTGGCAGCTAGAAATGGTATCTTGGGTTTAGAGCCTCGTTTACCAGTTTCAAGAGTGTCAGATATATAATTGGGACTCGTTTGTATATGGACATCAAATTTTTTTTCAATATTCCAAGAAAGCACATAATCGGTGTTGAATTAAAAGTTTTATGTTCCGATTTAAATAATGATTAAATATATAACCATGCACGTTGTGAGATATACGTTGTCATGGAGCGGTGTGGTGTTATTAATCACTATCACTAGAAGAAGTACTATTACGGCATTATATAGAGTATTTCTTTAGTATTAATCCTATCAAATTTACTGGACTTGGTCACAGACGCATAGTGATATGACCCTTTTGAAGTGATTATTGGCGATGGGTGAAATTTATCGTTTTAGATGGTCGGGTTAGGAAATGAGAAGAAAATACACAAGTATAAGCTGAAAAGAATCGATTTTAGGTAAACTCAAATTCAAAATGAATAAGCAAATTTATTTTCTCTTCATCAGGTAAGAATGGGCCGGTGAAGAACAGGAGGTTCTGTTTTCAACTTGGAATTAATATTTAATTTTCCTCTGGAGCAATGCAAAGGAGGACCACATAAATAAAACATGTAAACAAATTAATTAACGACGCATGCATTCCTAATTATTGCCATTAAGCCTGTTGGGTGGACAATCTTAGAAACTAAGAAAGGTTTCCCGCTAAGAAAGAATGGAAACTTTTGAAGGTACATCGATCTGTGGTCCCTGTCCAATGCTACAGACCGTTTGCTCTGTCGGCCTGAGATCTTCTGTGTCGAAAATGGTATGCCTCTGTATCGAGTGCATTTGAGCTGTTAGATTGCATGAGTTTATTTATGTTTTCAAATTTTTGTATGATCCAACGGCCAAAAATGCACTCAACACAGAATCACATCATTTTTCGGCACAGAGAATCTCGGGTCCGCTTTGTCATGGGGGATAATAGACCATAACAGAGCCACAGCAAGACCCATGGAGTGAGAGTTATTAGAGACTTTTTAGAGCATCTTCAATCAAGGATGTCAAATGTAACATGGCATGCCAACTGGATGAATTAAAATTTGAACGAGTTCCTACTCATGTATTCAGGTGTTATTTGATATCTCCTCTCTCATGTCAAATTTGACATGTCATCATCAAATGTTTTTTTTTTCATTTTATACTCCACGAAACTTAAATTATACTGACAACATACCTAAATAAGAAGCTTGACATATTGGTTGGAATGACTATTTTAGAAATATTAGATTCTAACATGTCAAATTGCCACATAAGTCTTCAAAAAGATTTGACATTCTCACTTTTGTGAGGATTCCTCCCTGTGAGGATCGTGTGAGGATTCTCATGAGATCAGACCATTCATGGGGCTTTTTCTTGGGAGTTCCGGAAGTAGATGGTGGAATCGGTAATAGGAATTAATAGGAGCGTGTGTAAATTTTTGGTTTTAAAAAAAAACAGAAAAACTCATTTAGAAAATGAAAAAAATTAAAAAAAAGAGAGGAAGAGATTACTTCTGTTGTTCGTTTTTGTTGGTTATGGAAACCTATTTTGCGGTACACTTAACGAAAATTGACTTTTCAAAACTGTCCTTCAAGGAGTATTAATTTTTCTTCTTCTTCTCTAGAATGGTTCCTTAAGTTTAACAAAAATACAAAAAGGAAACAAAAGATTCTACCAATTTTTGATATTTGACTTTCTAAACGGACTCCTAATTAACGTATTACGAGACATATAAACAAAGGAATAGAATAATATATTCTTAGGCTAACATTGAATTTCACATTTTACTAAAATATTGTACTTAAAAGTCTATAGTCTACTAAAATGACGGCCAATGACATGTTTTTGATAATTAATATCCGTCAAGGACATGCTAAGAACATTTGTTAATGCTGAAAATGTCCTTGACGGGTATTAATTATCAAAACACGTCCTGAACTGTCATTTTCCCTAAATACACCGGGGCAGCATTAGTTTTTTCTTTTCTTTTTCCCCCATAATGTATGAGAGGTTAGCGGACAATTTAGTAAGTTAACAACCAAAGGGGTTCGACGTCTCTCCTTTGACTCAAACTTCAGACCTTCCCTTTAAAAGGCAAGGGATACAACCACATGAGCTAAGAGCCACATCCAACATAAGTTAACTTGTGTGTCATGATTCAGAAATACAGACTAGTTCCTTTCCAGTTATTCTATCTATATGGTCCAGTCCTCTCCGATTTTAATATTTTGGGTCCATTTCCTGACCCCAAAAAGTAATTGGAATATCGTTGTTTTATAGAACTAGCCGAGTAGAATATCAATGCCGAAATTAGTTTGATCGAACCTCATTTTTCTATATGCACAAATCGAGTTTGTGCAAAAAAAAAACTATATATACGGTAAAAGTTTCAAATATTTTCGGCTTTCTTTTTTTGTTCTCATACAGAAGCGATTCTTTCATATATGAGATGAAATGAGATCATACTTATTTTGAATGGATATTTTCCTCGACGAGTTTTACAAATGAATGATCCTGATCATTTTTAAGGGTTGGAACATACCCAAAAAAAATTACTCCCTCCATCCCAAATGTTTCTCCAATTTTAAGTTTGGCGTTTAAAATTTTTCATAATGCACTCTCTTTTAAAGAAATTACTCCGTATGCATTAAAAAAAGTGCCTTATCATTTATTGCCACAAACGTGGAGGAGATTCTTGGAAACTCAAAGTCGAGAAATTCCTGGGTGCAAATAGGGTACGGTTGACGTGGTATTCGACACGCACATCCGAACCGTCCAAAAATGTAACTGATGATCCAGATTGAAATACACTTTTTCTTTCATTTCTCCCCCATAAAATTATTCGGCACTTTCAATTCGGACAGTCAATTGTATCTTTAGACAGTCCGATTGTGCGCGTCGGGTACCCCTCATTATACGATATGCAAACAAGAATTTCTAGTAATCCATTTGAACTACAAGTAGTAAAAAACTGGAGCGGCTTGGACCACAACCCAAGCAGAAGGTGTAATTACAGTACAGTACCATCCTCATTAAAGTTATTAACCCACCTCGCTTTTATAACTGTTATTATAGGAGAGAGGGAGAGAGAGAGAGAGAGAGAGAGAGACCTCGCTTTTATAAACTGTTATAGGAGAGAGAGAGAGAGAGAGAGAGAGAGAGTAGGTTCTCTGGCCTGGGTCTGGTCCTGGTCCTGGTCTGGTGAAACTTGGGAGTGAGTGAAAGACAACTAGATAAACCAAAAATACAATAAGACCCAGAAAGAGAGAGAAAATTTGGGTTACGCCGTATGGCCTATATTGTCACCGTTGTGCTGTACTTCAAATTCCCTTGAGGAAGAAAATCAAAAAACACAAAAAAGTGAGCCTTTGATTCCTGTTTTATCCTTCATGGATCCGCTTTTTCCGCTCCCCCGCCAACAGCTCTTTTTAATACCCTTCCTTCTTCACCTATGCCTATCTCACTGCTCCTGAGAAGTCTTAACAAGTAGTATCAGACTCTCCCTTTAATACAGTACTACTTCGGCTTCTGTCATTTTCCTTCTGATTCTTCCTCTCCGCTAGAATCTCCTTTTTCTTCTTTCCATATCCTCCTGCCCTTTCAGATCTCCTTCAAAAAAACAAAAAAGGTTGATCAGAAGTCTAGCCAGATATGGGCAAAGACTGGTTGTACTGGGGCGGCGGCGGCAGCAGCAGCAGCACCAAGACCGGGGGAGGCGGCGGCGGCAGATCCACAAAGAAAGGAAGAGTAGAGGGAAATCACACAGCTTCTGGCTGTATGAATGCTGTCTTTCAACTCTTTGATTTTCACCATTTTCAGTTCCCTTTACACCACCAACGCCAAGTACCGCCGCCTCTCCAGCCTGACTCTTTCCTCCCAGAAAAACCCATCAGAGGTCCCCCTCTCTCTCTACACCATTATAGATTCCATTAATAAATAATATTAATGTTAAAACTATTTTTGTTAATGTCAAAGTCTTAATAAACTTGTATCATGTCTATAGGCAAATGAGGAAAAATTTAGACATGGGTTTTCTAAAAATAATGCAGGAGTAGAAGCACCAAGGAACAGCTTGGAGATGGAGGAGGCCTTCGCTTCATTTCCATCATCAACCATGAAAGGGGTGGAATCTTTCAATATCCCAGTAAGATTCCGACTCTGTTGAGTATTATTTTACTCCAATATCTATATGCCTGATTTATACTTCCCATGGTGTTTTTTTTTTTTTTTTTTTAAGAAGAGATTAGTTCTTGGTTCTGTAAACTAGCACGTAATGATGATGCTATTGGGCGTCCTTTTTAATCTTATCCAACGGTCTTGAAAAAATCCAGATGGGTATCCAAGTCAAAACAAGAACGGACGACTTGTCCTCGGAGTTTAGCACCTCTCCGGGGTCCAAGACTCCGAATCTCGTGGCCAGGCTGATGGGCCTCGATGTTCTTCCTCCAGCTGATACCTGCTCCACCTCGTCGTCGTCCTCGACATGCGTTCGCCCATCGAACTCCCGCCCGCAGATGGGTCAAAGCCGGTCGAGCAGAGTCGGAGCCAGGCATCTTTTGGACACCGACATCATCGGGACCCGTTCCTTGCCGGAGACTCCCAGAATATCGTCCGCCCGGAGGTCAGACGTCGAATACCATCACCGGCTTTCGCTCCAAATCACCAAGGAAAACGCCGGAGCAACCGACGATTTGTCGGCGATGAAGGGAGTTAGGAGGAGAGATCAAGTTCTGAGGCATGAAGATGAGAATTTAAGCCCGGGGGGCAGATATGCAAGGCAGATTGTGAAGCAAGTTAAAGAAAAGGTGAGCAGGAGAGCTGGTCTTGACATAACCAATACCATCAGAAACAGAGAGACCAGAGGAAGAGACCACGATGATGGTGATGATCATGTGGTTTTACTTAAAGTAAGGAAACCATCAAAGGGTCCAGAAATTGCTTGCGATGAATCAAGTCCAAGGCTCAGGAAACAGAATCAAGCGACCACTCACTCTCCAAAACTGACATTGCAGTCCCCGTTATCTTCGTCCGTCGTTAACGGAACTTTACCGCAACTGAGTAAAGTTCCGTTAAAGCAAAAGTCACAACCAGTAGTACTGGTACAGGATCCGGAGTACCAGAAACACAGGAAGACTGCGAGTCATGATCAGGGTCACAGTCCACTGTTCAAAAAGCACCCAGCGAATTCCAACGTGTATCGGAACAAGCAAGAAGAGCCATTTGTTCGGTCCTCGTCGGTGACCAACAGGGCGAATCATTTGGACAAGAAAAGCAAGAAAACTCCCTTGTCTAGCGACCTCCTCAATACCAATGTCCCTACCCTTTTTCCAGTCAAGAAAGACCACCCCTCTTCTTCAGCAGCAAGATTTCCTCAAAAAACGGTATTCAACCTCGATACCGTCTCTCTCTCTCTCTCTCTCTCTCTCTCTCTCCCTTTTTTTGACAGTGTACTGTTATGAATCATTTCCTTCTTTTTGTTTGTTTGTTGGGGGCTTTTTAAAACAGGCACATGGAGGATCTGACGCTGTTCCATCGAAAAGGAGCCCACCGCAGTTATCTAGCAGTACGAGCCAGGTGACGTACAAGCTCCAAGCAAACAAACACACGCCCACCGTCCAAGACCTGATATCCCTCTACAACAGCTCCAACGGCGCCACCAACGGCGGTGGAACGGCGTTTCACTACATCACAAGGATACTCAAACGCGCCGGAATAGACAAAAACGCCCCGTTGTCCTTCGCCCAATGGTACTCGCCGTTGCACCCGCTTAACCCCTCTCTCTTCAACCACCTCGAAATATCATTCCCCATTCCCACCACCACCGCCGGTGCCACCACATTATTAATCGACTCTCACTTGAAGCATCGGTGCATTCGGAAGCTAATCTTTCAACTAGTGGACGAAATCCTGGTGGAGATTTTGAAGCCTTACGTGAGTTTAAACCCATGGGGATCTTGGGTTTGGTTCGGTCATTCGATTCATGGGTCGGAGTTAATCGAGAAAATATGCGTGAAAATCAGAAGCTTCCCGTCGGCGGATTGCCGGGTGCTGGAAGACATCGACGCGCTAATCGAGAATGATTTGGGTAGGTCAGAGCTGAGAGGAGCGGTGGCGTTGGAAGAGGAAGGGGAGGCCATAGTTGCGGAGCTTGAGGAGGACCTTGTGGAGTCACTAGTGCATGAAATAACCATGGGAGTACTCTAAGTGTTTGGGACGGCGAACAAGGGCTGACGTGGGTCACGTGGGCACACGTAATGGGATACTGTTCGTCGGGGTGGTGGGGCCGGCTTTACCTAGATTAGGGGACTTTGTAGTTTAGAGGTTACACGTCGGATTTGTGAAGAAGTGTGGGGCACACTGCCGCCACGTCTCCTTTTCTACCATACATGTGGCAGGTTTCAAAAATAAAATGTATGAGGCTCCTCCGTCGGCACGATGTGTGATAGGAAACGAGCCTGAGGCACCACGTAACGGTGCCCATAGGTATTGAATAATCTTTCGTGACAACGAGCTCCCAATCATTGGTCATCATAGGTTGAGGAGTGGGATTCTTCTGAAATCTCTTTGTAAATATATTCACCTTATTTTTTGTTTTCTAGATTAGCTAGATACCATCATCCTTTATTAAGTGACGGGTTTAATTGTGTATCTTATGCTAAGTGCTAGCTGATTTCTCGTGATAATTTTCTTCCATGTATTGATGTGACAAAAAAACTACTGCACCTAGTTCCTCCATATATACTTCCTCCGTCTTCAACGGTTGGTTCTTCTTTTTGTCGAAGAAAACGTCCAATTGGGAATTTAATGGGTAGAAGTTGATGGCTCTACTCTTTTATCGTTCCTTTTCAAATTAATAGAATTAAGAAAACAAAATCCTCAAAATGCTTTGATGATATGTCCTTAATTTTCTTTTCATGGGTGATAAGAAAAAGTAAATAGACATGTATAATGATGTTCTCTTAATTAATTATAACATTCAAAAGGAGTCGGCAATTAGAAACAAATGAAGTAACATTTCAGAGCAAATGCATGTCCCAAATAAACTAAGCTCAATAGAGATGGGTATGGGAAAGAGCGTCAAATTTAATTAGATGTAGCTAGGACGAATATTTTACAAGATACTATAGTAATGAACAAACAAATGCTAGTTAGTGGACGATGGATTTATGATTGTTTTTCAAGATTAGTCGAAGTGTGCTTTAGCTCATCCAGACACTTTGTTATAAAAAAAAAAATGGCCAAACAACAATATCATGGGAGCTAAATGGAATCTGGCTAGTAAACATTCAAGTACAAAAATAGTACTCCACCCAAAAGTGCTAGGGTAAGAGGAGAAAAAAGAGTTTCAATTCGAACCGTCTAAAAATGTATTGGACGGTTTGAATATGCTGAGCGAGTACCATGTGAGATATACCACCCCGAAAATTTCTCATGAGAGACAACATAAACGTGTGTTTGAATCAAACAAATAGTCCGAAGCCTATATCTAGAATGAGGAGCCGAACTAGGGCCTAGTTCTGATTATTCTGAATGACAACTAGTACTACTCCATTTTGTATAATCTGCGACAACTTCGTACAAGGAAACATATAATTAAACGGTTATCGGAAGGAGGTAGCTGGCTAGGATTTGGGCATGTAACTTGTAATGGAAGCATGATTAAATAAATGAATAAAAACATTAGTAGTTACGATGGAAGAGACACATTAATAAGGAATCAAACAAGACCCAATCGAATAGATTCCTAGTTATGGAAAAGTGAGAATATAAATACTCAATACTAGAGCTGACAAAACCCAGGGAAAATAATGGTCCAGGATGTGTTTTGATAATTAATACCCGTCAAGAACATACTGAGAATATTTATTAATGCTGAAAAATTTTCTTGACGGGTATTAATTATCAAAATACGAACTTAGCCGTCATTTTCCCCAAAACCTACCGTTAAAATAAAGTACCATAGGTTTTTGGGCCTAGTTGATCCAACTTTTTTTTAAAAAGTGGAACACCCCCCTCAATACTAGAGCTAACAAAACTTAGGAAAAATGAGGGCCCAAGACATGTTTTGATAATTAATATATATCAAGGACATGCTGAGCACATTTGTTAACGCTGAAAATGTCCTAGGCGAATATTAATTTAATTATCAAAACAAGCACGTCCTTGGCCGTCATTTTCGCGAAAACCTACTGTTAAAATAAAGTACCGTAGGTTTTGGGCCTGTTAAAATAAATTAATTTTTAACCTCCTTTTCTTTCTAGGTAATTGATTTTCACTTCTTCTTTTTTTACCATTTGCATTACTTATTCTTCTTTTTATTCTTGTGAATTTAATATGATACTCTGTGTACATATGATGGAGTAAATTTGAACTATTGCACATGAATAATGATGAAAAAAAAGCTCAGATATAAACAAAGGGACCAGTTTAAAATAGAAACAATAAAGGGTAAGATAAGGATCTGGAGATCTTAGTCCTCCCCTGATCCCCAATAAGAAATCCTTCTCCATCCCCGCCTTCATACCTAAAAGAGGTATTGGACAACTCACCATACTCGGCTCATATTCGGGTAAATCCATATGCAAACAGCTTGAACAAGAAAGAAAGAAATGATCTAAACAAAAAAAAAGGGTTCATGTATGCTTCAATAATACTGCTATCTATATTGTTAAACAGAGCGGAAAATGTATAAGCATACAATCAAAGCAACATTCAGCAATTCTTTACACTGCTTGTCGTTGAAAGTGAAGTGGCGTCCTTTGTTGTTGCATATATATAATGTAAAGTAGAACAATTCTGGGGGGCTTTAGCTAATTAAGCAAACCTATGGTTTAATTGGTTGGGCACAAGATAACTCTCTCAGCATTTTAATGGTTTGAAAACGTGGCGCAGGGCGAAGTCTAGCCCGTTTCCTCCCAAGCCGGAAAGATTTGTAATTCTTAAAACAATAATCCATCTTCGTGTACTTGATTTATCTAATTTGTCTAGATAAAAAAAAAAAAAATCATATGCATAACAAAGTAGAGACATAACTTTGAAAAAATTGAGAAAATAGTAGATCAACAGAACACTCTGAACCGTTTAGCCAGCCTGTTTGTGAGATCTTCCAGGGCTCTCTATGATGATTGGGACCATTCATTGTATGAATCTCTTCAAGAACATTAGCTACTCCAAAAATCATATTCATCATACTATATCAACTGGTCACATTTATGTCAAAAGAGTAATTTTTAAAACATTGAATCGAAAAAATTTTAAGCATCATAGACAATAGACATGTTTTGAAAGCAAATCAAACTATATCAATTAATATAATTCTAACTGCGACTGATATTTCTGACAAGATTCAAAAAGTGAATGGTCTCAATCATTCAAATATGTCCGAGAAAGACCCACAAGCAAGCCGGACTCGACGGTCAAAGACAGTGAAGAGGAATTTTCTCCACCCTTGGAGAGGCCGGAGAGGATATTCGTCCGTAATTGGACTGTAATTAGTTTAGTCCCAAACTATCTCACAGTATAACCCAAACGATAGGTGCCAGTGACGTAGAGAAGAACAAGATGATGGGCTGCCAAAATTTTGGGATCCGGAGACGCTACCAAGCAATCCCTGCCAAGCGGATGCACTTGGTGCAGGGCGCATCCAGACTGTCCAAAAGTGTTTTCAGTAATCCGGATTAAAAAAACCTCTCTGAAAGAGTTAAACTCTTCCCTGGAAGAATTTATTTTCAATCCGGACCATCGATTATCGAGATGAGCGATCTCGATGCACAAAAACCGCTGCATGCTTGACAGCATTCCCGGGTCCAAATTTTGGGAGAGAGAAATTGAGAAAGAGAGAGGTTACATGTGTCACGTGATGGCTTGCATGATCCATGGGATGCAAACGTCATCAGTCTTAATAAACCGGGCTGACCAACTTCTCTGTACCTAAACCCCACAATAAAATAATTTCAAGACAAAATAAATTACTACTACTACTAAAATTGCACAATTTTTCCAGAGAACTACTACTGGAGTACTACTACTATATTGGGAAAACCCCAAGCGGGAAATTCAAATGCATGCACTGGCAACATAAATGGAAATGAAATGCAGATGCGAATGAAATGCAGTCAAGTAGACCACATGATGGGTGATGGTCTCATTCATATACTGTTGTTGTACATGGGTTGCAATTATGTTTGGTTTGCCCTCAGACTCCGACCATTTTTAATGTTGCTTGTGGTTTCAACTGGTGCCGAAAGGCTTGCTAGCTGCTGCATGTATTAAGTAAGTACAGCATAGTGTCTTTTACTTTTACTTTTTTTTTTTTTTTAAACCTGTTTGCGATCAAACAGCATCTGTGTTTCCATCAGGGGTTCTTAAATTATAAGCAAAAATTGGTGAAGAAATTGTGAGAGATGTGACCCTTGTGTTTAGGGCTTGTCCTGGATGTTGGTTTCCGATGAAGGATATTTATATGGGAAATTGATGAATGAATATGCACATTTGGCAAGACAAACGGAATCTATCCCAACTCTCTGCACATTGGTATTTCAGGGTTTCTTTTTCTGTGTTTTGGTAGGGTTGGTGAGAGCTTTTACTCCGCGTAGCATGAAAATGGAGGAATAATATTATCCGCAATGAAAGTTTTTTGAGGCATGGGTTTCTAACATAACATCAAAATGGAGGAATAATATCCGCCGCGAAAGTTGGAGTCATTGATTTCTGATTTACTACTACTACTACTGGTACTATTTTTCAACTAGTAATGCTGCAAGAAACAGAATTTATATGTGAAACTACAATACAAAAAGCAGCAGAGTGAATGTTGCGCGGCAAGTGAAAGGAATGGAGCCGCCTATGGTAAAGTCTACACCAACTAAATAATGCAACACAAGTTCATGTTCCCACAAACGAAAGAATAACGAGATGACAAACCACGATAGTGTTGGTAATAAGAGCTCGCGAAGAAAAAGAAAAAAGAAAAACTAACGAGAGACTTCATGCAAATATTCAAACCGTAAACAAGTACGGAGTTTCAAGCTAGCCTAGTGATCGGTGGATTAACTACGGAATATCAAAGTGAAGTTCAATGTCCCAACCAACCTGCTAGCCCTTTCACTCCTCCCACATACATAACTATGATGATTTTCATCAGACCATAAGAGAAAGGTGAGAAAAGACAATAAGTAGTCCAAATCGCTAGTGAACCCAACTCAGGAATTTGCATGAAGAAAGGATAGTTTCTGAACGCACTCAACAGATGTGGGACTATCAAGGTCCTAACAATAAGACCACCCAAATATCTCTACAGTTGTGATCCAAAACAAAACAATGGAGGACCCGCACCGCAACTACCTTTCCTGTTGTCAATTCAGGGCTTTCTAGCATAATTCAGTTTTTGGTGGCGTACAATGTCCAGAGTCCTATCAAATCGGTTAAAAAACACGTGGCCCGGTACTTCACAGAGGTACCATCACCTAAATGCGCCGGACATTAATATCCCTTTCACCATGCCAGTGAATTTGTGCCAATTAGAGACTGTACTCACAGGCACTAGATGAATCAAAACTGAATGCCCTGCGCGAATACGAAATATCCCAAGAAAATGAAGCTTGGGAGCGTTTATCAGCATTCGAATTTCGAATACACGGTTCTCAATTCCAATGATAGAAAGGTGCAACAATCATCACTGAGATGACAAAACAAAAAGGGTACAGTGTGATGCATGAACATGGGTGAATCAAAGAAACATAATGCAGGAATAGAAGATGTATGTGACATGTAATAATTGAATATTCCAAGAAAACGAAACTTGGAAACTTTTATCAGTGTTCAAATTTCGAATACGCAGTTCTCAATTACCATGATACAAAGGTGCAACAATCATCACTGAGATGACAAAACAAAACTGGTTCAAAATGGAAGATGTGACAATCACTGAATGTCTGAATCAAAGAAACATAATGCAGGAATAGAAGATGTGAAACTGACAAATTATGCGACATGTAAAAAGCATTTTAATCTAAATTGGGCATGATTCCAGAGGCTCAGTGATGTATCAGTTGTAGTAATTTATATTGGTCCCTTGTTAATGTTAACCCAAATCAGACCACCACACTCTCCAGCACCCCAAGCTCTCAACTTTTTCGACCTTCCTAAAAGGAGGTCTAGAACCCATGACCTACCAATATGGCCTCTGGAAATGTCATCCTCAGTGACTACAAATCATTTAAATCTGCTAAACCTTCTTCTGAAAGTTTAAACTACCTTTAGATTGTCTTGAGTGATTTAAACTACCATTGCATTGTTGGAGTTCGTTATTGAAAGCAACTTCATGGATCCATTTCGACCACATTGAAGCAAAAGGTGAAAGGGAAAATGATTAAACGAAATAATGGCCTAGCAGAAGTTACCTTGTGCGTTTTCTTGTCATCGCCATTAAAAACCAATTTGTTGATTGAAAAAGATAAAAAATAACATGTAGACAAGATGTCATCATAAGGGGGTCAGTCAAGTCGTTGCAATACACATTACTCCTATCTGCTCCCCTTAGGAAAGTGCCATGATTGCAATTTAACCTGAAGCTTAATTGAGAGATAACCACTTGTGATGGATACGAAGGATAGAACCTTCGCCCAGAAAATATCATTGCTGGGGCCTTAGAATCTAGTCTAGATTTTAAATAAAGGTGATGGGATTTATGTGCGGCATAATATTTAATTGTTTTAATGACTCCATTCATTTTCTTTTCACCAATTTTTTCCTTTCTTTTTTCTTGTAGCGCGAGAGCTTTTAAGACTTTTTCTTTAAACGGCGAGCTTTTAAGACTTGTTTCATCCATGAAGACAATTCTCCACTAAAGGGCATGATGGAAATTGAACTCTCTATTGGAGGTAAATATTGATGGCATTCAGAGAATCAGAGTTTTTAAGTATTAGAGAGAAACAATGATGATCCCACACACGAAAATACAAAATGACAAGGTAAGATGGTTTGTTGCAATACTCCGTATCGACACTTGATGAATAATGAGACAAATGCTAGAAAGATCATACATCAAATAATAAATTGATGAAAGAATAAATGGACTAACAATGTACCTAGTTGACGAGCTGCTGATAAATCTTTCATCCCATAAACTTAGCATGGAGAATAGATTCCGAAATGGTGCTCTCAAGTTCTACCATCCACATCAAACCCAGCCCCAGTCCAACCTGTTGTTGGTGGTACTCTACCCTTAGGAACAGCTCCTAATCCCTTTCCTCTTCCCTGTATCATAATTTTCTTCTTCCCTTTTCCATCCCCCTCAGCAGAAGGTTGTTGATTGAGATCATTTGCACCTGGAGCATTTCCAGCATTTACGTGGTTGGCTATCTTTTCTGTTCCACCTGGTGCCAATGAGGGGGGCACAGACGAAGCATCCAAAGCAAGGCTATTCTCTATAGGTCCCATTGATTTCCCATCCTAAAAACGGTAAATTTTAGCACTTCTGGATTTACAAATATGCATGAATCAACCTCTTGGAAAATGTTAGTATATGCATGACATGTTGGTAGTGCTGTAGAAACTTTCCATGAGATGAAGCAAGTACTTCAGTTTGGCTGTCATATGACAATCTTCCAGCCTAATAACTAGGGATTGCCTCTACATCAAATAAAGGCAACAGCTTGAGATAGTGGGTTCGGAGGAGATTTCTGCCTCAATCATAAACAAAAAGCTTGAACTACAGAAGCAACAGGGCACAAAATTAAGCCGTAAGCTGGAGCCAGAGATGAAGCAAGGAAACACCCAAACGGGCCGAACCTGATAACGGCCCAAGCGCCCAACGATGGATGTTTATTACATTATGCCCGTGAATAGCTGAGGAAACTAAGTCCTCAAGGAAGCTACTTGGGGCTAAAGAGACTATATCCCAAGCGACTTTATGATCAGCAATCTAGACATAATTAAAACCTAAAAATGATCAAGCCCGACCAACAAATATACGGAGTAGAATGCTGTACCAACTTTACAATGAAAAAGGCATTAATCCAATCAAGTTATCAACTTTTGAACGACACAAAGTTCATAAAATACCGGTCAATAGGCAAACTGAACAAAATCGACCCCCTCTATTGATTTCCCTTCTACAGAAACCACAACCACCGCCCTCTTGCAGTCACACCAGTCTTGCCAATTGCCATTGATCACAACAGTTACAGCATACCAAAACCACCAAAAAGAAGTAAAACTACACTCTTGTACAAAGAGGCCTAAACAAATGAGGGGGGTTAAGAGACAGTGTGTGCCCGGGTTACTATTGCAATGGTAAAGATATTGTCCAGAAATTATCACCAAACTGCTTGAATTTTTATCACTTTAAGTTTGTGGACAATAATATTTATGCATGTAGCATCTCAATAAAACTTTGATTTCAGTTCCACATCTATATTGACGCTGATAATGCCACTTTATTAGTGGGACATTTTTACCCTTCAAGTCTTCTCACTCTGTGCTTTTGCTCACTCTCTCGCTCTCTTTCTGTGTGTAATACTCTCTCACCAGTGCCAATAGCCGCCCAAACTCATCTCGGCGTATACCACTTTCGAAAATTTACAACAGCTACATCGCCAAAGTTGGAGCTTCACCACAGCCAACCTCTATGCCCCCCTCCTCATCTCAATTTCCATCAACTCCGTTCTCAACCTCTACCCTGTTCTCTCTCTCTCTCTCTCTCTCTCTCTCTCTCTCCAAGTCACAGTATATTCCAAATTCATTATAAAGAAAGAATACTTGAAATCTCTTATAAACCCTTGCTTTAGTACTGTACTTGTCTAAGATCACTATTTGTCTATCTAAAATAGCGAGAATACAAAGATTCCAAATCTCTCGAGTATACCTTTGCTTTACTCTGTGTGTGTGTGTGTGTGTTCGGTTCTTACCAATCACGACCAAATAATAAACCCAAAAGCAAACCTAATTTAAGGTGTGATGCTAGCAGTAACGCACCACAATAGACAAGTACGGAGTAACATTTTATGATTTTGATTTTTGTGTGTTGTTATATCGAGAGGCCGTCGTTTTCTTCTTTGTATTAGCATAGGAACGTGCTGACGGGGTTTCAAAGGTAAATGAAACAGATAAAAATCAACGTTTGACAGATTTACTGGCGGAGGTGAAGCCCTAACAATGTGACTAGATGGGACTGTGGAGAAGGATAGGAGCTAAACGGAGATAAAAAGAGGGCGAGGGACCATAGGTGTATGGGATAAAAGGAGAGAAGAGGTGAGAACCAGAGTGGGTTGTTTTGCCAATTTAATCCATTATTTCAAGGGAGGGTGGGATTTCTGGAAAGAGGCAGAATAAAACAGAAGTTTGGTGGGGGTAAAACAGGCAAATAGGAGAAATATCCGTGGCACTGTACAAAAGTGCTCTGGCATTAACACCACCCTTTGTTCAGGCGTTCTTATCATCACCTTCATCAGCCAAAGAAAACAACAGCAAGCTTCAAATCCTCAGATACATACGTCTCTTGAAAACCTAGAATCAATTTAGTGGCAAAAAAACCTGCTCATCACCTCAACAGAACAACAATAAACGTGCTTCCTTAAACCTTATAAAACAACAAAATTGCATCTATAACCTTGCTTCCTTATAAACATTCACGACTATATGTACTTTGTTTGCAAAGGAAAAAACAGGCTGGCTTATAAAGATGACAAAGTGTGCTTAATTGTCCATCTCAAATAAGGAAAATTAACAAGGTGATACGACATGATCAATGGGAAGAACTACTGCTAATATCATGGTTCTATGTTGAATGTTAGCATCTCCATAGCCGCACTAACATTTACCAGCGGAATACCGTTTTGGGGATCACAAGGACATACCTTAGGCCAAAAATACCATATCACAATGCACTAGAAACTTTTGAAGATGAGATGACCAAATAAAGATAATCTTTCCTGTTGACAGATACAAAAGCAAATGGAAGGACTTACATAAGAGACAGAAATGGATGATCTGCTCGGGTTCAAAGCTTCTAGTCGCCTTTTCAACTCCTCCAGTCTAGCAAACTGAGTGTTGCTGCTTTCTTGAACCTATAAAAGACCACTTCTGTAAGAAAGTAATTATAAAGTGATACTTCAACTTCCACATTCCACAAACATTTACCAGATTGTTTAAGTCTTTGCATAGCTTCTCTTTAATAGCTTCCTCATCCTTTACAGCCTTGGATGCCGCCTCCCAAGTCTGAGATGAGCAGCTGAGCATTGATAGGATAAAAGAAGGAAAAATTGGTGCGAAAGAAAAACATGCAATAACAACATTAACTCCCCATGCGGAATGGAAGCTATAATTCTAAATACTAGTTGCAAAAACTAACTAGAGGAAGGACAATTTCATGTAGATCAAGAAGCTTAGAGCCGTTTTTCAAACTTAAACAGATGCAAAGAAACATCTGTCTGTTTCTTTTTTCCCCAAACTGATCAGTTCATTACGGCTCCCAAATCAGGAAACCTAAGTTGACTTGCCTCTGAATGGTGAAAATAGACATATATAATTACAAAAAGGAACTAATATTAGCCATTACACAATAAGTTCATGAAATTTTCATTCATAAGTCACTAAAAAGTAAAAACTAATTTCTTTTGATAAGAGTTTCTCATCCATACACCCAACAATCAGCCCAAATCTGATTCAGACCCAGGTGGCATGAGACACGACTAAACGGAAAATCATACATTTTAAGAAATATTAAGTAGTAAGTTTTACAAGATTTTTTGGCCCCAACACATGCTTATGTTTTACTCCTCGCTAATATTAAGGTGTATGAGCCATGAGGAATCATCTGACAGAAATCTTCATACAAACTCCTAACAGCTGAAAACTTTGACACAAAAATTGCTTACGTTTATTGTGCATGGAGCTGGGAAGCAAAGCACTGCAAATGCTGCTAGCTTCAGCCATACTTGACTGAAAATGACAGCAATGCTAGTTTATTCAAAAGAGGCCTCGTAAAATCACCACATACATAAAGGTAAAATAGAATCAATGATACATTTTCCTCATGGATACAGAAATAATACTATCAATAACAAGCTATCACAACAGTTTCGAGATATGTTTTAGCCTTCCGGCATAGAGCTCTACACATGTTTGCACGTGGCAGCCACAGCTGAAAAAGTTTCCAAGAAGCAGCATATATAGGACACAGGAGATAAATGTTCTTAGTACTCATATAAGAGGATGAAAGGAGTATTCAAAGGAGTGATGGAAAAAAGGAGTTAAGGAAACAAGATGAAAAAATGAATTAGGAGGGGAAACCTTTCGTGCTTGTTCTTCATTCAGCTTTGCAACACGGATTCTCTCAGTTGACATTTCAATTTTCTTCCTCATATGTTCAAGTGCTTTGGTAGATGCCATACAAGAGAACGACGACAATGGTCACTTAACTCTACATATGGTGATTTGTGCTTGTGCGTGCTGTGTGTGGGGAGGTGAGAGTGTGTGTGTGTCTTTGAGAGAGAGAGAGAGAGAGAGATTTCACACAATTCTAGTCGGGGAAGATAATGATCCAACCTGCTTTTTTTGGTCCAGCAATGAGTTTCATATCCAATGTAAGATTCTCCAGCTCACGCTCAACATCACGGATTTTGGAATAATTCTCTTCAATGTATCTAGGAGAATTATCAGAAGAGCCATAAATTGTTTAAGCATAGAAGCTTCTACATCACAGAATCAAAAGGCAGACAAGTTAAGGTAATCTCAGGAATAATGATCCTTCCTATCTTGCTTTCAACATATTTAAATCCTGATTAATCATTTGATTTCTCACTAATCATTTCTTTGCTTTTCACCCCTAATTGCCAAACTGGCAAATTAAATATCACATAAGATGTCTTAAATCTGAAGTACTTGAAATCTAATTGCGAGAATAAGAAATTCTCCCTCACATCCATGTGAGAGGCTAGAAATTTCCTTGGTGTCAAATGTGAGAGCTTCTTCTCTTCGACATCAGAAAAAAGAAGCAGCAAGAATCAAATTGTCTAATCTTCTTAATTGGTTGGGCACATCTCCCTTCATTGTATCCTTACCATAACCGTTCGCAAAAAGTACGTTAGGACAAATAGAAGAGTACATGCAACACTAGCTAGAGTTGAGGGTTCTCATCATATCTCAAGACAATTTGAGACTAACCAGCTTCAAATGAAGACAATCCTACTTACTATGACAGAGACATATGGCGTATTAATTGCACCCCGATCTACGAAAGGTACACCCAACTCCTGTTGCAGCCACTGTGAAGTCACGGTTTTTGACGCCCCTTCCTATGCTTTTCATCAAGCCAATTAAAGGAAACCACATTTGTGGCTTTGTACTCTCCCTAGCTTGCCACTATATGAGCTGGCCTTTATGGCTCAAACTTCCTATAAAAAGCATGTCTCCACATTCAGGCCATGAAGAAAAGGGCATATTCCATATACAGATTATAGATCCCTCTAAAGCCCGCTCAGCCTACATCATCACATTCTCCACAGGAAGATAACCTCATCTGTTAGCAACGACAACATCAAGCATAGGTAAGGGGACAGAGTATGGGTTATGGGAAAAACCTAAGAATATAGGGTATGGGTACGTCGAGGGTACACCAATATTTTTTGTATTTCTAGCATGCTATAGAAAAACATGGCCTTACCATTCATGGATGTCCCACCTCTACTTATTGAACTTATACTTTCCATATTGAATTTTTTCCCCTCTTTTTTGTGTGGGTACTTCAAATTAGTTATTTTGCAAATATGAAACTATTGTAAGTAAAGATAAATATATATATATATTATATATATATATATATATATATATATATATATATAATAAGAATGGGAGGGAAAAAATAGTTGATAATGTTAACAATTAAGTATCTAGTACATAAAAATTATAAATAAATAAATAAGAGAACTGGTGTACCAGTGTTGTACCCATCCACGTACCCCGTATTGATTGCGTCCCGGCGCCGTACCAGATACCAAAACGTAGCTAATACGTTTCTGGCTTATTGGGTACGTATTTTGACGTACCTGTATATGGTACTCATACGGCAACATTTATGGAGCACCTGTGCTTTGTAGGGCATGCTTTGCACCTCCAAAATGACGAACACATCCTTCCACAATTGCAGTAGTTGTGGCGTCTTACGATTTTGACTTTACAACAAGTGGTTAACATCTCATTGTCAGGCCAATGAGAAAGATGCACCTATCCCTTTGCCTTCACTTGTGCATGTAACCAGGTGAGGAACCCTCTGTAACAGACCCCCAGTATTAGAGACTCCACATTCATGAAGTCATATACCGCATACACGCATCTCTAAAACTTCCATTCTAAGGCAAGGCCATCTTGCTTTCATCTAGCTCATCTCCACTGACCTATTGCCATTTTACAGATCAGAATTCTTACCAGAAGGCTCCTTCCTTCAGCCTACTCAGTCTTCACTGCCCACAACAACTCCTACAGTAAAGCTACCTATTCCGACTACTCTTCAAGTTAGTACTGCATAGATATCACTCTTATTTGTTTGGCCAAACGTTCATCAATATTCTCTCTCTTGAGGAGACTTTTCACCCACCAGTTGTTTGTACATACTACATAGAGAAAACTAATTCATACAATCTGTATATCTTACTAAGAAGCAGACTCTTTTCGACTACCCCAACTAGTTGTCTCATGTTCACTTAAAATTTATCCTCCATCACTTGCACACACAAATTCATGACGCAACCTTATGAAGGTCCCTTAATAACTAAGCAAGCAGAACAACTAATACGCCACAAACAGTGCATGAAGCAATTCCATTGTGCAATTTGCACAATGGAGGCTGGATAGTTTTAGATGAAAAGCTACACATAAATCGGGTGTGGAATCAATTGTCCATTCACAATTAAATTAGAATCATAGAATGTCATGAACTCTGTTAAAGAGTCCAACTCAACACCAATTGGCAATGAGTAGAAAGGCCGTCTAGGGTCATATACTAGTTTTGGAGGTTATAATTAACCAATGTGGGATAAGCTCTAACACTCCCCGCACGTGCGATCCACACGGGGTGAGGTAAACAAGGGATCCATAACATTGAAATCGTAACGAAACAAAGTGCATTGGCACAAACAACGGGGTAATCAGTCAAGAGAGTCTGTGTTAAAAAGCCTCCGAAAGTCCAGCCCGTTACCATGTCAAAGTATCCAACTCAAAAACAATGGGCCATTGGGAGGCTACCAGGCTCATATACTAGTTTTAGAGGTTGTAATAATTAACCAACGTGGGGCAAGCTCTAACAAATTCAAGTCAAAATGACTTGTGTAAATAAAAATAAAAAAGAAGCAAAAAAAAAAAAAGATCCAGTACAATGGAGGAGCAGAATTCAAACTTACTTCTTCAGCTGAAGCTGCTCTTGCTCAATTATCTGAAAAAACAGAAGGAAAATCAAAATTGTCACAGAGAGAGAGAGAGAGAGAGAGAGAGAGAGAGAGAGAGACCTTTTCGGTGAGGGCGATGACAGGGGCTTCCCGTGCAAGGCCATCGGGTCCGATCTCTGGAAGCAACCAAGTGTTGTTGGTCGCCATTTCCTCGACTGCCCAAATACCAATTGGCGCTGCTGATCTCACCGGCGATCAGTTTTTAACCATCTTCGGCGGTGAACCTTTGTATGTACATTACAGTCTACAGCTCACTCACGTTGGTTACAGCTCACTCACGTTGGTAACGAACCGCGGATCGGGCCGACCGGTGGGCCGTTTGTGGATCCACTTTTTGGACACCGACATGATTCCAATTAGAGCATTTCCATTGTAATAAGTAAATGAGTGCGAATAAATAAACTTAACAACAATGTTCGACAACCACTGTCCAGTGCAGTTGGTATGTCATATCTCCCTTATGAGAAAGGCCCTGAGTTCGACTCCTACTGGAGCACCCAAGCTATGGATAGCTTCTGGACCCCGTGCTAATCCTAACACCCCCTACTAACCCCCGCTGATGTATGACGAATGAAAAAAAAAAAACAATGTTCAATAACTACCTCACATTATAATAAGCAAAGTTATAAGTCTTTTAGTAAATAATCAAATTCCATTCATTCCATAACCAAACTTAACAACTTTTACTAATAACCAAAACTCGATAACCAAACCTATTATCAAACTCAATAACTCAAAAACACCCCACATTGGAATCGTCTCATAGAGACGAATAATTTGGTGTGGTCGGGTGCGTGATTGGAACTCGTTTGCAATTGGACATGGGTGTATTGTGTATCGTGGGTTTTTGTGTGTGTTAGGGATGCAAAAATAACCAATGTGGAGCTAGAGATTGTTAAATTTGATTATGAACTAAATGAATAATCAAATACTGAAGTGGCACATTTTGATTATTGATTTTGATTATTCCCATTGCGGATGCTCTTAGTAGTAGTTTTCATTTGGGAAAATGACGGTCCAGAACGTGTTTTGATAATTAATATCCGCCAATGACAAGTTAAGAATATTTATTAATGCTGAAAATGTCCTTGGAGGGTATTAATTATCAAAACAAACTTAAGTCATAATTCTTGAAGGTTTGAAAACTTATGTTTTCATCTTAAAATTTAAATAATATCCATTTAGCCCTTAATAATTTTTTACATTTTAATAGAGCCGCTGCGCGGACCAATAGTACAGAATTTTAGGACCTTAAACTAACTTTTTAGGTTAGTTTTTCATCGCGAATAATATTGTCATGATTCTGGATGACTTTGCTATAATTTCTATATTTGTCATGATTAAAGGTGTTTTAGGTATTATTTAAATTTTAAGATGTCGACTTAAGTATTCAAATCTAGTAGGATAGACACCTAAATAAGTCTATGAAACATGGCTATTTAATTTCTTCTTTCATTTTTTACCAGTCTATAGGATTAGGGGTAAGTATCTAGCAAAATTTAAAGAAAATTGATTTTCACACTCCCTATTTTGACTATGGGACTTATTTTCTTGTCTTTTCGTGGAAAAAAAAAATCACACATAAACTTCACTAAAAAATAAAAAATAGAGTGTCATAATCAAAAGAGAGTGTCAAAATTATTTCCCATTTTAAAATTGATTAAGCATCGATAACAAAGGTCATAAATTATGTGCAATCTCAAACTCATACTTTTGTTCATTATTAGTATAAGAAAAATGCAAGCCGATTACGTGACTACCAAAATCTGGTTGACCTAATTACTAGGTTTGTGTAGGTTTGTTTGTTTGTTTGTTTTTCCCAACGGAAGAAGCAAATTCATTAATCAAGCCATACGACATCTACAGATGAACTTCGAATACAGAACAGGATATACAGTAAGTACAGATTCTCATCCAAATATAGAGAAACAGAGACACAATATATGAAAAGACTTAGAGACAAAATTAGTGTCTAGCGCCTATGCAAAAGCCAAACGCTCACTTCTTCACACCATCAACATGGCCGGCTAATGTGAAGCTAGTACTCAGACACTACCATCTGGGGATGGCAGAGCTTCGAATCAAAGATAACATTAAACCTGTGGAAATCAGTCACTCAATTTAGGAAAACCAGATCGGAACAAAATCCTGGGGGAAGACCCACCGGGACAAAAACCGAACCCATTATCCGGACAGAAACCGGCCTTAACATCCGAACATAAACCGGACAAGAGTCCGGACAAAATAAAAACTAAATACAAAATCAAAATCCTAACTTGCCGAAACACTCAAAACAACCACCACAGCACCGCCGCCAAAACCACCGCACCAACCATAAGAACCACGACGGCCCCAACTGCTGTCATGCCCAGTCCTGACACACCTTATCCACTCACAGCTTTGCCACCAACAACCCAGCAAAATCGCACATCCACCACCCAAAAACAGCCAAAGCGCCACTAGGCAAGAGACCAGCTACCTCTAACAAGGTATAACGGCGGTCCACAACAAGATCCAGAATTGTGAGTTGAGTTGATGAATTGTGAGTTTTTTTTTTCCTTCTAAAATTACTATTTGGTAGAAAGTTACGGAACGCAAAGTACTAGGGGTGAGATCGGTTTGGTTCGGGATGATTTTTTCCAAGACCGATTCAGTTCGGGGCATGACTTTCCAAGACCAATCTTGACCGATTTTATTTTGGTTCGGTATCAGGTCGGGAGTGGGTAGGTCCGGTCGGGGATTGGGCTAACTGAAATGGGCCAACTTGGGCCATGTTAAAAACTTAATTTTGGGTCAAACCCACTACTAGATTTTAGGGTTAGATATAACTTAACTTATATATCAGTGGACCAGATTTTAAGAGTAAAGATCAACAGATCAGATTGGTCAAAGGTAAAAATTACTATTAAAAACTGGTATAAAACTTAGATTTAACTTTCAGTTCGGTTCGATCTGGCCGGAAATCCACGCAACCGAGACCGTGTTGGAACATTTCCAAAATATTTAATGGATATTAAATGTAACTATTGGTGAACGGTTTTAATCCAAGAGGCGTGACTATTCAGGTTAAATGAATAGACGTGAACATTGGATTTAAGCACAAAAGGTGTGTCTATTTAGGTTAAATGAATAGACATTACCAGACCAAAAGGTGTGACCATTGGGGTGGAATGAATAGACATGACTATTCTAAATAGACATTACTATTGAATTTAATCAAAGATGTGTAATCTTTGACCAACGGTCACGATCTATGCCTATAAAAGGCAAATGGTTCTACCAATTGAAAGGGAGAAGATAATCAGAATCATTTTGATTATTGTTTCTCTCTAGAATTATCTCCTACGATTATACTTGAGGGGCTCGCAAAATCCAAAGGTATTCGGGTCTCTCTTCGTTTGTGCATAACGCAGTTAGACAACAGTTGGAGACTGGGCTTCATTTTATCTTGGAGGCGGCTTCGCTGTAACCCGGTGCACACCGAATTCTCTCGAATTGGTGGGGGCGAATATCGTCTTAAGGACAGCGACATAGTAACGTGACTTGAAACATCTCTGTTTATTCACTTTCTTCGGCTACGACGACTTTTGCACCAACAGACCGAATCGAAAATTAATTTTTGTTCAGATTTCAAAACCAAACCCAATCTGAATCGGGACAAGACGGATAAAAAACCGAAGAAACCGATCGGTTTTTCGGTTGGTTCAGACTGGTCGGAGTTTTTTCACCCCAAACGAAAACTATTTGACATGACTTCCAGTTAAGAATGAGATTACTTTCTTTCAGGTAAAAAAATAAATTGAAATTTTATGCATGCTTTCGTTAAGTATGACAATGCACAAGATCCTACTCCATCCGCACTCCTGAACCACACTACGCCTTGAAATTTGAGTCGTTCGAGCTTCCACGCGTTATACGACTGAAACTGTACAGGAACAAGTGATGAGGATTTTCAACAACAGAATAAAAAGATACGTTGCATGCGTTTCTGAACTTGACCTTCATTCAAACCAGAACATGAAATCATGCAGATATACAAATTACAATGTAGTGTCCCAAGTTACGTATGCACCACCGCATAAACACAACCAATCGTGTACATTTCATTTCAAGAGCTAAAATCCATGCTAGAAATAATGGGGACTTGGGCCCATTTATTGACGAACAAAGCGAAAACATGGTATACATCAAAGAGGAAAAGGAATATAGAGCTCATTATTACTACCCTAGCAGGGGAGCCTGAATTGCATTAGCATAATAGAAACATGCAGATTCAAGAAACTAAGAAAAGGTTACAATTTCTCGTCTTTCATGCAGTGATTCCCATTAAGACTTGGAGTACTGCCTCTTTCGTGGGTAAGGCTGGAATTGCGCCTCTCTCTGTTACCGTGAGGGCACCACATGCATTTGCGAAAAGAAGAGCTTCTCTTAACCGTTCCTCATCCTGCCAACAAGTCAAGACCGAATTTTATGACGCGCAAAAAAATCATGGCTCTGGAGAATTAGGTGTGGAGATGAAGTGATTGAAACCATCTCGTGCACAGTTTCGGTTAACTTGTTGCAGTGTGAGCTCCTTTAGATTGACTCAAGTGAGGGGTGAAGTGAAGATTTCCACAGAGTTTTAAGTAAAGAACAGAACAAGATAGCTGAAGTTTTATATATGTATTATGTCCTTTTCAAATTTCTGAAAAAGCACAGGGCTTTCTGAAGAGAAAGTCAAATTAAATGGAGAAGCGCAATAGCTGGCTTAGCTCAGCACTTCACCAAGTGATCTTAAAGTATAGCATGAGGCAGTATCAGTAGGTTATAAGGCAAATAGAAGCACCAATAAAGCCCAAGTTACCCGTGGAAGAAGTACTTGTGATGCTTTTGAAAATGTCATTGACAGTAAAATTATTGTTTTAAAAATGTAATATCTGGGCTGTTGACTTCGGCTTTCTAAGATACGATGTTAAAACTCATCTCATGGACTCTAGATGCCTTGGATGCCCTATAATTTCTCACTTGTTCCACGATTAATCACATCAAGCACCACAGACACGATGGCAAAGTTATGAACTTAAGGGAACATTGTAAAGCCATCAAATAAGCTTGCCAAAATGCTCCGTGGGAGAAGTATCTGCAAGACACTGTTGCCATGGAGTAACAAAGGAGTCATATCGTTGAGGCTCCCAAGACAAATCAATTAATAACGAAACAAGGACAAGACACTATATCAAATGACGGCATGATGCCGAGGCGTGCGATGCAAAATATTCTCAAAATCATGGAGAACAGATCACTAGAAACATTTGGAAGAACGGGTCACTAAAACAACAAATATGCCGCATAAACCCGCAAGTTCATGCAAGGGCCACTTACCTCGTGAAGATAAAAATCAGAAGCTAAACTGTTCAGTATCCCACCAACAAATGCATCACCGGCACCAGTTGTGTCGACCGCTTTAACTTTAACACCAGGAACTTTACCCTTAAATTGCTGCACAGTACGTTCACAACAGGTAAAATACATGGAATTCCAAGTGACTTGATATACATACCAAGATCCATAGAAGTAATCAGTTTGTAATCAGGTAAACTAAAACTACAATTAGTTTTCTGTAAAGCAATTGGTCAGCATGCATCTTCCACTATTTAACAAACTTTAGGGCCTTTGGTTCAAATTATATTACGAATCATAATGTTCTGCGGGCCCTGTATAAGAAGAAAACCAGTCTGTTTAGGTTCATTTTATTGCTTACTCAAGACAGACCACCACGTGCACTGCACATAAATGCCATCTGACTGGGGAAGAAAAAAGAAGCAGCAATCAAAGTTCAAGCTGAGTCTCCAGTGCGATCCTTGAAATCAAAGCAATGAACAGAAATACATACCTTAGTGTAGTATCTGCAACCATCGGACCCTTCAGTCACCAGCAAAAGCTTAAGGTTAGGATGAAAAAGCTTCTCCATAACCACATTATCATCATAAGGATCATCACCCCCAGTCAGGAAGGATATTTCGTCCTCACTTATCTGCGAGTACAAAGAAAGCAGCAATTTCATTCTTAAAAAATTACTGAACGTAAAGACATTCTACTAACCCTTAGAAGCAGCCAACAAAAGATAGGCTTTAAAAGTAACAGTGAAATGCCATAATTTAAAAAACTGTACCTTTATGACATCTGCTTGGTCCCATATGCTCATTATGCCCTCCCTAGCAGCATCTGCTGAGGGCCATAACGGCAATCTCAAATTTGGATCATAGGAGAGGATGCAACCAGACTCTTTGGCAGCTGCCATGGCAGCAATATGAGTTGACCTACATGGTTCTTCAATCAAACTAATTGAACCATAGTGGAAAATCCTTGCCTGGATAGAAATGTAAAATTTTGGACCGAATCAGCATTTCCAACAGAAACAGTAAATTTTGTGCAAAATACCTATACACAAGTGGCCAAGGGGAGCAAACCTGCTTAATAAGGTTTCGATCAAGCTCTGATTCATGCAGCAGCATGTCAGCACTAGGATGACGGAAAAACAAGAATTCACGCTCACCATCAGCCCTGAGTGTAACAAATGCTAGAGCAGTCCTCGCACTGGGGTCAAACCGTACTCCAGAATTGTCAACATTGTTTTGTTTCAAAATATCGGTCAACAAGTATCCAAATTCGTCCTCACCGACCTAACACAAATTACAAACATTTCACAGCAAATCCCATTCAAGCTAGTAGCTAACAGAAACAAAGGATACACTGCTTCGGCTGCAACATAAGAATATGATCATACCGCACAAGACAAGTAAAGGAAATGCAACATTAAGCCAATACACATCAAAAGTGTTGAACTAAACCAGTCATCAGAAGGCCCAACTACAAATTCTGTATCAAAATGCTTAAATGCATTCTTGATGCACTTCTCTGTAAACAAATATGTCCATTTCTAAAATAAAGTCTTAAAATCTCAAATTTTGGCAACATTCAAGAACAAAACCCACCCAGAAACCATGGTGCTATGGTACATGGGTCATACTGAAATCGGGCTCAATGGATATGATTATGACTTATGAGTGATCCTCATAATGGGAATTATACAAATGCACACACCAGTAGCTCAAGGAAGATGAAGAAAATAAGGTCATCGTGCACCTTTCCAATAAAAGCAGAAGAACCTCCTAATCTTGCTATACCAACAGCAACATTAGCAGGAGCACCACCGGGAGCTTTTTTGAAGGCAGGTGCTTCTGCTAGTGAAACTCCGCCAACTGTTGGCACAAAGTCGATCAACATCTCCCCGAAGCAAACAACAAGCGAATTTCCATCTGTTTTTTTCAAGGCAGAACATAGAATGACCCACATAGGAAAATGCATCAAGACGAACGTAGCAATTTGATTGAGTAATATAAACCATTGACAAGAAATACTAAAACCATTCACCAATCAATAAGATTTCTTTCAATCATATGCCCAACGGAAGATACACTAGTAGTTTGACCCGCTTGGAACTCTCAGCAGTTGTCCAACGACAAGAAACCTACAAACTTTTACAATAAGAGTGTAGTTCCCATACTATGCACGAGAATAGATATATCTACTGTATTGAATTAAACACTTGAAGTTTGAATGATATTATTTAAATTAATTCGCAAAAAAAAAGGAAAAAAAAAAAAAAACCTGTGATGAAGTCTTTTTTTTTGATCCTTACCTGTGATGAAGTTTATAGCCGGTAGATAGGCGGGAGGCAACTAATTGCTTCCAGGGTTTCACACTTTTACTTTTACATAATAATAATAATAAAACCCAACTCCCCAGTAACCAAAAATCTCTCGCTCCAGATTCAGATTCTCTCTCTCTCTCTCTCTCAATTTTTAAAAATAAAAAATCAAAACTTTACGAATTCATTGATTGATATTTGATAACAGAGAAACTACCCAAAAAAAAAACAGAGAAACTACCCCAAAAAAAATACTACTACGATTTGGAGCTCTTTACAAACTTCAAAATAGGTCAGGGATTCGACTTTTATTTCTTTTTCATGCCTGAAAAAATCCAACTTCCAACCCCATTTTTTGAGACCTCATCGGATTGGTAACGAACCCAATTGGACCCATTTTTGGGTTCCTGAAACTGCCCTTCACAATTGTGCTATTTTCCAGAGAGGAGCCTCACAACATATGTGCCTTACAATCTAACGAAGCCATCCAAGAAACGTGAAGGGCGTATTTTCTACTACAATTATTCAGATTCCGAATCACGTACTGTTAAACATGTCAACAGTAACCGTAAAAGTCAATTATGAAAAATATTTAAATATACCCACAACAGTCCAACACCAATTTCCGGAGATCCCAATGAAAGATAACAAATCGACAGAAAAATGAAGATTATAAAAGTCAATGTGCAATTAACACTCATACACAGAATTACACCCGAAATATGACAAGTTCATTCATCGGATTTCTGATCAAATCCAAGATTATAATAGCAGGAAAGAAACATTTGCATGCATAATATCAAACAGGTTGAAAGTTTTCGCGTATAAGTTTCAACGAATGGAATGAAAATGACGAACCTGATGTGGGTCTTTCAGTGTCAACCATTGTGCGATGAGAGAGAGAGAGAGATAGGAAGAAGGCGTTGAAACAGGTAGAGGAATTTCAAGAATTTACACAGGGAATTAAACAAAGGAAATTTAAGAAACAGAAACTTCGTTGTGGCGTCACTTTCAGTACACGGCCGATAAAGAAGAAGAAGAGGGATACAAGAGAGAGAGAGAGAGAGAGAGAGAGAGAGAGAAATCTTGAACGCTTGGTGACAAAAATACTGTATGCATTAGCAATTTGCACATCAGTCGTTGCGGTAAGCGGATCAAAAAAAGAAAGTTGCTGTGGTATGTGACGTACTTCAGTAACTTCACCGAATATTAATTTGTTTGTCAATGGTTCTGAATCTTCTGATTCGTTACCATTTGATACAATCTTAGGACACCGACGCATTTTTCCAATGCTCCTTTTTACGGATTGGGAGATGTTTCGCAGTGTTGCTGAGCGGTCAATCCAATCGTTTATTCCGGAAATCGACGGCTCGGATTTTGATTGAGTAATGTACGATTTAGATGTATATGCACTCAGATTCAATTCGAGCCGTTCATATCAAGATGAACGGGTCGGATGTCGCTCGACCCCCCGTTTGATAGGATGTGCTTGACAGCATCCCCAAGCCCCTTTTTACTACATATTTATGTGAGGTCTATACATTTAGTAATGAGTTCCAGAGAAATGTGTGACCGGTAAAGGACGTTTGAGAATAATTAGATTAGCGCAATCAAACTTGACTCTTTCTTTCTAGTACCGAAGTGCGCCCCTAATGCGTTGGATCAAAGACCTCTTGGTTGGGAGTAGTTTTCAGTGCCGAGCGGGCGCATCTGAGCCGTCCAATTCACTTTTGGACGGTTCGAATTGAAACTCTCTCTCTCCTCTTATCCAAACAATTTCTCTCTCTTTTTTTCTCTCTAAATCTGAGCTGTTCAAACATAAAATAGACGGCTCGAATGCACGAGCGGACACCACGTGGTACCCACCTGGCACTGAAAATTTTTCCCTTGGCTGGGTTATGGAGTAGTTACGACCAATAACTTCTCATTTGTCGCACTTGACACCCATATCAATTTTATGCATGTTCTTTTTGTTTTTACTTTAATTATATCAATTATTAAAATCTGGATATACTTAGGAAATTAATATCTGTGCTCCTTTTTTAGATGCAGGCGCTACATTTTCAATGTGAAGTTACTAGTAACTTCATAAATAAAGTGGAGCGCCTACATCAAAAAAGGAGCAAGAATATTAATTTCCTATATCTTATTTGAAAGAGAACACATATTATAACTATGTCAATTTAACTATGCCAAGATTGCATTTGTCGCGATGGGTTTTTGTTTTTTGATTTTTGAGTAACAAAAGTAGATATATTAGTTTATTACACTTTTTTTTTTTGGGTTCCAATGTTCGACTCAAGGAAGAACATATAACATTGATAAAATTAAATTGGTCGTAATTGTGAAAAATCTGTCTATTACTAATAATTAAGAATTTAAGATAGATTGTGCGGCACATAACATGACTTCCATGAGCAGTATCTTGGGTGTTGTATTGTCCAACTATCTGTTGGACGGTGTTGTCTTTCTTTTTGTGTTTTTGTTTTCTCAATTTACCCTCTTCGGGTGAATAAAAAGTTTCGTTTGCCAAGTAAAAAAAACATGACTTCCATGAGATGGAACTATAAATAACTTCTTGTTTTTTTTTTTTTTTTTTCCGAACAACAACTGTAAATAAGTGGACCCTTCTTTTTTCCATTTGGGAAGAAAAAAATTCTCATTTGATTTGAATGTGTTAGTTGCCATTCACGTGTGCAAATAGTTTTTTTTTACAATTGTACTAAGATGCACACGGTGGGTTATATTAATGAATTTATTGATGTTCCATCCTTCACCAACAACAAAAAAAAATGGAGGAGGATGGGAAGAATTCTGAAAAAGGAAAAGAGCAAATTCGGTCAAGGAAGAAGAATCTGCTTGCTTGAGAATCTGTACAAGCAATGGGCTTTTGCTTTTTCAGTTCAAGACTCACAAAGCCAAGGGCACTCAAATTCCACTTTGCTTTAAACTATCACTAGGTTAAAGTTAGGTTTAAAAAAATATGAAGCATACAAAATTAGAGTTAATCTATGAAAGTAAAAATGCGATTTTGCCAGATAAAGCTTTGTAATTACAAGTCCAGATGATCGAAGACTATTACAAAACGGGAGCAACTTAGGGGGTTTTAGGTCCAGGGAAAAAAGGAAAAAAAAAAAAAAGGAAATGCACCGTTAAGTCTTTCAGGAATATTTTTTCAAAATTGTCCTTATAAAAATGTCTAAACCACTAAAACGTGCCTAAACTTAAACCCTAGGGTATCCTTTGAAAATACATAAAACCCTAAATCCTATGAAAGTGTCTAAACCTAAACCCTATAGTACCCTGTAAAAGTGTCTAAGCCTAAGCTAAGGGTACCTTATGAAAGTGCCTAAGCTAAGAGTACCTTATGAAAGTGCCTAAACCACTAAAACCCTATAATAGGAAAGTGTACCCTAAAATCCTATCAAAATACCTAAACCCTATGGTACCATATCCTATAATAGGAAAAAGTAATAAAGGATGTCATCCTTATTAAAGGGTAAAAGGATAATCTTCGTAATGTGATCGTCCTTAGAGGTAAACAAAAACTGAGTTCATCCTCAGTGAGAATTAACATGTAATTTTCTATCTTTAGAGGTAATTTTCTCGCAACTTAAACTGCGAAGACGGAAAATTCTTTCATTTGGTTGCACTTTCTCGGACATCAAGTGCGATCGATGATAAAAAAAAAAAAAAACTACGTTACATTCATTTGGTCTTTGGTTTCAATAGAGGCACGCTAGGTGCCTATTGCTAGTGTTTCGCCCGGATCTATATTCTATTACTTTCTATTGTTTGTTTGGCAGCCCACAAGAGAAAGAACATTCCTTGAGAAAATTAAAACGCAAAGACAAAATGAGTTCTGAGAATTTTTTTTGATATAATAATGAGTGATAATAAGTAAAGAGAGATAGATAAAAAAATTTATTAAGAACCGTGCAGAGAGTAAAAAAAAAATTCTCAAAACTCATAAGTGAACAAAGTAGTCTACGTCAAGTATCAGAATGATCGACCATAAGCAATTTCTTAATTGTCACGACAAATTATTGATCAGAAGATACATTCCCATCAAAAATATAACAAATGTAAGAAATTAATAGGCCCAATTTGACCAATGGGCTCTCTGCAATGTTTACAGTATGAAAATGGATCATCTCTAGTCCATGTTTTGGATGCATTTTTGAACTCTTACCGGTACATAAAAGTTAAAGTAACTCTTACCGGTAAGATTTTATGAGAAAATCCGAATCACCATTGAACCTACCAATGAACAGTCCAGATCAGGACTGTCTCTTCAATTCCAAAACATGGGTTAGAGAGAGAATCCGAATCCTTAAGCACACTAGAAAGACATGACGCTTTTTGTCATCAAAATATAAACATTTCAAACGATTGACACAGTGAAGTCCGAGGTTGATTCCAATATTCAAGCCATGCAAACACAATCTTTTCGTTTATTTTCCTTTTTCTGGTTACTAATTAAACACAAAACCATTTTTTTTTTTTGCATCTTTCCTTCTTTTTTTCCTCCCTTTCAAAGAAGCCATTCGTGAGGAAGGTTGCAGTTGTCTTCAGGCAGGGTCGTTGCTTCTTTTGACAGGACAATTCTACCCCTGCTCAATGTTAAAAGCATTCCAATTAAGACTAGATATATATATGTTCGGCGTAATTTATTAAATTTAAACTCCATTTTTCTTTTCTAAACTTTTTTGAGTTGGGGTCGAAATAGTGATTCGCTAATGTTTAAAAGCTAAAAACGTTCACTAATGATACAAATAATACATGTTGGGTGGTTTTGGATAAAGAAGTTAAGTTACTTTTTTTTTTTTTTGTCTTCATTCAATTTTTTTTTTGCATTGGTTTGTTTTGCATCAAATTTTTGTGACTTATTAATTTGTTGCAACGTGAGAAATCAAAAAAGCAAAAAATTGTGATTGAATAAAAACAAAAATAAGTCAAAAGACTATCTTTTTGACTTATTTTTGTTTTTTTAAACAAATAAATGAGTTTCGATCAATTTTTTTTTAACTTTTCCGATTTAGACAAATCAATAAGTCATAAAAATTTGAAGCAAAATTAACTAACACACTAAAAAAAATTGAATAAAGACAAAAAATAAGGCGTTGGCTTAGCTTATTTATCTTTTTTTGAAAATGTTCCAGTCAATATTTTGTATTACCTTTTTATTTCTTTCCCCAAAACGGATTTGAAAAGTCAGATATTCAGTTTGATGAAAAATTGAAAAAATGTTCACAAACAAAACAATAGCTGAATGGATTAAAAAAGTAAAGTTATTTGAAGTCAACCTAAATCTTGTATTGGATATAACTCAACTTCCTTAATTTGAAGTCTCCATACCTGATTTTTTTTTCTTTAAATTTTCATTTTTTTTTTTTGTTCTTGTGCGTGTGTGTAAATGTAGAACTCCAGATTGCACCTCCTTTCTATTTTATTTCACTATTCTGGTTATCATAATTGAACTAAAATTCATGCACCATGTTGAAGCTGGATCCGGGGATGCTAACAAGCACCCCGCTTGGCAGCAGTGCCAAGCGGTCCATCCACTCCACTCTAAACCACGAGACAAAATAAAAATGATGGCGAAGAAAGGAAATATATTACCCAAAATTTAAGTCGGGCTGATGACCAGGTTGCACCTGAATACCAGTGTTTCCAACTGCGAAACTAGAAGTCCATAAACCTTGAATAGCTCGACCATGTTCTTCTTCTTCTTCTTCCTCAAGCTGAAATTTCAAATTTCAGAAACAGAGATTATATTGTGATATATATCACGTCAATAAACACATAATTAATGAGACTGAATCACAAAAAATGAGCGAGTACCTTTGCTTTGAGCTGCTTATTTCTCTCTTCAAGAGCATGCTCCTGCATTGATATAAGAAAACATAATCAATGCCGCAATGGCGAAGTGGACAGAACTGAAGTGGGAATAGGTTTACTAGCTACAATCTTGATTTCGAAAGTTTTTTTTTTTTTGTTATCGAAAAAAACGATTTTACTGCCTATCAAAAAGAAAAAAAAGAAGAAAAGAAGAAAAGAAGAAGATGTTATCAACACGAAACACACAAAGTACTTCGAGATAAAGGGACAAAGCCTCCACAACATTCATCCATGCAAGGAGAGAGATCTCAGACAAAGATGGAATATACCCCTAAACAAAATTGAGAAGAGCGAGAGACCGAGAAGAAGGGAAATTTGGCACCAACGAAAAACAAACACAGAGCAAAACACTACCCAAAATACAACCGATCAAAGACCACCCAAAAGCTCCACACCAAGCAATAATCAAACCGAACCGAACCAAACCGAGCATCATATTCTGCTCTCTCCTTGACTTCCACATCTAAGAGCTCCTTAATCCAAGAATTCTCCTGGCAATGAAAGTTCAGTACCCCAGAGTTAATTTGGCCTGTCTCCACCACTGCTTCGGCCTTCATCCATCCTGGATTTGCTTCATCCGGAGCTTCGACATCGAAACCTGTTTCGGCCTCGATCCTTGATTTCAAAAGTTGCAAACAGTTTGGCTGTACTGGTCAGTAGCCTACAACTCATGTCTGAAAATTAAGGTGGTCTATTTTATTTGCAACCTTAGGATATACATGTGCTCCTTGAGTATACCTTGAAGTAATACTGTTACTACTTAAATATATAAATAAATATACATGTGGAGCATAGTTTTAAATAGCGGTATCGGTCGCGGTATCGGTGTATCGGTATCGGGGCGTATCGGCGATACGTCGCGGGAATCGGGTGTCGCGGTCGTGAATTTTTTAAAATCATTAGCAACTCATTGTAATGTTAGTATCGGCCGATACGCCGAGACGTATCGGGAACCGGCCGAGATAGGCTCTGTATCGGTCGAGATAGGCTCTGTATCGGCCGATACGCCGAGACGTATCGGCTCTGTATCGGCCGATATGCCGAGATGTATCGGGAACCGGCGAGACAGGGTGCGATTTTTCTTCCCAACGCTATATCGGCCCGTATCGGTATCGGTCACTCAAAATACCGGTACGTACCGGCCGATATTCAGAAGTATGATGTGGAGTGTCCCCCGTCATGTTCGTGTCCCTATTTTTTTAGAAATCTCATGTCTCTGTGTCCATGTTTATGTCTGATGCAGGGCGTCGTATGACTACAGAAATAATCGTGCAACAAGAAAACCACAAACGATAGAAGTTAGAGAAACACCCTCTAGACTCTTTTTAATTCAATAATAATCAACAATTGTCTTGCCCAAAAGGCTTACAACTTATTAAATAGTAGAGAAAACCTTAACCCTAATTGATTTGCCCCAAACCGGAAATTGAATCAATTAATGACGAAAATTACCAAAAACAAAAAAATTCAGAATAATAGGAAACTGGAAAATAGAAAAATTTCTAAGACTTCTTCCAAAAGAACGGCTTAATTCGGATTCTCCTTGCCCAAGTTATAAGCAAGTTAAATCTTTCCTTAAACGGCAAATTTGGGCTTTCAGGGCCTTAAGTAGCCGTAAACAGCTAAAAAATACATGGCACATAGCCAAAGGCAATGTGTCTTGACCGTTGGGCCATTTCGGATCGAACCCATATGGGCCCGTTGCTTAACTCAACAGTTGTGTATTTGCGGTTTTGCCATCCTAGGCTTAAAATGCCTAAGATACTCATCCACTATGGCATTTACATCAATGTCTGTGTCCGTGCATCATAGCCCTTAAAGTCTCCCAATCATTAATCATTAGGCCAACCCCTTGGATTTCTTTTTGTTCTTTTTGTTTTTACACTCGGCACAATAAACTGTTATAAGCTGCTTTACTGCATCAATAACGAAAGGAAGATACATAGTACTCCATCAATCGCTATGCAGAGAGTGTACATTTCAAGACTCTCAACTATGTTGGCACATACACCCACACCAATCATACACTCTACAAACCTTGAAAAAAATCCCAAGCAGTTGGCAAGATATCAACTTCGGACACAATAAACCACCTACCATAACCTACAAAATCCTATGGATTTAAGACTTCTAATTCCTTGAAAGCTCCTCTTGAAATCTTTTTCACATCATATATATGATCCAATTCTCAAAGTTTTTTCTTTTAGAATTTCAAATGTGAAACCCTGCTAAAATAGCGAAACCAACCTCATGCTTAGCGCACGCGCACACCCACACACAGCTAAAATACTAACTTGATGCTAAAAGTTAGTATCAATTTGATTTCTATAGTTTCCAGTAGCGAAACCATTGAATTTGCTCACTTAACCATATTGTGTACGTTGGCACCGTGAAATGAATTGGACGAGTATGCTAATCTGGTATGCGCGATAACCAATCTACTGCAGCAATTCACTGAAGGCCTAGTTTTGATTTTTCTTTTCATAATTTCCTTACCATTTCGCGTAATGCTTCCATTTGCTTCATCAGCATATTTGTCTGCACGATAATTTTACATTTTCAGAAACCAGAACGAATTTTTTTTCCGACAAATGAAGTACCAGGAAATAGGAACGTAACCTAAATAGATCGTTATGTACTATATTGACCTTATTTAGCATAAACGAAATACCTTCTTTTCTCTTGCTTTTGAGAGCGCCCGGTCCAGCTGTTTCTCAAGATTTTGCAAATCATCCACATCAAGTTTTCCAAGATCTTCTCCTAGCAAATGCCTTAAACAAAGATTCGTTAGTATTGGTGCAAAACTTAGAATAATTAGATTTTACAAACAAACAAAAAAATTGGTCATTTTGTATTGTGAACTTTTCATTATGATTGAAATAGATTATGAATGTCTGAAACTGTTTTGATCAGAGTATTGTTTGAAATATAAAGTGAAGAATAAACTATGATGTGCTCTTTGATCGTCCTTTTCTTTTTAACGGCAAAAAAAAAAAAGATTTTATTAATCAGATGTTACGAATACAAAAAATTAAAAGGACAAGAGCAAAATGCCTCATGAGGGAAAAACATCCCAATGAGGTTGCCCCCCTCCCCCGCGAACACTCACACACAGTCATATGCAACTCGAGCCCACAAGATTTGTTATTCTTTATTATTGGAATAATGTTTGGGACTAATTAATAGCCCACAACATTTGTTCAGGAGGTAGGGTGGGCTGGCTTTATTCTAGTTCAAAAATTGAGGGCTGTCAAAAATAGGCTAAAAGTTTGGAATAAGGAAGAATTTGGGGATGTTAATTCGGCTTTACAGGATAATGAGACCAAACTACATCAGGTTGACATCGTTGCTGAAGGTAGACCACTAGATCCAGAAGAAAAGGCTTTGAGATGTAAAACGAAGGCTGAATATTGGAGGCTTTATAAGCTTTCAGAATCATTATGGAGACAAAAATCTCGGGTTAAGTGGCTCAAATTGGGGGACAAGAATACAAGGTTTTTTCATATTATGGCCAATAATAGGTTCAAGAGGAATATGGTTGGCTCAATCAAGGTTAATGGCAGTACAGTGGAGGACCCTAACCAAATCAAGGAAGCTGCAGTTATCCACTTTCGGAGTAGCTTCACGGAGGAAAGAAAGGTTAGACCTACCTTGGGGGGGCATTTTCAGCGACAACTGCCTAGGGAAGCATCATTGCAATTGGAAAGAGTGTTTGATGAAAGGGAGATTGTGGCTGCTATAAAAGGGTGCTACAGTTTAAAGGCTCCGGACCTGGATGGTTTCAACTTCTCGTTCATCAAGAAGGGATGGGAGTTCAGGAAGGATCTAATACTCCAATTCTTCTCGGAATTTCATCGGAATGGAAAGCTTATGAAAGGTATTAATTCCATCTTTGTTACTTTAATTCCTAAGGTTGATTGTCCTACCTCTTTTAAGGATTTCAGGCCTATTAGCTTGGTGGGGAGCATTTACAAAATTTTATCCAAAGTGTTAGCTAATAGGCTTAAAGATCATCTTCCTTCTATCATTGGTGAAGCCCAAGTTGCTTTTGTTAGGGGAAAACAGGTTTTGGATGGTGTCTTAATTTCCAATGAAGCTATTCATAGTTGGAAACATTCTTCACAAGGTGGTTTAATTCTAAAATTGGATTTTGAGAAAGCTTATGATTGTGTTAACTGGGGTTTTCTATTGGATATGCTGAAGAAGGTAGGCTTAAGGGTCAGGTGGTGTAGATGGATTAAAGAATGTTGCTCCACGGTGTCTATGTCTGTTCTGATAAATGGGGCAGTCTCGCAAGAGTTCCAAACTCAAAAAGGACTGAGGCAAGGGGATCCTTTATCCCCATTTTTGTTTAACATAGTAGCTGAAACTCTTAATATTATGTTGGAACAAGCTAGAGTGAAAAGTATCATTAAAGGTGTTAAGTTGGGGAATAATGGAGTGATTGTCTCTCATCTCCAGTTCGCCGATGATACAATTCTTTTTTGCAATAATGATTTGGAGGAAATGGGAAACATCAAGCGAATCCTTAGGTGTTTTCAATTAATGTCCGGTCTGAGAATTAACTACTCCAAGAGCTCTCTTTGTGGGGTAAAAGTCTAACAGGAGGATATTCAAGCTCTTGCTCAGGTTATGGGGTGCAAAGTGGAGTCTCTACCCATGAAATACCTGGGGCTTCCGTTAGGTGCAAATCCGAGGAAAGTGAAAACATGAGAACCAATTCTTGAAAGGACTCAAAAGAGGCTTTGTGTATGGAGATTGAGAACCATTTCTACCGGGGGTAGGCTTACTTTGATCAATCACAACTCTAGCACTCTGCCGATATATTTTATGTCCCTTTTCAAAATGCCCGTGGCAGTTGCCAAATCGCTGGAGAAATTACAAAGGCAATTTTTTTGGGGTGATACTCCAGATAAGAAGAAAATGCATATGGTTAATTGGGAAAGGATCACTATGAAGAAGGAAAATGGGGGCCTTGGGATCAAGAGATTGTTACAACAGAATTTGGCCTTGCTTGCTAAGTGGTGGTGGCGGTTTGGTAGCGACAAAAACTCACTATGGGTTAAGGTCATTAAAGGAAAATACAATTTGGACTGGAGAAGCTGGCTCCCGTATTTGCCTGGCAATGGGTCGATGTCTAATGTATGGAGGGATATTTGTGCAATTGGCAATGCAGATTTGGCACTTGAATTCTCTATTCGAGAGGGGTTCAAGGTGCAGGTGAACTCCGGTCGAGATACTCTATTTTGGGAGCATTCATGGTTGGGTCCTATAGCGCTTAAAGATGAATACCCTAGGTTGTATAAGCGTTCAATTCAACAGGAGGAGGTCTTGTGCAACTGTTGTGGAGTAGGGGCCAGTGGTGGTTGGAATTTGATGTTTAGAGGCATACTAAGGGTTCGGGAATCACAGCAACTCGAGATTTTGAAATGAAGATTGGATGGAGACGCTAGATCCCTCAAAGCATGATTTGTTACAGTGGATTTGGACAACCGATAAAGTCTTCTCGGTAAAATCGGTTTATAGACAGTGGGAAACCCAGACTCAGTCACGGAATGCTCTACTTGGTTCGTTGTGGAAGAATCTGAGTCCCCCCAAAGTGGAAATTTTCTCATGGATGGCCATCCAAAATAGAGTTGCTACAAGGTCGGTACTTTTCGGAAGGAATTTAATTTCTGAACTTCATTTGGCAAAGTGCCCTCTGTGTGATTTGCATGTCAAAACACCTCAACATTTGCTCCTACATTGTCGATTTTTGTGGGTGGTGTGGTCTGAAATTCTGGCTTGGTGGAACATTCAGTGGGTATGCCCGTCTTCTATAGCATGAGTTAGCTCTATGGTGGTTTGGGAACAAGTTTCGAAACTTTGAGAAATATATCTGGGAAGCATGTTTCTTTGCTACACTTTGGTCCATCTGGTTGATGAGGAACGGGTTTATTTTCAATGGGGCAACACAACAGGCTTCGGAAGTGGCGGATTTAGTTAAAACAAGAGTAGCTATGTGGATGAAGGCTAAGTTTGACATCAAGATCTACACTGTGGAGGATTTCAAAGGTTATTTGAATGGGATTCGAAAAGTGAAGGTGTAGATTGCTGTATTATCCAACTTCGGTTGGATATTTTTCTTTGCGTTAATGTTTTGTTTCCACCTCGATGTACCCTTTCGAGATTAATAAAAGTTTCCTTTTGCCGAGCAAAAAAAAACATTTGTCAATAGCATTCTTCAAAACGAGTAGGATATATAATAATGTTTAGGACTAATTATTTTTCAGATTTTGAATTATAGATTGTAGATTTTTCGAAAAGATACGTGTAGAATAAATTCTGCGCGCAAAAAGGTTTTGGAGGGAAGGAAAATAGTATTCAAAAGGCTTCTCTGCATGGGTGGCTTTTCGGTTCTTCCTTTTGCAATTTATTCTCCAAATTGAATTTTGGTGGAAAAGTTTTCTATGCGTAACCCAAGCACCGACGATTCTGTAAAATCCGAAAGGTAAAAGTTCGTTGCCCAAACAGGATCTAAGACAATTTTTTTTTTTTTTTTTGGGGTGGGGGTGGGGGTTTAATTCAGGATCTAAGCTAGACATTATACTAATTATAGAACTGAAGTGAACCTTTGTGTGTGCAGAAGGGATTCATATGTAGCCTCTAGCCTTGTGAGCTCTTGCCTCGAACACTGCATTCACCAAACAATCGTCAATGGAGATATGGCGTTTAGAACTAATCGAAGACCCTTTAATTGACCACAAATATGAGAGAGAGAGAGAGAGAGAGAGAGAGAGAGAGAGAGAGAGAGAAGACCTCTGGTTCATGCCCAGGAGCATTGTTGACTTGAGCTGCGTAACAATACTGCCGGTAACGCTCGATTGTTTGGCTTATGCTGAAAAAAATAATAAGGGAACTATAAACGACGACAAAAGTAAAGAACCATATATAGTAGTACTAGCAGTCTTTGCAACCACCAATGCATGTGACACCGACTCGGGGTTCCAGTTGTGCCGCCAATTCAGATTTTGTCTTGACGTCGAAAAGATAATTTTAAAACCGTCTACTATTTAGAACTAAACGCGAACAACACCCTATACAAAATCAAGTCGATTGGGTATTGATAGCTTGGTGATTAAATCAAAAAATCTTATTGTTTGATTTACTTGCTTGAATTGTAAGGGGCTATTGTATGCATCAAGATCTACAAAGTGAACGATTTGAATCACATTTTATAGCTTTGGATGAGACCAAATTGACGGCACAACAGGAACCTAAGTCCATGTGACAAAGACAATTCATAAACATTTTTTTTGAAAGGCGAAATAAAATTTTATTGATCTGAAAAAGGTTTATAAAACAAACCCTCGTTGGCAAGAAGCCAACAAAGAATACACCTAATAGGTCTGGCCCAAAATTTCTAAAGGGTCTATACAAGTGAAAAATGTAACATGAAAGCCGACAAATAACTCGTAACCCAAATACATCTATCAAGCTCAAAACAAGACCCAACCCAAACTAAAAAAAGCAAGGCTCATAGACAACATAGGTCATGCCAAAAACCTTGAAAACCAGCCCATAGACAACATAGGCTAACCCAAACAAAACAAATCCTAGCCTGAACACCTAAACCAAACCCTAATCCTCCCATAGGCACCCTCAGTCCTGCCGCCCACCACCCCAGGCAAACCACAACCACACAACAAACTAGAGCAATAGTTGGCCAAACAATCACCAAACGCCATGCCACCGCCTCCCACCTTGTTGTCGCCCACAACCTCCACAACAAAACAAAATCCCACGCTATTAATGGGAATCTTCTAGTTTTCACTAATTTTAAACAAACAAATCTCAATTTAGCTTTGGAATCAACTGAGCAGCTCTTACTTCATCCTGCTCCTCCATCACCATAATTTTACTTGCTACTTCTTCTTCGTTTCCCATGTAGTCTGCCCTAATGAATTTGGTAACTGCATAAAGATTGGGAGTAGTGCATCATCACAACGTTTGTGGTTATAATCTTTCTCATACACTCGTTCCATCTCAAAATTGATGACAATTTTTGGCATTCATATATGCCTCTTAAAATATTTTCTAGTATATTTTACTATTTACAATGCTTCTTATGATGTCAAAAAAAGATTTGCCTTATAGAGCGAAGTAAAATTTATCAAAGATGCACGATGTATATAAAAAGCATTTTTTTTTTTGCTCGGCATGTATATAAAAAGTATTATAAGTTTAAAAATATAGATAAATTTTTTAGAAATCCAAAATATTAAAATTTTCGTCCATTTTGAGACGGGGAGAGTACTTTTTTTTGTGTGAATCTTTTATTAGAGCATTATGTTCTCTTGCATCCTATTCCAAATTTTTTATAAACTCTGCCTTAAATTGGAGCAGCAACAAAAATTTCTACTTTGTGGGTAGAAACACTTCAGCCTTCTGGGGAGCTAGAAAAGTCATGATGGTCAAATTCAAGGCATTTGAGTGATCAATCAAAGATGGTGTTCTGGTGTTCTTGTATTCTGGTGTGATTTGGGTTCAGGTGGGAAAGAGTTTGAGATTGTTGAGGCGTAGGTTGAGGAGTTTTCTGGGTTCCATTCAACTTTTTGTTGGATGCTCTGTCTTGCGTCTCTCTCTCTCTCACATGTATCAACATCATGAGGCGAGAGTTATATATGTCTCTCTCTTTTTGATTTCTCGATGTCCTTTTGGTCGAGTTTTTAACAAAATAATTTTGACGATAAAAAAAATAAAAAACACTTCGGCCTTCAGGGTACTCACCTGAACGCACTTGAGCTAGCGTATAAAGAAATATATCAAGTTCCAACACCAAAGCCATACTGTCATACTGATTGTTGTATAAGCACTTTATATATCACAACAAATCCTTCTCCTTTTGGCGGTGAAACAACAAAAATCCTTCTGAGTGCTGAGTGAGTACCTTAGACTATTCTCGTTATCCACTCAAAGGGAGGCGAAGGTCAGTACCTTGTGGGGATATTCGAATGGGGGGTGTTGGGAGCTGTTGTTTAGGAGAAGGCCGTTTGGGAGGGAGGATAAGGAGATGGAGAACTTGAAACGCAGACTACGGGATGTGACTTTAAACCCAACCAAGCCTGACCTATTACAGTGGAGATGGTTAGTGGACGGAAATTTTTCTGTGAAATCAGCGTATGATCATTGGAAATTGACATCCCATTCAAACAATGCTCTCTTGGGTTCCATCTGGAAGAATCTAAGTCCCCCAAAGGTGGAAATCTTTGCGTGGCTAGCTATAAAGGAGAAAGTGGCAACCCGTTCTTTGCTTCTAAGCAGAAATTTGTTACATGAAGTCCACCAAGCTCTATGCCCTCTCTGTTCCGAATACACTGAAACACACCAACATTTGTTTCTCCACTGCAAATTCTCTTGGGCTGTGTGGTCAGTAATTTTGGAATGGTGGGATGTCAAATGGGTGTGCCCTTGTACAGTTCTAGACTTAGCTAATTGGTGGCTCAGTCATGGGTTCCACAATCTGGAAAGACACATATGGGAAGCATGTTTTTTTGCTACTCTGTGGTCTTTATGGCTGGTTCGGAATGATTACGCTTTCAATAATGCATCAACTCAGGCTTGGGAGGTGGGGGACCTAATCAAAACAAGGGTCGCGATGTGGATGAAGGCAAAATTCGATATCAAAGTGTACTCTGTGGAGGATTTTAAGGTATTTTTAGATGGTATTCGGAAAGTAAAATTGTAACTTTATCCATAGGGGTGTCATTCAACCTTTTGTTGGATGATTTGTTTGTTTTCTTATGTTCATGCTGGTTTTCTTTAGATGTATCGTCCTCGATGTACCCCTTCGAGATCTATAAATTCGTTCGTTTGCCGAGCAAAAAAAAAAAGAATGCTGCTGTTTTTATTTTTATTTTTATCAATAATAGAAAGATTTTATTAATCTTTAAAAGAGATTACAGAGATTAAAAGGATTCCGGCCCAGGCATACCAGCATACGGCACTCTACAACCACACCTAAAAAAAGAAGCAAAAAGCCAACCAAAACCACGCACAAAAAAAAGAGAGAATTGCCAGACAACCAACAACAAACACCCAAAAAAAAAAAGAAAAGAAAACCCACCAAGACACCCACCTAAGCCCTAAAACAAATCACAGAATTAAAATTCCAAGGAGACATCTCTCGAAGTCCTCATCATTCTCCTAATCCCCGACTTCATCGAGATCATCTAGAACACTGATCTTATCTGCTATTTCGGCCTCCTCAATTTCAACAAATTTCTTTTACGTTAAAACATCTCCCACCTATAAATTTGATGCCGACGAAGGCTCTTATATCCATAGCCTAACGAGCTCTCTTAAACATAGGGTTCCTATTTCGAAAGTCATCTGCAGAAAGAGCTAGGAAAAGAGGGAACAATCTTATTTCTACCAATCATATTATCGGCCTTAATTCAGAACTCCGCAAGAAGCTTCTTCTTAAATGACCTTAAGGGTTGGAAGTGATTTTGGAAACTCAAAGGCTGTGTTCGGTTGCAATTTCCGGCAATTTCCGGAAAATATTTCCGGAAAAAGTGTAATCATTACCCCTATTCACTTTTCTCTCATTTCAATCATTACTCTTTCATCCAATCATTACCCCTATTCTCTTCCAATAATTACCCCTATTTCTCTCTCTATCTCTCTCCAATCATTACCCTATTTCCAATCATTATCCCTATTTTTCTATCAAATCATTACTCCAACAACCATTTCTAAAAACCAAACCAATCACTAACTCAAAAAAATTTTTCCGGATCATTACCCAGAAATTGCAACCGAACTTAGCCAAAGTTTCTGCAAAATTTAAAAGCGAAAATTTTAGAAATGGTCCCCCTAGTTTGCACGAATTCTCATTTTCGTCCCTCTAGTATCAATTGTGTTACTTTTAGCCCTATAGTTTGCATTCTGCTCCAATTTGATCCCTCTCGCTTACGGCGTTAATGAAACTAATGGAATTGGAGAACAAAATTGTCATTTCACCTCACAGAGAGACTAAATTGAGATTTCATGCAAACTAGAGGGATTATTTCTACAATTTTATTTTTACTTTTGTTTTTGTAAATAAATTTAAAATACATCATATGTAATATATTTCTCATCTCATTTATTTTGAATAATCAAAATATGTTGAAATTTTTTAAAGTTTTTATTATATATATCACAAAAAATATGAGAAAATTCGAAAATCAACCCCTATGTTAAATGTCTTGGTATTGTATTTTTTTTTTCAATTGAATTTTCACTCTCGTTATTTTCTTTGTCACATGATTAAAAAGAAAAAGTTGTTCAGTAGTATTTAGAAATCAGAAAAGCGATAGGGACCGACGGGTCCCGTAGGGAAATCGTACCGACGGCCGCGCCGGGCCGTCTCCGGCCACCTGACGGCCGATCCGAGCCATCCAAAAATTCTTTTTATGATGTGAATTTGTTTTGCGAAACATAAATTTTCGCAAAACATAAAAACCTTTTTTATGATGTGAATTTGTTTTGCGAAATTTTTTAAGATGTGTTTGGAACTTAGGGGAAGAAATATAAAGGAATGCAGTAAAAAAAATTAATTTTTCTTTGCATAATTTGATTTCTAGAGAAAGAGAATAAAAAAATTAAAAAAATAAGTTCGGATGCCGTTGATTCTCGAGCGGGCCCCCTCATAATAAAAACCTTTTTTTTATAGAATTTTTGGACGGCTCGGATCGGCCGTCAGGTGGCTGGAGACGGCCCGGCGCGGCCGTCGGTACGATTTCCGTCCCTATCGCTTTTCTGATTTCTAAATACTACTGAACAACTTTTTCTTTTTAATCATGTGACAAAGAAAATAACAAGAGTGAAAATTCAATTGGAAAAAAAAAATACAGTACCAAGACATTTAACATAGAGGTTGATTTTCGAATTTTCTCATATTTTTTGTGATATATATAATAAAAACTTTAAAAAATTTCAACATATTTTGAATATTCAAAATAAATGAGATGAGAAATATATTACATATGATGTATTTTAAATTTATTTACGAAAACAAAAGTAAAAAACAAAATTGTAGAAATAGTCCCTCTAGTTTGCATGAAATCTCAATTTAGTCCTTCTGTGAGGTGAAATGACAATTTTGTCCTCCAATTCCGTTAGTTTCATTAACGCCGTAAGCGAGAAGGGACCAAATTGGGACAGAATGCAAACTATAGGGCTAAAAGTAACACAATTGATACTAGAGGGACGACAATGAGAATTCGTGCAAATTAGGGGGACCATTTCTAAAATTTTCCCAATTTAAAACTTTGATATGGCTCATTTTTCTCCACAAACTTCCGACCAATAAGTTTCGTGCCAGGAGAGGTATCTGCAACTTTGACCTGTGTCATAAATGCAATTCCTCCCCTGAAGATCTTCACCATCTTCTCAAGGATTGCCCCAAAATTGAGCTCTGAATGTTATCCCATACGGTCATGTCATGCGCTGGGATTTTAACGGATATTTTAACGACTGATTTTCCTCCAATCTTAAGGCTAAAATTTCAGTGAGCAGTAGTTCTACATTGCCTTGGCATACCTTTTTCATCACCACTCTTTGGCAAATCTGGAAAGACTGCAACAAAAAAAGTTTCGATAATCTAGATAACGATGTTCTCGTTAGTGCCAAGACAATATTTGCTATGCTCATGAAATCGATTCAGCTTTTAAAACCCCTCGCCTACATGACCTCATCACTACTCAGACTTCTAACTGGAGCCCTCCCCGTGCAGGTACAATCAAGCTTAACACTGATGGATGCTGGTATGAATCAAACGGGAAAGCTAGATTGGGAGGCCTGTTCAGGGATGCTAAAGGAGATTGGATCTTGGGTTTCTTTGGAAAGCTTAATTGCGAATCTAGTCTTGAAGCGAAACTTTGGGGGATATATAAAGGACTGCAAATCATTTTGGAGAAAAGTTTGCGGAATGTCCAGATTGAGTTAGATGCTATGTTGGCGGTGAATCTAATCAAAGATGGCAATCCGGCTAACCATGTGCAGAGTGTTATTATTCACGAAGCGCATGGCCTTCTCACTCGCACGGATACGACGCTGAACCACGTCTATCGCACTGCAAATCAATGCACGGACCACTCGCCCACATGAGAGCAGAGCAAGACGAAGACCTAATTGTAGATGTGGGCATCCCCATTTTCCCTCAGGGAATTCCTTATCAGAGAAGGCCTAAATGTTAGGTAGATTTTAGATTAGATGCTTTGGCCCTTTTAGGCCGGTTTGGTTGTTCTGTTTATTTCTCATATTGTTAACCTGCGTTTCTAGTCTTTTGAATGAAATTCCGACATACCCAAAAAAAAATAATAATAATAATCTTCCTTTTCAAGTTTCTACCTTCTCACTCTCCGTTCCATCTTATGAATAGCACGAATGGAAGATCCAACTCCAAGAGAGCTATTTGGAAGTGTTTTCTGCTACTGAAATACAGTTGGAGGTGTTGCTGTATAAGTGGTGCTTTGGAGGGAAACTTGAAGATCCAACTTCAAGTTTCTTGGTTTGTTAATGTAATGTTTTCTCTATTCGGTCTCTTGCCAACTATTTTTGGTTGTGGGATATCGTGTGGCATATGATTGGCGGGGATGATAGTATTCCAGCAAAATTGTTACTATTTTCGTTCCCTTTAGTTGAAGATTAATAAATTTGCTTAAACAAAATCCTTATGAGCCATCCATTAGTTGCATGTAGGGTAGCTCATTTGCTATTGTTAACTTGTCATTTCTCTTCTAGCCATACGATGTTTCTTCCGGGGATAAATTAAGGGTCAGTCCACAGGTAATTGGCTCATATTCCCATCCCATGAACTCCAGCTCAATCTAAAATAGCATCATCAAGGAGAGGCCCACATTTTTTTACCTAGACTTGCAAGTAAATAAAAATGAGTCATACTCCATAATGAAAATTAAGAGGCACTTTTTTGACCGGCCCGTAATTTATCCTTCTTCCGGTAACCACAATTTGCAGCCATGAATATGTCTTTCGACATTATAGTTGGCTTCTATTTCCAGAATTATTTTTTTCCAAATGATATACAGAAAACTTTCCATTTGGGCGTGCTTGGGCTTTGTCCCAGTAATTTTTTCTTTTTTCATCCAACCCTTTGTTGAATTCCCCTCTCCCTTCCCTCATCTTGATGTACCATTTGTCAAGATTTCTGAATAAAATTTTTTTGCCTATCAAAAAAAAAAATTGATAGTTTTTTTCAAAAAACTGTATTATTTATTTTTGAAGGAATCATGGACGGTTCTAGCATATGTTGAGAGGGGCTCCCAAAAACTAATCGGAAAAAATTAAATTCCAATTTGTATATAACTTTATAAGTAATTGTTAACCTTCGTTCAATATAAATGAACTCTTTGTTTTTTGATCGGCACTGAATCTGAATATAATTATCAAGTATGTGAAGATACGTTTGTAATTAATGTTTTATTTTTCTAATATGTAATGTACCTTTACAAATTTTACAGAAATCAGTTGCGTAATTTAATCAACCAAAAAAGTTTTTTGAAACTAAGACTGTGTTCATTTTGAACCTCTAAAATAACCCCCCTCTCTCTCTCTCTCTCCCCGCACAATCCCCAAAAAGTTTTTTATTGTTCTTATTTCTCTATGTATCTCTCTCCATTTATCACCCCCGATTAAAAAAAATTCCCTTAAAACACGAGCCAAGCAGAGCCTAAGATTTCTTTGATTTGAAGGATTTGCTAAGAAAAGAAAAGGATAAACGAAGAATCTCACCACTTGTTTGGATAAATATTATATGAGAAATAATGATGAACAAATGTAAATCCAATGTCTATTTTAAAGTTTTCTCACATTTTCTCTTAAAAAATGATGAGATCTGGTTAATTTCTGACCAAAAAAATAATAATAATAATGAGATTTTTTGAGAAATCATAACCCTGTCCCTTCTCCCAAAATAGCTTATAATTAAAAAAGGAGGGCCAGGGAATTGCAGGAACAGAACCCTAAATAGAGAGGACTAGCTTCCTCCACAAATTAGGGATAGCAGAGAGAAACCCTAGACGCCGTATTGCCTATTCTGAGTAAAGAGTACTCTATATCTTTGATCTGTAGTACTGGAAGAGAGAGAGAAGAAGAAGAAGAAAAATGATTCTACAAATCGTGTCGCCTTCCTATTAGTTGTTTACAGCCAATACCATCAGCAGAAGAAAATCCATGTCAAAGCCAAACAGAATGACCTACCCACAGTAAATACTAAACCCTAACTCCCCTCTAGCTTGAAACGTACCAAAGGTCCGAACCGAAGCCCCTCTCTCTCACATGCGTCTCTCACTCCTCCCATGAATGAATCCATTTTCAGCCAATTTGTTTTTCGTTTGAAAAAATAAAAATAAGACATGAATTAACTTCATAGAATTACAAAACAAAAATGTGTGTATTTGTATGTATGTACAGAGAGACGGAGGGGGGCGGAGAGTCGAACCTCGTGCTTCCGAACTCGGAGAACTTGCCGCGGCTGGAGGAGATGATCAGAGCCACCTCCGCGTCGCACAAGACGGAGAGCTCGTACGCTTTCTTCATCAGCCCACTCCGCCGCTTCGAGAACGTCACTTGCCGGTTGATCTTGTTCTCTATCCTCTCCAACACCACCTTGCCTCTCCCCATCCTCTCTCTCTCTCTCTCTCTCCCTCCCTCTCTCTGTCTCTCTCTGCTTTCGCTGTCTTGATCTTTTTCTGTTTGGATTTTCTATAGAAAGCCCAAACAGATATATAGACGGGAGCAGGAGTGTATTGTATTACTTATATGGACTTACAAGAATTATGTTACATAGGAGTACTACTTATAGAGAGAGAGAGAGGTTATGTAACAAGAGCTTCAACTAGAAGTGGAAATGTCTAAAATGAGCACAGCAGGACGGTGCCCATACATCGCTTCTCCTCTTTTTTCAATTTATTTAGCATCATCCATTTTATTCCATTGGTTTTTCTTTTTTCAACTTTGTTTTAGAGAGAGAGAGAGAGAGAGAGAGAGAGAGAGTGGGGGTGAAGTTAGACCGAGAGAGCGTGGTGAAGGATAAACAAGGAGAGAGATGATGGTGGAAAGTGACAGTGCTACGTGTCGAGCGGTGTACGAGGGGTTGGGGTACGGAAACCTCACCGGAATTATTCATTTATTTGATCTTGTCACGGAACCCCGGCAGATTTAACGACGATCGTGTATGGAATGATTAAAGAGAAGGTCCCACCCCGAGTCCTCTTGTTTGCAATTACCCTAGCTTGTTCTTTTCCCTTTTGGATCTCATTGGTTCGTTGAGTAATTTTTGGCCTATTGAACATTTGGTAGTACATGGTTCATGAAGACCAAAAAGAAAACCCGACCAAAAATAAATAAATAAAAGAAATGATTTTTGCACTTCATATATTTTTTTTTTTGTATGAATGCACTCAAAAACTGGTCTTTTATTACTTTGTTCGTTCTAAAATAAATGTTTGATATGCAAAACGAGAACTTAAAAAAAAAAAATTCAAACTTTTTTCAACAATTTACTAAATATTCAGGAGTTTTTTTTAGTTTACGAAAAAAAGTTGAAATTTTTGTGGAAAACAAAGTTCATCTTCAATGCAAGTTATGCAACTGAACTCCTTAAAAATCTGACCCAACTCAGGGAAAAGCTACTTACATGATACTGCTCTACCATTCCTTGCTTTTGTTTAAAGGTTCATATTAACCTCGATCAGTGACGGCTCTAGAAATTTAGTAGAAATTATGTAATTATTTGAAATTTTCAAGCTTAAAAATAATAGACCTATTGAAATAAAAAAAATATATGCAATATGGATCTTGTTTGATAGATTTCGATGAAATCTACCAAATCCTGCAAAAAAAAATTAAAAAATTATTTTTGTAAGCCCATTATTTTTAAACTTAAAAATAGGTCCTTACGTTTAAAGTACTTATTTGAAAAAAGCGAAACTGAGCCATAAATGGTCTTGAAAATATTTTGTTTAAAATATATTTTTAAGAGTGTGTAAAAAAAAAACTCATTTAAATACCGGTGAGCGCTTGATGCATTTACGTTGTTGCATACGAAAATTAAATGAATAATCAAGTCCTTATCAATATTCGAATGAATTGATTTTTTGCAAAAAAAAAAAAAAAAATTCCATGATAACTTTAGCTTACTTGGCAATGGCAGGTGTTAATTTGTTGGAGTGAAACCCTAACGAAAGTTGATTATTGAAAAGTAAAGTTCCGAAAATCATCAAAATAAAACAAGTGAAAATGATTTTCCTAACTTTAATTGGGCAGAAGATAAAGACAAAAAGAATTCGCATAACTTTCGAGACCAAAGATCATAAGATGAGACATTAAGCCACTAAAAATGTACAACCCCTCGTAAACAACAATAATAATAAAAAAAAACATAAATAATAAAAGGGTCATTCAATTGATGGCTTATTAAACTATCAATAAGCTAAGAAAAAGACAGAAATGACTCTAATGCATTTAATTTGTACACTTTTCAATAAATTTTCACTCATTTTAGAGGTTTTTCACATATTCCAATATACTTTTTAAACCTTATTGACAACTCACTGGGATGTTTTTAGCATTTTTCATAATTAAAAACCAAGCTTCTACGGTGGAGCGGAATGGCATGCTAGTCTGCTAGAATTTGGAATGAAATGAAAAAAGATAGGATGATGTCCCTAAAGCCACGACACTGTTCTCTAGTGCCACGACCATTTATGCCAATTACCCCTTTTACCCTGAATTTTTCTATCGGAGAAATGATTCTTTCTCTTTTTCATCCATGGCTGCCTAGGAGGCTCTGCCTCCAATCCAACCCCACCCTCTGAATAAAAATACCTTCTTTATTCACAACTGAATTGAATTTAAGAACCGACACAAACCATGGAATTAAAAGCCCTCTCTCTCTCTCATTCTCTACAGCCATATACACACACAAGTCTAGATGTAAATCAATTCAAAGAACAAAGCACCAACATCAAATTTCTGACCAATGAGGTCGTGTCATGAAAGATTTCTCTTCAGTTCGACGGCCTCCCCACTCCCGATTAATCAACAGCCAATCTCCTTGCTCAACGAAGCCAAACCACCGCCGCCTCTGCTCCAACGAACGGTGTGAAAATTTCGGTTGGAGAAATTAGAAAGAACTCGGGTCATACCATTTTCTATGATCCTCCATATTTCTCCGACGAGTTTTCAGTCAATCGAAGAAGGGTCGGTGTTTTTGGATTTGAATATTTACCAGAATAGAGAAAAGTTTTTTTTTTTGATTTGCTGCAATTTTGTTTTTGCAATCTATTGTATCCATATGCGCATAGATTGTGGGTAAGGAACAATTCGTCGGTAGGATTTACAAGACTGATAAAGGGGAGATAGTGTTCACCTTCCTACGGAGAGAAAGGAAATAACTTACATAAGGTATTTTTATTCAGAGGGTGGGGTTGAATTGGATGCGGAGCCTCCTATGCAGCCATGGACGGAAAAGAGAGGAAAGCATTTCTTAGGGAGAAAATTTGAGGGTAAAAGGGGCAAATGGCATAAATGGTCGTGGCACTAGAGAATAGTATCGTGGCATTAGGGGCATCCAAAAAGATATGCTCTCTATTTGGCATTTGCTAATTAAGTAAAAGGCTTACTGGATTTGCCTCTTGCTGTATTAATTAATATCGTACCAAATTTGATACAACATTAGAAATACCACATATTAATTAGACAACTATATTTTAGAGAAATACCACATCTATCTCCTCGTGTGGCTCATGAGGAGAATCTAATTTGACATTTTTTTGAATAAAATAACATAAGTTACAGTGTTTTTTTTTTTCCACAGTTTGTCCAAATTCATTACGAAATTACACGGTAATAACTGGTCATGAATCATGATTTGGCTATCCTATACAACAACCATTAGAGCAAAGTCCGTGGGTGAAGTCTCCGTGAGTTCATCCTTAACAAAATCCGAATTAATTCTGCTTTCCCTCTCGATGTATCCCTTTTGAGTTATATAAAATTAGTGCTTGCCCGTGCCTATGGCACTATGCGCTCCCGTAGTGCAGTAGGCACAGGCATTGGCATTTTTGTAATATATTTTTGTTTTTTTATGCCAACGCCAGAAGCCGAGCAATGGCTAAAAAAAACCGATAGACATTTTTGTAATATATTTGTAAGAGTGTGGGTGTTTTCTTAAAAGAGTTGGAGAGCACACATCAGCCCTTGGATCAAATGAATCTCAGCCATTCTTTCAACTTGTATTTGTGTGATCCCCACACCATTGTGTTTTATTAGGTAGATGTTTCACTTGCCGAGGAAAAAAATCCGAACTAATTAGTAGGTCATTTATAGATGAACGTAATTCTTTATAGATGAACGTAAGTATGGCGTTAGCAAAGTTTGACAAATGCCCCAAGTGCAATGAATAACTTTCCCACTGCTTCGAGCAGTGTTTCAAAAAATGGACCGACCCAGCCAGTTCAATTGTCAACCTGGCTAGGCTCCCGTCCCAACTATTTGAAAAACTTCCAACACCGGCTTCCATTTTTGATAACCTCTGGGCCTAAAGGGCTAAATGGTTGAACCGGTAACGGATCAATCGAACCAGAGTGGTTAATGGGAAACTTTACATATTGATGCTATGACGACAAACACATGTACATTCAAACACACAAACTCACTCACGTAAGAGCATCTCCAATGGGTTAGCTCGGATTTAATGAAGTCACTTTTAACACATTCACTAACTAAAATTTTAGCCATTCATACTAATGAGTGCATTATGTTGTAAACTATTATTTTCCGGGTTCGCTCGCTGTCGCTGGCCAGGTTTTTACACCATTGGATTCATGCCCATCACTCTTATTTGTTTTTTTCCCGAGGTAAATTGCTGCTGAAAAAATGCACCCTCCTCTTAGAAGCCCAAGAGACAAGTCCAAATCGGCTACCGCCAGCCCATTGGATTCTGCGCTTCGGGCTTAAGGCCCGTGCAATGAAATTTTCTAGGACTACGAACGAGGCAATGCCGATAATTACTCGAGCTGTTATATGTAGGCCACATCTTTAGTTCATACAATCTTTCAAAATAGTCTACGTTCGCGTTTTTAATTATTGCTTTATATTTGTGCTCTCAATCCTTGCACTCTTAAATATAGTCATTCTAAAAGTTTTTGAGAGACGCTTTCATGTTCACGACGGCGCGCTCGCATCAACACTCGCCCGTGCTTTTTGTGACTTTAGAATAGATGACGCAGTTCGCACCGGCACTCCAGCATCAGCACCGGCCTGCGCTTTATATGACTTTAGAACAGAGGATGCAGCCCAAATATTGGATTCACCACCAAAGACGCGGAAAGCTCATCTTAGGAGTAAAATTGATTATTCTTCGGGAACACTGTGCAATCAAAATCAAGTGATAAAACCCAAATCAATTGAAATTTGTTGAGTTGGTCATGACTCTTGCACCTCACTAAAAAGTTAGGATTTCAAATCTTCACCTTGCGTGTGGGTGTTTTTCCTTAGATGGGCTCTTCCTTCATTTCTTTCTTCTTTTCATGGGCTTATTTATTGTATTAATTAAGTTATTGAGTTTAGTTATCTCGTGGACTATCAAAATTAATGTAGTGTCCTGAGTTTATACCTTTTATATTCATACATGATGTAAAGAATTTCTTCTATCGAATGAAAAAAAAAAAATCAAGGGGTAAACCCAGCCAATAAATATTACCATAAGTTTAGCGGATAAAATTAAATTAGATTATTTACTTAATTTGTGAAGTAATTGAAAGACAATGAACTACCAATATGTCTCCAACTTTAGTTCATTACAAAACACTAGTATGTATTAATGTATAAAACTTGATAAGTTTTCTATTTTGCCCTTTTATTCTTCTTTGAGATAAACAAGTGTATGAGCTAAATTAAAGCAAAAGAACACGAAAACAATAAAAAGTGCATGTACTGAATTTCCGAAACAGAGAGGTCATTTCAGGCCTAAAGACTGCCCATACCAAGGTTTGAATTTTGTACTGTACCGACCGGTATGTACTACTAGTATTGACCGAGCTTGGAAATTCTGCATCTCTAATTTTGTTTCGCTTTAATACCAGTCGTTTTGGTCAATACCGGACTACGTCTAAAATTAGTTTTTTCTTCTGGTACCGTTCAAAAACCGGATGGTACCAGACTACATTTATTTTTATTAAATAAATATATTGTACTCAATTATTTGATGTGAAAAAATAATACGAATAGCAATAAATTCAAAAACGGTACCCAGTATCTCTTCGGTATCGGTACGTATCATACCAGTAGAAAAATCAGAACTGTAACCCGTACAGTATTCAGAACCTTAGCTCATAATGCATAAAGTCACTTGCATTCATTCCAAATAAATTTCAAAATAGCCACCAACTTAAATACTTTTGAGGGTTGAAAGTTAAAAGTGGTACAATCTAATTATGTAATTGTGTCCAAAAATTTGTAATAATTATGCGAAAGCAAATTTTCAAATATGACTTTTCATTCGGTTAGAACACCACCTTAGCACATAAACAATGTTAAAATTCTACTCCAAGACTACGTCAGAGCATCTCCCCCTTACCCAACTATTTACACGAATTTTAGTAAATAAATTACTTTGGTATGATGCACTCCAATAAGTAAGGCTTGTTTGATAACCTAAATTCATCACTTGAAATTGAATTAATTAGTAATAAGTGATTCACTAGGTTTGATAATCATATTTTATATTGCTTAACAAATTAAGTGCTACTTAAAATGTTAGCTAAAAGGTTGAAAAAAATTAAGTAGCTTTGAGCTACTTAATTCTGTCTGAATTTTTATGTATTTGTATTCAATCACCATATTACCACCACCACCACTCATACAACCACTCCATCACCACCACCTCCACCACTCTACCACCACCATAATCATCAATCCACCACCACCACCACTATCACACCGCCGTCTCCATTGCACAACCACCACCACCACCAATACTACTACCACCTCCACCACTCCAACACCACCACTCTAGCCCACCACCACACCGACACCACCACTACCACACCGCCTCCACCACCACTCCAGCCCACCACCACACCGACACCACCACTACCACACCGCCTCCACCACCAGGCCACCATTGCACAACCACCACTCACTGCCACCATTATACCACCATCACTCCACCGCCACCACTCTAACACCACCACCACTCCCACTCCATCCCCACCCTCACCACTCCACCTCCACCTCCACCACCACTACCCTCACCCCCCTCGCTCCATCACCACCAACCCACCACCACCACCACCACCACCACAATCACCACGTATTCCACCATTACCATATAAGTACATTGTGATCATTAGTAATTTAAGAGAGAATCGAAACTAAAATTAATTCATCATTTTTTTTAATTCAGTACTTAATATATTTATCAAACAATTTTTCAGCTTAAAAAATTTCAGCATTTAGTATTTAATTTTTTAGCTTTCAGTTTTATCAAACTGCCTATAAGTTTCAATCTAAGTATACATTTGATTAAACAGTTCAGTAATGACCTAGTAATAAATTTATAATTCAAAATTTGAGTAAGCATTTGCTCTTGATCTGATTATAAAAAATAAAAAAAAAAATCTTTGTTATCTTTGCTTCTCAAAAAATTCCCCCTAAATTCTCTTTAGATTCCTTCTATTTCTAAAATTTCTCTCTTTATCTCTCTCAATTTATTATCCCTACAATTTTTTAAAAAAAATTTTAAAACACAAATCAAACACAGCATAAATAAACCTCAATTTGAGTATGAGTCAAAGGGTTGGAGTGATCTTTGGAATATACTTCATGTATCATGGGCTTGGGCCCCCAAATTCAAACGGAAAATAATTGTAAATAGTAGCAAAAAAACAGAAGTATTGAAGATAAAGTGGTTGCGGGGACATGTGGCAGCTATTGGATTTTCAAAATGATGGAAAACAAAAAATATCACATGCCATTGATGATGAGGGGGATCGAATCTAAACCAACTCTGATTAAAAAATAAATAAATAAATAAATAAATAATCTAAACCAACTCCCTCCCTGCACTTTCGCACCCCTTCCTCCGCAAACACACGCACGCGCGCGCGCACACTCAACTCAACTCAACTCAACTTGTAGCGGTAGTGGAATGGCGTCGTCGTTCAGCACCGCCGCCTCTCTCTCATCCCCCAAGCTCGCTCCATCGCCGAACGCCCCTCTCTCTCCTCCGGTCAGATCTCTCCCTCTCCTCTCTCCCCCCTCCTCCCCCCTCTTCCCGAACCTCTCTTCGTCTCTAAAGCCCCCTCGCAGCACTCCCCCGTTCGCCGTCAAAGCTTCTTCTTCTCCTCCCGCTTCTGTAGCCGAGTCCCTAGGCCTCAAGGTCCCTCTCTCTCTCTCTCTCACACACACACACAATCACATACGCGTTTGATAAGCTTAAGAGGATTTGGTTGTTGCTGACTAGTTTGTGATTGAATTCGTGATCAGATTAAATCGGTTCCGACAAAGCCAATCGAAGGCCAGAAAACCGGAACAAGTGGTCTTCGAAAGAAGGTTTATCGTTTCCTCGTCCTTTTACTTAATGTGGTTGCTTTTTCTATGTTTTGGGATTAGAACCCAATTTATCATCGTTAATGTAGACCTTAGCCTTGGCATATAATAATCTGGGCCAGTGGTGGATGCAGGATTCGTAATGCGGGCCACCAAATTATATGTATTCATGATTAAACAACTAAAGTATCATCCTTATGGAATAACAACACAATTTTGAGGGACCTTTCTTCATAATTTTTACACACAAAACCTAAAAGATAGAGAAATAGAGGAATAATTGGGAGGTGTGTGGGGACCCGAGACCCCAATTGAACCCCCTAGGTCCGACCCTATCAGGGCCGACATTGTCACTTTGGAGGCCCAAGGCGAACTTGGAAAAATGAGGCCTTTATGCTATGAGCAAAATGATAAAGGGATAAGCCAACTTCAAAAAGCAATATTATTATTATTCAACAAGATTAAAATTCAGAATTATGTGAGTCATTGCACAAAATTGAAATAATCACTTAAAAGATCGCTCTTCTTGCATTTTTAGAGGCTAAAGTACAAATCAAGAATGTATAATCAATTTTCACTTATTTGACATGCTCGTTTTGAATTACCGAGTGCTCTATAACTTTATACTAGTTCTGTATTTAATGAATACAACACAACTTTTTGGTGGCCCCCACTTTTCAACAAAATTTTGGGGGTCCAAGCCGAACACCTATAACCTTTGCTCAGGGCCGGTACTAATAATTATCTTGGCTGTCAAAGAAGCTGATGTTGTAATCTTTTTCATTCGGCTAAATACTGCGAAGTGGTATTAGTTGTGTAACTTGCTGAATCTGGTGATTTCTTCTTGTTATTTGATTTTTTCTTCGTGTTAGTGTGAGGGTGTTCGCTTTGGTTCATCACCCAACATGAATTTTTGTTGAATGTGGATAGAATTTGCTGTTTTTTTTTTTTTGTTAGGTTAAAGTATTTATGCAAGAAAACTACCTTGCCAATTGGATTCAGGTTTGAGTTTCTAATTTTCTCTGAAGCTGATATTTCTTTATTTTGGGAGTTAGAGTATTGTGATTGTACTGATTCGGTTTTTGGATATCAAGGCATTGTTTAATTCGTTGCCCCCGGAGGATTTCAATGATGGGTTGTTGGTGTTAGGAGGTGATGGTCGATATTTTAACCGAGAAGCTGCCCAGGTGCTTCTGTACATATCCATAATTTTGCAAGTTCAACATATTTGAATATTAACCTAAAAAGGTAGTTGCAATGGTTTTGCTTCTTAATGTTGCTTTAATGACAGATAATAATTAAAATTGCTGCCGGGAACGGAGTTGGCAAAATATTGGTTGGCAAGTAAGTTATCTGTCTCAGTTACAAAGTATTGTTGGACTTTTATCCATTTAGTGCAGGTCTGCAGGATGAATTCGATTCTAAAGTTTGATTTGTTTATGATTCAAGTAGTGTTTAGCGTTAGTGTTGAACACTTGAACGCACAAAAAATTCAAAATGCCGTAATTATTTGTCCATTTTTGTGTATGTACTTCATCTGAAAAAAGGAAAGATTTATGACTGTAAATCAAGAAGGAAAACCTTCGGAAATTTTTAATTTTTTATTTTCATAGTTGAGGAACATTGCTAACCCTTGACTCAATATATTGAAGACGGCAATCGTTTGATGCCGAAAGATACCCTTGTATAAAACAGAACTTTAGTACCAAGTGAAAGTTCTCCAGTTCCACACACTGTAACAGCTCATTTTTAAAATTGATTTTTCTTGAATGTAGGTAGTCTGGCTGTATATGCTTTGTAGGGTGCGAGAGTGGTGTGAGTTCCACAAGCAAAATCTCTTGCTGAACAGGGTATTCTGATTTTTAGATTGTCTGTCTATTGTCTGCCTTGAAAGCCTAAGTCAATCTTGATTATTGCTGTTGTTCTCTTGTGTCGCTTGCTCGTTGCTACCAATGGAGAATGAAGTGCCATACGAACATCACCCTTGTCTCTAATTGTTTGTTGGTGTCAGCATCTGCTGTGAAAGTTAATCAATAGATGGTTTAAGACCAAACCTCGAATTTGAATTTGTCTACTCCTTGTTGATGTAGAACTCGAAGAGTAAATGACGTAGAGAAAGAACTGCGGATTCATGTATCCCTTAAATGTTGAGAGTTCATCTTCAATTTGTCAATGCTCAAATGGACTTGTGAAACCAACATATGATTTGATGTTCTTCACATTATATCATTGGCATATATTATCTGTAAAACTACGTGAACAAAATACTAAGGAAACTCAAATATGAAATTGTGGTTCAATGCGTTTGGTATGAGTTTCTTTCACTTTACTACATAATGGATCCAGCCAAATGTCTTTACTCATCCTACAAAGACAAATGGATCGATTTATTTGACGTCTCTCAAGTCCTGGTGGAGAATCTCATTTTCCTTTCTGAAGACTCTTTTTATTATATATATAACCATGTGAGTCTACTTGATTGACTACATCATATAAGGAACTTATAACTTCAGTTACAGTTTCAGACTTTCATGAGTTTTGGTTGGAGAAACTAAAGATGAACTATGATGGTTGCAGGGAGGGTATTTTGTCCACACCAGCTGTTTCTGCTGTAATCCGGAAGAGAAAGGTGAGATGTGCTTTTCGTCTCTGTTTGTATCATCCATCACCTGTGTCGAACCCTTTTCAGTACCTTTGTCTTTTCTCTTCCACTAAAAGAATGTTGCTGTCACAGGCCAATGGTGGTTTTATAATGAGTGCAAGTCATAATCCTGGTGGACCTGAATATGATTGGGGTATCAAGGTGAATGCTTAGTTTTCATAATCATATTCCCTAGACTAGTCTCAAACTCAAACATTTCCTTCTAAACTAGGGCCATCTGATAAATTGTACTACCCTTCTAAGGTATCACTTTGGTTGTAACTAATTCAACTTCAATTTACAGTCACTTTAAGATGATTTCATAGTTTCTTATGTTTTTTAACATAACCAGCTAGATAAAGTTTTCAGAAAATCCATGAGGATCAGTCCAAAGGATTAAAATATGTGTACAATTTGTAATGGAGAATTAATTTATTCCGATGAATAAACTCTCTGCTGGAAATAGTTGATGGATTTGACTTCCGCTAAATATTTTCTGACCAGTGCTGTTCGTTTTGTTGTTCATTGTGCAGTTTAACTACAGCAGTGGGCAACCTGCACCCGAGTCCATCACTGACAAGATTTACGGGAACACACTTTCCGTATGTATCTGCTCCAACATGTCTGCTTGGAATTCTTTTTCTGTTTTTGTTGAAGAGATGTGCTTGGAATTCGATGTTATCTGGTTTGCATGTTTACGAGAATTTTGCTTCTTGCTTTTAGATAAGGCAAATTCATAAGGTCTATAAGTTCTGAACTTAGCATTCTAATGGATGACATGGTGGTTGTTACTTCACCTACCATGTGAAGATGAGCTTATACCTATATATCCTCGAAAAAATTTGAAAAGAGGGCATGAGCTGGATTTGAAAAGCGGTAATTGGTCAATTCACTTCTCGCTGGATTCGTGTGAAAGATATAAATGTATCTCGCAATTCATTTTTCTTTCAGTTTTTTTAGTAACCATAGTTAAAGAAGAAGAATAATGTGCTTTCCGATGCTCTACGAATGAAGGAATCATGGTAATGTGTTTTCTGATGCCTTTCGGCTTTGATTTGGGGGGCATGGTTCCGCAACAAAACGTCCCTTCAGCTCCTTAGTTCTTGGAGGTATAGGGGGGCCACTGTGTCGGTCATATTTTGAGAGTAGCCACTTTGTGCGCCAAAGGTTAGGTTTGTCTCCAATCCTCCTCTGTCCATACCCCCAATGACTGGGGATTAGATGAGTTCTGTTATTGTTGTTGTTGTGTAGTTAAAGAAGAAGAATAATGTGTACATGCTAGCTTATAAATGGCATAATCTGATGGTTTTTTCCAAATATATATCATAATGATATCTCTACATTCCATTTTGATATCTCTGTCGGATTTAGTGTTTAATGTCACATTATGAACTTTTGAGAGCTAACAGAGCATACAATTGATCTGAGACTACAATATTTTTTGACACTTACGTTTTCTCCATTGAGTTGGTAAATGTAAATGAACATTTAAATTCCTTAATAATTTGGTTTTCTTGGACTATAAACTTATCCACTAACAATTTGTTTTCCCTATAATTTCTGTAACCATTGTATTGAAAACTGTTAAAGCATCCCACTCAAAACCAATTGTCAATGAGTGAAGTGGCCTTCCAGGCTCATATGCTAGTTTTGGAGGTTATAATCAACCAATGTGGGCCAAGCTCTCGCTCCCCTGCACGTGCGACCCTGACTTTCATGTGGAGAGGTAAACAAAGGATCCATAGCATTGGGATCATAACGAAACAAGTGCACTTATGGCACAAACAACGGGACAATCAATCAAGAGAGTCTTTTCCAAAAGCCTCGTAAAGCCTAGTTTTGATACCATGTTAAAGCATTCAACTCAAAATCAATTGGCAATGAGTGAAGAGGCCACTCAGTTTTGGAGGTTAAAATTGATCCATGTGGGACAAGCTCTAACAAAAACCTTATGATGTTACAAGAAATCATGAAAAGAGAAGAAGAATGAAACTACAAACTTCTCATCCTTCTGCAGTATTTTCTTCCCTTGTTTTCCATTATAAATTTGTAATCAAATAGCAAAATTGAACTTGGGGTCTTAAGTGAAATGAGCGGACTCGAATCGGCAGTATTCAATGCGATCTGATAGTATGGTAGAAAGAAATATATGAATCGTTCTTTCTACCATACTCTCTATTATGGTATTTTTAGAGTGTATACTTAATAATAAAAGTTTAATATGGATCACTCTCCAATATTATCTGCATATATGATATGCAGATTTGCCTGATTCAGAGCTTTAAGCTCACACAAATCTTATAGAAGATCATTGTTGTGCACTTTTGAATCCCCGTGCCGTGAATATTTTAGACAAGATGAAATTGTTCTTCTATGAAGAGAAAACAGAATGAGCAACAATTTAGTGGTTTGGGCCATTTGGTTCTTGGTTTTGAGTGTCTTCGAAGTTCTATTTTACAGTTTAGTAGTTTTAGCGAGTTCTGACGTGAGTATATCTTTGGCTAGGGTGAAAGATTCATAGTGCAAACACTTGTATCTCTTGTAACATTAGATAGGACCAGTGAACATCTGAAACTTTTTAAACTTCAATATAGCAGCCCTTCCTGCTTTTGTTATGCTGCTTCTTTATTTTGATGCCACATGTTGATATTCAGCTGGAAAACTAAAAGAACTCAAACTTTTTCTTTTACTACTTTGCCTCGTTAACATATTTTGCTGGTGTACATGTTTTGTCTGAATACATTGGTTGTGGAGTATTCTTTCTTCCACGTTTCGTCAAATTATTTTTTTCCAGTGCACTAGTGCAATTTGCATCTCATCTGGTTTTTTGAGTCACTGCTTCTAGTGCCACTGGATAGTTTCAAGCAGCAACATGTCTGAACATGGTAGTTGATTGTTGGAGAAACTCATAAAGAACAAGTTATGCATCTAAGTTCAGATTGCACAAGTGTTATGCAGATATCTGAAATTAAGATGGCAGAAATCTCAGATGTTGACCTCTCTTCTCTTGGAGTTACTAAGTATGGGAACTTCAGTGTTGAAGTAGTTGATCCAGTTTCTGACTATTTGGAGCTGATGGAGGTGAGGAAAGTATGCATGCTTCAAGTTTTCTTTTGTTTGTCTTATGGATGGGAACAAATGAACCATATGAAATTTTGTGCAGAATGTGTTTGATTTCTCGCTTATTAGAAGTCTTCTTTCACTGGCAGATTTCAGGTATGACTTAATATCTGACTAAGTGGTAGCAATTAGCTTTGTGCATTGAGCAGTTCTTCTCCAGCGACGTGGTCCCTTGTACTTCTTTTTCCCCCCAAAAATTGGAGATCAGTGTGACAATTGACAACCCTCACAATTATAAGAAGTTTATCGGACTAACTTGTCAACTAACAGAGTGAATTGAAATTACCTTTCCATATTTCATCCTTCGCTGTTTAGTTAAGCAGAAATTGTCCTTGGGATTATTTCCACGGAAACTTGGACTATAAGTTCAGTACTTCAGTTACACTTGCCTCTCAAGGACTTCATCTCCTCTGTGCCCTCAAATCTTACTTTCAAAAGTTCTATCTCAGTTTGTCACTAACCAGATCTCTGTTTCATTTTATACGGCTCCCTTATTGAGTTTAACCATAGAGGGAATGGAAGTTGCTGAACTAATTTGCCAAAAAATGTACTTCGTCAGGTTTATATTTGATGCCATGCATGCAGTTACAGGTGCTTATGCCAAACCCATCTTCGTGGACAAGCTAGGAGCGAGTTTAGTATGTCTTACTTCTTCAATATATTTTAATAATCACAATTTTCTTGTACCGAAGTTCACTAACGAAGATATATTTGACACCTTCATGTAGGATTCCATTTCAAATGGAGTGCCTCTTGAAGATTTTGGGCATGGTCATCCAGATCCCAATCTCACGTAAGTGATACTACTTGCGTAGATGAGATACGACATTTATTGCAAATGGTCAAAAGCGATATTCATTTTGACTTGTTCCGTTAAACAGATATGCTAAGGATTTGGTCGACATCTTGTTTAGCGAGAATGCCCCTGATTTTGGTGCTGCAAGTGATGGTATGTTGGAAAATTGAAAGAACCCGAACTTATATCTAATAGTTTTTAACATTTCTAATATCTCCAGATTTTTATAAGTTTCCAAATTATACTTTACATTGTATTGTATGTGAACCTGACTGTTCTAAAAAATAAAAAAGGAGCAAAAGAGGGGAAAATGAGGAGAAACATTAGAAGTTTGAATGTAAGTCAAGAGTTGTGATGCTTTCAGTGACGTTTGACGAGTCACCACTTCAAGTACATCAGATTAATGAACCTTTGAGTATAAGGAACCATTTTTATCCACACACTCTACAATGGCATATTCATTTGCTTTATTACGGAGAGGCCAAGTCATTTCAGTGTAGTCTCCGATCTTGCTTCTGTTGTCTTATGAACACATTCAGTCCTTTTTTTTGCAGAAGCTTTTACAAATGCAGTTCATTGTACTATCTTCATGCATGAGCTCCTCGTCAAAATCAAGTTCCTTGCTCTAGCTACTCATTATTGTACCTGTATTTGTCTCTATACCCAACTTTGGATCATACTCCTTGACACGCTCCAACAGCGATGCCTGTACCTGAGTCCATGTAACATAGTGAAGCACTATTTTGCATAAGGCTCAACCTCAACTTGCTCGATAAACTCATATATGTTCTGGCTGAACCACTAATCTTTCTTGGTTCTCTCATGCAACTATTCCAGTTCAGCTCACAAGTTAATTGCTACTCCTTCGTATATTTTTACCTGCCGGAGTCTTAGTCTCATCATTCAAACTGAAATAAGTATCACGCACATTTAATCTATCTGTAAGACTATTTGTATTGATACTAGGCATTGTTGTGCTTCAAAAGTTCTGTTTTGGCTAAACAAACTTGATCTATGTAATCAAGGGTATGGAGACAGTTGTCGTCCTGTCAAATTCGGTTAAGAATGCTAGTATTGGCGAGAATGAGGTATGACAAGCTATTCAGATCCGAGCATCACATGTTGGGATTTATGCATGTCGTTTTGGTTTCACATCCCATATTGTGTTGGAGTAAGGATTTTTGATTGTAGAGTTAAGGTAGAGTTGTTGCTTTGTGGATGCTAGGCAGGTATGATAAAAGAAAGAAAGAAAGAAAGAACAAAGATGCTTGGCGGTTAATGGTTTATTTGTTAAAAAAGGCAGGCAGGGTATATACTTGGCACTTGGCAGTACTGCTTAGCCTTGAATTTGGTCCCTTCACTGTTGTAATTGTTTTGTAAATCATTGTGCTGTACTGCTGTGTGATAGTAGAAGTTTTATGTTGGACCCAAATGTGATGAGATATCATTTTTATGGTTATCCAGGTGATGGTGACAGAAACATGATTCTTGGTCGAGGTTTTTTTGTCACTCCTTCAGATTCGGTTGCAATTATTGCAGCCAATGCTCAAGAAGCCATACCATATTTCCGGGGTGGCCCTAAAGTAAGATTTTTTCTGCTGCTTTTACTTTTTCCCTATACCTTTTCTTCCTCTAACATAGACAGAACTTTTCGTCCTTCCGATCTTGTAGGGTTTAGCTCGATCAATGCCAACAAGTGGTGCTCTTGATCGTGTTGCTGAGAAGTTGAATCTTCCCTTTTTTGAGGTTTAGTACTTTCTTATCTCTTTTATCACGATGACTTAGATAAGTAGTTTCCTACGAACAGTGTGGTTATATTTACAGGTTCTTACAAACTACGATCTTGACATGGGCATATTGTTTTCAGGTCCCTACAGGTTGGAAATTCTTTGGGAATCTTATGGATGATGGAAAACTGTCGATCTGCGGGGAAGAAAGTTTCGGAACAGGCTCTGATCACATTCGTGAGAAGGATGGCATATGGTACATATTAATGTCTAGTGAGAATTTTCTTCTTATGTGGTGTTAGTCAACTGCTTCTGGCCTATCACTCGCAAGTGTTTGCATGGTCTAAACAAGACTGAGCTAAGTCAAATGTAAATTTGAAATTGAACTATAACTCTGGCTCAGATTGGAACCTCATTTAAAGGCATTTTTCTTTTGTCAAAAAATATCTTTTTATTTCTATTTGTTTCTTGCAGCTAAATGTAGGTTTCCTTATCTAAGTAAGACTGACCTGATTCAAATGTCATATTGAAATGTTGGTCGGGATTCGTAAACATAAACTCTATATTTCCTATTGACAGGGCTGTGTTGGCTTGGCTTTCAATACTTGCATATCAAAACAAGGATAAATCTCCCGGGGAGAAATTGGTTTCTGTCTCTGATGTTGTAAAGGAGCATTGGGCTACATACGGAAGAAACTTCTTTTCTAGATATGATTATGAAGTAAGCTTTAGTGAATCATATTGCAGCAGCTTGAACCTTTTTATTAGAGTGGAGCTTCAGCGTTATCTCTGAGGTAATATTTTCAGGAATGTGAATCTGAGGGAGCCAACAAAATGATAGAATATCTTAGAGATATGGTTTCTAAGGGCAAGCCAGGTGATAAATATGGTAAGTTTGATTTGTCCAAATACATCCCAACTGCAGTCTTTATTTCGATTTACAAGCTAAAGATGGTTCCCGTTGTAGGAAGCTATGCTCTTCAATTTGCAGATGACTTCACATACATTGATCCTGTAAGCTCAAGCACTTCAGAAGATACTTATCATTTGTAAACCTAGTCCATTGTCCTGTGGAATGAAACCTCAAGCTACTTCTCTCTGGATTTGTCTGTTTCAAATCTTTTGCATTTGTACAGGTAGATGGCAGTGTGGCATCCAAGCAAGGTGTTCGCTTTGTGTTTAGTGATGGATCCAGGATAATATTTCGTTTATCGGTAATGCATAATTTATCTAATTTATCTTCTATTCTCTTATTCTTGCTTCTCACTTCAGGATTCATCTATAGAGAACTAGTACCCCTACTAAGACTAGTACTTGTTGTATTTCTATATACTGTCGTTATAAATTTCGATTTTGGATAGATTATGCGTCCCTGAGGTGGAAATAAAAGTAATTGGAATTTGCAGGGAACTGGTTCTGCTGGTGCAACTGTGAGAATGTACATTGAACAGTTCGAGCCGGATGTTTCAAAACATGACATGGATGCCCAAACTGCACTAAAACCATTAATAGGTTAGTTCATTTGTCATTTCCATGAGCTTACTTAGCAACATATTCACTTTTTTTTGGGGGTCATGTCATTAGATCTGGCGCTATCTGTATCAAAGTTGAAGGACTTCACTGGAAGGGAGAAGCCTACAGTTATTACATAGAGCTAAGTGTCTGATGTTATCTCACACGAGGATGCTGCATTATTATGAATGTCGAATCAGGTTGGGTATCATCCCATTTTTTCCTTGCATGTTATATCATTTGTGTTCTCTGAAGGAAAATTTTGTGCTGGTTTCACATTTGCAGTTACCCACTGGACATAAGAATGAAACCTTATAAATACGTTGATGTATATGTTTTGAAATAAAATTTCCATCTCTTCATAATGGTTTCTTCTTTCTAATTCTGTGGTTGGCTTAGTATTTGATTCAGGATGTACCTTCCTCACCTTTTGGCATCTAGAATTTTGATTGTACACAAAAAGACAAAGCCAATTGTCATTTAAATCCGGGAAATTTTCAAAATGACACCTGAACTCTCACTCCAATGTCACCGAAACACCTGAACTTCACTTTATTTCAATTAAACACCTGAACTTTCAAAATCCCCAAATTGAGGCACTTGCCGTTAGCCTCCATCCATTTCCTTCACAAATCGATTGATGTGGCTCATTTCTAGCGTTAAAGGGCCCCACTAGACATGTTAAAAAGTGAATTCAATGTACACAATCACAACTAGAAATGAGTTCACTTCCTAAATTTGTGCATTGAGTTCACTTCCTAACATATCTAGTGGGGCCCTTTAACGCCAAAAATGAGCCACATAAGCCGATTTGTGAAGGAAATGGATGGAGGCTAACGGCAGGTGCCTCAATTTGGGAATTTTGAAAATTCAGGTGTTTAATTGAAATAAAATGAAGTTTAGGTGTTTCGGTGACATTGGAGTGAGAGTTCAGGTGCCATTTTGAAATTTTCCCTTTAAATCCACAGATTTCTGAACTTAAGCTTTGGCCTGTTTGTGCAGTATATTGTTGTGATAAACGTCCTGCAGATTTCGGACGATACATACACTATCCAACATAATCTTTTGAGCAAGAATTGGTCTTTTGTTTCTCTACAATCTCGTCTAACAGTCACTAGGTCAATTGACGTTGTTAACTGTCTGGAAGCTAGCTGCTTAGAAATTCGCCACTCATCTCTGCCTTATTTCGTTATCTTATAACTGTAGGTTCTCGTCATTGATCTTGGCCTTCTAATGTTCTATTTATGTAGCCTTTCATTTTCTCACCTGAATACTGTTCTCTGCTGCTGATGTATCTCATAGTTTTCCAGAGTGTTGTATGGTTGCTAACCCCCTTCTTGAGCTACCTTCGCAAGACTTTTCCTTCTGCGTCTTTTCACTTCTCAAGGAGAGAAACAAGATCAAGAGTAATGATTTTTTGTCTTTTCCCTCTTGTCCTCCTGGTAGACCCTTTAAGTGTAAGGTTGACCACAGACATAATTCAAGAATGGGTAAATGGTGTCTTAAACCCTATCTTTGAGTTTGACAATAAAATGCAGGTTATGAGAGAGCATGTAAGTTACTGCCATTGGTAAGATGAACAGGGACACCATGCTACTTGTGTATGCGGATCAATAGGAATCCCCAAGATAAATAGGATGCCCCAAATCAGGTGGGCTGTGACTTTGTTGCCTTTTCGTTACTAAGTAGTCCTCACCAGCCCATTGAAAGAATCTAAATAGTCCAGTCCATTACCATGTGGCCATTGCACCCATTATCGTCTATACTTTGACTTTGACGGGCCATATAGGACATTCTAGCCTTGTGTGTGCTCGAGTACAATTGGCTTCCTGATGATGAAGCATCACCTCACCTGGTGGCTTTTGGCTAGTCATATCTCCATGATCAAGTTCGTCCATTGGCAAATCCCCACCACTGCTTATGGGAAGCCTAGTGTGTAACCAGGACAAGAAAGATCACCATCTTCACATCAAAAAGTTTGTCCCACAGTTCCACTGAGTTTTCTCCCCGTATGCCATAATTCATAAGCAGGACAAAATTAACTCCTCCACCCCAACACTCCCAAGTGACATGTTGGTGCAACATGCACTCATACGTGGGATCAATCGTGGGGTGGCTCGTTTGTCCTCGATGATGTGGAAAGGTGTGCCTTTTTTCTGACATGACATTGTTTTGTGTTGTTATCAGACTAAATTCTTTTTTCCACAAAAGGGTACATACCCCTGGAGACAGATTCAGGGAAAAGCACCAAGCCATAGACTACATAGGTTTTGTGTACTTATGAATTGAAAGTTTCATGATCTTTTCAAATTTAGATGACCGTATTTTTTTTAGGAGTTTTATGGTTCAATTATGGTCCATGACTAACTTTAAATGCTACTCCCTCCGTCCCTAAATAAATATCCGGTGCGCAAACCTAGGTCTTAAAAAAGATGCATGTTTTTTGTTAAAAAATCTAATTTTTTTCCATAATCTAATAGAACTCATTGTCATTTATTGATTTGTGAAAAAAAATTAATTTTTTTAACAAAACAAATGCATTATTTTAAAAGCCTAGATTTGCGCGCCGGATACTTATTTAGGGACGGAGGGAGTATAACTTATTATACAATTCTGTCAGTTGGAAGGAACCACTATTTTTCACATGGATTAGTTTGGTAAAGGTTAACGTCCAAGGTAGTAGGATAGAGAACAATATCAAGGGCAGATTTGGTAATGTCATTATACATGACAAGGCTGCCACGGGAATTTTGGTCAGGACAGTGTTTGTCAGCTATTATTGCTGTTTTTTTTTTGCTCGGCTAGCTATTATTGCTGTTAAGTGCTACCTTTGAATGCTTTGTTTTCTTTTGGTCATGGGTGAAAGTTCCTAGAGTTGGTCATCTGGTCTCTATAATCTATGTCAAGGGGTGTGTGGCCTCCCCGACCAGTGCGCTTGAGAGTCGCCATCCGGATTTTTGAGATGAATAAAGAAATCGAGAATTTGTTTGAGAGATAAATGCTTTTGATCTAGCGAAAACGTTGAGATTTTGGGTTCGGGAGCCATGTTACGAACGGGGAAGGTTTTGTTGAAAAGCACCACGCTCGCCCGGTAAAGACGGGTCTCTATTAAACATTTTTAATGGAGGATTTAATATCGTTTGAAAAACTTAACTTTGATAAAAACATGTCGGGAAAGGGACACGGAATTAAATATAACACATCGATGTGCTTGGGTGCGCACTGTACAATATGAAATGGATGAACAATGTAGAGAAAGTGAAATAACAGCATTGCAACAGACTGCCAATATCATGTGAAACACCGCACGACGAACCAGATACATCACACAGTGTAACTAAAACACCGTGCGGTGTATCTGTCTACGCATTCCAGAATCAATTCACTTTTACATGACAAAATAAACCATAGGTCTGCAAACTAGCCTTTTATATTTCCCGGTTCTCTGAAAAATGATTTACATGACCCTTTTGTTCATCTTATCATGTAAAGCAATGTTGAAAGATTTAATATAGTAAAAACGATGACTTTTAATATGAAATTTGACTCTGGAATGTATCCGCACCATCTTTAAACAACATTAGCCAAAGAAGGAAAAGAGAAATAAAATAAAATAATAATAAACAGTACTATAAATTACGCACGGTGCAATACACTACGTCGTGCGGTGGTTTAAAACACCGCAAGATGTAGCGTATCCAGTGCAGAAACTGTTTTTTTGTACTTTTTGAATATAGAGCTCGTTCGAGACCAAAACCCAGTATAGAATGACTAGGAAAGGCCTCAGTGAGCTTCCCTCAAGGCCAAAACTTGGTTTAGCCCAAGAAATTTATTTATACCTTTTGATCGAAACTTGGATGTGCTTGAAGATGGAGGAATGAAGGTTGATTTGGACTAAAACCAGTTCGGTTTCTGAGTTTAGGGAGATTTGTGTGAGTTTTGTGAAGATTGGATGAGTTTTTGTAGGGAGAATAAAAAGAAAAATCAGTTTGAGACTGATTTTGTAAGAACCCAGATTATGGGTTGATGTAGAGAGAGAAAGAGACGTATATGATGGCCTGAAATGGCTGAAAATGGGTGTATATATAGGCAAAAATATGCTTGGAGTGCACCCAAAGGCAAAAAACGTGAAAAACGTGCTTTGGCCAATCTGCTCACGCGCATGAAAATCTGTCAGACGCTCCTCTTGATGGTGTTTCAAATTTCAAAAGGCCGTATGGTGTAGTGATTTTTTTGAAATGCCGCGTGGTGTTTCGAGACAAGACAGCACACTGAACTTTGCGGGGGTGCATCGGACACTCCTAAAGTTGGATTTGAGCGTGGTTCGAAGCATTGGAAAGTTTGTTGAGTCATTTTTTTAACCCAATTGGTTTCACTCAAAGACGTTTTATACATTGAAATGTGTGCCCATTTTACTCTCAACGTGTCATGAAAAAAGTTATTTTTGACAAAGTAAACGCATCTTTCTCTTTTGCAATTGAACCGGGGGCCACTCTACATGTTTAAAATGAGATTTTCTTGATGTTAGAGAAGGAGTAATAAATGAGCAATAATTCAAGTTTTGGAAGGTATATTTTTCCTTATTTCATTATCAGAGAACTTAAAGATTATTCGGAGGCTCAGATTGAGGTGTCTACAGGGTGCCACTTAACATTACTGCAATTGTCATTCTTGTCGAGGAGAAAAGAAAACGAAGAAAATAGAAAGGCATGTTGCTCACACATTGAGAAACAAAAAACGTAGTCATATACACGGGGAGGTGAATCCAAGGCATCTCGTAGTAAATATGTGACCACCTAGATTAATGCATTAGTAACTTGTGCATATCAAGTACATAGACCGCTTGATTTTTGCTTCCATAAGATGCCAATTTCTTCTTTATTATTATTATTATTTTATTTTTGTAGGCAACCCCCGGTAGGTATCGATTTATTAGGAAGATGGAAGTGTAGCACTGGAATCAGGTGCAGGAAGGGAAACTACACCTGACAATAGGGGTTGGAAATATTTAGGCTGGTTTTCCTGTTGCTCTAATTATCCTTGAGAAAAACGTCTAAACCAACCAAGACCCAACAGGCTCAATGGCATTTTGCCAGAAAGAGAGAGAATACAATGTGTATGGGGGTTCACTGTTTGCCCAGAAAAGGCTAGAAGATTATTATAGTGGGGGGTTTTTATTTTTCTCTGAAAAGGAGGACTGATTTCCGTTAATTTAGATCTGACTAGGTGTTGAGGTACTTCTCTAGCAAAAGGGCAACAAACTTTTGCAACCACTGCCACCATAGTTGAAACCAAAGCTCTTTAAACCACCAGAAAAATCCAAAACCAAAATCAATTGAGATTGTCCTTGCCCCCCCCATCTTTAATAAGAATCAAATAAATCCCTTACTAGAGACCCACCAATAAATAATGGTGTAGACAAGAGAAAGTTAGCCATCTTTTAGTGGATAAAGACTATGGGATAGAACTGTGTTTGTCCTAAATGTGACACACCCTCGTGCTCTTAACTTTTGTTGTAATAGACCATGGATCCAACCTTATTGGGTCAATCAGTTTCATGGGATTTTGTTCTTGAAGAGAACTCATTTGCCCCACCCTTTTGTCTGGATGACATTGTGACCACTCCACCATCATGTTAGTTGCCTCGGGTGATGGACCTTGGTGTTCCCTCCCTCTTCTCCACCGATTCCAGTGTTGCACTGAACAATTTGGGATGTTTGATTGTAGTGGACATGTGTAGAGAAACTTTCACTTTGAATGTAGTTCTATGTCTTTTGGGGAATTTTTGTGTGTGCAGTTGTAGGATGATTTGGAGCATTATTAAGGAATAATTTTGTGACTAAATATACAAGCGCAAGTTGTTAATCTGAACGTTACTAATGCAGATGTGCACGTGATTCAGATTATATGGACAACATACGCATGCACACATTTACAGAACAAAAGTGTTTAGGTTTAACGTAATTTCGATACTTGGTAAAAAAATTCTGAAATAAGATATTGGTGAACCCATGGAGGGTGAATCTTATTAAGTTTAGATCTGGTGCTGAAGATGTTACTTCTTCTGGGGGCATGTTTTTCTAATCAGGAAGGGAATTGCTAATGCTTAAAAAAGGAAGGCAAATGCTGGACAAAGAATAAGTTGTTCAACAAGGATAGTCGAAACAAGCACAATATTTAGATATAGAAGTAAAAATGGAATACACAGAATGTGGTGAAACACTATAGTGTAGAATTGGAAACAGTAACATAAAAAATCAAACCACAGGACACAGAAGGTGAACAGATTGTTTTGACAGAGAGAATTTCAATTTCCTAAAGAGAAAAATCCTAAAGTTTTCTGAGAACTTTCAGACCAGAGTAGATCCCCCATCGTAATATTTCTCTAAAACTCACGGCGAAGACGGGTGATGGCCGCTATGTAATATTGGATAGAGCTCTAGTCATTAAAATACTATTGCATATCACAAAAAAAGTCAGTGGAAGTGGTGAAGGAAGACTAAATCAATGTAATAAGGAAAGTTTTGGCTTTAATGTCTTGAAATGGTATCTCTATATCTACTTGACTTCTGTTGTCTCCTCCATTCTTTCTGCAAGTTAGAATCTACTTGACTTCTGTTGTCTCCTCCATTCTTTCTGCAAGTTAGAATTTGCTCAAAGCATACAACATTTTGTGACCCAATAATGATTTCTAGTTGTCTACTTAAGAATGGCTACTCGAAATTAGATGTCGATCAGAACACGTTTCATTCTAGTTTAGAATCAAATGAACCTTTTTCTCTTTTACTTTTGCTCCAGTAGATACCATAAGAATTATGCTCGAAAAACTCTACTAGTATCAATCATGACCTGATTTTGATGATTCGCACCGTCAGAAGCATGTGGTGGTATTGTTGGTCCGTATTGTCGGTGGTGGTTCACCATATAGGATATGCACGGGGGACTATCAACTAGATCTAACTGTCCACGATCTTCTTAGCTAGTGGTGGACTTATCTTCTGAGTTGTTAAGAGTTAATTCATTCTCCACAAGATCTTGTCTGTTTGTGCTAAATCCATGTGATTAATGGGCAATCGTTTGATTTGAACAACTTCTGCTTTGCAAATAATTGATTCGTGATTTGTGTTTCATTTCATTGTATTGCATTTTGACATGATACCATCACCAGATCTTTACATGAATTGCTTGACGTTACTGACATTTACTCGTGATATTGTTGGTTCCATCTTTCTTTACCTAGATTTACCAAGATTTTTATTGAGGAGCCTGTTTCAACATTTGTTCCATAGTAGTTTGTCAAGGTCCACCCTCAACATGTTTCTTCACTAAAAACCCTATTTACTCCCCACTTTCCCTAGTCAATAGATGTCTTCAGTATGATTTTGAAATCACAAATATTGTTGGACTCTGGTGTTGATATGCGTTCTTCTGTGTTTGTTTCCACCTCTGACACCATCTGAATGCACTGTTAGTCATACCCTTTGTCTATTCTTTTGTAAAAGAATAGATGTGGTGGAGCTTGTCCAAACAAGTCAAATGGTCTGTCAGTTTTCATGTTGTAGGGGTTTTTTTTTTTTTTTTTTTTTTTTAATGGGTATCATTTACAATTTTAAAAACAACAGTTAGTGTTGCTTGGGGCCGACCCCTGTTTGTAGGACTTCCTGTAGAACAAGACAACTGCTTTTGAAACCACTTCTAGAGAAAACCAACCCCTTTGTGCCAAAACAAGCACCAGTTGGCATTGTCTGTGTGCCCATTTCTTACAGATTTCAACAGCTCCCACCACCAAATTATCGTACCCACTTCGGGGAAAAAGTAATCGGTCTAACTAGAAGGATAAAGAGCGAAGATTTACTATATATGGTCGCTACATGCCATGCACTTCCTAATTTTAGCCTTGCAATCCAACCTGGTCTGGTCTGCTCTGGTCTACCACCTCTGAGGGGTCTACTACTACTGTTGGAAAATTGGAGTGAAACCTTCTTTCTTTTTGTCCATATACTTTGAGTTTTTCTGATACTGTGATTACCCACCACAACTCTTCTCTTCTTGACCCTTGGGATCTCTTTTCCCCGCCCCTCCTTTTGCGCTATAATTACGTCATATATTTTTGGGTTTATTTGCGTTTGGTATGTGAATCTGTCTCCTTAGTCAAATACTATCATTCATTTTGAAGGCCTCTCTGCTCTATAAACTGTTCCCCCTCCAAGCAATTTGAACTGATACGCCTCAGTAAATAACGTGATTCTGTCTTCCCTATAGGATCCTGGATGTGGTAGATCCAAACACAAGTCAAAGTGCTTCATAATGTCAATCTCGAGTTTGATGGTGGTTGACTTTGTGACACGACATCTTTTTTTAGGTGAAGTTTGACTTTTGATTTCACGTACACCTTTGTGCATTCATAGTTAGGTTCCACCTTCACGTACGTGTGCCCATATCTGTCCTTTGCATACTGCACCTTAGTCTCTCTCTCTCTCTCTCCATAGAAGCGCATGAGTGTGGGCATGCGCGTGCGCGTGGATAAAATTACAGAAATGGTCTATATGTTTTTCTCTATAAATATCTATATGCGCATAAACTGTTTATGCGATACTTATATACGCAGAATCTAAATAAAAAGGTGGGGGACCTAAAGGAAATGTGGAGATATGTGACACTAGTTGCATATAAAATTTTACTGAAATCCTTGCTAGTCTTTTTTCTCTTTAGGCAGTAATTTGTAGAAGATGAAATAAAGGTAATGGAATAATTCCATATCATTGCAGATCAAATTTCGAGCATAATTTAGTTCCAGAGGATTTTTTTTTCTTCCTATTTCTTAACTGCACATTTGTGGGAATGAGTGGCTACCTTAGTATGATGACCCTACAACTGGGCATTGTACATACAGTGGTAAATAGATGTTCTTTTCTATATTTTGCTTAATAGGTCTCACAATTACAAAATAGGGAAGTGATTTTCACTCCCAATTTTACAATCCGCACTTTTTTTTTTTGTCTTTTATTTATAGGAATTTACCTTTTTGCCTTTTTTAATACACATTTTCACACACAAGGGCAACATTGTAAATTCACGTGGATAAAGACAAAACAAAAAACAGAAAAGGTTGTAAATTCAAGTGGATCCCACATCTTCTCAATCAATTATACCAATCATTGCAAGAAAACCTTCCGTCTCTCAACAATGTTTTCAAAAAAATTATTTTTAAAAACATTTTCTTTAAGAAACTGTTTTTTCCTTTCCAAAAACTGTTTTTTTTTAAATGTATATATACAAAAACTATTTTTTTTCAAAAATTATTTTGTTTTTAAAACTGGTAATTTGAAAAAAAAAATTCAAAAACTATTTTCTAAGTTTTTATTGGTTTGAAAACTATTTACAGTTTTATTTTTTTGGTAGTTTGAAAGGTGATTGGACAAGTTTTGGTTATCCAATTTTGATTATATCATTGTGAATTTCTACATTGCTAACTTTAGATGAGGCGATAACTTTTGGCCGGTTAGGCCATTGTAGATGCTCAGTAGACATTCCTTGTTTAGAAATCATATTGAGCTCTGTAGTGGGTGAATATTTGGGTAGCTAACTGCTTCACCATAACCTAACTATTGAAAAAGGTTGAATACCCCAAATGTAGGGTTAGGTTATTGTTAGCTAACTGCTTCACCACAACCTAACCATTGAAAAAAGTTGAATAACCCAAGCGTATGGCTAGGTCGTTGTCAGCATAATAACCAGTAAGACCGGGATCGTAACCATAGAGAGCTTCAAATAGCTTGATCGGAAGTAAGTTTTATGTGATTCGTTTGCGGCGTTTAGACGGCCAACTGTCAGTTTTACTTTGAACGGTAGAGATTTCTCTCGAAAGACTAGAAATGAGTTTAATGAACTAAAAGAGGCAAGTTTAGGGATCTTTCATCCCATGACTTAGGTCGTTATCGATTCTCAAGTATGACTCAAGTGAGAGTCGCAATCGCGCGCTCACACTCGGAAGATTTAGCTTTAAAAGACTACGTTTAATCAAATGATATGATTTTACTGGAATTGAACTAACTTGTTTGAACTAATAAATCGAACACGTAGGATGACAGAGTTCCAAGAATGCCATGTGCCAAGACCGCTGGTCGACATGGCATCAAAGAAGTTAACAATCCTAGTTTAGACCGAAAATTGCAACCATTGTGGATGCTCAGTAGACATTCCTTGTTTAGAAATCATACTGAGCTCTGTAGTGGGTGAATATTTGGGTAGCTAACTGCTTCACCATAACCTAACTATTGAAAAAGGTTGAATATCCCAAATGTAGGGCTAGGTCATTGTCAACTAACTGCTTCACCACAACCTGACCATTGAAAAAGGTTGAATATCCCAAATGTAGGGCTAGGTCGTTGTCAGCATAATAAGCAGTAAGACTGGGATCGTACCCACAGAGAGCTTCGAATATCTTGATTAGAATAAGTTTTATGTGATTGGTTTGCAGCGTTTAGACGGCCAACTGTCAGTTTTAATTTGAACTGTAGAGATTTCTCTCGAAAGACTAGAAATGAGTTTAATGAACTAAAAGAGGCAAGTTTAGGGATCGTCCATCCCGTGACTTAGGCCGTTATTGATTCTCAAATATGACTCAAGTGAGAGTCGCGATCGCGCGCTCACATTCGGAAGATTTAGCTTTAAAGACTACGTTTAATCAAATGATGTGATTTTCCGGAATTCAACTAACTTGTTTGAACTAATTAATCGAACACGTAGGATGACATAGTTCCAAGAATGGCATGTGCCAAGGCCGCTGGTCGACACGACATCAAAGAAGTTAACAATCCTAGTTTAGACCGAAAATTGCAACCATTGTGGATGCTCAATAGACATTCCTTGTTTAGAAATCATACTGAGCTCTGTAGTGGGTGAATATTTGGGTAGCTAACTGCTTCACTATAAACCTAACCATTGAAAAAGGTTGAATACCCCAAGCATAGAGTTAGGTCGTTGTCAGCATAATAACCTGTAAGACCGGGATCGTACCCACAGAGAGCTTCGAATAGCTTGATCGGAAGTAAGTTTTATGTGATTGGTTTACGGCGTTTAGACGGCCAACTATTAGTTTTACTTTGAACGGTAGAGATTTCTCTCAAAAGACTAGAAATGAGTTTAATGAACTAATTGAGGCAAGTTTAGGGATCGTCCATCCCGTGACTTAGGCCGTTATCGATTCTCAAATATGACTCAAGTGAGAATCGCAAACGCGCGCTCACACTCGAAAGATTTAGCTTTAAAGATTACCTTTAATCAAATGATATGATTTGTGGGCTCCCGCGTCCGAAAGCGCTGACTCGAAGAGTCGCCACTGGGATTTTTGAGATGGATGATCCGAGAAACCGAGAGTTTGTTTGAAAAAGGCTTTTGGTCTAGCGAAAACGTTAAGACTTTAGATCCGGGAGCCACGTTACGAACGGGGAAGATTTTGTTGAAAAAGCACCCCGCTCACCCGGTAAAACCGGTCTCTACTAGGCATTTTAAATGAGGGATTTAATATCATTTGGAAAACTTAACTTTAAAACATGTACGGGAAAGGGACACGGGATTAAATATAACACATCGGCGTGCTTGGGTGCGCAGTGTACAGTATAAAATGAATGAACAATGTACAAGAATGAAACTAAATAAAAACAGGAGATTGCTACTGTGAACAGAATGCCGTGCAATGTTTTAATATGCCGCACTGCATTTCGGGAATGCCGCACCGCATACCAAACGCACCGTGCGGCGTACTAAACAAAAACAGGAGATCGCTACTATGAACAGAATGCCGTACAGTATTTTAATATGCCGCACCGCATTTCTGGAGTGCCGCGCCGCATACTAAAAGTACCGTGCGGCGTACCTGCCTACACATTCCGAAATCAGTTTGCTTTTACATGACAAAACAAACCATAGGTCTGCAAAATAACTTTTTATATTTTCCGAATATCTAAAAAAATGATTTATGAGACCCTTTTTGTTCATCTTATCATGTAAAATAATGTTAAAAGTTTTTTGAAATGTTGAAAGATCTCACGAAGTAAAAAAAAAGGATTTTTAACATGAAACTTGAATCTAGAATGTACCCGCACGATCTTTAAGCAATATTAGCTGAAATATGAAAAGAAAAAGCAAGAAAAGAAAAGAAAAGAAAAGAAAAACTTTGAATGTAAAACTCGTTTGAGACCCAAACTCGGTATAGAAAGACCGAGAAGGGCCTCGATCGGCTCCCCTCAAAGCTAAATGTGATTTAGCTCAAGGAATTTGTTTATACCTTTTGATTGAAGGTTGGATGTGCTTGAAGATATTGAAACTTGGATGTGCTTGAAGATGGAAAGTGGAGGTTGATTTGGGTTGAGTTTTGAGAGACTTGTGAGCAAATGAATGTAGAGAGAGAAAGAGAGAGAGAGAGAGAGAGAGAGAGATGTGTATAGTGGTGATGGGTGTAAGGAGTTGTAGAGAGAGAATCAAAAGGGAGTAGTTTTAGAGAGAGAGAGTGAGAGCCCAAAAAATGGCAGAATAACTTTACTTGGAACTGAAGGGGTGTTTCTCAACTAGAGGGGGGGGGTGTATTTATAGGCAAAAGAGCCAAGAATGATCACTAAAAGAGAGGAGGTGGCTTTTGGGCCGAATAAAACTCAATTTCGGGTACAGATGCTCTTTCTGCAGGCGTGGCCGACAGCTTTCTGCGACTGTCAGAACTTTTTCTCAAGGTGCCGTGCACGATAGTAAAGTCCCGTGCGATAGAGTGATTTTTTGAATTTTCTAAGGTGCCGTACGCCCTTTTGAAGTGCCGCGCGGTTTGTGAGTCAACACAGCACACCAAATTTCGCGAGGGCACCCCGGACACTCCCGAACTCGGATTTGGACGCGGTTCGAAGCATTGGAAAGCTTGTCGAGTCCTCTTTCTAACCCAATTGGTTTCACACGAAGCCATTTTATACATTGAAATGTGTGCCTATTTTACCCTCAGTGTGTCATGGAAAAAGTTATTTTTGACATTGAACCGAGGGCCACCCTATATTGTTGAAAAGGGGTTTTCTTGAGGTTAAAGAATGAGTAGCAAAGGAGCAACAATCCAAGTCTCGAAGGTATTTTTTTCCTTATTTTATCATCGGGGAAACTTAAAGATTATTTAGGGGTCCAGATTGGGGTGTCTACATGATTTTACCAGAATTGAACTAACTTGTTTGAACTAATTAATCGAACACGTAGGATGACATAGTTCCAAGAATGCCATGTGCCAAGACTGGTGGTTGACGCGGCATCATAGAAGTTAACAATCCTAGTTTAGACCGAAAATTGCAAGATTACTTCTAATCCAAAAACCATTCTTTAAGCACGAGATTTTTGAGAACAAATAACAACCTAAATAGTTGGGATAGATTAACCCAAGACTTAGCCAAAAGACTATTCAACCATGCTCAAAGAACAAAAGATGGTAGAAAAATGAGACATGTGATTTAACCGATAAAACTGAAATAAACTTGATTTATACGAGGATCCAAACTATTAAAAATAATCCAAACTATAGTTACAACATTAATAAACAACAAATTAACGAGACGTAAATACTTTGAGTAGTTCTTAAAGAAGTCAACTTGAAAAGTTTGAAAGACTAACAATGAAGTTTCTAGAGAAAAAGCCTTAAAACGTGAAATGGAACTCACTAGATAATTTGTGAGAGAGAGTACCTTATATACACATGGGTTTCTCTCTCTACAAATATCACAAAATATCTCTACAAACTCGCCAAAAGTGGCAAGTATACTATAAAAGGAAAGTTGAAAAAGGTAGAAAAAACGCAGATTTTTTCAGGTTGTACTGGTACCAACAATTTCTCAGTACCGATACAAGTCTTCAATGGGCTGGTTTTTGCTGCTCTCTGTTCGGTTTGTACCGGTACTAGCATTTCCTCAGTATTGGTCTAGGTTGGATAGTTTTCTTCCTTGTTCTGGTCTTCCTCCCAATGGACCTTTGACATCCCGAGCACTCCTCCATACTTCTTTAAACACCCCTTGGGACTAGGTGGAGAGATGCTACGTGGCCTTGGATACTTAGATGCTTCCGGGAGCCATCCGTGGCATTAACAACCGCCTTATTTCATGTTTTACCTAAAACTAACAAAAACACAACCTTCGTGCAAAATCATTCAAAATAAGCAAGTTACGCACGAGTGTGTGACTAAAATACAATAGATAAGTCCTATTATTTACACTATTTAAGGCTTATAATAACTCATTACAGATGGTAGTACCCTTGCTTTCTGTTTCAAATTTTCAATGACATGATATCCCTGAACTGCATGGACATGGTTTCTGTCATTTCTCGGGAAAATTGATTCCAATAGAGAAACACACTCCTGTCTCTTCCACATACGTACTGCCCACGGGGTGCTCAGTTGGTTTTGCAATCATTTTGAGTATTTTGACTTCGGAGTCTCAGATCTCGAGTTTTAGTTTTGGGTTTTGGCTCTTTAATCGATTGGCAGAAGGTGTTCATGAACTCTCCAATGGCGACAGTGAAGGTATCATGATGCAAATTCAATGGTGATACTACGACAGAAACTAGATCCAGTGGAGTTCCTCCAACCATCTCCACGAGCGGAGTATTGAGTCCGACATCAAAGCTGAGCGACTTTTCTTTGGTTTCTTTTGTTTGTGCTTGTTGTTTTGTGTATTGTGTATTTGTTTTGTTGTATCTACTATCTACTAAGAGTTTTAGTTTATTGTTATGGAGGAGCAAAATTAAAAGCTTAAAGAAAATAGTGATAAATCTCAATAGCATGGAGGCATTGCCATCAATGATGGAGTGTATGGACAATACTAATCATTAAAAACAGTGCAATTAACATATCTAAAAAAGATCCTAAACAGATAAGGAAGAGATCATTTATATCATATATAAAATGCAAAGTAACAAATTCGGGACACTATATTAATTGTAAGAGTCCACGAAATAACCTAGTCTAACGACTCAATCTATACAAGAAATAAGTCTATTATAGGTTTGAAATAAAGAAGAAAAGTAAATATATTTCTAAGCAAAGAACACCCATAAATAGGTGAGAAGATTCGAACTCTTCAAATTCTAATGAGATGCAAGAATTCTAATGAGATGCAAGAATTCTGGCCCAGTTGAATACATGCTATTTGACATAAAGGTGGGGGTTGGTAAATTGGGGTGCGGTTAGCATTGCTGTCCCTCTAACAAACGCCAAATCCCATTGGGAAGCGCTGCTCTGGCACCACTTTAACTAAAAGACAACACAGGAAAATGGGGACCTTCACCTAATTTGTGCAATTCACAAACCCCATCTTGCAATTACGATTTCCCAAAGCCCTTCCTTGCAATATTTACCCTGTTTTATTTGCATCCTTGAGGCTTTGTGGGAGAGAGAGACCTATAAAATTCCAACTTTTGTTCACCCATTTCCCCCATGAACGGTCTTGTTGGCTCTTCCCTCGCTCTCCTCACTTTCTCTGCCTTCAAACCTCTCTCTCTCTCTCTCTCTCTCCAGAGTTCAGTATTAGGCTGGAAAACCACCTAATGCAATGACAATCAACGGCATAACGAACAAACCAATGACTCAGCCACATAAAGAAGAGCAAAGGCCTTTAGTTTTCGACGCCTCCGTTCTCCAAAACGAGGCCAACATACCCGAACAGTTCGTATGGCCCGACCACGAGAAGCCGGGCGCCTCCACGCCGGAGCTCCCCGTGCCCCTCGTCGACCTCGGCGGCTTCCTCTCCGGCGACGCGGTCGCCGCCGAGGAGGCGTCGCGGCTGGTGGGACAGGCCTGCCGGAAGCACGGGTTCTTCCTCGTGGTCAACCACGGCGTGGACCCCGCGCTTGTGTCGGACGCTCACCGCTACATGGACTCGTTCTTCGAGCTGCCGCTCTGCGAGAAGGAAAGGGCGCAGAGAAAAGTCGGGGAGCATTGCGGGTACGCCAGTAGTTTCACCGGAAGGTTCTCTTCCAAGCTTCCCTGGAAAGAAACTCTTTCTTTCCAGTATTGCGCCGAGGAGAACTCGTCTAACATTGTCCAAGACTATTTCAAGAAGACAATGGGCGAAGAATTCGTCCGGTTCGGGTGAGATAGCATTACCACTTATTAGTCTTAAATTCCAAGAACTCCGAAATTAGTTGAGATGGGTGCAAGGTGACCGAACATTCGATTATCAAAACAAAAAAAGTGCACATGAATGAAGGATTATTTTCTCAAAACTCAAATTGCAAAAGTCTCTAAAATTTCCATTTTCTTATGTGTAGGAGAGTTTACCAAGAGTATTGCGATGCAATGAGCAGTCTATCGTTGGGGATCATGGAGCTGCTGGGGAGGAGCCTGGGAGTGAGTCGTCGAGAGCATTTCAAGGAATTCTTCGAAGAGAACGAGTCGATAATGAGACTGAACTACTACCCGAGGTGCCAGAAGCCAGAGCAGACCTTAGGAACTGGGCCTCATTGTGATCCCACTTCTTTGACAATCCTGCACCAAGACTTGGTTGGTGGGCTCCAAGTGTTTGTAGATGACCAATGGCACTCTATTGCCCCTAACTTCAATGCCTTTGTCGTTAACATTGGCGACACCTTCATGGTAAGCAAACAAATTAAATCATTTCTTCTTTAATATTATAGTTGTAGTAGGAGTAATACTTAACTTCCCCTTGTGCTAAAAAAAATTAGTATTTATTATTTTGAATTAAAAGTGACGTAAAACGAGAAATAAGTATTTAAAATATAAAAATCTTAGAAGAACGTAACTTAATTATGAGCGTATGATTGATTATGCAGATTGTAAAAGTTGCTGACGTAAAAACTAGTGACGTGCAACATTTTTGTAATTAAGGAAACATATTCTTGTTGTAGAGTTAAACAAACAAACAAAATCACTCCATGGCGATGTGGTAATAATACTTTTCAAATTCCAATCAGTAATTAATCTTGATTAGTGCTTTATTTTGAAGATAAAAAAAAAAAGAAAAAGAAAAAGAAAACCCAATTCAGCGTATCATGGTACGCACCACGAAAAGATTTTTCGTACAGTACAACTCGATCCTGTTACGTACAACTTTATGCAACCCAATTCAGCGTTATCATTGTGAGCAACGCGAAAAGGTTTTCGTACAGTACAACTCGATACTGTTACAACTTACTTTTTTTTTTTTTTTTTTAACAGATACTGTTACAACTTTATGTAAGTACTAATTGTAATTATGTCGGGGGAAAGTCTAAAATATATACCCTTTAAAAGAGTGTACCATATGCACCTGTTTTATGGTCCATTCGTAACACTTTAGTATGTTTCGTAACTTTTGTTCTACAATTCGTAATATTTTCATTACGATTGATACCATCTGCACCTGTTACAATTCGTAACTTTGTAGTAATACGATTCGTAACATTCTCTCTGTAAATTCGTAACATTTTGGAGGTGCATATGATACACACCCAAATAAAAAGTGTGTATTGTAGCTTTTCCCCAGAATAAGTGGCCGGAGATCGAAAAGTAAGAGTTCACATTGAGTTTATTTTATGGCTACTGATTGTATCATTCTTTTTTCTTTTTTTCTTTTTTATGTTAACATCACTCCCAATATCAATAAAACTTCTTCTTTTTTTTTTTTTTCCCTTGCAACGTAAATATATCTCATATATTGTGGTGTTGTGTGTTCTTTTTTCTTTTTTCAGGCTCTATCTAATGGAAGATACAAAAGTTGCCTGCACCGGGCAGTGGTAAACAACATAACTCCTAGGAAATCCCTTGCTTTCTTCCTCTGTCCAAAGAAGGATAAGGTGGTGACCCCACCAGCGGAATTAGTGGACGATAATAACCCCAGGATATATCCCGACTTCACGTGGCCTACCCTGCTCCGCTTCACACAGAAACACTACCGAGCCGATATGAACACCCTTGAAACTTTCTCCAAATGGGTTTCATCATCAGAAAACAGCTGAGGTGCTCTCTCCCATTAAATAAAAGGCATCCAATTACAAGTTTGCACGTAGTGGTTCTCGAGATTTTAACTTGTGCATGTATCTCTGCTAAATTTATGACAAGGACATAAGAGAGAGAGAGAGAGAGAGAGAGAGAGAGGACTTGAGGAGGGGAGAGAAAGAGAAAGAGGCATGAGGAGGAGAGACAGGAAATGTTACTTCATTGGGAAGGAGAGCTTGGGCTTTTGGAGGCAGAGGCAGAGTGGGAAGCCCACTTCCTTTTTTTTATTTTTATTTTTATTTTTGTGCTAATGGGGGGTGGTCCGGTTAATTTAACTAGGAGTTTCTATCAGTAAACATCAATATGGGCCAGTTTTGTATTCTTCCTTCTTTTGAGAATATAGATACATTTATGAACACCATTATTTTCGTCTTTATCCTTGCATATGCAAAGCTTGGAATTGGAGAGCCAATCTTATTCAATAGTTCCTACTAAGTCAATTGGACTAGCAATTCTCCCATTTATTGTATTTTCATTCTTTACTTGTCATGTAATCAAGAAGAAAAATCGACTTCATAACTACATTGTTACGATTTAGTCCCCATCATCTTTCTCTTTAACTAATACGGAGTAGCATTATATATGAATCGTACTATAATGGAAGTCGAATATGATGAAAGGACTAACATTGAGACTTTTTTTTTTTTTGGAATGGCAAAGAGAATTTTATTAATTTTTAAATAAGCATTACAAAGACTAATGGGAAACAGAGATTTAAACAGGATCACAATCCGCTTCAAACATCCCAACTAAGTTGGCACATAAGAATTGGAACAATCATATGCCAATTCAATACCCAAAAGTTGATAAGGGAGATGGTGAGAAATCAACTCGGAAAATTGAAAAGAAGAAAACACATTGCACTTGGATATTAGCATACAAATAAGTGAACAAAAGCACAAATAAGTGAACAAAAGCAGGGGAACAAGTATCCCACTACAACAAGCTTAACACCTTTCCTTGAATATTAGCATTGTCTCCTGAGTTAATGAACACCAGGAGCCCCTTGGGACATAATCAGGGGGAGTGTGTTCATGAATCATGATGGGTGTGTGCAGGGCCGGCTCATAAATTTCTGAGGCCGGAAGCGAATCTCTTGAATGAGATCTTCCTATATTTTCCATACAAAAGTGTGGTTTACAAAGAGTCTTATATAAAAAAACCATTACAAAAGATTTACCATTACAAAATAGAAACATATATATAATTACACCCCCCCCCCAAAAAAAAAAATAATAATAATAAATAAATAAAATGCAACTATTACAATACCTCAAAATCCATCATTTGAAAATTAGTCTTCTTGCACTTTTTGCTGCAAATGTACTGATTAAGTCTTCATAGTAAAGCTATTTCACCAACTCCTTCTTGATAGACAATATATCTAATCCATTTAATCTTTCTTGAGATATGGTTGACCGAAGATAATTTTTGATCAAGGAATTCCATATGCAAGTATTTTCCGTCCACGGTCGTCGGTCGTTATCTTCTCGTCCCTTCGAGTCCTTAATCATGAAGCATGAAGCGTTTGCAGCTTGCTATGTTTCTTTCTTCTTCTTCTTTTGGAACAGCGCATTATATTCTTCCGGCCGTCCTATATTTTCTTTTCTTTTTTTAATGCCTTAGTGTTTCTAATTAATGAGACTTCCACCGTTTGGGCCTATTTTATGCTCCTAAAAATTTCAATTAGACCTATTTTGTGTAAATAAAGCTACTGCAATTTTTTTTAGCCGTTCAATGTGTGCAGAATGTGATTTTAAAGGTACCCACAAGAAATTAGCAAAAAATATGACCGGAAAGTGTTTGTTTTGAACAGTTTTTAATTGAACCGTTCATAAATCTAAGCTAAAAACTGCTTAGATCAAGCCCTTTCCGGTTTTTTTTTTTGCTGATTTTTCGTGGGTATCCTTAAAATCACTTTCTGATCACATTGAGCGGCTCAGATCATTAAAATTTGATCAAGAACTATGTGTTGTTTTTTTTGTTGTCAAATTTGTTGTCCCCGGAACCGCCCCTATATATATATAGGGATTCTAGAATTTTGGAGACCCTCATTTTTAACTTTTTTTGGGGGCCGAAGCACATGTTTCTCCTGCATTTGCCATAAGCCGGCCCTCTGTGTGTGTGATTTTTAGTTGGTTTTGGGAGTTGGTTCTATGGCTTCAGTCCATTTAGTTGCTTTACGGAAGGTGAGTATGGATTGGTATGAGGGCGCGTTCGCTGTGGGAGTGGGTGTATTTTCTTCTATCTTAGTTGGTAACTTGCCATCCTCATAATGTTCCGTTATTATTCCTCGTGCTCAAGGATGGAACCAGGAAGATTTAGTGACGGCGACCGTCACGACAAAAATTTAAAAAAATTATTATATATATAAAAAAATTATGCCCAATTTATATAGTCTTGCCACCAATAAATTTTTTTAGTATATATTTCGCCACTGCTTAAGTAAAACCCTAGTTTCGTCCTCGCAGTCGTGCTCAGAGTTCTTTTTCTTAATCATCATAATTTCTCTTGCTTGATTAATCTTTGAAATCTAGCACTAATCATGTTAACAAACAAATGGAGAGTTAAAATAGTAGGAGTACTAATCCCACTGACTCCTAGATATGCTGCCAGATGAAACGTCAGCAATTCCAACCTGTAGTACTCTTCTTAATTAGTAGTATATTTCCGAATTAAATAACCTACTAATACCGGACGTTGAACCATGTAACAAATTGAACCCTGAAAGTTTAGTTCTTCTATCTTAGACCCTTAATTTATAATATGATGTCAAATAAGACTAACAGAGAGAAGGGACAACATTGTATTTCAACCACATATGTCAACTTCTACATGTTTCTCCAATATTAGAAATTGGTGGCACTAGTTAATATGAATAATTTCCAGTAAAAATAAGCCATGATCGAAAGAGCACTCAAGAACAGAAAAATGGAAAATCATATATGTATGTTGAAATAACTCTTGTGGCTGCAGACATTTTATGGTATTCGATATATACGTATATTTGTGCATACATGGCTAACAATACATTACAAAAATGCTGAGAAGGAAAAAAAAGGTACATTCAGAAACGCAAAAGAAAAATTACAAGATTAGATGCACCAACAATCGTTTACCCTGATGAATCTTGTATGCCTTGTATTTGATTTGGTTTCAAAAGAGATTGGATGCCTAATTGCTTATGAAGTGTTTGTAATATGCAACCAAGCCCATCAACCATTTAGAATGATTGTGTGATTTCTTTTGGTGCTACGAAAATGTGGTGTTGAATTTTTTCGTTTAATTTTGAAATGGAAAATAATAGAGAGAATTCACAATTGCATTTCGAGTCTCATATATATGAATTTGATTTGGTTTTGGTGTTTTACGTAAAGATAATGAAGAAAGTGAGTAAAGAGAGAATCGAAAGTAATATTAACATGCCATTGTCGTATATGACAAGACATAGAAGCAAATAAGATCCAAGTAAGAAGTCGAACATTATATTTGTTCACAAAGTTTTTGAAAAGAAAACCAGAGACACATCCGATCAATTGGAACTCTCATTCATGATAAGCTAGGAGACTTAGGCTCTGTTTGAAACCTAAGGAAAGGAAAAGAAAATAAAATGGAAGGAAAATGGGCAGGAAAATTTACTATTCACAAAACTGAAAATTGTTATTTTCCTCCCCCTTTTCTCTTCAAACCAAACAATGGAGAGGAAAATTTTTTAGTTTTCCTTTCTTTTCCTTTCCTTTCCTCGGGTTCCAAACAGACCCTTAATATCTTGTGAGCATCTAAGCATGTGGATAAAAAGGAAGAAAATGGGAACGAAGGGATGAGGTCTGTAATGGCAAAATTACTCTCCTCCATTAGCATCTGTAAACAGAGATGGCCGGGAAGTGTTTCCTTGATTTGGCTTCATATGTTTGGGGTTTAAATTGATGAAGTAAAAAGTGCAGAGGTTACTTTGTTACAGGGATCAAAGCATAAGGTTTCGTAAGGTTTATTTTGTGCGTTGGATTGGATATACATGGATATAGGCACAATTATGCCGGTCTTGGGGGCCGGCTCCAACACTCTTCTCTATAACACATTTACGTGGGATTGACCTTGAGAAATATATGATAGAAAATGGTATTGGGACACAATGTGGCGGTGTCCTAAGACCACTAAATAATTACTCCTTCCATTTCGATTTGTTTATCCACTTTTAGACTTTTTCATGTCCCAAAATATTTGTTCATACTAAATGCCCTTTTTGCCATTGTTTTTTTCAAATAAAGTAACTTTAGAATAAAGTTAAAAGGATAAATGTTGGAAAGTTAAATATTTTTAGGTGTAATCAATGTTGTATCTTGTTCGGTTTGAGATTTTGGATTTTGGATTCTCTCTCTGCGCACAGTTCTCAATAAATTTTCTCTCAATTATTACTCTCATTTTTCTCTTTATCTCTCCCCACTCAAAATCCAAAATCTAAATACCAAAACGAACAAGCCCAATTTGTTCTCTAAAAAACTGGGTTCCCAAAAGTAGACAAACAAATTAAACGGAGGGAGTACTTTCAGATGTAAAGACCGTACAAAAATATATAATAGATAATGGTATTAGGGCGTGCCCGAGACCACTAAATAACTACTCTCGATATAGAGCCCTTTTTTTAAAAGAAAAAATAAGGGAGGGGGAGGGGTCAAGGGCGGAACCAGAATCTGCCCTAGGCTAATCCAAAATATAGATGAACCAAAAAGAGCTTTATAATTAATGTCCGGCATATTTGTATATTAATTGTTCAAAAATAAACAAAGGAAAAGTAAAAAAAAAACGTACACTATTGAAGTTATACTCTATTGAATTTGTGTCGTACATTATTTTAGAGAGTAGAAATCATTAAGTATTATCGAATTTGAGTCGATATCTTCAACAAATTCTCTTTCAATATAGATGATCATAGTATGAGGTGGGCTAAAATTTAATGAGCTAAAATTTTACAAATAAATTTTACTTTGTTTTTTTTGAAGTCCACTTGGGCTATAGCCCACCATAGTCTCCACTTAGTTCCGCCATTGGGAGGGGTGTCACATACTTCCAAAGGAAAAGACATGGCCCACCACCTTTGGCAAGAAGACGGGGTTTGATTCTTTTTATACAAAACTATTGAATGGATTCAGCTGGAATAGGGTAGAATCCATGGAGGGTGGACAGAGCTTTCAATTTGTATGGGATTCTTTGTGCAAGTGTTTTGGTTTTATCTTTGTTTTCTTTTAAATGATACTATACTATCTGGAGATTTGGAGGGTTGTGCGATCCATATAAAAATCCAAAAAGGAGCACTTGGGGAAGCCGGCCCTTGCTTTGTCGTGCATGGGTGTTTTTTATTTTCATTTTTTTATGGGATTTGTCGCGGTGTTTGTCCTTGATTGCTGCAACATTCCTTTCCTCAAGATATTGCATATATACTACTCCTACTCCTACTACTACTACCACCATGTGTATAGTAGCTAGTAGTACGTACGTACAACACTACTTCTACTTGTGATAAAAATACACGAGTCCCCACATATTACATCTCTACTACCTCAGCACTCTTGTCGCTGCATACTCTAGTTTAACTCCAAACTCTCGCAAGTTGAGTTTTAAAAATACTACTATGGCTTGACCTAACATGTTCCAAAAGTTTTATTAGTAAGATAAAGAGAATGGTTTGTTTGAAGAACCCGGGAATGGTGTTGTGCGGTGTGGCACCATGCTGTGCATGATGTTGTGCACGTCTAGGCCGTCCGTTCATCTTATACAACTCATGTAAGTAGGTGGGATGATGAGTCAACTATTCGGGGAGGAGAATTAAGCCCAACACGGCGCTGGCCTGATCAACCAGATGACCAAAGCCTGTTGGCGACTGGATGGATCACTCGGCTTGGGGTGCAATGGGCGGGCTGAGGTATTAGGTTGGGTCGTGAGCAACAATTTTTCACCGAGGGTAACGTGTTGACGCCTATCTGTTTGGCCTGGCCACTGGCACCAATCATGGCCCGCACTCGTTTGATAGCATGACGTTCTTGCAAAGACAAGAACGTGCATGTAAGGAAGGATTCGGTCTGTCAACGTGGCACCGATCTAGTCGATCCATGTGGGGCAATCGTGTGCAAAGTACGACAACATAGTGCTTGATGAGAGTATGGTACGGTCACGTGGCCCCAATCTGGTCCTGCCATGTGGCACGATCGTGCAACGTACAAAAGCGTAGTACTCGGCGAGCGTACAGTATAACCACTTGGCACCAATCATGGTCCAGCCACATGGTGTGGTTGCTTGCCTCACGACATCGTAGTGCCTAAGGATTATCGTGCTCGGTGTTTGGCTAGGGAGTGGCTGTCGATGATGTCACTACGGCACGGGTGCTGGTAAGCGTAATCTTGATCGCAAGACACTCCTATAATTACAACATTGATAAACCCTGGTGAAGTATGCCATCCTCTTCCAATTCAAGCTCCGTTTCTCCTTACTCTCACTCAAGGACTGACTTAGCCATCAGAGTGCCACTATCGGCCCTCACTGGCTGCTTGGTACTAACATGATTTCCCTCTTTCGGTGGGCTACGTAAGTTACTAGAAGAGCGATACAAGTCAATTAATCAGATTACACTAATTAGCGATGCATGAAAAATTAATATTAATGATGAGTTTAGACTGTCTTGAGAGTCAAATAATCTTACCATTCATTGTTTGATTTTAACCTAATTTTCTTTAGAAAATTTGTTTGTTGAGTTCTAGCTACATGTTTAACGGTTCTGAAACCAATGGACTTTCTTTGTTGGATTTCAATCATATAGCATGATGCCAATTGCCACACATGCTATTCCTACTGCATGCAGTTATATATAGTTATAATTTAACTGGGAATCTCCAAGATTTTTCTGGAGAGATGATACAAGACAAATGCTTGAGAGTGATACATTCGAGAATACAAAATTCCAAGGAACAACAATCCCACAAATAGGTCAAAAGATCGATAAGCCCGGGCCAGTTTTTACATTTAACTTGTAATTGGATAAAAGGATACTCCCAATGTCACGCCCCGTCACGCAAATGTCTCTCAAAGTGAGCCCGAGTCGGCACGGCCACGTGACATTCCATACAAAGACCATATATACCAAACTGCAAAAACCAAACAGAAATTAAACTCAACGGATTGAAGACTTCTCACATTAATACAACCGAGTCAACGCTAAAGAACCTCAACTCACAGGTTCAATAAATAAACATCATTCGTTGGAACATCCCTCCAAACATAGGAAACATAATAAACTTAAATTTTCATAGCCAGAATTAAATGAAAATAAAGATTTTGACTGTGAAAAACTGGATAGACTCTTTGAATGACTCAATAATTCTTCAAACGACCAAAAGACGTTGAAAGCTGTGTGGATAGATACTTATACTACTCTGTAGAAAATAAAAACCATGATAAGAAGAGTAAAAATAAAAACAAAATCCTCCTCTTTTCTAGCCGCTTTAAATATTATACCTCCTCTTATAAGTACTCGAAATCAAAAGAACTGCTCAACCTAATTCATGCCTAAGCCAAACAGGCTATGGCTTTTCTATCTACTCCCAAAAAAATGAGAAATCCGAAAACACAGAAAATTTCGTGCAAGTTTTGTCTTCCATGGTGTGGTGGACCACCTAAGGTTTTCACTTCATTCCAAATATTCTACTTGACATACTTCCGTTCGTATTGCATCACCTGAAAAGTATAGAGAAAAGATAGAGCGCCATAATTCTAAGGGTACGAGGGTAATGCATGGATGGTGCACAGATCGGTGTATGGGACCTACATACGGGTTTTTCACAAATGTCTCTAACTGTTTGTTAGTTTTAAAATATTTTCTTGAGCGAACTCGTGAAAAGTTAGCTAAATAGAATAATTGTATGTGTTTGATCTAATGTACCTACGCTCAATCGGACATGTGTAAGCAGTTGATCCAATTCCCAAGTTTTCATTCAGAATTCAGGATTATAAAAATTCCGAATGAAAACTTGAAACATCGGATCAATCATTTACACACATCTAACCAAGTTGATTTTTTTTTAAAGGCCATTTGAACAACTATTTCAAAAATAATGAACAATTCAAGTTATTCGGGGTGTGACTCCAAAGCCCTTGTTCGGTTGTGGGTTTTGAGTAGTGTTTTTGAATAAAGGTAGAGAGAGAAATGAGAGTAATGATTGTGGAGAGAGGTAAAAAGTAGAGAGAGATAGAGTGAAAAATGAGAGTAATGATTAAACAGTTAGAGAGAGAAAAAATAGAAAAGTTGTTTTTTCTAAAATTTTGAGTTTGGAATTCTAAACCGAACTGAGCCCCCGCACGACGTCTGGTACAATCTCGATACCCCATCTTTCGGCACCCTTAGCATTTTCACTTTTGCTATCTTGGCAACCACCACCTCCATTGTTTTTTTATGAAAGTTGATCATGTTGTTGTTTGGAAACAAGCTAGTAGTTATCGATCGATCCATCGGTTGATGCAGCCAGGTTGTGTGAGGTTGGAGTTTTTAACTCGGCTAGCTAAGGAGTACGGAACATGGGTGCATGGTGTGGTACCAAAACAGTGAGCCGCCAGAAGAAAGGACAAGGATAGTCCCTTTCCCGTACTCTCTTCCAAAAAGCGTCCCACATCATGTGGCAACTTTTGTTTCTTTCGCCTCGGGCCTCCCCTTTGTCAATTTGTTTGAATTTAATTGGAGTATGCGTATCTTTTTCTTGGCTACCAATATACTAGTACGATATCTTTTTAATTTGAACCAACCATTACTATTTACTACTACTATATGTCCATATCTATTCTTTTATACTTTTAGCAACCAGTCGCAAGCTGTAACATTATATGTATGTCCACACACACAGAGAGAGTGAGAGAGAGTGTGTATCTGTATCTCTATTCTCCACCCCTACCACAAAACGACACACCTTAGGATTGTGTCATGGATTCCACCTGTCCTTCCTCTTTCTCTCCTATATTTTGATTTGTATGTACTGTACCAATCCTTTGTTTTTGTTTTGTTTTTCTAGCCCTTTGTCACCTAGCTATCACACCATTTTTTATTTTCTTTTGGTAATGCAGGGTGTCCTGGGCGGCCGGATCAACTTACGCGCACTTCACACGCTTATGCATGAGGTGAGATGGCCCCAAGAATTGTTGACAAAAAAAATCGAATCTTAAACCTTAGGATGAAGCAAACATTAAGTCTCAGGTCAAGACCACTTAACTAACCCATTGGGATTAGCTATCACACCATTGCTAGTTGTAAGAGCATTCACATCTCCCTCTTCAAATGCTTGTTTCCGTCAAAGTAAAGAGTAAAATTTCCGAAAGTTGTCCGGCTTCAGCCTCGCTTAAGGTTCACTGCTAAGAGCATCCACACCTCCCTCTCCACTCCCGCCTCTAAACTAATGTAGCAAGCCAAACCCCAAAAATCCCCATTCGTCAACCTCGCTTGTGGCTCTGTACTTTAACCAAATTTCCACAAATGCTACAGTGCCTCGTGCAAAGTCCCGAGCAACTATTCATTTGCTAATTAGTATTTTAATGTTTTGTATTTCACTGTTGATGCTTATTTTAATGTTTACGATTATTTTAATATTTTTATTGCACTGTGCACACTAGTCTTAATATTAAAAAAATTAGTAGGGAGTGGGAGTAAAGAGTCTGATGTTGTGTAAGTGTAAAAAACTGAATAGCTAAAATAGAAAAGTGGTTTTTGAGGATTAATTTGGTCGAAAATCAGTTGAGGCTGATGCGGATGTCCTAATTAACTGTGCTACAGTTCCTCGTCATACAAGATGAGCTACTGTTCATTAATTTAATGTTTTGGTTTCCAACTCTGTTCAAATGTGGACTTCCAAGCCTCCAAAACACATCTAAAATCCCAGACTCATGATTTTTACTTCATTTTCTCAACATGTATGTACATGTGGGAAAAACATTTTTACGGAGTATGTCGTAAAAAAGTGTTTGTGGAGGTGAATCCCAAGCGATCCGGATTTTAATAGAACTTTGTTGGGAAAGAGTTTAATTCTTCTCCGAAAAAGTTTTTTAAAAATCTGGACTATAAATCGTCAAGACATACATAAAGTGATATTTGCTGAGGATTCATATTAATGATTTTCTACCAAGAAAATAAAAACATTCAACGATAAGAAAAATGCACACACAGATACTAAAATTAAAACATGATTGTTTGGTTTGGGTTTTGAGAAAGGTTTTTTGAATAATGAGTGGAGATAAATATAGAAATGAAAGAAATAATTAGAGGCAAAGCTTACTGAGGTTAATGCAAATGCTCTTAAAATATAGCCGTTATAGAGTATGACATTTGGAAAAAAAATTTTAAATCCCAAAAATAAATTAGAAGAGAATGAAATAATATAATAATAAACAAAAAAATTAGAATAGAGAGTCTGATGCAGTAGACATTTTAAAAATGACTAGCTAAAGTAATAAAGTGATCTTTTAAAATATAATTTGGTCTGAAATTTAAAGAGTCTGATACAGATGCTCTAAGTAATCAACCTTCTTCGTTCTTATATAATCTTCCATGGAAAACAATATTACGGAGTTTCATTTAAGAGCAATGCTACGCACACAGCTTTAAAACACAACTCTGGATATTATTGCAATCGCGATCGTTAGATGATATATATGAGTCCACATGCATCGAACAGTTTCGGACACAGTTGTGTGCAGAAATAAAAATTAATTGTGTTTGAAGTTGTGTGTGTAGATTTCTGTTCATTTAATTTTTGATTAGGAGCGCAACATTAATTCCACAATGCACATGTTTCATGCTTACCATAGAAAACATAAAGGTTTGGTTAAATAAAAAGTTACTCCAGTGGACTAGGGATAGACCTGATAGTCATATCAAATTCTGTCTAAACAATCCATATAAAAATAATTCTCCACAGAAATCTCATTTCTATCACAGGAAACATATAGCGGGAAATTATGAACTTGTGTGCCCTTTCTTTTTAAAAAGTAAAAAATGACTCAAAATTTCACTCGATGTTTTTTTGAACTGTGGAAAAGGCTTTTATTAATATAATATATAGGTACAGTACAAGAGATCAAAAAGACAAAAGCAAAAGCATCACAAAGGGAGACAAAACACTACATCAAATTGGCCGGAGGGAATTTTTTAATCTTGTGTGCCCTTTTCCATTTTAAAAGTTATAACTCACCATTACGGCTCAAAATTTAGTCACGTCGACTTGCCTAGCTAGAATATCAACCCAAGAACATGATTGTGAAGCATTTTTCAGTTGATCACTAGTCCTATTTAGTGTGTGTATATATAGAGTAAGTTTTAATGCGGACCTCCGCATCCAAGCAACGCGCGGACGTCCCATTTTCTGATCAAATTTCGATGATCCGAGCCGCTCGGTATGTCTAGAACGTGATTTTAAGGGTACTTGCGAGAAATCAGCAAAAAAAAAAAAAAGACCGGGAAGGGTTTCATCCGAGCAGTTTTTGTTTATTTTTTATTTAATAGTTCAAATAAAAACTGCTCAAATCAAGCCCTTTCCGATCATTTTTTTTACTGATTTCTCGCGGGGATCCTTAAAAAAATCACGTTCTGAACACATTGAACGGCTCGGATCATAAAAATTCAATCGGGAAAGGGGAGAAATTGGGTGATCCGCACTTTGCTTGGATGCGGAGGTCCGCATTAAAAGCTTACTCTGTCTCTCTCTTAGAGTTTTAGAGAATAGGGTTTTCCTAGGGGAGGGGCGCCCCCCCTCCTCTCTCTCTCTCTCTCTTCTTCAGATCTCTCCCCTTGAATTCGACGTGTTCCAACGTTGATCTTGCCTATGGGACGTTGATGTGAAGTGACAGAGGCTTCTTTCGATCTTCCTCATCAAAGCAGTTCGCCTGCATGCTCCTCGTTCAGATTTTCCTCACCATGTGCTTTTCTGTCTAATCTTCCTACAGTTTCATTGTTGTTATCAGGCTGACCCCTTCCTCATTGCTCCTGATGGCGCATAGATTCGCGCCATGATGAGGTCGTAGTTTCTTAGGACGGAGGTAGCAGTTGATGTTGTTGTACGGTGGGGTATGGCTGCTATAGTGATTGAGGTTCCAGGCAGCGCTCTTGACTGACGTTTTTGAGCGGCTGATTTTAGAGATGTGGGTCTGTTGCAGGTTTTTATTTGTTGATATTTTCATTTCTTCCTATTTTCTCTCCCGTTGTGGGGGTTTCTCTCACCCCTACGTGGGTGTTTGGTTGATTTTGTTGGTGACTTATTTGGTGTTGCGCTAATTGGAGATATGCTCCATCTGTTTTGCGCATTTAGTTGTGTGAGATGTTGAATGTTCTGCGTGGTGTTTAGGCCTCCTTTGTGATTGTTGTATCCCCTCTCTCGGGATGACTTTCCATTTTATGTCTGTTCTTCATTGTCGGACCGCTTTTTTACCATATCTTCTGAAACCAATCTACTAAAACCAATTACCAATTGGTTTTAGAAGAGATGGTGAAAAAGCAGTCCGACAAGTGGTATCAGAGCCAGAAAATCATGGATTCGAGTTGCGGGAACGTCATTGTGAGGGAGGGATTGTTGGGCCAGGAGTGCCCCCGTGGATTTGGTTACACAACGCCACTCTCTGTGACCGCTCTAAAAATAAACTTGCGGCTGCGATGTCGAATGCTATAAAAGACTTAATTAAAACATTCGCTAATACCAATTGATTTTAGGAGAAATGGTGAAAAAGCGATCCGACATTATTATTATCAATGAAAGTATCCTATCAATTGAAAAATAAAAAGTATATCATCCATGACAAAGTTGCAGTTTTTGTCGCTTTTCTACGGATGAACTGTTGCTAAACTCCAAAGCATATGATTCAACAACAACAATTACAGAACTCATTTAGTCTTCAATCATTAGAAATATGGGTGGATGAGGATTGAAGACAGACCTAACATTTGGCAATATTTGCACAAAGTGACTACTCTCAGAATACTACTGGAACAATGGCCCCCTATACCTCCAAGAACCAATGAGCTAAAGGGACGTTCCGTTGAGAAACCAATAACCATCGAAGCCGAAAGGTACCAGAGAAGGCAGGCTTAGAGACCAAAATCAATTTCCGTGCACATTACCATGTTTTTTTCATTCATAGTCCAGAGCGTCGGAAAGCATGTGAACGGCCCCAAAGCATATGATATGTGATTTGTACTCCCTCTATCCGGATTTAATAGTCTTTTTTTTGGAGTTCGTGTTATTTTTCAATTGATTATATCTTCCAATTTATAATGTTTTGCATGATTTGAAAAACAAGATCCATATTCGATATGAAATTCATTACGGATTCAAAGATATAACCCATTTTGTAGCCGGTTAGAATAAAACTAAAGACAATTAAATCCGGACGGAGAGAGTATAATTTATTAAACCTTAATGGAATGGGGTTAACATATATGCCAAACACAGCACACAGATTCACCATCAGTACAGGGGTTGTTAACAAGCTTTTGGATTCGTTTGGTTCAAAAGAGATTTTCTTCCTGAATGGGAGTCCAACGCACATGTGCACATGAAGGATCTGCTGCAATGCTTTTGTCTGCTTTCTTTTAGACAACAAAAAAGCTTTTGCTTTATCTTGAGAGAGAGAGGACAAAACCCCCCTCTCTCTCTCTCTCTCTCTCTCTCTCTCCTAATCGTTTTGCCTTGATAATTATGCCATTTAGGGCCCGATTGGATGCGGTATGAGTTTTGGGTGTATTATTTATGAAGGGGGTATAAAATAGTCGGGGGTATTAGTTAAGAAGGGAGAACCCACATTGATGTGACATTTATAGAGGGTGTATTATAAAGTAGATGGTTTGGATGATGTATTAGAAGGAAGGGTGTATGATGTAAAAAATTATCAAATGACTCTTTTGCCCTTGTGTAGTCCCAAACTTTATTATGCCTAACGTTAATTATTTAATTGCAAAACTTAAAATATTTATTTTTCGACAATTCTAATTTATAATAATTTACTATACCAATAAATTAAATAATATAACAATTTTTTAAAATATAAATTTTATTTACTCATTATAAAAAAAACTTAGAATATTATTTTGTTTAAAAAAAATTTCAATTTATTCCAGCCATCTATTTTTTTCATCCAACTGTTGATTTTCATTCTTCTGTGTTCCAATACACAGAATCATTTTTCTTTTTTCCCCTCGTTCTTATCGTCTATGAGAGAGAGAGACAGACAGATGGAAACGATGAAGAAAAAAGAAGAAAGAAGAAGCAGCAGCGGCGGTGGCCTATGCTCTCCGATCGTCTCTCTCCGTCTCTCCGTCACTCCATCTCTCTGATCGTCTCTCTCCGTCACTCCGTCTCTCTGATCGTCTCTCTCCATCTCTCCGTCTCTCCGATCGACCTAGGTACATCTCTCTTTACTCTCTACATATACATACATATTTTTTGTGTGTGATTTGTGGTGGTGGTGGCCTGTTCTTCTTCTTCTTTGCTATCTCTGTTAACAGAGAGAGAGAGAGAGAGAGAGCCGTTGGGGGAGGGGGATGAGGAGGGGTGTTTTCGTCAAAAATAAGGCTTATACACCCGGATTGGCTATTGCTACCCTCCAGGGTAGCAATAATTTATGGCTGTTCCCAGTGTATTAGCTAATACAGGGATTACTTAATACAGGGGAAAAAAGGCATGCCAAACGGTGTATTAATTCTTCATCCGGGTGTATTGTGTAATACACCCACCTAATACACCATCCAATCGGGCCCTTACTGCAATAGGACACCAAACCAGAGCCATATCAATGGTAATGCTAATTGGCTCCAATACAAGCATTTGTTAATGGGTGGTTCACTAGTCTAGTTGCATCACTACGTCATTCTTTGTTGACCAATGACAAGGGTGAAATAGGATTTTAATTGGATTCGGCCTGGGATCAACAGATAGGGTTTTAGACTAAGATTTTTTTTGATTAGGATATAGTAATAATATAATTTGGATCGGAATCGTATATCCGATTTTTCGGATTCAAATTTGGATTACTGAAATCAAATTTGCCGAATTCAAATTCGGATCCAAACCGTTCCATTTATAGGCCTAAATTGGATTAATGTGTTTTATTATTTTAATCTGATTCACCGTTGCGGAGAAATATTTTGTACTCCAAAACTACGGAGTAATTTCTTTAGATTGAATGCCATTTTGCCTTTTTCTTTTGTTTACCAAATGGAAAAACAATTCTTCTATAGAAACCGACGGGAGATAACGAGTGGGTCCCTAAAAAATCAGGTTAATCCAATACGTATAAGTGATCGATCTAATCTTTCATTTAGATTTTGGATCCTTGAATAAAAAGAAGATTGGATCGAACAACTAACACATATCGGATTGAGCTGATTTTTCAGGCCCACTCCGAATTTTTTTTAAAATTATTAAACGGTTCGAATCATCTGTGCCGACTCCAAATTACCCGTCGATTTCCTTAGCTTTTTCGATGGAACAAGGACGGCCACGGTCCAATTTGCAAGGTGTCATTTACTTTAATCACCTTTACAACAGAAAACAAAACACACTTTAATAAGTCCAATCACTAAACTTAATGTCTTTATTTTATAACTCTTACCACATTGTGTTTATTAGCTGCTTCAATTTAAAAAAAACAAGTTCGTTGTCTCCTTCTAATTTTATCGCATGCAACAAAGATAACAATACGCTTAAAAAAAAAGGAAAAAAAAACCCCTTTAATAATTGAGGACATTCAAAAAACATTATTAAATGAGGGATTAGCTCACTCATTGGGCTTGGCCTGGTTGGCAATTTTCAGAGCCATTTGAGAGGCACGCCACGACAAAATGGGATGTGGATCGAAATCGAGTTATGATTACCACTCGCCTGCAATTTGTGGAAAGAATAATTAATTAAATTAAGCTTTTCTTAAAGGGTTACTAATGATTCAATAATTACGTGCCAGGATGTCAACCCACACACACACGAAAAAGATCGATCGCACAAAATCTTGTTTCTTTCTTTCCTTTTTTTTACTTAATTTGTCTCTTCTCTTAACGTTTTTTTAATTTGAGATATTTGTAATTAGCAGAAGACGACGAACTACTTATGAATATGCACCTCCTCAAATCCTCTTATCCTCTCTCTCTCTCTCTCTCTCTCTCTCTCTCACTCAGGTAATTGCATGGATTTGAGAAATTTTTTAATGTTGAGCGAGTATATCTCACGTGGTGCTCGTTTGACACTCCCGAGTCGTTCGATGCACTTTTGAATGTTTCAGATTGAAACTTTCCCAATCTCTCCTCTCTCCTCTCACCCCTCCTCTTTCTCTCTCTTTTTTCTCTCTCTAAATCCGAGCCATCCAAAATCGTATCGGATAGCTCGGATGTGCCGAGAGGACACCATATGGTACCCACCTGGCACTGAAGAATTTCTCAATTGCATGGACTGATCCAACTTTAAGATGGTTGCCACGTAACAAGGAACATGCGAAATTTTTTGTGTTGTATTGCTTTCATATTCAAACTCTACTAACGAATTGAGAAGCGGATGAGCCCAAATGACCACTGTGCTCGCGCTTCAAATTTATTTTTTTGAAACAGCAAAATATTATTAGGGAAAACTAATAAACGGTACATCACACTGAGGGAAGAAGGGAGGGGTGATCCAACCAAAGGTTAGATAAAAACACCTAAAGGGCTGAAGCCCAAAACACCCGAAGACCCAGCCCAAAAAACGGGTCAAGCCCGAACACCTATGGGCCTCAATTTGCCCATATTTATTTTAGGATTATAATACTTCAGGAAGGTTGTCTCACCCCCACGACATTAAAAGAATCTAACGCCCGCCCATTCAAGAATTCTTTCGAAAAATCAATAATTTCCATTCTAAGATTTGGTTGGTTCGGATGAGGTTTGGGCGGTTCGATTTGGTCGATTTTTAGACTTGTTTTTTTTTTTCGACAGACTAAAACTAAAATGCCATTTTGGCTTGCTCTATTTTTTATCCGCAAATACTTAAACTAACAATTTTCAAACAACAGAAAAGCACCTCACTCACGTGTAAATGAGCTATGTGTGTGGGTTTGGGATGGAAGGAGTAAATCTAAGAAACAAATTACTTTTCTACGATTATAGGTCCTATATACAGTCAACAACCAACGCTTCTCTAGTATAGAATATTGCAACCTAATCCTAAATGAGATATACCTCTCTATGGACTTGAAGTAGAAGTTTCTTGTCTAGGTTTCCTTAACAATACCTTAGCAGTGTTTCAGCCGGAGGTGTGGTTCCATCATCGCCGGAGGTGGAGGAGGTGGTCGAAGAGGGGGAGGGAGAGAGGCAAAGAATGGAGAGGCTGATAGAGGGAGAGAGCCAGGGGAGAGGTGGGGATAGAATCGAGAATGAGATGTGAAGTTGGGGACTTAGGGTTTTTACTTTTTGTGGGTGATTCAGTTTTAAAACAATTGCGGAATGATCCGCCAATATTTAGGGATATTAGAATTCGTATCCGTTTGTGACATACCTCGGTTTGATTCGTGAGCGGTTTGGTTTGATCGTTTTGGACTGTTCGGCCCATCAGCTGGATAGCCCTATTTGTGTCACAACATCCACGTACGTGGGACTGAATCCTTGGAATTCTTAAGGGAAAATGACAGCCTTTATTTTCTCTTTGGGGTCTTTTCCATGATAAGTGTTATCGGTTTGACCGATTATTGTTAGGATCAAAATTCTCATGATTCATCCTATAAAGTTAAAAAGAAAATCTTCTACATAAAAATCAACACTTATGAAATATGGGAGCTGATGGAAAATAGAGAAGGAATGGTTGATAAACAAGATCTCGCGAAAGGATGTCACTAGAAAAATAAGATTCCAAAATAGGATGTCATGCCCGAAACAGGATCTCAAATGAGATCTCAAAGTGGATCACATTTTGGTAGGCCCGCAGTTGTTCCATCTCTTGATCAGTGCCGACCTTGATGTTTGAGGTTTTCTAAGCTTGACCCAAATTTAGTTGTCCACTTACTATTAAGTCATAAAAAATAGAAAAACATACAAGTACTCAAAAAGACAAAACAATAAATAAATAAAATAATCAAGGTTAAAATGTGATTTTGACTTGAATTACAACAAAAATATTAAAACCAAAACCAAAATGTAGCACCAGTTATAGTTGTTTAGTAGGCCGGGGGCTTGTGGGTCTTACCCAGAGGCCAGCTCTGTTCTTTGCAGGGAAGAAAGCAAATGGAAAATACTCCGTAAATGGAAAAACACAAAATACCGTCAACAATTAAGGACTTGACGCAACCCTGCTCTATGTTGCACGACAGCCCAATGACCATTCTACAACAGCTTATTTGGGCCAGACCCAAAAAAATACGGGGTGCGGTTTTGTTAAGACCATAGGCCTCCGGCACCCTTTTGGGGCCCCAAAAAACTTCGTAGAGCATTTTGGACTAGCAATCCACAATTATGGAGAAAAAAAGTAGAGTATACCCTACTACTATAAGAAACCATACCATTCTTCGTTTACGGATCACAGGGTAGTGGAACATGCTGTGATCGGGTGCGTCAGGGAAGGGGGGACACTTGGTAATTGATGTACCCAAGCCATTGTGCCGCGGCTGCCGCCTCGGCTCAGAAAAATTGGGATACACTTTAGACAATTTATGGATATGGGGGATGTAATGATGATGATGAAGTATTGGATGCCTTTGCCTTGCACCTCAATCCACCACCAATTACGTGAGGCTGAAGACTGGGCTGGGCTAGTAGAATATTGGGTTGCGATGGTTTGGGCTTGAGTTGTAAATATGCCAATTTCTCGCATTGGGCTATTCCATGTCTTCGGATCCGGAGTTTCAATTTTTTTTTTTAGTTTTTTTCCTTTTGCTGCTATGAAAACACATGCATAATAGTATTATAGTTAATAGGCCATTTGCTAATGCGTAGATTCGTACGGAAATCGATTCTACGTATAGTTTTTTTTGGCATGTTTTATCATTTCATAAATATATGGATATATCCGTTTTCTATCAAACTGGATCCCTTTTTTATTTGTAGATACCATATATTGGGTCTTTTAAATTATCCCATACTTTTTATTTAAAATAAAAAATGCAAATATATTCAACAGTTATCAATGAAATAGTGGTGTGATACTGAGTGCAACTAATGTCACACAAATTATAGTTTTTGTAGATTTGTTTTTCTATTCATATACCATTGTAGTAACCTCAAGGGATGAACCAACTAAATTATTATTGTTTCGTATTTGTAAACTTATCTTCTCTCTTTTGATAAAATCTACACACCATATAGAATAGAACAGAGTTATCGAAGGACATTTCAAACCCAACAGAGAGAGAGAGAGAGAGAGAGAGAGAGAGAGAGAGAGAGAGAGAGAGAGAGAGAGAGAGAGAGAGAGAGAGAGAGAGAGAGAGAGAGAGGTTCTGAAAGCCAGGTCGATGGGCACCAACTAATGTCACACAAATTATAGTTTTTGTAGATTTGTTTTTCTATGTCATCATTATAGTAACCTCAAGGGATGAACCAACTAAATTATTATTGTTTCGTGTTTGTAAACTTATCTTCTCTCTTTTGATAAAATCTACACACCATATAGAACTGAGTTATCAGAGGACATTTCAAACCCACGAGAGGGGTTCTAAAAGCCAGGTCGGTGGGCACCAAGTCACTTTTACCTATTTGCCTTCGTACGTACATTTGTTTCTATGCAATTTCAGTCACATAATTATACGAAAACACTTGTACTGATCAGAGTTTGTTTTACAATCCTAAGCTACAAATTGAGTTCTGTTTATTTTTTTTTTTTTATTTTATTTTTTTTTTTTTTTGGGGGGGGTTGTTAAGTAATTTGAACTCTTGTTTTTGCTGATCATGAGATTCATGACTAAGGTCCCTTAGGTAGCTGGCAGAACATTAATTAAAGAAGAAAAATGTCCCAAACCTATCAAGCGGAGGAGTCCAATTAAAAGCCTAGCTAGCTGAAGAATGTTGGGCATATAATATGCAGCATATTGCCACAACGAAAACACAAGGACCCATATGGCCACATGGACAGCTAAACTGTCGAATATATATATACACACAAAGGACTCCCCACTCTTGAAATAGGAGTACGTTGCTGTCCTACTTCCCTAGAAATAGATTGCAAATGGTTGGTGTTTACTAAAAACTCACTCAGTCGAAAAAAATCGACTTCTTTTCGATACGCTGGAATATTGTGGGTGTTTAAAGGGAGAGTTTGGTTCCTCGACTTTTTTAAAGCCAAACTAACCAAGAGCAAGATAGAGAGAGAAAGTCGAAGAATAACTAGTGAAGAACAATAAAACACTTTATTATTTTCCGAGGGAACAATCGACAATAAGGCCTTGTTCGTTTAAGGGTTTTGAGAGAGATTTTTTAAAGTAACGAGTGAAAAGAGATAAATAGAAAAAATTTATTTAAAACCCGCGCAGAAACTTTGAGTTCCCAAACGAACAAGGTCTAAAGTACTTCTACTCCTAAAAGGCTAAAACTTGTAATTAAGAAACGATCGACTGTGGAACCAATAAAAAGATACTTATTTATTTTAATTTTTTTCAACAATTTAGCACTTTTTTTTTTTTAATCCTTAACAATTTAGCATTTGTATAGGTGTTAGCCACACACACGGGAAAGTAGAATCTAAACCGCTTTCTGCAGCTTTTTTATTTTCGTATTATTTGCGCTGTCTGCCTAACATTTTTTTTGTTGGTTGGTAAGTAGACCGTCGTTAAAATGGCCAATTCATGTTTGGGACCCTAACGATGCCCTAGCTCCAGAACCTATTCATGTGAGCAGCTTTATTCAAAGTAATTAATTAAAGGTGAAAAGTTAATAGGATTGTTCTGGTAGGGGAAAACATTCCATTGAAGATGTCCGATAAAAGAGAGATGAACGAACCATTTCATTTATCTTTTTTGGACATTTTCATGGAAAGTTTCATGAATCCTAATATCAGAAGAAGGAGGGTTGGTGCTAAGTTACTTGCTTGCATCAGTGTGAGGGGAAGTACGAACTTCATTGTTACTCCCTCCGTCCCATAATGTCGGTCCTCTATTCTATTTTTGAGATGTCTCAAAATATTAGTCAATTTTCAAAACTCAACTAAAAAGGCGTCTTCATTTCCAAAATTTACCCGTCATAAAAAATTTAAAACAACTTCATTAGTGGGATTCAAGGATGGTATTGGAAATCAAATGTCATTTTTAAGGGGACATGTATTTAATTTAATGTTTGTTTTCTTAAAAAGTTGAAGCCCCGAGAGGAACCAATATTGTGAGACAGAGAGAGCATTAAAAATTGTGAGACCAAATATTGAGAATAAGAGCGTAAAAACGGTGATTCAGAGCGGATTTAAAGGATTCTACTTGAAAATTGTGTGACACGAAGTAGAGTACTTTTTTCTTTACTAGGATCGAGAAGGAAATTAGTCGAGGTACGTTTATGTTGACCCGAACACCTCCGACTGCCATTTCAACAAAAGTACTTTTCACTTCAATACTGCTTTAAATGTATAATTACCCTAACAGCCACTAGGATGAAGCGTAGCAATCCTAGCTAGTTTCACCATTATGCACGGGCAGCTTTGCCTCACCTACGACGTTATTACTGGTTGACAGCAGACACGTTTGTAAAGGCAAGTGGTTGAATTTAATTAGCGCTGAAAATGTAGACGGGGGACAAGTCCCAGGACAAACTTTTGTACGTACGTAGGTGGTCATGAATTGCGAAATTCTGATTGATTCGTGTAGCAACAGCTGCAACGTGCACCCTCCTTCCAAATTAAATGCTTGCTAGGAGTAGTATTTACATGATCAAATGGTTCTCCAGATTTGCTTTCTGATCTGAAAACTTGAAATTATGGTAGTAAAAGAATAGTACCAAAAAGGCTTTTAAAGGGTGAGAACCCAGGAAAAAGAATGAGAGTCTTTGAGATGAGTTTAATTCCATGTGGAAATGTCACGGTTTTCACCACACCATTCTCTAGGGATTTACTGTGCATTCATTCCAATTATACTGACCAATACGGATCGTTCATCTTGTAGAACTGACGAAATTATACTTCCATCCAAAAATTAGCTTAATTGATCTGACATTGATAGGTACATATAAAAAAAATGGATTTTGATTTATAAATTAGACGGTCATGAATAATTTAACTTTACAATAATATATAATGATAGAAAACTGTTTTACTTTTGCCGAAAGAAATTTTGATGAAAGTCCTCAATAATACACATGCATCAAATATGATATGCATGTTCAGCAAAACTAAAACCAACTTCTCAAAAAAAAAAAAAAAGGAAAAATTTATAGAAATGATCTTCCTAGTTTCACCCGAGTCTCATTTTCATCCTCAAAGTATTAATTGCAACTCTTTTGACCTTCAAGTTTGGTTTTCCTACCAATTAATAACGTTAGTCAGCCAAACTAGATGAAAAAAATCAGATTGAGGGCAGACGTTATCAATTGGATCAACTTCGTACGAACTGCATCATCTAAACTGCCATAAATTTGATTTTTTCCATCCAGCTTGGCTAACAAAATTTATCAATTGGACCAATTTAGTACGAAAACCAAACTTGAAGGTCAAAAGAGTTGTAATTGATACTTGAAGGATGAAAATGAGACTCGGTTGAAACTAGGAGAACCATTTCTATAAATTTTCCAAAAAAAAAAAATTCAATAAATTCCATAATAGAACTCCTTGTGGCTTTCTTTTTCTTTTTTTTTTTTTAACATTACAAAATAGATACTATAAAGATAGACTACTTCACACATTTATCTGCGCGCGCTCAACACATATAGACAGGAGCGACACCAGTGGGTTGGCTGACCCGATGACAAAGTTAAATATTTAACAATATTATCGTGATAGGAGCACTACATATTTTCTCTAACCACAGATTCAAACATCTAACTGTTTGAGTTTCCATCTCTCTATGTATTTGCAAAAAAAAATATACATATACTTCAAATCTTCTCTCTTTGACAAAAGCACTATTCAAGTATATGAAAAAGCCCCCGTGAATCTAATAAATTCAGTCACATCAACATCTGTATCCATACATCTACACATCTATTGTTGCTCAATTTTATTAGCCTTTTATTTGACGATTAGATCCTTCCTCCGTCCCATTTTATTTGCTCATCTTCTCATTTTAGGCCATTCAAAATTGCTCTATTAATTTGTTTCCAAAAATAGTAACCAAAACAAAAGCAATCTTCTAGTTTCATTACTCCCTAAAAAGTTCTTAAATTGCATGGGGGTTGAATTTACTTTTGAAAGGTAATTGTGAAAAATAAATTTTGAATGGAGGGAGTACAATTTTCCATCAATTAGCTCATTCTTTAACCTCTGCTCTAGCAATAATCTCATCTGTAAAATTTTTCCTGCATTACAATTCAGAAAGAAAAATAAAAAATACAGCTGGACGGTTATATCCCATTTCACAGGTTAATCCACATACAAACTCCACATTAATAAACTTCTCTAATCCACCAATTAGCATACCTACCACCCAATGTCTACCTTCAAAATGCAATTAATTGGGTTGTTAAACCAATTTAATAAACAATAGTCAACGTAACCTACCTATAGCCCTAGCTCAGTGAAACACAAATCTGACTCATTCAGTTAGGCTCAGTGATCTCTCTCTCTCTCTCTCTCCCCCCATCAGTCACACATCAATACCCACCACCGCCACTACCACCGGCGGCGGCAGATGCTGCTGCTGACTGCAGCGAAGACTGCAACTGCATCAGGTGGTGATAGCATTCAGCCGCCGTGGGCCGTTGCTCCGGGTTATGGTCCAGACATCTGTTTTGCAACTCCCTAAGCAACTTGGGCACGCCCACCAACCCACAGCTCTTGACCAACTGGCCCACCCCCCACACGTCCACCTTCACCCCGTGCAGGCCCCGCCCCATCTCCGGCGCGTGCCGCCCGCTCGCCGCCGCGTGCGGGTATATCTGCGGCGCGCCCACAGCCTCGTCGAACCCGACCACGAACCACGGATCCCCGTCCCTCTCCACGCCCCTCATCACCTTGTCCCAACCCAAGTCCCTGTGCATGAACGATAAGTCATGGAGCGCGACTAGGGCTTCGGTCACGTGCTTGAGAGCGTCCACTAGCTGGTCGCAGTTTGTCGGTTTGAATTTGCATCCCCTGGGTTTGAACACCAGGGCTAGGTCTTTCTCAGACGACCGGAGGATGTGCTCGGCGTGCGGGACGCGGTCGAGAAAGTCGTAGATCTCTTTGACGGCGGCCCATTTTCTCTTGCTTGGGAAGTAGCGGATGACAGTGGTGGGCGTCGTTTCGGTGATGTTGCCGTTACCCTGATCGATTCTCTCGAAGTCGGTGTAGAGGAGTGGTTTGTGGGGGTTGCCGTTGTTGATGAAGTTGAAGCACCGGTCTGCTAGCAATGGCAACAAACCTGCAACAGAAGAAGCAACATTGTACAAAAACGAAAATCATTACAGTTTGCAAAACAAAAACAAAAAAAAGGGAAGGAAAAAAAATTCAACAATTCATAGTCAACTTTTAAAAAGTAGAGAAAGATACAATAAAAAATGAGAGTAATGATTGAAAAGTTAGAGAAAGAAGAAATACAAAAGATACTTTTAAAAGAAGAGTTGGATTTTGAATTCCCTTCCGAACAAAGTCTAAATTGCAGGACAGAAATTTAGGCTATGTTTGGAACTCGTGAAAAAGAAAAGAAAGGAAAGGAAAATAAAAGAGAGAAAATAAGAAAATAGATTCTTTTCTCTTGTTTGGTTATAGAAAGAAAATGAAAAGAAACTATGAGGAAAATCAATTTCTCTTGTTTGGTTTCAAGAGAAAAATGGAAAGGAAATGAGAGCTTTTTCCTTTCTTTTCATTTTCCCAGCATTCCACAACTTTTTTCTTTCTTTTCCCTTCTATTTTCTTTTCCTTTCCCTGACATAAGAACCAAACAACTCGTGAGGAAATTTTTTTATTTTTCTTTTTTTTCTTTCATTTTCCTTAAGTTCCAAACAGGACCTTATTCCATACATACTCTTTTTTATCGGCAAAAATAACAATTTGTTTAGAAAACTTGACAACGGATATATCAAGTTTGGGGAAGAGGAGGAGATCAGCGGAGATCAAAAATGATGGAGAAGAAAGACTGTAAAGGCTGGGGTAGGGAAAAGTTAAAAGAAAGAGGGGGAGAGGCAGGGAGAGAGAGGGGAAGAGAGGGAGCCCAGGGGAGGAGAAAAGAGGAGGCGCCTCCCCCGGCAAAAAACCTAGCCGCCTGAAACTTTCTAGAGAGGAGGATAAGAAATTTTAGAGAGAGAGAGAGAGAGAGAGAGAAGGGCTCTTCCATACAGATATTCTTAATCTTTGGTGAACTAAGCACATTATTTTATGCGGTGCAACAGCAATTTACTTGATGTGTGAGGTTTAGATATATCCAAATAATTTCGTACAATGAGACATGTATAGAGAATGATGTGATTTCTCAAAATGTGGAACCAGAAGACCAGTAGTTATTTTTTTGAATCATAGGATAGGAAAATCGATGTGACATTATTATTTTTTGATAGACAACAAAATTTTATTAATACTCGACAAAGGATACATCGAGGCGGCCAAAACTCTAGATACAAAAAAGAAACTTAAATCATAGAGAATGGCCACAGAAAGGTAAAAGGAAAAAAAGATGCATTATCACTGTGACAATATTCGAGTAAATTAACGATTATGAACGAAAACTACGAGATTAGTCATTTTCAACTAACCTGCAATCCTCCAACATGGAACTAGGGCTTTCATCCTCTCAGCTGGAATCGACAAGTCAAGCGTGTACAGATCAGTTCGGATGATTCGGTCCTGTGATCGACTCAGCGCACAAAACGTAACAATAGAGCCAACAGCATAATACCCCAATACGTAAGGTAAGTCGGCGTAGCTCCAAAAAAGCTTTTGAACAATTGAAGAAGAAGGATCCACATGACCCTCCCTCAATTGATCCCTCTCTTCCCCTCTCCACAAACAAAAGCCTCTCAGAAAACCGGTCACGTTCGGCCATTGATCTTTAAGTGTTTCTGCCAAGGACGAACTAGGGGGTTTCCGAACCATATCGATATTGGAACAGAATCTGGCCACGATCCTATTGATGCAATCGTCCCAAAGGCCGATAAACGAGTCCCTACTTGAGGCAGTCATGCTAGGGTTCGTTTTGATAATCGGGCTTAACAATTCGAATGTGGCGGCTCTACAATCTAGTAGCTCGGAAGTGGTGGTGAAGAACAGTTCTCTTCCCTGTGGTAAGTCTCTGTACACGTCTTTTCTTAGCGGGAAACGAAGCTCCTCCGGTGGTGGTTCTTGCAAGTGCCATGAGAGTTCGAGTAGGGTTGGGAGCGTTGGTGGAGGAAGTCGCAGGCACCCCAGGTAGTACTCGGTTGGGTCTTGAAACTCCCATGGAGGAATCGCTGCGGGAACACCAAAAATATGTCAGAATTTTATATATATATATATATATATATATATGCATGATATGCTGAATTTATGGTAGTATTGCTTTACTCATCTGATAAAAATATGAGGGTCAACACTTTCGATGAATATTTTAGCACAAATGTTCTATTTGTAATTGAACTTCTTAGAGGGGACTCCATGATGCATGATCACATTGGGTTAGGGCATTTAGGTATCAAATGAAGTGTCTGCCATGGAGAAGAATATTTTGCTTTCAGATATCTGGTGTCGAGCCACAAAAAAAAAAAAAGGTACATTCCACAACATTTACGTTATGAGATGGCAAACACTATATGACCCGCATAAGGTAATGTGCGCACAATGTGATTGATGCCAATAGATTGCCCGGCCTCTAACCGTATGCCCCTTTTGAGATGCATAGCATGACCCTGGAGTCCTTAACCCTATGCCCATGGGCAATGCACCCAGCCCTGTTTTGCTAGGGTTCTTATTTTTTAAATATTTATTTCTTGTTTTACGAGAGTACATCACATTTAATTCAAAAACTGATTAATTTTCTGCAAAATAAATACTTACTTCTCATAGCGAAATGGGGCCGACTACATAAAATAGCCTCTACCATATCTCAAGACAATAGCCAATAATTGCAGCATATGTACATGTCACAAGACTCACAACCCTACATTATTCATTGACATGTGATTTACATGGATGAAAGACTAACCGAGTCGAGATTTATTTTCCCAGATGTGTTTCGAGCAGGAAATTTCTTGTGGTGATTAGAAAAAAATAAACAAGAAAAAGAAAAAGAATGACGAAGGCTAAAAGAAAAAGAATGATGAAGGCTTACATCTAATGGAGGGCTCTGTATATGGAAGTTGACCTCTTTCATTAAAACCTAGGAGAAACACAGGGAGAAACCGTCAAAGCATAAGTAAAGTTCCAGGCAAGTACTCCTTCAGATAACTACGAATAATCAAGTACCAGGAGGGATAGCAGCAGCAGGAGTCGATGACGACGAAGATTTCCTCCTGCCAAACACTTTGATTTGCTGTCCAGAGACGAATCTGTCGACTGAAAAACCCCTGAGGGGCCCATCTTCGAACGCCTCCATGGTACAGGCAACCGTGGAGTCGTCCAAGAACGTCAGCTCGTCCGCCTCCAGGAAATTCGAGCCGCTAACCTTCACTCTACCCACGTGGTGGTCTCCTTCTTCCCCCCATATGCTCACTGATTCCTCCCATATCATTCTCACTTTCCCGATTCGACGGATTTCTTTCGATGATGTCGAAGCGGACGGCGCCGAGATGTCGAGCGGCGACTCGAACCCTGGTAAACTCCCTCTGCTCCCGTGGAAATAGACATCTCCTCCACTCGGTATTATAATTTGTTTGGCCCTCCCTACAACATGTAACAACATCAATTAACAGAGAGAGAGAGAGAGGGAGGGAGGGGGGAGAGAGAGAGAGAATCAACCTAGCAGTACCTTATTCTTTTCTTGGTTTTCAAACCCTAAATCTTAAAGTAAAATTGTTGCAATATATGCACTTCTATACGCTATTGCGTTTACGAGTTTATATTTTAATAAAAGAATGTTGCCATCAATAAGTGTGTTGTAATAACAAAAAGAGCAACAAATATTATTGTTGTCAGAATTAATTCTTGAAGATCAAATAATGCAATAATGAACTATGCAGTTATATATTCCCAAACACCAACAATGGTATTATTACCCGATAGAGACACATCTTCCTCTCTAAAAGGAGGCGGCGGAAGGAGAGCCTTAGCACCCATCGCCGCCGCAGCATGTGGCGACCTACTATCACCGCTGCCGCCGGTGGAAATCAACACACCTCTGCCCTGCGGAGTCCTCATCTTGGACCCCATAAACGGCGACAACTCCTCGAAAACCTCCTCGTCAAATGAAGCAGGTAGCCTGTGCAGCTTCCTCTCGTAAGGCGACAGCCTAAAGTAGCTCTTCCCAACTTGCTCTCTCTCTCCTCCCCTCTCCCACTCAAACACCTTCCTAAACTCCCCCAGCATGTTATCCCACTTGGTCCCCGCCGTCTTCGCGTCCCTGCTAACCCCGTGCCGGTTCAAAAACTCCGCCACTTCCCTATCCTTCTCCGCCCTAGTCTTCCCCCTCGACGGCTGCGTTCCAGGCGCCGCATCACCGCCGGAAGGCTGGGCTGCCCCTTCCGCGTCACCACCTTGGTATTGGACCTTCCAGGCCCTGGCAAGCCACAACATCTCGTTGGGCTTCCAGACCGGGCTGACGTACTTGCCTTTTCTCAGCTGCTGCTGGAGCTGGTGGTCTCCGGTTGCTTCCGGCTTGCTCGAGGAAGGGGAAGGCGAGTGGGAGGGAGACGACGCCGTTTCGGAAGAGGAAGCCGCGGTGGTGTGGGGTGGCTCGGTGGTAATTAGGGTGGTGATTTGGGGGTGTTTTGGTTGTTGGGAGGAGGGAGAGGGCAAGGGTTTCCATTGGGCGCTGGTGTATCTGGGCCGCTTTGGGTTCACTGCAGGTTCGAACTGTTGTTGTTGTGGGTCGAAATTTGGGCTGCTAGTTGGGACGTAGAGCGGGGTGGAGATGAACGGAGGAGAGACGGTGGTAGGGGAGTGGTGGCGGTGGTGTTGTGGTGGCGGTTTGGTTTCGGTGGGTTCCTGATCAAGTGGGTCTTTGGGAGAAGAAGAGGATATATGTTTTTTGGTGGTCGATTCTCCTTTGTTGTCACCCATAATCTCTCACTCAAATGGGGGACCCAAAAAGCCTTGGGATGTTGGAGAAACCTTAAACGGGAGCAAGGACAAGGAGAGAAAAACCCATTACAATTGGACTAGCTCCGTCTCTTTTACACCTTATATATACAAAGTGTTTAGTTCTGCACCATCCCAAAAAAAAATTACTCCCTTCCGTACTCAAGTAAGGGCTCATAAAAAAGAATTTTTAAGAAAAAGAAGACAATTTTAAACCCAAAAATCTTGTGTTTACGTAAATAATTTTTCTATCAATATGGATCTTATTTGATAGATTTCATTGAGATCTTTTATACGGTAAAAAAAAAATAAAAAATTATTTTCCATTTTCATTATATTTAAATTTAAAAATTGAAAAAAAAGAACTTTTCAAAAAAGAACACAAACTGGAACACCCCTTAATAATCTCTCCTTATGTTTTAACCGGATAAATTTTATATCTACTATGAATCTTATTTAATAAATGTTGATTAGTTCTAATATAAGATAATGCTTTTTATAATTAAATAAAATATTATAAGTTACAAAATAATTAATTGAAAAGTGTCACGAACTCTCGAAACGGACTATTCCTGATTTGTTTGTCCCTTTTTACTCTTCCTATAAAACTCTCTACTCTCTCCTTTCGGATTTAATAGTCTATAGTTCAATTTTAATTGGATAAAAAATGAGTTATATTTTTAAATTGGTAACGAATTTTATATCCAATATAAATCTTATTTAATAGATCTCAATTAGTTCTACGTATAAGATAATGTTTTTAAAATTACATAAATATTATAAATTACAATATATAATCGATTGAAAAAAGACACGAACTCCTTAAAATGACTATTAAATTCAGATGGAGGGAGTATATGTTATGGTCTATAATGTTTTGTATATGCAATATAAATCTTGTTAGATAGGTTTTTTCAATTAGGTCTATAATATGATATTTTTTAAGTTATATAAAACATAATGGATTGTGAGATATAGATACTTTTTTGAAGAGCACGTATGTCAAACTTGGACAAATAAATTGGGACGGAAGGGAGTAGTATATACACAATACTAACACAAACAAAGAAAAATGTGTGGTGAGACGTCTCCTAATTTTGTAATTGGTTGGCATTAATTATTTTTGTGGGTTTAAAATCAGGGATGGAGTCCAAATTAATTTGACAAGAATTTTTTTAAACATTTACGTCTCTCAATTTACTCAAATCAGCATAATGTTTAAAAAAAAAAGAAGTAATCCAATTACATCGAAGATTAGATCTACGTAATCCGTTCAAGAAATTTAATATACCCATTAGCTAGCAATATACGGTAGTACAATAATCTGCACACAGAAAAATGTAGTAGTAAGCAATCATGTTAATTAGAGAAAATAATATTCCTTCCATTCCTCATCGTTCTTCTATTATTTTATTTTGAGATGTTCTGAAATATTAGTCCTTTCTGAAAGTGGAAGTAGAAATTTAATACGTAGTAACTTTTCAAAAGTATCCCATTTAAATATATTGCACAATAGGTAGATTATAAGCTCAATGAAGGAAGTGATTTCATTATGTTGAAAATATAAATGTAGTCATTACATGTATTTTGATAAAGTTGAAAATTCCGAAAATGGACTGACAATAAGGTTCAGGGGAGTATAAGAGTATCCACAATGCTATAATCAAAAGTAAAAGATTTTTAAAGTTAACAATATTGGGGCAAATTATGGCTCATAATGCTATAATCAAACTTAACAAACTCCTTAGAAATAATCAAAATTTGGGTTTTGGATAACCAAAACTAGCAACCTTTTGACAATAACCAAATTTAATAAACCTTACATATTCTCAATCAAATGCACCAATCATTATTGAAAAATGTTCTATCTCTCTTCCCCTTTCCTCTCTCTTTCTTTTCGAACAATATTTTCGAAAAAAAAAATATTTTACTAAAATTTTTAGAAAACAGTTTTTTAAAAATAGTTTTTTTTTGAAAAAAAGTTTCAAAAACTATTTTCTATTTCTAGTAAATAGTTTTTATTAGTTTCATAATTATTTTTAGAAAAACTATTTTCTATTGTTCACAGTTTTTAATTTTTTGTAGTTTGAAAAGATGATGTGACAAGTTTTGGTTATTTAATTTTGATAATACCATTGTAGACATCTACATGGCTAACTCTAGCAATCTCTTAAATGAATAATCAAAAGCTGATGTGGCAGCTTTTGGTTATTAATTTTTGATTATTGCATTGTGGATACCCTAATAAACTTGATGGGGAAAGACGAAGTCATAAACCTTGTTATCCTTCCCTTATACGATTTTAAATTGTGGTAAGAGTAGCGAAACTATTGATTAATACATAGTTAAAATTGATTCAACGACCATGAATTTAATAAAAACCATTTTTAGCATCGGAACACTTGAACCGGTGACCATATGTAGTCAAGCATCTATCATGATTCGCTAAGGGAGCCAAAATTGAATATAAAACTACACACATCGGAAACTATTGAATTAAAGGCAAGAGAAGAAAGTGTGAGAGAATGACCTCGTAACTAAAATAAGTACTATTTATTTATTTTTAACAAATAAGTACTATTTTTTAAATTATAAATGATGTATTATAAAAGAATAACTTATCTAATAAAATAAAAAATAAAAAAATAAAAACCATAGGCTCTGTTTGGAACCTATGAAAAAGAAAAGAAAGGAAAAGAAAAGAAAATGGAAGGAAAATGAGAGGAAAATAGAAAAGAAAATTTACTATTCACAAAACTGAAAATTGTTATTTTCTTCCCCTTTCCCCTTCAAACTACACAATGGAAAGGAAAATTTTTTAGTTTTCCTTTCTTTTCCTTTCCTTTTCTCCGGTTCCAAACAGACCTTTAACGAAACGGTAACATCGGCCTACAAGAGTAAAATAACAGGCCTCATTATCAGCAACCTTGATGGTCTTTAAATTCACGAGGATATATGGATTAAAATAGTTCACTTTGACCCTGAAAGAATTTGAAATATTCACTGCGTATGGATAAAATTATCATTTTCCAGAAAATAGGATCAAATTATGGGAAAACGTCAGTGTTAAACAGAAGGAAGATGGGAAGTATGATTTGAGACTTGCTGGATAGTACTGTACACAAAAAAGAAGAAGCAGGAAAAGCCGGTCGAGAGGTTGTGGAACCTGCGGTGAATAAGACCTTTCAAGTTTTGACAGTTAATGCAAAACCCAAATTTAACTTTAATCAAAAAAATTTGACCAAGTAAAACTTTAATCAAATTTGATCCTCTTTTTACTATATATTTTAGAGAGAGAGAGAGAGAGAGACAGAGACAGAGAGAGTATATAAGGGTTGAGAGAGAGAGAGAGAGTATATACGGGTGGCAGTGTGGGGATGATTGGGTACTGTAATGATTGTACTGCGGGACTGAGAAACGCGGCTCAAAGCAGACTTTAGCTAACATTGATCATTCTTTTTACTGGTTGAGGCCTCTCAGTGAGGGGGAGGGAGCATTTACAACATGTTGCGATCAAGGGACGGATCCAAGAGCCTCCCACTTCTCGCGAGCTAGTGCGTTGATGGACACCGTACTCTTTTATCTCTCTTATGAAGAGAGAGAGAGAGAGAGAGAGAGAGAGATGAGAGAGATATTCCAGTAGTGTGTGTGTTTTTGTGTTTCAGACGGACACGATGGGGACGGATCGAATCCATGTGTAGGATCTGGGTTTGGATTCGGCTTCAGTGTGTGCTTTTCTGTTTCTTTTTCTTTCTTTTTTTATCATCAAATTTAAATGCAGTTATTTACCCCAAAAATTTTTTTAAATGCGGTTAGATGCTACTGTACTACTCTCTCCTAATAGGATTTTAAATTCTTTTCATGGGCAGTGGAAAACTCTTCTTTTTCATCACTATATTTTTTGGTTTTACCGTGTATTTATTAGTGATATAAACCTTTCATTTTGTAGATTCCACATAGTATTGTATCCATTCAAAAAATAAACTTGATTAGATATCGATAGAAGTATCAAAAATTGAATTTTGCTTTGTAAAATAGATAGTTTATCTTTATTATTATTGACAGAAATTAGATCGTCCATAAACCGAAATTCAAATTTTGATATATCTATCGACTTCCGATCAAGTTGATTTTTTGATGGGCAATACTATATATTGGGTCTTAAAATATGAACAGTTCAAATCACAAAAATAAACACTGGTAGGGCCCATAATAGGTGGTGGTGGTAAAATGGGGTTCTGCACTGGCGATGGATAGAATTTATTCTCCTCTCTAATTTCAAAAAAAAAAGATAAGAAAAGAGAGAGATGCATGCTACTCTCTTCACGGCAATGTGACAGTGTTTACGCGCTTTCTCCCCCTTCCTCTTCCTCTCTCTATGGATTGTGGATATGAACCCGATTACCCGACTATGGGTGTCGAAGGATTACAAATTATTTTTGTGGGACCCACTTCAGAATTCTATACAAACAATTCAAATTGTTAATTTATTTTAAAGTAAATTTTTTTCAAAATTCCTCCAAAAATGCAGCTCAATCAGATAAGTAAGTTCTTGATCTAGGTCCCATTTGTTTCGATGTAAAATATTTTTCAGAAAATAAACTTCAAACTTTTATTTTTTAGTGTTTGGTTGGAATTTGAAAAATATTATCAGAAATCGACAAAATAGTAGAGAGAGAGAGAGAGAGACAATAAAAGAATTAAACGTGGGTTAGAATTGACGATTTAGAAAACTGAGCAGTGAAAATTTGTAATAGAAGGCAACGGGTTCATCATATGAAAGATTATAGGGTAAATTATTTTCATCCAATTAATGAAAAATGTTTTACGTGTCAAATATTTTTGTCATTTTTTATACAACCTACGCCCAAGCAAACGGAGCCCTAATCATCCTAATTTTCATTTAGAATATCATGATCAAAGTCCACAATGGAATCAGGAACTTTGTTACTCGATTGGGATGAATATTTCTGAGGCCAATCGAAAAATTAATTATTTAAATATAAATGAACGGCTCAAATCTTTTCTATGGGATTCCAGAGTGAGCCAGACACAGCCATTGCTACCCTTTGCATCGGTAGACATAGCATGTTGGGTGTGCATATACGCATGTGTGTAGATATGGGCTATATGGGATTATTTGGAGATTGTATATATACAACCTAATCACTGTAAAATGCTATTCGCCCAGTTCTCAACTGTTATTCCATTTTCAATATCGTGTCCACGCCTACATAAAAGATATATATGATTTCATAAATAGTTTTACAAATTTAAAACAACTTTCAAAATAGTATCAAAACTTTTTAATAGTGCAGAAACAACTCGAAAAGTTATTACTAATGTATGATTTTACAACTTGATTTCGGATACGATTATTCAAGATGACCAATTAATAATTGAACACAAATGGAGTGTGTATATATATATATATATATAAACATAAGGTCTCTTTCCACTGATGGACACACATTTTCTCCCTTTTGAACTGTTTATTATATGTTTCAATGCGTGCATTATCTTTATAAAAACTGGAAGTAATTAATCAGCTATTTATATCCATCCACTAAAGAAAACCGAGTAGTTCACACTAATCAACAAGTTTCAGCATTTTATCATCTCGTTCATACTAACAAGAAATTAGTATTTGGCAACAACTTCTTTCTCAATAACTTTTTTCACTCAAATATCCATCAACAATTCACTATTGAAAACAACTTTTGATATTTCTCACCAACTTATTTACTATCGAAAACAACTAACAATGTTTTATAAAAAAAAAAAAAAATTCTCTAAATTTTTTCTTGGTGGAAACACCCCCTAATTGAGTCTCGTTTGTATGAACAAAGTATCCAACATATATCTAGTAGCAATATCCATGTCTGAGCGGAAGTAATTTTGTAAAGTGATTAATACAAAGGACCTTGCTACAGCCACCGACGGGCACGTGGGGTCCATTTTTGGGTCCCGCACGGATGATCTGAACCGTTCAGTAATTTAAAAAAAAATTGAGTGAGCCCATGAAAAATTAGGTCAATTTGATCTCTCACCAAAACATCTTACTTTTTGGAAATAAATTAAAGCTCTTAAATTGCCCCAATTTGCTCCAAACATCAAATACAGTCTATATTCTCAAGCATTCTCTTCTTGGTTTAATAGCATTACAAATGAGACTAAGATGTATCATTTTCGATTTGTGAAAAGTCCTTTATAGTTATATATAAAAGCAAAATCGCATAAATTATCACATAGTACTATTTTCCTATAATTAACCACTTATATTAATCATTTCATTCGATTAACAAATAAGAAAAGTAAGTCGGCCCTTGTTTTGACTGGTTTAGAAAATTCTTCATTTTACCAAAAACATGTAAGTCGAATATGATTTTAGGTTTTAAGCTCACCAGCTAAATTAAATTCCTGGCTCCACCCACATTACAGATCCACTATTGTCAATTTAAAATGGTCATGAATGGATTTCCTATCTTTGGCTGAATATCATTAGGAATTTCACTTGATGTATTGTACTATATCGTGTTTTATGATACTAGGATTTTTGCCAAGCACATTTAAATCTTGATTGCTCACCAAATACTAATAAAAACTGATTTCGGCCCAATTTCTCAAATATGCCAAAGAGATTATTTTTCCTTCACAAAATACGAAGGAATTAAAGCCCTGAGTATAGAACGTTACTATATTTTTGGGAAAAGTAAGCCTTAAGTTGCGGATCAAAAAAAAAAAAAAGTTTCTTTTATTGAAATTAGTGACATCATTCAAATAGTCCTTCTCCAATATCATTCAAATGAGAGGGTGTTTCTGCTAGTGAAAAATTTGTAGATTTTTATTTGTGGTTGAGAAGTTGTTAGGTGCTTTTGGCAGTGAATAAATTGTTGATGAGTTTGTAAGTGAAGTTACTGTAGCAATTTTTTTTTTGTTGTTGATAACTTTTTTATTAGTGAAAATGAAATGGTAAAATACTGAAACTTTTTTATTAATGAAATGAAAATGAAATAGTAAAATGCGTTAAGTTTTTAGTATTTTTTGTTAGTAAAAACACCCTTAACTCCTTAAGTTATTGTTTTTATCTCAAAACAAAAGTAAAATTTTACTAAAACCATATGTCTCTCTCCCTCTCTCTCTCTCTCTCTCTGCATTTATCTGCTTTAGAAATTTTTTGTTCGAACGCATTTATTTGCAGAAACTTTATCAAACGGGTATCGCACGATTGACGTATACAGGTTGGTTGGTAAATACTCAGGCTCCATTCCGGAACTAAAAATAAGTACAAGACAATTTCAAGCTAAAAAATAATATATTTACGCAAATAATTTTCCTAGCAATATGGATCTAGTTTGATAGATCTTATCGAGATCTTTTATACGGTGGAAAAAAATAAAAAAAAATATTTACATTATTTTTGAGTTTGAAAACGTGAAGTAAGTACTTATTTTTTAAAAAGGTGTTCTGGAACGGGGCCTCATTTTGATTCAGAGAGATTTTTGTTTGAGATAATAATCGGAGAGAGAGTAAATAAAACAAATAGTACTCCCTCCGTCCCTTTTTTAAAATTCATTATTTTATTTTGGGTTATTTTTTAATAAGTGTCCATTTTATAAAGTTCGTGAATAAAGTTGATACACAATCCATTTTACCCCTAAAAATAGATTCTATTTTGAAAAATTCGTGAGTAAAAGTGTTATGATAATATCTCCATACAGGATAATAAAGAAAAGTAGAGATAAAAATTGATGTAAAATATATAATAATAATAATTTTTTTAACAAATTAAAATTACGAACTTAATAAGGAACGGAGGGTGTAGCTGTAAAACTTATTCAAAGTCTCTCTCTTTTTCTCTCTCCTTGAGTGGCGAGGCGTGGCGTTTTGCAAACTTACTGGAAAAGGCTGCAACGAAGTTGGACCATGAATCATGATCCATGAGCCCCCAATACACACGAAAACGCACAAACAAAGACAGATACGTACGTATAGTTTATTAGTATATGTAGTAGTAATAATAATAGGAGTACATTATTCTCTTTCTCTTTTCTTTTCTTTTAATACTCCTACAGAAACCGTTATTACGGCCAAAAACACAGAATATGCATGACAAAATAAATGGACATATGTATCTCTATCTGGGATCTACTTCAAATGCCTATCCCCCCTTGTAGGTCGGCTGACTTTACTCTGTCCTTCTACATTTCCAGCCGAGCTTTGTTCCCTCTCTCTCTCTCTCTCCCCTAAAGTATTCAATTCCTTCAGAACAGGGTGCGGATCAGAGGTCGATGATACATGCAAATGCTTTCTCGAGCTCTGCTTACGATTAAAGTTTTAGACGTGGTATAAATACATATTATGCACCGTTCGGCTAAATAAGTTAACTGACTTATTTTTTTGTCTTTATTCAAATTTTTTTCGTATTTTCTAGTTTATCGTTAATTTTTTGGAGATTATTGCATCGTCATGATGAGAGGAATCTAAAAAGTAAAAAATTATGATTGAAATCTAATTTTTTTTAAATAAAGACAAAAATAAGCCAATAGGCTAATTTTTTCGTCTTTATTAAAAAAATTGAATTTCGATCATAATTTTTTACTTTTTAGATTCCTCTTGTCATAACGATACAATTATTCTTAAAAATTGACGATAAAATAACAAATACGAAAAAATTGAATAAGGACAAAAAAATAAGTCAGTTGACTTATTTAGCCGAACGGGGTAAAAACATATGTGTAACAACCCATTTATTTGCAATTAAAGTTTCATTAGAGGGTATAAGAGGAATAAAGTGAGAGATGAGATGATTAGTTATTATTGTAAGGTTCGTTTGGATTAGGGGCCGTGGATATTTTTAAATATATTAAATTTGGCAAAAAATAATCACATTTTTTGGTACTAATTACGGCAATGTTGTAATCTGAAATATGAATATGGAGGGAGACATAATTTGGCTAATGAGTGTGTTTCACAAATTAAAAATTAATACTTATTTTTTGAATTAAATGTAATATATTATGAAAGAATAACCTTGTAAAGCGGTAAATAAGTACTTAAAAAAAAATCTTAATGGAACATGTAAGATGAGAGGGTGTCTAATTAAATCTAGTATGGGATGGAGCATATATATATATATATTTATATCTTACGAATTTCTAATCTCCATCTTTTTCTGGCTCAAAAACACCAAACATAAAGAGGAGGATTGCTTAATAATCTTGCCAGATTCACAATCCTCCTTCCATTGACACCTAACAAACAAAGCGTAAACCCCTCCTGCAGTATAAGAAAATCATTAGATTGGCTATACGCTTAAATTCTATTCGGTTTGAATTTTAAAAGAGGTTTTTAAGAGTAATAAGTAGAGAAAGATAAATATAGAAAATTTATTTGAGAACGTGCGCAAGGATTTGGAGTCCCATAAACAAACAAGCCCTTAATGTTCTTTCATTTAAATTTGCATTGTTTAATTCAATCCTCAAAGAGATAATCAAGATATCTCAAAATAAGAAAATTACTAACAATGAAGAAGTAATGAATTAATTCACTCCTCAAAAATTATTAAAAAATTAATTGCTCCAATTTTCAATCCGTTTGAACCGATGCGAAGATTTTATTTTTCTGATCATTTTATACTAACTGATCATAATAATTTTTGGCTCTAAAGCCTTTCAATGAACATCCTAAGATAGTCCTAAAACCAAATATAGAGAATAATTTGGTCTTTTCTCCTTTTACGCTAATTAGAAGTGGAAAATGAGAAGTTGAAAAATATCTCTCTCCCTATTTCTCACTTTTCGTCTCTAACGTTAAAAACAGAGAACTCATTTTTTCAAAATGAGTTTTGCAAGCACCTAACCAAACAACACCCCTTGAAAATGAGAAGTGAAAAAAAGTCAATAAGTTAGGCGGCCAAACACCCCCTAGTATGGTACCATCACAAATTGGGGATAGTATTGTGCAGTGGTTTGCGCACCTCCGAGCCATTGGATTGTGCATTCGATGGCTCTGATCTCATCTCTATAATGAATGACTCTCAATCGTTGATTGTCAATATGAGATTCAAGCCGTCGAATGCACGATCCAACGGCTCAAAGATGCACAACAACACGATACTGTGCACCTTACTGCACAACATCAAGTACACTATCACACATAACAATGTTTATTTACCCTTAACAGATAAAGTATTAAATTTATACTGTAACTGTCTTGTCTTATTTTTAGTATATGTTGCTGTGCGGCATTGAATTAACCGACGGAGAAGAGTCTGCACTATTAAATTCTGTCCCTTTGTCTCCATTTCCAATCAGACAAAAGGCTCGCCAATTCGGGCTTCTTCAACTTTCAGAGTCAGACTTTTAGAGTCAACTTACTAGGAAAGGGATCTGGTAGGAGTATCTTTCGCATTGCATTGGGATCTGATTAATTAATTACTCCCGCTAATACACCAAACAATAGCTTCTTACTAGGATAACTTCTTCTTCTTCTTTTTTTTTTTTTTTAGAAAATTGATATTCGCGCTTCATTTTTTACTGATAGTACTCCACTTTGTTTGAAGTTTTTTTTTTTGCTCGGCAAAACGGAGAAATTTATTGACTCAAAAGGGGTACATTGAGCGAACACTCAATAAGCACACACACTTATAGAGTGGAAAAAGCTAAATCGAAAAGAAAACAAAAACAAAGAAAGAAAGAGAAAGACCATCCAACAGAAAATTGGATCGCTTCCACCCTCACGGAGCACGTTACACTTTGACCATCCTCATTCCATCAAGATACCCCTTAAAATCCTCTACGGAGTGAACCTTAATATCGAATTTCACTTTAACCCTAATTGCAATTTTGGTTTTGATTAGCTCCCCAAGGTCCTCCACTCGCCCAGAAGCATTGTTGAAAATCAAATCATTCTATACCAACCATATGGACCAAATTGTAGCATGGAAGGATGTTTCCCACAAGAATTTCTCCAAATTTTTGAAGCCAAAATCTAGCCACACTGTAAAGAGGTCTACCAGGGAGGCTGGACAAACCCAACTGACATGCCACCAATCCAAAATCAAAGACCACACATCCCAAGAAAATTGACAATGGAGAAAGAGATGCTCCAGCGTTTCGACGTACAGAGAGCAGAAAGGACACAACACCGATTGGCCCTCATGTATCATATTCCTGGAGAGGAGAACCGACTTCGTAGCCACTCTATCCTAAAGTGCTAGCCACGAAAAGATTTCCACCTTAGGTGGGGAGATGCCCTTCCAAATCGAACCCAACACCCTATCCGTTGCGAAGCTCGTTTGTTCCCATCTGTTGTACACGGATTTCACAGATAAGCAATTATCAAGAGCCCATTTCCACCTCAGCTGATCACGTTTAGAAGGGTCCAGAAGCACCGGTTGTAGTCTCAAAAGTAAATCCTCATATTGTGGAACTTCCCAATCCCGAAGCCCTCTCTGGAACAGTAGATTCCAACTACCAACTTTGATATCACTAATCGCCATCTCTTTTTGAGTAGAGATGAGGTAGAGGCGAGGAAATTCCTCTTTAAGAGTTGTGTCCCCCAACCAGACTTGATTCCAGAACAAGATCTCCTGCCCCGAATGGACCTTTAATTGAAACCCTTCCTGAAGGATGGATCCAATACTAGAAGTGGTCTCCCCAACCGAACAGATGTCTTTCCAAATATTGGATACCTTACCTGAAGAGGGCATCCGAGGTAACCAACATCTTGGTTCCAGATTGTATTTGCATTTGATTACCTTCACCCAGAGCGAGTCATTGTCCTTAAGAAATCTCCACCACCACTTGGCCAAGAGAGTATGATTATGAATCATCAAATTCTTGACCCCTAATCCTCCATACTTTTTCTTTTTGGAGATCATATCCCACTTGACCAGGTGTATATTTCTTTTATCCACCGTATCACCCCAGAAAAATTGCCTATGGATCTTAGCTAACACCTTGGCAACTGACAACGGCATTTTGAATAAAGACATGAAGTATATAGGCAAACTTCCAAGGGATGAGTTCATCAAGGTAAGTCTACCCCCAGATGTGTTAAACCTTCGACGCCATACACTTAGCCTTGTTTCCATTCTTTCAACCACCGGATCCCATGTTTTGATTCTATTCGGATTAGCTCCCAACGGTAGCCCCAAGTACTTGATTGGCAAGTGATTAATTTTGCAGCCCATAACCGACGCAAGGGAGGTAACATCCTGATGTCTCACTTTAATCCCACTCAAGGAACTTTTGGAGAAGTTTATCTTTAACCCTGACATAAGTTGAAAACATCAAAGAATTCTTTTGATATTAGTCAACTCTACCGTGTCGTTATTACAGAAAATAATCGTGTCATCAGCAAATTGAAGATGAGAAACCACGACCCCATTTGATCCAATCGGTCCAATTGTAGCCCCTCTAATGATGTTCAGTTCCTTTGCTCTTTCAAGCAAAATGTTGAGCCCTTCAACCACAATATTGAAAAGAAAGGGAGATAGGGGATCCCCTTGTCGAATGCCCTTCTGAATTTGGAATTCCTTTGAAGCAGAACCGTTTATCAATACTGACATAGACACCGAGGACATACATTCCTTAATCCAAGCACACCATTTCGCCCCAAAGCCCAATTTCGCAAATAAGTCAAGTAAAAATCCCCAGTTGACACAATCATAGGCTCTCTCAAAATCAATTTTCAAAATCAAACCTCCATGAGTGCTGTTTTTCCAACCATGAATAATCTCGTTTGCTATAAGAACACCATCTAAGATTTGCTTGCCCTCAATAAACGCAGCTTGTGATTCACCAATAAGGGGAGGTAAATGGCGTTTGAGTCTATTAGCTAAAACTTTAGCAAGCACCTTATAAACCCACCCTACCATACTTATGGGTCAAAATTCTTCAAAAGACCTGGGGCAATCAACCTTCGGAATTAGAGCTACAAAAGTTGAGTTGATACCTCTAGTGAGCTTGCAATTAGAGTGGAACTCAACAAAGAATTGCACCACCAGCTCCTTGATAAAATCCCACCCTTTTTTGACAAACGAGAAGTTGAAACCATCCGGGCCCGGAGCCTTGATACTGCTTCAATCCTTCAAAGCCGCAAGAATCTCCCCTTCTTCAAAAAAAATTTCCAACTGACTAGAGGTGGCCAGATTTAGAAATCTAGGGAATGCTCCCCCCAGTAGTGGTCTATGCTTTCTCTCCTCTTTAAAGTTATCACGAAAAAAATCAACAGCTGCAACCTTTATTTCCAGAGGATCTTCTAGCACTTTGTCATTCACCTTTACCGAGCCTACCATGTTCCTTCGAAACCTATTATTTGCAATAGCTTGGAAGTACCTCGTATTTTTATCCCCCAATTTCATCCAGTTCAGTCGTGATTTTTGTCTCCACAAAGTTTCAACAAGTCGAGATAGCCTCCAAAATTCTGTTTTAGCCTTACATCTCAAGGCTTTCTCCTCAGAATTAAGTGTTCTCTCCTCCAATAGAAGATCATATTGATGAATCTCTACTTCCCTTTCTTGTAAAGCCGTGTTGACATCCCTAAATTCCTCTTTGTTCCATACCTTCAGCTTATCTTTGATTGCTCTCAATTTCTGCAAGATAACATAGCCAGCCCAACCACTCACCTGCGTATTCTCCCATGTTTCTTTAGCAAGAGCCATACATTTCGGGTTTGATAGCCAGATATCCATGAACTTAAATGGTCTGGGGCCCCAGTCTCTACCATCATCTATCAGCATAATAGGACAATGATCAGAGATAAGCCTGTGTAGCCCCCATTGAAGAACTTTGAAGCTATCCAACCAATGTTAAGAGAGCAAAAATCTGTCCAATCTACTAAGGATAGCCTGGTCTTGGTAGTTGGTCCAAGTATACTTCCTCCCAATCATTGGGATATCAATTACCTCCATAGAATTACAAAAGTCCAAAAAGTCCTTCATTCCTCTCTCCAACCTTTGACACCCTTTCTTTTCATTGATAGAAGTAATCTCATTAAAATCTCCCCCCATGCACCACGGTACCGGAGAGTTCCTCTTCAGTCCTAATAATTCATCCCACAGGATTCTCCTACTACCCACCTCATTAGGAGCATATACATTCACCACACAACAAGGGAAAGAATTATAAATCACACCATGTAAAATAATAAAGGATCTGTGGGAGACAATATTGTCTACTTTGAAAAAATCTTTATTCCAAATGGACAATAGTCCCCCAGAAGCCCCAATAGCGTTCGAGGTCGCAAACTCGAAATCACCACTTCCCCACAATTGCTGGACAGCACCTCTATCTAAACTCTCCAATTTCGTTTCTTGAATGAACAACAAATCAGGCTTTCTTTTTTAATAAGCTTAGACACGAATCTTTTTTTAACAAAACTCCCCAAACCCCTAATGTTCCATGATAAAATCAGTATAAAACTAGATAACCCAAAGTAAAAATCACCAGAGGGATAGAAAAGCTACCCGCGCGCTTCTCTCTCCTGCAAAGCTGACTACTCCTGAGCCTCCATTTCTATCATCTTGCCAAGAATCACATCATCATTGGGCCGGAAAATAATACCCAACTGACCTCCCACTGCCATAATGGCCCTGATCTCCCTTAGAACGGCTGAGTCGGTTGGATTAGGATCTTCAGAAGAGAAAGATGAAATTGTCTCTTGCTGCTCCGAGTTCGGATCGTCCTACTCACTAATACACACCAGATTGGACATTTGTCTGCGTCTCCTTCTTCGGCACCCGGCATCATTAAGGTCCACCAACAGGTTAATGCTCGAAAGCTGGGAAACCCTCACCCGCTCAGAAGGATTTTCAGCTCCATATCCCCCTTGATTATCTTCAGCTTCGACAAGCATCGCATCAGAGGTTACTAGTAACTTCACGTTAAAATTAGAGCGGCATCAGTAAAAAATGGAGTGCAAAAATTAATTTCATTTTTTGAATTAAATTTAGCCAAAATAGGTTTATAAGAGCATCTCTAATAGCCTCAAATTGATTCTAAGCAAATTAACTACTCAAAACACTTTTCTATTTTGAATATTCACAAAATACATCCCTACTCCAACAGCTTAAGTAAATCCCTCTTCAAATTCCAAAACTCCTTTTGGAAAAAAAAAAAATCAAAATCCAGAAACTATACTCCCCCAAATTAGGAAACCATGGATTCAGACCTCGTCGGAAGACTTCAGTCCCTCCTCCATACCACCCACCACCATCTGTCATACCTACATGGGCCGACTACACTTCTTCGACGAACTACCCAAATCGGCTTCCCTACACCCATCATGCTTGCGGCCAAATTGAGTGTCAAGATGGAGAGCGCCCCAAGCGTAGGGCTAGGTCGGTTGTAGCATAATAAACTTGGAAGTCCGAAGTCGAATCCACAGCGAGCCAATGGAGCTAGGCCGGAGGTTTGATTTATGAAGGGGTTTTAGCGTTAGAACCGCCAACCATTAGTTCGGCTTTAAGACGGCCAACTTTTGAGTGATGGGAATTGTCTCTACCTCCTAACTTTAATTGAAAATGAAGATTGACTAGAAATTAAAAGCGGCAAGGTCAAGGGGTTCATTCCGCCCATAACTTAGGCCGTTCAATGCTTCTCTTTGATAACTCAAGTGAGAGTCATTGTCATTTGATCTCACTCGGAAGATTTAACCATGGAAATCAAGTTTAACTCATACAACGGGGTTTAGAAATGGAAAGGAACTCATTTAAGCATTTTATCAAACACATAAAGTGCCATGGTTCTAAGCATTGGGTGTGCCAAGGAGACTTGTCTACACACAATCAAAGAAGTTAACAACCCTAAGTTTAGACCAAAGATTAGAGTTCAACAATTCTTTGAGGCATTTTGGCAAACACTTAGAGTGACATAGCTCCAAGCATTCTATGTGGCAAGAGATCAAGTCCTTGCCTACACATAATCAAAGAGGTTAACAACCCTAAGTTTTGTTACATTAAAATGAACTTAATCCATTCTCAAAACACATTAAGCACAAGAAATGAGAGAAGCCATTAAACTACCTAAATCATAGGGTAGAAATCACCCCACGACCAAGCTTAAATCACTACTCATCCATAGTGGGTGTAAACACAAGGCAAAACGAAGAGAGAAATGAAAACATGGATGAAACTTGAAATAAAAGTTAGATTGACGAAGAACACAAGTATACTTACAACATTAATGAAGGAAAAAGCCCCAAAACCTTAGCAATCCTCCGCCTTTGAAGAGAGATGTAACGACCCTGATTTTTGGTCAATAAAAATTTCGCTAAAAATTTGAATTTTATTTTAATACTTGGATTTCATTTTTAACATCCAAAAATCGATCGTTATCGACTTATAAAATTTTGTTATTATATTTGAAAATTCTTTATTTATTTTATAAATCCCTTTGAGCGTTTAATAATCCGTCATAATTCGGTTTATGACTTAGGAGATTGGAATTTATCGCCCAGGCATTAAGGTCATTTTCTAAAGACGAGTATGTCTATTAAGACCTTGGTATAGTTACTTGGTAATTGTAGTAAAATCCTAGAATTTATTTTCTCGGCTGGAAATCCTACATGGCAACCGATTAGCTAGCAACCCTAACTACCGTTTAGCTTAGTTACATTTTCCTAACCTAGAGCGTTGCATCGATGCCAAAATGGTTAATGTTTAGTCTTTGCCTTGACCGTTAACTTGACTGCCTTGCTTTGGCTTGGCTAGGCTGCCTAGGCAGCGGGTCGCTGACAAGCTTGTCTTGCCTTGGCGTCGGCTCGCTGTCGGGCCTGCCTCGCCTAGGCGTCGGGTCACTATCGGGTTGCTCTGCCCTGGTTGCCATCGGGTTCTGCCTTGGCGTCGGGTCGCGCCTTACTTTTGCCTTGGCGTTGCTGGGCTGCCTTGGCTGCCATCGGGTTCTGCCTTGGCATCGAGTCACGCCTTGCTTTTGCCTTGGCCTCTGCTTTTGCCTTGGCCTCTGCTTTGGCCACCGCTTGGCCACTGCTTGGCCACCGGGCTGCCTTGGCCACTGTTTGGCCACTAGGCTGCTTTGGCCGCCGCTTGGCCTTTAGCCACCATTTGCCTTAGCCTTTGTTTGGCCACAGTGCTTTGGCCGCCCGCAGCGCTTAGCCACCAGGTTGCTTTGGCGCTGCCAGCCTTACCACCGCCTTGGCCATTGTTTGGCCGCCGCTTGGCCACTGCTTGGCCACCGGGCTGCCTTAGCCACTGTTTGGCCACCGGGCTGCTTTGGCCACTACTTTGGCCACCGCTTTGCCACCAGGCTGCCTTGGCCACTCTCACGCCTTGCCTTGGCGTTTGGCACCATCGGACTTTAATATTCCGTTATTAGGCGATTTCCTACTTATTAAAACCCAAAATACCACTCGAGCAATGAAAGCCTAGATTAAGTATCGTTAGTCTTTAATCAATTAGTTAGAATAGCCTAATGCCCATTTAGCCTAATCACTTCTCGGTAACCCTAGATGGACCATTTTACCCTTTTTGTCTTTATCCATTGGACAATAAAAGCTAGAGTAATAATTATCCGTTGGACAATAGCGTTAGGGTTTCCTTTACCCATTGGTCAATAGGTAAACCTTGGTTAATCTTCCTAAGTACGAGATTAGATTAGTTTAGTGCTTAATTGCAAAGTATTACACTTTTTGGTATTAACCGTTGGATAATAACCGTTAGGAGATTCTTTACCCATTGGGCGATAGACTAGAATCCTAGCCATCATTACCCATTGGTTATTGACCGCTAGGGAAACTATTATCCGTTGGATAATAGTTAGTCTTGACAATCATGTACTTGTTTGATTTAAATATTAGACTTGGCCATGTGTGTTATTTGATTAAAATACAATTAGTACATTAGGTTAGTATTATTATACATAGTACTTTGAAAAGTAGTAGAATACTTTATTAGATATTGGCATGTGGTATATCTAGGCTAGATTTTGTAAAGTACATGGCTATATATATAAATATATGTACTTGTATCTATATGTATATATTATAATGGAAAAGTACCATGTGTGTAATTGTATATTTTAGTTGGAAAATCAATCTTGTAGTACCCAAAGTACCCATATCTATACTATTATATATGTTTTCATCCTAGTGTGTGTGTACATATATATATATATATATATATAGTACAAGAGAGAGAGGAGAGAGAGCCGAGAGAGAGATGGGAGAGAGAGAGAGATTCGGATGAGAGAGGGAGGGAGAGAGTGTGATGTGTGACCTAGCTTAGCTCATCTTGTCCTTCTTTGATATGCTTTCAAAGTGAAAGCATGGCCAAGGACAATCAAATCTAGTCCTTCTTGTACAAACCCTAATTTTATACTTGAATCAAATCCCATTTACTTGCCTAGTCTTCCATAATCCAATCCAAAGGACACATCCTAGCCTTGCATGCCTAGTTTTTAGGTTGTTTCTTACAAGGAAGTAAGATTGCTTGGAATAAAAAAATGGGAGATAGGAGAGAGAGAGAGAGTTCGGCCATGAGAGGAGAGAGGAGAGGCTTGCCTATAAATACCATGCCATTTGGTGCTTTCAACTCACATCTCCAAGCATAGCTCTCACTTCTCTCTAAAATCTCTAAGAAACCAGTTTCTAGACAGCCTACTGTCCTCCGAAAAACCCCATTTTTTCTCCGGGCGAAAGTCATTTCTAGGAACAACGTCCTCCAAGAAAGTCGTAGAACACTTCGAGAGCTTTAGTTTAGACCCAAGAACCACCCCAAACGGTCAAGAAATGACCAAGATATTGCCATCCGAAGTTCAGTGAAATTCTCGGATTTCCAGTCTAGACAGCTTACTGTCGATCTCTTTATCACCATTTTTCTCCGGGCGAAAGTCGTTTTTAGGAACAACGTCCTTCACGAAAGTCGTAGAGAACTTCGAGATCTTCGTTTTAGACTCAAGAACGATCCTATTCGGCCAAGTATTGACCGAGTTACTGCCATCCAAAATTTGGTCCAGATTTTGAGCATTCGACGCCCATAGCACTTTCCAACTAACTTATTCGGCCCCGACTAGTTTCGGATTAAGGTAGAATCTTCTTATACCTCTAACTCTACATAGTATACCTATACCCTACCCTACGTATATCGTATGATATGAGCGTGATTAAGAATATGTAGTACTTGGCTAGTTGATCGCATGATGTTGTTTGACGTAGAATTCTTTGAAGTACATGAGCATGATAATGTAGTTGTGATATTTAGCTTGTAGAACTTTCTTGTTTAAAAGAACGTAGTTTACTTTGATCTTATGACTACTTGATTGCTTGATCGCCTAGTTACCACGTGATTGTATGAATTCGTCAATAGACATGTGTTGCTTTGAACCTCTCGAAGGAAATGCATTTTAAAGATAAAGTATCGTTTGAAACGAAGTATTTGTATTTTGACCTTTTAACGAGCATGATATCGCATGAATTATGTGAATAGTCTCACCGCGGAGTCGATGCATGTTACGAGACACATGGAATTGGAAAAGTAGAGATATGACACCTAAGATGTGGTTGATACGGATAAAAAGTGTTTTGGAAATGCATAATGGCCGGACTTGGTAGCCATTATGGCCATGAGTCAGATTTGGTAGCCTTTGTGGCAATGAGCCGGACTTGGTAGCTCATTGTTGTGTGACACAAGGTGCCGGTCTTGGATGCTCATGGTTGTGTGTGTGTGTGACACAATGTGCCGGACTTGGTAGCCATTGTGGCCATGCGTTGGTAACCTTGTGGCAACGAGCCGGACTTGGTAGCTCATTGTTGTGCGACACAAGGTACTTGTAACCCATGGTTGTGTGTGTGCGTGTTTTCGGAATTGATGATAAAAGATGAGACACAAAACAATGAGTCGCGTAGGAGAGACACACGAAAAACATGACACCAACGCTCGTTAGTGAATGCGCATGTGTAATTGTATGAGTTATTTGAAAGCATGTTAAAATCGTATACTATCTTTGATGTGTATGTTAAGGGTTAGTAGGTTTTGGATTATTCTATTGAGCTTTCAAGCTCATGGTGTTGTTTTATTATTCTATTGAGCTTTCAAGCTCATGGTGCTGTATACCTTGGAGGCTTTTGGAGCTGAGGAACTTGCTAGGATGGAAGAAGAGAAGGAGCTGTAGATAACCTTAGATATCCATCCCTTTTATGTAATATAAGAACCCTTTGGGAGTTTATGATGTAATAAAGAGCCAGACTCTCTTTTATTGTTCATTAAAATGTTTATTTAACGTACCCAAAATTCGGGGCGTTACAAGAGAAGGAGAGGTAGAGAAGAGAGGAAAAGAGGGAGGTAGAGAGAGAAAGTGAAAAATGGAGAATGCCCTAGAATCGGGCTAAGGGTTGTATATATACCCCCTTTACAAAAAACTACAAAAATGCCATTGAAAGTCCACGCAGGAGTGAGGGATCGATCCCTAAACATCAGGGGATCAATCCCTGAGCTTTCTGGATGCTGCAGGAGCTGGTAGGGTGGGGGGATCTATCCCTAAACATTGGTGTAAGTGCAGGAAAACAAAAGAGCCTTTGAATCACTCCAAATCATAACGGCTACTTTGAATCCTTCGCCGGAACCCTAGTACACCGCCGAGTCGAACCTGTAAAACAGACACAGGTGAGCGCACCTTTGCCTTCTCGTGGCAAAGGCCCTCCGATGCCAAAGTTAGTATCTTGTACTAGTGAAAACCCTAATTCTCAGTAGGTAATAAGCAAATAACCCAGAATTGCGTACCTTTACCTCTAGGTTTACCTCATATTTATAGATCCTTGTACGCTTGCTGTCCAAGCCATCTCGCTGCCCTAAGTTTCCTTTCTCGTAAATGGAACCCGGAACATTAGGGATTCCCGTTCCCATAGCTGCATATTTCCTTTTAGACCATTTAGGAACTCTTTCCTTAATTGGCCGTTCACCCCATTCCCGTTGGGTATCTTTTCCAGATCTCGCTTTCTTACTGGGTACTTGCCATTCTTGGACTCTTCTAGAGCATCTCCTTCAAAATGCTGCTCCTGTTCGGCCCTCTCGTTGCCGAACAAACTACCTGGACCAATGATTTCTCATATTACTGGTCCATTTACCATGTGACTGGTCCAACAACTTCCCTTGCTCTTTGGACCATACCCCTGCTCGGGTATCTTGGACCTGGGACCTCTCGTGTCCCCGGTCCTCTCTGCCGTTCACCGTGCTGCACGGCGGATGCTCCGATTATGTTTAACCTGGGTCCCACATACCACGTGTTTGGGCCTCTTTTACACTTGTTCGGGATTACCTCCCTACAATTGGGGGATCGATCCCTGTGCTGGCTGGATTCTGCAAGCACATTTTCAACTTTGCGGGCTCGCTCCGGACACTCCCGAACTCGGATTTGGGTGTTTTTCGAACCGTTGGAAAGCTTGTTGAGTCTACTTTCTAACCCAAGTGGTTTGGATCAAAAGTAATTTTTACATCAAAAGTTATGATGATTCTACCCTCAGCTGGTCGGAAAATGAGTTGTTTTGGGTAACATCCTTGCATCTCCCTCACTTCCCTTGATCATTGGACATCCCGAGTATGCTTCAAAACTTCTTTTCATGACTTTTGGGACTCGGTCACGGAGCACCACGTGGTCTTGGGTACTTGGACACACTCGGGGCTAATCATGGCCCCCAAATGTGCCTTATTCACACGATTTACCTAAAAATGCCAAAAACACACCTTTCGTGCAATATCGTTCAAATCAAGCAAGTTATGCACTTGTGTGTGACAAAAATGAGAGAGATAAGCCCTATTACTTACAAAATTGAGGGCTTATCACACCCCCCAACTTGGACTTTGCTAGTCCCTAGCAAACTAAAGCAAAAATATAACTAATTACGCTATGCAATCTTCCCCCGAAACAAGATACGACAACTATGCTCAACGACTCGACAAGAATCCAGACAAACACCCCTTCGAACTCAATCACATGCAACCCACGCACATGCATACAATGAACTAAGGTGAACAAATTATGCCAACGGCCAAGCAACACGCATCCACCTTGAATTTCAATTCTAGGACTCAAAAGAGCATACTCTGATATGAACTTGCACGAAGTAATAAACAAGAACATCCCATGATAAGCGCTAGCAAGAATCGCAATAGCAAGAGACAAAAAGCTATGCATGCTAATCAAAAAGACAAAGAGAGCTAAGTAATTATTCACAAACAAACTAAGCTAACGGAAATTTCATGCTAAAATAGCATTAAATATCGATTATGCATCAAAAGGAGTTAGATGAGCGTACAAAAGATCAACGGAGGACTTTAGTAACTTATAATGACCTTGGTGTCAAGAAAAGGGAAACAAAAGGGGTAGCAGCGATAACTTTGCTTGGTTTCAACTATCCTTGGCCACTACCATCCCTTAGACTACCCAACCATGGCCTCAAGCCGGCCACCAAGAAGATTGCCCAAAAGAAAGCTACAAAGAAGACAATAAAGAAAATCTACTAGATTAATCCTATTAAACTATTACCACCGACTTCATCACACCGTCGTCCTCATCCGGCTCCTCGCAGTATTGAGCTTCAAGCTCCCCCTTCTGATCGGACTCTTTCTCATCCAAAATGTATGATAGCCCGGAGGTCAAACCAATCCTCATCATAGTAGTCAACCCTTTTTCGAATCCGATTTTGCCCTTTCATAGCATTTCTTTGATTTTTCTTTGAGGAATAGGGTCATTTGAGGTGAGATTTGTAGTGAGAGAGATTGAGGTCCAATTTCGAGAGCTTTGCAGAGGGAGATGAATATTTGGGGCTTTAGCTTTTGTAGTGGGAGAGGAGAGATAAGGAATCACATATCAATTCTTCGCCCTTTTGCATCCCAACCACCTCTATCACATTCACACCACCCCCAAACCACCTTAGATCATTGAAACACAATTTCACACAACCCTCCAAATATCCGGTTACCTAAGTTTAAACAAAAACGGAGACTCGAACAATGATTCAACAAATTGGAACGAGGGGACACATTTGTGGTTTTATCTCGCAAAAATTGCCTTTTATCATTCCTACGTACGCCAATCAACTCCAATATGATGCATAAAAGATATCAAAACTATTCAAGTATGAACAAACGGATATTATTTACGCAAGTGCGGAAAAAGAGACAACCAAGCATGGGATGCTTCAAAACGAACTTCAACTCTAAGCGATGCACACTACTTGACACACCTTGGAGCTCAATTTGTTCAACAAAGTTCACGTATATTGTAGGGTGATATTCCCAAACATGCATAAATATAAGCCGAACATGTGATGGAAGTTGTGCAATGACAAAAGTGATAAAAGGCACCATGATGATAAGGGCCGGTGACCGAAGTATACACCGAACAAGGGACTGTTCGGGCATAGGGATATGAGATGTCCTAGAAGTTAATACCAGCTATTTGGCGGTAAAGATGTATTACTTAAAGTAATAGTAATTAAGGTGCAGTCTGTTCGGCTGTAAGTAGACCAATGGCACATAAAGTCAGTAGATAATATGGACTGTTCGATAATGAGAAGTACCGAACAGATGGAGTTATCGATAAGGGACTAAATCTTAAGTGATAAGACGGTGGGAATGTTCCAGAAAGGGAGACCCTGTATTCAGATAAGGATAAGTCTAAAAACAGTCCAATTATAGAACGAATTCCATAAAAGAGAAAATCCTCGTGAGAAGAGGAGTTTGGTCGATTGGGCACGAGAGTCCCTAGAAAGCCAGGTTTCCTGTACGAGATGGAATCTTGGGCCGATAAGGATGCTTGGAGAACAAGCAGACGTATGTCTATAAATATAAGGTAAACCTAGAGGCAAAAGGTACGCAATACATTGCATTCATTCTATACTTTCCTACTGATAATTAGGGTTTTGCATCGGTACGAGATACTAACTTAGGCATCGGAGGGCCTTTGCCACGAGAGGCAGAGGTGCGCTCACCCCTTGTCTGTCTTGCAGATTAGGGTTCCGGCGGAGGCATAGGGGTATCAACCAAGGGACACGAGGAGCTGTTACGAAATAACAGTATTCCAGGTACTCTTCGTTTTTCTGCACCTACAATTGGCGCCGTCTGTGGGAAGCAAACGAGTTCCATTTGAAAAACGATCATGGTGGAAGTAGACCCAGTCACACCGCTCACTGAGAAGAACCAGGCTGGTGGGGAAGGAGACAAATCCCCACCAGGTGCTCCGAGAAAGCATGCTGATGGCCATAGTAGAAGGACGACGAGCAAAGATCGTCCCTTGACCATTCAAGATGATCCCAAAAACAAGGAAGGGAGAACTGCTACGGACTCCACGAGAAGGAGCAAGTCCCACCATAGAGGAGAATCTGTTGCGCAATCGAAAGGTGTGCATAGCCACAGCGACATCCTCGATAGGAAAAGGCAGGAAATCGAGGAGGCTGCTCGATTAATCAGGAAATGAGAATATGAGATCCGTGAGATGGAAAGGATCAGAGATCACCCTGAGGATTCTTGACTGTCACGAGGACATTCCGAGAGAGAAAAAAGAGCTATGGTAACATACAAGGCCACTCCTTCGCATCGAAGAAGCAGGAGCAGGAGTCCCTTTCCAAGAAAGACGAGGCCTTCTTCGCGAAGAAGAAGAAGCGGGAGTCCGAAGGAACGAGGACTTTCTCCAAGAAAAAGGAGAAACAGGAGCCGAAGTTCCTCTGTTGAAGAAGATACCCGAAAACACCATAGGGACAGGTACGAAGGACCTGAGTCCGACTGGGTTAGGGTTCGGGCCCATACAAGCAAGGAACAGCAGGCTGGGACAATGACTGTACGAGAAGCAGCAAGGAAAGCCCTGAGTAACATAGCGACTTCCCCCTTTACCAGAAGGTTACAAGATGCACGACTGCCGAGCAGAGTGAAGCACGGGGCGTTCATACTTTACGAAACAAATGCGGACCCAGTTGCTCACATACAACATTACCAGCAGGCCATGTTTATGCACGAAGGAGATGACGCCATAATGTGCAAAATGTTCTCGTCGAGTTTAGGGAAGGTGGCTCTGTCTTTGTTCCACAAGTTGGAATCACGATCCATACGAGGATGGACACAGTTGGCCGAAGAGTTCACTGCGCGGTTTTTGACAAGTAGAAAGGCTCCCAAGACGTTTGAAAATCTCTCCACGATGAAGCAGGGAGATAATGAGCCGATCAGAGACTACGTTAAAAGGTATTGGGAGACCTTTAATGAGATTGATAGTTGCAGTGAGGAGTATGCAATTGCTACTTTTAAGATAGGCTTGCCTGTTCGGGAAGAACTTCGTCGGTCATTGAACAAACATCCTGTGTCAACGTTGGCCCACCTGATGGAACGGATCGAGCAACATGCCAGAATGGAGGATGACATCCTCCGGGAAGATGACAAGGTGATTACCGAACAGCCGAAACACCAGCTAAGAAGGTTGACAAACCGGAGCCCAAGGCTTACAGGGAAAGGAAGGAATACGGGTAGGCTAAGAAGGAGCCGTATAAAGAGAAGCCCGCACCGGATCCCAAGTCATTCTTTTCAATAACGACAGTCTGGAAAGAGCCTATTTATTGGATTCTTTATTGAATAAAGAATCAGCCCTACTTCAAGTGGCCCCCGAGTCTAGGTGGAGACAAGGATGCGAAACGTGCTAGGAATCAGCACTGCAGTTACCATAAAGATTGAGGCCACATGACTAAGGATTGCAAAATGTTCAAGAGATATCTTGACGATCTGGTCTCTCGAGGCTATCTAAAGGAGTACATTCAGGAGGACCCCAAAGAAAAAGGGAAAGCCATGGAGATGGATTATGAACAGAATCCTAGAGGGGTAATCCATATGATACATGGGTTGGCTACACCTTATACGAGGAATGAGGTTAGGCTGCTTCAGAGGCAAGCCAAGCATGACCAACATGTTTTGAGATTGGGAAATAAGAGGGGACGAGAAACCAATGGAACCAGCGAAGGTATAGTTTTTACAGATGAGGATCTCGGAGATGTCCAGATTCCTCATAATGACGCTTTGGTTATTACCCTACGAATAGGGGAATATAACATTGAAAGGATCTTGATGGACTCTGGGAGCTGTACAGAGGTTTTGTACTACGATGCGTTCAAGAAATTGGGATTAACTTAGTCGGATCTGAAGCAGTCAATAGCACCTCTGGTCGGGTTTGGAGCGGGACCTGTCTGGCCCCTTTGGAAAGGTAACGTTGCCCGTTCATGCTGGTACTGTAGTTCTGAGAACAGATTTTTTAGTGGTGGATGTCCCGTCCTCCTATAACGCGATTATAGGAAGAACGTGGTTGCATAAAATGAGGGCTGTTTCCTCTACATATCATCAGATGGTGAAGTTCCCTGGATCCAATGGGATTGAGAAAATAAGGGGGAATCAAAAGGCAGCACAGCAATGCTTAGTTTCCATTATCAAGAAAATTTCGAAGGCCCATCAGGTTCATACGGTGGAGGTGCCAAATCAACCAACTATCGAGGATGTCGGAAGAAATCCAACAGAGAAAGTGATTGAAGGCCTGAAGAAAATATAGATCAACAAGACTGATCTTGAAAGATATTTTTTGATCGGGGAGTCACTACCAATTGAGGAAGAGAACGAGTGTAGACACCCTAATCTGGGCTTCCAGATTACTTTACTTACGGTATTTGATTCCCCGATGATGAAACGGATCAAGAACACCCTGGGAATGTCAAGTGTTTGAGCTTTGAGTGTTTGAAACCCTTGAACCTGACCTAACCCTAAGCCGCTTTCAAAAGCCAAAAACCCTACTGACCCGCGCCAGGGCGCAATCATCTCACGCCAGGGCGCAATCGTTGCGCGCCAGGGCGCACCGTCACGCGACGGTTTGACTTCATCGCGCGATGGTCAACCATCGCGCGCCAGGGCGCACCCTCGCGCTACAGACCCACTCCGTCGCGCAATGGTCAACTTCTGTCCCCATCACCTTTATCAGCTGGGAAAACTTAGCCATGAAGTAATCCCTCAGCCAGCACGTCTCTGCACTAGATCTACCTCCCCCTCTCCTCCTATAAGTACCCCCCCTTTGTTAATCTTTTAAAAAGGTTCACAAAATTACACATTTTGGCCATAGCCTTGCTTTCTTCTTTGCAAACCAAAGAGATACAAAGGCACCTAAGAACATAGCTTGTTCTTCCTCCTCCATCACTCAAATCCTACTTTCAACTTCAAACATTCAAAGTTCAAACACTTTTCAAATTCAAAAAAGCCAAAGGTATAGCTTACATTTGTTCTACTCTCTGTTCCGATCTCTGAGGGGTGCTGGCAGGGCCAAGACTGGTAATCAATACCAGTTCTGGTCCTAAAGCCAGCAGAGTTACAAGAAACTGGGATCTGGCACTCCCTCGCGCGATGGACTCACTATCTCGCGCGACCCTCCTGGGTTGCACGCGACAGTCCACGTGGGGTTTGGGATGCTAGTTACTTGTTTGTACTTACTATGTTATTTTCGTTTATGTTTAACTCACTGTTAAGCATGATAAAAACCAGTTTACTGCTTTCTTATGTTAAAAAATGCTAGTTTTACATTTCAATATTCATTTCTGTTGCTGTGGAGTACCCCTGGGAGCTTTCTGAATATGTCTCAGGACCCAGAAACATGTAAACCAAGCACTGGTCTGGTCCTGTCCCTCACGCGACAGACTGACACCATCGCGCGATGCTGCGCCAGGGCTCACCCTCGCGCGAGAGAATGACTGTCTCGCGCGATGGTTTGCTTCTGACCAGTGGTTGGCCTTGCATGGATAACTATGGGTAACTAGGCCTTTGGTTGTAGACACCCCAATCTGGCTTTCAGATTAGCTTATTTACGATTTTTGATTCCCCGATGATGAAACGGATCAAGAACACTTCGGGAATGTCGAGTGTTTGAGCTTTGAGTGTTTGAAGAACCCTTGAACCTAACCTAGCCAAAAACCACATCAAAAAGCCAAAAACCAATTGTCGCGCGAGGGTTTAGAACCATCGCGCGAGGGTCAAGCTGCCAGGTGTGGTCAACAGTCAAAGCTTGACCGTTGACCATCTCGCGCGAGGGAGAACCCTCGCGCGACAGTTTGAAACCAGCGCGCGACGGTTCTCTCTGTCCTTTTCACCTTTCAGCTAGGCAACTTAATCACCAAGTAATTTTCAACCAGACCTCGTGGCTGGGCTTCTCTCCTTGCAAGCTTTCCATAAAAGGCAATTTGGCCACCAAGCCAAGTTAACCTTCACTTGGTTGGTTCTTTCTCCTCCATACATCATTTCCACCATTTTCCCTATAAATACTTCCCCATTGTCTCTCTTTTAAAGGGTTACAAGAATTCCATTTTCAAAGGGTTACAAGAATTCCATTTTCAAAGGAGCATTACTTTGTACTCTTTTAAGCTAATAAAAGAGATACAAAGTCAATCCAAGAACATAGCTTGTTCTTTCTCCTTCATTACTCAAAGCAACATAAACACCTCAAGCAACCTCAATTCAACTCAAAGCTCAAACGCATTTCAAACCCCAAGAACCAAAGGTATAGCTTACCTTTGTTCTCGCTCTCTCGATCTTCGAAATTTTGAGAGGCCAAGGCGTAATCAATACCGATCCTGGCCCTAAAACCAAAGAAAGTTACAAGAAGCAGTGGAGCAAGAACCCTCGCGCGACGGTTCTCGATGCTCGCGCGACACTTTGTGTCAGTGTGATGATGAACTTCGTGGGGAAGGGTATCCTGTTCTTTGTGTTTCATAAATAGTTCTTACTGTTTTGGAGCATGTTTTAGGTTTTAGATCACTGTTGATGCATGTTAAAACTTATTTACTGCTTTTTCTTAGCTTAAATTGCAAATTCAAAATGTCAAAATGCATTTCTGTTCTGTTGGAACATCCCTAGGATCATTCTGGACCTGTCCCAAAACCCAGGATGAGCAAAACCAAACACTGGAAGGTTGACCCGAACCCTCGCGCAACAGTTCTAAACCCTCGTGCAACAATTTGAAACCCTCGCGCGATGGTTCGCCCCCGACCAGTAGCTTGCCATGCATGTTTAACTTGGTTTTTGGGCTGTTATTTTGTCGCCTCACTGTTTAAGGGGTGTTTTAGTAATTTTGTGGCTCTATAGCCTTTTAGAATTGTTTTAAACTGTATATTTAAACTGCTATAAACTGCTTGGTTTGTCCTGGGTGTGCACTGGTCCTTCCAAAGCCAGAAGGTTTGAGAATAAGAGCTGTGGGTTGTGGGCTCAGCCTGTAAAACCAAAGCCTGTTCTCATCCTATACTAACTGCTCATCCATGCTATCCATCACATCTTGCAAATTGTTACAGCTTTAATCCCCATTAAACTGTTCCCCCGCCCTAATTGGCTAAAAATTGATTAATAAGAAGAAGAATCACAACATTTTCAAAATGCCTAAATAGAGACCGATCTCCGGATTGGGCGAAAGGGGTGCCTTAAAACCCTTCCCCTCTCGTAACCTGGCTCCCGAACCCAGATATGGTTATGACGGACTGGTTCCTTCACTTTTTCAAATCAAATAGCGCGGCAGGTGCTTCGAAATACGGTTCCTTGGGTGTCGGACCTTCAAACCCGAATGGCGACTCTGTATTTTTACGAGCGCTCTGCTTCTCCGCTCGCGCTCCCTCGATTACGGGCCCTTTGCTTCGGGAAACGAAATTCCCGAAGGCTTGCATCTTGGAATCCGGAAATTCCAGGGCATGCTGCCCACATTGGTCTCTGTTTCGTTCACACTGTTTATGGACTGTTTTGTTTATTTGTAGGGCTTTTCAGCCTTTAAACTGTATATTATAAACTGCTTATAAATTGCTTACTTTGTCCTAGGTGTGCACTGGTCCTTCCAGAGCCCAGAGGGTTTGAGAATAAGAGTTGTGGGCTTTAGGCTTGGGCGGCGTCAGTTCTTGTGGTAAGCGTCTTACAGTGTGATCAAGATGCATTGACTTGATCGGTACATCTTTGGTTTCTTCCTGTGCACGATACTCTAAGACAGGGGCTTTCCAGTCTATCTAATTCCCATAGCAATCTGTTTTCATCCTATACTAACTACTCATTTATGCCATCTATCACATCTTGCAACGTGTTACAGTTTTAATCCCCATTAATCGTTCTCCCGTCCTAATCGCTAAAATTGGTTAATAAAAGAAGAATCACAATATTTTTCAAAATGCTTAAGTAGAGCCGATCTCCGGATTGGGCGAAAGGGGTGCCTTAAAACCTTCCTCTTGTAACACGCTCGCTCGAACCCGAGATATAGTTATGACGGATCGTTCCTTCACTTTTCAAATCAAATAGCGCCGCAGGTCTTCGGAATACGGTTCCTTGGGTGACGGACCTTGAGCCAGGTGGCGACTGTGTTTCTGAAGCGCCGCTTCTCCGCGCTCCTCGATTTTGAGCCCGTGCATTTTGGAATCCGAAAATTTTAGGGCATGCTGCCCAGTGGCGACTCTGCTGGGGAACAATCGAACCAATATTAATTCATATTTAGAGTTTAATACGCGTGAACAATTCCTTAAAAGTCTGTCAAAACGGTGAGTTTCGCCGCCGAAGGTTGGAATGGTGATTTAACAGAACCTCGTGTCCTTTCCCCTTACACTGGGACTTTTTCAATTGTTCACTTGCATAGTTTCCTCAAAGATGGACTAAATAAAGTGAGCCAAATTTGAAAAGGCATTTTGTGATTTTGTGATTCTTCTTCTTCTTAATCAATTTCTAGCATTTCATTTGCATCGATGTGGGATAAGCCTCGTTGGATCGTTTTGGCAATCCGCCACGGTTTACCGGAGCCCGGGGACCCCAAATGACCAACAACCTTCGACAATGATGGGTCATGCTACCGTTTGATTGTTGCTCAGCGATATCCCGGGCAATGGGAGGTATATCTCTGGCCCTAGTCCGAGGAACCTGTTACAAGCCAAAACCAACCTTTTGCATATACAAAGCAATAGCACTTTCCAAAAAAATACAGGTACCTACAGCGTCAGATCTATTTGCATCTAACCTCTGTAATCTGTTTATGTGTTAATGCTTTTCTTATCGCATGCACTGTATATACATGTCATTTTGCATATGAGCATGCTTAAGGCGCTTCTTTCTTTCAAGTTTGTCTTGTGCTTCTTAGACGTTGTTGGACCCGATGAGGAGTCGTTCATTCTGTCGAATTTTAGTTGTCAATTTCAAAGTCCTTAGTTCAATGAGACTTTGAGAAATCAAAATTTGTTAAATCCTCGGCTCATGCCTAATTGAGGATTCAACCGACAATTAGGAACAACAAAATATTGATGTTGTGTCACTGGCGCCACCCAGGTTGAAGTGCGTTGTCACTATACACCACATTGTTCAAGGTTAAGGTGCCATGTCATCAATGCCGAGTTGTTTCAAATTCAAAGTTGAATCTTCAAATGGGACTAGTCGAAGATTTAGTCTATTTTGACATCTTTTAGGATCTGCTCAATCTATACGGGGACACATCACCGAAAAGAATTTCGAGGATTCTGGCAACGTCTCAAATTCATGAGGCAAACTCGTCTCGACTGTAAATACATACATGTCATTTTGCATAGGAGCATGTTTAGGGCGGCTTCTAGGTTGTCTCTCGTTTTCGAGTCTATCTTATGCTAATTTGAACGCTGTTAGACCCGATGAAGAGTCGTGCATCTCGATGGTGCATGTTGTTAATTTTTCAAGTCCCTAGATCAGCGAGACTTTGGGAAATCAAACCTTATTAAATCCTTGGCTCATGCCCGGTTGAAGATTCAACCAAAAATAAGGAACCGCAAAGTGTTGATGTCGTGATATTGATGTTATTTTGGTTATCGTGCGCAGCACGTACACCGCTCCGGCTAACGCGCTTTGTCGCTGAAGCCACCCCGGTAAAGGTGTCACGCCATCAATACCGAGTTGTTCCAAGTTCAAAGTCGAATCTTCAAAAGGGACTAACCAAAGATTTAGTCTGTTTTGGCATCTCTTAGGATCAGCTTGATCTATTTAAAGGATACACCCTCGAAAAGAAATCTGAAGATTTTGGCAGTGTCCGAACATCATGAGACAGACTTGTCTCCAGTCCTAGAGTCTAAGGTTGACACCGACAACAACGTGTGCATTGCATTCTAATTGCTACAGGAACGCCACTGAGCTTTCACTTACTTTAATGCCAAAGCTTTGGGCCATTGCATCGTCTGAGTACCAAAAAGAAGAGCCAAACCTGCTTGGGAACATCTGCCGGGGCTGTTACACCTTTGCTTCCACGGTTATATCACCTACCTTGTTCATCAATTCAGAATGGTAGCACAAATGGACCTGGCTGAGCTCAAGAAAGCTGTAGAGGAATTAGGTCACAAGATGGACAAACAAATGATTATGGTCCAGGGACTCGTTGGCCTCTTTACTTCCACAGCCCAGCAGTCAGATATGGGGCTAATCAAAGAACCTTCTCAAGCTTACCACCCTCCAACGGTCGGAATCAAGCTGTGCTCAAGAGACATGTTCAAAGACCTGGCTGAGTTCCATGAGGCCAGGACCTACCCAAAGGAGGATGTTGGGTCCTTATTCACAACCATTGTCGAAGGGGAAGACACGCTTTGTAGTGATTTCTACCCTGAAGGCAAAAGAATGCATCCTATTGATGAGGACATGTGTTGCAACTGCAAAACAAACAAGGGTCCTGCTTTGAATTCTCAATTCACTCGCCGGAACTCACCAAGGACTTTCTCATGCTTCACTGCACCTTTGGCTTCGGTTTATGAGAAGCTCCTTGATGCTGGTTCCATCAAACCTCTCAATCCAACTTCATTACCCAAGAATCCCTCTGCCAACTTCAAATATAACCTCTATTGCACCTACCATCAAACTCCTGGTCATTCTACCAATGCATGCTTTCGGCTTCGACATGCCATTCAAGATCTTATCGACTGTGGCATCATCCCAGCCCCATCTCCATCAAAAGTCGATACTGTTTCCAAATGCCTTCCTCAGCTCAACTCTGGCTCGCAAATTGGTCAGACATCCACTATCTCCATTCAAATCAACCCCACCTCTACTCAAATCAACCCGAGCTCCAAGCCGATTGTACCCATCTCGTCCGAGCCTGAGGATAGCCTATTGGCTGTTGTTTGTGCACTTGGGACTGTCTCTGCCAGCACCAAGATTGACAATGATGAGGGGCTTACAAATGAGAAGACTGACTGGCTGAGGTCCATTGATCAAAGGAGCATCGAGTAGGTTTGGTTGAAGAAGCTGAAGAAGCCGAAGTGTTGTTGCTTGGGCCTGACATCCGCTGGATCCTACCTCTTTTTGTGGAAGCTAAGGGTAGCTTTTAAAATATTGCGTTTTCAAAACTGCGTCTAGTTTGCATTGGCAATATGTCTGAGTCTGACACAGAGTCTTGTGTGTCTGTCTAAGTCTAGCTCTGAGTCGGAGTTCGTGCCTCTTGGCCCTCCACGTCGTAGATTTTGTTTCAAGTTTTGAGTCTGCTGTACTTGGCAGAACCCGTGGGTTTTTATGATATGCTTTATCTTGCTTTTAATTACTTCGCTGGCTTTTATATAAACTGTGTCGACCCTGGCGACGAAGGGATAAATTTCGATGGGGTCATCCCCAAGGAAATGTGTTCCCTCGCCAAAAGGGAAGATGAAAGGCATGCTCAGCCTATTAAAAGAAGAAGTAATTTCAATAAACTTGAAAGACAAGGATAACCTCCCAATGGTTCAATTGGTTCAAAGTTGTTCCCAGAGGAGCATTATGCCCGGTCAAACAGGCTCAAGAATTTATCGACGTCTTGGCGTGGTCTCACAAAGACACGCCTGGCGTTGATTTTGAGATAAAAGTATCAAATCCCCTGCTACCGGGTGCTAAGTCAGAAAGCAGAAGCACCAAAGGCTTCAGGCCTTGCATTGTGTTAGCAACAGTGACGTTTCGTCAAGTACAAATGAGAAAGTATAAACATGGCCCGGAGCGAGGCATTTCCAACCAAAGTGCGCTGGACCTTGCATTATCAAAGTCATTCTATTTGGGGCTGTGGCAAAGATCTTCGACCTCGACGGCAACAAATTCAATACCTTGGTCAACCTCGATCAATTCAAACGCAACTTTTCCCTGAGAGAAGCTCGTTGGTCTGAAAACCCCAAGGGTGGGCAGTTCCGAGCAAAAGTTAGAAGCGACCTGCTAGCCCGAAACCTATGAAGGCGGTTTAGGCAAAAGTAAATGGGCAATATTTGAAAGCTTCGCTAGACCGAAGACCCGAATGAGCGGTACTAGGCAAAAGTTAGGCGCTAAAGGAGAGGTAAACACACGAGTGAACCTTAGCACGAACTACGCTTTTGACCTCGATTCCCCCAGCTTGCCCAGGATACGTGGCGATCTCTCTTTGAGACTCGGTCACAAATCTATCAATTGGATCTATGGTTGACATTTTAGTACACATCAAAGGTCGAGAAGGATCGAAGATCAAGCTGCGATGAAGGAATCAGAAGGGGGAAAACCTTTGCCTTTCAATTTTATTGCAAACTGCTATTTCTATTACGGGCTGAGCATAAGTCTTAAAAATATTTGAAGCATAAAAAACAGAACGAAATGCTAAAAGACTAATGGCTCACAGTTTATTCTAAGTTCAGCGAGGTCTGGTATGAGCAGCTGTAGCCTCGCGTGCGTGCTTTTTCAACTCCAGCGGTAGCCTGCTACTGCCCTCGAATGACGTTCCAGGGGCTTTTGCCAAGTCTTGTCATACCATGCGAGTCATATGGACTTAATATGACTGCACGGGGGTGTCGGTTTCAGTCCGGGCCTATATGAGTCATCATATGCGTCTTATGTCCATCTTTGCGATATTTTTCCAGTTTTTCAATCAATTGTCATGTTGAGATGCTTTTCTCAATTTTGTTTGTACAGGTCTTTGTACCTTTTGCACTTTCGTAAATGTCAGTTTCACCTGTCTAAGGAATGTTGTGAGTTTTGGCCGCTTAATGCCCAAAATTTCATTGTGTTCTGTGTGTCTAAGGGTTCGCATTGTACCCTGGGACTCTTTCTCCCTTTTGGTTTGAGCTAGGCGAGTCTGTACATGAGCGCATGTCTGTGTGTCATTTCAGGTCACTTGTCAATGCAAGTTAGATATTAGCGGCTAGAAAATGCAACTTTTACATTGCTACCCCTAGCTCCTGTAATCCACAAGCTATGGAATCTCATGAACACCAAGGGCTCGTCAGCCCAAGGCCAAGCAAAGCATCTCTGTTTGGCACGTCTGCCTAAGCATCAAAGAGAGGGCACACAAGCCCAAATCTGTCAACTGGGGCATGTCAACCCGTTCAATGTCTCTCTATCTGGGTGCGCATCTCAGAAGTAACAGACAGTACAATAATGAGGCTCAGTGGTAGTCCTTAGGCGTCGTTGTCCTCCTAGGTGCCGCCCTTAGCTTGCATCTGCATTTTCAATTTCGTATACATCATTGCATATTGTGTACATTAAATGTTGAAAGCAGGAAGATGGCCAGCATGGTTGCCGTCATATAGGTTTGTTTGCCGAAGGATGCGATGCAATCTCCTGCGGTTTTGGTTCAAGTGGTTAGCGGATGCAATGGAAATCTCCCTAACTCTTGATTTGGTTTGCCGAAGGATGCGATGCAATCTCCTGCGGTCTTGTTATCGTTGGTTAACGGATGCGATGGAAATCTCCCTAACTCTCGATTTGGTTTGCCGAAGGATGCGATGCAATCTCCTGCGGTCTTGTTATCGTTGGTTAGCGGATGCGATGGAAATCTCACAACTCGATTTGGTTTGCGAAGGATGCGATGCAATCTCCTACGGTTTTGGTTCAATTTGTTAACGCAGAGGCCATGGAAATCTCCCTAATCTCGGTTTGTAAACTAAAGGATGCTATCTTGTGGAGCCGTTTCAACGACAGCCCCGGTCTGTCAAAGTTCTCCAATGTTTGATCAATCGGCACATTGATCTTCCTGTCCAGATTCACGATGCGGCCCGATCCTCGTCAAAGTTCCTACCGTTTGATCAATCAGACATTGATCTTTCCGTCCGCATTCACGGCGGCCCGATCTGTCAAAGTTCCCCAGCGGTTTGATCAATAAGCACATTGATCTTCCCGTCGGCATTCACGACATGTCAAAATTCCCCAACGGTTTGATCATTCGACACATTGATCTTTCTCGTCTCGCATTCAACGACGGCCGATCTGTCAAAATTCCCCAGCGGTTTGATCAATCAAGACATTGATCTTCCCGTCCGCATTCACGACGGTACCGGTCCCCGCTAAAGTTCCTCGGTTTGATCAATCGACACATTGATCTTGCCGTCCCGCCTTCATGGCACTACCAAATTCATCAAACGGCAATCAACACATCGTCCATCCACACGACGATCAGATATCGCCCAATGGTCCGTTCATTACGCGAATCGATTGTTCCTCGGGAAGTCCTTGGCCCATCCCGAACGACAATCACCCTCAGCCTAGCCGCAAGTGCATCTTCCAACAGGCTTATTGTTCTCTGCCTCGGATGGTCTTTGATAAGGAGATTGGCTCGATTCCCAGCGGTTGGAATTAAACCTACAAGACACTACCTACCCGTGTTTGTTGGAATACTTTGTGCCGAGGATAGCTTGATCCTCAAAGAACTACGGCCGGCCCCGGTCCACATCCTGCGGCGACGACTGTTTCATCTAAATTTGATCAACCAATAGCGATACCCTCGCCCACTTACTTCCATCCCTAGCGACGGTCCGTCCGTCCATTCGACAGTCAGGTTCTGTAAGTATGCTTGTCTACTTTACCATGTTCGGCTCTGGATTGCCCTTAGGGGTGTCTAGAATTCTTTGGCGTTACTTGTACCAAGTCAATGGTGCTCAAGTGCCGTCAAAGAGGGCTCTTGTAGACACCCCAATCTGGCTTTCAGGTTAGCTTATTTACGGTTTTTGATTCCCGATGATGAAACGGATCAAGAACACTTCGGAATGTCGAGTGTTTGAGCTTTGAGTGTTTGAAGAACCTTTGAACCTAATCTAGCCAAAAACCACATCAAAAGCCAAAACCAATTGTCGCGCGAGGGTTTAGAACCATCGCGCGAGGGTCAAGCTGCCAGGTGTGGTCAACAGTCAAACTGTTGACCGTTGACCATCGCGTGCCAGGGAGAACCCTCGCGCAACAATTCCAAACCATCGCGCGACGGTTCTCTCCTGTCCCTTTTACCTTTTTCAGCTAGGCAGCTTAATCACCAAGTAATTTTCAACCAGACCTCGTGGACTGGCTGGGCTTCTCTCCTTGCAAGCTTTCCATAAAAGGCAATTTGGCCACCAAGCCAAGTTAACCTTCACTTGGTTGGTTCTTTCTCCTCCATACACCATTTCCACCATTTTCCCTATAAATACTTCCCCATTGTCTCTCTTTTAAAGGGTTACAAGAATTCCATTTTCAAAGGGTTACAAGAATTCCATTTTCAAAGGAGCATTACTTTGTACTCTTTTAAGCTAATAAAAGAGATACAAAGTCAATCCAAGAACATAGCTTGTTCTTTCTCCTTCATTACTCAAAGCAACATAAACACCTCAAGCAACCTCAATTCAACTCAAAGCTCAAACGCATTTCAAACCCCAAGAACCAAAGGTATAGCTTACCTTTGTTCTGCTCTCTGTTCTGATCTCTGGAAATTTGGCGGGGCCAAAGTAGTAATCAATACCAGTCCTGGCCCTAAAACCAGCAAAGTTACAAGAAGCAGTGGAGCAAGAACCCTCGCGCGACGGTTCTCGATGCTCGCGCGACACTTTGTGTCAGGGTGATGATGAACTTCGTGGGGAAGGGTATCCTGTTCTTTGTGTTTCATAAATAGTTCTTACTGTTTTGGAGCATGTTTTAGGTTTTAGATCACTGTTGATGCAAGTTAAAACTTATTTACTGCTTTTTCTTAGCTTAAATTGCAAATTCAAAATGTCAAAATGCATTTCTGTTCTGTTGGAACATCCCTGGGATCATTCTGGACCTGTCCCAGAACCCAGGATGAGCAAAACCAAACACTGGAAGGTTGACCCGAACCCTCGCGCGATGGTTCTAAACCCTCGCGCAACAATTTGAAACCCTCGCGCGACGGTTCGTCCCCGACCAGTAGCTTGCCATGCATGTTTAACTTGGTTTTTAGGCTGTTATTTTGTCCCCTCACTGTTTAAGGGGTGTTTTAGTAATTTTGTTGCTCTATAGCCTTTTAGAATTGTTTTAAACTGTATATTTCCAGTACATATAAAGCTGCTTGGTTTGTCTGGGTGTGCACTTGGTCCTTCAGAGCCCGAAGGTTTGAGAATAAAGAGGCGTGGGTTGTGGGCTCGACTGTAAAACCAATGATCTGCTCTCATCCTATACTAGCTTGCTCATCCATGCTATCCATCACATTTTGCAAATTGTTACAACTTTAATCCCCATTAAACTGTTCCCCACACTAATTGGCTAAAAATTGATTAATAAGAAGAAGAATCACAACATTTTCAAAATGCCTAAATAGAGACCGATCTCGGATTGGGCGAGAAGTGCCTTAAAACCCTTCCCTCTCGTAACCTGGCTCCGAACCGAGATATGGTTATGACGGATTTGGTTCCTTCACTTTTTCAAATCAAATAAGCGCGGCTCGAATTCATTTCCTTGGGTGTCGGACCTTCAAACCCGAATGGCGACTCTGTATTTTTACGAGCGCTCTGCTTCTCCGCTCGCGCTCCCTCGATTACGAGCCCTTTGCTTCGGGAAACGAAATTCCCGAAGGCTTGCATCTTGGAATCCGGAAATTCCAGGGCATGCTGCCCACATTGGTCTCTGTTTTGTTCACACTGTTTATGGACTGTTTTGTTTATTTGTAGGGCTTTTCAGCCTTTAAACTGTATATTATAAACTGCTTATAAATTGCTTACTTTGTCCTAGGTGTGCACTGGTCCTTCCAGAGCCCAGAGGGTTTGAGAATAAGAGTTGTGGGCTTAGGCTTACGGCGCGTGCAGGTCTTGTGGTAGCGTGCGCAGGTGTGATCAGCATGCATTGACTTGATCAGTACATACTGGTTTCTTCCTGTGCACGATACTCTAAGACAGGGGCTTTCCAGTCTGTCTAATTCCCATGACAGTCTGTTTTCATCCTATACTAACTACTCATTTATGCCATCTATCACATCTTGCAAACTGTTACAGTTTAATCCCCGATCAACTGTTCTCCCGTCCTAACTGGCTAAAATTGGTTAATAAAAGAAGAATCACAATATTTTCAAAATGCCTAAGTAGAGACCGATCTCCGGATTGGGCGAAAGGGGTGCCTTAAAAACCTTCCCCTCTTGTAACCTGGCTCCCGAACCCAGATATAGTTATGACGGACTGGTTCCTTCACTTTTTCAAATCAAATAGCGCGGCAGGTGCTTCGAAATACGGTTCCTTGGGTGACGGACCTTCAAACCCAGGTGGCGACTCTGTGTTTTGCGAGCGCCTGCTTCTCCGCTCGCGCTCCCTCGATTTTTGAGCCCGTGCATTTTGGAATCCGAAAATTTTAGGGCATGCTGCCCACAGTGGCGACTCTGCTGGGGAACAATCGAACCAATATTAATCCATATTTAGAGTTTAATACGCTTGTGAACAATTCCTAAAAGGTCGGTCAAAACGGTAAGCTTCGCGCTGCCGAAGTTTGGAATGGTGATTTAACAGAACCTCGTGTCCGGCCAATCCTACCTGGAGACTTTTTCAATTGTTCACTTGCATAGTTTCCTCTAAAGTTGGACTAAATAAAGTGAGCCGAGCTTGAAAGGGCATTTTGCGATTTTGTGATTCTTCTTCTTCTTAATCAATTCCTAGCATATCATTTGCATCGATGTGGGATAAGCCTCGTTGGATCGTTTTGGCAATCCGGCACGGTTTACCGGAGCCCGAGGACCTCTAATGACCAACAACCTTCGACGATGATGGGTCATGCTACCGTTTGATTGTTGCTTAGCGATATCGCGGGCAACGGGAGATATATCTGTGGCCCTAGTTCGAGGAACCTGTTACGAACCAAAACCGGCCTTTGCATATACAAAGCACTAGAACTCTCCAAACTAGGACAGGTACCTACAGGGTAAGATCTATTTGCATCTAACCTCTGTAACTGTTTATGTGTTAATGCTTTTCTTATCGCATGCACTGTACATACACTGTTTTGCATAGGAGCATGCTTAAGGCAGTTCTTTCTTTCGAGTTTGTCTTGTGCTGTCTACGACGTTGTTGGACCCGATGAGGAGTCGTTCATTCTGTCGAATGTTCGTTATCAATTTCAAAAGTCCTTAGTTCAATGAGACTTTGAGAAATCAAAATTTGCTAAATCCTCGGCTCATGCCTAATTGAGGATTCAACCGACAATAAGGAACAACAAAGTATTGATGTTGTGTCATTGGCGCCACCCAGGTTGAAGTGCGTTGTCACTATACACCACATTGTTCAAGGTTAAGGTGCCATGTCATCAATGCCGAGTTGTTTCAAATTCAAAGTTGAATCTTCAAATGGGACTAGTCGAAGATTTAGTCTATTTTGACATCTTTTAGGATCTGTCAATCTATACGGGGACACATCACCGAAAAGAATTCTGAGGATTCTGACAACGTCTGAAATTCATGAGGCAAACTCGTCTCTGGAACTGTAAATACATACATGTCATTTTGCATAGGAGCATGTTTAGGGCGGCTTCTAGGTTGTCTTTCGCTTTCGAGTCTGTCTTATGCTAATTTGGACCCTGCTAGACCCGATGAAGAGTCATGCATCTCGATGGTGCTTGTTGTTAATTTTTCAAGTCCTTAGATTAGCGAGACGTTGGGAAATCAAACCTTATTAAATCCTTGGCTCATGCCCGGTTGAAGATTCAACCAAAAATAAGGAAACGCAAAGTGTTGATGTCGTGATATTGATGTCATTTTGGTTATCGTGCTAAACACGTACACCGCCCGGCTAACGCGCGTTGTTGCTGAAGCCACCCCGGTAAAGGTGTCGAGTCATCAATACCGAGTTGTTTCAAATTCAAAGTTGAATCTTCAAATGGGACTGGTCGAAGACTTAGTCTGTTTTGACATCTCTTAGGATCAGTTTGATCTATTCAAAGGATACACCATCGAAAAGAAATCTGAGGATTTTGGCAGCGTCTGAACATCATGAGACAGACTCGTCTCTAGTTCTAGAGTCTAAGGTTGACATCGACAACGACGTGTACGTTGCATTCCAATTGCTGCAAGAACACCACTGAGCTTTCACTTATTTTACTGTCAAGTTCATAGCCATTACACCGAGCAAGAGAGTACCGAAAGGAAGAGCCAAACCTACTTGGGAACGTCTTCAGAATCCGATTCAAAGACTTGTCAGGCTCGAAACTCAGTCAGTTGCTACGGAGGCTTCTCCGAGTTCATTGTCGGTCGCCCTACAGTCAGGTTCGCCGTCGCTTTTGCAAAAAGCCACGCCGCCAGCTTCCTCGTCTTCTGCATCAAGCACCTCCGAGACACAAGTCATGGCAGATCAACCGCTCAGTCTAGAGATCGTGCTCACAAACCTTCAAAACAGCATTACCACCATGCAGCAGAGGGCCATCCAGACCGATGCTAACATCACCCGTCTCAATGACCTTATCAACACTCGTCTTCCACCTCCACTCGAAGAGAAAGGCGAGGACGATGAGGATGACCAGGAGCAGCCTGTCATGGTCCCAGATCCGAATCACGAGGGGCGTCTCATTGTTTAGCCCAACCCTAGGGAGGTTCACGCATCTGTTGCAAAGCCAGATTCGACATGTGGTAGGCTTGTTTTGAATCCTGATATGGTAGCTCTTATGGCTAAGATGGCTAAGCTAGAAGAGGCTGTCTCAAAATCTGGGAAGATCAGTGCAGGAGGGATTGATTTGGATCGTCTCTGCCTGTACCCTAATGCTAAACTGCCAGACAAATTCAAAATGCCTGACTTGGTCAAGTTCGATGGGAGCGGTGATCCCAAGACTCATCTCTATGGCTATCATGCTGCCATGAGCTACTCGAAGTAGAAAGTGAGGTGATGTCTCAGCTCTTCCCTCAAACTCTCTTTGGGCCTGCCTTCCATTGGTTTCTGTCGCTCGACATCTCCAAAAGAAGAACTTGGGAAGACATTGGGGCTGCCTTCATCGCTCAATACAACTACAACTCTCAGCTCAAGATGACTTTTCGGGAGTTAGAATCCACGAAGATGGAAGCTAAGGAGTCTTTTGCGGACTTTGTCAAGCGGTGGAGAGCCAAAGCCGCTCTAATGACTGAGCGCCCCAGCGAGAGAGACCAACTCCGCATCATCTCCCACAATCTCCAACCGGATTATGCCAGGCACTTGGTGCTTGCTCAAGCGTCCGCCAACTTTGAAACCTTCTTTGACGCTGGCCTGGCCATCGAGGATGCGCTGCAAAGTGGGATTCTGCCAAGAGGGGAGTCTTCTTCTTCCAATCCTCAGAGATCAAAGCCGAACGCTTACTCTGGAAACACTAGCGCACTGTTTGGCGGTAGCAACTACGGCAGCACAGCTACAAGTGGGGATAACGCTGCTGCTTCCCCTAATCATACAGCCGATGTCAATCAGGTTCAGAACGCCTAAAGCTACCGAGCCCGAACCCAACCTCGAAGTTTCTCTGTCTTTGAGGCACCTCTGTCCGCAGTGATGGAGAAACTTGTCAAGTCTGGGCATCTCAAACCTTTGACCCCTACTTCCCCACCCAAAGTCTTACCTACCGGTTACAACCCTAATCTCTTCTGTGCCTTCCACCAAATGCCTGGTCATCCTACTAACAAGTGCTATTGTCTTCGACATGAGATTCAAGATTTATTGATGATGGCACGGTTCAAGTTCCACCAAAACCCAACATCGTTACCAACTCCTTGCCTCAACACAGGTTTGACCCTCTGGTTGGTCAGATATCTATCGCCTCCATTCAAATCAATCCTAGCTCCACCATATTCAATCCTAGCCACTATATCGTCCCAGCACATCAACCTAAACCCATCGTATCCATCCCCTCTGAACCGGAGGTTAACATGATGGCTGTAGGTTGGGCAATTGAGGTTTTCACTGCCGACATCTGGTTTGACAGTGATGAGGGGCTTACAAAGGAGAAGACTGACTGGCTGAGGTCCATTGATCAAAGGAGCATTGAGTAGGTTTGGTAGAAGAAACTGAAGAAGCCGAAGTGTTGTTGCTTGGGCCTGACACCTGCTGAATCCTACCTCTTTTTGTGGAAGCTACGGGTAGCTTTTTAACAGTTGCATTTTCAAAACCGCGTCTAGTTTGCATTGGCGTCTTGTTTGAGTATGACATAGTCTTTTGCGTTTGTCTAGTCTAGCTCTGAGTCGGAGTTCGAGCCTCTTGGCCCTCCACGTCGTAGCTTTTGTTTCAATCAGTGAGTCTCTTGTACTTGGCAAACCCTATGATATGCTTTGTCTTGCTTCTAAGTATTTCGCTGGCTTTTATATAAACTGTGTCGACCCTGGCGACGAAGGGATAGATTTTGATGGGATCATCCCCAAGGAAATGTGTTCCCTCGCCGAAAGGGAAGACGAAAGGCATGCTCAGCCTATTAAAAGAAGAAGTGGTTTCAATAAACTTGAAAGACAAGTATAACCTCCCGAAGGATTCAAAGTTGGTTCAAGCACTACCCCCCAAAGGAGCCTTGTGCCCAGGCAGACAGGCTCGAAGAATTTAGCAATGTCTTGGCGTGGTCTCATCAAGTCATGCCTTGCGTTGATCCTGAGATAAAGAAGCATCAAACCCCCTGCTACCGGGTACCAATCCAAAAAACAGAAGCTCAATAGGGCTCCGGGCCTCATACCATGTTCAAAAGCAACAACAGTGGCGTTCCGCCGAGTACCAATGAGAAAGTGTATAAAACGGCCAGGAGCGAGGGATTTCCAACCGAAGCACTTTTGACTCTACGTCATCAAAGCCATTCTATCTAGGGCTGCAGCCAAAGGTCTTCGACCTCGATGGCAACAAAATCAATACCTTGGTTAACCTGGATCAATTCAAAAGTTACTTTTCCCTGAGAGAAGCTCGTTGGGCTGAAAACCCCAAGGGTGGGCAGTTCCAAGCAAAAGTTAGAGCAGCCTGCTAGACCGAAAACCTATGAAGGCGGTCTAGGCAAAAGTAATAGGCAATATTCAAAAGCTCGCTAGACCGAAGATCCGAATGGGCGGTACTAGGCAAAAGTTAGAGCACAAAAGGAGAGGTAAACACACGAGTGAACCTTAGCCCGAACTACGTTTGGACCTGATTCACTAGATTGGGATACGTAGGCAGTCTCTCTTCGAGACTCGGTCACATATCTATCAATTGCATCCATGGTTGACGTTTTGGTACACATCAAAGGTCGAAGAGGATCGAAGATTAAGCTGCATTGGAGGAACCAGAAGGGGGAAAACCTTTGTCTTTCAATTTTATTGCAAACTGCTTTCTTCAATTTACAGGCTGAGCATAAGTCTTAAAAATATTTGAAGCATCAAAAACAGAACGAAATGCTAGAAGCCTAATGGCTCACAGTTTATTCTAAGTTCAGCGAGGTCTGGTATGAGCAGCTGCAGCCTCGCGTGCTAGCTTATAGTCACGCACGTTTGTTCAAAGTGATTCGCATTGGTTTCAGTCCTATGCGTGCTCTTTCAAATTCCAGCGGTAGCCTGCTACTGCCCTTGAATGTCGTTCCAGGGGCTTTTGCCAAGTCTTGTCATATCATGCAAGTCATATGGATTTAATGTGACTGCATGGGGGTGTCGGTTTTAGTCCGGGCCTATATGAGTCATCATTTGTGTCTTATGTCCATATTTGCGGCATTTTTCTAGTTTTTCAATCAACTGTCATATCGGGATGCTTTTCTCGGTTTTGTTTGTATAGGTCTTTGTACCTTTTACACTTTCATAAGTATCAATTTCACCTGTCTAAGGAATGTTGTGAGTTTTGGCCGCTTAATGCCCAAAATTTCGTTATATTCTGTGTGTCTAAGGGTTCGCATTTGTATCCTGGGACTCTTTCTCCCTTTTGTTTGAGCTAGGCTAGTCTGTACATGTGTGCATGTCTGTGTGTCAATTCAGGTCACTTATCAATGCAAATTAGATATTAGCGGCTAGAAAGTGCAATTTTTACATTTGCTACCCTAGCTCCTATCATCCACAAGCTATGGAAATCTCATGAACAGTAAGGGCTCGTCAGCCCAAGGCCAAGCAAAGCATCTCTAGGGCTCATCTGCCCAAGCATCGAAGAAAGGGGGCATGCAGGCCCAATCTCATTGCTAAACATCAACTGGGGCACGCTTACCCGCTCAATGTCTATCTATTTGGGTGCGCATCTCAGAGGTAACTGACAATACAGTAATAAGGCTCAGTGGTAGTCCTTAGGCATCGTTGTCCTCTTAGGAGCCGCCCTTAGCTTGCATCTGCATTTTCAAATTGTGCATTTGTTTACAGATTATTGCATATTGTGTGTATATTAAATGTTGAAAGCGGGAAAATTCTATCAAGTGTCAAAGCACGCTTGTCCAGTATCAAAGGGAGCAAGTAAACAGGATTTTGGGGATCATGCTGTTGCCTAGTCACTTTTGTAACTGCGGTCGGAACCGCTACTTTGGGATAATGCAGCTATAAGAGGGGTGTCACACGCCACTTTCCTTATCCCGTTTTCCATGGCAACCGTCAAAGCCTGCGACCTGTACTAGCACGTGCAGGTAAATTCGGGCCAGAGGCCTAATCAACAGTTATCACCAATCTCTCCCCAGCTGCAGTCCGCCTTGCCTCTATCCATGCTATTATCAAGGATAACCACTGCTTGTGCTTCTTGGATCAAATCAACGACAACCGGTCTGTCCATCTTCAACGGCTTGATCTTTCAGCACACTGATCTGCCCGTTTCTTTCAACGACACCGTCCTGGCCCAATCTTCAACGGCCTAATAATTTCGCAGACATCGACCGCCTGATACCGGTCCCGCTCCAATCTTCAACGGCTTTCGATAATTACGCACACCGATCCGCCGACGGCCGGTCTGTCAATCTTCAACGGTCGATCATTACGCACCGATACCGCCCATCTCCAATTCCATGACGGTCAGGCCATATCGGTCATTCAACGATGGTCGACCATATCATCCATGACGGTCAGCCATATCGGTCATTCAACGATGGTCGACCATATCATCCATGACGGTCAGCCATATCGGTCATTCAACGATGGTCGCCATATCATCCATGACGGTCAGCCATATCAGTCATTCAACGATGGTCAGCCATATCATCCATGACGGTCAGCCACATCAGTCATTCAACGATGGTCAGCCATATCATCCATGACGGTCAGCCACATCAGTCATTCAACGATGGTCAGCCATATCATCCATGACGGTCAGCCATATCAGTCATTCAACGATGGTCAGCCATATCATCCATGACGGTCAGCCATATCAGTCATTCAACGATGGTCAGGCATATCATCCATGGCGATCAGCCATATCAGTCATTTAACGATGATCAGCCATGTCGTCTCTTTCAATCCATCGACGATGATCAGCCATGTCATCGCCGACGATCAGCCATATCGTCTCTTTCAAACAACCAACGACGATCAGTCATATCGTCTATTTCCATCCATCAACGATGATCAGCCATATCGTCTATTTCCATCCATCAACGACGATCAGCCATATCGTTTATTTCCATCCATCAACGGCGATCAACGCATCGTCCATCCAGTCCACAACGATGATCAGATATCGTCCAATGGTCCGTTCATCCGCAACTGATTGTTCCCTAGGAGAGTCCGTCTTGGCCTATCCCGAACGACAACCACCTTTAATCTAGCCGCAAGTGCATCTTTCAGCAGGCTTATTGCTCTGTCTCGGATGGTCCTTGATAAGGAGATTGGCTCTGATTCCCAACAGATGGAATTTAACCTGCCTGACACGACCTACCCGTGTTTGTTGAAATAATTTGTGCCGAGGATAGCTTGATCCCCAGCAACGATGGCCTGTCCCGTCCACATCTGTAGCGACAGCCTGTCCTGTCCAAATTCGATCAACAAGTGGCAATACAATCATCCACTTCTACTTCCATCCCTGGCAATGGATCACACGTCCATTCAACCAATCAGGTTCTGTAAGTATGCTTGTCTACTTTACTATGTTCTGCTCTGGATTACCTTGAGGGGTGTCTAGAATTCTTTGACGTTACTTATACCAAGTCAATGGTGCTTCAAGTGCCGTCAAAGAAGGGCTACTGTAGACACCCCAATCTGGGCTTCCAGATTACTTTACTTACGGTATTTGATTCCCCGATGATGAAACGGATCAAGAACACCCCGGAAATGTCAAGTGTTTGAGCTTTGAGTGTTTGAAACCCTTGAACCTGACCTAACCCTAACCCGTTTTCAAAAGCTAAAAACCCTACTGACCCGCGCCAGGGCGCAATCACCTCACGCCAGGGCGCAACCGTTGCGCGCCAGGGCGCACCGTCGCGCGACGGTTTGACTTCATCGCGCGATGGTCAACCATCGCGCGCCAGGGCGCACCCTCGCGCGACAGACCCACTCCGTCGCGCGATGGTCAACTTCTGTCCCCATCACTTTTATCAGCTGGGAAAACTTAGCCATGAAGTAATCCCTCAGCCAGCACGGCTCTGCACCAGATTTACCTCCCCCTCTCCTCCTATAAGTACCCCCCCTTTGTTCATCTTTTAAAAAGGTTCATAAAATTACACATTTTGGCCATAGCCTTGCTTTCTTCTTTGCAAACCAAAGAGATACAAGGGCACCTAAGAACATAGCTTGTTCTTCCTCCTCCATCACTCAAATCCTACTTTCAACTTCAAACATTCAAAGTTCAAACACTTTTCAAATTCAAAAAAGCCAAAGGTATAGCTTACCTTTGTTCTACTCTCTGTTCTGATCTCTGAGGGGTGCTGGCAGGGCCAAGACTGGTAATCAATACCAGTTTTGGTCCTAAAGCCAGCAGAGTTACAAGAAACTGGGATCTGGCACTCCCTCGCGCGACCCTCTTGGGTTGCACGCAACAGTCCACGTGGGGTTTGGGATGCTAGTTACTTATTTGTACTTACTATGTCATTTTTGTTTATGTTTAACTCACTGTTAAGCATGATAAAAACCAGTTTACTGCTTTCCTATCTTAAAAAATGCTAGTTTTACATTTCAATATTCATTTCTGTTGCTGTGGAGTACCCTTGGGAGCTTTCTGAATATGTCTCAGGACCCAGAAACATGTAAACCAAGCACTGGTCTGGTCCTGTCCCTCGCGCGACAGACTGACACCATCGCGCGATGCTGCGCCAGGGCGCACCGTCGCGCGCCTGAGGTGCACCCTCGCGCGCCAGGGCTCACCCTCGCGCGAGAGAATGACTGTCTCGCGCGATGGTTTGCTTCTGACCAGTGGTTGGCCTTGCATGGATAACTATGGGTAACTAGGCCTTTGGTCTCTGTTTTGTCCACACTGTTTATGGACTGTTTTGTTTATTTGTAGGGCTTTTCAGCCTTTAAACTGTATATTATAAACTGCCTATAAACTGCTTGGTTTGTCCTGGGTGTGCACTGGTCCTTCCAGAGCCCAGAGGGTTTGAGAATAAGAGTTGTGGGCTTAGGCTTACTGGCGCGCGCAGGTCTTGTGGTAGCGTGCGTAGGTGTGATCAGCATGCATTGACTTGATCAGTGCATACTGGTTTCTTCCTGTGCACGATACTCTAAGACAGGGGCTTTCCAGTCTGTCTAATTCCCACAACAGTCTGTTTTCATCCTATACTAAACTGCTCCTTCATGCCATCTATCACATCTTGCAAACTGTTACAGTCTTAATCCCCGATTAACTGTTCCCCCGCCCTAACTGGCTAAAATTGGTTAATAAAAGAAGAATCACAATATTTTCAAAATGCCTAAGTAGAAACCGATATCCAGATTGAGCGAAAGGGCTGCCTTAAAAACCGTCCCCTCTTGTAACCTGGCTCCCGAACCCAGATATGGTTATGACGGACTGGTTCCTTCACTTTTTCAAATCAAATAGCGCGGCAGGTGCTTCGAAATACGGTTCCTTGGGTGACGGACCTTCAAACCCAGGTGGCGTCTCTGTGTTTTGCGAGCGCCTGCTTCTCCGCTCGCGCTCCCTCGATTATGGGCCCTCGCGCTTTGGAATCTGGAAATTCCAGGGCATGCTGCCCACAACGAGCTGGTTGGTTTCTTGAAAGAACATGTTGATGTGTTTGCCTGGGTACCGAAAGAGATGCTCGGAGTTGGTGCAGACATAATCTGTCACCACCTAAATGTAGATCCTCAGCATAAGCCTGTGATTCAGAAGAAAAGGAGGCGGTATGCGGCAAAGATGTTGATCTTTGTTATTGAAGAAGTGGAACGGTTATTGGAAGCCAAAGAGATACGTGAAGTTTATTATCCAGAATGGCTGTTGTGGGCTACCACAGCCCCGGGTGGGATCGGGGCGGCCCGAAAGGAAACGCCTCATTTTTGGAATCGATTTGAAAAAAGGTTGAAGAGTCGCCACCCGGATTTGTGGTTCGCCACCCGAGAAACCGTTTTATTGAAAATTGATTGATTTGAATTGAAAGCCAGATATTCGTTTTGAGGGTTCGGAAGCCGTGTTACGAGGGGGGAAGGATTTTACGGCACCCCCCTCGCCCGATGCAAAATCGGTCTGTACTTAATATTTGTGGGATTTTTCGAAAAGATTTTGTTTCATTACACAAGTAGCAGGTATCCACAGTTATGACACGTAAGGAGTGCATGCATGTACAATTGTACAGTGGATGGATGAAGCTGTAAATGAATGAGATGCATGTTAGCAGAAACTGTGGATCTGTTATTGATCTCACTCTCGAGCGCTCAGGAGCACTCCCGAGCGCTTGGGAGTGTTGCATGCCCAACCTGCACATCATGTTAGTACAACAGAATACAACGGGATACAATACTGAAAATGCTAACTAAAATAACCTCAAGCATGATACAGGGGGTTTATTAGACTAGAATCAGGCCCCCTTCCTCTAAGCCATGCATTCTTGCCCTTCTAAAAAGTGGTTTAACAGTTTTAAGAGGCAAAAAAGGATGCATGCATGGACATGTAAAGGCAGTATGAGAATCAGACTGGGAGAAAAATGGACTAAGCTTACATGCAAATACTCTCGAGCGCTCTAAAGTGATCTCGAGCGCTCGGGAGTAGTTTACACTCCAGGACTGATTTCAACTAACAAATATACTCAATATAGTATGCTGGCACATCAGATCTTATGCTTTTTGAAACATGAAAATTTATCTTTTTAGATCTCGAGTAAAACTCTTTTGCATGTCTTTAAAGGGAGATGATCTTCTTTATTTTTCTCTGAAAAAGGGAGATCATCTGTACCAACACACCTCAAAAGGGGTTAAAAAGCCTCAAACACATTCCACCACCCATGCATGTCCATTTAAATGCTTGGAAGAGGGAAACAGGACTGGAGTCACTCTCGAGCGCTTGGGAGTAGTCCCGAGCGCTCGGGAGTCCCTACAGTAACCAGTACAGAAAACACCTTCATGCCCCTTTGCTCTTGTGTTTACACTAACTCTAGAAAAGAAAATATAGAGACTCTCTTTGCAAAACAAAAGCATAAACCTCAAACCAAAATGGGTATTTCCAGATTCGTCCTACACTGGACAGCTTGCAGAAAAAAAATCATAACTAATTCATTTTAAATCCGATTAAGTTGATTCCAGCGGCCAAATCTTCCCAACAAAAAGATCTACAACTTTCATGAAGGAACCCAAAAATAATTCGTGGTTTTAAAAGGCCAAAGATGGAAAAAACTGAAGCTCAGAAAATCTGTCCTAAAATTTACAACATGTCTTAGTATCCCTTTTGACTTGCATGCTAGCCAAATCAACTAAGATTCACCAAAATGAACTCACAACTAGTATGAGGAACTAGCATGAGCTCCTTGATCCCCTTCAAAAGTGGAAAAGCATTGAATAACTTGGAAAAAACCAAGTTTATACCTTTTCTTAGCTTGAACTTGACTTCTTGGACTGAATTTAAGGCTTGAAGATAGATGGAAAAATAGTGTGAAATAGAGCTTTTGATGTGTCAAAGACCAACAATATGTTTGAAATTTCCTTGGATTTTTCTTAGAGAAATAATTGAGAAAATGATGGAGTTTTAGAAAGAGTTTGAGAGGGAGTTTGAGAGGATGGTTTTGTTGGCAGCAGAAGGGGGAGGAAGGACTGAAATTTCGTGGGTCCTTTTAGAGGTAGAAGATGAGGGTATATGTAGGGGAGTGAAAAATTGGGGTTTTGACTTGAAAATCAATTCAAAAATGAAAAGAAAATGTTTTGGGGAGAGGAAATGGCATCATGAGATTCCTGCTGGCTCAGGCAGGCTCAGGTAAGACCAAGTTTGAACGTTGAATGGATTAAAAAGCCTGAAAAGCCATGGTCAAAGCCAAGCTCAACATGCATTGGTCTGTCAACACTCCCAAGCGCTCTAGAGTGGTCCCGAGCGCTCTAGAGTGGCTGTCCCGAGCGCTTGGGAGTGTTCTCGAGCGCTCTAGAGTGGCAGCCCAACTTCAGAAGGGCACCACGGACACTCCAGAACTCGGTTTTGGGTGTTTTTCGAAGCGTTAGAAAGCTCGTTGAGTCCTCTTTCTAACCCAATTGGTTTCATTCAAAGTTATTTTATATGCTGAAATGTGTACCAATTTTACCCTCAGGGTGTCGGGAAAAAGGAACGTTTTGATTTTGAAAAAGTCCAAGAAGCATCGTCCAAGTTTTCCACGGCCTGTTTTGATTCATTTTCATCATTGGGGAGCCTCGAGGGCACAAATTAAGGATAATTAATAGGTCCAAATTGGGGTGTCTACAGCTGTCCAACACTGTAGTAGTGAAAAAGAAGAATGGAAAATGGCGTGTCTGTGTGGATTTCACAGACTTGAATAAAGCCTGCCCGAAGGACAGCTTTCCCCTGCCTAGAATTGATCAGTTAGTTGATGCAACTGCGGGGTATGAGCGGATGAGTTTACTCGACGCATATCGAGGATATCATCAGATTGCCATGTTTGGGCCCGATTAAGAGAAGACTTCTTCATTACACCACGAGAGTTGTACTGTTACAATGTAATGCCTTTTGGATTAAGGAATGCAGGGGCAACATATCAGAGGCTGGCAACCATGATGTTCAAAAAGCTGCTTGGCAAGACTATGGAGGTTTACATAGATGATATGGTTGTAAAAAGCAAGACCAGGCAGGGTCATGTAGCAGACTTGAAAGAAGGCTTTGATATCTTGAGAGAATACAAGTTAAAACTCAACGTCTCGAAGTGTGCATTCGGAGTTAGATCAGAAAAGTTCTTGGGGCACCTTGTAACCATAAGGGGGATTGAGGCAAATCCTGATCAGATTACAGCCTTGCAAGGGCTACAGAGTCCCAAAACAACCGAAGACGTTCAGAGGTTAACAGGGATGGCAGCGGCCCTTAACAGATTCATTAGTAGGTCAAGTGACAAATGCAGGCCTTTCTTCCAGTTATTAAAGAAAAGGGAAGGATTTGAATGGGGAGCAGAGTGCGAGCAAGCCTTCCAGGACCTGAAGAAATACCTGGCTGAGGCTCCACTATTGTCAACACTGGAACCAGGTGAGTGTTTGATTTTGTATTTGGCTGTTTCTGAACATGCTGTTAGTGCTATTTTATTTAGAAGTAAAGGATTAGAGCAAATCCCAGTTTATTATGTGAGTAAGACACTTTTGAACGCAGAAACGAGATATCTGCCCCTTGAAAAATTGGTCCTTGCATTAAGGACAGCTACCAGGAAGTTACCTCATTACTTCTAGAGCCACAAGGTTATGGTTTACACTGAGTATCCATTAAGGTCACTGCTACGAAGGGCAAACTTTTCAGGACGAATCTCAACGTGGTCTGTTGAGTTAAGTCAATACGATATTGACTTCCAGCCACGAACGGCAATAAAAGGCCAAGTGTTGGCTGATTTCGTAGCAGAGTTTTCACCAATGATAGCACCTGGGCCTCCTACGAGAAAGGAGCAACCAATTCAATAGCCAACCAAGATAAGAAAGGTCCCTACCGAACAGGACCCCTTAGAATGGAAGTTATTCGTTGATGGTTCGGCTTGCAACACTGGTTCCGGGGCTGGTGTCGTTCTGTTCCCTCCTAATGGAGTAATGATTGAGCTCTCTGTTCAGCTGGGGTTCAGTGCATCAAATAATGTGGCGAAGTATGAGGCTCTTCTGATTGGCCTTAAGAGCGCAAAAACCTTAAAAGCCGAGAGATTAAGGGTTTATTGTGATTCTCAATTGGTGGTATGTCAATTGTCTGGGGAATACGAGGCCCGGAGTGAGAAGATGGTGGCCTATGTAGAGGCGGCCAAAGATTTGCTTGATACCTTCGAAAAGGTGTGTATTGAACAAATCAGCTCGGGGCAGAATGCCCACGCAGATTCTTTGGCTTGGTTGGCCACTGCCGTTCCTACTGAGTTTAAGAGGAAAGTGGCAGTTGATTATCTTGACGAACCAAGCATTGGGAAGAGTGTAGAGTTGATCTCGGACGTGAACCAGGGACCAAGTTGGATGGATCCGATCATAGGGTATCTACGAGATGAGACCCTTCCTTCTGATAAAAAGGAAGCCCATAAGATTAAGACCAAATCAGCAAGGTTTTGGTTGTCTCCAGAAGGAAAATTATACAGGAAATCCTTTACTGGACCATACCTACTCTATGTGCACCCCAAGATGGTACAGAAATTCCTTCATGAGATTCATGAAGGGACATGTGGAAGCCATGCAGGGGGTAGGTCCATAGCCCACCGAGCAATCACTCAAGGGTATTGGTGGCCGCATATGCAAGAGGATGCAAAGGTTTACGTGAAAATCTGTGAGAAGTGTTAGAAGTTCTCACCAATGATCCGGACACCAGCCAAAGATTTGTTGCCTTTGACTAGCCCCTGGCCATTTGCTCAGTGGGGGATGGATATCGTGGGTCCACTTCATAAGGCTACTGGGAATCGAAAATTCCTCTTCGTAGCAACAGATTACTTCACGAAGTAGATTGAGGCTGAACCTCTGGCTAAGATTACTGAACCTATGATAGAGAGGTTTGTTTGGAAGAGTATCATTACTCGTTTTGGGGTACCGTATTCATTGATAATAGATAATGGTTCCCAGTTCCAGAAGAAGTTTAAAACCTTTTGTGCCCAGTATGGAATAAGAAATTATTATTCAACCCCCACTTACCCTCAGAGTAATAGGCAAGCAGAGACATCCAATAAAACCATTCTGGATGGGATCAAAAAGAGGCTGGATAAAGCAAAAGGCAAGTGGCCTGATGAGTTACCACTCGTGTTGTGGGCACATCAAACAACGCCTAGAAGGTCTACGGGAGAGACCCCCTATTCTTTGGCTTATGGAATAGAGCCAGTGATTCCATTGGAAGTTGGCCTTCCAACCAACAGGACTGCATTGGTTGAAAGTGGAGGAAATGACAGGGCTCTTGAAATTGAGCTCGACCTTACCGAGGAAAAGAGAGAAAAAGCCCTAGTGCATTTGGCCCCCTATCAGGAACAGTTAATGAAGAACTACAACAAGCATATCCACCCACGAGAGTTTGGTGTTGGAGACCTTGTGCTACGTAAAGTGCTCGGCAACACCAAGGTGGCCAATGAGGGCAAGTTAGGGGCTAATTGGGAAGGCCCGTATCGAGTTACTGAAATTGTGGGCATTGGGGCTTATCGTTTGGCAGACTTTGATGGAAACCCAGTACCATGGCCCTAGAATATCCACAACTTGAGGAAGTTCTTTGTTTGAAAGACTTCAGTTTTATTTTTCATTCTGTTTTAGGATTGTGTGATTGTGTGGGAATTATGAATAAAATTCCCTTATGTTTCGTTTTTTAGTTGCATGGGGTATGCATAACGAACCCCTTGAGTTTCAGGGATTATGAATAAAACCCTCTGCTTTTTCTAAAGCAGTTTTGAGTTTCTGTTTTTCGTAAGATATGCATGTCTTTAACCTGTAAATATGAATAAAGGCCTATGCTCTCCCTCATTCATATTGGGGAGCAGGGGCATGACTATTTTAGTATTTTATCATGAATGATTGTCTTGGTACGTACGAATACACGTTTCAATTACTCTGGGTACAAAAAAAACAAATTTAATTAAGTACGTGAGACTCAATATTATTCAAAGTATGTGGAACTTACAAAATACGTGGTACTGACAAGTACGAAATACTTGTAAGGAAATTTACAAGTACGAAATACTTGTAATGAAATTTACAAGTACGAAACACTTGTAATAAAGAGTTAACAAGTACGAAATACTTGTAATGAAATTTATAAGTACGAAACACTTGTAATGAAATTTACAAGTACGAAACACTTGTAATAAGATTGAACAAGTACGAAATACTTGTATTTTATAAGTACCAAACACTTATACTGAAATTTCACTTGTATGGAACGTCACAGAGTACGAAATACTTGCATACGAACAAATGCAGACTATAAATTTACCACGTCCGAAATACTTGGGTTTACGTACGAAAAAATGCAGATTGTAATACGTGATTATGAGATGGACATATAAGTACGGATAAACTTGTATGAAGGCATTATGGCCGTTAAGTACGAAATACTTAAGTAAAGTCCTACATAAATCTTGTAAAAGCTATATGCATCCGAACATATGCAAATATACTGAACAGACAAGTCTATGGCCAAGAAGGGCCAAGCAAAATGACAAAGGCCTCGAAATGGCCACCAAAATTTAAGTATCAAGCCACAACAGACCCGAACACCTGTGTTGTCAAAGTTTAAATGTATTGATGCCACGCAGGGCTGAGAACCACGGTCACACAGGACCTGACAAAACTAATGTTTGAGAGATTGGGAACAGACTTACCAAATCTAGTCCAGGTTCTGGACCTCGGGGATAACTTCTCCTGAGACGTTAGCAGCTGGTTTAGTATCGCCATCGGCAGTTTCATTGACTGTTGCCTCCACTTGTGACTGCTCGTTCTGAGCATCATGAATTCCAGTTGGGGTATCCTGTGACTCCATTTGGATGTCACCATCTGCATCTGCAAAATTGTCGATTTGTTGTTCGACATCATCAGCGTTGAGCTCCTCAGTCTCAATAACAGCTGCCCCACGGTTGCTCGGTAGTTCATCTGCCCATAGTGGAGAGTCATCAGGAACCCCGACCTTGGTCAAACATGACTCCCAGCCTGCGACAAAGATCTGATCCTGCACTACTGGCATCTGGTCGACGTAGCTGGCTGTCGCCTCATCGAAGCCCTTTTGATAACCTTCTTCGTGGGCAGCTTTCTTGGTGTTATCGATTTCGGCCAAAGCCTGGTTTAGGCTATCCTCAGCAGCTGCAAGCTTGCTCTTGGCCTCCTCATAATCAAACTTGGCGTTGTTTCTTTCACTCTCCAGTCTAGCAACTGTCCGGAGCAATCTGGTATTTTCATTTAATAGTCTGATTCTCTCAGACTCGGCATCCTGGCATTTTGGCCCAGTGCCACCATCTTTTGGATAAACTGAGTTGTAACGAAAATAACTTAGAGTTAGAAGATTGCCACGATAAAGGCATAACCTGAGCAAAAGAAAAAGGGTTACCTTTATCCCACTGACAAGTCCAGTGGAAACGAACCGGTCAGGGGATGACGAGGATTCCTTCTGCATGTCAACTGGCAACAGCAGGCCTTGAGCAAGGGCTAGCGCAGTCTCTGAGGAGCTGGCGCTGTCACCAACGTTCACTGGACGGTCACCTCTTGTGAGTAGAGGGGCCCAGATTGGTTGGGTAATGGTGGTGCTCGGTGCAGGAGTCTCTAAGGTTGACCCAGCGGCCAGTGCATCAGATTCCCCGGCCTCCGGGTTCCTCGAACGTTTGTTTCGATGGGCATCAGCAGCCTCAAGGGAACTGTCACGTTCCCGAGGAGAGGAGGAGGATCGTGCTGAACCTCCCCTACTGCGACGAGGTGGTGGGGGAGCATGCCCAGTGGAGGGTGCACGACCTGAATCGCGTCCACGAGAGGACACGGTGAGAAGTGAACTCAAATTTAGTGGTTGTCGAGTCATCGTACCTGAATGTGTTGGAGACGCGGAATAACCGGAAGAGGAAGACTGAGAGGCATTACGGTCGATAACTAGCTGTTCGGTTTGTGGTTGAACAGTGACCTGTCTTCGAGTGGATCGCCTAACTGCCACACGAGGTAGTGGTACCCCTTCAGAGATGGGGACTTCCCCTGGCTGTCCGACTAAAGTGACCCCTGCGTTGGGTCTTGGATTCCTTGATTGGGGAGCAGTTGACGTCGACGCTGCGCTTGTACTCCGGTTAGCTAGCCTGCGATCTATGAAACTTCTGTAAACGGGATCGTAGCTCAAAAGAACGCTTGCGTCGCGACCCCGACCAGCCGTCAACGTGCCAGGTACCCCTTTGTATTTCAGGATCCTGTTGATCTCCTCTGTTCGGACGTAACTAGGCTCACGTCTGGGGCGTGTATTTGCGTTTTCCGCTGCAAATTTAGAAGAGGCAAACGTAAATCAAACGCCTGTTGAGATTTAATAAGTAAAACGGTAAAGTCAAGACGAAAGCGAATTAGGAGCATACGTGGGGGCAGTGGAATCCCACCACTTGACCATCTTCCCCCCTCGGTTCGAAGGCTCCGGTGACATAAAGGAAATCCATCTCGTGATCACGAGCAGAATCTGGCAAGTTGAGCACGAGACGCTTTTCTGCTTTCCTTACTTTGAAGTAATAAGTGTTGTACTCGGGGTTTACTACGATACTGTACCACCATTGGATATCCCAGATTCCAATTTGGGTCCCTAACATCCTATTTAGGGCCACTATCCCCATCACTAATCTGAAAAAATTAGTGGACACTTGCATGGGAGTAAGTCTGTACCAGTTCAATACTCGACGAAGCAAGGGGTCGAGGGGGAAACGAACTCGACCTTTGACAATGGCTACGATAGGGATTCCCATCATCTCCCATGTACCAACGTCTCTATCTGCTCCAAGGGGAGCAAGTTCAAGCGTAACATTGTCAGGAATGTTGTATTTCGTTCTAAAGGCCGCCATGGCAGTAGGGGTCTCGCAAAGATGTCTAAACTTGCCTGGTTTTGGGGGATCCTCATTCCCATTCGCCATGGATGATAGGGAAATGCAGGGGTTAGGCTAAAAATCAGAAACTCTAAAAGAATGGTGATTGAGAAGGAGATCTCAGAAGGAAATAGAATAGGGGCAAGAACGAGAATCTTACAGGAATACCGTGAAGTTTTTCTAGAAGGCGATCGATCTTGCAGACGGCAGCAATGGCGGTCGTCAGGAAGGAGCTCTCGCCTGGGTTTCTAGAAAGAGAAAGATATGATCTGGGTTTTGATTAAAATAAAACCAAAAAGACCCTTTTTGGGTTTAAGCGTAAAAAGTGAAAGACGGAACGTCTCCTCTCACTCCGTTACATAAAAAGTAACGGAAGAAAAGTCTAAATAGCAGACTATTTAGACGCCGTTTAAAGGAAACGTCAGATCGAGTTAAATGCAAGACGTACGAACTACGCCATGTAGAACCCATGCTTCGAGAAAGCATGATGATTAAACTGCCAGAAATCAAATGGTCATTAATGCTATAACTGCACGAGACATCATGAAGCTCAGCCTGAGGTCTGTTCTTTAGAAGCTTTACCCATTGGCCCGAGCAGTTCCATTGGGCAAAGCTGGGGAGCAATTGTAGGGTGATATTCCCAAACAGGCATAAATATAAGCCGAACACGTGATGGAAGTTGTGCAATGAGAAAAGTGATAAAAGGCACCATGATGATAAGGGCCGGTGACTGAAGTATACACCGAACAAGGGACTGTTCGGGCACAGGGATATGAGATGTCTTAGAAGTTAATACCAGCTGTTTGGCGGTAAAGATGTATTACTTAAAGTAATAGTAATTAAGGTGCAGTCTGTTCGGCTGTAACTAGACCAATGGCACATAAAGTCAGTAGATAATACAGACTGTTCGATAATGAGAAGTACCGAACAGATGGAGTTATCGATAAGGGACTAAATCTTAAGTGATAAGACGGTAGGAATGTTCCAGAAAGGGAGACCCCGTATTCAGATAAGGATAAGTCTAAAAACAGTCCTATTATGGAACGAATTCCATAAAAGAGAAAATCCTCGTGAGAAGAGAAGTTCGGTCGATTGGGCACGAGAGTCCTTAGAAAGCCAGGTTTCCTGTACGAGATGGAATCCTGGGCCGATAAGGATGCTTAGAGAACAAGCAGACGTATGTCTATAAATATAAGGTAAACTTAGAGGCAAAAGGTATGCAATACATTGCATTCATTCTACATTCATTCTATACTTTCCTACTGATAATTAGGGTTTCGCATCGGTACGAGTACTAACTTAGGCATCGGAGGGCCTTTGCCACGAGAGGCAGAGGTGCGCTCACCCCTTATCTGTCTTGCAGATTAGGGTTCCGGCGGAGGCATAGGGGTATCAACCAAAGGACACGAGGAGCTGTTACGAAATAACAATATTCCAAGTACTCTTTGTTTTTCTGCACCTACAATGCATGCACATGGATTCAACACATAATCAAATTCGACAGGGTGCACGACTCTTGCCATTATTAGGGAAAACTGAGCATATTCTAAGTATCTAGCACTTGAAATCACTAATTACAAGGAAAAATTGCACAAAAAATATTTTAAAATTTCCTATGCAAACCGAGAACGAAATAAACTTAAAGCATAAACCATCCCCCCCAACTTAAAATATGCAGTGTCCTTAATGCAAAAAGATAGAAAAGTAAGGAGAGGGATAGAACAAAAGTACCAACGGGGTGGAATGTCAACCACCCGATACCTCGACCAAGTTGGAGGATTTTGCGTCATTGTTTCCTTTCGTCATCGGAACGGCTTCCAAGGCCCACTCGTTCGGCTCCGCCGTCGGAACCAAAGCTAGTCGCACAAGGCCATTGCCGGAGCTTTCTTGGGCTTACAACCGCGACACATAGTCGCACCCATGCTTAGGGCTCCTAAATGCCTTACTCACTCTGGCTTTTAGACCCAAACTACCAAGGCTGGTGCGGTAGCGTGTTACCCTGCAAAAGACTTAAGAACCAACTACCTACTTGGAGACAAATGACATTAGTACCAACTTGCTATATTAGCCAAGTCCAAAAATTGACAAGTAAAATTAAATCCACCAAATCTTCACGCGATCGCACGGGTACTACTTTTCTTCCCATGGTTCCCTTAAGGTGCCGTAGAGCAAGTCATACAACATCTTAGGCGCGACACTGGTGGCTACACCAGACCACAAAAGTAAAATGGAGAAGGAGAGAGAGAGAGAGAGAGAGAGAGAGAGAGAGAGAGGGGGGGGGGGAGTGTATGTGTGTTTAACCAAACGTGGATTTTGTGCCATTAAGAGCTATTACCATAAGCACATCACTCCACTCCAAAATCTTGGTCAAAAATTGAATTTGGCCATACCACAAAATAAGATACTTTGAGTAACGCAATTGTCGAATTCGTTTAAGACATTTAAGTTCAACCAAGTGCGCATTCCAAACTAGATTAATTTTCAGACTGTTGACAAAATCTACAATGTAAGGGTGGTAAACCAAATCAAAGTCATCAACACCAAGAAAATCAATTAGTTCCACTCCCACAAAATCTTGAAATGGTGGAGACTCAACAGGAGTGCCGACAACATCTACAAAGTTCTCTTGAGGAGAACATTGGACATTAAACTCCTCATGACACCCTAACTCTGAGAGTGTTTTCAAATCTAAACCAACCTCTTTAATAATGCTAAGCGGCTCTATTTCATCTTCTTCAACATTTAAGTTGGCATCTTCAACATTGACACCATTAACCCAAGATTCAGAATTTTCGGCCAATTGATCAAAGTAATCCCAACTTTCATTAACGGTTTTATCCAAAAATGCACCATCAACCATCTTTTCTATAAGCTGACGCGTTGTACAATTTAAACTCTTATAGAAAATGGGAATAAGGTGCCTTGCTTCACAGCAATGCTGCGACCAATAGCGTATGGGATATCTAAACCGCCACCAACAACACGCAAAAGACTCTTCATCAAGTTGATAAAAATTTACAATTTCATGTAGCAGCATATGAGTCTCATGTATTGGGGAAAACTTTTTGAAAAATTGATTTTCCATATCTTGCCATGTAACTATTGATCCTAGGTCCAATGAATGAAACCAACTCTTAGCCCTATCTTTCAAAGATGATGGAAATATTTGAAATAAGACCACTTTATCATTCTTGCAAAGCTCCTCAAGTTCTATGATGTGTGCACATGGATTTTCAGAGGCTAAGCCATGAAAAGAGGTCAATACTTGAAGCATGTTCGGCTTAGCACTAAAAACACTGGCGGTAGGAGGGACTATTTCCTCATTTGCCGCCGCCATTCTACTACAAAGATAAAAATATAAATTAAAAACAAAAGATGGAATACTTACAGTGCGGTGTAAAGCAATACCTCCAAGTTAGCTACCAATTGATTCCCCGGCAACGGTGCCAAAAATGCTTGCGACCAAATTGAGTGTCAAGATGGAGAGCGCCCCAAGCGTAGGGTTAGGTCGGTTGCAGCATAACAAACTCGGAAGTCCGAGGTCGAATCCACAGGGAGCCAATGGAGCTAGGCCGGAGGTTTGATTTACGAAGGGGTTTTAGCGTTAGGACCGCCAACCTTTAGTTCGGCTTTAAGACGGCCAACTTTTTAGTGATGGGGTTCTCTCTACCTCCTAACTTTAATTGAAAATGAAGATTGACTAGAAATTAAAAGCGGCAAGGTCAAGGGGTTCATTTCGCCCATAACTTAGGCCGTTCAATGCTTCTCTTTGATAACTCAAGTGAGAGTCATTGTCATTTGATCTCACTTGAAAGATTTAACCATGGAAATTAAGTTTAACTCATACAACGGGGTTTAGAAATGGAAAGGAACTCATTTAAGCATTTTATCAAACACATAAAGTGCCATGGTTCTAAGCATTGGGTGTGCCAAGGAGACTTGTCTACACACAATCAAAGAAGTTAACAACCCTAAGTTTAGACCAAAGATTAGAGTTCAACAATTCTTTGAGGCATTTTGGCAAACACTTAGAGTGACATAGCTCCAAGCATTCTATGTGGCAAGAGATCAAGTCCTTGCCTGCACATAATCAAAGAGGTTAACAACCCTAAGTTTTGTTACATTAAAATGAACTTAATCCATTCTCAAAACACATTAAGCACAAGAAATGAGAGAAGCCATTAAACTACCTAAATCATAGGGTAGAAATCACCCCATGACCAAGCTTAAATCACTACTCACCCATAGTGGGTGTAAACACAAGGCAAAACGAAGAGAGAAATGAAAACATGGATGAAACTTGAAATAAAAGTTAGATTGACGAAGAACACAAGTATACTTACAACATTAATGAAGGAAAAAGCCCCAAAACCTTAGCAATCCTCCGCCTTTGAAGAGAGAAGGAGAGGTAGAGAATAGAGGAGAAGAGGGAGGTAGAGAGAGAAAGTGAAAAATGGAAAATGCCCTAGAATCGGGCTAAGGGTGGTATATATTCCTCCTTTACAAAAAAACTACAAAAATGCCACTGAAAGTCCGCGCAGGAGTGAGGGATCGATCCCTAAACATCGGGGGATTGATCCCTGAGCTTTCTGGATGCTGCAAGAGCTTGTAGGGTGGGGGGATCGATCCCTAAACATTGGGGGATCGATCCCTAAACATTGGGGGATCGATCCCTGTGCTGGCTAGATTCTGCAAGCACATTTTCAACTTCGCGGGCTCGCTCCGGACACTCCCGAACTCGGATTTGGGTGTTTTTCGAACCGTTAGAAAGCTTGTTGAGTCTACTTTCTAACCCAAGTGGTTTGGATCAAAAGTAATTTTTACATCAAAAGTTATGATGATTCTACCCTCAGCTGGTCGGAAAATGAGTTGTTTTGGGTAACATCCTTGCATCTCCCTCACTTCCCTTGATCATTGGACATCCCGAGTATGCTTCAAAACTTCTTTTCATGACTTTTGGGACTCGGTCACGGAGCACCACGTGGTCTTGGGTACTTGGACACACTCGGGGCTATTCATGGCCCCCAAATGTGCCTTATTCATACGATTTACCTGAAAATGCCAAAAACACACCTTTCGTGCAATATCGTTTAAATCAAGCAAGTTATTCACTTGTGTGTGACAAAAATGAGAGAGATAAGCCTTATTACTTACAATATTGAGGGCTTATCACATCACTAGCCCACCCACTGACATACCTACATGGGTCAGCTATACTTCTTCGACGAAGTACCCAAATCGGCTTCCCTACACCCATCACTAGCCCACCCACATCCTAAACACCATCTCCAATTCCACCCACCATCGCCAACCCAAAAACCCACAGATTGCAACCCCACAAACCTCCAATGCACACTCTATCGAAGATAACCCACGAACCCACGGACCTCCACAATCAAATTGAAGATAACCCACAAATCAATTCCAACAACTGGTGAATTTCACGACACCGCACAGATCGACCGAATCAAACTCCCATAAATCTAAATCAGTAATCCCACAAACCCAGAACCAATGATGGTTGAATCAAACCCCACTGGAATCCGGCCCCACAGCTCACTGGAGCCAACGATGCCAAGGATGTGAGGGAGGGAGAGCGAGAGAGAGGGGGGGCACAGTAGCACGCCAGAGGCTAACACCTAGCATGGTACTATAGCAGTCACGTGTTCGACGAGGTGGGAGACAAAGCTGTGGGCCAAGGGTTTTGTTGGATTTGGCTCGAAGAAGAGGCAGAATAGGGGAGGAAACAAGCCTATTGGAGATGCTTAAGAGCATGTACACTTGGTTAGCTACTTGTTACTATTTAGCTAAAGTAGAGAACTTAAACAAGAAAGCTCACTTGCTGCAGAATAACAATACCCCAACTCAGACTAAATTTGCTACAGTTTCTTAGATAAATTTACTTATCAATTATTCACAAGCTTTCCATTTCTTTATCATTACTTTCTCTCTCTCTCATCACAAATTTGAAAGTGGGAGAAAAGAAGTATTACTTTATAAAGTGATAGTTAAAAGAGATAAGATTGGTGTAGTATTGAAAGAGATGTGAGTAAGAGCATCTGCATCAGCTTGATAAGCCGCATCCGCATCAGCTTGATAAGCGACCAAGATTGTATAATCTTGGTGCTTAAAGTCCTCCACTTTGTAGCGTTTTTGTATATAAGTTATCATTTTTATTTGATATTGCACGTTAGGTTGTTTTTGTTAGTTTTAGGTAAAATGTGGAGTTAAGGCGGTTTATATCGCCATGGATAGCTCTCGGAAGCATCCGAATATCCAAGGCCGCAGGGCGGCTCTCCACCAAGTCCCGACGGGTGTTTAATTGAGTGGCGAGAGATGCTTGGGTTGACAGAAAGCCGTTCGGACCAAGACAAGGCCAAAAACAGAAATCTGCCAACCCTGTACCGGTACTGGCCGCTTGTCAGAGATGTGATTTTTCAGCCATTTGAAGACTCAATACTAGTACTGAGTGCGTTTTGTTCACCTTTTTCCAACTTTCATTTTAGGGAATACTTGCTACTTTTGGCAAGTTTTTAGGATATTTTGTGATATATGAGGAGAGAGAATCCCATGTCTATATAAGGCTCTCTCTCTCTCTCTCTCACATAATATATCTCTCTTTTTCCTGGCTTTAACACTTTAACTTTCCTAGAACTCCATTAATGCTTTTCAAGCTTTTAGTTGATTTCCTTCAAGATATAAGTTTTAGTTGTTTGATAATTTCCCAAGTATTAAAGTTGTAGTTACGGACTAGATCCTTGGTAATGTCAAGTTAGTTTCCATTTTTATCGGTTAAATCTAATGTCTCAATTTCCTAGCATGTTTTACTCTTTGCTTAATGGTTGAGTAGTCTTCTAGGCTTGGTCATGGGGTGATATCCTTTCCATGGCTTAGTTGTGTTAATGGTTTTTCTACAACTTGATCATGGCTTTAGTAAGGAGAAGGCTTAGCCTCTAATTTTCGGCCAAACCAAAGGGCTAATACCTTCTTTGACCGTGTGTAGCCCGGAGTTTTAACATTTGGTTTGCACACGGGGCTTGGGACTTTTAACGCTCTCGGCGTTTGAGTAAAATGTCTTCTAAACGAGATTAAGTAATTTCTGACCTAATGTCATGATTATGCTCGGCTTTTAACGTTGAGTGCTCTGGGCTAAGATTGTCTATGTCTTGGCTTGGAATTGTTAGAAAGAAACAGTTAAATCGGCTAAGTCATCGGACGTTTTTAGCCCCTAGACCTTGCCGCCTATTTTTACTAAGTTTAAACATATTTTCTAATCTTTTTACAATAGTTTTCCATTTACTAAAGCAAACTGACAGTTGGCCGTCATAAACGTCGAGAACCTTACATAAATTCTACAATCTGATTATGCTATCTTTGATTCCCTGTGGTACGATCCCGGTCTTACCAGTTTATTGCTGTCGATGATCTAGCCCAGCTCTTGGGGTTTCCAACCTTATTTTGAAGGCAAGGTTTTCTGGATAAGCACAACTTCTTTACATTTTGGACCAATTGACGCTTTAAAAAGTCATTTTTATTACTTTAGCTTTTCATTTTTAAAGTGTCTATTGCATTAGACTCTCTACTCTCAATCTCTTCTCAATTAAATATTCCCCCATTAGACTCTCTACTCTCAATTAAATATTTCCCCACTGCCTAAAAGTACATGAAAAATAATAAAAAATAAAACTTCCAAAGAGACCTGTTAGAGATTTAGAACTTAGGCATACATAAAAAATAATAAACAAATGAGTAGCAAGTGTGAACAGTTCTTCTTTACTTTAAGCTGGTGACCGTAGTGTTTTTATTTTGAAGGGAGCAAAAGCAAGGCTTGGTGTGGGCATATTTTTGACCTTAGACTCACTACTTTAGTGTATGGGGTGAAATAATAACAAATGCTCTAAGTAAAATATAAAATTTACACTGTTGATTAGTTTTTTTTTTTTTTACATATAACAGGTGTACATGCTATAAGCTTCACAAATCAGTCGCAATATAAATTGGATGAGATTAGTTTTTTTTTTTATAGCTGTAATGGCTGGAGTAAACAAATAACTTTTCGAATGTGATATTTGAGTTGGTCCATGTGGCATAAGTCTAGCCAGCCATGGATATGAAAGTGGTTTTATTGAGTAGGTATTGGCCTCAAAATGGATGAAAACATACCCACATTGGATGGGAGCCTACCCCTAGTTTTGAAGTATTACGATCCCGTTCGTTTAAGGGTTTTTAATTTTAGATTCGAATCATTATCCTATTTCTCTTCAATCATTACTTTCTCTCCAAACGAAAAAAGCGTAGTACTAGTTTTATTCATCCGAATCAAGGATATTATTTTAATAGAAAATTAGAGACCGGTCTCGTTTTTTTGGTTCGGTTTGAACTCAATTCTGAATATTATTCTCGAACCTAAATAGGCTCGGTGTCACGACCCAAAACCAAATGGTAGGACCGTAACTGGCCAGTGCACCTCAGGCCTTAAACAATTCTCATCTGTAAAATTCTTCCAAATTATCAAGTTACCAAAATTTATAAAGAGAAGCATGAAAATACATTCAGAGCTGTCTAACGTGAAATCAACGTACATACTCGCCTTGTAGCATTAAAATTACAATATGCTTGACCGATTTCGATACCTAAAACTAGGGTCGCCCAAGCGTAAGACTAGTTATCAGTGCAGCATAATAAATTCCGGAAGTCCGGAGTCGAACCCACAGAGACGGAAAGAATAGCCTAGTGGAAACGGGTTTACTCTTTGCTTGGCTCTTAGGTAGCCACCCCTTGTGCAATTCAGCTGATTTACTAACTAAATGAATGGAATTGATTTACGATGAATTAAAAGGGAGAGTACAGCCGTGGGAACCCAGCGTCTGCAACTAGCCTAACCAATGTTTACCCGGGACACAATTATTCAATTTATTGATTTTAGAATAGGGAAAAGGGTTCCTAATAAATGGCCACCACCTGTCACCAGCTCCCATGCGCATTTGAAATCCGGCGATGCTTGGGTTTTGTTTATTAGAAAGGTTTTCGTATCCCAAAACTGCTTGAAAATTAAATTAATTCATACCCAAGGTAAAAACATTAATTAAACTAGCCACAGAACGCCTTCGTCCCGTGGCTGCACCCTAAGAAACTACTCGCGCATGCTTGAAATAATAGAAAACGAAACCCTAAGATGGTCCATGACCTCTATTGCATGAAACAGAAAATAAAACAGGAGATTATTAAAGAGTACGGAAAGATAAACAACTTTAAGGGCCCGATTGGATGGTGTATATGGTGGGTGTATTACACAATACACCCGGATGAGAGGTGAATACACCGATTGGCATCCATTTTTTCCCCTGTATTAACTAATCCCCGTATTCGTTAATACACCGTTCACAGCCATAAATTATTGCTACCCTCCCAGGTAGCAATAGCTAATCCGGGTGTATACACCTGATTTTTGACCAAAACACCACTCCTCATCCCCCTCCCCCAACGGCTCTCCCTCCCTCTACTTGCTACAGAGAAACAAGAAGAAGAAGAACGACACCAACAACAACAGATCACCACCAGCACCACCACATAAACACATACACACACGAAACATGTATGTATACGTAGAGAGAGATGTACCTGTTCTTAGGGGTGGGTTGTGTACAAATCGGAGAGAGAGACAAGACAACCCACCGATCGGAGAGAGAGACGATCACCAAATTGGGGATGGATTGTGTACAGATCGGAAGAGAGACAATCGGGGGCCGCTCCTCCTCCTCCTAGCCTCCTTCTTCTACACTTCTGTCTGTCTTCTCTCTCTCTCTCTCTCCCCGTATACATGTAATTGGGAAAATGTGAAAGGCAGTCGATATTATCAAAGTTGGAAAAATGGGAAAATTATCAAGTGTAGTTGAAACCAACACAAATAAATGGTGTAGAATGATGAAGAGCAATCCAATGGTCACAAATAATTTTGAAAAACACATGTGTGACCATGTGTATTACAAGTTCCCCGACTTTAAAAAAAAACGAAATTTATATTTTTCAAATTTGTTAAATTATTTAATTGGTTAATGAAGTAAATTATTATAACTTAGAATTGTCGAAAAATAATTAAATATATTAAGTTTTACAATTATATAATTAATGTTAGGCATAATAAAGTTTAGAACTGCACTAGGGCAAAAGAGTCATTTGACAGTTTTTTACATCATATACCCTTCCTTCTAATACATCATCCAAGCCATCTACTTTTTAATCCCCCCTCTATAAATGTCACATCAATGTGGACCCTCCCTTCTTAACTAATACCCCCGACTATTTTATCCCCCCTTCATAAATAATACACCCAAAACTCATACCGCATCCAATCGGGCCCTAATAAATAACAAAAATCAATACGAATTACCGAAGTGCGAAGATCTGAACAAAACTTTAAAACTTGGAAAGAAAAATAACAGAAGCGATATTGGTCTGCTTCCAGCCGTGGGTCGCGAGAGAGATCCGAAGCTATTCCGCGCAGCTTTTCTCCTCCGCCCTTTTGTCCTGTGGTAGCGTGCAAAAAAAACAGATCCCCCGCAAAACCCTTCTTTTTTTCCTTTTTATAAATCACTAGTGGGCCCCATTTATAATAGTTATACTATTGCCATGTAAAACTTGGGCCCACAAGCCAAGTTTTAATTCTCCTATTCAGCCCATAATTGTATACTCTTTTACTCCATAGCCAACCTTACAGTCAATAAGCATTGGGCCCACGCAACAAAATTGCAAATTGTTTTCCAGTAATGCCGTGGACTAATTAGTTCATTCCTAAAACTCCATATGACCTTCAAACGGACCAGCTTCGTGCTTTGCATGAGATTTCGCCACCCGACGTTCATACCTCCGCCTTGACTTCCCATGACGACGTTCAAACCGGCCTCAAGGTCGCAATCCAAACTTGGCGCAAAAGCCACCTTATTTCCTGCGAAACTAACAAAAATATAACAACAAGACAAAGCACGATGTCAAGTGGAAAATGGAATAAACCGCGCCTCTAACGCGCTAAAATGCCCTACTTAGGCGCTAAATATCTACGATATCACGCGCCTATCACATCCCCCAACTTGAGCGTTGCTAGTCCCTAGCTACGAACGAAATGAAAAACAAAAGAAAAAGAAAAATAAACGACTCAAATAGGGATACGAAAGTTATGCAAGGTGTACCTCAAATCAGGCGGACACAAGTACCCGCCTCTTCATTCACTTGCAACTCAAACACATGCATGCTTTGACAAAAACGTGAACTAAATAAACGTCGAAACAAATGCAGAGATGGGCGCCCCCATGAAGTCACAATGTTACACTCGCTCACCGGAACACTCAACATCCCATAAAAAGCGCTTGGCGAATAACGTGGGGCCGAAACAATAGCCACACGTGCCAATCAAAGACAACGCTGCAAAGGAAGAATTAGCACAATATGTACATCACGATTTCACAATGAAAGAAACATCAATATAAAACATGCATACGAGAGAGTAAACAACCTTGCACAAGATCAACTAAGGACTTTTAGGCTTATAATGACCATAGGTTAGAAACGAAAGGGAAACTGCAAATAGGCGGCGACCTATATTAGCGAAAGGTCATCTACCCGGAATGGACGCTGCCTTTCCCCTAACTACCCATTGATCACCCATTTGTGCCAACCAAAACACGTCCGAAGTTCAAAGGACATCCAATAAATACTCAAGATACATTATCCACCGACTCCATAACCCGAAACAAAGATATTAAAGCACCACCATAATAAATTTACCACCGCTTCCAACAAACTTTATGCACTTCCGAAAATTTCGAATACAGTGAACATAATTACCTCTAAAATTGTAACTGGAGAGGTATGTATGGAGCCCTTTTATTCTTTTTTTTATTCTTTTTTTTTTTTGGATTTTGACTTTTTTTCTTTTCTTTTCTTTTTTTTTTGAATGTTTTTGGAGTTTTTTTTTTAATATGCTAGGGCTCCGAAGAAGTAACAAATATATTTCCTTATGCTGCATAGAGTTGCACTCCCCAACTTGCTTTCCAACTGCACACCGGTTTCCTAGGCTAGACTCAGGAACTGACACGGACTGGTTTAAGTTAGGTCAATGGGACTCTTTTTGTGGTCTAATCACAGAAAAATGCCTTGTATCCCTTCCTATGTACGGTATAAACTCTCGCACATGCATGTAAAATATCTATTTGTCGAATTGTGAAACAAAAGCCTACTATTTTCCGCAAGTGCGAGGAGATAAAAACAAAGAAATATGGAAATATTTTCAGGACACACTGTTAAACTACATGGGGGCACCCACTCAACGTCGTTTACAACGCTACTCAATTCACCACAACACATCAAATATATGCATGGACCTAAGTTAAACAGGCACAACAAACCAGCAGAAACTAACATGCTCGCCTAATAGATGCACAACCAACATAACAGTCGTATCCCCATGACGTAAAAATTAAAAATTCACCCTACCCTACAAAATTAAAATAAAACAGTGAACAAATGTACTCAATTAAAATTAAAAAAAAAACAAAGAAAAGAAAATTTGAAAATGTACAAAGTACACCCTTCCCCAACTTAAAGGATGCGATGTCCTCAGAGCAAGAAGACAACAGAAAATAAAGAGAACAAGGGAAAGAGAGTGGACCGACGGGTGGCAGCCTACCACCATGACCTCGGCCGATGTTCGAGGAATTTTCTGTCACAGCTACCGTTCATCATTGGCAAAACTTCCAAAGGTTGCTCCTTCGGCCTGCCTTACGAGGCCACAGCTAGTCACACAAGACCGCGGCGAAGCTTTTTGGACTGACAACCGCCACGCATAGTGGCACCCATGGCTTTGGGCTCCTGAATGCCTCAATCACCCCGTCGGTGAGGTCTAAACTACCAAGGCTGGTGTGGTAGCGCTTCCCCTGCAAAAGATTTATATGCCAACTACCTACTAAGAGCAAATGACATTAGTACTACCCGGCGCGTGTTATCCGGGCTCCCACAAAATACAAAAATAAAAATAGAATGCAAGAAACAAAATAACTCCACCAGACATCCACGCAGTCTCACGTGTCAGACTTTTCTCCCCGGTCCTCCCCCAACTAAGAGTGAGGAACGGGTGGCTATACAAGACCAAAAAGACAAAAGAAAATAAAAGAAAACACACAATTTTGAAATTTTTATCTTTCTATTTTTTTTTGGAATTTCCTGATTTTCTATTTTTTTTTAAATTTTTTTTAAGAGAGAGAGAGAGAGAGAGATAAACATGGATCACGAGCATATATCCTTCCAACAAAAATTATTACCATGATCACACTGCCCCATTTCACACTCAATGTCAAAAATTGAACTCGACCACACCACAGGAAAAGATATTTCGAATAAAGCTTTTGCCGAGTTCTTTTCAGAAACTTACACTCCTCTAACTGTGCATTGTGAATCAAATCGATTTTCAAGATGCTGATGAATTCAATAAAATCAGAATGAGAAAACAAATTATGCACACCAAGAAAATCCACATGTTCAACTCCCACCAATTCATGTTCCGCAATCAAAACCATTCCCTCCCAGTTTGGTTGTTCAACTAATTCCACCTCAATAAAATTCGGCTCCTCACCAATGTGTGACTCACTATCGGCCTTAACCGCCGTGTCGAACTTTTCCCACAAGGAGTCAATACACTCCGAATTCCCAACTAATCCCATCTCAACAACATCTCGCTTCTCAATAGTAGGAGACCAACTCTTGGTCTCATACTTTTCATCTTGCTCGTCCATCAAGGACTGCAAATAATCAATTTCAAGGTCTAACTCTGCTGTAGTGGGATAGATTCCTAATGAATTGTCCTGCATGCGCAAGGACTCAAATGTAGGGGTAGGCTCTAAGATCGGAGATGTGATAGGCTCAAAGATCGGGGACTCAAGGGTAGGAGGCTCAAAGGTAGTAAGCTCCTCAACCTCTTCTAACTCGGAGGGGTTTTCATCACACAAAGGGGGGCAAGCTCCCCGTTCTCTCGACCCACCGTCACTCACAAGGAAAAAGTAGGCAGCCCGAATTAGCAATGGGAAATATATGGGAGGGGGTTCGATTTTCACATTGGACTCAAGGGGGAAACATTGGGCAGCAAGCTCCTCGTTCCCTCCTAACTTGGAAAGTTCCTCCAAACAATCATCAACCCCACCCTCAATGATAAGTGGCTCGACTTCCTTTTTTTTAACATGTAAATCATGGTCCCACCATTCTGAACTTTCGGCCAACTCATCAAAGTACTCCAAATTGTTAGTAGCGGTTGTATCTAAAAATACACCATCCAATATATCATTTACAAGCTTACGCGTTGTAGAATTTAAACCGTTATAGAAAATGGTAACAAGGTGCATCGTTTCACAATTATGATCCCGCCAATTGAGTAAAGTGTGTTCTCTAAACCTCCACCAACAACATGCAAAAGACTCATTATCGAATTGATAAAAATTTTCAAGTTCTTGTAGAAGATTATGAGTTGCATATATGGGAGAAAACTTCCTGTAAAACTCTTCTTCCACATCTTGCCACATAAATATTGAGCCGAGATTCAAAGAATGAAACCAACTCAAAGCATAGTCTTGCAAAGATGATGGAAATATCCTAAGTAGATGCACTCCATCGTTCTTACAAAGCTCCTCAAGTTCTGCAGTATGCAAATATGGGTTCTCGGAACCAAAACCATAGTATTGGGGCAATTTGGGAGGAGTTCGATCATGAGTAAAGTAGTCCGTAGTCGGAAACATATAACTACGCATCGACCTCTTGTCTGCCATCACTCCTACAAAATGACTCAACCCTAAAAACTAAAAAAACAAAAGAAAAGAAAAATAATTTAAAATAAAATGATAAAAACGTGAAAAAGACTCAACCCTAAAAACTAGAAAAGAAAATAAAAGAATTTAAAAAAAATGATTAAACTAGAAAAAATAAAAACAAAAACAAAAAGAACTACCTGATTCCGACTACTTGTTGCCGTCCCCGGCAACGGCGCCAAAAATGCTTGACCGATTTCGGTACCTAAAACTAGGGTCGCCCAAGCGTAGGACTAGTTATCAGTGCAGCATAATAAATTCCGGAAGTCCGGAGTCGAACCCACAGAGACGGAAAGAATAGCCTAGTGGAAACGGGTTTACTCTTTGCTTGGCTCTTAGGTAGCCACCCCTTGTGCAATTCAGTTGATTTACTAACTAAATGAATGGAATTGATTTACGATGAATTAAAAGGGAGAGTACAGCCGTGGGAACCCAGCGTCTGCAACTAGCCTAACCAATGTTTACCCGGGACACAATTATTCAATTTATTGATTTTAGAATAGGGAAAATGGTTCCTAATAAATGCCCACCACCTGTCACCAGCTCCCATGCGCATTTGAAATCCGGCGATGCTTGGGTTTTGTTTATTAGAAAGGTTTTCGTATCCCAAAACTGCTTGAAAATTAAATTAATTCATACCCAAGGTAAAAACATTAATTAAACTAGCCACAGAACGCCTTCGTCCCGTGGCTGCACCCTAAGAAACTACTCGCGCATGCTTGAAATAACAGAAAACGAAACCCTAAGATGGTCCATGACCTCTATTGCATGAAACAGAAAATAAAACAGGAGATTATTAAAGAGTACGGAAAGATAAACAACTTTAATAAATAACAAAAATCAAAACGAATTACCGAAGTGCGAAGATCTGAACAAAACTTTAAAACTTGGAAAGAAAAATAACAGAAGCGATATTGGTCTGCTTCCAGCCGTGGGTCGCGAGAGAGATCCGAAGCTATTCCGCGCAGCTTTTCTCCTCCGCCCTTTTGTCCTGTGATAGCGTGCAAAAAAACAGATCCCCCGCAAAATCCTTCTTTTTTTCCTTTTTATAAATCACTAGTGGGCCCCCTTTATAATAGTTATACTATTGCCGTGTAAAACTTGGGCCCACAAGCCAAGTTTTAATTCTCCTATTCAGCCCATAATTGTATACTCTTTTACTCCATAGCCAACCTTACAGTCAATAAGCATTGGGCCCACGCAACAAAATTGCAAATTGTTTTCCAGTAATGCCGTGGACTAATTAGTTCATTCCTAAAACTCCATATGACCTTCAAACGGACCAGCTTCGTGCTTTGCATGAGATTTAGCCACCCGACGTTCATACCTCCGCCTTGACTTCCCATGACGACGTTCAAACCGGCCTCAAGGCCTCGCAATCCAAACTTGGCGCAAAAGCCACCTTATTTCCTGCGAAACTAACAAAAATATAACAACAAGACAAAGCACGATATCAAGTGAAAAATGGAATAAACCGCGCCTCTAACGCGCTAAAATGCCCTACTTAGGCGCTAAATATCTACGATATCACGCGCCTATCACAATACTATGGCCAATAGTTATGGCGCCTATTAAAAATAGTTATAAATTATTACATGCCAAATAGAATGCTTATTACACAGCAGCAGAACAATCACTAATTGTCAAACCACACAACACCGGTTGCGCCAGTCTTACCCACAACATCCTGAAAGGGTTTCATAAACACAAAACCAATTCAGCGAGTTACGATATACAAAGGTTACAAGTTTATCATGTGATTAATTAATAAAACACAACATTTATCAAATTGTTCCAACAGTTGCAACTTTTCCAATATCCAAAAATGGGATTCCGGTCATCATTCCATTCATTTTACCATCAAACATATCGAAATCCACATCTCTTGAACGGACACCGGTATGTCGCGAGCGACCCGATAAAATCCGAGGAAATGATATCAAGTCCTTAGGGTACCCGGTCGTACCCTACCCCTTATAACACCCATACACTGCCAAATTAACGTCCATGTGTCAGGACCTCAACGTTCAGATGCTTCGATACCATTCATTTCATTTTCCTTTCAATTATACCCATGATCATCATATTTAGCCGAGCAAAAAAAAAATGATCATCATATTTAAACATTATTCTCCAAATCATGCTCCATTCAACATTAAATCCACAAGTTCCATTTTTATTAACAAAAATACGGGATCAAGCATTTTATATACATGCAAAATATATAAAAGACATGTAACCAAAGTATATTCGTAACTCACCTCTGTAGCGTGAACCCAAGCCACTACACATACAAAATCTAATAGCCAATACCAAATCCGTGGAAGAGAGGTGCGGCTCTCAAGGGATGGGTCGCCAGAGGAGGGGTGTGACAGCAGTGGTGGGTTTTCTTTTACTGGAGATACAAAAGAGGTGTTTATAAAAAGAGAGAAAGAGGAAGTGTCCTGATGAGAATTGCTTGAGAACAAGTTGTGGCGAGAGGGGTTTTATAAAACAAAGGAGAAAACATGTTTGAAACAAAGTTAATGGGGGGTGCTCCACAACCTGTTCATTCACAAATACACTAGTTCAATTCTTATCTCTTACCAATTATTTAGTGGACATCATTTAAGGCAGAGCAGTGCTAGTTCACTGAAAATATCAGTTGGAGAAATAATTCAGTCGACAGTGAGGAACTAGTCCCCATCCGGTAGCACTGTCCGGGCTTTGTTTTCAGGAAAATACCAAAAACTAACCATTGGCTAGAAAAATTATTCTAAAGTTAATCGCGGTGACAAAAAGTTTTCTCTCTTTGAAAAATATTGATCATTCGAAATTTCAGGTTATCACACTCGATTACCTACTTGATGACTTTTTTACCCTCGAATATCCAGTTCAAGAGTAAATAAAAATTGAACTTCCCCCCCCCCCCCTCTTGCTCTCTCTTAGGGCCGACCGAGATGCCGATACTTTAGGCCTCCGAAATTTCAAAAAAATGAGGGCCTCATTTTCTAAATAAAATAAAATAAAATCAGATACTATATTATATATATGTTCTTGTTCCTTTACTTAACATAATGTCAATTCTAGTACAAGTGGTCCATGTGAAGTACTTGAAATTAGGATATAAGATTCTTGGTTCAACTCTTACGGACGTTTTCTTTTGACAAAGTTTTTTGTTTTTTTTTTGTTTTTCCTTTCTTTCTTATTTTTCATTTGGATCTAGGAATAAATAATATACAGCTCTTGCACCTTTTGCATTTTAAATTAGTTATATTTTAGTAGTTGTAGGTATTGCTCAAGACCAACAGGTTCAAATCTTTTACACACTATTAATGTTTTGATAAGTTTTTTTTTCTTTTGTTTGTTTAATTTTATTTTTAACTTTTAATATCAAATTCACAAAATAAGCCACTTTTGTTTATAAATAAATCAAATAATTTATTCTCATTCATCAAACTTTGATAAAAAAAAAGTTTAAAATAGATAATTCTATTATTGTTCAAGATAGTATTCATACAATTAAGGTTAATGACATGAATAGTCAGAGAAAACACAACGTATGAGCGATACTTTTGATTCATTTTTTTTCTAGGTATAAATTGTTATAAAATTTATTTTAGATAAATTACGAAACTAAAAGTTTAATCTTTTAACCTTAGATTAGACAATTACATTGATTTTTTTTGTTAAAAATGGAGGGCCTCATTTTTACAATTCGCTTTAGGCCTCTCAAATCTCAGGGCCGACCTTGCTCTCTCTAAACCACTATCGGCAACACTACTAACACCTTTCTCTATATCTCCCCCAACACCGATGGAGAAGCTTCGACCACTGCCGTTGCCGCCTCCTCTCCGACAATGTCGCCGCCACGCCGCCATCGCCACGTCTGGTTCTTCTCTACCACATCACCTGCGGAGGTGGGCGAGACCATGATCGCAGCTCTCCGAGTCAAGATCTGAATTCGCTGCCACCCTCAATGGTGACTATGATGATTTGAATCTCCCGCTGATCGCGATGGCCAGAGTTTTGAAAGCATCGCCAGCATCGGGAGACTCGATTTCGATAAGTAATCAAATCTTAATTTGAGTCGATTTTTTGAAGAAATTAATGGAGAGTCTCGTCGTGGGTGGGCCGGAAGTATTACGTCGGGATTTTGTCGAGATCAGTTGGAGCCTGGGTGTGAGATTCTGATGCATAAAAGATTTTTCTTTTCTTTTTTCCTTCTGTTTTTTGTGATGGCAAAGTATATATAAGTGGATTTTAGAAATTGGAATATCTTTTTGTGATGGTAAAGTTATTTTGGCGTGGAGTGAGGCAATATGAACTGTGTATTTTCGGTCATGTGAACTGTGTGGTGGGCTATCTGAACTATATTTGATTTTGATTTTATTTTTGTTCAATTGTTATTCGTGTGTGTATTTTCTTTGAGAATTGTGTATTTTCTTACTAGAACTATGTATTTTCTACTAGAACTGTGTATTTTTCTATGAGAATTAGTTCACATAGCCAGTTCACAAAGTTCAGTTTTCATAATCAATTCACAAAGTTAGTTGTCTATGAGAACAGTCAATTCTCATAGAACTAACAATGAGAATTGACAGTTCAAATAGTTAATTTTCATAACTCAGTTCACATAGCCTATAGAGAACTGAGCAGTTCTCATAGAATTGATTATGAGACTTGACAGTTAAAAATTCAATTGTAAATCAATTTATTTCCTATGTGAACTATTACTTTTTTTACTTTGATTACTTTTTTAAGATATGGCGGTGATAACATTTATAACTATTTTTGATTTTGATTACCTTTTTGTTTTTGTTCAATTTTTATTCGTGTGTGTATCTTCTATGAGAATTGTATATTTTTCTATAAGAACTGTGTATTATTTATGAGAACTGCATATTTTATTTTTTATTAGAACTGTGTATTGTTTATGAGAACTGTCTATTAGAACTGTGTATTTTCTATGAAAATTATGTATTTTTTATGAAAATTGTGTATTTTAACGTGTGGTACGACTATATGAACTGTGTATTTTTTTAATTCACATTGCCAGTTTACATAGTCTAGTTCTCATAACTAGTTCACAAAGTTAGTTCTCTATGAGAACAATCACTTCTCATAACCAATGCTCATAGAACTGACTATGAGAATTGACAGTTCACATAGTCAATTCTTATAGCTCAGTTCACATAGTCAGTTCTTATAGCCAGTTCACATAGCCAATGGTACTTTTTTCAGAAATAATATGATTCAGGAATTGATTCTAAAAATATAGCTCTCATAATCTCAGTTCTCATAGCCACAATTCAGGGATATTTTTGTCCAAAATAATATGTTAATTCGGGCTATGCGAACTGGCGGAGATACTTTTGTCTGAAATATTATGTTAACTGGCTATGAGAATTGGCAGTTCTCATAACCAATGGTATTTTTATCCGAAATAATTTGGATCGGGAGTTAATTCTCAAAGTGTAAATTTTACTAAAAATGGACATGTACCACAAAAAGTTAAAAAGAATGGACAAAATAGTAAAAATGCATGAAAAGTCAAGAAAAAAATTGAAATAAACAAGAAATATTTTTGTCAGGACGAATTAAATCCGAACCTACTTTTTGGGGCCAGCCTAAAAATTCCCCTTATTTTAACTCTAATCCCGCAACGTCAATTAGGGGTGGCAAATTGAACCCAGACCCATTAAGAAATCCAAACCCATCTATCAAAAAATAGACCCAACCCAACCCATTTATTAGCTGGGTCAGAATGGGTCAAACCCATCTAACCCATTTATTAATTGGGCTTAACTGGATTTTAATTGGGTCAACTTAAATGTCCCAATAAGTCAGGAGTATAACCCAACTAAAAAACCCCCATTTACCAGATATTCTTCTCAGATCCTCTCAAGTCACGACCTCCCTCGATTCTTCTCGCTCTTCTCGAGTCGCGACCGCCCAAGATTGGGTTTCAGGTTCTCTCTCTCTTTCTCTCTCTCATTCATCTAGGTTTCTGAACGAGACCCTAATCTCTATCGAAACCCTAGACAGCCATATACAGTTTGAGTTCATGTGTTTTTTTGCTTTTGTTAATTAGTTGGTTCATCATGCATATTTATTAATTAACCAGTTTATCACTTCATATACCATCTTGCGATTATCACTGGCTATTCACTTTGATCAGTTTTTCTTTATAGATGTCTTCTGCTTCTTATTTATCATGACTTGAGATCGATCTAATCAGTTAATTTCGGCCACTAGCTTGGAACCGACTAATTGGATCTCTATCTCTTGGTTATCGACTCTAATATACATCCTCTTCTTCTTTTCCCTTGTTAAGAGATCCGAGATTATTAATTAGGTACCAATATGCCCGAATTAGAAAGGATATTTAAGTAATTAGTCCATTTAGCACTAAAATCCTACTAGTCTAAGCTGGTTTTGGGCCCGAGTAAAACCTTAATTAGGAAATCTTCTACTCGTTCATTACTTAATTCATACTTTACCAGTAAACTACGTTTGAAAGAATTGACAAGATATTAGTTTGGGTCTGTTCTTTTCTTCAATTTGGGTATGTTCTTCTCTGCAAAAAGAATTGACAAAGTATTATTGTTGTTTGAATTTTATCTCCATGGGCTAATCCTGAAACTATTTTTTGCATGAACAATTTGAAAAGGTGCGATGGAGGAAGAATTGGGAGAATTTGAAGATTTTGAAGTGGTTGATGAGTCTGCTTCAAGTGCTACGAGATTTAGATGCACGACATCTTCAGTGTGGACAGAATTTGATAAATACAAGGATGGTTCTGGGAAAGAAAGGGCAAAGTGTAAAAGATGTGATAGCAACTATCTTGCAGGTGAGTGCGGCACTAGTAATTTAATCCGTCACTTGAAAAAAATGCATAAAGACGATGACACTTTGTTCGATAATCAACCGTTGAATCAGGAAATTTATAGGAAACTGCTTGCAAAGGCCATTGTTGACCATAATTATTCCTTTTCATTCGTAGAACATGCAAGCAATAGAAGGCTTCATGCTTATTTGAATAGGGATGTCAAATTCATTTCAAGAAACACTGCGAAATCAATTGTGGGGAAGATATACCAGAGAGAAAAAGAAACTCTTAAACATGCTTTAGAGTTAATCCCGAGTAAGATTTGTCTCACCTCCGATTTATGGTCTTCACTCACATCTGATGAATATATGGTTTTGACCGCACACTATGTGGATGAAAATTGGGTTTTGCAAAAGAAGATTTTGAGCTTTTCTAATGTGCCACCACTGCGTAATGGTGCCATTTTAGCTGACAGATTGATTAGTTTGCTGAAAGAATGGGGTATTGAGAAAAAAATATTTACCATTACTTTGGACAATGCTTCTTATAATGACACGATGATTGCTAACTTAAAGAAGCACCCTTCTTTTGGGCCTTGTCTACCTTGTAACGGTAATTTCTTTCGTGTGCGTTGTGGAGCACACATCTTGAATCTGATTGTTCAGGACGGCTTGAAAGTTATAGATAAAGTTGTGCATAACATACGTGAAAGTGTTAAATATGTACGAGGTTCCGATGCTAGAAAGTTGAGGTTTGTTGAATGTCTTCGAGAACTTCCTTTCACAACCAGCAAGAAAGTTTGTCAAGATATGCCAACGAGATGGAATTCAACCTACACGATGCTTGAGGCTAGTCTTAAGCATCGATCTGCCTTTCTCCACTTGAGCATGATTGATCCATACTATAATACTTGTCCTTTGGAGGAAGAATGGAATATGGCAGAGAAAATAGCAAGGTTTTTGGAGCCCTTTTTTCATATCACTACTCTCTTTTCGGGCTCTTATTACCCTACTGCAAACTTATACTTCCATAGTGTGTGGAGAATTCAAGTGCGCATTTTGAAAGAATTAGAAAGTGAGGATCAAGTAATTCAAGCAATGGCGAAAGTTATGAAAGAAAAATTTGATAAATACTGGGATTGTTATAGTGTTGTGTTGTCGTTTGCTATCATTTTAGATCCCCGTACAAGTTACAATTTGTTGAGTTTGGTTATGAAAGGCTCTATGGCAATGATGCGGTTAGTAGGGTGAAGATTTTTCGTGACAAATTGTATGTCATTTTTAAAGGATATTTGCAGCACTCTACTGGAAATTCAAGCACAATGGCACAAAGGCCATCTTGTGGAACACCTGATTGTGATACTATAAATGATCTTGAGGGTTTTGATACATTTACAAGCCGACTTGTAGGTCCAAGTACAAGAAAGTCACAATTAGATATTTACTTGGAAGAGAGCAGACTTAACCATAGGGAACATGAGAACTTGAATGTCCTTGGATTTTGGAAAGAACAGTGTCATCGTTTCCCAGAACTTTCCCTGATGGCTCGTGATATACTGAGCATGCCTATTACTACAGTGGCATCTGAATCGGCATTTAGTATAGGCGGTCGCATACTTGGTAAGTATCGAAGTTCTCTTTTACCACAAAATGCCGAGGCTTTACTATGTTCCCGTGATTGGTTATTTGGAGTACCAGGTAAATCTCTCACTTAGTTTCTTGTGTTCGTCCAATTTTTTAAGTAATTGCATATTGAACTCTATTCTTGTTTGTTGCTTCCTTCCTAGATGCACAAGATGAAGACGAACGCTTGGTGGAGGATCTTGAGAGCTTATGCATTTCTCAATCGGATGCACACATGGATGATGAGTAAAGAGGAGCTGATTAGAGAGGAACACAATTAAGTTACTTAAGCCAAAATCTTGAGGCTAAGAGGGTTATTGATGGATCTCAGAGTGAAGATTGATGGATCTCAGTTTAATCCTGATACAAATGTAGCAGTTTTGAGAATATACATGCTTTGCTATCTCTGAGTAGATTATGTAGGCATGGCATGTAAATTGACTTGCTGGTTTAAACAATTTTTTTATTGGTTTGCTGGAAAGTTTTGTTGCTTTGTTTATTAGTAGAGAATATTGTAATTTGGCCCTCCGATTTGGATGATTGGTGGTTTTACCTGATTTTCATGAACAATTCCAACAACATGATGATCTAATTGGACCAAAGTGAAGCTCTATGTAGTGCTAGTGAGGCCAACACGCATCAGAATTTTAGAGATGCAATGGAAAATTAGTCTATGGAAGGAAGCCAACACGCATCAGAATTTTTTACCTATGATTCTACTACTTTCTGTTACAATGACTGATACTGTTCCATATCATGGCTAATTTTGAACCTCTGATTCTGCTATTTTCTGTTGCATTGGCTGGTAATTAAGTGTACAGGGTAATTTGGTAATTTTAGTGTACATGAATATTTTAGTCATTTAAATTTTTAGGGGTAATATGGTCATTTTAGTATACATTGGTATTCTAGTCATTTTAAATTTTAGTATATATGTAATTGGATTAATGGGCGGGTCGGGTTGGGTTCTAAATAAATGGGTTGGGTTGGGTATGGGTAATTAGACTCATAATTAAAGGGTCTAAATGGGTCAATGACCCATTAAAGACCCAACCCATTAACAACTTACCCAATTTGACCTAAACCCGCCCGTTTGCCACCCCTTACATCAATCCAATCCCGCTCGACTTTAACCAAGCCCCATCTTGATTGGGCTTGGGCCTAGGATTAACGGCCCAAAACTTCCCCCATAGCCGTCATTTTCCCGAGCTACATGCCTGCCATATGTGGCTGTGTATATAGCAAATTAGAGGCCGGGTCCTGGTTTTTAGGCACGGTCTGATCCCAACCCTGAATATTATTTCCAAACCTATTTAGGCTCGGATATGTTATCTCATGACTTTTTTACCCTTTTTATTCCGCATCGTCAACTCCATCTCGTCATTCTTCCCTTCTCTCTACAGACGATAAACCCCTCTCTCTTTCTCTCTCTCTCTCTCTCTCTTGTTTCCACGTTTCCCATCGAGATCCATTATCAGCTTCGTCTCAAAGGTGCGTCGATTATGAGGTTGTCGTTCCACCAGTACTTGCCCAGCATGCCGTGGTCGGCGGCGGATTCCATTTCAATTCGAGAAGAAAATCTTCATTTACTCCGACGAGATTTCCGACCAACATAGCCAGGAGGAATAGCTCTACGAAGACTAGAGCCTGAGCCCCGACGTAAGTGAGTCGCTGTTCAGCTCGTTTTCCTTTTCCCCCGTCGCCGCTACCCGTCCGATTTTTACAAGTTATTGCTTTCCGCCGCCCCGGTGTTCTTCAAGTATAAAGGAAACATAAAATTATTTTGTCCAGACTGCCACAATTATTTCATCGGCAATATTTCTCAAGTTCACAAATTGCTCGTTTTTGTCGGCATTAAAGATGCCACAATTTCCTAAGTTTGATTTCTATTCTGTTCATTCAGATTTATGTAGGAGTAATAATGTTGTGCTTGCTTAGCATAAAAAAATTGACTATGAAAACTGACAGTTCTCATAGAACTGGCTATGAGAATTGACAGTTTACATGGTCAGTTTTCATAGAATTGACTATGAGAGTTGCCAGTTCACATAACCAGTTTTCATATTTTAATTCACATAACCAGTTCTCGTAGAGCTGACTATGAATTATAACGGTTTTCTCTCTCTCGGATCCATTTCCATTCCATCAATTGTTACGCTTTTCTTGAATATTAAGTGAAATCACATCTACCTCTTGGATTTGTGTTTCATTATTATTATTGTTCGTTCAATTTTTGTTTGTATGTGTATTTTTTTTATGAGAACTGTGTATATTTCATGAGAACAATGTATTTTTCGATGAGAACAATGTATTTTTTATGAGAATTGTCTATGAGAATTGCGTCTTTTCCATGAGAATTGTGTATTTTTCTGTGAGAATTTTGTATTTTTCTATGAGAACTGTTTACTTTCTATAGAAAAATACGAATTTGTTCAATTTTTTGGTACTTTGAAAAATTGTTTAATTTTTGTTCGTGTGTATTTTCTATAAGAACTGTGTTTTTTCTTATGAGATCTGTGTATTTGTCTATAAGAACTGTGTATTTTTTATGAGAATTGTATATTTTTTGCAAGAACTGTCTATGAGAACTGTGTATTTTATATGAGAACATTGTATTTTTCTATGAGAACTGTGTATTATACATGAGAACTGTCTATGAAAACTGTGTATTTTCTACGGAAACATTAAACTAGCCAAAAAAAAAAAAAAAGAAGGTTCGACTAAGATATTTTAACCTTTTTTGTTACTTAATTTAACATTTATGTTAGTTAAGTAGTGGATTTTGTGGACTATCATAAAAAAAAGTAGTGGATTTTGTGAGTTTAGGTGAATTATGCATTTTTAGTCTGTGTTAGGCTTATGTGAACTGACTATATTTTTGTATATTTTTTTTATGAGAATTATGTATTTTAGATGAGAACTGTGTATTGTCTATGAGAACTGTGTATTTTTTATGAGAATTACGTATTTTCTATGAGAAGTGTGTATTTTAGTGTGTAGTAAGAATATATAAACTGTGTATTTTTCAGTTCATATAGTCAGTTCACATAGTCCAATTCTCATAACAAGTTCACAAAGTTAGTTCTCATAGAGAACTGAGCAGTTCTTTTATGAGACTTGGCAGTTAAAAATTCAATTCTAAATCAATTTATTTCCTATGTGAACTATTACTTTTTTACTTTGATTACTTTTTTAAGATATGGTGGTGAGAACATTTATAACTATATTTGATTTTGATTACCTTTTCATTTTTTTCAATTTTTGCTCGTGTGTGTTTTTTCTATGAGAACAGTGTATTTTTCTATGAGAGCTGTGTGCTGATAATGAGAACTGTCTATCAGAATTATGTATTTTTCTATGAGACATGCATATTTTGTATGAGAATTGTCTATGAGAACTGTATATTTTTGTTTGAGAATTGTCTATGATAACTGTGTATTTTGTATGAGAACTGTATATTTTTAATGAGAACTTCGTATGGACCATGAGGACTATCTATTGGACCGTATATTTTCTATGAGAACTGTGTATTTTAATGTGTGGTGAGACTATGTGAACTGTTTATTTTCCAGTTCATATAGCCTCATTCTCATAGCCAGTTCTCTATGAGAATAGTCAGTTCTCATAGTTAATTCTCATAAAACTTACTATTAGAATTGACTATGAGAATTGACAATTCACATAGCCAGCTGTCAAAACTCAGTTCACATAACCAGTTTTCTATGAGAACTGAGCAGTTTTCATGGAACTGACTATGAAAATTGGCAACTCTCGTAGCCTACATAGCCAACGGTATTTCTGTCTGAAACAAACATGGGTCGCATAGCCCGAAATAAATATGGGTCATGTAGCCAGTTCTATGAGAACTGGGTATTTTTGTATGAGAACTGTATATTTTTCAATGAGAATTGTTTATGAGAACTGTATATTTTTGTATAAGAACTGTGTATTTTTCAATAAGAACTTTGTATGGTCCATGATTACTATCTATTGGACCGTGTATTTTTTATGAGAAATATTTATTTTCGATGAGAACTGTGTTTTTAGTATGTGGTGAGATTATGTGAACTGTTTATTTTTCAATTTACATAGCCCATTCTCATAGTCAGTTCTCAGAAAACTTACCATTATAATTGATTATGAGAATTGTCAGTTCACATAGCCAACTCTCATAATTCAGTTTATATAGCCAATTTTCTATGAGAATTCAATGGTTCTCATAGAATTGACTATGAGAATTGACAATTCTCATAGCCTACATAGCCAATGGTATTTGTGTTCGAAATAAATATGGGTCATATAGCCAGTTTTTTATGAAAGCTAAGCAGTCCTCATAGAACTGATTATGAGAATTGACAATTCTCAATAGCCCACATATCTAAGGGTATTTTTATCCGAAATAATATGGGTCAGGAATTAATTCTAAAAATATAAATTTTATTGAAAATAGATATGTACACAAAAAGTTAAGAAGAATAGGCAAAATAGAAAAATTGCATGAAAAGTCAAGAAAAAAGACTGAAGAAAAAAAAAATATTTTTGTCAGGATTATTTAAAATCCAAACCAAGAAAACGGGGCCGGCCTCTAAATTCCCCCGGTGTATATGCAACTATGCAAGTGACTCCAGTTTTAGAAAATTTCCAACCTTTAAAGTGGCTACGAGCCTTTGTAGGCAACACACAAAATTTATCTCTGTTCCCTAATTTTTACGTATAAATTAACCATTACTATTTCTGTTCTGAAACGATTATTAGGGCTGTAAAACGTGAACTTGTAAATAGTTCAAAAATTTTCACAAGTTGCTAGATATCAACGAGTTCCTTTAATTGAAAGTAAATTTTTTTTTTCTTTCAAAAAACGAGTTCCTTTAATTTATGATTTTTTTTTTTAAATTTTAGTTTTATGGTCTGGACAGTTCTTTAGAATGAAGGCAGTAGTAAGCATCATTAAAGTTGTTCGAGTTTGAAAAACAGAGTTATAGCTTTTTTCTAGTGTCTATCCTCGTATGCAATAATTACAAGACTATTAACAGTAAATTCTTTCAGGTGTACGTTTTTTTGTTATGGTACCGACTATTGTTTATTAAGTTTCAGGAATTTTCCGTGAAAGGTTTGTTTTTGGCTTAAGAACTTTAGACAAGTTTTTGCTGAATGAATTTTTTAGCTGATGTATGTGAATAGAATAAATTATCTCAAAATTCATATTTGTGCATACTTTAAGTCAGTTTAGTGCGTTTAGTCCATTTACCCAGTTCCGCATTCTAAAATAAGTACTTACAAAATAAAGACCTATTTTTAAGCTTAAAAATAATAGGTTTAAGAAGATAATTTCTCAATTTTTTTTATAGGGTTTGATGAGATCTATCAAATAATATCCATATTACATATTTTTTAGAAAATAATAACCTATAACGTGTTTTAATAATTAATACCCGCTAAGAACATTTTTAGTATTAACAAATGTTTTTAGCTTGTGCTTGGTCGTCATTTTCCCCATATTTTTAACATTTGCCACCTTGTCGAAAGCCCACAGCCCGCTAGCTCACTCACCATTTTGATTGGCCCAAGTCCGTTGGGAAAGGCTTGGCCTTCACTTTTTGGGACCAGGTCCAGCCTGCTCAATCAGCGGAAAATAATTCAGAAAATTACCAGCCGGTCCAATTTTTTGACTTCTAATTCCCATTAAGGATGCAAGTGCTGTTTAATTACGTGCAAGGATAAACAGAAGTTAAAGTTACCATTTTACCCTTATTTCCTTTATTTTAGCGCGTTTGATCTCATTCATCAGAGGTCTGTCACCACATTTCTTTCTCTCTTTCTTCCCCTCGAATTCCTCTCTCTGTAACTACATCCATGGCCGACGCCACCACTGAGCAACCCTCGACCCTGTTGACTAAATCCTCGACCAAGACGACGCCGCACATTACCCACCCACGGAGAGAGCCCTTCGAGCACGGCCTCCTCCCCCATACCAAAGCTCATCTTCCCCGATCCCACCCAGACCCTACTATCCCTCAAGCAAACCCTATTCGACCGAGTCGACTCGTTCGCCTTGTCCGAGGCCCTCCAGATCCCACCCGACCACGCGCAGCTCATCGTCGACACTATCGCCGTCGTCCATTACTCCGATTGCGATATCGAGGCGGGCAGCGGAGTCGATGTGTGTGTTTTGATTCTGTTTTTGTATGTTCAGTAGTATAAGAGGTTGCTGCCGAGGACGGACAAGGACTCGGCTGCGATGGCAGATATGTGGCCGTCAACGTCGTTGTTCGAATTAGATTTTTGGTATGTGAATTTCACTTGCTAGCTGTAAACCATTTTTTGGAAACGTAGATTTTTATTCGCATCTTTAACATGGAGGAGGGATGGAATCATCGAATTAGAAGCATCGATCATCAATTACTGGAACTGAAAACGTAGACGAGAATATCACGTACGTACATAGTACTTGGTTTTTTTTGTTGTTGAACGGAGTACGTGGTTTTATTTGTTTTGGAAGAAGAAGATGAGGATGGTTTGGGTGGGATAGGCGATGACGGTAATGGTATGTTAGGGCTTGAATATCGGTTCAAACAGTATTTGTGTTTGAATACTGAGAATTTGTGTTTGACTGAGAATTTCACACTGTGAAATTGAGAATTTCATACTGAATTGAGAATTTTACACTGTGAAATTGAGAATTGCTTACTGAATTGAGAATTTCTCACTGTGAAATTGTTCGAGATTAAGAATTTCACACTATGAAATTGTTTGAAATTAAGAATTTTACACTGTGAAGTTGTGTGAAATTGAGAATTGCACACTGAATTGAGAATTTCTCATTGTGAAATTGTTTGAAATTAAGAATTTCTCACTGTAACTAGTGTAGACTGTCATCTGCACTAGTTACATTGTGAATCATAAATTACCTCCTATCCCTCTTTGGACTTGGAAAATTGATGAAATTAAAATTAATTCACAATCACGCACATTATATGGTTTCTTTCGTGTTCTTATCTGTAAAGGACTTTATATCTGCTTTTTTCCTCTGCTTACTTTCACTTGGGGAACTGATGCGTGATGAGTTTCCTTAGAGACTATTTCTCTTTTCTTTTTCTTTTTTTTGATCCGCAGAGACTATTGCTCTTGACTTGAGCCTTTTCTTATTTTGATTATCATTGCAGGCTTACATTGGAAACTACCCTTAAACTTCGCGGTGGACCCTCAATTGTTTTTGCCCATTCATTGGGCAACAATGTCTTCCGCTACTTCTTGGAGTGGTTGAAACTGGAAATAGCACCCAAAAAATATGTCCAGTTGCTAGATGATCACATTCATGCATATTTTGCTGTTGGTATGGTGCACTACGTTAGAACTAGTGTTACTTTTTTGTACAGACAAATCTAGGCATGCATTTTTTTGAACTTGTTAATTTTTTTTGATATCAGGATCCCCTAATCTTGGTTCAGCTGAGACCACAAAAGTAACACTTTCTGGAAGCACATTTGGCCTTCCCATATCTGAGGTGCCATTATTTCTCTGTGACTTGTTTGCGGTTGTGTCTTTTTTTCCTCGACCATTCCGGCCGCCCCTTCCCCTTTATCTCCACTCATCTCTCTTTCTTTTTTGTTCATTAGTGTTGCATTTGGGTTTTCTTTTATATCCATGTTAGGTAGAAAACGTTGCATGACACATCTTTCTCCTGCTTCTTTTGCTCGAAGCATAAATCTATGTATTATTATGAAACTTACTGGATTATCACATGTCCCTATCACAACTCTGCTGAAGTCTCTTGTGATGTTGTTTGTGGCATACCCCTATGGGTAGGTGAAATTGTTTAATACACCACCCACGGCCGTAAATTCACAATTTCACACACCCCTGTGAAATTCACATACCCCCAATGATATGTGAAATTGTTTTAAAACACCTTGCAGTAGTAAATTCTCGCAATTCCACACACTGTGAAATTCACATACCACTGTGGGTATGTGAAATTGTTTAAAACACCACCCACGCCATAAATTTACAATTTCACACACTGAAATTCACATACCACTGTGGGTATGTGAAATTGTTTCAAACACCACCCACAACAAATTCAAAAATTCACACCCCTGTGAAATTACATACCCACATGGGTATGTGAAATTGTTTAAAACACCACCCACCGTAGTAAATTCACAATTTCACCCACCGAAATTCATACACCTCAAATACCCACAGAGGTATGTGAAATTGTTTAAAACACCACGCACGGCCATAAATTCACAATTTCACACACTCGTGAAATTTACATACCTCATGGGTATGTGAAATTGCTTAAAACACCACCCACGGCCATAAATTCACAATTTCACACACTCTGTGAAATTCATACCACAGGGGTATGTGAAATTATTTAAAACACCACTTCACTTAATCAGAATTCAAAAATTACACTGTGAAGTGATACCCTATGGGTATGTGGAAATTGTTTAAAACACCACCCACGGATCAGTAAATTCACAATTTCACACACCCTGTGAAATTCACATACTCCTGTGGGTAGGTGAAATTGTTTAAAACACCACCCACTAACAGTAAATTCACAATTTCACACCACTGTGAAATGCATACCCCTGAGGGTATGTGAAATTGTTTAAACACCACCCACGACATAATAAAATTCAAAATTCACACCCCTGTGAAATTCGCAGATTCACATGGGTATGTGAAATTGTTTAAAACACCACCCCTGGTTATGAATTCACAATTTCACACACCTCTGTGAAATTCACATACCCCAGTGGGTATGTGAAATTGTTTCAAACACCACCCATGCCATAAATTCACAATTTCACACACCACTGGTATGTGAAATTGTTTAAAACACTACTGCGGTCGTAAATTCACAATTTCACACACCCTGTGAAATTCACATACCCGTTGGTATGTGAAATTGTTTAAAACACCACCCACGATTTGAATTCAAAAATTCACACACCCTTGTGAAATTCGCATACTACTGTGGGTATATTAAATTGTTTAAAACACCACCCACTGGACAGTAAATTCACAATTTCACACCTGTGAAATTCGCATACCCTCGTGGGTATGTGAAATTGTTTCAAACACCACCCACTGACCATAAATTCACAATTTCACACCACTGTGGGTATGTGAAATTGTTTAAAACACTACCCACGCCATAAATTCACAATTTCACACACCTTTGTGAAACACCACCCGTGGGTATGTGAAATTGTTTCAAATACCACTTGCGGGTATGTGAAATTGTTTAAAAGACCACACACCTCTGTGAAATTCACAATTTCACACACCCTTGTGAAATTCATACCCCTGTAGGTATGTGAAATTGTTTAAAACACCACTCACAGTTGTAAATTCATTAATTCACATACCCCTGTCAAATTTTGGTACTCTTTTTTGCACTCCTTTAATTTAGTAATTTTTATCCACTCCTTTTTTGTTCTTGAAATTATATCATTGCCCTTTCACTTGCTCATTTTTTCATACATGAAAGGCATTGTTGTAAGTTGTAAGTTCGCATGAATGAAGACAAAGAAAGGAGTGCAAACGGTAAAAAAGGGAGTTTGAAAATCGACTCTTTGTTTTTCATACACCAACCACGACTGTAAATTCAAAAATTCACACACCTTTGTGAAATTCACAATTTCACACACCCTTGTGAAATTCACATACCCACAGGGGCATGTGAAATTGTTTAAAACACCACCCACGGCCGTAAATTCAAAATTTCACACACCCTTGTGAAATTCACATACCCCTGTGAAATTCACATACCCCTGTGGGTATGTGAAATTGTTTAAAACACCACGCACGGCCGTAAATTCACAATTTCACACACCCCTGTGAAATTTACATACCTCTGTGGGTATGTGAAATTGCTTAAAACACCACCCACGGCCATAAATTCACAATTTCACACACCCCTGTGAAATTCACATACCCACAGGGGTATGTGAAATTGTTTAAAACACCACCCACGACTGTAAATTCAAAAATTCACACCCCCCTGTGAAATTCGCATACCCCTATGGGTATGTGAAATTGTTTAAAACACCACCCACGACCGTAAATTCACAATTTCACACACCCCTGTGAAATACCCCTGAGGGTATGTGAAATTGTTTAAAACACCACCCACATTGTAAATTCAAAAATTCACACCCCCTTGTGATCGCATACCCCTATGGGTATGTGAAATTGTTTAAAACACCACGCACGGCCATAAATTCACAATCACACCCCTGTGAAATTCACATACTCACAGGGGGTATGTGAAATTGTTTCAAACACCACCCTGACCATAAATTCACAATTTCACACACCCCTGTGGGTATGTGAAATTGTTTAAAACACCACCCACTTGCCATAAATTCACAATTTCACACACCCGTAAAAATTCACATGCCCACAGGGATATGTGAAATTGTTTAAAACACTACCCACAATTGTAAATTCAAAAATTCACACACCCCTGTGAAATCTACTGTGGGTATATTAAATTGTTTAAAACACCACCCACTACAGAATTCACAATTTCACACACCCCTTTGAAATTCACTCTGGGTATGTGAAATTGTTTCAAACACCACCCACGATAAATTCACAATTTCACACACTGTGGGTATGTGAAATTGTTTAAAACACTACTACGGCCATAAATTCACAATTTCACACACCCTGTGAAATTCGATACCCCTGTGGGTTTGTGAAATTGTTTCAAACCCCACCCACGGCTATAAATTCAATTTTCACACACCCCAGTCACATACCCCTGTGGGTATGTGAAATTGTTTAAAACACCATCCACGGCCGTAAATTCACAATTTCACACACCCCTGTGAAATTCACATACCCCTGTGGGTATGTGAAATTGTTTAAAACCCCATCCACGGCCGTAAATTCATAATTTCACACACCCCTGTGAAATTCACATACCCCTGTGGGTATGTGAAATTGTTAAAAACAGCACCCACGGCCATAAATTCACAATTTCACACACCCCTGTGAAATTCACATGCCCACCGGGGTATGTAAAATTGTTTAAAACACCACTCACGGTTGTAAATTCATTAATTCACATACCCCTGTCAAATTTTGGTACTCTTTTTTGCACTCCTTTAATTTTGTAATTTATATCCACTCCCTTTTTGTTCTTGAAATTATATCATTGCCCTTTCACTTGCTCATTTTTTCATACATGAGAAAGGCATTGTTGTAAGTTGTAAGTTCGCATGAATGAAGACAAAGAAAGGAGTGCAAACGGTAAAAAAGGGATTCATTGCTTTCATACACCACCCACGTAAATTCAAAAATTCAAACACCTTAGTGAAATTCACAATTTCACACACCCTTGTGAAATTCACATACCCACAGAGGTATGTGAAATTGTTTAAAACACCACCACGGGACAGTAAATTCACAATTTCACACATCCTTGTGAAATTCGCATACCCCAATGGGTATGTGAAATTGTTTAAAACACCACGCACGGGCTATGAATTCACAATTTCACACACCCTGTGAAATTCACAACCCCAGTGGGTATGTGAAATTGTTTAAAACCCCCACAGCCATAAATTCACAATTTCACACACCCTGTGAAATTCACATACCCACTGGGGTATGTGAAATTGTTTAAAAAACCACCCACGGCCATAAATTCATAAATTCACACTCGTGAAATTCGTGATACCCTATGGGTATGTGAAATTGTTTAAAACACTACCCACGAACAGTAAATTCACAATTTCACACACCCTGTGAAATTCACATACTCGTGGGTATGTGAAATTATTTCAAACACCACCCACATGGCCATAAATTCACAATTTCACACACCATGTGGGTATGTGAAATTGTTTAAACACCACCCACGGTCATAAATTCACAATTTCACACACTCTGTGAAATCACCTGTGGGTATGTGAAATTGTTTCAAACACCACCCATGACCATAAATTCACAATTTCACACACCACTGTGGGTATGTGAAATTGTTTAAAACACCACCCACGGCCATAAATTCACAATTTCACACACCCGTAATTCATACCCCTGAGGGTATGTGAAATTGTTTAAAACACCACCCACCAGTAACTTAAAAATTCACACACCCTGTGAAATTCACATACTACTGTGGGTATATTAAATTGTTTAAAACACCACTCACGGCCAGTAAATTCACAATTTCACACACCTTTGTGAATTCGCATACTCCTGTGGGTATGTGAAATTGTTTCAAACACCACCCACATCTATAAATTCACAATTTCACACACCTGTGAAATTCACATACCCAGGGTATGTGAAATTGTTTAAAACACCACCCACGATTAAATTCAAAAATTCACACCCCTGTGAAATTCGCATACCGTTGGTATGTGAAATTGTTTAAAACACCACGCCCGCTGTAAATTCACAATTTCACACACCATGTGAAATTCACATCCCCGTGGGTATGTGAAATTGTTTCAAATACCACTGTGGGTATGTGAAATTGTTTCAAACACCACCCAGCTATAAATTCACAATTTCACACACCTGTGAAATTCACATACCACGTGGGTATGTGAAATTGTTTAAAACACCATCCACGTGTAGAATTCACAATTTCACACACTGTGAAATTCACATACCCACAGTGGTATGTGAAATTGTTTAAACACCACCCACGACAGTAAATTCACAATTTCACACACCTCTGTGAAATTCACATACCCCTGTAGGTATGTGAAATTGTTTAAAACAACACACCTATGAATTCACAATTTCACACACCTGTGAAATTCACATGCCCAGGGTATGTGAAATTGTTTAAAACACCACTCACGGTTGTAAATTCATAAATTCACATACCCTTGTCAAATTTTGGTAGTCATTTTTGCACTCCTTTAATTTAGTAATTTATATCCACTCCTTTTTTGTTCTTGAAATTATATCATTGCCCTTTCACTTGCTCATTTTTTCATACATGAAAGGCATTGTTGTAAGTTGTAAGTTCGCATGAATGAAGACAAAGAAAGGAGTGCAAACGGTAAAAAAGGGAGTTTGAAAAGGATTGCAAACGGTAAAAAAGGGAGTTTAAAAAAGGCATTGTCTTTCTCCAACTGATAGATGAATCTTGTTGATTCGATGTTGTTATCTGTCTGTTAAACTAAAGCTGTTTTTTTAAACCTTTTGTTGTTTTGCCAAAATAATTCAGATGCTCATGGAAGCAGTGCTAGAGTCATTGAAAGACTTGGATACGAGAAAACCTCGTCTCCCTGATGAACCATTGAGTACTGAAACTGATCCAAACAAGCCTTCCCAGAGAGAAAAACCTGATGAGTCAACGATAACAGATCATCGTGTCTCCAATGGACCTAATTTGGCATCGGAACTCACATCTCCAGACACAAGCGAATCGTCTATGGAACCTTCATCAGAAACTGCTCCTTCCGTTGTGGAATCGGGAAATATAGGCATTTCTGCCAATAGTGAAACTTCACCTGACATCAAAAGTTCTTCCAATACTGAGACAAGTGATCGTACAAAAGCCACTGTGACAGTTGAAAGAAACCCGCCAAGCAATATGATAGAGGGTTTGATGCGGCGTTGGGATATCAACTTCTTTCGGAATAATCGATGAAGTTGGTTTCCAAAGTTCAAAAAATTTACGGCAGGATTGTTGTGTTGTGAAATAGTTGACACACAGAAAGGAAAAGAAGAAAGAAAAATTTAGAAATCAGCAGTAGTTGGTGTGAATGTGTATATGATTCTGCGATCATTCTTTTGCCCCTTGTGTTTATAATGTCATGATTTATATTTGTTAGCGCAAAACGATGGCAGAGGGTGGGGAGGCAAAAAATTCTGATCTAACTGACTGGAGATTTGTTTGACTAGAAGAATAGTGGCTATGGATACTGAAGCAGGGACTGAATGGGATTGTCTTGTTATTCTTTTGTAATCTTTGCCAGTTACCTACTCTATATGAAATGTGCAGTCATTTGGACATCCTGAATCAATCAAACTTCTGTCTTAATCTATTCGGCTTATTGCGCTTCGAGTGATTGCTTAAGTTAAGCTTCCAATTGTCCTGTTATCGGACCCGATTGCTTAGAAAATAAAGCTTGCTTCAGAAAGACAATGGACATTCATGTAAGCTTAACCCAGATGCGTTTAAACATGTGAAGCGTATGGCTGACCCAATCATGAAAGTTTCGTGAGGCGACCCAGTTTGTGGTATTATTCGAGACCATTTTGTATGCTGGGTTCAGGTTGTGGCTGTTTCTCAAATATTGGGTTCACCAGCGAACCTAAGAGCTGAGTTGAGCTGTTTCAAAACATTCTTGGTGAGCGTCTTAGATAATGAGGCCGTTTGTTGGCACCCATTACGTCAATTTATTTAGTTTATTTTTTTGAAAACTAATAAAGAGTGTTTGTTAGTAACCATAGATAAATACGAATATTTTTCAGGGCCTTTATTTTTATTTTTTTAGCTTATTTGATTCAAAAAAGTGAAATTATTTCAAGCTCAAAGTTGTTTGTTTTTAACTTATTTAAATGCGCCGGCATAAATATTGAGAATTTCACACTGAACTGAGAATTTCACAGTGTGAAATTGTTTGGAATTGAGAATTTCACACAGTGAAATTGAGAATTGCACGCTGAACTGAGAATTTCACACTGTGAAATTATGTGGAATTGAGAATTTCACACAGTGAAATTGTGTGAAATTGAGAATTGCACACTAAATTGAGAATTTCACACTGAAATTGTGTGGAATTGAGAATTTCACACTGAATTAAGAATTTCACATTGTGAAATTGTCATTTTCACACAATTTCACACTGTGAAATTCTAAATTTCACACAATTTCACAGTGGTTCTTCCAGCTGAACAGTGGATCTAGAGGTTTGACACCGAGAAAATGTCTCAACTGGTGCATGTGTACAAGAATGGTGAGTGCATCTTCTCGAGAAGTTTGCTTGCGGCTCTATGGCTGGGGATTTCTCATACGTTCAAAACATATGCGCACTTCAACTGATATTACGAGACGAATCTCACCGTCTACTAGTGGGAGGTCCAATCAAAGCAAAGTCGTATGTGAACTAGCTCTAAAAAAATTGATGACTTTCGAACCTGAGAGCCACCAGAAGGTGAATCCCTAGGGTTGTATCTAAATGAGCATCTGGAGAAAAAAGTGCTTTCATAAATTCCATTTCGCAAAAAAACTATACTGCATTTACATTGAACCCCAAAATCATTTACAGACTCCAAACCAAAACAAGAAGAGAACAGGACCAAGTAAATTTTTCAGTAGTCCGAAAAACACTCCCATGGATACAAAGACTCTCTAACCCAACATAATCAACAAGTCGATAGACGGGAGTGCCGCCGAGGTCGAGGAGAGAGAGAAGGATTTTTTCCATCTTTATACAAATTCGCAGTGAACAGGGAAAAACAGGAGGGCAATGGGGAATGGCGAATTTTTTTAGAAATTGTTAGTGTATACATACATACACCCACAACACTGCGAATTTGTGGCGAGGACGGGGAATGGCGAATTTCAGATTTGCAAAGGTTCGAATTTTTTCAGAAATTCGCAGTGGTGCGAATTTGTGGCGAGGACGGGAGTGCCGCCGAGGTCGAGGAGGATGTAGTGTAGTGTGAAATACAAATTCGCAGTGCAGTGTAAAACTTAAATTCGCAGCACCAAAGAGGAAAGGAAAAAAGAGGGATCTACAAATTCACATGCGCTGGGTCCTGCCGCCGCCGATCTCGCCGATGGGGATGGCAACGATGCCGACCTGGCTGCCGGAGTAGACGAGCTGGAGGGAGCTGTTGTAGTGGGTGAAGGAGTCGCGGTTGGGGTTGGGGACGGAGACGAACTGGAAGAAGGTGAGGTTAAAGGTGCCGTTGGAGACGGAGAACTTGGGGAACTGGACGGCGGTGACGGCGATCTTGGGGTCCTTGGGCTTGAAGAGGACGAAGGACACCGCACCGGCAACGAGGAAGAGGAGGAAGAGCGTGGCGAGTATGCATGAGGCCGTGTTGGCTCGGCCTCGTCGGGATCTGTTGTGGATGTGTACTAGATAATTCGCAGTCAAACAAATCCGAGGCGTTTGACGGTGGCGGCCACGGTGGTGCCATGGAGTTGTAGCGTGGGGATGGGGAGGATCGACAAGGACGGGCTCTGTGAAAGGTGTCGCCGCGGAAGAAGTCTGAGAGAGAGGGAGAGAGAGAGATTTGTCTGGGAGAAGAAGGGGGTGTTTTTGGCATAAAAGTTAGAGAAATCCTTACCAGTGTGTTTTGGTTTTAGACGGGAGTCGGTGGGAATATAGTTTCATAAATTGGACCGGCCCGTAAATCCCCCAAAATAATTTCCTGGGCAAAGCCCATGGGTGGGATTGGTGTTCAGTTCCGACTTTCAGGACGTTGGGTCATGGGATAGTTACATGAAATCGAGGAAAAACCAAATGCGAACGTTAATGGAAAGCCAATGAATGAGGTGAATAATGTGAGTTGTGGATTTGAAGGGACTGTTTGGCCAAATAAGCCATTAGGCTTTCCCGCCAAATTTTTTTTGTCCTTATTCAAATTTTTTTCGTATCACTTGGCTTATCATCATTTTTTTGGAGATTATTGCATCCTCATGAAAAGAGGAATCTAAAAAGTAAAAAATTTTGGTTGGAATCCAAATTTTTTTGAATAAAGACAAAAAAACATGACTTTCCCGCCAATTTCGTCGAAATTCCAAAAAAATTGGATTTCGATCAAAATTTTTTACTTTTTAGATTTCTCTCGTCATAACGAAGCAATAATCCCCAAAAAATTGACAATAAGCCACGAAATGCAAAAAAAAAATTGAATAAGGACAAAAAATAAGCCACTTTAGCTTATTTGTCCAAACGCTTACGGAACTTGGCTCGGAATGTTGAGATACGCAACCTAAGGCAGAGCCGGTCCCGGGGTAATTAAGCCCCACAAGATCTTGAGTTTGGGCAACCCCCACCATGAGGCAACAAAAATAATTTCTAGGCAACCTCCCACCTCATCCTGGATTACATTTTTATTTTTTTTAACTTATATTTTTATTTTATTTTTTTTAACTTAATAATAAGTAGGCTACTAAACTTAGAATCAAGTTTGAGCAACCCAAACATCAGGCCTGGCACTTACCTTAGGTAGGGCACAATGGTGTTGGTTGCAAGAACTGGTTTTAGAACAAGGGTGGAAATGTGCTGGTGTCTAATCCCCATGAATTGGGTCTTCTTCTAGAAGGTCTTCGTTCCTTCCTTGCATGGTGGGCTGGTAGTAGATCTGGGTAGATAACTTGGTAGCTCACATCAGAACCCTTATTAGCATGGGGCAATCTTAATCACACTGAGTTTGCTTTATACTTAGGGTTAAAAGGTAGGATGGATCTCGAGTTGGAGATCCTTTTCACATAAGTTAAAGAGTATTAACAAAATCAACTGCAATATATCTTGTTATATGTAAATTATTGGTTTTGGTTAGGTTTTACTATTGAGTGTTTTATACCGTGGTATATATTCAAAATACCAGGGGTTGAAAACGGAACGGAAGGACCGTAAGGTCATGATGACCGAAGAAGAAATTGTCAAACTTAGGATGCTTTACGCATAGTTGCTCTGTATTTTCAATTAAGTATTTTTGAAAATTGTGTTCTTTAAGTATTTTGATACAGTTACATTTGATTTCGAGCTGTTGTAATGTGAATTGAATTGGCAAGGCTTTTCAAACTTTAATGCCTCTAAAATATGAAATCATTTTGGAAATCTCTTTCTAATGTTTAAATAAGGTTAAAATTGAGGCGTTACTTTCCGAACTTCACATTTCAGTAGAAAAGCTAAATATGGTGGAGGTATAAACTCCCAACACTGAGAATATTTTATGGTAGTGACTTGTACTTGGACAAAAAAGGGATCATGTTTTCCCAAGAAATTGTTTTCTAAAATCTACAAGAAAATATTTATTAACATTCCTTGAGTTTCTCACTAATTAAGTAATTAATTCATGAAAAGATGAAACATCAGGAAATGATTAAAAACATTGAATCTGGAAACGAAGCCGAACTTAATCGTTCAAAGCTAAACATCATCCACCTTATAAAATTCTTACAGTACTAAATCGGTTTGGGCGCGGAATCGAATAAATTGCTCAATTGTTGTTGCAGGGCTGATAGATTGAAACATGCTGGGTTATCCACCTGTAAATAAAGTTTTAAAAGAAAAAAAAAAAGAGGAAGTGTAAGGAAGAGAAAAGTTATTGCACTCATAATCTCCGTTCGCAAATATATAGACAAAAGAAATATTTATTAATCTAAGAAACAAAGTTGCAAAGATTAAACAGAAATGGGGAGAAGGCATCACAACCAAAGACTTACATCCCAATCAGATTGGCACCTAAAGTCGAGTACAATGATATGCCACCCGCTACCAAGGGAGGGGAACCATAAGCAAGACCTGAAGTAAAAAGCCTAGCAATATATTGCAAGGCATTTAAACTTGAAGTACCTGAGATTGGATTGTGTGTAGTAACCTTTCATTTACTTTTGTAGAAACACAGCTAACAACACTAAGTCCTTCTTCAAGCAACAGTTTCAGAACACTTGATAGCTGCGATTTCCCCGGATCGAAGCCACCACCAGTACTCAAAATCACCTCCACTTGCCCCATAGACCTGCAGCACACTGTAACGTAGTTGGCTGAACAATTACTTGAGCTTCCATTCCCATGGCCGCAGGAAGTAGTAGTACTTGAAATAGACAAACTCTGTAGCCGGTCTCTTTTGGCACCTGAATCTTTGATTTTCTTCTCTAGGTGTTTGATATATTTCGTTGCCTCATTTATGTGATCGCCTACTGAACGCTTGCCCTGCTAGACCATCAACACAACCCCGAGAACATAATAAGAGAGATCCAAAGTGTTGGGGGGTGTCGTGTAGTTTACTGTACCCAAAGAGTTAGGGCTCCTGTCTTATAGCTTCTTCTTGACTTATTTGCTTAAAATGTTGATGAATCAAGACAAACTGTGTCCAGATTCATTAAGATTTTAAGCGAATAAGGTAAAATACGAGGCCATACCAAACAGAATCTTACTACATATAAAGCTTTTTACAAAGGTTTGGGCACTCAATCTCTTTCCCGGATAAACCATATAGCCAAGGGAGTCCATTAATTTGAATAGATGCCATATGGGATATTGAGTGTTTTGGTTCTTGTTGTGGTTATTTACTTTTCTTTATATTTGATCAACACAATCGAACTCCATGGTCTCGTACCAGCTGCCAGAAGGTTTCTGAATTCGAGTTGATTATCGTCAATACCTCTTGTAGTAATCTAATTCGCTAATCCACCAACACTACCCATGCAAGAAAGAAGAGAAGACAGACATAGCCATCCAAGATTGTTATATATAGTAACTGCAGCTACATCCGAAGGGTAGCTAGCTAGCCGAAATTTTACAAGAATTAATTAGCTGCAAGATTTCACACAAAGAATAGAAAAGTGGATGAAAGAGAAAAATGGAGGTGACATGCGAACCTTGACAAGTTCAGGAGGGAGAAGAGATCGGAGCGAGGAGGAAAGGGCGGCCATTTTTTTCCTTCTTTGCTTTTCAATCTCTCTGTGAATCACCTTCTTATTAAAGCAAGTATGATCATTAGCATCCGGTACCGGCTGCCCTTCTCCGAACCTTTTGCAAACGTCAATCTTGCTCTGATCTTGTAATTGGGTAGTTTTTTCTTGGTCGGGATAATTGGAATAGATCTGGAACCAAAGATCATCATTTTCCTCGAATGAACTCATTACTGAGAAAACTCTAATCAGAATGAGAATGAGAATATTAGTGCAAGAAGTTGAAGTAATCAATGCATGGAATGCAGTGTATATTGATATACTCTTTCTTCTCATACAAGGTATTGGATATTAAAATGAGGCCCATGAGCTTATAACCTATGCAAACCAAGACTTGTTTCTGCTCACTGGCCGGTCCTACATTTGTCCACAAGGAACCCTACCCTTTCCTTTTATTGAAAGGAACACAATTTTTTTTTTTCTTCCCAATATTGACAGCCATTATGTGGTCCAAAATTTCCTCTTTTTTTTTTTTTTTTTGGGTTAAAATGAGATTTGTATAAAAAAAACTAAACCGAAATAAGTATGGAGTATTTAACTCTTACAGTGTCATCCTGGAGGAGAGGAGTTGTAACACAAAAAGAGCAGGGTGAATTAAAACATTACTCTTAAAATGGCTACAATTAAAAGCATTCTTCGCAAGCAATTAGTCGGCTCCTCTATTTGCTAACAACAATAAAATGACGCGTATAAGTGAAACATTCGATTTTCCTTTCACGTAGAAGTAACAAGAGCATCTCCAATCCACCTCTATTTCTCTAAAATAGAGGATGTATGTGACACATTGATGGGATATTTTGTAATTTATTTCATTTTTTCTTCACTTTTTGTACTTTTTGGGAGAATTTTCGAGGGACCCACCGTCCTTTTTAGAGTTTGGTCCTCCAAAAGTAAATTTGGTCCTCTAAAAATGGAGGATCAAAAGTAAATTTGGAGTACAAAATTCCTCCATACTCTAAAAAGGCAGATGAGTCCCTCAAAAATTCTCCCAAAAAGTACAAAAAGTAAAGAAAAAAGGGAATAAATTACAAAATCTCCCCTCCATATGTCACATCCATCCTCTATTTTGGATGAATTGGAGATGCCCTTAAAATAGGACAGAGTATTGTTTTTGTGAACACAAGTTTCTATTGAAAAAAAAAAAAAAAAACCACAGTTTCGGAACCAACATACTCAAGTGCGATTCAAAAGTTTACCCAACTAGAAAATCTCGAAACTGGTCACATCTCATGATGGAAAATTCCGTCGATTGCCCAAAAAGAAAAGAACGGAAAAAAAAACCTCTCAGAGAAACTTTAAAAACTTGCTTTGAATTTCCTATGAAAACATAGAGCGTGAAATTTCCTTCTTAACACACCCAGGGGTTGCCCCAATCCGCCCAGCCAGGCTTTTAGGAGTACTCCTCAAAGTCTGAGATTCGATTTTTCAGTGGGTGAACACCCTGAATCAAGTGAGGGGCCGTCACTGATGTGGCGGCACTAGCTTTACCTCTGGAGGTGTGGTCTGCGCAGTCGAGTTTATTTAGTGGCCTGTTTGTAGGAATGGTTCTCCATTACCAAAAAAAAATCCTTCCTAAATGTGAAATTCCCTTTTCTTGTGCTGATAAAAGAAATATTATCTCCATCCCAAACTATTTGTCCGGTTCGCAATATAAGAACTTAAAAATAACACATAGTATTTTACAAGAAAAATTCAAACCTTTTTCATAAGTTTAAAAAAATATTTTTAAGTACTCGTTTTGCATATGGGACAAACATTTTGGGACGGGAGGAGTAAGACCATCTCCAAAATGTAAAATTTTTTATGTTAGAAAAATAACACTAATAGCGATAAATTCGAAAGGCTACCCGGTATCTTACCGGTACCGATTTGTACTGTACCAGTAGAAAAACCGATACTCTAGCCGGAACGGTATTCTAGCCGGAACGGTATTCAGAATCTGGTAGCGACCAAATTTGAACATTACTAAACAAACTAAGTCCGAACTCTAGACACCAACAGAATCAAGGGAAAAGATCTCTCTCTAAAAATAAAAAAAAACACACACACACACTTGGGTGGTTGATCATGATCAGAATAAACGTTGTCTCCTAATACTAAAATTGGCCATGGTCGTGCACTTGGATTGATTTCGATTTTACATTGTGCGATTAGGTGTCAAAGATCTCGAAAATTCCTAACTACTAAGATTTTGTGATCCTGCCAACTATATATGATCCGACTCTAGTCTCCAAAAAATAATACTCCTCCTCTTTGATTTCACATTCTATAACAATGGTTACAATAAACTAAGAATGTCTAATATTGAAAAAATTGGCAACACTCGAAAATTAAGTTGCTACGGCTTGAATATTTTTGAGCCCAAATGAATCAAAAAAATAAATAAATAAAAAACTAATAATTGTAGGATTGATAAATGAACGAAACTACTCGAGTTAGAATTTTCGGGGTGCAAAGCGTGCTTTTCTGCAATTCCATCCGGACGCTATCACGATCGTCAAGATGCTTAGAGCATTCTTTGCCAGCTAGCAGAGAGACTAATTAAAGTTGGCGTAAAGCCCATGTATGTAGACCGGCTCCCAAAACAGTTGAAAGCACGTGTGAGATTTTGAATTTAAAATCTTATGAGGGAACAAACCAATCAATCTCAAACCTTAACCACTATGTCAACCCATTGACTACGCTAGAACGTTTGTTAGATAAAACTTAAGACCTTCATCCCTATTTGTTTGCCTACTTTCTCTATTTTGAACCACTTAAAAGATTGTCTAGAATATTTAGTTTTTAATATTTTCTGTATGCAATATAAATCTTGTTTAATAGATCTCAATTGGTTATATTAGATAAATTTTTTGAAATGCAATAAACCGTTAAAATTTGTAAGATATAGAAGATTTTGTAAGCGACACATATGTTGAAATTGGACAGTCGAATTGAGATGGAGTACCTTAATTTAATTAAACTAATATCACAACTTTGAATATTTTCTAGAAAAATTCTATAACCACAAACATCCACACATACACTTTACACACAAACTTACGTTTATTTGTGGGTCCCACGTACATTGGAGGTGTTGTGTGTGCCCATGTGAGTGTGAGTGTTTGTGTAAAATCGTTTTTGTTAGTGTTTGTGGTTGTAGAAGAATTGTATTTTTTGGTCCGATTGAATCAAGAAAAAATACACTTATTCCATTTCAATAGTTTAATGATGATTCGACCTCATAATTATTGGTATAGATGCATGTATCTAATTGTAGAATAATGGTGTACTTATTTTAAGGCTTCGTATCTTTTGTACTGTCAACAAGGAGATTATGGACAACTAAGAGGAGTCTGAATTGCATTATATAAACGTTTTATACTTAAGTTTGTATAGTCCTTTCACTTTCAATGTGGATGGAGTCAGGGAGGGGTCAGTAAGCGCGGTCACCCTTACAAGGAAAAAAGACCCACTACTATTATATGTAAAAATAAATAAATTTCTATAAAAGTATATAGACTTGCCCTTGTATAGAATTTTGAAAAAAAAAAAATCTAATAGTAACTTTTGAAATACGAGGATATCAACATTAATTACTAAAGCCTACGGGTTAAAATATAAAAAAATATAAAATTAGAGGGTTAATATTGTGAACATTCAAGTAATAAAATTTCACCTTTCGTTAAATGAGTTTAGTATTTTACATTTTTATTTCTTTTTGCTCTAAAACCTCAATGGCACACCAAACCCTCTCCTTTTCTATTGGCACAAATATCCCCAATTGTTAAGACTTCAAAGTCAATTTTGAGAAAATAGCAACGTAGGATCCGGAGAAGGGCTTTTATTTCTTTGTTTTTTGACTGGTAAAATCAAGTAACATGAAAGCTCTTGGACCGAATTCATTCAGTTGTGATGAATAAAAAAAAGATGAATAATAATAAAAAATAAGACACATACATTAAGATCGATTCTATTAGTTAAATCGATTTATGTATTTACATCATTTTGAGTTTTCATGTATTTACGTTATTATACATGTGTATTTATATTATTTTTTCTCGCATGTACGATCGCCCCTGCGTGGTAAAATTTCTGGCTCCGTCCCTTAGTGTGTACAAGTACTTTTATATTTTACTGTGAAAACAGAGATCATGCCAATGATTGGATAAAATATCGAGAGAAAATTGCAGTATTTTGGTATTTTATTGGAAAAAGTATTTGGACATGCTGTTAGTTACTATATATATAATCACAGGATATTGGTTCAATTAAAGAGGTTGAGTTAAAGTATACGTGGATTGATGTCACGACCTTCAGTACTTTGGGCTAGGCCTGGACCGTTTTTATTTGAGCTATATTTTCAAATTTGGGCTTCTAGGTTTTTGGGTATCTTGGGTTGGGCTTCGGCCTTTGTGATGTGGGCTTCGTCTCTCTACGGGTGTCCTCGGCCGGTACGTACCAGATTTGCGTAAAACCGGTAACTTATACCTGAAATACTGTTTCGGCTTTAATCCTGGATATTATCGGCGAGTACTGGCGATTCCGGATGATCTCAAACGAGATGGAGGTACTGGAGATTCCAACTGGTACTGTGCAGAACGGACTGTGAGAAAAATCAGATCGCTAGAGAGTAGCGAACAAGAGAGCGCCCCGATCTGGGTCAGATCGTGATCAAACTTCAGAGAGAGAGAGAGAGAGAGAGAGAGAGGGATATACTTGTGCTATTTGCCATGGCTGGTTGGAGAGAGAGAGTGTGGTGGGCCGAACCGTGTCTAGGCCCATGACGGGCCCAAATAAGAGAGGGTGGGTGGAGCCAGCGTATGGGTGTGGGCACACGCCCCTGAAAATCCCGCGTTTTTAGTTTGCGAGAAGTTCGGTTCGCGCCCTTTTGTTTGAAAGCATGACGAAATGTCGTTCTGAGAGAGTCGCCACCCGGGTTTTGCGGAAAACACTCAAGAAACCGATTTGGAAACGTTTTTGCTCACGTTTATTTGATTTTAAAAGGCTTGCAGACTGGACCGTCGTCACCTTCGATATCTGAGGTTCGGGAATCAGGTTACGAGAGTGGAAGGATTTTATGGCACCCCTCTCGCCCAATCCGGAAATGGGTCTCTACTCAGGCATTTTGTAAAACATTTGCATTTTTCTCTCTCTTAATCATTTTCAGCCAGTTAGGGCGGGGGAACAGTTATTAGGAATTAACAAATGGCAGGTTGTATTTACATGGCAAAATGTGATGTATGATTTATGAACAATGTATAATAGATTGAGAACAAGCACTTCTGTGAGTGTTTTGAACAAACTGGAGTGCGCTGCCACGGGGTAACATGCGCAGTTAACGACAAAGATGCAATCGGTTTGACCGGTGCATGCTAAGACAATCGGGCGCGCGCCACCAACTCTCGGCGCCTTGCAGGTGAGCTCAAGCTCACAAACTCGCTCTCAATCCTCCGGCTCGAATGGACCAGCACACCCGGATAAACCACGCAGCTTGAATATCACGAGGCTATATACGGTTATAGGTACAAAGAACAAATCAAACATAAGTAAACAGACTGAAGATCCCATAAACAGAGTGGGGATCAAGCGAGGCCAAAACTAAACCAAGAGGCAAGAGCCAGCCACTGGATCTTTAGAACAGGTGGCGACGCCGTCATCAAGACCGCGGCGCTGCTTGGCTTTGCTTCATCCGGCTCTGGAACATGACCAGATGGATCCTAGGGGCCTTATTTGACAGCTATAACAGATAACTAGCTATACAGTTCTAAAATATGGAAAAGCGAACCGGTTTTAGCATGCTTCAAGATGATCAGGAAAGAAAAGAAAGTAAAATGAGGACGATCGGTGATCTCCACACCACCACGCCATGCGACCATAATCGCGACGCACATGTACGGCAGCGCGCGCCACCGATTTCCTACAACATTGCTTTATTTGCTAGCTTTGAGCCCAGACTTGGTATTGATTACCACTTGGTTCTGCTGGCTCCCCTCAAGGGTCAAACAGTTTTTGGAACAAAAGGTGGTATACCTTTGGGGATGGAATGAAAGGTGGATTTGAGCTTGAGCTTGTGGCTTGGTGGATGGGCAATGGATGAGAAAGGAGTACTCCTGATCAGTGGAGGGGTGTGTTACTTGCTTACTCTTTCAATGTATGAAAGAAGGAGACAAGAAAACTAGAGAGAGAGGGAGCTTGAGAACATTGATGTTGTTGAACCCCTTGCAAATAAATGCAAGGGTGTATTTATAGGCTGAGAGGGAGAGCTGATCAGCCTGGCCTTAAGGCCTGTTTGGGGGGGCAAGAGAGAATGGAGCTTCCATGTATTAAATGCATGAGACTTGCCTTGATGGAGGGTGTAGGAGAGAGGGGGCGACAGCTCTGGACGATATAATCATTAGGAGGGCTGTAGCACACGTCAGGGTGGCCCAAAAAGTCTCGGGCAAGTGATCCCGAAAAGGTGATTTGACTGGAAATAAGTGGCGTGCGCCAGTGATAAGTGGCGTGCGCCAGTGGATGATGGTTTTATGCTCGATGACTGACACGTGGCGATGAACCAGCGTGCGTCAGTCAATCACTGGCGTGCCGGAGCAGGGTTTTGCTGAGGCCATTTGGTTCTGGCTCGAGGGGTTTGAAATAGGTTCGACAATGGTTTGAAGGGATTTAGGAAAGCTCGAAGCTCAAACACACCAACAATCCCGGACTGTTCTTGACCTTAATCATCATTGAGGAAACAAAGGCCATATATAGACTAGTCTGGACAGTCCAAAATAGGGTGTCTACAGTAGCCCCCCTTTGACAGCACTTGGGGCACCATTGACGTGGTACAAGTAATGTCAAAGGTTTTCTAGACACCCTTCCAGGCTATCCAGAACAGAACATACGAGTCAATGAAAGTACAGAACTTTAAAGAACCTGGTTGATTGAATTGATTGGATGATTGAAGTTGAACGGACAGAGCGGTTGCTTGCTGGGGACAATATGGATGACATTGATTGCCACTTGATTGAAGTTGAATGGACAGAGCTGGCTGTTACGGAAGGCGGACTCTCCTAGGGATAATCTTCTCTCGGAGTCGTTGACTTGAGATTAGACAGCTAGATCGTCGTTGACTCGAATTTGGACGGACAGATCGTCGCTGATTTGAACTTGGATGGGCGAACCGCCGTTGATTTGCAATTGGACGAGCGAACCGTCGTTGATATGAGATTGGACGGGCGACCCGTCGTTGATTTGATATTGGACGGGCGACCCGTCGTTGATTTGAGAGTGGACGGGCGAACCATCGTTGATTTGAGAGTGGACGGGCGAACCGTCGTTGATTTGAATGATACAGGTCAATGTTATTGGGATCAAACTATCTTTGGCCCAAAGTGATCCAACAATCACGGGTAGGTCGTGTCAGGCGGGTTTAATTCCATCTGTTGGGAATCAGAGCCAATCTCCTTATCAAAGACCATCTGAGGCAGAGCAATAAGACTGTTGGAAAATGCGCTTGAGGCTAGACTGAAGTAGAGGTAGCCGTTGGGGGCGGGCCAAGGCAGACTCTTCTAGGGATAAATTGTTGAACGAGCGGACTATCGCTGGTTGAATTGATAGGAAAGACAGGCGGACCATTTCAAGATCGTTACACGCTGTTGGGAAATAAGGATGGGTGGACTATCATTGAATGTCGCGGCGGACTCTCCTGGGGAATAATCAGCTGCGAACAAATCATTGCCGCATGGGATCAAACCTTCTTTAGCACAAAGAAACTCCAACAATCACGGGTAGGTCGCGCCGGGGAGGTTAAATTCCATCTGTGGGGAATCAGAGCCAATCTCCTTATCTAGGACCATCCGAGGCAGAGCAATAAGATCGTTGAACGATGCGCTACTTTTAGACCAATGTGGACCAGGATAAGCGGACGGTTTTGTAGACTGATTGGACGGGCAGACCGTTGTCATGGATCGGTCGGACGATATTCTGATCGTCATTCAGGGTGTGAACGCGGACGATATTCTGATTACCGTTGATCGGGGTGACGACATGACTGATCATCATTGAAAGGACGACATGGCTGACCGTCGGTGATGAATAGCTGATCATCGTTGAGAAGGACGACATGGCTGATCGTCGGTGATGACATGGCTGATCGTCGGGATGACATGGCTGATCATCGTTGAGAAGGACGACATGGCTGATTGTCAGTGATGACATGGTTGATCATCGTTGATGACATGACTGATCATCGTGGAAAAAGACGACATGGCTGATCATCGTTGAGAAGGACGACCTGGCTGATCGTCAGTGATGACATGACTGATCATCGTTGAGAAAGACGACATGGCTGATCGTCGGTGATGACATGGCTGATCATCGTTGAGAAAGATGACATGGCTGATCGTCGGTGATGACATGGCTGATCATCGTTGAGAAAGACGACATGGCTGATCGTCGGTGATGACATGGCTGATCATCGTTGATTTGATTTGATTTGAGAAGGACGACATGGCTGATCGTCGTTGATTTGATTTGATTTGAGAAGGACGACATGGCTGATCGTCGTTGATTGATTTGATTTGAAAGACGACATGGCTGATCGTCGTTGATTTGAGTTGATTTGAGAAGGACGACATGGTTGATCCTCGTTGATTTGATTTGATTTGAAAAGGACGACATGGCTGATCGTCGTTTATTTGATTTGATTTGAAAAGGACGACATGGCTGATCGTCGTTGATTGATTTGATTTGAAAGACGACATGGCTGATCGTCGTTGATTTGATCCAAGTATCCCAAGGAGAGATTACCCTTAAAAAAAGCATGGATATTGGTAAGAAGGACTGCTGCTGGGGAAATAATTACAGCCGTGGACAGATAGACCGTCGTTGCTGGGGAACTAAACCTTCTTCGGCACAAAGAAACCCAACAATCGCGGGTAGGTCACGTCAGGTAGGTTAAATTCTATCTGTTGGGAATCAGATCCAATCTCCTTATCAGGGACCATCCGAGACAGAGCAATAAGACTGCTGGAAGATGTGCTAAAGGCTGGACTAAAGCAGAGGTGGCCATTTAGGACGGACGAAACGTCACTGTAGAGCGATTAAGCAGCTTCTTACGATACTGGGTTAGAGTGCTTTGGCATTTGATAGATTTTTCCTGCTTTCAACATTTGACATACAATATGCAATGACATGTATATTGAATTGAATGCGCAAATTAAAAATGCAGATGCAGACTAGGGCGGCTTCTAGAGGATGACAACCTAAAATGACCATAGCCACAAGAGCTACATAGAGCAACACTACCACTTTAGCCCCAGCTTAGGGATACGAGAGTATCAGACAATCAGCAGCCGAAGGTGTGCAGTTGAAAGAAAGGTATATAGAAAAGGACGACTTGCGCCGAAGAGTCTTTAGAGACTCAAAGGAGAAATCTAAGAGAGAGAGAAACCTCATCGGTGAAAGCCTCCTCAAAAGGGAAAGATGGGAGCAGAGCCCCAGGTACTTCAAGGAGTCCAGGAGTGATGACAACGACGAGAATGAGGCCGAGCTCTATCATTGAGGACTACCACTGAGCTTTTTTACTTTACTGTCCTTTGCTTTTAAGATTTGAGCTTGCGTGCCCATGTAGATAGACTTAGTAGCGGGCCACCGTGCCCTAGTTGACATTAGCAGGAGAAGCATGGGCCTGTGCGCCCCTTGATTTCTGGGCGGATGTGCCTCGTAGATATGCTTTTGCTTGGGCCGTTGAGCCTTGACATGCGTGATGTTCCACCGTTGTTCCATGGATATTGTTAGTAGCAAATAAAAGTTACATTTTCTAGTTTTATTGATTCTCTCGATAATAGAAAACCTAAAACCAACTGCTAATATCCAACTTGTATTGACGAATGATCTGAATTGACAAATAGACGCACGTATATGTACAAACTTGCCTAGCTCGAACGAAAAGGAACGAAGAGTCCCAGAATAATGCGTAAGCTCTTTGACACATGAAATATTGGGCATTAATGAGCCCAAACTCGAATATCCCCTAAACAGGTGAAACTGACACTTGCAAAAGGTCAAATAGATGTACAGTGGCCTGCACAAAATGATAAAACCGAGAAAAATATTCCGAAATGACAATGGATTGAAAAACTGGAAAAATGTCCCAAAAATGGACAAAAGACGCCAAAGATGACTCATATAAGTCCCGGACTGAAACCAACACCCCCGTACAGTCGCATTAGGTCCATATGACGTGTATGGTATGACAAAACTCGGCAAGAGCTCTTAAAATCAATTCGAGGCACCGAAATCTTGGTTTTAACTTGAAATACCCCCTTAGAGGTCCAAAATCTTTGTTAGGCGCGATGGCTGTCAACTGTTGTCTGCTACAAGAATTGAAGAAGCGTGCGCAGGTTTGAGACCAATGCGCATCACTTCGAACAACTGTGCATGAGCCTCAAACTAGCGCGCTTAACTGAAAAGCCGCTGCAACTGTTCAAACTAGAATTCGCTGAACTTAAAATAAACTGTGAGCCGTTAGGCTTCTCAAGCATTTTGTTCTATTTTTCATGCTTTAAATTATTTTAAGGCTTTTGCTCAGCTTTGAAATTGAAGTAGTAGTTTGCATTAAAGTTGAAAGATGAAAGGTTCCCCCTTCTGATTCTCCAATGAAGGTTTGACTTTGTTCTCGACTCCGCTCAACCTTTGACGTGGATCTCAAAATGTCAAACCATGAATCAAGTTGATAGAATATGACCGGGTCTCAAGATGAGACAGCCTACGTATCTCTTTTCAAGGAATCAGGTCAAAACGTAGTTCAGGCCAAGGTTCACTCGTGTATTTTACCTCTCCTTTTACGCTTTAACTTTTGCCTAGAACCACCTTTTCAGGCTTTCGGTCTAGCGAGCTTTCGACTTTTGCCTATTTATTTTTGCTTAGACCGCCTCCTTAGGTTTTCAGTCTAGCAAACTGCTCTAACTTTTGCTTGGAACCGCCCACCCTTGTGGTTTTCGGTCCAACGAGCATCTCTCAGGGATAGTAACGCTTAAATTGATCCAGGTTGACTAGAGTGTTGAATTTGTTGCTGTCGAGATCAATGAGCTTAGCAGCATCCCCAGATAGGATGATCTTGATAATGTAAGGCCCAGAGTGCTTCGGCCGAAACTTCTCGAGTGGGTCAAACAACCGAGCACGAATTTCCTTGGTGACCAATGTATCGAATTTTGTTGCCGTAGGGATCGATGATTTCTGGTTACACCCTCAAATAGAGCGGCTTTGATAACACAGGATTCAGAGTGCTTTGGTTGACATGCCTTGCTCCGGGCCATTTGTACACTTTCTGATTTGTACTCGATGGAAAGCCGTTGCTGCTGCTTTGAACATGGTATGAGGCTCAGAGCCCTGAGAGCTTCTGCTTTACTATGATTTGGCATTCGATAGTAGGGGATTTGACACTTCTTTATTTCAGGATCGACGCCAAGTGTGTCTTTGTAAAACCATGCCAAAACATAGATGAATTTTCTGAGCATGTCAACGCCAAGTGCATCTTTGTGAATCCATGCCAATACGTTAATTAATTTTCCGAGCATGTCTGACCGAGCGCCATGCTCCTCTGGGGATTGCATTGAGCCAACTTGAACCATTCGAGGGTCTACCTCATCTTTCAAGTTTATTGAAATTACTTCTTCTTTTAGTAGGCTGAGCATGCCTTCCGTCTTCCCTTTCGGCGAGGGAACACATTTCCTTAGGAATGTTCCCATCAAAATCTATCCCTTCGTCGTCAGGGTCGACACAGTTTATTCAAAAGTCAACGAAGTACTTAGAAGCAGGATAATGCATATCACAAAAGCCCTAGGGTTTGCCAAGTTCAAAAGAAGACACAAACTAAAATAGAAGTTACGGCATGGAGGGCCAAGAGGCACAAACTCCGACTCAGAGCTAGACTTAGACTCGACCAACTCTGTGCCAGACTCAGACGTGTCGTCAATGCAAGTTAGACGCAGTTTGAAAATGCAATATTTAAAAGCTACTTTTAACTTCCGCGATGAGAGGGGTAGAGCCTTCGAGAGTGTTGGGCCCAAGCATCAGCACTTCAGCTTCTTCAGCATCTTCGACCAAACCCACTTGGGAGAATAGCAACTCCAAACTCCCTTGAGTGAAAGACCTCTGCCAGTCAGTCTTCTCCCTTGATTGAATAAGTTTCCTCTTGAATTTCTCCATTGAGGACTCTTCATCACTGTCAGTCCAGGTGTCGGGAGAGAAGGCCTCAATTGTACCACCTACACCATCAGGTTACCCTCAGGTTCGGATGGGATGGATAGGATTGGTTTGGCTTGATTTGCTAGGATAATATGGAGAGTTGGGTTGAAAATAGTGGAGTTAGGCTTGATTCGAGTGGAGATGAGGGATATCTGGTTAACATGTGGGCTGGAATCATGTTGAGATATAGAGTTGGAGGTGACATTGGCCTTTGATGCGAGCGGGGCTGGGATGATGCAATTATCAATGAGATCTTGGATGGCATGTCGGAGGCGGTAGCAGGCGTCGGTGAGATGGCCAGGCATTTGGTGGTAGGTACAGAAAAGGTTAGAATTGTGAGAAGGCGGGAATGTCTGAGGTGAAGCAGCGGGCAGGAGTGGCTTGATGAAGCCAGCTTCGAGAAGTTTCTCATAAACTGAGGACAGCGGTACAGGGAAGTGAGAGAAGATCCTTGGTCGGGTTCTGCAATTGGGACGAGGATTGGTGGAATTTTTACTCACTCCACCGCTGTATAGCGTTGCGCTATCAATGGAACACACTCTTTTGGGATTGGGCCGGACCTTGTCAATGTGCACGCCTTTCCGTTCAACTCCGATTTCGGACAAGGATTCAGCATCCTTCTCTGGGTGGACTCTTGCCTTACGGAATTCAGCTAGATCTTTGAACATGTCTTTCGTGCAAGGCTTGATTTCGACCGGAGGAGTGTGGTAGGCTTGAGGAGGTTCTTTGACTAACCCCATATCCGGTTGCGGGGCTATGGAGGTAACAAGGTCAACGAGTCCCTGGACCATAATCATTTGTTTGTCCATTTTGAGACCCAGCTTCTCTACAGCTTTCTTCAGCTCAGCCAACTCTATTCGTGCTGCCATTCTGGATTGATGGTCGAGGAAGGTAATATGGCTTTGGATGGGCTGGTGGTTCCGCTGTATTTGATTGAGTAACAAGCCTTGTAAGCCTTTGCAAAAGCCCCAGTAGATACTCCCAAGTAGGTTTGGCTCTTCTCTTTGGTGAAATGGCCTAGAGCTTTGGATAGCAAAGTAAATGAGAACTCAGTGATGTTCCTGCAACAGTTAGAATGCAATGCACACGTAGACGTCGTCGGTGTCCTCCTAGACTCTACAACTAGCAAACAAGTCCATCTCGTGAAGTTTTAGGACGACGCTGTGATCCTCGGATTTCTTTTCGACAGTGTATCCTTATTTGAATCGACTAAAACTAAGAGATGTCAAAACAGCCTAAGTCTCCGGCTATTCCTTTCTCAAAGTTTCAAAATGTGGAATGGAACAACTTGATACGGATGTCGTGATACCATGACCAAAGTGGCGTAAGTAGCACTGTGCCGGAGCCTTGAATGGTGTAAGTGTTTAACACTTGTGACCAGAGCGGTGTAAGTATCACGGCATGCTCTTCGTAGTTCCCAAATTTCTGTTTGAAACTTTGATTAGATTTAGACAAGGACTTAGAAGGTCTCGATTTCTCGAAGTTTTTATTGATTCAAGGAATTTGAAAGGTTGATAACGCGCATCATCAAGGTGCATGACTCATCATCGGTCCAAACGGCATCCTAACAAGGACGAGATAGACTTGCCAGACAGACAGACCTAAAAGCCGCCCTAGCATGCTCCTACGCAGAACGGTATGAATGTATGTACAGGCTTGCGATAGGGAAAGCAGTAACACATAGACAGTTTATGGGGGTTAGATGCAAATAATCCTACCCTGCAGGTTCGTGTCTTAGGTTGAAAGGTTCTAGTGCTTTGTACGCATGGAGAGGCCGGTTTTGGTTTAAGGGGGTTCCTCCGACTAGAGCCGCGGTATACCTCCCAAAGCAACGCGTGCAGCAGAGCAATGGTCGAACGGTATTACGACTCATCATCGTCCAAGGTTGTTGGGCGTTCGAGGACCCCGGGCTCCAGTAAACTGTGCCGGTTACCCAAAACACTTTAACGGGGCTTACCAACATCGATGCAAATGGAGAATGCCGAAAAATGATTTTGAGAGAAAGAAATGCAAATTTTAATTGGAAAATGCCTTTTTCAAGTTTGGCTCACTTTTATTAATCAAAATTTGGAGAAAACTACATGAGCGAACAATAGTAAAAGCCCCAGTTCGGATCGGTCGGATGTAGAATCCTGTTACGTTACCATTCCGTTCTTCAGCAGCGCGGAGCGTACCGTTTTGACAGACTTTTGAAAATTGTTCAAGCATGTATTAATTTCCAAGTTTTAATTAATGCAATGTCCCCAGCAGAGTCGCTACTGTGGGCACACGCCCATGAAAATCCCGCGTTTTTAGTTTGCGAGAAGTTCGGTTCGCGCCCTTTTGTTTGAAAGCATGACGAAATGCCGTTCTGAGAGAGTCGCCACCCGGGTTTTGCGGAAAACACCCAAGAAACCGATTTGGAAACGTTTTTGTTCAGGTTTGTTTGATTTTAAAAGGCTTGCAGACTGGACCGTCGTCACCTTCGATATCTGAGGTTCGGGAACCAGGTTACGAGAGGGGAAGGGTTTTATGGCACCCCTCTTGCCCAATCCGGAGATCGGTTTCTACTCAGGCATTTTGTAAAATATTTGCATTTTTCTCTCTCTTAATCATTTTCAGCCAGTTAGGGCGGGGGAACAGTTATTGGGAATTAACAAATGGCAGGTTGTATTTACATGGCAAAATGTGATGTATGATTTATGAACAATGTATAATAGATTGAGAACAAGCACTTTTGTGAGTGTCTTAAAGAAACTAGAGTGCGCTGCCACGGGGTAACATGCGCAAGCAACGTATCAGCATGCACTGGTTTGACCAGTGCATGCTAAGACAACTGGCGCACGCCACCAACTACTGGCGCACTGCAGTGAGCTCAAGCTCACAAACTCTGTTCTCAATCCTCTGGGCTCTGGAATGGACCAGTGCACACCCAGGATAAACCACGCAGTTGAATATCACAGGCTATATACAGTTATAGGGTACAGCAACAAATCAAACAGAAGTAAACAGACTGAAGATCCCATAAACAGAGTGGGGGATCAAGCAGAGGCCAAAACTAAACCAAGAGGCAAGAGCCAGCCACTGGATCTTTAGAACGGGTGGCGCACGCCGGTCACTGAAGACCGTGCGCGTGCTTGGCTTTTGCTTCATCTGGGCTCTGGAACATGACCAGATGGATCCCAGGGGCCTTACTACGCAGTTATAACAGATAACTAGCTACACAGTTCTAAAATATGGAAAAGCAGTAAACTGGTTTTAGCATGCTTCAAGATGATCAGAAAGAAAAGAAAGTAAAATGAGGACGATCAGTGATCTCCACACCAGCCCTGCCATGCAGCCATAACTGGCGCACGCACATGTACGACTGGCGCGCGCCACTAATTTCCCTACAACATTGCTTTATTTGCTAGCTTTGAGCCCAGACTTGGTATTGATTACCAGCCTGGGTTCTGCTGGCTCCCCTCAGGGGTCGAAACAGTTTCTGGAACAAAAGGTGGTATACCTTTGGGGATGGAATGAAAGGTGGATTTGAGCTTGAGCTTGTGGCTTGGTGGATGGGCAATGGATGAGAAAGGAGTACTACTGATCAGTGGAAGGGTGTTGCTTGTTCTTTCAATGTATGAAAGAAGGAGACAAGAAAACTAGAGAGAGAGGGAGCTTGAGAACATTGATGTTGTTGAACCCCTTGCAAATAAATGCAAGGGTGTATTTATAGGCTGAGAGGGAGAGCTGATCAGCCTGGCCTTAAGGCCTGTTTGGGGGTGGCAAGAGAGAATGGAGCTTCCATGCATTAAATGCATGAGACTTGCCTTGATGGAGGGTGTAGGAGAGAGGGGGAGACAGCTCTGGACGATATAATCATTAGGAGGGCTGTAGCACACGTCAGGGTGGCGCAAAAAGTCTCGGGCAAGTGGTCCCGAAAAGGTGATTTGACTGGAAATAAGTGGCGTGCGCCAATGGATGATGGTTTTATGCTCGATGACTGACACGTGGCGATGAACCAGCGTGCGTCAGTCAATCACTGGCATGTCGAAGCAGGGTTTTGCTAAGGCCATTTGGTTCTGGCTCGAGGGGTTTGAAACAGATTCGACAATGGTTTGAAGGGGTTTAGGAAAGCTCGAAGCTCAAATACACCAACAATCCCGGACTGTTCTTGACCTTAATCATCATTGAGGAAGCAAAGGCCGTATATAGACTAGTCTGGACAGTCCAAAATAGGGTGTCTACAATGGGTTCCCCCGACCAGCGTTCTAACAAAGATTGGGCCCAAGGACGAAAGTACCGAGCATAGTTGTGCCAGACCGAAGGGTCGGCCTCATTGACGACGATCCAGTCGCACAGCCCATTAACCGAGACCTCGGGTCAGTCGAGACCCGGATAGAGACCACGTGGAGCAGCCTCCTGTTTCTACAAGGTAATGGAAGGACTGGGAAGAGAGGAGGTTACCAATTGACGTCATATGCATGTGCCTGACGTCACGATATCCCTTGAGGTGCAAGTACGTCGCTTATATAAGGAGAGGGATAAACCCTAAAAGAGGTATCCAACCCTACGCACTCTGAATACTTTCCTCTCTTCTGTTTACTAACTTGCTCGTCGGAGGGGTGAAAGGCGACCAACTGCCTCCCGCCTTGGTGCACGTACCCCGCGGAGTAAAGGAGGGCTACCCTTGAGAAGCTGTGACGAGAAGCCACCACCCCACAGTGAGAGAGACACAGCCGTAAGAGAAAGCTGCTGGAACTCGTAGGGAATGGATGCTGCTAGTAAAAGTGTAAAACATGGAAACCCTACACAAGGTCCAATTACCTTTTTGTCCTACTTTTGAAAGTGTTACAGCTTTTGGACAGGGATGGAGAGATCTAGAAGGGGTAGGGGGACAAAAGCACCCTTTGTTTTAGATGTATTTTCATGTGCTTAGAGGAACTTGTTTACAGCTGGATTGCTTCCATGTAAAACAGCCAAAAAACAAAAAGAATATGGGGAAATTTTTTGAGTTATAATTATATATACTTATATATTAGTTGCGGTAAATTCAAAACGGTATTCGGTACCTGACCAGTACCGGTACGTACTTGAAATTATCGAATGCACTATAAAGTCCCAGAGGGGGGAGTGAATGAGACGACCAATTTAAAATTAACTCAACCACCAACTCAAAAAACTATCTTTTCTCCAAGCCACACTATTCAATTCAACAATATAAGTAAAGAGTGATAAAACTAAAGAACGCAAACACCGAGATATACGTGGAAACTACTTAGGGTCGAACACACCCTAAGCATAAAACCACGGCCTAATCTACTCAAATTTCCATAAATCAAAAGGTTAGGCAAAAGACAACAAGTTAGGAATCACCAACTTTACCCCAAGTTACACCTAACTCCGCTTCTTGCCTAGCACCCCGTGCCCCTTCTTGATTCCATGAACTCCTCGAGCAACACCATCTCGATCTCCGCTCTAAAACAGCTCCGGCAACATCCGGCCATGTAGATTCATAGGCATGAAAGTATGTATATTGAAAATGAAGATTTTTATGCAAAAGAATCAACCTAGAAAGAATACATGGATCATCAAAGTATTTCTCTAGATTGAACAAGGATGATTGAATACTAGATTCAATTCATCCAAAATGCAAATGAAAGCACAAGAACAAAAGAGATAATGCTTTCTCTCTCTAAAGTGGGCTATCTCACTCTCTTGTTACCCTAGAATAATGAAAAACATGTTTATATATGATCAAGAAAGTGAAAATTCGGTAGTGCCCTGTTAAGGCGCTCTTAGCACGCGCACAAGGGCCTTAGTCCGCTAAGGCACTACTAAGGCGCTCCTAAGGCGCTACTAAGGAGCAAGCATTAAAAAGAGGCCTTAGACAAAATTTTCTTTCAAATAAAACAAGGCCAATAATATAAGGTTAATGCATACATGATATTTCATAAAAGATTAAGACATTGGAAACCTTTAATGATGCATGGAAAAATATTAAGCTAAATGCACATGAGATGCATATACCTTTCCAAGCAAAATGCACGACACGGCCTTCGTGATCAACTTTTGAACCAACGGGTGAAGTATCTAATCTAGACAAAATAAAATCACCTCCCAAACCCAAATGGAAAAAGAATAAATACAGACTCCAACAGTTTGTCGCATCCAGAAATTGCCAATTACATTAACAGTTCGTATCGGTAAGAAAATCGGTACCCTATCCGAAAGGGTATTTAGAACCTTGCTTTGAATCACTTTTTAACTACTTGGGATTTTGTTACTAGCTTCAATTTATTAATTTTCGATTATAGAGTCAAAAACCGCGCCAAAAGTTTACCAGACAAAGTGAAAAGGTAAAATAAAAAATGAAAATTAAGTGAAGAAAAGTTCATACAAACTACTAAAACTTGATTAAAAAAAGGATGCAAAGTTAAAAGGTGCTTGTAATTAAGGTAAAAACCAGTAGTAAAAAGATGCGTAAAAATCAAATCAAGCCGCAATTACTGACTTAATTATGTTTCTCTATCCTGCAATCACTAATCTTGGAATGCGAAGGCGTGAGACTCGTAGGTCTAGCTTTGCCCCCACAAGAAAAGCAGAAGTTTTAGTTCCATCCCTACTGTTACTTTGAGTTGTTCTTTCATGTACACATAAAATTAAACTACGGAGTATTAAAATTTACGAGTGTAAAAATTGGGAGCAAGAGCAAAAGCAAAAGGCGAGAGTGGAAAGTGGGAGTGAAAGATGCTTCTGGAGGATAAAGAGACCAAGCAGATATTCTTTCATATCTAACGAAGTCATTTTAAAAGGACATAAAAGAAACGGCTAGGGTGCACACTTGCGTACGATTTGCGCCCGTAACATTTAACACTAAGAGGCGTAACATTCACCACTGACAGATGTAACATTGGTGTAACATTTTACCAATAGGCATAACGGTGCATACGTATACACCCTTAACCATTTAGAGGCGAAAATTTACCACTAAGAGGTATAACATTTATCATTGAGAGGCGTAATCTTTTTCGACAATATTCTTCCAACACAGGCATAACATATTTCGAAGGTATGGAGTGTGTATTAGAGATTAGGGAAATGTTACGGTGTCCACCCGCCAAACGGGGACACCGTAAAAAATGGCATAACGGACCACTACGAAGCATAACAAGACCACTGATGTGTATAACCAAAACCATTGAGAAGCATAACTCCCAAAATCCCTAGAATTTTTGGGGATTTTGGAGGTTATGCCTTTGTAAGGTTTTGGTTATACACATCAGTGGTCTTGTTATGCTTCGTAGTGGTCCGTTATGCCATTTTTTACGGTGTCTCCGTTTGGCGGGTGACCACCGTACCATCTTCCGATTAATTATGTACGGGAGCCCGAGGGATTCAGTTTTCTTGATCAATGAACAGTAAGAAAGAAAACAAGAGGAATTTCCGTTTGATCCAAAAAAAAGAAAAAGAAAAAGAAAAAGAAAGAAAACAAGAGAGACAACCCATCACGTTGTACCAAAAGAAAACAAGTGAAACTCCGTCAATGTTAAAAGCTTGTCTAGTTTTTTGAGTGAATACAAAAGGGGGTCGTGTTCCAATCAGGGCCAGTTTTGAGATTTTCGGAGTTTAAGACGGACTTGTGAGAGAAAAAAAATATTCATATGGAGAAGAAAAAAAGATGCTCCTAAAACTTGAACCATGTACTTCTAGGATAAAAAACTAAGTTTTTCCCCTAGGGCAACTAGCTTATTTGTTAAATAAGTGCTGGATTAATTATATATTACATATTTGGCTATATTTATCTGGGACTTTAGTTTTGATCCAAAATTCAGGAGCTTCAGTTCGCCGCCTTGTTTGTCTCGGCTCAGGGGTGGCCTTGGTCCCAATGGGATGAGACGCTCATTAGGGCTCGTTTGGATGCGAGATAAGGATTAAGGGTATTATTTACGAAGGGGAGATAAAATAGTATGGAGTATTGGTTAATAAAAGATGACTCATATTGATGTGATGTTTATAAAAGGAAAATTAAATAATAGTTGGTTTGAATGAGATATTAAAAATAAGGGAATAAAATTGTTTTGAAATTGAAGGGGGTATTATTTCGGGAGTATTAATTAATAACACCCCAAATCCTAGGATAAAATTATCCTTCCTCAGGACGTATTGGGGGTATTATAGAAAGGGGAGATAAAGGAAGACCCCCTGTGTTTTTGGTTCCCAAACCATATATTAGAGAGAGCCCCACAGTATTAAAGGGGGATAACTCAATACCCCTTTACAAGATCTCATCCAAACGAGTTTTTAATGTGTTGGCCTGTTCTCAACAATTAGATAGAACAATTTTGGAACTTAGGGAGTACAAAGTTCCACGCGATGTGGAGAGAGAAGAGACGGGCAGAGGATCCAAATCCCAAACAAAGAGTGGTCAAAGTTTATTTCATTTACAATTTTTCTTTGTCTATGTGAACAAGTTTCTCTTTCTTTTTCTTTTTTCATTTCATGTGTGAACAAGTTTCTAGTAATATTAATTAATTAAACTATTCAATTAACGGCGCCTTTTACTTTCCTAATTTAGTTCAATGCAGAGCACGTTTGTAAATTGAAATGAGGAAAGAAAATGGACTAGTCACTAATCAAAAGGTTTTTTTGTCTTTGGCATATCTCAATAATTGAGATTTTTTTTGGTTATAAACAGACACGTTTTGTCATTGAAGATGACACCTAATTGATTTTAAATTGTACAAGTGTCTCTCTTAAGTTCTCGAGCTATCATACCTACTAGCTAATTAATAAGTGAACGGGGCCTTAGGGAAATTGTAAGTACTTAAAAATAATTAACAAGTCCCTGAAGATATTAATTGCTTAATTAACAAATGCATCTTTCTAAATCGAATTAATACTGGATAATCAAGACAGGGGCTTCACTTATGTCTTTTATGTCATTTAACATCGCACAAACAGGTTTGCTTCCAGATCGGTCGTAGGAGCAATATTGTGTACCCATCATATCAATAATGCTTGAGTGATCAAATTCTAAGTACTCCATCCGTCTCCATTTGTTAGTTGCAGTAATTATCATTATTGTCTCAAAAAGATTGTTGTCCTAATTTAAAGTTAAATGAGTAGTACTATCCAATGAATTAATTTCCTCTTTTACCAATCCTTTTTCAAATGAGTAGTACTAACAAAGTAATGACATGTAACGATTGGAGGTAGGGTAAAACGAAAAAAATAAAGTGGTAAGACATGCCATATTTATGTTCTCTTATAAGTTGGACTTATTCGAAAGGACCAATGCAACAAGCGGAGATGAAGAGAGTGTCATTTTTCCGTACCATCGTATATGTAATATAGTAAACGCAATGTCCGAGGATGTTAGGGCTGGTCAATCAACAACTGAGCTATTCACACAGATAAAAATGAACGGTTCACATCATCTTTGCGGGACCCGTGATCCCACACAAATTTGTTGTTTTATTTGTGTCAATAGACTGAGGGCAAAGCTCAGTGGTTGAGCTTGCTCCTCTTGGAGCTCCATCAGTTCGTCTCATCTATCAATCAGGTGGTGAGTTCGAGTACCCCGCCCATCCCCACCTCATAACCCTAGCTTGGAGCCAGCTGGGTTAGCGTTGGGGTTGCTACATGCAGAAAACTATGGGGGTGTTTAGTTGGTGACTTTTTGCATTTTTCAATTCTCATTTTTACATTTTGAGTATTTGGGGGAAAGAGGAAAAATGTATTTTGGGAAAATGGATTTTCAAATTTGGGGTTTCTAAAAAGAAACGGAAAAAGGACCTTTGAGGAGCTTTTTGCATTCTCGGTTTCCCATTTTCGAACTAACCCATGGCAAAAAGACATTTCTGCCCTCAGTCTTTTGGGATAATTCCCACTTTGCCATCGTTGTTATCTGCCAACGGATTTGTGATGACCACACCACTTCTCACTACCACAAACCAGAGCACACGACTGGATGAGGCCTCTTTCACTCGGTCACAGAGATGGGGAAGTTTCAGGGGGTGGTTGCCCCTCTCTCCAAAATCTCAAACAAATCAACAACCCTTTGGGTGTGTGTGTGTGTGTCTTTCTGATCTCTGATCTGTATCTGCTGCTTCTGTTTCTGTTGATCTCTGATCTATATGCATATATGTATGTGTGTATGTCAAGAGAGAGAATGGGGTTTGGACTCGGGATTGTTTCCAACCCTTGTTGCTTGGCTTTCTGCTTCTTGTACATGCTTTTTCTCTCTCTATCTCTCTATGTCATCAGTAGCAGCAACCAAACCAACCTTATACCCCCCCACAGAAAAACCTGTCGTTTAAAGAGGCTGTGATGAGAAATTTTTTTATGGGTTCAAATCAGGAGCTGAGATCGGACCCGTTTAATGGCGGGGCACCAGTTGCAGCCATGGCGGAGTCACTGTCCTGATTCAAGTAGATCTGAGCCTCACCCTTTCTTTCATAAACCCACAGCATATATGAATCAAAAAATTGATTAAAACATTATTTGTATACATTTTCTCTCTTTACTAATAACCGGGGGTATAATAGTAAAAAATCAATTCATAATTTATTTTCATTCCATATCTTCCAAACACTACTCCTACTGCAAAATACATTCTGCACATATCATCCAAACACTCTACCAAATACAAAATACATTCTGACCATAATCCAAAAAACTAAAAAGGCAAAAAATGAAAAATAAAAAGTCAAAAAGTTAGCTTCCAAACACCCTTATGTCATAGTAGTACTACAAATGACAAACTAGACCGTATTTATTCAACCCCAACACTAACCCAGCTGGCATAAATATTCTGAGGATAGCATTGTTCCGTTCTGGGTACATACATATTCACTCATCCCAAAACAATTAAGGCCAGACTGCAACGACATTATATATACTGTATAAAGGTACAAATCACTATATATGAGACAGTACTGCAGTAATATCAGTGCAGTAAAACTGATGCAATTATAGAGAGAACAGCCCGTCCGTCGACCGACTCAAGTCTCATGAACATCTTAAATGTTTCCGTACCAATAATAAATACTACGCGCATTGGATCAGCTTGTTTCAACCAACTCATAATAACCACATGATCAGACTTGATTGGAGAAATTATTTCTTTTGTGTTGATCAATTAATTCCTGCAGGTGAGTTCATGTCAATACAGTAAAAGTCTATTGGAAATTAAACCGCCGTATCAATCAAATCTCTTGCTTTCATTTTTTTTTCTTGGCAAACGAAACTTTTTATAAAAACTCGAAAGGGTACATCGAGAGAGAAATAAAAGAATGTAAACATAACTAGCCTATCTAACACAGTGTTGGACAGACACAACACCTTAACACAAACTACAACTTAAACTTACGAATGTCATCAAGGTACACCTTAAACTCCTCCACCGAATAGATCTTGATCACAAACTTGGTCTTCATCCACATTGCGACTCTACATGCTTATGGAGATCACTATAACTCAAAACCATTGAAAAAACTCACTCAAATGATCAGGATCAACAAATTGTTTTCGATCGGACAGCATGATCATGAAATGATTGATATCAAAACACAAAATGCGGATATTTTTCGCATCCTTTTTCTCAAGTGTGTCATTAATGTGTATCTAGGTTAATGAAACATCCATCTACATAAATTAACAAAGAGATTACAATTTTTTCTCGTCACCAACTTACATTAAAGCATGCTAGTCCAGTTGCAAATGGAGAACATCACCATGTAAAACAAAAGCAGAAACTCTTCAGTATGTTAACCCTGGCAGGCAGGTTAGAAACATATTACATATATAAGCAAATCGGTATATGAGCCCATGTTTAATTGGTCTGAGTGGCTATGTGGATGAAAGCCAAGTTCGAAATCAAGGTGTACTCAGTGGAGGATTTTAAATGTTTTCTAGGTGGTATTCATAAGCTGAAGCTTTAGCTTTAAGGCGTTGCGCATCCAACCTCCGGCTGGATGTTTGAATTTTCACGTTGTGTTTTTTTTTTTTTCCTCTCCTCGATGTACCTCTTTCGAGATTTATAAAAATTGTTACATTTGCCAAGCAAAAAAAAAAGTAATAGTGATGGTATTACTCAGGGATCGGAGCAGGGAGTACGTACCAATACCATGCAACTTTCATGTGACTAACCAACAATGAGTGAGTAGGGAATACCAATACCACATCTCGCCCAAAGTGTTACTATGTTTTACCGAGTTTAAGATTTCATATTTGGTCCAGGATTTTAAATAAAAGCCGTTACGTATCGTTATTTACTTGCGTATCATCCGAATACGATCTGATATAGACCGATATTTGACTGATACCATTACGACTCGTGATACCGTGATTTAAAATCCTGCTTTGGACATTAACAAAATTCTGATTCGGTGCTTACATTGGAAGGTCAGATCACTGATATAGTCGTAACAACGGCCCAAACATGAACTTCAAATACTTAGATACTAATTTCCGTTTATAACATCGGCCAATTTTTCTTCCAGCATGGATAGATCAACGCATGTCGGATCACTGACCTGCAAGGATATATATTTAGTACACAGGTACACACTTAATATGTGATAGAAGCATTAAACTGTTTCAATGCCATGTTTCTGTAGAAACATTGGGTTTAGTTCACTTATAAGCAATGAGAGTTCTTTTCCCCAAACTGGTGTTGGGACATGCATGAAAATTGAGTTCTACATTGGATGAGAAAAAAAAATAAAATAAACGATTGGGCTTAATCTTGTCTGGGATGCCTCATTACTTAAAGACTTAAGCTTTTAAATAAGTCTGAGTACATTTAACGTGTATTGGGTCCAAGTGATGTGATATAGAACTCTCCGATTTCTCTTCAGTGGATTGGACCTTAATTGTCCATCCAATTTTTATTTTGTCTTTTGTTTTACACAACTTTGAGGAGAAGAAACCTTCAGGAATTGACTAGAAACCTTCAGGAGGATATTCCATGGTATATGATGTTTGCAGATGACATTGTCCTCGTGGATGAAACTGCTAGAGGTGTTAATACGAATGACATTAGATACTGTGGTGCGCAAAGATATGAATATTTTAGGTCTGTGTGAACAAATAACCCTTGACAGAATTTAATGGCGGAAATGGATTTATGTAGCCGATTCCAAATGATTGGGACATAAGACTCGATTTGATTTGGTTTGGTTTGGTTTGGTTTGTTTTACCGAACTTGCGTATATCCCTTCTATCCAAATTCCAATGGGAGGGGCGACGTATGAATTAAACTAGATTATCTACTAATTTCAGGAAAAAAGAAATCTACTAATTTTGAATACTAACAGGTGAATGAAACCCTTAAAAAGGAAAAAGATAATAAATTCAGTGTCACTAGAGCAGACCGCCAAGGATTGGCTTAGCCACTGAATATGTACGTAAATCTCCCTGACACTCGGTGTAAAAGATTGAGTTAGATCTGTGACGTTGGTTATAGTAAAAGCCTGCCCGGAAAGTGTTCTTGAATCTTGCCTCTATCATTAGCTCAGGTAGTTACCGTTTCTCGGGTGTTTTAGCCGATTGACCGATAACGATAAAGAGAAGGGAAATCTCCTATTTCATTAATAGTCTTATGGGTGAGTGTTAGCCGAGAATCTATAAAGACAAGCTTAAATATAACCATAATTGAGAGTACTTATGTTTCAGTGACAATACCTCGGATTTAATAACGTGAAGTAACTTCTTGTTTATCTGAGTGGAAACACAGCTAACAACATCAAGCCCTTCTTCAACCAGAATTTCAAGCACTCTTGATATGGGGAACCCTTCGTCTTCAGACCCAGTACTAGTACTGATCAAAATCTCCACACCGCCGCAGCACAAGCCGACCGTAACCCTACCGGGAAAACAATTTTCCGAGCTTCCGGTCTTCTCGGTATTGTTACCTTTTGAATCAGACATATTCTTCAAGTTGTCTCTCTTCATACTCAGTTGCTCGATATTCTCCTGCAACTGCTTGATGTAATTCACGGACTCATTCATGTGATCGCACACCGAACGCTTTCCCTAAAACCAAAAAAGAGAATTCCAGGAACCACTTAGCCGATATAATCTTCATCTCTTACTCTAGAAAATAAAAAATAAAAAATAAAGTTTGGAAAAGAGAGAGCTTTCTCTCACCTTGACATATTCGGCAGGGAGCAAAGACCTCAGCGACGCATAAAGCTTAGCCATTTCCTGCCTTCTCTGCCTTTCCACGTCTCTATGTGCGATCATTTTCTTATCGTTATTATTCTCGTACTTATTATCCTTTTGTTGATGATTACTGTATGATTTCTTTCTCTTCTTTTTCCCTGCTGGAGGGGTGCTGATCAGATGAGTGCTGTCCAGGGACGCCGCCCGGGCCGATATCAGATCTTGTTCGATTTTGGAGATCTGGAACACCAGCTCATCGCCGTGTTGTAAAGAGAACATGTTGGATATACAATATTTGATCGAAGACTTCTTCTTCTTCCGGATTAATGGAAAGCTTTCTTAATTGTGGAAGCGATTAGTGGAGGAGGGTAGGGTTGGTGAGATAATGGTAAAGAAAGAGATACGGCTGTTAGGGTTTGAGATCTTTGATTTTCTCCGAGATTTGATGCCAAGATTCCCTGACGTTCCTCCTTTACAAAAATTAACAATGTGATGATATTTCAACAACTGACTCACCAGCTGCTCCAAAGGTTGCGGCCAAATAAGCATCAGAAATCAAATAAAGTTGCGGAAATCAAACAATCTAAATCTTGAAGACATTAGAGTGTTTCAATAGAAGGTTTCTCCAATCGTTAACTTCAAGATCTTGAAATTAGTCGAGATTCTCGCAAATTAGTCCGGACATTTGGTTATAACAAACAAACAAAAGCGACTGACCAGCCATTTTTTTATTGTTTAAAAAAGGTTTTATGAATGCGGGGTATCACTGGATATTAGCTGTATCATTGTAACCACACTCATCTGGTACATTCACACTTTGGTGGACCAGCATGCTGCTGGATGAACGGTCTACAGTGTGTTGGTCTAATTATTGAAGGGAAAGTTACTTGCAAACATAATTAATGATTATATATAATTTTTTTATTGATTGTAAGTATTGATGGTACCGCGTCGCCAAAAATTCAAGTATTTTGATTTGAAATAACAGAATATGACGAAAATCGAGCATATGATTTACAAACACAGGTTCTTTCAAGAGATATCAGTTTCAAAACCCAATTTTTTGGGCTTGATTAAATAGATCTAATTTGCATTGTAAACCCGGCCGTACCATAAGAAAAAACCTCGCCGCCGTTTCTCTTCCTTCTCTCCTCTTCCCCTAAGGTTTTCACCACCCTAATGCGACGGTGGGAGAGGAAAGCTTCGCCTTTGATAGGTGTTTTTCTTCCTAATGTGATGGTTGTTCTCGCTTTTAATAACTCCTCCTTTCCAGTGAGAATTTTATCTCTCGATCAATCTTAGATCTGTTAGGTTTCTTCTTCTTTTTTTTCCGTTCTTTTTCATTTCTTTCGGCTTCTCCTTCACTACAGTGGTGGTAGTGATGGTTCTTTGACAAAGCATGGCAATGGCGGTAGTGGTCCAATGACGAATCAGATTAGCCAATCAGCGTGTGGAGACGTACAACCCTATTCGGTTTGGGTTTTGAGGAAGGTTTTTTAGAGTAATGAATGGAGAAAAATAGATAGAGAAAATTTATTAGAGACCGTGTTCAGGACTACTTTTGAGATCCCAAAACGAACAAGGCGTATTATTGCAAAAACCGAGCGCCTCAATTGGCAAGGGTGTGGCATGGGCTGCTTTGGAGTTTGCAGGGGAAGCTGAGAATGGATTTGTTCACGGTCAACGGGGGAGCGCATCAGCTAAAGCAATTTGGGCAATCAAATGGTATGGCCGGTGGATGTTGAAGTCATTGTTGAAGATATTAGAAGGTTGACCCGACAAATTCAAAACTACGGTTATCATTCCGTTCGGTAATCGGCTAATGTGGTTGCGCACGAGTTATATAGAATGTTTCGGTGTGCGAGGTTTTGGTGTTAATTATGACTTGGGAGCTAGGCTTAAACCTCCTGGTGTTAAAACTTTAGGGCCCATATATCAAATTACACAAAAATGAAAACGAGGTGAAAATTCCGTCAATGTTATAAGCTTGTCTAGTTTCCAAGTGAACACAAAATGGGGTTCGTTCCAATGGGATGAGATGCTCATTAATGTATTGGCTTGTTCTCAATCGTTAGAATATTTTGGAATTTAGGGAGTACAAAGTTCCACAAGATATGGCGAGAGAAAAGATGGACGGAGGATCTAAATCCCAAACAAAGAGCGGTCAAAGTTTATTCCTTTACAATTTTTCTTTTCTTTTTGTGTGTGAACGAGTTTCTCCTTCTTCTTTTTTCTTTTTTCCTTTTTTGCATGTGTGAACAAGTTTCTAATAATATTAATTAATTAAACTATTCATTTAACGGCGCATTTTACTTTCCTAATTTTGATCAATGCGGAGCACGTTTGCAAAATTGAGATGAGGAAAGAGAATGGACAAGTCACTAATCAAGGGGTTTTAGTTTTATCTTTGCCATATCTCAATAATTGAGATTTTGATATAAACAGACACGTTTCGTCATTGAAGATGACACCTAATTGATTTTAAACTCTACAAATGTCTCTCTTGTCGGGCTGTCATATCTACTTGCTAATTAAGTCAGCAGTTAATTGCCTTCCTTAAATGTGCTCTAATTCCTTTGGATCTTTGTTTAACTTTTTGAGGAAAGTCTACTTTCACCTCTGTAGTTATTGTCATTTGCGGATACTTTTCTTATGGTTTAAAATTGACCACATAACCTACATGTGGTTTTGAAAATGCGCAGATAGACTCCTTACTGTCATGTTTTCTATCCACATAAACGGACACAATATTAAAAGACCGTTATACACCCATCACGTCCCTTGATTCTTCTTGTTTTTTAACTCTAACCACACCATCCCGTATACCAAAAATAAAATCCAAACCATTGATATTGTAAATTTTGACGAGTACTACGTCTATGCCAAAATTCAAGTCAATCAAAAAATGAAAGCTCATTAAATCAATTTTGTTATGAAATTAAAATTTCAAATTTGAATTTACTAAAAATTAGATCACTGGGTCATTGATGCCTAATCGAGATGATTTTTTTACAAAGATACTCTATTCTTTATTTAATACGTTATGAACGACTCAAATTACATTCTAAAAGTGTGTGAGATACACCTCCATTAATATGGAGGAAAACATGACGGCATGGAGTCTATCCGCACATTTTCAAAATCACAATTAGATTATGTGGTCAGTTTTGAACCATAAAGGGGGTATCCACATATGACGATAACCACAGGGGATGAAAGTTGACTTTCCTCTAACTTTTTAAATAGAACTAGGCAACAAACTACCGTCATCAATGATGGTTAATTTCATGGTATTGGCACGTAGAAAGCAATTAAGTATTTGTTCTTCATGAGGCTGCATGTTCAAATCGCACAAAAGTCATGCATTTCAAATTTTGGGGCCGGTTACTAGAGACTTTGTTCGGTCGTTAATTTCTGAACCCAAGAATTAGTCAAAGTGCACATAAGCAAAACTTGACATTCGTTCATCAGAAATTTCTTTTGTTAAAATGATTGTTTCCCCCCTTTTCCTTCTTCCTTTGTTTGTTGAGGTCACTTCTTGTAATCTCATCTCCACCTATTATTGGCTTTCATTTTTTAGGAGAAAATTGCATGTTACTTCGTAGAAAATTAAGTTTACTCAGTTGCTTTCTGATTAGAGAATTTTGTTCTATCCCTTGATTTTTCCTAAGAAAAAAAAAGTATAATAGTTTACTACTCATGAATTAAAGCAACTAGAGGCCTGGGGCACATATGATGTGTGTGTAAGTTGAATTTTGTCAAAATATGTATGCATGCCACAATAACAATTCCATTGACAATTTGCAATTTCAAAGTACATAAACGAAAAATAGATTATAAAGAGCAAGATACAAACAGAATTTCTGTAACTTGAAACCGAGTTTTGTGTGATACCACAATGTCCTTAAGAAAGATTCAACGCCTACTAAGGGTGTTGTACGTAGGATGCTTCACGTCTTTCTCCCAAGATTGGCTCGTCTAAATCACAAACCTCTGTGTTAAGATCGAATCACACACGCACATGATATTCAAGTAAACAGTAAACAATCGACACAGAGATATACGTGATTTCCCAAAATCGGGTACATCCACGGGAGCGGAGAGAGATATTATTGATGATCACAGTACTTAGGGTTTTACAATAGAGAGTATTTATATCGGCTACTTCTATTCCAACCCTAATTATTCTGTACTGTACGCCCCCCGCACCCCCCCAAACCTTTTGCGCCTTCGGCCCATCTAACTGAATCTGCGATGGGCCAGAGCCTCGCTCCGTTCCGCTCCACTCTGCTCGGCTTGGCCTTTTACAAGAACTCTTTAGTACCTCTCATACACCACATATGAGCCACAAGTTCCAACAATCTCCACCTTGGCGAATTACCTCACCCATTCAGGAGACGACCATCTTACTCCAACCAGTTTGAGGGGGGACGCCTCCTTTCTAGCATCTGGAGACATTAACCAAGTCCAAGCAATGCTTAAACTTGTCCGCGGTCACAGTCTTTGTCAACATGTCAGCTGCATTATCAGAAGTGTGCACCTTTTCCAATATCACATCACCCATAGCAATTAACTCTCTCACCTTGTGAAATCTCACGTCAAGATGCTTGGTCCTCGCATGATACACCTGATGCTTTGCCAAATAAATGGCACTCTGACTATCACAATACAGCTGCACTCCACCTTGATCTATGCCCAACTCTTTCACAAAACCCTTTAACCACAATGCTTCTTTCCCAGCCTCAGTTACTGCCATGTACTCAGATTCAGTAGTAGATAGAGCCACTAGAGGTTGTACCATGGATCTCCAACAAATCGGTCCACCCGCCAGTGTGAATACAAACCCTGTTGTAGACCTCATGTCGTCCAACCCTCCAACATAATCCGCATCTACATACCCCACAACTGAAATCTGATCCCGTTGCTTAGCAAACATAATCCCATGGTCTGCAGTACCTCTCAAGTATCTGAATATCCACTTGACCGCTTTCCAATGTTCTCTGCCTGGATTTGCCATGTACTTGCTCACTGTGCTGACTGCATGTGCCAAATCGGGTCTTGTACATACCATCGCATACATCAAGCAACCAACTACACTCGCATAAGGCACGTTTGACATATCCTGAATCTCTTCAGCTGACTCCGGACACTGTGCTGTAGACAACCTGAAATGACTTGCCAATGGAGTGCTGACCTGTTTAGCATTAGCCATGCTAAACCTCTCCAACACTTTCCCTACATAATCCTTCTGGGACAACCACAGCTTACCAGCCGACCTATCCCTGCGAATCTCCATCCCAAGTATTTTCCTAGCAGCACCCAAATCCTTCATGTCAAATTCCTTTCCCAACAAAGCCTTCAACCTGTTGATTTCAACTGTACTTTTCGCAGCAATAAGCATATCATCCACATAAAGTAACAGAAAAATATAGGAACCATCATCAAGACTCTTTGTATAAACACAACAATCATACTCACAGCGTGTGAATCCAATCCGGATCATGAACGAATCAAACCTCTTATACCATTGTCTCGGAGACTGCTTCAACCCATATAGCGATTTCTTCAATCTACAAACCATGTGCTCAGTCCCTGGCTGCTTGAACCCCTCAGGCTGCTCCATGAATATAACTTCCTCCAAATCACCATGGAGGAAAGCTGTTTTCACATCCAGCTGCTCCAACTCCAGATCATAGCTAGCCACCAATGCCAAGATAATTCTGATTGAAGTATGCCTCACCACTGGAGAAAACACCTCATCATAATCAATCCCCTTCCTCTGTGAGTACCCCTTTGCAACTAATCGAGCCTTGAACCTCCCCCTTTCCTTTTATGACACAGCCTCTTTCCTCCTGTATACCCATTTGCAACCCACTGTCTTCTTTCCCTCAGGCAATTCTATCAATTCCCAAGTCTTATTCTTCTTTAATGATTCCATCTCCTCCACCATGGCTTCCATCCATCTATCCCTTTCAGGACTAATGATAGCATCCTGAAAAGTAGACGGATCCCCACCAGTGGTTGACAGTGCATATGCAACCATATCTTCAAACCCATACCTCTCCGGTGGTTTGATAGTACGTCTGGGTCTCCCTGTGGCTATGCTTTCCTGCTGCTGCTGATCAACCTCTCCCACCAGCGGTGGATTGTTGGTGTCATGATTTTCCAGCTCAATTTGTACACCTTGCTGCTGTCTGCTGATAACTTCCTCAGTCTCGATTTTCTGAACCCCCTGATGTGCCTTGACCATAGAAGCTTCATCAAATACCACATCCCTGCTAATCACCACCTTCTTTGATTCCGGATCCCAAAGCTTGAACCCCTTCACACCTTTCTCATACCCAAGAAAGATACACTGCTTGGACTTTGCATCAAGCTTCGACCTCTCATCACCAGGAACATGGACATAGGCTGGACAACCAAAGATCTTCATACCTGAGTAATCTACCTCTTTCTCTGTACAGACCTCTTGTGCTACTTTACTACCCAGAGCAGTACTCGGCGACCTGTTTATAATAAAAACTGCCATACTCACTGCTTCTGCCCAGAAATTCTTTGGAAGCCCTACATTCAACCTGATACACCGTGCCCTCTCTGCTATAGTCCTGTTCATTCTCTCTGCCACCCAATTCTGCTGTAGTGCCTTCCTAACAGTCCAGTGCCGCTGAATACCATACTCTTCACAAAACTTCAGAAAAGGCCCATACTTGTACTCTTTCCCATTATCTGTTCGGAGGCATTTAACTCGTCTCCCTGTTTGATTTCCACTTCAGCTTTCCACACTCTGAATTTCTCAAAAACCTCAGACTTGTGCCGCATGAAGTACACCCAAACTTTCCTCGAAAAATCATCGACAAAGGTCACGAAATACAGAGAACCCGCTTTCGAAGCTACCCTCACTGGGCCCCAAACATCAGAATGCACATAGTCAAGTATTCCCTTTGTTTTGCTCATTGCACGCTTAAACTGCACCTTGCACTGTTTTCCCATAACACAGAACTTGCAGAAATCAAATTTGCACGATTTCACCCCTTTCAACAGGTTCCTTTTATGTAATTCCAGCATCCCACATTCCCCCATATGCCCCAACCGCATATGCCACAACACAGTATCATCAGTTTCCTCAGCTGTAGTGGCAGCAGCTCCACCTACAACTGTATTCCCTATCAGACGATAAATATTTCCACCAACCTTAGAACCTTTCATAATAACCAGAGCACCCTTCGTTACCCTCATGACTCCACTACCTGTTTTATACTCACAGCCATTAGAGTCTAAGGTTCCCAACGAAATCAGATTCTTTCTTAACCCTGGAACATGCCTAACATCACCAAGAGTTCTCACAACACAATCAAACATCCTAATCTTCATTGTGCCTATTCCAACGACATTACATGATGCATCATTACCCATTAGAATAGTACCACAATTCACTAACCTGTACGTGTCGAACCACTCCCTGTTAGGCGACATGTGAAAAGAACAAGCTGAGTCCAGAATCCATGAATCTTCCACGTGCTCTACGTTCGTTAAAATTGACAACATACCACCATCACAATCATCCGTTCCGCTCCGCTCCACTCCGCTCGGCCTAGCCTTTTACGAGAACTCTTTAGTACCTCTCATACACCGCATATGAGCCACAAGTTCCAACACTCCAAAACACCTCCGTCAACTGCCTTAGCGAACCAACTACTACCTGCCTCTCTCTCACACAAAGATGGAATTTCAGAGTGATTTGTGAATTCGTGAATTTCTGGTGCAGAATGAACAGTGGCTTGCCCAATATATATACAACTCTATGGCCTTTGTAACAGCCAGGAAATAAATACGGGGTATTAAATTCACAGCAATGAATTGGGAAAACTGATGTAATGAATGGGAGTGTCAAATCTGCCATAAACCATACATTATGGGGGATACTAATAAGCTGCTGAAAACTGCCGGAAATTCATAAGCCTTGTCCAGATACAATGAATCAATGGGAGACCTTTTGGTTGTCTTGAGAGACCCTCCGAAAGCCCCAATTAAGCCTCGTCCAGATACAATTAATGAATCAACAGGAGGCCTTTTGGTTGCCTCGAGAGACCCTCCAAAAGCCCCAATTCCAACAATCTTCACCCCCCCCCCCCCCCTTTGAAATTGGCAGGCATGCTCAAGTAGAGTACAAGGCTGACCCGAAAAGAGAGACAATGGAGAATCCTTGCATAGGATAGGTGGCTTTTGGCCTGGAACCTTCCCTTGTGAAGTTGTGATAGCCTATTGGGTTCACTGGCAGACAACGTGCGCTTTGAGCTGTTCTGCCGCCGATGTAAACTGAGACAATAGACATCACATAGGACTTCACAAAAACTGTTTAGTTGAAGCACTTTTCGGTCATATTTTTTGTTGATTTCTCGTGGGGACCCTTCAAAATTATGTTCTGATCATATTGAACGGTTCGGATCATCAAAATTTGATCGAAAAAGGGAAGGTCCGCATTTAACTAAGTTAAGGGATCACTTAGTGAAAACTCATATATATATATATATATATATATATATATATATAGGGGACGGTTCTAGAGACAATACATTTGACAATACTTTTGACAATAGATTTTTTGAAACCCTGCATGGGACCTTCAAACAAATGATCGAGCTCAATGTATTTAAAACATGTTTTTAAGGGGTCCCGTAAAAAATTAACGCATTTGGATATCGGTAAAGGTTTGATCGGCTCATTTAGTTGATTCCTGTCAAATTTGACAGGATAAAATTGAATGAGCCGATCAAGCCCTTGCCGATGTCCAAATGAGTTGATTTTTTTCGAGAACCCTTAAAAACATGTTTTAAACAAATTGAACGACTCCGATTATTTGCGTGAGGCTCCGAAAAATATATTGTCAAAAGTATTGTCAAATTTATTGTCTCTAGAACCGGCCCCATATATATATGAAGTTTCAAATGAGGACCTCTTAAAATGTGTGCTCCTCTTTTTTGATCAAATTTCGATGATCTGAGCCGCTCAATGTGTTCAGAACATGATTTTAAGGGTACCTACGAGAAATCAGCATCAAAATGACCGGGAATGGTTTAATTTGAACTGTTTTTTATTGACCAATTGAATAAAAAACTATTCAGATGAAACCATTCTCGGTCTTTTTTTTTTTTGCTGATTCCTTCCACGTACCTTTAAATTCACGTTTTTATCACATTGAGTGGCCCAAATCATTGAAATTCGATCGGAAAAGGGGAGAAATGGGGTCGTCTACATTTTAATTAAAACGAGGACAGATTGGAACCAGAACCAGTAACATAAATTCACAAACCAGACCATTGAACACGGATTGCAATTTTTTGAATCCAGGACGAACCCATACTACTCAAAAACCGAACCAAGTCATACAGTTTGAATTGATTTGGACTAGATTCGTGGGTTGACGGGTTTTTTTTTCTCAGCCCTGGGACACAAGCACGTTAGTCAACTCCCCGAAATGAAGCTAAAGTGAAATTTGCATGAAACAAAGTAAATTAACAAGAAACGTGGCTTTGTTCGTTTAGGTTATTTGGGTATTTTAGTTTTGGTAGTGGGTGGAGAGAGAAATAGGGTAATGATTGGAGAGGGAGGTAATGAGTGGAGAGAGATAGAGACAGAAATGAAATTAATAATAGAAAAAATAGGATAATGATTGGAGAAAGATGTAGGGTAATGATTAGAAAACAAAGTTAAAATAAAGTAAAAATGGTAAACGAACAAGGCCGTAATTTTTTGTGTGTGTGTGGTCTACTAAGTGCCCCAGAAATACTTACTGCCAAACTAAAGAGAGGATTTTCCAAGCATACCAAAGACTTTCATTTTCCGTTGCAGTTGCTCAGAGACCGATCGATATTGGAACCACAAAAAATCAAATCAACATTGCGTGACGCTTGGTTGCATAAAAATAAAATTTCAACCACATGATTTTCATCCCTTCGACGTTTAAGATGACGGGCAATTAACGATCATTGAGGCAGTTTAGAGCAACTTTGCTAGCTGTGAAGATTCATTACTGGAGATTCTGCTCGCCATTAATCACGCCAGACATTTTCTGTTGCAGTTCAATTTTTTTTTTTATCATGTGTTGCAGCTCAAATAGGTCAATATACATCAGATCACTCACCTGCACTCACGAAGAAAAATCATAAAAAGGAACTTCAAGAATTTAAACCAAAACTAGAGCTGCAAATGAACCGAGGCGAGTGCAAAGCTCGTTGAGTGAAAAGCTCGGCTCGATTAAAGAAGCTCGTTTAGTAAATGAGCAAACTCGACTGGGTTCATTTGCAGCCCTAACCAAAACCTTAAACCTAGTGAGCACTATTTCGTTGACTTAAATTTGGGGAGTGCTTTAAAACACCCTTGTTTGGGTGTTTCTGGTATGCAGCCCTTGAATTGCATTTAGTTCGTAGATTTTCCAGAGAAACCCATAACATAATTGGACAAAAATCATAGTAGTATCATTTACAAAAGCTATTAAGAAAAGAAAATTCAAAACAACTAATAACTGTAAAGGCGATTCAAAAGGGCACATAGCGAGTGTATTGTAGCATTTCCCTGCACTAATTAGTAATACCTCGCATCTAATTGTGTGAAATAGCCTTCCCTCAACGTCACTAGAAATATAGCTAACAACATCAAGCCCTTGTTCAGCTAGCACTACCAGTACTTTTGATAGGGGCAACCCTCCTTCCTCTGCAAAGCCACAACTGCCGATCAATACCTCCACACCACCACCGCGGCATTGGTTGACCGTGACGATGACACTACTACTTTCCAGGCCATTAATATTATTGGTGGAGCTTCTCAATCCACTTTCGGAATCGGACAACTTCTTTAGGTTGTCTCTCTTGATTTCCAGTTCTTTGACATTGTTTTTCAGGTGATTTATGTAATTCACAGCCTCATGCATTTGATCTGATGCCGACCGCCTTCCCTGTAAATTGAAATACCCATCAAGGAATTAAACCCCCATGCGTTAATAGGATGAGAATTTGCGAGCAACAGTAGGAGGGTACTGTTGCCCTTTTCAAGGCTCTCTGGATGGTTTTCTTTTCTTATTGTACCAATTTCAATTTTTAATCCTTGTGATGAATGGAATTTTTTTTGCCGATCATGAAAAATCCTACCAAAATTTTGAAAAAACACACACAAGAGAGAAGAGAGAAAAGTTACTGCAGCAATAAAAATTCTTATTCACGTACATAAAAATTATCTAGTATCAAGAAGAATAGGTAATTTCTGTCCACCGCTTTCGTTTGTACAAGTAGGAGTTTGGGCTGTGTCTCAATCCTAAGGGGCAAATTCAGTGCACATGGTTCTCGCCATTTCTAGGTCTGAAGAAAAGTTGATGTACGTAGCCTTACATCTACAAGCAGAGAGGTTGTTTTCGCGACTCGAATCCGTGACCTCCAAGTCACAATAGAGCAACGTTACTGTTACGCCAGGCCCGCCCTATTCCTAAATTCACACAATATTAGTAAATCCTCTATACCTAAATTCTTATAGCTATAAGTTTGTTTCTTAGGAAATTTGCAGTGCCAAAGTCCTAAATTTGAGACTTTATATACTAGCTAATATCTGTTCAATTTTCTTGGTATAATCTCTTTTTGGGTAAAGTTCTTGGTATAATCTTGTATCTATGGCCCCCACGAAATTGCACTAATAATTAAGAATATGGAATGATTGGCCTAAGGGCGATGCATTAATCTCAACCCCCTATATATAGCTTTATCCTTTCGAGCATTGAATATACTATTAATGTTTGTTGATCAGGGAAATAAAAAGGAAATGGGAAAATACAGATTCATCACCTTGATATATTCAAGAGGTAGTAGAGATCGCATGGATGCAAAAAGATTAGCCATTCCTTGCCTTCTTTGCCTTTCGATATCTCTATGCACCACTCTTCTCTCCTTATTTCCCTTACCACCGCCATCATTGTCACCGGCTGGTTGTGCGGCCGGCAGATTCTGCTGCCTTTTCCCCCTTTTTCCGACGTTATTGGGGGCTAGATTACTGCTCTCCACTAGAGCATTACCCAAGACTAGATCTTGCTCGATTTCATCTTCTCTGAAGGGAGCAAAATTGATCTGAAACATTGTCTTTTCGAGAAATGAAAATAGTTCAAGCTTCAGGCTGAAGCTTTCTTTTATGAAGGAGAAGAGTTGATTAGGGTTCATGAGAATGGAGAGATTCCCTTGAGTTTCTTGAAACACTAAAACGTGTAATTAAGTCGTATGGGAAGTTAGAAAAATGATCACCTAACGAGGCATTATTAATTTGAAAAGATTTTGCCCATCGTGCTTCTGTCCAACTGCAACCCACTTATAAGTATTCACACGTGCTGCTGGACCACCCATCAAATCAGGAAGATGTTTGAAACGAAAATCACATGGAAGTGTCTACGGAAAAATGTCTAGATCCAACTTCGAATATATTTAGAGTCGTTCGATATATGTATAACGTACGCTAATGCTAAAGTCACCGACTGATCACACACCATTCTTGAACCGACGGATCCACGAAGTGATCCCTGTGTGCCCCTCGATTCAAGATCAATGTGCAACTAGTCGGTGGCCATAGATGGATTTATGTATGAATTCACGATTAACATAGGGTTTATAATGTATCTGACAATTTTAGATACATTTGTCTGTCCTACTATTGACAACCACATTTTGACTGTGTGATCATTTCCGTTCAACGTGATATAGGTATTATTAACATAATAAGCTCTATAGACAATATTAGGGCAATGGGGTGGAAGAAATATTCTCATAACCTTTGCTAGAGTTGATCAACAAGGATTGGCATAAGCGTTGGTTTGTGAGTTTTTAAAGCATGGAATGGAGAGACTTGTCTGGATCTTATGCTTGGGTACCTTTAAGAAAGTGTAGACACTCCAATTTGAATTTCCTGATCGTTTTACGGTTTCATGTTTTTCCGATGATGAATCGAATAAAAAACAGAGTTGAGAATTGAATGGACTGAGCTTGGAGTGCTTGGAACCCCTCTTGAACTTTTTAAACCACAAAACCCTTGAGTCAAAACCCTAGCCAAGGTTTGATCGGCGCGCGTGGCTATGAAACCCTCGCGCGATGGACAGTTTGCCAGGTGTGGGTCAAAGTGTTGACTGTTGACCCTCGCACGACAGTTTGCACACTAGTGCGACAGTCCCACTCTGTCGCGCGATGGTTCTAACCTGTCCCCATCACCTATTTTCAGCTGAATTTTGTGATCATCAGGGGGTCTTTGAGCCTGTGGAACCTCGTTTTCCACCAGAACAGCTGTTGTAGACTGCATGATTGGCACATTCTAGTGTAACCACTTCCCCACCTTATTGGCCACCTTCTCCACCAAGCTAGGATGGCTTCTAGGCTTAGTTCTTTATCCCCCCTTGACCTCCCATTGTCCTATAAATATCCCCTATGCTTCCAAAGCTAAAGGGTTACAAAAAATAAGCAAAAAGCTCACAAACCCTCAACCACACTTGTTATTCTCTCACTCTTGTATTCTACATACACTCATTTGTAGACACCCCAATCTGGGCTCCCAGATTAGTTTACTTACGGTATTTGATTCCCCAATAATGAAACGGATCAAGAACGCCTCGGGAATGTCGAGTGTTTGAGCTTTGAGTATTTGAAAAAACCCTTGAACCTAACCTAACCCTAAGCCACTTCAAAAGGCCAAAACCCTACTGGACCAAAGCATGAGTAGGTCGTACCCTCGCGCGCTGAACCTAAACCCGCGTGCGATGGTCAAATGGAGTGTTGACCAGCGCGCCAGGGCGCAACCATCGCACGCCAGAGCGCGACCACCGCGCGCCAGAGCCAAACCGTCGTGCGACGATCAGAGCTTGTCCCCATCACCTTTATGGGCTGGGCAGCTTAATCACCAAGCAACCTCAGCCAGCCTCGTGGACTGACTGAACTCCTCTCTTTGCATCACCTTACCTTTCTAAAGGATGGAATTTGGCCACCAAGCCAAACCAACCCTTGTTTGGTTGGTTGTCTTTCCTCCATACACCATTCCCACATCTTCTCCTATATATACCCCCTTGGTGCTTCCATTTAAAGGGTTCAAAAAGAGAAGAAGAAGAGAGACACAAACTTCAAAAGGGCATACAACCTTTAAAACACTTGATACTCCCTTACTCAAGTCATCCTCATACACTCATATTCCAAGCACTAACACCTCAAACAACCTCAACTCAACGGAAAGCTCAAACACATTTCAAACCCAAGAACCAAAGGTATAGCTTACCTTCGTTCTGCTCTCTGTTCTAATCCCTGAGGGGGGCTGGCAGGGCCAAGGCTAGTAATCAATACCAGTTCTGGCCCTAAAGTTAGCAAGGTTTCAAAAACCGTTGTGGTTGGAACTGTCGCGCGCCAGAGCGCAACACTCGCGGGAGTGTTTGTTTCGTACTGTTTTATGCATTACTTTGTATATAGATCACTGTTGATGCATGTTGAAACTTGTTTACTGCTTTTATTAGCTTAAACTACAAGTTCAAAATGTCAAAATGCATTTCTGTTGCTTTGGGATACCCTTGGGATCTTTTTGGACTTGTCCCAGAACCCAGGATGAGCAAAACAAACACTGGAAGATTGGCTCATACCATCGCGCGCCAAGGCGCAACACCCACGCGCCAGAGCACACCATCGCGCGATGGTTAGCCTGTTTCCAGTGAGTGGCCTTTGCTTTGGTAGCTTGGCCCCTAGCCTTTGTTTTAATACCTCCACTGTTTAAGGGTTGTAAGTTAATTTTGTTCATTTTGTTTGTAATAATTATTTACTTTTAGTACATATAAACTGTTTGGTTTGCCCCTGGGTGTGCACTGGTCCTTCCAGAGCCCAGAAGGGGATAGAATTCAAACTTTTGGTGGAGCATCAACACTCGCGCGAGTGTATGGATTTGTCGCGCGATAGTCAGCTTGCATGTACGTAGATTCATGCATGTAAGTTGGCCATTGCTTGTGCCAAATTCATACAAAGCACTGTTTTGATGCTTGATCATTGTTTTGGACTTTATTCCATTTATTGTTCAAATTTCCATCCATCCATGCTATATTGATCACATCCCGCAAATTGTCACAGCTTTTATCCCCTATTAAACTGTTCCCCCACCCTAATTGGATAAAATTGGTTAATAAAAGAAGAATCGCAACGTTTTCAAAAATGCTTAAGTAGAGACCGATCTCCGGATTGGGCGAGAGGGGTACCTTAAAACCCTTCCACTCTCGTAACCTGGCTGCCGAACCCAGATATGGTTATGACGGACTGGTTCCTTCACTTTTTCAAATCAATTAGCGCGGCAGGTGCTTCGAAGTACGGTTCCTTGGGTGTCGGACTTTCAAACCCAAGTGGCGACTCTGTATTTCTGAGCGCTTGCTTTTGCACTCGCGCTATCTCGATTTCTGGGCCACTAGCGAAAGGGAACAAAATCCTTTTTTCCACGGGCATGCTGCCCACATCATTCTTCAAGCTACACCACCTTGTTCAATCCATTTCAAAAACAACTTAAACAAAGGTATAAGTTTATTACCTATCCTCTGTTTTGATCCTTGAGGGGGGCTGGCAGGCCTAAGCCTAGTAATAAATACCAGTCCTGGCCTTAAAGTCAGCAGGGTTACAAGAAATTATGGACCAACAAACCCGCGTGCGATGGTCGATGGTCCCAGAGTCTCACGCGACAATTCTGTCTGTGTGAGAATGGACCACGTGGGGCTGGGATGTTGGTCATTTCTTATTTTTATTATGTCCATAATTGTTATGAAGCATGTTTAGGTCTTAACTCACTGTTTTGCATGATAAAAACCATAGTTTAGCTTAGTTTGCTATTTCATTTGGTTTGGAATGCCCTTGGATTGTTTTTGAATGTGTATCAGAGCCCAACCATGCAAAGCAATTCCTGGAAGTCTAGTTAGGACCCTTGCGCGAGTATATCACTCTGTCGTACGATGGTTCTCTAACTTCCAGTGGTTGCCCTTGCATGACAATTAGGGCTTAGGCCCTTGTTTATTCACCTCCATTGTTTAGGGGTTGTGTTTCCAATTTAATTCAAACTGTTTGTAATATTATTTACATACCAGTACATATAAAACTGCTTGGTTTGCCCCCTGGGTGAGCACTGGCCCTTCCAGAGCCCAGAAGGGGATAAAATTCAACTTGTGGTGTGACATGAACACTCGCACGATGAAGTGGGTGTGTCGCGCGATGGGTCCCTTTGCATGAACGTAGATCCATGCATGCAAAGTTGGCCATTTTGCATGACACAGTCATTTTGTGACCAGTTTGGTTTGTTTCTGATCAGAGGGTTAAGTTTTATCCCATTTTCATAGCATTTCATCCATCCATGCTCAATACAAACACATCTTGCAAATCGTGTTACAGTTTTAAATCTCCGATTAACTGTTTCCCCGCCCTAATTGGCTAAAAATTGATTAATAAAAGAAAGAATCACAAAGTTTTCACAAAATACCTAAGTAGAGACCGATCTCCGGATTGGACAAGATGGGTGCCTTAAAACCCTTCCTCTCTCGTAACTTGGCTCCCGAACCCAGATATGGTTCTGACAGACTGGTTCCTTCACTTTTTCAAATCAAATAGCACGGTAGATGCTTCGAAATACGGTTCATTGGGTGTCGGACCTTCAAACCCAAGTGGCGACTCTATATTCCGAGTGCTTGCTTCCCTGCTCGCTCTCTCTCGATTTTCGGGCCGCTTTGGCGAAAATGAACGGAATCCTTTTTCCAAGGGCATGCTACCCATAGAAAGATTGGAGAGGCTTGTGGGGAGATTTTATTGCAGTTGACGAGAACACCCTGAAAGAATATTCTTTCGCTAAAGCCAAATTCCTTATTGCATCAAAGGCAAAGTCAAAGATAGAGGAGGAGATAAATTTGGATGTCGATGGAAAGATATACTCGGTTCAAATATTTGAGGTGGTTAATTTGGTCATTTAATAATTAGATCATGGGCGTACATTATATGGAAGTTGATGAGGAAGGTTTTTTTTTTTTTTTTGCTCTGCAAACAAAGATTTTTATTAAGCTCGAAGGGTTACATCGAAGAAAAAAGAGAACACAAGATGCATCTCAAGAAAACAAAACGAAAACACAAGTAAACACCTTATAGAAACACCTCAAAAAAAATTTAAACTTCAGTTTCCGAATCTCGTCCAAACACCCTTTAAAGTCCTCAACCAAGTATATCTTGATGTCACATTTGGTCCTCATCTACATGGCTACCCATGTTTTAATAAGATCCGCAACATCCCAAACCAACGTAGAAGCATTGTTAAAGATATAATCATTCCGCACTAGCTATAACGACCAAAGAGTTGCATAGAAAGAAGAGTCCCAAATTTCTTTCTCTAAGTTTCGAACTTGATCCCAAACCACCAGTTAGCCATAGCCTCTACAGATGAAGGGCACACCCATTTAACATGTCACCTATCCAATATCAAAAACCAAACAGCCCATGAGAATTGACAATGAAGGAATAAGAGATGCGGGGTTTCCGGGTGCAGAGAGCAAAGGGGACATACCCGTACTTGGGAATCCGTTAGAATGTTTTGACTTCGTAGAACCGACCTCATTGCCACTCGTTCTTGGACAGCCAGCCATGAAAAAATTTCCACTGTTGGAGGGTGATGAGCACCCAATATTGTAGATATTTGGTGCGACTAGTCCCGGCTTATGCTACTTTTACTTAAGTTTATTTAGCTTTTATTGCGTTATTACACGTAAGTTATGTTTTTAGTGTTTTCAGGTAAAACGTGCAAATAAGGCGCATTTCAACGCCGTGGACGACCCATGTGCTTCCAAGTACCCGAAGACCCTGTCGGCCCCTTTAAAATCTATCTAAGTATGGAAAATGACTTTCCGAAAAAGTTTCGATTTTCGAGATAAAAAATGGCGGTAATGGATCCTTGAATTTTTCTAAGAGTAATTACAAAGTTGCAAGGTTTTATTTGAAGAGTAAGGTTATGTTTTGAGCCATTTTCTCTCGGGAAAAACGTGCAGTTTTCCATTTTACACTAAAAGTGAGAGGTTGACATTTTGATTTAATTAGAATCTTGAAATTCTGGTAATGCCATTGTTTTCAAATGGGGGGTACTTTCTTATTTTCATTAAATAAATTAAAGTAAAGAGAATGAAAATAAGATGCTGAGGAGCTGTGAAGCTGTTGGGAACTGCCTGCTGAAGCTGAGGCCAGGATGCAGGGATAACACTGTGGTATCGATACAACCATTTTTGCCGTATTGATACCATAAGGAAACAGAGCCTGGGGAATCCGTAACGAACTGGTATCGATACGGGATTTTCAGCCGTATCGGGTACTTTTCTAAAGATATTTCTTGTTTTTTTGGACTTTCCCCTTTTGGGATATTTGTTCTCACTTTTGGGATATTTTAGGACGTGTTGAGAGAGACTGAGGTGTTTTTGTATAAATACCCCCTTCTCTCACTATTTCTCTCTCTCTCCCCCTTCGTCATTAGTTAGTTAGTTACATTTTAATTGTAAGTCTTTTTGTTACCTCCATTAAAGGATCTCAAGGTTTTCTTAGCTAATTCCTTCAAGTACTCTTGTAAGTTGTTCTCTTTTGTTAATTTGTTGTTCATTAACGTTGTAGCTACGGTTAAGATGGTCATTAATATCAAGTTCGTTTTCGTTTTCATCGATTAAAAATTATGCCTTACTTTTATGCTTTCATGAATGCTTTAGTGATGTATGAGTAGTCGTTTGGCTAAGTCTCACGATAATCTTTCCCAAGGACTTAGGGTGTTAGTTGGTTCTCGAGCCATCGGGCCTAAAAGCATTATTTTCGGAATAGGGCTTAACCTGTAATTTCGGTCTAAACGTAGGGGTGTTAACTCCTCGGTATGCCGTTTGTCAAGCGGTTTTGGCAAATAGTATGTCGAGGGCTCATGGCCTTCTATGGATTCGATAAATGATTCAAACAAGTTGGTTCGCCTCCGTTTAACCACATCTTTCGATCAACGTAGTCATTAAAGTTAAATTTTCCGGGCGTGAGCGTGCGGTCGTGACTCTTGCCTGAGTTATAATCGAGAACCAGTAACGGCCTTTGTCAAGGGTTAGAAAATCCTTAGACTTGCCTCTTTAAGTTAATTAAGCGTAATTCTAGTCTTTGTTTTCGTCTTTCCATTTTCAAAGCAAAACCAAGTTAGCGGGCTTAAACGCTGAAAACCGACCATAAAACCTTCAATCCATTTCAAGCTATATTTGATTTTCTGTGGGAACGATTCCGGACTTCCGGATATTATGCGTGCAATGACCTAGCCCCACACTTCGGGTTTCTATCGACCTTATATTGAAAGGCAAGGTTTTGACGTAAGTAGAGGGCTTAAGTTCTTCCATAGGGAGCTCAACACGACATTCCTTGACTGATTCATGAATAACTCCCCCTGTTTATAAGCTGATCTCACCGTGAAACATCTATCAGCTGTCCACAGCCATTGTAAACAATCAGTTTTGGAGGGGTCTAGAATCACATTCTGTAGCCTCAGTTTGAGTTCCTCCTGTTGTTGTTTCTCCCAATCGAATAGACTTCATCTGGACTTCAAGTCCCACCTTCCATTTTCCACAATTTCCCCCACTGAACTAACTAAGTCATTCTGTTGATTAGATACCAAGAACAGTCTTGGATATCCTCTTTGAGAGCTTTATTCCCCAGTCAGACGTGATTCCAGAATAAAGTTTCATGCCCTGCATAGACGTGCACATGGAAGCCCTCCTAAATGGCCCTTCTAAGGCAAGATTCAGTGTCCCCAATCGAGCAAATATCTCTCAAATGTTATAAACTGAACCTAAACTCGGAGTGTAAGGCAACTAGCAAAGTTGGTCTAAGTTGTATTTTCCTCTGGTGACTTTCACCCAAAGGGATTCCTTATCTTTATTAAATCTCCACCACCACTTGGCTAGGAGTGCCACATTTTGTTGTAACAATTTCTTCATCCTTAATCCCCCATTCACTTTACTTTTGGTTATACGTTCCCAATTCACAAGGTGCAACTTCTTCTTACTCACTGTATCTCCCCAAAAAAAATGCCTCTACATTTTCTCAAGAGTTTTTGCAACATATGGGCAGCATGCCCTGGAATTTCCGGATTCCAAAATGCAAGGGCCCAGATCGAGGGAGCGCGAGCGTAGAAGAGGCAAGTGCTCGGAATACAGAGTCGCCACTCGGGTTTGAAGGTCTGACACCCAAGGAACTGTATTTCGAATCACCTGCCGCGCTGTTTGATTTGAAAAAGTGAAGGAACCAGTCCGTCATAACCATATTTGGGTTCGGGAGCCAGGTTACGAGAGGGGAAGGTTTTTAAGGCACCCCTCTCGCCCGATCCGGAGATCATTCTCTACTTAGGCATTTTGCGAAAACATTGCGATTCTTCTTTTATTAATCAATTTTAGTCAATTAGGGCGGGGGAACAGTTAATCGGGGATTAAAACTGTAACAGTTTGCAAGATGTGATAGATGGCATGGATGAGTAGTTAGTATATGATGAAAACAGACTGCTGTGGGAGTTTAACAGACTGGAAAGCCCCTGTCTTGGAGTGTCGTGCACAGGAAGAATCCAGTATGCGCTGATCAAGTCAATGCATGCTGACTAAACCTACGCACTCTACTACAAGACCTGCGTGCGCCAGTAAGCCTAAGCCCACAGCTCTTATTCTCAAACCCTCTGGGCTCTGGAAGGACCAGTGCACACCCAGGACAAACCAAGCAGATACAATATACAGTTTTAAATAACTTAAAGGCTGAAAAGCCCTACAAACTGACAAAACACCCCATAAACAGTGTGGGGACAAAATAACAGCCTAAAACTAAGTTAACGATGCATGGCTAGCTACTGGTCGGGGACAAACAGTCACGCAAAAAAGTCACTCTGTTGCGCGAGGGTTGTGCTCAGGCGCGCGACAATTGCGCCCTCGCGCGATGGTCAACTCTCCACTTGACCATCGCGCGATGGTTTGGGTGCATCGTGCAATGCTTGGATAGTTGATGCTACTTTGGTTAACAAGTTTAGGTTGCCGAAAGTGGAATAGAAGCTTAATGATGATAGTTGTGGAATCTGATATCTGCCTTACATTGTATGGCTTTTTACCTCAACGTCCTGAAAACTGGTTATTTTCATGCTTAGCGGTGATCTATATGAAAGAAAAACATAAACCAGCAAGACACCAATCCCCACGTGGACTGTCGTGAGCAACAGAGGACCGTCATGCGATACATGAGTCCATCGCGTGTTGATTCTAGCTATGACGGTTTTTGAAACTTTGCCAGCTTTTGGACCAAGACTGGTATTGATTACCAGCCTTGGCCCAGCCAGCCCCCTTTAGGGATTAGAACAGAGAGCAGAACAAAGACAAGCTATACCTTTGGTTCTTTGAGTTTGAAAAGTGTTTGAGTTTTGAATGTTTGAAGTTGAAAGTAGGATTTGAGTGAGAACAAACTATGTTCTTGAGTGCTAGGTAGGAAACCAAATGTTTCACTTGCTAATGGAGAAGAGATAAACAAATGACTAGGGTTAGAACCTTTTTTTTGCTTGATTTTTTGGAACCTTTAAAAAGATGAACAAAGGGGGGTATTTACAGGAGGATGGAAGGTGTAGGAGGGTGGCAAATAAGGCCCAACGCCAAAATTTAGTGGTGAAGGCTTGCAAAAGGTGATAGAAAAGGTTGTTGCGAGGGTGGAGTGCCCAAAGCCTGCACTGCCACTGTTCTGGGGAAGAAAACGAGGTTCAAATAGCCCTGTAGACTCCCAGGCAAGCAACCAACTGGCTGGAAAAGGTGAAAGTGACTAGTTAGGACCATCGCGTGATGGAGTGGGACCATCGCGCTAGTGTACCAGCTGTCGCGCGTGGGTCAACAGTCAAATCTTTGACTTTGACCCAGGCTGACTCTCGCGCAAGGGAGTCAGTCCATCGCGCAATGGTGCACCCTGGCGCGCGATGGAGTGGGTCTGGCGCGCGATGGTGCGCCCTGGCGCGGGTCAGAAAGGTTTTTGGGTTTTGGAAGTGGCTTAGGTTAGGTTAGGTTCAAGGGTTTTGCAAACACTCAAAACTCAAACACTCGACATTCCCGAGGTGTTCTTGATCCGTTTCATCATCGGGGAATCAAAAACCGTAAGTAAACTAATCTGGAAGCTTAGATTGGGGTGTCTACACAACAGCAACCGGCATCTTGAACAATAACATAAAGTAAATAGGCAAGGTGCTCATGTTAGAATTGAGAAGGGTGAGGTGACCACCAGTAGACATGCATCTACCACTCCACACATTGAGTTTCTGCTAAGTTCTAGTAATGACAGGTTCCCAAGTCTTGATCCTTCTTGGGTTCGCACCCAGAGGCAAGCTAAGATACTTAATAGGTAATGATTCCACTTTACAGCCCATTACTTGAGCAAGGGCTGCCACATCTTGTTGAAGGACCTTAACACCACATAAAGAGCTTTTGGAGCAATTTATTTTTAGGCCTGACATTAGCTGGAAGCACCTTAAAATTCTCTTGATATTGTTTAATTCCTGCATATCATTGTTACAAAAAAATAATTGTATCATCCACAAATTGGAGGTGGGAGATAATCACCCCATCCCAATCTTCACTCCCTTGATAATCTCCCTGTCCCTAGCTCTCTCCAACATAATATTAAGAGCCTCAGCTACTATATTGAAAAGAAATGGGGATAAGGGATCACCTTGTCTGATTCCTTTTTGGTTTGGAATTCCTTTGTCGCTGAACCATTAATCAAAATCGACATGGATACAGAAGAAATACACTTTTTAATCCAATCACACCACTTCCCTCCATAGCCCACCTTCCCCAACATGTCTAGTAGAAAGCCCCAATTAACACAATCATACGCCCTTTCAAAGTCTAGTTTTAGAATAAGGCCTCTCGAGTACTATGTTTCCAACTGTGAATGGCCCCATTGGCAATGAGGACACCATCAAGAATCTGTTTTCCTCCAACAAACGCAGCTTGAGCCTCCCCAATTATACTTGGAAGATGTTGTTTTATCCTATTAGTCAGCACCTTAGACAGAATTTGTAAATGCAGCCCACCATGCTAATGGGTCTGTAATCTTTGAAGGTTATAGGGCAATCAACCTTAGGAATCAAGGAAATGAACGTAGAGTTTATACCTTTAGTAAGCCTACCATTCTCATGAAATTCAGCAAAAAATTGTAGCACCGCCTCCTTCAAAAAGCCCTAACCTTTCTTAACGAAAGAGAAGTTAAAGCCATTCGGTCCAGGCGCCTTGAGACTCTTACAATTTTTGAGAGCAGCTACAATTTCCCCTTCTTCAAATTGCTTCTCGAGTTACACGGCTACATCTGATGACACACGCCTGTAAAAATGTCCACCCTAAATAGTTCTATGACTCCTTTCCTTTGTGTTAGTCCAAAAGCAAACCAAGAGGGGGGTGTGTGTGTGTGTGAATTGGGTTTCTCACTAACTATTCGCAAATTCAAAAAAAAAACTGATTGCAAGATAGAAACAAAAACAACGCTGCAACACAATTGAGTCGACTCAACTAATAAGAGCACCAGCAAGCTTAATAAATTGATCTAGCTCAAAGATTAGAAACACAACAGATGCATAAAACAACTCAACAAATTCTATGACTGCAATATAAGTACGAAATCAACTAATTATACAAGCTTTTTTACTCCAAAGGTGATTTCAGAATTATAACAATTTTCTTATGCGATAAAGATATGTAAAACTGAAAGTAAAAGAGTAAGGGAAAGAGAAACAAACACGAGAATTTTATAGTAGTTCGGTCCGCAACTTCACAGCCTACTCCACTCCCCAAGTGTCCTACTCGGGAATTGCTGCACTATCTCCAATAGTTGTTACAAACCTCTAGCTTTGCGGGTGCTAGAAAACCTTGCAATGAGCGATTACTCTGAATCCTCTCCAACTAGCTAAGACTCCGGTGCTAATTACACTTAAACCCAAATGATTTTTTTTTTTTTGTACCCAAAAATCACTCACAAAAACAGTTCAATCTCAGACAAGGGTGTGAAATCCCTTTTACACTAACGTTCAAAGATAGCACTCAACCTAGTGTAGAATAAGCATGATGAAGCTCACAATAAGATTGACAGATTTCAAGAGATAGCTCACTAGATTTTTCTTCAACAGTTGGAGTATTTTCTGCACTTGTTCTTCTTTGCTTTATATTCTTGAAAACCAATTGAACGTTGAAGCCTGAAGGATTTCTTCTAGCTGTTGCAAAAAATCAGCCCTTGCCTTACTTGCTTCCTCCTTCAATCTGCATATCCCAGCACAAGATTTCCTCTTTCCTTTTCGAACCCATTCCAGCCGTTAGTCAATAGGAAGAGATTTTCCTTAATCGCTTTCCTTCTTCAAATCTCTTGTCTATTGGAGATAGGAATTGTGAAGAGAGTACCTTTCCAATTGCATCTTCAATTGACCCGAAATCCCTCTTGATTGTTCAGTCGAAATACTTTCCCTTTGCTAGCTCTATCGTCATTCTTGCTTCCATCGTAAAACATAGAACTCTAGGTTTAGCAAAAATGATTCCCTGCATCCATCCCATTCTGTAATCTTTTAGACATGAGGAATTGCTACAAAAGTCCCTGCAATACTAAATATTGGCAGAACTAGTCCAATAGAAACATACTATTCCAATTAAGCCCAAAAGACTAATAATGTATGTTTATTATTATCAAAATCTAAAACCATGGGGCTAACACTTTGTAAAGTTGGATTTGAAATATTCCACCACTGTTTCTTTAATATCTCCAGGCTCCTCTACCACACTGCCATTTACCTTAACAGAGCCCACCATGTTTCTTTTGAATCTATAATTGTCTATCACTTGAAAAAATGCAGTATTCTTGTCACCCATCCAATTTACCCTAGATTTTTGCCTCCATAGAGATTCGGACAGTCTTGACAGTCGCCAAAATTCGGTTCTCTTCTTACATCTTATTGCTGTCGCCTCCTCAGAGAGATTGCGTTCTTCAGCTGTAACATCAAGTTGATGGAGATCAGACTCACATTTCTGAAGTGCACAATTTATATCTCCAAACTTCTCCTGTCTTTGACAATCCTCATACAGTTAGGATTGGACAACCAAATATCCATAAACTAAAAAGGCTAGGGACCCCAATCTCTAACATCGTCTACGAGTACCACAGGACAGTGATATGAAATTGGTCGAGGCAAGCCCCAGTGGATGATCTTAAACCGCTCCACCCACTGTTGGGATACCAAAAATCTATCAGGACGATTGTGAATAGCATGATTTTGGAAAGTTGGTCCAAGTAAATTTCCTACCTATCATAGGTAAGTCAATCAATTCCATATTCCCACAGAACTCTAAAAAGTCCCTCATTCCCCTCTCCATCCTAGTACATCCAACCCTTTCATTCACCTCTCCGATCTCATTAAAGTCCCCCTATACACCTTGGAACATGAGAGCTCACTTTGAAACCCATAAGTATCTCCCACAACTCCCTCATGTTACCTACCTCATTGGGTGCATACACGTTGACAAGAACACACGAGAAAGAATTAAGAAGCATCCCTTCCAAGAGAATAAAAGACCTGTGAGTAATAACGTTGTTAATGGTGAAAAAGTCTTTATTCCACAAAGTAATCAGGCCCTCAGAGGCTCCAACTGAATTGGAGGTCGCAAACTCCATGTTAGAACCACCCCACAATTTTTGGACTGCAATTCTCTCCGTTAGCTCCAATTTTGTTTCTTGCACAAAAACCATATCCGGGTTCCTTCTTTTTATAAGTTTAGACAGAAATTTGTTCTTAACATAGCTCCCCAATCCTCTAATGTTCCAGGAAATAATCTACATTAAAAACACAAAAACCCTTCTGGACCACCACAAAATCAGTCACACAGACTAATTCGCACCCACACCCTCTCGCAAGAGTGAATACTCTTTAACTTTTAGTTCTACCATTTTCTTTACGACCACATCATCATTAGGTAAAAACTGAACATTCAACTCACCTCCAATGGCCATAGTAGCTCGGACGTCCTCGACAATGCATGGATCAGTCTGAATCGAATCAGATTGCATGCCTCTCTCGATGACGACACCAACCCATCCACCATGCTAGGCTCCTTTGATAGTTCCTCATGAATACGAAGGAGATTTGTAAGCTGTCTTCTCCTTCTCTTCCTACATGTTGCATCACTCAGATCCACCAAGAGATTGATGCTCGGGATCTGGGATAAGCACACCCCTAATTTGTTTTGATCTCCAATCAGAATATTATCTCCTGAAATGGGTTCAGATACTCCACTCACCCGGCCCAGCTCCCTCACCAAGCAGTTTTGGGATTTTAATACAAGGCCTAAATTAATATGAACAGAATCCAACTCAGGTTGGGCCTGAAGCCCAAGCCCACTGGGCATGCCTTCAGCAAGGCCTACAAAATCCCCCATAACAGATTCAAAATCCTCTGGTTCATTAAGCTTAAGGCCCCAACCCCATCAAGCGTTTTGTTCTCCCCATGCTTTGCTGCCAGCTCAACAACAATGCTCAGCCGTAGGTTTTCACTACCACTTCCTTCCCATTGGCTATTGCTACCTTCGTGGACTGCAATACATCATCCTCACCTCGTTCTTCTTCCTCCTCATCCTCCCTTATACCTACACCCCTTTGCAACAGTTTCCTTCCTTCCATCCTCTGCACCCAAATGTAGCTCATCAGGATTGGAAAATGATGACTCCTCCAGAACTTTAACATCCTATACTACACCTTACACCTCCAGCTTTATCCACCTATCAATTTTTGAGGCGAGCTCCCTGGCGATTTAACACTTTTCCTTTCATAAAATCTTTATTTTTCAAAGTATCATCATCTAACATAACAAATGAGCCCCATAGCTCGCCAATTTATTTGAAAACCTTACCATTCCATGCGTTGAGAGGCATACCTTGATAGCTCAACCACATAAATCTTTCAAGCCTTGTTGGTTCATTCCTCCACGGTTTAACCTTGCTAATCCACCTTTTCATCCACAGTCCCTCAAGGAACCCATCCCTTTCTGCCTGACTTTGGAATGTAATAATAACCGAATGACCACCAAGCGCTCGAAATTGAGCCAACATACCAGTCTCCAAACTAAAACTAACTTCCAAGGTCCTCATAGAAATGACTCTAGTCAGGACTGCCACCGCACTCCGGAATAACCACCCATTGCCCTCAGGGTTCACACGAAGTGTGATACTCTGTTCAGCCTTTTTGAGATTAGAGGTTTCACCTTTCAGAATTTGAGCATAAGATACACCTAGTCCCCTTCCAATCCAACCTTGAGAAAGACGCTCCTTAAATCCCTCCCCTGCCTCCAATTCATGGCTGGACCGCACCCGGAATCGAGGCACTGTCAGCACTTTACGCCCTGTCTTATGGCCAAAACATGCTTCCTTGACAAAGAGCTGGTTGTTCTCCACCCACACTCTATTCATCCGTGAGACAGCCATGCCAGTAGATACATGACAGTCATATCTAATAAATCCAAACTTGCTCCCTGTACCTTTTCTTCGCCTCCATGAAATAAATGCATCCTTAACCACTCTGAACTTATTAAATGTGCTCAGAAGCCACTGTTGGTCCTTCCCTTCAAGAATGTTGTCCACGTACAGAGTAAAGATCTCCCCATACCGTATCCTATTCCTTAGCGAAGCCCTATGTTGCCTGATCACAGGGATCCACCCACCATCATCTCTTCCTCTCACCCAGTCTATCTCACTCTCTGAAAGTTGAAGATGAGGAAATGAGTTTTAAAATTGGCCCTTTCCTCGTCTTCAACTTTCATTGCCATAATAGTGCTTGATGAGGAAGTTATAAGCACAAGTATGGCAATGAAAGTTGAAGACAAGGAAAGGGCCAACTTTAAAACTCCTTAGCATGATACTTGATCCTTTGTCACAATGTGAAAACTTTATATCAATCTAAAAATTAATTGATAGTGAATGTAAAGGCCTCAACACTATTAACTCTCTCTCTCTCCCTTGAAATCCTATCCGTAACATTTACCTTTTTTCTCCCTCCCTCTCCCCTATAGGGTTTCACAACCCTAATACGGTGGTGGGAGGGGAAGGCCATGATATTAGCTAGTTCTTGATCACTCTTTCTTTATCTCGTGTCTCTTCAGATCGGCTACTTGTTGTCTGATTAGTGAGAGTTTTGTCTCTCATTTATCTGAGAGTTTTTAGTTTCGTCTTGGGCGAATATTACATCTACATATCAGGATCTTTCAGATAATGTTGCTTCACAACGGTATCTGTGTCAACAGTGCTCTACTACCCCCATATGATATCTTTGTTGGAGCAACTCATGGTGGCTTGTCAGATCTGTAGCTTTCTGTATTGATCTTATCATCGTGTAGTTTTTTTGTTGGTCTGTTGGTGCGTAGATTGTAAATTTGTAAAATGTGGTAAGGAATGGACCTCGCTCTAATACCATGTGAAAACTTTATATCCATCTCATTCTCAATTGACAATGAGTGGAGAGGTCTTAAATGTTATTAATTAATCACTCATTCTACTCTCAAACAATGTGGTACTCTATCTCCTTAACATGCCCCCTCACGTGCAGTCGTGTTTGAGGTCCGTCACGTGCAGTCGTGTTTGAGGTCCGTCACGTGCAGTCTTGTTGTTGGTCTCTCATCATGTGTATGAATAGTGAATTTGTTAAAATGTAGGATGGAATAGGTCCCGCTTTGATACCATATGAAAACTTCATATTCATCTCAAAATTAATTGACAATAAGTGGAAAAATCTTAATATTATATTAAGTGATCACTCATTCTACTTTCAAATAATATAAGACTCTATTTCCTTAACACATGTACAATAAGGGTTTGTTTTTTGTGTTTGCGCGCGCATGGGGGGAGGGGGGGAGGGGGGTTTTCTTTTTGGTGTTTTTGGATCTGTTGTATATCTTTGCAGTTGGGTGGAGTTTTATTGTTGATGTTTTTGGAGTATCTTTCTATATTGGCACCTTGGAAATCAGGATTGTTATTTTCTCTTCGGGTCTTAGTGAATAGGGCATATGATCTTAGTCGCAAGAGTTCGCCAATTTTTTGGTTTGATTCTTGCACTGTTATGATGCCTCATGTTTGAGTTCTTTTAACCTTTGTCAGACAATCACTGCCTAGCACAATTGGTATGTCATCTCTCCCCTATGAGAGAGGTCCTGGGTTCGACTCCTGCTGGAGCAATACCCTTGGGGTTCCAAGCTATGGATATCTTCTGGATTCCGTACTAATCCTAACACACCCCCTAACCCCCGCTGATGTATGACGATTGAAAAAAAAAAACCTTTGTCATTTATTATCAAAGATGAATAAAGACAAGCACATGTCCGTCTAAATTTGTGTATGTCTCTAGCATAGCTAGTTTTTTTTTTTTTTCCCCCTTCTGATAACTACTGTAAATTTGGAGAAATTTTTGGTGCCGGGTGGGTATATCTCACGTGGTACCCACTCAACACATTCGGGACATCTAATACACTTTTGGACGGCTCGGATTGGATCCCTCTATCTCCTCTCACCCTAACACTTTCTCTCTCCAAATTCGAACCGTTCAAAAACGCAAATGGATGGTTTGAATGCCCCAAGTGGACAACACATGGTACCCAGCTGGTAGTGAAATTTTTTTCGTAAATTTGTGTGTGACTTCCATAGCGGGACAGAGGGGAATACTAATACAAGGACCACTGAGCTTATTTTTCTTATCGACAAAAAGATATATTATTGAGCTCAATAAAGAGTACATCGAGAAAATACCTAGCATGTACATAAGCCTCAATCACAACCACTGAGTTTATTATTCTACTTTTTTTTCCCTGGGATAAAAATTTAGCCACATAACTAATTAAGAACCGGAGAATGTGATCGAGCTCTATTCGAGCAGAGCCTTGAGCTACTCACGAATAACTCGGTTTGTATGCAATCCAATGCACAAGTCCTTATAACAACGAGCTACTTCCAAACAAGCTTTTTTTTTTATTATTCTTTTTTTTTTTTTGAAAAGCAAAAAAAAAATTATTGCTCTCTGAAAACGAATTACAAGTATTAGAAGGACCGAGCTTCATAACAACTAAACCGACCTGAACTCGATTATGTATTTTGTTTTTGGTAAAACGAAAATAAAAACTACATTATCTTGTAATATTTTGTTATAATTAACAAAATATTAATTTATTTTCTGTTAATAAAAATAAATAAAATCTTACGTATTGCTTCTTGTGTATGTTGCTTCCCGGTATTAATATATCATTATTGCCCAGGAAAAGGATATCTACTTACTTCAAAAAGATCTGAGCAAAAACTTTTCAAAAACTATACCATTATTGCTTAGGAGAGGATATCTACTTACTTCAAAAAGATCTAAGCAACTTCCATTACTGTAACTTTTCAAAAACTGCACCTGACAGGCTGACACTGATGATTCCATACATATAATTGTGTGGTGATATGACCAGTATTAAGCACAAGTTGATATGAAAAAGAATAAAGAAAAGCATAATTAAAGCACCAAAAACAGTATCAAAGGCAGGATCTCCAGAGATAGGAAGTAAGTATACATACACATTTTTTTTTTATCGGCAAAAAAGAATTTTATTAATTATTGAAACGGGTTACAATGATTATAAGGAACTCGAGCAATCACAACCGAAAAAATTCCAACATCGCAACGAGATTGGCATCCCGGGCCCCGACATTCATTGCCAGCGCCGGGAAAAAGAACAACTATAGGAATAGCTTAATACTGCAGTTTCACATCTTTTGCCTGACAAACGCAATCCCCAGAGCATTTTTATATCAGTATTTGTGGTTGTTTGGGACCTTAAAGGTTGCTAGGATAATGGGTTTGCTCAAGCACTTATCCTAGCAATCTTGAATTTCGATGATCCGAGCCGTTCAATGTATTCAGAACATGATTTTAAAGGTACCCGCAAGAAATCGTAAAAAAAATGACCAGAAAGGGCTTATATATATATCCACTAGCTATGGAGTGTTGTAATTACTAAATAATTTTGATTAATCAAATGAGATTTTGTCATGCGGAGGATCCTCATTTAGGAATCTTTGATATCATTTGTACTGGAAGAAGATTTGAAGGGGAGCATAAGAAAATTTTAAAGGAAGGAAGGAATGAAGAAAGCATCACTTTGATCACCTACTTTGATCTCCGCTTTTATTTAAAACTAAATGAATTAAGCATGGAACTGCCAGATTCTTGTTGATCTTATTGGATTATACAACTGAATTATTTAATGTTTTTTTTTTTTGAGCGGAACTGAAATATTTAATGTACATTCAACATTTGGTGACCTAAGGTGCCCCAAATAAGATTTAAGCTACCGAGCTGCACAGCACGGTGTTGTGCAGCAACTGCACAACACCAACCCCCAATCTGCTAGGGAACATACTTGTGTACGTGCAAAGTGTTTTTATTTTATTTTATCGGCAATAAAATTTTATTAATACTCGACAAAGGATATATGGAGGTAAAAGTCCATGCCAAGTATATGCAACAAATTTGTTTTTTTTTGATTGACAATAAAATTTTATTAATACTCGACAAAGTGTTTCCTTGACTTTCCCTTTTAAGAATAATCGGATGCAGACCATGTTTCAGTAATTTTAATTTGTTAAATCATGACATTTTCTTTTGTGTTAATTTCACGTTGAATTTTAAAGTCGTCATGAGAATTGTTGGTATCTGGGAGCTTGTGGTCGAATCCCGGCCAGTAACCTTGTGTGCATGTGTCCTACCATGGATGTATTCTTGCCTCACTTTTTCTTATAAAATGTGCTGAAAATTTTTATTTTTTTGAGAAAATCAACAATAATTATTCTAACTTTCCTTTTTACATTCTTTCCTCCTTCTTTTCTCTTCTAATTTGGGCAACTTTCCTCCTTTTCAAACAATGATATTTTATTTTTTTTATTATTTTCTTACAAAACTTTCATCCTAATCACATGGATGTGAGAAAAAAATTTACATTTTTCTTTCTTTTCTTTCACTTCACTTTCTATAATTTCACATTTCATTATATTTTTCTCATTAATCAAACGGACCCTGTTTGCTCACTTTGCGAGAAAGTTAGGGGATTGCTAACGGGAACAGAAAGCAACTCAGGGAAGCCACTTTGAATTTAGGCCCCGTTTGATAAACGGATTGGAGGTTGGGATTGGATTGTGAAGGTGATGGTAGTAATAATACTTTATTTGGTTTCCAAAATAGGTCCGGACTACTAGTCTGATGGGATTAATAATCCGGGTAATAAGGGGTATTGCTAATACCCCGTGGGACTTGGTATTAAGGGGTATCAATAGTCCAATCCCAATCCCTTCTCATTATCGATCCCTTCTCATTATCAATTTCTTCTATCAATCCAATCCCATCTCAAACAAACATGATATTAATAATCTCATCATCTAATCACATCTCAAACAAACATACTCATTATCAATTCCTTCTCATTATCAATCTCAATCCTAATCTCATCTCCTTATGAATCTCATCTATCTATCACTGTTATCAAACGAGGCCTTAATGCACACTTCAAAAGTTTCTTGGTGGAAAGCTGGGTTTCAAATCCCACCAATTCTGCTCATATAGCTAATTACTAATTAAGTACAATCATCCATTCATGATTCAAATTAGGTCTGTCAACGGGCTAGATTCGATCCGTATCCGACAGATCCGGATCCGATAAGACTGGATCCGATCCGAATCCGATTAGACTCAAATCCGACAGTGATAATCCAGATCCGATCCAGAAAGTTTGAATCCGATCCGAGAATCCGATCCCAAAACTTTTTTACTTCAAAAATTTTAGCAAAAAAAAAAATACAATTTTTTCAAAAAAACTTATTTTCAAAAAATAAAATAAAATAAAAAATTGAAAATAAAAATACAAATTCTTAAACATTTTTTTTTTCAAAATAAAAAATTTACAGTTTTTTTTTTTAAATTCAAAAATTTATAAAAAGTTAAAAAAAAAATAAAGTTCGGATTCGGATTGATAACGGATTTTATCCTATCTGATCCGATCCGGATCTGAATCCGTTCCCGGATTTGGATTATCGGATCGACTTTATCGGATTCGGATCCGGATCGGATTTTTCGGATCGGATCCGGTCCATTGACAGGCCTAATTCAAATGTTCTCAAAAATACTCAAATTTAATTGGGAATTCAAAACAAAATTTACATACATAATATATATGTGCGCGTACGTATTTGGCAACTTCAGAATCCTTATAGTCGGAGTCATTCACATATCATGTTCAACCGCAAAAAAGAAAAAAAAAAAAAGAAGACGCCCTTATGTATCATTTAACTAATTAATGAAAAGAAACAACATTGTAATATATATCCAATCCGTGAATCTCGATCGTATTACGATTTCCTTTCTCATTGAGCATGCATATATATAAATGACTTCAGGTAGAATGAATCATCGAATTCGTGTCAAACGAGGAGGATAACGAAGTACCCCTTTGAGCATGTATCTTTGTAGTCTGTTTTCATTAGTTAATCCCGCTTTGAGCCAATTACTAAGTGATGATGGACAATGGGCTTTCCACACGAGTGAATGGCTTTGAATTTCTACTACTTTTTCTGAAACAGAGACAAAATAGGAGCATTTGTTAATCTCTACGAGGAATACAAGGAGAAAAAAAAACGCGGGGAGAAAAACCAAGAGCAGAGGAAAAGATAGCCACATTTTTGGCAAATCAAACGGAACCGAACGATCATGGTTTCAACTTTCAACTGTTCATGTGTGTTAGCCAATATTGAAACAGCGCTTATCGTGGATTCAGACCTTTCTGTAATTTAAGCGCCATTTTTTTTTTTTTGTCCTCATCCATGTAAATTTACTATGTTACCCTTTCCTCGATATACTTTTTAACACATCAAAGGGCAACATTGTAAATTCATGTAGATAAAAACATAAAAAGTAGGGAAATTTATATAAATGATTCTCCTAGTTTCATCCGAGTCTTATTTTCGTTTTTCAAGTATCAATTGCAACTCTTTTGACCTTCAAGTTTGGTTTTTGTACCAAATTAGTCCAATTGATAATTTCTGTCGGCCAAACTGGAAAAAAAAATAAGAAAATAAAAACTACATTATCTATATAATAAAACAGGGCGGTGTGGGCCTCCACACAAACATAAACACATCCAATGACTGTAATTGATTTCATCCAAGGGCTCCCTTTCACTTTTCAAATCTGATACAATCTCTCCCTCTCACGTTTCAAAACCCCTCTCGGGAGCACTTCCGCTCCAGTATTAAGTTGCTCCAGTTTGGATCCGTTGTGGGCTCCTCCTGGGTCCACAACAATGATCGGAATCGTTCATTTTGTAGAGCTTGTCGAATATGTCATCCACGTCAAAAATTAGCTTCACCGAACATCAATAGGTACATGGATGAAACAGATTTGTACAAGAAAAAAACGATGACAAAAATTAAGTTCAAATTAATAATTACCCATTTTTTTCATGTACAAATCTGTTTCATCCATGTACCTATTGATGTTCGGTGAAGCTAATTTTTGGCGTGGATGACATATTCGACGAGCTCTACAAAATGAACGATTCCGATAATTGTTGTGGACCCTGAAGGGGCCCACAACGGGTCCAAACTGGACCGGACTGGAGCAACTTAATACTGGAGCTGAAGTGCTCGCCTCTCTCTCTCTCTCTCTCTCTCTCTCTCCCCCTTAGCCCCAAACGCCTCCTCTCTTCTTCTCCTCCTCTTCCCTCGCACCCTGACCCTAGCCACTCCAACACACCACCACCACCGCACCTCTTACCACCGCCAGCGGCGCCACTCCCACCACCAGCGCACCACCACGAGGTATCTCTCTCTCTCTCTCTCTTGATTTCTCGAAAAAGGGCTAAACCAAGTGTTCGAAAAAGAGCTCTGCGTTTGTGTGTGTATGAAGTGTTTGATAAAATGCCTGTGAGAAACTGCAGTTATAGCTTTCTAGATTTTGCCCGTGCAGTTATAGTTTTGCCCGTGCTGTACTATAATTTTCTTGAAACTCCAGTAATAGCATTCTGAAAATCAATTGTTCCGAAAAATCTATCTTTTATTAATTGATAGCTACCTATACATTGATCGCTACCTGGCATTTCGTTAACTTTACTCCCTAATTTTCTCACCGAGAATTGATTTTCTTTACAGAAAAATATTGAGAGGTAATGGAACAGCTTTTTGTTTTTTTAACACAAGGCAGTTGAGAGGAGTTCAAATTTTAACCAGTGTATCACGATAAGGGAAACAAAAAGAAGTTAAGTCAAGCTAAATGTTTGAGAAAATGGCTCAAAGGAAGATGATCAACAATTTCGGGGGTCAAACTCTCATCCAGTGGGCTTTACTGTCCAATTTGGGCCAGTCGGCCATTTTCCGGCGAACGTGGATTTCTTTCAATGATTGGAGATCCGTTCATATTTTTCTACATTTTTAGTTCATTATCGATTTATTAGGTTTGTGCTACATTTTTAGTTGAATAATTAGAGATTGGGGTCGTTTTTCGTGACTGGGTTTTGTGTAATGTCGAACTCGGACCGAGCTACATGGATGAATTTGTTGCTTTGTTGAAGGGCCAAAGGCTCAAGCGGTAGGGACTTCTCATTTCAACAGGGCAATGCATGTGCAACCTTCATTTTTTTTTTTTTTTTTCCCTCTATGGACACCCTCAGTGCAAACACTCGATCACGGTAGAAAATTAGTTTTTTCTCATCTTTTGTTGGGGCTCTAAGATCAGAAGCGTTGTGCTACGAAATAGTGGCTTTTGGGGTTTAACCTTTCAAAATCACTTTGGTTTCGCATTACTGCTATGCATTTGTGTCCCATCATTTTACAGTTGTTCTTGATTTCTCTGTTTTTGACAGGAGCAAGAGTATAATCGCCCTCTAATACTTTCATCATCATCAAGATTGGAAGCTTGTTTAGCGAGTGGCATGTTTTTTTTTTATTTTATCTTTTTTGATTTCTCTGCTAACACTCCAATAGCACTCCAATATGGTCTAAAATTAATTTGTAAGGGGGACTGGTTAGTTTTAAGGCACTTCGGCGGACTTTTAAGTTTTAGAGGACTTCGGCAGTGTGGGATTCATAGAGGTTTTTTTTTTTTTTGGTCAATCGGCAAACATTATGATGATCACAACTAGGTTAGAGCTAGCATCCTTCAACCCTTGAAGCATCTCAATATTCTCATCTCTATGAGTTTGTTTTTTTTCCAATTTTTTAGGCTTTGTGTTCCAGTGGAAACTCTGTTATCCTAACTGTCGCTTTGTGTTCTAGGAGCAATGGAACTTTCTAAAGGGAAATGGAAGGCCATCTGTGTAGCCAAGGGAAAAAAATCTATGCTGGATGATGATTTAGAGAAAACTGTAAGATAAACTTTAACTCTTCATTTTTCATTTTCTATTGATCACTGTTCTTCATTTTACTGTTGCATATATGTATGTATAGGTTACGTTTCTTCGAGAAAAGAATGTTAGAGCTAGCATGGTTGATCTCTCTCAAATAATTTCTTTCGTGAATTGTTTAGTGTTTGAGCTACTACGAAAATTCAAAAGGTAATTCCAATAGGATGGGTAGTGCCGTAGGCACGGGCAATTCGCTAGTCTTGTAATATGAGAGAAGCCGACAAATTGTAAAAATCTGATCCACTAGTAGAGCAGCCAGCAGCATCTTACATAGAAGTCCACTCATGACTCAACAGCTTGTTTAGAGTTAATTTCTGCCCAGAAAAATACTGCCCTGCCTGCTTGTTTCTTCCAACTCATCACCTCAACAATTTGTTTGCTTTTCTCTCATCAAACTATTATCAGTATAAAACATTAAATTATTAAACGTGCTAAATGACATAAATATTACCAAACCATAATTCCCAAATTATTGAACGTGTTTAAGATTAGATACTTGTACATTAATTAAGACGATTCAGATTCAGTTCTTTCAGATCACTGATGGTTCCAACAACAGCTGATCAAACGCCAACTTTTGTTACTTGAAATATTCAATCCTACCTTCCATTTCCAATAATAACCTCAGCCAACTTTTCTTCCAACGTGGATAGATCAAAGCATGTCCGATCACTGACCTGCAAGGATTAATATACAACAGATTACCTGAAGTACTAAAACACATCAAACCAGAAGGAGTTGGCCCCGTCGTTAAAAACTTGAGATTTAAGAGTTTGTTCTCTCTTTGCATCCTCTCAGGTGCATCAAGTACTCTTAAGCGCCCAGTCCATATGGACCTTTCCCTAGCTTTAATCAAACTCCCTATTATTAGACGGTGAGTTTAGGTTAGTAAAAATTAGTCGAGGTGCACGTAAGCTAGCTCGAACACCCTAAATTACTTCCTCTGTCCAAAAATATTTGTCTGGGCTGCAAAACGAGGACTCAAAAATAATACATTTCTTTCAAGAAAAAATGTAATTTTTTTTCATAAATTAAAGAACTCATCGATATGTAGTGAATTGTTGAAAAAAATTGGAGTTTTCTTGTAAAAATTATATTATTTTTATGTCCTCATTTTGCGGACCGGACAAAAATTATGGGACCAAGGTAGTACATATCAAAAGAAAAAAATAACTAAACACATCAATTGCTTCAATGTTGATGTTGGTGTGATCACGTACCGGCCGGTCAACAAACAGCTATCTCTTGAGGAGGAGGTTATCACAAACGGTTTTGAGACGGAAGGGTGTTACTTGGGCAATGGAGAATAGTTAAGGGGCTGTATGAGTGATTTTAAATGTGAGGGGGTCTTTATAGAAAATAATAATAGTTGAGGAAATATTTATGTACTTTCGCCTTTCTTTAATAAATTTTTTTGCCTATCAAAAGAAAAGAAAGAGGTGTGGCGGGCTGTGTTGGGGTATGCAGGGGACACTGAGAATGGGTTTGTTCACGGTAAATGGGGAAGCGCATCAGCTAAGCAAGATTCTGGGCAATAAAATGGTATGGCCAGTGGATGTTGAAGTCATTGTTGAAGATATTAGAAGGTTGACCCAACAAATTCAAAATATCATTTCATGGCTTGGAGATATTACCCTCAAAGAGTCTTTCCGTGGACTATATTTACTTTCTACTAAAAAGAGGAAGTGTTTAGTTTGGTGAAAAATGGCTTTGGGAGTGAGGTGGAATCTACAATTTAGAGGAAGGAAAGAATGAAGAAAGCATCACTTTGATCACCTACTTTGATCTCAGCTTTTATTTAAATCTAATCATCTAAATGAATTAAGCATGGAACTGCCAGATTCATGTTGATCTTATTGGATTATACAACTGAAATATTTTATGTACATTCAACATTTGGTAACCTAAGGTGCCCCAAATAGGATTTAAGCTACCGAACCGCGCAGCACGGTGTTGTGCAGCAGCTGCACAACACCAACCCCCAATCCCCTTGGGACATACTTGTGTGCAAAGTGTTTTTCTTTTTTTTTTTATCAGCAATAAAATTTTATTAATACTCGACAAAGGATACATCGAGATAAAAGTCCATGCCAAGTAAGGATTTGGATGGAATTCGAAAACTAAGGATTTAGTAGCGGTCCAGGTGGTGTAACGTCCAACTTTTTGTTAGATAGTTTTGTTTTCGTTTTTTCGTGTACTTGTTCTCTCGATATACTCTCTTCGAATTAATAAAAGTTTCGTTTGCCGAGGTAAAAAAAAAGTCCATGCCAAGTATATGCAACAAATTTTTTTTTTGATTGAGAACAAAATTTTATTAATACTCGACAAAGTGTTTCCTTGACTTCCCTTTAAGAATAATCAGATGCAGACGATGTTTCAGTAATTTTAATTTGTTAAATCATGAGATTTTCTTTTGTGTTAATTTCACGTTGAATTTTAAAGTCGTCATGAGAATATTGATGGTATCTTGGAGCTCGTGTTCGAATCCCGGCCAGTAACCAGGGGCGGACCCATCATAGGGCACGGGGTCACGTGCCCCCTGTGGGCTCCCGCGCCCGAAGAAGCGCTTGCACTCGAAGAGTCGCCACCCCGGTTTTGGAGATGGGTCACCCGAGAAACCGAGAGTTTGATTTGAAAAAGAAAGGATTTTGGTCTAGCGAAAACGTTGAGATGATGGGTTCGGGAGCCACATTACGAATGAGGAAGGTTTGTCTTTAAAAAGCACCCCATTCGCCCGGTAAGACCGGTCTCTACTTGATGTTTTAAAAAGGGGGGGAATCTTCAATATTATTTGGAATATCAAACTCTTTAATAAAGCACGTAACGGGAAAGGGACATGGGAAATATATCACATTAACGTGCAGGTGGTGCTTTCTGTACAGTCGTGATAAAATGATATGAATAAATGGAAGTAAACAACATTCAACAGACTGTCTGGACCTCAGAATACTGCTCACGGCACCCTGAGATGCCGCGCGAGGCATCTCAACATGCCATGCGTGGCACCTGCTCTGCTGTCAGACTGTTGCAGTCTTTCAAAACATCATTTAGCTCACTGGTTTCTCTGTAGATCTTTTGAAAACTCACGAGTAGCCTCACGGCGGTCAAATCATCCCAAGAACGTTATTATCCTTCTCAAAACATAGTTTTAAAGTAGCTTTCAACGTTTTTGATCACTTGGGATGATCTTGAAAAGATTTTAGAAGAGCCGGAACATGGCTTGTAGATATGGTCTTATTTTAAGAGCTACAGAAACAGTAAACAGCAAAAACAGGTAACCACAGCGGAGGAAAACTCAGATCCAGGCAGCCTGTTCACAATAGCATTAGTGTGTACTATGCCGTGCGCTGGGGTCGGGATGCCGCGCGTCTGAGCGACAGACCGCGCGGTTTCTCAACCTCAGCACAGTGTCTGTTTTATTTTATGAAAATGGGTTTTGAGTCAGGATCTAACCAAAAGGGATCAGATCTGCTGACAGAAAGGTCCCCTCAGGACCAGAACGGAGTCTAGTCCGAGGAAACTAGTTTATACCTTTGGTTTCGAGCTTGATCAAGGATCGTGGATGCAAGGATGTGGATGGATCGTCACGGATGTGGATGGAGGAGGTTAAATGAGACAAAGGGAGTATGGGTGTGAGTGAAGGTTAGGTATTTTGGGTGATGGGGTCTTGAAGTTAATGAGTGATCAACTTCAATGATGAGAAGGGAGTGAGTGAAAGCTCTTAAAGAATGTCTTTTGGGAATGACATCCTTTAAGACTTGGAAATGGAAGTGGTAATGGAAAGTGGGTTTGAGAACTTAGAGAGAGAAAGTAGAGTGAGAGAGCCAAGAGAAAGGTAAGAGAATGACTCAAAAGAAGGGCTAAGAGGGACCTCTTTCCTTTGAGTGGAGGGGTTAATTTATAGGCAAAGGCCAAGGATTTTGAATTTCAAGTGGTGGAGGTATTTTCTGGGCGGGCCAGAAGTGCATTTTCGGCTGAGCCAGTCATCAGCTGTGGCTCACACTAGCGTGGCCGACAGCTTTCTGAGCCAGCCAGCTTTTTGCTCAAGGTGCCGTGCGGAGGAGTTTGGCTGTGCACGGTCCCTTGAATTTCTCAAGGTGCCGTGCGCTCCAATTTGGCTCCGCACGGTACCTCCTCCTGTGGTCCAGAGTCTTTTAGGCTTTTTATTGGGCTGGGTTTGGCTGGGTTTACTGGGTTTGTTGGATTTGTTGGATTTAAAGGAGATCCTTTTTCAAGCTCGCAAAGGTACCGTTCCCTCTATTTCATCATCGGGGTGGACAAAGACTCTCCGAGGTCCGGATTGGGGTGTCTACAGTAGTCACTCTTTAACGTAACTCGGATACCATTAGTTGGTACGAGTGACGCTTAAAGAATAGGCATCCCAATCCGTTGCTCTAGTGCCTTTGGCCGAAAACTGTAAGTAAATATGATGGTGGTCGCGCTCGAGGAGCTGCCTACGTACCCCGTTGTAGGGATCAGACCAGCGTAGTTCAATTGGGACAATGCAATGCGAGAAACGAGTCCCGGAGGACAAACTTATGCAAAAAAGTGCCTGCGGTGTACCCGGAAACTCCCAATCATCTGTTTTTACACTGTCAATTCTCGTGGGACTTATGGTCTCTCATTTTGGACTGGTGGCATGTAATGTGGGTATGCCCTCATTCTTTGGCAGATTTGGTACTATGGTGGTTTGATAGCAGGTTTAGGAATTTGGAGAAACATTTGTGGGAAGCAACCTTTTATGCAACTCTTTGGTCCTTGTGGTTAGCAAGAAATGACTATGTTTTTAACAACGCTACGACAAGTATTGGGGAGGTGGGTGAGCTTGTGAAGACGAGAGTGGCTATGTGGATGAAGTCCAAGTTTGAGATTAAACTATATACGATAGAGGAGTTTAAGGGGTATTTGGATGGTATTCGAAAGCTAAGGATTTAATTGTGACTCTGGTGGTGTAATGTCCAACTTTCTGTTGGACGGTTTTCTCTTTCTTTTTTTGGTGTTCTTGCTTTCTCGATGTACCCTCTTCGAGTTAATAAATCGTTTCGTTTGCCGAGAAAAAAAAAAAAAAGACTTGAGACGAGCTCTCGGGAGGCGAAAATCGAGACGAGCCCTCGGGAGGCGAAAATCAAGACGAGGAGAGACGTTAGGTCCGTTAGACCGTGGCTCAAGAGACGAGAAGCGAGACGAGCCCTCGGGAGGCGAAGATTGAGACGAGCCCTCGGAAGGCGAAAATTGAGACGAGCCCTCGGAAGGCAAAAATTCAATTTAGAATTTTTGAGACAAGCCCTCGGGAGGCGAAAATTCAATTTAGAATTTTTGAGACAAGCCCTCGGAAGGCGAAAATTCAATTTAGAATTTTTTTTGAGACGAGCCCTCGGAAGGCGAAAATTCAATTTAGAATTTTTTTGAGACAAGCCCTCGGAAGGCGAAAATTCAATTTAGAATTTTTTGAGACAAGCCCTCGGAAGGCGAAAATTCAATTTAGAATTTTTTGAGACGAGCCCTCGGAAGGCGAAAATTCAATTTAGATTTTTTTTTTGACCTGTTAGGGTAAATACGACGAGCTAAAAACGTTAGAATAAAAAAATTCGGAGGCCAGTCTTGGCGAGTCTCGGAGAACGAGTATCGAGAAAGAGTCGAATATGGCGAATTCTCGGGGAATCAAATGGTGCTACAATCAATGCACGACATTCCAAAGGATTTTTACTGCAAAACGGCTGAGAATTGAGTTCCAAGAGGATTTTGGTGGCTGGTTGGATCAATTTTCGAGAAAACATTTAAATCTCCTGGACCCAGGGTGCCGTGCGGGCGAAATCAGGGGCGCGCGGCACCTCGTTTTCCTTGGTGTCCCTTCGATTTCCGAGGACAGTTGACAGGTTTCAGGGGTGCCATTAATTCGGGCGTGCCCCTTCGTTGGCTGGGACGTCTTTATAAGCATGGTGGTGCCTCATTCCATGCACCACCATCAAAATCTCAAAAGTCTCTCTACTTTCTTCGCATCTTTCTAAAAAAAATAGGTTGTTCTCGAGGTTTACGGATGGCAAACAGCGACTTAGCGGCCCGGGTCGAATCTCTAGAGACCGAGATGGCTTTCTACCGTCGGGAGATTGAATCGCTCAACCGGCAAATCGAGAGGCTCATTGGGACGATTCGCACTCTCCGCCGTGCGGTGTCGAATCTGCAGGACTTCGCATTCGATCAGATGGACGACAAGGACGACCCCGACTCTGTCCTTGGGCGTGAGTCAAGTGAGACGGCAGATGACTCCGAGGGTAATCCGAACGGGTCGGATGACCGCTCTGATGGGGCGAGCGACTGAAGCATGGGGTCGGAGGAGAGAAGGAGAAGAGGAAGGAAGAAGAGGGCAGTAGGCCCTGTGGTCGTTTTTGTTGTTTTTGTCCTTTTTCTTTTTTTTTGAATGTAATGACAAATCTCGGGGGTTACCCCGGGTGTCATTGAATGAAAAGTCCATTTTTCTTCTTCCATTCCTGCATTCAAACTTCTCGTCTCGTACGAATTCGAATGAACCGGCCACAAACTGGAACAGTCGAAATAATCCATGATGCCGTGCGAGGTCAATTTAGGGACGCACGGTAGAGTAAACCGGAGGCGCTGTATGTTCGTCCAGGGTGCCGTGCGACCAATTTGGTTGTCGGCCAATTTGGCTGTGCACCCGGTCCAACGTTGGTTTCCGAGTGAACCGGTTCGGGGAAAGCGGGGTGTACTGGTGTACACAGTACACCCCATAGTTTAATTTCTCTCTCTCTCTCTCTCACGACTATATCTCTCTCCTTCTCTCTCGATCATCTCTCTCTTTCTCTCTCTCGATCATCTCTCTCTCTCGACTGTTCTCTCTCTTTCTCGCTACTCTCTCTCTCTCTCCCGACTGCTCTCTCTCTCTCCCGACTGCTCTCTCTCTCAACTGTCTCAGTCATGGAATCCAGGGACGTTCCTGGCGACAGCCATTTATCACGGGTCGAGATTACCTCGCCTTCGGTCGTCCCGGAGGATGTGGCTATGGCCGAGGGTGTTCCGGAGATCACCGAGGTTTCGGACCAGGCGGCACTGGCCGAGGAGGCCACGGCCCCGGCCGCTACAGTGGCTGGTAGCGACGGTGATGATGGTAGTGGCGCGGTATTGGCCGGGTACGGTCAGGAGGCGGAGACTCCGGGTGCAGTGGAGTCGAGGGGTGACGCCGAGGTTTCGGGCCGGTCAGAGGCAGCGACGGGTGTGGAGGAGAGGACCACAAAAGGCCACGGTGGTGGTTTAGGTCAGGTGGTGGTGGAGGAGACAGAGGCCTCTCCCGTGAGAGAGCCTCGGACCGACTTGGGGAAGGCTCCCGTCGTCGAGGGTGAGCCGGAGGTGGAACTGGTGGTGGAGGACACACCGCCTATGTTTGTGGGCAGCGGTACAGGTGCAGGGTCGTCACGCCATATAGGCGTGGGCGACTACTTGGCGACGGCGTCCATGGAGGACGTGCTGGAGTTAGTGCACGGGTTTCCTGGGTTGGCGGACGCTCTATTCGCGGCCCGCGAGGCGGAGTTGCAGGCTGGGCTCGGTCCTGTGGGAGATAGAGAGCCGGAGGCTGAGGAGAGGCGAGCTGAGGAGGCCAGGGTGATGGCTCTCGCCACCGTGGGTGGCCGAGGCGACATCGGCGCTGGGTGGGCGAGGGCCCTCGACGAGGCACCTCACGTCCCTTTTCAAAGACGTATGGCGGTGCCTTCACTTTTCGACCCTTACACTCCGAGGTGGCAGACTTTCGACGAGTCTCTGGTGTTTAGTGAGCCTCAGCGGCAGCTTTGTTTGCGCCGAGACGTGGTATTCTTTAAATTTCTGTATTTCAAATTCCAATGCTTCGTATTTCCTTTGTATCCAAGTACACCACTGTATTGTATGCCATGCCTGCTTATTGAATATTGCTGGTTGTTGTAACAGGCGATCTCGCTCTCGTGCTATGGAGGCTCGGCGGCTGTGCCGACGTTTTGGGAGAGGTTGCCCGAGGCTTCGCGGGAGATAGTGAGGCAGGCGGGCTTTGGAGAGTTCGTAGGGGTGTTGGCGAGGGGCGTGTGCAATGACCGCCCGGTGGTGAGGGCTTTAGCTGAGAGGTGGTGGGATACGACGAACACCCTCCACTTCTCTTTTGGTGAGCTGACCGTGACGCCGTTGGACTTTGCCGCGATCACCGGTCTCAGGGTCGGAGGTGACCCTATCCCTTTTAACGCTGCCACAGGGAGGCAGGCGGCGTTCCAGCGAGCGATGCCGGGACACGAGCTGAGGGTGGAGGGTGATGACGCGAAGTACGCCCAGCTCTTGAGGTTTTGGACGAAGAGGCTCCCGACTGATAGGGTGGAGGAGGAGCAGATGGCGAGGTGCTTCCTGCTGTACTTACTCGGTGCGTCTCTGTTTCCCAATAGGCGCAATCGGGTACACCTTTCGCTTCTCCCGGCCTTGAAGGACGTCAGGGAGATCGCCCGTTTTGACTGGGGAGGTGCAGCACTGGGGACGCGCTACGCCTTCATGGGCTCTTTGTCTCGCGGAGCAGGAGTGAGCCTCGGAGGCTACTGGAGGGTCTGGGTGGTATATTTCGTTTCCTTTCTTATGAACAGTTAGCTTTTCCATTTGTATCTATTCAATGTATATCTTATGCTACCTTTCCATGTTTTGAATTGCAGCTTTGGACGTACGAGTTGATAGGGATGTACCCTCCTGAGACCACGTGTCCTGACGACACGATACTTCCTCGAGCCCTACGCTGGTCGACCGAGTATAAGGGCGTGAAGAGGGGAAGAGGCAAGCTGGATGCCTTCCGCCTGTACTTGGACGAGCTGCGTTCTGATCAGGTATCAAAGCACTTTCGTTTCTATTTCCTGCTCATCTTTATATAAACAGTACTTTGACATTGCTTATCCTTAATGACAGGTCCACTGGCGGGTGTGGGACCGCTTCGAGATCCCCCACATTGCACAGAGTAGGGTGGTTGCCATGGGAGAGTGCTTCGAGTCCCTTACTACCGGCAATGGTACTTGGGTGACCGAGTGTCACGCCCGATCGTTGGCTGGACGCGTTTTTGAGTCCCTGGCTGCTTCCGACCTAATCTGGAAGAGACAAGACACCGGAGGAGGTCGAAGCGATTCTGGCGGCCGGACCTCGAGTTAGAGCCGTTCTTCAGCGAGTCGCGGCCTCGCGGCCGGACTCATAATCTTATTCTCGATGCACGATGGCAGTCTGGGATACGTCTTTGCTGAGAGGCGCACAGCGGCACGAAGGTCTTTGGAGGAGGAAGGGAAAGAAGAGGGACGAGGCGGCGAGTCGATGGAGAGACGGAGGCAGATGCGAAGGTCGCGGCGAGGGCACGAGCCCGGCGGTGCTAACTCTGCCGCTTTCTTGGACGGTGGACGTGACGACCCCTCAGTGAGTCCCTGGTGTGGTCGCGGTGCCACGTCCTCCTGTTGAGGCTCCGGGGTTCCTTGCTCAGGTATAACATGTTTTCAATCTTCTGTACATTTGCTCTGCTTGCATATTCTGATCAATTTCCTTCATTGCAGTCTCCTCCAGGGTACGTGAAGGAGATGGCGGAAGCCATGATGGGCCTGGAGCAGTTGGTGAGGCAGTACGCCATGGGCCACCCTCCAGAGGTGTTACCTCGCGTTGGCGGAGCGATGGTATGTTCTGAAACTTCAGTCATTTGCTTTTACTTCTACCGCTTATATTATGATTATGATGCAAATGTCATATGAATGCTTATACCATTGCAGGCCAGAGGAGGGGCTACACGAGAGTTGCGGCGGAAGTCCGTCCGCCCGATAGTACGACAGGTCTCCTCTGCCGGCTCACGGGAGGAGCCGGAGTCGAAGAGGACATGACGCTCTGTAGGGACCGAGGACGAGCCTATCGACGTTTCCGAGGACGATACACTCGAGCCTCCAGACGTTGACCTGGAGGTCACCTCAGGAGACACTGTGCCTAGGGCGACCGGCACTCAGGAGGCGAGCAGCTCTCCTGCGGACGAGGAGATTTCCGTAGAGTACGAGGAGGAGAGTGAGTGCGAGGACGAGGATGAGAGTTGAGCTCCCCTTTTGTTTTGTGTTTTTGACGGAGCCTGCGTGCTTCTTTTGTAGAGCGCCTGTTTGCCCCTGGTAGATAGGACTTCGATCATTGGTCATTGTGCCCCTTTTTGTACTTCGACTCATGGATGCCTTTGGATTTATACAGAGATTTCGTTTTTTTACTGTTTATGCCATTCAATCTCCTTTTGTTCGTATGAAGAAAATTGAATAACATTAACCGGGGTGTGCAACCAACCGCTGAACCGAATGTGAGGTTCGTGATGAGGGATGTATTAACGATTGAAGCATGTTGACGGTGAAATAAATATCAAAGAAACCAACTAGGTAAACCTTGGTAAAATCGACTCTATATACAAGCCTTTATCTTTGCAACTGACTCCAGATACGAGCATAAGGCAATAACGACTTTTTGATCTCGCTATGAGGCTCGGAAACTTGACTTTGCCGTTGGAATATACCCGAAAAAGTAGGAAAATGTTGATTTCGACATGTGACATTCTCAAGTTTTGACTTTGGACACGAACCGAAGCTTGGACTAAGTCACTTTAGACCGTTATGACCTGTAGGACTTGAAAGAACGACTTGGAATGACCCGAAACGGACTTTGATACCTTGACATGGCTTAAGGAACGGATTTTATCGAGTTTTCGTGCCACGACGGCGAATCCCGGGAGTTATCTTGAAACGAAACATCCATGAAGTCCCAAATACCCGTTAGAGTGTGTTTAGGTGCTGGTTGGTGCTTTGCGGGGCCTCGATTCCACCTTGATGTGTTGCTGTCAAAAACTGCATAAATGCAGACTCAACCTGCCGTGCGGATAGACCAAGGTGCCGCGCGGATGAAGATCTGCCCCACGGTACCTTAATCACTCTGCCGTGGAATTTCCTTGGTTTTAACATGCCGTGCGACCCATCAAGGTGCCGCGCGACGTAATTTTCCTAACAGATTCCAATTTTGCTGCTTTCCAAGGCAGATTGCTCGGGGGTTGAGGTTTGACCCATGCAATGGCATTTCTGAACCAATGCATGTCTGTTTTGAACCTTTTAGGACTTGACCAAGCTTTTCCCTATGTTGGACTCATGGAAAATTTGCGCTTTTGAAACCCGAGACTCTTTGAAAGTTGAAGTTGTCCTTCTACCTCTCCTACAAATTCAGGTTCTCTCATTCTATATTCCCCACACCTCATCCAAGTCTTGTCTTCTTTCTTTGTTCCTTGAAATGGCTCTTTCTCTCACTGGTTTGCTTCGTCCATGGTTGGCTTCTATAGAAGATGTCGATTGGCTCAACTTTCGAGCTCACAGTCTCTACTCCATGAGGTACCTTCACAACATTCGCCTTCGTCCCGAGCTTTTGAAGGCAGCCGTGAGTTTCTGGGATCCGGAGGTTCACGTGTTCCGATTTGGCGATCAGGAGCTCTGTCCCACTGTCGAGGAGTTCCGTGCATACCTTGGGGGTTTTGGCTTGGGGGAGGTCATCATTCCCCCTGTACGCGAGAGTGCTTATAGAGTCTTGGTCGCGGCCCTTGGACTGAGCGATAACGCTGCTCGCTACTTGGTCAGGAATGGCCACCTTAATGCCATGCGCCTTATCGAGCTATTCTCTCCTCCTGGCGATCTTAGAGACATGACTTATCAGACTCGACGCATGACTGCTCTCTGCATGTGCTTGCTCGCAGCCTATCTCTTAGTCCCTTCTGCCGGTCATGCTAGCTCGGCATTAGCCAGTGTCGCTGTTCAGGTCGAGGCTCGAAAGGACGTGATTCTGATGGCTCTGGCCGAGACATTGATTGGTTTGGACAAGGTTTGTTCTGGAGAGACTGAGACTTTCGGGGGCAGTCCACTTCTCCTACAGGTTGGCTTCTCACTCAGCTCTTCTTTTTCGGGTTTCTCCCACGTTCTCATTTTACCTCAACGCTCGGCTTGGTTATCTAAAGCTTCTCACTTGTTTTATCTCTTTCCATAGATTTGGCTTTGCGATAAGGTGAACGTACTGACCATTCCTCCTGGCAACTGGGCATACGAGGCGAGGTTACTCTCTCAGCGATGCTTTGAGTTTGAGGATAGGAGCAGAGCCGAGTGGGTCGATTTTCTCAGGCGCCGGCGAGCGGAGATCATTGCTTGGAGGTGTCGATGGCTGGATCTTCCTCCCATGACAGTGCACTACATGGGCCCTCAGTGGGTCATCCTTGCTGGTTTGGGAGCTTTTACTTTCTACATCCCCTACCGCATTCAGCGTCAGCTCGGTTTGAGGCAAGAGGCCCCTACGGAGGTTCTCGTGGATGTGGTTTTGCCCTTCTTTGGACATTCAGTTCTTTGCCATTACCAACGTTTCTGGAGGACTCGAGAGGTGACCGACGCACATCCCTACCCTTCGGTGGCTATGCGCGGGAGCTATCGGAAATGGCTTAGGAGTGACATTGCTGCAAGAGCCGGAGTTCAAGGAAACTGACTCAATCCTACCACCTTGGCCGTTGAATAAATTGTGGACCCCTTTTTATTACGTCGTACTTCTTTTGTTATGAAAACTTTGCTCAACCTTATGTAATAGGAGTAATCGTGTTAATAAAAACGAGTCTTGGAGGGTTTCCCCCTTTTCGACTCTTGTTCTTCAAGTCTTCTCAACCTGGATTTTTATTTTGATGGATCGTGAGCGGGCCTCAGTGTGAGATTGCCTACGTATCCTTCTGGCGAAGGAATCAGGTCATGACGTAATTCAGGGTAGGGTTCGCTCTGGTTTTAACACTCTCCTTTTGCGCTCTAACTTTTGCCTAGAACCGCCCTTTCGGGTTTTCGGTCTAGCGAGCTCATTTATTGTATGCCTTAACTTTTGCCTAAGACGCCCTGACGGGTTTTCATTCTAGCAGGCTTTGCTCTAATTTTTGCCTAGGACTGCCCGCCCTTGCGGTTTTCAGCCTAGCGAGCTTCTCTCAGGGGTAGTAGTGCTTGAGTTGATCCAAGTTGACCAAGGTTGAGAATTCGTTTCCGTCCAAGTCGATGAGTTGCGTAGCTCCTCCGGAAAGGATGGTCTTGATAATGTACGGCCCGGACCACTTTGGTCGAAACTTTCCTCGTGGGTTGTAAACCGGAGCCCGAATTTCCTTCAAAACCATGTCACCTTCTACCAAGTTCCTGGGTTTCACTTTCTTGTTGAATGCCCGTGCAATCCTTCGTTGGTACCCTTGGATGTGGTAAAGAGCCCTTAACCGGCGTTTATCAAATAGCATAAGCTCTTCAAATCGGTTACTCAACCACTCTGCCTCTTGGACTTCACATTCAATCATGGTCCGAAGAGATGGGATTTCTAACTCGATGGGAAGTACTGCTTCCATTCCATAAACCAAAGAGTAGGGGGTTGCTCCTGTTGGTGTCCGCACCGATGTGCGATACCCCCATAAAGCCAGGGGTAGTTGTCAGTCCCTTGCTGATTGAATAGTTTTCTCATAATGGCCTTGATCGTCTTGTTTGCCGCTTCACAGCGCCATTGGTCTGTGGCCGATAAATCGTCGATTTGTGCACTTGAATTTGAAATTCATCCAGAACTTCCCGGGCCCGTCCTTTGAAATGAACCCCATTATCGAATACGAAGCCTGGGGGACCCCATACCGGTAAATGACGTTTGCTTGATGAAATGTGCAACTTGAACCGCAATCAAAGTGGTGTAGGAGCCGCTTCTACCCATTTCGTGAAATAATCGACGGCTACCAAAATGAACTTGTGACCATTGGATGCTGCCGGCACTATCCTTCCGATGACATCAATTCCCCACGTCGAGAAGGGCCATGGCGAGGTCATTTGTTGCAGCTCGTGCGGCGGGACATGCGTGAGATTGGCGTGAATTTGGCACTTTTTACACCTTCGCACATACTCTACACATTCTGTTTCCATGGTGGACCAGAAGTATCCCTGCCTAAGAATCTTCTTTGCAAGCATTATGCCGCTCATGTGAGGACTGCATACACCCTCGTAAACTTCTTCCATTACCCTTTTTGCATCTTCTCCATGGATGCAGAGCTTATGTGTGCCACAGGGCGATCTTCGATATAAGTTTCCCCCGCATAGAATGTACTGAGTTGCCATCCTCTGGAGAGCGATTCGGTCTCCCTTGTTTGCTCCCACGGGGTATTCTCCTCTTTCTATGTACCTCCAAATGTCATAATACCATGGATGGCCATCATCGGGCTCGTCGACCACCATGACGTGCTGGTGTACTGGAATATCCCTTTGTTCTCTCACAATTGATCTTAACTTTATGCCAACAGGGATCTCGATCATTGATGCCAATGTTGCCAAAGCGTCTGCAAACTGATTTTCGAACCTCGGGACATGAGTGAATGTCACCTTCCTGAAGTGAGGGATAAGGTCTTCGAGATCCTGATGGTATGGTTTCAACTTCTCTTCCTTTAACCTTCCAGTCACCATTCGCTTGAGACACAACTAAGTTCGAATCCCCTACAACTTCCAGTTTTTCTATGCCGATTTCGATGGCTGCCTCCATGCCTACAATGCAAGCCTCGTACTCGGCCTGGTTATTGGTGACTTCAAAGTTAAGCTTGAACGCCAACGGGATGTGCGATCCATCGGGCGAAATGAGCAATACACCGATTCCAAATCCTTTCTGGTTGGCTGCTCCATCAAAGTACAACTGCCAAATGTCCTCGGCTACCATCATTATGTCTTCGTCGGGGAATTTGAATTCGGCATCCTCCCCTCCCTCGACTGGGTAATCGGCTAGGAACTCTGCGATGGCTCTTCCTTTTACCGACTTTCGGGTGACATACTTTATTTCAAACTCGGCCAACATCAACAACCACCGTGCCATCCTACCCGTGAGGGCCGGTTTTTCGAATAGATACTTTAGGGGGTCCATCCGAGATATTAGCCTGACCGGGTAGGCTAACATATAATGCCTCAACTTCTTGGAAGCCCATACAAGTGCCCAACATGTTTTTCTAAGGGAGTGTAACGCTCCTCGGGTCCAACCATCTTTTACCGAGGTAGTAAACGGCCCTTTCCACCCCATCATCTCCTTCTGCGCCAACATGCATTCCATTGAGGATGGAGTGACCAGGTATCGGATCAAAGGTTTTCCCACATAAAGCTTTTTACCTTGAATGAACAGTAGGCCTTGATGGCTTCGAAAGCTTTATGACACCTATCATCCCAAACGAATGGCACTCCTTTCTTGAGCAAGCGGAACAATGGTTCGCAAGTTGAGATCAGTCTCGCAATGAACCTACTGATAAATTGCACCTTGCCGAGGAAACTCCTTACATCTTTCTCAAATCTCAGCGGTTCCATTTCTAGGATGGCTTTGATTTTCGAATGGTCGACTTCGATGCCTCGGGTGGTGATCATGAATCCAAGCATCTTTCCTGCAGTGACCCCGAACGTGCATTTGGCGGGATTGAGCCGCATCTTGTACTTCCTGATTCTTTCGAAAAACTTCCTGAGCGCGGGCAAATGTCCTTCTCGCTCTTTGGCTTTAACAATCATATCGTCAACGTAGACCTCTACCTCTTTATGAATCATGTCGTGTAGCAATGCCGTGGCGGCCCGCTGGTAAGTAGATCCGGCGTTCTTTAGTCCGAAGGGCATGACTCGATAACAATATGTCCCCCACTCGGTGATGAACGTAGTTTTTTCCCGATCTTCTAGAGCTATAAGGATTTGATTGTACCCCGAAAAACCATCCATGAAAGAGAGTAGGGCATGACCGGCAGTATTATCAACTAACACATCAATATGTGGTAGCGGAAAGTCATCTTTCGGACTGGCTTTGTTGAGATCCCTAAAATCGACGCAGACCCTTATTTTACCATCCTTCTTTGGTACTGGGACGATATTTGCAACCCACTGAGGGTATTTAGTTACCATTAAAAACCCAGCGTTAATCTGTTTAGTGACTTCTTCCTTTATCTTAAGCACCCAGTCAGGTCTCATGTGCCTTAGTTTCTGTTTTACTGGTTTCGCGTCAGGATAGAGGGGAATCCGGTGTTCCACGATTTCAGGATCGATTCCGGGCATATCTGCGTGTGACCATGCAAACACATCGTCGAACTCTTTGAGCAAATCTATGAGGGCCTTGCTTTCTTCGGCGGATAGCGCGGAACCGATCTGGGTCATCCGGGGACTCCCTTCATCTCTCAAATTTATTAAAACGATTTCTTCTTTTACAGGCTGAGCATGCCTTTCATCTTCCCTGTCGATTAGGGATCGAATTTCTTTGGGGATGTCCCCATCGAAATCAATCTCTTCATCACCAGGGTCGACGCAATTTATTTCAAAGTCAGGGAAGTAAGCAGAATCAGATTCATTTATTTCATGATCAACGGAGGCCTCAGGGGCACCATACACATGGGTAGATTCGAATTCGAAATAGAGACTCTGTGAGTTTGGGCCGAGAGGCACCAACTCGGACTGGACAGACTCAGAAGACTCAGAAGACGCAGAAGACTCGATAGACTTAACAGACTCAGATTCAGACTCAGACTCCGATCCATGGTAAGTTGCACTCGGCGTGAAGATCCAGTTCTTGTACTCTTCAGTAGCATCCATGATAAACAAAGTCGGATCCTCAGGGGTATCTTGTTCCATCATCAGCACTTCCGCTTCCGCAGCCGTACCCATTGATTCGTCTTCCCTACACAGAGTTGCGAGACTACCCATGGCAAAAACCTCAATCCAGTCAGGGAGCTCTTTCTGCTTTTCCACAACCTCAGCTTCTTCATCACTATCTGGCCAGACATCGTTGGCGAATATCTCAAACCCTGGCAGGAAGGTATTGGTCTCCTCGTCCCAAAACGGTTCCGGCTATCCCTGATAAATCTGCTTTGCTTCTTCTTTGACAAAGTAGTCCTCTAGCCTGTTCCCCCTTTTCACTTTGCTGCTATTTGAGGGTGAGTAACCAAGGCCTGTTGTACGCATCAGAGTGCCCTGGGCTTCAAACTTCGCAGGGCCTTGGAGGTTCTTTCCCAGTCCCAATCCTGGCATGTAGGACATCTTCTTCATAATCTTGATGGCAACACTGCTAATAACAAAGTCATCATCGATCCTAACTGAATAGACAGACTTGGAGGTATCCAGAGAGAAGCCTCCCAAGGCGATATCTTCCTCTCCGTGTTGAATTTCCAGTAGTGGGGCATTGTCTTCAATAGGGGCATGGATCCTCGAGTCTCCGTGGATGGTGAGCATCCCCGTTTCGAGTCCCAATCGAATTTTCTGGTGGAGTGTGGAAGGTACGGCCATGATGTCGGGCCGGTGCAGCCAGGGCCTACCCAGAAGCAGGTTGAAGGAGGCGGGGATATTCACCACGTGGAATTCTACGTCTGTCTGATATGGTCCGAAGGTCATAGGAATCATGAGAGTCCCAACCACATCCCTCCGAGTGTTGTCATATGCCCGGACCTTGACTTCTGATGGGGAGAAGTCCTTATTCTTATATCCCAAACAGTAAGCAACACGGAGTGGACAGACATTAATCACTGATCCATTGTTGACCAAGATTGCTGGAACCGACTTGCCATGGCACTTCAAGGTGATGTGCAGCGAACGATTGTGATTAGTTCCTTCGGCAGGTAAGTCTCGATCAGTAAAGGTGATAGCATGCTTGACAGGTATGGTTTTAATCAGTGCCATAAGCTCATCGGGGGCTATGGCGGAAGGAACCTTTAGCTGAGAGAGTGCTTGGATGAGACCTTCACGATGGCGTGTGGAATGAACCAGCACATCCCAGACAGATATCTTGGCATGGGTTTGTTCGAGTTGACGCTTGATCATTCCCTCGGGGTTCTTTTCTGGTCGAGAGGGCTCCTTAGCTGGTGGGTCAAAGGGTCGGAAAGTGCTCTTAACCGGGGTGGTGAAGGGATCAGAGGGCTTTGCGGCCGCAGGGTTGGAAGATTCTCCAACCTGAAGATTTGGAGGTTGGTAAACACGACCGCTTCTGGTTAGATGCTCAATCTGTCGGTACTTTGATTCTTCATTCCATAAGTCGGTCAGGGCTTTACGCTTGTTTCCAATAGTCGTATCTTGCAGATTGGCAGCTAAATCGGCGATGACTAGGTCATCCCACAGATCTTCGGGTGTCCATTTTTCAACCTCCATTACTATCTTGTTGACAGTCCATTCTTCGTTTCCCACTTTTATGATAACCACTTCAGTGTTAGCCCACAAATTCGTTTCAACCCCGGGCTCATTCTCCCATAGGTTTATCATGGCGACATCGGCATCTTTCGGAAAAGTAACCGATGATTCGGATTCAGCCCCATCTACAAGGTAGTCCATTGGGTCGAACCCATTGCTAGCAACTTCTTCTTCAGACCCAGGAAAGTTCGGGTACGGGGTGAGGTTCACATTGCTATAGAGGTTGTTGATGACAAAATCATTGAAATGAGAGAAGTCCGGGCGGAGCGGCGAGCTCTGGCCAATTGTACGTCATCATCTCGGGTGAATCTCAGGTGGTATTCTTCACCGAATAGTGCCTGAGAGGGTGAAGGTATCCAAAGGGGTCATTCCAAGCCAAGAGCTGGTATTCGTCTGGGGTTGGGTCCCATTCAGGCATATTCTGAAAAACCTGGTATTCTTCCCCAAACAGTGCGCACAAAAAGAATCCATCAAGAGGATCCGCCTGGATGTTTTGCCAATCAACCTCCCATCCAGCCTCGAATAAGGGTTCGTCATTTCCTTGGAAATTGGCAGCTTCAAATTCTTCCCAATCAGCAATTAGTTCTCCCCATGTATCTTCCCATTCCCATATGGAGCGGAAGGCAGTTCCTCCGGGAATTTCACCAGTAGGCATTGGTTCGATATCGGGGATAATGAGCAGGGTAGGGCCAAACTCTGGGATGTTTTGAACCTCGGTTAGGGTGATTTGGTTGATACGGAAAGGGACACTATGCTGTGGTAGGGGGTTTGAAATGGTGTTCGGTTAATCGGTAGGTGGAGTGTCGATAACCTTGTTATCGATGAGATTTTGGATTTCATGACGGAGGCGGATGCAGTTGTCGGTGGTATGGCCGGGCATTTGGTGGAAGTCACAGTAGACGTTTTGGTTGAGGTTTGGTGGAATGGTTTGTGGTGGCGGAAGAGGTTTCAGCACCCCAATGTCTGTGAGTTTCTTAAGGAGAGTGGATCTTGGAGTGCTAAATTGGGTGAAGGTTCGGTTCTGGGTTTTTGGTTTTTCAGAGAATTTGGTTGACTTCTACGAGGTTTAGTGGATGATGTTCTGCGTGGTTGGTATTTCCGAAGAGAACGTTGCTGCTGTTTTCCGAGTATGTCCTCTTGGGTTTCGACCAAGGATCCTGACTCATTTTTCTCCAAAGTCCCATCTCGCAGAGCCTCCTCTGACCAATCCAGAATCATAAAAAGTTTCAAAATTTGGGGCAGCCTGAGAAAGAACCATGTATGGTGCAAAAGAGCTTGGCAAGTTCTTGGTTATTATCCGTATTTGTTCTTTTAGGTCAAGCTTATTCTGCATCTGGGCTGCCTTTGCCCTTCAACGCTTCACAAAATCAGCAAAACTTTCCTTCTCACTCATCTTAGTGCTTTCCAGCTCCCTCATGGTCATTTTTAGGTCAACATTGAAGTCATACTGAGCCACGAAAGCTATCCCGATGTCTTCCCAAGTCCTTTTCTTGGACGGTTCGAGAGAGAGGAACCATTGCAGGGCTGGCCCGGACAAGGATTCATGGAAGAGTTGGGCCATAGCTTCTCCTTCGATGCCGCGCATAGTGAGGGATCCGACATAACCTTGAAGGTGGGCTCTCGGGTCGCCGATTCTATCGAATTTTGCAAAATCCACTCCTTTGAACTTTTCTGGCAGCTTGGCATTCGGAAAGAGGCATAGTTTCCTCATGTCGATTTCTCCTTTTCCAAGCCGTTTGGTTTCCTAGACAGATTCCTCCAATTTGCCAATCTTATCCATGATAGCGGCCAGGTTGGGGTCAACTGCTGGTATCTCCACTTTAGGTGGTTGCTCGGATTGCAGGGAAGCTTTGATCAGGATCTTGTCAGTGATTTCCTGCATGCTTTCCATTACCATATTCATATCATTTTTCATGGAGGCTACGGCTTTGAGTTGTGCGTCAACACCGGCGAGGGATTGTTTAAACTGGATATCCATGTTAGCCATGTTCTGCCTAAATTCCTCCATTCCGTCTCCTTGGTCAGACATGGATGAAAGATTTTCGGACGGGACTGAGACTACGGGTTCTTCTTCCTCCTTCTCAAATAGTGGGGGTCCTTCCAGGGTGTCTACGAGAACTAGTCTTTGGGACAGACGAGACCAATTGGGTAAAGCCTCTTTTTTTCACAGGCGATCAATGTTGGCAGCACTGGCAACAAGTCAAAATGGAGCAACTCATGACCAATCCAAATACTCGCCTTACTTCTACCCATCTCCTAGAAATGAGGCCTAAGACCTACCATGGCTCGAATCTCACTCAAGACGTCCGTACAGAAGATTTCCGATAGCCCGGGTAGGTGCCGTCAGGCAGGTTAAATTCCGAACGGGTCGGAACCAGAGTCAATATCCTTATCGTGACCATCCGAGGCAGAGCAATGCGACTACCGGAATCCAGATACGGACGTGCTTAAGGCTAGACCCAAACCAAGGGAGCCGTTCGGGCACGGCAAACACCGGAGGTATCACAAACTCCATGGATTTAAAGTCTCCTAAACCGTCCGGAAGGCCCTAAAAAATTCTAAGGGAACCTATTCCTCTAGCCCACAAGATGCAATGATGTGTGAATGATGCGTGTGTACAGGAATAAAAGCACGTAAGCAGAATATAACACATAAGTCCTAGCCATGGGTTCCTGTCCTAGTTGGGAAGGTTCTATGGCTATGTACAAGTGCAAAGGCTGGTTTTGGTCTCCAAAGGGTTTCCCGGACTAGAGCCAAGATGTACTACCCCGTGTCGAGTGTATTGCAAGACAACGGTCGAACAGCACGATGGCTCATCATAGTCGAGGGTTGCTAGGCATCCCGGGAGCTTGTTACCGTAAACCGGGCAAGATAGCCAAACACAGTAGCGAGCCACAGCGGTGCAAAGTGTACAGGATAAAAGAGCTTGATCTTCCGGAAAATATTTGAAAGTCCCCCCTTTAAAAAAAACACCTTTCAAGTTTGGCCCTCTTGCTTATCCAATACTTTTGTACATTTTTTTTAAAAAAATAAAAGTATTGAATAAAAGTCATATCTCCAGCGGAGTCGCCACTGTGGACTCCCGCGCCCGAAGAAGCGCTTGCGCTCGAAGAGTCGTCACCCGGGTTTTGGAGATGGGTCACCTGAGAAACCGAGAGTTTGATTTGAAAAAGAAAGGCTTTTGGTCTAGCAAAAACGTTGAGATGATGGGTTCGGGAGCCACATTACAAATGAGGAAGGTTTTTCTTTAAAAAGTACCCCATTCGCCCGGTAAGACCGATCTCTACTTGATGTTTTAAAAGGTGGGGAATCTTCAATATTATTTGGAATATCAAACTCTTTAATAAAGCACGTAACGGGAAAGGGACATGGGAAATATATCACATTGACGTGCAGGTGGTGCTTTCTGTACAGTCGTGATAAAATGATATGAATAAATGGAAGTAAACAACATTCAACAGACTGTCTGGACCTCAGAATACCGCTCACGGCACCCAGCCACGCGAGGCATCTCAACATGCCATGCGTGGCATCTGCTCTGTCAGACTATTGCAATCTTTCAAAACATCATTTAGCTCACTGTTTCTCTGTAGATCTTTTGAAAACTCACGAGTAGCCTCACGACGGTCATCATCCCCAGAACGTCATTATCCTTCTCAAAACATAGTTTTAAAGTAGCTTTCAACGTTTTGATCACTTGGGATGATCTTGAAAAGATTTTAGAAGAGCGGAACATGGCTTGTAGATATGGTCTTATTTTAAGAGCTACGTAAATAGTAAACAAAGAAAACAGGTAACCACAATGAGGAAAACTCGATCCAGGCAAATTGCTCACAATAGCATTAGTGTGTACTATGCCGCGCGCTGGGGGTCGGGACGCGCGTCTGAGCGACAGATCGCGCGGTTTCTCAACCTCAACCATAATGTCTGTTTTATTTTATGAAAATGGGTTTTGAGTCGGGATCTAACCAAAAGGGATCGGATCTGTGACATAAAGGTCCCTCAGGACGAGCGGAGTCTAGTCCGAGGAAACTAGTTTATACCTTTGGTTTGAGCTTGATCAAGGATCGTGGATGCAAGGATGTGGATGGATCGTCACGGATGTGGATGGAGGAGGTTAAATGAGACAAAGGAAGTGTGGGTGTGAGTGAAGGTTAGGTATTTTGGGTGATGGGGTCTTGAAGTTAATGAGTGATCAACTTCAATGATGAGAAGGGAGTGAGTGAAAACTCTTAAAGAATGTCTTTTGGGAATGACATCCTTTAAGACTTGGAAATGGAAGTGGTAATGGAAAGTGGGTTTGAGAACTTAGAGAGAAAGTAGAATGAGAGAGCCAAGAGAAAAGGCAAGAGAAGGACTCAAAAGAAGGGCTAAGAGGACCTCTTTCCTTTGAGTGGAGGGTTAATTTATAGGCAAAGGCCAAGGATTTTGAATTTCAAGTGGTGGAGGTATTTTTGGCGGGCGAAGTGCATTTTAATTTGAGCAGTCATCAGGTATGCTCACATCTGGCGTGGCCGGCTGACTTCTGAGCCACCGACTTTTTGCTCAAGGTGCCGTGCGGAGGAGTTTGGCTGCACACGGTCCTTGAATTTCTCAGGTGCCGTGGCGCTCAATTTGGCTCATGCAGTACCTCTTCCCGTGGTCCAGTCTGGGCTTTTATTGGGCTTGGTGGGCTCTGGGTTTGGCTGGGTTTGTTGGGTTTTTGGTTTTAAAGGAGATCCTTTTTCAAGCTCGCAAAGGTACCGTTTCCTCTATTTCATCATCGGGGTAGACAAAAACTCTCCGAGGTCCGGATTGGGGTGTCTACACCCCCCCATCCTTTGCCCTTAAAAAAAGAAAATTTGGTTTTGTATATATATTATTTATGTTGAATCCTTGCAAGAAGTGGATTGCTGGTGCAGTGGTAAGAAACTCTCTTGCATACCAAGAGGTGGCGGGTTCGAACTCTACCTGTGGTCTCCAGGTTTCTTTCTGCCTTTTTCCCAAAAGGCAGAGTAGAAAATGTGGTATTTTTTTTTTGCAAAAGGCAATAGAAAAATCTGTCGTTTCCCCAAAAGGCATGGTAGAAAATGTGTTTTTTTTTTTTCAAAAGGCAAAAGAAAATAATAATGCGTATCTTGATTATCACACTATTCATGAGTTCGAGTCTACCCCCACATTACATTTGTATACTTTTTATCCCCAAAACTGTAATAGTAGTGTAACGACCCTGATTTTTGGTAAATAAAAATTTTGTTAAATATTTAAATTTTCTTGTAATTACTTGGATTGCTTTAAAGATTTCTTTTAAATTCTAATAATCCGTCATAATTAGATTTGAAACTTGTAAAATTTAATTCTTTCACTCCAAACAATCTAGTCCTTCTCCCATGACTAGTATACTTGTAAACGTACTCGTATATTTTTCCTAACAAATATATAATATCTTTAAACTATATTTCTTGACTGAAAATCCTACATGGCAAGTATAGTTAGTTTTAACCGATTAGTTAGCAAATCCTAACTACCGTTTAGCTTAGTTACATTTCCCTAACCTGGAGTGATGCATCGATACCGAAGTGGTTAGTAGAAAATTTTTGGTCTTTGTCTTGACCGTTGACTTGACTGCTTTGCTTTGGCTTAGCTAGGCTGTCTTGGCGTCGGGTCGCTGTCGGGCCTGCTTCGCCTAGGCGTTGGATTGCTCTGTCTTGGCTGCCATCGGGTTCTGCCTTGGCATTGCTGGGCTGCCTTGCTCTAGCATTACCTTGGCCACCGCTTTGCTAGCGCACTGCCTTGACCACGCTCATGCCTTGCCTTGGCGTTTGGCACCGTCGAGCTTTAATATTCCATTATTAGGCGATTTCCTACAATAAAAACAAAATACCACTCAAGCAATGAAAGACTAGATTTGACTAAGACAAGTCATTAAGAAACTTTTGAACCATAAGAACCCATCATTTTGCTTCCAAGAAGCAACCCTAGCCATGCATGCATCCAACCCTAATTTACCTAGCCTTGTCCTTATTCTCTTAGTCTTCCATGTATGTGCATACATTGGCCGAATGGAGAGAGAGAGGGAGGCTGTGAGAGAGAGAAGAAAGAGAGAGAAAAAGTGCAAGTGTGTGCTTGTATTTTGACAACTCAACCAAGTAATCTCCTTTGTCTTTACTCAACCAAAGTATAACCTTTTATGACTTCTTTTGTGCTTTTGCAACAAGTCCTCTCTAGGATGAGACTAGTCCAAAAACCCTTCATAATGACCTAATGCATTAGCCTTAAGCCTAAAGAGTTGAAAGTGACAATACTTGGCATGCTTGGAAGACTTGATTGGACAATTCCATGAAGCAAAAGGAGATAGGAAGAGAGAGAGAGGGCTGGCCGAAATTTTCAGGAGGAGGGAGAGGTGTGTGCTTGAGTGTAGTACACTCCATCAAGCTACAAACTTAGCCTTAAGCCTATTACCCAATTGCCAACCCATTTCTAACTTACTTTAAGTACAATCTAGCCAATGATGTTTTGCTTTTCCCTTGCAAGCAAGCCTATCTTAGACAAGACCAGCCCATAACCCTTCATGATAATCTAGGTTGTTAGCCTTAAAGCCTAAAAAGGTTGAACAAGATAAGTCATGGAAGCATGGCATGCTTTCAAGTATGAAAATGACAAGTCATGGAGCAAATCCATGGGAGAAGAAGAGAGGGAGGGGGGACCGGCCTTGGAGCGAGGAGGAAGAGGTCTGATTTTGCCTATAAATAGCAGCCCTCATTGCCATTTGAACTCACACATTCATCATTTGCTCCAACTTCTCTCTAGAAACCATTGCTGTGTTTCCAGTCAGCTTACTGTCCTTCGTAAATCCCCAGTTTTCTCCTACTTAAGGTAGTTTTTAGAACCAACTTCCTTCGAGAAAGTTGTAGAGCACTTCGAAACCTTCAAGTTAGACTCAAGAACCACCCCAATCAATCAAGAAATAACCAAGATATTGCCATCCGAAGTTCAGTGAAATTCTCGAATTTCCAGTCCAAACAGCTTACTGTCTTCTTCCTTATCACCATTTTTCTCCTACCTAAAGTCGTTTCTAGGAAGTTTCTAGGAACAACGTCCTCCACGAAAGTTGTAGAAAACTTCGAGAGTTTCGGTTTCGACTCAAGAACGACCCTATTCGGCTAAATATTGACCGAGTTACAGTCATCCCAAGTTTGGTCCAGATTTGGGAGTTTCACCGCCCGTAGAATTTTTCAACTAAGCTTGTTCGACCTTGATTAGTTTCGGATCAAGGTAGATTTTCCTATCTACTTTTCCTAGTATAACTCTAGTTATGTTGCTTATGTTTTTGAAATAAAAGCATGATCTTGTAGATTATTCTTAACCGTTAACTCCGAGATATATTGTATGATGTTCGTATGGTTTGAGATGCTTGAGGTAGATTCTCCTTTACTTGTTAATCCTAAGTATACGTAGATTAATCTCTACTCATTTTCCCTAAGTATAATCTCGTATATTATGTTTAAATGCATGATACTAAGGATTAATTAGCAAACTTGTTTTACTAAAATTTCGACGGAAGTATGAACATGTTGAACAAACGATTTCTACGTCAATAAACATATGTTGTTTTGAACTTCCCACAAAGGAAGAAAGAACGAATTTTGGTAGTATTCGTATTATTGTCTTAAGGATGATTATGAGCACGTATGTATGTGATTGCATTACTTGTGGTATACGAAATTTGTTACTTACTTAAAATGTTTGGAATGCATGATGGATAGTAAACTTAATTTGCTAATGGTAGTATGAACATGTGGAATGAACAACTTTTAATCCTATAAACACATGTTGTCTTTTTGAATTTCCCACAAAGAAAGAAAGAACGGTTTTCGATAAGCACTAACTTGATTAAAAGTATTCGCATTTTGATTTTTGAATTGATTATGAACTTAAATACATGTTTTGCTTGCAATACTTGTGATTGTTCGAAAGTATAAGTAAATATCACTCCAATGACATCCAAACATATGACGTGATGTTTTAAGTAATAATTTGAGTACGATTGGGTAATATAGAGTTGGATGATCTTGTTGGTTAAATTCTAGATTACAATGAATGATTTATGTATGTCTACGTGAAAAGTCCTACCGCGGAGTCTATGCATGAGAACGAGACACGAAAATCGAGAAAATAGAAACATGACACCTAGGTTGTGGTTGATATGGATAACAAGGGTTTAAGACAAGGTGTGTTTTAGAAACGCAATGTGGCCGGACTTGCCCATTGTGGGAATGTGTGTTACAAATGATAAAATATTTTTGAAACTACATAATGACCAAATGTGGGTGCATTATGTGAGTGTGTGTGTGTGTGTGTTGTGTGCCAATGGGAACCCAGCGCAGCGGAACCATTGTGAGGATACTCGGAAACCCGGCGCGGCAGAATCTAGGTTGGGTGTGTGGCTTGGTTATACGCGGAGAGGAGCCAATGCAAGTATGTGTGCCAAGGGGAACCCGGCGCGACAGAACCATTATGAGGATACTCGGCCACCAGGCGCGGCGGAACCGAGGTTGGGTGTGTTAAAGGTGATTTTCAAAATATTGATTTGGAAAGTGAAAAGGATTTCGAAAACGTTGATGAATATGGTGACACGGTCTACGATGAGTCGCGTAGGAGAAACACATACAATGCAGACACCAATGTTAGACTAAGGAATGCAGATGTGTCAATGTTAATGCCTTGTTAAACATATATATATTATTCCGCTGCTTGTGCAAGAGTTGGTATACTACTCTTATACTCTGATATTGGTAAGATATGGGTTAGTTGGTATATGATTATTCTGCTGAGCTCTTGTAGCTCATGGTATTACCTTTGGTGACGCTGACATATTATATCGGTGGCGACGCTGGTATAATGTATCAGATTTTGTAGATGATCAAGATGAACAGTTCACCTTAAAGGCTTTTGGAGCTGAGAAGCTGGATAGAATGAAACAACAGGCGGAGCTGTAGTTAGGAACCCTAGAACTCCTTCATTTGTATAAAGATTGAACCCTAGTGGGAGTTATGATGTAATAATGAGGCAGACTCCATTTGGTTTTATGAATAAAATGTTTATTTAACGTACCTAAAAATCAGGGGCGTTACAAGTAGAGTTAGTAATAGAAAAATAGATAATGAACATGTGATAATGCATATAATTAAGGTGCGCAAGTTTGCTCAAGTAGCTAATTATTAAAATACATATATACGTTAAAATTGTTAATTTATCATAAATGCTAAAATTATTTTGGACTAAATGTGCTTAACTGTAACTTATATATTACGGTTACAAAAAAAATTGATGCCCCCGCTATGTCAAATTTATGGGTCCGCCACTGCCAGTAACCTTGTGTGCATGTGACCTAAACCTTGTGTGCATGTGATCTACTATGCATGGATGTATTCTTGCCTCACTTTTCCTAACAAAATGTGGAGAAAAATTTTATTTTCTCGAAAAAATCAACTATAATTACTCTAGCTTTCCTCTTTACATTCTTCCATCCTCCTTTTCTCTTCTAATTTGGGCGACATTCCTCCTTTTCATGTGGAAACTCCTCAACATCCTCTCCTATGCTGTCGATTTGCATGGGTAGTATGGTCAGGAATTCTGGAATGGTGGAACCTCTAATGGGCATGCCCATCCTCAGCAGCAGAGTTAGCGCTTTGGTGGTTTGGGAATAGGTTTCGTAACTTGAAAAAAGCTATATGGGAAGTTTGTTTTTATGCAACTCTTTGGTTCATCTGGTTAATGAGGAACGATTATATCTTCAACAGAGCAACAACACAGGCTTCGGAAGTGGCGGAGTTAGTCAAGAGTAGAGTAGTCATGTGGATAAAGGCTAAGTTTGACATCAAGATTTACACGGTGGAGGATTTTAAAGGTTATTTGGATGGGATCCGAAAGGTGGAGGTGTAGAGTGAGTATTTGAGAGTGTTTTATCCAACTTTGGTTAGATAGATCTTTGTACTTTTGGTTTTTTCATCGATGCACCATTTCGAGTTTAATAAAAAGTTCTGTTTGCCGAGCAAAAAAAATATTCTTCTTTTTCAAACAATGATATTTTATTTTCTCTATTATTTTCTTGCAAAACTTTCATCCCAATCAAATGGATGCGAGGAAAAAATTATATTTTTTTTTTTTACTTTCCATTATATTTCTCTCATTAATCAAACGGACTCTATTTGCTCACTTTGCGAGAAAGTTAGGGGATTGATTGGTAACGGGAACAGAAAGCAACTCAGGGAAGCCACTTTGAATTTAATGCACACTCCAAAAGTTTCTTGGTGGAAAGCTGGGTTTCAAAGCCCACCAATTCTGCTCCTATAGCTAATTAATTAAGTACAATCATGCATTCATGATTCAAATGTTCTCAGAAATACTCAAATTTAATTGGGAATTCAAAACAAAATTTAAATACATAATATATATGTGCGCGTACATATTTGGTAACTTCAGAATTCTTATAGTCGGAGTCATTCACATATCATGTTCAACCGCAAAAAAGAAAAAAAAAAAAAAAAAGACGTCCTTTTGTATCTCGATCGTATTACGATTTCCTTTCTCATTGAGCATGCATATATATATAATTGACATCAGGTAGAATGAATCATCAAATTCGTGTCAATTACTAGTGATGATGGACAATGGGTTTTCCACACGAGTGAATGGCTTTGAATTGGCCATAGAAACCAGATCAGAACCGGTGAATAAAGTAAGGCTTATTAATCTTTTTGGTCCCAAAGTATTCAGAAAATCTCAATTTAGTCTCCAATCTAAGAATATGAGACATTTCGTCTCTACCGTTAGTAAATGTGTACCAATGTAGTCCCCCACTCCTCACGCCGTTACCCCAGACGTCAAAACCAGGGGCATGTTTGTTATTTCCCCTCCCCCACGGCACCTATTAGGGTTGGAGACTAAATTGAGATTTTCTGATACTTTTGGAACCAAAAAGGTTAATAAGCCAAATTTTTGTCTTTATTCAAAAATTTACGATCGAAATCTAATTTTTTTTAATAAAGACAAAAATAGCGGAGTCGGGCATTGTGCCGGCCCTAATCCCTCTAATGAGGTGCGCCGATCCGTGAGCCCAAGAGCACGTCGTCACGGCCCTATTGAGGGGTTGTTCGGCTAAATAAGCCAAGTGGCTTATTTTTTTGTCTTTATTCAAATTTTTTTCGCATTTGTTAGTTTTTTGTCAAATTTTTGGGGATTATTATTTCGTCATGACAAGAGGAATCTAAAAAGTAAAAAATTATGATCGAAATCCAATTTTTTTGAATAAAGACGAAAAAAATTGGCTTATGAACTTATTTTTGTCTTTATTTAAAAAAATTTGGTTCTAATCATAATTTTTTACTTTTTAGATTCCTCTTGTCATAATGATATAATAATCCTCAAAAAATTAACGAAAAATTAATAAATATGAAAAAAAATTGAATAAGGACAAAAAATAAGCCCATTGGCTTATTTAGCCGTGACGGCGTGCTCTTGAGCCCACGGATCAACGCACCTCATTAGAGGGATGAGGGCCGGCACAACGCCTGACTCGGCTATTAAAACCTTTTATTCAAAAAAATTATATTTCGATCGTAATTTTTTACTTTTTAGATTCCTCTCGTCATGACGAAATAATAATCCCTAAAAATTTGACAAAAAACTAACAAATGCGAAAAAAATTTGAATAAGGACAAAAAAATAAGCCACTTGGCTTCTTTAGCCGAACAACCCCTCGGTAGGGCCGTGACGACGTGCTCCTGGGCTCACGGATCGGCGCACCTCATTAGAGGGATTAGGGCCGACACAATGCCCGACTCGGCAATTTTTGTCTTTATTAAAAAAAATTAGATTTCGATCATAAATTTTTGAATAAAGACAAAAATTGGGCTTATTAACCTTTTTGGTCCCCAAAGTATCAGAAAATCTCAATTTAGTCCCCAACCCTAATAAGTGCCGTGGGGGAGGGGAAATGACAAACATGCCCCTGGTTTTGACGTATGGGGTAACGGCGTGAGGGATGGGGGACTACATTGGTACACATTTACTAACGTTGGGGACGAAATGTCTCCTATTTTTAGATTGGGGACTAAATTGAGATTTTCTGAATACTTTGGGGACTAAAAAGGTTAATAAGCCAATAAAGTAAGCTAAAGTATCCCTTCAACGAGTTTTTCGGCTGGGGGAGGGCCCCCCTTCCCAGTTCCACCACCACCACACACACCCCCACTTCCCTGTTTCGTTGTCTAAAGCTTCGGCTGACAGTGCAAGCGCTTGGTTGTCGGTGATGGATTACCAACCGTTGGTTGGTTGATCTGTCTATGATCGACGCCTCCTCTCTCTTTTTTCTCGGCAAACGAAATTTTTTATTAATTCGAAGAAGGTATATCGAGAAAACAAGAACACAAAACAAGAAAAAAAAAACTGTCCAACAGAAAGTTGGACATTACACCACCATGGTCACAATTAAATCCTTAGCTTTCGAATTCCATCCAAATAATCCTTAAACTCCTCTACCGTATATAGTTTAATCTCAAACTTGGACTTCATCCACATAGCAACTTTAGTCTTCACAAGGTCACCCACCTCCCCAGTACTTGTCGTAGCGTTGTTAAAAACGTAGTCATTTCTTGCTAACCACAATGACCAAAGAGTTGCATAAAAGGTAGCTTTCCACAAATGTTTCTCCAAATTCCTATATCTGCTATCAAACCACCATAGTCCCAATACTTGTCGTAGCGTTGTCTTTGATCGGCGCCCCCTTGTCCTCTCAGTTCTGGGTTTTCTTCGGTCGGTGGTGGGAGTGGGCTTAATAACTAGTGAGGTTGAGGTGGGGTTTTTTCCTTTCCATTTTTTTGTTTGCTTTTACCGACTGGTTTACCAGTTTGGTTTTGCTCTAGTCGAGGTTTCCCCTAGATCCGGTTGTGTACCGGCGGGTTTCCCCTGTTCGATTCTATACTAGTCTGGTGTTTCAGATCTGGTGGGTGATGGTGGTGGGCACATAACCCGACACCTATTAAGGAATGGTCTGGTGGTGGTGGTGGGCAAATAATTCAACGCCTATTGAGGAATGGTCTGTTGGTGGTGGTGGCCTTTGTGTATCTGGATGTCTATTTTTGGGACTGGTGGGTTTCGGTGGTGTTGTTGGGGTTGGTGGTGGTCCGGTGGTGTTTGATTGGGCTGCGCAGCAGTTTCGACTAGAAGAAAACTAGTTTCCGATCGCCGTGGTCCGGTGGTGTTCGATTCTCATCCTCTTCAGGCCAATGACCCTTGTGGTTTTGTCAATGAGGCCTGATAGATTTTAGTTGATTTGTTGTTGTTTTGCCTTCAGATTTCAGCGATATTTAATTATTTAGGGTTTGAGCTATGGATCCCTTTAAATCCATTGTTATCTAGACCAAGATTGGCTCTTATGTACCGGCGTTATCGTGGAGCCTACTTCGGCAATAGGTGTCTAAGTTCGACGTTTAGATTGCTTTGATTCTTTCTTGTATCTGTTCTGGAATCTGTTTGCCTGATGGATTTGTGATAAATGAATGACTCTTAAAGAAAAAATGGCTTTGAATTAGTACTTTTTCTGAAACAGAGCCAAAATACTATTTGTTAATCTCAACGAGGAATACAAGGAGAAAAAACACGGGGAGAAAAGCCAAGAGGAGAGGAAAATAAGCCACATTTTTGGCAAATCAAACGGAACCGAACGATCATGGTTTCAACTGTTCATGTGTTAACCAATATTGAAACACCATTTTTTTTTTTGCTCGACAAACGAAACAATTTTTTATAAATCTCGAAAGGGGTGCATCGAGGGGAAAAGAAGGAAGAACGAACTTGCTCAACTACAAAAAAGGAAACACAAATAAAAAAAAACACATCATCCAGCCGGGGGTTGGATGGTTACACCTCAAACCCAAAATTAGAGTTTCAGGTTACAAATACCATGAAGAAAACATTTAAAATCCTCCACAGAGTACACCCTGATATCAAACTTAGCTTTCATCCACATTGCCACCTTAGTCTTAATCTGGTCCCTTACTTCGCTAGCTGATCTTGAGGTATTGTTGAAAATGAGGTCGTTCCTTGCAAGCCACAATGACCATAAAGTCGCAAAGAAAGTCACCTCCCAAATGTGTCTTTCCAAATTTCTAAATCTTGTGCCAAACCACCAATTAGCTAAGTCTGCCAAAGAGGGTGGACAAACCCAAAACATCTGCCACCACACCATTATAAGCGACCAAGTATTCCAGGAAAACTGACAGTGCAAAAAAAGGTGTTTAGGGGTTTCCTCGAAGGAAGCACAAAATGGGCACTTTGACAATGGACCCATCTGCATCATATTCTTGCTCACGAGCACCGACCTGGACGCCACCCTTCCTTGTAAAGCCAGCCACGAGGAAATTTCTACCTTAGGCGGACTAAGATTCTTCCATACGGACCCCAATACCTCATCTCGGGCTTGCACCTGCTACTCCCATTGGCCATAAACTGATTTCACCGAGAAAGTCTTATCTGGAGACCAATTCCATTGCAATACATCCTTTTTGAAAGAGTCCAAAGCTACACTATGTAATCTTTGTAGTAACTCCACCTTTTGGAACATTTCCCATTCATACAGATTTCTACCAAAAAGTAGGTTCCAACTACCTTCACCAGACCCTTCCTTAATAGCACTAATAACAAAGTCCTTCTGATTAGAAATACGGAATATTGAAACACCACTTGTCGCGGATTCAGACATTTCTGTAATTTAAGCTCCATTTTTTTTTGTTCTTATTCACATAAATTTATTATGTTACCATTTTCTCAATATACTTTTTAACACATCAAAAAGTAACATTGTAAATTCATGTACATAAATATGTAAAAAGTAATATGAATTCTAAAAGGGGAACTGTGAAATTCTTTTCTGTATTCAAAATACAGTGCATAAATATGATTACCATTTGGCATTGCTCGATGCATATATTAAAGTGAAAGTTCAATATTGTTGGGGAGTTTATAAAAATCAGAGTAGCAATATGGATTAAGGTGAAATTCAATATAAAGGTGCACACGGTGGAGGAGTTTCAGGGTTTCTTGGACGGAATGAGGAAGGTGAGGGTGTAGTTGGGTTTGTGAGGTGTGGTGCTGTCCAACTCTATGTTGGATGGCCTTTTGTTTTATTGTTTGCTTTTCTGTATCATCTAAGCGTTTCCGCTTACTGGTCTCCCTCAATGTACCCCCTTCGAGTTTATAAAATTTTAGTTTTGCCGAGCATATAAAAATTGAATGAGCCGATCAAGCCCTTACCGATATCCAAATGAGTTGATTTTTTACGGGAACCTTTAAAAACATGTTTTAAACAAATTGAACAACTCCGATTATTTGTGTGGGGCTCCGAAAAAGCTATTGTCAAAAGTATTATCAAATGCATTATCTCTAGAACCGGCCCCATATATATATATAAACTCATCTCAAACAGAAGGCAAGCTGCACGCGACAACATTATCTATATAATTAGGCTCCATTTGTTTTGATGTAATGTAAAATAGTTTTTCTAAAAACAAACTATAAACTTTTATTTCTTGCTGTGTTTGGTTGGCACATGAAAAATATTGTCTTCATTGTTCTAGCCAAACAATAGAAAATGAGTTACACGTCCAAACAAATGGAGCCTTAATATGAGACTGTGCATGCAGTAATGTAACAATCTGGTCCACCAGTTGAGAAGCATCTTAAAATACTGCCCTGCCAGCTTGTTTCTTCCAACTCATCACCTAAACAATTTTTTGCTTCTCTCTGATCATACTATTATCAGTATAAAACATTAAATTATTAAACGTGCTAAATGACATGAATATTAAACCATAATTCGCAAATTATTGAACGTGTTTAAGATTAGATACTTGTACATTAATTAAGAAGATTCGGATTCAGTTCTTTCAGATCATTGATGGTTCCAACAACAGCTGATCAAACGCCAATTTTTGTTACTTGAAATATTCAATCCTACCTTCCATTTCCAATAATAAACTCAGCCAACTTTTCTTCCAACGTGGATAGATCACAACATGTCGGATCACTGACCTGCAAGGATTAATATAGAACAGATTACCTTTAGTACTAAACACATCAAACCAAAAGGAGTTGGCCCAGTTGTTAAAAGCTTGAGATTTAAGAGTTTGTTCTGTCTTTGCACTCTCTCAAGTGCATCAAGTACGCTTAAGTGCCCAGTCCTTATGGGAGCTTTCCCTAGCTTTAATCAAACTCCCTACTATGGGACAGTGAGTTTAGGTCACTAAATATTAGTCGAGGACACCTTAAATTACATATCAAAAGAAAAACTAACTAACACATCAATTGCTTCAAAGTTGATGTTGGTCAATCACATACCGGCCGGTCAGCAAACCGTTATCTCTACTTGAACGGTATCGACAGATATATACCGTCCAGCAAATTGTCGTAGGGGGAGAACATATGTTCTATTTCCATGCATGCTTTCTTACCAGAGCTAGTGTTCTATTCATGAATGTCTGGTTTTCCTAACGGACATTCATTGACCATTTTATACCAAAAAACAAGTTCTAAGAAAGTTTTCAAAATCATAAATGCTCGATTACTGAGGCTACGGCAAGACAAATGCTTTTGTGAAGGGATACAGTAACTAATTACACATTGACTCAAAGTTTCAATAAATTATCTTAAAGTCCAAGCCTTTTTTGTGATACAAAAACATCCCCAAGTATTTTGGTACCGGACTCGTTGATTCTTTTCAAAACAAGAACTTCCGAGATTTCCAAAATATGAACGAAATTGCCCGATACATGCCAGTACACCCAGTTTTAACCAAAACAGCCTCGTATTTTGGGTGACATGGATCACCGCGTCCCTCGTCTTGGGTGACATGGATCACCGCGGCTCTCGTCTTGTGCCTGGCCGTTTGGATAAAACGGATTTTTGCACCCGCCCACTTATTTAAGGATGAGTTCTAATGTCTAAACTTGGTTAGTTAACTACAAATTGAACAAGCAGAGGGCAATTCCTGGATATTTTTCATCCCCTTTCATTTTGTTGTTGGTCTTGCATGCACCATGTGCATTTCAAACGGTATCAAGCCGCTAGCCATCCCTACGTACCATCCAATTTGCGGAAGTGGTCACCTAAAAATAAAAATAAAAACAATAGAAACGCCAGGTGTTGGCTTCTTAGCAAAGATCATCTTAAGGCAGGATTTTAAGCCACAGTATCAGTAAACGTAACGGTAATGGGAAACATAAAAGTAAACTCTTGGATTCCCTCCCTTTGCAAGATCATCTTAAGGCAGGGTTTTAAGCTATGGTAACGGAAAATGTAACAGTAGCAGTATATGGCCGGTATCGGTCCTACTACCACTGGTAAACGACGTTATGTGTGGTCCAAAATCCAGTTATGTAATGGCCTTTTTCATGAAACTTTGTCTTAAGGGTGAGTTTTATCCAAGAATTTTCAAACCAAGCCTTGAATGAAACCGTAAGTGAGCGCTAGAAATACTGTAATTGATTTTGAGGGACAATATACCTCAGATTTAATCACGTGAATTAACTTCCTTTCCATCTGAGTGGAAACGCAGCTAACAACATCAAGCCCTTCTTCAACCAGAATTTCAAGCACTCTTGACATGGGGAACCCTACCTCTTCGGACCCACTATTGATCAGAATCTCCACACCACCCAAGCACAAGCTCGCCGTAACCCTACCGGACGAACAACTTTCTGCGCTTCCCTCGGTATCCACAGTGGAATTAGCCATGTTCTTCAACCTATCTCTCTTGATACTCAGTTCGTTGATATTCTTCTGCAATTTCTTGATGTAATTCACAGACTCGTTCGTGTGATCGCATATGGAACGCTTTCCCTGATCCAAAAACCAAAAAAAAAACCACCACATATTCAAGAGGCTTAAACTTTTATTAGATCTGACCAAAATTACTTTTAGTAAATCCAAAAATAAATTCCTCCTCCTATCCCAACTCCAAGATCATGTCTCGATATTATGTGTTCTTCAGATTTTCACTACAACATCGGGTACCGTCGGAACTTCCTTTGAACAAATCAAGGACGATTTCCAGGCAGAACAAGATCCCGAGCTGGGGTGGGAGAGGGACGAATTTTCTCGGACAAACTCAAGGAAAGAAGAGAAGAGAAAGATGGAACAAGTTTTCTGACCTTGATATATTCGAGAGGGAGCAAAGACCTCAGCGATGCGTAAAGCTCGGCCATTTCCTTCCTTCTTAGCCTCTCCACGTCTCTGTGTGCGGTCATTTTGTTCTTCTCTTTACTACCATTACTACCAGTAGTTGTACAAGTACTACTCCCCCCATACTTATCTTCTTGTTGATGATCATGATTACTGTACAGTAGTGGTTTCTTTCTCTTCCTTTTTGGTGGGGTAAGAATACCAGTGGTTTCCAGAGAAGCGTGGGACGAGATCTGTTCGATTGAGGAGATCTGGAACACCAGCTCATCGCCTTGTTGTGAAGAAAACATGTTTGATCGAGCCTCCTTCTTCTTCTTCTTCAGATTAAGGAAAGCTAATTTCTTTAATTATTGACTCGATCAATGGTGGGTAGGGTAGTGATGTCAACAAGTGACTCACCCATAGGGAGAAGTGATGATTTGATTCCAAGAGAGTTGGGTAGGGTAGTGATGATAGTAAAGAAGGAGATACGGCTGTTAGGGTTTGAGATCTTTGATTTTCTCTGAGATTTGATTCCAAGATTCCCTGAAATCCCTCCTTTATAAAATTAATTAACAATGTGATGATATGTCAACAAGTGACTCACCCATAGGGAGAAGAGAGTTGGTCAGACCAGTGTATTCAAGACCCTATTAGTTTCGTACCTTATATTATGAGTTAATAAAACTTTAGAAAAAAACAAGTGACTCACTGAGCTTTCTTTTTTTTTTTTTTTTGCTCTCAAAAAAGAAAGGTTTTATTTGTGGGTACTGTAGTTATTAGCTCTATTATTGGAGAAATTTTCGGGTGCCAGTAGGTACCACATACGTGGAACTCCGTCGGTGATTTGGACCGTCGAAATATTTTTTGGACGGTCCGGATTTTAGCGATAGAAAAAGAGGAGAGAGAGTGGTGGGGTAAGGGGTGAGGAGAGAATAAATCTAGACTGTCCAAAACCCATTTGAAAGATCCGGATCGCTGATGGGTACCACCAGTGGTACCGCTTGGCACCCAAAAACTTGTCGTATTATAATTGTATCCCCACTCGTCTACTGCATTCACACTTGCGGACCAGCATGCCACTGGGGTGGTCTCCTGAAAGATATACAAAAAGAAATGCTATGTACAATTCACACTACATATATAGCTACAGTTTATCTCATAAAGTCATAACATCATTTTTTAAATTATCTTTTGTTCAATTAATGATGCAGACACAGATGCTTGAAAAGAGATGTTGCTGTTGAGAATTGGCCAAATACCCACAGAGCGTGGAAAGAACAATTAAATGAAGGCACACAAAAAAAAAAAAAAAATTTATATATATACACACTAGAGATTTCTACACAATTCCTCAACGTACTATGTAGCTAGTGCATTCACGAGTTACGCCAGTTTTCACTACGTATCGAACGCAGTGAATGGCAGAGTTACATCGGTGGCTAGGTATAACAAGAAAGATGACTTTGTGTTTACAACACAAATTACTATCACACGTCAGTCTAGGTTTGGGGGGCTTCGCCCTCTAGACTCCCGCGACATGATCAAGAATGTCATATGGATGATCCGGGTATTTAAGGAACCACTCAGGTACTATTAGCTAGTAATTTGGCTTAACATTTTGGGTCACATAGTTAGACTCCAACAAGTTACTGGCCCAGTGGTCTACATGGGATGTTACAAGTGGTATCAGAGCAACCGGTATACACGACCAAATGGGCTCGAACCAGGGAAATGACCCATAGCGTGGTTAACTTTGGGCTCGGGGCGTATGTGATCACTAAGGAAAAGACCTAGTTATGAACTATCATGGTGACTCTAATGTTCTACCCCTTCCAAGGGAGCGAGGCCATAAACGTGGGAGACTATGATATTGGCATACCGCATCCCACATCAGAAGTCTACATGGGTATACAAGAGGAACCATATAAACTACAGTAGTAATTTGAGCTGAAGCATTTTGGGCTATCTAGTTAAACTCCTACAAGTTATTGGGTCAGTGGTTTACATAGGGTGTTATACAAAAGGTTGAACCTTAATAGTCAGCAAAACACAAATTAATTAAACTAAATTATGTGGGGTTCACAATTCCAATAATGATTGGAAAAACTTCAATGTATGATGTGAGTCCCACCTGCATCGAACATTCTATATCATGATATATATATAACATGATCATATAGAATTATAACATTTGTACAGATATACAACATGATCTACCTTGACAAGAAAAACATACAATGACCACCGACCTTTTCATATATGCGACTTTGAGGCATCTAATCCTAAATGTAAACATTTACCTTCACACACAAACAAACAATTTCCCAACACAAAAATTACTAGTAGCCTCCAAAGTTACAGTTTTCAGATTTTGTGAAAGCTGTGTTGATGCTTTTCTATTGAATTAAAAGCATCATCACTCACTCTGAAAGTTCGTCAACAAAAGCCAAGTTGACTGGGCTTTTCTTTCATTGCGAGGTCCCAATTTATACAGTTATGTGAACCAGTTTCTAATTAATGGAACACTATTCATTTAACGGCGCATTTTACTTAATTTCCTAATTACTAGTATAAGCCCTTGGGTTAAATGCGGAGCACGTTTGTAAATCGAAATGAGGAAAAGAGATAGCTTTTCTCCCAAGGTCTAATCATCACCAATCAAAAGGTAAATTACCTTTGGCATATCCCAATAATTGAGGTTAATCATTCAAAGCGCGCAACACGTTATAAGCACGTTGAAGATGACACCTAAATTGATTTTTTAATTGTACTTAATAATGTCTCTAATCTTCTCGAGCTATCATACCCACTAGCTAGCTAGCTATGTCGCAGCAGCTTAATTGCCCCCTAAAATATCTCTTTCTTCTAGTAATACATTTGGCAATTCTTTATTCCTTTGTTTATTTTTTGGGCAATTGGCTTCCGTAATCACTGATGTTTCATCACAAGTATATAAATAAAAATGAAACTGCACCAGTATAGTTGACCTTTAATTAAAAACTATGACCTTAATAGTTTTGTGGGGCTCCGATCAAGGTGGTTCACTCTCCTTGGATTGTGATGTGGGATCTGCTCCTGTTTTCCTCCTTACCCTGCAAAAGAGAGCACGACTAAAGACCACACCGGAGGCCCTCCGGGATGGCCCTCCGGTGCAAGAATCAGTCAACTTGCAGAGGAAAGAGTAGAGAGCGAGAGCTAGGGTTTTAGGGTTATCTCCAATGTACCTTTCACCAGAAGGCGCAATGTTGTATTTATAAGGAACCCGTAGCTTGGTCTCCAAGATTGGTTATGCGTTTGACACGCGTCGGCTGATGTCGCCCTTACGTCACATTAGGGTTTTGTAACCGTTTGGGAGGTGAGCTGGCACCTTCACGTGCTCCTCATCATTATCTTTGGTAACCGTTCGGCTGACGTCACGATCGCCGTCATGGCCATGGTTGTTATCCCCACGTGGGTGAGCTGGAGCTTATGGTCCCCACACTCGTTCAAGACCGAGCGTGGCAACCGAACATCAGGGGGTTGACATGCCGAGCGTCGTGGGTGAGTAATAAGTGAGAACTTGAGACATGACTGTTAGGACCTTCGGACAAGCCGAGGCTCCAAGGCGTCACCAAGGAGACACTCGGTTATGCCTGGGACGGCTCGGTCCCCCTCGGCATGGCTTCGAGCCATTTCGCTGGGCCTGCTACAATAGCCCCTCAATTCTTGTCGAAGTCCTTCATTCGGCAAGGATTGACTTCTGGATTGGGCCGAGCGTTAGCCCCAGCCGAGGGTTCATCCCAGTTCTTGCAACGGTCAAATCCGAGCTTCTCTGATTAAATTGGCAGGTGTCGAACGGGGAGGGTAGCGTCAGTTTAAAGGACGCATTAGCAAGCGAAGAGACAGGCACAGCAGTCTGCAGGCTGGCAGTGGACACGCGTCAGGCTGTGGTTGGTTGGAGGTTCGGCGTGGTAATGATCGCGCGGGAAATTCGAAACGAGGATTTCTCTATAAAAGGAGGAGGGGAGGAGAGAGAATGTTCTTTACGTTTTCTCTCTCTAAAAACCAGAGCTTCTCTCTCTAGAAACTCAACGCTCCAGCCTTCGATCTCGATTCAGATCTCCACCTCCAAGCCAAATCAAGCAGCAAGAACTCCAAGTAAGTGACCGATCTCTTCTGTTTTCTGCTTTTGTTGAGTTTTTCATGCTTTTCCTGGGTTTCGTTGGGACTTTTAGGATTTTTTATACTGATTGAACGTCAGAATCTGGGTTTGAACAGTGGTGTTCATCCCAGATTCATCCTGTTCTTCCGAGCCTCTTCGATGTACCAGGATTAGATGAACTTTTAGGAGAGCCGAGCCATTTGCTCAAAACTCTGTCCGAACGTAGAACAGGCCATTGGGGTGCCGAGCCCCAATGGAATAGGAATGACTCGTGAGCCTATAGGGTTTAGCCGAGACTTTTCACCTTTCTTCTTTTTTTTGCCGATTCGGATTCTTCATCCTTGGCCTTTGATTTTCTTCTAGGTCTGGCTCACGAGGTCATTGACGTCTCCTCGGATTCGGATCGTTCGGAGACTGAATCCGAGCGTCAGCTCATCAACCTCCTGCTTGCACAACGTAGAGCCCAGCGCCGAGCGGAAGAGTCAGTATCCACAAGGATGTCTGCGACCTCCCCAGCTTCTGATGACTCCAATGCCGAGAGAATTCACGAATATGACGCCGAGGGTTTCGCTACTGAACCCGAAATTGACTTTTCCCAAGAGACAGAGTCAGAGGCCGAGCCTCAGTTGGGCCATGAAGCCGAATCACGATACACTTCGGCAGCCGAGGCTTCATCTTTGGCTCCGAGCGACGCCGACCTTTTTGACAAGGGCCTCTTGTGTCCACATGCCCATTACTTTTCTGGGAGCGCCGGCGAATATGAGGCGTTCTGTGAGAAGTACGACATTCCTGCCGACGTCTTCCTTCATAGGGTAAAGAGCAACGAGGTCCGAGATAAGAGAGAAGACCGCCCTAAACACATAACCGTACCACTGATGGCCGTATGTGAGGCTGGCCTTCGGTTTCCCCTCCACCCCTTCCTGAGGGAGGTTTTATTCAAATTTAGTCTTTGCCCGCACCAACTCGCGATCAATAGCTACCGAATCATCAACTCGGTGATTACATTGATCGAGAGTCACAATTTAGACTTCACACCGACAGATCTGTCCCATACCTATACCATGTCCCGGCACGGAAAGTCTCAGCGTCGGTTTTTGACCACCCGTCCCAAGAAGGAACCGTTAATAGACGGTCTCTCGGACACCGACAAATGGGCCAACTTTCTCCTGGAGGTTCATGGAAACTATGAGTTCGGCGGGATCCACCGTCGGCATCCAGTTCAGAAGTTCATAGACAACAGGGGTACCGCCGAATCACGATCCTTACTTTATGTCGTATTATTTTTGTTTACATTTGTCGAGTTTATCTGACGAGTCTTTTGATTTTTGTCTTTTTGCAGAGCTTGGTCCCATTTCCAAGACACTCAACTCAACAGCTCGGGTGTCTGCTTGTGACACTATAAGAGCTCAGGCAATCCGACACGCTCCGACCCTTCTCGACTACATTCCTTCATACAAGGGAGTATTGAGAAAGAAAGAGAAGGAGGGTGAGCCGAGCGTTGAGGTTCAACAAGAAGAAGGGAGCCAATCGACCACAGCTCCTGCTAGGAAGAAAAGGAGAGGTCCATCTGCGACCGAGAAAGATCGTCAGAAGAGGCAACAAGGAGTCAGGTTGCCGAAGATTGGATATACAGCGGCCGAGTGGCTTACTCCCCTTGGTCCAGACGAGATCATAGAGCCGACGCACCCTGAACTCAACATTCCATTGAAGATTGTTGAACCAACCACTGAAGAGATGTCCAGAAGGGGAATTCCACAGCCAGTCATCCCAACCAAAACCAGCAATCCCGCGGCTCGGTCAAAGGCTCCCTCTGACCAGCAACAAAGGGAGAAGAGACAAAAGGTTACTGAGGACGTTCCGCCACCGAGTGCCTCAAAAACTCAGGCCGAGACTGGCAAAGCTCATCCTGCCGAGAAGCAGAAGAACCAATCCGCCCCCCACGTCGACCTTATCGACCCTCCTGTGGAGGTGGACTTCCTGAGGCATTTTAGCCCCTCATACGCCCTGCCAGACGGTAGGGTGGTTCAACTGAAAGATTCGGTGAAAGAAGAACCGGATCTGGCCGTTACCCTTCTTAGAGGCCTGGCCCTTCCGAGGGACTGCGACCAAGTCCCAAACGACCTTATGCCGAACCTCAGGGAGATGTGCTCCCATTTAGTCCAGGTACGTCTCCATTAATTTCAGAATTCCATTCTTCGCTTGGTTTCCTTACTTATCCTTTAATTTTCCTTGTTTCCCTCGTACAGGCTGGCCAGGCTACTTTGAAGGCTTATGACAAAGCCGACAAAGTCCAAGCCGAGCGTGAACGGTACCGCTCTGAACGAGATTCCTGGAGGACGAAGTGCAGGATCTCGGAGACGAGTGCCAAAGAAACCGAGGCCGAAGTTGACAAGTTGAAGAAGCAGCTTGAGGATGCCAGGACTGCTGCTACCGTGGCCGAGGCTGAAGGAGGAAGAGAAGGATAAGATGAGGGCAGCCGACGCCAAAGGGTACGAGGCTGGCATAAAAAGGGCGGCCCTTGAGTATACTCAAATTGCACATAAAATGGTCAACGAGGCCCTAGAGGAGAGGCTTCCAGACTTCTTCAGGCAAGGCTATGCTGCCGGAGCCGAGGCTATGGCCGGAGTGATGGTGCTGCAGCCTGACTCAACCTTTCTTAAGCAGCTACCTGAGCCAGTCGTCCCTGACCTCGAGCTGCCTTATACTGCCGAGGAGTGTGAACCCTTGCCTCCTGAGGAAGACGAAGATGAAGAAATGACCGAGCCCGCAGCAACTGATAAGCCTACCGGAGGAGATGCGGCTGGAAGAACAACCGACGCCAAAGGCCAGTAATGGGTTGTTCATATCATGAACCAATGGTTGCTTTTTTTTTTTAACGTTTGAATGGACTGGACGGCTCCGAACATCAGGAGTTTGCCGTACCAGATGTAATAGTTTGAACAGTAGGATGTTTTGTGCCGAACATATGGCTTTGTTTCGATTTGTTCTGAATGCACGTTTGCACTTTCTTATGCCTTGGTCATTTTTTGCATGTGTTGCTTGTTTTCCATTGAATGAATATTTCACTTTGCCTTAGAAATATCTTGGAAAACTTAGTGCCGAGGGTGTTTAGCCCCGTTTAACTCATTTACCTAGTAACAGTCTCTATTTTGGTGTAAGGTTCGGCTCATGTGCCAACCTTATGCCAAAATAAAATGCTAAGTAAATGAGTAACAAGTGGCCGTTTGTTCAAATCAACAATGAACGTAGCCGAATCAATTGTTTAACCAAAAGGTTAAATGCTCATGTGAAACCAAACGTCAAGTAGTCCGAGTTTGCATAATTGTTGGATTTTAGATCCGAACGTTTTCAAATAGCCAATAGGCTGAACTAGGTGACCGAAGTCGAGTTATGTTTGAAGAGGTGTTGGATAAAACGTTGAACTTCTCATTCATTCCACCAAACTGGGAGGATGATTACAAAAACTTTCGAAGTAAAGAAAAACAGATAGTGGTCGAGACGAACTCAGACCGAGGGCTATTTCAGAGGTATGCCTTACGCAGATTGAGAGCATTCCAAGGGTTCTCAATTTCTCTGCCGTCTTTGTCTTCCAACTTGTAGGACCCATTGCCAACCTCTTTGATCACCTTGTAAGGACCCTCCCAGTTGGGTTTGAACTTTGTTTTCTGACTTGCCTGAACGACCTTCCTCCAAACCCAATCGTCTGGCTTGTACTTCTTGAGCCGAACGCTTCTGTTATAGCCCCTAGCAACTTCTTGCTGGTAGCTAGCAAGCTTAAGTTGAGCGTCGTCCCGTTTCTCTTCGGCCAAAATGAGCTCTGTGGCTACTGCGTCATCATTGGTCTGTGGATCGAAGGTTTCAGTACGAAGTGTAGGGAATCTGGACTCGAGTGGGATGACAGCCTCCATGCCGAAGGCCATGGCGAAGGGTGTTTGCCCAGTAGAGCGTCTAAGAGTGGAGCGATAAGCCCAAAGTACCCGAGGCAGCTCCTCGGCCCATTTTCCTCTTTTGGAATTTAGCCGTCGCTTGATACCCGCACAGACAGTCTTGTTCGTGCCCTCGGCTTGGCCGTTGCCCTGAGGGTAGGATGGCGTGGAGTTGAAGAATCTGATGCCGAACTCAGCACATAGGCCAGTGAGCTCCTTGCCAACAAATTGCGAGCCATTATCCGACACGATGGCGTATGGGACGCCGAACCTTGTTATAATGTTCCTCCAGACAAATCTCCGTACGTCTGCCTCGGTGGTGGTGACAAGCGGTTCGGCCTCGACCCACTTTGAGAAGTAGTCCGTTGCAGTAATAAGAAATTTGAAACCTGCAGGAGCAGTGGGAAGCTTGCCAACGATATATAAGCCCCATTGGGCGAAAGGCCAAGGGCTGGTGATTGGCTTCAGCTCTTGAGCAGGCTGTTTAGGGATGGGAGAGAAAAGTTGGCAGGGCCTGCATGTTTTCACCACTTCTTCACAGTCCTTCTTCATCCCTTTCCAAAAGTAGCCTTGGCTGAGTGCACGCTGACAGAGGGAACGTCCTCCCGAATGGCAGCCACAACTGCCTGAGTGGAGCTCATTGAGGATTGCTGGGACCTCGGTAGGATGGACGACACGTAGGTAGGGGCCAGTGAAGCTTTTCCTGTAAAGTTGGCCACTCTCGGAGATCCAGTAATAAGCCGCCTTGCTTCAGACCCTGTGAGCCTCCTTCTTGTCCGAGAGCAAGGTGTCATCTTTGAGGAAAGCAATAATTTCATCCATCCAGCTGGGGCCGAGAGAAATATTAAGAACCTCTGCCGGAGCATCGAATCTTGGTTCGTCGATCTCGCCGAGGCTGATATTTCGATACTCAGAAGCTTTACTGGCCGAAGCCAAACTTGCTAAGGCGTCGGCATGAGCATTATTTCTCGACTATCTGCTCAATGTGGAATCCTTTGAACCGCCGAATCAACTCCAATGCCGTAGCCTGATACTTCAGCATCCTAGGATCCCGAGCTTCGTAATCTCCAATGACTTGATTAACGATCAGTTGAGAATCGCAAAATACGTGAAGGTCTTCAACTTGTAATTTTGCAGCTGCCCGAAGGCCTGCCAGCAGAGCCTCATATTCGGCTTCATTGTTTGTTGCTGGGAAATTGAGGGTGATAACACTTTCATGTAGCACGCCGCAAGGGGTAACGAGGACCAATCAGCACCGGCACCGTTGTTATTTGAAGCCCTATCAACATGTAGCTTCCATATATCACCACTAAAGAGGTTCGAAGTTCTCCGAGCTTCAAGTTGTTCCAGCATCCCGTATTCTGGCTGAATCAAGCCTTCTTCGTTTGGGCTTTCTGGAGTGAACTCGGCGATGAAGTCGGCAAGAACTTGTGCCTTGATTGCTGTCCGAGGTTCGAAATGGATGTCGAAGTTGGCAAGCTCGACCGCCCATTGAGAGACTCGGCTTGAAAGGTCAGCCTTCCGAATGAGGTTTTTGAGGGGGAATTTCGTGAGAACAATGATTGGGTGTTCCTGGAAGTAAGGAAGAAGTTTTCGAGCCGCTGTAACTAGGGCCAGTAAAAGTTTCTCCAAGGGAAGATACCGTGTCTGTGCCGGAAGGAGGGTTCGGCTAGCAAAGTAGATAGGTTGGTCTTCAGGGCCTTCGCGTAGGACGAGAGCCGAACTCACGGCATGAGGGGATACCGCAAGGTAAAGATACAGAGTTTCGAAGGGATGTGGCTTAACGAGGAGTGGGGCCGAGCCAAGATAGGCCTTGAGTTCGGAGAGTGCTTCATCACATTCGTCCGTCCATTTGAAGCTTCGGCGGCTCTGCTTCTTCAATGTTTGGAAGAAGACGTGGCATTTGTCCGAGGAACGACTGATGAACCTGTTGAGAGCCGCGGCCATGCCTGTGAGCTTCTGAATTTCACGTGGGGTTGATGGGGCCTTCAATTGTTGCACTACCGTGATCTGATTTGGATCAACTTCAATTCCTCTTCGAGTGACGAGGTAGCCCAGAAATTTGCCAGAGCCGACGCCAAAAGCACATTTCTCAGCATTGAGCCTCAACTTGAACTTCTTTAAGATTGCGAATACCTCGGCCAAATGGGCGAGGTGGTTTTCAGGTTTGAGGCTTTTTACGACCATGTCATCGATGTATGCCTCCATGATTTCGCCAATGAGAAGACCAAAAAGAAGAAAGACCAATCTTTGAAAAGTAGCCCCAGCATTTTTGAGACCGAACGGCATAACGAGGTAGCAAAATAGACCTTTGGGGGTGATGAAGGCTGTTTTTTCCATGTCGTCAGGATCCATTGCTATCTGGTGGTATCCTCGGTAAGCGTCCATGAAACTAAGCCGAGCATGGCCTGCCGTTGAATCAACCAGTTGATCTATCTTGGGGAAGGGGAGGCAGTCTTTTGGACAGGCGTCATTCAGATTGGTGTAATCCACGAAGACCCTCCATTTCCCGTTTTCTTTTTCACCACCACTGGGTTGGCCAGCCAGGTGGGGTATTGAACTTCTTTGATAGCCCCTGCTGCAAGTAACCTATCAACCTCTTCGTTAACTGCTTCGGCATGAATTGCTACTGAACGCCTGGGCTTCTGTATTACTAGTTTGGCCGATTTGGAAATGTTGAGCGAATGCTGAATGAAAGTTGGGTCAATACCAGGCATCTCGTACGGCGTCCAAGCAAAAACCTCGATGTTATCTTTGAGGAATTGGACAAGCTCCTCACGCTCGGCATCCGTCAAGCAGGAACCGAGCATGAAAAAGTGTGAGCCGTCGTCGTTTATAGGAACTTTTACAAGATCTTCAACGGATTTTTGTTCGACTGGAGCCCCAACGTCTTCGAGGACAGGCTTGTCTGGAACTTCCACCCAGTGTACTCGCTTGGGGCTCGGCGCCCTTCCGACAGCTGAGACGTAGCACTGCTTTGCTTGGACTTGATCGTCGTAGAGGTCCTCTTGTCGGCCAGTTGCTCCAATGTACCGTACCACCTAGTGATAGGTTGAGGCAATGGCGTTGATGCTGTGCAGCCAATTTCTTCCGAGGATGGTGTTGTATGGGCTGGGGGCGTCTACAACGAGGAACTCCATGTTGACTGCAACCGAACCTGATACAACTGGGAGGATGATCTTCCCTAGAGGCCAGACCGGTGTTCCACTGAACCAACTAAGGGGATGTCGGTTGGTACGAGGGTTGACTGGGGAAGCTTCAGCTCGTTGAAGAGGGATAAGTACATGATCTCTACCGAGCTTCCTTGATCCATAAGAACTCGCTTGACCGAATGAGTTGAGATTTGCACTGTGACGACGAGAGCATCGTTATGTGGAGTTTGGACTCGCTGGAGGTCACGGTCTGTAAAAGTGATAGACCATGGACGTGTAGCTGTTTTTGGTTTCTTCGGGGCAGCGCCAATAGAAAAAATTTGGGAAATTTTCTGCGCCTCTTGAAGTTCCGTTCGAAGTGCTTTTGCTGCTTCCCTAGTGACCGGCCCATGTATAACGTTGATTACGCCCATAGGACGAGGGATTTGGGCTTGTCCACCAGCGTTCGGTTGTCGTCTCGGTGTCTTGGTCTAGTCAATGTGATCATCTAAGAGTCCTTGGACTGCCAAGTTCTCCAGAAATGCCTTATACGGAGCGCAGGCCGTAGTGTAATGGCCAAGCTCGTTGTGATACGAACATCTCTTCCGATTGTTTTCATTGCCTGCCTCAGTGTTGAGCTTTGGTGGATTCGGCCAAACGAAGAAGGGCTCTCGTTCGAGTGTTCAGAGGAGAAAATAGATGGGCTCCTTGAAGACCGTCATTTCGGCGACATATCGTGAGGTTTCGAGGCCTTCTTGGTTGCCATTTTAACCGTATTGACTTGCTTCTTTGGCTGGGGTGCCGCTGTGGGTTTTGGAGCTGCGATTTGTGGTGTTGGGATGTGAAGGGGCTGAGGGACGGTTGACGTCTGTCCGTTTTGAAGTTCTCGTTCGGCGAAGAACTCCTCATACGTGCAGAACTGTTCAACCGTCCTCATGAGTTCGTTCATCCCATGTGGAGTCCGTATTGCCAGCTCATCAAGTATCTTGGTCCCTGTCTTTAAACCATTCTTGAAGTTTCTGGCAGCCCAATACTGATCGACTCCAGGTATCTCATTGAACAACTGCCAGTATCGCTCGGCGTAATTCCAAAGCGTTTCCCCGGGCCTTTTCCTCATCTGGGCTAAGGCGTCTTCTTCCTTGACCTGCTTGTTGCTTGTGATGAATCGATAGTTGAAAGCCCTTTCGAGCTCCTTAAAGCTGTGGATAGATCCTGCCTCAAGTTGGTTGAACCACAGCAGACCGAGGCGTCCGAGGCTTGAGGGAAAGGCTTTGCACATGATTGCGTCATCATCAGTTACACAGGAGATGGTGCTTCGGTAACTGATGAGGTGAGTGTAAGCCTCGGTTGTGCTGGGATCAAATTTCTGGAACTTGGGGAGGTGCATGCCTGGCTTCGGCAATGTTGCCTGGATTTTTGCCGAGAATGAAGACTCGGTCAGCTTCTTCAGTTGATATTCATGGGTTGGCCGAGGTGGTCGACCGTCTTTATCACTTCTGGATCTTTTGGAAGCTCGGTAGTCTTTGTCATAGTCGTTGGTTCCCTCTTGCCGACGGCGACAAGAGCTGCCCCTTTTGTCGACAATTATACGCTGCGGGGCATCCTCGGGTAGATTTTCCGTTCGGTACACCTTTCGGCGACTGGGCTGGTCCTCATGCCGGACCACCACACTCACACTTCTTTCTCGAGGGAATTTCCGTGGATTTCCTGAGCTGTCGGCTCGTCCAGTAAACCCGTGTTCCCGAGGGACCTCCTCATGTTCTGATTGGAAACCTTCAGGTTCCTTGCCCTCCCTACGAAACGTTCGGCTATAATGCCGTCCTGTTTCGTAAGGGACCAGAGCCTGATTGTTCTCTTGGTCATTGAGTTGGACCGTATTGTAGCTCTCGCCTTGAGAATATTCGTCTCCTGCCGAGGAGCTTGAATAAACGGTGTGAGTGCTTCCCTCTCTCCTTGACCTGCCGCCTCTTGGGCCTGCACCACTGCCGAGACGCAAATGAACCGGGGAACGTTGCTGCCTAAAGCGAGCGTTGTCTCCAGTTCGATTGTCTGCCAATGGTGGGTCCAGGCGGTCGTGAACTGAGACTCTGGGAGGAGCCCCGTCTCCAGTCGTGGGAAGAGGAGGTGGAAGGCTTCTCCTCTGGCGTCTTCCCTGAGATCCAGAGCGAGAGGCCGCCGGACGCTCTTTTGCCTTGATCCTTGCGATTTCCATTTTGAGGATGGCTACGTCCGCGTTGGTTTGTTCCTGTTGTTGTTCCAGCATCTGGACGTAAGCTAGAGCGTCCTCAGTCATGGTGACTGGACGTTGGATGGAGGAGCTGACAACAGGAGGAGTGAAGCCAGAGGGGTGGGATGGTGAGGCGGTGTTAACGCCTGTTTCTGAAAGGATCTGGAGAGATGGGTTGAGGGGGTTGAAAGGTGGTGGTGCACCGCCCATTTCGAGGAGAAGTGGTTTGGTGGAGATGTGGTGGGAGAGGTGTTTGGAGAATGAAAGAGGGGAGGAGACGGAGGAGCCGCCGTGGATCTGAAAAACGTTTTCACGTCGGGTTCACCAAATTGTGGGGCTTCGATCAAGGTGGTTCACTCTCCTTGGGTTGTGATGTGGGATCTGCTCCTGTTTTCCTCCTTACCCTACAAAAGAGAGCACGACTAAAGACCACACCGAAGGCCCTCCGGGATGGCCCTCCGGTGCAAGAATCAGTCAACTTGCAGAGGAAAAAGTAGAGAGCGAGAGCTAGGGTTTTAGGGTTATCTCCAATGTATCTTTCACCAGAAGGCGCAATGTTGTATTTATAAGGAACCCATAGCTTGGTCTCCAAGATTGGTTATGCATTTGACACGCGCCGGCTGATGTCGCCCTTACGTCACATTAGGGTTTTGTAACCGTTTGGGAGGTGAGCTGGCACCTTCACGTGCTCCTCATCATTATCTTTGGTAACCGTTCGGCTGACGTCACGATCGTCGTCATGGCCATGGTTGTTATCCCCACGTGGGTGAGCTGGAGCTTATGGTCCCCACACTCGTTCAAGACCGAGCGTGGCGACCGAACATCAGGGGGTTGACATGCCGAGCGTCGTGGGTGAGTAATAAGTGAGAACTTGAGACATGACTGTTAGGACCTTCGGACAAGCCGAGGCTCCAAGGCGTCACCAAGGAGACACTCGGTTATGCCTGGGACGGCTCGGTCCCCCTCGGCACGGCTTCGAGCCATTTCGCTCGGCCTGCTACAAGTTTTATAGTCAACTATAACCTTAATTTAGACTTTTAGTAACATTAATGACGCAGAATCCTTGAAGAATAGTCTTCAATGAGAAGAGCCAAAAATCGAGATTTAGACTTAACATTTACGATGTAGGATCCATCAAGGATGGTCTCGGTTTTTGGCTCTTCTCATTGAAGACCATCCTTGATATATGGATTCTCGATATTTGGCTTTTGTTTTTTCATTTAAGTCCAAATTCGAGGTCTTATTCTTGTAGTCAACAATAGGGATCTAGGTGTCTGCGTTACTATCAAATGGATCTATCCCAAGCCCGATGATGTGATTCGAACTATCACAACTTACAGGGTTCGATGAGTAGATGTCATAAAACGAATGTCGGTGACCTTAGTTTGCCCCCTTTAATTTTTAATTTTTCTCATTTTTTTACTAACTTTAGTTTAAAGAAAATTCTAAAATCAGCCGGATGGGCTGACAATAGTAAATGTGTAAATGTGTATTAAATTGTGTAAAAAAATACACAGAAATACGTATTTTTCTTGTCTTCTAGTAGATTGACAATAGCAAGATCGTTTTCCTTTTTGACATATTTCATAAGGAAAACGATTTTGACACTTCCCTTTTTACCAATGGCACTCTCCTGTTTGTCTTTTAGTTCGGTGAATTTACTAAATTACCCCTCAAGACAATAAATTTTCACAATATGCATGGACTATTTTGCACATTCACACACTAAGGGGAGTGCCGCTAGTTAAAAAAAAAGTTTCAAAATCATTTTTTATTTCATAATTTCTCTATTACATGCTTGATTGGCTACGTCCAATTGTCTTTTTCTTACTAGCTTCTAAGTTGGTTTTTTTAATGCATTCGAGTTATTTTTTCTATGACAAAGCTTTGTTTGGTTCCGCTTTTGAAAAAAAATTGAAAAATGGTATGAATAATAAGTAGAGAGAAAAATATTGAAATCTCGAGGGAATTGTCAGAAAAATACTTTTCAAATCTTAAAGCAAACACAGTAGAAACTTGATTGAGAGTATTGAAAGATACGAAACACAGAGAATTCTCGTATCTTGCGTTTCCTCGATCTTCTATTTGTTCTTTTGTTCTCTATACGCTTCTCGATCTGCATCATTTCTGTTGTCACTGGATTACTCATGCATGCAACGTCATTGTCAAAAAAGGAACAAATAAGAGAACAAAGTCGATGCCTCTCAATCGATAGTCCCTAGCAAAATGGTCCACGAAGCATGATGATGTCTCATCAGTCAAGATCCTTTTCTCTGGTATCAAGATATGCTAAAAGCAAGTAAAATAGCGGATAGTCCCTACCAAATACGGTACAATTTTGATAAAAGTTTTCGTTGGAAAATTTTGGTATAGCTGATGCAACTTTAGTGGTCCACTGTCGAAATGGCTCTTCCACATCCTCAATACCTAAAAACTACTAAGAGAAATTGTGAAGGGGCAAAAAACTTGAAACGAGGGAGTTCTTATTTTAGTTAAAATACGGATCCCTCCTTTTCTGATAATTCGAGTCGCTTAATATGTTCAGAACATGATTTTAAGGATACCCACAAATCTCAATCTCATAGTTCCTGATCAAATTTTTATGATCTGAACCGTTAAATGTATCCAGAATGTGATTTTAAGGGTGCCCGCCAGGAATTAGCAAAAATTATGACTATGAAGTGTTTGTTTTGAGCAGTTTTTAATTGAACCGTTCATTTAATCTAAGATAAAAACTGCTCAGATCAAGCTTTTCCCGGTCTTTTTTTTGTTAATTTCTCGCGGGTATCCTTAAAATCACGTTATGATCACATTGAGCAGCTCGGATCATCAAAATTTGATAGGAAACTATGAAGTATTTTTTTAGGTGTTTTTTTGGATGTCTCTTAAACTGCCTATATAATATATACATACATACATACATACATACATACATACATACATACATACTGCATTCCAATCTACGGATGCAATAGTGAGGTTCGTTTTTTGGTATAATCAAAACCGAAACTTATACCTAAAGCCGAAAATAATCATAACCAAAACTAACTGGACCGATTGGTCCTCTTGCTTCTCATTGGTTTGGTTTTGGGGCTTTCCTTCGATGTATTCTTTGTCGAGTTGTAATAAATAAATTTTGTTGCCAGTCAAAAAAAGAAAAACAATTTGACACTTAGAGCTCTCTACAAACTTGATGCATTTCCTTAAAAATTAAGTATGGTTGCAAACGAGCTGGGCTTGCGGAACTTTGAAATGGTTGAGTTTTCTAAGAAAAACTTAATAATACAGTGAAAATTACTACATGTATATTATAATTTAGTAAGTACTAGAATTTACAAATTAATCGACTAACTCGAGCTTAGCTCGTTTGTGGAACTAGCCTGAAGTTTTGACTTGAGTCAATGAGCTCATTTATTAACTTAACGATCCAAGTCTGAATGAACCCTTACCAATCTAAACCTTGAGTTGCTCATGCATGATCCAAGCCTTGAAGCTCGTGAGCTGCTTGGTTCATTTGCACTTTTGCAGCCATAAGATTAATTAACTGAGATTACCATTCTTGAGAGAACGTAAGCATGTATATATCGAAATAGATAATGGGAATGAACTTTACCATTGTTTTAACAATAACTCCCTGAAAGAATGAAGCTAAAGTGAAATTTCGACGAAACAATATAAATTGTTAACCTCCAGAAGAGAATAAATTCTGTCCGGATGAGCCGGATGAAGGGGTTTTCCGCCAGCACCCCCGTGTGCCGCTTCGCTCATTTTTTTGGGTAATCTAAACCGTGCATCTTGTAGGGCGTGTAAAATAATGTATCTACGCAAAAAATCAGTTTGTCCTGATATCAATAGGTATGTCAAAAATTGATTTCCAGACGAAAAATGGACGGCCTAGATCTATCTAACTATTTTTAAGTTAAACTATCCATAGCCGTTCATTTTTGTTTAAAATCTCAATTTTTGACATATCTATCGCTATCCTAACAAACTTATTTTTTTGCATGAATACATTATTTTACAGACCCTACAAGATGCACGATTTGAATTATCCAAAAAATACATAAAGGGGACTCAGGAGGGTGGTGAAAAACCCCCCTTTTCCGGCTTATCCGGACAGAATTTTCAGTCTAACCAGAAATGTTTATTACTGCCAAATAAAGAGTGATTTCCAAGCACGTCAAACGTCAAAGACTTTCATTTCCTATTGCAGTTGTTCAGAGATTGAACCTACAAAAAAAAAATCAAATCAACATTGCATTCTTGGTTTTACATAATAAAATTTCCACCAAATAATTTTATTTTATCCCTTAATAATTTAAATTTCCACCAAATTATTTTATCCCTTCGACATTTAAGACGACAGATAAAATTTCTTCGGTCTACTGTTAAGATAGCATATGATTGTCGGAGTAAGGTATGCTCTTGCTCCGATTTGATGCTTCATTCTCAGGATCCTTTTAATTTTTGTAATCTGTTTTAAAAAAATTTCTTTTTCCCATTCAAAAAAATAAAAAATAAAAACTGTGAAGGTAGCTAGACATGCATGCCATTACTAGAGTTTTAGCTCACCATTAATCACGCCAGATAATTTCTGTTCCAGCTCAAATAGATCAATATACATCAGATCACTTACCTGCACTTACAAAGGAAAAAAAATAAATCTTAAGAATTTTAAACAAAAACCCTAAACCTAGATATATAGTAGCTAGGAGTATTTCACTGACGTTTATAATTAGAGAAGTGCTTCAGTAGACACCCTTGTTCGGGTGTGTACAGTATGTACACCTTGAATCGCATTAAAATCATGACATTTCCCATGGAAACTCGTAACTTGTCTGTAGAAGTTCATAAGGATTTATAACGTTTGCTCAAAAATTCTTAACATTTAGACAAAAACCCACAACAGAAAAATGTTATGAATAACCTTATAGATACTTGTGCAAAACGTTAAGATGATCCAAGACGGTCTATACCTTGAAAGAAATTTATTCACGGCTCCACACAATCTCGACCGTCCACTTTTGGATGGTCCAGATTAAAAACAATCTATTAACGGTTAATAGATTGTTTTTAATCCGGACAGTCCAAAACACTTTTGGACGGCCGAGATTAAGCGCCGTAAACCTTTTTCACGGCTCCTCCGTAAATAAGATTTTCTCCTATTCCTTAAACATCCAAATGAAAGTATGTATTGTAGCATTTCCCGCACTAAAGCTGCGTTCTTTTTAACTTAACTTATTTAATTCATTTTGTGCGTTTTATTCGTCTTTTCTGAATTTTTGTTAGATTTGCGTGATAATTTTTGGATTAATCATCCGTCTCGACTAGAGGAGTCTAAAAATACAAAATTATGACTGAAAACAAAACAAAAAACGTTCTCCAAAGACGGAAAAAATATCAAACAGCTCTCTTATGTGAAAATTTTTCAACATCGATACATATTTTTATACTTTTCCGATTCGTTTTATCAAGACGAACGATTAATCCAAAAACTTACGACGAAAAACAAAATAAAAAGTAAGAAAATATTAAAATAAATTTCAGACTTATATATAAGTTAAAAAGAACGCAACCTAATTGTTACCTCAGATCTAATGGCGTGAAATAGACTTCCATTTACTTCACTAGAAACATAGCTAACAACATTAAGCCCTCGTTCCGTTAGAACTCCAAATACTTTTGATAGGGGCAAGCCTCCTTCCTCTCCAAAGCCCCAACTGTTGATCAATACCTCCACACCACCGCGGCATTGGCTGACCGTGACACTACTACTTCGGTGGCGATTATCGGCGGAGCTTCTTATTGATCCAGTTCCAGTGGCTGTAGTAGTGCTAGAACCCGTGGACAACTTCTTTAGGTTGTCTCTCTTGATTTCCAGTTCTTTGACATTGTTTTCCAGGTGACTTATATAATTCACAGCCTCATGCATTTGATCAGATGCGGACCGCTTTCCCTGTAAATTGAAATTCCCATCAAGAAATTCAAACCCCATTTATCAGTTCGTATATTATATGAACTTTTGCAAAACTTGTTAAATCGATATTTTCTTTTCCCATTTAAGAGGGAGAAGTAAGTTACTGCAGCAACCGTTAGGGTAATACTTATCAGAGAATAGAGGATTAGCCACCAAACGGGTTCGGTGTCTCTACATAGGTTCGAACCTCAAACCTTCTTCTTGGAAACCAATGGGTACAACCAAATAGACTAAGAGCCACATCTGACTTATGAAAATTTTACAAGACCAAGAAGAATCTTTGATTTCTTCCACTCCTGCCTCTCGTAGGAGTCGGGCTCGTGTCTTTTCATATAGAGGAAATATTTTTTTTTTGCTTTCTTTTCTTTCTATTGTTGCATCCTGTAAGAGTCTGGTTGTGTCTCAGTCCCAGACACACATTATACCTATTGATCCCCTAAATCTAAATGTTACTTTTGTCGATTAAAAAAAATTTGAAAAATTGAATTCCGCTAACTTTTTTTTTCCCGGACATTTCGAGGGCCGAAGATCCAAATTTGAGACTTTCTAAACTAAAAATATACAGTCAAATTTCATGGTATAATCATGGATATAGATAAGCCATTGTTCAACTACTAAGTAAGAAAATGGGAAAATGAAAGTTTCATCACCTTGATGTACTCAAGAGGGAGTAGAGATCGCATGGATGCAAAAAGACTAGCCATGTCTCGCCTTCTTTGCCGTTCGACATCTCTATGTACCGCTTTCCTCTCCTTAATATTTCCCTCACCACTCCCGTGGTTGTCGCCAGAGCGTACGGCCGGCGAATCTTGCGGCCTTTTCCCCCTTTTTCGGAAGCTGTCGGGGGCATGATTACCGCTCTCCAGTATGGCATTACCCGTGATTAGATCTTGCTCGATTTCCTCTTCTTTGGAGGGAGTAGTGAAATTGGCCTGAAACATCTTTTGAGTTCAAGCTTCAATTTTTTAAAGCTTTCCTTTATGGAGGGAAGGAGAAGTGTTGATTAGGGTTTGTGAGAGTACTGCAAAGATTCCCTTGTCGATTTCTCTCCAGAAACTGATGGAGAAAGTCATACGAGGAGTTGGAGAAACGACCTAACGAGGAATTATTTAAGAAGACATTTGGATAATATACTACTGTGCTTCTGTAATACTGCAACCCATGCCACTTTTAAATATTCACACGGCCTGGTGGACCACCCATCAAATCTTGAAGATCTTCAATCAATCTATACTATACACAAATGTAGATCGACTCGAAAGCTTTCAAACCCTCTGTCCTAAATTCTTACTGTACAATTTTGATTTTTGGCATTTGTAAAATCGAGAGAGAGAGGTTTTTTTTTTTTTTTTTTCATTTGTTAGTCCTTTTTCTTTTTTTTTTTTTTGAACAGTGAAGAAGATTTCAAAAATTCGAGAAATCATCCCGTCTGATACGTGTAAGTACTCGATCCAAACTTTCAAAAATCAGAGGATCCGAGGCGCCGTTCCAAAGTGAAATATTGAATCGAGCACCTATACGTATCGGACGAGGGTGATTTCTCACGGGTCCCACTAGGGTTTTTTAAAAAAGATTATCGAACGGCTCGGATTATCCATGCGGGACCGGGAGTAGGCCCCACACGCGTGCGGTAGCCGGCAGTAGAAACCTATGGACGACTAATCCCTATTGGGATCCACCACGCGTTTAAAACCTCTATGCACTGAAACAGTAGTAACAAAATCTGCAGCCCTCCTCGGTCAAGAGAGATATGACGCCGGTCGCCGAATTGTCCACCTTTTCTAGTGAGGGGGGGAAAAAAGACTTTATAATTGGGTGATGTTAAGTAGAATAATATATAGCATAATTCGTCGTACGTAACTCGTAATTAGCTAATCAAGACCATTCGGATAAGTTATCACCATTTATTTATTTGTTTGATCGGCAATAAGTGATCATGCACCATTATTCTCATAGCGACTAGCTAGCATGCATTCAAAGCTCGATCCCTTGATGCTTCAAGTTTTTCATAATCTGACCTAATTAATTTGGTTTGGCTTTCATATCTTCTCAGAGTGCAAGCAACCCCAAAAAAATCACCGTAAAAATTTTTTTTTCTTTTTTGAACGGCAAAGAAAATCACAGTAATTAGCCCGAGTTAGAAACTGAATTAACTCAGAATTAACGAGCTTGATTAGTATTTGAGAACTCGCTCTCGGTTCGAGTGCTACACAAACCTCTGCAAATTACAAGCCGAATCCATGCATGCAAGCTGAGTTATGGCTTGACTCAAGCTCAGCTCGTTCATTAAACGAGGCAAAAATTCTAATCGACTCGAGTCGAGCTACTCATGAATAGCTTGGTTTGTTTGCTGCCTGAGCCAACCTCGATTATACTCCCGACGAATATTTATTTTACTTAAAAAAAAAGTAGTGAGCAACTTCTTTTTTGTTACAGTAACCAAATATTCGAGTGACCAACTAACGCACACTTCGACTAATGCCGCAGTTCTGAAGTTAATGACCAGCAAATCTCCGGTGGCTCCAATATTTGGAATGTTTGGCTTTCGTGGAATTCAAACTTGTGACATCTTGAGCGGCAAGCCCTTCAATTGCTTTCTTTTTTTTCTTTGTCTTTCTTTTTTCTCGGGAAAACGAATATTTTATAAACTTGAAAGGGGTACATCGAGGAAAACCGACTCAATGGAAACGCTTAGATGATACAGAAAAACAAACAAGAAAACAAAAGGCCATCCAACAGAGAGTACGATAGCACCACACCTCACAAACCCAGCTAAACCCTCACCTTCCTCATGGAAATCCAGAAATCCTTAAACTCCTCTATCGTGTGCACCTTTATATTGAACTTCACCTTAATCCACATTGTTACTCTGGTTTTTATCAACTCCCCAACATCCTTCACTCTCCATGAAGCATTGTTGAAGACAACACGGTGGGTTTGTGAAGACCACACCTCACAAACCCAACTAAACCCTCACATTCCCTTCAATTGCTTTCTAATACCCATTTGGCCAAATTCCGAGGATTACGTAGCAACTTTCTATTACTATGGCCGAGCAAAAAAAAAAAAAAACTTTCTATTACTATAACTCTTCAAAAAACCGCTCCTGACACTGATGATTCCAACTTCCAAGTTGATAAGAGAAGGATAAAGAGAAGCAAACACCCCCCCCCCCCCCACAAAACAGTATCAATGGCAGGATCTCCATGGCAGATAGGAAGTACATATAATACATAAGTTCAATAGATAGTATATACATTGCCAGTGCTGGGAAAAGTACAATTCAAGGAATAGCTTAATACTAATACTGCAGTTTCATATCTTTTGCCTGACAAACGAACGTAATCCCTAGAGCATTTTCACATCACTAATGGTGGTGGTTAAGCTTATTATACTAGGATAATGGGTTTTGCAGCACTAATTAAATATGGAGTACATAAATCAAGAAAATTAAGCAATGCATTCCTGCACTTAGGACCCATTGAAGAATATGGGATGAAACCCAATATATTGGCCGACCTGTTTCAGACCTGATAGACAGGGGTGCCCTTAGACCTTTGGGCGTAGCCCAGTTGGTCGTGTAGCTCCCTTTGGTAGTGAGAGGTCACGGCTTCGATTTCTATAGATAAGAGATCAACCCCTTGTAGTAATACTAACTTCTAACACCCCAGATTTTTTTTTTTTTTTTATTTTATGTTCCCCTACATTATCCAAAAAGTTAGGACCAAGTGGTTATCCAGCTCTCTCATGATCTGTTGGAATATTATAGAATTTAAATTATAAAAAGAAAAAGAAAGAAACAAGCATTATTGGTACCATGTGAGTCATTCAAACCAAACTAGCTATATATCCACTTGCTATAGAGTGTTTGTTGTACTCTTTCATAGTAATAATGATAATTTTTTTTGATTAATGAAATGAGATTTTGTCATGCGAGGATCCTCATTTAGGAATCTTTGATGTCATTAATTGAAGAAGATTAGACAAAGGGGTGCATAACAGATCATAAGGATGGAATGAAAGAAAGAAAGAAAGAAAGCAAGCAAGCAAGCATTCAATTTGATCAACTACTTTGATCTTAGCTTTTATTTAAACCAACAAGTTAAAGCATGGAACTGCCAGATCCGTGTTGATCTTATTGGACTATAACTGGAATAATTAAATAGATTGCACAATCCTGATTATAGCCAAAATATCATTAAGACCACACAGGTGTACATGAAATTTACATTCAAACAAGGATTTGGTGGCCTAAGGCGTCCCAAATAGGATTTAAGAATCAATAATATATATTGCTAGGAACATGCACTTGTGTTCAAAGTGTTTGCCTGCTTGACCATGTTTTCAGTGAAAGAAAGTTCAGATTTTAGAGAACCAGCAAAGGTTTTCCGCATTAATTGTCTCGTACTATAATTCAACCAAAATTTCTTGTTGAAATCTAAAGCCGTCGCTACAATCTACTAGTATATCCTGGGGAGGGGTAGTACAGTACATGAAACTCAGTCCATAAAAGAAACTGTTCAGGAAAGTAAATGAATGATTTGTGTTAACGATAAAGTTTTATGAGAACATTTTTTAGGATTTTTGCTTGTAAAGCAGGAGTAGTTTTTAGTAATTGTCAAACAAAATATTCAACAAATTTGGAATTTTTCAAGATTCTCGAAAGCTGAAAAATAATTTAAAATTTAATTTTCAACAAGTAGAGTCTGAGATGCTTTTGAGACCATATTTCAGATTTCAAGTAATTAATATGAAAGCTGATTTTTAGCTGTTTGCAGAACCAGTTTTTCGTGCAACTTAATCATGATTTATTAAAATTCCATTCATGCTCATTGTTATAGTAAATCAGTTTATCCACCATTGTAGGGGTGTCCACGGTCTGGATCGGATCGGATTCGCATGAATCCAATCCTAATCCAAAAGTCTTACGGTTCGGTTTGGATTTCGAATCGCGAGTCACGGTTCGGTTCCGGTTTTACCCACGGATTTCCTTTCACAAACATTAAACACTAAAAAACGCCAAATTACTTCAACTACTGTATTACATATCATTCCAAATTTCTAGTTCAAAATTCAGTCCAAGTTTCATCAGCCATTGTTACATCCATGGAGCAGCAGGAGGTTCTATATATTTACATAGTGGTATTAGCTGACTACAAGTTATAAATCAGAGGGGGAAGGCAGGTGAAGTAAAAGTAAGAAATTTCAGATAAGGAGCAGATTTCCTTCAGTCATTGTTATGAACTTAAAATTGTTAAAAAAAAATTCATAACAAGTAGGAGAATTATAATTATTTATAAATATTACACACACACACACACACACATATATATATACATTAATTTTTTTAATTTTTTAAATATCTCACGGTTCGGTTCGGTTAATCCACGGATTTGAAATAAAAATCCAATCATAATCCGCATCTCACGGTTTTTTAATTTTCAAATCCGTGTCCGAACTATTAATCCACGGACAAAATCCAAAAAGCACGGATCGGTTCGGTCCGAACCGGTTTCACGGTTCTCGATTTTTCTTAGACAGCCCTACACCATTGTAGTATAATTCAATATTACCTTTTTTCACATGTATATCTTGGATTGGGCTAGGCCCATGAGGTTTAGGGCTGTATTGTTTGGGGTCTGTCCCTTAGGGTGTGTTTGGGTTTAGTCTCAACTGTTTTTCTTTCTTTTTTCATCCAATCTTTGATTGGATTCCCATTCCCTTTTTCCCTACACAATGTACCATTTGTCAAGTTTTTAATTAAAAAAAATTGCCTATCAAAAAATAAAAAGGGGAGTGATTTTCGCTCTCCCTAAATTGTTAACCGCACCAGGGGAGTGCAAAAATCAATATGCTTTAATTTTCAAAGTTAATTTGAGAAGTGCAAAAATCACTCACCATTGCAAAACCCCTCTCTTCTAATCTGTTTATCTCCATAGGAGAAATCCCTGACGAAATTCCTACGTATCTAAAGCTTTAGTGTGTGGGAAAACTGTGGTTTGAAATTTAATTAAGAGTAAGGCTTGTCTGGAGTCCATATTTGGACTGTAGTGGTGCGGTCAGAGTGTTCATAACCATCGGATGATGTTTTTAACAATCGAGATCTAAAAAAAAAAAAAACTTTTCTGAGGAAAAAGTATAACTTTTTCCCGGAAAAGTTTTTAAAAGTTAGGACCGTTGGATGCAAAGATGAATGGCTTTGATTGGACTGCAGGGACTCTAGCTATGCAGTCGAACTGAGAATCCGCCTCCTTTAATTAATTACACCCATCCAACTGGGTTTTTTTTTTTTTTTTTCCCTTTCCCTTTCCCTTTTATAGAAGAGGGGACCATTCAATGGTTTGATGAGCAAACATCTAATGGTTAATCGAAATCTACGGATGAACTCTCTCTATTGCTGTTGTGTGGTGGTCCATTTGGAGATCCAGAAATGAGGTGGTGTTTTCTAACAATTCGAAGTTTGCTTTTTCTGGTAATGGGGATTTTATTGCTGCGATATTTTCTGATTCTAGAAGTCCAACGGCTGAATCGAATGAGTGTCATGTCCAGAAATGCCGACGTCCTCCTATTGGGTGAAAGCTTGCGGCTTTTGGAGTTATTATTCGAGATTCAGTGGGTTCGATCATTGAAGTCAACCATGGAAGGGTCAATATTCTTTCGGCTTTGGTGGCGGAGGCACAGGCAATTAGAGTGGCAGTTTCCATGGCCTAAGCGTGGAAACTCAATCATTGAATCAGACTGTCAAGCTCTCATTCACCCTGCTTACTCAAGAAAAATGGTATGGGATTCATGGGAAGCTGAAGTGCAATCCATTATTGAGGATATCAGTGAATATTGTTGCTGCACTTCAACAATTCCTTGGACTTGAGCCAGTTTAAGTGTCAAACTGGGCTTCCCACACAAGTGAAGGGCCTCGAACACATGAGCGGAGGCACACGAGTACAAAGGAGGGCAGCCGACCTCACTGGCTATCAATTTTTACACCATTTTTACCATTTTGACCACAAATTTTCATAAGAATATGTATAATTTAGCTATTTTGACCCCACAAAAAATCTCTAAATTACCTCAACTTGTTTTAAGTGCATAGAAATCCCAAGCGTTCTCTTCTTTTTGAGAGTTGATAGTGCTAGAAATAACACTATCATGTATTATTTTTCAAATATAACAAGTCTTTTAGGGCCAATAATTACGAGGCAAAAATGAATTATTAGTGCATATCGATCTTATAACTAACCTTTTAATTTAGTTATTTTTGGACTTGTGCGTAGGAAAAAAAAATATTGCATATATATCTAATTTTTGACCCCACTAAACAAAATTCTTGACTCCGCCCCTGCTTAAACAGCTTTGTTTCAACACTTCAAGTGCTAACCAAAGCTAGAACACTTACCTGCGGATTCGGACACAAATCGACATCTATTATTGCTTCAGTATGCATAGGATGCAACAGTGAAAATCTGTATAATTTGATGTGTATTACACCACCTACAAATTTTGAAACCTCTTTTAAAAACTTACCAATGTTAGAGGTGTCCGTCTCATGTTTATCTTTTTATTTTTTTTAACTCGGTAAAATGCCAAAAAAGAAAACAGTAACAGAAAGAAAACTTAAATCCATTGGCGGATGAGAAACCCCAATTGGGGCTTAAAGCAATTGTGTGAGAAGCCTCTGCAATCCAATTGGCTGCTTCATTTGCCGCTCTTGGGCACCACTCAAACAGGAGGGATGTCTCTAATCTCATGTTCCAAACATCAGACATCACTGCGGCACATTCCCACGGGGGATTATCTTCAGAAAAATACTAAAATGACAGCCTTGTTATCACCTTGAAATTACGCTTGATAAGTTCCTAGGCTTAGCTACAACGCAAGAGTAACAAATGGACAAAGTTTCAGCTTGCATACCTTTCCAATCACTCATAATGACTGCTAGAGAAGTTTGCAAGTCATTCTTCCGCATAGAGGCATCACAACTAATGATTCTGTAAGAACTTTCATTTGGTACCGTATTTGCTCATAGGTGGAACTGACGAAGTAGTACGATTAGGAAGATTGAGGTCCTTTTTCTAGAGCTGCCAAGAATTCCAACCCAGCTGATGCAGCTTTCTGGACAGCTTGAGTTGGGTTCAATGTGGACAATTGAACATATTGGCATTCCCCGTCCTTCCAAATAAACCAACCACACGTGTTTTTCATCTTGGAACCTTCCATACTATTGACCGTCCAGTGCCTAACAGATTGCAGCTTTGAGGATTGACGATAAAATTGGGCTTGCTCCCAAACCACGCAGCACGAGTCCATTCACACCCAAAAAGCATGTGCTCCACCGTCTCAGAAAAATGGGAATGGGACAAATGTGGCAAAAAGTGTTGGAGACAGCATGTTTCCTGTGCTGCAAATTACTATTTGTTGCAAGAAGGTTTTTATGCAAGCTTTCCTCCAGGTGGTATTCCAGACTTGCTTGGGAGGCGTACAGGAAGATGAGGCCCTGGGCTTTCCTTTTTCCACTCGTCTTTTTCATAACACGGCACAAATGTCGATCATTTGACTTCCAATGCCAAAAAACATTCAGAATCATATGGAGCCACCATGATCCTTCAATGGTCTTTTGGAGTAGGAATCATCTAAAGTTATACCAATACACAGATGATAATAGTAAGAACTTTTGTGACAGAAGAGAGACTCACCACTATCCAAGTAGCAGGTTTCATGATACATTTACTTTTTCTCTATCCTGATTCTGCACGTTTTCACCCTTGCTTATAGGGTTACCTAAACATTAGACAACAAAATTTGAACAAACAACTGAAACTCAGGCTTCCAAAGGTGATGTAATTTTGTGAAGCACTGTATTAACAATTCAGAATTGCGTACTCATAGATGCTCTCCATTTTTGGCTAGCAAAAGAAAACCAGGAAAACTGTGTTTTTAATTAATGACTGGGTCACCCTCCCAACTCATGGATTGATCTGAATAGAGACCTGTGGAGGGGCCACCACTAGGTCAAACAGCAAGAGCTAGATTGCCAAAATTTAGAGCACGAGAACGAGTTTTTGAGCGGCCACATAGTGCAACTGGGCGAGTATAATGAAAGGAAAGGTCTCTATCTATCCAACTTTCTCAGCATGCCATTTGGCAGAAGTAAAACTCAGCCGATACCTTCATCTAAGAGTGATGACAGTCAGGGAGAGTATCCTTTTCAACAAGTACGTTCACCTTCATCTCAGTCAACAGAATTCATTATAACTTGGAAACGAAGCATGCTATGGAGGGCTTAAGGCACTATTACTCACAGTTTACTAGTATGTATGTAATATCAATTATCATATTAGGATAGTAGTTGTTTTGAATGCAAGGAATTCTTTAAAGGTAAAATCATACACAGCCCTAAGATGTATGATGATAACTCCCAATAAGAGTCTTAACATAAAAGCCATCAGAAACAACAATAGAGCTTCTTTTTAAAAAAATAAAAAAATAAAAAATTGGTATTGCTTTTGAAGTGCATCTCAAAGAAAGTGGACATGAAGTCATCAAAAAGTACGGAACTTTCTTGTTGATAGACATAAATTAGACAGAAGCTGCGTTTAACTTTCTTTCAAGCCAAGTAATCCACCAAAAACTCTCTCAAAACAAGCTTGAAGAAGCTTACACGTGCAGATGGTTTTGGTCTTGAATGCCTCAAGCACCATGTGGAGCATCACTCTCTTTCATCTGCAGATAAAAGTAACTATGAATGACGACCTCCGTTTTTAAGACAGTATCAACTCCAAATGATTGTGCCCTGTCACTCTTTCCAGTGAGAAATAGCTATACGTGTTTTCCGACAACACAAAGATTTAGTCAAACAACTCGGTGGTATCAGATGAAATCTACAATTCTACATATACAGTGCACGATGAATCCCAGCTCGTCCTAAGGCAAATTAACAAATTTCTATGGAAATGAACTCTCAATTACTACCAAAGGAACATAGTTACATGGTCTTCATGTTTTCCCCTTTTTTTGATGGTCCTACTTGTAGGGCTCCGAGCTAGTTCACAATTTTAGAAACTGGAATTTCCAACTGAAAATTGATGAGATCAGTCACACATAAATCAAGTGGGCTTGGCAGCTCATCACAGCTTTCCCCAAATATCCATTGTTTTGGAATGACACGTAATGGGCGTGCGGTTGTGTGTGTGGTTTTTTTAGGTTTGGGCATTATCCTGACTATTACTACGGGTGATGTTGAGGTCTACTGTAACAGAAGGCACCACGGATTATAGTTCAACAAGGTTGAAAAAGAATTACAGTGTGTTTACAACAGAAAAGGCGTGTCATTGTTCTGACTTCAAAAGCTTCTGATTGCAGGATTCGTGAAAAAAGTGGTTGTTGCAAGGGGTTAGGTATACAACCTACGAATTACCTATATTTTTTAAAACTCGTTGAAGTAGATTGTGAAACCCAGGAAGAGGTAGTTTAGTCCCACATCGGCTATATGAAAGGAGTATTCTATATACAATGAAACACACTTGCTACAAAGTAACATGAGCTTAAACATTTGGGCCATGTGGTAAGTCTACTGTAACAAGTCATTAGGGCACCAAGTGCTAGGTTGTTACAAGGCTAGTAGCATTACTATCTGTTAAGCCTTATTACTCAACAAGAAACTGAAACACAATAAAAATTAGTACTGCATAGTAGATCCAATGGAGCAAAGAAATTGTAGTGGGCCGAATCCGACAAGCCATTGGGCCTGACAATACGGGGCAGCCCATCCATTAAAGCTTGCTTGGGCTGAATGCACATGGGCCACATGGTTGGCCCACGTTCCCTGAGGCCCACTTAGCAAATCCAGTCAATGGGAGCCTTGAGGCGTCCCATGCAAGATCATGCCCGACCCGTGAGATAACTCAGCAGCCAGGTGAATTCTACGTGGTGTTTCTGGTGTCATGTTCCGGACACATGGATGCCGAGCGGCATGCATGATGTCACCTACCCCAAAATGGTTACGGGTGACATCACGGCTCACGGGGCTACTTAGGGAGCAAGTACACACTCTATAAAGCCTAAGGGAAAAACCCTAAGGAAGTATGCTCTTTTAGATTTGAGATCTGTTGTACTTGCCTTTTCTCTCACTCAGTGTCTAACTTAGGCATCGGAGTGCCCTCTGGCTGAATCCATCCGGACGACGCCAACCGGTTCCTTGTTTATGATAGAAAACAGAGAAACAGAGACTGAAAATACTGATCTTATTTCTGAATGAATTACAATGAGGTGAGTACACCTTTAAATAGAGAAAAGCTACGCCTAAGAAAGGAAGGTTACAAGATTTGATTACGATATGATTACCCTATGATTATGCTATGATTTGATTACGATATGATTACCATATGATTATGCTATGATTTGATTACAATATGATTACCCTATGATTATGCTATGATTTGATTACAAGAAGATACAGAATATATATTCACACCCCCCCTCAAACTCAAGGTGCGAGGGCAGAGAGCACCGAGAGTTTGTCAAGGAGAAAGCGGAAACGAGCAGCAGTATGAGTCTTCGTGAAGAAATCTGCCAGCTGCAATGTGGAGGAGACGAAGGGTAAAGCAATGGTGCCAGACTGGAGATGCTGGCGTATGAAATGACAATCAATCTCAATGTGCTTCGTGCGCTCATGGAAGACCAAGTTGTGGGCAAGCTGAATAGCACTCTTATTGTCACAGTAAAGAGGCGTAGGAGTAGTAACAGAGACCCCCTATCGGAAATAAGCCAGCGAAGCCAGACGATTTCAGAGGTAGCATGGGCCATGGCACGATATTCAGCTTCCGCGGTAGAGCGAGCAACAACAGATTGCTTTTTGCTTTTCCAGGAGATAAGAGAATCACCTAGAAAAACACAAAGGCCAGAGGTAGATTTGCGGTCATTGACATCACCTGCCCAATCAGCATAAGCATGGAGGGTTAAGCTTGATGTAGACGAAATCAGAAGGCACTGATGAAGGGTACCACGAAGATAACGGAGAATACGTAAGAGGGCAGCCCAATGCGTAGTCCGAGGAGCAGAGACAAACTGGCTAACAATGTGAACTGCATAAGAAATATCTGGCCGAGTAACCGTAAGATAAACCAAGCAGCCCACCAATTCGCGATACTCCGTAGGATCCTCAAGGGGGACACCATCAGAGGCAGAGAACTTGGCATGAAGTTCAAGGGGAGTATCAACAGTCTTTGTATCTGTGAGATGAGCACGTGAAGGATATCAGTAACATACTTGGACTGTCCCAAAAGATACCCCTGAGGAGAGGAAGCAACTTCAATACCAAGGAAATAACGTAGCGGGCCCAAGTCTTTCATTTCGAACTCACGGAAGAGATGACTTTTAACTTCAGCAATAGCAGCAGAATCAGAACCAGTGATGATCATGTCATCAACATAAAGTAAGAGAAGTACTAGGCCATGAGAGGTGCGACGGAGAAATAGAGCAGAGTCATGCATGCTAGGTGTGAAGCCAATCTGAAGAACAACATCCTGGAAGCGTGAATACCAAGCGCGAGGGGACTGTTTCAAGCCATAGAGAGCACGACGCAAGCGACAAACCATACCGGAAGGATGAGAGAAGCCAGGAGGAGGCCGCATATAAACCTCTTCAGAGAGATTGCCATTAAGAAAAGCATTCTTTACATCCAACTGAGAAAGAGGCCACTGATGCACTGCGGCCACTGAGATCAAGGTGCGAACAGTGGTCATTTCGGCAACAGGGGCAAAAGTTTCCTCGTAATCAATCCCATACTCCTGAGAAAATCTTTTAGCAACTAGGCGGGCTTTATACCGTTCTAAAGAACCATCAGAATGAGTCTTAACCTTGTAGACCCATTTGCAACCGATTAAATTCTTACCATCCGGAAGAGAAACCAACTCCCAAGTCTGATTGTGAGCAAGAGCAGTAAGTTCAGCTTGCATGGCAACCACCCAATTGGGATCATTGTAAGCTTCTTTATAGGACCTAGGCTCAAAATAAGTGTGAATGCGGGAAAGGAATGATTGATAAGAGGATGAGAAACAGGTATTAGTAAAGCCATATTTTACCGGTGGTTGACGATTGTCGCGGACGGGATACCGACGGGCAGGCGGATCAGGATCCGTGGAGGCAGATTGAGGAAATTGTAGAAGTTGGACGGCGGGTGTAGACCTAGGTGATCGGGGCACGAAGAGGTGATGCTGAGGGGGCTGTAGAAATATCAGATACCTCAAGAGTGGAGGTGTACTCTTCGAGAGGCACATCCATATCCATAGGAAAGGGGTCAATATGGATCAAGTCTTCTTTGGCTACAGGAGCAGTGCGAGGAGGAAGAGTAAAATAGGGAAGACGCTCTAAGAAGACAACATGCCTTGAAACATAAAGCTTTTTGGTCACAGGATCATAACACCGATACCCTTTTTGATTAATGCCATATCCCAAAAAAACACCTAAGACTGAGCTTAGTGCGGTCTTTCTTGGGGAGGAGAACAAAACAAGTAGAACCAAACACTCGAAGAAGAGAGTAATTAGGAGCCTGACCATAAAGCCGCTCATAAGGAGAGCTACCAGAGAGAAGAGAGGTGGGCATCCGATTCAGGAGATAGGCTGCAGTGAGAACAGCTTCTCCCCAGTAACGGAGGAAGACAGAAGTAGAGACCGAGCAGTATTAAGAAGGTGACGATGTTTTCTTTCAGCTCTACCATTTTGGGCAGGAGTGTCAGTGCAAGACGATTGGTGTATAGTCCCAAGCGAATCCAGGAATTTATGAAACTCTGAGAGTGAATATTCCCCACCCAAGTCAGACCGAAAAATTTTAACCGATGTAGAAAATTGATTTTGAACCATGGCATGGAAATTCTTATAAATCGTAAAAAACTCAGATTTGTGTGTCATTAAATAAACCCAAGTATACCGACTAAAGTCATCCACAAAAGAAACATAATAGATAAAACCACATTTAGTAGCAACCGGAGAAGGGCCCCATAGATCAGTATGAACAAGCTGAAAAGGCGAAGTAGAAACAGAAGTACTTTTATTAAAAGGTAAAGCCGACATTTTTGCAAACTTACAACCACTGCATTCTGAAATATCACTGACTGAAATATGACCCAAATGACCTGACTTAACTAAAAGTTTTAGACGCTCACTAGACAGATGTCCTAATCTAGAATGCCAAAGATAAAATGGAGATGACTGATGATCTAAACAAAAAGATGACGCAGCAGTGGAAGAAGGTTTTATTGGGAGATGCAAGTGCTCCAAAAGATAGAGATCACCAACTCTACGGCCTGCCCCAATCAGCTTCTTGGAATCCCGATCCTGCACAACACAACCAGAGTAAGAGAAAACAACATCAAAACCAGAGTCGGATAATTGGCTGATTGAAAGTAGGCTCAAAGACAACTGAGGAACATAAAAGACATTAGGAATAGATAGTGACGGTGCAGTAGAAGATAGAATGGAACCAATAGAAGTAACATGCATGGGAGAACCATTGGCTGTGGCAATACTAATAGGAAAAGCAGGTGGCACACAATTACTAAGAAGAGACAGATCGGGAGTCATATGGTGAGAAGAACCAGAATCAAAGATCCAAGTGGTGGGTTGGATACCTGAGGTGGGAGAACCACGCAAACCTGAGTGAGTGGTAGTCATGGCAGAAGCTTGGGGAGAAACCCCTCGAATGGCTTCCATGTAAGCCTGATACTGCTGAAATTGCTCATAATCAAACTCTGGAGGTGCACTACTGGAGACCGGTGTTGCCAAGGCTGTAGGAGAGCGAGGATATTGTTGTGGTGCCCGAGACTGATGTGGGGCGTGAGAACCAGTCGACTGAGTAACATTTCGTCCCTTTGGCTTGGGACGGTTAGGGCAGTGATGCTTCCAATGACCCTTTTGATGGCAATAGTTACACTCATCTTCAGGAATTTGAGGCCTTGGCTTGGCTGCAAATTGGACAGGATGAAATGCTGGAGTGGGCGAGTGATGTGCCGGATACTGACCAGATGGAGCAAATGGTGGTTTGGCCGCAAATTGGACAGGATGAGATGCTGAAGTGGGCGAGTGATGGGCCGGATACTGACCAGATGGAGCAGCAAAGACAGACTGTGAGGGAGGTGCAAGATTAGCCACTTTGAACCTCGTTTCCTCAGCGATAAGCTCATAAACAGCACCATCTACTGAGGGCAATGGAGACCGATGCAAGATAGCCCCACGAAGAGGCTCAAACTGAGTCCGAAGGGCCATGAGAAACTGAACAAGTCGTAGCTCCTCACGAAATCGGAGTACCAATCTGCCTTAGACTGGTTCGTCGGAGCTGTAACAGAGGTTGCCGGAGCTGCTACAGTGTCGGCGAGTGCTGCTGGAGGTTGTCGGAGTGTGGGTAGGTCACCGGCGGTTGGAGAGGGTTGGGTCTGCTGTGGGTGTTTCTTGTGATTCGGGCTGCTGAAAAATAGAGAGAGAGGGATCGATAGTAGCTGACAGAGAGAGAGATATCTGAGGATAGAAGGCTGATCGAAAAACCACGAGAGGTGAGGTTACCCAAGACCTAGCTCTGATACCATGATAGAAAACAGAGAAACAGAGACTGAAAATACTGATCTTATTTCTGAATGAATTACAATGAGGTGAGTACACCTTTAAATAGAGAAAAGCTACGCCTAAGAAAGGAAGGTTACAAGATTTGATTACGATATGATTACCCTATGATTATGCTATGATTTGATTACGATATGATTACCATATGATTATGCTATGATTTGATTACAATATGATTACCCTATGATTATGCTATGATTTGATTACAAGAAGATACAGAATATATATTCAAGATACAGAATATATATTCACAGTTTACAGAGTAGCTTAAGGAAGAGGAAGGCCTACTCGATCAAGATCCGACCCATAAAGTACCGAGCAGATCACCACCTCACAAAAATATGCAGTAGAACCTGTCTGCGTAGCTTGGAAACTAAACATACCGAATTACCCGCTTTTCACATCACTAATAGATACTCCCAGCTTACTTCACCGAGTGTTCCCTCTTCTAGCCGCTGCCTCCATTATGCACCTGGCACTACACCCAAACTATCATATTATCAAACCGTTCTCATATTTAAAACTCTGATCAACTTGTAACACAATAATCTCCTCAGTCTGTCTTTAGAGAAAAGTATTAGCTCTTATGGGGATTAACATCTATATAGTGTTAGATAAATCATATACCTTTAAAGGTGGTAAAGTTTCGAATGTTCTTTTGAATTCTTTAGAAGAAGAAAAGAAAAAGCTGATTTGCACTTGCAAGTGTTACTTCAGACCACAAAGTCAGACAATATTGAGGATTAATCCCTATCAGCAGATTCAGCACTAATTGCGGCCAAGAACATAGAAAGGTGATACTGAAGAAACTAGACCAAGGATTTAATGAGCACAAAAATTGCAGGTTTATGCTCCTCTGAAAACTGAAACCTGTTCACTCTTAAATAAAGGTCTTATCCACTCAGACTAATTCTGCCAATACTATTGTTCATTACTAGGACTCATTTATTACTATGCTTCAGATTGGTTAGCATTTACTCTGATAAGCATGACACACTGGAAACTTAAAAGCAGTCGGAAGTATGGTTATGAAGTGCAGTAAAAGAGACATAAAACTAACCTCCAAGCGAAGTTCCCATAGCTTCCGTAACCATGTCGCAAGATATAAACCCATAGTTAATTAGCAGTTGCTACAGAACAGAGCACAAGAAGCTTGATTCATCACATAACTCTCCATCATACAAGAAGTTCAGACCTAATGAAACATTTAGAAGCTGAATATTTTCTCTTCCGCTGTCTGTACTCCAACTCTTTCGTCATATAAAGGTAACATATGTTCTTTTGTTTCAAACCTTTTCCTAGCTGGAAGTGCTCGTGGAAAGACACCTAATTTGCATTCATTGTTCCAAGTTTTCGGCACCCTAGCATCCAATTCACTAAAATTGAAAATTAGAGCTTCTGTAGGGATAATAACACTGTAGGTTGCGTGGCATGAGCACATCCGCAATTCCTTGACCAACAGGCTTTCAAAGTATAAGCTCCGAACCAGAAGGAGCTCAAAGCATAAGTTCCCAGAACATCAAAATTACCTTAACACTAAACCAAACCGATAGCCTGACATCAAAACACTTTTGCTATGTTTGCAAGCATACAATATCTGTTTAGAACCTTCAATCAATATTACGGAGCAGGGCAATAGCTTTGAAGTCCTACCTGACTATAGTTTTAGGGGCTGTAACTTGTTATGTTACGTTTCAGATTTCAGAATCAAATATTGGTGTTCACATTCCAGTGGTAAAACCAAATGGCATGTCAATGACTGGCACTACAACTGAACCAAATTGGATTGTATCTGCAAAATCTATTCAATTTTTATAATGTAGCTAACAATAGACTGGCCCAGTAACTCCGCCTTCTCAAGTACAGTGATCATACGAATTTAAGGTACACTGCATCACTGAAACTAGTTGCCACATTTACCTGTGTTCCCACGATAACTGAAACTCATAGAATCAAGCATCAAAAATGAAATTGGGTCACAGTCTTTGATTTTCGTTTCCACAGGGTGCACTACAGAATGATCATCTTGAATTACAGCAGCCAAACTAGTTCAACATCACAGAAAGTAAGAACTTATAGATTATTCTTGAATAAAAGTAGCCAAGCTAAAGTAACATCGGGGAAGGTAGAAGTTGAATCCATTAAATAAGTCAGTCTGGTGTTTCACAACAGATGACCAATCAACAAGGTACAATTAATCACGAAAATTGGGACATCAAAATTTTCACACTCACCGGCCCTTCCTCTGTGATTTGTAAGTAAAACGGGAGGGAGTAGAAGGGGAGAACTCAACAGGTAGCCGGGGAGGTTCTAGCTCTCCAGAAAGCATTCCCACCACATCTTTCATTGAAGGCCGGCGAGCAGGTGATTTCTGAAGGCAGAGAAGCGCAATGGTAATGCACAATAGAGCTTGTTCCTTATCCAAAACCTGAATAGACTTATCAACTAAATCAAGCAGCTTCCCTGCACGTGCAAGCTGCTTAGCCCAAGAAATCAAGTTGGCCCGTTTGAATTCAGACATGGGTGAACCAGTCACCTGAAGAGGCCTTCGCCCAGAAATTAAAACAAGCAATAGAACCCCATAGCTGTAAACATCACACTTTTCTGAAATAGCCCCACCACCACCATACTCAGGGGCTACATAACAAACAGTTCCCCTCATACTCGGTGTGCTGCTAACGCCGCAACTTTTGGGTATATCGCCACCAGCAGATTCATGGCCATTGTCACCACCACGACCACCTCTCCATAGCTCTCCGCTAAGCCCATCCAACCACCAATCCACACTATTTCGACTACTGCTCCTACTACTCCTCCTCTTCTTCTTTCTATCAACGTAGAAATCCACATCCACCGGCCATAAATCATCCCTACTATTACCTTCAAGGGATGATGTCCCTTGCCCTTGTTTATTCTTCTTCTTCTTTTTCTTCCTAGCCAGCTCTTCACAATACTCTTCCTTCCACCACTCCCTCGCTGGCCTTCTCTTCTCTCTCTTCGCAACCTTATCCTCGTCCAAACTTGTCCACCAATCCAACCGTCTCCGATCCTTCTTCCTCTCCGGTTTCTCCGGCTTTACAATCACCGGGCCCGAAGTAGAAGCCCCCCCAACAACCCATTCACTCTTAGGCCTCTCCTTCTTTATCTCACTCCCAATCCACTCCATCACATAATCCTTCACAACCCCACCAGCCTCTCCCACTTCATTGTCTTGCTTCCACCACCAATCCTTCACTGACCTACTCTTCTTCACCCGTTTCCCCATTCTCCCAGCCTCCCCACCGCTGTCACTAACCATCTCCGTCCCGCTCTCCACGCTCCCCCGATCAAAATTCCCCTCTGCCACCGGGGACGCCGTCGCACCCGTCCGCAGCGAAATCTCCTCCGCTGCGGCTGCCGCCTCCGGCGAGGCTTCTTGCCCCACCGTAACAACCCTAACAAAACCCTCCTCAGGCGACTGATTAACACAGAAATTAAACTCGTCGATCCCGCTCGTCGTTGTCACGCTCTCCGTATCGTTATCCTGACCTAACTCCTCCGTTAATTCAACTTCAGGGTTACGATCCTCCTCCGTTTCTTTCAACCTAGCAAGTCCAAAATCACCTATCTTGGCGTTGAAATTACGATCAAGTAAAACGTTACTCGGCTTCACGTCGCCGTGGATCACGGGCGGGTCACAGCAGTGGTGGAGATACTCTAACCCTTTCGCTACCTCAATCGCGATTTTAAACCGATTTTTCCACTCCTTTAATTCTACGCACTTGCGATAGAGCAAGCACTCCTGGAGGCTGCCGTTGCTCATGAGCTCGTAGACAAGCAGCATGACGCGGCGCTTGTGGTCGGAGGAGAAGCCCCTGACGGAGACGACGTAGCCGGACTCGATTCGGCCGGCAAAGAGAAGTTCGTTTTGGAATTCGCGCTCGGCCTGGATGGAGCAGGCGTCGATGACCTTGACGGCGATTTCTTCTAGGTTGGTGGTGGTGGTGGGGAGGGAGCCGCGGTAGACGGAGCCGAGGCCTCCGCGGCCGATGCGGTGGGATGGGGAGAAGGAGGACGTAGCGCGGCGGAGAGCGGAGTAGGAATAGCGGAGGGGGGGTTTTGAGTCGGACGGGACGGTCCGCTTGCGGGTGAGTTTGCGGAGGAAGATGGTCAGGAGGATGAGGAGGGAGAGGGCGGCGGCGGCAGCGCCGGCGAGCGGCGGGATTAGACTAGGGGCTTGGTGTTGCTGCGGTGGGTCCGGCGGCGAAAGCAGGTGGCGGGAGGGCATGATTACGGGGGGAAAGTGAGGGAATCAAAACGACTTCTTCTTTTTTTTTTTTTTTTTTTTTTTTTTTGTTTGTTGTTTTTATGATCTAGTCCAGCAACCACTCCACTAAACTACTAATAAGGGGGGATTGAAATCGGAAATTGATGAGATGAAAGAAAATACTCCTCCCGTATGAGGTTTTGACTTACGAGAGTGTCCGTTGAAGCAGATGGCTGACCCGCGGCGGTAGTTGAAGAAGAAGAAGTAAGCAGACTTCTGTTCTGTTCTGTTCTGTTCTGTTCGCTGTCCTAATTTGGGAATCAATTTTGGTTTCCTTGAATCTTCCGAGTCAAGAGGATTGTCTAGTTGTTGTTGTTGTTTTTTTTTTTTTTTTTTTTTTTTTTATATTAGTAGTAGTAATAATAATTTATAATTCTTAAAAATAAGGCCTTTGATTTCTTTTTTAGTATTTTTTTGGTTTTCCTGCTACGGAGAACATTTTCTCTGTGCATGAATCTGATCATTTTGTGCATATATAATTTGGAGTTGGGTGAACAACACGAAATTATGATTGGATTCATTATCCTAAATCCTAAACGGATCCAGATTATTGATTTCACAAGCAGTAGATTAATAAATGGGTGGTAGTTTTGTTTACAATCATTTTTATTTTCTTTTCAGAAAGTTTACAATCATTTTTCCGTTTGTTTTTACAATCACTTTTCACACAAGCATTTCTCCCTTACGGCCCGATTGGATGCGAGATGAATTTTGTAGATATTAAATTATGGAGGGGATAAGATCGTAGGGAGAATTAGTTATGGAGGGTAGACCCACATTATATTGACGTGACTTTAATAAATGGTGGATTAAAAATAGAGTAGTTTTTTTTTTTTTTTAGCTCGGAAAAAAATAAAAAGAGAATAGTTGATTTGGATGAGATACTGAAAAGGAAATAAAATACTAGTACTTAATTAGGATGAGGGATAAAACGGAAGATAGGTTTGGTTTGGAACTTGGGGATGGAAGTGGAAAAGAATGGAAAATAATTAAGAAGAAAATGAGAGGAAAAATTAAAGAGAAATTGAAAGAAAAATTGAGTTTGGGTTTGAAATTTTCTCCTCTCTTTCCTTAACAACCAAACAACGGAAGAGAAATTTTTTTAAAAAAATTCACCTTTTTCCCCTTCCATCCCCAAGTTCCAAACAAAATCTTCGTAGTTGAAACGCTTGGGGGATAAGGAGGGCCTTATCCGCCCTTCTTAAAATATGGACACCTCAAAGGGTGTCCATAAATAATAAGGTGTTATTTTTAATCCCAACAATGACTTGGGATGATTTTTAATCCGTGTGCGTTTTTGTTTGCCAAACCAAAGCAAAAGCATCCTATCAGCTCCTCATCCCCTTCCTTTGACCTGTGGGGAGACGGAGTATCAGATTTGTTGTTGTACGTAGTAGTAGTATTTTAGAAGAGATAAATAAGGAATAAACTTCTGAGTTTCGTAATCAAAAAAAAAAAACTTCTGAGTTTGAACTTTTCGTATTGTTTGACTTCTTCGAATTGTTATTGTGATAGAAATAAAAAGAGTAAACAATTTTTAAATCGAACTTGGGGAAAAAAAAAAATTGCTAAGACAAAAATAAAATTATATTTGACATGATATATTTATCTTTGGTGAATTGGTTTCAAATTTGAATTGAAAAGGTAAAAGCTAAATAAAGACCATTTAAATTCTAATAAAATCGAATTAATCGGGAAAAAAAAAATAAACAAAGTCAATAATAATATACAAGAATTGGACCAGGACTCCGTATCTGGACTGGACTCCACCTGTCGAAGAATTGATAGAATCAAAATGTCCATCGAAAAGGGTTTGACACTCTCATACTAGAGAGTATGTTCCCTCCGTCTGAGGTGGAAATCATGGGGTTTCCACCACCATGTGTGGATCCTATAAGATTTTTTTGGTTCTAATCTGAACCGTTCATTTTGTAGGGTACATAGAGTAGTATACCCATGAAAAAAATCATCTTGATTGGATACCGATAGATATATCAAAATTTGAATTTTAGTTTACAAAATGGACGATCATAGATTTTGAAGTTAAATTATCCATGACTGTCCATTTCATAAATCGAAAGTAGATTTTTAATAGACCTATTGACGTCCAATAAATCTCATTTTTTGCGTGGATATACTATTCAACGGACCCTACAAAATGGACGATTCAGATTATAACAAAAGATGCATTGTGGGACCCGTTACGGGCTGTGGTGGAAAACCCAAGTTTTCCACCACATGTGGAAAGAATTTTATCTCCTCATACTATTAGTAATCCTATATACAGCAATATGATGGAGACACTTTTACTTTAATTTTTATAACTGGTAATTCAACTAAATTAATGATGTTTTATGGACTAAGGTTTTGGAGTTGGTGAGACAACAGCTTGCCGCCCAACAGAACCAGTTTTCACTGCCATCTCATTGGTTCCAGGTTCTTCACTCCTTATCTAAACTGTACTGTACTATAGCGATTTGGATGTAATCCTGAAGCTGAATAGCAATGGGCGAATTTTCTAACATCATCGCCGACAGGTAGCGACAAATTTAATGGATCAAACATAACGACTCGTCTTTTTAAGTGAAGAAATAGAAGATTAAAGGAAGACTCGCATTTTATACTTGACGATTTTTCTATTTTTTGGAAACAGCATATGAGAACGTCACATGACACTTCTAAAATATCCAATACTAATTTTTTATTCTTGCGCGGGCATATCTTAACTTGGGCATATATCTTAGAATTTAGACTCAGTGAAGTTTTTCTAGTCCAAGTGATGGCTTAATTTACCATGTTGTGATTTGACTCAACAATGCTTAATACACCTACGTTTGAAAACAACAATGAATTCCAACAACAAGTAGAATCAGGTGCAGTACTGGGGCCCCATTGGCCGCTCCATGTGTTAACTGTTAAGGAAAGGTGCTCAGTTGTTGTTAGTGAGATTTCACCGTTGGTCTTGTGCCTTCCAACATGGCTAACATACAAACTCATTACATCACTTCAAACACCAAAAATTTTTTACTTGAACTCAATTGAGTAGCGGCTGCACACCCAAGCATGGGTGAGCAACTGAAAACCCTAGAGAAGTACGTTGTTTTTTTTAATTTCAATTTGTAGTAAGTTTATTTCATGCTTTGTTTGAACATCAATAATTTATCAATCGAGTTAATTCAGAATTGAAAACTCTAATAGGCACTGAAAGGGGCCGTTTAATCGCTTTATTTCGCATTTTGCTGGTCGGTTCACGTTGTTATTGATAAGGTTTTGTTTGTTCTTATGTTAGTAGGCAATCCGGGTGACCGAGATGATCAGTTATGCTCGTGAGACAGACCGTGCCGTTAGACGGCCAAACCGCGCTAGTGAGACAGTTCGTGTCGTGGAACAGCCCATGCCGGTTGTCGATTTATAAAAAATCTACTTGTCCACTATCGATAGGGATTGCAAACCCTAGTAATAAAACTAGGGACAATTAAATCCGGACGGAACAAAACTGGGGGGACATAGCACAGCCCAATGTCCTCCTCCCATGACCCACAACTAACTCAAATCTTCTTCCCACCGCACAACAATAATAAAGAAGCAAAAAAAGGGTGAGGGGAAAAAGAAAAGGTTATATAGGGCGGCTTGATGTTGAAGATTGGTCGACCCAACTAGCTTTTTAATGGTTCAGCTGCTTTCTTTTTTTTTGCCATCTTATCTTACACTGAAATTCAAGTTGATGAAAAGGTCTTTAACAACTTTACCAATTAAAGACGGGAAAAAAAGACACAAGGAATCGAAATCATTGACTAATCCGATATCATATACTGTTTGTCCCTACACATTAAGCCTGGAATCGATACATATAATACGGCAGGTATGAATAGGTAGATTCATAACTGTACGTTTGTCGCTTCATATCTGTATATTTGACCAGGAAATACGTAACGTAGCGAAAAAGTTTGTCAATTAATTATCTGCCGTAGATATCGTCTTGCTGTGTGATAAAAGGAATTTGTGATTGATCGAGCCATCTAGGCAAGGTCAAATATCAAAGAATTTTTGATTGATCGAGCCAACAGGTCTTGTTCGGTTTGGGTTTTGAAGGAAGGTTTTTAAAAAAACAATGAATGGGAATAGATAGATAGAGAAAATTTATTAAAAACCGTGTCCAGAAATTTTGAGACCCCAAAATTCCATTTTGTTTTTCAAGATATTTCATTGGTTGAGGGAATTTGTGTATTCTACTTGGTGAATTTGAACTCAATATTAAAAGTATGATCATACTTGTCTCGATAAATTACACATTAAATATAAAGTACTTTTTATGTTAGCTGGTCACACCTTTCAGAATACACACTACATCATCAGAATCTCTATTATAGCTCTAGTACTTTATTTCATTGTGGGCGGTGGCTTCTCTTTAAACTCCTTCGGATAGAACCTCCTTCGCTCTGCTGCAAACCTGCACCAAGGCACGTGGTGGTTGGCCGCCTCTTGCCTCTCCACCGAGCAAGTTAGAATACAGGAGAGATAGGGAGTACTTTAGTGTGGAGTGTATTTACGTACCTTTCTCTAGGGTTTATCCCTCCACTTATATAGGTGAACATACTTGCCCTCCAAGCTAAGAGTGACCATGATGCACGACACATGCCCGTGATGTCACACATAATCGCCTCTCTTCTTAGACATTCCAGGTTCCTCTAGAACCAACGAGAGGAATCTCCACATAGCCTTCACATGGGTCAAACCGACCCGACTGACAAACCAAGCCCGCAAGCCGACCCGAATGCTCTGTCGTTGTGCCGACAAACTAGACCGTAAACCGGTGGGTTGGACCCTTCGGTCCGACCCTCCTCCACTCGGCCATTCTCTTGCTACATTGGGCTTCAACCCAGGTAACGCACGCAGGTCAGCCAGGAGAGCCCAAACCCTGGCTCTGCCTGCTTCCCGTCCATGGGCTGGCCTCATGGCCCAATTCGGTTCGGCCCACCACATACATTTTCTTTATTTATTTTTTTATTTTGTTATGGCATCTGCCTTAATGCTATTTTGATCAGTTCGTTGATTTCATTAATGTGGTGGCATATTTGGGACAAAACCTCCACATGATCATGACAGGAGAAACCCTCATAGAGTGTCCGAACATAGGGTCATTTGTTCGTCATTAATACGTGATGGGTTTGGTTCAATTTCCTTATTACTTGCACGGGAATTTTTGAATGAGAAGCTTGGGTAATTGGTTTGGTTGACAGGTTAATGCATGGCTATTAATGGCTAATCGTTAGTATGTTTGTTTTTCCTATGCATGGGTATATCAAAGGTCTCCAAGTAATTATCAAGCTTCTCGATTCTTCTCTTATGCTCTATTTAAACCCAAGTGTTCTTTGTTTTGGATTATCAATATACGCCAGTGTATATCGGAGTTGTGTGAGTGCAAGTGTCAAGTACAAGTGAAAGGCCAAATAAATTATTCATACGTATCGGTAAGTTACACTATTGATATCGGGATCCAAATTACTTGTACTCATGTAAGAAAACGCACTATCTCATCGGACAAGGAATTCCTAAGCCCGTTTGTCAGATGGATAAGATTTTGGGTGGATAAATAACAAAAGTGATAAGAGGAAGATATGAGTGGGAATTAGCTTATACTTGATTTGAGTAGGAGTAGTTGATAAATAATTACATTGGAAATGCAAAAAAGATTTGAGGGTCAATTTGGTATTTCTCCAAACCCGTATAAGCTTATCCTAGGGTGAGGGGTGAGATTAGTTAAGGCCCCTCCAAAGGGCATAAGCTCTCCCCTCTCCCTTGTCCCCCTAACAAACACCATCCTCCTTATCCCTCTCCCTCCCTAATCCCCCTCCCTCTCTTATTCCCGTCTTAACCTCCCCAACAAATAGGCCCTTATGGGGTCTAAAGAGCTTCGGTTTGCTCAATCAAAACTTTGTCATCGTGATCTATATATCGTTTAGTGCATAGAATAGGATGAGTACATCATTCGTGAAAATTTTAAATTGATCAGCTTTTATTAGTCCCTTGATCAGATAATACGAAAATGGATAGTTATGTGAGACAAATCTATTTTATGTTCGAGAACCAATTTTAAGTACTTATTTTTTAAGAATGTAATTTTAAACTAAAAAATAATGTGTTTACGTAAATAATTTTTCTAACGATATGGATCTTATTTGATAGATCTTACTGAGATTTTTTGAACTGTACAAAAAAAATCCAAAAATCATTTTTTATTTACATTATCTTTTAGTTTGAAAATATGAAATAAGTATTTATTTTTTAAAAATGTGTTCTAAAACGAAAAACATTAAGATATTAACTTCCAGTACGAATGTAGTTTTCAACAACCACTATTGCAATTCCATAAAAACTTCTTATCCTCGTTAAATTGGGTACTCAATTTTTCCTCTATTTTTATGATTTCAATAGATTGGAATACTAAATTTCCTACAAGGGTATAACGTCCATAACCATGAGAGAGAGAGAGAGAGAGAGAGAGAGAGAGAGAGAGAGAGAGCTGCAGAAGCTTAGCTGAGAAAGTAATAATTGAAAAAATAAGGTAATGATTGGAGAAAGAAATAGAATAATGATTGAAAACAAAACTAAAACTAAACCGTAAACCGAACAAAGCCTTAGTCATTAGTATGGCATTTGATTGTTTGAAATTTCAAAAACAGTTTGTGAAAGAATTCTACCTAATTTTTAGTCAACTAATAAGACGAATATGGAACACTCCTTTTTCGGATAGTTTCTCTAAGGCTCCGTTTGGAACCTATGGAAAGGAAAGGAAAAGAAAGGAAAATAAAAAAATTTCCCTTTCCATTGTTTGGTTGGAAGGGAAAGTGTGAAGAAAATAAGGATTTTGAGTGTAATGAATAATAAATTTTCCCTCCCATTTCCTCTCATTTTTCTTCTCTTTTATTTTCCTTTACTTTCTTTTCCTTTCTTCAAGTTCCAAACAGAGCCTAAATCTTTGCAGTCGTAACTGTCAATATCACTTACCAGTAGCAGCAGCTTGGGATTTTGCTCAAAACAAAGTCCCCAAAAAGTCCAAATGGGTTCCCCATGAGTCCATGACATGCTCCCTCTGCCCGGGAAAACTATCGACGGTGGGCCAGTCCAGTTTATTATCCTAGGCCGGGCGGGTGAAAGGTATCCATCATGTCTTGCCCACCTACTTAATATTTCTATTGTCTACAAAGTTACAGTATCTTCGAAAGTGATCACTCCATAGGGACGCAGCTATTGTGGGGACAGAGCTCCTCCCAAGTTTTTCTATGGTTCCATCCGGTCCGGTTTTGAAGGCTTTTGTGGGCCCTTCTAAGTCATTTTTTAGAGCTTATTGAGTACATGTGAAAAATTAGTTTAATCAAACATTGATAGTTATACGAGGCTTTTGTTTGTCCTTGTACGAGCTTTGCATTCACCAAGCTATGTGCGGCTTGTAACCGCTCATCCAGACTACCGGGACTCTCAACCCGAGCCAAACCCCAACCTCGCTATGGGGCGTCACAATCTTCCCCACTTAGGAACACACATCCTCGTGTGTGGGGTCAAGATTTCTCCAACATTTTTGGTTAGTGCAGGCTCTAATACCACTCTAACAACCTGCTCCTGCCTTGTACAGTACAATATTGCCGCTTATGCTCATATACTTATTGATGTTCAATCAAGTCAATTTTTTTTACATGAATGATAGACTCGACAAACTCTGCAAAATGAATAATTTCGACCATTATTGTTAATCTAGTAGGGACACAAAGGCTCAAAACTGAACCGGATTGGGGGAAAATCTGATAGGAGCTCTATCCCTCTTGTGGACCCCTTTAGATTTTGACAAGATATATTCATACAAAAAAGATGCTAGTAATATTTTAACCGAGCACTGATAGATACATATATTTGTAGAGCATCGATCAACTTCTTCTTTGTAGGAGTAATAATCACGAAGAGTGACTTAATCATGTGACTATGATGTCCAATCAGCTGATCCACCACTTATGCTTGGATAATCTTTTCCGGGGGCTTTCCTATCACTTAAGTTTTTGGTTAAACCCCAAAAGTGGCTCAAGGTTCAATCCATTCAATAAATTTATCTGGAAATAAATAATCTCTTGCAGCTGCACCTAACATATTTATAGGAGGCTAGGCCAAGGGGGGGGTCTGGCCGACCAACCAACCAATTTTTTGGCTCATTCAAAGCCAACGGGCCACATGTGAAACTGTGAAAGCACAATAAACGTTTTTCTATTTAGCCAATAAGTTATCAATGACAGCACTATGTTTTATTTTTGTTTTTTGAAGTTTTGGCTAACCGATAACCAGCTTCTATACACCTCGATTAATTTCAGAACCCTGAAGTTAACGAATCGGGCAAATCTTCCAATGACATCAAGATTTTGAATGTTTGGCCTTTGTAAAACTCGAACATGCGACTCCGTAAAAATTAAAGACTTATTTGTTTTCTCATTCTCATATGGGCAAACCCCTTGGGGTTAATGATAGCACTATGGTTGTGACGATGCAGGGGGGAAAATTGCTTCAGATTGGAGTAAAGAAAAACAATGAATTTTCCAAAACAATGAATTTTTTTTTTTTTTCCTTTTTCATTTAGTCGTATTTTGAATTTCGATATATACACAAATGAAACAACGAAGCAAATTTACTCATATAACACAACAGGCCAACTAAAAGTAAAATGTGGTGTTTGAGATCTAAACATAGAGCATGGATGTATGAGAAGGCAAAACTATATACAAACTCTGATTTCGTGGAAACCGAGAGAGGAGTACCGTTTCTGAACGAATAAAATCAGCTTCATCACCAGGACCATCCTTGTCTCGCGTCAACTGCTTTTGCGTTTGTTGATACAAGCGGCATCATCCCGTAGAGGGAGATGAGATCATTCAGGCATTTGTTTCTTGTGTTGCTGTGCCCTTTTAAACTGCTTATGCCTGATGATCCAATGTCATGTATCTTCCCTGCAAAATCATTACCAATCTTTATTACAAAAGCCTACCACTGCAGGGAAATTGCTAAAATGCATCAGATTGATTTTGCTATGAATTATTGACGCCAAAAGTTGCACAACTATGTGGTTTCCCCTGGATTTTTTGTCAACAAAATTGTTACAGGAACCCGACAACTAACTGATTCTGAGAGTCGCTTTGGCAAATTTCGTAACAGAAAAGCGGGAAAATTGCTGAAATAGAAAGGGAAATTCTGATTCCCATCTTCAAACACCTGTGTTTTGGGAAAATGACGGTCAATGACGTGTTTTGATAATTAATACTCGCCAAGGACATTTTCAGCATTAACAAATGTTCTTTCAGCATTAACAAATGTTCTTAGTTTGTCCTTAGCGTGCATTAATTATCAAAACACGTCATGGGCCGTCATTTTCCCATACTGTTTCATTGACAGAGGTGAGGCCATACCTTTGACCCAGATTGGAGGGGCATCAGTGATATTTGCAACAAGCAGAGACATAGCAATGTCTTCACAGTTTCTGCAAAAAAGTGGACGCATTAGTTCATATACCGACCATACATTCAATCCCATATAACCCGAAGGTAGTTAATCAACGGATACCTCTCTCTGGTTATGTAATCATGGATCGACGAGGGCATTTCGTAAGTGTACAAGTCCAAGTACGTCCGGTGAAAGAATGCTGCTTTTGTGAGAACCATACTGTAACTGCCCGTCCACCAAACTGACCACCATCCTCCATATTGATAGTATGCCATGCTACTTTTCTGATGTGCAATGGAAAAACAAGGTCAAACAAAATCATGGAAGACGGAGTTTAACTTTTCATTGTAGGAAACACACTAAGAGCTTGCATCCCAGACTTCATATCCCGGGAAATTCAGCCAAGTTCTATTAGAATTCCAGGGTCACATATGCAGATGCTAAGAGATAGGTGGTGATAATCAGATAATGAGCTTGCTGTGAAATGGAAAGGTGAAATTCTTCGGTCAAGTTTTTTCCTTTTGCTAAATAACATCCGCCTAGGAGTTTCTCAACATAAGTGTCAATATGCAGTATATATACTCTATGCAAGCAGGAGGATTCTTGGCTGATATGATAGCTGGAGTAAACCAACAGATCTAATAGCGGCAGCTGCAGTACACCAAAAGATGAATTCAGACTGACACTACGATATCATGTTTAATAGCTTCTGCATTTCTATTGTTTTTCCTTGTAAGAGGAAAATAATGCAACGTGAGGAACTGAGGTAGTCCGCAAAGACAAACAAATGATTTCTATCTTATGAGACCTTAAGAAGTGGGCTTGGGTAGACCCCTAGTTTCTAAATGCACGAATAAGAAGGTAAAACGAAGCAAGCAAGGTAAATCAATTACTGTAGAACAAAGGCGTGAAATGGGTTTGAGTAGCACAATATTTAGAGCCTTCAGGTAGTGCCGCATCACAGTTTGTTTTCCATGCAAATTACAAGTGCAAAGAGGTGATTGTTTCTGTCGACCGAAAACGAAAAGAAGAAAGAAAAGGAAAGAGCTGATTGTTCGTTGAAAGCCATGCGTAGTTCGGGTACCGATTGAAACAGAAGAAGAATTCAAGTGCACAAAGGTTGCTCGGGCATCTCACAGTCAGCTAAGAGCCAAAAATCTCCGGAGAGGACTCGTTTAGGCAAAACAACAGTCCTGATAAAAACTAGTACCCATCGGATTGCTTATTCTCGAAATTTCCTTAAAGCTTGACATAAATACGCACATTCAACACATTTCAAGTCAGATACTGCTCATTGGTCATCCCATTAGCGGAAAAAAAATTACAGCATACATAATGAAATGGTTCAAGAGGATCTCCTAGGCTGTTTATCTCGGCAATAACATGAAACGGGTGCCACTGGAAGAGGCCGTTTTGAATCTCAGTAAGTGGTTCAGAGGGATCCAGTCTCATGAAAACCAACAGAAAGCTGGTTGCGGTAAGAGCTTATTGTTTAGCCCATTCCTGCATGGACCTAAAGCAACCGCATGCCAGAACTAACCAGTCAGCCTCATCAGCTGATATGATTACCCAAAATAAATCTGGAAGAGAATCTCGTTATGAAATAAACCACTAACCTCCTGAGCAAGCCAATGCATGCGAGGAACAAATCCCACCATTGTCTGTGGAGCGCTCTGCCATACCGCAAAGGCAAAATCTAGGGTATCACATGGGACGATTACATCATCATCCACTGAGAAAATTGCATCTGTTCTGAGATCCTTGATTGGCTTAAATCTATTGTTCAAATTATCCTCCTCATTCAGGTCAAACTTGAAGTTGGGTTTGTGAGCTGTCTGTGACTTAACCAACACAATTTTCTTCAGAAAAGCTTTTAGACTATCCGATGGCGGGTCACTTTCACTCCACACGACATGTATGGCATCAGTCCCACTGCAGGATGCATAGTGAGCAACAGATTGCTTAAGAACAGAATCCTGTTTCCACGTGTTGATAAGCACTGTGTAGCCACCTCTGAAAAAATATCAGAATCAAGGTAATTCATAATGCTATGAAACTAAATCAAAAGCACATTTTAATAATACAACAACAATAACAGAACCTGTCTACATAAGAAATGCATATACATGAATCTAAGCAAAAAAAAAGGAGTAATGGAGTGAGCAACAGCTAAAAAGTTCTAGTCTGGGCAAAAATTGTTACTGGGTACGGGCGAAACAATTTGGGAGCAGGAGAACTCATTCCACACAAATCTTCTCCTGGTTCAGAAGTGAAGATAACAATATGGAGAAAAATAAGAAATGCATTTGTCCAAGGCTGAAGCGATCGAAAATCCAGATAAACTTACAAACAGGGGATCTGTGTATGAAGACAATACCAAGCCACAACACAAAAGGCACAGATAAAGCCTAGAATGATCATATTTGAGCACATGCACACCATCGAGGTCATGACCACAACATTCCTCGCGAGCGTCAAATATAGATAAGCAGAATGCAGATAGGATAAAGAAATTCCAAAGTAAAAAATAATAATTTGTGAAATAGAAAGAGCTATAATATACTATAGATGAAAATTAGTCCATGTAATGAGCAGCAATGTAACCGAGAATCCAGATAATTGTGTTACATAAGATGACAACCGATACCACAAACATATAAAAATAAGTTAGCAAAACGTGAAAATTATTTCTAATAAGTGAAATAAGAGAAATATAGGCTGAGGATTCTGTCAGATTTTTCACTGGAAGATGAATGGAATGCAAACTGGATAACAGATGCAGATAAACTTAAAAATGAAGTAGAATTTAGAGTACAATTAGGTAGTTTACCGTATGTATTATCAAAATCGCAAAACTTCTACATGAATTAACCAGAGAACATGGGCTTTTCTGTAGATTTTATCTCACAAAAGCTTTTATGATGCTTACGAAGATATGGCATAACATGCATGTAATCGAAAGCCCAACATAGAATATTATCTACAACGCAATTTACTCCTCAACTTGTGCTACAGTCTACAGATAGCTCAACATCTCATCAATGAATCGATAATACGATGCAGATGCATTATTTAAAAACCGAAACTGAATTTTCTATGACCAATGAAGAAAACCAGAATCTCTACAATCAAGAAGGATGGTACGCGTAAAATTGTTGGGTTTGTGAATCCCAATTCGGTTTAATTTGCGAACTTTCATCCCCGGCTTTAGTTTCCGTTAGTTTTGTTGCGCGACAAACAAATGAGTAATAATCTGAATCGACTTGACTCAAAAAGTTCAAGGTTTTCGAATTCCTACTCGGGATCGACCTTGACGATGTGATTGATGAAGTATACTCTAGGTTAAATACTTGTTATACGCGGACGATGTAACTCGTACTCTTCTTTTTGATACATAGTGAAAATTGGTGTGAGCCATGACTATACTCAACTATACAGTTAAAAAATCATAAAATCATGTAAAAATCCCTGTGTCTTGCATTCTAGGTTTCGTTTCTTGGCTGTTCTTTGTGCGTCGTGTGTTTGTTAGTTTGGCCGATTTTTCAACAACAAAAAAAAAAAAACTTTACAGCTTAATCTTAAGCCCATGGAAAAATCAATTAATTCAGAATCCATATAATATGACATTCTTTAAAGAATTTTCAGACATAGATATATAACTGGAGGAACCCGCGGCCTACCTGGAAGGAGAAGAGACCGAAGAAGGGTAGTCAGGGTTCCAACCCATGAAAGGGCCGAATCTAGAGGAGAACATAACCAGGAAGCTAACAGCGCAAAGAGAGAAAAGAAGCCTGGTCCTCGCGCCACCGACGAGCAGCCGGAAGCGGCGGTGGAGGAGCGACGATCGGCAGCCGTAGACTCCCCTGTTGGCGGCCTTCTCCTTCGCCGGAGAGCACAGGCGGCCGTCGCAGTCGGCCGCGGCGTCTTCTCCGACCGCGATGAGAGTCGACGTCATTCGTAAAAAAAAAAAGTCAGCTCAGCTCAACGGACGGCCGATGTCTGACTCGTTCTCCTGTTTCATTTTGCTTCTTTCGTATTCAATTAATCGTTGAGAAAACAGGTGGGGCTTGTTCCGAATCGAAAAAACTAACAGCAGTGACACTTTGCAGGGATTCGTGCAGAGATAATCGTGTTTGGCCTTATTTCGGGTCTCAAAAAAATCTAGAAAAATATCCATAAATTTTTGAATATTATTTTATGAAACCCCGTAAAAGTATTATTTTTGGATTCGTAGGGGCAAACTGAGCAGTTCGTCCATACGAATCCAAAAGTAATACTTACCGATATCCGCAGGAGCTGATTTTTTACATGGCTCCATAAAATAATATTTAAAAATTTATGAATATTTTTCTAGAATTTTTTGGGATCCGAAATAAGGCTAAAAGCGATTGTCTCTGCACGGATCCCTGTAAACTGTCCCTGCTCGTAGCAGGACTCGTTCCGAATCCCAACTGTTCTGGTATCATCCGGATTTTAATGTTAACTAACTTTTGTTTCCAGAACCGACCGTTTGTTCTCGTACTCGTAGTATTTTACTCCCTTCGTCCATGTTGTCGTTGTTCAGTTCCTCGTTCCATCCTAACCGCATAATAAATTAGTAATGTTTTTCAATTGAGAATATTTTTGGGGGGATAAATATGACTTTTGTTTGAAAGCTGTCGATTAGCACTATTAAACAAAGTTTCAAAACCACCTAAAATAATATATAATTGAAAAGTGGGCCGGATTTCAAAAAAGACTATAAAATTGGGACGGAAGAAGTATAAACTAGAGGCCGGTTTGATCCAAACCCTAAACATTGTTGTTGTGTCAAATCTGGATTGGCATTGTTCTGTTAGATAATGATTTTTCTATCCATGCGAATTATGTGAATTGTATATGAGAAACACATATGTTAACTATGCGAATTGTATACGTAACCCGAGAGGTATTTTTGTTTGAAAAATAATGGGCCCGGACTATACCAGATAGCAATAATATGCACGGAGACTAATTTGGGCCAAGCCTAAATCAGGTAGTAATATGTGCGGGGACTAATTTGGGTCCGAGCCTAATTTACGGGCCGGCCTATGAAAACCCCTTCTATTTTATTTTTTCTCTTGGGCCAGTTTGGTAAAAGGACTGTTATAGATGTTAAACTTAAGAACTTTGGAATGGGTCAATCCAAATAATGGCCTAGACTGCTAGAATGGGCTGAAGTCTTCGCCTTAAGAGCGCTTTTTGAGCATCTGAATTCTTAACAGAGACATGTCGCTGCGAGAACATAGGTCATGTAAAATGGTTTTATTGAATATCGTCCCGTTCTGCTAAGGAAATTACTTATTTTTTGAATTAAACGTAATGTATTATGAGAGTAATATGTCTCGTAAAATAAAAAATAAGCACTTAAAAAAAAAAAAAAAGAATCTTAGTGAAACTCAAAATATTGTATGTAACTTGCAAGCTGGTTCAGTAGATTGGGTGCTTGTTCCAAGTTCACAAAAAATCTCGAGTCTAAGACTTGGCGTTTACTAACTTGTTAACCTTTTTAACTTATATTGCAGGAGTTTCTTGTCAAAGAGAGAGCGACTAGTTCAAAATTTAAAAAAAATACTTTTGACTACTAAAATAATTGATACGTGCTTTAACATTCTCTATCGTCTGATATTCCTGATCCACAATGGCCATGTCATAATTTTTTAAGAGAACTTAAAATTAATGCATACCTCCACAAAAAAATTTACTGAGTTGTCAAACACTGGCCTTTATTATCTACTTTAAGTTAATAATCTTAATTTTTTTACGGGTCAGTTATAGTCATTTACCAGACTTATTTGTAAAGAATTTAGAACTATTTTGTTGAGGCATTCCAAAATAATTTTTAAAGCATTAATATTAGACGGAAAGAATAATATTTACCCAATCGCATGACTCAAAAAAGGGATTGTCAACAACATTTTTCACAAATGTTTGTACATACCTTTCATAGTACTTAGTAGATGGTGGATTTTCAAAAGACAACACAAATTTTATAATGCTAACAAAAGTAAATTAAAAGGAATATCCTCAAGAATTAATGGTGAATTTTCCTTCATGCAACTCTGTCGAACTGATCGAGTTGCATGAAGGAAGGTCCAAATTAAGGCCCTCTCGGCATGTCGATCATGTGAATCTTTGACCGACCTATCTTTGACCGACCTTGGTTCAAAAAAATGTCTTATTTCCAAATCATCAAGGGGATTTGAATTGGTTACTATAATCTCAACTTACTGGTATGGATTTCTCGACAATGATCTCAACTTGACTACATATGTCAGTAAGTATCTACATTCTCAAGTGACTATATACAAAAATAAAAATAAAAAATTGAGAAAGTTTTTGAACATATTAATCAAGCTTGGATGACTTAGATGAGCGATGCGAGATAACATCTTCAACCAAAATTGACCACAGTCTATGCTTGAAAACCTAATTTCGCCATGTTCTTTATAATAATGAGTAAAAAGAGATGCAAAATGATGGCTATAAAGGATAGCAACAACATATTGCTAATACTACAACCTAAGATTATCAAGCCAACAACATGAAAATTTATACAAAGTGCATTTTTATTGAAAAAAAAAATGTTCAGTTTTCATTCACAAGTTACTAGATATATAACAGAAATACATCCTTTTCGTTTTGTAAACCGGACAATCTTGTATACCATAAGTAATACTAACCATGCTTCAGAAACCTAACGTCTTGATGATCTTCAACCGATCATGATCATAAATTAACCCAATTTTCGACGATCAATTTAATAACTCAAGACCTCCAAAAGCAGCCTAAAAGGCCACAACAACCCACGAGAGTGAGGACTTTCACAAACCTAGCTTCCTGGCTGCTGCTTTTTTCTTTACTTCTAAATTGGATTTGAATTTAGGCAGGGATTTTCTGAGAAAGAACAAAAGCAAAGAGAAATGGGAAGAAAAAAAATCAACCTCATAAAAACCCTTTCCTTTTCAAAAGTCTCCATTAGCCTGTGACAGAGCCAGAATTTTAGCCCAAGCGTGGCTGACTTAAGAGGAGTATTTTCATGCAAAAATGCACTCATTATATGGTATAGCTTTTGGAGTTCGGCTAATGGCATTAGCCCGACTCCAAACATAACATTAATCCATGGCCAAAACCACACATCCCCATGGCCTGATGGCCAGCACAGGAATCGTGTAGTAAACAAACTGATATATGCTGATAAAATATAAAAAAAGCACTCCATAATAAAGCAAGTTTTACCATATATATGAAACTTATGTTCTATATATAACATCGCATCTCTTATGTCAAAGGATGCAACTTTTGCAAAACCAAAATGAAGATAAAACTATACCAAATTCCCAATTCAGTTTCAGAGTTGTATGGTCAGTTTCTCCACCATGCAACCCTGTAAAGGCCCTATCTCATATCAACAGAAAAGTTCTTAGTACGTTTTATTTATAACCTAGTAATACTTACGCGATCAGCGCCTCTTCAGATCGACGACTATGACGCTGATGTTGTCGGAGCTTCTCCGGCCCAGAGCAAGGCGCGTGAGCAGCGCAGCTGCCGACGCGCTACGAGACGGGAACAACGCCGCTGCAGCCCCTTCATCTTCTTGCATCCGAGGCGCGGCGGGAGGACTCCCTTCCCGAAGACACACGCTGGCTATCTCACAAGCCAAGTCGTTTGATAGGACGTCCCACAGTCCATCACTCGCGAGAATCAAACACTCATCATCCGGGTGACGTTTTGCGAAGGTAATGTCCGGCTCCGATATCACAAACGGTTTCAGATACTTGTCTCCTGTTTGAAAAACAAATTAAGAAAGAATAAGAGGTACTGATAGCATTTGCATCACATACTATCATATCTTTTCTTTCTGTGGCACATAAGAGGGTGTAGCTTACAAACCATCAACTTCCTAGAATGAAAAAGAATTTGGCTAACCCTGCTCGGTCACACAGAATTACCACACAAGGAACAAAACAACCCAATAAGCTAAACAACATTGAAAGCAAAACCAAAACTCAACCAGCTTGTTCCTTCATTTAGATTAACTGTTGGAAAAAATGTGGTGCATACAGCCCAATAACATGGAATTTGGTTTAAACAATGATCATGCTTTGAAGGATGGGGGGGGGGGAGAAAGTTCAATGAAATGATAAAAAGAAAAAATGTGGTCGTTCGCCAATTAATTATGCAACAATCAAATGCACTTACTTTGAAAGAATGTGCCAGTTTCACTTCTAGAAAGTAGTACATAAAAAGCTACGAAAAGAAATGTGGGGGGGGGGGGGGAATGCTTTTATCCTGACAGAGTATGTCAGCACGCTAGTTAGGCTCTTGGCGGAAAAAAACATAAAGCAGCAAGTAGAAGGATAAATGACCACTCATCGGCTTATGGCTGGAGGCCGTTTTACATTGGTTTGCCAGCTTAACATGACAACAACCATGCCAAAAGATCTGCTTAATTAATCTCTTTCCCTTTGAATGATCATCAACCAAGTCTATTTTTTCTTGATCGCAAAGGAACGACTCCCTACTATCAACAAAAGTAAGATATCCTATTTGGAAAACTTAGTTATCTGAAAAACTGGTGCAAACTTACATAACTGTCCACAACAAAAACAGTCAATCTCTTATGTATGCCTAAATAGCATGAGCGGAACTATATCTTTGCCCTCAAACACCGAACTGAATCTGTGGATTTTTGAAGCTCAGGTCTAAAAAGCTTAACTTCACTGTTCCTGAGATTGGACCATAGGACAACCAACTTCTTAACAAAGTATAACTATGAGTGTATGGCATACTCTATTACAAAGACACTTGGACTTAAATTGAAAACTAAGGAATTGGGGCGGAACTAATGGCCAGACTCTTTTTCCTTAAAACAAAACCACCAATCCATCCAACATCATCCATTGATTTGGTACTAGGAACCTGGTGCAACAGTACCACAACATGGAATTTGGTCTCAGTTTTGACATTCACTGGGAATCCTTAAAGTTACGTGAAGACATCTAACCAAAGCCGATTTCAAACAATTATTTATTGGTTCTTCTCCATGCTTGCAGAAAAGGGCACACGCAACCAAGCAAGAAAAGAAAGGAAAATAAGAAGGTTCAACAAACTTACAAAAGGAATGAATGACTTCACTAATAAACAACATATATGACAAAATGCCCTTACTCTTGCTTGTTCTTAAAAAGCATGTTTGAGTTTCACTTTTAGAAAGTACATAAAAAGCTTTAGAAACAAGAAAACCAGTTCTCATGTCCTACCGTGGAGAGGATGAAACTATTCGGCATGTTGGTATCCAGTTTGACTAAGGTGGGACAGGAATAAATTGCAACACGTAGAAGTTAAATTACTGCTCAACGGCTTATGGCTGCTGGCAATCTTGTATCAGTAGACCATCTTAATGTATATCACGACAATCATGTGAAAAGGCCTACTTAATCAATGATGTTGTTAATGACCCTAAATCAAGTGTATGTCGTCTTGACCGTTAAGGATATATCTCTACAATCAGCAAACGTAAGATATTTAATGTGGCAAAATAATGTATCTGACAAACTAATGCAAACTTACATAACCATCTAAAGGAATAAATCCCAGCGTCAGCAATCTTGTATCCATCAACCATCTTAATACATATCACAACAACCACGTGAAAAGGCCAAAATAATCAATCATGCTGTTAATGAATATAAAGTGTATTTTGTCTTGACCGTTAAGGATGCATCTCAATATAAACAAAAGTGTATCCGATTTGGCAAAATTAAGTATCTGGGTAACTAATGCAAACATACATAACCGTCTAAAGTAACAAATCCTAACAAACCACAAAAGTGAGATTTGCAATTTGGGAAAAGTACCTATACGACAAAATGACTAAATTTTTCATAACCGGTACATCAGCCGACAAATCTAGAATCTAGATAATCATGTCATGCACAATCATGACGAACTATTACTGGTATATGAACAGTCATTAATATTTCCATGCATACTGTTCATGTTCTCAAAAGCTAAGACACAAATAAAATGGTCATTTCAACATCTCAAAAAGCAGACACATTCCTCTGCATCTATGATGTACGGACACAGACACGGACATGGAGACACAAAAATTCTAAAAAAATGGGGATACGGACACGGCAGGGGACACACCACCTGTATATATTTATTTATTTAAGTAATAATAGTTAGACCTCCAAAAATTCGTAAAAAAAATTACAGTTTGACCCCCGAGATTTTATAAAAAAATTACAATAGACCCCAAATTTTTTTAAAAATTACCGTTTGACCTCGTCATGTCCCCCTGTATCCCCAGTCGTGTCCCCCTCAAAAATTTAAATTAAATTATTGGACACGCCACATGGCATGTCGGACACGTGTCCCACGCATGTTCCCGTGTCCGGATACTGCAACACTTCGACCTCTAGAGGTATTGGTGCTTCATAGCTCTGCATGCATAATTGGAAACACACAAGTCATGACAGATCTATGTATAACTCAACTGTGCTCAATGTTAAGGTAAGGGAAGGGATCCATTTTATATAACTTAAAATGTGTATAGGTTAAAAATGTGTATAAGATTCAAATCATATCTAACAGTATTACAAAAGGAAGGGCACACGCAAGCAAGCAAAAAAAGGAAGGAAAATAAGAAGATTCAACGAACTTCTAAAAGGAATGAATGACGTCACTAATAAACACCATGATACAACAAAATGCCATTAGTCTCGCTTGTTCTTCAAAAGCATGTTTGAATTTCATTTTTAGAAAGTACATAAAAAGCTTCAGAAACAAGAAAACCAATTCTCATGTCCTACCGTGGAGAGGATCCTATTCAGGATGTCGGTATCCAGTTTGAATAAGGTGGGACAGGAATAAATTGTAACAAGTAGAAGTTGAATTATTGCTCAACGGCTTATAGCTGCTGGCAATCTTGTATTAGTAGACCATCTTAACGAATATCACGACAACCATGTGAAAAGGCCTACTTAATCAATGATGTTGTTAATGACCCTAAATCAAGTGTATGTTGTCTTGACCGTTGTGGGCACACGCCTCGAAAATTGCATCGCGACAAGTGGGTGCAACCCTTTTTGGAAAGCGCAGCGAAACGCTCAATTCAAGGTCGCCACTTGGGTTTGAAGGTCCGCCACCCAAGGAACCGAACTTGAAAACGCTTGCTACGTTGTTTGATTTGAAAAGGCTTGTAGACTGGTCTGTCATCACCTTGATATCTAAGGTTCGGGAGCCAGGTTACGAGAGGGAAAGGGTTTTAAGGCACCCCTCTCGCTCAATACGGAGATCAGTCTCTACTCGGGTATTTGTAAAACATTTGCAATTCTTTCTCAATTTCTAGCCAGTTAGGTCGGGGAAAACAGTTTGAGGGGATTAACACTGTAATAGATTTGCAAGATGTGAAAAATGGCATACTCGCTTATTGAAACAGTTAGTATAGGATGAAAATATACTCCTTAAACAGACTGGAAGGCCCCGTTTAGGAGTATCGTGCGGAGGAAGTAATCAGCATGTACTGATCAAGTTGCTGCATGCTGATCCAACCTGAACGCGCTAAAGGCTAGCCACTAGTCAAGACTAAACTTGCGCGCGCAGGTAGACCACTGTTGCGCGTAGGTTTGAGTCAACAAACTAGTGCTTGGTTCTACATGTTTATGGGTTCTGGGACATGTCCAGAACAGTCTCAGGTGTATTCCATAGCAGCAGGTATGCATATTGAAATAAACTAGCAGTTTTAACAACGAAAAGCAGTAAACTGGTTGTTAGCATGCTCACAGTGATCTACATACAAAGGAGAGCATAAAATAATAAGACCTAGGCTCCACGCAAGATCTTCGCGCGCAGCCATAGAGTGGCGCGCGTGTGCTATGGACCGGCGTGCGCTGGTCCTTGCCACCACGGTTTTTGAAACCTTGGTAGCTTTAGGGCCATCACTTGGTATTGATTACCAGTCTTAACCCTGCCAGCCCCCTTAGGGATCATAACAGAAAGCAGTACAAAGGTATTATACCTTTGATTAGCTTGCTTGTTTGGGGCTTGAATGGTGAATGATGGAAGCTTGTTGAGTGGTAATAGCAAAGAACAAGGTAGCTTGTTGCTTGTGGGTTAGGGTTTTTGCTTGAGGTTTTTGAACAAACTTAGGGTTAAGACTTTTGCAACCTTCTTACTCGTATGTGTGTGAGAGGTATATATAGGAGGAGAGGGAGTGAAAGAGGACTTCAATCAGCCAAAAATGGCTGGTTAGCTTTGCACCAAAGCCTTCCCTCTCATTGGATGAGAGGGAAAAGGTGAAATAAGGGGTGCAAGGGCTGTCCCCAAGCGAAGATTGCTACTTGGGCCAAACAGAGCCTTCCTCTGGCCCCAAAAGTCTTCTTGATCATGGCTGTATAAATGTGATGTGACAACCTTTGACCGGCGCGTGCGGATGATGGACCTACGAGCTCAAATTCAAGCAACCTTGTACCAGTCAAGGTCAAACTTTGACTGTTGACCAACACATGGCACTTGGACCCACGCGCGCTGGTTTTGGACCAACGCATGTAGGTGGGTTTTCTGGGTTTTGAATTGGCTTAGGCTAGGTTAGGTTCAAAATGGTGTCAAACACTCAAAGCTCAATCACACTATCATTCCGGGGTGTTCTTGATCTGTTTCATCATCGGAAAATCAAAAACCGAAAGTAAACTAATTTGGAAACCCAGATTGGAGTGCCTGTAACCGCTAAGAATATATCTCTATAATCGATAAACGTAAGATATTTAATGTGGCCAAATAATGTATGTGACAAACTGACGCATGAAAACTTACATAACCGTCTAAAAGAATAAATCCCAACGGTCGACAATCTTGTATCCATCAATCATCTTAATACATATCACGACAACCACGTGAAAAGGCCAAAATAATCAATCATGATGTTAATGACCCTATATAAAGTGCATTTTGTCTTGACCGTTAAGGATACATCTCAATATTGACAAAAGTAAGATATCCGATTCGGCAAAATTAAGTATCTGGGCAACTAATGCAAACATACATAACCGTCTAAAGTAACAAAATCTAACAAACGACAAAAGTAAGATATCCAATTTGGAAAAACTACCTATACGACAAAATGACTAAATTTTTCATAACCGTTACATCAGCCGGCAAATCTAGAATCTAGATAAAAATGTCACGCATAATGACAAACTATTACCGGTATATGAACAGCCATTAAAATTTCCATGCAGACTGTTCATGTTTTCAAAAGCTAAGACACAAATAAAATGGTCATTTCAACATCTCAAAATGCGGACACATTCCTCTGCATGCATGCTTGGAAACTCACAAGTCACAACAGATCTATGTACAACTCAATTCTGCTCAATGTTGAGGTAAGGGAAGGGATCCATTTTATGTAACTTAAAATGCTTGTAGGTTAACAACATACTTTGTGGAAAAATAAAGGAGGAGCATCATAACCTAAGATGTGAAAATTAATGCACATACGAATTTAGAAAGTCGATCGAACAAATATTTTTACCAAATCCATATTGTGGACGGCTACAAGAGCAAATTTTCAGTAGAACAATTAAAACACATGACTTGCATAAGACAATGCTGATGACTTGTGAATCATTCAATTAAGTTCTACATTAGCATGCATGATTTCACTAAATTGAAGTCAAGAGATGTTACCTAAGGCTCTGGACATAGCAAGGATTCCTTCGACTCGGGCTCCATTCACATAGATCACCCTCCCCCCACAAGCTTGGATTCTTGCAAATTCATCTGGTCTATCGGGCTGCAACCACAGCAGTCACGATCATTATACACACTCTTTTCTTTAACTCTCTTTTTTTCTAGTTTGTACGAATGGCTTGTACATTTTCGATCCAACAACTCCGATTGTTAATTAAAGTCCCAGCAAATATCATTTTTAGAGGGAGAAACAAAAATCTACTGTAAATCCCTACCCTATTGTGAAATAAATCCTGTCACGGAAATTATGTATGGCGTGGAATTACAAGGAAAACTGGTACGTGAAATTCGAAGGAATCGTGGATCTGAGATTTTCCCACCATTTCTCACCTACTAGTATTTCTCTCCTCCTTTTCATCAGATCAGATTAGACAAAAGAGAATGACAAAACATTTTTACATGCAGAAGATGAAAAATACATAAAAACTGGCCCACGATGCAAACACATGGGACCCCATGATGAAATCCTCATGCAATGGTCTGAAGTGAGTTTGACCGAGTTGAAGGTTGAATCAGTGAACTCGATCCAAAACGTTCACAATGTACACGTGTCGCTAAATTACCGCCGCTCCAGAATAGAACCATCGGTTACTAGTCTGGGTCCCCTCCTTGTACCCACCCAACCCCTCGAGATTTTTTTAACCACTGTAATAATTAAATGGTGAGCTGTTACCTCAAAAGATGCTAAACTCAAGACACGTGTCCGTCGCAACCCCGCGAGTATACATGCAGTAAATCGGAGAATTTTACCCATTACCTTGTGATCCTCCGACAGAGGGACGGCCCTGCCGCCGCGGCGGAGGACGGCGCGTGAGTCGCCGCAGTTGGCCACGACAATGTGGTTAGCCGTCACGAGGGCCACGACGGCGGTGGACCCCGACAGCGCCACCTCCATCGGGTGGCACCCGCACAGGTATCCGATGCTCCCGCACGCGCACGTGCTCAGCGCCACCTGGTCCATCCTCTCGAAGCACCTCCTCATCGCCGCCCTGTACAACCCCCCCGCCGCCGGCTCCCGCCTCGAGCTGCTGCCGGCGCCAGCCTGTCCCACGCGCATCAGTTCCTCCTCCATTAGCAGGTGCATCCTGTCCTTACACAGGGCGGCCACCTGTACACATAAATCAGACGTATTAGAATTTTATTCCGGTTTATGACAGCAATGCCCCTGCTTGATTGCATGTTTCAGTTGTTAAATGTGGGTTACATCGTCATTTTAGATCTAGGTTTTCGTTATCGAAATTCCTTGTTTAGACAAGAGCAAAAGGATTTGGGGGTGAGCTCTTTACGTGAGTCCCTCCATGTCCGTCGTAAACGCCAAAGTAATGCACCGGTCGCCGCCGGTTAAACTCCGGCCGGCAAAGGTTCGTCTGTACATGTATCGCGTCCTCCATATCACGTGACCTTCCCGCAACAGACATCATCCCGTAAACCGGCGTTACATCAGCCCGAGTCGCCATCCCGCCCACCGACGGTGAACCGGGAAACGCCTCCACCTCATCACCTGACGACGACGACGTCGGATCTGCGGCTCCCTCCGTACGAATTATCTTCCCATCTGAAACATCAGCTGGATTCTCTCCACTGGCGGGAGACGCCGACGAAGAAGGACCGGCCGCGGTGGTGGGCCCCAGGCGCCTCCTCTCGATCCTCCGGCGGCGGCGCTCTCGGCATTTCGCCGGCGAGTCATCATCTTCCTCTTGCATCGTTCTGCGTTGTCCTTGTCTGGAGTGCACAGCGGTCATTGGCAGTCGCATCAACCTGAAACAAGCGAACTGCCCGTCGTAGCACCGTTTCCGGCCGCTACCATCTCTTTCAAAAAAGATTTTAGAGAGAGAGAAGTATCTCTGTCGACTTATATACACGCGCACAGAGAGAGAGAGAGAGACAGAGGAAACAGCAACGTGGTGAAATTTCTCTATTTCTCGTGGAAGCAGCTCCGGTGGCCAACTCTGGGGGTTGAAGTTTAGAATGCCCGAATTGCCCCAATTGCCCTTTACCGACCAAAACAGGCTGTGTGCCCGCCACGTGTATATTTTGACGCTTCCTTTTCCGCAAAACGTCTTCGGCTGCTTTCTACCCTTGGTCAATTTACCGTATCACGATATACCGGGGCCTGGCCTTGGCCTGGGTACAAGAACTTCGACACGTGTCGAATGAAATCTGAATTATTTTTCTCTGAATTGAAGAGAAGGCCATGTCTCCATCGCACACGTGGACCAATTGAGTAAGACCACGATTGCGATGTCAGTTCTTTTTGTGGGGACGGGTGGCCCACCATGTAGCTTTCAGTAATTCTCTCGTCGAAAAGACTCCCTGTCCCTGTCCCTCTCTCACCTCTCTCTCACTCTTTCTACTTTCTCTCTCTGGGAACTGGGCGTTGGTACAATCGTGGCAACCTCAGACGGAAAGCAGCGCCGCGGGGCTTACGTGTGCGGTCCCACCTTGACACGTACGCACGGTTCTCAGGGAAACGATGCTACGTTGATCGGATTCATGTCGTTACCCGTCACAGACGCTCTTACAGCCGTCAGATCTCATGTAGGGCACATGTCTCACACCGTCACTCGACTCATATATCTAGAGCTGCAAACGAGTCGAGGCGAATTTGAGTTCGTCTTGTTTATTAGATAAGTTAAAATTTTGATTTTCACTTTTTTTTAGTAGCGACTTCAGAAATTTATAATAGGGTGTTTAGAAATTATTTTAACTTTATTAGTTAATCTATTAATCAATAATATGTGTATAAAATCTCATATAGTTGTATAAATAGTGCAGTCAAAAAATATGGAGTAACCTTTGTTTTTAAAAAAATAACTACGAGGTAAAATGAGAACTTAAAAATACACACTATTTTTTAAAAAAATTAAATTTTTTGAAAGTTGTATTGCATAGTCTGCGGTGTTTTGAGAATGGGGGGGTAAAATTTTTACAGTTATCCTAGATGAGTTCTCATAATTTGTGTCAATGTTTAACCGGGGTATCAATCTACTAAATCCCTTTTGAAAGAAATTGTAGCGATTATGTTGGGGCTAACCTTGTCGAAAATATGTTATTCTTTACACTACAAGAAAATACAAGTTCGCCGACTAAAAGTTTAGTCGGCAAATGTAAGATTTTAGTCGCCCAAAGGTTTCAACGACTAAATTTTTGGTCGCCAGGTTCGTCGTTGACACTTGGTCTGAGAAAGTTTTTCCCGACTAAAAATTTTTGTCGGCGAAAAAAATAACTTATGCCGACTAAATTTTTGTCGGCGAAAATGAACAACTTTTCCCGACCAAATATTTTGTCGGCGAAAATGAACAACTTTTCCCAAGTTCGGATCATCATTTTTTAAAATAAATTTTATTTTTATTTTTGAATGCAATAATTTTCTTTTTTAACAAATGCCTTTAAATAAATCTTTTTTTAATGCAATTTATACTATACAAATAAGTTTTTTTTTATTCCGATTATTTTACTCTCTCCATTTGAACACTCATTATACAAACAACAACTAATATTATTTTTTAAAATAAATTTATTTTTTATTTTTGAAACCAACAATTTTCTTTTTTAACAAATGCCTCTTTTTAACAAATTTATTTTTTTAACAAAGGCTTGATCCGAACAGATTTTGATAAAAATAAAACACTTTTATAGGGTTTTTAGCAAAATTGCTCGGATCAAACCCTTTCCGATCATATTTTTTGGTGAATTCTTACGAGTACCCTTAAAATCACATTTTAAACACATTGAGCGGCTCGGATCATTGAAATTTGATTGGCCAAAAGCAATATATTTTGTTTATAGTCGGCCAAAGAATACATAATTTTTGTTTCTTTTAATTACAAAAAATTCTTTTCCCCGACTAAAAATATTTTAGTCGGCAAAATCAATATTTTTTGTTTTTTTAATTACAAAAAATATTTTTCCTCGACCAAATAAATTTAGTCGGGGAAGCATAGGTCAACGGCGACTAAATAAAATTTAGTCGGCGAAAGCTAAATAAAATTTAGTCGGGGAAGCATAGGTCAACGGCGACTAAATAAAATTTGGTCGGCGAAAGCTAGGCTAACGGCGACCAAATAAAATTTAGTCGGGGAAGCATAGGTCAACGGCGACTAAATAAAATTTAGTCGGCGAAAGCTAGGCTAACGGTGACCAAATAAAATTTAGTCGGCGAAAGCTTAGGTCAATGGCGACCAATTAAAATTTAGTCGACGAAAGCTAGGCTAACGGCGACCAAATAAATTTAGTCGGCGAAAGGTAGGACAACGGAGACCAAACTTATTTTGTCGGCGAAAGGCAAGTCAATGGCGACTAAAGTGTTTTTTCTTGTAGTGTTAGGATGACGTGAGGAGATTTTCTGTGGTAGTCTCAAATTCGAAAGAATATTGTTCAAGTTAATAGGGTTTGCAATGTAATTGAATTTATTTAAAGTTTTGTCCATAATTCTATAAGCTAACTAGACAAAAAAAAATTGTATTATTGTCATGAATGCGAAATTAGCACATTTAGATCATCAACAATAAAGATGAAAAAAGAACGCAGAGCATAATGCTTACACCAAACAGAATGACGATATGTATACTAGACTAGAGATGGTAATATAGTATGTTGTATGCATAATGCATGTATGTCTACATAAGCCGTACGTTTGTTCTCCTTGTTTGATTGATGGGCTGTAATTAGGTTTTGATTGAGGTTCATTTGATTTTGGGTTGGTGTTCAATTCTTCCGGCTTATGCGTTTAAGACTATTAGAATTGGCCGTTAATTGATATTTGAGTTGGGCGTTCAAAGAAAGGTTAACCATAATTTTTACATGTATTCTAAGCAAATAAAATTTGTTTGGGCACGTGTTCAGTTGACCATGGAATACAACACATAGAGCCACCTCTGGCTTTGCCATAAATGAGGCGAGCTCAATTCGTTTACGTAACAAGCCTCTACAAACACATCAAACCTATATTTTCAAAACAAGCAAATTTTAAAATATTAAAATCAGCTCATTTACTAAACGAACTCAATACTAGAGCTGCTCTCGATCCGTTTGCGGGTCAGCGAGAAGCGAATGCCTCAAGGGTCCCCCTGGCAGAAATCTAGGACCACTACTGCAGTGAGGGTGGTGGGGGTGCTCGAAGCGTGAGGCTAGTGTTTTTTCTCCCGTATCCGGCACCTTGAGAAAATGCGCTGGGTACGACACGTGGTGAGTACGCATGAGGGCGATGCTTTTATTTTTATTGGAATTTTACTCGATCTACAGCCACAGGAACAAAATATGGATTCTCCCGCAACGCTTATTTAAAGATCTTCTCAATCTATGAATGAGTATTTAATATTCCGTAACCTTCTGCTGCATTATTTTTTTGGTCACATTTGACTCCTACTCTTGTAAAATTCAGGGTAAAGAAGAGATTGTTTAGGTGAAATTTTCACCTAGGGAAGCTTTTTCTTTTTCATTTGTTGGAGAGAGAGCGGGCCGGTTTTTATTTTTTACTGGGACCTCGAGATTAATTTCCATCCAGATAAGTTCACGATCGATGGCGGATATAGAAAAGAGAAAAAAAAAAAAAAAAAACGAATATTGTTATGTAATCTCCTGAAAATCTTCCTTAATTTCTATCCTATTCCTTTGCGAAATGTTGGTGATCGACGGCTTGAAAGTGATGGTCCGTTACTTGAATTATAATGTGCAGAAAATCCTTAGGCATGCGGTAGGCTGGCTTTCGTTAAATAAATTAAATGCAGGGAACTCGATACGTAATGGCACGTTGATCTGGTTTCTCTCGTTTAAGAGATCATGTGTAACTTGACCTTTACGTATGCAACTCCTCGTGTTATGGATGATACTCTTTCTCTTCTTCTTTTTTCGAAAAAAATAAATTCATCCCATTATATCTATCGTACAAAAAAGAACGTCCGTACTTGTCCATACAAATAAGACCATACACATAAAACCTAGCTAAAACAACCCGACAATCAAAACACAAATCCAACAAAACTAAACAAACAAACAAGGCCGAACGTAACACCCTCACAAAAGTCAAAAGAAACACAAGTATCCCCACAACGCTGAAGACACAATCAGCAAAATCTGCAAAACAAGGATTCGGAACACAAGAGACAAAGATGAATCAATACAAAGCACGGCATGCATTGAGGGATCCGGTAAGTAAGCGGATCACCACACCACAGTTGTCTTCAACATAATGACCCCTTCTCATTTACGCTTTCTCCCAGTGGGGTATTGTGCAACCTTGTCACTATGACCACCATCTTTGACACTGTCTATCATTTTCCCTTTTCGATATATTGTCGGAATGCTTAACAGTTGTAGAGCCACATACCTCTCTAGTCGATACTCTTTTTATTGTTTACCTTTTGTGTTTGTAGATGTTTGAATAATGTTTATTTCTGGGATAATGTTGAAAACGTGTACCATATATATAATTTCGATACTGAAAAAAGGTTATTCATTAATTTGCATTCTATTTCTAATTATCTCATCAAACGACGTAGTTAAAAGTTAGAGCAATATATGACAGAAAAAGCTTGTACGTGCGTCAAAAATGCTTTTTTGGTGACATATTTTACATGCATGTTGCCAATTACTGTATTGTTTTTTGTACATGTAGTGACCACTTTCTTTTTCTCCCTTTTGGCTCTCTTTAATTATTTTGCAACCAACTTGAGTCAATTGGCTTGGTACACCATTTTGTTATTCAATTCTCAACCTATTTTCGCAAATGGTTGGTTTCTCAGTGTTAAATTTGATCAAACCGACAGAAGAAATTTGGAAGCAGCTTCATTGTCTCACGAATACAAGGTAAAAATCATCTTTTGCAGCATTCTTTGCGACATACTGTACTAAAGAGCATTCGTATTAGACTCTTTAAAGACGTGTACGTATCTATACGTGTTATATGACACAAAGTAAGAAAATTGAGACTCGGTTAACTTTTAAGGATTGGTTATTATATTTTGGGACGGTTCCAGGGACACCTATAAAAATATCTAAAAAAAAACATCTCATAGTTTTCAATCAAATTTTGATGATCCGAGTCGCTCAATGTGATCAGAATATGATTTTAAGGGTATTCGCGATAAATCAGCAAAAAAAAATGGCCGAAAAGTGCTTGATCTGAGCAGTTTTTAGCTAAGATTTGATGAACGGTTCAATTAAAAACTGCTCAAAACAAGCACTTTTCGGTCATATTTTTTGCTAATTTCTCGAGGGCACCCTTAAAATCATATTCTGCACACATTGAACGGTTCAGATCTTGATCGGAAACTATGAGATTGAGATTTCGAATATTTTTTTAAGATGTTTTTATACGTGTCTCCGAAACCGTCCCGATTATTATATAGGAAATGAGTTCTACATTGAACTTATGCAACGTGTAAAGATGTACTTTAAAAGGTTGGTGAAAGTTTAAAGTAGTAAAAAAAAAAAAAAAAATCACCCCTGGAAAGAGATGATAAAATAGTCGATAGAGATGCTAGCTCTAAAATGAACACACATCTATATTCACTTTTTGGACCACTTTCCCAGCAGAAAAATTTCGACACAGAGTAGTGTTTGGCCCTTTTGCGTGTTGGCTAGGTTGACTTCTTTGCCATATGAATCTGTAAACCGATCAACACAATCATTCAGGATTTTCTTTCTGTATGATCTGATATGACAAATAATTGGCAATAAGACAGTAGCCACTGCTATCAATTGAAATTTGCTGTACCAATGGTTGTGTGTGTTTTTTTTATAAGGAGATGTTGGGTCAGTTTACGTGCATGCATGTTGACTAATTCCGGGGATGTGAAGTTAACGACCAGACAAACACTTCGGTGGTCCCAATATTTGAAATGTTTAGCCTCCGTGAGATTTGATCATGCGATTTCATGGAGGACAAACACTTAGTAGAATTTATCATGCCCACTTGATCAAACCACTCAGAGTTGATGGTTACGTGTATGTCAGAAGAGATTATAAATACGGCACATTTGTTTAGGATCAAATCACTAAGACCTTATTTGGATGTATTTTGCAACCAATGGCGAATCCATAATTTTAACTTGGAGGTGGCACCCAATTAAAGACCAATATAATCACTTCCTTCCCAAAAGAATGTCCGACCCGTCTTGCTGAAAACTTTAAAAAATACATTTTTATTAGAACAAATTCAAAAAATATCAAAAATTAAAAGAATCCATTGATATATAGTATCTTGCAGGAACATATTGAATTTTTTTTAAACCAAAATGTATTTATTTAAGTTCTCGTTTTGCTGACCAGACAACCTTTTGGAAATGAAAAGAGTATTTAATACGTAAAAGTATACGTGTTCCCCAGAACTTCTTGTTTTTATAGGTTATAATCATTCATCAACAATAGTTGAAAAATAGTTGGTGGGGTCGCAAATCAAAGCTGCGGTTTTTGTTTGGGAGTTTAGGACCCGTAGGTGTTTGGCAATGACAACTTAGGACAGAGGGTGGCCCATGCCACGGGGCCCCCTTAAAGGATCCGCTAATTTGAAAAGTGGTTCTGTTCAGTTAAGATTTTTATTTTTTAAATATTTATTTTTCATTTTACGAGACAGATTATTCTTTCACAATACATCACCTTGAAATTCAAAAAACAAGTATTTCCCTTAGCAGAACGGAACCTATAAACTAACGAAATGTAACGGTCAAGCTAGCATTTGCATGTACATGTTCTGTGAGGAAACATTGAATAAGGCTAAATTCAAGACTCGTCTGATCAATTTGTTGAAGTCTTTTTGCTTTTTGTATATATAATAATCTAATCTAATAATTGGAGTCATTTTTTATATAATTGTTGGAGTCATTTTTTATAATCTAATCGTTGAAGTCTTTTTTCTTTTTATAAAAAATAATCTAATAATGTTGGAGTAATTTTTTTATTAGTTTGACTTTTATAGTTGGTGAATTTGACCCGGCAATGCTCTTTGTCCTGATTCGGAGTAGCATAATTTTCCAGACAAAATACAGTAATTGTTTACATATATGCTTATCCTGTTTGTTTGTTTGTTTCGTCGATATATATATATCGGCTTCGTTTAAGTAATCACGGACAAGGACCTGGAATCTTTGGGAGTAGTACGTACCTCCATCACGCTCTCAAAATAGTAGTTACGTCTCCATGGGATAAGGAAAAGGAGAGCGTACCGGATCCTCAAATTGGCTAAAGGATCGTAAACAAAGTTGCGCAAGGGACCGCAACCAACCCAATTTAATTTTCCTCCCAGAGATTTGTGTTATGACAATTACGAACGAATAACTCTAAGCCTAAGTTTGTATAGATTTGAACCTTTACAAATAAAATGCTCCCCCTCCCAGTGAAAGATGGCCTACGAATGTGATCGTGGTTTTCTGTAATACTACTTGCATTGCGAGTACCCAAACCCTCAATGACTCGTCATCTTGATCAAAAAAAGCCATATGAGTTTAGCCATAGCTATTGTACCGACCGTGATTGTGTCACTAACACCGAACCACCATAAGCTTCGTGGTTTGGCCCCATTAACCCAATTCACGGCATGGATTTAAAGAGTCCCTCCTAATTTGAACAAGATTTCAAAGATTGAGCTAGAGAGGAAGTTACTTAATTTGCATGACATTATAAGAAGGTAGACCATATAATTCACGGCTTTCACAAGGATAATTCAAACCGCCAATGAATGACTGCACTTGTTTTCCAAGCCGCCGTTTGTCAATCAAGAAGTTGAAAGGAGTACTTATTAGGCATGCTCTGGTGGATAGGGCCGGGCAACCAAAATACGATCCAGATATGTATACTAGTCTCACGCGCCTATATACATTCCTTTTTATGATGGTTTTCGAATATGTTTAGCTGAAGTCTATGGTCATCTTTCTTATAGGTTTATTTATGGATTCTCTTCTTCGTTTTTTTTCTCTTTTTCTTATCTATAGCTGCTTCTTTTTTTTCTTAGCTGTTGTGACAAGCAAAAGAGGTCCATGTGCTACTGCATGCTATGGTTGCATGGGTCAATGAATGCGTTTGTCAAGGACTAAAACTAGCTACAACGGGTTGCCTGATTGGCTCGTAGAAACCGTTCTTGGCTCATAAATGAATTTGGTCGCAAGAGAAAGGAGAAGGAATTCAAACTACGCATTTCAGAATGTTAAGTTGTATTCAGCAAGGTTCGTACCAATTTTGTTCTTGCTCAATGCTTCTTTATGATAGTATATCACTTTATTTATCAATACGAACTATATTTGGATTGGATAAAATTTAAAACCAAAAAAAAAAAGAAGAAGCTATATTTGAAAACTCATAAAGTGCATGCTGTCCTCACTGAATGGGCCAGGTTAATTGGGATTCTTGCCCTTCTGATTATTTGGTGTACCACTGTGGTCTTTACAAAACCAAGAGCCTTTTGGGTGCTCAACATCTGATAAAGAATGTGAGTAATCTGAACTGTATGATTGTTGATTTTCTTTACTGAAGATGTTCATTTAACGGTTTCGCTGTGGAAATGTGTGAAGTCTAACTACAAAATCCCTCATACTGGAGTAATCTTGCCAAGAGTAAATCACTCTTATCAACGAGACTTTGTGTTATGCCCAGGGACGGAACCAGGATTTTACCCTAGCAATAGCAAAATGTATACTAAAAAAATTAATTACAATATTAATAGTCATCGACTACAAAAAAATTTAAATAACATAACAAAAAACTATAGTAAATGATATTTGTCATTGGCACAGGGAGTACGGGAAAAAAAAATTAACTCTAATTTTTTAGGTTAAGTTGTTTAGGGTTAAAGTGTGGAGTTTTTTTCCCTTAATTATACCTCATCTTTTATATTATTTCACTTTGGCCTATTGAATTTAGTTTTGGAATACTTTTTGGGTCTCATTTCTTGAAAAAATAGAAGATTTAGGACTAGTATATAGTAACATAAAGAAAAAATGTAGCGGTTGTAAGACTATATATGTTGGGGATAATTTTTTTTATACATATAATAATTGCAATTTCTAAAATTCTTGTCGTGGCGGTCACCGTCACTAGATCCCCGGTTCCATCCTTGGCTATGCCCTGGCTCTATTAAGGAGTCTAATTAGTTGTTCTTTTAGGCTGTCAACTATTCCCACTTATTACCCAGCAGGGCAATCCAATGTGAATCGTTACACCCACATGTCTGCAAAATTTGAGGAAACTCATAAAATTTGATGATCATGCCTAACATAAAGAAAAAAAAAAAAGGATTCTCGTCAAATACAAAGAATAGATTACCACCCTTCTTTTTATCGGCAAAATAATATTATTAGGAAATCTTGTCAGAGGTTACAACAAGATTGGGGAAATGGGAGGGGAGTCCAACCAAGGTTGGACAAAGCACCGGAGGGCAAAAAGCCCCAATACAAGCCCAATGGCCTAAAAACCCAGATAATACAATAATGCCCAAATAAAAACTCCAAGACCTGAAAACTCAAATAAAACAATGAAGCACATAAATGGCCTCAAAAGCCAGATTTACAACACAGCCTAGCAGAAGCCTAAAACCAATAATACCCAGATTACCACATTGAAATGTGTAAGTTTTGGAACCATGCTTAACAAAATGGACTATATATCCTTTCGTTGTGAACGTTATCCAAGATTGATGCCATGGAAGCTAGTTTTGTCGTGGCAGACGTTATTGCAATTAGCAATAAAAAAAGCAGTGGCTCCTAGTACCAGTGGTGGAGCCATGAATTATCACCGTAAGGTAGAAGTGAAAAAATACTGTGCACAAAAGTTGTAGAAGTGGTCTCGTTCCGCTTTCTCAAATAAGTACTTAAAAAATAAGGACTTATTTTCAAGTTTAAAAATAGGGCAATTTACCTCTAGGTCCAGAAAATAGAAAGTAATTCCCACCAAGTCTCCTCTAATTAACGAAACACTAAAACCCTATGAAAGTGCCTAAAACCCCAAATATTGAAAGTGCCTAACCCCTAGGGCACCCTATGAAAGTGCCTAAACCTCAGAGTACCCTATAAAAGTGCCTAAAACTCTAAGGTACCCAATAAAAGTGTCTAAATCGCTAAAACCCTATAATAGGAAAGTGCACCCTAAAACTCCTATGAAAGTGCCTAAACCTAAGTCCTAGGGCTCTATGAAAGCACCTAAACCTAAACTTTAGGGTACCTTAAACCCTAGGGTATCCTAAAATCTAAAATCTTAAAGTACCCTAAAACCCTAGGGTATCCTAAAACCCTAAAATCCTAGGGTACCCTAAGATTTTAGGGTATCCAAGGGTACTAGGGTACCCATTAGGGTACCCTAAAACCCTAGCATACCCTAAAACCCTAGGGTGACACTTCTATTAATGATAAATGTATTTTTGTAAAAGTGGACTTAGTGGTAATTAAGTACTTCATCTCTCCTTAATGGGAATTAGGTGTCACTTTTCTGTACTTAGAGGTAATTAACTCTTAAAAATAATGAGCTTACAAAAATAATTTTTAATTTTTTTTTACAGGATTTGATAAATCTCTTCGACATCTATCAAACAAGATCCAAATTGCATATTTTTTTATTTCATTAAGCCTATTATTTTTAAACTTAAAAATTGCAAATAAATACTTATTTTTGAAGGGGAGAAAGCGGAACACCCCCTAATATATTCCAAAAGCTTCTAAACATAATCACATAAGTCTAAAATATTTTTTGTCAAATGTTCTTACAATCGAACACGACGAGTTTTTATCGTTTGAAAGTTCTGCATGATTACTTCGTTACTAATCCCATCAAAAACATCTCGCTCTATGTATACAACGAAGCCATTGTTCAACCATAGATAATTCATTCGGTTTCGCTATCGATTTTTCACAATATTCATTACTGAAATAGTTGGGATCAGTTTTGAGTTTACTAATTTATATAGATGACATTTTTGTAATTAACCAAAAAGGGCCCAGCCGCCATACATATGTTTGGGTTGGAATGAGCAACACCTTACCAATCCCCAATTCTTCCAACATAATTTGAGTAGCCTTAAAAATAAAAATAAAAAATAGCAGGTGATAAAATTCCTGGGGGTACGTGACCCCTCTGCGCCTTAACTCCATCCGCCCTTGGCTCCTACAACCTCTGAAATATATATGGGGCTCCTACGACCTCTACTATCATGGACTCAAGACCTCTTTCAAATATAACTGATTTTCCAAGGACCGTAACGCTTCATGATTTTAGCGTCCATTCCCACTAGAGGCGTCGGAGATTCTATAATCATATAATTTGCCAATGGCATGAGAAAGAACTTGAGAGTTGAGAGACTTGCATTTCTGTCTACATCTTTCATATAATGGAAGGGATGGATGAGCCATTGCAAGGATGTTGATGTTGATGTTGATGTTGTTGTAAGTTATAATCTTCCATTATTCTTCTTCTTCTTCTTCTTTCCTTTTTAGACTGCTTTTCTATGCAGCCTTCAACCATGCTTGCTTGGTGAGTGTTTGACCAGGAATATCCAGGCATTGGGTGTTACAAACATTAGAAGGCACATAGGAAGATTACATCTTCCTATGTGGTAGGGTCCTAAGCTTTTGTCCTTGATTCCTTTAGCCAGCATCATAGGAAGATTACATCTCCATGAGGCCACTGGAGGTGCAATAAGTTGATGTTTGGAATTATTGAACCTTCTTGTTTGCACAAATGTGGCAGCCTTCTTGTTATGGAATTGAGGTTAGAGTCCTCTGTAGGGTGTCATAGTTGCCCTGGAGTAACAATATGATGTGTGTGTGGTGAAACAATCTAGTGTGAATTGAGACTGAATCCAACAGAAAATGAAAAGCAGTTCTTTGTAGTTGTTATTTTCTACAAAAACTAGCAATACGAGTACAAGAAAAACTAGCAATACGAGTACAAGAAACAAACGAAGGAGAGCATTTCATGCAATAAAAAACGACTAGCCTTGGGGCTTTTTTGAAGGTTGCTTTGTTATTGTAGCACCCATCCAGATTCATGTTCTAACACATTGCAACATAAATCATATCGGTGACAGCCATGTAATCGCTATCGGGCTTCTCACCCTGTACAACGCATCTTTCCAAATCAGACTTCCAAACTCCGGCGTTGTTTGCCGAGACTTCGTAGTGAATGTGACCTTATAGGACAGTTTCTGGTCTTTGCGGTTGAACTTCAGCACTGCTGGCTCAACCTTGATGAAAACTCCTTTAAACTGTGAAACTATCACATGGTAAGTGGAAACAGGTGGCCCAACATTAGTGACAGTTCTATGAAGGGTCAGAGCCGTGACGTTATTGGTTTCCGGGAACACAGCTGAAAGAGCTGGGTAGTTCAAATCCCCCGGATTTGCAAGCGTTTTCCGGCACTTCCTGTTGGAGAACTTGGCAAAAACATCCAACTGGCCTGAGGTTAAGCCTTGGGTGCACAAGAATTCAAAATACTCCTGTGCCCCAATGTCGTAAACCAAACCTGGATCAAGTGCTTTTGTCGGATGTATGTGACCCGCACCGTGGTCATACGGGTTGGAAGGTGCATCTGTTGAGGCATCTACGAGAGACTTGTACGTATTATCATGGACATAAGCAGTAGTCATAAGCGCTGATTTGATGGCTGCCGGACTCCATTCCGGATGCCTGGCCTTGAGCAATGCAGCGACACCGCTCACGTGCGGGCACGACATGGACGTTCCGGACAGTATATTGAACTTAACTCGACGGTGATCCGTCTGCAAACTTGTCGGGCTCACTTCGCCAGTCCAGGCCGCGAGAATGTTCACCCCGGGGGCCACCATGTCCGGCTTCAGAATCTCCAGCGTCAAGAAATTAGGCCCTCTGGATGAAAACGCCGCCACCACGGGAGACGGGCGTATCCCCAATTTAGTCCCCATGAATGCAAGAGTCGCAGTCGCCTTCGGATTTGTCAACGCGTACTGCTTGATCATTTTCCCCGCCTTTTCTCCCACCGCCACAGCCGGAAGGAGGTGGGCGTCCGCCACCAGCTCCTCTCCGTTTGCCGCCGTGTTCGACACTATCATCCCTATCCCACCTGCGTCTTTCACCACCTGTCCCTTCTGAACTCTAGGATTAATACCTCGATCACAGATAACTATTTTTCCAGCTACTTTCCTATGATCCAGAGTTCCTTCTAAACACAAGGAACTAGGATCGGGACTGCTCGAATTGCTTCCAGGGTAAACCAGTGGGTACTGCTTTTCTGTCGACAGGTTTCTCCTCCCTTTATATAGGGAAACTCCTGATATAATTTTCCCAGTCCCAAGCTTAACACTAGATGGAAACTCCCTATCCATTGTGCTAGCTCCAACCGTGGTGATCCACGGCGATACATTTGTTAAACTGATAGGATCAGGCCCCCCATTTCCCGCCGAACACGAAACAAAAACCCCCCTTTCCATTGCCCCAAAGGAGGCCATGGACAAGCTATCACGATAATATGGCGACACTCCGCCGCCTAGAGAGATGGACAAGACGTTTACCCCGTCCGCCACCGCTCGATCCACGGCGGAGAGAATATCGGAGCTGAAACAGCCACCCGTCCAGCAGACTTTGTAAGCGGCAATCCTAGCACCCGGGGCCATCCCTCTGGCTGTCCCATAAGCGTACCCCAAGAGATTTGCGCCGCGAACAGGGGATCCGGCCACGGTCGCCGCCGTGTGGGTACCGTGGCCGTCTTGATCGCGCGGCGATTTGTACTCGTCCTTCTCGTTGATTTTGCCGGTGGAAGCCTCATACCCGCGGTAGAAGACTCTAGCGCCCACGACCTTTTTGTTGCAGTTGCTCTTGGTGAAGGCTCGACCTGTTTCACAAGCACCTTTCCAGTGAGCTGGAACTGGTGTCATCCCACTGTCGTTGAAGCTTTGGCTTTCCGGCCATATCCCGGTGTCGAGCACCCCGACTATCACGTCGTGATTGGCGTTGCTATCCGACCAGATATTTGTGCTTTTTTGTGGCTCTAGTCCGAGGAACAGGGGACTCCTCGTGGTATGCAGCTCGTACTTGGTCTCGGGAAATATGGCCATCACGCCATCAAGTCTCTCCAGCCTCGCTGCTTCTTCTTCACTGAGCTGTGCGGCCAGGCCATGAAAAGCAGTCTGGTAAGTGTAGATGATCCTCTCATCATCTTCGGCATCTTGTTTTTCTGGCTCAGTGACGACTGATTTGATCATTGAGGAATACCACTGGAAATGCTCGGTGAAGGTTTCTGGCATCAGAGATTTGTCCATTTGGACAATGTAAGTCTTCCTGGGTGATGGGTTTTGGGGTAAACAGAGAGCAAGATTGATGGTGAGAAGGGTTGATAGGAAGAGAAGCAGCCATTGGAGTGGAGTTCCAGACATTGGATTGGGGAAGAAAGGGAGTGAAGAAAGATGAGGAAGCTGGAAAATAAGAGTTGGCCTATTGAAATACAATCAATGAAGGGGTCGGGGGGCCTTCACCTCTGTCTTTCTGGTGCAGGAGGTAATAAATGTGGTGGTTGTTTCTTCAATGTCAGTTATTCTGATTTAGGAGAGGTGGCTGGTGGTGAGAAGTTATTGTTGCTATGGTCCTTGTGAGAGACTGATTCAATTTGTCTTTGGTGCCAGTATCTACTTATCAAATTTTACGGGAAAATGATTTTCGCACTCTTCAAATTATTAACCGTATTTTTAAAGGGAGTGCAAAAATCAACTCAATATTGATTTTCGCACTTGTCAAAGTTAACAATTTAGGATGTGCGAAAATCGCTCCCCATTTTAAAACCAAACCTGTAATTTGTTACCTTAAATTAAAAACCTCAGCCTGTATGCTCTTTAAAGTATTTTGATTTTTACAGGTTGTTCTCCATGGTACAATTGGGGGTGTTTGGGAGCTTACTTTTTAGCTTTTCATTTTCAGCTTTTTGCTTTTTTAACTTTTTGAATTATGGTCAGAATGTGTTTTGAGTATGATAGGAATGTTTGGGAGATATATGCAAAATGGATTTTGAAACAGTAGTAGTGTTTGGTAAATGAATGATGAAAATAGATTATGGGTTGATTTTTTACCAAGTTGTCCTTGGTCTTTATTATTGTGTTAAAAGATGTATGAATATTTATTTCCTCCTCTCTTTTTTTTTTTTAATTTTCATATGTGAGGGATAAGATACGAATTTCAAAGCCTGAACAAATGGTGAAATTTCATTTCTCATTCCTTCAAATTCCGCCCAAAATTGGGCTCAGTAATCACGTTCAATATTTTTTATTTATTTAAAATGGTAAAACTAGTAAATACCTAAGAATCATTAGGGTATTTTGGTAATTGGACGTAAAATGGGAAAATACAATACCTCAAAAAGGATCTCAGGAGCTCATTTTGGGTTCTTGCCTCTAAAGTGAAAATCAGTGAATGAGTTTTGTGAAAATGAGTTATAAAATTGAGGAGCCAAACACTCAAAATGCAAAAATGACAATCTGGAAATGCAATAAGTACCCAGCCAAACACCCCTATATGAGATGGGAAAATGAATTATAGGATTAACGTTTGAAGGGGTGCTAGATTACACGAATCTTTGCTCTCCATAATATGGAGCTCCGCCTTTAATTGGACTCCTCAAAGCTCGCAAGTAAACTGTGAGATTGGGTCTTAGGATTAATTGAAGTATGTGTATGCTGACATAGATATTTGAGTTATGGGTAGGAAAAAAAAAAAAAGAGGATCACGTGTATATCTTTATTGAGTTGGACTTTCGATTTTTTTCTATTGGGGGCATCTCCGGCTCTAATGAGAGTAAATGAGATTAGGTGGGGTACACCACTGTTGTTGGGTCCCTCTAGTGCCGAATTCAATGGGTTTTCATTTCTGCAGAGGTAGTGCTAGCTGTAACTGGTAGTACTTTATTTTTTTTTACGGCAATTTTTGCTGACCCCCCCTAAGGTTTTCGACAAGAATAGAAATCTCCCCTGAGGTTTCTGAAATGACACTGTCCTCCCCTATTTTACCTGACAATACCAAGGGACCCCCTCCGTTACCAGCACGTTAGAAATTGGATGGGGAAGGTGATGTCATTGTACTATACTAATTACAATACCTATACTACCCTCACCAGACTCTTCATCCCTCTTATTTATAAAATATAAAATACAAACACCACTATACTTCGTGCTCGTTTCACTTTGAGTTTTTGTCCTTATTTAAAAGGATTCACATTTGTTAATTTTTTATCAAACTTTTGTGAATTATTTATTTGTCTCGATAAGAGAAATTAAATAAGTAAAAAACTAAGACTTTTACCAAATATTTTGCGAAATTCAATATTCTAGGTAAAAGTAATAATTTTATATTCTTTTGATTCCTCTCGTTGAGACAAACTAATAATCCACAAAAACTTAACGCAAAACTAGCAATACAAAAAAAGAAAAATCAAATATGAACAAAAACCAAAAAGCCTAAAAATCCCACAAACAAGCCCGCACGAAAAAAATTCGAATATGAACAAAAACCAAAAAATCTAAAAATCCCACAAACAAAAGCCCTAATATTGACTATCTCAACCCATTTCATACATAAAACACAAAAGCCCCAAATTTTTGTCTACCTTAGTAGGATTTGACTTGAAAACCCAAAAAAAAAATTGGTTTTTGTTCATATTCAAATTTTTCCGTGCAGGCTTGTTTGTGGGATTTTTTGGTTTTTTGGTTTTTGTTCATATTTGAATTCTTTTTTATTTGCTAGTTTTGCATTAAATTTTGTGGATTATTGGTTTGTCTCAACGAGTATAAAATTATTACTTTTACCCAAAATATTGAATTTCTCAAAATATTTGGTAAAAATCTTAATTTTTTACTTTTTCAATTACTCTTATCGAGACAAACCAATAATTCACAAAAATTTGACAGAAAAATAACAAATGTGAATCCTTTTAAATAAGGACAAAAACTCAAAGTGACACGAACACAAAGTGTAGTGGTGTTTGTATTTTATATTTTATAAATGAGAGGGGTAAAGAGTTTGGTGAGGGTAATATAGGTATTGTAATAAGTATAGTACAATGACATCACCTTCCCCATCCAATTTTTAACGTGCTGGTAACGGAGGGGGGTCCCTTGGTATTGTCAGGTAAAGGAGGGGAGGGCAGTGTCATTTCAAGAACCTCATGGGAGGTTTATGTTCGTGTCAGAAACCTCAAGGGAGGTCAATGAAATTTGCCCTCTTTTTTACTTATAATTCAGGTGTCTAGTATCAACCTTGCTAGCACCACACCCACTTACACACACCCATACTAGACCAATAATTCTAGTACCACACCCACTTACACGCACAAACACACTAAGGTATCTCGGTTAACTTACGCACACACCTCAACTACTAATCATTGGAAACTAATCTCATCGTCAATTTGCGGGTCCTAAATTGATACCATTGGCATCACTATCACAACTGTCCTAAATTGGCACAATTGGTCTTCTCAAGATGTATGTACTAAAAAATCTGAGCACCGTCTGATTAATACTTTCGCAGTGGAGACCCTTTTATAGAGAGACGGTAGTGGTGGAGGAGGACCTTTACAAGTATGGCCTTGAGTTTCACATTTTACAAACTCTCCCACTGTTCCAATTGCAAAACCCAAACACAGCAAGTTGATTTATTGCCTGTGCAGCCTAATATGGAAACATCTCTGTAAGGTGCGTTCCCACCGCGAAATTTTTCAGTCCCGAGCTGTCTTTTTCTTCTTCTTCTTCTTCCGAATTCAGATCACAGATCCATCCCTTAAACCTTCTCTCTCCTCTCTCTCTCCCCTCCTCTTTCTCTCTTTTTTTTCTCTCTTCAAATCTGAGCCATCCAAAATCGCATCGGACAACTTGGATGTGCCTAGCAGGCACCATGCGGTACCCACCCGACGCTAAAAAATTCCTCCCACCGAAAACAATTTACAATCTCCCCCTACCCTACCTAACAACCAGCACCCAAATTGATTAATGCCTACCCTCTGGTGTGAGGTGTCCCTCACTGAATTTAAGATAACTATCTACTACTACCACTTTGCATGGCACTATGGATTGTATTTGCATGGTTTAATAAGAGCAACAGCACTAGCATAGGTAAAGGGAGAATTTCGGTATAGCAAAGCAAATCATAGAAAACCATGCTGCAGATAGAGAGATGATGATAGCTATGCTGCTGCATTAGTGCAAGAAAAGGGGACTATGTAAAATATAAAAGTTCTGGCCTTATTCTTTTCCTAATTTTATTTTGTTTTAACTTTATTTTTCAATCATTACCCTATATTTTTCTTCAACCATTACTTTATTTCTTCAATTATTAATTTCATTTATCTCTCCACTCAGTACCCCTCTCCCCAATTATTACCATATTTCTCTCTCCACCCACTGCCAAAACTAAAATTCCCAAAGTTACCAAACGAACAAGGCCTACATTTTTTACTAGTTATTTTATTGTTGTACTTGCTCTAATAACAACTTGTATTGAGTTGCCTTGACCCGACCACTAAACAATCCACAAGAACGCTTGGATCTTGGTTTTGTCAAAGCTTAAATGGCAATGAAAGAGGATTATATTCAAGATTCTAACACTGCAAGAAGAATGTGCCCCTATCAAGAAGTGGCCATTATAAAGCTACAAAGTAGTACTAAGAGCAAGTCCACTCGTTATAGTGTGGTAGGTTTTTTTAACGAAATTTACGGCCAACAACGAGCTAAAATTGCTACCAAACAATGAAATGACAAATTAATCCATGGATTTATGGGAGTCATTTTTAGTATTATTAATTTTGACTTTGTCAAATTCGTCACATCACCCAAGCCAACCAGTGTTCATCAACAACTAATTTTAATTCAATGATCTGCATTGATGATTGTGTCAAATAACACCAAATTATTCAAACAAAGTTGTCTCTTCATTTTTTTTAGGAGTACTTTTTCAACACTGTTACAAATCGAAGCTTTGTTATTGTTAGCTAGGGAAAGCTTAGTCAATTTTGTCGAAACCTTCATTGGAAGTCCTCCATCTACTTCCGGAGCTGCCTATGTCCAAAATTGTGTGCTGCTGTGCTATATGCTACCCAACCCATGATCAATTAGGGTTTGGTAAACATCCTCTTAATTCCTAGGATGTGGATACTGGTCAGTGGCCCCGTAGCAGTAATGGTGCTCTCTCTCTCTCTCTCTCTCTCTCTCTCTCTCTCTCTCATCGTAGTGGTTCCATCCCCATATAAAGCATCAGGACATTAATTAGTATAGTAGCATTCAAAGCTAAGGTACTAGGCACCTAGTTTGCCCTAATATCATCCCAACCCAACGCAATGGCTATCACACTCTTCTTTATTTAATTTGAGCCCGCAACCTCACAACAGTTATGCTACGCAATCACTAGACCAACTGCCCTGTCCTGGTTGCTTGGTGCGTTCTTTAAAGAGTGCAAAAGGACCTCGTCGAGCATTTCCATTTTTTAGTCATTTTTCCCGAACTTTTTTTTTTGTGTTTTGAATAGCTCGTTATAGTAATATTTTGTCAAAGTAAAATCTGCTCCAATAGAACGAAATTTTTACCTTAATTCAACACAACTCTAAAATCACTTGAATCATTTCGTAGGAACTCAAATGAAAAGGTAACAACACATAAATATGATAAGGAAGCTGTTAATGCCACGGCTCCAATTGTTGGAGCCACGACTATTTTACCTGAAATGGCTTATATGCCCTTTGGAGGATTCGTGTAGCCTTGTACCTGAAATGACTTATCTTCTTTTCATTTGTTCCTTTCCTCTTTCTAACCAGACCTAGCCTAGACCATCCTCTCGCTCTCTCTCTTCCAAACAACCACCATCTCTTTCCTCCCGTTTAATTTCTCTATCTTATACTACATCATTTATGAAGCAAGGAGCTGCAGTTCGTGAAGGAAGAGATCCCGTGCGAGTCATGGGACAATCACTGACGAATAGATATCCAAGCGCAGAGAACTGTAGTCTTGGATCGAGAAGGATCGTTTCCGAGATGAAGTCGATCGACAGTGCGGTATTTGGGTGTAAAGCATCTCTCTCTCTCTCCAACACGAATTCAAGTTTTCCACAGAGCTTGCCAAGTTCTTAATTTGAGATTAAGAGATAGGTTCGTCCAGATTCAAAAATAAATTGCAGACGAGGAGTTCTATTTGAGATTTGAGATTTTAGAAGACCCATATATTTTAACTACTTATATAATTATATAAAAAAGAGAGACCCATTCTAACTAGTATTAATTAGGTGTCGCCATTGAGAGATTGGTTTTTGAGAACTGAAAGTATTTGATTTCATCTTCTCATCGGAGAGAGAGCCAGTTAAAGATAGTGGGTAATGATCTATGCGTAGAGAGGAGAGAGAGGTTGGAAACTTGGAGTAGTGAGAGGGGTTTCAGGCAAAGCTGTGACTAGCGTGAATTTTAATTTCATTTCACGAGGTAGAATGTCTGAACGTTTTCTAAGGGGCAAATATGCCATTTCAAATTATTAGCTGTGGCTCCAACAACTTGAGCCGTGGCATTAACAGTTTCCATATGATAACTGCATTTCTTCTGTCGTTTTTTACTTGGAAAATGAACGACCATTGAATATTACTTGTTTTCCTAACTTATACCAAATGATGGGGTTTTTTTTGGGAATTACCAAACTATGGTTTTGACTTGCTTAATGGCTTAACATTGAAGATGCTCTTAAGAATGTGACCGTTGTCCCTTGTTGAAGATCCAATATGATACTGTGGCGCCATTCACACTAGCAATTCATCACAATACGCTAGCCAGTGGCAACTCCAGGAATAGTATTAGTTCATGGGGTCGGAAATTTTATCAAGTTTGACTCACATTCAGCCAATGTCTAACATTGTTAATTATTGGCCAATTCAATCTCAAAGTTTTTCAACAAATCGCACTTTAAGTTATCTCAAACAATTTTAAGGCGGTGCAATTTTCTTGCTTATTTTTTGAAGAAAAAAAACTGTGTATTGTCCCTTCCTAAAGCCTCACATTCGAAACCTCTCACATGTGATATCAACGGGTTAGATCCTCCGGGCATTGTCCTGGCTTTAATCGGGCTTAGGTTTGAAACGTTAGGCCTCATGTTCGAAACTTCACAAGCACTATCAACTCTTATGGGTTTGGTCATACAGGGTATTATTTTGGCTTTAAGTGGACCCCGTCTAGTGGACGATGGGATTGGGTCCTTAATGGGTTCATATACTGGCCAACCGATTCTATAGCATACTAGTAGTAGCGTATTAATTTTTCGCCATGGGGTCGGCCGACCCCACTAGCTTAGCTATGGCGTCGCCAATGACGCTAGCGTAAATCCGTTGCTCATACTGATAAGAGGAGAGGGAGAGCATCAACGGATAAGTGGAGAGGGAGAGAGAGAGCTGCTGCTCATAAGTCGGATGATGCTAAAGACGGTTTGTGGAAGACATTGGCTTTACCTTAGAATTCTGCTGTTGAAGGTTTTGACCTTGGCCTTGGCCATATGTTTGAGCTCTCTCACATTTTGCATTCCTCTATTAAGCATGTTGTGCCTGTGGAACAAAATTAAATGACGATTTGCTTTCCCAAAAATTTCCAACAAACACGCAAAACGCCGTTAAGGCCAAACCCTTACATACAAAAATGAAACAGCATTGGGATGAAACTTCTACACGAATAGATCGCTAAACAAAAAAAAATGGGTTGCCAACAAAGAAGTCCCAAGGTCACCATGAATCATGATAAGTACTCCCGTTGAAATCAAAGCAAAGACTCGTAAAAAAGAACCACAATTCGTAGTATATATTTGGTATAAAATGATGAAAACACTGAAAAGTGGTGTATAATCTACAACAATTAGAAGAAACCTCTTAGACGGACAGCGCCTACATGTTGGCATCCACTGCATAATATTAGGTATTAAATCAAAACAACACTGAAGAATGGTGGATTTGATCTTACGACAATTAGCAGAAACCTTTCAGATTGACAGCACCTTCATGTTGGCATCTACTGCGTGCAACCTTAAAGAAAACCTTCAACTCCTCGTCCTGATTGCACTTCCCGATAAATTGTCATAGCTTCTTCCATAACTTTGGCTTGAGCTAGTAGTTGAGCTCTCTTCTTTCCAGAAGGATGAGTAGAAAGGTAATCTCTCAATGCCGATTCCCCTGTGACCTTAGCCAACTTCTCATAAACTTTGGGCGCCACTCGAGGGTCATACCCAGCTGAAGCAACCAACAGTAGCCCAATGTAATCTGCCTCAATTTCCATCCTAGCCAAACATAATGAACAAAGTTGACAAGGTTGGCATCAGTGGTATGGTCAAAACAAGTAGTTCCACGTTGGGCATTTGTGTTATGGTTGGCAATTCAAAATAAGCTGAATGCTAAAGACAGATTGGTTAGATGGGGAATGTAGGTGGATGAAAAGTGTGTGTTGTGCAATATTGATAGAGAGACCCACCACTACCTCTTCTTCCAGTGTTCTTACTCTTACTCTATAATCTGGCAACATATTTTGGGGAGAAGTTATGTATCAGGTATTCCTAATACTCTTAGGAGTTTGGTTCTGCATAGCATGCTAGCTGCTATCTATGGCATTTGGATAGAAAGAAATGTTAGGGTGTTTCAAGTTCTATCTAAACAGGTAGACATTGTTTCCCTTAACATTGTAAACTCTATTGGAGATTTTTTGTGTTCAAGACGAAGAGTCAAGTCTTCAACGGTGAATAGCTATGTTGCTCGGACTCGGGTACGAGAATTGGATGCGGGTGTGTGAATCTAGGTGTCGGACACCTCAAGTTGAAAAATACAGGATACGTGGATATGGATCCAGATTTGGAAACGGTTACGAGGATACGATATACTATTAGTTTATATATATTTCATAAGTTTGTAACAGCTCAATAAATAGAAACTGACAATTCAATTAGAGAAATGGAGTTGTGTCTTAATTAACCCAAATTACATCCAATTCATAGTTCAAACATAATACTTTTACTTCTTTTTTTATCGGCAACATAATACTCTCATTTTAATTTCTTTAGTTGAGAATACGAAAAGCCTTTACTTTATATACATACAACAACATAACAACATAACATAACCCATCTAGTCCCCAATCATTGGGGGTATGGGCGGGGGATTATTGGAGACAGACCTAACCTTTGGCAATACATGCACAAAATGGTTGCTCTCAGAATACCACTGAAACAGTGGTCCCCCTAACCCTCCAAGAACCGAGGAGCTACAGGGACGTTTTGTTGTAGAACCATGCCCCTAAATCAAAGCCAAATGACATCAGAGAGGGCAGGCCTAGAGACCCAAATCAATTTATGTGCACATTACCATGCTTCATTCATTGATAGTCCAGAGCACATTACTTTTATATATATTGAATAGAGCAAAGGTAGCATTTACTCTAATTAAAAGTTGTGAACTAAACACGTAGCATTGTAGATGTAGCAAATAAAACCCTTTAATACAATCAATACACAGACTTTTCATATTAATCGCGCTCAACCGTTTAATACAAATCAATACACAAACTTTTCATATTCATCGCGCTCTCTCTCTCTCTCTCTCTCTCTCTCTCTTCATCACTATTTCTCTCTCTCTTCGTCGTCGGTTTGCCTTCCTCCTGTGGCTTTCAATTTTCAAACTCAACCCTAAATAGCCCAACTTCAATTTAGGGTTAGAACCAGCAGCCCCCTCTGTTTGTCTTCCACGATGAGACTACTTTGTCTTTCACGAGAAAGAGTTCACAGTCTGGCGAACAGCAAACTCCATCTCCGATCTGCCAACTATTTCTTCTCAAAACCCAAGTAATCTTCCATTCTCTTCTCTCCTCCTCCTCTCTTCATCTTCTTTTTCTTTCTTCTGAGATTTGGAACTGCAAAGTAACGTATCCGGATTTAGCCCACCGTACCCCTTACAAATCTAGCACCCGTACCCGTGTCGGGTCGGGTCGACACGAGTACTCCACCAAAAATGCCGAGTCCTCGTAACATAGGTGAATAAGGTGTTGGAGGCTTCCTGGTAGTGTTTTTTCAAGTAAATGGTGGTTATACTGTGGAATGTGGATAGTATGTAGTTCTTGTTAGTTTCTTCTCGCACCCAGTAATGGGATTTGTTTTTTGTAGAGGCAATTTGTTTCATACTAGGGATGCCCCTTTTAGATTTGTAATCGTTCAAGCATTTTCAATGAAATGTGCTTATCCAAAAAAAAAAGTTAACAAGGTAATTAAGCAAGCATTTGGACAACAGTATACAATCACTTGGCTCAACAAATAGAGGGCTTGCAAACCAATACTAAATCTGGATGACAATGCTTATAACAGTGTTTTCAAATTAGGATACATACCAAGTATTGTTTTTTCAATTATATAGATCGTATCAGGATATGATCACGTATCTTGAGATACGTTTGTTGGAAGAGTGGGAGTTTCTATTGTTTAGTTGGACAAGATTTTTGTAAGGACAAGAGTGAGGAATGATAGTACTTGTATTACACTTGAACTCAAACTTTTTTGGCTTGGTATAAAATGGTTAGAACTCATCCCTATTTATACTACTACTCCATGGAAGACTCTAGTTAAAAGATATTTTCAAAGAAGATAAATTTTCAGGTAATTTTAGAATTACACGTGACTAATTCTAAAAAAAAAAAAAATCTAGATATTTCACAGGGATATTCTAGAGCTTCTAGAGCTAGATATTTTAGAGTTCCTAAAAACTACTCCCTTCGTCCCAATTTAAGTGTCCTCTACGGAAAATTGTGTTTTTTAAAAAGTCAAAAATTTTGCTCTAAACTTCCAAAATTAACCTTAAAAAATGTGAAATTGATTATATGTATTGAAATCACTTACAGTATATCTTTTAATATGTATCTCCAAAAATATGCAATATGAATCTTGTTTGATAGATTTCAATTAGTTTTATTATACAAAATTTTTAAAATCATGAAAAACATAATAAATTAAAAGATATAGTCTAAAAATGAAACAAATAAGAAAAGCTGTCAAATCAATTAGGAAGGAAATGTTACTTTTTAGGGATAAATCATAGGATATGCGGTTGTAAAGGATACAGGGTGAGATACGTATCATTTGGAGACGATACAAATTGTAGGATACGTATCACGTAGGTTTTTAACAACTATGGTTCATATACAGAAAAGCAGATTCTTCAAGTTCCCATGACAATGAAGTAGAGAGCAATACGTCACCCGGGTACTAGCGAGTACACAAATAAAGTTCACCAAACATTTGTAAATCTATATTTTACTATAGGTGCTTCAACCTGAATCCAAATCTTTTGAAGGAAACAAATAGTTTAGGAACTCTTAAAGATAATCTCAATAGTTTAGGAACTCTTAAAGATAATCTCAAGGAACATTGCACAACCTTTCTTTGTCACTTCAACGCTTCACGCTCATGGAGGGAGAGCGCAAAAAACAAGGGTTTCTAATTGGTCGGACAACCCAAGCCATTGCAATTTGCATACGCAAAACAACAAAGGTAGCCATGGAAAATCCATGACTGAGGTTCCTAAATATGTCACTTTACAGTTACCACTCCAGCGACCTAGTATCCCTGAATGTTGTGTCCTTACTGCCGTTTGCTTCTCCTTTGTACAACAAAAATATTCTCGTGCTACTCAAGTTGTCAGATGGGAATGATAATTCGAAGAGCAACAAATGGACTAATATGAGCATCCCAGAACTAAGCAGCTGTCAACTCGAGATGTATACCCGTATTTCCTAGGACACACAATGTCTCTTTTGTCATTTACTATGTTGGAGCACTGATGAAGAGAATTGCTAAAGGCAACATTAGGGTCTGTCTGTCCTTAAGCCTTCAATCCCTAGTAATTGTGTACTGATAGTGTGGCTTCACATAAGTAGGAAAATCCTGTTTGTGCCTTGACAAACTGCCAACCATTTTGTGCTCTGACATTTTACAAGGGTCAACATATCACCATAACACCGAACTTACAATCTGCCACATGTTTCACAAATACATTACTATCACATAAGCAGGTACCACAGGCAGTTAATTGCCTGCAATCTTTAGGTTCTTTAAGTGCTCTGTATAGAGATGCCAGGATCTCAAGCGATAAAATAGAAAGTAGTTCTATTGGAATCAAGTTCCAGTCTTTGCTTGACTCTCAACTTTATAGTCAAATTTCAGTCTTTGATTGATTCTCAACTCCAAGGATGCAACAGCAAGAGCAACTACTTAACGAAATTTAGCAAAATATGTTTTCTCTGAACAAACAGTTAAAGAACCTCAGCTAGTATCTGACTATCTGTTACTGTTAGTAATAGCGCAGAAACCTATAACTTGTAAGATGAGTAAAAAAACACTCGTTGAAAGAATTAACAAAAGACAGCACAAAGTTGATGAAGAATGAAGAACACAATGGAGCTACTTGCAGTGCACCACATATGCTTTGCCCTAAAACCACCACTCTCAGATAGTGTAGTTAATTTTGTGTGTTATAGGACAAAAAGTGCAAACACTAGGACCCACTTTTGTGAGTTTATGACCAAAAAGTATGTTAATTTGGTGAATAGAGAGTTCTCCTATACTGTTGGTATCAACTAACCCGTGTTTAAGTGTACAACTTTTTTATAGAAAGATGCATACGTGCCTATGTATCTACAAGCTCCCTTCCTCCCTCTCCTTAAGAAAGCTATTGGAGATGGACTAATCAGTGTCTGTTCTTAATGCAGCAAAGATTTCTATATTAATGGAGAATAATTAATTTACTATATAAAGAAGGGAACTGCATGATCAAACAAGAATGATCCAAGTAAAACTCAGAAAAAGGAAAATTCACCTTCGCGAAAAAGGAAGTCTTAGGAAAAGCGTCGACATTGTGTTGACAAGATCGGGCATAACAAACTGATAAAGAATCAACTGCAATATCGCAAACCACAGATTTTTCGTCATACCCTCAGCCGAATGCCGCGCCACTGCATGCCCAACCTATAAAATTATGGCAATGAGCAAAATCAAACAAACAGCAAAACAGAGTAAAACCACATTGCATAAAGAAGTGATCTTTAATGTTAGGTTTTACGAATTTCATTGAGGGTATATATGAGATTTTCTAAATACGCAAACCCTTGTTCATAAAGCTGCAAACGAACCAAGCTGCTCACGAGCAACTTGCGGCTCTACTCATTAAGGTTCGGCTCAGCTCAACTCGTTTAGTAATCGAGCCGAGCTCAACACTCAAAAGCTCAGCTCAGCTCACGAAAGCTCAGCTCATGAATTGAATTAACTTCGCTCAGCTTGTTTACGAACGAGAAGCTCGAGCTCAAGTTTTGTGCTTGAACACTAACAAAGCTCGGCTCGGCTCGTTTGCGCACCAACTAGTTGTTCATACAAATATACCTCATGCCCAATAATGGTAGCAATCTCAGGATCAGTTCTGAAATGCTCCAACAACCCGGTGAACACAACAATCTTCCCACCGGGCAAACAAAACGCATTCACAACGGGCTCGTTCACCACCAAAACCTCCCAATTCAACCCTTCCAAATGTGAAACGGCCGAGCGGGACCCGCTCTCCTTCCCCCTCTTCCTGCTCTCCTCAACCCACTTATCATCAAGAATCTCATCCTCCCTGCTCCACTTCCCCACCTCACCACCACCACTCTCACTCAACGCCATTATAGTCTCCTCCTTCCCACTTAGGGTTTCTCCGCCGCTCTCTGCCGCCGCATACCCTAAATCGCTCCACACCTTCTCCTCCTGCCTCAACCCCCTCTTCAACGCCTCGATCACGTCCTTCGCGATCAGCCGGACCCGAACGCTGTCCGGGTGGATAGCGGGCAGGATTTTCCCCTTAAAAGACGCCTTCATCTGCTGGAACTGGGACTCTCCCAGCTGTCTCTCTAGGGTTTTGGATAAGAGAATGAAGTGCTTTCGCTTCGTGTACGGCACCGTTTCGAGGTTACCGAAGTAGACGGTGACGAACGCCCCCGAGGATACCAGGACCACGATTAGGACGGTTCTAGGGTTTTGGAACCAGCGGCGGGGCCCGCGCGGGCGGAAATGCTGGACCTGGTTTCGATCGATGTAGTAGGAGGAGAAATGTCGTTTGGAGGTTACGAGGAAGGGATTGTAAATGGGTATTTGTTGTTTAGGGACGAAATGAGGAGAAGCTAGGGTTTTGGAAATGGGTATTGGGGTTTTAGGTAGAGTTCTTGAGGAAAAGGTTCGGATTGAATTGATGGCGAATTTGGAGCGCCTGAACCAGCTCATGATGTGGGTGAAATTTATCACACTAATGAATCAGAGTTCGGTGAATCTATGAGGGATAGATAATCAATCGTGGAATAGGCGGCGGACGGCCGACGGAGTCGGCGTTGGTTGAATCTGGATTGGTGGAGGTGGGTCTGGAATTTTGGAAAAGGAGAGAGAAGTGGAGAGCGCGGGGGAACTGGGAACAGGCCACATCGTGGATTACAGTGTGATCCAGTTTATCCCTTTAATAAGTACTAGCATTTATTTATAATTTTAAATTTTAAAAATAATAAATTTATTAAAATCAAAAAATATGCAATATGAATCTTATTTTATTAGATCTATCACATTCTGTAAAAAAAATTAAACAATTATATTCTTAAATCTATTATTTTTAAGCTTGAAAATAGATCTTTTTTTTAAAATATTTGTTTGAGAAAGTGGAACGGGGCCAAATAACTTAAAAAATGAAACAAGAAAATATTGAATTCTTGGGAAAATTTTCTTTAGAATACAAAAAATGTTGATGTTGAACCTAATGCTCTGGCAGTCTGGCTGGAAAATGAGGGAAGGAAGGGAAAGTTCGGGAAAAAAAAATTCATTTTCTTGTTTGGTTTGAGAAGAAAGAAAATAGGAAAAGCGAAACAAAATACTGCAATTAGTAATTTTCTCATATTTTCCTCTTTAATTATTTTCTCTTTTATCCCTTCTTTTTCACAACTTCCATACAGAGCATAAGCTTTGGAAATAATGTGATAAATGTATTAAGGGATAAACCAGGGAGAGTGGTAAAAAGAGAAGTAAACGTTTTGTAAGGAGAAATTCCAATCATTCTATCACCACAAATACTTGCACAAATATTTATACAGCCTCACTCACATTTACATTGGGCACACACATACTATACTTCTAATGTGTGTGAGACCCATCAAAAGATGTGAGTATGTGTCTAAAGTGTTTGTGTTTGTGGTTTATATACTCGTAATAAAGTCGGAAGAAATTCTACAAGGCAAGGGGCACTTTTGAATTAAACGTCTTGTAAGGAGAAATGCTACAAGGAAGTGGTAATTTTTGGAGTAAATACTCCCCCCCCCCTCATAAAAGTCAAATTCTGGGGGTTTTTTTTTTTTTTTGATCCGCAGTTTTTGTTATTCTAATGAACTTTTTATAAATTTTGGTCAATTGAAAGTTTTTTGGTTTCTCTAGTCGAGACAAAAGTATTAACGTAAAATTTGACCCAAATCTTGTAAAATTAAGAGAAAACAACTAGAAAGGCAGTGCCAAAAAACTCCTGAAAAAATTAGGCCAAAATCACATTGTGGGAGACTTGGTGAGCAGCATAATTCCCGGTGCTTACTTCCGTCCAACGAAATCCAAGTGTAAGATAGACCACAACTTCTAAATTGGCCCTAAACAGGAACAATTACAGGAAGTCTTTTTATTGCTAAATTTAGGAGGTACACTGAAAGGGTTGATTTTCTGGTAAAAGCTAATCAGCAGATTAGATAACACAAATGGAAACTGTTTACCCAAGAAAACAGCATATAAAACCATATAGTCCCTCGATAAATTCGAATGCAATACATTTACCCAATAAATAAGAGTGCATTCTCCTCTCTGATGGTTTCCTCATTTGCAAAACTTTAGTTGGAGGGGCAAAGGGAAAACCCCGCCAAAAAATAAAAAAAAGGATAAACACATATGGGCTACATTCCAGTATTCAGCTTTTCAATTGTAGGACAAATTGGCTTAGGAATTACTACATCTCCAATTTATTTGATATCACAAAAACTCTTCGCGGCAACAGGTGACCAAATGCTGCTTCAGTTAGCTGAATGTTTTGTGAAAATCTAAGCTGCTCACCATTTGTTGTTGCTGCGACCCCTCCCGCCACCGGAGCCTCTGGAAAACCCACCGCTTCTTCGATCAGAGAAACCACCTCCTCTTCCTCCTGAAAACCTCCCACCCCCGCTGCCACGCCCACCATTGCTAAATCTTCCTACTCTTGCTTCTTTCTCTTGCAATTGAGGCAACTCTTTCACCACCTCTAAACTCACACCACCTGCCTTTTCCTGGCCTGTTTGCAGAACACAACACAGACAAAAACCAGAAGCAAATAGACATCGAGTCACATGAATCCATGAAAAGTACATTACAACCCCTGGTTTTAGACATCTAACTACGCAAGCAAAAAAAAATGGAGATAACACATCGAAAAAATAATATAATATTTTCAGAACATAGTAGAGCAGAAAAAACAGTGGAGAAATAATTGGAAAATATTTCTGGGACATAAATGTTTCTCCATTACATAGTAGTTGCATATGTCCATATGGAACCAAATGTTTTCGAAATAGATGCTAAACTGCACCGCTTTTGCTGCCAAAAAGATTTGTATGAAGTTTAATCCCATTTAAAATAGTTTCATAATCAAACAAAACTTACCAGCAAGAAATGTGTCCAACTCTTCAGTAGGCACATCAAATACTGCCCCCTTTCCATCAGCTGTTAGAGAGAAACCCTTCACGAGCTCCACTTTCTCCTCAGGTAAAAACCTCCTCAAGACAGCATAAGCAAACCTGAAATGTCACAACGTTAGGAGAAGAATTATTAGGCGTGCCTGAGGAAACCTGTACCGTCCATGAAATGCATTGTACAAAATATCCATATCAGACACCCTAGAGTGGGTACCAAAACAAAAGTCAAGGCCAGCATAGTTGTTTGTTCTATGTTCAAAAAAAATAAGCATAGTCGTTTGTTCTTTCTCGTCTTAGATTATATATATAAACCAACAAAGCAGAAACACAATATGCGGAATAAAGATATTGAGTTGATAAAGGACTAACGATGGTGTGTATATGGGTCTTCCAGCCTCAAGATGTACAGTGACATGGTTCTCCATGGAAGTAAGGAGTGATCTACTCTTGATCTCTGTATAACCCTACACCATACAACGTTTAAGCCCGATCAACCCCAAAAAATTCCAGTATATAATCATAACAAGATTTAAAAACAGAAAAATAATAACCAGAGTAACTCACAGCAGTCCAGGCAAGTGCTTTTGCAAGCAGTTCTACCGGTGATAGACCAGAAGCATTTATTAGCTCCTCAGCAGCAGATTTGAAGATGGGAATGACACTACAGTTTGTAGGGCAAATAAATCAATAAATGAGGTAACAGCAAATAGTATTCCCAACAGACAGAACTACACAGCTGCATTGTTAGTATGTTAACTTACCCATCAGTTACTTGGGTGATCGTTTCTGCTGCTTCTGTTCCAGCAGCCTTGGCAATATCAGCTGGCTGAGGAGCAGATATGTGCTCAAACTTAACACCAGATTCTCTTTCTATCTTGGCAAAATTTGAACGTCTTGGGTCATAAAGCATCACCGCAACCCCAGTATTTCCTGGAAAAGAATAGCTCTTAAGTAATTCAGAGAAGACAAACCATTCTAAACAAGTAAACACCATAATTATATTAAAATTGCTAATAACCATAAAAAAGAGCCAAGATTTAGTAATTTTACCGGCTCTACCCGTCCGTCCAGATCGATGAATATATGCTTCTACATCACGTGGAGGCTCGCACTAAAGATACAGCTACTATCAGTATCTTAAGAAGACACATATCTTGAAACCAGACCTGTATCTCTATTAACTTGTAAACAAACCTGGATGATTAACTGAACATCGTTGATGTCCAACCCCCTTGCTGCCACATTTGTTGCCACTAATGTCATGAACTTTCCTGATCTGAAGCCAGAAAGAGTAACCTGGGACCATCAGATCACAATTTTAGAACAGAACAAGGACAATAGCTAAAACAGAACGGGTCGAGATACTTGTCAACAGAAACCAACTACGTTGATCCAGTTTCACATTAATATATACCCCAAGCACTATAAAGAACTTCAATCTCATCATAATGAAACTTCTGCTAAATCAGTATCCATGTATCCTTGAAAATCTCCACCCACAGAAGTAATTATGATTTTGATTATGCTAAACCCTAGCTCAAAACATTACACTCAAGGTGGGAAAACTGTTACAAGGACAACCTAAGAAGAAAGCAGTGCAGTAAGTTTATATAATAAAAGAAAGCACCTAGAAGACCGGGTTTAGTCAACACATCTAACCTAGGAGTGACAGACGACCACACTCGCAGCCTAAAGTGCAGGTATTCAAACCGTAGCCCAACAGGCGAATCCCGCAATAGCTTAGCTAAGATCGGCTAGGGTGGTCAGATTGCGGGCGGAGGAATTTAGGAACCGCATAGCCCGAACCAGTACTCTCTCTCTCTCTCTCTGGAGGCTAACCCGGCAAAACCAACAGTCTCCGACCAAGTGAACCAAGACCCACAACAGGAGGTTTCGAAAGGCTCATCAGTCAGCATCGATTAGATTTTCTCTAAACCCATACAGCTCGGTCAGTTCACGGGTCAGGCCCAAACCCAACCTGGACCAACGCATGCACACCCTGGCCGGACTCATCACAGAAGTAGGCATATTCTGAAAACTATCAGGGCATTCCAACGAAAAAGCTCAAACGATTGCAAAGTGCATAATACTAGGCCAAGTGCCTACCAACAAAATGGGCCAGGAGGGGAAAAAACCCTAAATTAAAGTGAATTGCTCGACATACCTCCCTCTGAGCTTGTTGTATGTCCCCATGTAAAGGACGTGCTCCAGGCAAAATGTCAGCAAGTTCAGAAGCACAATCCTTCGTCTCGGTGAAAATGATAGTACGACCACCACTGAATCAACCACACCAGAGAGCAAAAGATCAAGACGATTAATCACAACTTAAGAGGGAACGCCTAATTATCATAAACAGAAAATCACTGGGCACCATATGTAACCCACCTGCTATAGCAGCGAATAATATCAGGAATAAGTTGAGATCTCGCAGAACTTGAGCAGGGAATAGTTATATGCCTCACATTGGTACTAGCCTTCATCTTTTCATTACCAACAAGATCAACAGTTTTTTTATTGGGTTTGAGAAACCTAGCAGCAATCTGGAAACACAGCTTTCAGTCAGATAAGAGGAAGGAAAAGGAAAGGAACAGTTTTGAAATCAGAAATAATTGGACTGGGAGAGAGAACAGCACATTTAGCACAACTTTGAACTCTGAATGCCCACAAGAAAATTTTGAGAAATATTAAGAAAGAAACGAACATTCTTAACCCAGGTTGGTAAAGTGGCACTGAATAGAAGTGTCTGAACTTTGGTCACGTCCTCCACCTTACCTACAAAATTTGACAAGTGAGCTGTTATAAATACTCCACTAGTGGAACCTATGGTGGCTTCAAGACATATACCACACTATCAACCTATTATCAACGCAAGGAACTTGTGTACGATGAACTACATACCTAGAATAAGCTCAACATCTTCAACAAAACCCATCCTTAGCATTTCATCAGCTTCATCGAGCACACGGAACTTCAGTGAGCTCAGATCAATATTTCCCCTCTCTATGTGATCCTACAACAATATTTTCATGGAAGCTGATGGTCATACCAACCAATTCAAGAAAAATAGTATCATCACAGGCAACGAATTTTTAAATTCTTGTGGCAAACATAAGGCTTGGTTTGGTTTGGTTTGGTTTGTGGCAAACATAACACAACCAAGGCATATAATTAACCATTCAAAGAGGGTACCTTAATTCGGCCAGGTGTCCCCACAACTATATCAACCCCTCTTTTCAGTTTAATCTGTTGACTTTGGTAAGGAGCTCCGCCATATAAACAACATGAGGTCAATCCCAAGGCCCCACCATAAACTTCAAAGTCCGCAGACACCTGTATAAAAACAAATGAAAACAATAAATTAAACAACAGGAAACTGGGGGGAGAGAGAGAGAGAGAGAGAGAGAGAGAGGGTATATAACACTAGGGTTGTTGTCTAATACCTGTTTGGCCAATTCCCTTGTAGGTAAAAGCACAAGAACACTTGGTGCCTTCCCATATCCAGTTTTTCTTGCTGCTTTTGTAGGCCCATTTGTTAAAGATTCCAATAATGGCAACACAAAGGCTAGTGTTTTACCCTGTATGGTGCAACATAGGAGTCTAAATTCAGTCAACAAGAAATGAAACTGGCAACCAACGCACAGAACTGTAAAGCAAATGAAAGATAAACAAATAAACTTCTTAAACCAAGGCGAGTTCAACAGCAAAATCAAATACAATGAATAAGTTTGATGTCGATAGAGCTAAAATTTGGTAAAGAGCATTATTAGAATGAACACCAGCAAAATAGTACACGAGCTTCTGTCTTTTTTTCCAATAAGTAAGACTAGCCCCTTTTTGGTAAAAGGTAATTACCACAAATCAGAACAAAACAATGACAAAAGCAAGTGCAGACCCTGGCAGTCCAGCAAACCAGAAAAAAAACAAAAAAAACACTACAGGACTACAAGACCTCAACGCTCAACCACTTCATACCAAACAAACAGAAAAAAAGAAGAGAAACTGACACTAGTTATGTCTACAGCTCCTATAGCCATGCCGCAAGCTTCACCAAGATCCTTATTCCCAGCTAAGGGGACAAACCGTCTCAAATAGACCAGACATAACTTAAGCACAAATTATCTCAATCAACCGTATAACCCCATGAGAAATTCTTAATTTTTTTACGCCTCGTATATTATAGATAGCTAAGACTAGCCTTTTGGTCTTCTCAATAACCTACAACAGAAGCTCCCAAGACATACTTCTACCACAGAACATCTGATCATGTCACGAATAAGTTACTTAATAAATATTGACAGTGCAAGACCACATTTCCATTCATTCTACAGTACAAAATAACAGGACTGACCAAAAGCATCTATACAAAAGCGTTACTATCAGTTTGGAAGTCAACTTCGCACCAACACTGAAGCCTGTGATCGCATAGGTACGAAAAAGATTGTTAAATGCCTCAAGTTCTACTTAACTAAAGCCTCTGTGCTTGCATCGGCAAACAATGATTGACTGATTGTTAAGTGCCTCAAGAGCAAAGATTACAGTCACTATGTTTTACAGTCACTAGGAACAAGATTGATAAAAGTATCATCTTTGGTACATCAAGCAACCGAAAACCCAATGAGATCAACATCAGAAAGCACCCATGATTGTACCATGAGACTTCTCAATTACTAACGCTAAGGTTTTGACTAGTTAGCAGACATCATTGTTAGGGGTCTGACATTGTCATTGTGAAGCCTAAATCGGTTAACATGCCAGATTCTTCAAGGATGAACTAAATCTTATATCGTGTAGAGTTTTTTGACTATAGATAAAGGCATGAAGCTATCTCATGCCAAGCCAAGACACTACTTGCTGGTGCAAGTATCTAGTCCAAATATCTAGTGCATACAAGTTAGGTCTACTTCCAACCCAGAAACGATGGCGTATTTCAATTCCCAAATAAGCATTTCCTAAACTAAGTTTGAAACACCCCAGAACCTTACATAGCTGACACAAAGAAACTAACTGAGCTCAAACGAATAAAGAAAAGATATATTTTCATCTCAATACCAACCACTTCAAAACAGTACCCCAATAATAAGTTGCAAATTTCTCAGTGGCATATGTATAAGAGCATCTCTAGCCCGTGCCCAATTTTTTATTCTGACTCAGAATCAAAACCTGGGTACAACCCCTAAAACCGACTCCAGTCCTTGACTCAATCTTGTAGGGCTTCACTCAAATTTTTACACAAATCTTACAAGGTCATTTCCTTCCGCTCAAATTTACAACTACACCATTAATGCAAATCTTTAAAACCGACCCAAGTCCTTGACTCAATCTTATACGGCTTGAATCAAATTTTTACACAAATCTTACAAGGTCATTTCCTTCTTCTCAAATTTAACATTAACGAACCATCTACTCACATTTATGCTTAAATTTTAGATTTGCCCATCAAAGTGTTTCATATCAGTGTTTCATATCAAAATCTTGACAAGTAAAATTACCCTAATCTCGAAACCTACAAAATAATGACAATTCAAGCCTTATTAAAGCTAATTATCAACACGCGCAATATGTACCTGACCGGTGCGTGCCCGGCCCACGATGTCCGACCCGTCCAGGACGATATCAAAAGTCATAGCTTGTATAGGGAACAACGCTTCAATCCCCTTCGACTTCAACAGCTCCCGCAGCGGCGCCGAAATCCTAAACTTCGACACCGAATTCGGATTCTCCATTTCCTCCCCCTCCTCCACGTCATCGACAGCCTCCACCAGCTTCACCTTCTTCTTCTTACTCGAATTCACTGGCTCGATCAATTCCGAGCTCGCTTCGCTCCTCTCCCCCTCCTCGTTGTCAATATCGGCCGCCTTCCGCTTCTTATCTTTCTTCTTGCTGTTCAAGTCGAATTCTTCCGAATCGGAATCGGAGGCCTTCGACTTCTTCGCTTTCTTCTCCTTCTTGGCCTTCTTAACGGTCGAGGAGTCGAGTTCTAGGGTTTCGACGTTCGCGTCGGCCTTCATCTTCTTCTTCTTGACTTTGGGGGACTGGGAGGATACAGGTTCGGAGAGAGCGAGAGAAGGCATGACTATGTTGGTATGTGTGTGTATGTGGAGAGAGAAAGGATGTCAAGGAGGGAGAGGGAGGGAGGCTCCTGCTACAAAGGATGTCTGCTGTGAATTGCGGTAGCAAGGAGCGAAAGAGGAAGAGAAAGGGTTTAGGGTTTGAGTTTTATGGTCTGAGGTGAAGTAGTTTGAAGCCGTTGGATTGTCTAACCCTATTTTAGCTGAATACGTACCGTTCGATTAGGAATGATCCTGCATTTCCTCGCTTTAAATTACAGCAGCGCTATTCAGTATTCACACAACAGATTTTCTGTGCACAGTCTGCACATACCGTGCACATTTTCGACGTGGGGTTCATTACAGGTCTTATACAAATTATTTGAGTTATTCATTAAATTTAAAATATTTTTGAGCTTAAATTCAGCTCAAATGAATAGCTGTAAGTGTTTGATCTAATTTTCTAAGTTTTGATAAAATTTAAATGAAAATTGTATTTTGCGAATAAGAATTTGGTCAAATTCTATCGACTTCAGCTATTACCACTTGACTTGAACGAGTGTTTGGTTCATAATTTCACAACTCCCGCTCCTAAATAAGCGATTTTGAGTTCGAATTCTTACTTACGGAGGAGGTGCTCGACTATCTTTGTACATATACTAAAAAATAACCATTAATTCCAACATGCCAACCACAACAACAAAAAATCTAGCCCAAGTTTAGTGGTGCCAAGGCTTTAAGGTACAAAGTTTCATGGGCTTTTCAGACACAATATTATGGGCTTTTCGAACTTCTTGTTGACAGTTCACTTTGATCATTCTAGCCCAATGCCAAAGAAAGACATGTATTTTTGGCACTGGCATTACAACCTTCGTGAGTTGTAACCCAAACAGTGGTTTTGGATTCAAACCTCATAAATATATCACTGTAGGACCTATAATTTGTGAATATGTGATGGTGAATAGAGTGGTCCAATTGTGTCTAGAGATACGATGAAAAAGACAAAAGTTAGATGAGCCTCCAGTTTGTTCCACGTTTAACATGCTACCAACCTTCCACCATTAATTTCCCCATAAAACCAAGACAAAAGACATACGCATATGTTTCTGATACTAGCATTTGTGCTCGTTCGATGCATGAGAAACAAATAAAATCCCATTTTTTCCCCTATTGTCTGGTGCATGTAACGAGCACAATGCTACACATCGCGTCTTTTTTCAAACAAATTATCAAACACCTCTTATCTTCTCCATCTACAAAACCCCTGGGATCCAAATCAAAACTCTAACCCAATCTCGGCCACCAATACCAATTTTTTTGGGACCAATTTTGACATCTCACGAATACTTTAGGGACCATTGTTAAAAATTATCCGAATTTTAAAGACAAAGTTTCAAAAATACCCTATGCACTTGACGTTGAACACAAATGGAGTTAGTCTCAGGGACTATTTAAACTATTTAAACGTGCATTGTAATCGTTGGCGATGCATGCTTAGCCACAAACCTATCCATTGAAAAGGTTGAAACCCTAAGCATAGGGCTAAGTCATTGTCAACATAACAACTGAAAAGTTCGGGATCGTATCCACAAAGAGATTCAAATGTAGTTTGTTCAGATTGTAGGTTTGAAAGGATTTTTGGAGTTTAGACGGCCAACTTTTGGTTTTGCTTTGAAAGGTGGAAGTTCCTTTCAAAGTAAAAGACTAGAAAAGAGTTTTTAACTAGATTAACGAACGGCAAGGTCTCGGGGATCAACCCACCCACAACTTAGCCGACTAATAGTTCTCTTTGATAACTCAATTGAGAGTCGAGGATCAACCCACCTGCGAATTAGCCAGCTAATGGTTCTCTTTTACAACTCAAGTGAGAGTCACAATCGTGTGCTCTCACTCGAAAGGTTTAACAATGAAAATCACTTATAAAGATGGAGTTCGAAAATGGACCAAAACTCATTTAGTCATTTTATCAAACACTTGAAGTGCCAAGGTTCCAAGCATCGTGCGTGCCAAGTTAAGCTTGTCGATGCACAATTAAAAAAGTTAACAACTACATGCTTTGAGCGAAAATAAGAGGTTTAATCCATTTCACAAACCGATTATAAGCTTTAAGGCAAGAGAAACCATTAAACCAACCAAGTCTCGGGGAAGGAATCACCCCTTGAGCAATCCTAAAAGACCACTCACCCATGCTAAAGAACTAAGCATAAGGATAAAACGAGACATAAGATTTAATCGATAAAAACATAAATAAACTTGATATTACGTAGAATCTAATTCGTACGAACAACTTTAATAAACGAGAAAACAACAAACGAGAATTAACAAAAGGTGTTCTTGAAGGAATTACACTAAGAGAGCTTGAAGCCAACAACAATGGAGGGAACTTAAGCAAGAAGAAAGACTAAAGCAAAAAGATAAGACAAGATTAAGGGGAGAGAGAAGGCTATTTATACTCTCAACTTTTATTTTCAAAAATATCTAAAAAAACAAGCTAAAAAACTGGACGAACCCCTCGGTATCGATACAGAAGAAATGATGTACCGATACCAAGTAGCTAAGCTAAAAACTAGTTCTGGACGTAAAGCTCCTGTATTGATATCACCATTTTGTTGTATCGATACTGAGATGCTTAAACTCAGATCTTCAGCTTATTCCTCGTCTTGGCATCCAACGGCCCTGGACACCCTCCGGTGCTTCATTTCTTCGCTCTTGAGCCTCGGTGGCGGTGTTCCACGTGGCCTTGGGTACTTGGACACCCTCGAGGGTTATGATTGGTGACTTGGTGTCAAAACATGCCTTATTCTTGCAGTTTTACCTGAAACACTTGTAAAACTATCTTACGTGCAATATCGCTTAAAAACAATAATTTATTTATATAAAAGCAACATACTAAAGAACTTAAGCACCAATAATCTACATTATTAGGTGATTATTAATGCAATAGACGCAATTTGTATATTGGAGACCAAATTGATAATTCGCTAATACTTTGAGGATCATTCGTAAAACTAAAAAGCCTTACGCTTATACTTGACCAACCCATCAAGTGACAAGTTTACAAACTCTCCACAAAACCTCCAATATTGTTGTCCAAGACGTAAGATCCGATCCTCTGAGCACTTTAGTACTTGCGCCAATCTTGATTAAAGGCGATAATTATGCTAGAATATATTTTGTGAAATAATTTTTACACTCTTTTTTTTTTTCATAACCACATTATTATTATTTTTGTTTCTTAGATGTAAATTTACGTGATTAGCCTTTCATGAATGAATTTTCCTACACTCGGAAGGGTAAAAATGTAAATGCACATCAAAAGATGACAAAAACAACTAGGACAATTATCCAAAAAAAAAAAAGAAGAGTGCGAAAATCATTTACTTATATTTTGTCTGTCATCTCTTTTAATTTGACCTTTTTTTTTGGGTAGGAGTTCACAAGACAGAAGCCCTTTGCAGTTTCTAGTGTTGGAAGTCCTTCGGAAAAAAGCACTCCGTACGTAAGATGCAAGTTGCGTATCCAAACAAAAACGATTTCTTCCATGGAGGCTATTGGGTATGCAATCTGTACAGTATATATACTACTTACAACACAAGGATATTGGGTATGCAATCTGTACAGTATACGTACTTCTACAACACAAATGGGCCATGTGGTCAAGGCCCCTGTTCCCTTTCCTACCATAGATTTTGAGAATATATATATTTTTACCAATCTTTTTTGGTTCTTTCTTTGTTCCGAGAGCTAGCCCCCACACGAACAAAAGCTTCTGGCCCTCCCAACTGGCTAACCATACCATCCACTTAAACCGTCGGCGGAAACAAGGCCTTCAAGTGGTTGAACTGTTTGGTTCATCAATTGTTCCAAAAAGTGAGATTGATCGAACATTAATTGATGTTAATTTTGATCAACAGTAATATTGTTAACATGGATTGAACATTTTCTTCAAGAAAAAAGTTGATAGACTATTGTTTAACAATAAGCGTCAAAACAAACATGTATCAACCGTAGGGGTGGTGAACTAAATTTTCGGAGGGACAGTTTCCCAAATAAAATGAATGATTCGGCGCATATTGGCCAGCGATAATCCCCAACTCATTGTAGCATCCTTATGTCCGAAAACAATCAATAATATTGTGGGAGAATATAGTAGTGGAGTATTATTTTGTGAAATCAATACTTTTAAGCATGCATTTTAAGAATAATTCACCCGTTCCATTGTCAATTTAGAACAACGGTACCTTATTCCATAAAGGAATATCACAACGTTGTGCGCCAAAAGCTAGTAATCATCAATCCATTACTCTCTCTCTCTCTCTCTCTCTCTCTCTCTCTGCCATTATCTTAACCAACCGCTAGGTTATTTGAGGGTGCTTTCCGCTTTGATCAAGCAAGACATCAGGGTTACCACTGAACGCTCTCATAAGATTTGGAGCACAATCTCCAGCAACGTTTACCACAAACGTTAAAAGCACAAAAGTATTAAAAGATAACGAATTAAGGATTAGGCAAACACTCATAATTAAGCCTCTACATGCAGGTGGGGGTCTAAAACGCATGCCTCTGTGGGAATCGAAACAACTTGTTTGACTATCAAAATGTAAGTAAAATGTTTAACATCCAGGAACAGACAGAAAGCCAAAAGGCAAAAACCACTTGCTAAACTCTCAGTTTTAATAGGCACATGCAAAGTAAAGAATCCACTTAACCTTTATTCTTTACTCAAAGGTTCTTGCTTCTTTTATCTTATTTCCTCCCAATCTCTCAAATTTGGACGGACCACACTAATATGCCAATGGAAAGTGATTTATAGTACGAAAGTATATATTATCTGAAAGTACAGGCCATCACGTTTTACTAATTAAATTGAGGTTAGGATTTCTCTTGATATAAAACTAAAGGTCATGCAACATTAGAGAGAGAGAGCGAGAGAGAAATCACCCATCTATCCAATTGTTTCCGAGCAATATGCATGGATGACAATCGTATTGGTCATGACAATCTATTATTGTTCCCAAAAGAAAGAATAAATCTTTGTACAAGTAAATACCAAACTAAAATTGAATTATGGATGCAACAAGAGATATAGTTATACAAGAGAAACTTATTCACGGAGGAACTATAAATAAATTTTACGAAATTCAAAATTTAAAACAAATTATTACCGGTCAGAGATATTTATTGCTGGTCAAAATTTACAAGCATATTTCAACCATTGACTGCTAAAACAGGCAAGGTGAGATTGCGCGCCTCCGTAAATAACTTATTCACACCTCCGTAAATAACTTATTCACGGCTCCTCCGTATATAAGTTATTCACTAGTTATACACAATATCATTTCCCTTTGGCAACTTCAAACAAAACTGCACAACTTTGAAAAATTAATATTCCTATGATCTTCAATTCACAACAAAATAAATAGAGAATTCTTTTCCACCAATTACCAAACCAATTTTCCCAACTTTACCACTTATACCCTCCCTCTTGTCCCTTGATCCTCCTAAGCACCCCATCGACGGCAACATCAAACGCATCCCTAATCCCCACCAAACCCTCACCAGGCTTCGCATACACAACGTTCGGTATGTGCTCAATCACTTTTTCTCTCATCCTCCCCACCTCCTCCCTGCTGATTTTCTCAAGCTCGCCCCTGATCGACAACGTCCCGTTCGCAACCGCGTTCCGGTCCATAAAAACCGAGTAACTCCCCGGCTCACCCGGCAGGAACCACTCGTACTGGTAGTAAGCCGTCCGCTTCCAGAAGAAAACCGGGATCGAACCGGCCACCATGCAGTCGAAAATCGACCGCCGCGTAAAACTGTCCCCCCTCGGCTGCAAGCAGAAGTCCGACCCCAGGAACGCCTCCTGGATCGCCGACGACCCGTTCGCGCACTTCGACCCGCCGCAGTCCACCACCCGGCACGACCCGGATTCAGAATCGTTGTAGCACTGGCTCAGCAGCACGCCTCTGAAGTCGTTCTTGATTAACCCACGCGTTGCGCCGGCGAAGCAGTACAGCGTCGTGCGCCTGCGCGTCCGGACAAAGTCCTGCCATGTCGCGACGTCGGAGGCCGTGGAGGGGTGGAATCCGGTGGGGTAGGGCACACCGACGTCGAAGTAGTCCCAGGGATTCTTCTCGATCAGTAGCCGCGTAACGTTTCTCATCCCTGGCAAGTATATGCAGCTGGACCCCCAACCTGTATCCTTAGACCGGCGGAAATCCCATGAGATTCTCCCCATCGTGATAAAATGGTCCCAGCCGTCGGATCTGTTCCAGTGCGGCTGGTCCCGGACCCACTCCACCATCGTCCGGCAGTGGCGGTCGCGGTCCTCGGCGGTGTAGTTCAACCACAGGTACTTCCCCACCGCGAGTCCGGCGTAGAAGGGGATGTAGAACGCCGTAGCCGACTCCGGCTCAAGAGTTCTGCACCTGTAATTCAACATCCGATTGTGGTAAATTATCTCCAAAGCGAACTGGTCCGTCCAGTACCACGCGTGGGTTAAATTATCAGGCACGATGCCGCGTAGCCCCGCGGCTTTCCGGCCGAACCCGTTGTTCGAATAGGCCTCGCAAGCTGACACCCAGGGGTTTAATTCGCTGCAGTTTCTGAGCAAGTCGGTGTTTAGGATGGGTGGGAGGTCGTATACGTAGACCGTGGCGGTGCATAGCGGGTTGGCGGCGGCGGGGGTGGAGGGAGCGGGGAAGTGACGGCGTGCGCGGGGGACGGAAGCGGGGATGGAGCGGGCCATGAGGAGGAGGACAATTTGGAGGAAGAAAACGGCTAGGATGAGCCATGTGCGGGGGTGGTGTAGGGAGAGGTAGGCTTGGATTGAGTTGAACAAGTTTTTGCGGTCTACGTCTGGGGCTTTGGGTTTTTTCAGGGGTTTGAGTGCTTCCGACGATGTTCTATCGGAACAGGGCAGCATCGGATTGGAAAATTAGGAGCGCGAGTATGCTGGTTCTGAACACTTGAGTTAAAAAAAAATTAGGAAATTCGGGTATCGTCCAGCGAAATTGGGATGGGGAATTGGTGGGTTTGGGGTTTAAGTGTTGACGTTTCGTGGCGGCGGCGGCGGTGCTGCAGTTACTCAGAGAATATTGAAAACGAGAGAGAGGAGAGAGAGAGAGAGTATGTACAGCGGTGTAGATGTTTTGAGGCTATTTGTAAAGGGTTGAGCTCCTCTCCATACCCAACTCTTTATACCGCTCATAGTTTTTTCCAACATGTCAGACCCAAAACTATAATCTGAAACCTTTATGCTGTGTTTGGTTTGGTTTTTGAAAAGTTTTTTGAAAAATAGTAGGGGTAATAAGTGGAGAAAGATAGAGAGAAATGGTAGAAATAGGAAGAATTTAGGGAGAATCCAGTAGGTATTTTTTGAAAAATACTTTTTGAAAAATGAAAGAAACAAGACATTTTTTAGAATAAATAAATAAAAAATACCTATGAGTCTTTAAAATATTAATATTATAATTATAATAAATATATATATCAACATGATCTGATAGGGATAAACGAGTGAACACATTAGTTATGTTCTATAGCTATACTTTTAATGAAGTGTAACTTATTCACATATATATATATATTTCCTTAGGATATTGATAGATATATATCAATGTTCGACCATACGAATAAGTTGTAGACTTGTAGCTGTTTGCATGTTCTATCATATTAACGGTTCGGAACATTAAAAAAATAAATAAATATTTGGGTTTTTGGGTCCAAAACGTGAATGAAAATTTTGAGATGGAAGGGATACGGAGAGAAGAGATGTAGTATGGAAAGGAGCTGATCCCATTAGTGAAGTTGTTTGGGCCGTTGATTAAGCTATCTGCTTGTAAAGAAGGACGCGTGTAGGGTGGGATGGCTGGAGGGGAAGGAAACCGACAAGGCTAGAGTCTAGAGAGTAGTAGTAGTAATTTTTGTAGTGGCACGTGGCATTAGTGGTCGTGATAATAGGCGGACGAGGAGGAACACATGTGCACCGCACCAATGCCGAGGTGAGCAGGTGTAAATTTTTTAGTCATAAGTACTAGGTTAATGGAATGCTCCTTGTTTTGCTCAGTGGGTTAAGATTACTTTTACAGGAGTTATACTCCCGATTCAAAGCATTGATAATAACGTTTGTGGTGGCGTTCAAATTCAAATCAAATTAAGAAAAGATTAATGCCTTGTTTTGACTCATTCGGTTTGAGTGATTTATTTTTTATCTTTATTTAATTTTTTATCACATTTGTTAATTTTGCGTTACAACTTTAAAATTTATTAATTCGTCTCGACGAGAGAAATTGAAAAAGTAAAGAAATTATGATTGAAATTCGAAATTTTTTTGAATGAAAACAAAAAAATAAGTCACTTTAACTTATTGGACCTAAACAAGCCAAAGTGGGTTGTTCGGCAAAATAAGTCAAGTGGCTTATTTTTTTGTCTTTATTTAAAAAATTTTCGCATTTGTTAGGTTTTCGTCATGTTTTTGGAGATTATTGTTTCGTCCTGGTGAGAAGAATCTAAAAAGTAAAAAATTACGATCGAAATTCAATTTTTTTTGAATAAAGACGAAAAAATTGACGTTTTTTGTCTTCATTAAAAAAAATAGGTTTCGATCATAATTTTTTACTTTTTAGATCCCTCTTATAACGACGAAGCAATAATCCTAAAAAAAATTGACGAAAAACTAACAAATGCAAAACAAACAAAAAAAATTTAATAAGGACAAAAAAATAAGCCAGTTGGCTTTTTCAACCAAACAACCCTAAAAATCTTAGACTTCTTAAATGGCTCTTTCATCTTACTATTTCGTAACTCAATTTTGGCATATCCGCATCTACTAAAAATCTTTAACTGATAAACTAATTGAGTAAGATTTATCAAAAAAGATTATACATCAAACCATAAAGATAATTTTTTTTCCCAAATAGCGAAATAGTGGAATTATGCAAACTAATTAGGACGGATGTAGTTGGTAAATTTTAACAAATTATTTGTGGTTCAATTTTCATCTTCAATGTGTTCGATTTAGCTCCCAGGATGACTCTCAACAAAATAGATATTATTAATGAGCCTCCTAGGTAGCCTTAAGTTGGATTCATTATCTTAAAAATATTACATTACAAAAGGGTAGTTGTTGATGTAAAGGATTTCACTTTTTTCTAAAAATATTTGGGGAGTGATTTTCGCACTTCTCTTTTTTATAAACACACTTTTTCTTTTGTTTTTTGTGTTTTTTTTTGTGTGTGTGTGTGTGGCAAACACGATAGAAATGCATTGATGAAATAAGTAAAGTACAACTGTGTTATTGCCGTTACACTAATCATGAAAAACGTTCCATTATTTAGGCCCTATTGGCCTTCGCTTGTCGTCGGCATTCCTAGACCTCCTGTTGGCCTTCTTCTAACGATAGCATAGGAGTTGTGTCTTTTGTGTTTTGTAAATCGGTACACTATATTCTGTTCCTTAGACCCTTTTTTTTTTTTTTATCGAAACCTTAGACCCTAGTTTGGTCTTCGTTTTTTTGTCTTTTAGGTATGTAAAAGTATAATAGTATCCTTAATTCAAAAAATAAGTACTTCTTGTTAGTGGAATACACCTTAAATGTTTAGGCCCAGTTCCACTAAGGTTCTTATTTTTCGTTTTACAAGAAATATCATTCTCTCAGAATACATCATCTTTAATTCAAAAAATAAGTAATTATTTAGTTGGTAGAACACACTCAAACCCCTGTATTCTATCAAAATAACATTATTTTGCCCTCTACATTTGAAATCACACTGCACACCTTTACTTTGTACTTTTATCTTTCACTTTAGTTCATCTATTAGGAAAACGTGAGCGTTGACTGAAAGTGGGTTGGAGGTAAAAAAAAAATCTCATATTGCTCAATCAATCAATTCAATTTTATATATCTCACATTCTGCACATACACATTGAACGGTTCGGATAATAAAAATTTGATCGGAAACTATGAGATTGAAATTTGGGGTGTTTATTTGGATGTCCCTTGAACCATCTCGTGTGTATGTGTGTGTATATATATATATATATATATTGTAGAGTACTGGACTGGAAATTAATCCCTCTAAATTCCGGTGAGGTTTAAGACTGTTCCTTATTTCTTATAGGCTAACCACATTATGCATGTATGTGGACGTGTATAGCAAATTCGATGTAACCAAAAAATGTAGGACTTGACCCTTGACGCTCGCTACATGTTGTTTCGAAGTCATGGTCCAAATCACAGCGGTGTGATACGACTTGTCAATTTCTACTTTCCTGTGAATCCAAACACTACAACAAAACGTCTAAAAATGAAATTGCTGTTGTTGCAATGGGATGATGACTCTCAACTCTTGGAAGTAAAAATAAGCTACTACTCCAGTTGTCTCCTGCTAGAGGTGATGGAGAAAGGTAGCTAGGGTACGAACAGATGATAAGGACTTCCATTATTTTCATGGGGACCCCCAGATGACGACCCAGAGACCCCCAAAGTGCGGTTCCCATACCATATAGTATATGCCTATATATAGGTGAGTGCCGACAAATTAAGCAGCTAGGTACGAAAGGTTATTACTTAGAATACCGTCGCGCGATACAAATCCATCTTTTCCACCACACATTCTAAGAGGCCCAGGACAAAGTGTATAGATTTTACATGAATGCATGATAAGAAAGTTTGCAGAAACACTACGTGGCAGTGCCCAAAACTACTGAACTACTCGTTAGGTACCCTTTGTTTCTTTGTCAGCTTCAGTTGTAATTTGATATGTGACAGATCTCACTGGCAGCGAACTAGCTCACTCAGGCTAAGAGGGGGGGGATGTCGCATTGCTCTTTTAAATAAAAAATGGTGGTGTATTTTTCTGGTTGTTGTAACACATGGGTATTGTTTATAGAACAAACTGAGGCTATGTTTTCACTAACAATTTTGTACAGCAAGTTATGGTATTTTAACTTGTTGTTTACACTAAGCAACAAGTTTTGCATGCCATCTATAACTTATTGGTCAGTGAAAATCATTTCCCATTTTTCAAAAACTCTCTCTCAACAAACTTAAAAATTTTCAAGAACTTTTTAGTTAGTAGAAATAATTTGACATTTTTCAATAACAAGAAGTGATTCTTAAGTTATTGTCCACTGAAAGCACCCCGGAATACAGTAATTAAAAGGCAAAAAAAAGAAAGGATAAAGTAACCTGGTTCATAATTTGGAATAAATGAAGGGAGGGAAAAAGTGCCACTAGAAGCTAGAAAATGCAGCTAGCCAAGAGGTGGGATGCTTCGTGCTTGGGATACGTGAGGGAGAAGTATCGTTTCGTTTAGCCTTTGTTCGGTTTGGAATTCCAAACCCAGGGTTTTGGATAAAGTAACTTTTCTATTTTTTCTCTCTCTAACGTTTCAATCATTACTTTCATTTTTCACTCTATCTCTCTCTACTTTTTACCTCTCTCCACAATCATTACTCTCATTTCTCTCTCTACCTTTATTCAAAAACACAATTCAAAACCCATAACCGAACAAAACCTTAGTAGAACCTAAAAATGTTGGTTTGGATTTATTAATTTGAGTGGGAATCTAAGATAAAAGTGACCCAATAAAGAGATAATACTGAGTAGTAGGCAATCAAACAAAAGGGGGGGTTAAACTAAACCTAACCACTATCGTCCTTTATGCGATGCCGGTAGATTCTTTTGGACAATTTCGCAAGACCACGTAATTAAAGCTGGATATATTTATTTAGAACGCTGCAAGAGTAGGTTAATTCTGGATTTCCGCTGTAGGTCATCCGTCCCTGTATTGCTGCATGACGGACATACTTAACTGCAAAGTTTAATGAATTTCAGGATCCTCACGGCTTTAAAAGACATTGTTACGGAATAAAGTCGTGGTCTATTACATATGATATTACTAAACTTTGCATTCACTAAGCGACGTGGGACTTGTGACTAACAATCCAGACGTCTACTACCGACACTTCGTACTAGAGTCCGGCCACAGCCTAGCTATGAGGCAGCGTAGAATTCACTGTAAAGAAAGGCCTTCGGGTCGAGTTTTAAGTGGTGGGAGGACTTTTTTTATTCCATTGGATATAATAAAATAAACAGAAATACTAAGAGCAGGCCAGCAGGGACAACTTGCAAGGATCTGTGCAGAGACAATCGCGTTTGGTCCCATTCCGGATCCAAAAAAAAATCTAGAAAAATATCCATGAAAATTATTTTATAGGGCCCTGTAAAAAATCAACTCCTGCGGATATCGGTAAGTATTACTTTTGGATTCGTAGGGGCAAACTGAGCAGTTCACCCCTACAAATCCAAAAGTAAACATTACCGATATCCGCATAAGCTGATTTTTTACAGGGTCCTATAAAATAATATTCAAAAATTTATGGATATTTTTCTAAATTTTTTTGGAATCCAAAATGAGGCCAAACGCCATTGTTTCTATACGGATCCCTGTAAGTTGCCCCTGCTCATAGCAGGACTGTAAAATAAAATATGAAAATGTATGCTTACAATTGTACAATCATCTTTCAATTCCCATGGCTATTTGTGAACATGGTCAGTCTTGGTCCACCTTCCGTTTCAATGCTGTTTAAGCGCACGTCACGGACGGACCACAATGCTTGTAATTATTACGTTAAAATAAATTTGGTCCCAATATTTCACTTCCTCGATTAGATTTGACAACCACCATGCGTATGCACATCGCTCATTGTCACAAGGGATTGGAAAATCCTATAGTGCAAGGCCCTGCAAGACACTCTGTAGGGCGCACACGGATTATCGATTTTGATAATGAATTGTTGAGATATGATTTTTAATTATGACAGGTAAGAATCATTTATTACCGATCATAATTAATTTTTGATCTAGACTGTTAATTAATGAGATCAACGGCTGTGCGCTACACTATAACCCATGTAGGACACTCCGTCTTACAGGATCCGCGGATCCTTGTCACAAGTAGCTACACAATGGCCAAATAACCGGGGTTATTTTTATATATTCTTTTGGGTAAATAACTGGGGTAAAGTTGCTAGTGAATAATCTAAATTTTTTGGGTTTAACGGTGAGGGGTGTCTGGACCAGCTTTCCCACACCTCAACTATTCCCCTTCCCGATCCATTCAAAGGCATGACATCTACGCTAAGGCTAGGGAATTCATAAGAGATTTCTTTCTTGCGGCTTGGTTCCAAGTGTTGAAAAATTTCCAGCTTATGGTGAATGAATTTGGAGGACATTCGAAGGGTCTCCCCAAAAAACCGAAAGGCCTCCTACGATTCAACAAAGCTGGACTTCGCGTTAATTAACTTAATTACCTTGCGACTATTGAATTATGGCCGAATTCATTTTGGGGGTTTCTCGTATTGATTCCTCCTTACAACTCAAGAGTCAATCTTGATGTGTATAAGTATGTATTAACGTTTTCTGGATCAACACACCAATTCCGAGTTCCATATTACTTTTCCTGAGAGTCGTTCTTGTGTGAGAGAGAGGTAGACGGAAGTTCAGTTCGCCAAGGCTACTCACGGTGGTGTTCCGTGACTAGTGGTCCTAGCCGGATAATTATTGGGAGGCAGACGACGATAGACCTCAACACCCTTTGGTAGGTGATGAATCTGTTCTAAGGATAATACGTGTAACACAGGTTTCGGTTGGATTTTTGTATTGCTATTATAGTTTGCTCATATTTTGTATCGGTTCTTGGATTCTGTAATCTGTATTTCATCTTATCGGTTGTAAGGGAATTTGTTTCTGGATTTGCCGAATGCATTGTAATTTTCCTAACACCAAGAGGTTGCCAAGTTTCAAATTCAGGATGTCAAAAGTTTACAGCTCATTCTTGTTGGCACTTGAACTGCCCCGTGGGGTTAGTGAATCATATTTTGTATCAATTCTTGGATTCTGTAATCTGTATTTCATCTTATCGGTTGTAATGGAATTTGTTGTCTGGATTTGCCGAAAGCATTGCAATTTTCCTAAACTCCAAGAGGTTGCCAAGTTTTAAATTCAAGATGTCAGAATTTACAGCTCATTCTTGTTGCCACTTGAACTGCCCCGTGGGGTCAGTGAATAATCTTTTCTTTCTTTTTTTTGGTATTAAGTAGTGAATAATCTTATTGCATGTACTGTGTACAATCCCGAACCTTGAGCGCCTAGAGAGTTTTATTTTTAAAACCAACACGAGTTGTAACTTACACCTCGTAATCGTACTAATTATAATACATAGAGAGATCGAGACGTGAATAAGCTGATTTTTGAATTTATTAGTATTATATATAAAAAGTACAGTCATCTACTTGAACCCCGACCTTTTCCTACGAGGCCGGAGGCCCTAACATATAGTAACACCATTCTAGATTAAGATTGTGTCCAGGTTCCATAACATGTTTCAAATTTTCCTCTTGAATTCTTATGCGGGGATTCGGATTTTTACAAGCTTGGTTGTCTTGTTCGCCGAGTACAGTTGTGAGATGTGCCATCGGCCTCAGCCAAACAGAGAAACATTCCAGGCCCACCAACATTGTTTTCGAATGACTTGGGGGGGAAAGTGTTGAAGAAGACTACTAGTAGCCTACTACTAAGAACTAGGGGCAAGACTCGAACGAAAGTCAAAACTTGGCCAACACTAACTCCTCGACCGCGCCTTCCAACTCCTCGAGAGTTGGGGCATCCTGTGTGACTGATTGTGAAAAAAGGGGTTATTAGAACTAGACCATACGATTACCATTTACCACTTTGAACCTTTGGATGCTTAGCCTCCCTGTGTTTGTTCCTTGAACCGTCTCAACACTCCCTTCAACACTGTAATCAAAAGCATCCGTAACACTTTCTCGACCCAATTCAGTGTATTGGCATCCGAAATTTTCAGTTCTTAATGCAGACTTTTCACCACATTATGATCCAGAAAAGTGAGCAGCTCTCCGTTCTCCTAGCAAGAGCTACCAAAAACACCAGGGTCTATCCATCGTGTTCATACACTAAGCCACAAAAAAAACTAGGTATGATCCGAGTAAACATTGTTCTTGCTTAGGTTGCTACAACTTCAGCCCATTCTAGTGCTCTATCTTCATGACGAGCTAAATGATCACAAGCTCACAACATCGATAACTACCTTGAAGGAGCTAATAGATAATAATGCACTTCTCAACAGGATTTTGGGTAGTAAAACACATCACACACCACATCCTCGATACCAAAAAACCTAAAACTACAGCCACTCAGCATAAATTCCTGTGTGGGATTTCAAGAAAGAAACATACATATCAAAATAGCCATTGATTTGATTTTTGCCAAGCTTTCCTTCAAAACCAATAGCTTGGATACACATTTTGCTGTAGTGACTCTATGACCTTGAAGTTCAACAGCAATTATATGGACAACAGATACCAATAACCAAGACCTGTCTCAGGAATATCCCCCCACCCCCAACCCGAAAGGTAAGCAAAAGAGCTAGTGTCTTGCTATGCAGAGATTCATTCAAACAACACAACACAAAATTTGCATTCCACAATCATACATAGGTGGAAGAACTTGGGGTTCAGTAATAGCTACCCAGGAGCTCATACAAATTCATGCAAGTACTAGAAACATACCCAGTCAGACATCATTCAGGAGGTATGTTCCATCATGAGTTCAAATTAAGATCAAGGAGTACAAAACAAACAAAGGTTTACTATTATTGCTACTCCTTCTTCAAGAGCAAAGGTCCAACGTTATCTCCGGTAGCTTTATTGTGCTTCACATGGCTTCCATCACACAAAGGGAAAGTCCCAGACCTCCAACACCTTCACCAATAAGTCCACATAAGTGAAACAAACTCAAAGGACTGGTTTTTACAACCACAATGATATTTAATCCAGTGAACAAACTAAAAGACACATTAAAATTTCGTAGGACTCTACTTTTGCCCCTTATAGAGGTATTCTGTCTTAGCTTGATACACAGTGTGGGTATTTTTTACGACTTAAAACATCTGCTGGTAGAATTCATAAAACATGGGAGTTCACACCAGTGTGTTTGAAGTAACCTTCATTTATAGCTTATATCCACAAAATAACATAATAATTATCTCGAACTTGAAGCAATGGAGTGGATGCTTTAACCTTCCACACACACATAATCATGTTTCAGCCAAGTGAGTCGTAGCGAACAAGGCCATCGTTGTTTCAATCTTCGAACAGGTTAAACTTGTTGGGTCCATTTCAATCTGAGCTAGTTCAAATTGGTATTCATTATTCAGACTGTGCACTCTATACTAACAGTGTCGCATCCTGTTCAAGTGAATCTAATTCTCTCCGCATACAATGTGGGTTTGGTTGATATCTATCGTTGGGTAGAGTTCGTAATATCATAAACTTTCAAGAAGTCAGTAATCTAACGTTTTGCTGTCGGTAATCATTCATGTGGGCCCTGAGACTATTAATCAGTTAAGGAGATTGAATGGAAATGGCATTATCAGATTCCTTGAAACGAATAGCAGGACAGCTGTTGGAAAATAAAAGTCCATCGTAAAGAACCCCTGGCAATTTGTCGCAGGAATTGGAATGGATTGATCAGAATAGACAGGGAAAGGGTATGATGCATACCCTATATAGGTCGTCTCTAGCTGCCACTCTGTACCATCAACCGAGGGAGAGAAATTTCATGGTTTTTCAGTTGAAAGGGGAAAGAGTGGAAGTTGTGAACAGAAAGTTGTTGCTGCTATGAGGTCCATCAGTTCTTGGAAGAATGTTAAAAGATCTTCCATTATTATGCTTGAATTGGAACATTTCTTGTTATATCTTTCCTAACATTTTTTATAATAATTGACGGAGGTTCAAACCTCATTAATTACAACCGACAAAGCTGACTTTTGCCAAAGAAAAAAAAAATCTTCGATTTTGGTACTGCAGGTTGGGGTGTCTTCTATGTTTCTTGTTGAGTCTTTTGGATGTATAGACCCCTCAGACAGCTCGACCTGGAAGACCTCTTACGAGAGTTGCTTGCCTTCTACTGATTGACTGCTTCTATTCTCGTTATGCCCCTATTTAACTGCTTTACCTATTTGCTTACGGATTTGCTTAACGGCCTCAACAAGTAAACTTGGGAATGAGGATCTTATCAGAGAGTTATCTACTGAGGCAAGTCCATGGTCAGATAAGGGAACTAATAAAATCCCCAAAATTAAAGACACAAGGAATCCACAAATCAACGTGTATAACTCTACAACCACCGAACCAATATGAATATCCCAGGATAAGTAATTCGACAGATTTCAGTGCTACTACCAATAACAGAGTAAAGCAAAGGTAAAAAGTAGTATATGGACAGGAAGGAGAAATGGGAGAGGGAGTTGGGATTTGGAAGCCGAACCTGCAGTAAGCGGTGAGGGGCTTGGAGAGTTCAGCGACGACAACAGAGTCAACTACTTTCGCTTCTGATTTCCTGATCTCTGGATTTATAGCCTCCGCTCTCACCACCACCGCCGCACTCCTCGGCCTCGGCTGGGTTCCGGCCCTGCTCGGCCTCAGCCCCAATCCGCCGTACGAGAAGGCAGCACCCACCGACATACTCAACATCGACGCCATCGAAAATCTTCACTCCCTTCCAAAAAAGCAAAAATCTGAACTTGTGGAGGCCACGCTTCTCTCCCTTCTGATTATCTGGGGGTAATTACGTCATAAATAGATACTCCGTTTTGTATTTATTTAACCAATTACTACTACTACTATTTATTCGACCACAAATATTTACACGCATTTTACACGTATACTGACATTTTTTGGTAGGACCTACACATATTACACCTGATGTAGTGTTTTTTTTTTTTTTTTTTTTTTTTTATCAGTACCTAATGTAGTGTTTGTGCCCCCAAAATAAATATGAGTGAGTTTGTATAAATTTTTGTGTAGGTGTTTGCGATTGTAAAATAATTGTTTATTTAATTAATAATGCGGTTCAGCTCGGTTATCGATAAAACAAAAATTGAGACTAAAACCGAAACAAATTCTTAAGGCCAAACCCGGCAATTTTTATTTATTTATCGACGTAATCATAAGTAGAACCACATATACTAGTTTGGTTCGATTTTTCAACATTTTTAATGGACTCAACGAAACTAAAATATCCAATAACAAAATAGTATGTATGCCATAGGTTGAAAGACAAATATCCATTATCATAGACATTGATGCGTGGAGGGTCCTGGGCCAACTGTGCGCCTAGGTGGTGCTGTGGTGACGGCCTGTCCTCACGGACAGTAGCTATGGCTCGAACCGAACATTCCACAGCGGGTCGGGAGCCCCTATGGTCACGCCCAAGGGGGGTTGCTACGCCGGTCACCCCCTCCTAACCCTTTTGATTATCACAAAATATATATATATATATATCAAAGACATTACATATCCCATATTTTTCAGGAACCGTGACCCAAGCCCAATCCAGGCCCGTGGCTTCGGAAATGGGCCTGGGCTCGAAACTAAAGCCCGACCGAGCAAGGGAAATTTCTGTAGAAATACCTCCTCTCCTCCTTCTCGTAAGTTCTATGCCGGGCGAAAGAGATAAGCGGTCCAGATTTCACGAGGGAATCTAAGAAAGAGGGAGAACTTCTTGAGGAAGAATCCAATGCTGATCGAGAAATCTCGCATTCCATTGTTATTAACCGTAGGATTGATTGATTGATTACTGCGCTTTGTAGTTACTAAGGCGACTTCGAACTTCGTCGTCTTCAGAGAGAGAGAGAGAGAGAATGGAGGTGGTGGGAAGGGTTCGGTGCCAGAGAATCGGCTGCAACGCCATGTTCACGGAGGACGATAATCCCGAAGATTCATGCACGTATCACGAATCTGTCCGTGCCTTCTTCCTCTTAATTTTTTTTGCCTAATTCATAGTTCCAACTTGTTATTATGTTTTCCTTGATTGGCGTTGCTTTTCGAACTCGTAATTAACTGCACGTTGCTGAGATCTTGGCACAATTTTCTTCCCTCATAGGGCAGCTTTCGCGCACTTTCACAAACTCTGGGATCAATCCCACCTCTCACTTGCGGGGGTCCCATTAAAGTGAGAGCAAAGCTCTGTATGGACCAGTCCAAATGAGCTGATGGCACCTAAGAGATTTTAAACCAAAGACCGGAGCAAACCCTAAGTTTCACTGTCTTGACCACTAGGCCAACCCATGGTTGTCTTGCACATTGTCTGCTATATATTCTTTGTGAAAAAAAATTGATTTTTTTGACAAAACAAATGCATATGTTTTTAAAGGCCTAGGTTTGTGCACCGGATACTTATTTAGAGACGGAGGGAGTAGTTTACACTGTCTGTGCATCAATAGTGTGAAATAGCTTGCTGCATTGGGAATTCAGGATCCGTTTGATTCGCTCCAAAAAGCGAAAATCCTTTGGGCACTCTTCGCAAAAGCTTATGTGAGATTGGTAGGAAGATCAGGTGAGGATCAGCAAAAAAGGAAATCAAAGAAATTAGGATCCTGCATACAGAGGACTTGAGCTAGAAGTACTTATTGATTACTAACCAATAATTAAGGCGAGTTAATGCTTCAGAGTAAAACTCTTTTGCATTCGTTTGGATCATAAAACTCCCTATTTCTTGCTGTAAATATTTGATCTGTGGTTGATCGTGTTTAGATGTATGTACTCACAGTTACTTTAAGTGATAGCGTCTGTGCATGACGTATTTTGGATAAAATTCGTCATTGCATTCAACAAGCGTTAAATATTGAGGGTTTCTAAAACAGAATGTATAGAGATTCCCCAAGAAAACAAATTAATCTCAAAACAAGCTAAAGCAGTGAAAATCCAATTCTTAGGGTTGCTTGCTCTTGCTTCATTTGGTAGATAACAACCAATGATGACTTCCCCTGATGATTTAGAGCTTTATCTCGGCTTTATTTGCTTGAGGGGCCAAGCTAGCTCAGGCCACTGAACCCATGAGATAGGCTGCATGATTTTTTGTTGTCAATGTTGTATCCATGTCTTATTGTTTTCAATAATCCATACTTTTCAAATGGAGCACTCTAAAGAAGGGAAAAAAAGAAAGAAAAGAAAAGTCAGTAGCAATGCATCATAAAAGGTATTGACAATAACGCTAAATTATCAATACATGACTTCAATGCCCTCTCCTAGTGCTAGGAGTTGTTCTTCTATTCAGAGCGAGGAGTAGAGTAGTTTTCTATAGTTATTGACGAGCTCGGCTTGTCTAAAGGAGTAGCTATTTACTCAGTGATCAAGAAAGAATAACTTTTCTTCATGAACTGATAATGATCACTGCACTTTTTGAAGATGAAGTTTGTAAATAAACCAATTCCTGTCAATTTTGTTCAAGAGATTGGTAGCAGTTTTTAGTCAGCAATAAGATTGATTTATGCAGGAAATTTTCGAAAAACTCGTAAAAGGTTAACTGTATTACTTCAAAGAAACTCGTTGAGGTTGACAGTTAGATTTCCTACGTTTGGAATTTTGCCTTCCTCTTCTGATTGGGCTCAAAGAAGTTGGTCAGGAGGTGTTTTGAGAAGGGATAGTCATGGAGAGACAATTTTCATAGTTTCATAACTGATTTTGCGTATTCACAGGATGTTGAAATGGTGTTGTCCATGTTCTCACTTATATTGTTAAAGAGTTGTAGAAGAAGCTCATATTACATGTGAATTTGATGTAATAAGTGTTATGCTCTCTACTTTCCTTTGTCTCTATTATACACCCTCAACAGAATATGTTTATTTTCTTTTCCCACTGGAGTATTGCATGAATGACCATGCATATTGGTTTGTCAATCGTGATATAGTATATGTCGTTTTGCTGATTGAGTTTGCTTTTCATGCTTTGGCATCAATTAACCGGGTGGCGGGTGCGGGCACTTACATTTCATCAGGGAGTAAGTCAATTTTTGTTGGTTATTTAGTTTCTAAATTGCTTTCATTATGTCTACCAGTGTGATTACTTCATTGCTTCTCATTGTTCTCCATATTCCTAATTTTGCACACTTTCGCTAGCCTATATTTCATGACGGGATGAAAGAGTGGAGTTGTTGCAAGAAAAGAAGTCATGATTTCAGCTTGTTTCTCGAAATTCCAGGGTATTTTCTCTCAGTAAGTTGTTTTAAGTTATTTTTTAAACAGTTTCTGTATCTGAGTCCCGGCTTTGGATCAGAAAATTGACATGCTGAGAGTAGACAGTGGACTGAACCCAAAAGGCGAAACGTTTTCCTGACTTACAGTGCTGTTGTGTAGTATCAAACTATCAATTATTACTGTTGATTTATGTTCTGATTATGTAGCATTTGGATCATTTACTATCTTTGAATGGCATTCACTGGGCTTACTTTCCCCTGATACATATCAGTTTCTGTATTTGAGATCTAATTTATTCTTGTGACCGACAGCTCTCCACGTTATATGCAGAATTTGTGTGTATTTTGCCATCTGGAACTTTTTTGGACTGATTCTGAGGAATTTAAAAGGGGACTCCTGGGTCGGATTATTCCTCACAAGATATATTCAAGACAAGGATAGGGAATCGGATTCTCTTGTTCATAAGCACTTAATTAACCTTTAATTGACCATAACTACAATGTTGTTGCATTTTTCCAGATTTTAGATTCTCAAGATTTCTCGCTCTAGTCCCTATATGTTTTTGGTTGCCATCGCATGCCCGGCGATGATTTGCTGATACCAAAGCATCCCTCAAGAGTTGGGTCAAATAGATACTGCAATTTTCGTCAACGTTGGCAACAACCACCCACCATTCGTTGAGGAAATTATAACATACATTTGAGTTCCTAATTCAACCATTATTAGTAATTGTGAGTGGGGGATCTAGAGTGAGAAACCTAATTCAAATTTCAGTTTGTATTGTTAAACCTTAATCCTAGAGCTCTGATCATACCCGGACTCTTGCCTTATTAATGATGATCAAAATTTCTCCCATCATTCATTCATTTACAACATCTGTCTGCACACAGGCTTAAGTTGGTTTTCTTTAGGTTCTCCCCTTTTTTGGCTAGAAGACAACTTTTTTCTATCTGCTTTATTGCTGGTTGCTTCTATAACCAGGGTTACACGATGGGGAAGTTCTATAAGCTGTACTTTTGGAAGCATCTTCCCTTTTTGCTGTATTTGGGTGATGACCCCTTGGCGTCTTTTTTTAATACTCTTATTTGCTTACCATTGAGATAGTATCTGCTACTATTGTTGTTATGGGATTATTAACGGATTGTATCAATCACGTCCAGCTCATTGCATAGGCAGATCCACTCTGCCCAAAATCTTGATCAACAGATCACAAAACGTTGCCTAATTCCCCTTACTAAGATCAGAATCCGATCCATTGGCACCCTACTTGATAGTGGGTGCTTCATTAGGAGTGTGTTGAACATCTTGGATTTTCTAGATGATACGATTTCAAAACTTATAGGTGAGTTTGTGGGTGTGATTATTTGTTGGATCTATTCCTTAACATGCTCAGCGATTCTTTGAGAATGCATTGGTTTGGTTCTATTATAGGTACCCCATTGCTTATAGGTTGAAATCGTGGAAATGATGAAAAGGAACAAATGATTCTCGATCCAGCCATGACATGCTCAACGATTCTTTGATAATGCATTGGTCTGTTTCTATTATGATACCCCATTGCTTATAGGTTGAAATTGCGAAAATGATGATAAGGAACATATGATTCTCGATCCGGCCTCCGAGCAAAATTTTTGCTAAACTCTGTTAAAAATATGTCTTGTTAAAGGTCAAGAATCATGCCTGGTAAACATAGAGTGTCTTGCCTCTGCAAGGAAATAACAAATATTAAATTTTGGAAGTTCCTTTAATTGATTATGTAGCCGCGCCTATGTTACCATCAGTTGCTCAGGTGTTTCTTATTTATTTTATCATTTGTCTATTTTTCCCATGCAGATGTACGGTAGGTAAACACACAACGGAAAAACCAGTGCCAGCAAAGCCAGCTGCTGCTCCAAAACCATCTCCAGTAGCAGTTCCTGCAACTAATGCATCATCAAAGGATGCTTGCCCTAGGTGCCGTCAGGGATTCTTTTGCTCGGAACATGGTATTCTTCTCATTCACATTTTTTTTTATCATTGGGAAGTTTTGACAGTGTTCTATGGTTTACAAGAGGAAGATGTTCTGGCTAAGATGGTTCATGACTCATGAGTGTGAAGATTCCAGTTGACTTCGCTATAATTAAGCATCTGATTCATCTTTTAAGGTGAAGTCAGTTTTACATGAAATGGTACCCAGGCATTGCCGCACAAAATTTGGACTCATCAATTATGGGCCACAATAAAAATGACGACGTATAACCTTTTCTAAATCCTGAAGTGTTGATTTTTACGTCTGGAATGTAGTCATATCAAATCTAAAAAGTGACAGGAACAGATTGTAGATGACATCGAATCCTCTGGAAACTATATTTTCCTGCAAAATCTGCCCTACTTGTGTCCCCACAATTCTTATTACTCTCCTCAAGAGGTAAGATTCTGTTTATACAGTTTTGGGCCCCTGGAAACAAAAATTCTGGTTCCGCACCTTGCTGGATATAATGAAATGGCAAAGTTTGAATGTTTTGTTTTTTATTGAACTGGTGTACCATGAAAATGAAGTGTTTTCTATGCTCTGCTCGGTCCCTGGAAGTTTAAAATTAAACTTATTGGGGCTGGTGGGCTGCTACTTCTTAACACCAAGTAATGCAACTTGGATACACTACCTTTTCTTGATTCTCTTTACATGCACAGAGCTTTATCTGTCATTTAATTATTTATTATTTCGTTAGGTCCTCAAGTCAAAGTGATGAATCCAAACCCACCAAGTGCAACGCCACTTACCAGTGCTGAAATAAATAAGGGTGGACAGGAAGGCCTTCCTGCTCCAGCGAAGAAGATAGTAGATATAAACCAGCCCCAAATTTGTAAGAATAATGGATGTGGTAAAACTTTCAAAGAGAAGGATAATCATGATACTGCTTGTAGTTACCATCCTGGGCCTGCAGTCTTCCACGACCGGATGAGAGGGGTGAGATCTTTGCCTATGTTATATTTTGTGTACGTTTCTCACTGTACTAATGCTGCGTTTGGTTTATGGTGTTGTGGAGATATCATGTTGGACCAAATAATTAAAATTTAAAATGTTACTTCTTTGCTACATAGGAGTATTACTTTTATCTTTTTATCTCCCTCCATATATTTCTCCACAAATCCGTAAACAAAAACAGCTCTTTCTGTACTTCGAACTTGTGGCTTACCATGCTTAATTTTGCAGTGGAAATGCTGCGACATTCATGTGAAGGAATTCGATGAGTTCATGGCCATCGAGCCATGCACCAAGGGATGGCACAACGCCGATCCAGTGTCGTAACATGCAGACAGACATTTGTTTCTTTTGTTACTCTGCAATTGGGGATCGACAGAAATCGGTTCTGCTCGGTTCCTCTACATTACAAGATAGACATGTTGTGTTTTGGTTAACATATCCGCCCATTCATATTGAAGGAGACGGAACCGTGAAAGCCAGGGCCCTGTATTTTACCATGTGAATTGAACGTTATTCTAGATGTGTAGGTTCGGCTTCAGTGTACTTGACTGTTATTTTTTTCTGGATGCCTAGTATGAATTGCTAGGACGTTGTTCTTCGCAAAAAAATTCAGGCTTCTCTTCTTGTTTGTGTCTTTTGGTAGGACCTTCGTCTTCCTTTTTCCTAATAGAGGTATGGTTTTGTCAGTTAGGACTGTTGCTGGTTGAAAAAATCTTTTAAGTGCATGATCAGGGCCCTTCCCTGCTGCGCATTAGTGTATGGGTTTCACCCAAAAATACGTGGCTTTCACATCAATGTGTAATGAAGGGTCCTGGAGATCACGACCTCCGGATCACTGAATAATCGCTTTGGTACTGGTGTCCATTGAGAGAAGCCTTATAGTTATCAAGCTTGTTGCCATTAAAGAGCATAGTTTAATGGTTGAATTGAGCTTTCTTTAGGCGACTAGACCTTGTAGTCTAGGCTTGTATGTAAGTTCAAACCCCACCACAGGTCCCCTCCCATAATAGTCTAGACTTGTATGTAGGTTTAAAGCCCACCACCGGTCCCCTCCCATAATAGTCTCCTCCCATAATAGTCTAGGCTTGTATGTAGGTTTAAAGCCCACCACAGGTCCCCCTCCCATAATAGTAAGTTTAAAGCCCACCACAGGTCCCCGGTGTCAAATGGGCCGTGCCGGCACAGCACAGGCACGGGGCGGCACGTCACAGGCACGGTTTTGGCCTGGCATGACACGGCACGGTCTTAATGGGCACGGGGCACGGCACGGTGGCGGCACGGCACGGGCACGACACGAAAGTTGGCCTGGCACGGCATGACACGACACGGTCGTAGGCGGGCACAGCAAGGGCATGGAAAGTGGTCGGGAACGGCACAGTTCTAGCCGGGCACGGGCACGACACCGGCACAAAAGGGTGCGGCACGAGGCACGGAAAAACAAAAAAAATAAAAAATAAATTATTAAATAAGCCAAATGGCTTCTTTTTTTTTTTTATCCTTATTCAATATTTTTTCGCATTTTACATTTCTCAGGAAAAAAAGTAAACTATGACTTTTAATTTAAAAATAATAATATCTTTAAAAATCAAGTTTTAGAATAAAATCAATTTTTTTCCTTTAAAAAATTGTCAATTTTTATGCAGTTATTTGTTTTTGTTAGTGTTGTGAAATTTTGCTAGTGGCATCCCAAATCAAGGATCATCTTTTGCAAGTCACGAAATAGAAGATTCTTTAGGTAACAACTTCTCTCTCACTCTTGGTTTTGAAATTTGGCTCTGCATTTTGGTTGAAACTTTGATTTTTGCTTCTGAATTTGCTGTTAGGTTCAAAGTTTAATAGGTCCACACTTACAGTCCAAGTGGTTAAAAACAAACCATAGGCATTTCATAAGTTGGTATTTGCTCGTCTTATTTTGGTTAAAGAACAAAAGCAATTTTCGTTGGACAATCTTTCCTCTTAACAAATGGCATTTTGGTTGTTTGGATGCAAAACAAGTGCCGAGTAAAATAAATTACACCAAAAAGATGATGAGAGATAGAAGCATTTTTCTTGATTAATATGAGGGAAATAATCTTTTTTGTTAACACTATTTAAGAAAAACAGAGATTTTGAAGGTACGGATCGGGAATGTTTGCTTTTTGGGAAGATTTTTTTCGAGACAAAAATTGGTTGATGATGTGCCGACATGACACGATCTAAAAACGGCACAGTACGACACTATTAAATAAACGGGCCGACACGATTGAAAATAGCACGGTACAACACGACACGATTTAAGTAAACGGGCCGGCACGGCACGGCACGATTGAAAAACGGCACGGCACAACATGACACAATTTAACTAAACGGCACGGCACGGCCCGATTGAAAAATGACACGACACAACACGATTTAAATAAATGGGCCGGCACGGCACGGCACGAAGCATGATTGGCACGAATCTAAATGGGCCGGGCCGGGCCGGCACGACCCGTTGGACACCTCAACCCATAATCGACCCCATGCATTGTGTACCTTCCCATGTGCCGGTAATCTGTAGGGAAAATGGGCCCATGACGTGTTTTGATAATTAATATTCGCTAAAGACATGCTGAGGACATATGTTAATACTGAAAATGTCATTGGCGGGTATTATTATCAAAACACGTAATTGGCCATCATTTTCCCCAATCTATAAAACGAATTGGGGATGGGGGGTGCCTGTGGTTCGTTAGGGAATTGCATGTGTGTTGGGCCAATCCGGGTTGTCCATGCTTGGCAATTACTATAAAACATCATCAGATTGATCATAGTTTGATTATGCTTGTCTTTTCACGACAAATTATCCTTCGATAACAAGCAATTACTACTGTATTTGCAATAAACAATGTTATAATGGCCGGGACCTTCACAATGAGAGAAGACCAGCCTTCTATTTTGTCCCACAGTGCAAGAAGTTTCAAACATTTGATACCTACGTTAGGCAAGTCCATTAAAACACGAATTTTGAGACAGATTATTTTTCTTATAAACGTCGATTAAAAGTTCATTTAGCGACTGATCATTTTTCTTATAAACGTCAATTAAAAGTTCATTTAGCGACTAAAATACGAATTTTGAGACAGATCATTTTTCTTGTAAACGTCAATTAAATAATCTCCTTCAAATAAGGAGATCCTTATTTTAGTTAAAATAAAGACCTCCTTATTTCTCCCATTTTTCGATTGAATTTTGATGATCCGAGCCGCTCAATGTGTTTAGAACGTGATTTTAAGGGTACCCGATAGAAATCGGCCAAAAAAATGACCGGGAAGGGCTTGATTTGTGCAGTTTTTATTTGAACCGTTCGATAAAAAATAAACAAAAACTGTTCGGATGAAACCCTTTCCTGTCTTTTTTTTTTTTTGCTGATTGAACGCGAGTACCCTTAAAATCACGTTCTGTACACATTGAGCGGCTCGGATCATTAAAATTCAATCGGGAAAGGAAGGTCCTCATTTTATTAAAATAAGGTGGTCTTTATTAGAAGGGGACTCGTTAATTAAAAGTTCATTTGGCGGAAAGAATTTGTCAAGTTATAGACAAAATTTTGAGGGGAAATTCTCCCTTGATCATTGTTTGAGTGTAAGTGCTGAATAGGTGGGCTTGTTTAGATAGAAGTAATAATGGAGCATGATTTTTGGATGGTAATAATCATCTAAAATGGAGCATGATTTTTGGATGGTAATAATCATTTTGTTTGGGGGCCATAACCCCTAATCCATCTCTCCCGTCTCTGTGATTGTACTTCATCAATTACTGCTACTTCTCTGCTGCCAACACCTTTTCCTCCCCTCTGGGTTTCCGTGGTCTACCATGTGATGTGAGTAATGCCGGCCTGCTGTTGCTACTTGCTAGGGGGAGGAAGATGGGTAGGGTTAGGGCAGTAGCCCGTTATCTTTTGGGACCAGCAAAAATTCAGCAGAAATCGTAAGGCAACGTACAGGATTTATACCGACGGGAATGTGGGGCCCACTTCGGGGGTCCTGCACGAATGATCCGAGCTATTCATGCTTTGTTCTCTTTACAATTTAAAAAGATTTTTTCAAAAAATACCCCCTAGATTCCACCTAGATTCCCCTTACTTTCAACATTTCTCTCTCTATCTCTCTCCACTTATTACCCCTACTATTTTTCAAAAAAACTTTTCAAATATCAATCCAAACAAAGCATCAATAACTTAAAAAAAAAAAAACGAGTACCCGCTAGAATCAACTCAATACGATATATATATATATATATAGGTGTTTGACTAATCTTTCATTTTTTCATTCAGATGTCAGTCTCATTGTTTTAAAATAAAATTATTGAACAAGTTTAATCATCTGTGCGGAATCCGGAATGGACCCCGCGTTCCCGTCGGTATAAATCCCGTTGGTACGTATAGTGGGGTTCAATGTCCAGTATTGAAATATCAACTTCAAAAGATGGAACTTTTTCCTTTTCTGATCATGGAAATTGAAGAGGGTTTACTTACATATTACCCCCTTAAACTATCACTGAAAAAATACATCTTACCCCCCTTAATGTATCATTTAGAATCACTTTACAAATCCTTTGGATTGAAGGCTTTGGCGAGAAGAGAAAAGAATAGAGAAAGAATTCTCACCACTTGTTTGAATAAATGAGTGAGAAATAATGAGAAATGTGTGTATTGCAAGACTTGTTTTGTTTCTCGTAAAAAATGATAAGATTTAATGAGGAATGTGAAAAAATCCATCTTGGGCATTTAGTCCCACATCATCGAGAGATGTGGGTAATGAAATATGATATATAATGGGCTGCAACGAGTAATATAACTTGAAATTAACATTTTGAGTCACGTGGCTAGGTTAAGAGTTAGCAGATCAGTTGATGCAGGTCATTACAGTTGATTGTGAAAGCCCAAAAAGGAGTCCCACTTGCTAAGACGTGGGAATATTGTGTAGTACATATGGCAACCCACCAACTATTATTAACTCGAGGTTAACATTTTGAGTCACGTGGTTAAACTAAGGTTTACCAATTCAGTTGGGGCGAATTGTTACAGTTAGCAGTCCTGCTATGAGCAGGGACAATTTGCAGGGACCCATGCAGAGATAATCATGTTTGGTCTCATTCCGGGTCCCAAAAAAATCTAAAAAAATATCCATAAATTTTTGAATATTATCTTATAGGGCCCTGTAAAAAATCAACTCATGCGGATATCGGTAAGTATTACTTTTGGATTCGTAGAGACGAATTGCTCAGTTTGCCCCTACGAATTCAAAAGTAATACTTACCGATATCCGCAGGAGCTGATTTTTACAAGGCCCTATAAAATAATATTCAAAAATTTATGGATATTTTTCTAGATTTTTTTGGGACCCGGAATGGGGCCAAACGCGATTGTCTCTGCACGGATCCCTGCAAATTATCCCTGCTCTTAGTATTTTTGTTACAATTAGTATCAGAGCATACCCCTGGTCTACGCGGTGGGAGCCACCTCTAGAACTTTGTATGAGCATATTGATGTGATGTACTAAGTGCCACACCGTGACTACTAGGGGAAGATTGTTGAGTCAATGCAATTGGAATGTTGCATCATAAGTGGGGGAGATTGTGGGAATCCTAAAAAGGAGTCCCACATCGGTAAGATGTGGGAATATTGTGTAGTATATATGGCAACGCCCACCAACTATTATTAATCTGAGGTTAACTATTTAAGTCACGTGGTTAGGGTAAGGGTTACTGTACTAACTCACTCTTTTGTCTTGATTTGAGCGTTAAACTCCGATATAACATTCACGTTTGTCTACTTTATTGCCAAAATATCTCATTCCTATTATACATTGCTACATATTAATTAATATTACCTATTCTTAATATATTAATAAACTAATTTATATGACTTATTCTTAATATACTAATAAATTCTTATTTACTTTTTTGTTTTAGTATATCCTCTAATTCAAAGAACATGAATCTTTCTATAATTTCTTTGCTACGTGGAGCCCACTATGGCCCTAATTTTGAAGATCTTGGCATTTGTAAATTCTTTAAATACGAGTTGTAAAATGATTTTAAATCAATATCTCAGTGAAGAAGGTTATCTACATCCTAAATTATTAATGAATGCATGTCACATCAAAGTTTAACGTTTAAATCAGGACAAAAAAAAATTGATAAAGGGAGGGTGTGTTTCACTAATACAAATAGGTACTAATTTTTTTAATTATAGGTGATGTATTGTGAGATGATGACCTATCTCGTAATGCGAAAAATAAGTACATATAAAATAAAAACATTGGCAGAACGGGCCTAAGTGATGCTAAATGTTACACTAAGGGGGCAAGGTGTGTGGATTTTTAGATGAAGGGCATAAAGAGAGAAAATATGACAGTTTAAGGAGTAATCTGTAATTAACCCAATTGAATTACAGTTATTCGTAAATACTACAGAAAATGTAAATATTGCACTGCATACAATTTAGGCAGTTGATTTTGCCGCTCCCCTATTTGTTAACGTCAAACCCCCCTCCCCCCCCCCCCGGTTGTTTATGTTAGGTGAATTTACTAAAATACCCTTCCAATTTATTTGGAAAGTGAAAGAAAACTGACATCATAAAGTACAATGATATTTTAGTAAATTCACCTAAAAAAACAAAAAAGAAAGTGATGTTGACAAATAAAATGGAGACAAAATCAGTTGCCAAAGTTTATGTAAAAGCATTAATTAATTTACTTGACAATTTCACTAGATTGGCCTTTCCATTAAGGGACGGTGTAATTATAAGTACGTTAGCCGGACAAAAAAAGACACGATGAAAAAACTTTACTTATCGAGTGTGTGAAAAATAGACAGACTCGGGCCGACCATTACTTATATCCGTTCCCTACTGTTTTTTACCGTTTGCTCAGATCAAAATTCTTAAACGTACATGAATTTATTAACGTTTCACCCTCTGTAAAATTCAGTCCTACTCCATCTATGCGGTCTTGTTCTCAGCGTATACAATGGAGTCTGTCCACCTTCTTGTTGACCTAATAATAATGGAAGCTACAAGAAAGGGGCACATCATATATAGTCTCATCAATTCTTTTATTTTTACCCTTGCAGTAATGGATTGATGAGTGACATGATGTAACACTCAACCTACCAAAACTAGAGGGTTCTTTAGTAAATGTTCCCAAGGTAGATTATTGTACTACTAGATAATAAATAGAGAGTCAAAAGTTACGAGGCCGAGTTTTTTTTATGGACTAAACAAGCGTTTGGCTAAACGCCCGTTTAATCTCTTTTGCTCCATTAGGAAAATCCGGCCTTGACAGAGAGATCCGTTTAGGCTGTGTTCTAGAACTCACTTAAGTTCTTATTTTTTGTTGAATAAGAACCCCTGTTCCGGAAAAATAAGAAGGTCTCCACTTATTTGGAAGAATTTAGTTAGGTACCGACCGGCCGGGAGGGAAATCGTACCGGCGGCCGTGCCGGGCCGTCTTCGGCTACCGGACGGCCGATCCGAGACGTCCAAAAATTCTAAAAAAAAAAAAACCAAGGGGGCGTATGCGGGAATGAACGGCATCCAAGGTATGTAGCATGCTTGATCCAAGCAACCTTTTTTCGTGTATATATGAATAACATATGCACACGGAAAAGGGGCGCTCGGATCAAGCACCTTACACACCTCGGATGCCATTGATTCCCTCGCTAAGCCCCTTGGTGTTTTTTTTTTGGAATTTTTGGACGGCTCGGATCGGCCGTCCGATGGCCGGAGACTGACCGGCGCGACCGCCGGAACGATTTGCCTCCGCCAACACCCAACACAATAGCAACAGTCTTATTTTTTGTATACGGCAACTTCAAGCTCAAAAATCATGTGTTTACGCAAATAATTTTCTTATCACTATGGATCTTATTTGATATATCTCATCAAGATCTTTAATACGGTGCGGAAAAAAACAATTTCTTTTTTTCATTTATATTATTTTTTGAGTTTGAAAGTGTTAAGGCTCCGTTCCAGAACGGGAATAACCTCCTTATTTTTTAAGAAGACAATTTCAAGCTCAAAAATAATGTGTTTATGCAAATAATTTTTCTACCACTATGGATCTTGTTTGATAGATCCCATCAAGATCTTTAATACGATGCAAAAAAAATAAAAAAAAAAAATTTCGTTTACATTAATTTTTAGTTTGAAAATGTGAAATAAGCTGTTTATTTTTAAGAATATTTCTGGAACGGAGCCTAAGTAAATTTTGTAGGAACCCCTTATTATTTTCGAAAAAGAAGTGTAAGAAATAAGCTCTTATTTTTTAAGAAAGTTTCCGGAACGGAGCCTTAGCCTGTTTATCTCCGTTACAAAACTCGGGCTAAATTGAGAGAAAACTTCCTCATGAAGTGTTGAAAAACGAGAAGTTTTCCTTTAGAGTGATGCTATATGTACTGACAAGGTGGGGAGAGAAAACGTACCGACGGCCGTCGGCGGGCCATCTCCGTCCACCGGAAGGCCGATCCGAGCCGTCCAAAAATTTTTTTTAAAAACTAATGGGGCCCGCTGTACACATATAAACACGAAAAAGGGGTGATCCGTTCAAGCACCCTACACACCTCGAATGCCATTGATTCCCGCGAGGGCCCCATCGGTTTTTTAAAAAAAAATTTGGACGGCTCGAATCGACCGTCCGGTGGTCGAAGACGGCCCGCCGGCGGCCGTCAGTACGTTTTCTCTCTCCATGATCGGTACTCATATCATTTTCGTTTCTCTAGCGACAGAATAATACAAGTTGTGATATGACCGTTATGTGCTCATGCACATTAGTACTATAATAAGTAAATAAATACATACTAAAAATAACACAAAATATTAGTGGTATACTATATATATACTGCTGTGACGCCCATCATGGCTCACGGGTCCAATGATGTGTATAATCAATCCTCTTACAAATGCATCTGGCCCACATCCCCCATGTAGTTTTTTTTTTTTCTACCCTGTTCCTCGATAATAATAATAAAAGAATAAAAGAAGAAGATGAATGTCATACCAAAATTTATACTAAATTCACTTGCATTCAAATTTAAATGAATAACGGATAGGTCATAGGTGTGATTATTTCCAGTGTATCATAGGACCATAACAGAAAAGAGGGGAATTAAAAGAAAAGAGTTCATCCCTTCGAGATTGTAGATTAAACTCCACTGTTGTAGTATATGCGTCATTGAAAAATTTGTCTGATCCTTATCATTTAGGATTTCAAAATTAGTTAAGTTGAACATAAGTTGGACTATGGGGGCTTCATGTGCCCCTAACGACAACAGACGTTGTTGTGCCTTTGCTACGGGCTTGTCTCGAGCCCAAAAAAAAATTTGTTCCGAACTGTTTATGTTTGTAGACCTAAACAAATACGTCCTCGTAGAAAATCACATGAATCGGACAGTGGTAACCACTTCGTCGAATGAAATTCATTTTGAAGTGCGTTTTCAAAGATCATATATACCATTCAAAATTTATAGATTAATGTTCTTAGGATGCATTCTTTTGGCCTTAACTTAAACTTAAACTTAAACTTAAAATGAGAATTTTGTCCTTATTTAAATTTTTTTCGCATTTGTTAGTTTTGCGTCAAACTTTCGTCGGTTATTGATTCGTCCCGACGAAAGGAATCGGAAAAGTAAACTTTCTTTACTTTTACCCAAGTAATTTGAGAAATAACTACTTTTTAGCGCTAAAAAGTGGTTATTTCTCAAATTACTTGGGTAAAAGTGAATTTTTTTTTTTACTTTACTCATTCGTCTCGTCTCGACAAATCAATAACTCACAAAAAATTGGCGCAAAACAAAAAAATGCACCCTTCATCAGTTATTAAATAAATTTCGATCGAATTGATAAAACATTGCTACTATTATGCCTTCGGTACAACAAATAACGTACCCCGCTCCCGCATAAAACCAAGATCGTCGTTAGAAAAACGAAACTGATTAACAAATTAGTTTTTTTTTTCTTTTTTCCCTTTTGTAATACAGAGTATCTCGGGTCAACCTGCGCGCACCTCGAACTATTCCCACCCAACAACCCCTCCCACAGTCGTTTCATACGGTTGCGTGTGAGGAAAAAATGGCCTCAAGAGTCAGAGGCAAGAAAAATTGAATCTAAGAAGAATGAACAAGCCCCAAAGTCCAAAGCCAAAACTAGTTGGCCAACCCATTGGAATTACTAGTTCTTCTTTACTATATGTTGTGCCCAAAAAATATGCCGCAGAAAAAATAAGGAAACCCCTTGTCAATGGAACCTTGTTGCTAGGCCTTGTCTGGTATGTCTTGAATATGTATATATTATGTTTTAGTGAGATTTGTTCTGTTCCCATATATCAGAAAAGCAAATTGATAAGAAGTTTGCTCTCAATTGACGTACTTCTTCCATCCGAATTTAATTGTCCTTAGTTCTATTTTAACCGACTAAAAAAATGAGTTATTTTTAAATCTGTAATGAATTTCGTATCGAACATAGATCTTATTTGATAGATCTCGATTAGTTTTATAATACAATGTTTTCAAAATCACAAAAAACATTATAAGTTATTATATATAATCGATTGAAAAATGACACGAACTCCAAAAAAGGATTATTAAATCCTGACGGAGAGAGTATTATTGAATGTGTCCAAAATGTAAGCCCAACATGCCTTTATAAGGCTACAAGACTTGATAAGGAAATAACCTAATCAAATTATGCTAACATATTTAGTAAAACAATGAAACCAGACTATATCTAAGAAATATGAATAACAACAATAACTTACGGCAATAAGCTGGAAACAAAATAGAGAAACATGATTATATAATATTTTCTAACATCAATTGAACTGATTTTTTTTACTAGTCTAGTTGAAAAAATATTTTAAAAATTTATCCAACCAATAGAATTACTTGTGTGAAACTTGTAGTGGGTCTCATACGGCGCAGCGATACGCGCCGTATACCCAACTTGGTTGGTACTTGTAGTATTAACGATAACGATATGAAAATGTCAATGGAGGAATGTTTTTAGATACCACAAAAAAAAAAAAAAAAAAACATGCGGTGCAAAAATAGGTTGTGGGGGTATATCTTCCTATTCAGAGCAATCGTATGGGAACTTGAGCTCTGGCCGTCCACGTGGCAGAAGCATGTGCATGTTGGAAAATACTGCATCCTTTGTCCTAATTTATTGTGTCTATTTTTTTTTTTTTAAATCTCACAAAAGATTATCCATATCTCGCAATTTATCATATTTTCTATTTCTCAAAATATTTGGTCAAAAGATGAAATCTATTAAACAAGAATCATATTAAATATATAAAATATTATATATTATATAAGGTATAGATAATCTTTTGAGACGTTTAAAAAAAGAAACAGGCACGACATTTTGGGATGGAGTTAGCACCATTATTAAAGAACATAAAATCTATCCACACAAATTTCAATTCGTGCACAGTGATTGTGTGTAGATTATGGTGTGGGTCTCACACAAATAATTCGAGCAATTCATTTAATATTATATATCATTGAATTTTTTAGGATCCTAAAATCTAAACGAAAAGTTAGATGATTGGATCGAGCCTTAAAGTTCTCTAAGTATCGGATTGAACTAATTTTTTGTGATGTTTTCAAAAAAATGTTTTAAATTTAATTAGGGTCTCAAATTGTTTGTCTGGGACCCGAAATTGATCCCACATCGCGATTTGTACACAATCGCTGCTCACAAAATTTGCGTGGGTAGCATCTTTCTCTTATTAAAGGAAAAAAAAACACCCTTTGCCCCCCAGAAAACATACTATAAATTGGTGTTAAACCCCACGTTTATTTCAACAGAGTACCGATAGGATTTGTAGGGAAATCGTATCGACCGGCCGCGCCGGGGCAGTCTTCGGACGGCCGATCCGAACCGTCCAAAAATTCTAAATAAAAAAAACCGAGGAGGCCTACGTTGGAATCAATGACATCCGATGTGTGTAGGGTGTTTGATCTAAAAACCCCTCGGGTTTTTTTTTTATAGAATTTTTGGACGGTTCGTATCGACCATCTAGTGACCGGAGACGGCACGGCGCGGCCGATCGGTACGATTTCCCTACAAACGGTCGGTACCAATTTCATTTTGGCTACCCCACAAATAAAATTAAAATTAAAGTACTCCTACTCTCCTAGTTCAAGGAGCGAGTAATAATATCCAGCGGGTACACACTCCACACAAGTCTACTTTTGGGTTACTACTATAGAAAGCGAAATCACAACAGCCAGCTGAGTCGTATCCCATTTTCAAACACCCAAAACCATGAATGCCCTTCTTTAACCCGGGTCACTCCAATGGGGCTGCTGACGGCGACGGCGGAGCTCCGGCGGATTTGTCGCCACTGGACTATTCTTTCTTCTTCTTTTTTCAGATCATTCTGGCACCACATCTTGTAAACTTTTAATCATTTAATTCGGTTTGTGTGTTTTGTTCATTTTCCCTGTATTTTTGTTAGATTCGTGTGTCATTTTTTGGACTATGTGTCAATAAGAAAAATTTATTAAGTACAAAATTATGACATAAAGCAAAAACAGTTTACTAAGGACAAAAAGTATTTCAAACAACTGTCTTCTTTGTCGTGCTGTCGTATTTGATTTTTTTTCAAAATTGATTCATATTTTTATAATTTCCCAATTCATTTCGTTTAGACGAACGGGATTAATAATTTCTACTCTTTTTTCGTAGTACATGTTTGTGTAAACATTTGTGGTGATTGATTATTTTTGATAAATGATTTTCACACTTTATTTTTTGTCCTTCAGTGATTTTTTTGTAATTTTGAAGAGTCTTTTAGGGGCTGTTTGGACAAATAAGCTATTGTGGCTTATTTTTTGTCCTTATTCAAATTTTTTCGCATTTTGTGGCTTATTGTCAATTTTTTGGGGATTATTGCTTCGTTATGACGAGAGGAATCGGAAAAGTAAAAAAGTTTGATCGAAATCCAATTTTTTTGGAATTTCGACGAAATTTGGCGGGAAAGCCACGTTTTTCTTTTGTGCAAAAATTTGATTTCGACTCAAATTTTTTACTTTTTAGATTCTCTCAGTGTTACCGCGACCCTTTCCCAAAAATGACAATAAGCCACAAAATGCGAAAAAATTTTGAATAAAAACAAAAAATAAGCCAAAGTGACTTATTTGGGCAAATAGCCCCTCAGTGAAGTTTATATGTGTGTTTTTTTTCACTAAAAAGACAAAAAAATAGTGCCATAAGTAAAAAAAATGAGTGTAGAAATCATTTTTTTTTTCACACTTTATTTTTTGTCGATAAATGATTTTCACACTTTATTTTTTGTCGTTTAGTATTTTTTTTTAATTTTGAAGAGTCTTTTAGGGGCTGTTTGGACAAATAAGCCACTGTGGCTTATTTTTTGTCCTCATTCAAATTTTTTCGCATTTTGTGGCTTATTGTCAATTTTTTGGGGATTATTGCTTCGTTATGACGAGAGGAATCGGAAAAGTAAAAAAGTTTGATCGAAATCCAATTTTTTTGGAATTTCGACGAAATTTGGCGGGAAAGCCACGTTTTCGTCTTTTTGTGCAAAAATTTGGATTTCGACTCAAATTTTTTACTTTTTAGATTCTTCTCGTCATAACGAAGCAATAATCCCCAAAAAATTGACAATAAGCCACAAAATGAGAAAAAAATTTGAATAAAGACAAAAAATAAGCCAAAGTGACTTATTTGGACAAACAGCCCCTTAGTGAAGTTTATATGTGTGTTTTTTTTCACTAAAAAGACAAAAAAATAGTGCCATAAGTAAAAAAAATGAGTGTAGAAATCATTTTTTTTTTCTTTACAACTTGTTTATTTTATAGTATTTTATTAAAGGGTCACTTAGAGCAAGTTTACCAGAGCAGCAAAATTACCTTTTGTAGCTATTTTACCTATTCAATGCACTAAAAGAGGGCTGCAGCAGAATAGTTAAACAGGTAGGTATTTTCCATTTGTAAACAGTAGTTCTCTATTTCTACCGCACAACTCTTCACGAGGTAAGTGTTAAAATATTATTTCTTTCTCTCTCCTCCCCACCAATCTCTCGTTCTTCTCTCTCTCTCTCTCTCTCTGAACCAGTGCTCATCACCATGAAACAAAACTTTTCTATCTTGACGAGAAAAAGCCTTCAACTCCGGCGACCACAGTCCGGTGGAAAAAAGAAACGGACTTGTTTCTCTGCTGCCCACAAATTAATTTGATAGAAACCCAGTTTTCAACACAAAAAAGATAGAAGAAACTCGGGAAAAAAATTGATAAAGGAAAAAAGTGGAAGAATATATATTTTAATTCGTGTTAGATAAAATAAATAGTATTGATATAATTGTGGAAGAAAAATGTGATAGCTAAAATGAAATTGTGAACTATTCACATGGTATTTTACCAAACCATTGCTATACATGCTCTTACACAGCCACCCGGGCCCTATCTTGGCTAAAAATGTAGTGGGGCCCTTACTGGTTGCTACAGCCCTAGTACTAGTACTTGCATCTTTTCTCCGGTCTTGATCATAGGTGCCGTCAGATGGTGCCACGTGGGGGTTGAAAATGCATTGATAGTTTTTGGCTGTCTCGGCTGGCTGGATAAAATCTCTGAAAAGTGGATACTGTTGTTGGGTCATTTATTATTATTACTGCTGGATGCCTGCTGTGCTGTGCTGCCTTGTTTCGGTTTGGTGTTTTTAGAGAAACTTTTATGTATAACGGGTATATCAATTCCATGGTATCCCTTCCAGTTTGTTTCTCAATTTTCGGTCATTTTCTGATCACATTTGGATGATCGGCTCCGTTCATTTTGTAGATTTCGGCGAGAACTTTAATCATACCAAAAATCTTGTTCATCGAATCTTATTAGGTAGATGATCGGCACACGTGAAAATCAAAGAAAATCAAAACTGGGTCCAAAAAACACACTGAATCGGAACCCAATTTTGGTTTTTTTCTTATTTTCACGTGTGCCGATCGTGTATCAAATAAAGTCCGATAAACACAAGTTTTTGTATGATTAAGGTTCTCGTCGAACTCGACAAAATGAACAGAGCCGATCATCCAAATGTGATCGAAAAATGGCTGGAAAATGAGAAATGAACCGGAAAGGAATACCATGGGGTTGGTATACCCGGTATATATAAAAGTTTCTCGTGTTTTTAATCCCATTTTTTTTGGTACACTGTTCGCAGCTTTTATAACTTCTGATTACAGTATTATTGGAGAACACTGGCCTTGTTCGTTTTCATACTTTACTTTGGTTTAACTTTGTTTTTCAATCATTACCCTATATCTTTCTCCAATCATTACCCTATTTCTCCAATTATTAATTTCATTTCTCTCTCTATCTCTCTCCAATCATTACCTCTCTCTCCAATCATTATCCTATTTCTCTCTCCACCCACTATCAAAACTAAAATACCCAAAGTATGGAAACGAACATGGCCACTACTTTATCAATACTGGTGGTATATAATTACTCCTGATTATTGGGGTATTAATAGTAAACCGTTTGGTTACGTTTCGTTTAGTTATTTTCAAATTTTAAACTAAAGGCAATTTTTCCTGTAGTGAAAAATTTGTAGAATAGATTTTTATTTGTGATTGAGAAATTGTTAGGTGTTTCCGATAATGAATAATGTCTTATTCTCTTTAGTTTTCAAAAAGAATTTTTCTAAAAATATCCCTAGATTCTTCCTACTTTCAACAATAATTTCACACACTCTCTCTCTCTCTCTGTCCCCCCCCCCGTTTCCCTGCATTTACGTTTTTTTGGGTAAAAATATATCGATTCAATCTCTTAATTTTGGGAAAAAAATTGATGACTTCCTATATGTATTTTTTGGGGTACCGGAAGAAATAGAAACGGGAAATAAGAGTAAAATACCTTAATACGGTGATGATGAGTTGAATTGTAGATGATCGGAGATATGAGTTTCACTTCTGGAGGAAAAGAAAAAGAAATAGTTTGTGGGTGAAGTAAAAAATATATAGAGTGGGCAAAAAAGAAAAGAAGAAAATACTAATTGAAACAAGCGCATATACAGATTTTAAAACTAGTTAACTTATGTAATGTGAGATTGATAAATTTTGATTATTGAAAAAATTGATAGTTTTGATTATTCAAAATCTAAATTTTGATTATTTCTAAGAATATTGCTAAGTTTGATTATACAATTGTGAGCCATCTTTTACACAAATATTACTAACTTTAAAAATAATTGATTTTTAATTATACTACCGTAGATTACTTAAAGGGTGGTAAGGTTAAAAACACCGTTAGAACCATCTAAGGGTTGGCCTATTAGTTGAAGTACGAGGCTAAGGGGGTGTTCCCCTTTTAGAAAAAGTTCTTTTTTTTTCCAAATTCAAATAATTTCAAACTCGAATATAATGAAAATGAAAAATATATTTTTAATTTTTTTTTCACCGTTTAAAAGATTTTAATGAGATCTATCAAATAAGATCCATATTAGTAGGAAAATTATTTGCATAAACATATAATTTTTGAGTTTGAAATTACATTTTTTTTCTAAAAATTCTTTTTCCGAGAAATCGAAACACCTGGGGATTTACGTACTTTCTCCTCTAAAGGTCCTTACTAACTTTTAAGTTCGACAAGGCTTAAGTGTTATCAACTCCTTAAGGTTAGTTCATATGGTATATTTACTCGGGCTTCAAGTGGGGGATTGAGGATTCTTGCAGTGCGGCCCGCACAATAGGCCGTCCGATCCGGCCGTCCATTTTGGCACCGACAGCTCAGACTTAATCCGATCTCCTATTGATCCGAGCGGACCGAGCTGTCCATTGTTTGGATTAAAATCCCAATCTTCCATTGCTGAGATGGACGGCTCAGATGCGCCAACTTGTAGGGCACCCCGCCCTACAGGATCCCCGGATCCTCAAGTGGGTCTTCCGCTAGCAAACATTATATTTATGGACTCCAGAATTAGTCAAATGTAAGTTGATCTATGAAAAAAATAACATTAGAACAATTGATGTTATCGAAGCGAATAGTTGAGAAAAATATATGCAAGCAGCCATGCATTTCTAAGCGACAAGACTAGATGAAAAATAAATACTCCTAAAAGAAAGGAGGCGCCACACATCAATAACCTTATAAATACTCATAATAGGAACCCCAAAAAAATCATGGACACTGATTTTTTGCGTGGCCCGCCTTTCGTGTCCATTGGTCCGAAATTTTTATTAATTTTACTAGTGATTTTGGGATAAGTTACCTCGATCAAATAATTACATGTGCTTGATACAATTACATTAGGTAGGAAAAAGTTGCCTAAATAATGATTGATAGTACTCCTATATGTGTAAAATTATACCGTATGTGCCCAAAATAAAATGGAAAATTTGTGGTCGCCCTCGGTAATATTAGTAAGGGGGGGTCGTTTTTTAGGCCTTTTTACAATCTGTTTTACACTAATCAATAAAGCTAACTATTCACACTAATAATTTCTACTCGATAAATTTTTCAATCACATACCTATCTATAATTTATTCATTATGGAAATAATTTATCATTTTTTTACAACTTATTTACTACTACTTGAATAGTTAACAACTTGATTGAAATAAAAAATTTTTCAAAATTTATTCACTGCCGGGAAATACCGCATGAGTAGTAATAATTGTAGTGATAATAGAAGAATAGAAATACTAGGGGGGGGGAGGAGGAGGAGGAGGAGGCCAGCTTTAAACGAGCTAGGGCAGAGTCTGTCCCATTATTGCGAAGGGAAGGCGCTAATTGCAGTGGTTGCAGAGATACAGTAGCTGCCGATGCTGCTGCCTATTCTACTGTGAGAACCATTTCTTAAATGCCTTGTTTTTTATTGTTTCTTTAGGAATAAACTTTGATGGAGCTTTCGTTAGATTTTTCTCACAATTACACCAATTTGTCTCAGAGCATCTTCAACCTGTATTCAATGGACTACTTTCCAAAACCAATCAGGCTAAGGCTCCGTTCCAGTTTCCCTTCTTTTTCTAAACCTCAGTTTTCTTTAATTTTTAAACTCAAATATAATGAAAATGAAAAATAATTTTTAAATTACCCAAAAAAAAAATGAAAAATAATTTTTTGATTTTTTTTGCACCGTATAAAAGATCTTAATGAAATCTATCAAACAAGATCCATATTGGTAGGAAAATTATTTACGTAAACACATAATTTTTGGACTTGAAATTATCTTCTTTTTCTAAAACCATCTTTTTTTTAAAACTGGAACGGGGCCTAAGTTCTGCTGAGTTTTTTGGTTTTTTTTTTTTAGAGTTTTGTTTGTATTCAGAAAAAATTGAATTTGTTAGTTTTGGGTTAAATTTTTGTTGATTATTAATTTGTATCGACAAGAAAAATCAAACGAGTGATTTTTTTTTAAAAAATTTCTACCTAATTTTTTTTTGGAAAACATTTAAGATAAAGCCCAAAAGTATGTTTTTTTTTGAATTTTTGAGCTTTATCTTGAATATTTTTTCAAAAATTAATAATTGATAAAAGTTTGAGGCAAAATTAACCAATTTAAATTTTTTTGATAAGTAGCAATAAATACTCAAAAAGTCCAAAAAAAAAAACTTAGCCTCATTCATTTCGCCACAACCTCTGACCTCTTTTTAACTTTTATGCTGTTTTTATATGGAGTAAAAAAGAAGCCATGGAAATTTCTGACGTACCCAAAAAAACGAAAAGAAAAGAAGCCATGGATCCTCTTAATCTTTAACCCCAAAAAAGAAGAAGATACCTCTCATTTCGCAACAAAATATCAAATACAATGCCCCAAAAAAATTATATCTTCCGAATTTGTTCTATCTTTAATTTGGATTCGTTATAACTTAATTTGTATACATGAATTGAAGATTGTACATACTCGCGTGATAAGTGAAAAGTGTCGAATGCTCGAGTGCATCCACGATCCACTGAAAATTAACTTCGTGATCTTCTTAATTTGTTATATCTTATATTTAGGTTCGTTATTACTTTTGTATGCATGAATTGAAGATTATACATACTCATGTGATAAGTGCAAAATTTCAAATGCTTGACGGCAGCCACACTCCACCGAAATTCAATTTTGCGTCGCTTCGATTCATTCTAAAAATATATATGTAAAAAAATAAGACTACGGTAAACAGATAAAAACAAGCCAACATAAAGATAGAGTGAAACAGTTTTTTTTAGAAAAATCTGGAAAAAGGGTTTAATATTAAAACACTTTGGTTTGCTTATTAACAAAACTCCCAACAGCAATTTTCACAGGGAAGGAAGTTTTTCTATTGTACTATTTACTTGGAATTAGCAAAAACAAAGATCTGGTGCAAGGATTCCCATATTGACTTCACCTCCCTTGGCTTTTTATGCGTATCTTGTCTTACGTGAGATATACAAAATTTAATCCACTCAAAGTACAAAAAAAAAAAAAAAAGAAGGGTAATGGGGGCCTTTATTTTGCCTTACGAATCTTTAATTTAATAAATAAGTATTTATTTTAGACAGTGGAACAGCTTCTTCTGATTTTTCCATTCCACTTTTTATATGCACCTTTTTTTATGTGTTTTAATAATACTAATTTTCACACTCCTCTTTTATAACCATCAACATAGTTTTTTTTTGTTTTTATATTCACGTGAATTTACAATATTATTCTTGAATGTATAGAAAAGTGTATTGAACAAAGGACAAAATAATAAATTCAGTGGAAAAAAAAGGGGTATTAGATGGTTGAAAAGAGAGTGTGAAATTCAATTACCACCAAAAAAATACTTCTTCTGTTTTAACAAAAAAAAAAAAAACTTCTTCTGTCCCCATTCTTTTTAGTCCATTTTAGGAGTTTGTGTCATTTTTCAACTTGTAATTTTTTAGGTAATTTTAAAAATATCATTTAAAAGTTCTAATTGAGATCTATCAAATAAGATTTATATTGTTTATAAATAGTATTATCAATTAAAAATTATAATTAATTTTTTTATCTGATTAAAATTATACGGGAGACAAAAGAATGAAAAAAAGAGAATATATACACTTTGAACACTACCACTACTCCTACTACTGTAAAACAAGAAAAGAAATGTGGAGGACTGTTATCACTAGCGTGGAAATAGCAATTTTCTCTCACTAGCCTCTGATTCCTCTGTTCCCCTCCTCTTTCACCCTATCAGTAGAGTACCACAGAGCACGTCCTTCTCTCTCCTCCAAATCACCACATCCCTCCCCCACTCGCACTCCCCACCAACGCCTAAATCCGACCGTCAAACTAGAAGCCCAACGCTCTCCCGACCGTCCGATCGAAACAAGGGACAAACAACGAGTGCGCGTGGCTGGAGAAAGTACAAGCGGGGCCCTACCGCGCATTAGCTAGCTGTCCAAAATTGTAACCACTTCGGGAAACGGTAGTACGGGTGACGGCCGCTGCGACTCTCCTTTTCTACTTCCACGGTCAATTACTAACGTCGCTTCACCGCCGTTTGCATTCCATACATACATGTCCCCTCCCAACATCTCTCTCTCTCTCATCTCCTCTCTCTCTCTCTCTCTCTCTTCATAAGAGCAATATCATTAACGCACTTACCTTACGGTTCACGCCAAACGCCTGCCCTCTCTCTCTCTACATTGTCTTTCTCTGGTTGTGGCAAGGTTTTGAATGATGAGAGAGAAACGGAGCTAAAATCTTCTTCAGCTACCGCTTTCCCCTCTCTCACTCACTCTCTTCTACTACTTCGCCAGTACTGCTTCCCCGGCTTGTTCCATCACCACCGAGGAAACGCTGCCTGCCGTTCATGAAGAAGAACAAGGAGCTGTTTCTCTGCTCTCTCGCGGTCGTCCTCGTGCTTCTCTTCCCCCTCGCTTCGCCGCTTAGCGATGAAGGTCAGTTGCTCTGCAGTTGTGTTACGGACGGAGTATTTTTCCCTTGTTCCTTCGTCCATTCAGTTACATGTCTATTATTAGCGTTCTACTACATTCCGTATCCATTTTTGTGATATAGGAAGCCTGTTTTTGTAGCTTGGAAGAGTTTGAAAATGACTGAAATTAGGAGATTCCGGAGAATCTGTAGAAACCTAACGGCTTTCTATCTACTCTGTTTGGTTCTCGAGAAAATGCTGAAGAAAAATTACTGCTCTGGTTTATTAGTTCAGCGCGACAATATGCACTTCCGTATAATTTTGAGACGGTAGCCAGTAATGTTGTGTAAATATTTTAAAATTAATTTTGGAACCTGAATGACAACTAGCTCAGATGAATCAGGAGATTCCGTTATTTTATTTTATTTCATTTCTGTTTTCTGTGCTTTTTACTACTTTTTGTGTGCGTGTGTGTGTGTGGAAAGACTACAATAAACCTTCCTTATTTGGGTGTACATCATATGCACTCCAAAATATTATGAATTAGTAAAGAAAATGTTACGAATCGTATTGCTAAAAAGTTACGAATTGTATAAAGGTTGCGAGATACACCGAAATGTTATGAATTATAAGGAAAATGTTACGAATTGTACTGGTGAATGGTTATGAATTCTAGGTCAAAAGTTACGAAAAACACTAAAATTTCATGAATGAGTCTTAAAATAAGTGCATATGCTACCCTTTTAAGGGGTGTATATTGTAGACTTTCTCTCTCTTTTTGTTGTTGTTGTTGTTGTTGGCCCAGCTGTTCTGTGCTTGTTTCTATGAGCAAATATGGAAACCAAACCGTAGCCATAGAACCATCGATTATTCCTTTTGTACTTGTGCCTTTTAATATGGAATTTGACTACTAGATGGATTAATGCGATTTTGATGAGAGAGGGGTTAATATGCGCAGGGAAAGCTTTGATGGCCATTAAGGCGTCGTTTAGCAACGTAGCAAATGTGTTGCTGGACTGGAATGAGGCTCACAACGATGATTTCTGCTCGTGGCGAGGGGTGATTTGCGACAATGTCAGCTTATCTGTTGTTGCCCTGTATGTGCCTCTAGCTCTCAGTCCTGTTAATATAGTCTTGTAGAGTGATTCGTATCCTCTATCCTTTTTACTAATTCATTGTTTTCTGTTTTGAAGGAATTTATCAAATCTGAACTTGGGAGGGGAAATCTCTCCAGCAATTGGGGACCTTAAGAATCTGCAATCTATGTATGCGTTTATTTTATTGTACTTGCTATTGAAATATGGTGCTTCTGCCATTTTGCATTGTGGTTGCGGTGTAATAGTATATGGCATTCAGGGGTGGCTACATTGGGCTTCTAGTGGCTTCAAGCGAACCCCGTTAGATTGAAAAAATGCACGAAGTTTTATGTATGTTTACATAATTTGATTTTCTTTTTAATTTTGTTTGCACTAGATAATTCCTTCAAGTTTAGACTCTAGAGTAAATAAAAAATTAAAGATAGATTTCCTTAATTTACGAGAAAGCAGATCGTAGAGCTCAAAAAAAAAAAAAACTAGGCCCGATAAGTTAATAATCAAAACTAAATTTTCAACCAAAATAATTTTTCAGTTCATTTTTTTCACCTGAGCTAAAATCCTGCAGCAGACCCTTAATTCATGTGAATATACAGAATTTTTTGTTGAGAGTTGTTGTTGAGAAGTGCCAATCAAGTTAGATAACTTAGATCCTCTTAAAAAAATGCTCCTGCAAGACTATACTGGTGGATGATCTTTTTACAGAAGTTTTGGAAGGTTATTATTTTCATTGATTCTAATTGTAAGCGCATGTGGTGTTGAAACATTGCAGAGATCTTCAGGGCAACAACTTGACTGGTCAAATTCCAGATGAGATAGGCAACTGTGCTGCTCTGATATTATTGTAATACTTCACTTTCTAGTTTCTTCATCATTGTAATATTCAGATGTGTTATCCTGTAGAGTCCAGGTTATTCAAACGATGGAGAGTTGCATGTTTCTTAAGGTAGTGTTTGAATGATGCAGGGACTTGTCCACTAATTCATTGTACGGAGACATACCATTCTCGATATCTAAGCTTAAGCAGCTAGAGCTATTGTGAGTTAACGCTTGAAGTACAGTCCTCTGCTGATTTGATTATCATGGATGTTTATAGCTCTCTCAAACTGAGGGTTTATATGCACTTTAATGCAGGAATTTGAAAAACAATCAATTGACGGGCCCTATCCCTTCGACATTGACGCAGATTGCCAACCTGAAAACACTGTGAGTCCCCTTTTTCCTGGTGGAGTCTATTCATTTCTGTTAACGGGGATTTTGGACCATTTCAATATTCTCTGAATGTGTAAAGAAAATACAACAATTTTTGTAATCGTGCCCTTTACGCCCAGTCATTCCCATGAACACTTAAATATTTTGTAATTGAATCAAATTATGCTAATTTGGGTAATGGCCTTGTGGATTTATTTTTCAGCGATCTTGCTCGAAACCAGCTTACAGGAGAGATACCAAGGCTAATCTATTGGAATGAAGTTCTGCAATATCTGTAAGTGTTACTCTATTACTGCATTGTACGTTCATTGCTGAACTTCTTCAAGGGACTCGGGTGTTAACTGAAATCAACTCTAGTTGGGTGTCCTCTGATTATACTACATCATATCATATAGTATTTGCCAGCGCTTATGATTCTGCTGATAAGCTCTTGCTCAATTTACCAATTTCTTTGTTTTAATATTTGTAGAGGCTTACGCGGCAATTCCTTAACTGGAACTTTGTCCCCAGATATGTGCCAATTGACTGGCCTGTGGTACTTGTAAGTGTCATTTCTTGGCTCGTTTTGCATTCATAATTACTTCTTTTGGATTGTGTTATATATATATATATCTAATCCAAGTGTTTGAACCTCTCCACATTTCATGCAGTGACGTTAGAGGCAATAACTTAACAGGCACAATACCAGACACCATAGGGAATTGTACAAGCTTTGAAATATTGTAAGTTACTTCGACGCTAACTACCCCTAGAAATATTTTGTTTCCATATTGGCTAAATGTTGCATCATGATTTGCAGAGATATCTCATACAATCAGATTTCCGGGGAGATTCCATACAATATCGGGTTTCTGCAAGTGGCCACTCTGTTAGTTCTCCTCCTTTGCTGTTTTTTCCTTTATTCGTCATGTCAGAAATGTAATTTCGTCTTTAGGGGTTGTCAAATTGAGATGGCTATGTCCCTATGGCTGTACGGTTCCAACTTTTGGTTGGACTCCTTTTTCCTTACCCTAATAAAATGTTACTTTTGCCGATAAAAAAAATAAAAATAAAGTGTAGTTGGCTATGCATATAAAATCTCGTTTGTGTATCAAATGCATGTCTTATTTTTTTCTAATATATTACCTTACGTTGGCTCATGTTAGATCTCTACAAGGAAATAGGCTGACGGGGGAAATTCCAGAGGTGATAGGTCTGATGCAAGCTCTAGCTGTTTTGTAAGTGTAAAACTGGAGAATTGAATTTGATTGACTCAATCATCAACAAAATGTTTTTTGTCCGATCTTGATAAAACTGCCAATTGGATCTAGCTAGAATCTTATCTTGTTTATTCTTTGCCTCGTCTCTCAGGGATTTGAGTGAGAATGAATTGGTGGGGCCAATACCACCAATTCTCGGGAATTTATCTTACACTGGGAAACTGTAAGTTTGTAACTTGAAAAATGTCTCTATGTTCATGCTTATTCTGTTCGCTTACGTACTTCGTATTTATTTGTTGGTGTAGGTATCTTCATGGCAACAAGCTTACAGGATCAATTCCACCAGAGCTTGGCAATATGTCCAAGCTCAGCTATTTGTAAGATACATTTAGCTGATTAGCTGTCAATTTAAGGGTTTGTAGGATTTAATTGACGAGGGATTAATTTGCAGGCAGTTAAATGACAATGAATTGGTCGGTGGAATCCCTGCAGAACTTGGGAAACTTGAGCAGCTCTTTGAATTGTGTGTCATCTTTCTAGAGCCTCTATTCCTTTCTGTTGTTGAAGTTCTTGTCTTTTTGTACTCTACTGTTGCTCTTAGTGGTTTGGCATGATACCTCAGGAACCTTGCCAACAATAACCTGGAAGGACCCATCCCGCACAACATCAGCTCCTGCACTGCATTGAATCAATTGTATGATATTACCTGATTTCTGAAACGGCCTATCAACTTTCTATAACTTTGTACCAAAGTTGATACCCAACTAGAATTGTAATGTGACGATTTTCTTTCCTGTTTTTCTTGTAGTAATGTCTATGGTAATCGCTTAAGTGGGTCAATTCCTCTGAGTTTCCGGAACCTAGAAAGTCTGACATCTCTGTAAGTTGGAATGCTGAATTTGAAGGTGATTTTGTACTTGTTCAAATCTGAACTTCCATGAATACTTATAAACTCTGTTTTGCAACAGGAACCTCTCGTCAAATAATTTCAAAGGAGTCATACCTGTTGACTTGGGGCATATTGTCAATCTGGATACATTGTACGTTTCTGTACAACTTGTGTGGTGTGTTGTACTGTGAACAATTATCTAGTTTTTCAAGCATCTTCCTTTGTTCTGTTAGGGATCTATCGAGCAATGAGTTCTCGGGACCTGTTCCTGCTGCAGTTGGTGATCTGGAGCACCTCTTAACACTGTAAGAAATACATGTTCTTACCTGCACCAGGTATTTGAGATGGCTGAGTTTTGGGTTATAAACCTAACTTGTAAACATGTTATATGTTGAAGGAACTTAAGTCATAATTATCTTGATGGGCAACTACCTGCGGAGTTTGGTAATCTCAGAAGTATACAAATTATGTGAGTTTCTGCCAGAAATCCTCTACCACTTCATCCCTTTCAAATTATGTTTTTATTTATTTATTTATTTATTTATTATCTTTTACATATATTTTCATTCCTGATGATATTTATGTGCACAAATGTAGTGATTTGTCATCTAACACACTGTCTGGTCACATCCCTCACGAGTTGGGTCAATTGCAGAACATTGTCTCTCTGTAAGTTGGTTATCAAGTGTTTTGCCTTAGTTATTTTGCAACAGCTTTCTTGTTATTAGAATCCGTTTTTGACTTGTACCTTTGTTATTTCTTCCTTCAAATTTTTTTTGCAGTATATTGAACAATAACAATCTCCGTGGAGAAATTCCAGATCAGCTAGCTAATTGCTTCAGTCTTTCCACTCTGTGAGTTCCCACCTTCCCTCCTTTTCCTATCTATTTTGATAATGGTATATGGACTTACTAATACTTGGATGCGTTAGGAATGTTTCCTACAACAACTTATCTGGGAATGTTCCTCCTATTGGAAACTTTTCACGGTTTTCACCTTCTAGGTAGGGGAACTTAATTATGAATTCTCCCAGTCACTTTCCCTAACTCCTTTGTTTTTGTATGATCATCTTTTTTAGATAACTGTTTTTTTTTTTTTCCCCCCCCATTTAGCTTCATGGGAAATCCGTTACTATGTGGGGACTGGTTGGGTTCAATATGTGATCCTTGTGCATCGACATCGAAAGGTATGAGGTTAATTTTGGAAGTTTGATTGGGAGTATTTGATCTTTTCTCTCTCCCCTACTTCCTCCCTCTGAGTTAGGTCTTGGGGACGAGTAAGGCTGGTTGACTTTAATTATTGGCTCCTTGTGCTTTTTATTGCAGCACTAGTCTCCAAGACTGCAGTGGTTTGTATAACTTTGGGCTTTGTCACACTGATAGCCATGGTAATAGTGGCTGTGTACAAATCGAAACAACCTGATCCGTTCTCTCAGGAGTGCCAGAAGAGCATGCAAGGTATGCATACTTCCAAGAGTTTTCTTTTTTTGGGTAAATGCGTACTTCCGAGTTTCTTCTTTTTAAAAGGTCAACGCCTATGTTATAATGTGGGATTTTTTTATGGTCAGGTCCTCCGAAGCTAGTTATTCTCCACATGGATATGGCTATTCATACCTATGATGATATCATGAGAATCACAGAGAATTTGAGCGAGAAATACATCATAGGATATGGTGCTTCCAGCACGGTGTACAAGTGTGTATTGAAGAATTCCCGACCAGTAGCAGTTAAGCGATTATACTCTCAGCATACCCACAACATGAGAGAGTTTGAGACTGAACTAGAGACAATTGGCAGCATCAGGCACAGAAACATTGTCAGCTTGCATGGTTATGCTTTGTCGCCTTTTGGGAACCTCCTCTTCTATGACTACATGGAGAATGGCTCTCTCTGGGATCTCCTTCATGGTCAGTAAGCTCCCCTTGGTTTTTTATTTTCCCCGAGGGATATAGTAAATAATATTATATCACCGCATTACAAGCGCACAAGTCCTGCTTTCAAACTTTTTTCTTAACCTATACACTGGTAATTGGTAGCATATTTCCCAAAACTATTTCTTCCTCCTGTTTTCTCTATGCTTGTTTGATAGCTGATATCAATGGCTATTCGTTTAATGTTGTAGTATTTTCAACATGAATCTAACGAGGCCCAAAATGGATAACCTTTGAGTGGTATTTGGATCGTTTGTTTGACAGGGCCAGCAAAGGTAAAACTTGATTGGGACACGCGATTAAAGATTGCAGTTGGAGCTGCCCAGGGGCTTGCTTACCTTCACCATGATTGCAACCCTAGAATCATTCACCGTGATGTTAAGTCCTCAAATATCCTGCTAGATGAGAACTTTGAGGCTCATCTCTCTGATTTTGGGATTGCGAAATCTATTCCAACTGCAAAAACTCATGCCTCAACCTATGTTTTGGGTACCATTGGTTACATTGATCCTGAGTACGCCCGGACCTCTCGGCTGAACGAGAAATCAGATGTTTATAGCTTTGGTGTCGTCCTCTTGGAGCTACTGACTGGCAAAAAGGCTGTTGACAATGATTCTAACTTGCATCAGCTGGTATGCTTCTTGACATCTCAACACTTTCTCTTATATAAACGACAGAGACCCACTCGTTAGCCAATTAAAGTAGAATCCATTCAAGCTTGGTTCTCTTAATAAGATTCTGTATTAGGTAATTCTTAGGAGAACGGAAAAGATTGTGTGGTAATATTACTAAAGGCCCAACCTATCTTTGTTTACCTGAGGTAGTATGTGGCATGAGATACGAGGAGGATGATTAACGCATCATATCCAGTGGTTGGCAATGTGTTAGTAATAGATAGATTGAAAAAAGTAGAGTTATGTTCATATCACTTACAGTCTTGTGTTAGTTTCTTCTATTCCCTAGGAGTAGGGAGGGAGAGACTATCAAATGTGGAGTCTTGCTGCAACAATACCTTGTTTAGGATTCTATCTCCGAACTTATACGTGGAGTCTTTTACCATTAGAAATGTGGCACTAGGAGACAGTAAAAGACATGAATGGACCACCAATATGAAATTTGTTCTCCCAGGATGTCCCGCTATATATATAAGTTGGATATATTTACACGGCTGAGTCCATGATACAATGGATTGTTTGCTGAAGATTTTATTTGGTAATCTTAGAGTTAGCAATTCAAGTTGTAGGGGCTAGTAGCTATAGGTCTTCTGAGCGAGGAAGCTAAGCTCTTGGGCCTATTGTCAGTTGTGGATTTTAATGATACTCTACATAAAGGTTCCTTAATCTTGTGCATTTTATTATCTAACTAATTAGGTTTGTTCAATTTCTAATTCTTGCGCCTTCTTTTATGTTCATTTTCCAGATTATGGCCAAGGCAGATGACAACACAGTGATGGAGGCAGTTGATCCCGAGGTCTCTGTTACATGCATGGACTTATCCCATGTCCGGAAAACCTTTCAACTTGCTTTGCTGTGTACGAAGCGCCAACCTTCTGAGCGACCAACGATGCATGAAGTTGCTAGGGTCTTAGTCTCCTTGCTTCCTGCACCTCTAGCAAAGCCATGTGGGGCCCCTCCGAAAACTGTTAACTACGCGCAGTTTGTGGTTGATAAGAGACAAGCCCAAATGAATACGCAGCAGCTCCAAGCCCAGACCGACAACAATTCCTCTGATGCCCAGTGGTTGGTTAGATTTCGGGAAGTTATTTCAAAAAACACTCTTTGATAGTTAAATTTACTGCATTTTGAGTCCGTATAAGCAAAGGGAAATGGGTGATTAAATGGACATCAAATCCGAATTTATGGTCCAGCCGGGGGTTTCTTTTGCAATGGGAAAAAGTAGAAGTGGATTCGACAAGCAAGTTTTGAGATACTTTAGATGAAAGCTTAGATTCTAAGTTGGAAAGAAAGTTAATCTGTATTTTAAGTACTTAATATTTACTTTAATCAACTCTGTTGCAGTATTCTAAAGGAGTAATATCGAGACGCTTGTCTTTGTTGTAAACTTGGTACAAGACGTTCACTTTGTTGATACACCTCGTAATCCTCTCTCTCTCTCTCTCTTCATAACAGCAATATCATTAACGCACTTACCTTACAGTTCACGCCAAACACCCCCCCCCCGCCCCGCCCCGCCCCGCCCCCACACCCTCTCTCTCTCTATCTACATTGTCTTTCTCTGGTTGTGGTAAGGGTTTGAATGATGAGAGAAACAGAGCTAAAATCTTCTTCAGCTACCGCTCTCCCCTCTCACTCACTCTTCTAGTACTTCGCCAGTACTGCTTCCACGGCTTGTTCAATCACCACTGAGGAAATGCTGCTTGCCGTTCATGAAGAAGAACAAGGAGCTGTTTCTCTGTCGTTCATGAAGAATAACCAGATATAAATAAAATAATGAGACGTCAATAGTTCACCTCACCTTCTTATTAAATGGCCTAGCTTGGACTTTTTTTATTGTTCCAAACTTATCATGCTTCCTTGCATCTTCACCATTTAGCCTGAGAAACAGAAGTTTATAAAACTGAAATAAGCATCCATATCATCTGAACACTACGAATTAAGCAAGAAATTTAAGATGAGAGGCCTGTTTGGGAAAGACTGGGGCGATCCAATGTGCACCTCCAAACAAAATTTCATTCTTTGTTTTTCCATCGTTAATAGTAGTCGAATTCCATCCATCCAAGGCAGTAATACTGTTACCTTTCATTCTCGGTGGTCCCAAGTTTTAAGATGGATTCAGAATTTTGCACGTTCAATACCTGCGGTTAACAAGTTATAAGTTTTTGACTGGTGATGATACACATGTGCTTACGACACACTACAAGGAACAAACTAAGCATAAATTAAACAAAACAGCTTTCAAAATAATTTACAATTATAAAAGGACCCCAAGGACAGAGGACTAAGAAGGACAGTAACTGTGTTTGTTAACCTACATGAACAGATGAGTGTTGCATAGCCCTCTCTGATTAATTATTTTATATGTTTAAATTTTTAATCATGTTGTGTCGTGCCCGTGCATTTTTCGTGCTCATGATGTGCGTGCTTTTTTCGTGCTCAAGCTGTGCGTGCTTGTTTCATCCTCATGTTGTGCATGTGTCAAGGAGTGGCACTCTTAAACGTGTTGTGCCTATGCGGGATGCCTGCTGCGGCGACGACCTTTGCACCATATCTTCAAGATAGAAAATCAAACAACAAAAGTTTTGACGATGTGGAATTCTTGTGCCAAGAAAGAGGGAGACAATATCATTAACGCATTTACCTTACAGTTCACGCCAAACACCTGCCCCCCCCTCTCCCCTCTCTCTACATTGTCTTTCTCTGGTTGTGGTAAGGTTTTGAATGATGAGAGAGAAACAGAGCTAAAATCTTCTTCAGCTACCGCTCTCCCCTCTCTCTCACACTCTCTTCTACTACTTTGCCAGTACTACTTCCTCGGCTTGTTCCATCACCACTGAAGAAACGCTGCCTGCCGTTCATGAAAAAGAACAAGGAGCTGTTTCTCTGCCGTTCATGAAGAATAAGCAGATATAAATAAAATAATGAGGTCAATAGTTCACCTCAGCTTCTTATTAAATGGCCTAGCTTTGACTCTTTTTATTGTTCCAAACTTATCATGCTTCCTTGCATCTTCACCATTTAGCCTGAGGAACAGAAGTTTATAAAACTGAAATAAGCATCCATATCATCTGAACACTACGAATTAAGCAAGAAATTTAAGATGAGAGGCCTGTTTGGGAATGTAATAACCCGAAAATTGTAACTAATAAAAATATTAAAAAGTATTATTTAATTCTAATAATATTAATTCCCTTATTAAATAAATAGTAGATAATTATAAAAAAATAGTTATTCTATCTAATTATCTCTTTAAAAATATTTTATCATTGCATGCATGCATACAACTCTTTTATATCTCCCTCTCCTACTCCTACTCGATCTCTATCACCTCCGTAACCCTAAAACCGAGCCCAATTCGTCCATCCCGAAAACCAATTTCGTTAGGACTCAATTTAATCTTTCTACATCAAATTCTCCTATAAATACAATACCACTCCGACCCTAGGCCACGCACGACACTCACCACCTTCCACGGAGTCAGAAAAGAGAGAAAGACCAGAGAGAATCAAACCCCAATCCATAGAATTTTAGAGAGAGAAAGAAAGAGAGAGAGAAGTGGGTTTCGTAGTTCCATCCCTCCGAGACTCAAATTGATCGATTGGATTACTTCCTACAATCCCAAGTATCGCCAAACATCAACCAATTCGGTCCCAAGGTCCCTCGATCGACGGAACCGAAGTCATCTTCTCCAATTTTAAGTTTTCGATCGAAAATCAATTCAACTCAATTCGAGGTATTATAATTCGATCCGAAGTCTCCTCTAAGTATATTTGATGTTTATAGACATAACCTAATAGACCCCGTAGCCCCATGCATTGAAAAAAGTGAAAAAAACGAAAAAAAACCAAACCAACCCGCGACCTTGCGGCCGCGAACTGCGGGATCTTTCAGCCGCTAGAACCAGGCCGCGTACCTTGCGGCCGCGTGGTCAACACAAGTCAAACCTTGCGGTTTGACTTGTTTTGGTTCAAATCGATATTTTGACGTCCCGAACATGGATTTTGACCCCCGAACTATTTTTCCTAGGTTTCTAACACTCCAAAGATCATACCTTGTTAAATTCATATTTTTATTTATTTATTTATCTATTTATTAAATTTTTATTCGTTATCGTGTAAAAGTTTGTAAACTAAAAATCATTGCGACCTTATAAACTACTCTATAAATCCCCAAACTATTTTTTCTAGTTTCCTAACATATCAAAGATCATAACTTACTGGTTTCATATTTTTTTTATGTTATTAGCTATTTATTTTATTTTTAATTAAAGTTACAAACGAAAAATAATTGCGACCTTACAAAAAATATTTTTAACATCTAAACTATTTTTCCTAGACTCCTTACATCTCAAAGATGGTATGCTATTAAAATAATATTTTATTTATTTAATTAACTATTTATTATTATTTACGCATTATTTCTAAATAAAAATACTTTAAAATATTATAAAAGATGTTAATAATTCCGAATAATTTTATTTAGATGTCTTACAGTCCTAAGATGAAACTTTATTAATATCAAAATATTTTTAATTATTTAATTATTTATCATCTATTTATCCTTCTTTTGTCATTTAACTTAATCTTTTTATTTAAAATAATCCCATGAACATCCAAACCCAACTTTTAGCACTCGAACTTGTTATAGCGGATCTTTAGGACTCTTATTAGGGTTACGATAATTATTCTAATGTTTTTACCTAATTAATGTATTTAATTGGTATTTAATTAGTCTAATTCCTTAGGAATAATTAATAAAAGCCTAGAAAGATTATTCTTAAATCTTTATTAAGTAATTCCTACATGATTAATGATTATGTGGCCATACAAGATTAAGGGCAACGGCCCAGTCATAAAAAGTTATGTGATTGCATTGTCTAATATTTGTTTTGATCCGTCTGTTGCTTGTATTTAATTATTATGAGAATGATATTGTGTTAATACTTGTTTTGGATGTTAGATTGGACCCTAGGGATATGGGGTGGTATACGAAATAGAAATCACTTAGACGATACTAAGTAATGGATAAATTGTGAAAATTTCTTTCTTTTTAGAGGTTGCCTGCAGGCGTGATGTTGAGATGTGATTATGATGAGATTGATACTGGCGGGTGTCCAGTGATGAATTGATAGACTGGCGGGTGTCCAGTGATGATTGTGAAATGGTTGTGATGTGGTTTATAAGATAGGCGAACCCTAATCGTGATTCAGGCATGATAAGCTTACCTCTTGCTGTAGTTATTGGGGGTGCACACTCGGTATATAACTTAGGTGTTCCTGCGACAACAAAGGGAAGTGATCTCATGGGACCGAGCATGGCTAGTGGTTGGGGAGGAAAGATCTCGTGGAGAGATCTTAGATTTCATATTAAGTTAAAGGATAGCAAAGAATCAAGTTATGTGGATTATATCTGTGTTACTTTTCTGCATCATTATTATCCTGTTTGCTTGTTAACTGTATTGTAAGAGGGGTATTTGGGTTGGATTATACTACGGGGTGAACTCTTTCACTCAGGTACGGATTTCCTGGCATCCGTGTCAGATTTTGCAGAGAATCAGGAAGAACCACAGAATCCCGAAGGTGATCAATTCTATACCGAAGAGAATCCGGAAGTGGGAGCTGAGCCAGAATACGCTTGGGACCCATATCAATCTTAGAAAACGGCTCTATTATTTGTTTAGCTTATTCCTTCAAAGACTATTTCTAGTATTTTCACAATGGTTTGTAATAGTTGAATCTTTAGGACGAATTATTTGTTTTGGATTTCAAATTGGATTTAATAAGTTTTTCGAAAATTAGTATTCAATACCTCCGATTTTACTTCCGAAAATCGGGGCGTTACAGGGAAAGACTGGGGCGATCCAATGTGCACTTCCAAACAAAATTTCATTCTTTGTTTTTCCATCGTTAATAATAGTCGAATTCCATCCATCCAAGGCAGTAATACTGTTACCTTTCATTCTCGGTGGTCCCAAGTTTTAAGATGGATTCAGAATTTTGCACGTACAATACCTGCGATTAACAAGTTATAAGTTTTTGACTGGTGATGATACACAAGTGCTTACGACACACTACAAGGAACAAACTAAGCATAAACTAAACAAAACAGCTTTCAAAATAATTTACAATTATAAAAGGACCCCAAGGACAGAGGACTAAGAAGGACAGTAACTGTGTTTGTTAACCTACATGAACAGATGAGTGTTGCATAGCCCTCTCTGATTGATTATTTTATATGTTTAAATTTTTAATCATGTTGTGTCGTGCCCGTGCATTTTTCGTGCTCATGATGTGCGTGCTTTTTTCGTGCTCAAGCTGTGCGTGCTTTTTTCATGCTCATGTTGTGCATGTGTCAAGGAGTGACACTCTTAAACGTGTCGTGCCTATGCGGGATGCCTGCTGCGGTGACGACCTTTGCACCATATCTTCAAGATAGAAAATCAAACAACAAAAGTTTTGACGATGTGGAATTCTTGTGCCAAGAAAGAGGGAGAGAGGTCTGGTGTGCCATGGAGATTTTTTTTGGCAGAGAGAAGAAAACGTAACTATTAGGGATTTTTGTGGATAGAAACTGGGAGTTAAATATTTGAGTACTCACTATGTTGACCCTCACTATGTTTTGTTTTATTTAACTAGTAGCGTTTACAAAATTAACGTTGGTATCATTGCATTTCAAAGGTTACTAACTACTCACTACCATTTGATTCTTTTCCCCCAAAATACTAGAGGGGGGCAAGCCTTTATACTTTCAAAGAAATTTTTTATTTTACATATAAGAAGTAAAATTTTTTTTCCCCCTGTTGCAGGGGCGACTGCCCCTACTGGCCCCTCCCTAGCTCCATCCCTGTTCCCCCCCCCCTCTCTCTTCATAACAGCAATATCATTAACGCATTTACCTTACAGTTCACGCCAAACACTTGCCCCCCCCCCCCTCTCCCTCTATATTGTCTTTCTCTGGTTGTGGTAAGGTTTTGAATGATGAGAGAGAAACAGAGCTAAAATCTTCTTCAGCTACCGCTCTCCCCTCTCTCTCACTCACTCTCTTCTACTACTTCGCCAGTACTGATTCCCCGGCTTGTTCCATCACCATTGAGGAAACGCTGCCCGCCGTTCATGAAGAAAAACAAGGAGCTGTTTCTCTGCCGTTCATGTAGAATAACCAGATATAAATAAAATAATGAGACGTCAATAGTTCACCTCACCTTCTTATTAAATGGCCTAGCTTTGACTCTTTTTATTGTTCCAAACTTATCATGCTTCCTTGCATCTTCACCATTTAGCCTGAGAAACAAAAGTTTATGAAACTGAAATAAGCATCCATATCATCTGAACACTATGAATTAAGCAAGAAATTTAAGATGAGAGGCCTGTTTGGAAAAGACTGGGGCGATCCAATGTGCACCTCCAAACAAAATTTCATTCTTTGTTTTTCCATCGTTACTAATAGTCGAATTCCATCCATCCAAGGCAGTAATACTGTTACCTTTCATTCTCGGTGGTCCCAAGTTTTAAGATGGATTCAGAATTTTGCAAGTTCAATGCCTGTGGTTAACAAGTTATAAGTTTTTGACTGGTGATGATACACAAGTGCTTACGACACACTACAAGGAACAAACTAAGCATAAACTAAACAAAACGGCTTTCAAAATAATTTACAATTATAAAAGGACCCCAAGGACAGAGGACTAAGAAGGACAGTAACTGTGTTTGTTAACCTACATGAACAGATGAGTGTTGCATAGCCCTCTCTGATTAATTATTTTATATGTTTAAATTTTTAATCATGTTGTGTCGTGCCCGTGCATTTTTCGTGCTCATGATGTGCGTGCTTTTTTCGTGCTCAAGCTGTGCGTGCTTTTTTCATGCTCATGTTGTGCATGTGTCAAGGAGTGGCACTCTTAAACGTGTTGTGCCTATGCGGGATGCCTGCTGCGGCGACGACCTTTGCACCATATCTTCAAGATAGAAAATCAAACAACAAAAGTTTTGACGATGTGGAATTCTTATGCCAAGAAAGAGGGAGAGAGGTCTGGTGTGCCATGGAGATTTTTTTTGGCAGAGAGAAGAAAACGTAACTATTAGGGATTTTTGTGGATAAAAACTGGGAGTTAAATATTTGAGTACTCACTATGTTAACCCTCACTATGTTTTGTTTTATTTAACCAGTAGCGTTTACAAAATTATCGTTGGTATCCTTGCATTTCAAAGGTTACTAACTACTCATTACCATTTGATTCTTTTCCCCTAAAATACTGGAGAGGGGCGAGCCTCTATACTTTCAAAGAAATTTTTTATTTTACATATAAGAAGTAAAGTTTTTTTCCCCCCTTTTGCAGGGGCGACTACCCCTACTGGCCCCACATTTGCTCCATCCTTGCCTCGTAGTGCTTATTATCCAGCTAAGTATTTGACTATTTTCCTCTCTTGCTGCTATGATTTACTATGCCGACCGGCATTCATTTTGTAAAACCCTTCCCACTATAGATGCATGTGACAAACAGCGAATGCATATGCCGTATTATGCATTCGATCGCACTGCAGACCCAGTGTTAGTGGTAAGGTTGATAGGCTTAACAGAAATTTCCTTTGGACAGGCACCACAGTATTCATCTCATTAACAGGAATCAAGTAATTTCAAACTGGGATGGAAAGTTGTCACATTGGAATGGAATGGTCTGTCGCTAATCGATATTACTTTGGAATGATTGAAGGTGTGGGTAAGGCCCTCTCTTCTTTTTTTTTTTTTTTTTTTCCCGCATTTTTTTTCTTGGATGGGCGGGAATGGCCCTTTTGCCATCACCAATCCTGGACCACACACGGAAAATGGCATCAAGGTTAGTGAAAATCATTGACGAGCAGCGTAATTGCGATCTCTCTTCTCTCAACATCGTGAATAGACAACATTCTTAGAACTAATATTCCTTTGATAATCGACCTTCCTGATTTTTTTCGTTGGTTGCCTGGTTGGATCCCAACTTGGAAACTTGACCTATTCTGCTGCTTGTGAACTTTTAAACCGTCAGGAATCCAACACCATGTCCTGGATTTGGCTTTTGAAGCTGAAAGTTCCCGTAGAATGTAAAAGTTTTCTTCGGCTTGTGTTGCATGATAGACATTGTAACGCCCCGATTTTCGGAAATAAAATCGAAGGCATTTAAGTATTTATTTTTGAAAAATTCACCAAATTAAAGTTAAAATTTCAAAACGGAATTCTCAACATAGAGATCTATTTATTACAAACCACTAGGAATATACTAAGGAAATAGTTTTTGGGATAATAAAATAACAGAGCCAACTTCTAAGTTTGATACGGATCCCACGCGTACTCGGGTTCGGCTCCCACATCAGGATTCTCCTCTGCATAGAACTGTTCGCCTTCGAATTCAGTGTCTCTTCCGGATTTTGTGCCATCGAGGGATCTCCTCCATTGAATCTGCGCCCTCTAGCAAATTGATCGCGAAGCAATCGATTTGCCAGGATACTGACGTATCCGTGAGTGATAAATCACCAAGAAAATAATCCAACCCAACCACCCCTCTTACAATACAAATGCAAGCAAACAAGATATAAATGATGCGAGAAAGTAAAACCAGGGATTTTTCACATAAACCGATTCATTACTATCCATTAACCTCGACGTGTGATCTAAGATCTCAGCGAGATCTTTCCTCCCCAACCGATTAGCCATGCTCGGTCCCATGAGATCACTTCTCTTTGCTGTTGTCTTAGATAACCTAAATTACGATACAACAACAAGGAGATAGCTTATCATGCCCGAATCACAACTAGGGTTCGCTTATCTTATATACCACATTACAATCATCATTGGACACACGCCAGATTTTATTAATTCACCATTGGACACACGCCAGGACATCAATTTATTCCATGGACTCTCGCCAGGATATCATCATAAAACATCAACTGGACCATCCGCCAGGTTTTATCATCGAAATATCAACTGGAACACCGCCAGGTTTTATCAACAGAAAACATCTCTGGACTATCGCCAGGTTTTAACATCACATAATATCGCTGAACCACCGCCAGTTTTATCAACAGAAAATATCGCGGGATCAGCTCCAGGTTTTATCAAAATATCACCGGGCTTACTTTGCCAGGTTTTATCAAAATATCATCACAGTACATCACCGGGCTTACTCGCGGTCTTAAATCATCTCCGCTTACTCTGCGGTTTTAAATCATCACAACCATCACTGGGCTTACTGCCAGTCTTAAATCATTTCCGGGCTTACTCTGCGGGTTACAATCATCCACAGACATCACTGGGCTTACTCGCCAGTCTTAAATCATTACAAATATCACCGGGCTTACTCGCGGTCTTAAATCATTTCCGCTTACTCTGCGGTTTTAAATCATCACAAACATCAACGGGCTTACTCTGCCCGATCTATCAAATCATCATTTGGACACCGCGATTATCAATTCTCATCATATCCACGACATCACGCAGTAGGCAACCACAGCAAAATAAACTTCACAATTTATCCATTAATTAACATCGTCTACGTGATTTCTAATTCGTCATACCACCCCATATCCCTAGGGTCCAATCTAACACCAAATGAAGCATCGGCACAATATCAATCTCAATAATAATTAAAAGCGAACAGCAGACGGATCAAACAGTTATTAAGCAATGCAATCACGTAACTTTTATGACCGGACCGTTGCCCTTAATCTCGTATGATCACAAAGTAATTATGAATGTAAGATTTATTTAATTAAGCTTAAATAATAATTTTCTAGACTTTTATTAATTAATTATAAGTAATTAAGTTAATTAAACACTAATTAAATACATTAATTAGGTAAAAATATTAAAATAATTATCGTAACCTTAATGAAGGTCCTAACAGCCCCCTATAATGAGTTCGAGTGCTAAAAGTTGGGTTTGAACGCTCACGGAATTAATTTAAATAAAAGATTCAAGTTAATAGGCAAAACAAGAATAAATAGACAATAAATGATTAAATATTTGATAATATTTTTATATTTACAGAATAACATTATGGGGCTGTAAAAAGTATAAATAAGATTATTTGGAATTTTAAACCTTCTTTATAATATTTTACGGTATTATTATTAAGAAACAATGCTTAAATGATAATAAATAGTTAATTAAATAAATAAAATTTTATTTTAACAACATATCACCTTTTAACTGTCAGGAGTCTAAGAAAAATATTTTTTGATATTAAAAATATTTTTTTATAAGGTCGTTATTAATTTTTGTTTATAACTTTAGTTAAATATTAAATAAATAGCTAATAATGTTTATTAACCACGAAATCAGCAAGCTAAGACCTTTAACAGGTTGGGAGCCTAGGAAAAATACTTTGGGGATTTATAGCTTTGTTTATAAGGTCGCATTGATTTTTCGTTTACAAACGATTATACAATTACAAACAGAAATTTAATAAATATAAGATTAAATAAAAAAAATATGAAACTAACAAGGTATGAACTTTAAAGTATGAGAAACCTAGGATAAAAATTTCGGGGTCAAAATCTAATTTTAACAGGTCGAAAAATCAATTCGAAACCGTAAAAAAAATATCGCGCGGCTGGGCAATACAGAGTTCTAGCGGTGAAGAACCCCGCACCTTGCGGCCGCGAGGTCGCGCTCTGTTTTTTTTGTTTTCGTTCGTATGGCCTCGGGTTCGATGCATGGGGGCACGGGGGACGTTGGGTTATGTCTAATAAACATATTTATACGTAGAGGAGGGCTCGGATTGAATTATAGTACCTCGAATCGGATTGAATTTATTTTCGATCGAAACTTGAACGTTGGAGAAGACGACTTCGGTTTCGTCGATCGGGGAACCTTGGGGTCGAATTGGTTGATGAATAGCGATGCTCTAGGTTGTAGAAGACAATTGGATCGATCAATTCGGATCTCGGAGGGCCGAAACTAATAAACCCACTTTTCTCTTTCTCTCTTTCTCTCTCTAAAAAATCTATGGATTGTAATTGGTTTCTCTCTGATTTTTCTCTCCTTTTTGACTCCGTGGAAGATGGTGAGTGTTGTGTGTGTCCTAGGGTCGGAATAGTTATGTACTTATAAGAGAATTTTGATGTAAAAGGATTAAATCGAGTCCTAACGGGATTGAGTTTCGAGATGGACGAATTTAGCTCGGTTTAAAGGCTACGGAGGTGATAGAGGTCGAGTAGGAGTAGGAGAGGGAGAGATATACGAGTTGCATGCATACATGCAATAATAAAAATAATTAAATGAGATAATGAGAAAGAATAACTATTTTTTTTGTAATTATCTAATACTTATTTAATAAGGAAAGTATTATTTTTAGATTTAATCGATACCTTTTAATATTTTTATTAAAAAAAAATTGGGTTGAAAATCCGGGTCGTTACAGACATCCGACAAATAAGCTTATAACGCACAAAGAAATGTGGTATGACGCTTGTCGGTGACTTCCCCAAATGCACCGCGAGCTTGGAAGACATGGATCACTTATTCAGACGGTGCTATAATGCCAAGGGAGAATAGGGATTGCCCCATCGGAGATTGGATTGTGTCTAATCTCAAATCCAAAATCCTAACTACAAGAGAGATAATGATGTCTTAGGGAGCACAACTTCTGCCATCATTCTATGGAAAATTTGGAAAGATCTTAACAGGGAGGAAAAAAAAGAAGCTTTGAAATTGTGATGTCCATTGCTCGTATTCGCTGTAAGAACATCATTGCCTATTCTACAATGAAATTCAAGAGGCCCTCACTTCTCCTTTAAATGCAGGTGCGACAAAGCTGAAAATTGACGGTTGCTGGCATGAAGGAAATGGGTTTGGAAGGCTTTTCCAGAACAAAGAGGAAAATGGTTTCTGGGCTACTATACTCAAGCCTAGAAATGGAGCCTTGGGGATTAACCATCATGCCGGAAAATGGAATGCATTGCGTGAGAATTGAGGGCATATTCGATTGGGCTTGGGATTAGGAATGCAGTGGGATATCTTTCCTTCATGTTTGTTTTGCATAGGATTAGACTGTGGGTTTGTTTGTTTGGCGTGGAGGAGGATTAGACTATTACACTGGTTTTTAACTTTATCCCTAGCCCTAAATGAGGGGAAAATAATTCAAGGACCCTAGGAAGTCCATCTCTGACTTTACCATCACAAGGAATATCACCATTCATCTCCATCATGGACAATTAACCCAATTTCAAGAACAAACATGTAAACCAAAATTTTAAATTTCAATATTCTACTGCATTTCTGCAGCAACCATGGGAAGGGGCTGGTCCAAAACTCAAAAAGAATAAAAAAACATCTCACTGTGTTTGGTTTGCATTTTTGAAATTTTATTTTAGAAAGTTAATTTGTGAATGCAAACTTTTTGTAAAGCAAAGGGACCAAAAAGTAAGTAAATGAATGAGTAGGTGGTGGTTCCATTGAAAAGCAAGGGGACCCAGGTTCTCTCTCTCTACGAAATTGGAGAAGCAAAAAAACAGCCGATTGAAAACAAAAAAATTTGCGACGAAAACCCTAACCCAATCAAAACAACAAAAATCGAAGAAGCCATTTGATTTTTGGTGTATTTGCGATGTCGATGGATTTTAGAGTAGGAAACACGAACAAATTATGACGAAATAGGATTTGAATCTGGTTTGACGTGGCTTGCAAGATCGACTCATAGGGCTTGTCCTCATGGGTTTGAAGAAATAAACACACAACTTTGGGACCACCACAAAACCAATTTACCTCCTCATTTATACAAGCAATAAACACACAATTCGTCGGGTCTTCTGTGGTGGGTGGATTTGGTGTCGGTTTGGGCTCCCTCTGGAAGGCAGTCCACCTCCTCATTTATACAAGCAAACCCTTCAAACTAGGTCAAGATTTCCAGCTGGTTTTAGTAGATGGGTCGAAAATTTTACAGGAGAGATTCGCGAAGCAGAGAGAGACTTGGGGAAGAGGCATTTAGAGGCATGAGATTCGTTCTCTGTATTACTTTTGAAAAAAGAACAGTTGTGGAGGTTGGAATGAAGTAAGTGAAAAGAGAAAGAGAGAGAGAGAGATGAAGTTGGGATGAAATAATTGAAGAGAGAGAGATGACGTTGAGAATAGACTTGTGGTCCAACTTGGGGTAACCCGTGAGTCTTAGACGTGAATTTTTTTTTTTCCTTCTGGTGAGAGAATAAGAGGACCCACTTATCTTTGAAATGAGCCATCCAATCACATGTTTTTACATTTTAACTCAAAAATTTTAATCCAAAATTGTGAACCAACACAGTGATTAGCATCGATTTTTCTATGGCCCTAAAACTCAACAGTCATTTCCTTTTATACAGCTAGGGGGAATTTCTATCCGTAGTAGGAAAAAAAAACATGGCCATTGGAGTCTTTCTACAATCAACCCACAAGATGGCAAATGCATTTAAGGTAATCCCATTGAACAACTCCAACCCCATCATCCAAACCTCTTATCAAACAGGGCCTCAATTTGATTCCCAAACTGCGGTCAAATGATAAAGCACCCACACAAGTAACTAGTGGCAGTGTCCAAGGGGACCAAGGCCCTCATAAGCGGGCCCAGAGCTTCCATTAGCTATATTAATATAATATGTATCGCGAATCGAATCAAAACGCTGATCACCTTGCAAGACTTGGAGCCGGGCAACCGAAAGAGCTGGTGGTCACTGAAGACACCCCACCATGCGCGAGGCATTTCATTCGTGCTTGAGGATGCTCATGGAGTTGGACATCTTGGGTTTAGCTTTTTTCTCTTTTTGAACGGAGGGTTTAGCTTATTGCTGTTGTTTTATGGACTTCAGATTAGGTCTTGCTGTTGCTTGTTGTGTTTGGGGAAGTACTATAATACACGCCTCTTATTTGGGTGTGTATCATATGCACCCTCATTTATTACCATTAGATGTTTGAAAAATGATCTGAACCCTTTAAAATGTTACGATAGGTTACTAACAAATAACCTGTTACCAATGCAACAGGTGAACTCTATGAATTAACCAAAATGGAAAGGAAATCCCCTCAAGCCTTTCATTCTCTTCCCAACTAGCATTTATCTTTCTTTTCCTTCGAAAAATTAGGCCCAATTTTATTTTTGATAATTAATTTATGTTAAAAATAATAATTTTATTTTTTAAAAACTTTGAAGCTAAAATTATTTCAAGTGAACATAATTTACTTCTTTAAAATACGTTGTTCTCGATAATTATTAAAGAAAAAAGATACTATCATTATCATAATGTAGTAAAAAGTCAAGTTAAGGCAATTTTATTTTACAGGATTTTTAAAGGCCAATGATTTTGGCACTCCCCATTTTATTAATGATACTTCCAAGGGGAGTGCCAAAATCAATTCCATATAGGGATTGATTTTGGCACTCTCCATTTTGTTAATGGCACCCCCAAAATCAACACCCTTTTTAAAGTGTTTCATACATGTAGCCATTCTTTTTTTTTTTTGGAATTTTTTGAAATATTATGATGTTTAATATTTTTCACAATACCTTTAATCGCATAGTGAACTTTCACATGCAAATCAAAAAAATATATATATTTCACACAAATAGTCCAATTAAATGAAATAGCAAGTCGATCATCCGTATTAATTAAGTAGGAAACACTAACAAAGTTAATATGTGATCAAGAGATCAGTGATGGTGACGAGATAAATTTATCAATATATTTTAGAGTTATGTGTAAAAGGCAACAATATTTAGGACGTACATGTTATTTATTTTTTGGTCAATAGACATACTACTAGAGTTTTGTAAATTAGTGCTCACATCGGAATTACAAATACCTAATAGTACTCATATTTGATAATGTAATCGATTACAAGTGTTATCAATACCAATCAATTACGCAATTGAAACCGCAGAGAAATATAATCATCATGTAATCAATTATTTGTGTTATTCAAAACAATTGATTTTAAAATCTATTGCAATGTTGTTTTTAATTTATTTCGCAATTGATTACAGAACTTACTGAAACCCATCAATTAGCAAATCGATTGAGTAATCGACTTCACATTGTTTCCCAATTGTACTCAATTCAATTACAAAATCGATTATATTGTCTAATCGATTACATAATTGAACATAACAAAATTGATTACATATTTGATTATGATGTCTAATTTATTATAATTTCTATTTACAAAAATGCAAAATCAATTATATATTTGATTATGATGTCTAATCAATTGAAAAATCAATTATAAAGTCTAATCGATTATGAAATTGAACATTGACATAATAAATTACATATTTGATTAACTACCGTTAAAAAAATTGATTAAGTAATCGATTGCACAATTGATTATAAGTTGTTAAAAAGTTATGAAATGGACTAAAATGTTATGATTCTGTAGTGAAAATGTTACTCCCTCGTCCCTAAATAAATGTCCGGCGCGCAAACCTAGACCTTTAAAAAAATGCATTTGTTTCGTTTAAAAAATCAATTTTTTTCACAAATCAATAGATGGCAATGGGTTCTATTAGATTGTGGAAAAAAATTAGATTTTTAAACAACAAACATGCATCTTTTGTAAGGCCTAATTTTGAGCGCCGGACACCTATTTAGGGACGGAGGGAGTACGATTTTTTTATGAAGTTATGAAACACACCCAAATGTTATGATTCTAAAAATGTTATGAATTTGTTGCTATTAAGTTACGATTTATTAGTGTAAAAGTTACGATATGCACTAAAAGGTTATGATTTGTAAGAAAAATATTATGAATGAAAAGTTACGAAATTTTGGTATAAAAGTTACGATAGACCTAAAATGTTATGAATGACCGGTTCAGCAGGTAATTTTTTATGGAGTGGCACAATATGGACCACACAATAGGCGTATATGATACACACCTTAAAGATGTGTGTATTGAAGATTTTCCCTTGTGTTTGAACGTTTGTATTTCCAAGTACCCAAAGAAAAATACGGGCGAGAGGCCACCTACAATTTGTAAAGTTGGCCAAAAAACATGAGAGTCCTAAGCAAGACAAACAAACTCTTTATATATACCTCAGGATTAATTTGTACACTTAGTTCTGCTACATGTGAGGCCTAACTAAGACCAAACAAAACTTTTGATCCAAAGTGCAGGCTTGATTATTGATGGAGGATCTGACTTCTGCGAACATAAATTTGAAATTCAAAATCCTCTCATTGAGCCTCTAAAGATGCACAGCCCTTAAAGATTTTCATCTTGCTCTCAGCGGATGTCCATGCTCCTGTTGCATTACGATCTCATGTCAAACATTACATAAAAAGTCTGCAATCAATGAAGATCATAGAATAAGCTCTCTGAAACTCAAATGATTAATCGTACATGGTGCTACCTGTTGATGTTCATCCAGGGTTCATTATCAGGGATTCTCCACTCACCGCTACACTGACTCTGCTTCCTCCCATTCCCCTGGATTGATAGGTTTTGAACTCAAAACTCATTATTGGGTTTCAAAATAAAGCACATAAAAGGTTCATGCCGTGATAATTGGTACCCGGACTTCTTGTTTCAAGGAAACTGGCACATTCTCCTTGGGTCCCTATAACCAAACAATGAAATCACTTGTGCTACTAGAAAGATAACACGTTCAGAATAAATATAGTTTATTTCATAATAATTCTAGTAAACAAACCTTAGGGCGCAGGGGTGGTTTGGTCTGAGATCTCACATTATGCTCCACATTGGATTTCAGGGACAACTGACATTGATTACAAGAGAAGAAAGAGAGATGACAATGGAGAAGAATCGAACACTCCCAAGATATTTGGTCCAATGTTTACGTAGCCAGAATGAAACTCAGAGCAAAAATGAAGGAAAAAGAATAGAAAACTAGGTTAATATCCTACCTTGTTAAATAATTCAATTGGTGGGTTGTCAGACAATCTATTATCATTTGAAAGCTGGAGTTCCTGAGGGAAGTACAGGGTAAAGTTTTGATCTCTATAGAAACAGATTGCAAATATATTTTTGTAAAAACAAGAACAAGAAACTTATGTGTAAGCATCATATTACCGCAGTGGCATCTTCTTTGACATTCTGGTAGGTGACAACCTTGCTTTTACTTAAGACAATCTGTGCATCAAAAACATCTGTTGTCATGGCTATAACCAGATATAAATAAAATAATGAGACTCACACGTCAATAGTTCACCTCACCTTCTTATTAAGCGGCCTAGCTTTGACTCTTTTTATTGTTCCAAACTTATCGTGCTTCCTTGCATCTTCACTGTTTAGCCTGAGAAACAGAAGTTTATGAAACTGAAATAAGCATCCATATCATCTGAACACTATGAATTAAGCAAGAAATTTAAGATGAGAGGCCTGTTTGGGAAAGACTGGGCGATCCAATGTGCACCTCCAACAAAATTTCATTCTTTGTTTTTCCATCGTTACTAATAGTCGAATTCCATCCATCTAAGGAAGTAATACTGTTACCTTTCATTCTCGGTGGTCCCAAGTTTTAAGATGGATTCAGAATTCTGCACATTCAATGCCTGCGGTTAACAAGTTTTTGGCTGGTGAAGATACACAAGTGCCAATGACACTACAAGGAACAAACTAAGCATAAACTAAACAAAACAGCTTTCAAAATAATTTACAATTATAAAAGGACCTCAAGGACAGAGGGACTAAGAAGGACAGTAACTGTGTTTGTTAACCTACATGAGCAGATGAGTGTTGCATAGCCCTCTCTGATGTCTTCAAATGGAACACCTAGAAAGCAATGAGAAAGGGGAAATAATTAAGTCACAGAATTGTGCAAGTGAATTACTAACCCTTGTAAACTTTATGAGACCTCCAAAGAAAAGCTTCTTGTAATGTCTACGGGAATAAAAAACAAGTTTTCATAATTTACTTGAAAAAATGAGGATTGTCGTCTGCTCTTCTTTTTTTGAAGGGGCAATGAAGGTGCTTTGAGAATCTGTCAAACAAAATCACATAGCAAGCATAAAATATCAACTGACAAATTCATTCCAAAAGTATAGTTTCATAAGATTCAAGAAGACTCCTAATTTATTAAAACTACCAACTTTGCTGTTCAATGGTCGTGCTTTAAAGGGAGGGTTCTTTGATTTTTCATGTTCACCTGACTCTGAATTGTTCCTGAACCTGAAATTAGACATGCAACATGTTCCATGAAGCTAATCATTCAATGCTGCAAGTCCGGAGACATATGATAGAAGATAACAACATTGTCTGACGAGAAGTGTAACCTATGTCTTTGCGCTCTATGGGCTGTTTCCAGAGCAGGCTCTCTTGGTACAGTAACTTTTAACCTGGTATTCATGGTGCTAGCATCTACTTGTCGAACCTGTTTTTGGAATATATATATATTTTTTCAATTTGAAAACAGGGGAAGAAGGAAGAGGTGGGGGAGGGAAAAGACAGGAAGAAAAAAAAGAACGATAATGAGAAATCAGTACAATCTTAAATTGGTGAAGAATATTAGTCTAACTGATACTTATGAAGTAGATAACTTACCTTAGGTATCTTGTGTGACAACAGGCTTTGGTGATTCAGATGAGCAACCTGTTTTTGGCATAGCATCATCTCAGTAGCTTGTAAGAACAATTATAGAAGACACAAGATTCAGCATGCTCCTTTGGATAAGAATATAAAGAACACCACCAGGTATGTAAAAATACAGCCATCAATTAATTCAAGGCAAAAGTTTATGAAGAAAAATTTTAGTGTAAGCATGAATCCCTAGGCCAGGAAAGGATGAAGTAGAAAACAAGGTCTTTGCGACCAACAAATTGACAAGGAAAAGTCTCACCATCACTGGATTTTTCTGTTGGACATTGAGCAAATTCCCACCACTCTAAAATAAGCTAACTCAGGTTCTTTTACTAAAAAATAGAAGTTCGTTATAAGTGAAACCCTCCCTAAAAACATGCAAAACAGATTCAGATTTGAAGTTCAATCCAAAGTGAAGAAGGTCTACTGCTTGCAATATAACCGAACTAATGCATACATCAAAACTCGAGCCCACCAATACAAATGTGAAGACATAAAACACAACAAAAATAAATGAGCACTTCCCCTGCACCTTACGCAAATAACCACTCTCTAGTTTTTGCCTTTTGGTTGCATTACTGTCAGCTGCAAGAGAGTTCTTTGAACTTCTCTCATCTATTTTAGTTAATGGCTTCTGAGACCTGCAAGTCAAGGATGAAGGAAGGTTTTGAAAAAATCAGATACAGGAAACCAGTTTTTACTATTCAATCATACGTCCAAAGAATAACTATGACCTTCCCAATAATCGGTTGGAATGGACTTCTTTTTCTCTGTTTAGCTTGGCCAAATGACTTGCTGTGGGTGTCATTAGAGTTGAACTCCTTGTTTTGGATGATTGTCCCGCAGACTTTGTTTTCGTTTTCAGAATATCCTGAGCCATTCGGTAATGATATTGTGGCCCTGAAGTACAAAATAATAACAAAACTATTAAACCTGAAGAAGCAGGAGGGAAAGAGAAGGCTTAGCTTAACTAAATACATATTCATGCACAAAATATGTGCTGCTGCAAGTACCAAAAAGAATCTACAGTAGAACAATCACTTCTACTGAAACAGGGTAGTATATTTTAAAAAACATAAAGCCACAAATTTGAAAGGTTTGGCCTTTTGGGCCCTAAATGGACAGAGGGGCCATTAAAGGAAAACTTGAAAGCAATTTATATCCTCAACAGGCATTGGCTTATGCTGATCATGAAAAGAAAAAAAAACAGGGATTGACTCAAGTTAAAAGCTCTTCATTAGATGTTTTTAGAAATTTGCCTGTTGAATGACGCCTTGGAATTTGCTTGCACACACATTACGATATAACATTCAACTACAAACTATGCGAGTCACCCAAGAGCTTCTAATAAGCAGCGATGAATTATTTCTGAACTGTACAAAATATTCGGATAAAAACCAAGAGGAATCATTTTTAATTTTTTTAATTTTTTTTAAAAAGGACATAAGGCTACTACAGCTGCAAACAGCATTAATTCGACTGTTTTCGGTGACGTACCCTAGACATCACTGTGAGAAAATATACCTTCCTATTGTACACCAAGACAGAGTCAAACGCACTGAAATGAAGAACAGCTATAGCAATTCAACGCATTCCAGAAGATAAATTGCTTTTTCCAGAGCATCACATCCGGTTAAGTGAATAAAAAATCTCAATGTAAAGCAAATCCAATGAAACTGAACTTATGGAATAATAATAACTACTTTCTATGGCAACACAGACAAGGAAAAGTACCTTTTTTATTTTCATCTTGTACAAACTCTTCAGGATCCATGTCACAATCCATGTTGTTGCTACTAGAAATCATGCTTTCGCCATCACTTGATTTGAGAGAGGTGTATCCATTTTCTACAGAGATGACTTCTCTCCGTTTCAACTTTATTACAAATGCTGAATGATCAAAATAGGAGGGGAAAAGAGTGAGGAAGATATTTGAAACGTAATTATCAAGGAATTCCAAATTTAAATTTGTAACACTTCCGAATCATTCTTAGAAGTTTAGAACAGGAAACATCTCTGCCAATCATATAATGAAGAAGACCACATTTGGTGAATACTAAAATGAAGCTCGCTCACACTCTCCAATTCAGAAGTTGACGACAAGATAACCCAAATCCCGGATATGCTTTAGCAGCGTTTAGCTTGCCTAAACTAACCATTAGGGACAAACAAGAAAACAATCTCCCTTAGTAATACTCCATGTTTAATCCATTTAGAACACTTAGGTTTCCTTCTGCATAATTTTATACAAGCCTGTTGGTTAACCTTTCCATCTTGTACACTCTAATATTTACATTCTTGACAAAACTTGCGTATTGTGCTTTGCAAATCTAGATTCACTTTTTCATTACTTTAGGAGCACCGGCCTGTTGTCATAGATTATGACAGTTGACAACCAAACTCAAAATGTTCGTCTTTCTTGCCTAACTTTTTTCTCAAACTCTTCAATTCTTGGTTTATCATACTTCGTAGTACAGGCATTGCGTGTGCACAATCTCTAGGAAGGAATAAATATAAAGGCGGTAGAGCGCAAAGCGTACAATGAGGAAGCATGATTTGTTTCTAACGGAAAACATCCTTACAGTGAAGGAATGTGCAACATAATAGCAAAGTAGTTCAAAGCACATACTTAAGCACAATGAAACAGTGCCATACAAGTTTTCGCTCACTTGTCAAATAAATTTCAGGTGTTATAAGGGTTATTGATCATTTCTAGGTTTCAGGTGTTACACGGGTTACAAGTCCTCACTCACTTTTAGGTTTCACAGCACATACTTAACTACAACAAAACAGTGCCATATAAATTCTCATTTCACCAGTCAAATAAATTTCATTTCTTTCAATGGTTAATGGTAAATCATTAACCTGATTATCCTGTTTCCTAATAATCTCTCTCATTGGCCCTAGTTCCCGTCAGTAACTTCCAGGTTTCACATAAGAACCTCAATGAGCAATCACGCATAAGCTGAAAATTACGACCAATCAATAAATAGACACAAAATCATTAACATCAATTTATTTGTGAATGCTTACGGGAAGGCGGATAACTCGGGGCCGATTCAAACCAGCGCTCGGCGTGTTCAGCCTCGAGGGAAGATTCCGGCCGTGTGAAATCGAAGAAGCGAGAGGCGTCGAACTCGTAATCGAAATCCACTTCCGAGACCTCGAAATAACCCCCAACGAAGTCCTCCATCTCTTCGTCCATTTCTCCGTCGTGCATCGTCGGTTTTTTTTTTATTTTTATTTTTTCAAGAAACCGAAGTTTCAGGCGAAGGAATCGGAGGACTCCATTGACGACGTCTTTGCTCGCGCTCTGCAGCTTGGAGTTCAGGGGGATTTGTCGATGGTGAAACCCTAAAAATGGGAAGGGAACAAGGAATGAATGAGAGAATGAGATGTATCGGCGGAATTTGCGTTTTTTCGAAGAGCGTGAAAATAAACAGCAGATGATAATAGACCCGTTTGTCAGTTTTGTCGATATATATACTGTACATAGCGCCGAGGCTGAGATTTTTGAATAAGTGGGTCCCCCAATCTCAACGCCCAGCTTCCGTAGTTTCCCTTGTTTCCAATTGGCTTCCCTGTTACTCGGATTATAGTAATAATTTCATAGAGAGAAACTTATTCACTACGTAGGAATTTAAATACAGTAAGTTTTTCACGGTTTTGCATAGTTTCATCCGTCCATTCACATAATTAATGGTTGAAATTGTTTTTTAATTCCGACCGATAACAATTAATTTTTACATGTTAAAATTGATTTTCAATTCGGACCGTCTAAAAACACTTTGAACGCGCGCGGTTGAACTTGAGTTTACGGAGAGCTTTGTAAAGAAGTTATGCTCAATTTCATAATCCGAAAACCGTTATTATTTTAGATCTTGTCAAGAGCTCACCGTCACCAAAACTTACTTTAATTGGACATCTATAAGTATATGATCCGAATACATAAATTGGGTTTTTCTAAGTTTCGATTAAAGGTGCGCAGAACCCAGTTTACCGATCAATGATCCGAAGGGCTTTTGATCAGTAAATTGGGTTTTGTGCACAGTAAATCAGAAACCAAAATAAATCATTTTTTGGCATCTAAACAAATTTAGATCATGAAGCAAGTAAGTACAAGTACTGGCATCTGGCTGATATTGTTCATTTGGCTTGTAAGTTTAATTATGTTGTTGTTTCTAAGGTTTCAAGAACTGAGGTTAGAGCAGCGCATGCTCTAGCTAAAGATGTAAATTTTCAAGTTTTAGTATGTCTAATGTTATGTTTGTGGTTTGATAAATAAAAAAATAAAAGTACTGGCATCCTCATCAAGTAAAAGTCCTTGACAAAACAAAATGAAGAGCCTTTTGAAGGCAGTATGTGTACTGGCACCCTGGGCCCAAAGTGTTTGGTTTAATGCATAAATACTTGGAATTTCTCATGCAATAATTTGTTTCAAATCTCTATTATGTAAGCACACGGTGTGGTTTCAATTTCAGTCTGCGGTAGCCGGTAGGACCTTGAAAAATATAACTATGCGGTGCCGCACTTTATGACGGAATCCTTGAAGACATGTCAAAACTCTCCTGACAGGTTTTGCATAGCGGGAAGCAAGTCATGGTTGGCCTCCATAAAACAAGTGAAATGAAAAGTTGGTTGTTGGATCAGGGGGTTAATCAACTCATCTAAAAATAATTGCTGTTAGGGGAAGGCGCAACTTTATATTTAAAGGTCACAGAATCCTGCACTTAGCGGCAGATAAACATTGAGGGATTTCTTAATACTGCTCATATAACACCTATGGATGAAGGCGATTGGTCATTTTAATACGCTTGCCCTATGTCGACAGGCAGCGTGTTGAGTACAAGATGGATGCTTACCCCTGTAAAAGCCAACAGTCGTCAACTGACATGTTTGGTTCTTTGCTAGAATAAACAAATGAGGCGAAAAGGCAAGGCGCTCCAGAACCCACTTTTACAAATTCAAATCAAGTGGAAAAATGACAAAAGATTCCCTTAGCAAAACCTGAGTACATCACGTTCGCGAGATTTCACCAGACAAATAAAAACATTTGTTCGTTTTATGGGAATAATATCATAATTGTGCTGATATGATTACGATATTATATAATTGTATTGATTTTATTTTGCTTATTATTGATTACGATTTCATTATAATTATGATGATTACCTTTCATAGTTAGGCTTTTTCTCTTTGTATAAATACATGTCTCATTGTATAGTTTTATTATCGAATGCAATAAAATGAACTTTGTACAGAATGAACGCGTATCTGCTTAAGTCTATGGGGTCGTGAGGCTTGTACTACGTATATTTATGATTTTTGTCTACATAAGCTACATTTGTTCAAATCTCAAATGTTGTGTTTGGTTCCGTTTTTTAATATTTTTTTTTGAAAAAATAGTAGAAGTAATTAGTGGAGAGAGAGATAGAAAGAGAAATATTGAAAGTAGGAATAATTTTTAAATTTTTTTTTTCAAATCCTAAAGCGAAACATAGCAAAAATAAAAAACATCTTCTTCGGAATAGAGATGCATAAAGCTATGCTCTATGACCGCACCATAGTTAGTACGTGTATAGAAAAGAGGCGATTGTCTCATGCACTACAAATCCCCAAACATCAAGGTTTCTTACCGTTTTCCAGACTTCTTTGGAAATAAGTAGCAAAACTTAAAAGAATTAGTGCTAGTCCGTACCTACGGTACTACGCATCTCGATTGGAAGGGGATGGCAGTTGTGTGATTTAGGTAAGAACCATGGACACTTAACCGAGAAGTAGGAGGATGCATTACAGCCTTTGGATCAAATAAACCTAAGCCGTTCTAACAATTTGTCCCCATCCTTCTGTTTTATAATAGAGATAATAAATATTTTATTAATCCTAAAAGTAATACAACCAGCAGAATTCTACACTTTACAGTTAACACTACTCCTACGACTGAAATAGAAAGAGGTAGAGAACGTAAAAGACAATTAAAGGAAAGGCAGAAAATAAAAGACTTTTTCCGTTGGTTGATGATTCCTTTTTTGACCTCTCCTTTCAGTATTTATAGGTCTTGACCCTTTCCAAATTTGTACTTCCAAAGTATATCTCTCCTTTTTGATCTCTGCGTTGTTTGGATTGTATTTTGAAAAATAGTAGGGGTAATAAATGGAGAGAAATAGAAAGAGAAATGTTGAAAGTAGGAGAAATCTTTTAAATTTTTTTTTTTAAGAAGGGAAGAGAACAAGGCAGAATTCTTGATTCAAATTTGGCTAATCTTAGACAATAATTGTAAACTGCCTTTGTCCTTATCTTGTGTTCCACTTGTCTTCTCAAACCATTCGCAAGTCTCTCATCAACACGTGTTACTTTGACAAGACTGAATTTGCTAAATTATGGTGTAAACTAATAAACTATAGGATGAATTTTCCCAATTGTCTCTTCATTTTATCATTGATATTGACGGACATATTGACGGACGTCATCACAGGGACAAAAATATAACACAAACGAAAACAAAAAGGTTGAATTTGGTACAATTGATACTTGAATAGCTAACATAGAATTTGTCAAAAACTACAGGGACCGTTTCTACGATTTTTCCAAACAACGGCATCACATCTTCTCTCCCCAAGCCAAGCAACGCCTCAAAAGTCACGAAAACAACAGAGAAAACAAAACCCAGGGAAAAAAAAGAGATAAAAAAAACCCCGCTCCACCCGCCGCCGCCCCGCCCCATGACCCAAACCCCCTCCCTCCCAACCCCGGAACCCGAGGAAGAAACCCGAAAACCCGTCTCCGGCACAAGCGGCGGCGGAGGGACGACAGGGATGAGACTGATAGTGCCCTTACAAGGGGTAGTCCAGGGTAGGGGCGGCTTGATACTGGGCTCGCTCATCCCTTGCGCCCTCTTCTACTTCCTCCAATTCTACCTCAAACGACACCGCTCTTCGCCAAACCCTCCCCCTCCGCCGTCGCCTTCCTCGTCTTCGAACCTCGCCGAGCTGCAACGAACGACGTCGCGGGGTAATCTAACCGGCCGTGGATCGATAGGGAGCGTTCATATTTCTAATAGGGCTGGTTCGATTGCAAAGCCGAACGATTCACCGTATTATGTTGGCTTAGAGAGGTCTTTGGGAGATGCTTATGATGAGTTGATGAATCCGGATGGTGTTATTCAGCTTGGAATTGCGGAAAATAGAGTATGTTATTTGCTTTTGCATTGGTTAATGTGTGGTGAATTGATGACTTATTAAGGTTTTTGATTGTGGCTTTGTGGTGTTGTTTTTTGTAGCTGTCATTGGATTTGATTGACCAGTGGTGCTCGAAGAATTTGAACGAATCGATACTTGGAGGAGTTGGTGGTTGTTTGAGTATTAGTGGAATTGCGACTTACCAACCGTTTGATGGGTCTTGGGAATTGAAAGTGGTAAGCAATCGAATCAATTCTTTTCAAGTGGACGTTGTGATCCAATTTGGACCTTTCTGATGTTGAGATGTTGCATTTGATGCTCTGTTTATATGGTAATTCGATGTATTATGGTACGGTAGGTCATCATTAGCTCTGTGTTTAGCAATTCATTTAAGGTAGAAGCACTGATTATACGAACGGGCTGAACCAGTTGCTTGTAACTCATCTTCTGATGGGAGGTTGACTAGTTGCTCTACGATGCTTTAAGTGAATGATACTATCAAGTACCAGGCTACCAGACAACCAGGAATAAGTTTTGATGTTTCAGCTACTAAGCTGCATTAGAAGTTTTGACACCTATTGGGTGAGGACTGGGTAGAGCCAAGAATCTTCAATGGGGGAAAGAAGCCCTTGTGCTATTTACGTAAGAGTAATATTCTAGTACAAGCGCTCAAGTGGATTTTACTGCTTTGGTGGGTTCTTAGAAATCCAACTGTGCTCAGTGGGAGAACCGACTGAGGTCTTCTCAAGAGGATTTCAAAGAACTTGAGCGGTTTCGCAGGTAAGAACTCCTGCAAGCAGCTGCCACCACCTCTGACCCAGCTCCGACTCGCAACTTGACATTCTTGCATTGTGGAGCTTGAATCTGAGATCCATGAGACTATATAGTATTTGTTTATACAACATGTTATGAGTTAAAAAAATATACTCCCTCCATTTTATATTGATGATCCATTTTCGACACACTTGCCCTTCCAAAAATTGTCTATATCTTACAATATATCATGTTTTATATGATTTTGAAAATTTTGTCTGATAGAACTAATTAAGATCTATCAAACACGATCCATATTAGTAATATTACATACAAAGAGCATTATAAATTAAAGCATATAGACAATTTTGTAAGAGGTCTCAAATAGTGAAAGTGGACCCTTAATATGGAATAGAGGGAGTAAGTTCCTAACACGTCTTAGGCGTGTCGGTTCCTGCAATTCACGTAAATCACCATGGCGCTGTTTCCATATCTTTTACATATCAAGGTGTGTGCTACAGAGATTGGAGCCATGAGAAGTCGTTTAAGGTTGCCATATCAGTGCATGTGAGGATTCTTTTTGGTTGTTTGCCCATGTACTTCCTGTAAATTCCTCTAATTTTTTTTGCTTTTAATGGTTAACTTAGTTTAAAAAGAACAACATATGGAAGGACAATGATAATGCCAATACTGTTTCTGGTATTGCCAAGATTTTGGTGCATAAGAGTCTTGTACTTTGGACATAGTACAAGTATTTTATGCAACAAACCATTAACAAGAGAGTTTTGGCATCAGCTTTACCCATTTGGAACTGATAGTTATTTGTTGTGTTATCTTAAGTATATCATGTAATTGCCCAGCTGACCACTTCGAGTGTTTTATCAGGCTATGGCAGGGTTCATGTCTCAGATAATGGGAAGAGCAGTAACTTTTGACCCATCTCAACTAGTATTGACATCTGGCGCGACTCCTGCCATCGAGATGCTCAGCTTTTGTTTGGCAGACCCGGGGAATGCATTTCTTATTCCCACACCATACTACCCTGGGTAATAGTTCTCTGATTTTAAAACGATTTCAAAAAAGAAATATTCACATTTATTTTGTAAATTTTCATTTAGTATGCCAGTACAATAATTTTTTTGATGTATCTGAATTGAGTATGCAATTTGCAGTTTTGATAGGGATATGAGGTGGCGAACAGCGGTAGATTTAATTCCAGTTGCCTGTCGTAGCTCTGACAACTTCACCTTAACAATCACAGCTCTTGATCAAGCTTTCCATCAGGCTAGAAAACGGGGGCAGAAAGTTCGTGGAATTCTCATATCGAACCCTTCTAACCCTATTGGCAGCGTTTTGAATCGCGAGACACTCTACGATCTCTTGGACTTTGCTAGAGATAAGAACATCCATATCATATCTGATGAAATATTTGCAGGGTCAATGTATGGAAGTGAAGAATTTGTAAGCATGGCAGAAATTCTAGACTCTGAAGATGTTGACAAGGACAGGGTTCATATAATATACGGGCTGTCTAAAGACTTGTCTCTTCCGGGTTTTAGAGTGGGGGCCATTTATTCCTTGAACGAACATGTTTTGACAGCTTCCAAACGGATGACGAGATTTTCCTCAATTTCAGCTCCAACTCAACGGCTACTAATTTCGATGCTTTCAGACACAGGGTTCTTGCAGGAATACATGGAGACCAACAGAAAGAGGTTAAAGTCAATGTATGATTTGTTTGTGGGGGGTTTGAAACAATTAGGCATTGGGTGTGCAAAGAGCAGCGGCGGTTTATTCTGCTGGGCTGATATGAGTGGATTTATTCGTCCTTACAATGAGAAGGGGGAGCTTGAGTTGTGGGATAAGCTCTTGAACGTAGGCAAGATCAATGTAACTCCTGGTTCAGCTTGCCACTGCATTGAACCGGGGTGGTTCAGATGTTGTTTTACTACATTATCGGAGAGTGATATTCCTGTAGTTATAGGACGAATTAGGAAAATTGTTGAAACTTGTAAACCTCCCACTTGAAATCCCCAAACGTCTGGCGATAAACTAATATGCCTAATCACCCTTGACATTGCTCTATAAGGAATTGTGATACCAGTGCTCGAAGAGTGTCAGATTTTGAAGTAATTGTTCCAGTATAACTACATTGGTGCTCTTGCACATTTTGAAGTTTTGGTTGCATTATAAAGAAGTTTTCCCATGACACAGAAGTGAAGGGTAATTGTTTCTATAACTGCATTATGGGTCGACAAGTAGTTTTATTCTCATGACTCTGAACTGAAGAGTAAACCAATGGTTTACAAAGCCATGGTACAGGAAGGGAACCTACAAGAAGGGTGATTATGAAGTGAAAGGGAGAAGGAGCATTTTTCTACATCAGTTTCAGTCGCAGCTGCCTCTTCCACTTCCGCTGCAATCCTTCAATCCAGTGGTTAATCCCCATCCAGCTGTTAATCCTAAAGATGCAGCGTCCAATTGCTCTATTCTTCATAGTTTCCTGCCATTTTACAATCAGGCAAGAATAGCAGTTACTCCCTCCATCCGAAAAAAGAATTGACAATTTTTGAAATCCGTGTCATTTTTCATCGCTTATATCTTTCATTCTATAATGTTTTTCATGAGTTTGAAAATTTTGTATAATAGAATTAATCGAGAACTATCAAACAAGATCCATATTGCATATTTTTTGTGATCCATATTGAAAGATATAAAGAGTTGAAATTGACACGGATATCAAAAATTCACATCCAATTTGGGACGGAGGGAGTACCAAATTGCATGTGGCAAACAGTTGGTGTATTCATCTGATCTGTATTTCACCTATCTATGAAATGATGAAAACAGAGTCTTTGCTCTCTTACTTTTTTCCTCGGTATCTAACTTCATTCATCCAATTTGCTCTATGGTCTTATCAGTAAACAAACAAACATTCTAATGGGTATTTCTTGCGGTCACCCATTGGATGGTTAAGGATTGTGTCGGTTGTAAGAGATGTGAATTTGCCTCGGGACAAATAATTTGTACTCCCTCCGTCCCTAAATAAATGTCCGGCCCGCAAACCTAGGCCTTTAAATAGATGCATTCTTTTCATTCAAAAAATTTGAAAAAAATACCTTGGGGGAGAAGGTATTTTTTCCCAATTTTTTGAACCAAAAAAATTCATGTTTTTAAAAGGCATAGGTTTTCGGTCCGGACATTTAACAACAAATTGAAATGGGACCAAGACAAAAAAATTATTGGATCGAAGAGGCAATGAAGCATCGACACTCCTAGAGACCGGCGTGTCCCACGCGGGGACTCGGGGGAACACAGAAATACTTATGGGACATGCCACACGGCGTTTCCTTTAAATTTAATTAGTATTTTTGGGGGATGCGGCGGTGACATGGGATGGACACGTATAGGGACATGACATGGGTTAAATATGCAATTTTTAAATGTTGTTATTTTGGGGTAAATGCATTTATATTACTTGGAATGTTTTGGATTAACAGTGTAATATGATGTATGTACAATACTTGTTTATATGTATTGATGCTTCATGGTTAACATATAACTAAGTTAACACTGGTATAAAATATATGTTATTCATTTATTTAATTATTTTTGCTGTGTCCGCATTTTCTCAGAAATCCCGTGTGCCTGTGTCTGTATGTTTGTATCAATGCTACATAGGTTAAGGGACGCAAAATAGCAAAACGGTAGAATCTCGATACCTATTGTACTAATTGGAATACATTTCCACCTATTTCTATACATTTTTTGAAACTTAACCACCTACCAAAGGGCCGGGGTTAGCAGTTTGCGTATTATTGTTGCAGGTACACTCATCTAAAGAGTCAAGAGGAGGAGGAGGAGCTGAAGAATTACCATGGGGAGTTGCATTTGGACTTCTTTTCTTCGATAACTTATTCTGCTGCTCATCATTAGCAGCTCTCCGAGTGTTAGTGACCTTCTGACTGCAACACTGCAATTGCTCTCACGGTCGAAATCTTTACTCTGGACTTTCCTTGGAATATTTGAACTGCTCTTTTCTGTGCGGCCATGCTTTTCAAGGAAACTGGTATGGGGTGATGATAACAGCGGAAATAGACACTCCAAGAAAGCTTCCCCTACTAGGCTTGTTCCTGTTGCATAGCTGTTTTCAGAATCTGGCGAAGAAGGTGATTTCAGCTCGCCACTGTTATTTCCTGTCCTAGCAGTTTCCAGAATAGGAACAGCAATAGAAACAGCCAGACTTGATACTAGGCAACTGGTTGGCACAGAAGGAGCTGAGCAGAAGGATTCATCGGTCTCAAATCCATACCCATCAACGTCTGATTTGAAAATCCTGTATTGTTCCTCCTCACTTCTATTTTCATCGCCATTATCTGTAGATTTTATCAGAGGTGAGTCTAATTCAATAAGTTTTTCTGGTGGGAGTTGAATTCCTACTTCTTGTGGCGCCTGGGAAAAGCGGCGAAGTGGTGTTCCGGGCTTTTCCTCCCATTCAAAGGGAATTGAGGCAACAAGCTTGACCGGAAGAGGTACAACTGGATTAACTCTTTGGGTGCTGGGTTTCCAGTCCTTTTTAGGTGTTCCTGGTTTTTCTTCCCAAACAAATGGAACCGAGATCGGTTGTCTGATTCGAGTTCTGTTGGAATTCTCTGAGGGTTCTACCTCAGCCATTTTGGGATGGGATTTAGTGTTCCAAGGCATGGTTTCTATTTGGACTCTGGATATATGTTGTGGAGCAAAGTGGGTTAGGAATATGTTTTGATGACCTTAGAGGCTAACTGTACCATTTTAATCCTCTTGATGATTAGGTTCACCTGCTCACTTTTCCAAGATCACATCCTAATTAGAAATCCCTCTGATAGGTGTGGCCAGTGGCCAATCCACTAGGTTGTTATACTTGTTATGCAAAGTTGCTCTTTATATCATTGTTTATAGCATATGCAGTTAAGGATGGATTCCTCACGAAGAAACTGAAGTGTAATTTATTTATTTATTTATATCAAATTTGTTAGAACAATAAGATTACGATACTGGTTGGGCTAAATTAGCTCAACCTTTGGCAAAATGATCGTGTGCGGGTGTGCCAGAAAAGAAGATAATTTATCCTTTTCAGATTAACTCAAAATATCTAATTTAATCAGACAATTGTGTTATCCGTTCGATTAAGAGGATTTTCCTGAAGGTATCAATCAATAGTAGACTGTCGCTCTTCAATCAAAACAGATAATTGAATATAAACAAGTTTGAATTTAATCAAAAGCAAGTTTATATACAGTTACTCTTAAGAGTCGACAAGAATAATGCAAGAATACAGACACACTTGAATTGAATCGAAAGCAGGTCTATATTCGACTACTCTTTGGCAAGAAAAAGACAGAAAGATGTAAGATAACTTGAATTTAATAAAAAATGAGCGTACATTCAAATAAGTCTTCAACATTGCAAATACTAAACTATATTAAATTATTCTAAGTCCTAAACTACGATAGATTTCTGAGCAATCATTTTGTATGAATTGTCAGATGATGAATTTGTCGGGGGGTTTCTCTTCAATTGCTTCTTCTATTTATAGATGATGGGTCTGTCTTTAATCTGCATTCTTCATGTTTTCTTTTGATGCCCATGTCTTCATTCACATTAGATTCAATATGTCCTTCATTCCCTCCCAAAACGGTTATGAAGGCCTTCGAATTGTTGCTTGACTTGGTCTTCTTAGAAAATACTTCTCTTTCCACGTTTGTTGATGCTGATCGTGGTTAATTGTTGAGTAGTGGGTTCCTGTTTTTGTGCAACATGGATTAGTGCTTTGATATATATTACCCAAATGATTCCCTATAAACACAACTGATTTCTCTTGTGAAACGGGACTTTAATGACACCATTCGATGGTTTTAAGAGTTAATCCATGGTTGTGTTTAGTTATCATCTTAATATCTATCATTTGATAACCAAACGGGGTCGTTTTCAATCTAAACGATACCGTATAGTACTAAAATAACATCGTAATTAAACCCTTTGATCTTCTGTATCCCAGGCTTAACTACGACGTGCTTTGATTAGATGATACACTGTTTGGTGCCACGTGTAATTTTCTTATTGAGTGGCGTATTTTAGGATGTAAACAGATACTGGAAGAGGAGTTAAACTCCTGACCTCCTCTCTCCTGACACCTATGTGCATTGCTCATGCCGTTGGGCCAAAGGCCTCTTGGCAACTGAAGTGTACAAATATGCTTGGATTGTAGATTTATCGAGGAATTTGTTAAGAGAGGAAATGAAAGGCCAAAGAGAAACCAAAGAAGTAAATTTACTTTCACTCATTATGGTCTGTATGTGCCTTTGCCTTTTCTGCCCACCCCACAAGTCTCTCATTGGTGATGATCTTGTTCTCAGGAAATATAACCTGAAGATTTTCTGTAACGACCCGCCGTCTAACCTGCTTAACCACGTGATTTAAAAGGTTAATCTAGAGTTATATAGTAGCTGATACCACATTGTTTCATAATTTCCCGATGTGAGATCGATATTGGGGTTTCACAATCGCCTCCACTTAAGATCGCAACGTTTGTCCTCGTTGCACCCCATGGTTCGACAACTTATGCCCACCAAGCGATGTGAGACAAATACTCATTTTTTGTTAATCGTACATAATTCTATTCAGAACCGAACTGGTATTTTTGCCCTAGGATATTGTGAGTTTGCCCTGCCTGTGACTCGCTTTTCATCTTTGAGCACAATTGCCATTTACAAAGGGAAAATGCTATACATGAACATATTTCCATCCATATTTTTTTTTAACCCACATATTCAGAGAGTAGACACGAGAGCAAGTGGATTCCATGTTTTTGGTTTTTTTTGGTAATGTAACTATGTAAGGTGTCTTGGGCCAGCTTACGCACAACTCGGACTAGTACTTATAGCTCATCTCAGAGGCCTTTCCATGTTTACGTATGAGGTGATGTTGTCCCTAGAGTTACTGATAATGGGAATCCAACCTGAAACCTTAGGAGAGAATAAACTCTAAGTCCCAAGCCAAGACCACTACCCCAACTCCCTAGGTTGAATTCCATGTTGTCGTATTGAAACAACAGCGGTTCAAAATTAATGGAGATAGAATGAGATATTTTTTCCCTTTCTTTCTAGACCAGAGAATGGCATGTCATTTGGGCCGTGAAAGTATTGCCAATTGTTGCACAAACGATCGTTCACAGGGTGCAGATGTTGCTAAGCTCAGTTGCCTCTTTGGTAGTCATGGATGGGCCAAGTCTTTTTTGATCTTGGGATACTTTGGTCCTACCTTTGTGGGCTAAACTCAATATGAATATTTCTTGGTTCTTCCTCTGGCTCTACTCCCAGAAATCTCGGGGCAAAACTCATATATTGTTTCTCGTGTCCCTATCCTTACTACGAAATTTATATGAAAGTTTGAAACTCAAGTCATAAATCGACCCACTACCCATAGGATTGAGAAATTCTGTAGTGCAAGGCCTTGCAAGACATCCTGTAGGGGGCACACAGGCCATCGATCTTGACAATGAATGGTTGAGATATAATTTTTAATTATGACCGAAAAATTAATTTTTGATCTGAACCGTTGATTGATGAGACCAACGATTGTGCGCCGCCCCACATGTGCACTACACGGGGGTGTATTACAGCACCCCCGGATCCCTACCCAAGTACATGTAACACAGCCTCTCATTGTTTTCACAAAGGAAATTGATTTTTGTGCTCCACTTTTGGAGCACCAAAATCAGTGTCCTTTCACAAACCTTATAGTATAGGAAATAGAAAAGGAAATTGATTTTGACACTCCACTTTTAGCCATTGGCAATCCATTTAAATTTTAACTTTTTTTTTCTATTTGAAATTACCAAATTACCCTTTAAAGTTGATGGACACTAACAAAATAAAGAGTAATCTGGTAATTTCACATAAAATAAAGACAAAAAGTGGAGTGCCAAAATCACTTTTCGATAGAAAATAGAGGAAAATTACGCAAAATCCACAAATTAACATATACATATGGGAATATGAGAAGAATATATCACTGGAATTGAAGTTTCCATGATCCCATGCCACCATGATTCTGTTAGACTTGTTCTATATTGCTCATCTAAGCCACTCAAAATTGGTTATTGTATTCTAGAGGCTACTCCACTTATTGCCAATTGTTTTTAAGTTGGAACCCTTCAAGAAATCTAACATGGTATCAAAGCTAGGTCTTGGATGGCCTCACCTCTCGTGGGAAAGTCTCTGTCATCTCTGTCGCCCGAGTCAGTCAGTCAGCTCCTGATCTGTCACCTCCACGTGCATCCGGGCTGCACGTGAGGGGGAGTGTTAGACTTGTCCCACATCGCTCATCTAAGTCACCCAAGCTTGGTTAATATATTCTAGAGGCTATTCCACCTATTGTCAACTGATTTTAGGTTGGAATCCTCCAAGAAATTTAACATATTCTTGTTTAGGAGTGGTGGTTTTGTGGACGGGGTCCGTACATGATCATTTGGTGCTTTGGAGGTGAGCTAGTGTGTGGGCTCTTGCCACAAACGATGTCTAATTAATAAGGGTACAAACAAGGGGGGTTGGTAGCTAGGAACAAAACAATGAGAAAAGGGTTGGAGGATAAGGTAGTCATCACTTTCACTTGGACCCATGCCATTTTTGATTAAACTGCCAACCCACCATGGAAGAGAATCAGAGATGGAGCTTGCACACAAAAGAGAAGGAAAAAAAACATGCAAGAGATTGGAGGACCCCTCCCTCCCTCTCTCTCTCTCTCTCTCTCTCTCTCTCCATATACCTTGATACATAGAGTTAGGAAACCATAAAGAGGTGCATATTATTAAGGGAAAGTTCAATTAAAGGAGCATGGTTTCGTTAGACTATGAGGGTAATTTTTTTTTTTATTTCTTTATTTTTTTTATGGCATTTGGTCGAACTAATAATTAAAGAGGGATACATGATAATACTAGATGAGTTTAGTATCCTCCCAGCTTACTGAGAATATTACCTTTACCAATAGCATGTTATATGTAACCGAACGACAGTGCATGCTGAGATGTAACAAGATTTGTCATCTAATCTTGCGAATCGAACGTGCCTATATTTTCCAAGTGACAATTATTAGGGGACAAATTCCAGCCAAGCTTTGTTAGCATGCATCCAATTTCCTCATGTACAAGTAACTGTGAACCAGAGCAATGAAAAAAGCCTTGGATTTTACGTAAGCATTGAATTCCCTATTGCTGTTTGGCCCAGACTATGAAAATATTTACAAACTCAGAATTCAGTTGTACATTCACCTTCATTCATAAAATATTGTCAATTTACAATTACTCAGAATTTAATTGTACTTTCACCTTCATAAAATAATATTTGTCACAAGTATAATTAATCTGAATACATGCATCTAAAACAGAATTCTAATGGAAGTTAACAAGTTGGTTGAGATAATTAACTAACCTAACTAGAACCTATATATTCATATACCGAATCTAGATCTACTGAAACCATAATTAAATAAACTGCTATTGTCAACTTGAAGAATAAACTCACATGATTTTGCAGAGACTGTAAGCGACAGCTCATGGATTCTTTTGAACAATTAATTACCTCAATCATATCATTTACATCCATTATGTTACAATTACAGATCAGGGTTTAGAACCAAAACAAAGCCCTCACAGATCTGAAGTTGAGTTTATCCAAAATCTAAAAGAAAACTCATAATAATATCAAAATCGAAAGTAGATTAACAAAAGAAGGAAAAGGTTAAAAGAAAGAAATTAAGAAAGAAAAGAAAGCCCCCACCATAAAATTTGCCTAACTTGAAGAAGCCTGCAAATCCAAGGACCCATTAAAATTGGAAAACTCAAACAAGGCCTTAGCATTCATCTCCCTTTCAAACCTCCAAATGTAATTCAGACCCACCAGCAACTCAGTGATGGCAGCCTCAGTCTTCTCTTTGTTTGCAAAATACAGCGTTTGTAACAAGAGAACGTTTGTCTTGGGCATCAAATTCTGCTGCTCAAAGCTTCTCTCACTTTGCCACCTGATCATGTTATGCGCCAAAGGTGACAACCACCCCAAGATCTTCCCCAAAGCATCTCTCCACTCTCCGGCGAGCCCCGGATCGCTGGCTGAAAACCCCACCCCTTTCAACCTGGCCCTCAGGAGCGACCTTATGCTATTCGGCAGCATCGAGTAAAGATCATCTCTCGCGTCGAGGCCCACCAAATGCGGCGACCTTATCATTTTCTCCATCACAATTATCAGGTTTGCATAGTGCAGAGCAAGAGCAGAGGCACCCAGAGTACCCGTGGGCGGTTTCAGCATTTTCGAGTTCAACTCGAAGAACCCACGACTCGAATCCTTCGTGTCTAGATGCTTAGAGCTCCTGGTGCTCATCATCAACGGGCCCGATACGAAATCGCCAGAGTTTGTGTTCTGATCAGAGGGGTAGACGGCAGCCGAAGCAGACAGGCTCCGAGGCAAAGAAACTGCGTACGATGAAAACACGTTACCAATCCCAAACACGAGCTTGATCCTTGCCAGTACCGTGAAAATGGATCTAGCAAGCAATGAAATGGCCGTGTCAAAACTCCTGTTCCATAAGGACCTCTCCTTTAGATACTTAACCTCTTGCCTGTGCACCAAAATCTTCTGCTGCAGATCCACCATCTTTTGCAACTGTTTTTTCCTTGAATCGGTTTCCAAAATCACGAGCTCTTCCATTTCCCTGTAAAGGGTCGACGTGGCGGTTTTCAAACGCTCCATCTTCTTGTTAACCTTGGCATCCATCTCCTTCCAGCTCAATACCCAGTTATAAGGGTCCCGGCCCGTGTTCGAGAACTCGTCGAAAACCCTGCCGAACGACCTGAGGCTCGAGTCCTCGCATTTCTTGCTGAGCCTGGACACGGATTTGGCGACGAGCCTGACGTTTTCGGCGATCTCGGCGCAGGCGAGGCCGAGGAGGAAGGACTCGTCGTTGGACACGATCTTACGGACGCCTTCGAGGCATATGCATTCGTTTCTGAGGCGGGTTATGTTCTTATCGGAGAGGGATTGCCAGAGGTGGAGGAGCTTGGACATGAGGCCGGCTATCTCGAAGGACAAGACTCCGACGTTGGCCTTCTTTACGGTACCGGCGGGTTGTAGTTTTCTGGGGGTTGATGGAGTGGCGCGTACTGAATCGATGCTGGTGGATATCGCTGTTTTTACCTTGATCAGCCATGTCTCGAGAGCCATTGGAAATCAATTAAGGAGGAGTGAATTAATGGGTAAAAGGGGAGATGGGTTTTGATGAGAATTCTATAGGGAAGAAGAGTGATGGGTTTAACGAGAGAGAGGGAGGAGAGAGAAAAATAATTGAAGAGCGGAGTTGGGGGGATAAAAAGAAGTGTTTGTAAATGGGGAAGGATCGTGGGATGTTGAAAGCATTACAAATAGATTAATGAGAGAGAGAGAGAGAGAGAGAGAGAGAGAGAGAGAGAGAGAGGTTCATGGGATTTGGGGTAATGAGAGAACGTGATCGGGGGCATCCAATGAAATGGGGTGATGTTGGAACTACTCCAATAGTGGGAAAAATTTTCAGTGGCGAATGGATATCACTTGTGTTGCTCGGCGCATTTGAGTTGTCTATTGTATTTTTGGATATCTCGGATTTGGAGAGAAAAAAAGAAAAGAGAGTGTTGGAATGAAAAGAGAGAGATAATTTTAATCCGAATCGTTCAAAAATGTAATATACTCACTCGGGACCGAAAAATTTCTCCCAATAGTGAGTGGGAAAGGTGAGTCGCACCATCAAGCAAATGGAATATTTGATTCAAAAGTTTGTAAAGGAAAAAAGCAAGTGGGATGGAGTGGTGGTGTGGCCTCCCAGGAACATTTCTCCCGAGATTTTGTCACCGCAGGCTAACGGGAGTTCAAGAATTCCAAAAAAAAAAAAAAAAATCGAGCCGAATACTCAAATTATAGAGTTTGACGAGCAGAATATTTTTCAAAAAAAATTAGTTGGATCGAAGATCGGGAACTTAGTATAGGAATATACATATTATTTTCGAAAGCGTGAACGTGCTAATTAATCTGATTTTGAGATTGCAGTGCTGCAACATAAGTATCACTCAATCATGTAGTTAGCAAATACGATTTTGAAATTGCACTTCTATTAAAGTTTACCCTGGATGATCTTGGAATACAAGGTGATATCCGATTGGCTTGAGCCCCGAAACGTGAAGGGTTCACTCTCATTTTATTAAAGGGGTACTCTGTCTCTGTTAAGTTGGGGCTGCTTCTATGTAACTGTACTTTTGTTGTTTCCCCCCCTCGATCTCTTTTCCTTTTCAAAGAGAGATGAATAATGGAGGAAATATCTGGAAGAGTCTTTTGATCAGTCGGTAACAGTCAAAAGGAGACTTTTCCTTTCCTGGGGGGTTTTTGGATCCCCACACACACACACACACACACACACACACTTTTCCTCTGTCAATTGTTTCCTTCTAGTACAATGGCACTTCTCATCATTCTTGGCTTCCCTTCCCTTCCCTTCACACAGTAGTTCATATCTTAGCCTTTTAAGGTTTTTTGTGTTTGTTAGCTTGTTTTGTTTTTGTGTCTTAATTGGCTAAAAAGGCCTTGACCCGTATACACAACTAGATACAGTATGAGTTTTCAATAAAATTCTTAAAAGTTTATTTTCCTTTTACTGTATTTTTTTATTTCTTTGATCGAGAGGTATATGTAGCTCCTCACGGGGGTGTGTTGTGCAAGAGGTGCATATTACGGTGCTGTGCACCATCCGAGTCGTCCATTTGACAATCTAATAGTTCAGATTTCATTTCGGTAAAGAATGACTCGAATTCTACACGGTGCCGAGATGAGATATGGACTGTTGGATTGCCGAGTGGCTTGGATGGTGCACAATACCGTGCTGTGCACTCCTTGCACAAAAAATTGGCATCACTGTTTTTTTTTCCCCTTCCAATCAAATTGCCCGGACTCAAGTTCCCACCGGACACCTCTCATGAAGTCCGGCCATTTTCGGCCACGTTTCGGACTCACTTTGATGACCGGACTCGTTTATTTTGTAGAACTTATTGAACAGAACAATTAATTACGCAAAAAATCAAGTTGATCAGATAATCATAAATATCTGAAAATAGCATATTTAATTCGAAAAAGGGGTAATATGGGCACATTGACTCATAACTTGAAGAACCCCAATTTTTTTACCAGATAAAAGTGCTCCATTCAGGTAATCGATATCCGATTAACTTGACTTTTTGCATAGTTAATTGTGCTTCTCAACAAATTCTACAATATGAACGAATTTTATAATCAAAATGAGTCGACCAGAAAGCGGCTGAAAATGGCTGGACTGCACCCCGCGCAGTCCAATGGTCAACCCGGGGCAAGCCACCTCCATATATATATGAACCCCAATCTCTCACTCATCCACTTCACATGGCTAGTGGGAAGAGTGATGGGTTGGCATGCAGATTTTGCTGGTTAAAAAAACCCTGCTAGCTAGCTACGGGTTGTGCTTGTGCATAGTAGAATTAGGATAGATACCTGTCATTGCTCCAAGCCTCAAACATAGTAATAATGTTAATTAAGTTAATCAGGGGGTGGTGGCCATTGGTCTGGGCAAATGGGTTACTTTAATTTTAACAGTGTTTTTTTTTTTTTTGGGTTTTGCCTACCAAATGAAGGGCAGTAAACAATTATTACCCTACATTAACTTTGTCGGTAAATAGAGAGGCAGCCCACCTTACATCTCCACGCCTTGATTGAAGTGCTTCTTATAAATCACTGAACACAATAATTCAAACACCATTATTTCGGCAAATGTACATTGTGACAGATTTTCGCACTTACTTTTCTCTGTAATTAATTACGCTCTCTTTTTTGGCCTTCATTACACGAAATATCAACTTCTTTTTCCCAACTCATTAGGTTGTTCGGAGTCAGTTTACGCACGAGCTCCGCGACTAAACTTTGCGAAGATAGAAACTTTGTACCGGACTCAATTTTTGCCAGGATTATTCCATACTTCGGTAGAATCTCCACTTGACTTTGTTGCAATAATATTTGTGTTTTTGTTTTTTTTGGGTCAAACGGAAATTCATAATATTTGTGTTTTGGCCCTTCCGAAACCGAATTTTTTTTTATTTACCAATTTGTCTTTAAGCCTTGAATAATTTTGTCGTTAGTACTTCTTGTAAAATTTCTGCATCCACAGCTATGGATTATTAGTATATCAAGTTATATACATCTCTCTTATCGAAGTCGCCCACTTTTTTTTTAAAAATAGAATCACATGCACATTGTTTTTAACTATTCTAATTCATGCATTTCAAAGCAAAGGAGGGGAGGGGGCCGGGAGTGGAAGGAATGAGGAAGGTGCTTAAGAATTACTTAGTTTAAGTACTGGTGAATATTTTTCTAGTTTATTTGGCGGAGAAACCGGGATTTGAACAAGTGGTTAATTTGCAGGAGAAGATCAACACTGTTTTGATCGAAACAAAGCTAGCTGTTCGATCGAGGAATGTATTGGAAAAATAAGCCTGCCTTTCTTTCTTTGTTTGTTTGTTTATTGACTCGCGCATTTTTATGCATTTAATTTGTCACTTCGGCCCCTTTGGATTGAGTGATTTTATGAGAACAGAAAAGAAAGAAAAGAGTTGTGGTTTTTTAAGAAATTACTTAATTGGATTGAACATTTGGTAAGAAATGGAGAGGAAAGTACAAAAAAGAAATGTTTTGATTGGCTATTCCCCTTTCTCTCCCAATCTCACAAAAAAAATGATGAGATTTGAAGAGAAAGAACTCCCATTTCTTTTCTCTTCCTTTCTCACCATCCAAAGGGAGTGTTTAATTAATTAGTCAAACTCTTCGGTATATGCATCAATGAGCCATGTTCTTCTCACTTCTCTCAAATACATCCTCAAGTCAATTCGTATATGCTTGAAAAATAATTTTAAGGTTTCCTCCTAAGTGAAGAAGATGGATCCGGGGTCTCCCTGCACTATAGGGATGTAGTGCACTATGTCAACCGTCTATCTCAGTAATTAACTGTAACGCCCCGATTTTCGGGTGTAAAATCGGAGGTATTAAATACTAATTCTCGAAAAACTTATTAAATCTAATTCGAAATCCAAAACAGATAATTTGTCCTAAGGATTCATCTATTACAAACTATTGTGAAAATATTGAAAATAGTCTTCGAAGGGATAAGCTAAACAGATAATAGAGCCATCTTCTAAGATTGATATGGGTCCCAAGCGTATTCTGGCTCAACTCCCACCTCCTGACATTCTCCTCAAAGATAAAATTGTTCGCCCACGATCCTCGTGTTTCGGTTTTCAGCAAAATCGGCTACCTGATGCCAGAAAATCCGTGCCTGAGTGAAAGAGTTCACCCCGAACTATAATCCAACCCAAATACCCCTCTTACAATACAATTAGCAATCAAACAGGAGATAATGATACGAACGAGTAAATCAAAGATAATTCATATAACTTGTTTCTTTACTATCCATTAACTTAATCATCAAATCTAAGATCTCTCCACGAGATCTTTCCTCCCCGACCACTAGCCATGTCTCATCCCATGAGATCACTTCCTTGTGCTGTCGCCTAAGTTATATATCGAGTGTGCACCCCAATAACTACAACAAAGGGTAAGTTTATCATGCCTGAATCACGATTGCGGTTCGCCTATCTTATAAACCACATCACAATTCTTTTTCACAATCATCACCGGACACCCGCCGCCTATCAATTCATCACCGGACACCCGCCAGTATCAATTTTCATCACAATCTCATCATATCACAACATCACGCCCGCAGGCAAAATGAGAGTGTAAATAAACTTCACAATTTATCCATTACTTAACATCGTCTACGTGATTTCTATTTCGCATACCACCCCATGTCTCTAGGGTCCAATCTAACAGTCAACTGAAGCATCGATACAATATCAATTATAAATAAAAAGTAATTAAAACAAATAACAGATGGATCGAAACAATTCATAAGCAATGCAATCACATAACTTTTTATGACTGGGCCGTTGCCCTTAATCTCATATGATCACAAAATCTTTAAGAATGTAAGAAATATTTAAATAAGATTTAATAATAATTTTCTAGACTTCTATTAATTATAATTATAAGTAATTAAGTTAATTAAACACTAATTAAATACATTAATTAGGTAAAAATATTAGAATAATTATCGTAACCCTAATAAAGGTCCTAACAGTCCTCTATAACAAGTTCGAGTGTTAAAAGTTGGGTTTGGATGCTCACGGAATTAATTTAAATAAACAGATTAAATTAATAGCCAAAACAAGATTAAATAGACAATAATTAAATAATTAATTAAAATTATATTTTTATTTACAGAATATCTTCTTAGGACTGTAAGAAGTCTAAATAAAATTATTCGTAATTTTAAACCTCCTTTATAATATTCTACAGTATTATTATTAAGAAACAACTCTTAAATAAAAAAAAATAGTTAATAAAATAAATAAAATTTTATTTTAATAAGATATCACCTTTGAACTATCAGGAGTCTAAGAAAAATATTTTTGATATTGAAAATATTTTTTTGTAAGGTCGTAACTATTTTTCGTTTGAAACTTTAACTAAAAATAAAATAAATAACAAATAACATCAAAAAGTTATGAAATCAACAACTTATGATCTTTAAGAAGTTAGGAATCTAAGAAAAATAGTTTGCGGATTTATAGAATAATTTAAAAGGTCGCAACGATTTTTAGTTTACAAACGATCACACGATTACGAATAAAAATTAAATAAATCGAAGATTAAAAAAAAAAAATGAAACTAACAAGGTATGAACTTTAGAATATGGGTAACCTAGGGTAAAAATTTCGGGGTCAAAATCTATTTTTAAAAGGTCGCAACACCAATTCGATTTCAAAAACAAAACAGGCGCGCGGCTGGGCCTAAGGGAGTTCGCGGCCGCGAACTCCAGGTCACGGGGTCATGGGGCTGGGGAATCCCGCGGCCGCAAGGTCGCGACTGGTCCGATTGTTTTTGCTTGTTTTGGCTCGGTTTTCGTGCATGGGACTACGGGGGACCTTGGGTTATGTCTAATAAACATAAATATACTTAGAGGAGGCCTTGGATTGAATTATAGTACCTCGGTTCGGATTAATTTCGTTTTCGATCGAAAACGTGATTTTGGGGAAGACGACTTCAATTCCTTCGATCGGAGGACCTTGGGACGGAATTGATTGATCTACGGTGATCCTTGGGACTGTAGTAAACAACTCGAACGATCAATTTGGGTTTCGGACGAACGGAACCACGAAACCCACTTTTCTCTCTCTCTTTTTCTCTCTCTAAAATTCTATTGATTAGAGCTCGGTTCTTTCGGGTTTTTCTCCTCTCTCTGGCTCCGTGGAAGGTGGTAGAATAGTGTACATGCCCTAGGGTCGGTGTGGTGTATATATATAGGAGAATTGGATGAGTTTCGAATTAAAACGAGTCCTAACGGTATCGGGTTTTTGCATGGACGAATTACGCACGAATTTTGGGTCACGGAGGAGTTAGAAATTGAGTAGGAGAGTGAGGGAGAAGATAAACGTGCATGCATGCAATTATATGTATGTATGTAATGATAAATTAATTTTTAAAAGCTAATTAGATAGAATAGCTTATTTTTTTGTAATTATCTACTAATTATTAATTAAGGAAAATAATATCATCATAATTAAGTAATTCTTTTTATTTATTTATTTATTTGTTTAAAAAAATTCGGGTTATTACATTAACGGTTTAAATTTAAAAAAAAAAAAAAAAAACTCTTTTATGGAAGAGTATTTTCTTTCATGTAAGAGTTTTTCTTTAATCCAAACCATTGAAAACACTATTGGATTGGATGGCTGGAATTATACCAAAGTTAGACAAGGGGAACCTAAATGAGCATAACAATGCTGTAGAAATTTTATATCCAATCTAAATACTTAAGCAACTAGGTGGAGAAGTTTCAACATTATATTTTAAGTGATCACCCGTTCAATTATCAAGCAATGTGGGATTGTATTCATTAACATACCCTCTCAAGTGCAGCCAAGTTTAAGGTCTGTCACGTATAATCATTTTTAGATCTATCATCATGCATCATTTTTGCATATATACTACACGCTCAGTTTTGCAAACACTTAGGATCCGATTAGTACTTGTGGAAAAAAATGGAAAGGAAGAGAAATTTTTAAAAATATTTCTCTTCCCTTGTTTGGTTCTTAAAGAAAGAGAAGGAAAAACTTCAAAAACAAATGTAACTTTCCCCCCTAATCTCTATTTAACGTTCTACCTCATTTTCTTCTTAATTATCTTTCTTTTTTTTTTTCTCATTCCTTTCCTCGGGTTCCAAAGAGAGCCTTACTCTCTAAAAAGTCAAGACAAGCTTGAATAATAGCCAGATTTAGGCCTTGTTCTACTTTTTCTCAAATAAGTACTTAAAAAATAAAGATCTATTTTCAAACTTAAAAATAATGGGTCTACGAAAATAATTTTTCAATTTTTTTGCAAGGTTAAACAAGATCCATATTGCATATTTTTTTTTTATTTCAGTAAACCTATTACTCTATTTTTAAGCTTGAAAATTGCAAATAAGTACTTATTTTTTAAGGGAGTAAACTAGAACACCACCTTAGTCCCACAAATTTAGCATGAATTTCAATTAATATATCCCAAACATCCCTTAAATATTCTCCAACCAGATCAAAGGAAAAAGGATTAAGCTTCCAAAGAAAGGGTTGTTGGATTGCAATTTGGCAAAAACGTCTTAGAGATAAATAGCTAGAGAGATGGATTGGAGGCCAAGGTTGATTTAAATTACCACCATGGAAAATTAATAAAGGCAAGCAAACCTTAGGATTCTTTGCTAGAATATTAATATTAGATTCTCTACCAAAATGTGTATGGGAGAGGCTAGGATTGGAGAATATCAGTAATATAAAAGCTCGTGGTTACAACTTGTTACTTAAACAATTAGGCCATTGACTTTCCGAAAGTCGTTGAATAATTTTCTTTCTTTTTTTTTTTTTTTCTTTTTCTTTTTCCCTTTATACTACTTGATGAGTAAAGCAAGATGACTTTAATGGCCCCAATCCATAAAATATAATCAAGCATGTAGAGAAGGATTTAGAATGTAATAATGGCGTAGGTTTTAGTTTTGCTGGGGAGTTTAGGTGTGCCAAGTGCATATATATTCTCATCAAAACAAATCACTTGTGTAGAATGTCAATTTTTATTTTATTTTATTTTATATAAATTAGGTGTTTGGGGCAGCTTACACGCTCTTCAATTAATTCTGGGAGACCAATTCCACCGTTCACCTGTGAGGGTCCCAATTAATTAAAGCATAGTAGAGCTCTGTATGAATGAGCCCCAAAGAAGTTGATAGTGCCCGAGAGATATTCGAACCTGAAACTTTAGGAAAAAACAAATTCCTAAGTCTGAAGCCTTGTCCACTAGGCTAATCCTTGGGGTTTGTGTGGAATGTCATTACGGAGGTAATGACTATCATACAAAACCAATAGAGGAAGTGTTCATAGAAAAAAACAAACAAACAAAGAAGTGTTCATGAGCTTGAACAATTTTATGTACACGGAGAATTTTCAACAACTTTTCAATAGACATTCGAACTTAATTAAGTGCTCATTCATTTTTTTACTCAGAATACCAAAAATACCTCTACTGTATTATTCCTCATTATTTGTGTTTGTTTGAAAGAAATGCAACAGACATTGATGGACAGATTCGGACAGAGATGTGTCCAAAATTGTTCGATGTGTGAGAGCTCCATTTTAACGTGTGATACCTAAGTGTATTCGATGATTTTGGAGATATCTATATCTGGATATATTTTTTCCCTTCTATATATCTATATCTGTAGCATTGATGTTGTTAATTTGAAAATTCATCTTAACGCTATATGATAGTCGTGTTTGAGTTCGACACGTAATACTAATTATAAGAGAGAGAACATTCCGTCAAACTCTTTCATCATGTGAATCAATCGGGTGGACAAATATACTAATGATCAAGCACCCACGCCAAAAGTTGACACACACAAAATTGCACAAACACGTGTACATACACTCAGAATGGATATGAGGCCGACACACTCTACACACCGCGCATAGAACCACCAATCCCTAAATAGAAATCATGGTTAGGGCTCTTGTATTGGAATTTTTCCTTTGACCATATATTAGGCAATTATGGGTCAGACACATCAACATTTATAATGGTGTGATGGCGACATCCATATAGGACGGTGTAATGATATCACTAGAAGAATTAAGCTGATCTTATACATGTTGGAGAAACTATTGGAAGTGGTACACACGATCATATACATACCTTTTATCGGACTCCGAATACTAATTTTGCTCTTGAATTCCATTTGCTTTAATCACGTCGTGAACGAGAGGGACAGAATTGAAATAGAATGTGTCCTATATTGGTTTCAATTGACACATTGAATACTAAAGGAACGGAATTAAAATTTCACGCAAACTAAGGGGATTATTTCTAAACTTTACCTTCGTAATTATATATTGTAAGGATAATACATATTTTAGTATCTATTACTAGTATAAAGGGAACACCCCTCCTGGTGTAAACGTCTGGCTCACACTTTTTTCCCAAACTACTGCTTAATTAATAACCTAAAGAAAACTATCAAAAAAGAAGAAGAAATTGTCATTCTAAATTTCTTCTCCATTCTAATTTTCTCTTAAATTTCACAAATTAATCTCAATTCAAGAATTTGTCTTTTCATCTCTTGGATAGCAGAATTTGCACATGCATCATGTGTGGCCAGACGTCTAGCACATATATATGTATGGACCCGCGTGTGATTTGGAGTTGGGGTGATGAATGTGCATAAGCTCACTATTATTGAAAAGATAGACATTCCAATGCTTGGAAGGAAGTTTACGTGGACTAACTACCAAGACCATGCCATCCTTAATCGACTGGATAGATTTTTGTTCTCTCAACAATGGTTGGACAGCTTCAAAGTTATTCAATGGGGGCTCCACAGACCCATATCTGACCATTGTCCTATTATGCTAATAGATGGTGGAAGAGATTGGGGTCCTAGACCGTTCAAATTCATGGACATTTGGCTTTCAAATCTGAAGTGCATGGCTATTGCTAAGGAAACATGGGAGAGAAAACAGGTGAGTGGATGGGCTGGCTATATTATTCTGCAGAAATTGAGAGCCATCAAAGAGAAGCTTAAGGTGTGGAACAAAGAGGAATTTGGGGACGTCAACACTGCTTTACAAGATAAGGAAGCAGAACTTCATCACTTTGATTTATTAGTGGAGGAGAGAACACTTAATGCAGAGGAGAGAGCATTGAGATGCAAGGCTAAAACAGAATTTTGGAGGCTCTCGCAATTGGCTGAAAGTATGTGGAGACAAAAATAAAGATTGAGCTGGATGAAATTGGGGGATAAAAACACAAGGTACTTCCAAGCCATTGCAGCACTGTTAAGGCTCTGGGCCCGGATGAGTTCAACTTTTCGTTTGTCAAAAAAAGTTGGGAATTTATGAAAGAACTGCTATTGCAATTCTTTTCTGAATTCCATTCTAATTGTAGACTCACAAGAGGTATCAACTCAACCTTTGTGACTTTAATTCCGAAGGTAGATCGCCCCAGGTCTTTCAAAGAATTTCGACCCATAAGCATGGTGGGTTGGGTTTATAAGGTGCTAGCAAAAGTTCTAGCCAATAGACTCAAAAGCCATTTACCTCCTCTTATTGGTGAATCCTAAGCAGCGTTTATTGAGGGCAAACAAATATTGGATGGTATTCTGATAGCAAACGAGATTATCCATTGTTGGAAAAATAGTACTCAAAGAGGTTTGATTCTGAAAATTGATTTTGAGAGATATGATTGTGTTAATTGGGGGTTTTTTTTACTTGATTTATCCACAAAAATGGGCTTCGGGGAGAAATGGTGTACTTGGCTTAAGGAGTGTCTGTCTTCGGTGTCCATGTCAGTGTTGACAAACGGTTCTGCATCAAAGGAATTTCAGATTTAGAAAGGGTTTCGACTGGGTGATCCTCTATCTCCCTTTTTGTTCAATATAGTGGTTGAAGGGCTCAACATCTTGATAGAAAGAGCGATGGAGTTGAACATTATCAGAAGGGCACGAATTGGGCCGATTGGACCAAATGGGGTTGAGGTTTCTCCCCTCAAATTTGTTGACGACACGATAATTTTCTGCAGTAAAGACAGGGAGGAGTTGGCTAACATCAAAAGAATTTTGCGATGCTTTCAACTCATGTCAGGATTGAAGATAAACTTCTCTAACAGCTCTTTGTGTGGGATTAAAGTGAGTGATCAGGATGTTACCTCCCTTGCTATGATTTTGGAATGTAAAATCGATAACCTACCAATCAAGTACTTGGGCTTGCCATTGGGAGCTAATCCAAATAGAGTTAAAACTTGGGATCAAGTGGTTGAAAGAATGGAAAAAAGGCTAATTATATGGCGTAGGAGATTCAATGTGTCAGGGGGTAGACTTACCTTAATGAATTCATCCCTTGGTTGTTTGCCTAGTTACTTCATGTCCTTATTCAAAATGCCGGTGTTAGTTGCAAAGGTGTTATCAAAGATCCAGAAATGATTTTTCTGGAGCGATACGGGGGAGAAGAGAAAGATCCACCTGGTCAAATGGGAAGTGATATCGAAAAAGAAAGAATATGGAGATTTAGGGGTAAAGAATTTGATGATCCAATACCTTGCTCTTTTGGCCAAATGGTGGTGGAGATTTTATGAAGATAGTGACTCCCTCTGGGTAAAGGTAATCAAAATCAAGTACAATTTGGAGCTAAGATGTTGGCTACCTCGGCTGCCTTTTTCTGGTAAGGCCTCTAATATTTGGAAGGATATTTGTTCGGTAGGGGACAACACCTCTAGTATTGGATCCATTATTCAGGAGGGTTTTAGGTTAGAGGTTCACTCTGGCCTGGAGATCTCTTTTTGGAATCAGGTTTGGCTAGGGGACACAACTCTTAAAGAGGAGTTTCCTTGCCTCTACCTTATCTCTACGTAAAAAAAGATGGTGATTAGTGACTTAAAAGATTTAAGAGGTACTGGTGGTGGAAATCTGTTGTTCCAGAGAGGGCTACGGGTTTGGGAAGTTCAGCAATTCGAGGATTTGCTCTTGAGATTACAGCCGGTGAATCTAGATCAGTCCAAACGTGATGTGTTGAGTTAGAAATGGGCTTCTGAATTGCTTCTCTGTAAAATCTACTTATAACAGATGGGAACAAGTGAGTTTCTCAAGTAATTGGGTGTTGCGTTCGATTTGGAAGAGCATTAGCCTGCCTAAGGTGGAAATTTTCTCATGGCTGGCACTTCAGAATAGAGTGGCTATGAAATCGGTTCTCCTCCATAGAAATATGATCCTTGAGGGTCAATCGGTGTTGTGCCCCTTCTGCTCATTACACGTTGAAACGCCAGAGCACCTCTTTCGTCACTGTCATTTTGCTTGGGATGTTTGGTCATTGATTTTAGACTGGAGGCATGTCAGTTGGGTGTGCCAGGCCTCCCTATTAGATCTTTTTTACCTAGTGGTTAGGTAATGGCTTCAAAAATCTGGAGAGGTTTTTGTGGGAGACAACGCCTTCCCTGCTACAATTTGGTCCATTTGGTTGGTAAGGAACGATCTTAGTTTCAACAATGCTTCTTGGCGAGTGGAGGACTTGGGGAGCTAATTTAAACAAGAGTTGCAATGTGGGTTAAGGTGAAGTTCGATTTAAAGATGCACTCGGTGGAAGATTTTAAGGGTTACCTTGATGGAATGAGGAAGGTGAAAGTGTAATGTAATTTTGGTGAGGGTTGGTGAGGTCCAATTCTCTGTTGGATGGTCTTCCTTCTCCTCTTTATGTTTATGGGTTTTGTGTTCTTTTGCTCTTTAAGCGTGTGTGCTTAATGAGCTTTCCTCTCGATATACCCCTTTCGAGCTAATAAAATTTTCGTTTTGCTAAGGAAAAAAAAAGATAGACATTGCTAGCGGCATATATTGGTGTTGATGAATGTCTTTCATGCTTTTTTTTGTTTGTTTGTGTGTGTGTGTGTGAATTTTGATTATATATACCACTATAATTACCAAAATTGATGTTGGTCCACCATAATGCTTAAATTGATGTTGGTCTAATATAATAATTTCATTAGTGTCAACTACCATAAGCAGGCCTAGAAGAATGGTTAATTTTGAAAGAATATTTTTCTTCCATCTTTAAAGGGAATTGATTTTCACACTCCCCTTTTTATATCTATATATATTACATTTTTTGTCTTTTAGCAAAAAAATATATACGCTTTCAATACTATAAAAAAAAAGGATTGTAAATAGCAAAAAGAGAGTGTGAAAATCAATTCCCTGGTTAAAATTGATGTTCATTTGTAACCCACTATAAGATTCAGGTATTTATGCTATGTGGCATGGTAGTGTGCCGTAAGCCTAGCATTTTTCAGGAAGAATGATTATAACCGAAAGTTAGGATCTATCCGTTGCTTCTTCTTCTTTTTTGGTTTTTCGATCGGTATATATCCAGAGAGAGAGAGAGAGAGAGAGAGAGAATGGCAAATAAAAAGAGATAAGCCGCCTACACTTTAGAAAAACAACTCACGTGAATTGCATTCACAAAATGACATTGACCATACCTAGCTATTTTCCCTCCCAGTAAAAGCAAATTTTAAGGAAAAAAAAGGTCAAAAACAATTATTCCAACCAACAAAGACTTTAATTTAGTGGGACTAAGCCGAACACTTTTAAATTGCCAAGATGGAATTGGAGAGGGTTGTTGCAAGGCTATAGTGGAAGAGCTCGTTTTGATATATAAAAGTGAAAGCCAAAAGAATCAAAATATAGTTTTCAAAAATGGTATACGTACGGACACAAACGTGCATGCGCGTATGGAATGGGCCGTTAACGTGGAGCCCACACACATCGGATTATTTCGGATACATGTGTGTGTGTGTGTTTGGATTTGTGTCCGAACGTCTGTAGACTGTATCTGTAGTAATGCTCTAAAATATTTGACTATAGCTTATTTTTGCAGTTTCTTTCGTAAAAGAAAAGAAAACGTTGCGAAAACTAAGTCGACGTATATTCTAGAAAGAAGAAAGCTAAAGCAACAAAGACCCCCCGAAAACTCAAATTTGACAACCTCACCAAGTAGACTCATCTAGCCATGCCATCATTTTGCTTTAAGAGATCGAAGACTTTCTGAAGAAAATGAGAGGTCCTGTTTTCATGTCAATGCCATACTCATTTTGCCTCTCTCTCTCTCTCTCTCTCCGTGTGTGTGTGTGTGAATGAGGACCTTAAGTGTGCATTACAGGGATCCCACTATAAGTGCTTCTCCAAAGTTGGGTTTTGTAGAGTGAGGAAAGAAGACAAAAAAATAGCACACATCCTAAATTTTAATGCTGAAACTACAAGGTATATTCCAGTACTCCGTTCGTCCTAATTTTACTTATTCCAGTTCTATTTTAACTGGATAAAAAAACTAGTAATATCTTTAAATTGGTAATACATTTTACATCCAATATGGATCTTATTTGATAGATCTCGATTTGTTCTATAATGTAATATTTTCGAAATCACCTAAAATATTATAAATTACAAGATATAATCAATTGAAAAGTGACACAAACTCTCAAAAGGAACAATGGTAGTAATAAAGATATATGATTTTATAAATTAAGGTTTCGTTCTATTAAAATTCTTATTTTTAAAGTATTTATTTTTCGCTTTACGCAGATAGGTCATTCTCTCACAATATATCACCTTTAATTTAAAAAAAATACTTATTTCACTTAGGCCTAATTCCTACGGACTGATATTGATGCTATTAATGGTGTCACGTACATACCCTATTGTCCTGCATATCCTTTACGTGGCAAGTGTGGATCCAAGAGTTTTTCGTACCCGATCACACAAATAGATATAATATGGCCCACCCAACATTATATGTCACAAACCTCATTTTGGGTTTTTGATACTATTATGCACTAGATACATGTATCATTTTGCACAACAATTAGGGGAGAGAGAGAGAGAGAGAGAAAAGTTTTTTTTTTTTTTTTTGGGGGGGGGGGCCAAGAAAAAGGATACAATGTTTATGGGCCTCTATTTTATCGAAATAGAAGGAGGTGTGCTCCACTTTTACTAAACATTGGTTAAAGGGAAAATGGTCCCAACCCAGAAAAAAATCACACTTAGGGAACATCCCTAAACATATTTATTTCATTTTGGCCCCTCCTCCTCCTCCTCCTACCTTTGCATGCCCTAATTCATGATAAAACTCTCCGCACGTGCATGTGCCATCATCATTGTACTTAAGGAAGACGACCAAAATCATTTCTTGTGACGCACGTGTGTGGACAGCCCACCCACCTACAGCCAAAGCATAAGTGAGATTATTTAAATGCTAAAACTAAAGCATGCCATAACCCCACAATTCGGTCCATAATTAATGAACAATATAGGTCTGCTACCTTTTGCAAATTCTGTCAATATCAGGCGCTTTAATTTAGTAGTGATTTTTAAGAGAGAAAAAAGACAAGAAGGATTAACTGAAGTGTAATAACCCGAAAATTTAACTAATAAAAATATTTAAAAGAATTATTTATTTATGATAATATTATTTTTCTTATTTAATAATTAGTAAATAATTACAAAAAATAAGCTATCCTATCTAATTAAGCTTTTAAAAATTAATTTAGCATTACATACATACATATAATTGCATGCATGCACATTTATCCTCTCCCTCACTCTCCTACTCAATTTCTACCTCCTCCATAACCCAAAATTCGTGCGTAATTCGTCCATGCAAAAACCCGGTACCGTTAGGACTCGTTTTAATTCGAAACTCATCCAATTCTCCTATATATACACACCACACCGACCCTAGGGCACGTACATTATTCTACCACCTCCCACGGAGTCAGAAAAGAGAGAAAAACCAGAGAGAAATCAATTACAATCGATAGAATTCTAGAGAGAGAAAAAGAGAGAGAGAAAAGTGGGTTTCGAGGTTCCGCTCGTCCGAAACCCAAATTGATCGTTCAAGTTGTTTACCACAGTCCCAAGGATCACCGTAGATCAAGCAATTCGGTCCCAAGGTCCTCCGATCGAAGGAATTAAAGTCGTCTTCCCCAAAATCACGTTTTCGATCGAAAACGAAATTAATCCGAACCAAGGTACTATAATTCAATCCGAGCCCTCCTCTACGTATATATATGGTTTATAGACATAACCCAATAAGCCCCGTGCCCCCATGCATCGAAAACAACGTCGAAAAACCAAAAAAACCGAAGCAGCCGCGAACCTTGCGGCCGCACTGTTCGGGACCCCCAGCCGCGAGAACCAGACCGACTGAGTTCGCGGCCGCGAACTCAGTTACTCCCAGCCGTGCGGTTTTGTTTGTATCGTGTCGAGATGATTTTGCGACCCTTTAGGACATCGTTTATGACCCCGAATTATTTTTCCTAGGTTACCCACATTCTAAAGTTCATAACTTGTTAGTTTCATTTTTTTTTTATTTAATCTACTATTTATTTAATTTTTATTCGTAATCGTGAGATCGTTTGTAAACTAAAATTCGTTACGACCTTTTAAATTACTCTATAAATCCCCAAATTATTTTTCTTAGATTCCTAACTTATTAAAGATCATAAGTTGTTGATTTCATAACTTTTTGATGTTATTTGCTATTTATTTTATTTTTAATTAAAGATATAAACGAAAATTAATAACGACCTTATAAAAAATATTTTTAACATCGAAAATATTTTTCCTAGACTCCTGACAGTTCAAAGGTGATATTTTATTAAAATAAAATTTTATTTATTTGGTTTACTATTTATTATTATTTAAGCATTGTTCCTTAATAATAATATCGTAAAATATTATACAGAAGGTTTAAAAAATCCGAATAATTTTATTTAGACTATTTACAGCCCTAGAATGATATCCTGTAAATATAAATATATTTCCAACTCCTTAATTATTTATCGTCTATTTATTCTTGTTTCGTCTATTAATTTAATCCTTTTATTTAAAATAATTCCGTGAGCATCCAAACTCAACTTTTAGCACTTGAAGTTATTATAGGGGACTGTTAGGACCTTTATTAAGGTTACGATATTTATTTTAATATTTTTACCTAATTAATGAATTTAATTAGTATTTAATTAGCTTAATTACTTATAATTAATTAATAAAAGTTTAGAAAATTATTATTTAAGCTTAATTAAATAAATCTTACATTCTTAATGACTTTGTGACCATACAAGATTAAGGGCAACGGCCCAATCATAAAAAGTTATGTGATTGCATTGCTTATTAACTGTTTCGATCCATCTGTTATTCGTTTTCAATTATTATTGTGATTAATATTGTATCGATACTTCATTTGAATGTTAGATTGGACCCTAGGGACATGGGGTGGTATGCGAAATAGAAATCACGTAGACGATGTTAAGTAATGGATAAATTGTGAAGTTTATTTACACTCTCATGCCTGCAGACGTGATGTTGTGATATGATGAGATTGTGATGAGAATTGATACTGGCGGGTGTCCAGTGATGAATTGATAGACTGGCGGGTGTCCAGTGATGATTGTGAAAAGAATTGTGATGTGGTTTATAAGATAGGCGAACCCTGATTGGTAATATCGGCATGATAAGCTTACCACTTGTTGTAGTTATTGAGGTGCACACTCGGGTACATAACTTAGGTGTTCTGCGACAACAAAGGAAGTGATCTCATGGGATTTGAGCATGGCTAGTGGTTGGGGAGGAAAGATCTCGTGGAGAGATCTTAGATTTCGAGATTAAGTTAATGGATAGTAATGAATCAAGTTGTATGGATTATCTCTGTTTTACTTTTTCGCACCATATATATCCTGTTTGCCTGCTAACTGTATTGTAAGAGGGGTATTTGGGTTGGATTATAGTTCGGGGTGAACTCTTTCACTCAGGCACGGATTTTCTGGCATCCGTGTCAGATTTTGCAGAAAACCAGGAAACACAGGATCCCGCAGGCGAACAGTTTTATGCTGAGGAGAATCCGGAAGTGGGAGTTGAGCCAGAATACGCTTGGGACCCATATCAGACTTAGAAGATGGCTCTAATATCTGTTTAGCATATCCCTTTAAAGACTATTTTCAATATTTTCACAATAGTTTGTAATAGATAATTCATTAGGATGAATTATCCGTTTTGGATTTCGAATTTGATCTAATAAGTTTTTCAAGAATTAGTATTTAATACCTCCGATTTTACCTTCGAAAATCGGGGCGTTACATGAAGTGCCTGCTGGCTTCTCTCAAATTGGGTTTTTCCAACTGCAGGATGTACTAGTGTTGATTTGTGGGCTCTATCACCCGTCTCGCATCGATGATTGAATTCGCTAATTTAGAAGGGTCTTTAAACCGATTATCGTAGTAAAAAATAGAGTGGACAGATATTGGTATATAGTTAGATGGTTGAAACATTTTTGTCTTGACAGTGGCGGCTTCAGGATTTTTTTGCAGGGTGTTCAAGAATCACTTCAACTCTATTCCCTCTAATAGCGAGTAGAATATACACAAAATTTCGTACTCCCTGTGTCCCAATGATAGTTCCCAACGAAAAGACCAGTACAATTTTTTAATCAAAAAATAATATTTTCATTCATAATTTCTCAAATTTTTCGGCGCCAAATTAAAGAACTAATCTAAGTCTTCACTTAGGTGCAAAGAAACATAAAAACTAATGTACGAAAGTAATTTATTTTTTTATCCGGAAATTGCATGTGTTTTCAGAGGGGATTATCATTTGGAGACGAAGAAAGTATACTACTTAAAAATACATAAGATTTTACAATTTTTCTTGATGAAATTTCCCATTTGAGCCAAGCAAGATTAAATAGGTGCATAAATCTGAAGTAATATTCTTGTAGGGAAAATTGAGGCGAATAGATTGACATAAATGTTTTTAGATAAAGTGAACACTATAGGTATCCAATGTTTCTTATTGGCAAGGTTGATCTTTTAGATTAGCTCTTTGAGATAATGACTTGAATTATTGATGTGAGACCGGCGATGGCTGTAGTCGGAGATCTCAACTCCAAAGAAACCATGTTCCAAACAAAACAAAAATGGCATTAGTGTTGTTAATTATCTCAAATCACCTCATGCGTACGCCCGTGAGCATGTTTGTCGGGCACCAACTACTACATAAGGCTCCCGCTATCAGAAGTATATATATCATGAAGATAATGTTATCTCACTTTTTTGTAAAATTAATTTTTTGCGACTTGAACTTGACACTTAAAGATAAGACTTCTCATCGCGCTAAGGCGTCAATATGAATAGATTTACAAAAACAGGCCTTTACACAATAACATAAATTCAAGTTCAACATGGGGGACCCTTGAGGGAATGTTCGGCTATTATTGCAAGTACAGAGCACCGGTAGCCTAAAGTAGAATACATGATTTGAGAATGAACTAATCATGGCATCTTCGTGGATCCAAGTTTCCAACTCTTTCTACAAAAAAGAAAAGAAAAAGAAGAAGTTTTTTTAGGACCAAGAGGAATGGAGCCCGGGGTTCCTGTTGTCCGCAAGGGACAACATGGGTGCTGTCCCCATCTGAGTCGTCGATCTATTATCGAATTGGACGGCTCGAATTTCATCTTGGTGTCTTTGATACTACATTACACACCCCGAATTCAGAGGGAATTGATCACCGAAGACACGAAACGACCCTTTCTAAAATTGGCTTAGTGCATTTTACCTAGGAAAACAGAGGGACAGGCACTTAGTTGAGCAGAATCAGTTTGCAAATGCACAAACTGTTTCCAATTTGCAAAATTAAGGTAACGAGTCATAGGCCCTAAACTTTAATCATTCCTCGAAGCACTTTTTTTCAAAAAAATGAATTATGCTTAGGGATGGTTGTAGTCATTTCATAGGCCATTAGAGAGGCATTTCATAGAAGGAAAAAGGAGGTTAGAGAAGTAAGGATTCCTTAATAGAGATTAAAGGCATCATTAATAGATTAGGTTCGTTTGACCACTTTATAAGAGATATGAACCCTGTCAACAACTTAAAAGGATGATTTGGAAGTTGGAACTGTTTTCAGATACAGTCGAAAAGGATCTGTTAGATTTTTTTTAGGTTCCCAACCTAAAATTGATGGGCCATAGGTACAGTAGCATCCAGATTAACAAACTTTGGTGGCTTAAGTAAGCGATATACGATAAAGTCTAGCACTCTCCTCAATGTGCAGCCCGGTAGCACGTGGAGGTATGGATTGACGAGACGAGGAATTGACTTGGGCAGAGAGTCGAGCACGTGAGGCGAGGCCACTCAAGATCTAATTCTAGTATCATGGAAGGTTCCAACTTAAGACCAACTGACTATAGAAGGTGTAACCTTTATTTTTACATTAACTAAGCTTGGGTGGCTTAGGTAAGATATGTCGGATGAAGTCAAACAGGATGTATGGCCGGACCTTATACCATTATTTTCCACAAAAATTAAATCCTTGAAAGAAATTTAAGGCTTCTTTAGCAGATTATGTATGATTCTTTGACGGGAGGTGATTTTGGCACTCCAAATTTAGCCAATGGCACTCCACTTTTAGTTTTATTTTCTCACATGATTAACACATAAAGTGGGGTGCCAGTTGTAAAAACTGGAGTGCCAAAACCAATTACCTTCTTTGACCAGTCTCCGAATATATGCTTCTCTCAAGAGCATAGGGATATATGATTTGGGAGTTGGAACCGTTTCTGTTGCTTGAAGAGGTTATACCTAACCTTGGGCCATTTTCTTGGAGTGACTTTTGTATAGTAACACTCCATCTATGTAACTTCAAATAGAATGCATACATACATTTTTATTTTTTTCCTGTTTATGCATGACAATCCAGCGACACTGGGTTTCGGCTCTTGGATCTGATCAACCTTGGCAATGGATTTTTGAGTGCCTCCGCATCTTGCGGCGGTGACTGCAACACAAACATGCTTCAACTGGATGGAAATCAAGGTTTATCCACCCACCTCCACGAGTAGATTAGCGGGTTCCTACACCAACACTGTTTTCTCAGTGACCATTCTTCGTATTTTGCTTTTTGTTTCTTTTATTTTCGGGACCGGTGAGCCACGTTGTAGTTTGTACTGTTTGGTTTGTAATATAGGTTACATTTCCTCAACAAAACAAAAAAATTATTATGGAAAACAGAAAATAAACCTATACAAAGTAGCAGGGCCAAATCATTTCCTTCGTTTTTCCCAAACGAAAGCCCTGTGACTCGGCAAATTGAACTAACTGGACATTAGAGCATCCACATCTCACTCTTTACTCCCCTTTGAAAACTAAAATAATGAGAAAAGACGTGAAAATAGGACTTCATTAGCTAGGTTGGGAAATCCGGAAAATTAACGTTTGCTACAGTTGCTTGCTTCTTCAAGCGAGGCATTGTTCACTCCATTAGCTGTATTTTAATATTTTTGGCTCAGATTAAATTTTGTCTTCATCTCATATTTTGCTTCACATCCCAATCCAAAAAACAAAAAGTCTAGTTGATTTCTACCACGTCTACCGCATGCGTGTTAGGCCAATTCCAGGTTTCACAAAAATACAAAAAAAATGCTCATATTTTTTAAAATATTTTTTTATGAGATCCTGTAAAAAATAAACTCTTAACGGATATCAATAAATATTTTCTCTAAAGTCATTGGACGAAACTGTTAAACTGCTCAATTTTGCCCCTACAAATACAAAAAAAGTACTTACCGATAATTTTTTACAGGGTCCCATAAAAAATTATTTTAAAATTTATGAGTACTTTTTAGTATTTTTGTGGAATTCGGAATGCACCCTACACGCGTGCGGTACAAATATGCGGTACGAGTAGCACCACCGATCCAAACAACTTGCAAAGAAAATAATAATAATGTACAAATAGGCAAAGAAAATATTATGTTTATAGGACCTAGTTAGAATAGAGAATCTGATGCAGTAAATATTTTAAAAGTGGGAAGCTAAAGTAATAAAGTGGTCTTTTAAGGTGTAAATTGGTCTAAAATGTAGAAAGATTGATGCGGATGCTCTTAGTTATCCAATCGGAAGATCAGCACGTCATCAATCCTTGCCAAACGAATAAGGGGATGAATTCATGAAGCATGGTTGGGTCCAGAAAGAGAGATCATAACCGAGGGCTAAAGATGATTGAAATAAAAAAGGGACTACAAGGGTTTGCATTCTTATATACTGCTACTGTATTCTACCATTATGGCTTCGCAAGCTGATAGTTATGGAATACAACAGAACTAATAACAACGGGTAGTGTTACAACAAATTGGTCGAATTTCTCTCATCGCTAGACGATCCCCCCGATACCAACTCTCTACCATCCCAAAACAACAAAGGGAAGCCACAAACAAATTAGGCCCTTGCACTGATTTTCCCATTCCACAAAACTAGTCCAAAGAAAGAGCCAATTTAACAACTATGGCTGGAAATGATGGGGTATATACCATGACGTTGGGCCCGCAAAGGCATGTGGAGTCACTTGTAGCTGTTTCACACTCCCTTTCTGCATTCTGAATCACAAGAAGCTTGTGCCTAGAGTGAGGTCATTCAAATTTGAGATAATCTGCGACCGAGTCGTTCCAATCTGTTGCGCAATCTCTAGCTGTTCCTCCAATGGGATCATCTCAAAGCTGCAGAATCATGATGTGACAACTGTTAGTTATTCAGTTTTATCGGGATGATTTCATGCCTCCGTAAAAGCTCAATTTCACTCACCTAGCACAATGGACACGGTCGAATATATGTGAAAACAAAGAAAAGACAACAATTTAGGGAAAACACGTGAAAATATATTTCAGAAAGTCTAACCACAGAGACTTTGAGCACGGATCATGGTGTGGGGCCTAATAGGGGTCTCACACAAACGATCCAAGCCGTTCATTAAACGTATAACATTTTTTCAAGGGTTCACGCGAAAAATCAGCTCAGTCCGATATCTATCGGTACTTGATCCAATCATCTAAAATTTCATTATCCTAAAATCTGAATTGAAAGTAAGACGATTGGATCAAATGTCTTATCAAATTGGGCTGATTTTCAGCGAAGACCCTCGAAATAATAGTTTACATTTATTGAACGGATCGGATCGTTTGTGTGGGACACATAGTGGGCCCCAAACCGTGATCTGTGCACGAAGTCTGTGCAGGTAGCAGCTCTGAATATATTTACATTCTCACTTTTCTTTCATCAACTTCCCCTCCCCCTCCCCCTTGTCCACTCTTTGTTGATTGACGTTGCTTTATTACTCTTTCATCTTTCCTTTTGATATCAAACAAGCAAAAGTTATTTTCTTCCTTCCTTTCATTTGCAAAACCAAGCAAAGCAAAAAAAATACATTATTCTTATAGGCTATAACTACTTTTTGTCTTCTTTTGCAAAACCAAGCTCATTCTGTTCACCTTCCCTTCCTTTCTCCCTCTTTCCACAAGTTTCAAACAGAACATCAATAAATTGACTTTGCAATTAGTTAAAACAAGTTTACTCCAACTTGAAAGTGAGGCAGTTTCCATTCAGTAACTAGAAACATCAGGAGGAAAACAACAAAAACAGAAAACTTACTCGCAAAGCAACTCAAAGTCGACTATGCTGTCAGGGCCAGGCCGATGAGCTTTTCCATTTGAATGGAACTGGCGGAAAGACCTTGGGTTTAGTCCAGCAACATGGGGAACAACATCAATAAGCTTTTTCTGCAGTGACTGAAGTCTCCGAAATGTAAGTTCATCTAGAGGTGCAATACAACCAATGCTGCCATCGAGGGTTCCAAATACTAGAGCAAATCGATTGGTTTTATCAGAACCAGAAGTAGCAGCATTGGTTCGATCGGATGAAGTAGGGAGCATCTGTAACCGCAAGAACTTGGTCACATGGGCACCAACATGAAACTCAGCCCTTGAAAGAAGTTTCTGTCCTTTCCAACTCTCTGACATCTTTGGTGCGTAATAGAATATCTGTTTTGTGCATACGAAAGAGGAAAAACACAAGTTTTAGTTCCAAAAGTGTTTCTCAAATTGGATCAGGGCCACCCTTCAGGGACATGGCTATTAAGTTACATAATTGTAACTTGAACACAGGATCTCCAGGCATTGACGAAATTATGCTGCAAAGAAAGCAAATCTTCCCCCGCTGACTACATTATGGCACAATGCTGGAGCATGCTCACATAGAGATATAGTGGAACGCAATAAGGTAAAATTGCAAGAATGGTTTTTCTTTCACCCCATGGAGAAGTAATGACTGCAATCTGACCAAATAATAGAGAAATTCCCAGTAACCATGTATACAACCATGAACTACAAAGCATGACACGGACATGGGATATAGATACGATATGATACAAATATGCCGACAAGGAAACCTTAAAAAGGAGGTTACGGATACAAGCAAGATAATTCTTTAAAAACATCTTATAATTAGTAGAATCATGGTACACGAGTTCATGATGGTGATGAACCAATTTAGGAATTATGAAAACTTTCACTAATTATTAGCTAGTCTATGAGATTCACAAATATGGATACACACATCTGAGTATGCACGGACACCTCAAAATGTATGACGTACCCGTGTTGGACAATTGGCACTGGGAAAGGTCCATAGGGATATGGTATCCATGTCAGACATGTTCAGTTGGATGCTAGAAAATCAAAATCATATATTGAGGATTTTAAATATACAGGTGTGTCCCTGTATCCCCGAAAGGACAATTAGATTAATCCAAAACCCAAAATCATACCCGACATCTTAACTGAGTCCATGTAACATAGTGATAATATAACAAGGATGCGTCGATCCCACCAGTAAGAAGAAGTAGAAGATTAATTTGATATTACTATTTTCTTCTTCTACAAAAACTAATCTTTTATCTGCCCAGAAAATGTTCTTTTATCTACCTAGACCTTGATATGTTATTTTATGGTACAAAATCACAAGCTTAATTCCAAACTCCCTTCGTCCCAAAAAAAATTTCCAGTCGACAATACGAGAGCATAAAAATAATGTACGATTATCAAAAAGCATCCTAACATTTTGGCATAAATTGAAAGAACTCGTTGATATCTAGTAACTTGCGAATAAAAATTATAAATTTTTCTTGGCAAAAAAACATTATTTTTAAGTTCTCATTTTACAGACCAGACAATCTTTTCAGGATGGAGCTAGTAAAAATTTGGATGTGTCAAGAGTATATGATATTATGATAAGTATACACTATTTCTTAAATTTAAAGAAACGTAATTCCATGTACCAGATGCATGTGAGAATTCTCAGATACTATGTGCGAGTATTCGAGGAGTTACGGTACCTGATACCAATAAGGTACGGATATGAGTCCCTTCTAGAAGTATCACTACATGAAGATCTTGCCCAATGCACAAAACCTCCTGCTTTATAGAAGGATTTTTTTTTTGGGTACGTCGGAAATTTCTTTATAGAAGGATTTGGATAGTTAGTTGGCAACATGAAATCGATTTAGATCCATACATTCCTTGGCATCAAGACTGACAAAATCATATTTAGTCCTTTACCCAGACTTGAGCCTTGACAACCTGATATAGTAGAGTTGAGGGTAGTTGTGTCATTTTAGTGTCCTTTGGTATGAGTAGGATCCTTGAGCCTGTAAATAAGTGTGTAGGTCTAGTATTTTGTCAGTTTTTATCATTTTAGAGAAAAGATATCAGAGCTTAGACTCTTTGTATCCCTAAAAGGGAATTTCTCTCTTAATCAATCCATCCCTTAATTTGGTTGCATCATTTTCGTATAAAAGCTTTTAGGCTCAGATCCTAGCCCATTCATCTCGCAAGAAAATACTTCGCTCAAACCCTAGACTAGCATGGAAATCTTGCCAAAGTCGTCGGAACCCTAACCTCACCCTTATCGTTCATTCTACCTGTTTTGCGCCATTTTATTCCCAAAATTGTACCCTAAAGCTTCGAATCACAATCCACCATATTTCCAAAACCCTAAAATCAAACCTTCGATCTTACAACAGATCGACCAAGCTCGAAATCCCTCAACAACCCCATTTTGAACCCCAACCAGTTCACCCGTTTAGGACTGTTTTGACCCTTACTCGTTCTGAAGTGCAAAACCCTACATTTGGAGATCGGGAAGGCTGTTAGACAAGATTTGATCCTCGTTCGATCTAATTCAACATGATTCCATCCTTATTCAAATGATTCGAGCACTGTACGACGACATTCGAGCCCTAGGTTGCTAATTCGAGGGCTGCTGAAGGTTAATCGACCCATTTGTGTTCATTGGAAGGTCGTACGAACTCGATTCAGTCATTTTGAACATGATCGAGTCATTTTCAAAGTTGATTCAACCATATACAGCGTATTTTCATCCCCTAAACCCAGCCTTTCGCAAACACAAAAATCAGGTGATTTTGGCAAATTTAGCCGATTTCTGCTTGATTTCCTATGATTGTTGACTCGACTTGTTCAAGAATGGTAGTTTCTGGTTGATTTTGTAGTTGGGTATGATTTTGCTCACGTTTGGGCGCTGGATTAAATTTGCTTTCCTTCTGATAATCGGTTATTTCAGCCATCTTTGGGTGTTTCGGGCTTGATTTCTGAATTGAGTTGACTGAGTTCAAATTCTTGGATTGCTTAAAATGGCTCAAAAGGTTAGAGGAAGAAGGGAAGGTAAAGGTAGAGCATTTGTGGTAAACAAAGATGATGGTTACGATCATGGCAATCTAAATCGTTCTAGGAATGAGATTGAAGAGTGGAGTACACAAATTGCCAACTTGAATGACGAGGTGCAACTATTGTTGTTGAATGGACAAGTGGCTAATTGATTAAGAAGGTGCACCGTTTGCTACCTCCAAGTGAATGCAGTAGTGATTCTCAAAGACAACTGGACTCTAGTTTTGACTATAAGGAGGAGAACAACATTCACGAAGGGGTGACAGAAGTCACAGAACTTGGTTATTCCGAAGAATTTCCCATCTTTGATGAATATCCAAGTGAAGAACTTGATGGTGTTCTTGAAGATGATTTGTGTGTTTCAGATTGAGATGAGTTTGAATATTTGTCCATCTTTGATGAGCCTCCAAATGAAGACTTTGGAGGTGATTTTGAGGAAGTTCGAGTGTTTGATGAGTTTTCAAAGGAGGAAATTGATGATGATGTTCGTATCTATGATGAGCTCTCACATGAAGATTTTGAGGATGATTCCAGCTTTGGGACTAGTGGTAAACTGGTAATTTAGATGGTGTTCCCATTTATGACAAGTTTGAAGAAGAATTGGTGGTGGTGAAAACGAAAGATTTACTCTATCGATCAATGAGTCTCTCTTGACAACTTGGGAATATAGTGGAGAAGTTTTGGAGGCAAGTAGTGAGGTAAACGAAAGTTACAACTTTGAAATTGATGACTGCTCGCAACATTTGTCTTCCAAGTTATCCATAGAGCAAGAGATGCAAGATGTTCAAGTTTCTGTGGCATTGGTGTCCACAAGAAGTGTTATTCCTAAACATTGCCATCTGTAGGCACCAAAAGAGGGGAACAACTATATTGGACAACTTGAAGATCCCTTAGTCTTCACTCGAGCAAGCTCGGGTATGATGTGGTGTTTGTTCTTGAATCTTCGAATGATTATTAGTCTAAGTACACTTTGGGAGTATGTGTTCGGAAATCTTTTGATGGGGTTTTGCTTTACAAAAGACATGCCAAATGGATTGCTTATTCACACCATAGAATAGCCACGGTGGATGTATACAAAAAGCTCATATTGATGATTGTAGATGCAAGAGGGTGACGTTGGTCAAGGAAATGCAGCCACATGCCTAATTTGGAGCTGAATAATAAATACTTCTAGTTTTCTTTATTTTGTTGTCTAGTGTCTTGTTGTCCAACTTGAGGACAAGTTTTTCTTTAGAGGGGGAGTCTTGATGCAATAGAATTGAGGGTGGTTGTGTAATTTTAGTGTCCTTTAGTGTGAGTAGGGCCTTTGAGTCTATAAATAGATGTGTAGGTCTCTTATTTTGTTAGTTTTTATCATTTTAAATAAAAGATGCTCGTTGAATCCCTAAAAGGGGTTTTCTCTTTCATAATCAATATATCCCTTGATTTGGTTGCATCACAGCCGACAACCACACCATACTTGGTGTGGCGTAAATAAACATGCCAAATTAAATTTCACAGGAAAAAGTATAAAAATGCTTCTGTTTTGTTTTAAATAGAGAGAGTTTTATGTGTTGAAAGAAAATTAAGGATCTTGTCAAAGAAAATTAAGGATCTTATCTGCCGTAAGTTTCAATCACCTTTGAAATTTGCAACACAGCAAGACTTTCAATGTCTTGAGCATAAGAAACTGCTGAACAAAGGATAGGGCCAAACCTGAACATTTTTTTGCTCATCTGAAACCATAAGACTGAGTGTACTACCATCAATTAGAAACTCTGTAGCGAAGCAATCAAGTGAGCCAAAATCCTTGGCCAACAAGCTTAGTTGAGGTTCCTTCCAACTAAAAAAGTATATGCTCTTATGAATGTCACCAAGTAGGATAAAATTTTTAACCTGCAAGATTAAATTGCATCAACAGGAAGCGAATAATGTGTAAGTAACAGTAAACCTCAACAGAGTGCACATAATGCATAGTGCATACACAGTACCCAAACTAAGCAAGAAGAGCTGAATCATGGATTCATTATCGTGCAGCCATTAAGAGAACATTATGTCACTGCAGGCAGATGGTGGCCCATTTTGAACTAGTTATACAAGATAATAGATACTAAGAGTAAGAACAAAGTGGTTTTATAAACAAAGGGTGACAACAGTTTACAGCAAAAATGAATAGTTCACAATTTTAACTGCACTATCATAGTAACATGGCAAAGAGAAAAAAAGTCTATAAATAGTTGAGTCATAGAAAATTGCTCTCAATAGGTTCCAACCTCTTCGAATTCGATGTAGCTACTGAGTCAGACAATTGAACAAATTAAGTGGTAAGAATTCTGGATTACATAAGATCAAAGCTCAATCAAATGGGTGAATGGATGTGACATTCTACTCCAGACAAAGTGTTATTTCATGATTCTTCTTTCTATTTTCTCTGTAAAATTCGTGTTCTTCCACCCACTAATCATAGCACATATCGAAAACCTGGCCTATACGCATCTAATAGCCGCATTCGTGTAATTTTATTGCATGGCACACTAATATTAATGAAGCCACAAATTCATCACATATGGAGGCAATACGTACAATGTTTATGCTCACTACATAAAGAGCAGGAACATCGAAAAAGGCAACACCAGTCAGCTCGGACCCCGTCCACTTGTTTATGGTAATCTTAGGACCAGAAGCAATCAACAAATGACCTTGAAGTGAAGCTAGAGCAGATATAGCACCCTTCGACTCCTTTGAGTAAACCTCTGAAACCTGCGAAGGATAAAATATCATTACGTAGCCCACAGCATTTTTGAGAATCTGAAAACGACTAAAGCAAAAGGCCACAAATCTAGGCAATGATTGAGTTTTCTGTGGCAAAAAAAAAAAAAAAAAGTAAAGCAGAGGAGATACATAGAATAAAGTGATACAAAGGTTACCACAGTCTGCGAATTATCTGGATCTCTGTCAACAGAAAACAAGAGCACACGCCCTCTTGCAGCGACATCCTCTCCTTGCACATAAGCAGTTCCAATTGCCAAAAGAGTTGCATTCTCTTTCGTTGTTGTATTCTGAAACAACACAATCGATAAGAATTCTAAAAAAACACAAACATTTTAGTCCCACGGCAGCCAACACAACCACCAGACTAAAAATCATACATAAAGAAACATCAATAAACTTACAAATAGTGTAACCACTCGCACAGTGAGAGCATTCTCAGAAGTTTGCATTGGAATTGTAGCCCTAGTCTGCCAAGGGCCACCAGACTTTTCTGGTTCCATAATCCGGACTTCAAATTCATCTACACTGTAACTGCCATCAAAACTCAAGCTATCATGCTCAATCTGTTGACCTGCTTCTTGATCAATCAGAGATGACAGGACTTGATTCAAGGGCTTAAGAACCTGCAGAAATAATAGAAACATCATACAAAACTCCATAATATGATCAAACAAGACTAATTACCCCAAAAGCCTAAAAAAGCTCATAGAAGAGAACATCACAATAGTTTAAGCAACAAAATTTTTTCAAGATGCATTCCAAAGAATTAAGGTTTAAATAAATCAGAATTACCACCACTGCCAACTAAGAAATGCAGCAAAAGCTTCATTGTTAAAAACTGTTCAACCTTAAAGCGATGTTGAGTGAGGGGAATTGCCAGATAACTACGAACTGTATTTCTGCAGGGAGACAAATCAGAATCCTATTACCAAATCAGGTCTATCACTACTGTAAGTCATCACTTATCAGGTATGTTTAGTGTATACTGTACACTGTACAATTATATCCACATGTACATCTATTCTAACTACAAAAGGAGAGCACCATTTGGTGTGGACTCCCTTTTGAGACTGGCTCACATTTTTATTTCCAAAAATACCCACCACGGCTGTGAATGAATATATGAATGGGTTAGGATAAATACATAAAATATACATGGCAGTTATCCTTCTCTTTTTCCAATCCCCACGTTTTAGATATTGAAACACTTATCTATCCCCACATGTCATAGCATCTCCCTATTCTCCCAACTCAAGAAAGTAAAACGAAATCCAGGGTCCTGGGCCACCAAACACTGACATTTTGCTTCAAATCAGGACTGGGTAAGTTTTTCCTTTTTAAGTTAGAATTTCATTCCACAGATTGTTGCGAATGTTGTTTTGTTTTTATATTTCGTACTTGGGGAGATATACTTCTATTAATAGTTGGTTCGAGGGTAATTGCACATATTCTCATCATTTACATATTTTTTCTTTTATGTTTTAGCGGAATGAATTACACTCAAATTATGCACACGCATCACGTGGTGATGCGTGTGCCACAACTCTTTGTATAAAATAAAATACAACGAAATTATTCAAATAAATATTAGATAGGAAAGAAAACAGGTGATGGTGCTACAAGAGGGATGCAGATCATAATGGGAACACAGAAAGTAGAAGCATCAACAGTATTAATGAAAACATGATGTTAGAGAATCTTCATTTACAGACAAAATTACTGTACTGAGCCCAAGCAGTAGGAAGATGTATGTTTTGGAGTACGCATGTGAGTAAAGTATTAGGGAAACCCCTTTTTTAAACAATGTGTGAATCAAGGACAGATTAAAGCAAGAGAATCACTTACTGGCACTGAAACTATAAGTGGGTAAAGATTCTTCTCAGCAAAGTAAGTGACCTGATGTGGAGTACACTTCAATGGAATCTGATCATAGAAATTGCAACTTCCAGGTAAGTGGATCATTATCCAAATGGTAAAGTCTACGAAAGGGGTTGCCTAAGACAAGAATTCATAAGAAAGAACAATCACTTTTTGTACAGGCCAATAGTTGTCATAGCATGATACTGATGGAAGCTGGCAAATCTTTAGAATACCCTGAAACAAAGGGAATGGTAAAATTAATCGATGTACAAACTGATTTGACCAAATGACAAAAAAAAAAAGCAGTAATTATTTCCTTACCTGTGAGGTAACATATATAAGACCATGGTTGCAGTTCACATTGTGAAGGACAGCAAAGGCAACAATAGGTCCATCACAGAGCTGCAGAAGGTCACATTTAAGTTATAAACCTACTAACACGATAAGTCCAGTAAATTGAATTACCTTCAGAATATTTCATTTTGAAATTACTCTTTCGAATTTGACCGAGGATGCCTCCATTCACAGAGCGACAAATCCAAACAGCCAACCAAAATAAATTAGTATTGGGCTTGTTGGCTTGAATAAAGGACTTTAAAAGAGAGAGCGCATACGAGTACAAACTACAAAGCCCAAAATAAAGATTATCCTTATATCATACGTCAAACGTCTCTCCCAGTCGCGCTTTAATAAAATTTATAGATTATTCTCTGACAACAATTAAGACGTGCATAGTCACTTCTGATCAGCTATTTCAAAAAGGAACAAGATCAGTAGCTCTTAGACAACAAACAAGAAGTAAAAAAATCAATACACAAAAGAATGAGGAAACAAGTTGTTATTGCGCCATTCACAAACAATTTCTTTCATCACAATAATTGTTTTTCTTCTGCATTTTCCAGTAATAAATGTCATGAAGAGCACATTCACAAGTCCACACGGCCATAAATAAAGATCACTTCAAATTGAATGGGGTCATCAACAAAATCGTAAGTCTTGAAAATGGCAATATGAACCTGTGCAAGCACTGACATATTGAATGGGGTCATCAACAAGATCGTAAGTCTTGAAAATGGTAATATGAACATGTGCAAGCACAGACATGTATTCACCTACATGCCTGCTGATGATGCCACAGATAGTAAATCATGTCAGTTCAGATAATCCTAGGGCAACTATGGAAAATCTACATCATGGAAAATCCAGTGCTAGCCAACGGGCAGAGACCATAAGACAATTTAGGTAAGAACTAGTCGACTACTTTAGTACAAGTTGCAACACAAGCTTATTCAACCATTACCATATTTGTCTTAGTAGATGAAACTGCAAGGCGTTATGCTAAATAGAAACTTGGACAGAAACATTAGAGTCACAAGGTTTTAGGATAAATAGGAGTAAACCGGAGTACTTGAATAAGTAGTATTCAAAGTTCTAGTGTTGAATGAGTAAACTTCCAAAACTAGGAATTACCAAGAAGCAAGGAGAGATTGCAAATGACGTAACACATAAAGTACAAGTTGAATGGATTAAGCAGGATACCCCCTAAGTTGAAAAAATTCTACAATACTGCTATAAGGCTGGCCATGGTATACAGCACGAAGTGTCTGGCTACTAAGAATTAACATGCAAGATGAGTGTAGCTGAAAAGAGGATGTTGAGATGGATGTGTGGTAAGACTTTGCAAGATAAAATAGAAATGAAAACCTTCGCGCAATGGAAGAGATAGCATCGATATAAGATACGATGAGAGAAAGTCTCCACATTGAAATACAAAAAAGGTGGGTGTTTAAAGGAAAATCAAATTAAAAAAGACAACAACCAATGAGAAACTAACCTGTGGATGAACCCGAAGCCGTTCCCGGAATATCATGAACCAAGCTGGCCTCGACCCAGAAAGGAATAATCCTTGGTAACCACCAACATTCATGAAGATGGTTATTCGTTGGCATGGAGTTCCAGATAATGTTTCCTCTCTTGCATATGAATCCAAGGGAACGCGAACAAATCTCAGATTTCTAAGCCTAGAAGTACTTACACTGCTAAAGTTGACGGAATTCTGAACGGAAACAACTTCCTCATTTTTAGAAGCAATTTCTGAAGCTTCAAATAGGTAAGCATGGTAACAAAGAATAGTTCCATCCGTCAATATTCCGAAAAGATAAGGGCGACTATGCTGTCCCGACCATCTTTGCATGGTCAACTCAACAACCTTTAAGTTATGGGTATTTTCTTTCCTGCCTTGGCCTGGCAATTCTTCAGAATCATTAATTACAAGTTTCTGAGGATCGCCAGATGGTTCCTGGATAAAGGTGTCTAGAAGATGGGTCTTTCCAGACACATATGCATCCACGGAGAATACACAACTGAAGTTAGGAACATCAAAGATTTCAAGAGTACCACTTTCGTAGCAAACAACGCAGTATATATCACCCTGATCATGAGATGTACCATCAGTCCCATCAATTGCCTCCTCTATGCCAGTGGAAAGCCATGCATCAGTACTTGTCTTCCGGAGCCAGGGCTCCGGTCCTTTATCGTGATACAGTGTACAAGCAGATATTCTCTTCTTTGAGCTTTCAAATACAGTAGGCACACTGGAAGAAACCATGCAAGTAGAAGGGTCTGTAGATAAGAAATTTAAAAGCACAAAAACAAAAACTTAAAAAATGTTTAAATAGAAAACTAGATTACTTATTCTGGATAAGTAGAAAAAGTAAAAGCTAGAGGTACTCATAGAAGCTAAGCAGAACAAAAGAAGACATGTATATAACAATGGAAAGAAAGGAACAAATTCCAGTCATAACAAATGAAGGTGAAATCATAATGTGGGTTGCCTACAGTAGGTATTAGATATCTCATATATCTGACTTCACCACAAAAGCCGAGTCCCACGGACCAGGACATGACTTTACAAATGACGAGGACGTGTATAGCTTAATAAAAATGACTGCTATACTATGAAGTTCACCCTTAAAGCAGTGATGACCATAGAATCACAAACTCCCGTAAAATCCACCATATAAAGTGCATAAATATCGGTACGCACAACGTATTCAAGTCCTGATTTCTCAACTTCAAAGAGGTCAGTCAAATAAATATGTTGAAAAGATACGTAACAGACAGACAAGTGTAACCACATATTTAACAGAAGACATCTTTGCAATGCACCAAGCCTCTACAAACAAAAGCCAAAACCAAACTCCACATTTCCCTCAAAAAAGAAGAATTCATGAGAAGACTCCCCATCTTTCTTACAGATGCCACATCAATTTACCAAGAAATCTGTCTGCTAATAATACTATCAATCACCAAGATTTTCCTGCGAGCTGTGTTCCACCAGAAAACAGCAAATCTAACATCCCCCCACAACGTACTCCATCTAATGTTGTCTTCTTCCACTCCGACCTCTCCAACTCCTTAGAGGATATCTAACAACCAACAAGTTGTTCCAACCTGACCCTGAAAGAGACTTAGAGGACCAAAATCCCAGAAGACGTCTTTTTCCGGCATCAGCAAATAATCAGCACTGCTGCATCCCAGTCCACACTCTGAAAGCACACTACCTAGCATCTCCTTTCCACACCACCTGTATCCTGAATTTCACTCATATCCAACCACCCCCCCCCAAATTCACTCTGAAGCTTACGACCTTAGAGTAGTCCTCCCACACCGAGTAAATGCCCTTCTATTACCCAAGCACCCAAGGACTCTCCATACATTGCCACCACCACCCTCCTCCAAAGCTTGTCCCTTTTGCAAGAAATCTCCACACCCTTTTGCAAGCAATCTCCACAAGCACTTGCCCAACCCCTTCGTATTTGAAGTCCCCAACGTCCACAAGCCCACACCGCTATCTCCAATCGGGTCACACACCATCTCCAATCAACTAAGTGGTACTAAAACTTTTCACCCATGCCACTCCTTAAGAAATCCCTCTGCCATTTCTTCAACCTATTAGACATCAAGACCAGAATGGTGTGAACCAACATGAGGACATCAGAATGCTCGCCACACGAAATTCACAAGAGCAGTTTACGAGATAAAGCATTGTTTTCCTTTCAGATGTGTCCATTAAGAAAGTGACAATCGAAGACCTGATAAGGAAACTATAGCTTGAAACACATGCAACAACAACAAAAAAAATCAATCAGAACGGGTCATTACAAACTGTAGTCTCGCTCAAGACATCTCTCAACAATGCTGAACAAACCCAAATATTAATGGACTTTGAGATCAGGGTCCAAGAACGACAAATTTTCGAGTATGCAGACAGAAATACACGCATAGACACGTGCATGTGTGCAAAGCAAGCGAGGTTGAACTTCTCAAATATTGGATTTTGTGCCCATTAGTGAGTGTTCAGATATGGCAACACTAACCACACAAAACCTAAATCTAGTCAACTTTACTATCTTTTTTGCTAGGTGCGTAATATTCAAACACAGAATTAACTGAACTTTTTCTTCTATTTCTATTCCTTTTAAAGAAGAAGAATCAAACTGCTTAGCCCATGTGATGAATTCACATTAATACCAAACTACAATAGAAATGACCTACCCAAAAAAGGCATCCATCACTATCCAAGTCCAAATGTACCTTTTGATGACTTAGCAATTATTAGGACACTAGCAAGAGTTACGATGGTCAGCCATACCTCCAACAAGAAGCTGAATGCTTCCATCAGTCATCTTCAGTAACACGTATGGATCAGCTATAGCAACAGATGATACTGTCAAGGTTTCAGACCCAGCAGCAGCTTCAGAGTTTGGAGCTCGAAAGCTTAAATCTTGAGTCATAAAAGCACCATCAAGAATTCTAGCACCACGAGCAAAGACTTGGACAACTCGCCGCCTATAGAAAGTGGAACTTAAGTGAAACACTGCATGGTAAACAGGTGTCCACAAAAATTGGCATCTGGGATTGATATTTAGACCTCGAGGAATCTAAACACAGCAAAAGTATAGAAAGAAATTACATATGCGAAGACTCAAGAGAGCATCACGACATAAACAGGAAACCGAAACACGTTTCAGAGAAGATTAATGCTTTGTTTGGTTTGTGGTTTGAAAAGTTTTTTGAAAAATAGTAGGGGTAATAAGTGGAGATAGAGAGAGAGAGAGAGAGAGAGAGAGAGAGAAATGTTGGAAGTAGGGGGAATCTAGGGGAATTTTTTGAAAAATTCTTTTTGAAAATGGAAAAGAACAAGGCATAAAGTAGACAACGGACAACAGTCTCGAGGAAACAATCGATCATGAACTAAAAGCAAAACCACTTCCAATATCAAATATTCCTGAAGACAAAAATATCCAAACTGTTAACTGATTGCCTGAAAAGCTGTGCACAGTATGGAGACAAGTTTGTCCAAGAATGAGTCTTTAGACTGAAGAGTACAGTTTATCTATTCATACAGTTGGTTATTTGGGTAATTTGATTCGTCCTTGGACTAATTCTAGGATTTTGTAGTGTCTTTTGAGCATATTCATGTATAGCTGATTTGCTTTGTTTTATACCTCACTGTAGCATATACGAGTGGCACCCTGTTAGCGCTCTTGTAGGTAGAGTAACCACTTTTGCTCGTTAAGAAAAACTAAGGGCAGAGATAAAGAAAGAAACAATCTTGCATACTAGGGATGAAAGTTTTAATTGAAAAACCAAACCAACCAACTGAACCGATTACTTTTTTGCAATTTTGGTCGGTTATAGTGGTAAGTTGGTTTGGTTCGGCTTCAACCTTTGAAGAAATTTAAGATTCAGTTCGGTTGTGATTTTTGGGCGAAAAAGACTGGAATGAAACGAAACGAACAGATATATAACACTTCAGCGTTTTCTCAACCCCAGCCCTTCATTCCAAAGCACATCATGTGCTTCCTGTGTGTACCCCACCTCATCAGATAATAATTCCCTCATTTAACAACTGTACCCAACTGGCATACATCTCTTTCTCTTCCTCTGCATCTCTCTCTCTGCAATACATCGGGGATCTCATTGGAAAGCCTCTCTCTCATCTCACTCCATGTCTGATGTGCACAGACAGAGAACCCCTCTCTCTCATCTCTCCTTACATGTCTTATTTGAAGACTAATCTCGATCGCGTATTCCACGAAAAAGTTGATCACTACGAACTGGTTCAGCAGCCATTCTACAGTTAAGTTCACCATTAGATCTTCTTGTTAACAACCCAAGTCAGCGAACTGACTGGATTGAACCGCTTTAATCATCACCGAACCAAACGCTTTTCTCCATTCATCCGTTGGTGGCGGTTCTTGATTTTTGAAAACCGACTGATTCGGCGGAAAAAATGACAAAAAACCGACCAGAACCGATTTCATCCCTATTGCAAACCCAGAGGTTAAATATATAGGTGGAAGATGAATAAAGAAATCTTGCACCCTATCAAGCAGCCATTACAAGAAACCATCTTGCAAAACCAAAGATTCAACATATAGGTGGAAGATGGATCAATGCATCTGGCAGCCTGTCAAAGCTGTTGAAGAGCTAGAGAGATAGAAGGGGGTATGCTGGAACTCATCCACACTGCAGGTGTAATTTCATATATCCCCCCACCTCAAAATATAAATAAATAAACAAGAGCGAATTTTGTCAAAAAGAGCATATTAAAAACCCAAACCAAAAATATTATTAGAGGGAAAAGCATCGAAAGAGAAAATAAAAGCATATCTCAAGCCTTCATCGACTAATAATAGGAAGATGAGAAATTTTTAGTTTTTTTGGCAGAGGAAGAATATCACAACACCGACATCAGATGCACACTCACCTTCCAAAGAGATTTCCTGCGGCAATTGTACTTCCCTGCACATAGTAGTCTACGGTTTCGGTAACTTCCTCTAGGTTACTAGCCGCCTCTAATACCTGCAAATTTCATTTCACATAAGACAATAGTCACACAACTTATATCAAGAAAACACAAAAATATGCTTCTATCTGTATCTTTACACCTCAACATCCAAGGCAAAGTACATATCCACCAATATGCTCAACATATGCTTTTGCCAACAAATAAGTTATTCATTGTTAGAGCTTGTCCCACAACCTCCAAAACTAGTATATGAGCCTAGGCAGCCTCTCCACTCATTGCTAGTTGGTTTCGAGTTGGATGCTTTAACATTAATAAAGAAAAACTACCAATAAATATCATAAATCTGAACAATCAGTCCTCTAAGATAAGGAAGAAAACTACAACAAAAAACTGCCTAATCTCAAGTAATCAACAAGAACACCTTTGAAAGGCAATGATAATTGTTGGATTGTGTCCCACATCGACTGGGCATGCCCCCTCTATGATGGTTATAAGACCCTAGCTTCCCTCTCCTTAATACCTGGGTTTTAAGGAGACTTTGTGAGCTGAGCTTTTCTAACATGGTATCAAAGCTTTGGCTGGGCCTTCCATGGTGGACTGTTGTCCGGTTGCCATGCTTTGTGGGCCAAGAGGGTGTGTTGGATTGTGTCCCACATTGCTTGGGCATGCCCCCTCTATGCTGGTAATAAGGCCCTAACTTCCCTCTCATTAATACCTGGGTTTTAAGGAGACTTTGTGGGCTGAGCTTTTCTAACGATAATGATTACCACAACTTTGTCAAATGGAAATAGTTCTATCTAATACAAAAGTAAATGAATAGTATTCTCCCCCTCCCTCGTGCATATGCCACACCACCAACAAAAAAAAAAAATAGTTGGGCCTCCTTATCCAAATGATGCCATCAGTATTAAGTTTCTCATGAGCCAAGGGAGCAAATACAATTAATTTAAGTAGCACATTTGCACCCCAAAGCATAATATGAGGTCAAACGATGGCACACATGCATTTGGATCAACAAGCTTTTTTGAAAGGTTCCGCCACAAAATAGCCAGATTAAGGACGGGTTCATATTCATTTACCAATAGCACTGTATCACAAGTCCCAACATGAAGAGTTCAAATTCTTTTATCAACAGCATTGTATCTCAACAAAAATCATCAAGGACCGACAAAAAGCAAAGTGTCTTCTATGACTTCACAATTATTTGAATGGTAAGATGCATGCACAGAAGCAATGGAAAGATTATGGGGTCAAAAAAGAAGATACTGTCGTTGAAAAATAAATTACGAGTAAAATTGTGGGGCTGAGCCGCGGATAAAGTTCTACTCATTTCCACACATCCAGACACATACTACCTTACTAACAATCCCTCCGTTCCAAAATAAGTGACCTTTTTGGGACTCCGTACCATTTTAAAATGTTTATATCTTTCGATTTATGAAGTTTTATGTGATTTTGAAAACTGTCTAATAGAACTAATTAAAATCTATCAAACAAGATCCATATTGCATATTTTTTAACATTCATATTGAAAGATATAAGCAATTGAAAATGACATGTTTTCCCTAAAAGGTCACTCATTTTGGAACGGAGAGTATAAGAACAGCAGTAAAAGAGCTTCAACAAAGGTGCCTCACGAGAAACTAAAAAATGATTAGCAACAGCTCATTTATCACTATACAATATTTATCCGGAAGATAAAAGTGAAGAATTATTTTTCAACCAAACTACCAGATATACACGATTATGTAATCAACCCCAGAAGTACATCAAGGAAGTGGGTGTTCTGCCAGAACTATCATGGAAAACTTAATATCAATGTATTCAGTGTAATTAAGTACTTCTTGTCTTGTAACAACATAGTGGCCAAATTTCACAGACATAATCGACCTTTGCAACGCAAGGACCAGGGTATGTAATTACCATAGTACGAGTCTCCAAACTAATAATCAGATATGCATGATATTCATCATCCTCCAAACCCATCTTTGCAGAGTCAACACTATGACTGCGTGTGTTCTTGTGGTAAACAGTCCAAAGTCCTTTACAACCAGGTAATTGTTCCTACAAAAAGTTAAATTTTCAACAAAAGTTAATAACCAGAAACATACGCCATTTTAAACATAAAACCTACAGACTCTGCAGAATATGTTCTCCTGGACATATAAATGCATCCAGGGTTAATTATTGGTGACAAAATAAAGTACTCACCCAGTATAGTAGTTCAGATGCTCTACAAAAACTAAAAACTATGTCACTTACTACATCCAAGAACATATCAAACAAGTCTCTTCATGTCAACAAATATGAGGCAAAACGTCAACCAAAAAGTAAGAACCCATATGCACCAGCATTCTTTGAAATAAAGAAACAATCGTAATATGAACATATGAAATGTAATTGAAGAAAAAGGGAAGAATATCCGAAGCATTTAGATAAGTATCCTATTCGATGTACTTAGTCATGTTTTCAGAGAAAAATGATTTAAAAGGTAACACAAACAATTGTCCATGCACACAAACATTGACATGGTGTGCCAACGTTTATAGTAGACTGTCCGTGATCGCGGCACACGAAACAAGAATCCAAAAACTGCCTCATATATCGCAGTTCTATAAGCAAACTCTCCTCATGGATGTGAGACATGATTTATGATAACACACCCAAGTCAATTTCTTCCAATCAGCTGAAGACGGATAGCAAATCAAGGCTCGAAGGAACAGGAGGAGAGAGGAGGAAGGCAACTTCTATACAATATACCGAAGCGAGGTAGGCCCCGTTCCAGAACACCTTTTTAAAAAAATAAGTACTTATTTCACATTTTCAAACTCAAAAATAATGTAAATAAAAAATAGTTTTTTTATTTTTTTTGCACCGTATCTGAGATCTCGATAAGATCTATTAAATAAGATCCATATTGCTAGGAAAATTATTTGCGTAAACACATTATTTTTGACCTTGAAATTGCCTTCTTAAATATAAGTACTTAAATCGAGTTCCGGAACGGGGCTGTAGTCCACTTGGCACTAACTCTATTTCTAGGAAAATCAAGAAATTCACCCAAAAATCCACATCAACCTCTCCACTTCTCTCATCTCACGTTCTTTTCTTCCTCCACACATTTATTGCCCACCACTTCTCTCATTTACTTGTGAGTGGCTTACGCAAATCTAAGTTGAAAAGTGTAGGCATGGTAAGGCATAACATATATTTCTCGTGCTCCTATACATAGCACGGGCAGCACTTTTTAGAACAGAACGGACAGCAATACCCACCAACAAACCCACCCAGAGAAACGTAGCCTCACACCTCCTTCTAGTAAACCAACAAACCACCACATTGGAAAAGAAGAAATAAAAGAAGAGGTCGGGACCAATTCCTCTTGTATAGGAGTGGAATCATAACTTGATAATAAAAACCAGATGGAAAACATTTAACTTAAACTGGGGTTCCCGAAAGAAAGTAAATGAACTAGTAAAACAATGGTACACATATAGGGAAAAAATACTCCTTCCCGATTTTTAGTGAAGTATAGCACATATAGGAGTAGATAACCAAATGAGCAACACACTTTGATAGGGGTCAAACACACAAGTAACCAACCAAATATGCGACAAAGTTTCCAAGAATGAACTTGTTACCTGAGTAATCGTTTCTGGCCGAATTGACTGCTGAAGCACACAGAGAGTACCATTCTTACCGTGACCAGAACAGCAAACCTACGAATACTCCCAAAATGAAAAAACAATCAAGGTTACAACTTCAAATTATGAAGCAGTAAACCTTTGCAGATGCTGGTTTCAAAATTTCAGTCCAATATGCATCCTTAATGGGTACAAACAAAAAAAAAATAGGTACAAAATAAACAACAACGATACTCCATAACATGCATAATCAGCCACCAGAAGAATGATCAAGTTACAGCCCCGAACCATACTATTTCACACCATGTTGACAAAAATTGACACTAACCAGCTCATAATTGCTTTGCTTAGCAATCCCCGTTGCACTGAGATCAGCATTAACCCGTAAACCATTGGAGAAATCTTTCAAAGGGCCAACATTGATCAGTGAATCTCTCACTGCAAATGAAAATGTCTTCTGCATACATCAAGAGGAAGCATATCAATACTAGAAATACTTAAAAGGGATAAACAATATTAACAAGTTGCTAAATAAAAGATAAATCATAAATCAAGTATCCCAACTCTCAAGGAGATGCATTAATTTCACTTGAATGGAAAGGGTGGTGCAATATTTGTTCACCTGGTTTCTCAAGACCATAATTGAATGAAAAACATTACACCATCTCATAAAGAAAAACAGGAAAAGGAAACCATAAAAAGTGGATGATCTGAAACGGTGTTGAGAGAGAGAGAGAGAGAGACCCACAACACCACGACCAGACAAGATGAAACAACAAATTTTAGTATTTGGGATTCAGTAAGAACATACAAAAATTCAGGACATAACCTTCAATGCGTAAAGTCAATAATTATGGTCTATTTATCTGAAATTCCATAACAGAAAGTCGTGGAACAAAATCAGAAACCCCAAATACGTTGCTTTACATCAAAGGCTAACTACTTTCCCAATATCACTTCTGTTCTCTTACAGCTTCGATCTTTTTGATACCTATGCAAGCTTGATTTGCTTTAACTATGCGTAGAACTTCACATTTTCTATTGAACATCATCCATCTGGAGATTTACAAGGGATTAAATCTCCAGGCTGACAGAATTCCTTATATACACCCAACAGGTCACAATACCTTAGTTGAACAAAGCAGGAGCAGGAGCGGGGATATGTGGAAGCTCCGAAGGTTAGGAGCATCTTAGGGGCGTATCTATAAAATAATATATATCTATTTATTTATTTGTTATTTATTGAAATAAATGCAATTGCCTTTTAAAATATCACCACTTATTTAGATTTTATTTATTTCAAGCCCAAATATTAAAAATAATAGGGAGTAAGCATGTGTTTTCATGGCCCATTAGTTAAAGAAATGTCTTTATAACCCATTAGTTGAAAAATGTACAAACTTTGGACAAGTGGGCTATATAATAAAAATGCAGGCCCAGCAAAAAAGTATGAGTATTTGTCTTCTTTGACTTCGATCGTCAATACCCCCCCCCCCCCCCCCCCAACTCTCTCATCCTTCTCTCTCTCTTCGTCTTCCTTCTTTTCTTTTTTTTGAAACCAGAGAACCAGATGCTCCGAGGCCAGTCGGGATTGCGCTCCAGTCACGAATCTGACTTTGGAGCGCAAATTCGCGCTCCTGTGTTGGGAGCAAGGTCAGTTCACACAAATCCTGCTACTAAGCACGATACACAAGGTCATCTAGGAGGAAGTACGGATAATTTCTACGGAAGCTGCAAACGTTTCCTCATTTTCTCCACCAGTACAGCCGTATTTTTTATTCTTCTTTTCGATGGAGATTTTTCAGCTACCTTAGATAAAAAAATTGCATTACTGGGAAACCATAAAGGAACAGAAATAAAAGCCATGTATCCTGCTTGAAAATATACTCAACCTGTGCTGACTGTGCATTACTTGGACCTGAACCGTATAAGGAAAGCTCCTCCCCATTAACCATTTCCAGTAACGCATCAGAAGGTGATCTCCGTAACCTCTTTGCTGACGGGATTTCTCCTTCAACATCCGCAACCTAAATATATAAATAGACAAAGGTAACAATTGAGTTCTGAAAATTATTTCTTTGGATATTCTGGACAAGAATGTCAATCATAGAAACAATTGCAGAAGAACTGAAGATTCCATGACAGTTTATGAAAATCAGGAACGCGTAGACGAATCCAACAGCATTCAGCATTTCAAGACTACTTGGTTGACATCTAACACACTTAGAGCCAGAGTACATGGTTCAAGAAGTCAGACATCAAAAAAGAAGAAATATATTACGGTGAAATTTTTTTCCAAATAGCAAAAAGAATAAATAAAACTTAGTAACAATGTCAAACATTGACTCTGAATAGAAACCTCTTCCTTCAAGCCATGAGGCAACGCTGATGCTCCAATGCCACAAGAAAACTGCACAAGCAAACTATCTCCAAGCCGACTACCCAAAAAAAATAATGAGTTTCCAAGTGTCGCCATTCCCTACAGGCCAGTAGAAAACTCGTATAACAATTAGAGTAGATAGGCCTCAGAGAACAAATTTAATAGCACATTAGTGTAAGAAGCTTGTATAAATAGGGCTCACCGAAGTAAGCACTGAAGCTCTAGACTTTGAAAGATCAAGTCTCTGCACAACGCTGCATGTGGAGAAGGAAAAATGTCTGTTAGACCAGCATTTGCCCCAAAGGCATAAGATGAAAGACATTGGACCCAAGCCACCATCGGATAACAAATTATTCAACATCCTCTGTCGTGTGCTATCTCAAGATGTAGAGATACAAACATACATACAAAGAGAGAAGCACAATGCAAATGCAAATAAATCCAAATGAAGAAACTTTAACCAAAGACTGCTAAGGAATCCAAGGCTCTTGTAACATGTTAGATCAACGACGACCCAAAAGCTAAAATTGTTACGAAATACGCTCAACGAGGTGGAATTATCACAAGGAATTAGGAGTACAAATAACTTGCTAGACGCGTGGCAGCCACCACAAATCATCTGACAACAGAAACACCCGTAGAACATAGTGCCTGACGAGGAGGTCATCTCAGCACCATCCACCAGGAGCGTCCAAAGGAACAATATCGCAGGACAAAGGGTGTCCAGGGAAACTGTTAGCTGGGCATAAAGAAGGTATTTAGTCAGAGATGATTTGAGTCTAACCAGTGGGGGGAAAAGGCAAAGCTCTGGTCCAAGAAGGAGCTTGCCTTCTCGGACGAGATAGCAGGGTACAAATGTGCGCCTCTGAAATGACAACACCAGGTCACGTCAGCCAATTGGGGATAAGGCTATAGCAGGGTACAAATGTGCGCCTCTGATATGACAACACCAGGTCACATCAGCCAATTGGGGATAAGGCTCTATACTGTTTGAGTATGTCCAAAGTTTCATTCAAGGATCTTGAAAAACATAGTAATGATGACCCTTGACCGGAGTCAGCAAGTTGGGAACCAGTGCCCTCCCTCCCTCCCTCTATCACTCTCTGAAATTGGAGATACCATCAACTTGGATATCAATAAATGACAAATTGAACAACCTAAAAATATGACATGTTCCAACACCGACCATCTGAAAGATGCTTAATAAAAACAACACATTGTCAGAAATGCCAATGAAGTATCAGAAAGACAAGGAACAGAAGAAAATGGAAAAAGAAAACAGTTGCAGCTACTAAAACAAGCCGATTACTAGTATTACGAAACTGTTAAGAAACTATATCCAGATATATATATACATACATATATATATACATACATACATATATATATATATATACATATATATATATACATACATACATATATATATATATATATATAAGGGGATAAGATTTTAAAATCACATACCGCCCATCATACACAAGAGTCAGCAGAAGTAGTTCCCCAGTTTTAGTTGACAGCATGGCCACGTCATTTAATAACCAGGTTGCATTGGCAGCATCAAGCTCTACACTGAAACTTGATCTTGGCATCTCTTGGCTGGAGTCATTTTATTTGATCAAATGTAAGATTAATTGCCTGTTCAGTACATTCCTAATGATTAACTGCAAATGTGACTACCATAACATCAATGACCAATTTAATTGGAAACTTAGGAAACTGTTGCCAAATTTTGGAAACCAAAACACTCTACCAAACATGTTCAGAGTTTCTGCAATTTGATTTTTTCTAAAACAAAAATGTTACCTACAAGCCCTTAAAATAAGAGATAATTTAGGCACATCTTGGGCGTCTTCCACAAGTGTTAAACTCACCTCAAGAATATAGAACATTAGAAAGCACGTAGACAACTAAAGCTGCCTACAAGATGTCAGAAAGATACAACAGGAAAAGTTCATACATATAAGCATGTAAACTAATGTGACACAAGGAAACCAACTGCACGATCAGCAGAAGGAAAGCAGTTGTAGCGTACAATTTGCAGCCATGTGGAATTTCCAATTACCGATGAAAGAACAAGTACGTTGTAGTGGTCAAGTACCGAATAAATTGCAGAAGTAACACTTGGACACTAAGAACTGACCTGTTGCCAACGGAAACAGCGAAGTTGTTCAAAGCCAACATGCATGATGCAGACTGCCCAAGGAATATCACTAATTAAATGGCAGAAAGAAAGAAATTAAGCACCCACACGCTACCAAACAAGTGAACAGCCAATTGCAATGAGAAGGTTTACCTGACTGTGATAATGAACAGTATTTGCACTAAGCACGAGAACTCCACCAATTGGAGATGGCACAGCAAGAAGCTTGTACGCATCATGAGGGAGATTCTGCAAACAAAAAATGAACCCAAGTTGAAGGTAAGAAGTATTTCACACTCAAAGAAACTGAAATCAAGACTAAAATGGACCCCTACCTTTGGTAAAGCATGTTCCACACAAACCCACAACAATACAGAGTTCAAGATAGTCAAGATTTAGCCATATTATCACGCAGATGGAAATTAAAAGTTAGGCTTCAATTTACCAAGCGTTTGACCACATACTGGGAAAGAAATTTTGGAAACTATCAAACTACCACCACCACAATTCAACACAATGATAAGTCCAACTATAGGATAATCTTTTCATTTTTTTTGGTTCGTCTCCCTCCTTTTTTTACCTGCTTTTTCATTAACTGACCTTACTGCAGAGATGACCATCTTCCCAAGTTAATACAGCAGTCATGTAGCAAGGTTATTTTGCACCAAAGATACATCACTTTTACAACGATGAGAAGAGAAAAGGAGATGCATATCAAAAGCGAACATTTTCATTGACAGTAAATAATAGACATCATGAATGCGAGAAACATGTTTGCACATAAAGTTGTGATATGCAGGCAATTGAAATTCAGGATGGCAGACTTGAAACATGCCGCCCAGTTCAACATCAAAACATATTTGAATCATAAGAAACCATGAGCATTTCCTAATTTAGTGACTAAAGGAGTTTATGTTCCAAGGACCATGCCACTAAAGCTAGAAAAGAATGGGTAGAAGCTTCTGGCACTCATTCTCGGGGCATAAGTCAGACAAGGAAAGGATGTTCAGGTGAGAAGCAACCTTGGCACCACGTTCTAGTATCCATTACTCAGCTGAAACGAGACCGGTAACACAAGTAATTATCAAAATAAGGACTTACAGTGGCTGACCATATAAGTGGATGCTGCCTCAAAGTTGTGCTAATACTTAGAGCAGAAATCATGCAGGTATGATGCTTCCACGAGACACGGCCAGCCCATGTGAGCTCCCTCTCATGAAGGATGACCATTACAGGTTCAATGTATCCTACAAAATGAATCATATCAAACTGGGGAAAGGGGGGAGGGGGGTGTTAATTTGAACAAAGCAACAGAGATTGTGCAAACTAATAACCCTCCTTAAGAGAGAATTCTTCCTTACATTTTTTGATAAGAAAATGTTTAGAAAAAGGATATCTGAGTTAAGACTGATAAACATCAGATTTCAAGAACTAATGAACATCATATCATAACAGAACATCCAACTTTCTGAGTATTTGGGTGTTGTATGGTTTGTGCAATTAAAAAGTAATGCATAATCAGGTGTTCCTACAACTGATGCAGCTCAAAGTTGTATGAGCTCTATTGTTCAAACATGAGTTCGGATTCACATGGAAAGCCAAAGCAACATCAATATAAGTAGATTGTCATAACAACCGTATCGTGACAGCTAACTAAGATAATGTTATGAGGCAAGGAGGTGGAATGAACTAAAAATACGAAATCAAGCAAAGCAGAGAATGCCAATCATAGTGTCCTTCATTGAATCGAAAGCTACCACAAAATCTCAATATAGGGACATATGGAGTACAAGATAGAGTAAGTAGTAGATACAGTAGGAAACGAAATTTCAAATACACATCACATGCACTCCTTTTATAAGAAGACACATCCTTTGTTTTCGTGGAACAAATGCTGCCTTCATAAAGCTGTCACTATTCACTAGTCAGTATACTGCAGTAAAGTCCTCAAGGGGCTGGGAACTAAAAAATCCTTGGGGCAGTTTTCACTGGATTCAGAAGGAATAACCAATTTGCTTTATTTAAGCACCATTTAAAAGCATCTAGCAGATCGGAAAGACTAGCCACTGGTTTTGCTTTCAACCATGATACCATTTGATACGACGGATGCTCATTTGATAGTTCTCATGCTTTACAATTGCATACAGCCATATCTGACGTTCACTTTTATCTATAAAAAGGGCTGATTTGAATATGAAAAGAGTGGATCTGCAGCGTCCCTAGTGAATTGGCTTAGAGTCTATCTCTTTACCTATCAATAAATTGCATTTCCAACCTTCATGTGGATAAAAATGAAAATTCACGACTTTCCCACTGATTCACCATATCAGATTTCTTAAATGCAGAAAAAATTCCTACAGACATTAACCCATAAATACAAATACAAAGCTACGAGGAGAGTTAAATATTTCAAGAAGGTGCATCGTCCACCACCTCATACCCATTCTGAAGCAGGAGATCACTTAACGTCCATAAACAGTGAATTCTATTATATAATAAATAACTTGGAAACAAACCAGATTCCTTTTAAGAGGCTGCCAATAATTGCAACTGAAAGAATACCTAAGAAATGTTTTATAAAGCAGAAAACGCAAAACTAAGCCAGACCCTAGTTTAAAAATAATCAAATTCGGCCAATCAGGTGCACATAGTCGTTTTCAGAGATGCAACAGTCACAAACAAGAACTTCTAGGCAACCGATAACAAATAGTCGCTGTCAAGACACCCGACAATAGTATACTCCTGCTTTGGACAAAAGATAAACAATCTAGAACACATCTTTTATGACATTATTAACATAGACTTATGAAACATGAGCACTTACAGGACAATCAACAAGCTGGGTAAGACTCTGAAAGAAACTTCACCATAAATACACATTATAATAGCTTTATTTCAATGCAAATCGACACTAGTACCAACAACATTGTTGAAACAAGATCAACCATCCAAACACTTAATGTGCAAAAGAGAGCCAAACAAATCAAACCAACAATGAGCCCAAGGGCTTGTTATTATGTGAAACAAAATCAATTGAGCTAGTTGTAGTCTCACCATGTAGAAATATAAAATCCTTTACATGCTTCATGTCCAGATCTCGTAAACTGACTACATATGACGACTCAACACGAGCAGGGACTGCACCTCCGGTAGTCAAGGCATTCTCTTCAGAAACCAAACCAGAACCAGCCTAACAATCAAAATCTCCAAGCGTGAAATTTAATCGAGAGAAAAAGATATAACGGACAACGTTTAACTGAAAAGCAAGCTAACTTCCGAGCATGTGAAATCCTTTCAGGTGCATACATGCGTGAACATGTTCATCAGACATCAAAGTAAATAAAATATATAGGTGGCCTAAGCTAGGAAAAGTCAGTCTGAGACAAACAGCTTTTGCGTTCAATAACACGTACTCAAGCCAAACGTCTTCCCATACGATGACGACAAAAAGTATATTTTGTCAAGATCACTTTTACGTAGTTTCTTATACATCATTTAACGACAATTTTCGCAGTTAATGAAGAATCTTACAATTATTGAACCGATTTTGATCCACGATTCCAATTCTCAATTTTACTACCATGGCTAGAATAAGAACTAATGAACAATACACAGACAGTATGCAGGCACAAACATAGAGAGAGTTAACAAAAAAGTGAGAAACCTTAAGTCCACCTTCTCATATAGCAAGATGATTAATGATTCCCAAGCAGGTCATCAAGGAAAAATTCAACATCTGCTGACTATTTGAGGTTCAATAAGGTCATGTGGCTGAAATTCTGTGCGCGGACACAGTCACACAGCCAAGAAGTTGTCTATTCTTAAGGAATTTTGAAAAGAAATGAGGGAGGAAAATGTATCAGACAAAGTCCTAGACAGACTATAGATAACATATTCATATTTCATCAATAACAAGAGGAGCATCTTAAGAAATAAAATTCGGTCAACTTGCCTGAACATAAAAACAGAGTTGACTTCAGAAAAACCGAATAAAATTCAAAAGGAAACAAAGCTACACCAAGAGGGCAGCATGGAAGGAAAAGGAGACCTCAGCTGCCTTAAGTATAATCATTTGTAGACCGTAAACAAGAACCCCGGCACACCTTCCCTGAGGATCAGGCTTCACCAATGGGCCTCTTGTGAAAGATTCTCTTCCTCTTTTCAGATGAAGCCAATCTGGACCCTCAAAACAATGCATAGAGCTGAAATCATAGGATGAGCAAGTGTCAATAGGCATCAAGTATCAGAAACACATAAAGAGCAGGAGATAGCAGGGTTAACGCATTTATATGTTCTACTGCTAGTGCTACCGAACATGAAGTAGAACCTTCATATGAAACAGCTCTAATACAAATAATAATCAGAGAAGTAGGTGGTGGTCAACCCATCCTCATCGGAACCTCAAAACCCAAACCCACTCTACTACTGGTAAATAAGTCAATCATGGTCATTCTACTTGAAATTAAGCACCCCACTTTGAATTCAACCTGGCGCTTGTTTCAGCGTGATTTCCTGATAAAAAGAACAGCGCAAAGTAAATTCCATTGATACAAATGCATACACTTGTATTGCTGCAAATTACATATATTTATCCTGTACTCTAACCTGCATGACTTTCTAGACTTTTGTAACCTATCTATCGGAAACAAGAGGCTCAATGTTCCAACTTCTACGCAAATCTCTCTTCTACTTCATGTGATATTTTTATACCTAATGACAATTAACGAGATAGTAGAAAAGCCGAAGGAACTAACTTTTTACATGCTCGAAATCAATTTACAACTACCTACTCTAATTAGATTCAGCTTATCCTTGGAGTAGGACTATGAGTTCAGTGAACAGCTTCAGGTCCCTTAGCGTTTGTCACCAATGATTTGTTTTCTCTGCCACTCTTACTAGATACACCTTCATGAGGTACATACTGATCTGTCCTGCGGTTCATGCAAATCAAGCGTATGTTTCTATATGTCATGATTTAATCTCAATTTGGATATCTCGACATGGAGATGACTACCAATTGAAGTTCATTAACACCAACCTTGTGCGCTTGCATTTTTAGGTAGCTAACAGCTAACATACAACTTTGTTATCAGAGATGAATACAGAATGGATATTGGACAGCAAAGAGCAACATGATAGACAAACTGAATGAAACCAAAGTGAGGGTTTCCGAACAAATATGCAGCAAAACATGGAGTGAAGAGGACAGGAGGTTATTTCTGCATTAATGAGACGGTAAAGGGAGCACATATTGAGATCAAATCAAGGAAAGTAGGATGATATTATTACACATAGACAATGAACACTAATAACTTTTCTAGCCAAAATAAGGTGGTCCAGAAAAAAGCTTTGTTCGGGCATCCGAAAGGCTTGCTACATTTTCTTCCAAATGCTATAGATCTTAAACTAGTTCTTTGAGAGGATCTCGCCCTACCTCCACGTTGACCAATGGAACCCTTAGAGAACACACGCTTTATTCCATATCTTTGATAAAGATTAAATTCTAACAGATGGCAATTTCTCCAAGGACCTATACACCATCCAAACCCGATGTTTTTTTTAGGGTAAAATTAAAATATACAAATCTGATGATGATACCGTGCCGTTATCTTACAAAACAGTAAAAAATACCCCCACAAAGCCACTTCCTTGACAAAGTTCTGGGTAATAACATGCAAGTTGGAGCATGTTTACCTAAATTCAGTTTCAGGGTCAGAAGTGCCAAACAAGCACCTTCATAGAAATGTTTGTGCTTCTAAGAAGTACAAAGAACTGAAAGTGAAGTACCAAGCCTTTTAGGCTTTCCACATGAAACTTTTTCGGACCCAAAATTGCACAAAATCAATGTAATAGTATCTCAAATTCAGCATGTAGCGACAGCGCTAGACAGGAAGCAATTGCTCCAGCATATGATAACTTAGGCCTTTTCTTTTCTTTATCCTTTAAATATGCGCAGCGCAATGTTTCCTCAAACGTTCCACCCATCAAGTCCATATGATGTGTTGGACCCATGACATAAACATATTCTTGATCTCTTAAGTCAAGGCACCATATATTTCCTGTAGCAAGTAGCCTTTAACTAGGAACCATAGCTCTTAGTGACCAATAGCCTACTACTAGGAACTACATATTCTGGCCCGTAGTCTTTGTATCTACTAGGAATCAGTAGTTCCCTAGGAATCAGTAGTTCCTTTCCTAAGTAGCAGTAGCAGGTTGGAAGAATTAACCAAATTAGAAACATCGATTTTTTGGTAGAATTTACCAAATTAAAAACATCGATTTTTTACTCAGCACAGACATTAGTCCCTTTATTACAAGGCGCCACTAGTTTTCTCCATGGCCACTAGCTGAACAGAAGGACCGTGAAGAAGTCATTAAACACAAAAATTGCTAATAGAAGCTGATGATTCAGCTTGTGCAGTTGGCAGGATTAAGCGTTGGAATCATTGAAAGTACCCCGAAAATCATTATGGTCACCAAAATTACAACAGCAAAGCAAAAGAATGACCAGACTAAGCATAAATGTGCAAAATTGGTTCATCAGTCTTAAGAATAGAGGACAAAAACACTAGGATGCAACTATTCACAACAAAACTCACCCCTCCTTCAATAAATCCACCTTACCTTGTCCGAAGTCCATGAATCGAGTCATCAAACTCTAGAACCGACATTTTTGCATCTTGAAACGCTAAGATGATTGAATCTCTTTTCCTACCACCCTCACCACCTGCTGCAGATAATATTGCCATTGTTTCAACATTACCATGCAACCTGAAACCCCAATTTCCAATCGGGTAACGAAAGCAAAACAAAAAACCGAACAATTAGACTGAAAACTCTACTACAATGAGCTAAGATAATTTTCGAAAGCAGGGACACACAATACGAATATTGGGTGGCTGAACATTGCGACAAAAATTGTCAATATGTCATTCAAAAAAAAATTAAAAATACTATCAAAACTAGCATCGTGTGTATTTTGATAATCATAAACAATTACAGAACTATAATTGTATATAACTACATAAATGCACATTGTGCATCCATATATTTCAAAAGAAAATTATAGAACCAAGTGTTCCATCACTATTTAAAAGTCACAATTACCCTGTCTTTCGTGATGTAAAATGCATTTATGAAGAAACTTGAATGTACGAGCGTTGCGTTTTAAAATCGGCTGGGCGATCCTATTGAGTTTTCGGAATGTGACGAAAGAACTACTACAATTACAAAGAAAATCTGAAAGTAGGACAGCCGCCCAGGCTCATCCGCCTCCATTGTTCAAGAGCATACCTATAATGGCAAACGAGCTCGAGCGAAGCCCCAGATATCCCCGCCATTACGCCGCCGCGCTTGGCTTCTGCCGCGCCTCTGGCTTCCCTGCCGCCATCTTCTTGAACCCTAACGACGTAAATTTCCAAAACGTTGCCGGCGGTGACGACGAGGTTGGGAACGGGGCCGGCGGCGTTCTCCGGAGTCCAGTCGGCGTCGAGATCGTCGGTCTGAATCGTCGGCATCCGCGCGGCAGAGTCGGCGCTGCAATGCGTGATGAATCCCGACGCGCAGTTCTCGATGCCGGTCGGCAAGTGCATCATCTTGAACGCTGCGTAGCTCATCTTCTTGCTGCTGTGCTAATGCGGCGTCTGGAGCTGTGTAGAGGGAGGAGAGAGAGTTGCAGGTGGGGAGAGAGAGGACTAGGGTTTTGGGGAGTACAGAACGCTGTTTAACTCCATAGTGTTCTGGCGGGATGAATCTTCTGTTGATTCAGTGCACGCGTAGCAACCGGAAGCAGAACATGCAACCCTAATTTAAGAATATGGTCCTCCGACCCGATTGATGTAACTGTGTCTGGTTGGAACCCACCCGTTTCTATAAGGAGTATCTTTTTTCGGATATATAAATACAAATTAAACCACGAATTTAGAGTTGTAAACAAGCCAAACCGAGTCGAGCTTTGTCAAACTTGATCTCGGATTGTTTACTAAACGAGCCTGAAATTCAAATTCGAGCTTGGCTCGAGCAAAGTTGAGCCCTTATCGAATCAAGCTGAGTCATTTACTAAACGTGCCTCTTTAATCAAGTCAAATCACCCTTAACGAGCAGAGCTCGACTCGTTTACTAAACGAGCTGAACCGAGTCTTAACGAGGCTAGCCAAGCTCGCAAACTGCTCGGTTCATTTACCGCCCTAACCACGATCAAGGAAGAATGAATATGTCCTTTGATGTTCTCTTCGTTATTAATGAAATTTGTAAACTTTTGGCAAAAAAAAATAAGGATCAAAAAAATTTACATACACCTTTAACCTTTAGTTTTTTTGTTTTGCTTACCATCCAAGGCCTAAATAATTTTAGGGTTTATCTAGTCCCTACTATAAAATAAGCTTGATTTTGTTTTTGTTCTCACAAAATTTTTTGTTTTAATTTTGCCCTTGTTCTTTGAAATCGATTTCAATATTACGGGTTGTTCCAGATTATCTTATGTTTTCAAAAAGTGCTTTTTTCGGTCATGAACAGTACAAAAAAAGAAGGTCTATTCCACTTTCCTTTAAACACTTCTTCTTTTTTAAAAAAATTATTATTGTAATGACCATATTACCCCTTGAACATTCAACTTTGTTAGACTCCCTGGCTTTCTCCCTCCCCTTCTTCCACGCAAATACCAGAGCATATATACATACAAAACTAATCCTTTCAGTTTTCTAAATCCTCCTTCCTGACCATTTCTTCTTCTTCTTCTTCTTCCTCTCTCTCTCTCTCTCTCTCTCTCTCTCTCTCTCAATGGCTAAACAAACACGAAAATACCATTCGAAAAACGGACTACATTCCGAAGGGAAACGACGACGCCCAGAGTGATTCCATCATCACAGCGACAATGGCGGCGGCTCGTTCAAATCGATAACCCATGAATCAAAAACCCCAAAATACCTCGCCTGAATTTCACTCACCGGCGCCGAACCCGGCCGTACTATTTGTTCGCCGGCGACTCCACGTTATTAAAAAAAAAAAAGAGGAAGGTTCAGAGATCTGGAAAGGGGAGAGGAAGGGCGGAGAGGGGGAAAGGGAGGGCGACTTCTGGAAAGGGGAGAGGGAGGGCTGTAGAGATGAAGGAGAGGAGGTGTTCTGCATACAGTGGAAGCCATAGGAGATGAAAATGAGACAAGGGCAGTATTGTCATTTCACTCGGGAGGCCGTGGGGAATAGAGACCAAAACGTCGTTTTTGTCTAAACATTTAAAAAAAAAAGAAGGAAGGTTCAAAATCTAGAACAAGTCTTGTTTTTTAACCAAAAAAAAAGAATTTTAACAAAAAGTGGAACGGTGCCTTACCCTTTCCATCAAAACTTGAACGGTAAGTGGATAACGGCGAGCTAATGTGGATTGTAGACCCTTTTATACCGTCTTCTTCCCCAGCCTCTTCATAGCCCCACACCAGTAAAACCCCTAAATTCCCAAATCCGTTTCCCCCAAATCCACCGATTTTTAGTACGTTTCTAATCACTGACATAGCTTTGCAAGGTGGCAGATAAAACACCACCTCATGTTCTTCTCCTCTCCACATAGCAAAATGCTAAAGCAACGCGTCCCACACAACAAATTCATTTCTTCTCTATCTGTGCTTAAACCCAGTTGAACCACTTACCATTACCGGCCTTCCATATCACTTGGATGGGCATTGAATCGGTTTGGCTGCACAAGTGACTACAAAATTATTTGGCTGGATTTTTTTTTTTTAAACATGATTAGTTGGACTTTGACAAATCCGAATTTTACTTTCACCTCAAATTTACTTGGGGAATAGGATATGAATTTTGCCATCTTAACAGGTAGTACTTGTTTCACGAAAAGCCCCAAATAAAATTAATAAATCAAAAACCTACTCAAACCACCCCCCTAAAAACAGATACCCAAACCCTACTACATCCTCAGCCACCGCCGTCGCCGAGGGGAGACACTCTTTTCCCTCCTCCCCGGACTCCTGTTTCTGATTTTTCTTCCCCTCTCTTTCTCTTTCTCCTCCCTCCTTTCTTTTTTCTCTCCAAACCCTAGCCAATTTCTGTTTCTCTCGCCGTTTCTCTTCCCAACCTCGTCTCTCCTTGTCGCCGGTCTGGTCTCCACCAATCACCACATTTGGGGGTGATTGGGTCCTAACAGCTTGGAGCCGTCTGCTGCCGGCGAGGATGAGGTAGAATAGATCCCACCACAGTTTTCGTGGCTGGACAGGCGTGGGCTTGCTTAACGGCTTTGTGGGTCTTTTGGCTGAAGGTTGGCCGTGGAAGTTTGGGGGCGCTGGCGGTCATTTCAGGCAGCACGGCGGTGGGTCGAAGCTGACGGATGGAAGTGCTCAGTTCTTGGTTCCCCTAACTCTTTGTGAGGACCGAATCGCCGACTCCTCGGCGGTTTTTCTCGAGATCCAGCTGCTCACGGGTTCCCGTCGGTTTGAATTACTTGTTTGTCGTCTAATTGGTTGGTGGTGGTGGCTTGGGCATTGTTTGTGGTGAGTGGGTTGCGAATAGGCCTGTCACAAGCCAGATCTGATCCGGATCCGATAAGTCTTGGATCCGATCCGAATCCGATAGTGGTGATCCAGATCCAATCCGAAAATTTTTTTACTTCAAAAAATTTAGCAAAAAAATATATATATACATTTTTTTCCAAAAACAATATTTTCCCAAATTTTTTTTTAAATTTAAAATAAAAATACAACTTCTTAAACATTTTTTTTTTCAAAATAAAAAATTTACCCTTTTTTTAAAAATATACAAGAAGTAATAAAAAAAAAAGTTCGGATTCGGATTGATAACGGATTTAATTCGAATCCGATCCAATCCGTTATTGGATTACCGGATTCGGATTATCGGATTGACGTTATCGGATTCAGATCCGGATCGGATTTTTCGAATTGGATCTGGTCCATTGACAGACCTAGTTGCGAATGTGGGGATTGTGGTGGTTCGAGCTAGTGGTTGTGGCTGGGGTACAGTGGTGGAGTTGGATGCAGGTGGTGGGATGTGGTTTGGGTGGGTGGAGGCGGTTGTGTTTGTGGCGGCGGCGGTGCTTGACTGTTGCCGGCGATTGGAAGAGATTGAGCTTAAGGTTTGTTTTGGTTCTTGATTTGGGTCAGGCCCATGTGGTTTCTAGGTTTTATTTTTTGGGATCTGGCCATCGGAGTGTTGGTGGGCTTTGACCTATCTTTTTCTTTTTTCAGGGTTGGATTCCCCTCTCCCCCTGCCCCCACTTGATATACTCTTTGTTGAGTGTTCTTAATATAACTTGGGTTGCCTATAAAAAAAAATTTACGCAAAAAGAATCAAGCAAAAATTTAAATTCGAAAAGTAAACAATTCATCACTGAATAAATGGGTCCTCTGAGTTCATAGAGAGAGAAAGTGGGTTCATTTACCCCAACAAAACAAAAAGAAAGAACGAAAGTGGTTCTCAAATTCAGAAATTGAAAATTATTTGTTCTCTAGCATTTTATTAAAGAAAACTATAATTGTTCAAAATTCACAAACCGAAATTGCGATATTTGTCGTCTAAACCCAAGATATTGGGTGATCTAGGGAAGAATGCGTTCAAATAGTTCCTTCCATAGGAACTCGGTCTGGTTTGATCGAAGAATTAGTTTGATCCCCATTCATTCTTTCGGTCGTGGGTTTTGCTCTTGAGTTGAACATGGATTATATACGAATTAAAAAAAGCTTGCATAAAATTCATCAAGAGAAATTTTTTGTTCAATTTGTTTTTTCAATATTGCTACAGCCACAGCATGCAAGGATGATCTGAGCCGTTTAATAAATTTTAAAAAAAGGGAGTGGGTCATTGAAAAATAAATTCAATCCGATATGTGCAGGTGCTTGATTTAATCTTTTCATTTTTTAAAAATCAAAAAAGAACTCGGAGTGGACTCCACACAGTGTGCGGTGGCCGACCACATTCTGGTACAGTGACTCTAGACTTTTTGTTTTGACTTTTGCGTGCACCAACAACGGTGCAAAACGTGGATACCACAATTACCGCGTCATTATTTTCCGTTATTGGGTTGATGGAAGGGTAACATTGATATTCGCTATAAAGTATAAGGATTCAATTGATAAGTAAAATTTTAAGGGAACGATAACTTGTTGCATTTTATAAGGACAAAAAAAAGAGTAGATAAGCCATATTTGTTTTATTTTACTGTAATTTTAAGGGCTTGCTTTGTACACCCCGTAAAAGATTTCTACGGTGCCTATATATATCTCCCTGCGTTGTCGCTCGATTCCATTGCCCGATGTCGATGAAGAGGACTTCTGTGGGTTCATTATCATCATCATCATGGAAAAGAACAAGGTTTGAATTCGACGATTCTGGGGTATATCTGTAAGAATTAAAGGGCCCACTTGGTTACATTGTGTTTAATGGAGGTGTTATCTTCTATTATAGATATAGTGGTGGTTTCAAGAATCTCTTGGTTTTTCACTATCTCCATAAGTGTGTTTCCATGATAGAGGGAAACTATAAGGTTTTCTAAAGAAGATAAAAGGGTCCCTAACCTAGCATCTATTTAAGCCTTTGACATCCATCATTCAAGGCACTCAAGTTATGCATAGGTTAGAAGACACCTAGATCTAATAAATGTGTGTTCGGTGTTCAACTTGAACAACAATAGCTAGAGGTTAGTATGATCCTAGTTTCCGCTGCGTACACCGGTGAGTGTATTATTTATCTTACATGTGGTATCAGAGCAACCCTCTAGTTCATGTTGTTTAGTTTCGGATTTGATGCGGCTGCGACATATTTTATTCTAAAACTTTAGGATTTGCAGATGCATGCACCGAATGGGTTGTTAAGCGATGTCAGTACCTTTCTATTCACTAAATATGTGCATCATCAACACATGAATGCTAGGCATCGTTCTGATGGAACATTGTTTGGTGTTTCTTTGGCATCTAGTGAATAATTCAGTAAAGGATAGTGCTATGGTGTCCCCGCCTAATTTGGGGACACCGTAATAATTAGCATAACCTGACCATTGAGAGCATAACGAAAACTATTTGGTGGCATAACCAAGGTATAACAACTTTCCCAAATTTTCCCTGATACTTACAGAATCGGTAAAAAGAAAAAAAAAACTCCAGCTCCTCCTTCAACCACGGTTTAACCACGGGTAAGAAATTTTATCCCCTACATCCGCATATCTATCATCCTCTCTGTATCTTTTCCCTCATGCATTTGTCCCTTTAATCTTTAACGAGGGAAAAATCAGTCTTCCCCGTTCAGTTCATCTCCTCAGCTCCCACGAACCCAGAAACAAAACCCTCATGTAGCAACTCCTCTCTCTGTCTCTCTCCCTCCGTCCCCTCCTCTCCCTCCTCTCCATCTTACATCCACCCTGTGGACGTCGCCGCCTCCTCCAGCACGAACAGAAACGGCGTCGGGCTGCCATCGGACGACCAGGATTTCCAATCCAGATCCGAAACCCACCTTCGACGAGAATCCCAAGGCCGAGATCCTGAGGCTAAAGCTCCCCCACGCCCACGTCCAACCCAACATTTAAGTTTTGGTATAATCTGATTCTCTGTTTGATTTACGGCCCATATTTGTTGAAATCTTAGAAAATTTGTTGAAATTTGGTATTTTGTGAAGCACGTAGTCTTTGTAATCATAACCCATTACAGCGAAGTAGAAGAGATGTTGAAACATTGTCCACATTGAGTTCGAAAGTTAGGGTTTTGTTGTGTGGTATTGATATATGGAGTTGTTAAGTGGGTTTGTTGTATTGAATTGGTTTCATGAGATTGACAATGGCTATTTTTTACTATTGTATGAGTATTTGTTTTGAGAACATGGAATGCATGATGATTTTGCGAGAGGTTGTGAGCGTGCAAATAAGTTAGAGCTGATTTACATCCTGTTGTCTGAGTTATGGTTTTCAAATTTGTTGTTTGTCGCAGTATAAGGGAAAGGGAAACATAGATTTGTGGGTCAGTTCTGGGAAAGACAAAAATGGGCAAAAAAAATGGTCTAGTTGAGACATAAAATCTCTCACCACCACAGTTGAAGTTGAAATCAACAAAGTTTGAAAATATTTGTAAACCAATTGTTTATACCTTTTTTAATCCTTGGAACTTAACTATTGCACCAGTCTTGCTTGAAATGTTTTGGAAAGAACATTTGGTCATCTATTTGAGATGTCTTCCTACCTATTCTTGATTTATGTGTTATGGTGTTTGTTGTTACACTATTTGATAACATAAACGCAGATATGTTGTTGGTTAAGGTGTTTGCATATAGTGTTAAAATAAAATGTATTGTTGATTCTGTAGTATAAGTGTGAGATATTGTGAGATATAGGAATGGTGGTTATGGTCCATTGACACTTTACTTTTACTGTTGTGTAAACAATAATCAAACAACTGATCGATTGGTTTGAAAAGTTTTGTCATCGAAGTCTATAATGGGTGTGTTGTTTTGGTGACATAAGTGTTAGGAAACCATTTAGAAGGCATATGAGCTGTCATGAAATAGATGTACTAGATTGATAGATGATTATCAGTTTGAAGTCGACAATTTAGTTATAGGTCATGTCATGTCTATGTAACGTACTACACCTAGGTATTGTCTTGTGGATTAAAAGTTGTGCGAATGTGGTTTATTATTTAGGTGCGATGGAAACTCCCAATAGTAGTACCAACAGCAAGGGTGTGAAGGTAGATTCGTATGATTGGGAATCCAATTCCGAATGTTGTCCTGATAGTTCGGAAGATTCACAGAGGAGTAATAGATTTGGAGAGAATGATGTGGATGGGGAAAAGGAAGGGGAAGGGTCAGCTTCCAGTGTAGATGCTAGTTTTCGTTTGCTCACTGATACGGAGGTTGTACAAATGACATTTGTTTCTGAAGATGAGGCTGGTCAATTCTACAATGCATATGCAAAGGCAATTGGTTTTAGTGTATGCAAATATAAAAGTAGACGACAAACAGGCAATGAAATGTATGTAAGGTGGAGGGTTTGGGTTTGTTCTAGGGAAGGTCAAAGAAACAAGAAGCACTTAGAACGCACAAATCGGAAACGACGTCATAGAGCAGAAACAAGAACTGGTTGTGGTGCTAAATTTCGGATTTGTCGTATGAGCCCAACTGTGACAAATTACGTTGTCACAGAGTTTGTGAGTGCCCACAACCATCCCTTAGCAGCTCCGCATTGTGTTCCTTTTCTGCGGTCGCACAGACATGTGGAAGATGCAGACATAGCTCAGGTAATGGCCATGCGGAATGTAGGCATGAAGGCAGCCGAGATTATGGACTATATGACATGTCAATCTGGGGGATTCCATAATGTGGGGTTCACTGTAAAAGATTTGCGCAACAAATTGCATAGCAGCCGTAAAGCAGAAATAAGGAATGGGGATGCTGAGGGTGCGTTGGGATTCTTGGCTGCTCAGGTTAGCACCGATCCGTTATTTTTCTTCAAGTACACTGTTGATGAGGAAGACCGGTTGGAGACACTATTGTGGACAGATGGGAGGTCTCAGATGGATTATGCTGCATTTGGAGATGTATTAGTTTTCGACACGACCTATCGGACCAATGCTTACAAGAAGCCATTTGTTATATTGGCGGGTGTTTGTAATAACTTTACGACGACCATATTTGGGTGTGCGTTGTTGTCGAAGGAGACGGAGGATACGTACAATTGGATTCTTTCCACATTTTTGGAGGCTATGGATGGTAAACGGCCCATCTCGGTAGTAACAGATGGTGATTTGGCGATGCGAAATGCAATTAGAAACATTTTCCCAGTGCAAGGCATCGCCTATGTTCGTGGCATTTGGAGCGAAATGCCGCTAAAAATGTTCACATACCGGAATTCGTATCTGACTTTACCACTTTGATGCAAATGGAATGTGATGTTGAAGAATTTGAAACTATTTGGGCTGACATAGTATCACACTACGGCCTACAGACAAATGCTTGGGTGGTAGAGATGTATAGTGATCGTGAAAGATGGGCAGAGGCATATCTTCTTGGCCATTTCTTTGCTGGGATGAGGAGCACTCAACGTTGTGAAGGTATGAACCGTTATTTGAATCGGTTTGTAACAGTAAGGCTACGGCTTTTTGAATTTGTCCAGCAGTACCACCGTGGTCTGGCTAGGATGCGAGTTGCTGATGCAGGGGCTGAGACGGCAACAGAGCATAGTACCCCTGTCTTGATCACGCAATTGAAAAGCTTAGAGAAGAATGGAACCGAGGTGTACACACAATACATTTTCAGATTCTTTCAGGATGAAATACAGCGCGCGTCTGCATTGATTGTGGCGCGTCGTGTTGATGAGGTGGAGCGTCGATTGTACTTCGTTGAGATGTACTCACGTCGAGAATCCAATTGGACAGTCGAGTATTATCCAATTGACAATAGAATGAATTGTAGTTGCTTGATGTTTGAGTCATTTGGTCTACCTTGTTGCCACATGATTGTGGTCATGAAATATGAACACCTATCAAGCATTCCTCCTAGTTTAGTTATGCAAAGATGGACAAGGTCTGCTCAGCCTCAGGCGGAACAACCAAATATCGGCGAAATTTCTCGTAGTATATCCCACACGGCTAGGTTTGGGATATTGAGTTCGGGTTACAAATTGATGTCATTCTATGCGGCGCATGCGCAGGACTCATTTGAAGATGCTAGGCAAGTGGAGCACGAAATGACATCGTGGATGAGGAAGCGGTGGGAGATGACAAAGAATAAGGAGTGTATCGCACAGATTGGTGAACCAATTGATGGCAATACTTTGTTTGGTGTGAGCGATCCACGTGTGGTGAAGACCAAAGGCAACCCTGGGAAGAACTCTACTGCCCAACACTCTCGAAATCCCAGGAAATGTAGCCATTGCAAGTGCCGAGGTCATGCTAAGCGGACATGTCCAAAATTGTCATCAATGCCTCTAATTGATGATGTTCCTATTTAGTCAATTTGTATTTGTTTGGCTGATGTTGATGTACTGTTTGTGGAACTTTATAACTTAAGGCCTGAAATGATGTCATTCGATCGGATCCTTTTGTCATGTTATTAAAATGTAATAAAATGACATACAATACTGTGATGCAGATGAATGTTGTATCATAAGTTTGGTGCTCTTTTCTGGAATTTCATCTCTGGTTTATTTGTATCTCATTGGTGGGGGCTTACTTGAAATTTCTGATGTTCAGTTGTGTGTTAATCTATCTTACTTAGTTATGAAAATCTGCTGAATTGATTGATTTGTATCTCTGACGTGTTAGTTCACATCCCTCATTAACCATTTCCATGTAATTTATGCCATCATTTTACATTATCCCACCATAACATAGGTATGCTTAGTTACTTACAATAATTATAAATTGAACAGCTTTTAAAAATTTCCTCGATTGATTTGATTTTGATTTGTTTGTTTTGCAGCATCTTCCAATGGCGCCTGCCAAAAGGAAAATTCCCGATTCGTCTCCTCCTCCGGCTTTACGTAGATCTAAAAGGCTTGCTAAGTCTAAAGATGTAGCAATATCAGTGGAGGAATCCACCGATGGGAGGGGAGATGAGGAAAACAATGTGACCTATTCTGGTGACTGTTCTGACCAGATCAGTAAGAGTGTGTCAGAGGGTGACACTGAGAGTGACAGTGATGGTGACAAAGATGGCGAGAGTGAGAGTGAGAGTGATTCTCACTCGGGAGCAATCAAGCTTCCAAACCTTTCTGCATTTGCAGCACGGCCAGTAATCGAGGAGAGGACTGTGGCGCTTGGGAAGTTGAGGAAATTAACGCGCGTTCCCGAACTTCTGAAAGATTTGGGTTTACATCCAATATGCAAGTACGCGGGGAGGGCAAATTTGACCCTTGTTAGGGAGTTTTTTGCTGGGATAAATCCATTCGAGGTTGACCAGGTGGAAAGGATAATGCAGTCTACAATACGGGGGCATACTATTAGACTAACTCCGGACCGTCTTGCTCGATTTAAAAAAATAGCCCGACCACGTGAGACCGAAAAACAATATCCTTATCTTCCGGGCGTGGAAAGGCCAAGTTTTCATGACATTTGGGTGACGATGTGCCATGGTAGTTGGCCACCCGAGGACACGGAGGACAATCCAAATCCTAAGATTCTATTGAACATATTGAAAAAGGATTTTGTTCTCCTCCACCATATTTTTTGGTGGAATGTGTACCCAAAGTCCCCACGCCGTGAGTTTAATGCCAAGCAGGCTATGATGCTACATGCTGTATACAACGGATTTAAGCCGGATATTCCAACCATGTGGTGGGATAGTTGTAGACACCCCAATCTGGCTTTCAGATTAGCTTATTTACGGTTTTTGATTCTCCGATGATGAAACGGATCAAGAACACTTCGGGAATGTCGAGTGTTTGAGCTTTGAGTGTTTGAAGAACCCTTGAACCTAACCTAGCCAAAAACCACATCAAAAAGCCAAAAACCAATTGTCGCGCGAGGGTTTAGAACCATCGCACGAGGGTCAAGCTGCCAGGTGTGGTCAACAGTCAAACTGTTGACCGTTGACCATCGCGTGCCAGGGAGAACCCTCGCGCAACAATTCCAAACCATCGCGCGACGGTTCTCTCCTGTCCTTTTCACCTTTTTCACCGGGCGCCTTAATCACCAGTAATCTTCACTGCACTGGACCTCGGGTGGGGTTCTCTCCTTGCAAGCTTTCCATAAAGGCAATTTGGCCACCAAGCCAAATTGGTTGCTTTTCTCCTCCATACACCATTTCCACCACTCCTCCTATATATACCCCATGGTGCTTCCATTTAAAGTGTTTCAAAAAAAGAAAGAAGGTTACAAGAATTCCACTTTCAAAGTGGCATTACTTTGTACTCTTTTAAGCTAATAAAAGAGATACAAAGTCAATCCAAGAACATAGCTTGTTCTTTCTCCTTCATTACTCAAAGCAACATAAACACCTCAAGCAACCTCAATATAACTCAAAGCTCAAACGCATTTCAAACCCCAAGAACCAAAGGTATAGTTTATCTTTGTTCTGCTCTCTGTTCTGATCCCTGAGGGGGCTGGCAGGGAAATGTGTTTCCTTCCCCAGCAGAGTCGCCAATTGTGGGGGGCTGTTTTAACCTCGAACCTCTTGAACCCTTCTTGCTTGCTGAATCGTGGAGCGATGACCTGTAACGCCTTGTACCTGCAAACCGGAGGGGGGTGTTCCTCCGGGAAGAAGCTCCGACGATCAAGTTAGTATATGGAGGAAGAAGTTTGGTAAAAAATATATGTAGAGAGAGAGTAGTTTTTCGTGTGTGATTACTCAGAACAGATCCCCGTCTTAGGTGAAGTACTCCTCTATTTATAGGCGTGGGATGGAAGCGGTGAGTTAGCCGAGCGTAGGCTACACGCGCACTTCTACGCTCGGCTGACGTCACATGTCAGGGACATTAATGAGGGCCGCCTTCAGAAGATCTTGCCGTGTCACAGTGACTAATGTCAGGCCTGTCGCTATTGGCCAGAGATGTCACTTCGTATATCAGAGAAGACATCTTGCGTATCATTGAAGACTTCTAGAATCGGCCATAAGTGGAAATGATCTAGAATGTTCCCACAGAGGCGGTTATCCGAACAATACACGTCCAACCGAACCGAATCGTCTGTCCGAGCAACAGTAGTTGTGAAGAGGAAGATGATCCGAATAAACGGGTCACAATTCTTCCAATAGGGCTTGTATTCTTCGGACAAACAACCCAGAAACACACGTTTGTTCGGACAATAATACTTTTTGAACGTAGACGAACTGAGACAGCTGAACGATGGCCCAGATGGGTTGATCCTTTTGAACCCTTTGGACTTCGGATATTTCGGCCCACTACAATAGCCCCTCAACTCCTGCTTCGCATGCTCGGCATTGACGGAGGAGTTGAATCATAGTGGCCGAACGAAGGAATTCCAGAGTTAGTAGTCCGAACGCCAATAATTTCCGAAGCTCAGAAGTGACAAGTTCTGAGTTAGCATTTAATGCTCCTGCATCTGCCAACTTCAAGTTTGCCACGCGTCGCAAGACCATTGAGCGCTGGTTCGGCGCGTGCATCAGGATTCCACGCGTCGAACATCCAACGGTACATCAATCTCCCGCCAAAAATCGAACGGGTAAGGTTCGGCGCCGGTCTGGGTTCTGCCCTAGGTATAAAAGGCGACGGACGGAGAGAGAAAATCACTTTTTCTTCCTCCGTTCTTGATCGTTCATCTGTCAAAACAAGTCTCCAGCCAAAAAACCCAACAAAGATCGAAGATTTTGAGTATTTGATCACTGATTTCACTTCATTTTTCAGGTATTTCTTGTTTCTCTATTTTTTTCTATGCATGTTGATTGTTTTTGAACATGTTTTGGCTTAGAACGGGCTTTTTATCTTCTATCTCGTCTGTAACGTTTTCTGGAATTCCAGAAATGGTTGAAGATGTTCTTGTGTTCTTCCGAACGCATGTGCATCTTCAACCCTTGTTCTTCCGAACAACAAATAAGGAATTTAACCCACGCTTTCCTTCGGAATAAGCTATAGGGACAGTAACCGAATGACAACTCCGAACAAAGGTTCAACAACTTAGACCCATAAGAATTCCCGACAAATCATCGCTCGGTATAGTTAAGCCGTATACGATCCGAAGATCCGCTCGGTAGCCTAGAATCACCGTACGTAGGCACCTTAGGATCCAGACCTCGCTCTTCGCTAACGGTCTTCTCCCGTGCACTTGTCTTTAGGTATGGATTCGCCGCCTGGAGCCTTCGGAAGAAGGACAATCGACCCCATGATAGCTGAGATCATCAGATCTTCTGCCCGCGGCTATCGCGTTCGGGAAGGGGAGCAAATGCCACAGGGGGTCCCTGGGGTTGATTTCCCCGTTCAGGTGACCCCACTCCGAACAATGAGCCCACCTACCGTCCGAACGGCGAGTCCACCTCCCGTGATTGACATTGAGGAGTCCACGGAGAAAGGAGCCGAGGAGTTACGCAACGAGGGAGAGGAGGGCATGGAAGCTGAATCCGAGCGTCGCTCCACTCACGAGGACGCAGTTGCAGAATCCTCGGGTCAGGTAGAGGAGACGGGGGCCTTCGGTGAATCTTCCACGCAGTCACCGAAGATGAAAAGGAAAATCGTCCAGTTAGACCCTGACGAGATTCCCGAACGAAGATGGAAGGACCCCGTCCGTACTGGGACTGCTTCAAAGATGCCGAGGGCATTGCTCTGTTCCGAGAGACCTACGACGTTCTGGACAACGTCGAGATAACCCTTGAAGGCAACCGCATCTTATTCGGTGATGATTTTATTACCGTTCCCTTGATGGCCATTGCCGAGGGTGGACTTAGGTTTCCCATCCACAGAATTACTCGGGAAATCCTATTTCGGTTTGACCTTGCCCCCTGCCAACTGAGCGTGAACTCTTACCGCATCATACACTCCATCATCAAATTGGCCGAGGTAAAAATGTTCCCCCTCGAGGCCCATCACATTTTTGAGAATTACCTGATGTCCAGGAACGTTAGGTATTCTCGATATTTCTTGTGTTCCCGAAGGAACATGGTAAAAATTATACCGGAGGGAATGTATGACTCCGAGAAGTGGGCTTCGGACTATGTCGTAGTCCGGGGCAACTTCGAATTTCCTGCCGGTGAGTATGGCGTGCACGGCATCCGTACGCAAAGAGGAGAACCGAGTAAGTATTCTTGTGCGTTTTTTGTTTTTTTTTGTTTCAAGGTTTATTGCTCGGTAGACCTATTTCTGTAAGTATCTTCTTTTTACTGATCTTCTTTTGTTTGGCAGACGTTCCAAGACTCAATAAACAACTCCTCCGAGCAGCACAGGGTTGTGGGCTTGCAGCTTCACTCCTTACGATCCCAAGATCCGAAAGAGACGCCCCCACAATCCTGGGTTACGATCCAACATACGGCGGCCGAATCCGAGGGGGCTTGCTTGAATCTGACATCGAGGATCTTCTCGAGGAACTTCTTCCGAGCGTCGAGAAGCCGCTAAGAGGAACTATTCGCTAGCCAGCATCCGAAGAGCCAGAGGGTGACTCCGAAGAAGTTTTAGGAGAACAAGGAGAGATGGCTGGTGCTCGTGGAGTAAGAGCGGTCCTGCAGGAAAAGCAGGAGAAGAAGAAGAGGGAAGAAGCAGAGAAGAGGAAGGCTGCCACAGCTGCTGGTGGGTCCAGCTCGGCGCCGAGCCCCAAATCCCCACCGAAAGAGATCCCACCCTCTCTCTCCAACGTCCGCCTACAGCCCCCACGTCTTCACAGGAAGCTCCGGCCAAGAAATTCAAGGTCACCGCTCGGAGGGACCCGTCGGCGGCTAAGGGCTTACCGAAGGACGGCGCTGAGGGTGCTGAAGAGGCCGAAGAAGGTGAGGGCGCTCGGGAGGTCGGTCCTGCCTGGGCCCCGAGCTTCATTACCCAATCGAAGAAGCAGGTCCTTGAGACCGACAGTCTCCAAGAGGACTCCTCAATTGCCTTTGCCTTCCATGCTGGCCTTGCACTGCCGAAGGACATCCCCTGTGCACCGACGTTGAAAACTGCTCTCGCTGATTATTTCTATCATGCAGGCAGGGTAAGTATTTTTCTTCGGCTTTAAATTCCTTTGTGTTACTCGTACGTTCTGTGCTACATGAATGTGTGTTCGGCTTTTGCAGGCTACGCAGTCCATTATGTCTGCTCAATTCCATTTGCTTGACAACGAAAAGCAAATGAAGCTGCTGAGGCAAAAGGCCGTGCATTACCAAAATGCGGCCGAAGCTTTGAAAAAGAGCTTTGATCAGTCCGAGGTCGTGCGCCAGTCGCAGGAGCTGCAGATTGCTAATCAAAATGATTTGATTAAGGGTCTGCCAGATGCTGCCGAGCGCACCAGGGCCGAGGGAAAGGATGAGGGCTTTGCTGAAGCCAAGAAGCAAATGGAGGAGGAAATGAAGAAGCTACTCCAGGAGGAGTTTGACCGAGGATACAAGCTGGCCGAGGAGAACGCCGCCGAGGAGGTGCTTGCGATTATGAATGAGATCAAAGAAGAGCAGCACGTGAAGAGCTTCACACTCGGCGTGCACAAAGGTTTTGATGAAGCTGGCCTCGACTCGGACGACATCAGGAGGGGCATGATCGAAGCACCACCCCTACCTGCTGACGAGGACGAGCAGCCTGTGAGCAAAGAGGCTGATGCTGAGAACGTTGAGGCTTCAATCCCCGAGTCCAACATCCCCACTCCCGAAGCATGAGATATTTCCTTTATGTTTTTTTAAGAACAATATTTTGGAACGGTCGACGCCGAACAATAGGCTTTTGTCGAACCGTAGTTTGTAATTAATACAGGTGAGGATGGCAAAGAACGATCTACCACAGCCATGCCTCAGTACTCGTTTGATTTGGTTTGCAAAGTTTGTTTAAGAAATTTCCCAAGTCTTTTTATTCGGATAGCCAACATCTATTGCAGTTACTTTATGTTTCGTTGTTTTGTACGTTGTTTTGTACATAATCAAGGCGGCTTCACTTGAATACGAACATTGTTAAAAGCCCAGAATATTTTCCACCGAACAAACGTGTATGAACATAAGTAGTCAGCAATTTGCCCAGAAAGCTATCTGATTGAACTGTCAAAGTGTTTTAGCTCGGATTGAATTATAGTTTCAATGTTTGGATAGCATACGCTCGGACTATGTATTATACGTTGGGTTTTGTACTTTGAATTTACACATGTAAAAATTCACACGTTTATACACGTAGATAGCCCCCTGCCTTAGTGAATGGCGTGAGTAAAATACAAGGCGGCACTAAGGCAGAAAGAGTGGGTAAACACAAAGAGAGAATACCGAGCCCCAGCACATGGGAACGTGGAATCAGGCTACGAGAATTGCGCCACACCAACCGAACGAGTGATTGACGTTTTACCGAAGCCCGAAGGCGGATCCAATACGCCGAACGTAAGGGAAAAGGGTGGAAGTGCCAAAAGACCGAGTAGAATCCGGGCTAGGTGAAATACCCATGAAACCAAACGTACCGAGTAAGAAAACGATTGAAAAAGTACCATCCGATTACCAAAACGCATGAGGGCTTACAAACCGAATAACACAAAAATAAGAAACAAAAGGCAAAAGCGAGAATTGGAGAACTCCAATTCTACCCATGGAACTTTCGAAGTTTTTGAGCGTTCCAAGGGTTAGCAATTGGTGTTCCATCCATCTCAACTAGCTTGTAGACGCCATGACTAATCTTTTGGACTACCCTGTAAGGGCCTTCATAGGGATCCTTGAACTTGGTCAGTTTGCTAGCTTCGACGACCATCCGAAGAACCAGATCGCCAACTTGAAAAGGTCTTGCTCGGACATTTTTATTGTAGCCCCGAGCAACCTCTCACTGGTAAGCTTCATGATGCAGGTTGGCAGTGTCCCGAAGTTCTTCGGCGAAGTCCAGCTCCGCGCCCACCAAAGCGTTATTATCCACTGGATTGAAATTTTCGGACCGAGCCGTGGGCACCAATGCTGCTAAGGGAAGAACAACCTCCATTCCGTAAGCCATCGAGAATGGGGTTCGGCCGGTGGACCGCCGAGGAGTTGTACGATAGCTCCATAGAACTTGTGGAAGCTCCTCAACCCATTTACCGAGCTTCCTGGTCAAGCGTCGCTTTAGCCCTCGAGTGATAGATTTGTTGGAAGCTTCGGCTTGGCCGTTGCCTTGTGGGTAAGCGACCGAGGAATTATGAATCTTGATATGTTTCTCGGTGTAGAAGTGTTTGATTGCGGCGGCAACAAATTGGGAACCATTGTCTGAAATAATTGCATAAGGCACGCCGAACCTGGAAATGATGTGCTTCCAAATGAAACGTTCTACGTCCCCCGCGGTCGTCTTGACCAATGGGGCGGCTTCCACCCATTTAGTGAATAGATCAGTAGCCGTGAGCAAGTACTCAAATCCGCCAGTGGCCTTCGGAAGTTTACCAACGATATCAAAGGCCCAAACAGCAAATGGCCATGGGCTCGTAATCATCTTGAGGGGAAAAGCAGGGTTGATGGATGAGTGAAGCTTGCAATTGGCACCGAACACAACGCTTTACATATTCTTCGGACTGCTTGACCATTTTCACCCACCAATACCCTTGCGTTAAAGCACGTTGGGCCATTGTTCGGCCACCCGAGTGAGCCCCACAACTACCCGAGTGTAGCTCCTCCAAGATGCTTTCCACCTGATCCTCATGTACTACTTTCAAATCCGGTCCGGTGAATGTTCGGCGATATAAATTATTGCTCGGATCTAAAAAATAGTTGGCTGCTCGGCACCTGATTTTGTGCGCTTCCCGTTTATCCGCTGGCAAAACCTGATCCTTGAGGAAGGCAATGACGGGGTCCATCTGACTAGGACCAAGGGTGATAGTGTTAACCATGCACAGGGCTGATTCGAAGCTCGGCGATTCCATTTCGTCAAATACAATGGTGCGACCGCCTGAGGTCTTGTATGCTGAAGCAAGACCCGCGAGGGCGTCAGCATGAGCATTGTATTCCCGAGCAATCCATTCTATTTCCACTCGACCAAATTGTTTAAGGAGGGTAAGGACGTAGCTGACGTAGGCATTCATACGCTCGTCTTTGGCTTGGTAGTCATTGTTGAGATGCCCTACGATCAATCGTGAGTCACAAAAGACGTGAACTGAATCGCCCCCAACCGAAGAGCGAGTCGTAGCCCCGCAATGAGAGCTTCGTATTCGGCCTCGTTGTTCGCTGGGTAGCCGAGTGATACTGCACTTTCATGAACGGTGCCAGCCGGAGAGGTGATGACAATGCCAGCCCCAGCTCCATGAATGTTGGAGGCTCCGTCCACCGTCATTCTCCAAGCATCACTCGAAAAGAGCTTCCACTCGCGTTTCGGTTTCTTTGTTCCCAAAGTGAACCGAGCACGGTGAGATTCAGGGGGAGGGGAATTCCACTCAACGAGCTTCTCGGCCTCGGAGCGTTTCGCTACCTCGACCGCCATTGTCAGCTCGTTTTCCTCGTCGCGCAAACCAGGTGTTAGCTCGGCAAAGAAGTCTACCAATGCATGTCCCTTAATGGCGGTCCTTGGCTCGAATTGAATGTCGTAGTTGGCCAGGTCCTGTGAAAACTTGAGGATGCGACTAGAAGAGTCAGTCTTCCGAAGCACAGCCTTGAGAGGGAACTCGGTGAGGACCACAATCCTATGGCATTGAAAGTACGGCAATAGGCTCGTTTTGGCTGACACGAGCGCTAAGGCCAACTTCTCCATAGGCAGATACCTCGTTTGAGAATCCGTCATCGATTTGCTGGAAAAGAAGATGGGCAAGTGATCCGTTCCTTCCTTCCGAACAAGAACAGAGCTGGTAGCGTGATCCGAGACCGCCAAATACAAGTAAAGATCCTCTTCGGGCAAGGGTGTGACGAGGAGTGGAGCTTGCGCCAGGTATGTTTTCAATGATTGCAAAGCCACATCACATTCCTCAGTCCACACAAACCTGCGCCGACTGGTCTTTATTGCTTGGAAAAAGGGTCTGCAAAGATCTCCGGATCGCCGAATAAAGCGACTCAGTGCCGCTACCATTCCGGTTAGCCGTTGCACTTCCTTTATGGTTGTTGGAGCTCGGAGATTCCGAACGGCGGTCAGTTGAGTCGGATCGGCTTCAATTCCTCGTTGACTGACCATATATCCGAGGAACTTACCCGATCCAACTCCAAACGCACACTTCTCATCATTCAGACGAAGCTTATATTCCTTGAGTATGGCGAAGATCTCGCCAAGATCCCGAAGGTGATCGCTACCGAATTTACTTTTACATACCAAATCGTCGATGTAGGCTTCCAACGTCTTACCGAGCTTTAGGAGAAACATTTTGGTTATTGCTCGTTGAAACGTTGCTCCGGCGTTCTTTAGTCCGAAGGGAACGACATTGTAGCAGTAAATCCCCCGAGGAGAGATGAACGCCGTTTTCTCTTGATCTTCAACTGCTAAAGCAATTTGATGATACCCTCGGTAAGCATCCATGAAGCTTAGTCGCTCGTGCCCTGCCGTTGCATCCACCATCTGCTCAATCCGAGGAAGGGGAAAACGATCCATTGGACAAGCATCGTTAAGATTGGTGTAATCAACGCAGACTCGGAGCTTGCCATTCTTCTTCGGTACAACGACCGGGTTTGCTAGCCAGGTTGGATATAGGATCTCTCTTATAGCCCCAACGTTTAACAACTGGTCTATTCGGACATCACTGCATCCACATGTAGAGGTGCCGAACGACGAACCTTTTGTACAACAGGGCGTCTGTTCGGATCAACATTCAGGTGATGAGCAGCAAAGGCTGGATTCACGCCTGGCATCTCGTTGGGAGTCCAAGCAAATACTTCGATGTTCTCTTTAAGGAAATTGAACATCTCCATACGCTCGGATTCGACCATCGAGCTGCCGAGGAGAAAGTACCGGCTTCCATCCAAAGTTATTGGCATTCGAATCAGTCTCGGCCGAACGTTGCTCGGCGGGTAGACCCACATCTTCAAGGACGGGTACATCCGCTGTGTCGATGCACTGTACTTCTTGCAAGCACTGTTTGTTCGTCACGGTGCTAATGTAGCACTTCTTGGATTGGACTTGATCTCCCCGGGCTCTCTTGCCTTCCATTCCATCCTGTGAACTTCAGAACTTGATGAAGGGTTGAAGCGACTGCCTTCATCCCATGTAGCCAGGTTCGACCGAGGATGATGTTGTAAGGGCTAGGTGAATTAACCACTACAAAATCAACATCAATCACTCGGGAGCCGGCTCGCACGGGTAGGGTTGTCAGCCCAAGGGGCCATACGGGAGCTCCGGTGAAGCTGACGAGCGGGGTTGTTGCCGTCCCCGATCAAGAGATAGCCCAAGGCTTTTGAATGTAGAGTAGAACATAACCTCTGCCGAACTTCCTTGGTCAATCAATACCCGTTGAACTGTAGACTTGTCAACGATTATGGTCACGACAAGGGCATCGGCATGTGGTGTCTGTAATCCTCGCAAATCTTCGGCCGTGAAGGTGATTGTTCCATCCAGGCTCGGATCCGTCCATTTTCTCTTGGATGAGGCGCCCACGTTGCATACTGATAAAGCAACCTCGGCTTTGTCGATTTCCAAGCGCAGTTCTGCAGCCTTTCCTTCGGTGACGAGTCCTTGTATTACCCCAACGATATTGCCCGCTGGAAGAGGAGGAGGAGGAGGGAGTGGATTGCGCCGAAGGTCGATCCATTGGTTGAGATGCCCAGCTGCTGCAAGCTCTTCCAGGTATCTTTTGTACGGTTGGCATTGGGTGGTGTAATACCCTCGCTCTTTGTGAAATGAACACAATCCAGCCCCGGTGTCCGCCGTTCCGAGGAATCCTGTAGGCCAGACGAAGAATGGCATCTTGCCGATGGTATGCAATAACTTGTAAATTGGTTCCGTGAAAGCTGTTCGCTCGGCCACATACTCATCCGGCCTGGGTTCCCTCTTCTCCTGTTGCCACGGCTGTTGGTACGGGGTTTGGGGCGGTTTAGACTTGTTGCTCGGTTTTCCTGACCCGGTTCCTCCGCTGCCTTGTCCGTTTTGCCCGTGCCGAACGTTGGCCACCTGTTTTTTCGCTGAAGCCTGGGTCTTTGCCTCGGCTGTCTTCGGAGCGTTACGCTCGGCCACTGCTTCTTCGTGTACGCAATCCTTTTCGATAATAACCATCAGGTCCCCCATTGTCTTTGGCGGGTTTCTAGATAAATCTCTGAACATTGCCGAAGTTGGATCCAACCCATTCATGAATGACTCGGTAGCCACGCCTTGGTCACAGTCGGGGATGAGGTTGTACACTTCCCAGTAACGTTCGGTGTATGCCCGAAGCGTTTCCTCGGCTGCTCTTCTCATGTTTACCAACATCGAAAGCGTCTTGGGTTGAATGTTGCTTGTTACGAACCTCTTTGTGAACTCCAATTCCAGTTCGTTGAAGCTTTTGATGGATTTTGGTTTGAGCTGGTTATACCACAACATTATTGGTTCACTAAGTGTAAGGGGGAAGATCTTACACATGACTGCGTCAGAGAAGTTGTGGAGGCTCATAGTCTGCCGAAACCGACAAACGAACGCCACAACATCTTCTTTGGCTTCATAACGTTTGAGCTTCGGCATGATAAAGCACCCCGGCGGTCGTTCTTGCTGAATGGCGTCAACGAACGGGGATGCTTTAGCTTTTCCGAGCTTTGAGTTGTCCATTGTCACCGGAGCCTGTAGGATTATTGACTGCGGAGCGGGCACTTCAGGATTTTCCCTTGGCTCTCGGTGACGGCGTCTTGGCTGGTCGTTCGCCTCATTGTGGTGAGGTCTGCCCCCTTCTGACCGCTCCGGCCGTTCTCCTCTTGAATCACCCCGCCGAGCTAACCGCGGATCCAATTCTCCAACCGATTGATACACAATAGCTGCCCCAGTAAATTGATCATATAAAATAATTGTATTTCCATTATCCGAGCGTTCTCCCCTGCTCATCGTCCGGCGAATGCCACGCGCTCCCGCTGAATATTGTTTGTTGTGTTGAAGCTCGGTCGTGGATCTAGACCGTTCGGTTCGCTCGGTGTGACCAGCTGGTTGACGCTCTGGGAGGACGTTTAAATCCATTGGCCTCTTGCCGTCTGCGCGCTCGTGATACCGTCTGGAGACGCGCTGTGTTTTTCCTGAGACGTTTGTTCGGTGAGAATGTGCCGTAGAATTTGTTGCCGAGGAACGTGAACTCTCGGTCCGAATGATGCTCGCCACGCGGTGCCGAGATGAGTTCGGCTGAATTCGTGGTGGGTGTTCCAACCTATCAAAGACGGTCCTTCGTTCGGATACGGCTAGCTCGGAAGTTACTGCCTTTCTTGATTTTCGGCTCCGCTTGTGCACTTTCTTTGGCCGACTTGGTTCGGCAACATGGCCAGGTGTTGGTGTGACGATTGTGTCTCCATCCCGCTCTTCTAGACGTTGCTGTAGGAGTGCTATGACTGCTGCTTGGCGTTTTTGTTCCGCCAGAGCGATGTCAAGCTCGGTTTGTGGGAATGAGAGTTGACGAGCAACTGGCACCACGGTCCTAGCAGTTTGGCCTGGATCGTTATTTATTGAGCCGAACCCAGTCAAACCGAGGGTGAAATTTTCCGGACCGGGTGGTGGTAGGCGTTGGGTCATCTTTGGATGGAGAAGAGACTGGAGTTAAGAACAGGCCCACACTTCGCTAGGAAGAACAAAAAATGTGTTTCCTTCCCCTGAGAGCATATCTGTGGGGGCTGTTTTAACCTCGAACCTCTTGAACCCTTCTTGCTTGCTGAATCGTGGAGCGATGACCTGTAACGCCTTGTACCTGCAAACCGGAGGGGGGGTGTTCCTCCGGGAAGAAGCTCCGACGATCAAGTTAGTATATGGAGGAAGAAGTTTGGTAAAAAATATATGTAGAGAGAGAGTAGTTTTTCGTGTGTGATTACTCAGAGCAGATCCCCGTCTTAGGTGAAGTACTCTTCTATTTATAGGCGTGGGATGGAAGCGGTGAGTTAGCCGAGCGTAGGCTACACGCGCACTTCTACGCTCGGCTGACGTCACATGTCAGGGACATTAATGAGGGCCGCCTTCAGAAGATCTTGCCGTGTCACAGTGACTAATGTCAGGCCTGTCGCTATTGGCCAGAGATGTCACTTCGTATATCAGAGAAGACATCTTGCGTATCATTGAAGACTTCTAGAATCGGCCATAAGTGGAAATGATCTAGAATGTTCCCACAGAGGCGGTTATCCGAACAATACACGTCCAACCGAACCGAATCGTCTGTCCGAGCAACAGTAGTTGTGAAGAGGAAGATGATCCGAATAAACGGGTCACAATTCTTCCAATAGGGCTTGTATTCTTCGGACAAACAACCCAGAAACACACGTTTGTTCGGACAATAATACTTTTTGAACGTAGACGAACTGAGACAGCTGAACGATGGCCCAGATAGGTTGATCCTTTTGAACCCTTTGGACTTCGGATATTTCGGCCCACTACACAAAGTTACAAGAAGCAATGGAGCAGGAACCCTCGCGCGACGGTTCCAAAGTCTCGCGCGACACTTTGTGTCAGTGTGATGATGAACCTCGTGGGGAAGGGTATCCTGATTTTTATGTCTTTTTTCATATAGATCACTCTGCAAGTATGATAAAAACCAATTTACTGCTTTTTCTTAGCTTAAATTGCAAATTCAAAATGTCAAAATGCATTTCTGTTCTGTTGGAACATCCCTGGGATCATTCTCGACTGTCCCGTAACCCGTGATGAGCAAAACCAAACACCGGAAGGTTGACTGAACCCTCGCGCGATGGTTCTAAACCTTCGCGCAAACTAAACCCTCGCGCAATAGTTTGAAACCATTGCGCGACGATTTGTCCCCGATCATAGGAGCTAGCCATGCATGGTTAACTAGATTTTAGGCTTCTGTTTTGTCCCTCACTGCTTAAGGGGTGTTTTAGTAATTTTGTGGCTCTATAGCCTTTTAGAATTGTTTTAAATTGTATATTTAAACCGCTATAAAGCCGCTTGGTTTGTCTGGGTGTGCACTGGTCCTCCAGAGCCCTGAAGGTTTGAGAATAAGAGCTGGGGGTGTTGGGCTCAGCCACCCACAACAGTCTGTTCTCATCCTATACTAACCGCTCATCCATGCTATCTATCACATCTTGCAAATTTGTTACCAATTTTAATCCCGATTAACTGTTCCCCACCCTAACTAGCTAAAATTGGTTAAAAGAAGAAGAATCACAATGTTTTCAAAATGCCTAAGTAGAGACCGATCTTCGATTGGGCGAGAGGAGTGCCTTAAAACCCTTCCTCTCGTAACCTGGCTCCGAACCCAGATATGGTTATGACGGATGGTTCCTTCACATTTTCAAAGCAAACAGGGCAGGTGCTTCAAATACGGTTCCTTGGGTGTCGGACCTTCAAACCAGTGGCGACTACTGTATTTTCGCGAGCGCCTGCTTCTCCGCTCGCGCTCCCTCGATTACGGGCCCGTGCGCTTTGGAATCCGGAAATTTCAGGGCATGCTGCCCACAGTGGCGACTCTGCTGGGGATAATCGAACCAATATTAATCCATACTTATAGTTTAATACGTTTGTGAACAATCCCTAAAAAGTCTGTCAAAACGGTGAGTTTCGCGCTGCCGAAGGTTGGAATGGTGATTTAACAGGACCTCGTGTCCGGCCAATCTAATCTGAGACTTTTTCGATTGTTCACTTGCGTAGTTTCCTTTAAAGATGGACTAAATAAAGTGAGCCAAATTTGAAAAGGCATTTTGCAAAATTGTGATTCTTCTTCTTTTTGATCAATTTCTAGCATTTCATTTGCATCGATGTGGGATAAGTCTCGTTGGATCGTTTTGGCAATCCGGCACGGTTTACCGGAGCCCGGGGACCCCGAATGACCAACAACCTTCGACGATGATGGGTCATGCTACCGTTTGACTGTTGCTCTGCGAATCGCGGGCAATGGGAGGTATATCTGTGGCCCTAGTCCGAGGAACCCGTTACGAACCAAAACCGGCCTTTGCATATACAAAGTATTAGAACTTTCCAAACTAAGACAGGAACCTGCAGGGTAGGATCTAAATGCATCTAACCCCATATACTGTCTACGTGTTATTGCTTTCCCTATCGCATGCACTGTACATACATGTCATTTTGCATAGGAGCATGCTTAGGGCAGTTCTTTCTTTCAAGTTTGTCTTACGCTGTCTGAGACGTTGTTGGACCCGATGAGGAGTCGTTCATTCTGTTGAATGTTCGTTATCAATCGCAAAGTCCTTAGTTCAATGAGACTTTGAGAAATCAAAATTTGTTAAATTCTCTGCTCATGCCTGATTGAGGATTCAACTGACAATAAGGAATAACAAAGTATTGATGCTGTGGCACTGGCGCCACCTGGGTTGAAGTGCGTTGTCACTATACACCACGTTGTTCAAGATTAAGGTGCCATGTCATCAATGTCGAGTTGTTTCTAATTCAAAGTTAAATCTTCAAAAGGGACTAGACGAAGATTTAGTCTATTTTGACATCTCTTAGGATCTGTCGATCTACACGGGGACATATTGCCGAAAAGAATTCTGAGGATTCCGGCAACGTCTGAAACTTGTGAGGCAAACTTGTCTTTGGAACTCTACATACATACATGTCATTTTGCATAGGAGCATGTTTAGGGCGGCTTCTAGGTTGTCTCTCTTCGAGTTTGTCTTATGCTAATTTGGACGCTGCTAGACCCGATGAAGAGTCGTGCATCTCGATGGTGCATGTTGTTAATTTTTCAAGTCCCTAGATCAGCGAGACTTTGGGAAATCAAACCTTATTAAATCCTTGGCTCATGCCCGGTTGAAGATTCAACCAAAGATAAGGAACCACAAAGTGTTGATGTCGTGATATTGATGTCATTTTGGTTATCGTGCGCAGCACGTACACCGCTCCGGCTAACGCGCTTTGTCGCTGAAGCCACCTCGGTAAAGGTGTCACGCCATCAATACCAAGTTGTTCCAAGTTCAAAGTCGAATCTTCAAAAGGGACTAACCAAAGATTTAGTCTGTTTTGGCATCTCTTAGGCTCAGTTTGATCTATTCAAAGGATACACCCTCGAAAAGAAATCTGAGGATTTTGGCAGCATCTGAACATCATGAGACAGACTCGTCTCTAGTTCTAGAGTCTAGGGTTGACACCGATAGCGATGTGTGCATTGCATTCTAATTGCTGTAGGAACACCACTGAGCTTTCACTTATTTTACTGTCTAGTTCATAGCCATTGCGCCGAGCAAGAGAGTACCGAAAGGAAGAGCCAAACCTACTTGGGAACGTCTCCAAAACCCGGTTCAAAGGCTTGTCAGGCTACAATCCCATTCAGTCACAACGGAAGACTCTCCACGTTCTTTGTTGGCTGCTCTACAGTCAGGGTCACCACCGGTTATACAGGAAGGGCAACCAGCATCTCCATCTTCTGCATTATGTGCTACGAAGGGAGATTTGACACCAGAGGTTCAACCACTTTCTCTAGAAGACATGCTCATGAACCTCCGTATCAATCATCGCTGATGCAAAGAAAAGGCCGCCTGCATCGATGCTAACATCACCCTGTCTCAATGACCTTATCAACACTGCCTTCCACCTCCACTCAAAGAGGAAGGCGAGGGCGATGAGGACGACCAGCAGACTGTCATGGTCCCAGATCCGAATCACGAGGGGCGCCTCATTGTTCAAATTTCTAACCCTAGGGAGGTTCACGCACCTGTTGCAAAGCCAGATTCGACAGGTGGTAGGCCTATTTTGAATCCTGATATGGTAGCTCTTATGGCTAAGATGGCTAAGCTAGAAGAGGTTGTCTCAAAATCCGGGAAGATCAGTGCAGGAGGGATTGATTTGGATCGTCTCTGCCTGTATCCTAATGCTAAACTGCCAGACAAATTCAAAATGCCTGACTTGGTCAAGTTCGACGGTAGCGGTGATCCCAAGACTCATCTCTATGGCTATCATGTTGCCATGAAGCTACTCAAAGTAGAAAGTGAGGCCATGTCTCAGCTTTTCCCTCAAACTCTCTCAGGGCCTGCCTTCCATTGGTTTCTATCACTCGACATCTCCAAGAGAAAGACTTGGGAAGATATAGGGGCTGCCTTCATTGCTCAATACAACTACAACTCTCAGCTCAAGATGACTACTCGGGAGTTAGAATCCACGAAGATGGAAGCTAAGGAGTCTTTTGCGGACTTTGTCAAGCGGTGGAAAGCTAAAGCCGCTTTAATGATTGAGCGCCCCAGCGAGAGAGACCAACTCCGCATCATTTCCCACAATCTCCAGCCAGACTATGTTAGGCACCTGGTGCTTGCTCAAGCGTCTGCCAACTTCGAGACTTTCTTTGAATCTGGCCTGGCCATCGAGGATGCGCTGCAAAGTGGGATTTTGCCAAGAGGGGAATCCTCTTTTTCCAATCCCCAGAAATCAAAGTCGAGGGTTTACTCTGGAAGCAGTAGTGCACTGTTTGGCACTAGCAACTACGGCAGTACGGCTACAAGTGGGGATAACGCTGCTGCTTCCCCTAATCATACAGCCGACATTAATCAGGTTCAAAACGCCCAAAGCTACCTGGCCCGAACCCAACCTCGGAGTTTCTCTGCATTTGAGGCATCTCTGTCCGCAGTGATGGAGAAACTTGTCAAGTCTGGGCATCTCAAACCTTTGACCCCAACTTCTCCACCCAAAGTCTTACCTGCTGGTTATAATCCTAACCTCTTCTGTGCCTTCCACCAAATGCCTGGCCACCACACTGACAAGTGATATCGTCTTCGACATGAAATTCAAGATCTTATTGATGATGGCACGGTCCAAGTTCCGCCAAAGCCCAACATCGTTTCCAACTCTTTGCCTCAACACGGTTCTGACCCTCTGGTTGGTCAGGTATCTATCACCTCCACTCAAATCACTCGAATCAACCCAAGCTCTACCATATTGAACCCTAGCCACTACATCGTCCCAGCACATCAACCCAAACCCATCGTATCCGAGAGGGTCTGAGCGGGAGGTTAACATGATGGCTAGGTTGGGCAATTAAGGTTTTCACCGCCGATATCCGGTTTGACAGCGATGAGGGCTTACAAATAAGAAGACCGACTGGCTGAGGTCCATCGATCAAAGGAGCATCGAGTAGGTTTGGTTGAAGAAGGCCGAGAAGCCGAAGTTGCTTGGGCCCGTCGACTGCTGGATCCTACCTCTTTTTGTGGAAGCTATGGGTAGCTTCTTAACAGTTACATTTTCAAAACCGCATCTAGTTTGCATTGGCGTCTTGTCTGAGTTTGACAAAGAGTCTTTTGCGTTTGTCTAAAGTCTAGCTCTGAGTCGGAGTTCGTGCTTCTTGGCCCTCCACGTCGTAGCTTTTGTTTCAAGTCTTGAGTCTGCTGTACTTGACAAACCCCGAGGGTTTTTATGATATGCTTTATCTTGCTTCTAAGTACTTTGCTGGCTTTTATATAAACTGTGTCGACCCTGACGACGAAGGGATAGATTTCGATGGGATCATCCCCAAGGAAATGTGTTCCCTCGCCGAAAGGAAAGACAAAAGGCATGCTCAGCCTATTAAAAGAAGAAGTAATTTTCAATAAACTTGAAAGACAAGTATAACCTCCCGAAAGGTTCAAAGTTGGTCCAAACACTGCCCCAAAGGAGCATTGCACCCGGTCAGACAGGCTCGAAGAATTCATCGACGTCTTGGCGTGATTTCATCAAGTCACGCCTTGCGTTGATCCTGAGATAAAGAAGCATCAAACCCCCTGCTACCGGGTACCAATCCAAAAAACAGAAGCTCAAGAGGGCTCCGGGCCTCATACCATGTTCAAAAGCAACAACAGTGGCGTTCCGCCGAGTACCAATGAGATAGTGTACAAAATGGCCCGAAGCAAGGCATTTCCAACCGAAGCACTCCTGACCCTGCATCATCAAAGCCATAGTATCTGGGGCTGCGGCCAAAGATCATCGACCTTGACGACAACAAATTCAATATCTTGGTCAACCTGGATCAATTCAAAAGCAACTTTTCCCTGAGAGAAGCTCGTTGGGCTAAAAACCCCAAGGGTGGGTAGTTCCAAGCAAAAGTAAGAGCAGCCTGCTAGACCGAAAACCTATGAAGGGGGTCTAGGCAAAAGTAAATAGGCAATATTTGAAAGCTCGCTAGACCGAAGACCCGAATGGGCGGTACTAGGCAAAAGTTAGAGCGCAAAAGGAGAGGTAAACACACGAGTGAACCTTAGCCTGAACTACGTTTTGACTTGATTCCCTAGCTTGGGATACGTAGGCAGTCTTTCTTTGAGACTCGGTCATAAATCTATCAATTGGATCCATGGTTGACGTTTTGGTACAAATCAAAGGTCGAAGAGGATCAAAGATCAAGCTGCATTGGAAGAACCAGAAGGGGGAAAACCTTTGTCTTTCAATTTTATTACAAACTGCTATTTCTATTACGGGCTGAGCATAAGTCTTAAAAATATTTGAAGCATCAAAAACAGAACGAAATGCTAAAAGCCTAATGGCTCACAGTTTATTCTAAGTTCAGCGAGTTGGTTTCAGTCCTGTGCGTGCTTTTTCAACTCCAGCGGTAGCCTGCTACTGCCCTCGAATGTTGTTCTAGGGGCTTTTGCCAAGTCTTGTCATACCATGCAAGTCATATGGAGTTAATGTGACTGCACAGGGGTGTCGGTTTCAGTCCGGGCCTATATGAGTCATCATTTGTGTCTTATATCCATCTTTACGGCATTTTTCTAGTTTTTCAATCAATTGTCATATCGAGATGTTTTTCTCAATTCTGTTTGTACAGGTCTTTGTACCTTTTGCACTTTCGTAAGTGTCAGTTTCACCTGTTTAAGGAATGTTGTGAATTTTGGCCACTTAATGCCCAAAATTTCATTGTGTTCTGTGTGTCTAAGGGTTCGCATTGTACCCTGGGACTCTTTCTCCCTTTTCGTTTGAGCTAGGCGAGTCTGTACATGTGCGCATGTCTGTGTCAATTCAGGTCACCTGTCAATGCAAATTAGGTATTAGCGGCTAGAAAATGCAACTTTTACATTGCTACCCCTAGCTCCTGTAATCCACAAGCTATGGAATCTCGTGAACAGTAAGGGCTCGTCAGCCCAAGGCCAAGCAAAGCATCTCTGGGGCTCATCTGCCCAAGCATCAAAGAATGGGCACACGGGCCAAATGCTGTTACTACGTCAACTGGGGCATGTCAGCCCGTTCAATGTCTCTCTATCTGGGTGCGCATCTCAGAAGTAACAGACAGTACAATAATGAGGCTCAGTGGTAGTCCTTAGGCGTCGTTGTCCTCCTAGGAGCCGCCCTTAGCTTGATCTGCATTTTCAATTTCGTATACATCATTGCATATTGTGTATATTAAATGTTGAAGCAGGAAGATGGCCAGCATGGTTGCCGTCATATGATTTGTTTGCCGAAGGATGCGATGTAATCTCCTGCGGTCTTGTTATCGTTGGTTAGAGGATGCGATGGAAATCTCCCTAACTCTCGATTTGGTTTGTCGAAGGATGCGATGCAATCTCCTGCGGTTTTGTTATCGTTGGTTAGAGGATGCGATGGAAATCTCCCTAACTCTCGATTTGGTTTGCCGAAGGATGCGATGCAATCTCCTGCGGTCTTGTTCTCGTTGGTTAGAGGATGCGATGGAAATCTCCCTAACTCTTGATTTTGTTTGCCAAAGGATGCGATGCAATCTCCTGCGGTTTTGTTCTCGTTGGTTAGTGGATGCGATGAAAATCTCCCTAACTCTCGATTTGGTTTGCCGTTGGATGCGATGCAATCTCCTGCGGTTTTGTTATCATTGGTCAGCGGATGCGATGGAAATCTCTCCTGTCCAATTCTCGGTTCGTAAACCAAAGGATGCTATCCTGCGGAGCCGTTTCAACGACAGCCGGTCCTGTCAAAGTTCCCCAGCGGTTTGATCAATCAGCACATTGATCTTCCCGTCCGCCTTCATGGCAGCCAGTCCTGTCAAATCCATTAATGGCGATCATTGTATCGTCCACATTCAGCCACAACGACGATCAGATTATCGTCCAATGGTCTGTTCATCCGCAACTGATTGTTCCCCAAGAAAGTCCGTCTTGGCCTATCCCGAACGACAATCACCCTCAGTCTAGCCGCAAGTGCATCTTCCAACAGGCTTATTGCTCTGTCTCGGATGGTCTTTGATAAGGAGATTGGCTCTGATTCCCAACAGATGGAATTCAACCTGCCTGACACGACCTACCCGTGTTTGTTGGAATACTTTGTGCTGAGGATAGCTTGATCCCCAGCAACGACGGCCTGTCCCGTCCACATCTGCAGCGACAGCCTGTTCTGTCCAAATTTGATCAACCAGCGGCGATACCCTCGTCCACTTCTACTTCCATCCCTAGCGACGGTCCACCCGTCCATTCAATCGATCAGGTTTTGTAAGTATGCTTGTCTACTTTACCATGTTCCGCTCTGGATTGCCTTGAGGGGTGTCTAGAATTCTTTGACGTTACTTGTACCAAGTCAATGGTGCTCCAAGTGCCGTCAAAGAGGGGCTACTGTAGACACCCCAATTTGGCTTTCAGATTAGCTTATTTACGGTTTTTGATTCCCCGATGATGAAACGGATCAAGAACACTTCGGGAATGTCGAGTGTTTGAGCTTCGAGTGTTTGAAGAACCCTTGAACCTAACCTAGCCAAAAACCACATCAAAAAGCCAAAACCAATTGTCGCGCGAGGTTTAGAACCATCGCGCGAGGGTCAAGTTGCCAGGTGTGGTCAACAGTCAAACCGTTGACTGTTGACCATCGCGTGCCAGGGAGAACCTCGCGCAACAATTCCAAACCATCGCCGACGGTTCTCTCCTCGCCCTTTTCACCCTTTTCAGCTAGGCACTTAATCACCAGTAATCTTCACCGCACTCGTGGACCTGGCCGGGCTTTCCTGCAAGCTTTTCATAAAAGGCAATTTGGCCACCAAGCCAAATTGGTTGCTTCTTTCTCCTCCATACACCATTTCCACCACTCCTCCTATATATACCCCCCATGGTGCTTCTATTTAAAGGGTTCAAAAAAAAGAAAGAAGGTTACAAGAATTCCACTTTCAAAGGGGCATTACTTTGTACTCTTTTAAGCTAATAAAAGAGATACAAAGTCAATCCAAGAACATAGCTTGTTCTTTCTCCTTCATTACTCAAAACAACATAAACACCTCAAGCAACCTCAATTCAACTCAAAGCTCAAACGCATTTCAAACCCCAAGAACCAAAGGTATAGTTTATCTTTGTTCTGCTCTCTGTTCTGATCCCTGAGGGGGCTGGCAGGGCCAAGGCTGGTAATCAATACCAGTCCTGGCCCTAAAACCAGCAAAGTTACAAGAAGCAATGGAGCAGGAACCCTCGCGCGATGGTTCCAAAGTCTCGTGCGACACTTTGTGTCAGTGTGATGATGAACCTCGTGGGGAAGGGTATCCTGATTTTTATGTCTTTTTTCATATAGATCACTCTGCAAGTATGATAAAAACCAATTTACTGCTTTTTCTTAGCTTAAATTGCAAATTCAAAATGTCAAAATGCATTTCTGTTCTGTTGGAACATCCCTGGGATCATTCTGGACCTGTCCCAGAACCCAGGATGAGCAAAACCAAACACTGGAAGGTTGACCCGAACCCTCGCGCGATGGTTCTAAACCCTCGCGCAACAGTTCTAAACCCTCGCGCAATAGTTTGAAACCATCGCGCGACGATTTGTCCCCGATCAGATCAGTAGCTAGCCATGCATGGTTAACTAGGTTTTAGGCTTCTGTTTTGTCCCCTCACTGTTTAAGGGGTGTTTTAGTAATTTTGTGGCTCTATAGCCTTTTAGAATTGTTTTAAACTGTATATTTAAACTGCTATAAACTGCTTGGTTTGTCCTAGGTGTGCACTGGTCCTTCCAGAGCCCAGAAGGTTTGAGAATAAGAGGCGTGGGTTGTGGGCTCACCAGAAACCCAGCGTGCTCTCATCCTATACTAACCGCTCATCCATGCTATCTATCACATCTTGCAAACTTGTTCCAGTTTTAATCCCCGATTAACCTGTTTCCCCCGCCCTAACTAGCTAAAATTGGTTAAAAAGAAGAAGAATCACAATGTTTTCAAAATGCCTAAGTAGAGACCGATCTTGGATTGGGCGAGAGGGTGCCTTAAAACCCTTCCCCTCGTAACCTGGCTCCCGACCAGATATGGTTATGACGGAATGGTTCCTTCACATTTTCAAAGCAAACAGCGCGGTGCTTCGAAATATGGTTTGGTGGAATGTGTACCCAAAGTCCCCACGCCGTGAGCTTAATGCCAAGCAGGCTATGATGCTACATGATGTATACAACGGATTTAAGCTGGATATTCCAACCATGTGGTGGGATAGTATATATGATGCTTGGGCAAATAACCATCCTGCTGCATCCCTCCCTCTTGGCCACTTGCTGAGTGGTTTCATTCATGAAGGACGCAAAATACCGGACCTTAATCGAGACAAGTGGGGAAAAGTCCAGATTTCAGTTATTGGTCCCGGTACAATTGGCAAATCAGAAGGGCAAAGCAAGTTGCACCGGGAGGTGAACAACCCTGCTTTTTTGGAAGGCCTGCGTGACATGATTGTCACTGTGCAAGAGAACCAGATTAGCATGTGGGAGAAGTTGAGAAGGGTGGAGCGTGCAGTGTGTCCTGATTATGATGAAGATGAAGACATTTTTGATGATGACTGATGGTGAGGGCCATCACAGGTTTGTTCAGACAATGGCTGTTTATTTTGTGACTGAACCAAACTTACTCTAAAGTGATTACTGTTGGTGTTTGTTCGGAGGACTAGGTGACTATTTACTTCGTAGTATGTAGTGTTTTTTGCATTATGGAAGGCATTATGAGGGAATGCTGGAAGCCCATAATTACTGTTTGTGGTTGGCCAGGTGATGTTATTTGGCAGGTTTTGTTATGCTTTTGGCATGTTCGTAAACTAACAGGGAAGTAACTTGTGAATTTGGTGGTCCAGTTTTTGTGCATTGATAGGACCTTTGATGTACTTATGTTTATATGGTGGCCATTTAATGGTGGCACATATTGTGGTGGTTTGTTGGTTGTATGTTTATATGATGGCCATTTAATGGTGGCACATATTGTGGTGGTTTGCTGGTTTTATGTTTATATGATGGCCATTTAATGGTGGCACATATTGTGGTGGTTTGCTGGTTTATGTTTTATTTACCAGTGAAGGCAAATTTTGTTAGTGCATGACTGATTGGGTGATTGATTGTGGTTGCGCTTATCCCCCATACTTACTGCACCTTGAGCCAAAATTTAATGTTTTGTGGGAAGCACATATACTGAAGCTCATTCGTGTGAGTATAGTTTACTAGTTTTCGCAATTGAACAGTCTCATCTTCATGCTTTGGACTGAACGGTTTCACCTGACATGAGAATTACGATGGTCCAACTGCAGGCTGTGGACTACTACTATTTCGGTCAGTGTGAGGGATTTTTTGGAGTTCATCCTCCTTACATACCAGTATGGGCCTTACAATTGTGCCAACTTGGGTGTCATTTATAGCTGTAAATTATCATCTATGACCCAAGAAGCCAATAATTGACATACACAATGGGGGCCACCCCACACAGAAGACAATAATTCCTCCTTTCCTTTACTTTGATAGAGTACTGTAAAAAACAGCTTTTCAATTAATTATAGAACAAGAGGCTTTCACAGAAGATCCATTCAAAGTTGAAATGTTCAAAATACGTCGAGACTTTTCAATTAATTACATGTTCTTATTTATTAATGCAGATTACCACTTCAACACAAATACAAGTGGGACAATGAAATTGGGACGGAGGGAGTAGCTCATCCGATGTTGGCAATAATGCCTCTTTCTCTTTCACTTCGATCAGAGTCTAGTCCTATCGTTTATGACCGATCGATTGTTTTATATATAGGCGATAGGGATAAATGACGGATAAGGACAAATTTGTCGGCCCCCACATTTTCCATAATGTAGAGATATTATTGCACCTGAACTTCGCAATTATGCCTCGTCTACTTTCCAACAGTGTAGTCCTCCCCCCTTTTACTTTTTATGCAGGCCCAATAATGCCTCTAAGTGTTGCACCTGACATAGTTTGTATTTTCCTGCAGGCCCAATAATGCCTCTTTGAAATAACATATATAGTGTACTCGTTTCATGGCATTAATAATTTCTGCAGGGCCAATAATGCCTCTTTCACTTTTGGAAGATAGCGCAATCCATACAACTCATGTTAAATTTTTTACTGGCCTCATATACCTTTAAATTCAGTTTATTCCTTACATAAATTTAAATTTTGTCAGTGCCAATGCCCTCTTTTCATTTTGGAAGATAGTGTAGTCCTTTCGTAGAATTAATAATTGTTGCCAACATGCCAAAAAAATAGTAGGAGTTTCCTTTAATAATTTAGTGTAGTCTTATCTTGTCACTCCACGGTTTACAGTAACAAAAGTAGTATAAATACGGGTCACGGTTGTTCCAGATGAAGCAAAGCATACTACCATGCCTAGTTCTTCTTCTTTTGAAATCCCTTTGGGGAAGTTCTTTTGTTGGCTTGTGTTGGTTGTCACAATATTCATCTATTTAAATGAGATTGTTCTTCTCTTCAGGATGGGAGGTATTGGGGAATATAACAATCGAATTAGTGGGCTTAATACAATACAACAATCGAATTAGTGGGTTTATTACAATAATGGAATTAGTAGGCTTGTGAGAAGTGCAAGGATGTGCATGCTGTCAGCTAGTCCAGGTAGACGGTGGAAAGCCTTCTATTTACTTTTCTCGTTGCATGACGAGGAAGCTCCCATACCCTCTCCGGGTTCTAGAGTTATAGTCACGTCGTGCCGTTGTCAGAGGCTGAGGAAGTACCCCAACCTGGTCCTCTCTCATATGTGTCTATGTAATGTCCTAATGTTCTATTTATTTAACTTGTGGTTTTCATGTGGGGAATTTCTGATCCATTGTATTCATTGCAATTCTATCCCTTCCTTTACTTCTCCTTGCCGAGTACCAGTATTCCTAAACTTTGTACTCGTCGGACAACATGCCGTAGTAGTCCAAATTCCTCTTACACTATCTTTTCCAGTTTATTCACAATGGAAACAACAGGTAATGATAGTATAATCAGGAATTTGGATAACCATGTGCTCCAATCTCCAACAAGTACAAAGTACTCAACTATTTTTCAAATGGAACAACGAAATAACCTAACATAACCGGCGCATCCTGCACCAGAAAAACGACTCTACATTAGTACATACGAACTACATACGAACAACCCACCATTGTGTGCCAATCATTCGCCATATCATACAAAGTGGAATGCAAGAAAAATTTAAACTACCGTAAGACATAGTGTTACTTGATTTCACTTCAAATCAGGACCACAAAAACTTAACCTTTAAAAAATATAATGACAATTGCACCAAATAAACACCAGAGCAATCCGTTTATGATGTTTTTCATGAACCGAATGCGCTGTTCGAGCAGATCAACCTTTGTTTTAAGGACAACAACATGGGGTCCGTTATTCGTACTAACTTCAGCGTCTCCATGAAATCCATCATCATATCCGTCGGCAAATCCCAGGCCATGAGTTTGCCCGGATATGGGCGAACACCACTTAAAGTACTTGCACCTTTCCATTCCTGTTTTCAAACATGAATAGTACAAGCTCCCCTTGTGTTTGGAGTTAGATCCTGCAATCCTCAGTGTTGCCCACATTCCACAAAAACAGTTTGGTGTTGTTGGGTCATAAAGAGGACCCTGAGGCTTTTCCCGATCATCACCCCTGTAATTAGCGCTGGAAGAAGACATTTGCCCTCTACAATCGAAAGCCAAATCGATCATACAATATTACATTGAAATATTTTCCCAGAATAGAGATAACTGAGTTAAAGGGATAGAAAAAGCTCCATTTAAACACCACCAAATTAAACACCACCAAATGACGGACAACTAATACAACTTGATGAACTTGATTTATAGAAAACCTACTGTCCATAACATTTGCCCATCACACCACATGAAACTAAAAAAAAAAAAAGGCAGACATACCTACACAACCAAACATATCAACCCAAAAAACATAACGTACATACACCCCCAAACATACTGTGCTACGAACCTAAGTAGTACGTACAGGAACCCACATGAAACAAAAAAAACCTACTGTCCATATCCAACCTCGGAATCTCTTACCCCTCTGCCTCGTGTGCTAGGTCAGAGGTCAGATACACGATCAAAGCAAGGTGTTGGGCCTTAAGTTTTGGCTTTCTCCAAGCCGCACCTGACCCCACTCCAGAAGCATGTTGCAAAAGATCCCTATACTGCCACTGTTGTTTCTTTTTTCCTGGACAAAAGGGACACCTGAGGGAACCATCTCGATTTTTAACGACGTACTTCCCTTGCTTCAATTCCTCATAAGGCTTGTCTTTGTACTCGTGGATCTCCGACTCACTAACATCAGAGGACGAGTCTGATATGTTCCCTGTTTTGTTTTCCATGGTTGGACGGCAGAGAAAGGAAGGAGTAGAGGGAGAGGAGCAGAGGAAGAGGAGTAAATGGAAAGAGGAGTAAATGGACAGAGGGGGGAGGAGTATTATTTATATACAACATCCACCGGCCTAGATGGAAGATGGGACGTTGGCCTCGGTTTGGGAAGTGGAAAAGGCATTTTGTTGTATCTCTTTCCACCAGTCGTGACTACTCATTCCCTTCCATAAGTCGTGCCCATCTATATTCATTCCCCTCCTTAAGTCGTGTCCATCTATATTCGTCCCCCTAGAAAAAGTCGTGTCCATCTATATTCGTTCCCCTCCTTAAGACATTTGCCCTCTACAATCGAATACACTATCGATCATTCGATCATACAATTTCACATTCAAAATAGCCATAATGGAGATAGAGAGAGAGAGAAGAGAGAGCGAGAGGGTTGATGTGGGTTTAAATAGCCATATACCTGGTAATCACGTATATGCGGTGGTAGAAGCCTGCCTTGGTTGCGTAATCGTCGAACTTCAAATCGGACAGAGGGTTGAAGTGGAACTGACTACTTGAGAGAGAGAGAGAGAGAGAGAGACAGAGAGTTCAGAGTTATCCTTATCCGGCTTTAGGTGAGAGGAGGGATTGATATTTTCACGTTGGGAAATGGTTTGAAAATTTTCACACATGGGCGGGAAATGGTTTGAAAATTTTGAGTATTGAAAGTGTTTGATTTGTGGAGGGAGTTTTCGCTGGGACTAATACCAAATTTGCAGTGGACCTTTAGGTGGGCCAAAAGCGTAGTGGGGAAAATACAGTATAAATTTATAAAGTAACGAAAAAACTTAAAAAATTGAAAGTGCCCTCTATTGTTTGATAATTTTAAAAATTGGTGGGAGAACTAATGGGTGACAAAAAAAAATTGTAATGTTCAAAAATATTGGGCACCCTTTATGAATAGAAGTATGGATTAAAAAAATCAGCTAAATTTAATAGTTGACCAAGGTCGGAAGGGAGTGTTGGAATTATATTAGGTTTACAAAAATTCCAATTGGTTCATTACGCGTATGAAAATTTAAGTGAAATTTAATAAAATAACTTAAGTTGAATATATATTTATTTCCATAGTGCATTTTCCAACCCCAGCTACGTATATATTTATTTCCAAAATTTAAGTGTTTAGTTTACTCTCCGTAGTTAGTGTTTGTCTTCATTGGTGTCCATGAATGCCATTGTAAAGCATTCCGGAAAAATTGAAAGACATAGATGTACCAATAGTAGGATGTGTACAATGTTACTAATCACCAAATCTATCAAGTATAACAGAAACGTGGGGGGGGGGGGGGGGGGGTGATACTACAACCCCACTATCGGAAGGTCAATCAATTGTATTTCAAATGAAGTACCAACAATGACAACCCAATACAACCATCCCAAAATTAGCCCACCTACTTTATCGCAAACCTAGTCTCACCAATGACAGGTCCAGTCCAATATACAAGCAAAAGTCACATATACCCAATATCTACAGTCAGTACCCTTCAAAAGAGTAGGAGTATGCCGGTTCCTGGATACCCCGACTTTGACAAAGCCCCCCGGAGACGTTGCTTTTCACCACCTCGTATTAAACTACTTGGAAGCCCTTTTGGCAGAACAAGTGATCGAACTAAACAAAAACAAACCCATACCCTACAGATTGTTAGTGTCTAAACGAACCAAGTGACCACCTGCGTACACAAAGCCGGTTTGACCTTTTTTTGCCTTCCATTCGTCAAATTTTCTCACAACCGTATCGCGTTCCCGATTATTCGGGTCAACAAGTAAATCCATTAACAACCTTGGCCTCTCAGTATCATCCATCTACAAAATCGAAAAGATGAACCTTAGCAAACAAACACTCTAGCAACCAGTTCATTACACAATAACAAAGGTACTTTTACTTTACAACCACTAACCCTGTGTACACCAGATGGGTAATTGAACCCTTGCATGAATTTTATAACGAACAATCCACAATCATACCTAAATTTGCATGCAAAGGATTCTATGTCTCAGTAAACCAAGTGAAACACAAGTAACAAGTAATAGAAGTAACACAAGTAACACAACAAAGCGTTTAAAGCATTACCCGTCGGTGTCATGCTGCAGGGGTTGTCTTTCAACATTAGCAATGTTAAACTTGCTGACATCAGCCTTATACAGGTCTCCATAATGCAAGCGCAAGGCGCGATGTAATACCTCCATCTAATCGTAAATACAAGTAGTAAGATAGAATACGAAATGACAAAACCGTAAAACATGGTCTCTGCAAGGTGTGACATACCACTTTTTTTGTCAGTCGCTTACGGAACAAATTGGATCGAGTGGCCGGCTTCGAATCAAAAATGTAAGCCATCTGGATGCCCAGGTCCACCTTGATGCAAAACCAATGGTTCCCACGATCATTTGTTGGTATGTATATCTACGACCAAAGGTAAGGCAATCATGATTGAAGACAAATTGAAATCTTACTTTATAATAATCGTTTTGCAAAATAACTAACATAACTTTACCATGGAGCATGAGCTAAGGTCAGCAGTAAAATTCGCATGTCCAAAATAGCTATCACATAACTTCATCAAATCAGAATCATTGAGGTTGGGATTGCTTAATATTTGCCTCTGCAAAATTACAGGAAATATAAACAATGCCAATACTACAGGATAGAAAGGGGAAAAGGGGAAATTAATTATGGGAAAGTAATTATACTAACCGATACCATAACCGGTAAATACCACATAAAGTGGCGCTTGTCTGGATGGTTGGACCTTTCGTCATTTGTCATTTGTACAGCTACCAAATTTATAATCTACAATCATACATAGGTAACCACATTGAACTAAAATGCAAATGAATCATAATACAATAAATACTTGCAGCACGTGGAAAAATCATCACACAAACCGTGTCCAATATCCATGCTTTCGGTTTCAAGCTGCACAAATCATACCGAGTTGCAAAGAATCTTTCAATTCCAAACATTTTCAAGTGCACGTATGCATCCCTACAAGTATGATTGTGGTCATGAAAAACAAATGTCATAGTTGACAAGGGAAAACAAAGGAATATACGGCAAATTTCGAAAATGTACCCAGTAAATGGATCAGAAGGATCAAAAATGAACACCGTCAACAACTTTTCGTGGTCATTCAAGGGTTCCGGGGTTAGGTATGTTGGAGACTCCGCCGTATCTCGAATATATGGCTATGCAAGACAACAAAATAAACAAATACAAAGCAAGAATGGGTTAGACTTCATAGTACATTGGACAAGGAGAATTGGGAATGAGTTAAAACCTTGCTTTGTGGATTCAACTCCTGCATAGCACCAGCAAACTTCAAAGACTTGAATTTTTCGTAGACTCCACGAAACTGTTCAATTGGACAGGAAATTAATTATGACAACCATGAATTGGAAATTAATCGTAAATAAAGGACAATAAATGTAAATGATATTAAGATACCCACAGTGGGAATGTTGATATCAATGTTCTCCACAATTTTATGTTGATCCGCAATATTCTTTGACTCAGTTTTTGCTTGATTTTTGTTTTTTGGAGGATTCCTCTTGTTAAGACCGTCCTTCGTAAACGGAGAACGCTAGAACTGGCTTTTCTTCAACTCGGCACGCTCTCGCAACCGCCGGGGTTCATCACAAAACGAGATGACAGGTTTTCCAAAGGACAACTTTTTCTTCCTTCCCCTACTCAAACCAGCCTGCGACTTAAAGACCGATACTGGTGACGGTGAACCTACTACATTATCTATGTCCTGTTGTATCTTCCTCTTTCCAGTGTCAGTACCTCTACTTGAACCACCAACTGACTTCAACCCCGATACCAGTGAGGGTGAAACTACATCCTCATCCTCATCCTCATCCATGTCCATTTCAGTCACCATGTTATATTGATCAAAACAAGATGTCGGCATGTCATAGACAGCCTTTGATTTGTTGAGCACATAATCGGGGGTTTTCAACTCTTTGGGTGTTGAAGTTTCACATGTATGTACTCCCGTAGAGAGGGGAGAGGATGCTACTTGAAGGATGACTGATTGGTTCAGGTCCATTTGTGGTGGTGGTTGTTCTTGCTGTTGCGGCTTAGACAGCATTTCTGAGGCAAGGTGGCTTGGTTGCGTTGGATTTGTTTGAACACCCTTCGCTCTTTTCAGCATAGGAGCATGGGTTTCAAACTCATTCAAACTTGAAGTTCGACATGTATGTAATCCAGTGAGTTGCGTGACGAGGTGAGAGGATGCTCCTTCAAGCCCATGCGTGAGGTCCATTTCTTGAGCAGTTTGTGCTTGCAAATCAGCCAACATTTCAGACCCAAACTGCTTCGCCAGTATCATATTTTGACGAAGCAAGAGACTTGCTACTGTTATTAAAGTACTTGTCATGACACTTACATCTGCAGACGAAATTTGGGACACGCCAGCTTCCTTGGCACTTGTATTTTCATCCACCTTCGTCCCTTCATCCAGTGTAAAATTAACCACCACCCCCTCACTATCATAACCTCCAATGTTGTCAAATTCATGCAAGATGTTCTTAATTTCAATATCACCCCAATTAACCAAAGACGGAAATTTTCTAACGTAAGACGTAACTGTAGGACTTGGAGACACACGATCGAAGTAGAAAACCTACATTATTAGAAAATAAAGTTATCATTTTATAATGCATACAAAATAAATAAGAGTATATAGTCAAGTTCAATAACAACATACCACCAGGAGGAACAGACACCCATTTGGTTGTACAAGATGCTTATCGCGTTGCTCCTGTATACCCTTGCACAAAAAGTCTAGGATCAGGTTCGTCCAATTTTGACTACCCATTGCCACAACATCACTAACACCATTCATAAAGGATCGAGTAACACCTGCCTTTGTGGTTGGGCATAAAAAACAACCCAACATATACAATGCAAATTTCCTCTTGAACACATCACCTACTTCTTCCGTTCCCTCCAGGTACTCTCTCAACTCTTTCAATTGGACTACCCCTTTTGTCATTCCTATGTTTTCACAAAGTTGTGAAAATTCATCCGACACATTCACCTCCAAGTCAATAACCTTGCCTTCTGCATTAATTCCCAAGCACTCGTGCACGTGGCCAACAGTGAGAACGAATGTCCGGCCATGAACATTCAGGGAACGACTTTTAGGATCAAAATTTTTTACCAACCAGTTACATAGCGGATGATTAAGAACCGTACACCTCAATTGTAATAATCCACCCAACCCAATAAGCTCTACAGCAAGGCGTTGATCTTTGCTTAACTTTTGTACTATTCCAACAATAGACTTTAAGGAAATACGGTTCTGTAACTTTCTCTGCAAAAATCAACAACCATCACCAAATAAGTTGGCATTCCAAATTCAAGTCATACCATGTTTACCTACTTATACAGGTCCCTACAATTCTTACTAACTTTTTTGGGTTTTTCAGGAAGTAAACCTTTCTCCTTGGCAAGGTCCTCTTTGGCCAACTTAGCCAAATGTTTGTACTTTCGCCTGTCTTCGTTCGACAATTTTCTCCATTGCTGACCAATGTCCCTCTTTACCTACAATACATACCAAATAATGCAATATGATCGTAAAAACTTATTAACAACATTATATTAAAGATAATGTGAAAATTAAAGATAACCCAACATGTGAAAATTAAATTTGAAACCTCATTTGTTATTCTCGTACCAACGTCTTTTAGATTGGCTATCACTTCATTGCTACTTGCACAAACATAAAGCACTAGTCAAACATTGTGCTACAAAAGCACATGACTAACTAAGCCTTAAATCACCATTACAATAATTAAATTTTCATTAACAACGATTACTTATATAGAATGAAGGCCGATGGCGCCCTTCTACCATTCAAAGCTCCCTCCTCAATAATCTCGTCTCTCATACTGAAAATACATAATTCATTATGGGAGTGTTACAATCAAACATAATATCAACATGAAAAAGTAATAATCAGCAATAAATGTTCAATCATATCGGGAAATGGGGGTAAAATAAAGGAGGTCGAATATACAATCCAATTTCATCCACCAGATCAAACATATGATCATGCAGTCAAGCCATGAACAAATTAAAGGTGATAACTAGTTATATCCTCTGTGTTCTCACTTGTCTACATCTAATCGTTCAAATTTACTCCAACTCACCAGACATCTCTTTCCAAATATAAATAAAATTTTCAGATTAATTACTGATTTATTCTTCTGATGCATACGAATTAACAAATACAACAATGCTGTTTACACGATTCACAACTAACACTCAGATGACTTCTATGAACACAAAATCGACTATATCATTACAGAATCAACAACATTGGGGGACAAAATTAGATGATGCATGGGTTATAAAACAAAACCGACATACCTTGCAGATGGTGATGACACATGTGGCGGCGAACGCGTGACTCGAGTGGATGGAGATGGCATTGGGGAATTTCTTGCCTGATCTTTTGGGTTGTCCATCCTCCACGTCCTTCAGTTTCAGGAGAGACCAACAGTTGCTGAATGGGTTGACAGATGAGAGGAAGGTGAGGGGACGGAGCGAGGGTTAGGTCACACAAACTTCGGCGAAATCACTCGTCTGGATGGATGGTGTTGGCGTCGTGTCGATTGTGACGCCAGAAGGAGGCGACGTCGTCTACTCGTCGATGGAGGTGTCGGATAAGCCGTTGTGGAGGAGAGCCCTAACACACAGTCGCTACTGTGGTGTCGTGACCTTCAAGGGTTTTGGGCAAAAAAAATTTCCCGGACTACTTGGTTGTTATTGCTCCACGTCATCCAAAATTTCGAAATTTTGGGACCATCTTTCTTCCCTACGCCAATTTTCATACATAATAGGGGAAAAATATTGCATGGGTCACATTTCATGTCACCGAACAAATTAAAGTGTTATACTCTATCACCCAATCTCCACGTGAGATTTTTTATTGCAATCGGAACCTTCTACCTTTTACATAATAGGGATTATATTGTTCATACAAAAAATGGAGTAAATCTGTTATCGTTACATTGTTGATCAAAGGAACAATATAATTTTAATAATGACCCAGCGTTCTGATCAAGAGGCTTTCAAAAATTGATGGACCCTAAACTTTTGGGGAATGATTAAATAACCGAGCACAACATAATAAACAGTATCGATCGTCATATTAATGATGCAATCGTGTGGCTCCAGTACAATAGATTATAGCACAAGACATTGGTTCATAATCAACCAAGTTCGATGTATAGATTTTAACGGTAGTTGCCAACTACTTTGTTCAAATACTCCATCTAAACCGTTAAGATTGCACATCTTATCGATTCTTTATTTGTCGCCAACTTCAGTGATAATCGGACGTCAATAACCTCGTGATCGGAACACACATTCTTTTCTTACGAACCTATTAAAGTCCTATAGTTCAAAATCAGATGTCAATAAGCAATTCTTCCAAAATCCAAACCATCTGTCTTTTACGTAACATAGATTATATCATTCCTACCAAGAATGAAGGAAATTGCTTATCGTTACCAACTTTATCGGGAATAAGTTATTATTCCTATTATGAATTATGGCACCGATCGAAATGCTTCATAAACCGGATGGAGACCAAATTTTACCGGATGGATCCCAAATTTTCCAAATTTTACTAACTCCACAATAACAACCAAATCAACATCCTTGATTATTCAAATTTCTTTTTTACTGTGGTCCGTTACATTTTACTCTTGAACGAAATTGAATAACACATACACATTGTAATATTTTCGGCCCTTAACCACGGTTAAACATTTCAAACAAAATAAAGAAAACAAAATAAGACAGGCTGGCCATCCTTATTCTTCTTCAGGTTATTGTTATGCCTTATAGAGGTTATTGTTATGCTTATACGTGGTCATATTATGCTTCTTTAACTTTTTTGCTTTTTGTAATGCTTCTTTCACTTTTTGTTACGCCTAAATTGGTTTTTGTTATGCTTATCAATGGTTCTCCATTATGCCTCAGCTGTTACGCCATTTGGTAGTCTTGTTATGCCTATTTTCGATGATTGTTATACCTTTTTAGGTCATGTTATAGTCATGTTATGCCGTTCAATTAAAGTGTTATGCCTTTTTCGTATAACTTGTTATGCTACTAGTGGTTTTGTTATGCCGAATTTTGTTACCTGTTGGGATGACTGGTTTGACCGGTCATCTTCGGTCAAACTTGCATTGTTGGCCTTCTTTTCTACCGTTGGATCGGAGTTATGGTGTCCCCGATCGGCGGGTGGACACCATAGTTTTTCCCTTCAGTAAAACGAAGAATTCTCTATATCTGTCGCTTTGTGAATCCATGCATGGAAGCAGTTTTCACACCACATCGTGTATTGGATACATCATCTGAGGAAGAGCATATTGCTGTTATGTGCTATATATTGTGGCCTGTGGGGTTAATACATGCATGAATTTGGATTTGGTGTCACTTAAACCCATTCTTTGTCTCGGGAAGTCGAACTAAAGCTTTTGTACTCCAGTGATAATCAGTTATAATCAAGTGACTTGGTTGAATAATTACTCTTTGATCTCACAAAGGACATGCATGAACAAGAAGTTATATATATATATATTTTTTTTTGCTCGGCAACAAGAAGTTATATTTGGCTGTTCGTTTGCCTTTGCAAGACTTGTTCCTCTAACCTTTTGATCAAGAGGTTCATGCGTGAGAATGTCACATGAAGGATAATTTGATGCCAATTTAAAAGTTATTGTGCATTACTATTATTTGAGAATAGCCACAACATCTTAAATAATTGTGATGTGTGATTTCAATATATAGGTATTCACATTTGGAATTGATCATGAGTATAATTGTGCGACTATATATTTGGCATCTACCCTTGCGATTAAATTAACAAAATTAATAATTTTTACCCACAGGGAGATAATTACTTTTGTTAATTTAGTTTGGGACTAATATATGTAGTACATTCTGCATCAAAACGGAAGCATGTTGTGTCACATACAGTGTGGTCATTGGACTACATATCTTTGTGTGGCATATCTACCATTGAGTTTGAATTAGTAAAATTAGTTATTTTTGCCCACATGCAGAAAGAATAATTAGTTCTATTAATTCATTTGGAAAAATTTCTCCGTTCACAAGGGAAGGAATTTTTATTCCGATGTTCAAAATTTGCTAGTCTTGTTATTGTTGCAGTAAAGTCGATTCAGTGCGTATTGCAGCATTTGCCCACAGGGAGGTTTGAATTTACTTTATTTCAAGTAAAGATTAGCATAAAAGTACGTTGAAGTTAAATCATGAAAATAAAAAAAAACGTGCGAGGAGGTTGTTATTTAATTTTGTGATTTACCTTGAGTAAGATAATCATTTGGAAGTCAAGAATAAACTTTTCCTATGCCCACAGGTATGGAGTATTTATTCTCATTATTTTGATCATTTATCTTATTCATAAAGTGTTACGTAAATTCATGCGTGATGCACCTCTACCCACAGGAAGGTTAAAATTTACTATAACTAAATTGAGAGTTGTTAATTTCTTGGTTGTTGTAGCCATTCATACTGTTTATAAAGTTGTTTCTCATATTCAGCTATAAAGTTGCGGGAAATTATATTGACTATCTAGAAATTCCCATTCTCCGATGCAGGGATCATGATTTTGTGCTATGTGAATGAAGCATCTATAGTCACATAATCAAGTGCGCAAAATAAAATTAGAACATTAATAGTGGGAGAAGTTTAACCCTTTAGGATTAATGTTCAAAGTAATATCCATTTGGAGTTCTTTCTCTATACTAGTGGTTTAAGGAATTTAAATTCCGTTTGACCAAAGAAAAAAAAAGGGTAGTAGTCATTTTGCTTATAAATAGAGAAAAAGAATACTCCGTAAGGTTAGTGGGAGTATACACATTTTTTTTTTTGGGCTATGTGGATATTGGTCAAGGGTTTACTAGATCGATGTCAAAGTGGTCATAATATGAAGTACTAGAAGGCTACAACTAAAGGTTAAGTGGTACCTTTAAAGAACCGAGAATTTTAAGTTGATTTACATGCATGCTAATGGTGCGACACTGATTGCTATTGAGTATTACATCCAATCATGGTCTAGACTTGTTTAGATCCTACTATGAATGCAAAAATTAGTGGGAGCTATGCATGAAACTAACTAGCATGTAATAAGGGTCTCTAGTTGTCGATGCTATGGTGAGACCATTACTAAGTTCACTACGGCTACAATTGTCTTCTCTAAGATAAAGTATAAAGCCGAATAGAGTATATCGACGTAAAGTAGCTCATTGGGGGGGAGAGAGAGAGTTCAAAAAACACTTTTCGTGACAATTGAGCATAAAGTATTGAGCTAATTCTTGCCGGCAAAGCAGTATATGTCATGTAATGAATTACATGGCTTGTTAGCTCATTTTCTCTCATATTGTCGCTCAATTTAAGGTTCGTCACACTATAAGTATTGATCTTAGAGAATAAAGACGTACATGTGCACATAAGGTTAAAAGTACGTGTAAAGATTATACGTTGGGGTAAATAAAGAGGACCCTAAATGACTATTAATTGGTCATTTATAAAATATATCGTATACAATACTTGTTGGAAAGTGTCACACCTTGTAATACATGGAAGGGAATGCCTATTAGTTACGTACGACACTACCGCTATGATTTATGTTTGATATTTTCTAATAGAGTAAAAGGTTTTAAAAACATTAAGTTATGGGCAATTTCAGTTGTATGGTCATATAAAGTATTTATTGCCTAATGCAGTATACAAGTGTCTCGTGGGCCAGTGAGAGAATGTAAGAAATATTTTAAAGGGCCCACTTGGTCACATTGTGTTTAATGGAAGTGTTATCTTCCATTATAGATATAGTGGTGGTTTCAAGATTAAAAACATTAAGTTATGGGCAATTTCAGTTGTATGGCCATATATGTTGGGAAAATTATATGATTAGGAAAATTCTGTTAGAAATTCAATGCCTGAACAAGAACAATAATCAATCAAGGCAATTCAATATTATAAGAGAAAAGATAAGAATAGCCTGTAGCGTGGTCGAGGCACGTGATGGCGCCCTCCTAAGGAATGATACACCCCCTTCTGCACGGGGTTGGATGGCGTTCTTTCCCCAAGATACAACGACCTTCAAGTTCTCTTCGGTGCAGCGAATCAAACTCACGAACCAATTGTTTCCCGACACTCGAAATCCAGATATATAGTTCTACCAAATATCTTTACACATGAAAGAAGATGGCTGAAGGTTTTTTGTTTGGAACAAAAAACAACGGGTAGGAAATATAAATCTTCTCAGTGTGTAAGTTTGTAAAGCAAGAGAGAGAGTTTTGATAGAGTTGTGCACTGTTATCTATTCCAGCCGAATAACAAAGGAGAGGTTTTTTAGGCATGAATAAAACGTAAGTTTGTTTTGCTAACAGATAGTGGTCTTAAAATTAGGAGGAAAAATAGGAGACTTAGTCAAATAGGTTTTCAACTAAACACTCCCATTTTAACTCTAACTGTACTTCCCTATAATCCCTCCTCAGATCCACGTTCTCAATGTTAACGTAAAAGTAAAATATTAAATTAAAACCAACAATATAAAGTATTTATTGCCTAATGCAGTATACAAGTGTCTCGTGGGCCAGTGGGAGAATGTAAGAAATATTTTAAATAGCCCACTTGATCACAATGTGTTTAATGGAAGTGTTATCTTCCATTATAGATATAGTGGTGGTTTCAAGAACCTCTTGGCTTTCCACTATTTCCATAAATGTGTTTCCATGATGGAGGGAAACTATAAGATTTTCTAAAGAAGATAAAAGGGTCCCTAACCTAGCATCTATTTAAGCCTTTGACATCTATCACTCAAGGCACTCAAGTCATGCATAGGTTAGAAGACACCTAGATCTAATAAATGTGTGTTCGGTGTTCAACTTGAACAACAATAGCTAGAGGTTAGTATGATCTTAGTTTCCGCTGCGTACACTGATGAGTGTATTATTTATCTTACAATGTCTGCTTTACGCTCTCTTCGATGGTCCTGTTACATACGTGATGTACAAGCTTCATACTAGGGCTATCGGTAACGATGATGATCATAAGGGAATCGGTTTGAGTAGGATGCCAAATTTAATTGACTCCTGTATTCGAACTGCCTAGTCAGAAATATCCCCTCTTTATGGGCTCTTTTGCCCTGGGCTCCAGGATCTATCTGCTCGGCGGTGAAGTTGAACTTGATGGTGAAGTTGATTTCGTTCCTCAGGAAAAAGATGGAACTCAACGCATCTCTGAAAAAGTGTATTTCTTTGATACTGCTGCCGTCGCCATCAGTGGCACCTCCCATGCATGGAAGGTGGTAAGATTCAACCGCTGGCCATTCACGTGAACGGGATGACATACGTCATTTCACAGCTGCCCTGCGAAGGAACTATTATTCGAGGTTTTCGACCCACATGCTAACGAGAGCAAGGGAGAGTGGTCGTCCTTGCCCAGACCTCCTTTCTATCCCCGCTCTAGTTACCATGGGACCCGGCCGTGAAATCAACGGTGCGGGCTTGATTCTCTTTCATGCTGTGGTGGGCTGTCAGATTTATTTCTTCAGCACCAAAGAGGACCACGTGTACGTTTTCGATGTCTACTACCGCCAATGGACGGCTTTGGATGTCTACAGCAGGCCAGGTTATAATGGCCGTCTGTCCTTTGGGGAGCCATTAATTCATGCCCGTATCTGACTCTGCGTGGGCTGCCCTTGGTTATTCTTGCCACTTTGGGACGTCCCCTGTTAGTACTTTTGATCTCAAGGCATATTTTGGATTGGTGGGGAGAGATGTCGAAGGCCTCGGTTGCCGTTTTGATCGCGAGCCACCTCTGGCCTTTGAGGTTCGCTACAATCTACTCGACATGAGGAATGGCTGGTTTTGTCTTCTCAAATTTGGCAACGATGAGGAGGGCTTCTGCCGAGGGAAAGGCATATGTTTCTGCTACCATCTTTCACCTTGTCGAAAAGCGCAAGGAAAAGCGCAAGGATAAGTTCTCTTTCGACGAATCAGATTATTGGCTATTTGCCCCCACCGGACGTCCTAAGGGACGCTAGCAAGGCTGTTGGGGAGGTTCAAGTGTTTGGTTCTGAAGAACTCCGTAGCTCTTTATTTGCCGCTGGGGTCGAAAAATTCAATGCCACTTATAACGCGGTTGGTTGTTTCGTTGTGTAAGTTGATTCGAACCCCTTCCCATTCTTTTCGTTTTCGATTAATTGCTTTATTCCGTTGCTGTTTTCTGCCAGTTTTTTTTTTTTGGCTTGTTTTCTATATCCTTTGGAACCATATTTCATTCTGACAATATCACCTTAACCTTTTTCTCCCCTACGAGCGTGGATTGTGAGCGTGGAACCATATTTCATTATGACAATATCAGTTTTTTTTTTTGTTTCCTGCGTAATGAGTAGTTATAGAGTCTTATCCTGCCACCACCAAGTACTGTCGAACACGAGAACAAAAGGAGTTCAGTGGTGAACAGGCTTAACAAATCTATCGAAGATTTACAGTGTCCTATGTGTTGAAGATCAATGGTCTTATTTTGCTTCACGCGGTCCTATCCTGTATTTCAAGTCTTGGTGTTTTCAACTCATGACCAGACAATCTAGACGAACGATCAGGCACACACACACACGCGTGCCTTTTTTCTACAACACACGAGCCCGTCTTCCTACCTGGTTACTCCTCCTCTAGAACGTCAACAAGTGCGGATCAAAGTGTGTCAAACTGCAGCTCTTTAACAAGTTTAGGCCCTATATTAATAGGTATGAGAAATGGAGAAAATTGTACTCCTCAATTTGAAAATTGTTCTAGTTTGGTGGTTTTGTTTATATCCCCATGAGTTCGTAAAGAAGAAAAGTAACCTTATTATTAAAAGAAGGCCGAAGCCAATATAACAAAGAGGAAGGAGGAGAACAGAGAGCTTGGATTTTAGAGAGAGAGGGGGGGCAATCCAAAACCTGAAGAAAACTTTATACGGACCCAAGCTAGTTATAGACCCTAAATGAAACTTAAATGAAATACAAATTGCACTCAAATTGAAATGAAGATTCTTGCCGGGTACACATTGGACCCCATCGACACAATTATATTCACCGAAAGAAGAGTGCTGTCAAACCGACTCCATAATTGAGCCTTTATCACCGAAAGTTGGTTGGCTGTATTCCAAAATTATTGGTGCTTTTCTTTTCCCTTTTTGGAGGACAGTCTTTCTATCATTAATTCTGTCATACTGTCCCAAAAAGCACCCAAAATTGGTGTGGAAGTATTTGCTATAGTGAAGTTCTTTACTCCTACTTCGTCCAACCAAACAGCAGAAAATTGATAGTAAAATATTTTACGTTGAAACAAACGGAGCCTGAATGTGCCTTTACTTAATTATAAAAGCACTCTCTTGAAACAAGTGTCACACTGTGTTTTGAAAATCGCGTTGCAGTTAATGTTAAACACTAATGAATAAATTTTAGAATTCATTTATAACAAAGCGAAGCGCAAAGATCAGCCGCAGAAATACATTGCTTAGATCCAAAAAGTCCAAGAAAACAGGGGCCAAAGTAGTATCTGATTGGGAATTCTTAAGCTCCATCACAAGGTCCAAGCCATCTGTTCGGATTACCAGCTTCAGAACTCCATCGTTATTCGTTACATACCAAACCCTGGAAAATCCAACTGGAAGAAAATGAGACCCAAAACACAAATCAAATCCCAAATCAATGCTGTACGGATTCAACAGAAAACATTGCACTATGGACACCAAGGATTCTCCATTGCTGTTCGATCGTTCACCCTGACGTTCCAATACTCGCACAACTGCTACCCTATCCGGTTCATTCACTTTGTCTTTCTTAAATAGAAAAACAAAAAAAGTGTGCCAACCTATTGCTTGCGTCGTGAAGAATATATTATCATTTAATGCTTTGTTACAATATCCTTTATCAATAGAATGTTACAGTTGTTAAAAGGTCCCATAGAGATTCGACCAGTATTTTGAGAGCAATAAAAAAGTACGTTGCAAGAGACCTAAGCGCATTGGCAAGAAAATCAACTACCGCCAGCAATTACCATCTGCCATCTGGCACCATTTGACGATCGTTTATACAAAGAATTGCATATTCCATCATAGTTCAAAACACCAAGGCCAAAGAAGAACACGTATGCCTATGGAACAATTGCACAATTTCTCCAACGGCAAGAAGTTCGCCAAAAGTCATATTCTCTTTCAGCAGCTGCTCTGAGGTCCCAAGGCAACATCACAATCCAAGTTCCTACTTAATGCTCAAGACTAATCTACATTCATCTGTATGAAACAAGAATAGTGTCATTATTATGATCAAGAAGGTTATTGCTTGACGATCCAAAACAGAACTTACATATTTGGCAAGCTCTTTAGCCTTCTCATCATCAAAACCAAGGGCTTCCAGTATCTTATGACCTGCACAATCTTTTTCTGACCAAATACCAAGAAGCAAATGTGTTGTAGTTATTTCCCCACTTTCACCTGCAATTTACGACAGTCAAGGACAGCGTAAATGATATATTAATAAAAGGGGAAGCGGAGTTCTTTTAGCTTACATAAACTGGACACCAAACCCATAAAATGTGGTTGAATACAATATTATGGAAAAAGCCATTAAAGAGAGTAAGTAATTGCCAGTATCAAACAAAATAAGTGTTAATCTCCTAGAGCATTTGGCAGTTTTCTAACAGATATTGCCAACTGAGATCTCTAGGCAGAGCCTTTGGTTGGGCTTGATAGCCTTGTCCACCTAAATTCAATGGGTGGTGACCAGCATTGGCTTCTTGCACAAAAAAGAGTTGAAAGAATAGCACGAAAGAAAAAGCAGCCGCAGACGTGCCACTATGGGTTGGGCTGTTCTTGTTTTTTCTCCTTAGTTCGCCTCCTAATACCCAAGGGAGTCTTAAGGTTGTAGTATCAAAAGATGTGGTCCAAGGAGTTTTACATTCAAAATACACCTTTTTCCTTGAAAATTAGGTAGTCAACATAGTCCAACTCTGAGAACAAAACCACCAAGTACGCCAAAGGCATGAGAAAGACACTACAATAGCAGCCAGAGAAGTGGTCACAAAACCCTTAAAAGTAATATTATTGACACATATCCATGCAAGTGCATGACTACAACATTTATAAATCATTGTTTCATCTCGTAAAAAATCAGGTTTCTGCAAAGTGAGCACACAGATCATTCACAAACAATTCCAACAACCTAGAAAATCAATTTTTCCACAGAAGACAGCACAACAACAATACTCCTAGGCCATACTGCAATCTGAAAACATGGTTCAACATTATCCGATGGCACTGAGGTTAATCTGAATCTTGCCATGCATCTGGTTTTCAAAGAATGATTCCTACGACACTAGAACGATGGGGTGATGAAAGGAAAAGCTAGAACCCTCAATGAGAACCAGCTGATTGATAAATGAAAAGCAATTCACAAACTAAAAGCTAATGAAATATTGAAACTCATACAATTTAACCCATGTACAGAGCCAGGAAGGTTAGACATTTGAAGACAACCTAGCTAGGTCAGATGCGATATGCACCAAAATAGTAGGACTTGGCTCCTAATGTGCCCATCTTCTTCCAAATGAAGTTTACCATTCTCACCCAAAGTGTTCCCAAAAGTTGAAAAGCAGAGAGAGGAAAAAACAGCTAGTGGAAAAAGCAAAATGAACTAAAAGCTGATTTGCAAAGCCCTGGAATACCGCAACTCTTGAGGTACCTGTGGAACAGTACTTGCAAACACAAATGTTCCTTCTACATGAAGATACAGTTGAAAGGGGAATGATAGAAATGTACAAGTATAAGGTGGATGTTAGATGTATTTGGATCTTTGGATCTTGCTTGCTTCTTTGTTTCTTAAACTCTATCCATAATCCCCCCCCATTTTGATGTTTATTTGGCTAATTCTAAAACCTAAGTTGTTGAGCAACATTTTGGCATTTATCTACTCACTTGTTGTTGGCAGTAAAAACCTAGTGTCACAAGGACCTTATGGGTCTCGATGAGACCCATAAGGTACTGTTGTAGCATGGACATCTGCCACTAACACATGCTGCAAAACTGACCGTGCTTTCCACTGAAAAGAAACTCGAGTCATACAGTAAAAGCAACTGAAAGTATCGGGATGTCTTTAACTTTGGACCTCTGGTTAATGGAGCACATCATTGTTCAACCTCCACCTTTGAGGTTCTCCACAAATTTTTCCTGACTTTCCCACAACCTCATCTGCAACATATTCTATATGTAAATGACCGCATTATATTCCTTGACTAAGACAACACAAAAATTATATCATGTATGCCAATTTCACTAGATTTGATTTATTGTCACGACAGCTAAATGCAGAGTACAAGTACTGAGTGGACTCATTCGCCTTGGCCCACACACCTAAGGGCCCTAAAATTCTACCAAGTAGCACAAGCCATTAGTCAATATAGCCAACCCAAATGAAGCCCTAGCAATAATGTCAATCCAGAGATTTGGAGATTATAAAATCCATTAGAGGATGATACACGACCTGATTTTAGTTTCTCATCAACGGCCCAATCGATGGCCCTCTGAGCTGGTTCAGTCAATGGAGGTTCCCAAGGAGACTCGTAGCCTTCGACAGATTTTCCAAGTAAATAAATAGTTTCTTCTCGCACCTTGTAATATGTTATTCCATTTGACCTCAAATATTTTGCTGCGGTACTGTTTCCTGCAAAGAAACCAGAAGACAACATGAACAAGGTAATTAGAAGATATATACTGCATTGCTTTAAATAAGAAAACATAAACCAATGCAAGGAGGCACTTGACAAGCAGCACGCTGAAATTTCATTCCAATATTCGCTCAATTGGTTTGAATAACAAATTTTCTTTTGCCACAAGCATTATCACTTCCATTTCTTGCAGTAAAAGCGCAAAGAAACCGCCGGGCTTCATTTAGCACTAATCTCCAGTGTCATTCCAACCACAAGAAGTACCCATTGAGAACCACATTGGGCGACCATTCTCAATTTCAAAGTGTCATGGTGGCGAAATAACAAACATGCACAGCTAAGGCAAGTTTGGTCCTTAAAACTACTTTGAGATACAAAAAAGAAAAAGAAAGAAAGAAACTAAACTGCAACGTGGGCGCATTAATTACATGGGCACAAAGTTTAAATTATGTGGAATAGCTCTGGAAACCATGTACTGGATGCATGCAAGCACACGAGTTTTCTAATTAACGTAAAGAGAAAAAATTGCTAACCCTCAGCCAAGATGCCCATTAAAAGACATTCGGTCCCTTTTTTTGGATACTTAAGCTTGTACGCTTCCATTTCCGCCAACGCAAATGACCTAATCCCCCTTGCCGACCATCTGAACACCATTAAGAACCCACATCACCAATCATAACTATCCCCCAATTCATGACAAGCAAAAAAGGAGTACAATACTACAATCACAACTGCTACTTTAATAAACTAACTTTGGTAGTTTCTCAGAAGAAGCCCTCTCTGGTTTCCTGCAAAAATCACACCAATCACGGTCAACAACACATCTTCCCGGACAAACAAAATGATTGGTTAGGCTCCATTGAACAGATGCAGCTTTCAAATAAGGTGATTCGATATTGTCATTAATTAAAATAGCTCAAATTTGGGTTTGTTTGGAAATTGGAGAAACACAAGAAACTAAGTTATAAACTAAAAAAATCCCTCCCAAGTTTGATTCATAATTTGAAAAGAGGAAGGGAAAAATGTTTGATCCTCCTCCTCCTAAGCATTTTCCATATAATATCTCCTGTACTTTCCTCCCTTATTTTCTCTTCTTTGCTCTCCCCATCCACAACTTCCAAAATTATTCTCTTGAAGTCATTTTCCTTTAAGTCTCGATAGTCTGCTTACACAACTGAATATTGAGTCAGAGACCTTTACCAATTCAAAATAACCATCTATAAGAGTGATTTCAAATCATCCATCCAAACAATCACACAATTGATTCAACTGAAAAACGTTACACTACCTCAAATCCACTTAACTCTACAGTTTCAGAAAGCATCAACGTCCAAACTACTTATCAGAGCCGGCTGAGCTAAAGCTTGAGGTGCGGCCGCTTTAGGCCCCAAAAATTTATAAATTTTAGGGGCCCATCCTACTTTTTTTATCCTGTGTAACAGTTCAACACTAAGGGCCGGAGCTTAGATGTTCGTTTTAGACCCGCGAAAAGTCAGGGCCGGCCCTGCTACTTATTATACCTTGGATGAAACAGTATACCCATCCCTTCATTACAAATCCACAAATGGAGCCTTACTTTCTATAAGTTAACTATCGCAGTTGGTTGCATCTTTATGATTAATGGAAACTTCTTTTGCCGTTCAAAAAAAAAAAAAACAAAACCCCTTACGCAGTTGGGAGACAAAGCGGAACCGTCGCGACGGCTGGACGGCGGTGCTGTGAGACTTCGCGGCGGGCGTTGGTTGTCCGGAGCGAGAGATTGCGTCCGATAAGGGAACTTACGACCAAGCTGTAAGGATGGAGATTCAGTGAATGACGGAATGAATAATCGTCGGTTTTTCCACAGCAAGGTGGGATTGGTAGCGCTGAAATGGTATTGGCGGCCATTAATTTGCAGAAACCCTAGGTTTCCTAAGGGGGATTTCGAAAGCTCTGTGCTTGGTTCGTTTACAGCATCTGTGGAAGGAGAGCAGTCGAAGGATTTCCGCGAGTTGATAGAAGAACCACTTTTTTGGGGAGGTTGAAGATAGAAGAAGCTTCGCAACGCGCAAAACTCCACTGCAACTCCACTATCACCTGAAACTTTCAGAGCTTTTATCAGAGCTCGAGCTCGGCTCTTTAGTAAATTGGACTAAAATTTTGAGCTCATTTTGAGATCATGATTGGCTCGAGTCTTTAACGAGTTAAATTTAGTCATTTAATTTACTAAATGATTAATCAAGTCAAGCCTCTTTTAATGAGCCGAGTATTGTCGAACGAGCCGAGAGTCGAGCTTCTTTGATCGAGTCCACACAGCTCGTTTACTAAACAAATCGATAACTCGAGCTCAAGCTCGGCTCTTTTAGAGCCAAACGTTAATGAGTCCAGTCGAGCTGAACCCGCGAGCTACTCAGTTCATTTGCAGCCGTATGACTAAAAAGAAAAGTTTTTTTTTCTATAGAATTAGTTTAATTCAGTACTTCAAGTACTCACCGAGAAGCTTGAGCCGAATAATTTCATTTCAAATAAAAAAATAGTTTTTAAAATTACAGTAGTATTGTTATTGTTTGTGTGTGATTGTATGTAACACCCGTTCCGAACAAGCACGTGCATTGCATATGACATTTAACTTTATGTTGCATAGGTCATGTTATTTGATTCATGTGTGGTGTTATCATCCGCATATTATTTATTAATTGATTAGCAATACATGATTTAATTTGAGGGGTTAATTAAGTTAATTAAAAGGGATTAACTTGGTAGGTGGAATGAACGGTAAAGATGAGACATGGCTCATTTGAACCCATACACCCAACCACATGGGATAACTCTTCCCTAATTAACCTTCTACGGTGTTCTACACCGTTCCACTCATCCACCGGTTAGTGTAAAACGTAGAGAGAGAGAGAGAGAGAAGAAGAAGAAGAAGAAGAAGAAGGGGAAGAATTGGGGAACTAATTGAAGGTAAACCCTAGATTATACCTAATTTATGTTTTGGGTGTTGATCAAACATGTATATACCTGTATATTCATGTAGTTTAAACCCTAATTAGATCATAGGAGAATGGATTTTATCCTGGCAAATTCGTTTGGCTTAAGGGCATATCAATTAGAGCTTTACATGAGTGAATCTGTCAGATTCTTAATGGATTTTTTTCACAGACTTGGGGACCTTGCAATTTTCTGATATTTTTACTGGAGTTGGGTATACATGTCTAGTTTATTGTGTAAAATTTTCAGAATTTATCTCAAAGAGGGAAAAAAGTTAAAAATCGTGCACCGAACTGCTGTTGTGAACTCACAGTGCTGACAGCACCGACACAAGTTGGAAAAAACAATCATATCTCCTAGCTCGAGACTCGAAAACACATTCCGCTTGCTTTGCTGAAAACTAGACACGTAGAGCTTTCCAACGATGTAACCCGTGCATTGTGGTTATGCTTGAGCAATAACAGATTTGCTGTTGAAGTTGACCCAAAATCTGTCTCTTTCCAGTCTTAAAATTACGTTAAGTTATGATCGCGAGGCCGTAGTAAGGTTACCCGAACTCCGTTTTTGATGAATGACCTGTCGATTCGAAGAGGAAGAAGTGTACTTTTCAATTGTTTAAGTGAAATTCTTAGAATTCACGATTATGCATTGAATATGGTCAGAACTGTACACGTTGGTCATGAATTAAGCCTTATTCTTGGAAATTTTCGTATCAAATCTCAGTGAATCATTTTTTTGAGCATTGAAGCACATCATTCATCATTTTTATTGCATTGGTTTCATTCATTATCATATTAGGGATGGAGATTAAAAAAAAAAGAGCATATGCTAGACTTATTGTCGCATTTTACTTGCATTTTAATATGAATTGGAGTATGAATTATTCTAAGTGTAGTGTCATTCATATTTTAGGATCGGGGGACGAGTCTCCACCTCAAGGTTGAAAAGGAGGCTTTTCGCTTTTGTCTTTTGGCTCTCTAAGGTGAGTGTGCTGTTTCATTGAAGTGGTTAGTTAAAAATAAACTTGTACTTTTCTGCGAATGTTGGAAATTTTCGATGGTTGTAGATATGGATCAAGTTGCTTGAAACATGTTTTTATTTCAAGAGCATGCCATAGTTGTATTGCTGGTTGGATTTGCTTTCTTCTTGATGTACACAAGAAGGGTATAAATTGTCTGTTTGCTGTACACAAACAGGGTATAAATTGTTGAAAGTACCCTGTTCACAGGGTCACGGTACCGTCATAACTCCTGGTTGCGAGGGAAGCAACCCTATGGCTTCTTGGAATATTGTTGCTTATTTACTTGTTGTGAAAAATAGTATGTTTCTCACAAGTGTGATTGGAAGCTTTACTTGATCCATGTTTGCTTTTATAAACTATTTTATGCTTTCCGCTTGAATGAAGCAGTAACACTCACAATCCTTTCAGGTATCCGAAATAGAGTTTTGGGTCCACTGTTGGTCTGACAGGCTGTAGGAGTGGAGATGAGGGTCGACTTGGGATCTTTTGGCATAGGACATAGTGTGATAGCAATTTTTGGGAATTGTCGCATGTGTGGATACAACTCATATTGTATAGTTCTTTTGTAAATGTTATTCTTGGAAGACATGTGTAATCTTTTTGATTGGCTTTATCTTGCGTTTATGGATTGAATGTTTTAAGGTTGATATTTTAGCTTTCATTGAGGCAGTTTTTGCTAATCTTCTTAGGGCGGGTCGTTTCATTGTATACTTATTGTTGTTTTGACATAGCATAAAAGACCGTTATTAAATTTTCTATTGCTAACTGCCATTTATTAGGTGGTAGATAGTATGCATGTAATACCAAATATGAGCCTTGTTGACCCAATTATATCCCTAGAATGGAATTCCCAGCTCACTAAGCAGTCACCAGAGAGGAGGTTCAACTTGCAGCGTTTCAACTGGGCCCCTTAAAGGCACCGAGATCAGATGGTTTTCCAGGAATTTTCTACCAATCCAACTGGGGAATTGTTGGAGAGGATGTGTTCCAGGCTGTTCATGATTTCTTCCAAGAAGGTGTCCTACTCAAAGAGGTTAATCAAACCAATGTCATCCTCATCCCGAAGGTTCCAAATTCAGAAGGTATGAATCAATTGCGCCCAAAAAGCCTTTGTCGTTTTGTTTATAAGATTATCTCCAAAATCCTTGCTAACCGACTTCAACCTTTTATGGGGAATATTATTTCGGAGAATCAATCTGCTTTCATTCCTGAAAGGCAAGTCCAAGACAACATCATAGTAGCTCACGAGGTCTTCCACTTTATCAAGCATAAAAAGACAGGCCCGAAACCAGCAATGGCAATTAAATTGGATTTGAACAAGGCTTATGATAGGGTCTGTTGGGACTTCCTCTTCAGAGTAATGGAGAAAATGGGTTTTGACAGCAAATGGATAGGCTGGGTGAAACAATGTGTGTGTTCAGTAAAGTACTCAATCATGGCCAATGGAAAGCAGGTTTGTGTTATCAATCCACTTAGGGGGCTTCGCCAAGGAGACCCGCTATCCCCCTACCTTTTTCTACTGGTCGCTGATGTATTCTCCAATCTCATGCAGAAGGCTCTTTTAAACAAGTCTATTGGGGGAATTCATTTGCGTAAGAGATGCCCAATAGTTTCACATCTCTTATTTGCTGACGACTCTTTGATATTCCTTGAAGCTCTCCCTCATTATTGCTCAAATTTTATGCAACTTGTATCATGTTTTAGTGAGGCGTCTGGGCTATCTCTCAATGTTCAGAAATCTAGTGTTCTTTTCTCTCCAAACACTGAAGAGAATCTGAAGCAGGAAATTAAAAGTATTCTGGGAATGACTGATATGGATGGGAATGGCAAATACTTACGGCTGCCTATGTTTTGGGGAAGGTCCAAGAAGGAAGCTTTGAGTTATGTCAGGGATAAGATGATGAGGAAAGTCCAGGGATGAGGGAATAAGGACTTAAACCATGTTGGGAAAGAGGTGCTTATCAAGTCCGTACTCCAACCTATCACAATGTACACCTTCATGTGTTTCAAAGTTCCACGTTCTGTTTGCTCAACTTTGAACTCAGTAATCAGCAAATTCTGGTGGGGGAATGGCGATAAAGGAAAAAAAAACTACTGGGGAGCCTAGAATAAGTTGACTGATCAGAAGGGAACGGGGGGAATGGGCTTTAAAGACTTTGAGTCTTTCAACATTGCTCTTCTTGCAAAACAATTTTGGCGACTAGTGACATGTCCAAATGCCCTCTGGGCGAGAGTTCTCAAAGGCCTATATTTCCCAAAGAAAAGCTGTATGGAAGCAGTTAAAGGGTCGAGACCTTCGTGGATTTGGTGCAGTCTTCTGGAGGGTAAGAACCTTATCAAAGAAGGGATACGGTGGAATGTAAGGAATGGTGAATCTATTAACTTCTGGGAAGATCCATGGGTTCCAGGAATCAAAGGTGGGAAAGTGAATCCCATCCAAGGTGTTCAAATGGAGAATGCAAGAGCAGTGGATTTCTTAAAACCAATTTCCAAAGAGTGGGATCAAGAGAAACTCAAAAGTTGTATTCCAAACGAGCAAGTCCAGGCGGTTTGCAAAATCCCAGTGAGCCTTTCAAATGCTTCTGATAAACTTGTCTGGCACCATACAAAATCTGGGATATACATTGTCAAGTCGGGATACTTCCAAAAGAGGAAAAGTTCGTTCAGGGCTAGATCTAACAGTGCTTCAAGCTCCTTTACTCCTTCAAAATCCATGTGGACGAGGCTTTGGGACTCTTGCACAAATCCAAAGGTACGTATGTTTATGTGGAGAGCTGCTCGAAATTGGTTAGCGTGCAAGGAAAACTTGTGTCGTAGGAAGTGTTCCTCTAACCCAACCTGCCCTCTATGTGAGAATGCTGGGGAAACGGTGGAACATGTGCTCTTTCACTGCCCATGGACTAGAGCAGTTTGGTTTGGAAGTGGGAAGTATTACTGGGATTTTTCGAAACCGATTGTGGCCGTGGATAAGTGGTTAGAAGACCTTCTATGTGGCTGCCTTTCTAAAGAGACAAGTGCGATGGATGTGCAGACTATTTTCCAATTGTGCTGGGCAATTTGAAAGGCAAGGAATAAGTGGGTTTTTAGCAGGAAAGTTCCAAAGCCAGAGGAGGTAATTGAGCAAGCAAGGGCAGCAAGTGTTGATTACCTTAAAGCAGTATGCGATCGAGTTAAGAGGCCACCTCTAAGGCCTTCGCGAACGGACAGGTGGTCACCACCCCCTCCCTCCGTAATTAAAGTTAATTGTGATGGAGCTTATAAGTCCTCCCGCAGCTTAGCTGCCTTTGGCATTGTTGCTAGAGATAATGGTGGACGCGCTCAAGTGTGGCGATGTGGTAGAGTGATGTTATCTTCAGCTCTGGCTGTCGAAGCGTGGGCATTGAGGATCGCCTGCATTATGGCTAAAGAGTGGGTGAATCAAGAGGTTATTTTTGAGTCAGACTGTCAAGCTCTCATCAATTGTGTAAAGGAACCGAAAGTGCAGTGCCCATGGGAAATAGAAGCCTTTGTCACCGACATCCAGGAGTGGGCGCGAACAAGAAAATGGACGTTCGGGTGGTGTGCTCGAGGAAACAACAAGGCTGCCCACTGGATTGCTACTCGATGTTTAGATAGGAAAATCTTGTTTCACACGGGTTGTATACCGCCCGATTTGGATTCAGTTTTGCTTAAAGACTTGTAGTAAGCAGTTTTGTTTAATCCAATGACACGTTCAAAAGAATAAATAAATTAGAATTTCAATAAACATTACACGGATATTAATATACTTTTATGGTATATCTCAAAACATTTTTTTCTGAATGTCGATGCACTTTTCATCCATTTCCTCAGGGCGGTGGCTAGCATTTTTCATACACAGGGGTGAAGCCAGCTGGTGGGAGGAGTGACATGTGCCACCCCCATTTCAAGAATTCCCAATTTTTTTTTTTGTGCATGAATACCGTTAAATAACGATAATTTATACAAAATACACAGAATGTGTTCTTTGCCCGAGCGGCAAAGTTGTTTGGCAACGACGAATTCTCCACACGCGAGACCTGCATGTGTTAGATTCCTTCTGGTAGCATATCCTTGTCAGTTTTTCCAAAAACTCAGCTAGTGCTCTCTCATTAAATTTTTGCATAATTTTTCACTTGTAATTTCTCTTATTATTTGGAGAGAGATGCGACCCATTTGGGTATTAAATTTTCTCCCACAAATTTGGTGTTTTTGTTGCTCATTTCTTTTCGGATTATGGTGCATGTAAATAGACATATAAAGTGAATTATAAAACATGTCGATTTACATAAAACTGTATGAATAAATTATGGTTTAATCCTTTTTTTACACCTGGGGTGGAAGAGGGATGCCCCATTGCCCTCGGCATCCCTATAAGTTTGTCAAATTATTGTGTGTGTGTGTGTGTGCGCTTACTATGGGAGAAAGCGGATGCGATAGCTCCCCCTATTGGAGGTTAGGAGCTATTGTGATAGTGTTCACTAAAAGAGAAAGCGGGATACACCGGCTCCTCTTTTTAGAGACTCGAACTCATAAAAGGAGAAAGCAGGGTCTAGCAGTTACCTTAAATTCTATTGGCGCCACCTCCGTATTCAAATCCTGACTCTGCCCCTGTCCATACAAATATACTGTCAAAGGTGGAGGAGAAAGGAGATTCCATTCAAGTCTAGTTAAAACAAAAAACAAGCTAGCATAGGTTGAGTTTGGACTTTGTTAGGAGTGGCTTGTATTTATAATTTTATGTATAGACTTTGCGAATCTAAGAGACCATAAATTGGTGGTAACTATCATCGAAATAAAATACTAGCCCACCTTGATTAATAAAAGTAAATCAATTTCATCTTAGTAGTCCGCATTCCCAAACTCAAGTAATTCTGAATGAATGTGTTACAGGGAGCACAAAAACCAGCTCTTCTTTTCCGTGGCTTGAAATTGAAAAAGAAAAAAAAAAAGAAGTTTGAATGTTGAAGGGAATGACACTAATTTGTTGATTGAAAGAAGGGATAAGGAGCCTCGATGTGGAATTGTGTTGAAAAGGTAGGAAAAGAGAGAAAGGGCAGAGTTGAACAAAGTGAGAAAAAAAAGGGGCACACATTGTTAAAATTGTCATAATTAAGTAATTATTGTTTCTAGCCCATTCTTGAACAATGGAAAGGGCGCTGCTATTCGCAGCCCTCTATTTTCTCCCGTAGCCCGTTAAAAATTTTCATATGTTTCGACAGTTAGTTACCGAAATTAAGATACATTTTCGATATCCAATTACCGAAATACATGTTTTTTGTGCATTTCCGACATGTAGTTACCAAAATGTAATCTTGTTTTCAACAGCTATTTACCGAAATATATGTTCGGCAGTTATTTACTGAAGGTTGAACTTATTTTCGACATGTAGTTACTGAAATATAATTTTTAACGGGTTATGGAAGAAAATAGAGGGGCTGCGAATAGTCGGCCCCTTGATGTTTTACCCTATCCTTGGAATATTTTTCCTTACTCAATATTACGACCGAAATTAAAGTTCTATTTGATCCTTGGGGTGATGGGAAGTGGATTGATGGAGGTGAGAAGAGTTCCAATACTTGGTGGTTTGTTCATGAGACCGTGTGTCCATCATATAAAGAGTTTTTTTCGTGTCTTGTGTGCGAAGTACTTTGCTTTCCATTTACATAACTTTTAACCGCACACTTGAGAGTTCAAAAATATGCACCTTGTTTCAAGTGATTCTCTTTGTGAGTACATTACACGGTGAGAATTGAAATCAAGACTCGGTCCGGAGAGAACTTTCAACGACATTTTACTTATGACCGATGCCCGTATCCACACGTGCTAAGATAGGTGTCGTGACTTGTTTTTATGACTCGATAGCATGTAGAAATGGTATTACCCGTTATATCTTTGTGATGGTTTTGTATTCTTGATTTGAGATACTAATGAGATGTGTGTAGGTTTGTGGGTTCCATGTGAAGAGATCTATGATGTTTTGTGGGTGACCACTGTTGAAAACTCTCACGAGACTTCATTCATCCTATCGGGGCCGCCCGGGGTTTAAAAGAGTTATCCATTTTAATTTGTTTCCATTAGTTGCATTTGTTTTGGTTGCTATGGACTATCAAAGTGTAAGTTGGGGGTACGATAAGTGCCAAAATATTGATATTTTGGCCCTCCAAACTACACTTGTTAGCCATTTTTCTTTGTTACTTCATATTTATTTTGCTTTTATTTTGTTTATAGGTTGTTCGATTTTGGATAAAAACATGATTTAAAAGAATTGATGGGTCAAATGTCAACTAATTATTACGTGAAGTTCAAAGGACCTTTATGTGATTAATACAACCCCGTTCTTTTTAAAGGTTTTGGATTTTAATTATTATTCTATTTAAAATTATGGGCGCCGCTTTTCTCCTCCTTCTCTCTTCTTTCTCTCTCTACACTTTCCAGAGCAAGGGTTCCGTTTTAGGGGGGTGGGGCTGCCGCCTCTTCCACCTCCACCCCCCCTCCTTCCGACGCCGTGGATCTCGGTTTTGCTTTCCCTCTCTTCTTCTAGCTTCGTTGTCTTCAGCCTAGGTGACCCCGGCGATGTAGCTCGGCTCCAGCGGCTCGTGTGCCGTGGTGGTTTTCGAAGCAAGCTCGGATCTAGTTCTTGGTGTTTCGGAGGCAGCCGGCTCTATTGGTCTTCAGTAGGCAGGTAATAATTAGGGTTTGTGGAGGTTTAGGAGGTTAATCTGTTTTTTGGGTTGTTTTTGTGCCTTTTCTTCTCCAGCGAGGTCCTCCTCCGTCCGGATTTTTTTCCCGGTCTGGTATCCCTAGATCCAGTGGGTGCTGGTGGTGGGTAATAATTTTTCTGTGTGTGGTGGCTGCTGGCTCTCACTTTTCGGTAGTGGTGTTGTGGTGTGGTCGGTTGTTGTCGATGTATGCCATCTGGTTTCGACTGCCTCCGGTGCTGCAGCCGTTGAATGAGTTTTGGTGGTTGGTTTATGACTGGTCTGGATTCCAGATCTCGGCTTGTGTGCTTGCCAGAAGGTCTGGCTTGTTGTGGGTTGTCTGGTCTTCTATCGCACCCGGGGTTTCGAAGTGCCAGCAGAAACTCGCTCTGTAGCTTCCCTTTACGGCTGTGAGGGATTCGTCCCTTTTGCTGTGAAAGCCAACATTAGCCATTTAAAGGACCGTTCAAATGATTTGAGCTCTGGGTTGCTCATCTACCGTTGCTAGGATGGACCCTACGCCGCATCGTGTCAGTATGCTTTTGTAGTAATGTGTCTTTGAGCTTGTATGCCCATTTGTGGTTTGCTCGTTTCTTAGTTTTCAGTAGATTTAGCTCTTGCCGACTGTTATGATTATTTCATGTAATGAAATTTGTTGATGATAAAATATATATATATATATTATTCTATTTCTCCTCTATTGTTACTTTCATTGTTTTCTCTATCTCTCTCCAATAATTATTTCTATTTTCTATAATTACTCCAAAATACCAAAACCAACGGAGTCATATCTTTATACAGTACATGATTTCTACTGACTCGGCAGTCAGCTTGGGAGGACTTGAACGGGGAATTAAGAACGGGCCGTGGGCATCGTGGCAGCGGCGGAAAAAGATAGTAAGGCAGAAGGAAATTCTTCTTTTGAACATGGAAATTAAACCATCACTCATGTATCTCCTTTCAATGGCCAGCTAAACTCCCAATCTAGGGCGTAGATGAATGCTTTGAATGGAGTTAACAATGCTGACTTGGAATGGAGTTAACAGTGGCAAATTAAACTATTGTTATTACAATTCATTAAGGTAAAGTTATTATTATTATTATTATTTTTAATAACAAAATAGGTAAAATTATAGTAGCTATTTACTAAATATATTACATATATATTTAGTAAATAGTTATAATCCACGGTTCTATAATAAAAAATCGTGTACCAAACTGTATTTCACGGTTTTTTAATTTGTGAATCAGTATCTGAACCATTAATCTATAGATCCAATCCAAAATGTACTGATCAATTGGGTTTGGACCAGTTTCACGATTTAGCGGCTTTTCTAAACTGCCGTGTGAGAATGGATTCCTTTAAGGAATAAATATGGAAAAGCTTCTGTAGATCACTTCTCCTAAAGAAGTCGCTATAAAATTGGCTCTGATCGAAGTGAACTGATTTGGCCAATAAACAGAGAGCAATCAATAGGGTTAAAATAGAAAGAGAAATGTTTACAAATGTTTATGGAGCACAATCTCGGCCGTCCAAAAATATTTTGGACGGTCCGGAATTTAAAAAAACTCTTCGCGTGAATAGAATTTTTTAAAATCCGGACCATTGATTATCGAAATAGACGACTGAGATTGCATGGTTCCGTAAATAGATTGTTTGCAGTTGCTCCGAAAATAAGTTTCTCTCAAATGGAAACAGAGCAAAGCACAGGGTAAAGCTTCTTCGCCCAGGTCACAAGCCCTTAAACTTTTGCTTTAGCTTTCCATATGTGACTTTTTAACTCATTTCTTCTCACCTGCTGCTTTATTTTACACATTCAGCATTGCTGGCCTAACAAGAATAGATGTCCCCAAAGCACAGGGAATCCAAGCAAGGCATCTCAAGCTTTCAATTGAAAATTTATTCTCGGTTGTAGGTTTTCAAAACTTATTATCTGATGATTTTATTTTTGGAAGATGATGACTCGAGTTATTTCTGAGAAAATATCAAAATGATGTTTTGGCGTTATTAAAAACCATTTCGTTAAAAGATGAATATATACGATATGAAAATGACGATGCTTTTGTTTTCAAAAATAGGTTTTCTAAAATCTATCTGCAACCAGGCATAAGATATTGAACTTTCAAATGTCTTTTGTGAAAAAAAAAATGTTATGAAAGACACCAAGTTCCCGATATCTTGAATTTCTGAAACGTATGAGCTTTAGAAACCATCAAAGAAAAAGGGCGCAAAATATAGCGGGCGCGCGCACACAAAAAAAAAACCCTAGCTACCTCACAGACAATATCTCCGATTTACCACACACACAAAAAAAAAAAAAAAAATTATCACCCTATTTAACTGTACGCGTAAAGGCCATGTTTGGCAGTGCATAAGTGGCTGTACCACATTTTTAGCAAAAATCACGTACGCTTGCTTAGACAATGGGACTATGGGAGACGAGATGCAATAACAACAATCGGATGAATCAAATCTCCTTTTCATTTTCTGAACCAACTAAATATAACTCACTTACTAGCAAATGGAGTAAATCTTTCATATTCCTTCATACTGTGAAAATTGATCAACACGGTTTCATGTACACTTTTTCACTTTAAAACAAATTTGATGCCTTCCCTCCATTTCCCTCTTCCTCGTATCTGCAGAAATTACAGACAGCTTCCTCATCAAACCATTCTTTTCCTTTTTCTTTCTAAATTGGAACCCTCGGTTGCTTCCGAATCGAGTTTAAGGTTTCTTGTGAGTTACCCATTTCCTGGTTGCTTCCTGCAGCTGTGAAGGAATAAGGAGGCATGATGTTGGTGGTGGAAGCTGCTGATGCTCATGACCTTATGACCAAAGACGGCGAAGGCTCAGCTAGCTAGTACTTTTTGTACAAGTTGATTTCAAAAACCAGTCTAGTCGAACACGAACTGTCCACAAGAATCTCAACCCCATTTGGAACCCAAAACTTTTACGTACTATTTCATTTTGACAAAACCCAAAACCACCACCACCAATCCATCGCGAGATCCCTGTTTACAATGAGAGGAGAACTGTTTCAGGAATAAATTTTCTTGGAAGGGTGAGAATTCCTCGCTCAGATATTGTCAAGAAAGGTGAAGAAGTTTATCAAACTTTCCAACTTGAAAATAAGTGGTTTTCCTCATTTGTGAAAGGTGAGGTAGGCCTCAAAGTCTATCTCTCAACGGAATCCAACCTCGATTCTCCTCTTTCTTTGCCTCCACCATCACAACCACCACAATCAGGAACTAAAAACCCAAAAGTTTCTGTTGTTAGTCCTCCTAAAGCTGTCTTAGAAGAGCCTGAAAAAGAAATTTCCTCGGTTTCTGTAAGAGAAACATCCAGTTCCCAGTAACTCTAGACATAGTGCAGCAGCAGAAGAAGGGGAGAAGGAAACAACCAAAGATAATATTCAAGTAGAGACAAATCAACAAGCGTTTAAAAACCAAGTGCAGCAGCCACTGGCTCTATTCGTTGGGAAAAGACCAGAAGGTGTCCCCTTAACGATGCATCAACAAGTCAATCCACAAGGCCATCATCCAAGCCAAGACTACGAATTGAAGGACACGAATCCCCAGCTTGGGGAGCGGTGGCCTTCTAGGGGAGGAGCATACGGTGGAAGGGGGTGGGTGGGTGGAGGAGAGAGGTTCAAAACCTACGATCTAGTTGAACAGATGTTCTACCTTTATGTTCGAGTTGTGAAGGCTAAAGATCTTCCTCTTAGCTCCATCACCGGTAGCTGCGATCCTTACGCAGAAGTGAAGCTTGGGAACTATAAAGGAAGGACAAAGCATTTCGAGAAGAAGATGAACCCAGAGTGGAACCAAGTGTTTGCATTTTCAAAAGACCGAGTTCAATCTTCGGTCTTGGAAGTTTTTGTAAAGGACAAAGAGATGGTGGGAAGAGATGACTATATCGGGAGGGTGGTTTTCGACTTGAATGAGGTTCCGACTCGTGTCCCACCTGACAGTCCTCTGGCTCCTCAGTGGTACAAAATGGAGGAACGGCACGGGGGAGGGAAGGTGAAGGGGGAAATCATGGTCGCCGTTTGGATGGGTACACAAGCAGATGAAGCTTTTCCAGACTCTTGGCACGCAGATGCTGCCTTTGTTCAAGGAGAGGGCGTCTCTAGCATTCGCTCCAAGGTTTACATTTCGCCGAAGCTTTGGTACCTCCGAGTGAATGTTATCGAAGCTCAAGATGTTGTTCCAAACGACAAAAGCCGCATGCCTGAAGTTTTTGTGAAAGCACAAGTGGGGAACCAAGTGCTAAAAACTAAGATATGCCCTACTCCTACCATGAACCCCCTTTGGAATGAAGATTTGGTTTTTGTGGCCGCGGAGCCTTTTGAGGAGCAACTGGTCCTTACGGTTGAGGACCGAGTACACCCTTCAAAAGACGATGTCTTGGGGATGATAAGTTTACCTCTTCACATTTTTGAGAAGCGACTTGACCACCGGCCGGTTCATTCTAGCTGGTTCAACCTAGAGAGGTTCGGATTTGGTGTTTTGGAAGCCGACAGGAGGAAAGAGTTCAAATTCTCAAGTAGGATGCACATAAGAGCGTGCCTCGAAGGTGGATATCATGTACTAGATGAGTCAACTATGTACATAAGCGACCAGCGCCCGACGACGCAACAACTCTGGAAGCAGTCTGTTGGATTATTGGAAGTTGGGATATTAGGCGCGCAAGGGCTTCTGCCTATGAAGATGAAGGACGGGCGAGGGAGCACGGACGCTTATGTCGTTGCCAAGTATGGGCAGAAATGGGTTCGGACCAGAACGATTCTCAACGCCTTTGGTCCTAAATGGAACGAGCAGTACACGTGGGAAGTCTACGACCCTTGCACTGTCATCACTCTGGGAGTTTTCGACAACTGCCACTTGGGAGTATTCGAGAAGAAACCTGGCGCCAGCACCACCCGAGATTCACGGATTGGAAAGGTACGAATTCGATTGTCCACCCTAGAAGCTAATCGGATTTATACCCACTCTTACCCGCTTCTTGTTCTGCATCCGTCCGGGGTAAAGAAAATGGGTGAGCTCCAACTAGCTATTCGCTTTACTAGCCTATCACTAGCCCACATGATATACATATATGGCCACCCCTTGCTTCCGAAGATGCATTATTTACATCCTTTCACTGTCAACCAAGTTGAAAACTTGAGGTATCAAGCCATGAATATAGTGGCAGTGAGGCTCAGCCGAGCTGAACCGCCGTTGAGGAAAGAGGTGGTGGAGTACATGTTGGATGTGGATTCCCACATGTGGAGCATGAGAAGAAGCAAAGCCAATTTCTTCCGTGTAATGTCACTAATATCGGTTGTGATTTCAATGAGCAGATGGCTTGGGGATGTTTGTCACTGGAAAAATCCTGTCACCTCAGTTTTAGTCCACATTCTCTTTCTGATACTAGTCTGGTATCCTGAGCTAATACTCCCCACTCTCTTTCTCTACATGTTCGTCATTGGACTTTGGAACTATAGGTTCCGACCTAGGCACCCGCCTCACATGGACACTAAACTTTCATGGGCGGAAGGGGTGCACCCGGATGAGCTCGACGAAGAGTTTGACACGTTTCCTAGTTCTAGGCCAAACGATGCTGTGCGGATGAGGTACGACAGGCTGAGAAGTGTGGCTGGGAGAATTCAATCCGTAGTGGGTGACTTAGCTACACAAGGGGAGAGATTTGAGTCGCTTTTGAGCTGGAGAGATCCAAGAGCAACCAGCCTATTCATAGTTTTCTGTTTTTGTGCAGCAGTTGTTCTGTACGTGACTCCATTTAAAGTGGCTGCTCTAGTCACCGGATTACACATGCTTAGACATCCTAGGTTTAGAAGCAAGTTACCGTCGGTTCCCAGCAATTTCTTCAAGAGATTGCCTGCTCGAACCGACGGCTTGCTCTAAACTCTAATTATTTTTTTTTACGTAATGTCGTGTCTTCTAATACTTGACAGTGTGTGTTCGAATAAAGCTCCCAACTTTTTGTTGGAAGTTCTCTGTTTGTATGCGTGTTCCTTTTTTTACGAGCAGTCATGTTGCTCATCTCCTTTCTAGTTCTTCTGTTCCCTCGATGTACTCTCTTCGAGTTTTTATATGAAATGTTCATTTGCCGAGCAAAAAAAAAACTATATTAACGACTGTAAGATCCATTTTACTAATGTGAACGTTCACAACATTGATTTAGTTTACATCTCAAAGGATTTTTTTTTTTTTTCTCGAATCGTTGCTGTCTTTCTAGTTAGTTATACACCTATGTAGACATAATATACAGAAAATTGATTCATGAGTGAAGATACCTAGACCTAGAGAGAACGGTTATGTGGGAGTAGAAATTGTTACTCCTATATATTTTAACTTTGGACACAAAGCGTTGAAGATTTAACGCGTTGAAAAGTCAAAACCGCAGAATGGTAGAACTATCTATATATGTAAAACAAAACGTTCTAATAAGCAAAGCGACATAATTCATATAAGAAAAAAGATGTTCTCATTAAATAAATGGAGACGATTACATTTCGATCCCTGGGGTATACAATTCGGAAGAAGCTAATAAATAAAAACGCAAAGGGGCTAGTTCTGAGCAGCAGCCTCTCTTTTCTAGCAACACAGGATGACAGGTCAACGGCAAAATCGAATATGCAAGCCGAGCCATAATACGAAGGGTGCATTGCCAGTCTGAAAGGCGGCTCTTCGCCGATTGAGGAGATTTAGGGGGGGGGCACCCAGGGAGGAGTATGCTGACCCACGACCAGAACAGTGATGCACTTGTTCTTCCAGTCGTGAGAGCCGACCTGGCGAAGCGGTAACCCCACCACTTCGCCGAGTAAAGGGAGGAAGTTGAGCCAGCCGAGGGACGGATAGAGAAGAAAGAGATCTTCTCCCCCGTGACCTGATTTGAAGAAAGAAATCTTCTTGGGGCAATCATCGGTCACAAGTTTGTGTATGAAAATGCCCGAGTATAATGGAGGATGCTGCCGAGGAGGCATATGACAACAGTGGACCCAGAAAAAGGTACAAGGGGAGCTCGGCAGAAAAAGGGTGGGGGGTGTGGGCTACCACAGCCCTGGACTGGGCGTTTTTGATGACCTGAAAAGGTTCGTGTTTTTGAAAAATGGAAAAGTCAGCTACCAGAATTTAAGGTTCGTTATCCGAGAAATCATTTTGATTGAAAATGACTCTTCGAATCTTGAAAATCAGAGATTGTTTTTGGATTCGGGAGTCAGATTACGAGAAGGAAAGGATTTTACGACATCTCTTTCGCCCGACACGGAATCGGTCTCTATTCAATATTTGTGGAATTTATCAAAAACATTTTATTACATAAAAAGAAGATAGCACGTATTTACATCTACAACAAATAATAGTGTATACATGTCCATGTGTACATGGTACAATGATGACACGATACGAAGTGAATAAATGCAAAAAATGAAACAAAGTTACTGGAAACACTCTTGGCGCCCAAGACCACTTTGCTCCTAAAAAATACAGTAAGTCTAAGGGTACAGTAGTTTGGTACAGATTTTGGGTATAGATTTTTTTTGGGGCCCACTATGGGTCCCACACTAATGATCCAAGCCGTTCATTAAATGTAAAACAGTTTTTCAAGGGCTCCCGCAAAAAATCAGTTCAATCCGATACTTATAGATGCTCAATCTAATTATATAATGTTTCATTATCCGGGAATCTAAATCAAAAGTTAGATGATTGAATTGAGCATCTATAACTATCGGATTGAATTGATTTTTTGCGGGGACCCTTAAAAAGCTGTTTTACATTTAATGAATGGCTCGGATCATTTGTGTAAGACCCGTAGTGGACTCCACAAAAAATATGTACCCAAAATATGTACCAAACTGCTATACCCTTAGACTTACTTTAAAAAATAGAACTTTAGCACTTTTGACAATAAAGCAGAATATTCAGTTACGGAGAAATGGATTAACAGAATATTTATTCAAGTATTGCTTTCTTGCAAACATAAAATAAGACTAACTCGAAGAAAGAGATCTTCTCCCCCGTGACCTGATTTGAAGAAAGAAATCTTCTTGGGGCAATCATCGGTCACAAGTTTGTGTATGAAAATGCCCGAGTATAATGGAGGATGCTGCCGAGGAGGCATATGACAACAGTGGACCCAGAAAAAGGTACAAGGGGAGCTCGGCAGAAAAAGGGTGGGGGGTGTGGGCTACCACAGCCCTGGACTGGGCGTTTTTGATGACCTGAAAAGGTTCGTGTTTTTGAAAAATGGAAAAGTCAGCTACCAGAATTTAAGGTTCGTTATCCGAGAAATCATTTTGATTGAAAATGACTCTTCGAATCTTGAAAATCAGAGATTGTTTTTGGATTCGGGAGTCAGATTACGAGAAGGAAAGGATTTTACGACATCTCTTTCGCCCGGCACGGAATCGGTCTCTATTCAATATTTGTGGAATTTATCAAAAACATTTTATTACATAAAAAGAAGATAGCACGTATTTACATCTACAACAACCAGAACAGTGATGCACTTGTTCTTCCAGTCGTGAGAGCCGACCTGGCGAAGCGGTAACCCCACCACTTCGCCGAGTAAAGGGAGGAAGTTGAGCCAGCCGAGGGACGGATAGAGAAGAAAGAGATCTTCTCCCCCGTGACCTGATTTGAAGAAAGAAACCTTCTTGGGGAAATCATCGGTCACAAGTTTGTGTATGAAAATGCCCGAGTATAATGGAGGATGCTGCCGAGGAGGCATATGACAACAGTGGACCCAGAAAAAGGTACAAGGGGAGCTCGGCAGAAAAAGGGTGGGGGTGTGGGCTACCACAGCCCCGGACCGGGCGTTTTTGATGACCTGAAAAGGTACGTGTTTTTAAAAAATGGAAAAGTCAGCTACCAAAATTTAAGGTTCGCTATTCGAGAAATCATTTTGATTGAAAATGACTCTTCGAATCTTGAAAATCAGAGATTGTTTTTGGATTCGGGAGTCAGGTTACAAGAAGAAAAGGATTTTACGACATCTCTTTCGCGCGACACGGAATCGGTCTCTATTCAATATTTGTGGGATTTATCAAAAACATTTTATTACATAAAAAGAAGATAGCACGTATTTACATCTACAACAAATAAGAGTGTATACATGTCCATGTGTACATGGTACAATGATGACACGATACGAAATGAATAAATGCAAAAAATGAAACAAAGTTACTGGAAACACTATTGGCGCGCAAGACCACTTTGCTCCTAAAAAATACAGTAAGTCTAAGGGTACAGCAGTTTGGTACAGATTTTGGGTATAAATTTTTTGAGGGGTCCACTACGGGTCTCACATAAATGATCCAAGCCGTTCATTAAATGTAAAACAGTTTTTCAAGGGCTCCCGCCAAAAATCAGTTCAATCCGATACTTATAGATCCTCAATCCAATTATATAATGTTTCATTATCCGGGAATCTAAATCAAAAGTTAGATGATTAAATTGAGCATCTATAAGTATCGGATTGAATTGATTTTTTGCGGGGACCCTTAAAAAGCTGTTTTACATTTAATGAATGGCTCGGATCATTTATGTGGGACCCGTAGTGGGCCCCACAAAAAATATGTACCCAAAATATGTACCTAACTGCTATACCCTTAGACTTACCGTAAAAAATAGAACTTTAGCACTTTTGACAATAAAGCAGAATATTCAGTTACGGAGAAATGGATTAACAGAATATTTATGCAAGTTTGCTCAACATCAGGCTCAAACAAACAAGAACGAGCCTTGAATATTCAAGTATTGCTTTCTTGCAAACATAAAATAAGATTAATTCGGCTCTGAAAAGAACCAATGGACACACAACATCTACCAAATCAACTAAAATGAAGAACTTAATGGTAAAACAAAATTTTTAGTGAGCGGGAGCACTCTTGGGCGCCTAGGAGTATTGGTCCTAGGCGCCCAAGAGTGAGCCTAGTGTAAAAAAAATAAAATAAAATTTGTGTATTTGTTTATCTTGCTCTTGTTGTTAAATTAAGATCAAAAAAATTCACAACCAGTATGGAGAATTGGTATGAATCTCTAATCTCCCTCATAAGTAGGAAAAACATAAAATAACTTGGAAAAACCATACAATACATTGTCTAATGTCGAGAAGAAAGGAAATTCCATTCTACTCTAGTTGTGATGTGGAGGAGAAAGGAGATTCAATTCTACTCTAGCTGAACTTCAAACGAAAAACAAGCATAGGTCTTTTGGACATTGTTGGAAGTGGCTTGCACTTTTTTTTTTTTTTTTTTACGAATAAGATCAACCCAGATATATTAATATGGAAAAAGTACAACAGAACAAAATACAACAAATAAAACACCACTAGAAAGGAAACAAAATACAACAAAAGAAAAAAGAAAAAAGCCGCATGGAACCAATACGCCACAGCCGAACCCAACAATCACACTTATAAAGATGGATGGAGTGGCCAAATGGAGTAGCAAACAAACGTGGGGTAGTCCAACTCGGGGAAGACCCGGGCTTGCACTTATATACAATACAAATACGTAAGACTAAGCGAATTTGGAAAATGAAAGTATGACCATAATTGGTGGTAACTACCATCACGAGAGGTTTGACTGGTCAACTTCAATGTGTACAAGCTGCCATGGACTTCCGCTTATCCAAAAAAGGAAATAACAATAATAAGAGGTAGCTCACCTTGTGTAGGGGGCCAAATTTCTCTTCGTTCATAAAGTCCAGATACGCTCGAGGGTTCTTTATATTAGTTGGCAGCTCTTTAATTTTATCGCTCAGCTCGGCAGTTCTTATTATTAATCGGGAGTTCTTCGTTCTTATTATTACTCGGGAGTTCTTCGTTCTTGTTATTGCTCGGGAGTTCTTATTATTTCTCGGCTCTTCTTCGGCAAATCTTATTATCGTTCGGCAGTTCTTAGTCTCGTTCGGCAGTTCTTTGTATCGCTTAGAGGTTCTTCATGTTGCTCGGGGTACTTCATCAGCTCGGCAGACATCTTTATCGTTCGGTAAAATATACGGTCACTCGCCATTACTCGGTACGTGGACACAGCAAGTCAGAATCTTCTAGAAGCTTCCATTTCTAGTAACTTACTATTAATAGTCGTTTCTTCCATTAATAGTTACTTTCTATTAATAGCCATTACTTCGTCGTTAAGTCTTACCTTTTCTCTATATATACAAGGCTCACCCCTCACCTAAGGTATTCAGGCCTCGTTTGATAACAGAGATAGGTGGATGGGATTCGTAAGGATATGGGATTAGGATTGGGATTCGTAAGGAGATGGGATTGGTAATGAGAAGGGATTGATAATGAGTATGTTTGTTTGGGATGAGATTAGATGATGGGATTATTAATATCATGTTTGTTTGAGATGGGATTAGATGATGGGATTGGATTGTTAGAAGAAATTGGTAAAGAGAAGGGATTGGTAATGTGAAGGAGTTGGGATTGGATTATTAATACCCCTCAATACCAAGTCCCACGGGGTATTAGCAATACCCCCTAATACCCCCTCTATTAATCCGATCGGACTAATAGTCTGGACCTTTTTTTTGTTACCAAACGGAGTATTAATAGTCCCATGGGATTATTACTCCAATCCCAACCCTCAAACCCGTTATCAAACGGGGCCTGTTCCTTGACTTAACTCAAAACTCAAAGCCCTCAGTCCTTTAAGTCACTTTCAGATAAGAAAGGTCAATAGCTTCAAGAAATGAGATAAATTGTACGCATTGCAATCACATAAGAACAGCTTCGGCCGGAGAGACTTTCGTTGTGACTTAATTTAGCCTATAGGCCTAGCTGGATTTACGGGATCGAATATTTGAACATTGCAGAATCTGTCATTCGGATACTGACTTTTGACTACATTCAACATTAGTGTCATTACAAGGGCATTGCGAGGGTTCCTTGGGGCTCGTGAGGTTTCCTTCGGTTAGTTACCGCTTTATGGAATTGGGTTGTGGGGGGGCTTCTAGGCTCTAGGCTCTAGGGCTGGTTTGCCTCGGGAGCTGGGCTCTCGCGTGTGTGCACGTGCCCGAGGCTTCACTCCATCACTACGTTCAGTCGTTCAGCGATATATGCTCGCCGTTCCCTACGGGAACGTAGAGCATATGAGCTATAAGTTGCCTCCTACGGCCTTCCCGGCAGGGGAGGCCCCTGCCTCCCGGCCTAATTTGGTTGTCGGACACCCAAATTGGGTTTCTTGTTGGACAAGCAAAACACGGCTTGTTTATAGCTCATATGCTCTACGTTCCCTTCGGTCACTTGGAGCATATATCGCTTTACTCCTGAACTCCGTTCAGTCGTTCAGTAACTTATTTCTTTCTTTATTGTTTATTGTTTCTTTCTTATTCCGGAGACCGTAAGTGTTATAAAACTAAGAGTTTTATAATTACAATCCGCGCGAGCGGTCGCACCTACACGTCGCGCGCGTACTTAGTGTCTCGAGCGGGCGCGTATATGCGGGTCCGTGTATGAGCGTGTATGAGTGTATGTGCGCGCACGTCATTGCTTTACTTGCCGTTTTACCTTCCCAGGTACTAACTAGCTCGTCGGAGGCTCTACCCGGAGGAAACCCCCTCCGGTTTGCACGTACCAAGCTCGGCAAAAATGCCTCCACTGCTCGGCAACAACCACCTCAAGCTCGGAAGAAATCTACAGACTCGGCGAGCCCCCACACCGTTCAAAAGGAGTAAAGTGGAATTCACCCCCCACACCTTGACTAAAAGAATAACAATTTCATCTTACTAGGCATTGCCAACCTCGGTTTTTTTATGTACACACTACGGGAGCCAATAAATTTGGACTACCAATTGAAGTAGGAGGGGGAAAAAAAATTAATGCACGACACTGAATAATTTTGGGATTGAAGTTTGCCGAAAATTGTGGATAAGTCACATTTGGAGTACTGAACTACTGATTCTGAATGAATGTGTCTTAGGAAGCACAAAAGCCAGCTCTTCTTTCTTCAAAGGAGTATTCACTCTCTTTGCGAATATCTTCAGCAGGATTACCACCACAAGCGCGCAACCGGACCAGGTGATGCGTCGTGGCTGTCTGCATTGGAACTGCCATGGCTTTAGGAGTCCTATTTCTCTTCCTCTGCAGCCGGAATTATCTCGAATGGAGTGGTGAATTTCGAATAGGTTATTTGAATTGTTTTTCACGGTGCCTCATTCTGCTTCTTGCTGAAATCTTCTGCTAAGTTTGTTGTTGTGTTGGACTTGCATGGTTCTTTGGAAGATACAGGCGAGAAGGGTCTCCGCTTCATGGGTGACTCTACTTCATGAGCATTAACTGCATTCAAAAGAACTGCCTACGATGATGAAGTGAAACACAAACTGAAAGTATTCTTTCATATGAAGTACCGGAAACCATTGCTTTTCATTTTTTGAAAATTGGAATCTGCCTAATGGAGTGACTAACTCGAGGGTCCAATACCACCGCTCCTTAAAGAAAGGTCCAATCAAAGCTAGAGGAAAACCGTTGGTGTAGGCTATTTCTGTCAGTCTCGTAAAGAAGCAACTTGAAATATTGATAATTTTCCATCTACGCCCCAAAGAAGAAAAAATTGTAAGAAACTTTGAGGGAGCTGCGCTATACATAATACTAAGGGACCCAGGCTCTGCCCGAATGATACGATCCGCAACTTCTAGTACCCAAGCTATGTGATCAATAACTCTTCTCCTAGAGGCGAATCCCTCAGGGCGCCCTAAGCAACCGGAGATAGAAGCGGAATTCTAATATAAAAATAGAGAGCGGCTCGAAACTCTGTTAAGCGAGATTATCACTCCTTTTTAAAGCTCGGACTTCGAACCTACGTTCTATTCAGTCCTTGGTGACTACATAGGGTTGAGGTACTTGAGCCGGCAAGAACTAATCGTACAGGGTCAGGTGAATCCCAGCCCGGAACTACTACTCGTACGCGGAGCTTTTCTCCAGCCAGACACCACCGTACTTCACGGGCCATAACCCCTTCTACTGCTTCTCTCGTACACCAATAACTGTTTGATAAAGCTGCGAATGCATCAACATTGGGATGATTAACTGTTCTTTTGTGTGCACACTCGTATTCTTTTTGGCTTCATGGGTATTATGAGTACCTTTAATAGACGGAAGAGAATCGTCTTTGGGAGTTTGCAGCATTGTTCCTGCAGCGGAGAGTCCTCTATTGCTCCCTCCTCCAGAAGACAATCTAGGACTCCTCTTTCCACTTTGTATCTTGAGAAGACTTGGTTTTGAACCAAAAAGTACTTCCTGTTCTGCCATTGTTTGCCCCTGAAGCCTCCTTTGCTCCTGGAACAGATCAATATTTTGTGCACAAGCCACAACTACATACAAGACGGATAATATACTCAAGTGAGCCCATGATTAGTAAAAGATGAAGTCCGTACCCTCTGCCTCTTACGCTCTTGCTCTTTCTCCTGCCGTGAACTGGTGTACTCTTCAATCATGGAAAGAAGTCGAATCTGGACAGGTACATAGTAGGAAATAGCATTGGACAAGTCTGTTACAATAAAGTAAATGAAGAGGATAACACAAAACAGTTACATATAGCACCTACACCATCATAGGTGAACTCGACACCTCTCTCGTTTTCCCATAATGTGGTTTTTGAAGCCAAAGCCTCCGCCATTCCTTCAACAACACAAACAAAAAATTAATATGACAACGTAGCTGAGAGAAGGAAGTACATAATAATCTGGTCACAAAGAACTTTGACATGCGGCTACATGTGGCCCATTACTGAAATCTATCATCATTTCTTTTTTTTTCTTTTATGGGTTAAAGGGAAAATCGACTGCCTGCATACAGGATGCATGGTGTACCTGGAAGTTTATTAACCAAAGAACGAGCTTTCTCAGCACGCTTCAAATTAAGATGAGTACCTCTTCCAGCATTGTACCGGTTTTCATCCTAAAAAAACATCAAGATAAGATTAAGCAAAAAGATCATGTAAAGCAAAGAAATAGCAAATAAGCAAAAAGATCATGTAAAGCAAAGAAATAGCAAATAAAAGGAAAAAGAAAATATCCAACCATGTTATACTCCTCAAGCCAACACTCTTCCTCACGTGCAGCCAACCATTTCTCAACTTTATCAAGTACTTCTATCCTGCTATAAGCCTCCTCCTTAGCTTTACCAATTTGAAGTTCAATCTGTTCAAGGACACAAGCAGGATCCAACTCCCCTGTATCCAAAAATTGGTGCATAAAATTGAAAGAAGTCGCGGAGCAATTAGTATCATTAGTCTATTGCTATACCTGACTCAACAGCTTCAATAGCAATTTCCACTGCACTGTCTGATTCTGGAATCAAATGCATCTTTTGACAAATCTCCTCCAGCTCCAATCTCTTCCTCGAAACAAGTTCCTTCATTTTGCTCGCTTTCAGTTCTTCCAGCCGAGAAACTTCTGCCTCAACCTAAATGATAATTTTACACTTCTTTCAGTTCCGGCAAAGGAAAATGTCTCCGGTGATCACATGCATAAGTCTATTAATGACCAGCAACAAGTAAAATAACTATTAGAAAGAAAAGAAAGAAAAAAAAAAAGAGAAATGTTTGCCTGCCAAAGGAAAAATACGACTAAAAAAAGAAATGAAGAAAATTCCCTACACACTGCCTTCCAATCTATAGAGAGCCAAAAGAATGGAACTTCGTTAAAAGGAGGAGGAACAATGCTAAAAAAAGGAAGACAAAGAACACACATAACTCACAACATTGATGAAGCCAACACAAAGCATGAAATGTGTTCAAAATCATTAAAACTCACCGAATCAATTGAATCCACAGAAAGCGTGTTGGGGTCAGTTATCTCTTGTTCTGAAGCAGCTATATTACAGGTAACATTCTGAAACTTCTGTTGCTCTTCAGTTGGTGTGTCCATCAAGTTCCAAAGCTCCAACAATGAAGTTGCAAGATCTTGGAGCTGCCACAGTTCGGAATATTTTTAGGATACAAAAATGGAGATGATTTTAAAGTAACTGGAATTTATCCGAATCACTATTTACCCGCTGCATCCTTTCTATTTTAACCTCTCTCAATCGTTGTATTACAGTTCCCAACTGCTCAATAAAATCCTTACTTGGGTTCTTCGGTCCTTCACAATCATTACCTAAACTAGGATGAACCTCATTAGCTGTTTGTTTGAAATCTATACCAAGCACCGAGCACAAAGATTTCAAAGTGTTCAGGAGGTCCAATACGTGCTTCAGCCGATCACTCTATGTGCAAAGAAACACTGATATAAGAAACACAAGAATATCTTAAAGTGCACTTAAAATTGATACTATATTTATACTGCATAGGAAATGACAACAGAATAAACAATGATTACCTTTTCCTTTTGAAGTGCCTGCAGCTCTCTCTGCAATTCTTCGAGCTTTCTTAACGACAAATCTGTTTCGTCCACAACTGTGCTGGCCAGAGTGTACCTAGACAAACATTGCATCTCACTTGATATCTGCTGAATTTGCTCTAGAACTTCTATGACTTGATTCCTTCTGTCACATTTCCTCTTCTGCATCTCCTCTAGTTGTAGAATAATAGCTGTGAGCTCTTCCTTCAAGCTTCCAGGATTATGATCGGACTGAAAGGAGAGATTACTTGCGTTCTTTAGTCTCTATGATTTTTGTTTTTTGAACTTCAACATTTTTCTAATCCTTGTTAGACTTCTGGTGTATACTCTTTACAATGTCGAAACAATCATGCGCCAATCAACAGGCAAGGGCGGCAAGTTCATCATGTTTGATTGTTTTTTGTTCTCATAAGATGCAGCCACTTTGTGCATGTAATGCTAGAGTTAGGTGTCACTTAGGTCTATGCCCAACCTTCCTCTACCCCTTAACAAGCCTGAATAACGGAGACTGAACTGGGCGCAGTTCCTTTACTCATAAGTGATTAGTAATTACACTAGCTTATATTAACTGCATGTTCTATACATGTTCTTTGTCTAGGTGATTTTCCATTCAACCCTCTGCAACTAATGAGAACTGTACACTCACCACTCATAATAGTGATCATGCTCATAGTTAATATGCCTATTTCCATCTAACAGTGAGCCCGATATCATCAGTTTTCACAGTTTTTGAAACTGCACTTAAACTTTCAAAGATTGATTTAGCCTGAAGCCCTGAACTTGCACACTTGTGGCTGGAAAGTTCACCAGTAACATATATGAAATTCCAATCTTCGATATATTTATTCAGAAAGAGCTACCATCAACCTGCCGGATTTGTACTTGTCTCTCTCCCATTGCGGAGTAGATAGCCGCAATCTCTGCTTGATAATCAGCAATTGCTTGTCTTAGCTGAGCTCTACATCGGTTTGCCTGATCTACCTTTCTTTTGTATACTTCTAAGCATTCTTGTTCAATATCAAGCAACATTTTATCCCTTTCAGTTTCAGACTCCCCGACTTCATCCCATATTGCCTGATTATACCAACGAACAAGGAACAAAATGTATTAATGTCAAGCTAAGGATAATAAGCTTCAACAATTTCTTTCTCTAAGGAAGAGAAAGGAAACAAGAAATGAATCATTGAGTAGCTATATAACTAAGGGTCCATATAGGAAAACCTGGAGTTCATATAGAAGAGAGCCACGTGTTGTTTCCCCTTGCAAAAGTGGATCCTTTCGACCCTTAGACATCTTTCAGCAATTATATCTGCCTATTCCAATATTCTAAAACTCCTGAACTACATGCACCAAACAAGCACAACAAGAGTTGATTCAGGGAAAAGCCAAAATAGATACTACGACCTTAGTAATCATAACTAACCTTAGACTCCAAAAGACAGTTAATAATATGCAGAATGACAACGTTTGATGGATTATGCAAATTTGTCACTCCTAGGTCACAACATATTGCAAAATACTGTAAGAAATAACTTGTCGAAAAAGTATATCAAGTTAACGAATGTGCTATTTATAGAGCTATGAAATGAGTCCTAGCGGAAGTTTCATATGCTACATCAACCCCGTGAAGTGTGAACATTTTGCCACAGTGATGCTGATATAGGGATACTGTACGCAGCTAAATATCCTAGTCTCTCTTTTTGGTACATGTGAAGAACAAAATCTACTTCGAGCTTCTTAACCGAGTAAAGTTTTGCAGAACACATTTTCTGCTCCCAGTGCAACGATACAAGCCATTAAATCTCCGCACTCGAATAAATGCGGAAGGAACGAAAGTGAATTCATACAAAAATCACTCTTCTTTGCATGTGAGATATTTTCTTAGCCATGAGAGTATCGTGAATGTGTAACCTAAAACAATGCAAGTTATCTGGTATTGTTCTGTCTCAGACTGCGAGGTAAAAATCGTGCAAAACAGCTAAATTTTCACTTTTGGATTCCTCAACCTACCATTACCAACACGAACAAAAAACATTCCTTCCGTGCGCAATCAAACCATAATTACGTCTAATGGAATCTAATCAACCAAATGCAAACGCAAACAATTAAGAAAAAACACATCTTTGGCTGCTTGGAAAAATACAGGACGAATAATCCCAAGCCTAAATTTCCCGTCAGGATACAGAAACATCAACGTGTATCATGCAACAACAAACGAGCATCTAAAAGCGGTCCAGTATATGAACCTCAATTCATCGTTTTTCGTTTCATCTGGATTTTGTTGGACACCGATGGAAGGCGAGAAAAATCAAATGAAAGGAAATCACAAAACCCAACCTGATCAGTGCTTCCACGATGAAGGAATATACGGCGATATCTTTCGCTGCCCAGGGGATATGTGGGAGGGATTATAGCGTTTGCATTGGACGATCTCCGTCCATATTATACGAGGGCAGAGCCACAGAGGGAATGGCGCGATGAATGAACGAGCGTGGAAGATAATGCTGCAAAAACTAAGTAGTAGTAATAATCGTGGAGAAGACGACACAATCACGGCTTCGAGGGCCTTCGAAACATTTTGAATGGAATGAAGCAGGGAAACGGTTCCCTTCTACTATTGATATTGAAATTGAAATAACAGATTGAGTTAGTTAGGTATGAAGCCGGTTTTTCTGGCTTTAATATTTCAAAAAAAAAAATATATATACTCCAGTATTTAGGCTAAAGTCATAATTTTTTCCCGATTAGTCCCACAAAAATTAGACGCAAAACTAAGAAACGCAGATTTTTTTTTGAATAAGGGCACAAAACTAGAAAAATCTTCTGCGGAACTCAACCTAACTAATATGAAATAGATTATTTATACTCTTCTTATCGAGTTGTGCGTTAGGTGACAGACAATCAGCACCAAAGTTCTGAATACCGTACCGGTTAAAGTACTGGTTTTCCTATAGATACAGTTTGTGCCGGTACCGGTGAGATATCCATTATCATTTCGAATTTATCGCAATTATTGTTTTTCCAAAAAAAAATTAAAAGTAGTCTAGTATCGTATAGTATTGCCAGTACCAACAAAAAACGGTCGGTATTTGAGCTGGAACGAAATTAGAGGTATAGGGCATCGGATTAATTTGGTCAATGTATCGGCTGGTACGGTACGAGATTCAATACCTTGCTCAGCACATAAAAAAAACCTTGTTGGAATTTTTTTGAATCTTTTTGACACGAATCTAATAACAAATAGAGTTATGTTAGGGCGTTTCGCGGAGCATAATGACCTTGATAGACTTTAATGGGGAAAACATTTGATTGATAGCTACGACTTGAATCACTTGATTTGGTTTGGCTCAGTTTGATTATCGAGAAAGGAGACACCTTCATCCTTCAATTGCCATATACTCTTTGTATCAGAATAAAGTCTAAAGAATTATGAAGTCATGATGAAGATTGAGTACAGCCTACTAACCATTTCATCAAATATAAATAACTGATGTGATGGAATTAAGAGCAATATGGTCAATGGGCAGACATCTTATAGCCATCACAAAGGGAGTACTTAATTTATGTGGGATGCAAGAAATTAATCAGTTGTCTAGGGTACAGTTAAGTGATTTCCCCAACAGTTCGTCAAATCTCATATTCGTGTGAGCTTCATGCATTTGGCGAAGGACTTCACAAAGTTGTGTCGTGCTAAGGGGAGTTAAGGCACCCAACCGCCCCAAGAGCACCCAATAGATTTTCATTTTCTGATGGAAACAGGAACCTTGGAACAAATGTAAGATAGACTAGACACTCAGATGGAGCTGAATAAAGACCTTTTAATGTACTATCTGGTAATAAAATTAGCAATCTATAATTCAACAAGATAATAAGCTTGTTGTGACTTTCCTGCACAAGTTACGCTTTGTTTATCTCTCTTAAAAGAAAGGGACTAAGCTAAACATAGCCATAAATTTCCATGCTTTTCGTGGACAAAATACACCTTTCAAATCACCCAAAAACTCTCAAGGATAGGGGCTACGGCTACCCTCAAATTCTCTCCTAATTATTTCAAGCATCAACTCATTCCATGTATCGACTGGACCTGGCGTACACCAGTGTAAGCAATCCTGCGGCGGGGGCTTCCCATTCGGCCCGCGATTGGTTTTCTTGTTTGGGTCGGGATCCCTATAGGGGCCGGGATGCCCGTCATGGCGATACCCAAAGGCTTCCGTAATGTCCATCAACTTCAGTTTCGATCTATTCGTCCTCTTCCGGATTGCACGGTTAAAACCCATCACCTGTTTCTCGTGCATTATATTTGTATATCCATTTTCGACTATTTCACCATCTAAAGCAGGCTTTACTTTTCCTGTGCACGATCCTCCTGTATTCCAGGCCCCACCCTCGTAATGATCGGGCGAATAGGAACGCACAATGGTCAGACCGGTGTAATTCGGATGTGTAACCAGGGCATGGAGAATTGTCTCCACGGATATTCCAAAAGCCTCAACGTTGTTTACCTTCATAGGGCGAGACTTGTCCGGCCACCACAACTGTCCTCCCACAATCTTGTTGTTCAAGATATAGACAGATTGCTTTGTGAACCAGTGGCCGGATGAAAGGACAATCACGTCAAAACTAGGGATGAATTCCATGATGCCCTCATCTGGTGCATCAAGATAGACCTTGACCACACCCTCTGGAACAATATCAAATGGCTTGGACGTTTGGTGAAGCAGCCGTTCAGACCATATTCGGACAATCATTGTCGACGTTGATCTGAAAAAGTAGCGATGCATTATTTTCCCTCGTTTTTTCGGAACTTCAACCTGAAAATTTGCCAACATCCATCAAATAATCATAAGATGTAAGGAATATACAAACTTGATAGCTAGTTGATTAAGTTTCAGGCCGACTGTTGGACAGAGACTATGCTTCCTTTCCATTTGATGGCCGGAGGCCAAATAACTAAACAAAAAGTATGAAAAGGGAAAGCTCTTGATCACTTGATAGGCATGATGCATTGATCCTGTATCTTCATTCCATGAATACTAGTGGGTGATACAACCAGAAGAGGCGCGAAAGCTTTTCAAGAATGACATCAATCTTATCATACATGCAGCCATAGGCTATGCTGAACCAAGCCAAAGAATCTTTGTATCAACTTATGAATACAAAATTCGTCAACTCTGTGTAAAGTTCTGCCTCTAAAAGGACCAACTCTTTCTAAAAATAATCAAATTATACGACCCTCATGGTCAAAAGGGAAATAAAGAGGCTAGATAAGCGAAATGTTTCAAACTGACAGCAATAGAAGAGAAAAAAAAACAATGCTCCTATCTAAGACATGGTATTTTGAAAATTAGACTATGAATGAAGGAAGCATGGTAACGTACACAGAAATTGATTTGGTTCTCTAGGCCTGCTCTCTCTGATGCCTTTCCTGCTTTGATTTGGGGGCATGGTTTCACAACAAAACGTCCCTACGGCTCCTCAGTTCTTGGAGGTATCGGGGGGCACTGTTTCAGTGGTATTCTGAGAGCAGTCACTTTGTGCATATATTGCCAAAGTTTAGGTCTGTCTCCAATCCTCCCCTGCCCAAACTCCCAATGATTGGGGACTAGATGGGTTCTATTATTGTTGTTGTTGTGGATAACCGATAAGAGAGTAACATAAAGGCAACCAAGGCCCATTAGTTTGAGGCATAGTTGCTCATGAGCAAACATGCATCCGGCCTTATTATCAAGCAGGATGGAACTTCTGTGACTCATACAGACAAAGAGACAAATTCGGGGAAAAGCATCCGTCGTCACAATATTGTTGAGGCATTGGCCACCACTCAAAAAAATAAACACCAACTTATAGCAGCAGGGTTCATTGATAGAACTTCATCATTTTAGAAAGCTCAAGATGCACAAAGGATGCACAAATGGCGACTCCATCTGCCAAAGTATGCACAATACTTGCCTGCCAGAGGATACACAATAGTGACTGCATCTGGTTCCGAGCAAGTGAGTCGCCGATGAAAGCTAATGTCTTTCCCCTCATCAACTCTAAAAACTTTTTTGCATCAAATCGGGGGAGGTCACACTTGGCTGGCTTCCACCGCCAATTTTCATAGTCTTTGTCAGGCCTCCCATTTCCCTGGCAGTTATGTTCTTGCGGCAGGACGGGGCATGAGTTATTTGTGTATAGTGATCCAGATGAATCATTTACCCATTTTCCATGATACAAATCACAACCTACATATTTTTCAAGGAAACCTCAAGTTAGTTTTAGCCATGCAAAGTAAAAATTTACATAATTCAGTTTAGAAATATGATTCAGAGGAAATAAAAATATTTGGAGGTACCTGAATCAGCTGAACCACTCTGATTTACGGGTGCAGGAGATAAAGATGAAGCATCAAGTCCTGGCTGCATAGCATCGGAACTATTTACTAAACCTGGGGGAGTTGTTCCAACGTCTTCAACATCCTTCGTAACATTTAAAAGTGTAGAATTTTCAGAGGCCTCTTCCCCTTGTTGAGCCACAATGTTTGTCCTCTCTTCATTGGCATCATTGGGCGAATCATGAAGTGTTGGGTTACCCCAAGACAATGAATCAAAATTACTCGAATGGTCGATTCCATAGAAGTATACATGAACGGTAGACCCAACTGGTTGTGAAACAAGAAGTAGTGAAGCGAGAGCTAGAACGACTACTAGTCCACAAGCTGAAGCAACAATCAACGAAAGGGTCCTTGGATAGGCAACTATTGGTGAATCTCCTTTATGTGAAGCTAAAGTCATGGCTTCTCCAGTATTCACACTTAAAACAAGGGGGATTCTGAAAACTACCTTTCCTAAGACCCCTTTTCTCTACAACAGATAATATTATGTATACTAGCCTTACTAGGAACTAAATAAGTAGGAGTATGATCTTTAAGTTCCTTCGGTTTCGCTCTGAGCTTTCATTCCCAAACAACTACGGTGATTCGTAGTACTTTCCATAACTGCTTCCACCAAGAATCTACAATCGAATCAGTAAAAAGCTTAAAATTAATGGTGGAGAGATCCCAAAACTATTTTTTTTTTTTGGGTAAGGTAGATCCCAACACTATATTAAGCAATCACCGTTCCAGACCCAAGCAATGGCAGGCTTTATTCTGTAAGTCACCCCAAATCTAGGGAAACAAAATTGAAACACACGCACAATCTCTCTCTCTCTCTCTCACACACACACTGTGTCACTCACACACAGAACCAACACTAAACGCATAATAGGGTGAATAGGTAGAAACTTTGCTTCAATGTGATTTCGATTAGGAAATTCTTCCCAACACAATGCAATCCAAAACGACGCAAACACATGAAAGCTGCATTGTTTCTTCCGTTTCCACCATTGTCCCAGAAACCAAGCAAGATGCACGAATTCAAATACGGATTCCCCAAATCAATCGCAGGAGCAAAAATAAACTTAAGTTTAATGTAAAGATATTTCGGAAACAACGTACCTTTCACGAAAATGTCAAACAAAAATTCAGCTCCAGAAGAGTAATCGGATTTCGCATAGAACTGAAAGAAGAGGGGCGACGCCTACCTATGTTTATGCAGATGTTGTTGGTTCAGTTGAGCCCAGTCAAAACTCTCAAACAACTCAACTCTACTGTACATGCCAGATTTTATTAGTACTAGTTTAAGGTGCTCTAAACCAGTTTTTTACCAGTAGTTTTAATGAACCCAGTGAGAGAAACCACTGCTAGTGCAGTTGCAGTTGCTTCTCTCACTTTCCCCCGTGAAGACCTGGGTTCTCGGTTCGAATCCCGCGAGGAGTGGACTCCTTTTGGGGTTAATCTTAGGGCCTGTTTGGCACCTATGGAAAATGGAAGAAAAGAACGGAAAATAAAAAAATTTCCTTAGGAGTTATTTTTTTTTATAAAATTTTTGGACTGCTCGGATCGGTCGTTCGGTGGTTGGAAACAGCCGTCAGTGCATTTTCCCTAGGAGAGCCCTAAAGCCACCGACAATCGTCTCCGGCCACCGAACGGCCGATCCGAGCCGTCCAAAAATTTTATAAAAAAAAACCGAGTGGGCCTACGCGAGAATCAACGGCATCCGATATGTGTAGGTACTCGATCCAAACACCCCATGTAAGTTGACTGCCTTTTGACCTAACAGAAGGGGGTTAAGTGTCAACTTTGGATAGTTAGAGGGGGCATGATGTCGAGTTTTGTAGTCTGAGGGGGTTAAGTGAAAACGGGTGTTAGTTGAGGGGGGCTTAGTGTAATTTACTCTAAAAACATTTCCTCATGAGCTGTTTGGTTCCTATATAAGGAAAAGGAAAAGGAAAAGAAAATAGAAAGGGAAAAGAAAGGAAAACTGAGTCTTGAGAAAGGAAAAAGAAAAGAAAGAAAAGCTTTTGAATTTATAATGAAAAGGTAGTTAAATTTTTTTTCTTTTCTTTCCATTTTCTTCTTGAAGCCAAACAAGAGAAAATCATTTTCTTTATAGTTCCTTTTCATTTTCTTTCTTCAATCAAACAAGGGAAAATAATTTACTTTCTTCCCATTTTTCCTCTCTTTTATTTTCCTTTTCACAAGTTCCAAACATAGCCTTAACACCCCACTAACTTCCGTTTAAGTTTAATGTATCTGGTCTAAAAAAAAATATTTGAAACCAGTGAAGTTTCTGCTTGAGCCCAGTCAACTAGTTTAGGCTGAGTTCCGCTAAAGGGTTTTTTGGATTTTTTCTGTTTTTTGCTCTTATTTAAATTAATTTTGAATTTGTTTGTTTTGCGATAAATTTTTGTTTAGTATTGTTAACCGGGTTTTGGGGTTTTATCTTGAATATTTTCAAAAATATTTGAAAAAAAATCATAAATTTTTTTTTTTGATTCCCCATTTTGAGACGAATCAGGGCAATAGGGGAAGGAAGGAACTCTCATGAGCTTCTTGGTCCCGGTAGGGGATTAATCAATCAAGCGATCTCCCCCGCATAGAGAATCAATCCATTTCTGTCTAAAACTCCCTCGACAGCGCAGTTAGGTTCCTTGAGAATCTGCAATGGATGCTGCCTTTGCCGGAGCTGCCTACAAAAGTCTGTCCCAAAACGAACGCACGCGAAAATTGCATGATTTTTTATTTTTTGATTTCTCGGATATCTCAATTGCTTGGTTTTCACGCTCCACTCTTTGATATTCACACTATCTTGTTGAAATTGTATATATTTTCTTTTTTGCTAAAAGACAAAAAACAGTGTAAATATATAAAATAAAAAAAAGAGTGTAAAAATCAATTCCCTACAATTTATACGTAACACCCACCGCTCTACAGTACTATTTATTTTTAAAAAATTTCGGACAACTTACGTGCATCTCAATTCTCGACTATTCTCTTTTTCGATCCGGTGACGCAATGACTAAGGGATTCATATGAGATTTTTTTTTGGCAGTCAGACCACAAGAGATTGTCAAGTTTTAAACTCAGAAATATTGGAGTTTACAACTCTATCATTTTGTCACTTGAGCTACCATTGGGATCACGCACTGTTATATGCAAGCCTTTCATTTGCGAGAAATTATTTTCTTGCCGCCTATTTCCAAAAATATTGCTTAATTCTCTCCATGCTCAGTAGCATGTTTTCAAGTACTTACGGCTAGAGTAAGGCCTCGTTCCGCTAACTATGGTGAGAGAATGATTTGTCACATAAAATAAGAAGTAAATATTTAAAAAATATTAAAATAAGAACCATAGCAGAACATGGCCTAATTCTATTTGTATTCAAATTAATTTTCTTTGGCTCTAATGCCCACAGGGAAAAAAAGAATCTGATTTAACAATAAAATGCTCTTATCTTTAACGGGTCATGAAAATAATTTAACGGGTCATTCTGATCCTTATATTCTTCACAAAGATGCTAGTTTCTTTTGCATTCAATATCTTTTGGTGTTTTGACGGATCGTTTTGTTAATCTGTATCATTGCAAGGCATTGTGATTAGTGGTGGAGTCAGAATTTTGATCCGAGGAAAATCAATTAAGTAATCATTTTTAAAATCTAAACGCACGTTTACTGTATGTCGTAGAGCTTTTGCTTTTCAATATAACATATTTGTACATTAAAATTATATTATGCCTCACATGTTTATTTTGTGGTTATGAAAAATAACCGAATTCAAATAAATCAACCCAAAAAAATTAGGATTACATGAAACTATTTAAGAACTTCGCCCGATCCCTACTTCCGCCACTAATTGTGATGGAGATGGTAGTTTGTTTTGAGAAAGTTGCTACTATTTGTTTATTGTTGTCTCTCTATCTCCTTGGTTAGAACACATTTTTGCCCTTATAAGGGTTGTTAATTCGCGCTAACTGAGTCAACCCAATTGATTTTAAGTTTATCTTCTTCTTAGTTGTGCTTAACTTGGCTGAACTCGAGACTTTTTGGGATTCTGATTGCCATATAAAATAAAAAAAAATTTCAACATCCTTGTTTTAGAACCATTTTTTGCCTTCCCTCATGCTGTATTCCGCATGATTTAGCTTCTATTGTGGCCTCTTTTTTTTTTTTTTTTTGTTCCGCATCTATTGTGGCCTTTGATAAGCGGTCTTAGTTCTTTAATATATTTTGATCATCTCAAAAAAAAAAAGTTTTGTAAATACGGAGTACTATATGACTAGCCTTCAACTTATAATACTCCAGCAATTAGCAACCAACCTTCGAGTTACAGATGACTCCTATGTCAAAAAAATTCCCTCTTCCTTTTATAGGCAGGAGGATGGCTTTATTTGGTAGTTTGTTTTTTCGATCATCAGCTTTTATTTGGTAGTTTCTGTTTTTTTTTTTTTTTTCCCACTTTTATTTGGTAGTTGGACACTTGTTGAGTACGTTAATAAGCCGAATTATTACCATTTCCTCCAAGAAAATGGTGGAGTTGTTACCCGTTCTACTCTAGTATAATGTAGACTGATCATGCCGCTAGCTAGTCACACAATCCTTTAAAAGTGTCTTGTGCTCTCATCCTCAATTCTTCCATTGCTTTTTCAATCCTCGCCGTAAAACTTCCGCACGCGAATTACGTGACTCTAGCCAAGCCAAAACTTGGGAAGTGTTTTAACGCGAATCCCATATACAAACTCCCTCCGGCAATAAAGAAAAAAAAAATGCTGGGAAAAAAAAAAAAAACTGAAAAGAAAAGAAACTCGGAATTGAGCATGTGAAGTGCTTTGGGTGTTACGGAGGCTACGATTAAATAATGAAGAGAACTTGAAGCCCCGACATTGCTTAAACAACATGAAAACTCAAGTATGTCAACTCAAGTAGCTTTCACACCACACCTCATTATCTAGCCTTTTGAATTTGCTCTGTTGCATTGAATTTGCCTTTCACAAAAAGCTTTCACAGCACTCTTTTCCACAACCAATTACCAAGACTTATATAAAGGCTTTCCACAGGAGTAATTTAGCTTCCCATAAGCCCCTCTTCTTGTTTGTTTCATTGAGAACTTCTCTGCTCTTTCTAGCCATGTTGAATTCCACAATTGAGTTGATCACTCTAGCCGCTTCTAATTCTCTCTTAATCTTCTGTTTCTGCAATTTGATCATAGCCGTTTTACTCCTCGGCGGGTCGAAACCCTGCTCGGAATTCGGTGATCAAGAGCACTCATGTGGAATTCCCACCCCACCATTTACTTTTAGAAGCAGAAATGAAGTAGAGGGACCAGAAACTAGTACATGTTCAGCAGTACTGGACAAACACAATGCATCGTCGACGGGCGTTGGCGAGGCTCGTGACGCTGAGAAAGCTACGGCAGATGAAGAGAAAGAGAATGACGACGACGGAGACGATGACGAGCTGAGGAGAAGAGTTGAAGAATTCATTGATAAGATCAATGAGGGTTGGAAGGCAGAGAAGTTGAGGACATCTCTGTTAGTCTAAAACACAGTCTGCAGTAAGCTTTGAACGAGGGTTACCCCTTTAATTAGTTTTTCAGGATTTGAATGCAGTCTTTGGAATTTTTTGTTGTATCATTGAAGTGGTTGTGTGCAATTAAATAAATTTTGAATATATATATATATAAAGTTAAGAATTGGAGGTCCATTTACAGTTTACAAGGAACCAATTTCTTCATTCTCTCGGCTTATTGTTTACCTCGTATATTCACCGTCTCTTGATAATCAATCGAAATGTGGCGATTAGGAGGATGCTTCCTATTTTATTATTTCGTATTAATAATATAACTAGTTTTTATTTCTTTTATTTGTTTGTATTTTAATAAAGTGCAGGACACTTGTCATCATCCTACACACTTTGAAGTTGAAGGAAAGTTATTTGGACACTTGAAAGCAAATAGAAGAATGAAGAGTTGTGGGAAGTTAGGAAGTTATTTCTTGTACATCTTTGTTTTACTATAAATAGCATTTTTAAGCCTCATTGTAAAACTTCTCAACAAATCAAAGTCTTTAACTTTGTTCTTAATTTTTGTCTCACTAACCCACTTCTGGGTTATAATTAAGAGTAAGAGTAGGATTAACTTAATTTTCTTATTTTCAATGAGGATCCATCCTTCTTGATTATAATTCTACCTTGGAAAATAACAAAGTCCATCTGTTATTTTTCTTCCACTCCGCTCCACCCCACTTCACTAAACCATCAATTCACTCCGCCCAATCGATGGGTCGATTCCATTCTTGAAGACTGGCGGGTGACAGTCTTCTTTTACGAGTCAATTAATTCATCACCACAAAAAAAAAAAAAAACATTTGATTCATTCGTCATTTCTCTTCTGGTGAAAACTTAAAATACGGCGTGGAACTACGGGTCTGCCTTTGAAGTCAAGCCACGTTCGCCCTTATTTTTGTTGTTGGTATTGTTTCCCGAAATCTCTGTCAATTTTGATCGAGGGAAAAATTGCTAAACACTTATTTTCCCCTTTCTTTCCCCTTTCTCGAGGATGACTTTTTGTTTTCTCCTTCTAATATCTTCTTCTTTTTTAACAGCCCATATCTAATATCTTCAACTACCGACAAGCTACAACTATTGAAAAATATCTATGGGGAGCAGTTTCCGGAATAGTATGTGGTGTTGCCTGCTTGATACTCTTAACTATTTATATAGCGACAAATTATCAGATAGAGACATTATCATATCATTCACTTTTTTTAAGGTGGTCGGGAGACTAGAAGTGACCTACAAGGTGCGATGACGATCTCTTATTTGCGGGGAGTACTACCTGATAATGCCATGTGATATTTCGGGGGTGCCCAATAACTGGCCTATCTACGAGTTGAGTCTGTAAATAGATGAATTCGTTCCTAGTTTATTTTACAAAGAAAAAAGAGAGGGGGTATTTGTTGGCAGACTCGTAGAGATACCTAATTTCTTCTACATTGTTTAATTGCTTAGGGTATAATATAGGGCAAAGTCCACTTTGACCCCAGGCAAATGAGGACAAGGGAGAGTGGTCTTCCTTGCCCAGACCTCCTTTCTTTCCCTGCTCTAATTACCATGGGACCTGTGATATTTTACAGTGCAGACTTGATTCTGTCGCATACTGTTGTTGGCTGGCAGATTTATTTCTTCACCACCGAACAGGACCACGTGTACATTTTCGATGCCTGCTACCGCCAATGGACGGCTGTGGATGTCTACAGCAGGGGTTGTAACGGCCGTCTATCCTTTGGGGAGCCGGTCGTGCCCATATCTGACTCTGCGTGGGCTGCCATTGGTTCTTGCCACTTTGTGTCCCCTGTTAATACATTTGATCTCAAGGCACATTTTGGATTGGTGGGGAGAGATGTCTAAGGCCTTGGTTACCGTTTTGATTGTGTGCCACCTCTGGCCTTTGATGTTTACTACAATCTGCTCGACATGAGGAATGGCTGGTTTTGTCATCTCAAATTTGGCAATGATGAGGAGGGCTTTAGCAGAGGGAAGGCATATGTTTCTGCCACCGTCTTTCGCCTTGTCAAAAAGCGCAAGGATAAGGTCTCTTTTGACGATGCAGATTATTTGATGGGTCGTAGATATTTGCCCCCACCGGATGTCCTAAAGGACGCTAGCAAGGCTGTTGGAGAGGTCCAAGTGTTTGGTGCTGAAGAATTCCGTAGTTCTTTATTTGCCACTGGGGTCGAAAACTTCAATGCGACTTATGTCGCGGTTGGTTGCTTCATTGTGTAAGTTGCTTCGAACCCTTTTCCGTTCTTTTCATTTTCAATTAATTGCTTTATCCCGTTGCTATTTTCTGTCAAATTTTTTTGTTTGCTTGTTTTCTATATCCTTTGGAACCATATTTCATTCTGACAATATCACCTTAACCTTTTTCTCCCCTACGAGCGTGGATTGTGAGTGTTTTTTGCGAAACTAAAACTTGAAAAAAGGGGTGTAAACATCTTCATGCAGGACCAGGTTAGTCTAACCTATTTGATCTAGGGCTAGTAGGAGAATAAGTTTCAGTTCCGTTGCCTGCTTTAATGTCTAAATTGACGGGAGCTAGATCTCAGAGTGATAATTAACAAGTTGTCTGAGATGAGCTATAGAGGGAATATGCTTGAGAATAATGCTTAATATCCAGATATGAACCAGAACTGTGGATTTGAGAGACTAAAGCATCTTCAGTTAAACTACATCCATGATGACAATTCTTCTTGTTCATCACTTTCACCATCTGCTGCGTAATGAGTAGTTATAGAGTCTTATCCTTCCACCAAGTACTGTACGTCAAACACTAGAACAAAAGGAGTTTAGTGGTCAACAGGCTTAACAAATCTATCTATAGCAGCAGGATTCATTGATAGAACTTCATCACTTTAGAAAGCTAAAGACGCACAAAGGATGCACAAATGGCGACTCCATCTGACAAAGTATGCACAATACTTGCCTGCCAGAGGATACACAGTAGTGACTTCATCTGGTTCCGAGCAAGTGAGTCACCGATGACAGCTAATATGTCTTCCCCCTCATCAACTCTAAAAACTTTTTTGCATCAAATCGGGGGAGGTCACCCTTGGCAGGCTTCCACCGCCAATTTTCATAGTCTTTGTCAGGCCTCCCATTTCCCTGGCAGTTATGTTCTTGCGGCAGGACGGGGCATGAGTTATTCGTGTATAGCGATCCAGATGAATCATATACCCATTTTCCATTATACAAATCACAACATACATCTTTATCAAGGAAACCTCAAGTTAGTTTTAGGCTTTTAGCCATGCAAAGTAAAAATTGACTGCGGATCAAAAAAAAAAAGTAAAAATTGACATAATTCACTAAAGATGAAGCATCAAGTCCTGGCTGTGTAACGTCGGAACTATTTACTAAACCTGGGGGAGTTGTTCCAACGTCTTCAACATCCTTCGTGACATTGATAAGTGTAGAATTTTCAGAGGCCTCTTCCCCTTGTTGTGCCACAATGTTTGACCTCTCTTCATTGGCATCATTGCGCGAATCATGAAGCGTTGGGTTGCCCCAAGACAATGAATCAAAATTACTCGAATGGTCGATTCCATATAAGTATACACGAATGGTAGACCCAACTGGTTGTGAAACAAGGAGCAGTGAAGCGAGAGCTAGAACGACTACTAGTCCACAAACTGAAGCAACAATCAACGAAAGGGTCCTTGCATATAGGCAACTATTGGTGAATCTCCTTTATGTGAAGCTAAATTCGTGGCTTCTCCAGTATTAACACGTAAAACATGGGGGGTTCTGAAACTACCTTTCCTTAAGACCCCTTTTCCCTATAACAGAGAATATTATGTTCAGTCCATTTCAAATGAGAGGTTCTCATTTTAGTTAAAAATGCGGACCTTCTTATTTCTCTCAATTTTTTCAATCGAATTTCGATGATCCGAGTTGCTCAATATGATCAGAAAGTGATTTTAAGGGTACTCGCCAGAAATTGGCAAAAAAAATAACTGGGAAGGGCTTGATTTGAGCAGTTTTTATTTGAACCATTTAATAAAAAACTGTTCGGATGAAGCCCTTCCCAGTCATTTTTTTTTTCCTGATTTCTCGCAAGTACGTGTGAAATCACGTTCTGAACACATTGAATGGCTCGGATTATCGAAATTCGAACGGGAAAGAGGGGTCATTTTGCCCCACATTTGAAACAAACCGATATTATGTATGTACTAGTAAATAAGTAGGAGTATGATCTGTAAGTTCCTTCGGTATCACTCCAAGCTTTCGTTCCCAAACAACTACGGTGACTCATAGTACTTTCCATGACTGCTTCCACCAAGAATCTAGTAATCTACAATCGAATCAGTAAAAAGCTTAAAATTAATGGTGGAGAGATCTCAACACTATATTAAGCGATAACCGTTCCAGACCCAAGTAATTTGTGACTTTATTCTGCAAGTCACCCCAAATCTAGTGGCGTATCACTGTAAAAACAAAAACAATGAAAAATGAAAGATACCCACAAAAATTCCAATCAGTTGTGAACGCAAAGAAATCAGGGAAACAAAATTGAAACACACGCATAATCTCTCTCTCTCTCTCTCTCTCTCTCTCTCTCTCTCTCTCACACACACACACACACACACAGAGTGTAACACACACACAGAACCAACACTAAACGCATGATAGAGTCAAACACATGAAAGCTACATTTGTTTCTTCCGTTAAGCAAGATGCACGAATTCAATTGCGGATTCCCCCAATTAATCACAGGAGCAAAAATAAATCAAGTTTAATGTAGAGATATTTCCAAAACAACATACCTTTCATTAACCAAACCAAACCAAACTACGCCTTATATCTCAATCACTTGAGGTCGGTTATTCACTAAAATGTTACAACAAAAATTCAGCTCCAGAAGAGTATTCGGATTTCGCGTAGAACAGAAAGAACAGGGGCGACGCCTATGTTTATGCACATGCAATGTGGGTTCAGTTGAGCCCAGTCAACTCTCAAACAACTCTATTGTACTAGTACATGCCAGTGCCAGATAAGCTAATTAACCCAGTGCCAGATAAGTTGTGGGCCTGCGTGGTCGCCTTAGCCCTATTTTTTTCATTTTATATTTTTCATTTGAGAATTGATATTCATACTACATTTTTTTTGTTATTCACTCTTTTTTTGTTTTTTTATGTTGAAAATGTATTTTTTTTTTTGTTGCTAAAAGACAAAAAAAAAAGTATGGATAACAAAAAAGAAGGGTGAATATCAATTTCCTTTGGATTTATAGGAACAAAATCACATAATAGCCAGTGACATGGTATCAGTGGGTAAAATACAAGGGTTCCTCTACAATCCTCTTTAAACAACCACTACAACAACAACAAAGAAAAATTATCTAAGGAAATCCTACTCTAAGGAGGTGGAGGTGGAGGTAGTGTTTGAACCCTCACCAAATAAAATGTTCGTTTGCTCTACCAACTGAGGAAGAAGGCGCGCAACTTCTCTACAAGCTGTCACCATCCACAAGATCAGTGGGACGGCTCACGGTTGTGATCATGGCTCTCATCAGAAACATGAGAGAGAGAGAGAGAGAGAGATCTCTAATTCGAATGCTCTAATTTTTTAGAAAAATTTATTATCACTGCAACCAAATTCCAAAAATTAAGGTTATACATAAGGGGTTTCAAAATATTCAATACACAATATCTATATTAAAAAGTATATATAATTAGGTGTATAATGGGGCAACACTGCATTTTGAAGATGAAAACATAAGTATTCAAACCTACTAGAATGGACACCTAAATAAATTCTCTAAATAGGATGCCTATTTAATTAATTTCTTCATAAAAAAAAATGCAAGAAAGAGGAAAAAATAACACTTTCCTAATATTTTTAGTACGACGAAGAAAAGATATTTGTTTGATTAGCATGAATAAAACAGAAATAGCGAAAAAGTAAATTTTATTGTACAACTCATTTAAACTTGTTTACAATTACGGCTAGTAATTCTAGTATTTGTTTCCAAAATAGTACAGTAGTAATTTTCTTTGGCTCTAACGTCGACAGAAAAAACCTGATTTAACAATAAAATGCTCTCATCTTTAACGGGTCATGAATCTAATCTAACGGGTCATTCTGATTCTTTTATTCTTCACGCAAAGATGCCTAGTACTTTCTTTTGCATGCCATATCTATTGGTGTTTTGACCAATTGTTTTGTTAATCTGTATCATTTGTATGGCGTTGTGATCAGTGATGGAGTCAACATTTGGTTCGAGGGGGCCGATTAAATAATCATATTTATGGGTAAATTTCACTGACCTCCCCTGAGGTTTTTGAAAAAAACAGAAACCTCCCTCCACGTTTCTGAAATTGCAATGTCCTCCCCTCTGCTTCAATTGTCTGTTGCACTTTACCCCAGCCGTTTGGCTGACGTTACGGAAAGCAACTAACTGTGATGACGTCAGCATGGAACAATTCGTAAATGCCAATTTTACCCATGGGACCCACAGGTCTAACCTTTCCTCCATTTTCTCTTTTCACCACATTCAGCTGGTACACATCTCCCGCAATTTCAGAAACGTGGAGGGAGGTTTCTGTCTTTGTCAGAAACCTCAGAGGAGGTCAGTGAAATTTACCCTTTTTCAAAATCTAAACGCACGATTACTATGTTGTAGAGCTGCTTTTCAATATAAAATATTTGCACATTAAAAGTATTCTAGCACAATGCAATAAATTAAAGTACATGAATCATTTTGTCCTATTAGTTCATAAGGCCACTACAACACTCGCATGCTTATTTTGTGTTTATAAAAAATAACACCCAAAATTATAAGGATACCATGAAACTATTACACTAATGATATCAATAATTAATACTCAAGGGGCCGGTCTTTGCCCGGCCCCTACTTGCGCTACTGATTGTGATGGAGATGGTAGTTTGTTTTCAGAAAGTTGCTATTTGTTTATTGTTGTCTCTCTATCTCCTTGGTTAGAACGCATTAATGGCCTTACAAGGGTTGTTAATTCGCGCTAACTGAGTCAACCCAGTTGGTCTTAAGTTTATCGTCTTCTTAGTTGCGCTTAACTCGGCTGAACTCAAAACTTTTTGGGATTTTGAGTGCCATAAAAAATAAAGAATCAATATCCTTGTTTTAGAACCAATTTTTGCTTTTCCTCGTGTTATATTCTGCACGATTAGTTTCTCTTGTGGCCTTTGATAATCGATCTTAGTTCTTTAATATATTTTGATCATCTCAACAACCTTTGATAATCGATCTTAGTTCTTTAATATATTTTGATCATCTCAACAAAAAGAAAAACCAGTTTTGTGCTTGCTCATTCCCAATTATTAGGAAAAATGACGGCCAATGACGTGTTTTGATAATTCATACCCATTAAAGACATTTTCAGCATTAACAAATCTTCTCAGCATGTTATTGGCGGATATTAATTATCAAAATACATTCTGGGTCGTCATTTTCTCCAATTATTACGACTCTAGTAAGCCTAATCGTAGTTCCTAAAGACTAGCCTTTTGAAACTTCAACTTTAATACAGTATTATGTTTTTTAACAACCAACCTGTTAAGGGAAATGTACAGTACACACTTCCGTATTATATGCACCCGTATAACCAAACCATTGAGAAGCGTGACCAAACACTTCCTTCAATTGTTAAGCCTCTCAGGCTCCGTTCCAGAACGTAAATAAGTAGTTTATTTTTTAAGAAGGCAATTTCAAACTCAAAAATTATGTGCTTACGCAAATAATTTTCCAACCACTATGGATCTTGTTTGATAGATCTCATTGAGATCTTTAATACGGTGCAAAAAAATTTGAAAAATTATTTTTCATTTACATTATTTTTGAGTTTGAAAATGTGAAATAAGCTGCTTATTTTTTAAGAAGGTTTCTGGAACGGAGCCTCAATGGTTTAATTATGCTTCTCAATAATTTTAGTTATACGGGTACATATAGTACAGATGTTTGTACCGTAGCATGACCCTCGAGTTAAAGATGACTCCTATGTTCCAACTTCCTTTTATAAGCAGGAGGATAGCTTTATTTGGTAGTTTTTGAAATTCTCTTGATCGATCATCAGCTTTATTTGGTAGTTTCTGTTTTTTTTTCCTACCTATCATCAGCTTTGTTTGGTAGTTGGACACTTGTTGAGTACGCCATAAGCTGAATTATTACCATTTCCTCTAAGAAAATGGTGGAGTTGTTAAGCTCACCCATTCTATTCTACTCTAGTATAATTGCATCGTAATGTAAACATGTAAACTCATGCCGCTAGGCGAGACACAAAAATGTCTTGCTCTTTCGTTTTTAATTCTTGCACTTCTTTCTCAATCCTCGCTATTGCTGATTTTAAGTAGTTTAGTACGTGTTTCAAAAATGCTAACTCACCTTTGCTCTAAAACTTCTGCACCCGCATGCAAATTATATGACAGGCCATTGATGACTAAACCACCTGTGCTGTAACTCGGAATCGGCCATGTGAAGTCCTTCGGGTGTTACGGAGGCTTTGATTAAATAATGAAGAGAAGCCCCCACATTGCTTCAACAAACAAAACTATGATATTATTGGCTGTGTTCGGTTGCAATTTCCGGCAATTTCCGGAAAACATTTTTGGAAAAAGTGTAATCATTACCCCTATTCACTTTTCTCTCATTCCAATCATTACTCTTTCATCCAATCATTACCCCTATTCTCTTCCAATAATTACCCCTATTTCTCTCTTTATCTCTCTCCAATCATTACCCTATTTCCAATCATTATCCCTATTTTTCTATCAAATCATTACTCCAACAACCATTTCTAAAAACCAAACCAATCACTAACTCAAAATTTTTTTTCCGGATCATTGCCCAGAAATTGCAACCGAACTTAGCCATTATTTTTTATAATTATAAGAATATGTCAACTCTTAAGTAGCTTTCACACCACACCTCATTATCTGGCCTTTGAATTTGCCTTCAAAAAAAGCTTTCACAACACTCTGTTCCACAACCAACCAAGACTTATATAAACGTTTTCCACAGAGTAATTAGCTAGCTTCCCACAAGCCCCTCTTATTGTTTCATTGAACTTTCTCTGCTCTTCCAATATCTACTACTACCCACAAAAAGCCATGTTGAATTCCACAATTGAGTTGATCACTCTAGCCGCTTCTAATTCTCTCGTAATCTTCTGTTTCTGCAATTTGATCATAGCCGTTTTACTTGTCGGCGGGTCGAAACCCGGCTCGGAATTCGGTCAAGACTCGTGTGGAATTCCCACCCCAACATTTACTTTTAGAAGCAGAGAAGATGAAGTAGGAGGAGCACTAGAAACTACAGGCTCAGTACTGGACAAACACAATGCATCGTCGACAGGCGTTAGCGAGGCTTGTGATGATGAGAAAGCTACGGTAGAAGAAGAGAAAGAGAATGTAGATGACGGAGACGACGACGATGAGCTGAGGAGAAGAGTTGAAGAGTTCATCGATAAGATCAATGAGGGTTGGAAGGCAGAGAGGTTGAGGACATCTCTGTTAGTCTAATTTCTAAAGACAGTTTGCAGTAAAATTTGAGTGAGGGGTTACCCCTTGTTTTACAGATTTTGAATGCAGCCTTCGGGATTTGTTGTTGTAACAATGAAGTTTTGATTTGTTTTTAAATTAAGAATTGGAGGTTTTTATTTTTCAGTTCATTACATTTGTACATTAAAAATGATTATTTAGGCTATTTCAATTGTCACGTGCCTATTTCTTATTTATGAAAGAAATTGAGAAACGATAATGTAAAATAACCAGATTTTTAACAAATCGAAGCAAATTTATTAAGATTATAAGTAACTATACATGAATAATTATAAATAATATTCAAAATCAGGTATATATAAAATAAAAATTTTAAGATTCAGACGCTCGGGGAGCCGGAGTCGGTGGCGGGGCCCTACATACCTCCGCCCCTGCTTATTTCCCCTTCTTTTTCTTTTTTCATTTTTCTCGATGATAGACTTTTTGTTTTCTCTTTCTTCTCTAGTGAAAAGGATAAACGTTCCGTATATTCAACAACTGACAAGCTACAACTATCGAATATGAGTAAAGTATAACCCAGAATATTATGTGGCGTTGCCTATCTAGTACTTTAAATTATTTATGGAGCAATAAATTGTCAGGCAGAGACTTTGTTCGTTTAGGTTATTTGGGTATTTTAGTTTTGGTAGTGGGTGGAGAGAGAAATAGGGTAATGATTGGAGAGGGAGGTAATGAGTGGAGAGAGATAGAGACAGAAATGAAATTAATAATAGAAAAAATAGGATAATGATTGGAGAAAGATGTAGGATAATGATTAGAAAACAAAGTTAAAACAAAGTAAAAATGGTAAACGAACAAGGCCATTATCATTCACTTTTACCGGATGATTGGAAGAGTGCAAGAAAGTTACCCACAAGATATGACGATGATCTCTTATTTTTGGAGATATCACCTAAGAATATCACGTGATATTTCGGGGTTGCCCAATACGCAAAGAAAAAAGATCAATGTTGATGTACAATCAATCAAATGGAAAGAAAAAGAAGGGAGAGGATATTTGTCGGCAGGCTCGTAGAGATACCCTAATTCCTTCTTCATTGTTTAATTGCTCCTTGTCAAAACAAGGCTTTGTCTTCTTATCTTTGTCTCAAAATAATTGTCTTTGTCTTCTGTACTTTAGATAGGTGTATAGAGGCCACTGGCTAGGGAGCATCCACTCTTGTTAGGGCTTGTGGAATGAAGTGCTACTACTTAGATACAGGGCCACATTCAATGTTTCTGAAAAAATTACACAGAGAAATATGAAAAATGATATGGGAAAATGACGGTCCAGGACGTGTTTTGATAATTAATACTCGACAAGAATAAGCTAAGAACATTTGTCAATACTGAAAATGTTTTCGGCAGAAATAATATCTCAGCAACCCAACAGCTCCACACAAACCTAAAACCAATGAAGCTTAGCTTCACACTTTGCAGGTCCATATAATAAGCCTAAGAGTTACTATTATAGTATTAATTTTGTATCAAAAACAGCCTGGTACCCTGGGCCAGCCCATAAACAGAGTTACATGATGGGAAATTTGGTACCTGAAATTATCGAGGGGCTCTTTTGGGTTGATCCCATTCCACTAACAATTTTTTTTACTTTTTTGTTTGTGTACTTATTTTAAAAAAAAATTTGCATTTGTCAGTTTTGTGCCCTATTTTTTTTAGTTTTCCGATTCGTTTTGTCAAGGTAAATCCGAAAAGTAAAACTTTTTACTTTTATCCAAATATTTTGAATAAGGACCACTTCTAAGTTAAAAATTTTACTTTTTTTTTTTAACTTAAAAGTGATCCTTATTCAAAATATTTGGGTAAAAGTAAAAATCAATAAATTACTTTTCGGATTCGGCCTCGTTGAGACGAATCAATAAGTCACAAAAATTTGACGCAAAACTAACAAACGCGAAAAAAATTCAAATTAAAACAAAATTAAAACTTTCAAGGCCGCCAGTCCCCCTCAAGAGTTCATACGCCAGCAGTGGATTTATAGTGGGACCAGTACAAAATTTCAGATTTTTTTATTTTAAATTTTACTTTTACAAGAATAAGTAATACTCTCAAACATGCATGGAATTAGTGATCTTTGCACAGAAAATGGTGGAGATTGGAAGACACCGAGCTTGTCTATTGGTCTATTTGCTTTTAGTTTTGGCATTAATTTTACCAGTTGCGACGGCTACCGTTGAGAGGGCATCGCATAATAAATAAACAAAGGAATTAAAAGCGGGCTTCCATCGCTTTGACTATCCGTACTATCTTGTTAAGAACCTTCCTCCTAGGATAGGAATGCTAACTAGCACTTAATGTACTAGCCCATACTATATAGGAAAATCATCAATCCTTAAAAAGCTATCAGCTTTTCAGCTATGAATTATGTGAAGAATTAGTGGAGCAACCGAATGGGTGATTAATGGACAAGTGATATATAGCATGGTTGCACACATAGAGAGACGTACGTATTTGAAAGCATTGACAATGAAACTATCATGAAAAGCTTTCAAAACATGAAAACTCGTCGTGGTCTATTATGCCTTTGACTAAGTTTGGCTTAATAAGTCAAAACGACCTTTTTTTTGTCTTTATTCAAATTCTTTTTGTATTTGTTAATTTTGCGTTAAATTTTTATGACATTGATTTGTCTCGTCGAGACAAAATACCTTTCGCTAGTATTTTTAACGAAAAAAAGTTCGTATTGTCGTACTTATCATTTTGTTACAAATATTTTTTAAAGATGGTGTTTCCATAGTGCCCAAAAGGTCTTCATTCCTGACAACGCCACTATTCATGCCTATGCAACTTTCTGCACGCCTAAGTACAATTTTAATACCGGGAATACCCCTGCCCACTCGCATGCTTCCTGTGTGTATGCATTTGAAAAAAAATCTGATGGAGTAAAAAAAAAAACTTATATCTCCAATTCACAGTCCAAAATTGAAAATAAAATTGACTCTCAAACACCCGATTCGCCCATAAAAATCACAAACGTATCGGTTGGGCTAAGCCCAAAGGTGCTGTATACTTTCTCCGAGGATGTTCTTGTTAGTTGTTGTATACTTGTACTCTAGGGGGGTTTCTAATTTTGCATCCAAAGAATCTCGTACCTTTAAAACACAATTTTGAATACAACTGTATCTAGAAAATCATTAGATGTATGTGAATCTATGGATATCTAACAGTTTTGAACACGATTATTTCCAGAATAGTGCTTTAAAATTGTATTTGTAGCATTGTTCTTTCGCACCACACTTTAAGCTTCTAACCTATTATTACAGTTATAGAGATTACATGTATTGATTAAAGAAAAAAACTAACCTATTCATCGATATTCCTATAATCTTTGTTTTGGATAATCGAGATATTCCTATAAGACTATAAGAGTATAAATTTTGTTCGGATGAGGTGGAAAGCATGGGATTTTGCCGCCCGTCTATTGTGGGCTCTTACGCAGTAATTCGAGTCGTTCATCTTACAGGATCTACAAAAACAATATCTTGACGTAAAAAAAAAAATCAGTTTGATCGGATATAAATAGCTATATCAAATAATTAAATTTTTGGTTTATAAAACGGATGACCTAATTCTGTCACTGATTTTTTAAGTTAAAACTATCCATTACGGATCTTTTTATAAACAAAAATTTAATTTTTCATATATAACTATTGACGCCTAGCTGATTTTCAACTAAGAATGGAGTAATTTTTTTATAGACTCCGTTTCGGATTACTGTAATAACCGACACCGTCGGAATTGGTCAAAACTAGGGGGCGCCCAACTCTTTTTCCAGCACGAAACCGCCTCCCCCTTTACCCGTTTCCCCTGTTTGGAAAAAGAAGTTCCACAGAACCGAATATTCGAATTTCCAAAATTCGACTAGCGTCTCGTGATGCCCAAGAAACCGATCACGGCCGTTAATCACCTTACCTTTTCCTCCCCATCCAACGGTCCAGATCAGAATGCAAGTGAAATCAGGAACTCAGCTGCTACTTTTCTCACTTTAAGTACTACTAGTGCCACTCTCAAGTCCCAACCAACTTTCTCCCTCATTTTCTCAGAAAACTCAAGTTTCAGGAAAACGATCGCAGGAGTTTTGCGATTTGACCTAACAATGGTGACGATCAAAGCCGTCAAAGCTCGCCAAATCTTCGACAGCCGTGGGAATCCGACTGTGGAAGTAAGTTTGATTTGATTCTATCCAAGCGTTGTCGTCTTTGTTCATAACTTTGATCTCGAATCATGCATAAGTTTGTCTTTGAAACGATCTATCCGGTTCTTTGCTAGTTTGGTTTCTGACCTAATAAGGGAAACGGATTGAAAAATTCGAGATGAGATTTCCCTGTAAACACGAGAGAACACAATAGGTGGCTGAATTCAAATGTTATTGGCTTAGTTAAGATATGGTGTCGTTCTTTTAACTGTCGAAACCGTTGATGTGCGATGATTAGTCATCGATCTTTCTGTTTCGATGCTCGTTTGGTTTGCGAGAAAACCAGGGAGAGAGGGAGGAGGAAAATGAGTTCTGACATTGTCTGTAGCAAGTTCTGTAACACGAGAGATCAACACAGATAGATGGCTTCAAATGTTTTGGCCAGATTGATAGTTGTGCTTCTCACGAGTCACGAAGTTCATTGAAACCGAAATTTTCTGCTGTTTTTCTCCAGTGTTCTCTGGATGTGTTTTTTTTTATGTGGATATATTACTTGACTCCGGGGTGAATTTCAGGTTGACGTTACCCTTGTTGATGGCACTCTCGCTAGGGCAGCAGTTCCCAGTGGTGCTTCAACAGGTGGATTCTAAGTGTCCGATAACGTTTATACAAGTTGATTTATGTTGTTTTTTTTTTTTTTTGAAAAAAAGCATATAGGATGAGCTCTTACTGTCCTCTTTGTCATCCACGATAATGTCAGGTATATACGAAGCTTTGGAATTGAGAGATGGGGGGTCCGATTACCTCGGAAAAGGTGTTCTGAAGGTGTGTAAACTGTGAATACTCGGTTTCTTGTCAGAAATTTCTCTTGTTTTCAAGTTTATCGTTCTTCATTTGTCTTGTTAGGATATCCAACTTGAGTTAGATTATAGAATATGCATGTATTCTGTGAGTCTTTAAACTTAATGGAAAAGGGTTGATTTGATGTGACACAATGGGGATTTTGATTGCTTGCATAATTAGTTGGCATTTTTATGATTTTATTGTCGGAATGGTAGAAATATCATCTGGTGGCTGGTCATGGAGATTATGAACTTACTATGTTGTTCCTAAATTTTGATGGTTCAGGCTGTGGATAATGTGAACTCAATCATTGGACCTGCATTGATTGGCAAGGTATGTTGCTTCTGTGTTCATTTCTTAGTATTAATTTATACTGGAGTAATTGATCGTTTGTGCTTTGGGTACACTTTATATGATCTTACAGGACCCAACAGAACAGACCCAAATTGACAACTTCATGGTACAACAACTTGACGGAACAGTTAACGAATGGGGATGGTGCAAACAAAAGGTGCCATGCATTTTTGTTTCTTGATGTTTCTTGAGCATAGATGAACAATAGCTATGAATCAATATATTCTTTTTCCGTGCTGATGATCAGAAGGTCAATTAATCTTATCTTTCCACCTTTTTTAACTATGTCAGCTTGGTGCAAATGCTATATTGGCTGTTTCGCTTGCTGTATGTAAAGCCGGGGCTATGGTGAAAAAGATTCCTCTTTACAAGGTATGTTCTATTCTAAGCAGTCACTTCCATTCCGCTCTGCGTTGTTCAGGCATTTTTATGGTGCATGTTTTGTGGTGCTTAATTCCTGTCTTATGTCTATTATGCAGCACATCGCCAATCTCGCTGGGAACAAAAACTTGGTGCTGCCTGTTCCTGCATTCAATGTCATCAATGGGGGTTCACATGCCGGCAACAAATTGGCAATGCAGGAATTTATGATTCTTCCCGTTGGGGCATCTTGTTTCAAAGAAGCCATGAAGATGGGTGTAGAAGTATATCACCACTTGAAGGTAGGTCTTCCGCTTTCCCTTTTTCATTTGTGTTCTCTGAAAATGGCGCTATCCTGGGCTGATTGAATTCTTATGTCTGCTTTTCCAGGCTGTAATTAAGAAAAAATACGGTCAAGATGCCACTAATGTTGGTGATGAAGGTGGCTTTGCTCCTAATATTCAGGTCTGTAAGTCCTCAAATTATGAATCTATAAGGATTTCAAACTAGCTATGACATTTGTTCTTCCATGTTTAGTAAAGCCAACTTGTACTACTTTTTATGACTTATCCATATTTTGAATAGAGACTGCACAGCACAGTAGTCATGCCGTGGTAGGTTAATTCAATGCTTGCACAGTTAGCCCTTAAGCTCAAGCTCACTTTCATGTTCTAGTAATTAAAGCAGCCATTGCAAGCCTAATTATCTACTCCCACCAACACATTGAAGCCATTCCACGAGTATATTTCGCATAATACATTTCTTTGTTGAGTTTCCAGTAATTTTCCCGGTTATGGGATTGCAGGAAAACAAAGAGGGGCTTGAACTGCTGAAGACGGCTATAGCAAAAGCTGGATATACGGGCAAAGCAAGTTTTCTGTGATGATTAGCTGCTTTTTCTCAATTACTCAACAGGTGATTCTAGGTTATCCTTTTGGGCTTGATCTGACTACTTAGCTTTATTTGCAGGTTGTAATTGGAATGGATGTTGCTGCCTCGGAGTTCTATGATCTCAAGGATAAGACATATGATTTGAACTTCAAGGAAGAGGTGTTTATCAAACTCTATGAACCGAGTTTGATTGGAATGACAATAGTATTAGGCTCTCCTATTTCTAATGATAAGATGTTTAGCTGATAAACTATGAGACCTACTTCTAACATGTGTCCTATTCTTCGCTGAAATAGTCATGCACTGTAACTCTAAGAAGCTGAACCACTGGATTTTCATGTTGTAGAACAATGACGGATCACAAAAGATATCGGGAGACAGTTTGAAGAATGTATACAAATCATTTGTGGCTGACTACCCAATTGTATCGATTGAGGACCCATTTGATCAGGATGACTGGGAACACTATGCCAAGATGACCAATGAAGTTGGTGAGCAAGTGCAAATTGTTGGTGACGATCTACTTGTTACAAACCCCAAGGTAAAGTTTAGGATATATGGTGTTAACTTGTTGCAAGTTATTTTAGTTGGGTATATCTTGAGCACTGCACTGCAAGAGTTTACTTGTGTTTCATATCTCTTCTTCTTGAGTGGTTCAGCGTGTAGGCAAAGCAATCAAGGAGAAGAGCTGCAATGCCCTCCTTTTGAAGGTAATGGTCACTGCTCTCTTTATCCCTTTTCCCTAATCATGTGTATGTGAGTGCATGCGTGTGTGCGCTGGCAGGTGTGCGTGCATTTGTGAAGCATGTCTATCATAAGCTTTAGCATCCGGTTCCTTTACAGTGTAACAATCAATGAAATTCTTCGGCGGCAATTGGCTTCATGCCACTAACTGTAAAATAATTAGAAGATGTGGACTAATGATTCATAGCAAAGATCTTACTAGTTTCAACCATTTGCCGATCAAAAAAAAAAAGTTTCAACCATTTTTTTATTAACATCTTGTGAACATGGAAATGCTGTTAGTGATTCACGGCACCATGGAGAGAAGCCATGATGTGTTACTTTTATATTTTATCAGGTTAATCAAATTGGTTCTGTTACTGAAAGCATTGAAGCTGTAAAAATGGCAAAACATGCTGGTTGGGGTGTCATGGCAAGCCACCGAAGGTATGGTATCCTCCCCTCAAAAACCGGTTCGACTGATTGCGGTTAACTCACGTTTCTATTGAGAAAGTATCACTGATCTATTTGTTGTTTGTCGAGTGCAGTGGTGAGACCGAGGATACTTTTATTGCAGACCTGTCAGTTGGTTTGGCTACGGTAAGTTTTGAAAATTTTATTGTCTTCCTTGTGCTTAGTCCTCAAGAATTTCAAGCTCTATGCAGTGACACTTAGCTTTAAGGTGGCATTAAGTTTTCTGCAGTTTTGTGTGCTGCATGGCTATTTGCCTCTCATTTTTGTGGTTTTCTGGACTTGGACTATGGTGTACTAGTTTGGGTCCTGATATTGGGGTAATTGGGCTATGAACTTGCGAACTTCTAATGGTTTTGTAGACTTGGAAATATGTCATTGATTTCTGGAACACACAGAATAAAGGGCGATGGAAGCTGTAGAGAATTTGACAGCATATGGTTTTAGGCCCAAGTTCATCTTATCTGATTTCAGTTGTTTGGTGTGAAACAGGGTCAGATCAAGACTGGAGCTCCTTGCAGATCAGAACGACTTGCTAAATACAATCAGGTGAATTTCATAGCCTTTGGGCCTATACTGAGGGGATGACTGATGAAGCAGCCATTATCTGTTCCTCGTTTATGTGCTTACAAATTGCATTGTTTAGACATTAGGAGACTCAGACAACATTTTCTCGTAGTTGATGCTTCTATAGATAAAATGAGCACTTTTTGTTGCTAAGCATCCCTACTGCCAGCCCATGCTTTGGCCGTCTTCATATGTGTTTTGATTTCCTGCGTAGACAAGCCACTAATATTCTAGCCGCTAATATTCTCTATACGAAGGTTTGGCCTTGTTTTAAGCATAGAATAGTAGAGATTTGGTGTGAATGAATGACTTGCCTTGATTAAGTCTCATGTTCGGATTTCCCAGTTAAGTTCTTGAACCTAGTCCCAGTTATATAGGCATTGAAGGCTTAGTTTTTGTGGCGTTGTAGATTTTCCTGTTATTTTTTTTTAGCAAAGTCGCATTTGTGCTATTATGGAAAAATTATGTACTTTCATGGACATTCATCTCTCTATCTTAGTTGTAGCTAGTCTTAGCATATATTATCTTAGGTATTACCGAGGTTAACATGAGCTACATTTTTTCTGCACTGCAGCTTCTTAGGATCGAAGAAGAATTGGGATCCGCAGCAATCTATGCAGGAGCAAAATACCGTGCACCTGTGGAGCCATACTAAAATTCCCAGACTACCAGTCACTAAAAAGTACCTAAATAAGCTTTATAATCTGGTTCCCCCATCCTCCCTTTCCTTTTTGCTTTCTCTTGGCTGAAAAATTTGCGGTGTTAAGAAGCATTTTGTTTTGTAGAACTTGTCAGTGTGGCTAGCATAGAATGTAAATCTGTTGGGGGAATTTTGAAGCTATGAGAGGACCTTATTTTACGGCTCTTTTGTATGGTGTTTCCTGGAGGAATACTAGGTGATATTGAGCTTTGTGTTGTGATTGAGATTTCATCTTGAACTACACTCTTCTGATTGCCAAGTGCGAATTTTGTTCTCCATTACTCTGATGGACCGACAAGGACTCCTTGTGGAAGATGGTGTTATATCTATCTAATTCATCTTGTTTTTAGCATGCTATTTGTGTTTGTGAAGAGTAACAGGAAGTTTGGGAAAGTTACCATTCTTCTTGATTGGAAAACCTGCACTCAAAAGAAACCAGTTGTTGCACAATTTTGTGGGTGTTTTTGTCACTTGATACATGTCGATAAATGGTCGCCTCACAAATCAGAATCATGGTCGCCTCACAAATCAGAATCGCTTAGAATCCAGATGGTAACATTCACCCGAGATCCTCTGTGCCAAAAAGACGGTATGCCTCCGTGTAGAGTATATTTGCCTCTGTGCAAAGTGTATTTGGGCGATTAGATTGTGTGAGTTTCCTTTTACGTTTTAAAATTTGTGTGCAATCCAAATTTTATGTTTTAAGATCTGTGTACAAACAAAATTATTTTTGTTTGTGCCAAAGCTATTGTGCATAAAAAAAGCTTTGTACCGGCAAGGTACATGGCTTTTATGCAGTATAATTTTGGGTGCAAAGAAAAATAGTTTTAGCATTAGCAACACCCATTTGATAAATTACACAATTTCGGGATGAGAACTTAATCCATGTTGATGTCATAGATGGAAACTTAAGTGAAGACTTGCTAATAATAAAAATAAAAATAAAAACTTAAGTGGAGACGCGTTTTAGGACTATGATTTAATTATTTAGTACTCCCTCCGTCCCTAAATAAGTGTCCAACGCGCAAATCTAGGCCTTCAAAAAAATTTATTTGTTTTGTTAAAAAAATCAAATTTTTTTCACAAATCAATAGATAGCAATGAGTTCTATTAGATTGTGAAAAAAAATTAAATTTTTTAATGAAAAACATACATATTTTGTAAGGCCTAGTTTTGCGCGCCGGATACTTATTTAGGGACGGAAGGAGTAATAAATAATATAATTTTTTGAAAGATAAAAGCTGTTTATACAAGGACGGATGTGACAATTCAAAAACATAAAGAGCAAGGCAATCCGTCGGTGCCAAAATCACGTTAAAATCTTTTTTGGTGTGCTCAAAATGCCAAAAAAATATCAACATAGCCGCACCGGTTCCAATCTAGATTATTGGATTAAACTCATCTCCTTTTTAATGCAAATCACATGGCTTAGATGATGTGGCAAAGTTTGGCATGCCGAATTTGGCTCCAAGAATGGCACTGCCAAAGTTTGGCATTAAGTTTGACACAAGGGGAACAGAGGATTTTGCCATTCTTGATGCCAAATTTTGGCTTTCGCATGGGATTCGGCACAAGTGTGGACATAATCCGACAAGGCCGGTGAAAGCTTTCAAAAAAGACGAAATGAGTGAACTGCATTCCATAAACACCTAAGAAAGGGTTGAGTTTTTTTCCCCATAACAATCGCCACGATGGGAAGAGGGGAAGAGAAAATACATCTAAACATCATTAAGCAAGAGTTATTGGGTGGTGCTCGAAGGACCACATCCCACACCAACTCTCTTAATCACCACACATTCATTCGAGGTTACGCTTGATTACGGAGGCTGAGACATCATGCGACTGTCAGGACCACCCAATAATCTTCCAGCGTCAAAGACTCGAATCAGGGTTGGTGCATTTGGTAAAGAGCACCCTACAACCATGCCCCTCACGCCTCATGGGAAAAGTATGATTGCTCATCAAAATCAAAAACATCAAAATCCAAAGCTGTCACCATGATCAGGATTCGTCGCTGTTCAAAAAAATGATCAGGATTCATCAGCAATGACCAAAATATTCCCTAGGTAAAGAGCAACCTACAACCATGCCCTCACGCCTCATGGGAAAAGTACGATCACTTGTCAAAATCAAAAGCTGTCACCATGATCAGGATTCGTCGCTGTTCAAAAAAATGATCAGGATTCGTCAACAATGACCAAAATATTTCCTAGGTCATTTACCCATCAAAGAAGGCTTATACTCAATAAGCTCCAAGATAGCAATTCGACAAGCTAAGAAGGCATATCAAATATGATCATACCAACCAATTTCTAGAAAGGAAAAGCATATTTTTTTGGTTGGTGAAAGTCAACAACATTGTTAGTTATAGTAGTGAGGTTTAAAACCCGTTAAATCTATGGGAGTACATGATGCCTAACACCGGACTACCATGCAATGAGTAATTCTTTATCTGCAAACCCGGATATTATGGAAAAACAATCCCCCAAAATACAACTTTTGTATAGATTCAAGTGAATAACTCCCAAATTTGTATTAGGCTCCATTTTTGCAAAACAAAAAAGAAAGCAGCAGCAACAAGTCCTCTCTCTCACATAGCCACTCTTTTACAACCATTTCCAAAAATGGGATACAGAGAATCATACCCCTTCAACTGCTCTTGTATACTCCGAATTGATGAGAAGAACGGGCAATTACCTCACTTGCTAGAAGCGGATCAACGGACTTCTACCAACTCAACATCAAAAACCAACCATGAATTGGGTGGAATTGCTCGACCAGCACCTGTAGCCCCATAACTGCATCATACATGCAAACGAATGAATGCCATCACGGAGAAACAAAACAATATCTCATAAAAGGCCCAATTTTCCATTCTATAGAATAAGCTTTAAATCTTTTATGTCAACAAAGAGTGTCATCTAAGAATTGCGAGACCCCAATCTACTTGCTAGAAAAACAATAATTTGAATTTGTCAGACATAAACAGTATAAAGTGTCCATTTGCAGGTCGAAGTATGAAGATTGAAAAGGGCAGACTTGCGTGAAGAGTTTAAAAATACAAATGATTGACGTGGGTGGTGAAGATTTGAAATTAAGTAGCTAAAAACATGATTCAGTGAGACCCATAAACTAAATGAAAGGTGGGTGTGGTATTCAATTGGTTCAGCTTATACAAGTATAGGTAAGCATAGGAAATAAAAGCAATTGCATACCCCATGGCTGGTGGAATTGTGAGTCTTCTTTTGTCCCCAACACGCATGCCTGATGATTAGATACGAATAAGAATGCCATTCATTTCAATTTGCAAATAAAATGAAGGAACAAAATATGAAAAGTCTCTTGAATTGTAAAATATATTACCATTGACCCCAACATCCCAACCCTTTATTACTTCTCCTACACCTGGGGCAACAAAGCAAAACAATTCAACACAATTGATAAAAGCTCCTCAAAGCTGCATTTGGATATTTGATTTGAAGGAATTATAGAAAGAAAAGAAAATCCAAGGGAAAAACAGCTCGGAAATGTGGCGGAAAGCCCTTTCATTTTCTTTTCCCTTTACAAATCCCTCGATAAATATGACATCCAAACACAGAGTCTATGTGCTTAAACTCGGTATAAAAGTCACCTAGGCGGAACTTAAGAGGTGCTCTGCCAATATTAGAGTCAAATATTTCACCATTCTTTTTCAACTTGCCAATATAATGGACGCTCACCTGAAAACAAACAAACTCCTGTCATTACCGGAAAAATGCTCAAACATAAGTATAGTAGTGGAAACCAAAGATTATATGCACATATTTCCTTCTTAGCTTGTTATCCTCTGTTGGGTAAAAATGTAGCCAAAACCGTACTGGTGTTGGTACTTCTAAGTTCTAATGCATGGTGCATGGATGAGCGGACCTAGTATGATTGTGTACCATCTAGTAATAGGACAAAATGCAGCATAATAGTTTACAACAAATTCCACCAGTCTAGAAAGGTATGACTCAACCAAAACCAAAGTTGTAACAGGTGCCTTCTATTTTTGGTTTGCCAAGAATTTGCCTGTTTGCACCATGTGTCTCACACATTCTAAGTTCTAACACACTAGATGAGTAGATAATATGGACCACATGGCATCTCAGAAGGAAACCATCCTGTGACAGATCCAATCTTGTAGATTACTACTGAAGTGTCACAGAGCTTTACCTTTTTCCCAGGACAAGCTTTCTTCCCATCCGGCTTACCCATTGCCAACTCTTCAATGACCAATCCGTTGGGGAAGGACCTTACTTGAAATGGCTTGGATCCAGTTTCCTTCTCTATGTCCTCTTTAATAGATACAATCTTCTCTGGAACGCTAAGGTCGGTATCTGTATTGCTACTCTGCTTCTTGCTCTTTTTCTTCTTCCTTTTCTTTTCCTCAGCCTTAGAGTCAGCATCAATGTCAAGGTCCCTGACATATCCACCAAAAATTACTACCTTGTATCTAGCATTAACATCATAATACAATTAGAACCAATGGTAAAACTAATTAGGCCCCGTTCCACTTTCTTACATAACCTTCTTTTTCAAAAAGAAGTGGAAATTTCAAGCCCCAAAATTATGTGTTTACGCAAATAATTTTCCTACCAATATGGATCTTGTTTGATATATCTCATTGAAATCTTTTAAATGGTGCAAAAAAAATCGAAAAATTATTTTTCATTTTCATTATATTTGAGTTTGAAATTACCTTCTTTTTGAAAAACAAGGTTTTTGGAGAAAGTGGAACGTGGCCTTACTCCATCTAAGCAATGAATACAGGCATATATCAATCTTTGTTATGAAACAAGGCGGAAAATGTCTAGGCATACAAAACATGAGTAACTTTTCAGTCGTCTGATCATCTTTTATGTGAAAGTTGTAGCCGTCTAATCACTTATTTGTAAAAGTTACAAAGAATATTCTCCCAATAAATCTACCTCCCCCTCTCTCCTCACTTTTTAGGCAATATATCCCTATTTTAAATGCTGCATTTTATGATCGCATAGGAAATAGTGATTCTATTTGAATCCACAAAAATTCTTTTTGGCCCCAATTTTCTTCTACGACCAACTAACAAATTTAATCCACTCTCACATGCACCTTGTCTTCAACTTAACACTAAACTCAACATATCAGAGTATCAACCACAATTTCCCGAAACAGTTGGCAATTAATTGCCCTGCAAGCACAAACCAATAGTGAAAAATAGGGCATGACGCGAAAAATACAATAAATCAAACTCGAAACAATATAAGATAATGAAAGAGCTTTGAAGCTTTAAATTGCAGAGGGTATTTGATGCTCTGTTATTTATACTCTCAAGATTTAGTCAAGAATAGTCAAAGTGAGAGCACTGTTATTTGCAATTCCCGGGCATGACATTGGCTGAAGAGTATGTGGCAGGAAAAAATTAGGTTTAAGGTTAGGTTAAAGATGAGGTAATGAGTGTAAAGAGAAACCTTGGGCTAGAGAGAATTGTTCTGTTTAAATAGAATCACTCAATAGAAAAAAGTCTCAAAATTGTAACTAACGCTATGTGCAGATTACATTTGTACTCTAAGAGTAGAGCAGGTAGTTGAGACAATATTACATACTGCATCTAGTGGTAAATATACAAATTACAAACTGATACGAGACATTCCGTTTTCAATGGAGGAGGAGGAGAGACTGTCATATCTACGAGGGCAAAAAAAAAAGGCCTACAACGTAGTTACAAATTTACAATTACGGACACTTAAAATCTTTCATTAACGACTCTCTCTGAAGTCTGAATCTTTAAGTGAGATAATTAAAAATCAGATCTGAGCATCACTATTGCTTCATCTTGATATGTGTGAGTGTAAAGGAAACTCACTGTTCGAATGCAGACAGATGGACACAAACAAAAGCTGCAATATCGCCTCTGAAAGAAGCTAATATCTTAGGTGAGAAAAAAAACAAAGGGAAAAGAAAATCAGGCATAGCATCAATGGTTCTACTAACGGGTCTTAGACTCTTAGTTGGATAACATTGCAGCAGGCATGAAGATATGATAATTCCCACATGATGAAACCCCTGCATAGCTTCAAGTTTTATCTCTCCTCCTCTTTTCCTTCTATTTTCTGTTCTAACTTTTTCGCAATACTTTTAACGGCATAAGATTACCAATGAGAGAAACATGCAGATCAACAAGTTCAATGCGCAGTAAAACAGAGGTATAATTATTAGCTTCCAAAATCAATAAGCACTCACTTCTCATCATGTTCCTTCTGAACTGGTTGATCCTGCTCCATATCCGTGGTAGCAGCCTTAGTCTGTATATTACTCTTGCTGCCAGCGTCACTAGTCTTTTCCTCATTCTTTTTCTTCTTCTTATTCTTCTTCTTGTCAGCTTCAGGAACTACTTCAGCACTTGCTAGTGAAGAACCCAACTGCTCATTGGCTTCCCTGCTAAAAAGAGAATAGGACCAATAAAATGAAAAAATCTCAGCAATTGTCAAGGCAATCAACTTGTAATTAAGCTCCAAATGTACTCGAAACAAATAATAGTGGAAATCTTATCACCTAGCAGGTCAAAAATCAATGCGACCATAATGATTTAGATGCTAACCTTTTTTGTTCACCAACTTGAAGAATAGCATCAACCTTTCTTTTTAAGATTTCAACACAGGCACGGTCACCTTTTGCCCCCTTCTTGGATTCATCATCTGTTTTCGTATCTTTGTTTTGTCCTGGTTTCCCTTTAATACTCGCAGCATCAGCTTTGTTCTTTTGAGGCGAAGAAATTGGAAAGCCATCTTCATCTTCACTTTCCAAGATTGAGGCACCAGTATCACTCTTGAGAATAAGTTGTCTCTCAGAGTCTCCATTGTCGTAAGAAGTGCTAAACTGGGCCTTCTTCTTTCCTCGTTTAGCAATGCCATTCCCATCAGCAGGTTTTTCATCATCCAAAATCTCCTCAATCACCACTGAAAATTTGAACACCAACAAAATTTTAGATTGAGGAATGTTAGGCTTTCTATGCTGTCACAGCTAACAAAGCACATTGCACTGATAAACTTGGAGAAATTAATAGCCTACGAACTCCAAGAACACTAGATTAGAAACTTAAATAGGAACGTGAAACTTTAATTATTGATGCCTTGTTCGGATGGAGATTTGAAATTTTTTGGGTTTGGCTTTTGGGGTAATGAGTGGAGAGAGAAATTATGGTAATAATTGGAGATAGAAGTAGTGAGTGGAGAGAGATAGAGAGAAATAAGATTAATAATTGTAGATAGGGGTAATGAGTCGAGAGAGAAATGAGAGTAATGATTGGAAATGAGTGCTTTTGGAGTAGGAATTTTTTTTCCAAAAACCCAACAGAACAAGGCTGATGTAAATAAGGCTATTTACCTCGCTACAATCTGCTACCAAAAACAAAAAACAATCTTTATTGTATGCAATTTGCAAAAACTTTTTCACCATTGGAATGTTTGAATTTTTTTTCAGCTCTAATTGCTTGATAGTTTTTGCATACAATTATGAGTACAAATAGGATAATCATAGGCGTTTTTGAGAATTCCAACACCATTCCCCTTTCCCCCACCCAAAGAAGAAAAAAAAACACCCCAGGCCCCACTCTAATTTATAATGTAGGCAGTAGATTTTCATGCCGTCAGTAAATTACCTTGTTTTCCTGTGTCAGAACCAGAATAATCGAGCTAGTTTGACAAGCATGGCATTGGTAAATTGCAACGAAAAGAAAACTCAATATTTCGTAGGCTAGACAGATTCATAAGAAAGGATTCAATAAGCTTCAGAACAATACCTCCACTGTTCGGGACGGGTGAGGGGGGGTACATATCCAAATCCTCAACAATAAAGCCGTTGTCGTCATCATATTCATCTTCAATGTCATCATCAGTAGACTCATCCGAGTCAGTCCCGGCAATATCTTCCCCATAAGAATCACTACCCGAGTTAAAGAACTTACAAAATCCAAACCACAAAGTCACATGGGCATGTCATTCAGCTTAATGTTGCCTTTTGTTCATAAGGACAGCAAGATTAAGTTGAAAAAACCCTTCTGATTCATGCAAAACCAGTTCAGAAAAACATCCAAAGGATACGACTCATCGTCATCTCTGCAACAATCTGGGGTGCCAGCTAGAAAGAAACCAGAAAGATGAATACTATGAGGGCCGATAACTGAGAAGATTACTTCATCTTCCTCTTCAAATTCAAGATTCAGCGGGCAGTTCTCAAATTTCTCTGGTAACAAAGAGCACAAGTAAACTGGTTTTTTATCTCCCACGTTACACTGAAGTATGCTCTTCTTTGTGGATGAACCGGTGCCCAACGTTGCCTGAATCACCAAATGGTACATAATGTCTTTGAATTCTACCGAACACAACAATCAAGAAGACTTTGACTTTATGAAGCTATTCTACAGTAGCTACAAAAAGTACAGGCACATTCCTATCCCATTTAGTCAGAGGTGGAGTGGGACGAAGGGTGAGATGAGGAGCCACAACCTTACAGTGTATGAAAAGACTCAAATTTTCCTATTCACACATGCATGACCCCAACCCCAATCTCATGAGTCCTTCATCATGTAATCAACAATATGAATCTTCTTCTCATATCAAATGCAAAGAACCTTGAAGGAGCTAAAGATATGTGCAACGTTCTCAAAACCAATAAGAAATGGGCTATACATCAAACTGCTGTTCCAAAACCCAAATAATCATAAAAAGTTGAGAGAAATAAAACACAAGTATCTGAAAGAGAAATCCATAATAAGTTTAAAGTAAGGGAAATGATAATGCCAAAACTGTTTTTGTTGATGCCAAAACTCTAGTGCACAAAGTGCTTGTACCATGTGCAGTGTACCAGACTTTTATGTGCTGGAGTTTTGGCACTAACAAAAACAGTTTTGGCATTATCACTACCCTAAAATAAATGCTTAATAAGTTTGTTTGTTTTTTTTTTTGTTAAGCAAATGCTTAATAAGTTAGCATGGGATATAACCAACCAACTAGGGCTAGCTTAGTTGGCCACCCTTGTACACTCTCAAATTAGATTCAGAAGGTCAAAGCTTTCGAAAAACAAGAATCTATTGTTATTTTTCATTTTTGGAGTCTTTCCTTCTAAGCTTATTTCTTCCCCGTACAGGGCTCTCTCTCTAGTTGTTGTCTATTTGACTTGATTAGTTGATTTAGTTCTCACAGACCTTCACAGGATTTACGTAGTATCCCCTTATTCTTCTACTGATTAACCTAAAAAAGTTAGCATGGGATATTATCCTCATAATCAGTGTTTTCAAATCGGGCTACATATTGTGTATCATTTTTTTCATTTCATGAATCAAATCAGTATACGTACCGTGTAACGTAAGATGCATTAACAAAGGCTAATATACAATAAAAAGTTAGTTATACTGAATTACACTCTGTTATAAACATGGAAAATAGTGTTTTAGATAGAAAAATAGGTTTTTAGGATGAAAATTCCAAGTCTCCCAAGAGAGGTCTAGCACATTGAGGCTTTTTGATGCCTTGGTCAAGGGAAGAGAAGAAGAGCCCTGATCTGATTCATGTAAAACTGTAAAACATGATCGAAATATGTTATGTTTTCCGTCCAAGCCCTAACGGATTTAGTTTTGGTTTTCTTTCAATGGTTTGGACATCACAATAATTAGATTAGACGTGGTGTTCCACTAATTAAAATATGGTATGACTTTTTTTCAATAACTCATAGGATGCGTACTAATTCGCGATACGCAAATATATCGTAGGAGACGCCATCGTATCGTAAGATTTGTGTACAAAAAGGATACGGGGTGGGATACATATAGTTTTTGGAAGGAGACGGTAGGATTCGTATCTCATAACATACAACTATGCTCGCAATTGCCTCAAAAAATGCAAGAAAACCTCAAAAGACAACAAAAATTCGATTCCTAAAACACTGTTTATCTTCACGGTCGATGTTGTAGAATTTCACTACATACTTACGAAGAGACAAACTTGTGAACAGAACGGAGCCAGTTAAAGTCGGTTAGTTAGTTGTTTATGTGATTCGTCTGTATTAGCATTTCATTTCATTTGTATTTGTTTTTCATGGAACTAGAGTTAGTGTCCAGCTCATCAATCTGTGTGGGGTTATTGTAAACCAATAGGAGGCTGAGTTGAGGTGATATAAATAGGTGTGCTTTCTCTGAGTCTTGTAAGGGAATTGATACAGAAATAAGAAACGGGTTACATCTTTTTCTCTCTCTACTGTTCTTAGATTCAGAATTTCATCATGGTATCAGAGCCAGGTGACGTGAGTCCAGATCTACTTCACTTTCTCCGTTCATGCTTCAGTCAAGATCTCGAGAACAGTCATGGCTACATCTCAATCTCAATCTTCTACTTCTACGTCTTCTGCAACTTCTACGACATCTTCCGCAACTGTTCCTCCATCTCTTGCGTTTCTGGTTGCCAATTTTCATTCCTTGGTCAATATTAAGCTTGAATCAGGTAATTACCTACTCTGGCGAACTCAAGTGGTGAACGCTTTACGTGCAAATGGATATATAGGTTATCTTGATGGTTCAATTTCACCACCAGCACCTACAATACTTGATTCTTCAAATGCTAGGGTTTCGAATCCAGAATTTGTTCTCTGGACTCTAATTGATAATCAGCTTCTGTCTTGTTTAACTGCGAGTCTTTCTGCTTCAACTTTACCACATGTTTTGGGGCTTGAGCATGTCTCACAAGTTTGGCAGACTTTGGAACATCGATTCAATAATCTCTCTAAATCACAAATTCATGAGTTGCGCAGTCGTTTGTATAGTGTGACTAAGACCGGAACCATGGACTCTTACATAGATGAGATTAGAAATTATGCACAGAGGCTTGAAGCTGTTGGATATCATGTTGAGGAAAATGATCTGGTGTTTTGTGCTATTAAAGGTTTACCACCAGTTTTTAGAAGTATCAAAAGTGCCTTCAATACAATCAAAGGAGATATATTGTTTGATGAATTAGCTGCTATTTTACGCAATGAAGAAGCACAAATTCAAAAAGATGAAGGAGAAGCCGGACTTAGTTCGTCCAAAGTGTTTTTCACCGCACCAAAAACCTCTTCTAACTTCCTACCCCCACAGTCACATGATCATGAGGCCAGTGGTTCTGGATCACAACTGCTACAGTCTGGACCATCTGGTTCATCAGGTTTTCCAATGTATCAAACTTCCAATGCCTCTGGACCATACTTTCCTCAACAAGTTTTTCCACAATCAAATCGCAATATCTCCTTTAGTGGAGGTCATAATGGTGGCTATAATAGAGGTCGAGGTGGAAGAGGATCAGGTTTTAGTGGTTACAATACAAGAGTAGAATGTCAAATTTGTGGAAAAACAAACCACACTGCTTTCTACTGTCATCATAGGCAAAATCTGCAGTATCAACCACCACAGCTTATGTTCTCTGGACCTAGAAGATCAGTCAATCAGTCTTGGTATGGAAATGGAGTCAATCAGTGGAATGGTGGTCCGTCTTCCGTAACACCTCAGTGGAATGGTGGTAATAATCAGTCTTCTTCTTCTGTCCCACTGCCTCAGCATAACATGATGGTTCCTAGGGGCTTTCCTGGCCGCTCAACCGGTTCTTTTGGTTCATCTTTTCCATCTCAAGCTAATCTGTTGACCTTTAATAATAGTGATCATTCTGCCGTTCAAACTGGTTATCCTCCATCACAGGGATTTGTTGGTTTTACTACATCAACTGGTTATACAGGATATCCTTCTCATTTTGGTCACAGTGGACATGGTGCTGGTTTTTCAACATCTCAACCAACACCTCAGACTTCATCCAATTGGTATTTTGACAGTGGAGCCTCCACACATGTCACTCATGATCTAGCCAATCTCACACAGTCCCAGCCTTGTCATACTGAAGATGGAGTTCTAGTTGGCAATGGAAATTCTCTTCCCATAGCTCATTCTGGTAAAGGTCTTCTTCCTACCCCATCAACACAATTTCATCTCAATCACATTTTTCATACACCGTCTGTTACTCATAATTTGCTTTCAGTACATCAGTTTGCAAAGGATAATAATTGTTCCATTGTCTTTGATTGTGATGGTTATCTCATTCAGGACAAGTCAACTCTCAAAATTCTTCACAAGGGGCCCTGTGTGCAGGGTTTGTACCCCATCAAGACCTCCTCTAGTGTTGCATCATCTTCTCCAGGTCCTCATGCTTTTGTTTGTTCATCTTCATCTGCTGCTGTTTGGCATCAAAAGTTAGGACACCCTAGTTTGTCTTTGTTTCAGTCTTTAATAAAGCAGCATAATCTTCCTGTATCTAGACCATATGATGTTCATTGCTTCAGTTGTAATGCTGTTAAGAGTCACAAACTCTCATTTCCTGTTTCAGACTCTGTTTCTGTTGCACCTTTTGATTTGATGCATATGGATGTGTGGGGTCCAGCTCCTGTACCTTCTGTCCAGGGTTTTAGATATTATCTGCTCATAATTGATGACTATAGTCGTTATTCTTGGCTTTTTCCTTTGCATTATAAATCTGATGTCAAGATCACTCTTACTCATTTCAAAGCTTATGTTGAAAATCAGTTCAAAACCACAGTTAAAACTGTTCGATCAGACAATGGGGGAGAATTTATCAACAATTATTTGATTCATCTTTTTCTTTTGGCTGGAATTTTTCATCAGACTTCTTGTCCACATACTCCGGAACAAAATGGAGTTGTGGAGAGGAAGCATAGACATTTGATCGACACAACACTTACTCAACTAACTCATGCTGCTATGCCAGTTCAGTTTTGGCTTGAATCTTTAACTACAGCAGTATATTTAGCTAATCGTTTACCACATTCCTCCTTACAATTTCAGATTCCTTATACTCTCTTGTTTCACACCAAACCAGATTACTTTGTTCTCAAACCCTTTGGGTGTGCTTGTTTTCCTTGGTTGAAACCATATATCTCTCATAAGCTAGTTCCAAAGTCTTTGTGTTGTGTTTTCTTGGGCTATTGTTCAAATTCTAAGGGTTATAGGTGTTATGATCCAGTTGGTGACAAAGTGTATGTTTCTCGTCATGTGAAATTTGAAGAGAATAGTTTTCCATATAGTAGTCTTGTTTCCACTTCTTCTTCCCAATCCTCTTCTTGTTCTAGTTCCTTTTCTATTCCTCTTACTGTGTTTGATGATATTGTTGTGCAAGTTTCTCTTCCATCTCTTTCTGCTAATTCCTCATCTTCCTCTGTGCCTTCTTGTCCATCTTCTCATGATCTCAGCCTTCTAGATCAAAATACCTCTCATTCAGTTTCTGGTTCTGTTATGTCTACTCATTCTTCCTCTTCACCTGTTCCTCAAGTTCTTCCTTCTCATCCTATGCAGACTAGATCCAAAGCTGGGATTTTTAAACCAAAACATCCCATTTCTCTTTTTACTTCTGTTTCTCCTTCCATTTCAGAACCTAAACATTTTCATGAAGCCATACATCACTCGGTATGGCAAAAGGCAATGGCTGAAGAATATGAGGCTTTGGTCAAACAAGGAACATGGGTTTTGGTTCCTCCTCCCTCTCATGGAAATGTTATTGGGTGTCAATGGATCTATAAAGTCAAGAGACACTCTGATGGATCCATTGCTAGATATAAAGCCAGACTAGTAGCAAATGGTAATCAGCAGACCGAAGGGGTGGATTTCTTAGAAACTTTCAGTCCTGTGGTAAAACAACCAACTGTAAGGATTATTCTTGGGTTGGCCGTTCATTATCAATGGCCTCTTAAACAGCTGGATGTGTCTAATGCTTTTTTGCATGGGACTATTACCGAAGATGTTTTCATGCGACAGCCACAGGGGTACAAAGATCCTACCCATCCCACCTATGTGTGTAAACTTACCAAAGCTCTATATGGCTTAAAGCAAGCACCTCGGGCTTGGTTTTCTGTGTTCTCCTCCTATCTGTTAGAACTTGGTTTTCAAGCAAGCAAGGCAGATACATCTTTGTTCATTCTTCACAAAGACAGTTCTATTACTCTTATTCTCGTGTATGTGGATGACATTATTTTGACTGGGAGTGATTCCACTTTTCTTTCTCAGTTAGTGGATATGCTCAGTGTTAAGTTTGTCATGAAGGATCTTGGCTCATTGCATTATTTTCTTGGGATAGAGGTGAACTATACTCAGACTGGCATGTTTCTTTCTCAAGCCAAATATGCATCTGAACTTTTGACAAAAGCTGGCATGGAAGATTGTAAACCCAGTGCTTCTCCTACCTCCACTAAGGGTCCCTATGATCCTTCTGATCCTCATTTTGGCAATGTTCTTTTATTTCGGACTCTTGTTGGATCCTTACAGTACCTAACTTTGACTAGGCCTGATATTGCTTTTGCTGTCAACACTGTGTGTCAGCACATGCATCAGCCAAAGGAGAGTCATTTTATGGCTGTTAAACGTCTTCTTAGATATATTAAGGGCACACTTCATCATGGTCTTCATATCACAGCGGGTCCTCTTTCTTTAACTGCATATGCTGATGCCGATTGGGCTGGAGACCCCATCGATAGACGTTCAACTTCCGGTTTTGTTGTTTTTCTTGGAGCTACACCAGTCTCTTGGTGTGCTAAAAAGCAACCAACTGTTGCTCGATCCTCCACGGAGGCCGAATACCGGGCAATGGCTCAAACCGCAGCGGATTTAGTTTGGATACAACAATTGTTGACAGAGTTGCGTGTTCCTATTTCTCCTCCTCACGTTCTTTGGTGTGACAATCGTTCAGCTATGGCATTAGCTTCAAATCCCGTTTTTCATGCTCGCACCAAGCACATTGAAATTGATTACCATTTCATCCGTGAGCAGGTTTTGGCTAACAAATTAGTGCTGCATTTTATTGCTTCTCATGCTCAAGTTGCTGACATTTTTACCAAGGGCTTGCCTGTGACTCGTTTTATTGCTTTGAAGTCCAAACTCATGATTGGTTCTCCACCAACCATGAGTTTGCCAGGAGGTGTGAACAGAACGGAGCCAGTTAAAGTCGGTTAGTTAGTTGTTTATGTGATTCGTCTGTATTAGCATTTCATTTCATTTGTATTTGTTTTTCATGGAACTAGAGTTAGTGTCCAGCTCATCAATCTGTGTGGGGTTATTGTAAACCAATAGGAGGCTGAGTTGAGGTGATATAAATAGGTGTGCTTTCTCTGAGTCTTGTAAGGGAATTGATACAGAAATAAGAAACGGGTTACATCTTTTTCTCTCTCTACTGTTCTTAGATTCAGAATTTCATCATCAGAAATCTTGACTGACATAGAAACTAGAAACGCAACGAATAACAAACTTGAAAAATCAATATCAATTTCAAACTAGAACACGCGCACATCACATAACTCAATTATCCGGAAGCCACATTTAAATTACCTGAGATATGTGAAGCTTTGCTCCGCTCTCATCATCGCATCGATGAGTGTACGGTTTGCTTGGTTTTACCTCAACTCCTGCGAGAAAAAAAAATTAATACATCAAACACACAAAGAATCCAAAGCTTTATTTGGAAATTCGAAAAAGTAATCGAAAACGAACCCCAGAAAGCCATCTCCAGTGGTAATCCGAGCTTCCGCTAAAACCCAGTGAGAGAGAAGCCGCTCGATGTTTTATCGCCTCCTAAAACCCTAAAAGCCGCAGGGTTTTGTTAATAGTACATTAGATGCACAGATGGAGCGTGAAACGATGGTGACAAGTTGACACGTGCAAGTAAAGTTAATGGGAGCGGTGCACGCTTTTGTGTTTTTCTTGGGCCTCAAGTCGATAACGGTCCATGGGCTTTAGGGAACGTAGAAGATAGGATGAATGGAAGCCCATAAAGATGGAATTTCCTTGCAAGTTATTTATTTATGGGGAATTTTAGGCCGGCCCAAAAAATTAGGCTCGGACTTAATTTAGTCATGCACAATTATTTTTATTTTTTATTCTAATCATGCCCCTTCACGCGCATCAACGCACGGAACTAAAGAGCATCTAGTATAGAAAAATTATCCAATGCTCCATGAACATTGGTGCACCATTAAAATATTGTTTAAATTTCAAAAAGTCATATCTTTTGTTATAGTTATTCATTTTTTAAAAAAATTATATTTTTGGAACCTACTCGTCGATATCTACTAAACAAGATCCATATTGAATATGAAATTATGTAAGATTAAAAAAATACTCTTTTTTTATGAAAACTCTCTATGAGAATTGTTTTTTATTTGTCTCCATGAAAAGTGTCTATGATTATTATTTCTATGAGAACTGCCCCTAAACGGTTATGAGAACTGAGGCTATGATAACTATATTTTTAGAATCAATTCTTGAAACATATTATTTGGACAAAAATACCATTGGATATGTAAACTATGAAGCTATGAGAATCGCCTGTCTCATAATCGATTCTCATGAGAATCAGAACTAGCTTTGTGGCGAATTATGAATCGACTATGTGAATTACCAATTCTCATAGTCGATTCTATGAATCTTAGTTTTCATAGTCAGTTATATGAGAATTGGCTATGAGAAGTAATTGTTCTCATAGAGAACTAACTTTGTAAACTGGTTATGAGAACTAGATTATGTGAACTAAAAAATACATACTTCACATAGTCTTACCATACACTAAAATACACAGTTCTCATAAAAAATACACACTTCTCATAGTAAAAACACAGTTCTCAAACAAAAAATACACACTCCTCATAGCAAAAACACAGTTCTCATAAAAAAACACCCTTATCATACACAGTGCTCATAGAAAAATACACGGTTATCATATGAAAAACACAGTTCTCATACAGAAAAATACACACTTCTCATAGAAAAATACATACTTCTCATAGAAAATACACACTTCTCATATGCTTTAAAACAGTTCTCATACAAAAATAAATATTTCTCATAGAAAAATACACACTTCTCATATAAAAATACACAGTTCTCATATGCTTTAAAACAGTTCTCATACAAAAATACACACTTCTCATAAAAAATTACACACTTCTCATAGAAAAATACACACTTCTCATAGCTTTTACTGCAACTATGCTTGGATTCCCCAATTTTTCAACTATCTTGAAGGAAAAGCAAAGCAAAGCAATTCTAATTTGCCTTCTAATATACATGTCAAAATACTTGCGTATATATGCATCCTAATCCAACTATTTCGAGCCCGTTGGATCTGTTTTTGTGGTAGAAGTCGGTGAACTTGTTCAGATCGATGGCGCCGTATCCGTCTTTGTCGATCTCCATCATCGCATCTTGCTTCTTCTTTGGCGACATGTCTACTCTGAACTGTTGAAAATGGATCTCATTCGAAGTGTGAAATTTTACCGTCGTCGTTGGACGATTTGTTGCAGAAATTTGTTCCAAAATTTTTCTGTTTGGTTTGATGAAGAAGAGGAGTTTAACTTCACGATGTCCCCTTATCCAGTTGGCAATCACGATCTCCCTAAGAGCGGCGAAGGAGTAATAGTCGGCATCGGAAAGAGCGGTGGTGGTGGCGCGACGGCGAAGGTAGCGGCAGTGGAAGTCTTCTTCATCATTCTCGTCCAACTTGTCGTCGTCAATCTCGCCATTGGAGGCTTCGTCAAGAACTGGTGGGTGTAGTTTGAGAGAGAAAGTGAGAGTGTGATAGTGATGGTGAGGGGCACAAAAGTCATGAACCAACATATCTGAGCCTGTCGAGGTTCGGAAAAAATATTTCAGGGTTGGTTTCAAACCGAGGCTAGAAAACGGGGGTGGCCTCTAATTTACTATTTATTTATTTATTTATTATTTTGGTGATCTCAATTTCCTTCCAAGTAGAAATAAAATAGTGAAAATATCCAGTACTCTCTCAGTCTCATATTATTTTTTATTTTCAACTCGTTCCATTATTTACTACAATACTCTTCTATCCGTATTGCCTCAAAGGCTAGTTACGCGGAGCTTTGGGCTCGGTCCATTTGGTGTTTGGGCTTGGCCCTTTTAGTGTTACGTATAATGCTATATTGGATGTTCGATGTACCCTTATCGGGGTTAATAACATTTATCTTTAGCCGATCAAAAAACAGAAGGCTGGTTATTCGAACCATGATGCAAAAAAAAGAGTTGTGTTTCGATCCAATTAATGGTACGATTCTAAAAACAGACTGGCAATATAAAACGGAAGAATTAAGCCTAATTTTGAGCAAAATTTGTTCTTTCTATCCAGAGTATGTTCCTGAAGGATTTCAAATCCCATGATAAGCAGTCGAAAGCCTGGACATGGCTGTAGGGCAACTGATCCAGCTATCCATTTCGGCAATAGACGTCTCGGATTTCAATAGATGGTCCAGATCAATAAGAGTTCAGATTAAATCTGAACCGTCGGCGTCGAAATAGACGGCCGGATCAGCCTCCCTACAGTGCAGACTGCACTACAAGATTTCTAAATTCGAGAAAATCAATCTCCTTTTAGGGTGGATCTAATCTATGAAACGTTTGCAATTAAGATGGCATTTTCGTGGCGTTTAAAATATCTCTTTTTAAAAAGTCTCGAGAGAATGAGTGGAGCTTAAGACAATTTAAAGTAATAAATACCAATTGGATTCGATTGTTGGAACCCACCAGAATGAATCATATCAAGGTAGTAGTAGTAAAGTATTAGGTGCACATAAAACATGTGTACGCGCACACATAAAAATAATAGTGGTGGAAAAAAGTTGACCGTGTACCAAAAGTATGGACCATGAGCTAGGCCTTGTGGTTACATATATTTGGTATGATTGATAAAGAGAGAGACAGAGAGATTGGACCACAAACCCCAATGGTTATTCGGTTGGTTGGTTCGTGGGTTTGCTCCCCGTGCGATTAATTATGGTTTAATTTTTGGGGTTACATAGTAAGAAAGAAATTTTTTGTGAATTTTCTAGTTCCGACGCGGATGACTTGTTTTTCTAGTTCCGACGTGGATAACTTCCTTTTGACCGAACCGGAAATGAGAATTAATCAAGATGCGCGTATACTGGACGAGACACTCTCCTCTGGTCGTCGAAAGAAAAACAGAAGAGGGAGAGAGAGATGATGGACCACCAAGATGGAGCTGGCTGGGGGGGACTAAAATTTTGGGATCAAAAGCTGTTACTAGTACGTTCCACGTCGTCTCCGATTGGGGTTCAAAACAGTCCATTGTTTGAAGTTCAAGCTATACACTAAAAGTTTAATGGGCCTCTTTTTTTTTTTTTTTTTGGGTACACCGGAAATGAAGTTTAATGAACCTTGAAACGTGTTTAAGTTTAGTTTGTTTGTGAAACGAGCTTATATTGACGAGCTGTAAAGAGCCGATCAGGACCCGAACAGAAGTACCCGTTTCTTCACAACATACGTATGCTAGCCTCAAAAGGAGTTAAAGCCTTTATCTTATTTGGATTAGATAGCTAAACGATTAAAAACAAACTTTTTAATGAGTCAAATAATGAAACTAATCATCCGATCACATGATTTGTGAACGAATTATGAGCATCAAACAGTCAAAATTGAGATACTATTCAGTATTTACCATAGTTTTCCAGTATGATGAAATCAAACCGTACCCTTCAAGTTTAAACCCTTTTCTTTAGATTTTTTTGCCCACTAATTTCATCAACTCCTAATTTTATTTTATGGTATAGTAATTTTTTTATTTTTTATTTTGTGAAGGTAAGCAAGAGACATTACAATGGCGAGCTTGAACTAATTTTTAGGGGCTTTTTAATGCGATTTTTTTTTTTTTTTGTTGTTTTCTTCAAATCGTTACAAGATTCGGGTCTAAATTATTGATGTGCTTTTAAATGAAAGTGCACATCATCACATCTGAAACCCAAAACAGAGCAATGCTCTTTGAAAATTTTGCTCATCACCATACCTCTAGTGTGCGCTACATTTTTGTAGTATCAATCCTGATGTCCTTCGACGACGAAGTGGATTCCCTTGTTTTGCTAAATAGGGATCGACGGGGTGTACTACAGTCTACAACACCCCCGATCGACCAGTCAAGTAAAAGTTGTAAGCCTTTTAGTGCACCAATTAAATACTTAACTCCAGAAGGATTGATTCCTCGTGATTAGTCGAGATGTGCGTAAGTTAGTCCGGACACCTGAGTTATAGAAAAAATAACAATTGATAAATAATTTAAACTGTGGCGTAGATCTATAACACGAGTTTTGATACACGTGTATGCTTATGTATACGAATAATAATAAAATACCCCCATATATATAGGTATAAATTGCCAACTACTACTCTTTTTCTTTTTTCTTTTTTATCGGCAATTTGCCAACTACTTACGTACTACCGAGTATCGAGCAAAAAAATTTACTTCCGGTAAATAATCCCTTGGGGAGGAGACCTTCTCCGGGGACCAACAGTTACGAATCGACGGGGGTATGGACCAATTGTGGAGTCCACTTCGGGGTCTCACGTAAATTATTCAAATCGTTGATTATTTTTAAAATAATTTTTTCGAGTGTCCCTAAAAAATTTCAGATCAATCGTAATGCAACAAAATTTTTTGTTTAAGAGTTTAGGATCCTGTTCTGAACGAAACACTCGACATACCGATCACGCACTTACATTTATCCAATTGGCCTGAAATTATACAATCCCTAGAAAGAATATTTTAAAATAATCTAACAGCTTTAAGTAAGTAATTTAGTTGGGACCCAGAGTGGGCCCTAGAATTGTTCGGTTCCCCGTAGTGTTTTTCCCGGGGGGGGAGGAAATAACCTAATTGCTTTAGGTGAGATTCCCATCATCTTGCGACCAAACAAGAACTCTTTTTTGACTTTTCCTCATATCAACAATTATACTGGTAGGTATAGTTTGTACGTGTTTTTTGTGTGTTAAACTTCTGTCGTTTGGCAAACATCTTTGATTCTCTGTTTTTTTTTTTTTTTTTTTTTGGGGGGGTAATTGACCTGTCCCTTTTTACAACAAAATTTCTTTGTGCTAGTAAATGGGAAAATTTGTACTATAAAACATAGCAGCACGTCTTGAAGTAAAAAAACAACAGCTCCAATGCTCAAAACATCACTTAAATCAGCAGTACTAACTTCTTCCATGTTTAAAAAGTAGACCAATCTCTACACACATATTTTTATATATATATATATTAGTTCTAAATGGTCCGGTCCGGCTCTAACCACGGTTTTTTAATTGAGAACCCGTAACCAAACCAAAATTAACGGTTCTTATTTTTTTGGAACCATAACCTGACGACAGAAGGCAGAACCTGACCAAATAGGACGGTCCGGTCCGGATCGGATCAGTTTTATGGTTTGAGCGGTTTTCTTGAACACCTCTACTTATGAACCGAAGAATCTAAGTAATTAAGACATTAGTTGTACTACTTTTTTTTTTTTTGACCGGCTGTCCAAGGCCAGCTTTCGCACATCTCGACTAATTTTTGGCTCTGAAGTTGACAATTCGGGAAACCCTCCGGTGGCCCCAAGACTTAGAATGTTCGGCGCTCAGTCCAGAAATTAACGATCAAAACAATCTTAATCCTTTAGTTAGTATTAATTAACCTCTATAAATACTACATATATTTAATGAAAACATGGACATTGACGGCTGATCACTTCCTTTTTTTTTTAATCTTCTTTTCCCCTTGTCCATTAATTCAACTCGGCTGAGTAAAATAAATGATGAAATAGGTAGACATGGGACACTCGGAGCCAACCACTGCACCAAATTCTCAAAGCATCATTTGCCCATCACCATCAAATAGTTAACCACTTGTTCTACTCATTAATGAGGAATCTCTGTGATCATACAATATATAGGTTTGGGGCCATGTGACCATTTCCCTTGCATTCCTTTCGCCATGATATTGAAATTTGCCCCTTAAAATTCTCGTGTCTTCCACACCATTTGTATTTCCTATAAGTATTGAAAAAGACTCTGTACGCAAACATAGACATACTGCTTTCCTAATTAAGAATATTGGATTCTTTCTTATGAGATACTGTAGAATATATAGTCAAAATACCAAAAACTCAGGGGAAACTCAACCCTGGTATTTTTTGGGATTTTTTTTTTTTTAGATTCACGGTTTATTTTTTGGGTTAATCACCCGTCTCAGCGAGATACCAAAAACTTAGGGGAAAATCAACTCTGATATTTTTTGGGATTTTGTTTTTAGATTCATGGTTTATTTTTTGGGTTTATCACCCGTCTCAGCGAGAGGAGTCTAAAAATATAAAAAAGAAAAAGTTCCAAATAGTTGGTATTTTTTTTGTCCCTATTGTCGTCTTATGTAAACTTTTTTCGATTTCGGTCTACATTTGCATATTTTCTGATTCCTCTCGTCGAAACGATCTGAGAAAAAACCTACGAAAATACCATACCAAAGATTTAAGGGAAATTTTAGTGCGTTTCATTTCGTCCAAAATTGACTACTACAGTGACGAGAGATATATGTTGTTGGGAATACTTTGGATGTGTATAAAGTGGGAAGTACTTTACACCAACCAAACAAAAACTTGACTGGGTCACATGGCGACTTTTCTCTCTTTTTAAAAAGGCCTTCTTCATGTCTTTTATGTGGGAGTAACAGGACAATATTATATATAGGAGTACCAAAAAAACCCGGGATGCTGCCGAGCACTTCGCTTGACAGTGGTGTCGAGCGACTCATCCGGCCGTTCATCTCGATAATTGACGACTTGGATCTTAATCCGAACAATGAACGGCACAGATCTTTATCCACTCGGATCAGATCCAAGCCGTCCACGCCGATCCGACCGCTCGGCACCGCTGCCTAGCACCGGCAGCATCCCATTACCGTTTACCTAATTTCAAAATTTAATCATTCTTTTGCACGACAAAGGCATTTTATATTGTATTTTCAGCAGTGTATTCACTGAATTATTTTCAACTTTTTTGTCAAGGTTGGAATAATGCAGCAAGGCCCCATAGACCTCAAGAGGGTTGGTTCTCTTTTACTATTAATAACATTATTTCTTTGCTAACACTAAAAAGAGTAGAAGAGCCAGAAGAGGGGGTGATCGACTGTAGCAACGTCCACTACGTGTGATCATAGAGGTTTCAGACTCCCGACAATAACCCTGAGGAAAACAAATCACCCAAGATTTCAATTGCGCTGCCGTGAGCTAGAAGATCAAAATCGGACCTGCACGACGGCAAGACGCGAGGGGGTGAAAACCTGCAATCACTTCGGCCTATACCGTCTAGAAGTTGTAAAACGAGTCTTATTAGTACCGGTTATTGTCACAGGCACACATACTGGACATACGTAGTTCAATTCGGAGATCGTTTTTTTCCAAATGTTTTCATCTGTTTCCCACTGAAGTGAACACAGTTGTTTCCCCCCCCCCCCCCTCCATGTGTTTGTACCTAATCTTGAAAGTAGATTGTACTCCTTAATTTAAATAATCTAAATTGACAGAGTAAATTTTGAGCCCAAAAATGTAAGACTTCAGAAGTCAATGCCTTCCCTGTACCTCTGTTGATCAACAAAGGCCACCATTATTGTATCTCAGTTTTTAATTAGATACCTAGTACACAATGAAATCTAATGAACGTGCATTTAATTTTTGGCCAACTCCTACTGCGGTATTTTATCAATTTATTTTCTATTCTGAGCTGGGAAAATATTGTATAGTAGTACTATATTAGGGTGTGTTTCTATTAAACTTTTATATCTTCAGACTAATGATATACAGTAGACAGGGTGTTTTGCTATTTGGGAAAAAAAAAAAAAAATTATTTCCAAGTTTTTTGTTTTCATTTTTGATATATTTTTTTGAAACATTCCCCATAAACACGTTTGTCTTGTTGTTTTTGTTTGCAAATTAAATAAAAACCAATTCTACTATTTTACGAAAATTCTAGAAACACAAAACTGCGTTTTCATTTATTTTGAAAACGCTTTTGGCAGCCCCAAAAACACATAAACAAAAATTATTATGGTCATCGAACATATTTTTTGTTTTTATTTTTTGATAAATAAACAAAAACTCAATTCTTTTTTTTTTATGAACGAAAAACAAAAAATCAGCAATTTTACCAAACAGAGCCTAAATGGTATACAATTTTTTTTTTCATTTGAGTAGAATAGTTTTGCCTTGAAACCCGTACACCGAAACGAGAAATTTTTGGGTACCAGCCGGATACCACGGCGATCCCAGTTTGGACGATCCACATCTATTAATTTCCTCTCTCTATGTCCTCACCCGACCACTCTCTCTCTCCTCTTTTTTCTTTTTCTAAAATCCGGACCCTTCGAAACACATTTGAACAGCTGAAATCGTCGACGAGATAACATGTGTGCAGTACCCGCCCTAACACCCAAAAACTTCTCGTCTGAAAACTGTTAATAGTACTACATGTCAGTGGATGATAAAAGAAAACAAAAACAAAAACAAAAACAAACCTACTACTATTACTCCATGGCCACCATATGCCAGTAACACTTGACCTGAGAATTGACCATACTTTTGGCGAGTCAATTGCGCAATGGCACTTGTTGACAAATCTCTAATGTAATTGGTCTGATTCTCGACACGCGTTTTTTGCAGCACGTGATAGTACGTCTCAAATTTAATTGGTTGGCTCATTTGTTTTGTGCATATTTATTTATTTTTTGCCTGAATCTCAAGATATAAAATATATATATACAAAAAAAATATAGCAATCAAAATCTTGATGTTGGAACATTGATGTAGATATGAATGTATACGGAGCCATTCGATGCGAGTGAATCGTGGGCATATTCGGAAGAATTCACGTGCATCGAACTATTTAGGCTCCGTTTCAGAAACCTTTTTAAAAAATAAGCAGCTTATTTTACATTTTCAAACTAAAAAATAATGCAAACGAAAAATAATTTTTTAATTTTTTTTGCACCGTATTAAAGATTTTAATGAGATCTATCAAACAAGATCCATAGTGGTAGGCAAATTATTTGCGTAAACACATTATTTTTGAGCTTGAAATTGCCTTCTTAAAAAATAAGCAGCTTATTTCGTTTACGGAACGGAGCCTTAGAATATGTATGTATTGGGACGTTTTTATGCACGATCTAACTCTAAATAAGAATACGACAATAAATAAAACGGGGAATGTTTGAGGCTCACTTGCATTAGACGATTTCGGTCACAATTGTGTTTGAATCTCGACATTATACTCCTAAAAATATGTATATACTAAATGGAGTAAAAATGAACATTGTCTAACAAAAATACTGAAATAGGAAGGAGAAGAAAGGGAAGAAAAGCATCATCAGCATCCCACTTTCTCTCTCCCCAGGTCTCCCTCTCATAAAACTCTTACAACACTCCTCTCCCTCTCCTCCGTTCAGTCTCCAACATCAATTTCAGTTAAATAATTCCACACACACCTCTCCCACCACCGCCCAACTCCGATGATATCGCCGCCGTCCGGCATGAAACTCCGGCCACCGGCGTCTTCCCCCAGTTAAATGCCCAAATCAGCCATCCCTTTACTCCCACCTCCAATGGCCAACACCAGCTCCGCCTCCACCCCGTCGGAAACCTTCTCAACCGAAGAGGTCACCGTTAAATCGTTAAACAAGCGGTACGAAGGCCTGGTGACCGTCAAAACCAAGGCCATCCGAGGCAAGGGAGCCTGGTACTGGGCCCACTTCGAGCCCGTCTTAATTAAAAATCCAGACACAAACCTCCCCAAGGCAGTGAAGCTCAAGTGCATCCTGTGCAACGCCGCGTTCTCCGCCTCGAACCCATCCCGAACCGCCTCGGAGCATCTCAAGCGAGGTACTTGCCCCAACTTCGGCTCCGTTTCTAAGGCCATTTCGCTCCCACCTTCACAGCAACTACCCCCCTTAGCCTCCCCTTCCTCTTCCTCTCACAATCACAAGAAACGGAATACCCAAATTGCCCCTAACCCAGTTGCCGTTGTTACCCCTACTGGGTTTAATCAGCAGCATTTTCTGCTGTCCGGTGGGAAAGAGGATTTGGGTGCTTTGGCATTGCTGGAAAGCAGCGTCAAGAAGCTAAAGAGCCCAAAATCTTCGCCCGGTCCAGTTTTAAGCAAGGGTCAGGTGGATTCTGCTTTTGGTTTGTTGGCTGATTGGGTTTACCAGTCTTGCGGGTCGGTTTCGATTTCGAGCCTCGAGCACCCTAGATTCAGGGACTTTTTAGGCCAAGTGGGATTACCGGCGTTGTCATCTAGACGGGAGTTCTTGGGTGCAAGGCTTGATTCGAAGTTTGACGAAGCAAAAACGGAGTCGGAAGCTAGGATTAGAGAGGCTTTGTTCTTTCAGTTAGCTTCAAATGGGTGGAAGAGCAGGGGTTGTGGGTATGGGGATGAGAATTTGGTTAAGTTTAGTGTGAATCTTCCCAATGGGACTAGTGTGTTCCAAAAGGCTGTGTTTATGGGTAGCAATTTTGTGCCACCGGATTATGCAGAGGAGGTGTTGTGGGAGAGTACGACTGGGGTATGTGAGGGTGATGTGCATAGATGTGTAGGTATAGTTGCTGATAAGTATGGTGGTAAAGCATTGAGGAATTTGGAGATGCAAAACCATTGGATGGTTAACTTGTCTTGCCAGCTTCAAGGGTTTATGAGTTTGGGAAAGGATTTTATCAAAGAACTTCCGCTTTTCAAGTCTGTTATTGATAATTGCTCGAAGGTTGCTAATGTTTTCAATTACAAGTCTCAGGTGAGGAACAGTTTTCAGAGGTACCGGTCAGAAGATACCGAGCTTCCCGGATTGATCAGGGTTCCTCCGCGTAATTGTGATAGCTCAAAGAACTTTGCTTCTGTTGTTGGAATGGTGGAGGATATAATGAGCTGTGGTCGGGTGCTACATTTAGTCACGATGGATGAATCATACAAGGTGGTATGTGTAGAGGATCCGTTGGCAAGGGAAGTGGCTGAAATGATTCAAGATGTGGGGTTTTGGAATGAGTTGGATGCTGCTCATTCGCTAGTGAAACTGATCAAAGGCATGGCTGAAGAGATTGAGGCTGAGAGGCCATTAGTAGGGCAATGCCTTCCACTTTGGGAGGAGTTGAGAGCAAAAATGAAGGACTGGTGTGCCAAATTCCGGATAACTGAAGGTCCCGTTTTTAATGTTGTTGAGAAGAGATTTAGGAAGAATTACCACCCGGCATGGTCAGCCGCATTTATCCTTGACCCGCAGTACTTGACTAGGGATGCCAGCGGGAAATACCTTCCCCCGTTCAAGTGCTTGACAAATGAGCAAGAGAAAGATGTGGATAGGCTTATAACCCGGCTGGTATCCAGGGAGGAAGCTCATATCGCATTGATGGAGCTTATGAAATGGAGATCAGAAGGGCTGGACCCACTGTATGCGCAAGCAGTTCAGGTGAAACAGCGGGACCCTGTGACAGGAAAGATGAGAATGGCAAACCCTAAGAGCAGTAGGTTAGTGTGGGAGACTTGCTTAAAAGAGTTCAAGTCATTGGGGAAGGTTGCTGTTAGGCTTCTCTTCCTTCATGCAACCTCATGCGGGTTTAAGTGCAATTGGTCTTTTATGAGATGGGTTTGTTTGCAAGGGAACTCAAGGGTGGGCCTTGATAGGGCTCAGAAGATGATTTTTGTTTCTGCCCATTCAAAGCTTGAAAGTCGGGATTTTTCAAGTGAGGAAGAGAAGGATGCAGAATTGTTTGCCATGGCAAGCGGTGACGATGACATGCTCAGTGATGTCTTTGCTGATGCGCCCTCAGTGTAATGTTATGTTGTTGTTTTTTTGAACTTCTGTAGAATTTTCCAAGTGTAGGATTTATTGTATTCTTTCAACCTATCATTTTTGGTGTTCTTGTTGTATGGTTTTATTGGAAGATTTTAGGTAGGGTTTTAGAAGAGAAGGAGGTAGAATTGAGCTATGTATTAGCAGAAACAGAATGGCCTCATGATTCAGATGGATCGTTCGATAACATGATTGGAGGTTCTTGATTTTGTAGAGGAGACTGTCATTCTTGTTTTTAAAGATAAAAAATGGTCCACGAACAGAATATCAAGAATGTTGTAATCATGGTTGTTAGAGTGATTGATATAAATAATATTTATGACTTCTGTTGTTTAAACCTTGTGTCTCTTTCACGTCTAGGACCTGGGTAGACCATTTACCTAGTCTGTTAAAAGGCTTTCGTCTTGTCAACTATAGATGAAATTTTGGTATGAATTTTGCATTTAGTTCTTTCTCATGGGTACTAAACATCAAAGTAGAAGATAGTTATAGGATTTCCGTCCAGAGGTCCAGTAATGACTAGCAACTAGCAAGCGTTCCTTTCCTGCAGATTGCTTTTGAATTATGTTTTTTGATGACATTTTCATTTGTCTTCAACTACATTCTTTTATTCACTGCTTTTAAATTGAGCCACAGCCTGTATACCAAAAAAGGTTAAACACTTGATTTTTGTTTTTGTTCAGGAGTCATAAAATCATGGGTACTGCAGAGATAAGGTGGGCTGGACTTACTCATATAGGAAATCATGGTTCCAAAGTTAGCAATTATATATTGTGCCTTCCAGTTCAAATGCATAGATATGGATTGGTTTTCTCATGGAAATGCCAAATGCCTAATTCCATTACCTTCTCTTTTGTTATCACATGATGTGACCGTTAGAGTTGGAGTGTATGACTATCTTCAACTAGACGTTAATAAGAATCTGTAGTTCATTCAGCCAGGTGCCATAAATGGGACCTTTTTTTGAAGATTTGTGCTTTGTACTGTTGTGATGATAATCTGCTTTCTACTTTTCGTGCAAAACTTTGTAAATGTAAACTTTTCGTGCAAAACTTTGTAAATGTAAATAAGCCAAGGGCTGAATTCTATCTGCATTGCTTGAAATGCTTATCACATCTATCTATATTCTATTCCCTTGTAGATTTTAGTTTTCTGGTCAGATATTCTGAGGTACACCGCTTTGTTGTCCACCTATGATTAAAAGTTTTGTGCTAATAGGTATTGGAATGCAAGTTGGAGTCTGAGAGGAGTCACTTTGACTTTGTACAACAATGCCGAACTTTAAGACTGTCCTGAAGCCATAATTATAGTTCAATGACTCCTCACTCCTCAGCATCAGTTAAATATGTAAAGGAGCAGTTGTTGCTATTGGTTGGCTCTCCTCTTTCTGGAAACCTGTAGATCGATTACTAGCTGCTTATTTCTTGAAATTTGGACATGCTTCCCCTTAAGAAAGGACAACAGTGCATGTTCTTGACATTATGTAAATACCCGTGGGGACATTTTCTGAGAGTATCTGTTAGTGTGTTGCAGCCTTAGTGTAGTGCTGAAAACGGGGCCGTGAGCCTTGAATCTGTGCATATCATTTTTTTCAGCTTAAGAAACCTATAGCTATTATCCTGATTTGTTTGATAGAATGAGCAAGGGACAAACATGTGTTTTGACTGGTGGTGTCCACAATAATTGCTTGGTAGAATTTGGAATGCTTCAAGTTTGCTTGAAAAAAGATCTTTCCAAAATGATCCAAATTAGCATTGTTTAGAATTTTTTGAAATGCCTTTTTGCCGCATTAGAATTTTCTTGAACTGGTTGGGTAGAATGTAGATGATGACGAACCAGTCTTGATTATCACCATGGTCAACTTAAAAAAATCCAAGAACGGATCTTTGCTGCGAAAACAGCACTATAGACATTTCAGTAGTGTCTGTCTACCCAATGGAGCCCCACCATGAAGAGTGAATGTAGGTTGTGATGGTCAAAGAAAACCAAGGACTAAAAGGATCTTTCTTTGAGTTATACGTCTATTTTTCCAAGTTCTAATTTCATGATCTTTGGGTAAATTGATTAGTAAACATCTGCATTATTGTTTTCTATCAGGTTGGGCCCGCTGTTGAACATAGATCCCCGTTGAAAGGATGTCATGTTGCCTATTATCTGTTAGAGTTGCCATGATTGCTAAAAGGTCTTGAGCAAGCTGTAAGCAAGAGCGGCTGTCGGCATTAGGAATCACATGATATGGCTGAAAGGATTGGGTAACTAACGTGAACCGACTTTTATTTTCCAGGTACTACTTTGCTGCGACATTCTTGACTAATTCAGTAGGTTGGTGTCACCAGTGGTAGTGCTTTTATTTATTTTGTTCTTTTTTTTGGGGTAATTATGTACACACATATTGGAGGTTTCTAGCTTGACTAATACAACGATCCTCCTTTTGGCTCTGGATTGGCTTTGTAGAGAGGTTGTTGAGTCCCTAAACCGTTGATGTTCAATATTTTAGCAATGTAAATGTTTGATTGCTGGACTGGAATAGGTGGGATACGGATCCTCGGTCCGGGGACACCTAATCTCGTGACAAAATTTGGTCCATTATCTAAAAAATTTAAGGCTTAGACATCATTTTGGGATAAATTCAGTTGCTGGAGTTAGTATTTCTGTTTTTTTGGGTAAATCAGAAATATGCTGGAGTTAGTGTTTCAACCAAACGCTTGACCATTTCAAACCTGTCCTATCCTATGACTATGAGAATTAAATTCCACAATCAAATGTGAGTACAATCCCCCCTTTGAGCTTGGCAACAGATATACGTTATGGGACGTAAATCAAGATTATATTTATACATGGCTGGTTCGTTTGCGGAAGAGTTACATTGGATTGGTTTCACTATCAGCCCTGGAATGAGGTAGGGTTGGGGAGCCTATTGACCTGGACACAAAGCACATGAAAAAGCTAAAAAGAAGTATGCTCAAATCATGTATCTTTTGATTTATATATTAAAGGGCATACCTGTGGAAAATTATTCAGGCAATGCAGTACCTAGCAGATAAAAAAAAGTCAAAATCTGTTATACTTTTTGAATCATGGTTCAAAGAAGGAAAGAAATTGAAAAGAAGAACGGTACAAGGGATGGGAGCACAAAGTAACAGTGGTGAAAAATACAGTAATGGGTAGAGCAGCATAGCATATGGGTTCTGAAGTTGGTCATTTTCCAATACTCCTGTTATGGGTTTAACATAGTGGTTCTTGTTTTGCTTTTCTTTCGTACTATTTCATGCTAAGAATACCAATCTTACACCTTGGGGACACTGGATGTTTTTTTGGAATTCAGTGCTCGAGAATGAGTCGAGATATATGCAAGCTAGCCCGGATATCCGGTTATCCAAAAAAGAAAAAAGAATACCAATCTTACTAAATTTTCTTGGAAACCATCTTCATTCTTTCCTATAACCACAGTACCACTGTAAAACAGATTGAAATCCCAACTTCTGTATTCCGCCTTTTCTCTCTTATTTAGTAAAAGCCAACTGGGTAAGCAAATAAAAACTTAAGCCATGTTTGGTAGTGTGAATTCTGTACTAGAGTAGAATCATGTAGACTGTAGTGTTTGTTGCAGGGTTTTAAATCGCGGTATCAAAAAACGTAAAGGTATCGGTGATACGGTCATACACCTACCTCTATCGGACCGCATCAACCGATACGCAAGTAAAAAATAGTATTGAAGGTCCAAAATCCGGTTACGTGACGGCCGATACGATACGCTGCGGACTTTATTTGTTGTTAATCTTCCGTTTATTTTGCCATTAGGAACTCATTTGGTGGAGAGTTGGCAGCGGATCTTGTCGGCAATGGGGACTAATACCGACTGCTCACCAACTAGAGGGGTAAAGCCTTTTTCACTCGTATGGTATGGCTTTTTATTATTCACTCCACTCATGTCTTTTTTTTTTTGTAAAAGTTGAAGGGAGATACAATTATTAGTATAGGACATCACCTTTATCTTTATACAAGAATCTTTACCCTTTTCAATGCTCCCTCATAATTAATCTTCTTTATTTATTACATCTCTTCTCTTTCCTTACTTGTTATTCAACCCTTGATTGCTTTTGGATTTTGAACACCATTGAAGGAAAGATTGTGAGATATAATTGAAAGTCATGTGGCTATACTGTGTAAGTATAATGAAAGTAGCAATGGGGAACAGATTTTGCAAGTCATGAACTTGAGTTTCCCTTTTTTGATTCTTCTTATGCTAAATGTGCGCGTAAGCTAACCCGAATACCTGATTATCAAAAAAGCAGACCAAATCTTATGTTGTTCATTTGAAGTCGTGTGGGCGCGTGTTTTAACTTCTCTGCCCTTTACTTTGGCCTCAAAAGAACAAGCTCTTTCCATTCCTGAGAATACACAATGTTTTCCCTTTTATATCTTTCATTTTCATCTGAAAGTTTCTCTCTTTCTTAATTCTTGGGACCCATCAATTTGTTCTTTATTTTTCCCTGAACAACGAATCTTGTGCAATATCTATAATTCAAGTTCTAAATGTCATACCGTTTACCTAAGAAATACAAAATGGTATACTGTTGGATCACATGTTGTATACTTTAGGTGCGCGCTTTCGGCACTTCTACTTGTTTTTTCTCCACCAAACCATTGCATCTTTGGTTTGTTTACTCTGAGATTTGATTCAGTATGAATAAGTATTTAGCTAATTGAAGTCTAGAACTAGTACCCTCATACTATATTCCTAATCAGAGTGTCGCTATATATTCTTACATGTTTTTTTTTTTCATGACTCAGATGTCGGATCAGCTTACATCTTTACATAATTCACAGGTGCCTGTAAAATATGTGTGTCTTTGTTAAGGCACATGCTACTTTCTCCTGCTTTAAGCTACGAAAATTATATGTAAGGACCTCTTTATGTTAGTGCCTGGGAATTAAACTTGAGCATTCACAGGTTCATAGGTAAACAAAAACAAGGATTAATTCTCTCTCAAAGAGGGGGGGAAATAAAAAACCATAGGGTGAAAAGGCAATAATAATGTGGACTGTATGAGCCTATGACTAGGTATTAGATATGTTGCTATTTGCTATCATGCTATGGTATAAAGCGAATTGAGTATGAATATCACATTTTGGGTACCATTTGATGCGTCACCAATGTACCGGTAAAATGTGCATCATTTGTCATCTAGTAGAGCATATTATACAAATGTAATAGTGACACCTCACATGGTTACCCAGAATGTGGTACTCAAATATGGTTATCATAGCATTGCTCAAATACTAACACTCTCCTTAAAACGAATTCGTCGTCTCATTGAGAGTTTTGAGGGGGCAATCGGCGTCCGTCTCCCAGGATAAAACGACCAGACCATGGTAATCAAAACACCATTGAAAACCACCTTGGCGACCAAACTTACGTTTGCCTCTCTCCCACACAAAGAACTACGCTCAGAATATTTGCCTGTTAGGTATCAAAATCCTGTGTGGACCACAGAAACGAGATTAGAATAGGTAACCAAACGTCACTTTTGAGTTGGTGCCAGAATCAATACAAAGAAAACTGCTAGAACGATTGCAGGGATTAATTCATCCATAAACCACACATGATGGGAAAATTAACGAGCCAAAACCGTTGGGCCTTTGAGCCGCACCGTCTACTTACACACTGAACAACCGAGAGACCCGTCTCTCCGATTGTCTCGGAAGACCCACCGAACGCCTAACTTCATAAAAAAAACATTATTCCTATCTAATATGATCATTACGATTGATGGTACTTACAAAGAAACATTATTATTACAATTACTACATTATTACAATTACTTTATGTCCGTGTAACCCTACCACTGCGATTTGTACGGGGAATAAAGACGGTCACCTAACGTACCTAAACAAAATAAATTCAAATTTCTATTTCATTATCATTTTTACTTTTTTTCCCATAGGCCCACAGACTAACGGCTTGTTGGTCTGGACTCTGGAGTCAATAAAAATGATGTGTTCTCTGCCTAGGTTTTGGAGTAGGGTTAAATTAATGGTGGGGGGTAGTCTCCAATTACGGGTGGTATTATGTTTTTCTTTTTTCATTTTTGTAATGTAGGATGTTCCGGACCAGCTTATGCGCGCATCTCGGACTAATCCATACAGTCCATTCCACAACCGTTTCACACGTGACATAACTCCAAGAGTTGTTGGCAAAAAGAACTGAACCTGAAATCTAAAGAGGGAGCAAACCTCTAAGTCTCACGCCAAGATTACTTTGCCAACCCCATGAAGATTTATGTTTTGTCTTTTATCTTCGCTGATGTTTTACTTTTACAATGGGAAATCTTCAAGGCCACCAGAGGAAAAAAAAAAAAGGCTCCTTAATAGTAGAGGTCTTCAGTTCGAATTATTCCTGAGGACTACCCGAAACAAAATGTGAAATGATTTCAAAGAATTAAGCTCATTCTTGGTGTTGACAATTCCTAACAAAAAACTAACAAATGCAATTTTTTTTTTTTGAATAGGGACAGAAAATAATCCATGATGGATTATTTAGCCGAACAAGACCAAAAATAAGGTAATATTTTGAACAATAGTTTAAAAAAAAAAAAATTGATATACAGACAACTAGGACTACCCAAGGTATCCAAGGGTCCAATTCTGAATTCACAATGCCATGACTATAGTCTAAGGGTGGGTGGATCTTTTTTTTAATCCTCCCCTCTCCTAAAGCCTATACCTATTTCCCGGTCACAAAACAAATAAATAAATAGACTTTCTTTCTTTCATCTTGGGGTCTATTTCAAGCCCAAGTCACGGAACAAGTAAGGCTGAGTTCTGCTAAGATTGTGGGGTTCTTTTTTCCGCCGGTTAGTTTTGCGGTTAATTTTTGTGGATTATTAATTCGTCTCGTAAAGAGGTATCAGAAAAGTAAAAAATTATGATTTGTATCCAAATATTTTCAGAAACATCCTAAAAAAATTCCCAAAAAAGCCAAAAATTTGAATAAGAACAAAATAAGAAAAACCCCTAAAAATCTTAGCGGAACTTAGCCTAAATATTTAGACTATCAGTCTACCTTTTGGAAAAATGACAGCTAAGGACGTGTTTTGATAATTAATACCCATTAAGAACATTTTCAGCATTAATAAATGTTCCTAGCATATCCTTGACGGGTATTAATTATCAAAACACATCCTGAGCCGTCATTTTCCTCTACCTTTTCTTCTTTTCAGTACTATCTTGGGTCTATTTCAAGCCCACCTGACAGACTACTGTGACTTTGAGAGAGAAAGAGAAATTGGGCCTATACTGGGTTGGGTCTACGCTAAGCAATGAGCGGCCTCAACTTTTTTGAGCAAAACCAGGCAAGGCCCATTAATCCCATTCTAGGGAGAAGAAAAATTCAAAAAAATACAGGGAAAACAACAACTTGAAATAAATTAAAATTTCTTGTGTAGTCGAAATATGGGTCTAGAATGTCCATTTTAGAGGATTATTTTTATTGGGTTCTCAATTTCATTTCCCATAAAGAAGCCATTTTAAAGCTGTGAGGATAAACTAAATATTAAAAAATAATTTTCAATTTTGAAATATCCCGATACTATATTTTGTAGTAACTTTTATCCAGTGTTAGCCAAGAATCAAGAGAAATTACCAAAGGCCAAAATTACGATATCAGCTAACGGAAAAAATAGGGAAAATCAAGTTACAAACCCATTAGTGTTCGTCTAAAATGATTTTCTAAAAGACAGCCAAGCCGGCAAAAGTGATATTTTGTTTTTCGTTTCTTCAAATTTTTTTGAGATTAATCATTCGTCTCAATAAGAAAAATCAGAACAACATAAAAACACGAATTGAGATTCAAAAATATTCAGATAAGACGACACTAAAAAACAACAAACACAAGTAGTTCAATTTTTTAGCATCTTTTTTTTTTCTTTTTTTTTTTTTATACTTTTAGTCGAATTTTATTAATAAACTAAAGTTTAGGCCCAAGGACGAAAATAATTTAGGCCCATCAGGGGCTCCACAATTATCGGAGGGAGCCAACGCGTCTCTCTGATAATTCCAGAGAGAAAACGGTACAATTATCGGAGCGAGCCAATATTGTTCGTTCGTTTTCCAGTTCGATCTATACTATATACTCTGTGAGGGTGTGAGAGAGAGAGAGAGATCATGCCCCCTCGCTCGGCGACTCGTAAGAAGTCAAGGCCGGCGTCGGCGAAGGCAAAGAAATCGACGCTAAAATCGAAACAATCGGTCGTCGAATCGACTCCGGTCGATCAGAATAACAACGTAGAATTAGCAATCAAAGGCGAAGAATTGGAAGCCACCACGGCGGACATTACTTGTAAGAATCAACGAGAAGGGGTGTCTGCTGCTGTCAACGACGGAGAAGGCGAACAGGCGGTGACCGGCGTCGGGAAAATCAAGCAAGAATTTGTTGACGCGAATCCTGGGTTCGGACCGAAGGTGAAGGAGGGAGCAGTTGAGGAAGAGAGAGACGTGGAAGGTGTGAAGGGAGATCAAATAAAGGTGAAGGTTGAGGGCTTTGTAGAGGGTGGAGAGAGAGTGGAGAGTGTTGAGAGAGAGGGCGGGCACGAGAAGAATGATAATGTATACGCGGCTGAAGGAACGGAGAAATGTGACAATGCAGCTGAGGGTGAGCAGATTGAGGGAAGAGATGGCGATGATGGTGGAGGGCAACTGGCTATTATTCCAGGTAATAGAGTCACTCCTTATACTAGCAGTTTACTGGTTAGTTTGAAGTTTGAATTTTATTTCGCATGTACCGAAATCGATAATGGGTGAAAGCAAGGTTGTCAAACCACAATACGTATGTGTATCGTTATTAGTAGTTGAATCACTCCTTGCAAGTAGATTGATAATGCATATGCGCAGGGCCGGCCTAAGGTATTTTTGTGCCCAAGGCCTGTTCTAAGAATAGTGCTCAAAACGCTTGACAATTTTTATGGAAAAAAAAAACAGTCAGTGAAAGCCAAAACTATAGTATTAAATCCCCTTGACTATATATATATATATATATATATATATATGTGGAGTGGTTCCGGAAACAACTAATTAGACACCTAAAAAAACACCTCATAGTTCCCGATCAAATTTTGATGATCCGAGTCACTCAATGTGATCAGAACGTGATTTTAAAGGTACCCGAGAGAATTTAGCAAAAAAAAAATGACCGGAAAAGGCTTGATCTGAGCAGTTTTTAACTTAGATTTAATGAACGGTTCAATTAAAAATTGCTCAAAATAAGCACTTCCCGATCATATGTTTTGCTAATTTCTCACGGGCATCGTTAAAATCACATTCTGCACACATTGAACTGTTCGGATCATAAAAATTTGATCGAGAACTATGAGATTGAAATTTGGGATGTTTTTTTAGGTGTTTATTTGGGTGTCCCTTGAACCGTCCCGATATATATATATATATATATATATATATATATATATATATATATATATATATACGCTTTCAACACTCCGCAACTTCCTTAAATGCGGATTTTGCCTTTCGATCGAATTTCGATGATCCGAAGCGCTCAATGTGATCAGAATTTTATACTTTGGCGAAACCAAAAAAAGACCGGAAGGGCTTCATCCGAGCAGCTTTTGTTTATTTTTAATTGAACGGTTCAAATAAAACTGCTCAAATCAGGCCCTTCCTGGCCATTTTTTTCCGATTTCGCGGTAATTTTAAAATCACGCTCAACACATTGAACGGTTTGGATCATCAAAATTCAATCGGAAAAGAGGAGAAATGGGGTGGTCCGCAACTTGTTTCAATGCGGGCATCCGCAATGGAAGGGGACTCCATATATATATATATATATATATATATTGAAATTCCCTTCAAAACATTTTAATTTTAATTTTAATTCTGATACTTGCTGCCACGTGTTGCTTTGACGTGCAACCACTCTAATAGCAAGTGGAACAGGTGGAATAGAGGGCTTCATAGGTGAGCACTTTGCCAATTGAGCCTTTGCTTTGTCGATGTGGGACAAACAAGTTGCAAAATAAAGCCTCCCACCTATAGTCCGACATTGCTAGTTGAAGGAAACAATGAAGGCAAAGAATTTTTTATAAGTAGAAAGTCCTACTGTCTCAGTACCAATGCTCAAGAGACTCCTTGCTTATGAAACTTGGACTGGGCCTTTCCTAAAATGAGTCCTACCCATCCCAAATACTAAAAAAAATTAGGGTGCCCCAAAAATTGGGCATCTTGGGGATGCCCAACGCCCAGGCCTTGTGCCTGGGCCGGCTCTGCATATGCGGCGGACGTAACATAGAGATGTGACAATGCAGCTGAGGAGAATGGAGCGGGGGGTGAACAGAATGAGGGAAGAGATGGCGATAACGATGGAAGTGGAACTCAATTGGCTACTATTCCAGGTAATAAAATCACTCCTTACTTGCATTTGACTGGTTATTTGGAAGTTTGAGTTAAGCTTATTGTAATTGTATTGTATTATTATTAGATAAATGGGTGAAAGCAAGGTTGTCAAAACGGGATAAGTATGCGTGTATCTTTTTTTGTCATCTTATGTATCGTACCAGTATACGTATAAATGAACATTAACAAATGTAAATATAAGGTTGAAAACAGTTATAACCAATATACAACAACAACAACAACAACAGAATCCATATAGTCCCCAATCATTGGGGGTGTGGGCGGGAGAGGACCGGAGACAGACCTAACCTTTGGCAATATGCACAAAGTGGCTGCCCTCAAACTACCACTGAAACAGTGGCCCTCCTATCCCTATTTTGCTGCGGAACCATGCCCCCAAATCAAAGCTGAATGGCATCAGAGAGGGCAGGCCTAGAGACCCAATTCAATTTATGTGCACATTACCATGTTTCCTTCATTGATAGTTTAGAGCATCGGTATGCACAATAGTTATAACCAATATAACATACCAAATTTATTGCAGATTGAGCAAAACTTTGATGATACAAAATTTTGCTCTACGATTTAACATGTTCTAATACGAAAGAGTATTGCGTATGTAGCACCGGGACATGTGACATGACAAGGACACAACACCAACACTTTGACACGCGAATTTTAAAAAAATGGAGGACACGACATGTTTTGAAAAGTATATATGTGTACTATCACATGAAGAAAAAGTAAAACAATTGCGGTTCTAATTGTAAATATGCAACACCACATATACATTGCATTATAACCATCATCATATCATTCATAAAAGTATTTCGACTAAAAGCATTTGATCATTTGTGTGCCTTTTAACCAATAAACCATCATTCGTCACCCAAAAAATGACTTCCCTAAGTTTTAATTAGATCCTACTATTTTTTTTTTTTTTATCAACTCCCACTTGTTTTCCAAGTGTCCGAGAGTGTCCGGAGCATTTTAAAGTGTCCCCGGACCCAGAGTGTCCAAATGGAAAACACTGATAACAAACTAGGACACTTGGAAATGAGTGTCGGACACGTGTCCGGAGAGTGTCGGTGTCCGACACCGGTATGTGACCTCTGATGAAGTGTCCGTGCTACATATTAATTGCAGCATCATGGATCGTGCAAGAATGTTTTCTTAAACATTAGATAAGATATGGTCAGAGATACGTATCAACTTCACCTGTATTTTTATGTTGAGGAATGCAGATCGATTTTACCTCTAAATGAATTGAAGCATCGCATACGTATCGAGTACTTGCAAGGTTTTGACAACACTGGGTGAAAGAGAATGTTAAGATTACCACCTACAGAGCACGTATAGGTGGGGTACTCTTAACGGTTATTGATACAATGCTATTATTGTTTGTTACAAGTTTTAGCAGGAGACTTCATGTCATCTCTCCTGCTTGGAGCTTTTTGGTCCCTATTAATTCGAATGGAGCTTCTTGGGGTTTAGACAGTAGTCAAGCGTTTCTAGACTAGATGGTTGTCCATGCAAATCCTATCTGTTTAGCTTTATAGTTTAACTCTTACTGGTATCGAAGTCTGTGCTTGCTTGCTAGTGATGCTGTTTCTCAGATTTCTTTTTCACTCCTTGTGACTTTGTCTGGAATTCCCTGGTTTACAATGTTCAGGCTCATTGTTAATGATAACTAGTTGTTATAGTTGCAGAACTGAACTCAAGTAACAAAGGAATTGCGGCTGCTCAAATTGGTGATGCTAAGGCACTTGGTGACAACAACAGTGCTCTTGTTATATATGAGTGCGGGGATGGGAAAGGAGGGGATGAGGTGGGTGGAATGCATGATACTAGGGATAGTGAGGAAGATGACATGGTAGGCAACGAAGATGAGGAACGCACTTCTGTATTTTTTGATAATCATTTTTTTGAGAGGAGAAAGGAAAAGAATTTACAAATTTTTATTGGAAGGCTGGATAAAGGGGCTGTTGAGGATGATCTGATCAACGTCTTTGGGAAGTTTGGCGAAATAAGATCTGTTAGGTTAGCAAGGAATCCGACTACAAATCGGAGCAGAGGATATGCATTTATAAAATATGCAACCGTTGAGCAAGCCAAAGATGCTCTGTCTGCATTTAAGGACGGGATCCAGGTTTAAATTCTTCCTTTTATTATTCTTATGTCAGCAATGTAATAATGAAGACTGTGTCCCTCTGTATGTTAATTTGAGATAGCAATAACATGGTCTTTTCGGTTGGTAAGGTTGGAGGCAAGCATGTTAAGATATCAGCGAGCCAGGACAATGATACACTTTACATGGGCAACATTTGCAAATTATGGACAAAAGAGCATGTAAGCTTTGAGTTTATCTACTGCTTTTCATGTGCACGTCATGATGTTTCTGGCTTATTTATGTGGTCATGAACTCCATGTAATACTTTGCAATTGTGTTGTCTTCATGTATTGAGGGATTTACTTGCGGTGGTTGTCATTTCATTTTCACCCGAATTATTTCCCCCTTTCCCTCGAAAGGTACTGGAAGCATTGAAAAACTATGGGATTGAGGATATTGAGGAGATACATTTGCCAAATGACCCTCACAAAGACGGGAAGATCAGAGGATTTGCTCTTCTGGAGTTCAGCACCCACTCAGATGCGTTAGCAGCATTTCAACGACTAAGAAAACCAGATGCAGTCTTTGGTCGTGATAGAAGTGCTAAGGTTGCTTTTGCACAAACCCCAATGCATCTTAATGAGGAAGTTCTGTCTCAGGTTAGAAATCTGAGTCTGCTTTTGCTTACTGAACATCATAATTTCCTAAATATTTGCTAGCAAAGCTTGTGCTAGTGCCTTTGGCCTTGAAACTTGCTTGGGTGCAAGTCAAGAGTGGGAGGTGTTACACGGTCTTGGGTAAAACTCAACCCCAAAAGCTAGCTACTGAAGTGAGAGTGTCCTCACTCCTATATTCTTCATATTACTTTGGTATCCAAGCAATGTCACCCTCCCTCACGCCCAACGTGCTCACTCGGCACTCTACCCATCATTGGCATACCCGGCTTTGATACCATGTTACACGGTCTTGGGTACAACTCATCCCCAAAAGCTAGCTTTTGGAGTGAGAGTGCCCTCACGCTTATATTCTTCATATTACTTTGGTACCTTAGCGATGTGGGACTTCGTTTCACACTCTCCCTCACGCCCAGCGTGCTTACTCGGCAGCACGTGCCACGTATAGGCCAAAGACATGCACCCTATCCATCCTTGGCATACCCGGCTTTGAAACAATGTTACACGGTCTTGGGTGGAACTCAATCCCAAAAAGCTAGCTATTGAAGTGAGGGTTCCTTGACGCTTATATTCTTCATATTACTTTGGTGTGCATATCGATGCTCTGGACTATCAATGAAGGAAGCATGGTAATGTGCACATAAATTGATTTGGGTCTCTAGGCCTGTCCTCTCTGATACCATTTGGCTTTGATTTAGGGGTATGGTTCTACAACAAAACGTCCTTGTAGCTCCTCGGTTCTTGGAGTTTTAGGGGGGCCACTGTTTCAGTGGTATTCTGAGAGCAGCCATTTTGTGCATATATTGCCAAAGGCAGTGTTCTAAAAGGCGCAATTAATTGCCGATTAATGGGCGATTAATTGGAAATCTGGGCTGACCGATGAGATTAATGGCTAAAAAGTTGAATTAGATGGCTAGAAGATTAATTGGACTTAGGCGGCGATTAATCTTCGCTTAATTGGTCGGCGTTTAGGTGGCGATAAGCGATTAATCGGTTCATGGGCGATTAATTGGCTAATGGGCAATTAGGCGGGGTAAATCTGAATTATTAGAAAACGAAGGGGGGTAACTGTTATACTCATACCAGGTTATTTAGGGCTTCGAATTAGTGTTACTGTGTTAGGGCTCTCATTTGACCAGCCTCTCATCAATCTGGGTCTGGTGATTAAGATTTCGTAATCTTGAACTATGAACTTCTATGTCTCTATATTTGAAATGTAGAGAACTGTTAACATTAACATTTAGAAAGTGTTAACATTGAGCATCCGATAGCCAAAGAGTACTAAGAAAATTTTTTGGGAGAGAAGATATATCACATCAACTAGAAAAACTATGATTATTAATGGTAGAGAGGTTGTAGAATATTTATAAAAAAAACCCCGACTAATTGCTAAAAGGCGATTAATGGCCGATTAATAGGTCTCGAAGCTTGAGGGTGGTTGGCCGCCCGCCCAATGCCAAGCGCTTTTTAGAACATTGGCCAAAGGTCTGTCTCCAATCATCCCCCGCCCATACCCCCAATGATTGGGGACTAGATGGGTTATGTTATGTTGTTGTTGTATTACTTTGGTACCCAAGCGATGTGGGACTTCGCTCCACAAGAGAGGCTTTTATTTGTTAAATAAAAGCATGTTGTTGTGGGAAGGTTTAAATCTCTTTAATGAGTGTGTGTGTGTGTTGGTGCAGACCTATGTACAAAATGTGGTGCAAGTGGATAGACACATTAGGAGGTATTATGGCAATATACTTCCATAAGATAGTTAAGCTTACAAATTGATGACACTAAATTTGTGGCTGAAGTAAAGGAAACAATTTGATGATACTAAATTTATAGCAGTTTTGCCTGCATAAGGTATGCCATTTGTAGGAGAATATATAATTGCCAATTTTGCTACCATATTTCTGCAACTTAATTGGTTTAATCCTTGGAAGTGTATAAATGGCAATTACTAAATTTTCCTTCATTTAGGTTAAGACTGTCTATGTGGAAGGCCTAACTGATGCTTGGAATGAACGGAAACTAAAAGAAAACTGCAAACAGTTCGGTGAGGTTGTGAAAGTTAAGTTATCTCGGAATCTAGGCACCAGACGCAAGGATTATGGCTTCGTAACATTTTCTTCTAGAGAAAGTGCCCTGGCTTGCATCGAAGGGATTAATAATGGTTGTATTGGAGAAGGAGATGTGAAGGTAGTGAATTGTTCTTCCTCGCTTTCTCCTCTCGTATTTGTTTAGGAAAACAGTGGTCTTACTACAGTTTCTTCAGGTTAAGGCTAGCATTGCAATGCCTCATTCTAAGGGGCGGCTACAAAAGCAAGGTATTCGTGGTGGATTCAAGGTTACGGGATTCGCAGAAGGCCCATCAACAAAAGAAGAGAGTGGAAGAGAAAACAAAGCTGTATCTCCAAAGATGGAAGGTCATGCAAAGTCTAAAAAGGCAAAAAAGAAGGCAAAGATGCTGGCTGAAGAAAAGGGAAAGGCTCTTTGTGAGCCGGAAATTGATGGAAGTGGTAAACCATATAAACACCAGACTGTCACTGAAGATCAATTTGTTCTACCATCATCCAAGTTAGAAAAGAGAATTCGCAAGAGAAAGAGTCTGCACTCTCAGGTTGAGGGCCGTGGGAAGACAGGAGCTGACCACGGTCATAATGACAAGCGATTAAAGAGGCAAATGGGTACAAGTCTTGTAGTGGATTACATAAGCTACCCATTTAGATGCTTTTATATAAGGTTCTGAAAATTGAGTTTTCTAACCTGAATATGCAGGCAACAAAGGGAGCAGGAAAACCAATGATTCGAGGAAGCCAAAGAGACATCTGCATGCTAGGAAAGGGTCAAACTATGGTGCAGATTCCATCAAATACAGAAATCCAAGTGTACCTGGATTAGATACATCTTCTGTTAGTCACCAGAGTCATGCCTACGCCACCACCATGTCTGGATCTAAAAGGCCCTATGCCGATATGGTAAGTTATACTTATTTCTCATTCATCATTGTTTCAATTTTCCATTTTCTGCTTTGAAAGTGTGGGATGGTTTTGTTCCAGGAGCCACACGCTGGGTACCTTGAGCCTGTTGCTCGGAAGCAAGTCCAAAGAAGTTCAGGGTACATTGAACCTCCTTTTACAATGCACTATCAACCTCTTGCAGGATACCAAGAAAGTGCAGTTGTGACACAAAGCCAACCTCAAACAGGATACCATGAACCTGTTCGTGTAAAATACAGTGTACCTCATGTAGAGTATCTTGTACCCGGTGTTGGAACTTATGGCCAACCTCATGCTGGATACCTTGAACCTGCTGTTGGAAGACAAAGTCGAACACATGCAGTATATTCTGAGTCTGCTGTTCCAAATTACAGTCATGATCCATACTTGAGAAGGTTTTTTAGATTAGCAATTTATTGTTCCACTTTGAGTTCTAATTTTGCTGCTTCAATTGACATAATTTTACTTGTCTTGTTGACAGAGCTGGTGAACAGGATCTCCATGCCAGTAGTCACTCTGCATATGGGTCAGGTATTGTGTTGGCTCCATTTGTTGCTGTCTTTCATTTTCACCACGCACAGACCAGTAAGTTGATGTGCTGTGTTTTTTTTTTGTAGGATATTCTCTTCCATCTTCCTATGTTCCAAGTTACACCTATGTTGGATATGAGGTCTCTCTCTCTCTCTCTCTCTCATACCCCCACACCCACCCAACCATGCACACATGTGTGTGCACATGTTCACGCGGCATTTAATTTCATTGCTCGTAATATTTTAGACTGCATAGCATATGTGCACACAGGTATGCCTAATCTCAAACAAAAGAACCCATGTCCTTGATTGTTGACTATTGAGGAATTTGGGGCAATCTAAACCAGAACTTGTGAAAGTCCACTGAAACAATTGCTAAATGTAGGAGGCTGGTCTCAAATTTTGGGTCTTCGCTTCCATTTTATTATATGATAAACTGTACATTCAAAGGAGTCTTCTTTTGTCTTGGTTTGTAATTGAAAACATGATATGTTTGATCTCAAAGTCCTCATATGGCACTTCTCCAACAAGTCCTAAATAAAGCGTTTTTGTTTTTCCTGCTTGTCATCAAAGCTTTCGGATTTTACAATTGTTCTCGCCCACCAGAAAATTTGAAAATTAATTAGTACTATGTTTTTACGGTCGAAGGTTGGTCTTTCAAGGTCGAAGGTTGGTCTTTCAAGCCCAGCCTGTTCACTGGATGTGCCGGCTGCTAATCAAATATTATTAACTTGTTACTGCATGCAGGGTGGTAGCAGTGTTAGTGGTCATTACCAAAGCAGTGGAGGAGCACGCCTACCTCGAAGGGCATACTACTAGGCGAAAACAAGAGAGATGCGGAGTTTTTAACTTATCTCAACTCTCAAGAAACCTGTTCTTGGACCATTTAATCCCCAACCGACTGTGGTATGGGTGGAAGAGGGACTAAAGACAGACTTTTGGTAGTACATGCAGTACATGTATAAAGTGGTTGCTCTGAGAAAGTTCTACAACTAAAATAGTAGCCCGGTAACCCCCTATTCCTCCAAAAGTTGAACTCAAGGGGATGCCGTAGAACCATGCCTTCAACCCCCCGGATGGGTATGTATCGGAAAGCAACTTACGGGCCATTGGGCAGTAAATCATTTTATAGCCACGGAGGTAAAAGATTTCCCCAAGAAAATCATTTTGGGGGCTTTCAACAACCACATTGGAAATCATCTAAAATGTTATCGGCAAGAATATTTTACGGGCAAACAAACGGAGCCGCAATGCCTTCATTTGTTCAGGAACGCACCAGAGAGGATAGGTTTAGAGACCAGATTTATTATATTTGTACTCATTACCTTGCTTCCTTTATTAAAAATCTAAAGCATCAGAAATACACAGAGGTAAATCTTTATACAACCTTAAAAATTCTTACTTCTAAACAGTTGAGCCATATTGGCCAAGTATCAGCGTTCCAGCACCAAGCTCATCGTACTATAAACATATCTCTTGTAAACGAAAAAACAAACTCATTTGCAAATACCATAAGCGGAAAGATACTTTCAGGAGGGTACTGCCCATAATCTTGGGGAAAAAAACTACTCGGCAGCATTGATTTGAGCACTAGCTCCTTCCATCATCCCGTTGCGAATCTGCTCGCCAATGTCCCTGACGTGACCAGGACCATGTGGTATAAACACAGTGGTGTTCTTTGATGAGTTGCCGAGGTCCTTGAGGGTGTCGAAGTATTGGGTGATCATGATGAGGTCCATCACCTCCTTGGCTGAGGTGCCTCCCACCTTGTGAGAAAAGTTCAGTATGTTCTCTCTCAAGCCGTCTGTTATCGCCTGCCTCTGCCTCGCAACACCAACCCCGCCTAGGTACTTGGCTTCAGCATCGGCTTCTGCTTTTTTAACTAGGAGAATTTTCTCTGCTTCCCCTTTGTATACACTGGCAAGCTGAAGCCTTTGAGCTGTAGTAAATTAATTAAACAAAAAAATTCTTAGTTTCACACACTCCTATAGATCTATTAGATTGACAAGCACACGATAAAGTAGCCAAATTTGGGATTTACTCATTGATTTATATACTATAATATCCAGAATAAATCAGACTTAACCTTAAATTTCAAGAACTTTTGATGCGAAAGTCTAATTTGTGAGAGGTACTAACCTGCATTAATCTCATTCATTGCCTTGCGCACAGAGGGATCAGGTATAATATCAACCAACAGAATGTGTTCTATGTTGTATCCATATGCTCCCATCACCTGATCCACAGAATATACTTTTTAACTACCATTCTGAAAAAGGGGAACCTTGATACAGAAAGGATTTTTAATTTCAGGCAGATATTAAAATCAAACTGGACGCATGTTTCGTGCCACGGTGGTGCCCAAAGTAAGAAGAGTATGCTTTAAATATTGGGTTAGTGAAACCCGATAGCTGCTAGAGTCAAGGACTTGTGGGCCTTGACTCCAGAACCAATCAAGCTTCACAATCCCAAAATTAAGTTGCTACAAAACATCAGTTGATCTATGTCTTGTTTATAAAGTGCAACCATCTCAACATATTCAAAAAGAACAGCTGATATGCGTACATGAAAACGCTAAACATTTGTACGGGATTTTAAGAACAATTACAACAGAATCCAGTCTCCCAGCAAATAACATGCTACTCTTTAGAGAGAAGGCATCGTGTGTGAAATTAATCTAATACGTGGAAGACCTTCCTTCTAAGATGTTGGACTCTTGCCACTGGCAAACAAAGAACAAAATCTTCTAGGTGAGTAGACAATGCGTATCAAAACTGAACCTAGCACCATATCTTAAACAGGTAGCCAATATAAAGTCATCAAACCCACCAGGGAGCCAATCAAACTGAAAACACAATATAAACACAAACGAGGTAGTTCTAAATTAGAAGCAGGCAAATATGAATAGGAACTAAACTGGCTTGAGGTACCACCCCTAAATTCCTGGGTACAAGGTTTCATTAGGATGCTGGCATACGGAAGACAAGTTTGCCCCACAATATATCAACAGAAATGAAATGTCCCAGCAACATAATGGTTTAGATCGTTAGATTCATCTGTGAATCTCAGTCCTGGTTGTTGCGTCTTTACTGACAAGTTGTAGAGGCAAGTATATGGTCGCCTGTGGGGCTAAGACTAGTTTTCCTTCCACTTCGTATTTCAGCACAAAAGTTCGTCAACGGCTGACATTGATATATCTCTGGATCTTCAAACAACCCATACGTTGTTGATACCAGCTTCTAAAATTACTTGCACAATTCAAGACGAAATTCACAAGCTTAATGTGCAGCGCAGATTGACGAGATCAAGATATGAGCATAAAACTATGCATCTAGCCTTTCAAATTAAAGCAGTGACAAAAGATGAGTGTCTCAGTAACCAATGGGGAAGATTGAACAAATAATCGACATGAGTATTGCAGCTACAACTGTCTGTAGAAATTGAATATTTCATTATAAATAACTTATCATGAAAGAGCAACGTTAAAAAGTCACAGTGACCAAATAACAGCAACAGTTTACCTTCTCAAGCTCCTCCAAGACAGCTCGAGCAACATCACCTTTTTGCTCAAAGAGCGCATCAAGAGTCATTCTTGGAACATGAGCTCGGACCACTGAATATTAATGGACGCACCGTTAGATAGTAGGAAAAGGAAAAGGCAAAAGAAACCAAACTTAAGAAGAGAGGTATTCCAGACTAATGAAAATTACCATCAAAGACATAAGCCTGAATCTGTTCCTTGGGATTTTGCAACTCATAAAATGCATCATCAGCGTTTTCTTTAATAACTCGGTATTGAATTGAGCAAAGAAGTTGCACAAAGACATTGTCCTGTAGAAGGAACAATCGCTCACAAGTGTACTTCTCTAATTGATAAAACAAAAAGCGTCATGCCTAAAACAAATGTTTACGGCTTCTTATGCCAATGACATAAGCATGCCTTATTGCTACCAACATGAAACTCTTAGGTACTTTTCCAACTGGATACACAACAAAAATAAACAGCTGATAGTAACAGAAATTGAGCTGCATTCAGGGTCTCTAAGTATCTTGAAGGAAAAAATATCATCTTCATCATTAACAGAACAAACCCTATCAATGAATTGGACACCACCTCCTACATGATTAGTGATGCATCGTAAATCGATTTAAGGACACTAACTTCCAATTCTTTGCTGATGATGCCCTTAACTACAACAGAATCAATTTAAGGTTGGACAAAAGACAAACTGGAATTAGAAAGAGATGTACAAACTGCATGGCTAAAAACCATATTCAAGGGGATATAACAATCACAGGAGGAACTACCAGTTGATGGTACAGATCGTGGAAATTAGATTAATTACCTAAACGCAAGACTTAAACTAAATAAATACAAGTGAAAGATGATGACGGAATTCACGTGGCTTTCTGCTGACTAATTGTAAGGAATTTCAAGTCCAACAGGCTGTGATGACTTCAGGAAGTTAAAGAATCAACCAAGCGCAACACACAAAGACAGAAACTCAGATGCTCTAATCTCCTCCATCAGGGTTTCCCCATCCACAACCAGCAGTATTGTGAAGGATACCGCATCCATTCTTCTTAAAATATACTCCCTCCGTCCCAATTTGTTTATCCAATCGTAGAAATTTGTGTCTTTCAAAAATATATTTATATCTTGCATTTTATATTGTTTTTTATGATTTTGAAGATTTTGTATAATAAAACTTATTGAGATCTATCAAACAAGATCCATATTGCATATTAAAAACATTACGAATTGAAAATTATAGACAATTCTTTGAGAGGTAAAACGCTCTCAAAAAGTCAAAAAGGGGACAAACAAACCGGGACGGAGGGAGTACAAGCAAATGCAATGCAAACAAAGAAAAATCCAGACAAGAACAAGATCATGCCAATGAACAGGGCATGTGGCCCCCAGCCTCAAACATAAGATTTCAAAGAACCTCAAGAATGGTCTACATAGAGTGTTGGCCACAGAGGCGGCCAGTAGACAGGTTAAACAATCAGAGATTCATATCATCAATTACCAGACAAATACCACCGGAAAAATCAATCCTAGGGCAATAGGTTATAGGACCGAGAATATGGCTGATAAAGGAAGCAAGCTACTTGAGTTTGAGCTCTCTTACATTCGTTAAAAGCTCATTCAAGATCGGTTGGTCACACAAACAAACCAGGCTTGAACATGCTTTTGAAGCTCGTTAATCTTTCAAACCGAGCTCGAACAAGCTACTACTTGGCATGTCCGGCTTATCATGCATACAAAAGCCAAGCTCCTCAAGACAGGCTTGATTCAAGATCGTTCGAGACCGGCTTGTCTCGTAATCAAGCTAAGTTTGAACAAGATTCGTCAGCTTGTTAACTTTGCAAACCAAAAGCTTGAACAACTAACCGCTCGGCTCGTTCAGCTCGTTCATCAACCCCTAACCGAGAACGGCGATCACGTCGTTAATAATAACCTAATTAATTCCGGAATTCATTCATCCAACGATTGTTCGAGACAAGGAAGTTAAGTGGAAACGAAATTGAAAAGAATGTCGAGAGAGAGAGAGACCTTGGTTTTGGTCTCGACGCGTACGTCGAGAGAGTTGATCCTGGTGGAGAGAATACCGGCGAGGCATTCGCCGGAGAGAGGGTTGAAGAAGTGGAAACCCGGTTCGGCAAGCTTCTCAAACCGGCCCCACCTCTCCACCACACCGACGCCCGATTGCCCTACGCATCCACAAAACACACAAAATACGTTCCCCATCTCTCTCTCTCTCTCTCTCTCTTCCTGAAGAAGAAGAAGAAGAAGGAATTGGTTTGTTTGGAAGGAAGAAAGGGCGCACTCGGTGGAGTGTATGTTTGAAGCCACGGAGACAGGCCACCTGCGCGGGTTACCCTCCTTCAAGGGGAGAAACTTCTTGGTATAACGTACGTATAACCACCCACTTGGTCCGCACAAACTGCTCCTCTCCCCGTACAAAGGCTTGATTATCTTTACCTTAATTATTTTTTTATTTATATGTTTTGTTCGGTTTTTTTTTTAATTTTTTGTTAGAATCACGTGATAGTTTTGAAATTAATCATCCGTTTAGACGAGAGGAGTCTAAGAAGTATAAAATTATGACAAAAAAAAATTAATAAAGACGAAAAAATTATCAAATAACTGTCTTTTAGAGCTTAAGTGTCGTTTTATTTGAAATTTTTCATCGGTCCATATTTTTATATTTTTTCGATTCGTCTCACCGAGATGAACGATTAATCCTATAATGAACGATTAATCTTAAAAATTACAACAAAAAGCTAAACGAAAAGTTGCGAGATGTAAGAGATACAGGAATAAGTTTCGAACAAATACTCCGAGCGTTCCATATTGAGTTTCCATGTTATTATTCTGAACATTTAAAGAAATTTTTTATATGTTTCAATTTATAATGCTAAAAATACCCTATATTTGGATTGAAAGATATAAAAATGAAAAATACCCCAATCTATAAAAATATAGACCAATGAAAAAATTCAAATAAAACGACACTTAAACTCTAAAAGACAATTGTTTGATAATTTTTTTCGTCTTTAGTGATTTTTTTTTTGTTTTTGGTTATAATTTTGTACTTTTTAGACGCCTCTCAACTAGAGCGACGATTAACCTCAAAAATATCACGCGATAAATTAATTAAAGTGAACCAAGCCTTTGTACGGCAAGAGGAATAGCTTCTTCGAAAATTACAGTGGAAGTCCTCAGATTTTGTTTGCCACATGTAAGTTTTGTTGTAAAAGGGATACATGTGAGTTATATACCTGTAACTTGTTATGCCAAAAAGTTTCTCCCTAGAAGGAATTGGTTTTCAAAGGAGTCATTATTATTTATCACATTTATTTATTTAAAATTATTAATCTCAACATTCGTCCCGAAGGAAGAAGTAGAAAAGTATAAAGAACACATTTAAAAAGGGAAAAAATTGATGTTAAAAATTAGAAACAAGAAAATACAGGCTTTTGCTTAGATTACGAGGACACAAAAATTTGCGAGTTTTTTTTTCCCAATCCAATTTTGGTTTATATGCTTAAATACTTTTTCCGATTGCTGTCGGCGAGATAAACAATTAATCTAAAAAAACTAAATCTAGTAAAATTTAAGAAAAAAAATCATCAGCAGCAAGTATAAACAGACCCAAAAATTTAGGCAAGAGGGAGTCTCAATTTATTTTGAAAGACGTACTACCCAAAAATGGCTGATCAAAAGAAAAGGATGGTTTTGGACCAATAAAAGTCAGAGTGACTTATTAGTTTGTCTTTATTCAAAAAAAATTATATTTGTTAGTTCTGCATTAAACTTTTGTAGATTAATGATTCTTTTTGACGAAAGGAATAAAAAAATAATGATGAAATTTTGAAATTGTTTGAATAAAAGATAAAAATAGGGGAAATCCGCATCTCTGGGCTGAGCCCGGCACAATTTTCAGTTTGGGAAATGGATTAGGTTAGACAAAAGCCTAAACATTCTCTGGTCCAACTATATCTTCTTCTTTTTCTTTTTTCTTTTTGCTTTTCCTTTTTTTTTTTTTTCCCATAAAAGATGCGGTTTCATTGATACGTTGGACTGTTTGCAATTAGGAAAGAAAATTAGGGTTCTTCCATAATTTATAGGTAGAACAAAAATGAGTATATTTTACTAATTCTCTGTTGGTCTAACATAATTTTACTCGATCCATCCATACGAAAAAGGCTTCCCCTATGATATCTTCGAACATAACCTCAAGTGGGTAAATATGTTTGATCGACCAAAGTGTGTCGTAGTAAAGAGCGCCTCAAGCGTAGGGTTAGGTCGGTTGCAGCATAATAAATTCGGAAGTCCGAGATTGAATCCATAGGGAGCTAATGGAGCTAGGCCAGAGGTTTGCTTTACGAAGGGTTTTTGGCGTTAGGACCGCCAACCTTTAGTTCGGCTCTGAGACAGTCAACTTTTGAGTGATGAAAATTCTCTCTACCTAACTTTAATTGAAAACGAAGATTGACTAGAAATTAAAAGCGGTAAGATCTAGGGGTTCATTTTGCTCATAACTTAGGCCGTTCAATACTTCTCTTTGATAACTCAAGTGAGAGTCATGTCATTTGATCTCATTCGGAATATTTAACCATGAAAATCAAGTTTAACTCATACAACGGGGTTTGGTAATGGATGAAAACTTGATTAGGCATTTTATCGAACACAAAGAGAGCTATGGTTCCAAGCATTGGGTGTGCCAAGAGACTTGTCTACACCCAATCAAAGAAGTTAACATCTCTAGGTTACTAAATATTAGAGTTCAACAAGTTCTTTGAGGCATTTTGGCAAACACGTAGAGTGATATAGCTCCAAGCATTACATGTGACAAGAGATCAAGTTCTTACCTCCACATAATCAAAGAGATTAACAACCCTAAGTTTTGTTACATAAAAATGAACTTAATCTATTCACAAACCACATTAAGCACAAAAAATGAGAGAAGCCATTAAACTACCTAAATCATAGGGTAGAAATCACCCAATGACCAAGTTTTAAACACTACTAAACCATTGTGGGTGTCAACACAAGGCAAAACAAAGAGAGAGATGAAAACATGGGCAAAAACGAAAATAAAAGTTAGATTAATGTAAAGAACAAGAGTATTTACAACATTAATGAAGTAAATCTCTCCCAAAACCTTAGCAATCCTTCTCATTTGAAGAGAGAAGGAGAGCTAGAGAAGAGAGGAGGAGAGGGAGGTAGAGAGAGAAAGGAAAAATGAAGAATGCCCCAAAATCGGGTTAAGGGTGGTATATATACCCCATTTATAAAATAACTACAAAAATGTCATTGAAATATCACGCACAGGAGACTGGTATCGATACCTCATGGTCCTTTGGACAACTTGCTTCCTGGTATCAATACCCAATTTGGGGGTATCAATACCCCTTACCTCTCTGGCTTGTTTTGGCTGTTTTCTTGCTTCTTTTGATATTTGAGGGCCCCGAACCTTCCTTTCATGCTTTGATTGCTTCGTTTAAGACTCGGGGAGGGATTCCTAATGTGCCACACGTACTCAAATGCTTCCGGATTCCTTTGGGGATTATTGGGAGCCTTGGAAACGTCATTTTTGCTCTGATTACCTACTTTCCAACAAAAGCACAACTTGCGCGCCAAATCAAATAGAAACAAGTATAAAACGCTGGCAAGTGCAGTAAAACGGGATAGATATATAAGCCCTATTATTTACACGCTTATCAAAATCTCACTGGCTATTTTCAAGACCATGATTCGGGGAAATCTCGGGTCTATGTACCCCTGACCGCTCACGTACATTTGGTAAATTCATGGTTGTCTTGTGCAGGCGAGTCCGAGAGGTTGAGAGGAGTTGAACAAAATTCGAAAATAGTTATTGCAAGTCTTAAATGTGTCAACTACAATAATCTAAGTATATGTTTTTTGGCTCACAGACTATCGAGAACTTCACCCCGATTGATACATGGAGTCTAGTAACCGATCTCCGACCACATATACTAGGCAATTGTTGACGTGAGCTCAAAATGGGCTGAAAGAACTATTGTAGCATTATTTCGAATGGCTTTTCTGTATGATGAACACTCTACGCTTCAATCATTCCTTACGGAAAGAAAAAGTCGTATGTCTTGCCGCTAGGCATTTTGAAGCACAGTCTCTACTCGTAACAATGACTTGCAGAATCCATTCTGGAATGGAAGCTTAAATTTCTGTACATGCTCCCTACGTTGTTTTCCACCAGCCTTAAGCTGAGTTCCTCACGAGAGTTTTCGCTCTCCGAGGTACAGCACTGCAAACATGTGAACTGAAATCACAATAGGATCTGAGGCTCGAACATACAAGGAAAACAGTGGTGATATGCCTCCAGACAAGACTGCCTGTGTTTGTTTGAAGAAACAAAACAAGTGAATAGCACATCTTGTAGGCCTGTGATCAGCAAATTCTCTGGCTTTAGGCATCAAATGAAGGAATTCACGGAGGGTACAACTCGATAAAAAGTCAAAATTGGCCCCCCATTGGTCGAAGATGTCTCTACTGAAACATCTACATTCCTCACGAACTAACTAGACGTTTTCCAACCCAGCATTCGGAAGGCAATGAACTAACATCTTTAAAGCACCCGGGACTATTCTCCATGACCTAATACTAGAGTATAGAAAGATGCGTTATCAAAATAATGTACCGTCAAGGAACAAACACGTATTTTTGTGGTTCACAAAGATCTTATCAAAATAATGTACCGTCAAGGAACAAACACGTATTTTTGTGGTTCACAAAGATGATCTACCAAGGAACGGACACGGTAAATTAAGATGATGTTAAGGATTTTGATGGAGGAAAAACCACCATTCAAACGTCAAATATGTAGTCGGTACAAGTGGTTACAGGTGAAAATCTCCAACGAAGTCCCATGCCTAGGCTACAAGAAACTGAACCACAGTGACATTCACAACAAAGCTTAGCCCTCAGCAAAAGGACATCGAAAATCCAGCAATTTCGATAGGAGTGCAATCAAGTGATTAATAGTAAGTCGTTAGTAGAAATCTTATATCCAGCCTATCCCTACGTTTTTCTGCATAATATCAGGCAATTGCCGAAGAATAAGTCATAGAAATCAGGAACAACTAGTGAAGTCAGCCAGATCTTGAATTATTGCTTCCATATATGGCCTCTTCTCAGGAGATTCATGGGTGCACATCAAAGACACCTTGGCAATCTTTGCAGCTTCAAATTCTGAGAACCTTCCATTGAGGTTCTTGTCAATAAAATCAGGGAGCCTACATGACTCAGCTGCAACTCTGATAGAGCTGGTAATTTTCCTCTTCCCAGACAAGATCTGTAAGATAAGCACACCAAAAGCATAAACGTCGCTTTTCTCAGTGAACCGACCTGTATCGGTGTACTCAGGTGCTAGATATCCCATTGCAGCACAGGCCTTGAGTGCTGAGAAGACAGTGTCGTTTGTCAGAAGTTTGTGCGTGCCAGAATCAGAGAGCAAAGGTTTGAATCTCATGTCAATGAGAACCTTCTCTGCTGATATGTTTTGGTGAACTACAGCAGGTTTGCTGGTTGTGCAACCGTGTAGATACTCTATACCTGCCAACAGAGATGGACGAATCTCAGTGTAAAATATTAAAGAAAAAGAAACCAATAAAATATAAAACAATTGTGAGTTGTACAATGAATCTTGAAGCAGCTATCTATAAATTTCCTTCAAAGTTCTTTTTTTTTGGTAAATAAAATTTCCTCCAAATTTAATTTGAACTACAGGCATAGAGATGAATTTGTGTTAAAAACAAATTTAACAGAATCCGAAGTGTTTGAATCCTGTGTTACATGAGATTCTGAGAACGTGTTTCTTTCTTGGGGAATTTTTAGACCGGTCCAAAAAATTAGGCTCGGACTTAATTTAGTCCTGCACAATTATTTGTATTTTTTATTCCAACCATGCCCCTTCACGCGCATCAGCGCACGGAACTAAAGAGCATCTAGTATAGAAAAATTATCCAATGCTCCATGAACATTGGTGCACCATTAAAACATTGTTTAAATTTCAAAAAGTCATATCTTTTGTTGTAGATACTCATTTTTAAAAAAAATTATATTTTTGGAACCGACTCGACGATATCTACTAAACAAGATCTATATTGAATATGAAATTATGTAAGATTAAAAAAATACTCTTTGCTATGAAAACTCTCTATGAGAACTGTTTCTATGAGAATTGTTTCTATGAGAATTGTCTCTATGAAAAGTGTTTATGATTATTATTTCTATGAGAACTGTCCCTGAACTATGGTTATGAGAATTGAGGCTATGAGAACTATATTTTTAGAATCAATTCCTGAATCATATTATTTCGGACAAAAATACCATTGGATATCTAAACTGACTATGAGAACTGCCAAGTCTCATAATCAGTTCTATGAGAACTGCTGAGAACTAGCTTTGTGAACTGAGTTATGAGAATTGGCTATGTGAACTGCCAATTCTCATAGTCAGTTTTATGAGAACTGCTAGTTTTCATAGTCAGTTATATGAGAATTGACTATAAGAAGTAATTGTTCTCATAGAGAACTAGCTTTATAAACTGGTTATGAGAACTAAACTATGTGAACTAAAAAATACATACTTCACATAGTCTTACCATACACTAAAATACGCAGTTCTCATAAAAGATACACACTTCTAATAGTAAAAATACAGTTCTCATACAAAAAATACACACTTCTCATAGTAAAAACACAATTCTCATAAAAAAATACACCCTTATCATACACAGTGCTCGTAGAAAAATACATGGTTATCATATGAAAAACACAGTTCTCATACAGAAAAATGCACACTTCTCATACAAAAATAAACACTTCTCTTGAAAAAATACACACTTCTCAAAGAAAATACACAGTTCTCATATGCTTTAAAACAGTTCTCAAACAATAATAAACATTTCTCATAGAAAAATATACACTTCTCATAAAAAATACACAGTTCTCATATGTTTTAAACAGTTCTCATACAAAAATACACACTTATCATAAAAAATTACACACTTCTCATAGAAAAATACACATTTCTCATAGAAAATACACAATTCTCGTATGATTAAAACAGTTCTCATAGAAAAATACACACTTCTCATAGAAAAATACACAGTTCTCATATGCTTTAAAACAGTTCTCATACAAAAATACATAATTCTCATAGAAAATTACACACTTCTCATAGAAAAATACACACTTCTCATAGGAAAATACACAGTTCTCATATGCTTTAAAACAGTTCTCATACAAAAATAAACAGTTCTCATAGAAAAATACACACTTCTCATAGGAAAATACACAGTTCTCATATGCTTTAAAACAGTTCTCATACAAAAATACACAATTCTCATAGAAAAATACACACTTCTCAGAAAAATACACACTTCTCATATGCTTTAAACAGTTCTCATGTATAATAAACAGTTCTCATAGAAAAATACAATATTCTCATATAAAATACACAATTCTCATAGACAGTTCTCGCAGAAAATACACAATTCTCATAGAAAATACATAGATCTTATAGACATTTCTGTTGAACAAATACACAAATCTCATAGAAAATACATAGTTCTCATAAGTAAAAACATAGTTCTCATAAAAAATACAGATACGAACAAAAATTGAATAATTTTTTGAAGTACCAAAAAATTGAACAAATTCGTAACACGCAGATAAAATCTAGCCAAGTGTAATAGGAGTAATAAAAATGTAAGGTAGAAAAATAAAATATTTAGATGAAAAAGAAAATAGAGAAAGTCCTCCATCGCATATACAATTCGCATAGTTTTTTTTCCTTGCCGTTCGTTCTGAGTTCACCGACACAGTTCATAGATATAGCCAAAAATTTATGGATTCTTACCACTCAATTTGGTGAAAGAACAAAAGCTGATGACATGTAATTTTTTTAAACACGATGACCAAATGAAGGATTTGGTGACCAAATGAATCAATTCTACCAGATTACTTTTCCAAATCCACCGCCTTCTCCGTTGCCGTTACTAAACTGGTGCCGATCATGAGGCCAAAGTTTTGAATGCGTCGCCGACGTCGGGAAATTGGAGCCATAGGAATGAAGAAATGATCGAGTGTCCACTCCATCGCATCGTCTTCGGGTACGTAAATCCGAACGACACGTGGTGTTTTGGTGCTCATTTCCACCGGTAACCACACCTCCAAGTATTGAGCTTATCACTGGCTGCGCGATTGTCATTATCGGGAGCCTCCGCCGCCAACTCATCGTCGTCTTGCAATACTTGATAACCTTCGACAGGACGCCGTTGGTAATGTTGGGAAGCGGTATACCGGTGTCGGCGTAGTCATCCTCATAAAATGACAAGGAGAGAGAGGAGGATGGAGGAGACGGTGGTCTGGCTCGCCATTGAAGAGAGAGAGAAGGAAAATAGCAAAGTATATGTTGCGAGCAGTTGATTTGGGGTATAAAAGTCATTATGCACCATAACCAAGGCTATTCAGGTTAGGGAAATAATATTTAGGGTTGGGCTGAAACCGAACCTAAAAAACGGGGCCGGCTTCTAATTTTCTATTCTTTCTTCTCTACTTTCTCTTTTTTGAGCTGGCTCAAGTAATACACTTTCAAACACTTGGTTTAAGAACGTACTAAACAACTGTAACGATATAGAAACCGCATTTGGATACCATCTGATGTGGCTCCTTGCATGGTCCAATTCCAATCACATGTGCTAGATGGGGTCCCATCAGTGATGTGGTTGGAGCTGTGTGTGCAGATTGGATGGTACCTAAATGTGGACACTGAACTCTTGGAATTCAAGTTACTAAGCAATGGGAGTCAAACTGAAGCAACAAAAAAGGATTACGGGAATGTTGGCAGTGGCATCAATTAGCATTTCTATTAAGTGATAACAAAAAGCCATGCAACGAAGGGATCAGGTTCAACATCGAATAAGTAGATCAGCAAAATATAACTGACCTTTGGCAATGCCTTTGATGATAGAAACTCTGGTGTTCCACTCGAGGACCCGGTTATCCCCCTCCTTTAGATCAAGATAACACAGCAAGTTTCCATTCGGTATGAAATCATAAATGAGAAAACACTCACCTCGGCCTCTCGAACTGCAAAACCCTCTCAACCTCACTAAATTCTCATGTCTCAATGAGGTCAAAATGTTCAGTCCCTTCAAGAACTCAGCTTCCTCTGACTTGCAACTACTTTTGGTGATGCTCTTGATAGCAACAATGGATCCATCCCTTAAAACCCCTTTGTAGATTGCTGAAAAGTTGCTCCTACCCAACAGATTTTTTCGAGCAAAGTATTGAGTAGCTGACTCTACCTCTTCTAAATTAAACCTAAAGCTTTGCAAAGCCTCTTGGGAGAAACCCCCCAAATTGCGACCATCTGCCAAGGGGTCCCACCCATTTGAGTACTCAAGGCTGATAAGGGGGGATCCATTCTTCCTGTAACCCTCTACAGACTGGTCCGTACTGACACGATTATCAGATATATCATACGAACTCCCAAGCTTCTGTTTCCGGCGACGATATTGTGAGAAAGTCAGAATGCCCATAGCAGAAAGCGCAATAGTTACCACAATTACTGCAACAACAACAACAGAAGCTTGTGGGGTTTTAGAGGAGTTTGAGCATCGAGTTTGGCTGCAATTCAACTTCACATTTGCTGTTTCCGGGATGTCTCTTGTCGCAAGACCTGGTGAGCCAGCTCCGTAAGGTTCAGGCATGTTCGGAATCACATCACTCAAAGTGCTGCAATCTCTCAATGCCGAATATCCAACCCCACATAATCCTGGGTTGTTTTTGTATTGAAATCCTTCAGCTAATCTCTTCAGAGCTGCATCAATTTCACAGTGCAGAAAAAACCGGGTTTAAAATTTAATCAATCTTTAAAGTGCTACACATGAAACTGAATTAGGAGTTATAATAAAAACAATTGTACCAGGGGGTACATTGCCGGAAAGAGTATTGTTTTGGACATCTAGGACTTCCAGCAAAGGAGCATCAGCTAGCCTTGTGGGAATCGAACCAAAGAGACGATTAAAACTCAAGTCCAGCCTTGTTAACATTCCCAAATCCCCTAAGCTTGCGGGGATCGCACCGGTAAATTGATTAGATTGCATAGCAAGAACAGTAAGTTTCTTCAAAGATCCCAGCTGTGTGGGTATGCTTCCAGTGAACTGGTTATAACAAAGCTGCAAAACTACAAAGCAAATGCAAAATACCAGGGCAGTTTAGTATCAGAAACCAAAAAAAAAAGAAAGAGGCAAACAAAAACAGGATTGAGGGAGCGTGCATGCAGCCGTGCTGCACGGGGCGATCCAACGGTTCAAATCTCATCTCCACCCACGTTGCATCCGAGCCGTTCATTGCTAAGATGAGATTTGAACCGTTGGATCGTCAAAGGCATCCGTGCCGTGCAGCACGCTGTGCAGCACAGGCTACACAGCACACTCCCTCAATCCACAAAAACAAAACCTACTTAGTTGGTCCGCAAAGCCCAAATATGGTTAAAGATAAATAGGAGCTAGGAGCATCTCCAATCCTTAACCATTTTCCTACCCAAACCCAAAATTTGGGTAAAAACACTTAAAACTCATCTCCAATGGACCAATGCCATACCCATTTCCCCACCCATTTTGAGATTTACCCTTTTCCTTTCCCAAATTTGGGGAGACCCAAACCCATGCCCATTTTTCTCAACACTTCTTTTCACTCCTTAATATTTACCAATGTGCCATTTCGATTCAGATTTTGGAGGAAAAGCCTAAAAAACACAAGATTTGGGTAAAAAGATGGGTATAGCATTGGAGAAGACATACCCATATAGAGCTTTTGACCCAAAATTTCACCCAAATTTGGGTTGAAAAATGCGCAAGGGTTGGAGATGCTTAGTTCAAGAATTAATAGATATATAGGAGCTACATCCACACTTTGCAGTAACCAATATGGACAAAGATGCAGAAGGAAATGATTTTTGAACTACTGTAGATTGAAACTTTTCATGTCTGCTGTTATATTCTTCCATTTTGACCCTCGAAGTAAATCAGGGAGAACCCAAATGTGCTTTCTTTTGAGAAGTACAATTTACAGAGGAAATAAGATTTAGAAAAAAATGGAGGGAGCAATCCGTAAATTTGAATGAGCAATCCGTAAGTTTGAATTTGGGTTTCCCTGAGGGAGGAAAATGGTAGAACTCAAAAAAGATAGGCAAAAGAGTATGCCTTTGGAGACGGATTTTCAGTGTCTTCACTCAGATCGATTTTGTGTTTGGGTAGAAAAATAGGGCAAGGATGGGAGATGCTACTAATACCATAGGAGGAAAAGCTAACAAAAAATCAACTCTCTTTGGAAAAACTGGAGTAAAAACATTTCCTTTAACAGAGGAGAAGAAAAGTGTCAAGTTCAGCTAAAAACCGGAACATACCCAGACGTTCATACACATGTACACAATATATCTATCGGACACAACTCTCGACCACATGCATCCAACGGCTCTGGCCGCAGTTATGTCCGGAAATGTGGTGGAGAGTTGCGTACGTAGACTTTCTGGGGGGGGGGGGGGGGGAAAAAACTACACGAACCTTGTAAACTAGCCAGGTTTCCGAGTTCAGGAGGTATATCCCCAGAAAGACTATTGACATTGAGGTAAAGATCAGTGAGCTCAGTCAAAGCCGAAATCTCTCCGGGTATTTTCCCATGCAATGAGTTGTAATGCAGGTACAGACCGGTCAAGTGCTTCAGCCCACCGATCGCCGGCGATAGCTCGCCGGAGAGGCGTTTCCCCTGCAGAGAAAGGGTGACCACCTGTCCCTTGTCGTTACAGGCCACGCCCTCGAATGAACCGCCGCACGGGTCGCCTGAGACGGTCCACGAGGTGAGCCTGGCGTTTTGTGGGTCGAGACTCGCCTTCAGTTCCATCAGTGCTGTGAGCTCGGGGTTTCCAGAAACAGAGAGGGAGAAGAGGAGGAGGAGAGAGATCAGAAATGGTGGGGTGCCCATTTGAGAACTGGTTTTTGGTTTCTGGGTTTTGTTGTTGTTCTTCTTCTTCTCTCTCTCTCTCCCTCTCCCTCTCCCTCTATATCTCTCTCTTTCTTGTCTCTGTTTTGACTTGCAGAACAGAGACCGAGGGTTGGAATCAAGCCGTCTACAAGACTACAAAAGTGAAGGTAACCCTTCAGACACTTTTCGCTCGCCCGCTCTCTCTCTCTCAAAACGAGAAGATGGTGAGGACTGAGGAGTGCTTCAGTGAAAAAGACAAAGACGATATTCGGCCCTGATTGTCCCACGTAGTCATTTACTTGGGGACCAGTTGACGTGGCGAAATGCAGAGGAAACAGAAAAACCTGAATTGTTGAGATGAAACACTGACCTTCGGATGGGATGAACGATGGAATGAGCATGAACGTTCATGCATGCTCAACTACATCTCTGTACTCCATCAGTCACATTTAAAACTCAATAATTCAAAAACACCTCACATTGGAATCGTCTCATCGAGACGAATAATTTGGTGTGATCGGGTGTGTGATTGAAACTTGTTTGCGATTTGACATATGTACATTGTGTATTGTGGGAATTTTGTTGGTTAGAGATGCAAAAATAACAAATGTGGAGGAAGAGGTTGTTAAGTTTGATTATGAACTAAATAGATAATCAAATGTTGACGTGACACATTTTGGTTATTAGTTTTGATTATTCCCATTGCGGATGCTCTAATATTACATTCTTCGTGCTAAATTTCAATTGATTATATCTTGTAATTTATAATATTTTATGTGATTTTAAAAATATTGTCTTATAAAACCAATCGATATCTATCAAATAAAATTCATATTGAATATAAAACTCATTACCAATTTAAGAATGTAACTAGTTTTTATCTGATTATAATAGAACGAGAGACTATGAAGTCTGGTTCAGTTGCACGTAAATGATGGAGTAGGATGGAAAAATCAACTTTCTTGTAACTTTATGCCAGTTCAGTGACTAGGAAAATTGTAGGACTCCCAATTTCAGCTTTTTCACTTACACTGGGAATACTTTGCTGCAAAACAGATCTTGCCAAAAGGAACAAATTCTTATTTTTCTACAATATTTCTTTTTAAATGAATACATAAAGAAAAATAAATTTCATTTTCCTTTTACTTTACCTCCCTTAACTTTTCTTGACAAGTGAATGAGACCTTAAATGGGAACGGATGGATTATTTTGATTCAGGTGGAAAGCATTGTAATCAGGTGGAAACCAATCAATCATGGTTTGTGTAATCTTTCTTCTATTGTTTTTTCCATAATTGTTCGAGTCAGTTTATGCACACTTCAATTAATTCTCGATATGATTTGGACATTTGGTCAAAGGTAGAATAGGTTTCAAGGCTGCATCAAGTGAAAATCATAAGCAGGTCACACCTAGATTTATACCTTAACTGCAAGCCTTAACAAGATTTTGTCCAATCAATCATGGTTTTGCAGTATTATTGCAAATGATCGTAGACACATCAAACGGTCTCAAACTGTTTGACATTAGACTTGGGGACCCATTCCATGTTCACTACCATGTTGATGGTGGTTTGCAAGACCATAATTTTGTGGGTGCATCGATGATGCACAGGTTGGCGCATGGATTAGTGCCATTCTGTGTTCATTATATATAAGGTTGATGGTGGTTCGCAAAACCATAATTCTGTGGGTGCATCGATGGTGCACAGATCCGCGCATGAATCAAGTAATGAGTTATCTGATTGAGTCAACTTTTCACAAGTCTATTGGAGAAAATTATTTTGAAATTCATAAACAACTTGAATCATTTGTGTGAAACTCGTCCGCTGTGCCGATCTGTATGCCATCGATGTAATCTCCTCACACCGTTTCACAAAATGTGCATTTGAAAGGATGGGGTACACTAACTTATTATGTGTATCACTTTCATGTAATAGCATCTCTTCAATTTCCGATTGACAAAAAAAAAAATAGCATCTCTTCCGAGTCCAGATAGAACAAGGCTCCGTTTGATAAATGTGTTGGATTGGATAGGATTAGTAAGGAGATGTGATTGAGATGAGATTTGTAAGGAGATGGAATTATGTAGTGGGATTTGTAAGGAGATGAGATTATTAATACTCCGTATTATGTTTGTTTCCCACACGTAGGATAGGATTGGAATATTGAAGTTCCAATATTACCCTTGTTCATGCATAATTTCCAATATTTTACTTAATTTGTATTTTAGACAATAAACAATAAAATACTTGCCAAATTAAAAAAAAAAAAAACATAGAATGATGAAACATGAGACTCCTTCCTTCTCTCTCCGCAAGCCGCACCTCCAGGTCATGACTCTCATACAAATACAATGATACAAAGGGTACTGTGGGTATTTACTGAAACTATTATGGGCATTCAAGTATTTTTGACTCATCCCTTCGGACAGGATTACCAATACCTGGTCCCAGGTGGTATTGGTAATCCGGTGAAACAAGAGCATTGCTAATCCCTTGTGATTTGTAGTCCCACCCTCTTTTGTTCAATCAAACAAAGAATTAGTGGTCCCATAACTTTGTTAATCTTATCCTGCTATCCAAAACAAACAGAGCCAAAATGTTTTGGGGGTCCCTAGTGCCTTTTAAAATAGTGCCGGTTTTGGCACATTAGCAGTCTCTCTGTCTCTGCAAAGTCTTTGATTTTGCAGCAAAGCGGATGGTTTTTTTTTTTTTTTTCCCAAAAGCAGATGGTTGAATAAAAGAAAGACGAAAAGATCGGACCCGGGATGCTACCGAGTGGTTGCAGAGTGGTCAATTCGGCCGTTCATCTCGGCATGAACAGTTCTGATCGAATTCGAGTGCATTCAAATCGCATACAAATTTGAATCGTCTATTGTTCGGTTAATTTTGAGCCATCGATTACCGAGATGAATGAAATTTCTGATAACTGTATGTTGAACATCATAGCCCAATTCTTTTGTCCTGCTTTCATATTCCTTAAGATCGAATGCAGTTGGTTTTAAAATACTACTGTATTACTTCCGTCCCAAAATATTTGTCCGGTCAGCAAAACGATAACTCAAAAATAGCATTTCTCTCAAGAAAAACTTCAAACTTTTTTTATAAATTAAAAGAACTCATCGATATCTAGTGAATTGTTGAAAAAAATTTAAAATTTTCTTGCAAAAATTGTATTTATTTTACGTCCTCGTTTTCCCGACCAGACAAACATTACGATATTTCTATCACGAGTTCAAATAGTTTTGTCAAATTTTAGCATCCCTGAATTCAAAATCCTGTCTCCATCCCTATTTTAGGGCCCATAAAAAAAAGGTTTCAAGTTCGAGAAAATAGGGGTAAATAGAGTTTATAGCATTCAGTTTGTTGTTGTAAGTCAAATTATCAAATCCACCAATAAGCCTTGTTCGGTTTGGAATTTCAAACCCAAAATTTTGGAAAAAATAACTTTTCTACTTTTTCTCTCTCTAACTTTTCAATCATTACTCTCAAATTCGGAAATTCCAAATTGGTTTTTGGTGAACAGTTGTATTGGGGGCTTTTTACAGCTTGAAGACTTTTGATGCTCGCCCTCCCCCCTTCCTTTCGGGGCCTGTCTAGACCAAGAGAAAGCAATTGCCTTTAAAAGTGGGTGGGGTGTCTGAATACTGACACCACAGCCCTGTCAAGTCAATTCCGGTCCAAATTTTCCCTCAGTTTCCTACACTTGTTTTCAAAATTACCCAATTACGAGAGTGCCTCGACACAGGGGGTCTGCTGTGACCTCGGCGTCATCCCGAGTTTTAAAATATGATCTAAATTGTTTATTTTGTACATCTTAATGTGTAAAAAAATCTCGTAGAAAAATAAAATCAATTAGGCATCGGTGACACACTGAACAAATCATGTTTTATTTAGCAATTCAACGATAAATACAATTAAAAAATTAAACGACAAGATTATTTGATTTGATGAAAGAGCTATCGTTGCTGAAGCTAGGGTGTGTTCTACTAACTTAAATAAGTACTTATTTTTGTATTAAAGGTGATGTAATGTGAGAAAATGACTTGTCTCGTAAAGTTGGAATACTTAAAAAATAAAAAACTTAACAGAACGGGGTCAATCGACTTGATTTTTTCCAAAGTTGTTGCTTGCGTTTAACTTTAGACAGTGAACAGTTCAGATTTATTTTCAAGCTCGGGACGACGCCGGAATAGTGCGCGCAGGAGGGCCCCTTGTGACCTTGTTCTTGTGGGTGGGTATTTATGCAATGAGGATATATGGTAAAGGAAAATTGTGGGAAATGAAATTATTTGAAAAACCTTTTGAACAAGTGATTTTTATTGTTATTCTGAAGTTATTTTTCCTTAATAAGAAACGGTATACACTAAATTTTTTAAATTTAAAACAACCACCTTAGATGTTGCCACAGACACCCCTTTATAACTTTATTCATTTATTCCATATTCCCCCCTCCTTTCTAATGTCAGTGTTAAGGAGTAAATAATAAAAGACTCGACTATTAGACAATTACTACATCACTTAAAGCTTATAAAAAAAAAACTCTCAAATATTTCCTTCTACGAACGATACAACGACCCAACTAATTCGATAAAACAAGGTCCATTAATTTGAGTAATTCAAAACTTGAGTCATTTGCATCGCTCGGTGACGTCCTTGTTTTTCTCCTCTCACAAGTAATTGCACCTTGGGCTTAATATTCAATCCAAAATCAGAAACATTATAAAATGCTGTCCACCTTCCCAATACCACATAGATTTAATCAACATTCTAAAATTTATTAATACTCCTATGTGGATAGCAGTCAAGGCTACAAGAATCTAAAAACTCAGATACGTTTAAACCAAAAAAGGTTAAAATGGACACAAGCTATAGGTTGATCCTTCCAATAAAAGAAGAGAATGTGCAATTTTTTTATTTTAAAACTAAAAAAAAAGAGCATGGATTGCTTTGGTTCCCAAAGTTGTACGTTTTTAACCCACAAAATGTCACGCAGGACCCCATCTCGAGCTCCACTTTTCCCATGGAGAAAAACAAATGGACTCACAAAAAGAAGCTCTATCTATTGCTCCATGTTTCACTAGTTGTTGCTTTTTAGGCATGCACAAGTGTGCATAGATTTTGGTGCCCCTAATCCTTTCGTAGATAGTGTAACATGGTATAGTGACAATGGTGTGCGAACAAAATCTTGGCCGACCTATGACTTGCCAAGTTTGTTTGGAGGGAATCCCTTGTTTGGAGTGCCAAGACATACATGTGCTGCATGCCACAGTTGGCAAGAAAATGGGCCTGCTATTGGGTTCGTAAAGTCTTATTAGGTTTGTATTGTCAACTCCAAAGTCTCGTTTTTTAAAATTTTTATTTTTTAAGTATTTATTTTTTCATTTTATGAGACAAGTCTTTTAGTACAATACATCACTTTTAATTCAAAAAATAAGTACTTAATTTTTCGAATAAGTATTTAGTTTAGTCAGTGGAACACACCCTTAATGTGTCGGGGTTTAACACGGATATCGTGTTACACGTAGCCGATGTAATATGTAGGAGTACTTTTTTTTCCTTCTCATACCATACATAGTGAAAATGAAGTGAATCGTAAATGTACTACACTATCGGAGAACCAAGTAAAAACCTCTATATCCTTTTTGCTTGGATTGTTTTCTTAATTATTCTCCGCCACTGTGTGTGTTGCGGTTGCGTGATTTCCACCTTCAAGCCGACCTCTTCTTTTTGGCTCATAGGCAGCGTTAGTGATTAGTTAGTTAGATTAATGTTGAAAATAACTGCTGTAAATAGGAATGGATTGCCTCAACAATCTGTAATAAAAACAGATTACCAATCGAAGATCAATTGCTGGGTTGAGTCGCGGACTAGGCCGCTCTCTTTAAGACGTTTCACGGCTCTGTCCAGATTGTGCAAACAGTTTGTTGAGTGCCACGCCATCCCCAAGATAAAATAGCCCAGAATTCACCACCCGTACTTGACCTTCTTTGCACAGAAGAAAGACCGAAAACAAAAACACACTCGACCTAATGCTCGAACTCAGAAAAAAAAAATTAGGGGAGGAAGAGAGAATTGGTTTTTGCTGTGTATTGAAACCTATTCCGAAGTGTTGTATTTATAGGGCGAGCTGAGCTTTGAATTTTTGGAAACAAAAAATCAGATCAAATCAAATCGCTCTAAACACGTTTTTCAGAATTTTAGCAAAATGTGGGCTTAATTGTGTACGAGGCTCCCCTGCGTGATTTAGACGTGACGCGCACCCAATTAATTGGTTTCCGAATCAATTTTTCAAATTGCCACCCCTTTTTTTTTTGAGCGCGTGAGACATCTCCTTGGATCCTCTTTTTCAAAATCATAAGTGTGCATAGTCATTTAAAGTAGAGAATAGTTTTATGACTAGCCAATATGGGACTTGTGAAAAACACAATATTTTACAAAATACACCAAAATTCCAACAATGCTACCAAAAGTCGACTGCTACTCCATTAGCTCAATCACACCATCTCACTCTTGGAACCCAAACTCAAGAGAACAGACCATAAATGGTCTAAGCCCTGGTCTACCTCAAACTCAAATGAGTGGCTCCAAATTATTTATCTTGCACCTAGGAAATTACTCGGTAGAAATTCAAGTTGATATGACATCAGTAAGTTTATGATCAACTAGATCTGTCGTAACAAATGAATAATTCTCTATGCTATTATATTTTTTAGCTGAAGTATATGAGATATTCTTAAGATTAGACCATCTTTTTTTTTTTGGAAAACTATTCTCTTTTAGGACCTTTTTCAATCACAATCCCTCAGCAGAGCACAAGGTATCTATCAACCATGCATTATTGTTCAAATTCCTTTTCAACTCTACTTTAAGACATGCTTTATAATCAGCTCTTTCTTGCTACAATAGTAGTACTAATTTGTTTGAGCCGAACCAACATAGAAGCGATGAAAAAGGATTACATCGTGGTTAATTTGTTGGCTTTCTTCGTGTCGTAACTTGATTTCTTGTATATCTCTAGTTTAGGGTAGTTGTCAACACACATATTTATCTGTGCGCGCACGCATACATGTACATCTGTGGCTAAATTATTTTCTACCTATTGAAAAGAAGAAGAAGAAAAAACAACAGAGAGAAACAACCACTCAGTGAAATACGACAGCTTCTGCTATTCCTGAATGCCGCACCAGATTCACTTAGACAAGGCAATAAGATACGGACCCTACACCACATTATTGCATGTCCCAATTAGTTAGTGCTTCCGAGAGCCCACTAAGAAATGACAATTCCACAGCTTGGAAATGACTCAAAATCAAGAGAAAGGTGGTGTCAAATAGTAGGAGAGAAGAGATATTTTATTGAATAAAATTACTTGGGAATAGGTGGAGTAGCCTCTAGAATATATTAATCAAGTTTGGTTGAGGAAACCAGAAGATTTGACTTAGGCGACCCCTCACGTGCATCCCTGATGCACATGGTGTATGAATTGATGAGGTGAGGTGATTGACTCGGGCGACGGAGATGACAGAGACTTTCCCACGAGAGGTGAGGTCATCCAATATACCTAGCTTTGATAGCATGTTAAATATGAGAGAAGAAATATTACATTCGATTATTGAACCATACAATGAGGCCTCTATTATACAAGAGGAGAGAGTCTAACTACGGAAAGAAAATCATACTGATTAACTATGGAATAAAATCATCCTAATTACAATCAAATCTCAATCTCAAGATCACAATTTGATCGCAATATTATTTTGTATATGCATTTATTCTAACAAGTGGGAATATGATGACTGAAAAGAGACCCCTCATCAAAACAGAACACCTGCTCTCTCTTTTTTTCACACTTTATACATCAGTGGAAAGTTAGCAGAATATTAATATGTTAGTCAACAGGAGATTTAGAAATTATCCATAGCCCTGAATTCCAATCATGCCCCTCATGGGACTCGAACTCGGCCTCCACTGGGGGGAAATGAAACAACCAACTGAGCTAGCTTGGTTTCTCTATTGGCATCTACTTAGATGGAGTACCTTTGCTAATAATTATTCAGGGCTTCTAGAGTACCATGTGATATTACCTGTGTGGTGCTCTAATCCATTTACGTAGCTGCAGATTATCCGGTAGAAACATTATCATTAATTCACTTGAGAAGCTGCGCTCACGAATATTCCCAGTAGTGAGTCGTCGGCATATGGCGCGTAACTAAACACGTGCAATTCCATCTCCAACGGAGACCACTCGAACGATCTCATCCACTTGAAAATTAGTGCAAATTTTGTTGGGTGGTTGATAGTTTGAGAGACAAGAAGTGACTCATATTATATGATAGAGATATTTTATTTGCGAAGAATACGAGAAGACAATAGTACATGATACTTCGAGAGTATCCAATAATTGGTGTCTTTATTTTAGTACCCAAATTTGAAAAAAGAACCTCACGAGGAACAGTTTCCACTTTCCACACCATGTGAATAGTTGCCCCCACAGTGTCCCACCTTGAACAGTTTCACCGTTAATTTTTTTTAATGCAAAGTGTTCTTGATCAATTTGCGCGCACCCCGAATTAATTCCTACAATTCCTTTCATGTCCGTTAGTATTTTTTTGTGTTACGTATTAACAGAATATGCACAATTTTAATTTTCATCCAATCTCAACTTCCATCTCGAAATAGTGGAACTCATCATCTCATTGTATTTAAGTACAGATACAGAAACACAACCTTTGAGTCAACTGTCCAAGGTCAATACTATTAACCCCAAGGGTTTGACCTACTGATTAAGGTCTGAGACTTAAACTTTTGATTCTTTCTAAGGTTTCAGGTTTGAAACCTTTCAAGTGTTATCAACTCTTTTAGAGTCAGTTCATATGGAATTTTGCTCCGATTTTAATTGAGCTCCCCGTAAGTAGATAGGGAATTAACCCATAAGATTAGTCGAGGTGCGCGTAAACAGAACGGGACACCTGAGTTACAAAACTTATTATTAACTTCCATTCTTGTCCTTTGTTTGAGAACCCTATGTTGTTGTATTTTTCTATCTGAAAACAGTGTGGTCTTGACAGGAATAATAAGTATCAAATTGAAGGTTGAAGAGCATATTTGCCTTTTGCGAAGAAAATGCATGTCAGAGAAACTACAAAGTAAGTAATTGAGTGGCTAGCAGGTTGGCGCGGTGAAATCCCAACTCCTCTGCCCTGATAAAAGAACTTGTAAAATGGAATTTCTCACTTTTAGCTTTCTAGCTGGTCCTTGGAGGTTCGAGCTAGCTATAAAGAATAGATGATGCCAGAGTCTTAGATAAAGCCATAGGTGCCAACATTACAGTAATTTCATGCAGCATTACTTTTGTCCCAGAGTGTTTTGGAGAAAAAGATTAGATACAGTCCTCCCTGATGATAATTATATGAAAGTTCAACGGAGAAGATGACCGGAGCTCTGAAAAGGTAATTCCAATCAGGGCCGGCTCCGGGATAAGCCTCACAAGCTCCCGGGCTTGGGCAACCCCCCACCACGGGGAAACCGAAAAAAAAAAAAAAAAACCCGCAAGTATGTAATAGATTGTTAATTTGGCGCTATACATGCATCTAGTTTCTTTGTCCCAGTGGAAAGACTGCCTCTTTCCATAGAAAATGTGCATGTTCGAGTCTCAACTTCGGCAGAGTCCCCCCCCCCCCTCTTTGTTTTTCTTATCCTCCCAAGTCCCAATGGAGCTCCCTCCGCCTTGCTTATGTTTTTGGGTCAACGAGCTATATAGAATCTCTTTTTTTTTTTTTTTTTTGCTTACGCCTCAACGAGCTATAAGTCCTATTACTTTTTTTCCTTTTATTTTTTTAATTTGACCTCTACTAGTATTAAAAGTTAAAGGGTTTAATTATTTGGTAACTAAACTTTGTTGCAATATATCTTCTTTTGTTTTGATCAAACTATTTTACTTTTATATTTATTTTTATTACAATAACTGATATAGATGTTAAAATGTCTATATTGGTAAATATTACTCGCTTAATTTTAACCTTATATAGTGGGGTGTTTTTTTGCTAAAAGGGATTTGTAAATACAGTTACTTCGGCTAAGAGCAGTTTTTCTTAGTTGAAGTCACATAAAAATTTACCTTTAGAATACTATGTCACACGAGGGATTAAGTGGATTGGCTATGATCTTAATTGAAAATTAGTATATCATTAAGCTAAAGTACAGTAACTTAATTGAAGATTTTACTTCAAGAAATGCAAGGAGAAGTTTTCTTTAAATTAGATTGTGGTAATCATAAAACAATATAACCAAAGTTACATTTTTATTTTTATTTTTTTGATGTAATTCAGGCTAAAATCACAATGTAACGTTGATTTTTTTTTATACTTATACGTTTTTTTTTTTTTTGGATTTCTATGATTTAATAATATGTGGGCAACCAAGCTCAGAGTCGGGATTGAGCAACCCAAACATCGAAGCCGGCCCTGGAATCAAGGAGGATAATGCCGTGGGCACGAGCAATTCGTTGGTCTGTCTACGAAAGGAAAAAGTATTGTTACCTACCTTTGCATAACCAAAATATTAACCCAAACCAAGTAATATTCCCCTCAAAGAATTGGGTATATATGCCTTGGGCCCTTATCTTTTGAGGCTTTAACGCACATCATGCCTTTCGGCATGTCTTTCCGTTGGACCTTCTAATTTGATAAAAGGTTCTTTGATCTTTATATAAACCACTTTATTCGACGCTTCATTTTGATCATTGGGAATCTAATTGGTGAAAAAGACAGTCATGACTAGCTAATGGACCATTTTGCTGGATGGGATTCCAATTTCCTTCCTTTGCTCTTCCATCAATGATCTTGAATCATAGCTAGCTCCATCCTCTTCAACAAGGCATGGTTCCCTTTCACACTTTCACCTGACGTCTGTCGTTCTTTGAACTTTCCAATGCCCACTTTTTCTTTTGTTTTTTGTTGAGCTTGCGAAGCCTCGTTGGATTGCATTCGCGTTTCGCTAATTATTTGAAGTTCGGCTTGTCCGATTATACCAATGCGATTCTTCTCCAATTTAAACTTTAAGGCAAATGGTTGGACCAGAGAAGATTTTTAGCAAAGCTTGTACTCTGTTTTCGTGGGGGGCTAACCATTTAAACGGTTGGGCCATGACCATGATCACGAACACGGGGGGACTACTTGGACTGCAGTCTGCAGCTTCATCTCCAATTTTGTATGGCAAGGAAGATGTGCGGAAGCTTCCTGTTTCACTTGGATAGTCACGTTATCACGAGAGGGGAGACTAAAGTCGTGTTAATTGCATGTCTTCCCTTCTTTATATAAGTAGTTTTTTTCTTTTCTCGACGGTCACGGGTGTCTGAACTAATTTACGCGCATTTCAACTAATTCTCTTTCCGTCTAGCCAAAAGCATGTCATTTACACCGGGATTATAGAATTCACAATAAGTTACTTTCTTACGATCTGATATAAATAACGAACCCCAATCAATTGTAGGGCGAACCAATCCACCAACCAACCCGTCTATTTCAATATTTACCCAAATAAAAGAAGAAAACAGAAATGCTACTAGTACAGCAAGTGCTGTACAGACAGCGCGTACAACGTGCTTTTGGGCCCGTCTCGAGTCCAACAAAGATAATCGGAGCTGTTCATTTTGTTCAAAATATGTTTTTTGGGCCCTCCGTAAAAAACCAGCTCCATCTGATATCATTAAGGCGTTTACGAAACGTCAAATTTTGCTTCAAAATTTAGGCTAGCAATTTAGCAAATATAGACATTTCATAAACACCTTTTACGATATCGGATGGAGCTGTTTTTTAATATAGATCTTTAAAAAATATTTTAAATAAAATAAGCTGTTCCGATTATTTTTAATGGATCCAAGATAGGCCCAAAAAGCAGCTGTACACGCTATCTGTACAGCTATTGCTGTACCAGTTGCACAGTACAGAAGAAAAGGACAAAAATCAAGGTTCACGTTCACTCGAGGGTTTCCGTTAACTGTTGCCTCGTGTGAAAGCTCTTCCATGACCACTAGGTCCGGTCAAAACCGATTACAGAGAATTTATCTAAGAGGGCGGTTCCGGGTACAATAAATTTGACAAAAAAAATAACACATAGTTCTTGATCAAATTTTAATGATCTGAGCCGCTCAATGTGATCAGAAAGTGATTTTAAGGATACCCACGAAAAATCAGCAAAAAAAAAGACCGAAAAGGGCTTGATCTAAGCAGTTTTTAGCTTAGATTTATGAACGGTTCAATTAAAAATGTTCATAACAAACACTTTCTGGTCAAAGTTTTTGCTAATTTCTTGCGGGTACCTATAAAATCACATTCTGCACACATTGAACGGTTCGGATCATAAAAATTTGATCGGGAACTATGAGATTGAGATTTGTGTTGTTTTTTTTGTTGTCAAATTTGTTATCCCCGGAACCGCCCCTTTATCTAAATAGGCCCGGATGGGGGTAGACCCCACTCAAAATCGAACAATTCCAATGTATAATTGTCTAAGTAACACGAATAATTGAAACATATCACTTGTATATATATAAGTTATACAAATAAATAGATTTCTCTCGTATCACTCATATCATGCATCAACTATTTCCCACAAGGTTTGCCCCCCCCCTCCCCCCCCTTCCAAACCCCCGCTCCCCAAATAAAAAAAAAACTCTCTCATAAGGTTATCTCATTTACAATTGTCATTTTATAGATGGTAAGTACTTATTTTTCACTTTATGAGACAGATCATTCTCTTACAATACAATCTTAGTGTGGTTGGCTAAGAAAATAAACTTTGACTCCCTTCGTCCCAAATTCTTGGTTCTCTACGATTTTACGTATAATTTTTAATAGCCTATATCTCTCATTGTATATCACTATATTGTTTAAAATATATAATATGAAGTAAATTTCAATTGTTTCTATAAAATAATATTTTTAAAAACATAAAAGATATTATACATTAAAAAATATAAATCATTAAAAATTACACGTAAAACCGTATAGAATCAAGAATTTTGGGCGGAGTGGGTGCGATAAAGTGACATTTTTCGGTTCCGCCATTGATGTGTTTCGTAGTAATGTATGGGCCTAATCCCACAGCCTAACTTTTTCATTCTTGGTTTGGGCCACGCTAAGGCCCAAACATTTTCGAGGTTTCCAACGTTAGGCCGAAACCCGGCGCTGAAGATTTCAACACTTTGTAGCAACCATCGAATTCGAACCTCGTTTCACTCTTCTCTCTTCCGGTTACTTTTCAACCAGAGAAAACAAGCAGAGAGAGAGAAACAGAAAAACCAGAGAAGCGAAAACGACACAACAATGGGGAAGGATCTGAGCGACGACCAGGTGTCCTCCATGAAGGAGGCCTTCACCCTCTTCGACACCGACAACGACGGCAAGATCGCGCCGTCGGAGCTCGGGATCCTCATGCGCTCCCTCGGCGGCAACCCGACCCAGGCTCAGCTCAAGTCGATCGTCGCCGAGGAGAAGCTCGCCGCGCCCTTCGACTTCCCCCGGTTCCTCGACCTCATGTCCAAGCACTTGAAGCCCGAGCCCTTCGACCGGCAGCTGAGGGACGCGTTCAAGGTCCTGGACAAGGACGGGACCGGGTTCGTCGTCGTGGCGGATCTCAGGCATATTTTGACTAGTATCGGGGAGAAGCTGGATCCGGCGGAGTTTGACGAGTGGATCCGTGAGGTGGATGTTGGATCCGATGGGAAGATCCGTTACGAGGAGTTCATTGCCCGGATGGTCGCCAAGTGATTGCGTGAGTGAAACTCTTCTCTCTCACTAGGGTTTGATTGCAATCCATAGTCAACAAATTATGACGAATAGTTTTCTTCATTTCTTCGTTGTTGTGTTGCGTGACGTTTGTTCAATTTCGTGGGCTTGATTTTGCCGGTTATGTGTGAAATGTGGTTTATTGTGATTTCTTTGGTACTGGTGAACCATGCATGTGTATTTGCGGTCAACTGGAATCAAATCCTCCGTACCAAGGTGCATTTTTGGCTATTGGATAACATAAAAAAATTTCACACAATCTAACTACCCAAAACATCTTGGTACAGAGGTACACCAATTTCTCGGTGCAGAGAATCTCGGGTGCGGTAAACTTCCGGATTCCATTTTCTTGGAATGTGTGGATCTTTGAGATAGGTTCTTCGTTTGCGTTAGTATAAGCTTAATAATGTTTGGGGGATTATTGTAGAATGGGAATAACACTAAAGGAAATTTAGTAAGTTTGCCGCTTCATTTGGTGCTAAAAACTACTACCAGAAAATACAGTCCTTTTATGTTTGGATTGTGGTGATAATATGGAGGGATACCCTGAAGTTATATCAAAACTGAGCTCTTTTCCACAAAATTTGATGAAACAATGATTCAAAGATTGTCCACCAAACAAATTTTCTTTTTCCCCTTAAAATGAAGCCAGAAACAAATACTGAATAGTTTAATCAAATAGTCTTTTTTGAACGTCTACAAACTGCAAGGAAACTCACAATGCGAGATAACCTTCATTTCCGTTTTAGGATTGCCAAAATTAATTATAATTTTCCAAATAGTGATTTATGTGGTGGCTAGAATGTTGTGGGGGATGTTATGGGGGAATTTGTTATATTTCTCAGCCGATTTTTACTTCAGAACCCAATTTATGAGTTTGCTGTGCAGTAGAAATTTATGTGGAATGGTAGCACTAGTAATGCCTGTTATAAAAGGGTACCTCTAGCAATCTAAACATGTTGAATGTTGGGGATACCTCTAGAAAACTAAACATGTTGAATGTTGGGGAATATGCTTAGGCAAGAACAGATAAGTGACTTAAAATTGTTTTAATGAGTGGTAAAAGTACATTGTGTAATTTGTTCATCATTTGTAGTGATTGCCAATTACAAATAAGGAACAGTATGGCCTTGTTTTGTGTGTACATGCCTTTTTCGGTTGTCATAGTCATTGTGCCTGGTATATTACACAGCTTCTATATTGTAAATAAGCTGCATCGCGTAAGACGAGATGTCATTGGACGCAGCAAAGGAGGTACTAGAATAGAAAATGTGGCTTTGACTGGTGACAAAGTAGGTTGCTCTTGACAAGACTAAATTTGTGTGTTCATCATGTAAAGATGGAACAAGTTCTTTTATGTATTACACTTGGCTTTTTACTAAGCTTATTGTTGGACCATCACCCCAATACCCCATATCCACGTTGTTAGATGGTCAACTTACCACAAGCTTCAGCTTTAAGCAAATGTGTCCAACAACGTTTATGCTATCCAGCACCCTCTTTCACGTGAAACCTTGTCTTGCACATAGAGACACGAATATCATACATACAGAAAAAAAAACAGAATGTGAATACAGAGACTTGACCCAAAGGCCTCCCAGAAACCAGAGTGTTGGTGCTATGTTAGATCAAGCCAGAAGCGGTGTTATGCAACGAACTCAATTATGTACATTAAGCCATCTAGCACACATGTTAATGCATGGACGGCATGGTAATGTCTGTGATGTACCTGTATAAAGAGCTTTAGAGCGCTTTTGAAATATTTTAAGAAGAAAGTATGGAAAGAAGGGTCGAAGAGACATGGGAGGGGGTGCTTATTCATCTCTGACACTGTTTCCTAAACTTTTTATTGTTGAGCTATGTTGGCTAATCCTCCATAATACTATTACCTTATGTTGGTGTAGAATTTTGCATTCTGCCCCTAGACAGTATGCCTTGGCCTTTTGGCTCCCACACAACTCATGTTTTTTCTTTAATACATGCATGAGAAAAAGCAACTTCTGTAAATTCCTTACACTATGCTTATGCCCGTCCCTAGCTCCAAGGAAGTCGTATCCACATTTGCTTCATAATCCTGAAGATGGGTGTAGTAGGTTAAGTTGGGATGAAGAACTAGCCATCGGATTGTCTTTTCTTTGCTGGGGAAAAGCAGGTGCTAAGAAACTCAAGTTACACAAAATTTTCATGTGAATTTTGTCATATATTAGAAAATGATTGCATGGAGTTAATTAATTGGTCTTATTAACTCATTGTGGGTTTGCAACTTTTGGTTGGGCAAATCATAGACTAGAGTCTAGAGATGGACGAAACTTGCATGGGAGATTGTTGGAGTAAACAATCTGAAAACATGGGTTTCTGAGGTCAACGTGTATCTTTTATTTGTCTTTAACAAATTGCTTGCATTCTGTCGTCTTTGTGGATTCATTAATAAATGCCCTGTTCGGTATATTTTCTTCCTTTTGGACTCTAATACCGATTTTTGCATCATTTTTATCACATGCAGGTGTTTTGGAAGCAGATGCTGTAATTTTCTTGTGCGCGTAGGGAGAAGCCTGTAGTTATCTTTCTTCTAGTGTAGTGATTTGCCTGGCAACTCTAATTGTGTTGTCCTTTGCCATCTTTGGTCTCATTTTTCAGCTTTCTTGTGTGTTGTGAATGAATGATTGCAGATTCCACTATTTGAAAGGCCTTCTTTTGGTGTTGCCCTAGGGTTTGAAAGCGATTGTGTGTATGTATTGGCTTCTCTCACTTTGTTCTCGTCCGTCCGTCGTATCTTCCAACATTGGAATCATCCTTTATTCAGTAGTGGTTTTTTTATTACTCTGATTGGCAAAGCAAGGAGACAATTTATTTAGAAGTGCTGCTTTTGTTTCTTTGATCTCCTTGGTTTGTACAGGTTCACTGGCTGTGGAGTCTATTATTTTAGTAGCTTTTTTTGGCATCTAAGAATTTATTTAATTTGTGCTTATAGGCTGAAATCAACTTTGATTTTAAGCTTAACTTAAGCTAATGCTACCAATTTAAAATCTTCCTCGATCTCTCTCTCTTGATCTCGATATCCCCCTTAAGCACTCCTATGTTGACCATGTGATGTGTCACCGTTACATTGCATTGGTTGAATGCGCTCTGCCTCCTCCAGTTGTACCCATAGTTTGTTAGAGAACTTTGAGCCTGTTTCAAACTTCTCTTGGCACTCTAATGAAAGGCAGTTCGAGTAGGTAAATCTGGGTTGTCGTTATCGCGGTGATCTATTAATCTGGACTAATGGCTTAAAAAAAATAAAGAAGAGCTTTTAGCGAAGTTGATGCCAATGGAGTCAAAAAATTTCGGAACGTCTTGTTTCTTCAACCCATTTTCAAACCAAAAAAAAAGGTCTAGCAATGCAATTCTTAGATATAATTGTGTTTGGAGCCATGTGATGTATGAGGGATCACGCGCATCTACCGCCTTTGAATGCAGTTGTGTTTCAAAGTGTCGAATTGAACTATCAATCGTCTTTTCTCTGAAGGCAAAGTCCCATTGTCGAGTCAATTAAACAGTTTTTGTGGGAGGAAAAATAAAATTGTTGTTACTTGTTTCTCCGTAATTTTCATTAGTAATTATTTATTATTGTTTATAATTAAAATAAATTACAGTATGCTCACTTTTCGTTGCAGAAGGGGTACTCTTTTAGCATTTCATGGGAGCTTGGGCTTATAAATGGGCTTTTCTCTTTAACTATGTGCTCAGCCCAGATCCTTTCCCCGATGGCCCAATAACGAACCAACCCGCCCACAGGGGTATCGCCGTCTTCCACATATTTAAAACCCCGCCCCAGATACCGAATTTTGGTAGGAACTAGGGTTTCGTCTCAGTGGAACAGATAACAAACTAAGCACAGCAGCAAGCCGCAGCCCTTCTCAGCCGCCGCCATGGGTCGCATGCACAGCCGCGGGTATCTCTCCGTCTCTCTCTCTACTCTGTATCTAAATTCTCTCTCTACTTTCTCCCCGTCTGTATCTCACTACGTTCCCGTTGTTTCACTCTACTTCCAGGAAGGGTATCTCCGCTTCGGCTCTCCCTTACAAGAGAACTCCCCCCAGCTGGCTCAAGATCTCCTCCCAAGATGTCAGTGCAAATCTCTCGCTTCTCTGTCTCTGTCTATACATATATTCATGTGCATTTACGTATACTAGACGGGCACACGCGATCCGTTGCGAATCGTATTGTGCAAAAGATAGAAAAAGAAAGATCTTGAATTGGGAATGATTTGTAATGTAATCTGGGAGAAAAGAGGGGAGAAGAAATGTGGGATGACAATTTTTTTTCCACCTTGACAGTTTTTCTAGGTGGTTAAGGGATAGTTTGGGAAAACTTGGTGTGAGTGAGTCAGCCTCAAAACTAATGTTCACACAATAAAGAGGTGTTCCATTTATAATTGTAGTAGATATTAGATTAGATAATAGATGTATGTGTATCTTAAGATGCTATGCTGATTTTGTAGGTGGAAGAGAACATCTGCAAGTTTGCGAAGAAAGGCATGACGCCGTCGCAGATTGGTGTCATTCTTCGTGACTCTCACGGAATTGCGCAGGTCAAGAGTGTCACAGGAAGCAAGATCCTTCGTATCCTCAAAGCTCACGGTAGCGTTTCAACTCTCTGCTTTGTCCTGTGAGAAAATGTCGTTATCTATTTTTTTGCTGCTGATTGTGTTTTTTGTTGTTGTTTTGTTTAGGCCTTGCACCTGAAATTCCCGAGGATCTGTACCATCTGATTAAGAAGGCAGTGGCAATTCGGAAGCATCTGGAGAGGAACAGGAAAGATAAGGATTCCAAGTTTAGGCTGATTCTGGTGGAGAGCAGGATTCACAGGCTAGCTCGCTACTACAAGAAAACTAAGAAGCTCCCTCCAGTCTGGAAATAGTAAGTTTCCTTTCCACTTTTGCTGGTTTCATCTGTAGCTTATTGGATATCTGGGAATTATTTAACAATTGCTCAGAATGATTGGTAGTGATCTGCCGGCATTTTGCATAATCTTTGTTCATATGTATGAAAATGATTTCTTTTTTGTTACCATGGATTAGTTAGTTCTTATGTCAAATTTAAATAACCCACATTTTGGAATTTGAATTGTTGGACGAAATGTCACCAATTGGGAAATTTAAGAAGTTAACTCCCTGCTTCCAAACGCTGCATAGCAATCATTTCGGGGTACTTTTTGTCCCAATAGGGAAAAAGAGCTTTTTGTATCAGAATGAAAAGGTCTATCAGCAGTTTAGCCCTTAAGCTATGTGCAGGAATCAAATCCAGTTCAAGGGGAAAGTGTAAGGTCATGCTTTGCGTTTGTAATCTTTTGATAGATTACTGTTGCCATTGTAAGTTCTTTGTTCCATTGCATGAATTCTGGCGTTGTAACCCTGAGTTCAACTCATTTGATGTGGAGTGGGACAAGCTGTTTTTCGGGGCTTGTTGCTCTTGTTTGTAATGTTCTGTCTATATCTGCCTTCATTTGATTGTTATGTGTTGGTAATTGCCTCTCCGTTGTTAGATTTGTGATTGTTCAAGGAAATTTATTACTAACAGGTTATGTGAATTGTCTGGAGTAGCTCGCCTCATTTCATTAAGCATATTCCCCTTTGAAAGTTTTTTCATGGGAGCACGGAAGTGTTAGATTTTTGTACTCCATGCAAGTCTTAACGTGTACTGGTTTGGATACATTGTTCATTCGAAGTGAAGGCATTTGAGCTTTTTTTGCACTTGAGCTAAGCAGTGCAACTTGTTTTATGGACTGATCCTCTCTTTCTATAAGATGATTAAACTAGGTCCTCTTAAGGTTTTACTCTTTAGAACAGGTATTTGTATCTGTGCAAAGCAGTGCAACTTGTTTTATGGACTAATAATCCTCTCTTTCTATAAGATGATAAAACTTGGTCCTCTTGCTTAAGGTTTTACTCCTTAGATCAGGTATTTGTATCATAAGATTCCATTCCATTTGAGGTTTTAAGTTATAGTGTTGTATAACTAATTGTTCTGCTGATGTTTGCTCATTGATTAAATGTTAACTTCTTATTTTCAGCGAGTCAACCACTGCCAGCACTCTGGTGGCTTAGTCTAAGCAGCTACCTTCTTGGCAAAGTTTAGTAATCGTCACGAGGCATGGATTCAATCAGCAAGATAGTTAGTCTTCCCGAGTTTGGAATTTTTGTTAATTCGAGAACTTGTGACTTGTAATGGTTAGAATATTTCATATTCTGTTTCAGGAATGGATGACAGAACAACTGCTTTTTGATGTTTGGAATTACATGGTTATTTTCTTTTGGATGATGTTCAACTTAATACATTTGCTTTGTCATACTCATTTTTAACTTGTGTTGCAAACTATTTGTTTCGCATGGCATACCGAATGCGATGACGTTTACTGCCAATGGGTTTTTGTGAAGGTGAAGGAAAACAGTCTAGAGCTTTGATAAACTCTGACGAGTAATGGGTCGCCACCCTTTAATGTGGTTGCTTGGTTTTGTATTTCTTTCCCTTTTCGATTGGGTACAGTTAGCTGGAAGAAATCCAGACGATGGTTTCGGTGTAGTTGGAGAGCTTGATGGTATTGGAACAGCTTCATGGATACCGTCCGCAGTCCAGAAGCGAACTGGAATATTTGAGGTTGCTCTTTTAGGTGGCCGTTGAGCTAGCAGAATTTTATTTTGGTGTCTTTTCAAAAGAAACCTTAGAAGCCAAAACATATATGAATCCCACTTTATTCTGGTGTTAACGATTTTTGCTCCACAATTAATAATTCTTATGGCTTCCATTTGTTGTCTTGTGCACATCACCATCCCCCGGTTCAACAAAAAGTTTATAAAGTTTGATTATTTCTGATACGAATATTGAATGGATGGATACTTCCGTGTTGTTTCAAACATATTTCCTAACATAGAAATACACAGCTTTCCTACTTTTATGACGCTTTGGAGGAACGATTTGAACAGAGAATCTACATTAGAACAAAGAACCTCAGCTCAATAGGGTTCAATGTGTATAATGTCTCCATGTTTGTAATGTATTGAACGGTCTAAATAAGAGCAGACAGTCAACAATTTAGATGTGTACATGATGAAGTCTGTAATGCCTGCATGCATTTGGTATTATTTTTACTACCAAAAAATAAACAGGCTCAATTTAGATTCAAATAATTCTCATGAACTCGCAAATGACATAAATTAACGCACAAAACACAAAAAAATTCAAAGTGCAATAAATGTAACCTAAACTCATAATGACACAAGCTAACAGCATGATGCCCATCCCTACTTTTGCTCAAATCATATGAAAGCATGAAAGTGAAAACCATTTATCTACAGCTACGAAAAGTGGAATTCGTCGGGTTTGAAAAGTGAAAACCATTCTAATTTTTGACCGGAGAAGCCATTTGCCACGTCTCAAGGAGGAATTCGTCGGGTCTTTTGTGGTGGCTGGATTTGGTGTCGGTTTGGGCTCCCCCTGGAAGGCAGTCCACCTCCTCATTTATACAAGCAAACCCTTCAAATTAGGTCAAGATTTCCAGTTGGTTTGAGAAGATGGGTCTTTAATTTTATAGGAGAGATTCGCGAAGCAGCTTTGAGACTTGGGGAAGAGGCGTAGGCGTGAGATTCGTTCTCTATATTACTTTTGAAAAAAGAGTAAGCTGTCGAGGTTGGGATGAATACAGTTTCAAGAGAAAGATGAGTTGGGATGAAGTAATTGAAGAGAGAGAGATGAGGTTGGAACAGACTTTTCGTCCAATTTGGCAACCCGTGAGTCTTTATCTTGTGAGTTTCAATCCAAAATTGTGAACCAAATACAGTGACAGTCATTTGGCTATGAAAATTGAGAATAACTGTCTCCAAATTCTTTTTAGACAAAAATTTCACCTCACCAAAATTCAAACTTTTTATGGACACCGAAAATGGGTCCCCTCAGGGCAAAATTATAGGTACGCCACTGTTATAGGGTAAGTTTATTGTGCATTGGTAAAAAAAGAGAGAGTAAAGTTTAGAGCAAACTCAAAATAGATTTTAGAAAGTCTAACGACAATGTGCATGATATTTTTCAATACCACAAATATGAAGTGGGTCGGCTTCATGTAGTAGCATTAATAAAATAGGGTATCTATGTATACTATATATTAAACAAATGTAGTTTCCAAAAATAAAATCAAACTCTTCTTAATTATCTTTTCTTACGGGAGATTCTCCTAATAAAATTGTCTTCTTGTTTTCCCTATACTTTTTTTTTTTTTTTTCTCAATCGTCATACATCAGCGGGGATTAGTAGGGGGTGTTAGGATTGGCACGGGATCCAGAAGCTATCCATAGCTTGGGACCCCAAGGGTATTTGCTCCAGTAGGAGTCGAACCTAGGACCTCCCTCATTGGGGAGAGATGACAAACCAACTGCACTGGGCAGTGGTTGTCTTTTCCCTATACTTTGCTAAATACCAAAAGTTAGAAGAAAAAAAAAACCTATCAAACTTCAATTCATGATCAAACACTCTCTTTATTAAAACTTTTATATTTATTGTTGAATCATAAATAATGAGGGATAAATAACATAATACAGTTGGGGGTGTTCCACTTTCTAAGAAAAAGAGCTTTTAGAAAAAGAAGGTAATTTCAAGTTCAAAAATCACGTGTTTAGGCAAATAATTTTTTTACAAATATGGATATTGTTTAATAAATCTCATTGATATCTTTTAAACGGTGCAAAAAAATTAAAAAATTATTTTTTATTTCATTATATTTAAACTTGAAATTACTTTTTTTTTAAAAAAAAAAAATTTAAAAAGAAAGCGGAAGAGTGAAAAATTTCTTACTTTCGTGCATAGCTCTCTTGTAAAAATTAGCCTAATTATTATAAAAAGGGCAAAGAAAGTATTTAAATATTAGTAATACTACTGTAATGACGTAAGTAATAAAACTTGGCGCCCTAAACTTTTCCTTACAGATCATCACTACGGTAGGGTTTATTCCGTTACTACGGTAGAAGAAGAAATGGCTGTAGGGCTAAGACTCTTCACTGAGAGAGCCGGCGACGGAGCCGGAGTTCCAGTCCTCGATTCCAACGCCGGCGAGGAGCTCATCCACGTCCAGCCCGGCGTCTCCGTCGTCCTCGCCAACCGTCCGCCTGAGTCCCCCGGCACTCTCTACATCTCCTCCAAGTACTCTCTCTCTCTCTCTTGTTTGTTCGATTGTGTTCTGCTTTTCTTGTGGCTTTGTTAACGAGGGGTCTTCTTGTGTGGGGTTTATTGAAGGCAAGTGTTGTGGTTGAGCGACGTGGACAGGGCCAAAGGCTACGTGGTTGATTTCTTGTCGGTGTCACTTCACGCAATCTCTAGGGATCCAGAGGCTTATCCGTCTCCTTGTATTTACGCCCAGGTACTTCAATACTTTAATTTCTTTCTACGATTGCTATTTTTTAGGTCTTTAATTGAAATCCTGATTATGAAATTGTTTTGTGGTGTTTTAGAGTTTAGGGCTTTTGCTGGTTTCAGTTGCCTGATGTCGATTGCTGTTGTGTAATAAACACAGTGAGACTCGGAGAGTGAGAGAATTGATTAGCGAGAGAACATTGTTCCTACCTATTCGCCAACATTTTTTACTTATAAATTCTCGTATGTATTATGAAGAATTGAGCTCTTTAAAGTGGTTACGAAATGCTTCCCACAAAGTATGGAATGTATACCCATAATTAGGGCTTTTGCTGGTTTCAGTTGCCTGATTATGGTCGATTGCTGTTGTAAAATAAACACAGTGAGAATTTGCGAGAGAACATTGTTCCTACGTATTCGCCAACATTTTTACGTATAAATTATCTTCTGTTGCATGAAGATTTGAGCTCTTTATAGTGGTTACGAAATGCTTCCCGCAAAATATGGAATGTGTAAGCATAATTAGGGCATGGAAACTGTGTGCTGCTCTGATTTTGACATATGGGACAGATAATCCTTTTGGATTTACGATGGAGAGTGAAATTACTAAAACGGAAAGGGTGGAGCCTCGAGTTTTGCCGTAGGTGTAGCAAGATTCAGCTGTTTAAATACCATGATAATGGTTGTTCACTTGTTGAAATCCAGAGAAATACTAGCTTTTTGTTCTTTTTAGCCTTATGGTTATCAGTAAATGTTGGTGAAGTAACAAACAAGCTTTGTTCTTCAGACTCGCATCCACGATGGATGATTTTTTAGATTAGGTTTACACCAAATCCTGTGCCTGTTTTGAAGGACTGAAAGTGGGTGTTTTCCCCTCCATCACTTGGTTCTTCCTCTTCCCAATCCTCTATCCACTCCGACACACTGCAGTCAACTTTGCAGTACTTATTCATTGCAACCTTGTTTTGGCATTTGCTATTTCTGATTATCTAACTATTTAGACCCCAAATGAACATCAAACTTGTGATGGTGCTGCATCGCTTAATAACAAAAGATCAAGGTGATACATGGAGATAATATGGTTGGTTTTTGCAAGGACACAAGGCAATCTAGGTGATTCAAATAATACATGAAGAGAAATAGATGGTGGTACTAAGGAACTGACTAGAGCACATAATTAAGAAGAGGATGGACATGGTTTTATGTGTAATTCAGCAAGGTTGGAACATGTAGCATTTGTGGAGCAACTAAAAAGGTTGTTAAAAATACATTGCAGCCATGAGAATGAATGCACGACCGGTAACCTCTATTGCCCACGTGGCCCTCATCTATAGAAGGAAGAAAAAAATATGGTTTCTCTACCAATTTCCTTAGTTCGGTATGCTTATTTTAATTTTTAGCCCAGAACTTTATGTTTTCCATTTCTACGACGTTTTTACTTTGAGGCCCACAATTTGTTGGTAATTCACTTGGGAATTATAATTTCTCTTTGTTGAGGCAAAAAAGGACTTGTGTTGGGTTCCCACCGTCTCACAAAGTACACCTAGTTAGAAGTCAATCGTGCACTTGGAGCGAGCTTGGTCTTGGTCCTTCTGCAGAACTTAAGCACCTGGACTCTGCTGGACAAAGTGTTTTCTCCCAATAGGAGTGGGAAATCTAACAAAATATGTTATGTACCATTGCAAAGAGTTTTTTATGTATGTTTTCCTTGCCTGAAGATTGACACAGGGGATGAAGATGGGGACCAGTCAGAGGGCTCAGATACAGAAGATAATGGAACGGATAATGGAACTGTTCTCTTATCAAAGGTCACAGAGATGAGGCTTGTGCCATCAGATTCTAATCAGTGTACTGTTCAGCTTCTCTCATACTTTTTATTGTTTTATTCTTTAACACAGAAAGCCACTCTTTTTTTCTTGCTTGTTCGCATATTAAAACTTTTTTCCTGGACTTAAATGTTTATTTGACAGTGGATACACTGTTTGAAATTTTCTGCAAATGTGCTGAAATGAATCCGGAACCTGTTGAAGGTGAGTATCAGTCTTCTGCCCTCGGGTGGATTCATTGCAAAATTATTCTTTTGGCGTCAAAGTGTTCTGAATTGTTCCACTGCTTTCTTTAGAGGAAGAGGAACGACACAACTGGATTTTCAGTGCTGATCAGATGCAAGATGAGGGCGCAGGTACAGGCCTCTCACAACATTAGTTGGTACTTCTTGTAAGTTGATTGGATTGCATGGCATTTTATAGTTGTGTGGCTTGTGTGCAGAGGGAGAAGATCCTGATTGGCATTTCTTTCAAGATCCCACCAACACAATTGGTCATTCAAATGGGGATCACGACCTAGCTCATACTGTGCTCGAGGTATGATGTTTTATTTTTTGTTGTTGGGTCAGTGTCTCATTTTATGACCCACCAACTCAAACAACAGGGGTGAACCCATAATATAGGAACCTATACAAATGAAACTATACAACAGAATCCAGAACCTATCAGCATCTACTTCAAAAAAAAAAAAAAATAGAAAGCAGCAAGCCCAGGAGCTCTACTTGAGATGTTCCATTGGTTGCAAAGCCTTTGGTTCTCAAGAGAATTTGGGAATTGCTTCCAAGTGCACACTCTCTGATGTTATCATCAATACAACAACAATAACAAAACCCGTCCAGTCCCCAATCATTGGGGCCTTGGGGGTATGGGTGTGGGAGGATCGGAGATAGACCTAACCTTTGGCAATATATGTACAAAGTGAATGCTCTCAGAATACCATTGAATAGTGGCCCCCATATACCTCCTAGAACCGAGGAGCTAAAGGGACATTTTGCTATGGACCATGCCCCCAAACCAAAGCCAAAAGGCATTATAGGGCTGGCTTAGAGACCCAAATCAATTTCTGTGCACATTACAATGCTTCCTTCATTCATAGCCTGGAGCATTGGAAAGCACATTATGTTATCATCAATACGAGCAAGTATTTCAATAGAACTTCTGCTCTGCCACCAAAAATTCTAGAGTTCCTCTCAATCCATAAGTGATAAATCCCTGCAGCTAGAGCAAGCTTGAACAGCAAGGATTTTAGAGTTTTACCACTTGAGTAGCCAATAGCCCAATTAACCTCCATGTCCCAAGCCATAGCCCTCCTCTGGATTTGAAATCTGGCTAGAATGATTTCCCAAATGGTGCTGGAAAAACTACATTAAAAAAACCGGGTGCTGCAGAGTCTCATCACATTGGGAACACAAACCACAGCCAGGACTGATCTCCATACCCCCATCTTCTAAGCCTTTACTTAGTAGCTAACCTCTTTAAGCAGGCTAGCCACATTATGAAAGCCCATTTTGAGACAGCCCACTGGACCTTCTCACCTCTGTATCTAATTGCTTCCCAGGTATGTTTAGTGGTGTAGCAACCAGTAGGAGAGTTAGACCAGATAACTTTATCACTTCTATCCCTTTGAGGTTGAATAGAGCTAATAGCTGAATTCTGAATCTGCTGAACCAAAGTGGGTCTTGGCCTAGGCCAATTCCACTCACCATTAATAATGACATTGCTAGCTTTGATGAAAAGAGATTTGCCCATCATAGCCAAAGTTCTATCGTCCAAGAGCTTATACAAATGGCCCTATGGATGCCAATTGTCAAGCCATAAGAATGTACCTTGGGCATCTCCAATTATTTGTTTAATAAATCCCTGGCCCAACAATCTCAACTTCAACACTTTTCTCCATTATTTTTTCGTCATTTACATCTCAAAATTGCATGTTCCATTATCTTCTTCGAGGTTGATCTTTCTCCTTTTCTCACAGCAACTTGAAATCAACGATGAACGATTTGAGGATGCTGAAGAGATGGAAGGTGATCATAACAGTGGCCATCCATAAGCTGTTTGATCCACTTGCTGCTTCGTGGCAGCTTCATATCGACGATTTTCGTTTTACTGACATAGAGCAGCTGGAGAATGACAATAGCAGTGGTGTTTATCTGTGTACTATTACCTTGGCTTCAAGAATTCCTTTTTACCTGTGGTCTTATTACATCTCCTTTTTCTATATTTGGATGGCCTAGAAATTGCCTGTGAACCTTGTGCTTATTATGGCCCTCATCTTCTATCTCTTGCCTCTTGGAATCTCATCACCCTGGTATTTGTTAGTTATGGGGTGTTGCAATGGATATGCAGAATCTTAAAATCCTTCAATTGTACCAGTTTTCTCAGTGTGACAGTTATGGACCCTAACTTGGTCTAATGTGCTAAAAGACATGTTCGCCATTAAGCTTACCTGGAAAAAAAGGTGCACGACATTTGGCTTGTTAGCCATTCATGTTATCTACTACAAGCTCCCTTTTGGGTAAAATGGTGGATTAGTTTGAGGAATCAAAACCTTTGTACCGAAATTCTGTGTACTGGTGCATTTTTGGCCATTAATTTGGGGAATCTAAACATTTTGGTAAATAGGTACAACAATTTCTCGGTACAGAAGATCTCGGGCGTAGTTTGGGAATATGATACCTAATTAAGTATGTTGTTAGGAATCACATTTCTATTCTTGTTAATTAAGTATGTTGTTAGGTTTTTGTTTGTGTTTTCTTCTACTAATCTTTTGCAAAGATCCATGAAGTGCATAAAAAAACCATTGATGGAGATGAATCAGAGAGTTCGTTTTGTTTATTCCATACGGCTGTAAAACGTGAAATCATTACCCTTCAAACTCTTCAAAGAGAGATCGGAAGAGTTCTGTTTGAAATGAAGGTAAAAATTTTTCTTGGACTGAAAAAAAATATGGATTTGGGGACCTGTAATGCAAGTCGTCCCACTTTGCAATCATTGATAGTTTAGATTCCAAATTACCATTGTATATGATGCCGGTCAAACTCCTTAAAGGCATTCAAAAAGTCATTAAGTCGATCGAAGAGTCTATCTAAGTTCTTAGGTGTCTTTTAAGTTCTTAAGAAGTCTTCCTAATTTTTAGTAGTGAATTATTTTTATTTTTATTAAGTTCAAGTCTAGAAAATTTATTTTTCCTATGTTAGAGAGATGTTCCAACAAGTCTTATTTATATTCTTTGCTATGAATGAAATGAGTAGTTTTGAAAAAAGGAGTTTTTAAATATTTCTCCTCAAATCTCATCCCATATGAGTATCCATCCAAGTCATTTCGGACAATTATATTTTCATCCACATTTTTAGATAATCCCAAAATTGCCCTTTATTATATGGATACATTGATTATTAGAGCTTTGGCTAGGAGTCCATAATATAGGGTGTAATTAAGCAACATGGACATCAATATTTTGCCAACAGCCGTCAGGACTTTCTTCACCCGTGTTCCAAAAATATCACCGCTTTTTCTATCGCAAAAACACAGCCAAAATAAAAAAGTCAGACATGAGAGAGAGAGAGAGAGACATCGATCTTGGTGTTGCTCCGCTGTAGGAGAGGTGCCTATGGCGGGTGTCGCTGGTAGTGTGGCGATGTTGGGCGCTGGAATTTGGGAGCTTGGAGGGGTTTGTAGTTTGGGAGGTGCTTCGTCGTCTACTCAATATGAATAATAACACCCCAAGCGTAAGGCTAAAATGTCGAAAGAAGCATAATAATCTGGAAGACTGGGTGTCGTACCCAAGGGAAGATCCAAACAGCTCACATGGATTTGTAGATGTAAAAATCGCGGCGTTGAGACAGCCAACTTTAGGTGTGATTTTAAACGGAGAAAAGAAACGCAATAAACTAGAGTTTTAAACTATTTAAACTAAGCAGCTAGGTCTAGGGGATCACAACACCCATAACTCGAATCCATCAATTTTTCTCTTGAATTACTCGGTTTGAGATACGCGTCAATGATCTCCCAAACCGGACGATTTACCATTAAAACCATTTTAAACTAGAAACGGAGTTGAAACGCCAAGCGAGTTCTAGTATTCGTCTAGCAAACGCAAGGGATGATATATGCTTACGTCGAAACCTTTGCCTTCAAATATAAGGTTGATAGAAACCCGAAGCGTAGGGCTAGGTCGTCAGTAGCATAATATCCGGAAGACCGGAATCGTTCCCACAGAGAATTCAATGATAGCTTGATTCGGATTGAAGGTTTTATGGTCGGTTTGTGGCGTTTAAGACGGCCAACTAGGTTTTGCTTTGAAAGTGGAAATGCTAAGGAAAAAGACTAGAAATGTGCTTAATAAACTTAAAGAGGCAAGTCTAAGGATCTTCTAACCCTTGACAAAGGCCATTACCGGTTCTCGATTATAACTCAGGCGAGAGTCACGACCGCGTGCTCACGCTCGGAAGATTTAGCTTTATTGACTACATTTATCAAAAGATGTGATTTTCCGAAGGCGAACCAACTTGTTTTTATCATTAATCGAATCCATAGGAGGCCACGAGCCCTCGGTATGCTACTTGCCAAGACCGCTTGACAAACGGCATACCGAGGAGTTAACACCCCTAAGTTTAGGCCGAATTTGCAAATTAAGCCCTATTCCGGAAATCATGCTTGAAAGCCCGATGGCTTGAGAACCTAATAACAACCTAAGTCCTTGGGAAAGATTATCCCGAGACTTAGCCAAATGACTACTCACACATGGTTAAAGCATAAATTAAAGCATAAAAGTTAAGCATGATTTTCAACCGACAAAGACAAAAATAAACTTAAGATTACTAAAGCTCTTAACCGTGGCTACAACATTAATAAACGACAAAAAGCCAAACAACAAATACTTACTTGAATTAATGAAGGACTTAGTCTAAAAAGCTTGAGAGCTTTAATGAAAATAAGAACAAAGCAAGAGTAGTCTTAAGGTGGGAGAGACAAGAGTGATAAAGAGGAGAGAGGGAGGGGGTATTTATACAAAAAGACCCCAATCTCTCTCCAAAATATCTGCAAAATAACCCAAAAGTAGAAAATATCCCATAAGTAGAAGGTTGAAAAAGTAGCAAAATCGTGCAAAATATCTGGAATATGAACCGGTACAGGCAAAAAGCCCAACCGGTTCATAACCCACAAAGCAACCAAAACAAGCCTGGACTGGAGCACATGAACCGGTACAGGCAAAAAGCCCAACCGGTTCATAATGGGCAGTGAGCATTTTTTCGCTTGACCTTGGCTGGCTGGCCCGATGCCTTGGCTAGACTTCATTACACACCCGATGACGACCCGACGAACACCCGATAGGCAGCCCCCGCTAGGCGTTGAGCACTTGGATGCTTCCTCGAGCGATCCTTGGAGTTAAAAGGCGTCTTTATGCCACGATTAACCTGAAACTAGGCATAAACAACCTTACGAGGAAAATGGGATAAAATGATAACTTAGGGCATGAAATGCTAGAAATTGGAGGATTTTATGCCCCAAGAATATACAATCTTGGGTGCGGATCAATATAGCTCTAAGCATCATGTGTGGCAAGTAGTATGCTCTTACCTACACAAGATTAAAGAGGTCAACACCGCCAAGTTTTGATAGACAAACATGAACTACCTTGATTTTCCAACTAAACATGAAGATTTATTAAGAGGAAAACATGATCAATCCAAGTCATGGAGTGTTAATCACCACATGACCAAAGTCTAATTAACTACCCACTCATGTTAGAAATTGAAGCAACAAAGCTAATTATGGAAAACATATTCAACCAACGAAATTTGAAATAAACATGAGATTTATAGAGATCAAGAGTGTAGCTACAACTTTAACGAAGGGAAAAATACCAAACCAAGATTATCTAAGATAGAAAATGCAGGATTAAGCTAAGAAAATGAAGAACAAAATAAGAACAATAGCAAGAGTAAGCAACAAGAAAAGTAAATCTATTCAAGATCTAGAAAAGTGTGTATCCTAGATATTTGTGACATAATGGGGTATTTATACAAGCCCTCATTTGCCCACAAAATATCTCAAAAATGCCCTAAAAATCCTCTACGAAGGCCCTCGGTATCGATACCGAACAGCTTTAATCTAAATCCACAGGGCCGTTGTAGCAACTCGGTATCAATACAAGGAATGCTTGTATCAATACCTAATGTCTATGAGCCCATTGGATTCTGCTTGCAAACTAGTATTGATACAACAAATGCTTGTATCGATATCGCCTTCGTTATCTTTGATTCTTCAGCTTCTAGCCTCCGCCTCGGCTTCCAATGGTCTTAGCCACCCGACGGCTCTTGGCGGCTTCGTTCTTTGACATTCTGGCTATTGAATACCTCTACGATTGCTCCAAGCTTAAAAATAAAACGAAATAAACATACCTACATGCGAAATCAAAGAAAACAATAACTTTATAAACATAAATGCGATAAAACTAAGGACTTAAGCACCAAGAATATGCATTATTGGGTGCTTATCATATCCCCAACTTGAGCTTTGCTAGTCCCTAGCCAATTGAAAGGCATAAACATTTTGAAAATTATACAATCATTCCGACAAACTTAAACACACGCTCGCATTTATCACCAACTAAACAAGAGTTCACAAATCTAGTCATGCATTGTATTCTACAACTCGCAGCCGAAAGCTCGATTGAACGACTAAGCATAAAACAAGTGATAAGCAAGCTAAAAGGATTCGTATCCATAAACAAAAGGGGGATATGACTCACAAGTAAGTGACACAAATGCTAGCAACCACATCCCACAAGAGTGCTCGAAGATAGGCGATGATGTCAAGCAAGATCATGCCTTTTATGAAGAGCACTTATTGAACGGAAATCTAAATAAGAGCTGAAAACTTAACAACGGAAAAGAAAACATGACACAAACCAAGTATGCCAATTATAACACCTTGAATCACAAATGGAATAAACGCGTATTATGGATCAACTAAGGACTTTTATTAACATATATTGACCATGTTTAGCAATGAAAGGGTAAAACTTGCAAAAGTGGCGACGGCCTATACGAGCTCGGTCAACTACCCAAGTTTGGCTGCCGACACACCCCTAAACTATCCATGAACCACGTTACCCTACATTGACTCAACTACTAAGCCTCTATCGACTTCTGATACAGTGCAATCTTCTTCATAGTACTTATTCATTGCAAGTTTTGCAACCTTGTTTTAGCATTTGCTATTTCTGATTTGCCAAACTGTTTATACCCCCAAATGGGCAACATACGTTGGGGTGGGGCTGCTTAGCATATTCCTAGAAGATCAAGGTGATACATGGAGATAATATGGTTGGCTTTGAAGGTCACATGGCAACCTAAGGTGATTTAAATACTACATGAAAAAAAACGGATGGTGGAAATAAGGAACGGACTAGAGGACATAGTTGAGAAGACAATGGACATGGTTCATGTGTAATTCAGCAAGGTTACTTGGTGCATGCAGCATTTGTGGAGCAACTAAAAACGTAGTTAAAATCAAAGCGCAACTCAACCTTGAGTTTCACATGGAAATTCGGTTCCCTCACTCTCAACTCAACCTTGAGTTTCACTCTTTTAATTTCCTTTCTCTCTCCCGCTGGTTGTGGGGAGAAACCCTTGTCTAGGTTCTGTTTCTCTTGAATTCCCTAACCCTCTATTTATAGACTCTATTATATGCATACAACACGGTTAAGAAATCTTCAGTCAACCACTACTACAGTATCCCACGTTTTTTCCTCTTCCTTCGTTGCTAAGGTGGGTTGCTGCCATGTAACTTCAAGGAAGTTGCTTGTTCCTTCTGAATTAAGATTACCAATTTCCAACACACTCCCCTAATCTTAATTCCTTCTTGATTCTTCAGGAAATCTCTGGATGATTCAAGATTTTCAACATCCCCCTCAAATTTGAATCATTTTTTTTGGACACCTGCTGAACTTCAAGTGCATTCTTATAATATCCCCCCTTAAGCTTGATGTTCAGAGATTCTTCATTCCGAGCATAGTCTTCAAATCTTGCTGGACAACCGTCTGTTGTCTTCTCTCGGAACAATCCTTTATTGTTCGCTATCTCTGCACCCTTTCCTGATGCATCGTCAACCACACACTTGGTTGATTTCGTCGATATCTGATAAGCACCCAATAATGCTCATTATTGGTGTCTATAGTCCTTTGTTTTATTTTAATTACGTCTTTAATTTAGTTGTTTCGTTTGCTTTTTCACGTAAGGTTGTTTTGAAGATGTTTCAGGAAAACCGTGCAAATAAGGCTGCTTTGATGCCATGGACGACCCCCAAGGGAGTCCAAGTCCCGAGAGCTAAGGAAGGAAGCCCCGAAAGTGACCTGAAAGCATAGAAGTCCAAGAAGAGGACCAAAGTGATCCATTTCCTTCCAAGTGCATGGGTACCGATACCAAGGAAGAAGAGGTATCGGTACCGAGGAGCTTAGAGGCAGCTTAATGGCTTTGGTACCGATACCAAGGTTGTGGAGGTATCGGTACCAAAGACCTTCGGAGCAAATTTTTTAAGGCATTTTGTGAGATATCTTGTGGGCAAATGAGGGCTTGTATAAATACCCCATTATGTCACAAATATTCGGGGTACAACTTTTTAGATCTAGAATAGGATTCTCTTTTTTTGTTGCTTACTCTTGCTATTGTTCTTGCTTGTTCTTCATGTTCCTAGCTTAATCCTGTATTTTCTACCTTAGTTAATCTTGGTTTGTTATTTTTGTCTTTTTTAAGTTGTAGCTGCGCTCTCGATCTATAGTAATCTCAAGTTTATTTCAATTTCCGTTGGTTAAATATGTTTTCTAGTTTTTGTCTTGATTCTATCTCTCTAGATATGAGTGAGTAGTTCATAAGGCTTGGTCATGAGATGATTAGCACATCATGGCTTGGGTTGATCTTGCTTTTCTCTTCATAAAGTTTCAATCTTTGGTTCGGAAATTAAGTTAGTTTAGGTTTGTTTGTCAAATTGTTGAGGTGTTAACCTCTTTGATCATGTGTAGGCAACAGTGTGCTACTTGCCACACATGATGCTTTGAGCTATGTCACTCGAGGCGTTTGCCAAATGAATTCTAGAGCTCGCTTGGTATTCGATATATACTAATAATAAAGTCTTCAGTCAACTGTTGGAATACATCGCATCAACCTGGGAGCATTAGCCGATCTGGTACATCAATACATGTTCCTATGCCCATTCTAATCTTGTCTAACTTTGCTAACTCCCCCTTCTCAACCCTTATCTTGTTTGTTCTGGAAACACGTCTTCCTATTCCATCTTTTCTCAAATCTCCTTTAACGGAACAAATAGAAGCTCAAGAAGGAATACCAAAACCTAGTTCACTCGCAAAGTCTCTTCCCATCCATGGCTGAATAGTTAAAGTGCCCAACCTATACAAGGGGAAAATTCGTAGGTTCGATTCCTGCTGGATGCATGCTAATGGCCGTTTTTAGTCTAAAATGGTTTCCATTGCAAAACCCTCCGGGTTGAGAACCTTAGTTGCGTATCTCAAACTGAGTAACAATATGAGAAAAGTGGAATGATTTAAGTTGTGGGTGTTAGGATCTCCTAGACCTAGTCTTCTGTTTTTATATTAGTTAAATCTTCGTTCAAATTAGCCGTTTATTTTCCACCATCTAAAGTAAAACAAAGTTGGCCGTCTAAATGCTGAAAACCTTGCTTACATCTACAAATTCAATCGAGTCATGATGATATTCCATTGGGTACGATACCCGGTCTTCCGGATTATTATACTTCAAATGATGTATTAGCCCTACGCTTGGGGTGATTATATATATATATATATATATATATATATATATATATATGGGCGGTTCCAGGGACACCTAAAAAAACATCTAAAAAAACACCCTAAATCTCAATCTCATAGTTCTTGATCAAATTTTTATGATCCAAACCATTCAATATGTGCAGAATATGATTTTAAGGGTGCCCACGAGAAATTTGCAAAAAATATGACCGGAAAGTGCTTGTTTTGAGCAGTTTTTAATTGATTGTTCATCAAATCTGAGCTAAAAACTGCTCAGATCAAGCCCTTTCCGGTCATTTTTTTTATTTCTCGCGCATACACTTAAAATCACGTTCTAATCATATTGAGCGGCTCGGATCATCAAAATTTGATTGGAAACTATGAGATGTTTTTATATATATATGACAGACGAAGCATTTTTGGTGCTGTTGTCGGGGAATTATCTTATTATGGACTTTTTGGAGGTTCGACAAACCACTGTAAGTATCCAGCTCTACTTTAGGTTTAGTAGTTTATGTTTGGTAGCTCATATTTAGTGTAGCGGATACCTCTAACCGATCTTCATATCATAATTTGAGGTGTAACGAAGCTAAGCCAAATATCGAGTTTGTCTTTAGTTGCTTTTAGTTGCTTGCTTTGATTAGCCGAGGTGGTGGCTTAACCCTTCGCACTTGCTTTGAGAACGAGGCAGCGACATAGCCTCTCTATCCTGTTTACTCTGAGTAGCAAGGGGTACTATGGCCCATTTTGCAAGGTGCTATGGAGGGTATGCAAAACAATTTGATTGTTCAGTGTCACTTCCTATATTTTATGGCTTGGGCTCAGAAAATCTATTTTCGCATGTTGATGACCTTGAGAAAGTTTTTGCTGACGAAATGGCTATTTTACAAGTATTCCCAGCGTCTTTGCGTGATAGTGCTCAAGTTTGGTTTTATTCTTTGAGTCCAGGATTGACGTGGCAAGAGATTACAAAATAATTTTTTAAAACTTTCACTCCCTCATATGACACTCATATGCTTTTACAAGAACTATCCCATTTCTATCACAAGATGATGAGTCTTCTTCGCAATATTGGGAGCGATTTAAATGTTCTGTATTTTCTTGGTAGAGTTTCAATTGTGAGCTTGGCAGTCTTTTGACTATTTTTTGCCATGGTTTAAATCCTAAGACATGTCAAGTTGATTTTATGTCCAATGATAAATTCCTGGATAAAAATGCTGAAGAGGGTTCGGATTACCTTGATGAATTAGCGAAAAAGCTCCAATTGTGTGAGTTGACTGAAAATTTTGAGGATTCTAACTCAGATGCCATTGAAGTGGAAATTAAGCCGCATATCTTTGTTGAAACTGTTAGTTTAGATTATGATAGCTTCTAAGAGTCTGAATGGAGTGATGAGCATATTGATGAACTTGATATCCAGTGTTCTCCCCCTGTGGATCCCACTTTATGTGATGATCCGGGAGAGAAATTTCTCATCGTTAAAGAAATGAATGCGGAAGTGGATTATTTAACTCTTTACTAGCTAAGCAAGACACTTATAAACCTATCTTTGAGGAGTTAGCGCCTATGGAATCTAACGTTGTCTCTTCCGATCTTCTAAGTCTTGAACTTCTCACTGCTAAGAAAATGGATGCCGAGGTAGATTACTTACACTCTTTGTTAGAAAAACAAGATGCATGTGGGTCTAATCTTGAGAAGTTACCAATCATAGAAATAATTGATTTTCTTGGTGTTGACGATTTTCTTAGGGTTTATCATCCTTATATTGTAAATTTTGTCAACAAATTAAAAATTGATTTTGTTTGGGCTACGCATTTGGTAAAACTTAAGTTTTTAAAACAAATTCGGCAATTGCTTTACTTAAAGTATCTTATCTTGTGGCATGGTCGAGTTCAATTCTTGGCAAAGAGTGTAGCATGGGGTGCTATGTTCATTCTATTAGCTCTTAATGGCATGATAACTATTTGAAACTACCGTGTAGCTGATCATATTCTCTCTATTTTCTCTCTCTCCTCTCTCTCTCTCTCTTATTTTCTTTTTCTCTTTTGATGGTCCGGTATAGCTACTTGTTTCAAGTTTAAGATGTTGTATGACTTGCTCTGTAGCGCCTTAAGCGAGATGCGGGGAGAAAAGTAATACCCATGTAATCGCGTGAAGATTTGGTTGTATTTTACTTTTGGTTACTTTTGGGCCGGGTTAACACGAACCGGTGGTTCTAATGTCATTTGTCTGTGGAATGTCGTTGATTCTTAAAGCTGCTGCAAGGTTAACATACTACCACACCAGACTCGGTGGCTTGGGCCTAAGCCGGGGTGAGTGAGGCATTCAAGAGCCCTAAGCATGGATGCGGTTAAGTGTCGCGGTTGTTGAAGTCCAAAATTGAAGGACAAGGAAGAAAGAGCGCGTACCTACGAGTCCAATGGAGTGAACGGTACGAAAAAAAAGAAAGAAGGAAAAGGGAAAAGAAGAAAAAGAAAGAAGATGAAGCAGAGGAAGGTGCTGAGAAAAGAAGAAAGTAAAAGGAAAATATCAAGAAAGAAAGCAAAGTGGGGATTGTCTGCCATTTAACTTCAAGAAAGTTACTTGTTCCTTCTGAATTAAGATTACCAATTTCCAATAGAAACTTGCAGTTTTTTTAATTGAAAAGAATAAAGTAAAGTTAATTTACGAAGAACCACAACTGATCAGAAGGAAAAGAAAACAAATTAAAGAACCGCAACTGTACGAAATGGGAAAAAGAAAGAACCACCAGACCGGACCAAGGCAAGGCAGGAAAGAGTTTTTTTACTGGCTTAAGTTCCGATGCTTGTAATCTTTTGATTGCGAGAAACTAAATTTCTAGTAATTCAATAGTTGGATTAATTCTATTCTTACGTTTGGATTAGTTCTGAAATCTTCTTCAGGAATAATTTATTTTTGAAAATTTGTAAACTCAAAAATTTTAGATACATCAATGTCTCAGTACGGAGGATCTCGGGCGTAATTTGGGAATATGATTCCTAATAAAAAATGTTATCAGGAATCACATTTCTATTTTTGTGAATTCCAAACATGGAAAACATTGAAATATGACATCACATTCTCTTTCCCCTCGATGTATAAACATTGAAATATATATATGTTTAAACATATATATACGAAAAAATAGGGTGTTTGGATCGAGCACCTACACACATCGGATGCCATTGATTCTCGTGCAGACCCACTCGGTTATTTTTTTTTGTATAGAATTTTTGGATGGCTCGAATCAGCCGTCCGGTGGCCGGAGTGGGCCCGGCACGCTGTCGGTAACCGTCGGGGTCCCTTTTGGTCGGTATCCGTAGCATCACTCAGAACTTAAAATAGACTTTTTCAATCAACTCAATAACTTTTTGAATGACTTCAAGGACTTTGAATTAGAAACTTAAATAGACTCTTGGATCAAGCCATACCGTAAAAATTTATCGACAGAATAGCTTCCCTATAAAAGGCTGTTCTGTTCGACGGTTTCCACCCCTCATTCTACACTACACCCGTTTACTTCATAAAGCTCAAGTGCAACTATTTTCTCTCTAGAGCATTCTACTACTGTATTTGTTTGATCAGTTCTCGTAATATCGTCAATAATTTTCGTTTGGTTATCGAGGAAAAAAATGGCTGGAAAAGGACAAGGACCTGCGATCGGGATAGATCTCGGAACGACTTACTCCTGCGTGGCTGTTTGGCAGCATGAACGCATTGAGATTATAGCAAATGATCAAGGGAACAGGACGACGCCATCTTACGTTGCCTTCACTGATACAGAGCGTTTGACCGGCGATGCTGCGAAGAATCAAGTTGCTGCGAATGCAGCTAACACTATTTTTGGTATGGTCTAAGCGCTAAAAAATTGTGCTATTTTTATCCAAGTACAAGGATTTTCTTTTGTTGATTCTATTGCATGCTTCTATGCCTTGTGTTTTACAGTGTCGTTATTTCTACATTAATCTGCCAAATAATCAGCTCTTTTTAATGCCCGCAACATCTTAGAGCCTCTTAGTTATGCATGTCGTTTAACACGGATTATAGCTGTTAGGGAGAAATCCTCTCCTCTCTTAATCTCATGATTATTCGCAAAAGTGCATTAATATTTGTGAAAGTGTATTCATATTTGCACTTTAATAATTAACGGAGAGTTGGACATTTAGGTGGAGAATTTGGGTCTGGACTGGGAGTGAAGTAGTGTAAACATGGAAGAGATTTGAGGCTGGTACAAAGAGTGGTTATGGAGTTTTAGTTCATGTGATCTGAAACCTTGCCTCAGACGCCCTTCCTACATCAGTACTACTGCTTCAGCCTGTTTGTAGCCTGTACGGAATGTGATTTCCTTTTGTAGCAGTGTCTAAACTAGCAGCATAAATTCATACAACATAATTGTGTTTTGTATCTCTTTTCTACATTGTTATACCCTTTCATATATGTAACACATATCTCTACCTAGTTTGCCATTGGTTTTTCCAGACGTGAAGCGTCTAATCGGAAGAAGGTACAACGACGCCACAGTTCGGAGTGACATCAAACTATGGCCATTCAAGGTCACACCCGGTCTGGACGACAAACCAATGATTGGAGTAACATACAAGAATGAAGAGAAGCAATTCTCCGCCGAAGAAATCTCCTCAATGGTCCTCGTAAAAATGAGAGAAATCGCAGAGGATTACCTCGGCACCACCATAAAAAACGCCGTCATCACCGTTCCTGCCTACTTCAACGATTCTCAGAGACAAGCCACCAAAGACGCCGGGGCCATTGCCGGCCTCCACGTCATGCGGATAATCAACGAGCCAACTGCAGCCGCCATTGCTTATGGTCTCGATAACAAAACCAGTAGCACCGGTGAGAAAAAGGTGCTCATATTTGATCTCGGGGGCGGGACATTCGACGTCTCTGTATTAACCATGGACAAGGGTAAATTTGAGGTTAAAGCTACGGGTGGGGATACCCATTTGGGGGGTGAGGACTTTGATAACAGAATGGTGAACCATTTCGTTAGGGAATTCAAGAGGATGCACAAGAAGGATATTAGTGGGAACCCAAGAGCTTTGAGGAGGTTGAGGACTTCTTGTGAAAGAGCAAAGAGGATACTTTCGTCGACAGCTCAAACTACGATTGAGATTGATGCGTTATACGAGGGCATTGATTTTTTCTCCAGGGTTACTCGGGCCAGGTTCGAGGAGCTGAACATTGATTTGTTCAGGAAGTGTATGGAGCCAGTGGAGGAGTGTTTGAAGGATGCAAAAATTGACAAGAGCAATGTCGACGAAGTCGTTCTTGTTGGTGGGTCCACTAGGATTCCAAAGGTCCGGCAATTGCTGCAGGATTTCTTCAATGGGAAGGAGCTTTGCAAAAGCATTAACCCTGATGAGGCTGTGGCTTATGGTGCTGCGGTTCAGGCTGCGATTTTGAGTGGTGAGCGGAATGAGAAGGTTCAGGATTTAGTACTGGTGGATGTCACTCCGCTTTCCCTTGGTTTGAATGACGCTAGGGGGATTATGAAGGTTTTCATTCCGAAAAACACGAACATTCCGACGAAGAAAGAGCAGGTTTGGGAAACTAGCGTGGATAACCAAACCAGTGCTTTGTTTCGAGTCTATGAGGGGGAAAGCACTCTATCCAAAGACAACAACTTGTTGGGCAAATTTAGAATGAAAGGAATTCCTCTGGCTCCTCGGGGCGTCCAGAAGTTCAATGTCTGTTTTGACATTGATGAGAATGGTATTCTGAATGTGTCTGCAGAGGACAAAACTATGGGACAGATGCAGAAGATCACGATCACCAATGACAAGGGTAGGTTGTCGAAGGAGGAGATCGAGAAAATGGTGCAGGAGGCAGCCAAGTACAAGTTGGAAGACGAGGAGCAGAAGAAGAAAGATGAGGCGAAGAACGCGTTAGAGAATTACGCTTATGACATGAGGAATGCTATTAACAATGAGAAGAATGGCGCGAAGATTCCTCGGGCTAACAAGAGGAAGATTGAAGCGGCGCTTGAGCAGGCAATTCAGTGGTTGGATGCGAACCAGTTCGCTGAGATGGTGGAGTTTGAGGATAAAATGAAGGAGTTGGAGGGCATTTGCAATCCTTAAATTGCGAAGTTGTACCATGGTGCGGGTTCTGGTGGAAGTGATGCTGGACACAATATTGTGGAGCTTGATTAAGATGTTCCAATCTTCAGTTGGAGGATTTCAGTAATGCTGATCAAGAAAAAGCTTTCGGATTTCAGTAATTCCTCTTTGTCCACTGCAAACTATGAACATGTAGTACCTTTCGGGTATTTCCTTTCTGTATTTTACTGTTTTGTTTTTTTGGTTTCGCTTCGCGCAGAACTACATATTGCGTCTTTACTATGTCATTGCCTGTGGCTGCAACTAGAAGGTGAAAGTGTTCTGTGAAACGGTTGACTTCATCTCTTTTTGCCAACAAAATCTTGGGATTACTACTCTTTCCTCAAAGGAGTCTGTGATGGTTCTCTAGTGGGATTTCTACGAGCATATGAGCAACAAGTAAACAAGTGCTACATAAACTGTTTCTTTCTTGGCTAACTACGAACTATAGGGAAGACATTATTCTAGGTAGTAGTACTCAGTGGAACTAAACTGTTAGAAAAGAAACGGATATGTAATCCTTCCATTGCTGCATCACGCCATTCTTAAGAGTTTTTACATCCACTTTTCTTAGTCAAGATATAGAATCATTTCATAGCACATCGTTCATGCTTGTAAGCCAGCTCAAATCAGAAGGAAAAAGAGTGAACCCAGAAGTAGGATTACTGTACAGCTGAATTGTAGTGCTAGGTGGTGGTTGAGTATTGAATTCTAACAAAATATTAGAAGCATGAGCACAAAATATGCACATGTAATCATACATTTATCAGCAATGAACTTATTCCAGTGGTTGGGCATACTAGACATCTATATTCTTTATGTTGCTAACCATTGTCCTCCTGACCGTCCATTTGAGTCCCCAGGCACTCTCTCTCTCTCTCTCTCTCTCTCTCTCTCTCTCCTTTGAGCTAGACTGCTATTGTGTTCTGCTTGTGAAACTTTTTTAGTAAGGTTATAGTTGAGTGACAAGCGGTGTGGTTGAGCGATGCGGAGCGGGCCAAAGGCTATGCAATTGATTTCTTATTGGTGTCACTTCATGCGATCTCCTGGGATCTAGAGATCTTCTTCTTGTATATATGCTCAGGTACTTCAATAGTTTCATTTGTTTCCTCAACTGCTTTTTTTTTTTCTTTCTTTAATGGTATTCAAGATTATGAATTGGTTAGTGGTGTTTCAGAGTTTTTGTGTTTTGGCTGGTTTTACTTGCCTGATAACAGTTGATTGCTATTGTACGGTAAACACAGTGAGAATGCGAGTGATGGCGAGAGAATTGGATAGTGAGAGGACATTTTTCCAACGCAATCACCGACATTTTTTACCTGTAAAATCTCCTCTATTGTAGGAAGATTTGATCTCTTGAAAGTGGATGCAAAATGCTTCCCACGAACATGGAATCTATGTGCGGAACTAGGGCGTGGAAAATCTATCTGCTGCTGTGATGTTGATGTATGGGGGGATATATACTCTCCATTTGGATTTACAATGCAGAGTGAAATTACTAAAATTAAAAGGGCGGAGCCTGGAGTTTGACGTAGGTGTAGAAAATTTCAGGAATTTAAATTCCTTGAATTTTTTGTTTGCTTGATGATAGCAAGTATTTTCAAGAGAATTTCTGCTCCTGCCACCAAAAACTCCAGAGTTCCTCTCAATCCTTAAGTGATAAGCCCCTGCAGCTAGAGCACGCTTGAACAGCAAGGATTTAGAGTTTTACCACTTGAGTAGCCAATAGCCCAATTTACCTCCATTTCCCAAGCCATAGCCCTCCTCTAGATTTGAAATCTGGCTAGAATGATTTCCCAAGTGGTGCGAGAAAAACTACCTTAAAAGAACAGGTGCTGCAGAGTCTCGTCACATTGGGAACACAAAACGCAGCCTGGACTAATCTCCATACCCCATCTTCTAAGCCTTTCCTTAGTAGCTAACCTCTTTAAGCAGGCTAGCCACATTATGAAAGCTCATTTTGAGACATTCTTAGAAAACCACACTATTGAAGCCCATTGGACCTTCTTACCTTGTATCTAATTGCCTCCCAGGTATGCCTAGTGGTGTAGCAAACAGTAGGAGAGATGGACCAGATAACTTCATCACTTCTATCCCTTTGAGGTTGAATAGAGCTAATAGCTGAATTCTGAATCTGCTGAACCAAAGTGGATCTTGGCCTAGGCCAATTCCACTCACCATTAATAAAGACATTGCTAGCTTTGATGAAAAGAGATCTCCCCATAATAGCCAAAGTTCTATCATCCAAGAGCTTACATAAAGGGCCCTGGGGATCAAGCCATAAGAATGTACCTTGCCCATGTCCAATTATGTGTTTAATAAATCCCTGGCCCAACAATCTCAACTTCAACTCTTTTCTCCATTATGTTTTCGTCATGTACATCTCAAAATTGCATGTTCAGTTATCTTCCTCAAGGTTGATCTTTCTCCTTTTCTCACAGCAACTTGAAATCAACGATGAACAATTCGAGGATGCTGAAGAGATGGAAGGTGATAAAAACAGTGGCAATCCATAAGCAGTTCGATCCACTTGCTGTTCGTGGCAGCTTCATATCGATGATTTTCGTTTTTCTGACATTGAGCAGACGGAGAATGACAATAGCAGTGGCTTCAGTGGCCAGTTTATCCATGTACTATACCTTGGCTTCAAGAATTCCTTTTTACCTGTGGTCTTATTACATCTCCTTTTTCTATATTTGGACGGCCTAGAAATTGCCTGAGAACCTTGTGTTTATTATGCTCCTCATCTTCTATTTCTTGCCTCTTGGAATCTCATCACCCTGGTATTTGTTAGTTATGGGTGTTGCGATGATATGCAGAATCTTAAAATCCGGCAATTGTACCAGTTTTCTCAGTGCGACAGTTATGGACCCTAACTTAGCTTACCGGCAAAAAAAGGTGCACGACATTTAGCTTGTTAGTCAAAAGTTGTTGCCTACTTGAGTTGAGGGAGGAGAATTGTTGAAAAATTGCGGTGTAGTCACTCTACTTAGTTTGAGGAATCAAATCCTTTGTACCGAAATTCTGTGTATTGGTGCATTTTCGGCCATTAATTTGAGAAATCAAAACATTTTGGTAAATAGGTACAACAATTTCTCGGTACAGAAAATCTCGTGCGTAGTTTGGGAATGTGATACCTAATTAAATATGTTGTTAGGAATCACATTTCTATTCTTATTAATTATGTTGTTAGGTTTTTGTTTGTGTTTTCTTGTACTAATCTTTTGCAAAGATCCATGAAGTGCATTAAAAAAATTGATGAGAGATGAATCAGAGAGTTCGTTTTGTTTATTCCATACGGCTGTAAAACGTGAAATCATTAACCTTCAAACTCTTCAAAGAGATCGGGAGAGTTATGTTTGAAATGAAGGTAAAATGTTTTCTTGGGCTGAAAAAAAAAAAAAAAAGGGTTTGGGGACCTGTAGTCCAGTGATACACTATAGGGTTGTAGTACATGATCCAAGTCGCCGTCTCCGCAATCATTGATGGTTTAGATTCCAAATTACCAATGTATATGATGCCGGTCAAAGTCCTTGAAGTCATTCAAAAAGTCATTGACTCGATCGAAGAGTCTATTTAAGTTCCTAGGTGTCTTTTAAGTTCTTAAGAAGTCTTCCTAGTTTTTAGTAGTGAATTATTTTTATTTTTATTAAGTTCAAGTCTAGAAAATTTATTTTTCCTACGTTAGAGAGATGTTCCAACAAGTCCTACTTATATCCTTTGCTATGAATGAAATGAGTAGTTTTGAAAAAAGGAGTTTTTAAATATTCATCCTCAAATCTCATCCCATATAAGTATCCATCCAAGTTATTTCGAACAGTTATGCTTTCATCCACATTTTTAAATAATCCCAAGATTGCCCTTTATTATATGGATACATTGATTATTAGAGCTTTGGCTAGGAGTCCATAATATAGGGTCTAATTAAGCAACAAGGACATCAATATTTTGCCAACAGCCACTAGGACTTTCTTCACCCGCATTCCAAAAATATCCCTGCTTTTTCTATCGCAAAAGCACAACCAAAATAAAAAAGTCAAACATGAGAGAGAGAGAGAGAGAGAGAGAGAGAGAGAGAGAGAGAGAGAGAGAGAGAGAGAGAGAGGGACATCGATCTTTGTGTTGCTTCGTCGTAGGAGAGTTGCCTATGGCGGGTGTCGCCTGCAGTGCGGCGATGTTGGGTGCTTAAATTTGGGAGCTTGGAGGGGTTTGTAGTTTCGAATGTGCTTCGTCGTCTACTCAATATGAATAATAACACCCCAAGTGTAAGGCTAAAACGTTGAAAGAAGCATAATAATCTGGAAGACCGGGTATCGTACCCAAGGGAAGATCTAAACAAGTCACGTGTATTTGTAGATGTAAGAATTGCGGCGTTGAGACGGCCAACTTTAGGTATGATTTGAAATGGAGAAAAGAAAAGTAATAAACTAGAGTTTTAAACTATTTAAACTAAGCGGCTAGGTCTAGGGGATCACAACACCCATAACTCAAATCCATCAGTTTTCTCTTGAATTACTCGGTTTGAGAACAATAGCAAGAGTAAACCAAACCAAACCGAGCCTTAAATCCTAATCACTTGGGGTCGGCTACATGAATCCAGTTCCGCCATTGAGCTTTGTTAAGGGCCACTTGTTCACACAGACCTAAGATACTTATATCTTTGCGCACCACAACATCTAATATCAATTTTGGTCTACCTCTCCCCATAGCATTGCTATCCAAAGCTATTCTATCCGCTCTCTTAACTACCGCATCTTCTAGTCTACAGTAGGCATGCTTAAACCACCTTAGCCTATTTTCTCTCAATTTCTCTTCTATAGGTGCTACACCTACCATCTCATGAACCGTTTCATTTCTCATCCTGTCTCGTCTAGTCTTACCACCCATTCACCTCAACATTCTCATTTCTGTTACACTCATCTTATTCACCTGTTGTTTTTTAATAGGCCAACATTCCATCCCGTAAAGCATCGCTGATCTGATGGCAGTTCCATAAAATTTTCCTTTCAATTTATTGGGTACTTTCTTGTCACACAGTACACCCGTGCACTCCTCCACTTCAGTCACCCCACTTGGATCTTATGGGTCATATCATTGGCAATCTCTCTATCACTACTAATAATTGAACCTAAGTACTTAAAATAATCACTCTTAGGTATCTCCTGGTCTTGGATCATCACTCTTTCTTCATGCGCGCTGCTGGTACCACCAAACTTGCACACCATATACTTAGTTTTACTCCTATTTATTCGAAAACCCTTGACTTTAATGCTTCCCTCCAAATTTCTAGTTTCATATTAACACCTTTAGTAGTTTCATCCACTAGGACAATGTCATCTGCAAACATCATACACCATGGGATATGCTCCTGAAAGTTTCTAGTCAATTCATCCATAACTAAAGCAAAGAGGTACGGGCTCAATGTTGACCCTTGGTGCAATCCTACAGTGATTGGAAATTCACTCGTTTCCTCTACTAGTGATCGAATGGTAGTGACGGCACTCTCATACATGTCTCTAATCACCTCGATGTATCGTTTGGTCACACCTTTTCTCTCCAGAACCCACCATATGATGTCTCTAGGCACCCTATCATAAGCCTTTTCTAAATCTATGAAAACCATATGGAGATCCTTCTTCTTTGCTCTGTATTTTTCTACCATTCTCTTTAATAGATAGATAGCTTCCATAGTTGATCTTCCAGGCATAAACCCGAACTGTGTCTCTGACATCGTAGTCACCATCCTCAAGCGATACTCAATAACTCTTTCCCACAATTTCATCGTATGACTCATCAATTTAATACCTCTATAGTTGTTGCAGTTTTGAATATCCCCTTTATTCTTATAGATAGGTACTAGCGTGCTCCATTCGTTGGACATCTTCCTAGTCATAATAATCTTGTTAAACAATTTCGTCAACCAAGTCGCCCCCAGGTCACCTAGACTTTTTCACACTTCAATAGGGATACCATCAGGTCCTAAGGCCTTACCTAGTTTCATCCTCCTCAAAGCTTTAACCACTTCGAACTTTTGTATTCTCCGATAAAATTCATATTTTATGTTATCTCCAGGTACATACACTTCCACCCCACCAAAGCCTCCTTCATGTTTTTCATTTAACAACTTCTTGAAATACGATTTCCATCTATCCCTGATCGCCACGTCTTTCACCAACACCACCGAATCAATACCTTTTATACACTTAACTTGAGAAACATCTCTAACTCTCGTTTCCCGTGACTTAGCAAGTTTATAAATAATCTTTTCTCCATCTTTACTATCGAGTCTAGCGTAGAAACTCTCATAGGCTTTCAACTTAGCATCCCTAACGGCTTTCTTAGCTTCCTTGCTAGTTTGCTTATAGCCCTGAAAGCATTCTGGTCCTTTTGCCACTTTTTAAAGCACTCCTTCTTGGCTTTTACCAGGGTTTGAACCTCGTCATTCCACCACCATGTCTCCTTAGAAATCATACCTTTTCCCTTCGACTCCCCAAGAACTTCTTTCGATAATCTTTTAATACCATCAGCTATGGTATTCTACATAGTGTCACTATCGCCTTCCACTCCCCACCGTGCTTTTTGAGACATTCTTTCCTTAAATACCTCTAGTTTCTCCCCTCTTAGGCCCCACCATTTAGTTCGTGGGCATCTAGTTTCATTTCTCCTTCTAATATTCCCCTTGAGACAAATATCTAACACCAAAAGTCTATGTTGTGTCACTAGACACTCTACGGGGATAACCTTACAATCCTTACATGTCAAGCGGTCTGCACCTCTAGCAAGAAAATAGTCGATTTAGCTTCTATTGGCTCTGTTCTTAAAGGTAATTAAATGCTCTTCTTGCTTCCTATAGAGAGTATTCCTCACTATAAGGTCAAAAGCTAATGCAAAATCTAAAATCCTCCGACCACCTTCGTTAAGGTCACCAAATCCAAAGCCACCATGCACCTTCTCATACCCTTGCTTATGCACTCCTACATGACCATTGAAATCGCCTCCTATAAATAGATTCTCCCTAAAAGGAATCTCTTGAACCACGTCATCCATCTGATCCCAGAATTGCTCTTTAGTAAGATCATCCAAGCCTACTTGGGGTGCGTAAGCACTAATAATATTAACTATGCTCCCTCCGATCACAAGCTTAACTAAAATAATCTAATTTCCTTTCCTCGTGACTGTAACTACCGAATCTTTCAGGTGTTTATCTACTATGATACTTACTCCATTTCTATGTCTATCCTTACCCGTATAGTAAAGCTTATAACCTGTGTCCTCTATCTCCCTAGCTTTCTCCCCGACCCACGTAGTCTCCTAAAGGCAAGCTATACTAATCCTCCTCCTAAGCATGGTATCAACTAGCTCCCTAGTCTTACCTGTTAATGACCCCATATTCCAAGTTGCTAAACGAATCCTATAATCCTGGGCTAGCTTATTTACCCGCGCTAGTCCAGGCACGCACGAGAACCCTTGCTCACTTATCACCACACCCAGCGCCCCTTGCTCATTTTTTGAAGCCAAAGACAGGCACAACGTGTCGCTTAAAGGGAACACCCTAGCATGTCTCGTTTTCATATTTGGATTCATGTCATAAATATCTGACGAGCTTTTTATGTGCTGACTGTCAACTACCTAACGCACAACCCTCCTCCTTCATCTGGGCTTGGGACTGGCCGGTAACTAAAGATAAGGCTATAAGCACAAACCAAGCGGAGTTAACAATAGCAAGAGTAAGCAACAAGAAAAGTAAATCTATTCAAGATCTAGAAAATTGTGTATCCTAGATATTTGTGACATAATGGGCTATTTATACAAGCCCTCATTTGCCCACAAAATATCTATAAAAAAAATGCCCTAAAAATCCTCTACAAAGGCCCTCGGTATCGATACAAGGAATGCTTGTATCGATTCCGAATGGCTTTGATCTAAATCCAATGGGCCGCCGGAGCAACTCGGTATCGATACAAGGAATGCCTGTATCGATACCCAATGTCTATGAGCCCACTGGATTCTACTTGCAAACTGGTATCGATACAGCAAATGATTGTATCGATAACGCCTTCGTTATCTTTGGTTCTTCAGCTTCTGGCCTCCGTCTTGGCTTCCAATGGTCTTGGCCACCCAACGGCTCTTGGCAGCTTTGTTCTTGGACACTCTAGCTCTTAAATACCTCTACGATTGCTCCAAGCTTAAAAACCGCGCTTTATTTGTTAATTTACCTACAAAACGAAATAAACATACCTATGTGCTAAATGAAAGAAAACAATAACTTTATAAACATAAATGAGATAAAACTAAGGACTTAAGTACCAAGAAAATGCATTATTGGGTGCTTATCACATCCCCCAACTTGAGCTTTGCTAATCCCTAGCAAATTGAAAGGCAAAAACATTTTGAACATACAATCCTTCCGACAAAATTTAAACACATGCTCGCATTTATTACCAACTAAACAAGAGTTCACAAATCTAGTCATGCATTGCATTCTACAAAGTGCAGCCAAAAGCTCGATTGAACGACTAAGCATAAAGCAAGTGATAAGTGAGCTAAAAGGACTTGTATTCATAAATGAAAGGGGGATACGGCTCACATGTAAGTGACACAAATGCTAGCAACCATATCCCACAAGAGTGCTCGAAAGATAGGCGATGATGAAAGGCAAGATCATGCCTTTTATGAAGAGCACTTATTGAACGAAAATCTAACTAACAACTGAAAATTTAACAACGGAAAAGAAAACATGACACAAACCAAGTATGCCAATTATAACACCTTGAATCACAAATGGAATAAACACGCATTATGGATCAACTAAGGACTTTCATTAGCATATATTGACCGTGTTTAGCAATAAAAGGGGAAAACTTGCAAAAGTGGTGACGGCTTGTACGAGCTCGGTTAACTACCCAAGTTTGGCCGCCGACACACCCCTAAACTATCCATGAACCATGTTACCCTACTTTGACTTAACTACTAAGCCTCTATCCGCTACTGATACACTGCAATCTTCTTCACAGTACTTATTCATTGCAAGTTTTGCAACCTTGTTTTAGCATTTTCTATTTCTGATTTGCTTAGCATATTCCTAGAAAATCAAGGTGATACATGGAGATAATATGGTTGGCTTTGAAGGTCACATGGCAACCAAAGGTGTTTTAAAAACTACATGAAGAAAACGGATGGTGGAAGTAAGGAACTGACTAGAGGTCATAGTTGAGAAGATGATGGACATGTTTTCATGTGTAATTCAGCAAGGTTACTTGGTACATGCAGCATTTGTGGAGCAACTAATAAAGTAGTTAAAAGGAAAGCACGGCCATGAGAGTGGATTCACGACCAGTAACCTCCATTGACAACATGTAAAAGCTATAGAAGGACGAAACAATCCGGTTACTCTATCAATTTCCTTAGACTCTTAGTATGCTTATTTCCCTTCAATTTGTTTTCCCAGAACTGTGTTTTACATTTCAACGACATTTTTTATTGTGAGGCCCACACTTTTTTGGTAATTCCTGATGGAATTGTGAAATTTCCTTTGTTGTGGCAGAAAAGGACTTGTATTGGATTTCCTCCATCTCACGAAGTTCACCTGGTTAGAAGTTGATTTGTCCATTTACTTAAGCACCAGGAGAAAGTGGTTTCCCCACGCAGGGGTGGGAATTCTAACAAATAGTTTCGCATCACAGCGAAGAGTTTTTTTATGTATGTTTTCCTTGCCTTGAAGATTGACGCAGAGGATGAAGATGGGGATCAGTCAGTCAGTCAGAGGCCTCGGATACAGAAGACAATGGAACTGTGGTCTTATCAACAGTCACAGAGATGAGACTTGTGCCATCATATTATAATCAGTTAACTGTTCAGTTTCACTCTTACTTTTTCTTGTTTTATGCTTCACAAAAATTCTCACTTGTAACCAAACTTAACAACTTTTACCAATAACCAAAACTCAAAAACCAAACTCAAACTCAGTAACTCAAAAACACCCCACATTGGAATCGTCTCATTGAAACGAATAATTTGGTGCGCGATTGGAACTTGCTTGTGATTGGACATATGTGCATTGTGTATTGTGGGGGTTTTTTTGGTTAGGAATGCAAAAATAACCAATGTGGAGGTAGAGGTTGTTAACTTTGATTATGAACCAAATGGATAATCAAATGCTGACGTGGCACATTTTGGTTATTGATTTTGATTATTCCCATTGTGGATTTTTTACTGGCCTTAATATTTGTTTTGCTATGGATGCGCTGTTTGAATTTTTTTGCAAATGTGCTGAACTCTGTATGGAGCCTGTTGAAGGTGAGTATCAGTCTTCCAAAATCACTCTTTTGGCCTCAAAACGTCCTCACTTGTTCTTACGATTTCTTCAGAGGAAGAGGAAGGACGCAACTGGATTTTCAGTGCTGATCAGATGCAAGATGAGGGCACAGGTACAGGGCTTTCCCGACATTCATTGGTAATTCTTAGAAGTTGATTGGATTACATATTTACATGGCATACTATCGTCATGTGTTTGTTCAGATGGAGACGAACCTAATTGGCATTTCTTTCAGAATGCCACCAACACAATTGGTCATTCAAACGAGGATCATGACATAGCTCATACTGTGCTAGAGGTATGAATGATGTTCTCCATTCTATTTTCATCATTTACAGTTCAAAATTGCATGTTCAGTAGTTTTCCTCGAGGTTAATCTTTATCCTTTTCTCCCAGCAACTCTAAATCATGTAAATGAATGAGATACATAATAGTTGAGTTTTTCAACGATTTGAGAATGTCGAAGAGATGGAAGGTGACAAAAAAGAGTGGCCTCAGTGGCCAGTTAATCCATGTACTATTATTACCTTGACTCCAAGAATTCCTTTTTGTTGAGGATATTTTGTAATTAGCTCTTAGTTAAAGGGTCTTGTTTGTAATTAGTTTGTCTTATTCTATTAGGGTTGTATATATACCGTGTAAATGAATGAGATACATAATAGTTGAGTTTTTCTCCCAATTCACATGGTATTAGAGCCGAACACAATATTCTCACCCGTATAATCAAGGTTTTTTGAAAACAAGGTATCTGACATCATGGGTGAGAAGATCGAATCATCTGGATCGAAAATAGCTCCATTGTTTGTTCAAGCTGAAGCGCCTTTCAATGCTGGAATCATTCTTACTGAATCAAACTACGATGTCTGGTCCCAAATGATGGAGATGCATATTGCCAAGAGGGAGAAACTCTCCTATATTGACGGAAAAACCCAGCAACCCGCTGAATTCGATGCTGGGTATGGAAAATGGTATTCTGAAAATCAAAAAGTGAAGAGGTGGTTGTTGATATCCATAACCCCAGAAATCGTGAAGCGCTATTTACGCATATCCACCGCCTGTGAAATTTGGGTTGCCCTATCAACTGCTTTTTACGATGGTAGCGATGAACTCTAGGTATACTATTTAAATCAAAAGGCTTTTACTGCGAAACAAAGGGGAAAACCCCTTTCCATATATTATGGGGAGTTATGCGAGATTTTTCATGAATTGGATCACCGTGATAGAGTGATTATGGAGAACACTAATGATATTGCAGCATATAAGAAATCTATCCAACGAGAACGGGTACACATTTCCTTGCCGGATTGGATGAGGAATTTGAACAGGTTTGTGGAGAAGACCTTCGCAAGGACTTTCTCCCAGGTTGGGAAGAGTGTTATGCGCTAATCCAACGTGAGGTTATTCGTCGTGCCACTTTGAATGTGGAATCAGAAAATATAGATTCCTCAGTCATGGTGGCTCGTAATCGGTCGAACTTGAAACTACAGGAGCAACCTCGTCTCCAACAGACTCAACCCCAAGACCAATCGCGCTCGAATGCTCACTCTCGGGGTACTACGAAAAAATCATACAAATGTACACATTGCGATCAATTTGGGCACACAAAAAAGCGTTGTTATAAGCTTGTTGGGTACCCAGAGTGGTGGGATCACAGCTGTGATTCAAAGAAAAGAGGGTCTAGTCAGAATGCGACAGTTGCACTTACGGAGGGAAAGGTAGATGGAGATAATGAAGTTGCCAAACGTGCCACTGCATTGATAGCAACGATTGGTAACAACATTGGTAAGGTTTTAAATATGTCTGTACCTGTTTTGAATAATACATGGATATTTGATTCAGGAGCGACAGATCATATGACATTTGATTCTAGAAAAATTTCATCCTTAAGACAATTTTCCCAGAAATATGTGTCCACTGCTAGTGGTGCCTCCGCTCCAGTTATTGGAGAAGGGGCTTTGTTACTTACAGATACTATAAACTTGGAGTCTATTCTAATTGTCCCATCCTTGGAATATAATTTATTATCAGTTGCTCAAATAACCTTGACATTACACTGTGTTGTGATTTTTAGGCCTGATTTATGTGTTTTTAAGGACATCCGAACGAGACAAATGATTGGTTATAGTGTTAGGCGAGGGAAGCTGTACTACTTGGATCTTGTGTCGACGAGTTCAGACAAGTTGCGCAAGGCATTGGCAGCGGATAGTTTTGAAGGGGAGAAGAAAAAATCTGACATTTGGTTATGGCATCGACGTTTGGGACATGTCTCATTTGGTTATTTAAAGAAGTTGTTTCCTAGTTTATTTTCAAAAGTTGATATTTCTGTTTTCCGTTGTGAAGTCTATGAACTTGCGAAAAGCCACCGTGTGTCCTTCCCAGTAACTTCAAATAAAAGTTCCGTTCCTTTTATTTTTTTTGGGTAAATTTCCGTTCCTTTTATGCTTATTCATTCTGATGTTTGCAGTCCATCTTCAGTTACTGCCATGAATGGATCACGTTGGTTTGTCACATTTATTGATGATTGTACTAGGATGACTTGGGTATGCTTAATGAAGTCAAAAAAAGAGGTGAATTTGTTGTTTCTGAAATTCCATGCCATGATTCAAACTCAATACAAAGCACAGGTTCAAGTTTTTCATAGTGATAATGGCGGAGAATATATGAAGTCTGAACTTCAACATTATTTGACTACACAGGGTATTGTTCATCAAACCACGTGTACACCCCAACAAAATGGGGTGGCAGAGAGAAAAAATCAACACTTGTTAGAGGTTGTTCGTGCTTCCTTGATTGAAGCTCATATGTCTATGTCATATTGGGGAGATGCCATTTCCTCAGCTGCATACCTCATTAATCGTGTTCCATCCAGCACTGTTAAATTTCAGACACCATTTCAAGCTCTACAAGATGTCACCAATGCTCCCACTGTCCTTAATTTACAACCTCGTGTTTTTGGGTGTGTTGTGTTTGTCCACCTTCATAAACATCAACGGAGTAAATTAGAGCCTAGGGCATTGCAGTGTGTTTTCTTAGGGTATGCATCTCATTAGAAGGGTTATCGATGTTATCATCCTCCCATAAAAGTCATGCATATTACATTGGATATGGTTTTCAATGAAGATAAGATGTATTTTTCACCTGAGTTTGATCTTCAGGGGGTGCATCGTAAGGCGGAAGGTCAAACTCAGACTCGTAGTTATGATTCTTATAATTATGAAATTCTGAATGATGATTATGCTGGAGCATTTGAAGATGTGGATACAGGTGTGACTAGTTTGGATACAGATGTGGATATAGGTGTGAACAGTTTGGATACAAGTAGTGTTGGAAGACTTTCCTGTTATTGAAACAGCATCACTGTCTGAGCCTCCCTCACTGCAACCTGACATACATAACCAATCGTTCATTGAGGATGTTCCTGAGTCTGTTCTAAACTCTCCAAGAAGAAAATCCCCTTCATAGTAATAAAGGTATTCCTAAACCCGTGTATGAACTTGAACTTACTAGCAAGGCCAAGTATCCCATGAGTCAGTATGTGTCCACCCATCGCTTGCCTGTATCAAATAAGTCATTTGGGAATCAATTATCTGCTGTATCTATTCCTAACAATGTGCAGGAGGCCTTGGCTAACCCAAGGTGGAAAGCCGCGATGAATGAAGAAATGAACTTCTTGCAGAAGAACAAAACATGGGAGCTTGTTGATCTCTCGTCAGGAAAGAAGCCAGTTGGGTGCCGATGGATCTATACCATTAAGTATAACGCTAATGGTACCATCGAACGATTCAAAGCTTTACTGGTGCCAAAGGGGTACACTCAAACATATGGAATTGATTATATGGATACTTTTGCTCCTGTGGCTAAGATCAATACTGTTCGTGTTTTGTTGTCTCTAATTGTGAATTTAGATTGGCCATTATAGCAGTTTGATGTGAAAAATGCTTTCCTGCATGGTGACTTGACAGAGGAAATTTATATGGATCTCCCACCTGGATGTCTCGTGCAAGGAAACCATGAGAGGAAAGTATGTAGATTGAAGAAGTCGTTGTATGGATTGAAACAATCCCCCAGAGCCTGGTTTGGAAGGCTTACAAAGTCCATGAGAGAATTTGGATACCGACAGATCAACGCAGATCATACTTTGTTTTTGAAACAACAAAAGGGTAAGATTACTGCACTCATTGTGTATGTGGATGATATGGTGATTACTGGAAATGATCATGAAGAAAGGGAAGCTCTACAGAATTACTTGTCCAAAGAATTTGAAATGAAAGATCTTAGTTCATTGAAATATTTTCTCGGGATCGAAGTTTCTCGATCTGGCCGAGGAATTTTTCTCTCTCAGAGAAAATATGTCCTAGATTTGTTGAAAGAAACCAGAATGTCAGCATGTGAACCCGTAGATACTCCGGTGGAGAAAGGTTGAAGTTATGTATTGCTTCTAATCAAGTTCCAACTGATAAAGGTAGATATCAGAGACTCGTAGGGAGATTAATGTATCTGGCACACACAAGGCCAGACCTTACCTACGCTTTGAGTATTGTTAGCCAGTTTGTGCATAATCCTGGAGAACAACACATGAGTGCAGTGATGCGAATCTTGAAATACTTGAAGTATGCCCCTGGAAAAGGAATCTTATTTTCCAAGAGTACTGATTGTCACAAAGTTGAAGCATATACTGATGCTGATTGGGCTGGGTCCATTGATGACAGGCGATCCACCTCTGGTTATTTCACCTTCGTAGGAGGTAATCTTGTTACTTGGAGAAGCAAGAAGCAGAATGTTGTTGCTCGTTCAAGTGCGGAAGCCGAATATCGAGGTATGGCCCTCGGCATTTGCGAAGTCTTATGGCTGAGACAGCTTCTAGAAGATTTGGGGTATCCACCAAAGCAATCGATTCAAGTGTATTGTGACAACAAGGCTGCCTGTAATATTGCCCACAATCCAGTTCAACATGACAGAACAAAACATGTGGAGGTTGACAAATGTTTATCAAGGAAAAGTTGGAAGCGGAGATTATCGAATTACCCAAGATTCGATCTGAGGATCAGCTGGCGGATCTCTTCACCAAAGCTGTGTCATATAAATTGTTTTCAAAATTTGTTGACAAGTTGGGCATGTGTGATATCTATGGACCTACTTGAGGGGGAGTATTGAGGATATTTTGTAATTAGCTCTTAGTTAAAGGGTCTTGCTTGTAATTAGTTTGTCTTATTCTATTAGGGTTGTATATATACCGTGTAAATGAATGAGATACATAATTGTTCGCTTCCCATTTTAGTTTTGTTTTAGTTTTGTTTTCCAATGATTGCCCTATATCTTTCTCCAATCATTACCCTATATCTCCAATTATTAATTTCATTTCTCTCTCTATCTCTCTCCAATCATTACCCCTCTCTCCAATCATTACCCTATTTCTCTCTCCACCCACTACCAAAACTAAACTAAACTAAACTACCAACCAAACACAACCTAACAGTTGAGTTTTTCTCCCAATTCACACTTTTTACCTGTGGTCTTATTACGTCTCCTTTTTCTATATTTGGACGGCCTAAAAATTGCCTGTGTACCTAGTGTTTATTGTGCCCCTCATCTTCTATTTCTTGCCTCTTGGAATCTCATCACCCTGGTATTTGTTAGTTATGGTTGTTGTGATGGATATGAATAATCTTAAAATCCTGCAGTTGTACCAGTTTTCTCAGTGCAACAATTATGGAACCTAACTTGGTCTAATGTGTTAAAGACATGTACGCCACTTAGCTTACCGTGAAAAAAAGGTGCATGACATTTAGCTTGTTAGTCATTCATGTTATCTACTAAAAGCTACCCCTTTTGGGTAAAATGGTGGATATGAGAAAGTTGTTGCCTACTCGAGTTGAGGGAAGAGAATTGTTGAAAAATTTCAATGTAGTCACACTTCATAGTCCTTGCCTTTGCATAAATCCGGGGATGAAAGAAGATGTCTCCTATTTAAGCCCTGCTGTGGTTTTCTTTGGCATGCCCTTTGACAGAGGAACAAGATAATGTCATTTCTGCTTGCATTTTTTTTCCCGTACTTGCCACCGCCACTACTTATCCTGTTATCCAATAGCTGCCATAATACCAGAATTTCCACTCTATCAAGCAATCGGGCATGGCCGGTTTGCCTATTGCGTCTAAATTTTGCCTAAAATAACATCATTCTTGAGTAGTTTCTCAAAAGAGCTAAAAGTACTACAAGTGCCAAAAGGGCGGGCTTTTTATGAGAAACGAATAATTTTAGCTTGGGCTAGACTTGGCTCCCCCCTCTCTCCTATTTTAGGTGATTGATGAATGGGATATGTTATCTACATTATCTAATGTGATTTCAACACTACTGGATACTGTTGAAAACCAAGCTTGAATCATCTAGAGATTTCCTGAAGAATTAAGAAGGAATTAAGATTAGGGGAGTGTGTTGGAAATTGGTAATCTTAATTCAGAAAGAACAAGCAACTTCCTTGAAGTTACATGGCAGTAACCCACCTTTGACCACCATACATGGTCAAAGATTTTGCTTAACTCCGCAAACTACCCTCCCAATAAGGCAAAGGGCTAGGTCGTTGATAGCAAATAAATCCGGAAAGACCGGGATCGTTCCCACAGAGAAGTCTTTTTTAGCAAATTTGGAATAGAAGGTAAGTACGTAGCACGGCTTTCAAGCAGCCAACTTCGGTGTTTGATTCGGTTAACGAAATTGAACTTAAAATTAACTAGATTAAAAGCGGTCGAGTCATAGGGATTGATTAACCCACGACTTAGCCATTAAACGGTTTCTTCATCTAACTTATGAGTGGACCGAAACCGTCCGGATTCCACTTGAAGAATTAACAGCTGAAGACTACTTGTAACTCGATTCAAAGCATTAATTCAAACTGAACTCATTTAACGCAAGTGAGAGACGAAAATGGATCGTTCGCACGCGTAAGATTATCAAGCACGTAGCATGGGGCGATAGACTTCATTGATCAAAGAAGCCACCGACCCCATGATCGATGCTAGAAATCATGGGTTTAATTCATTCAACACATTGAAATCGAGCTAAAGTTTAGGCGAAACCGTTTAAATGACTAATCCATAGAGTGCATCTCACCCCAAGACCAAACCTATATACTACTCACACATAAGAAGAAGACTAGAAATTATGCTAGAAAATGAAAACATGATTAACCGATAAAAGCTTAAATAAACTTGATTTATATGAAGATCTAACTTGTAGCTACAACATTAACAAGCGAGAAAATAACTTATGACAATTACCTTAAAGAGTTCTTGAAAGAAATACACTTAAAAAGCTTAAGTAGAGCAACTATGGAGTCCTAGGAAAATAAAAGACTTAGGCCTAAAAACTAACTAATGGCCATCTATGGCTTACAAAGCTATTTAAAGGCCTTACAAATCAGCCAACAAATGGACCAAAAGGTCCCCAAAATATCCCTAAATAATGCTACAAAAGGAAAGTTTCCATAAATGGAAAGTTGGAAAGTCAGCATTAAAGGAACTGGTCGAGGGAAGAAGGTAGCGCTACCTCAAAACATGGTAGCGCTACCTAGCCAACTGTTGGAATTTTCAGCACAGAGGTAGCGCTACCTAGCCAACTGTTGGAATTTTCAGCACAGAGGTAGCGCTACCTCAAAACATGGTAGCGCTACCCTGGTCTTTTTTCTGCAGTTTTGGCTCAGCTTGGCCTCCATGCCTTGGATTGTTCCGACGACCCTTCGATGCTTCAACACTCGGTCAATGGGACTTGACGGGAGCATGCTATGGAACCTTGATCTCACGGATACCCTCGAGAGCCATCCCTTAAGCAATAGGCCTCGCTTGAAACCCTTTGGCACGCTTTATGACATGGATGGCCAACGGCCAATCTCCGGGGCCTCACTTGGCACCATTAGGCCTTTTTGACAATGAAGAGAATGCCAGCGGCCTCTTGGACTCCGAGTTCATCCCGGAACAATGCTTGGCCTTTAAAACCGCCTTGTTAGCACGTTCAACCTGAAAGTCACACCAAAATACCTTACGAGTAAAATTGGATAAAAACGACGGCTAAAGTAAAGAAAGGCTACAAGTTAGAGGTTTTGAGCCCCAAGATCATGCGATCTTGGGTGCTAATCACACCCCCCAACTTGAACTATGCTAGTCCCTAGCATACTAAAACAAAATGTATTTAACTAAGCTATGCAATCTTCTTGAAATGAAGATACAAAAACTATGCGCAACTACTACCACTAGGCAAGAGTTCAATAACACCCCTTCAAATCCAATCCTATGCAATCCACGCACAGACATGCCATGAACTAGGATGAACACAATATGCCATATTAGCGTAGTCAAGCATACGTGCACCACAACGAGTTTCAACTCCAAAACTCACAAGGATACGCTCTTATTCGACTTTTCACACAGTGAGATACAAGATACATCCCATGACAAGCGCTAGCGAGTAAATGCAATAGCTAGAGACAAAAAGCTACACATGCTATCAAAAGAGCGCTAAGAACGAAAGGAAAGCTAATTATTGACAAGTATGGAAAGACTAAGAATATCACAACTTAAGTAATAATAGATATCGACCATGCATCAAACAGAGTTAATTAGCGTATAAAAGATCAACGGAGGACTTTATTAGCTTATAACGACCTTGGATACAAAGAAAAAGGGATTACAAAAATGTAGTGGCCATATACTTGCATGGTTCATCTACCCTTGGCCACTACCGACCCTAAACTACCCAAGGCATGGCCACATATCGGCCAAACACAAAACAAAGTTACGAAAAAGAAATAAAGAAAAACTACTACCACCGACTCCACCACACATAGTCGTCATCCACATCCGGCTCCTCATGGTATTGAGCATCGAGCTCCCTCTTTTCATCGAACTCTTTCTCATCTGAAATGTATGTTAGCTCGAATGTCTAACCAATCCTCTCATCATAGCATTCAACCCTCTTTTGAATAAGCTTTTGCTCTTTATAGCATTTCTTTGATTTTCTTTAAGGAATAGGGTCATTTGAATTGAGATTTACAGTGAGAGAAATAGAAGGGCCATTGTGAGAACTTTGGAGAGGGAGATGAAAATTTGGTGTTTTAGCTTTTGTCGTGGGAGAGGAAAGATAAAGAATCATGTATCAATTCTTCCTTTTTACATCCCAACCACTTCTATCACAATCATACCACCCCCAAAACTCCTTGAAACATTGAAAACTATAGACACACAACCCTCCGAACATCCGGTTACCTAAGTTTAAACAATGGAAGAGACTCGGACTATGGTTCAAAATAGGACAAGGTGACTCTTATGTGGTTTAATCAAACAAAAATGCCTTGAATCATTTCCCAAGCACGCCAACAACTCCAACAAGATGCAAGAAAGATATATACACTACTCAAGCATGAACAAAAGATATTATTTACGCAAATGCGAGAAATGAGAACAAAAAGCATGGGATGCTTAAGAAACGAATCTCCACTCTAGCGATGCACACTACTTGACTTGACTTTTAGGCTCAACTTGTTCATCAATGTTCATGTATATGCATGTGACATGGATTCAAACACATAACCAAATTCGACGGGATCCATGACTCTTGCCATTGACACAATTGAGCATAATTAAAGTATCTAGCATGCGAAATCACTACTAACAAGAGAGGATTGCAAGTAAAAACAAAAAATTTAAAACTTTAACAAAAACCATATGAGACAAGTATAGCATATATATCCCTCCCCCCCAACTTAAACGATGCTATGTCCTCATAGCATGAAGACAATTGAAATGAAATACAAGAGAGAGAGTAAACGTACCTTCCAACCAACTCTTCACGCGATTGAACGAGTCATACTTTTCTTCCCATTTCCCAAGTGAGAAACGGGTGGCTATACCAGACCATCAAAAAAGAAAAAGAAAAGAGAAAAACAAAAATTTGGAATGTCTAGTTCAAATGTTTTTAGCCAAACGTGGATTTCGAACATGGATTGTGCCATTAACAGCTATGACCATGAGCACGTCACCCCACTCCAAAATCTTGGTTAAAAATTGAATTCGACCATGCCACAAAAATAGATACTTTGAGTAGCGCATTTGCCGAATTCGTTTCAGACATTTAAGTTCCACCAAGTGCATAGCCCAAATAAGATTGATTTTCAGATTGTTGACAAAATCTACAATGTAAGCACGATAAAGAAAATCAAAATCATCAACTCCAAGGAAATCAATCCGTTCCACATTTAAAAACTCTTGCACAAGTGGAGACTCAGTAGGAAAGGTGGCACCATCTAGAGCCAAGATTAATGGATTATTCAGTGCAAGTATTGGTAATGACTCCTCAAAAGGTATATAGCTTTCACCAACGACAAGCGGTTCTATTTGCTCTTTTTTCCTCGCATCAGGATTTGAAGCCTCAAGGGTAGGAGACCCACTCTTGGTCTCGTACGCTTTGTCTTGCTTTTCTAACAAAGAGTACAAATAGTCTATCTCTGCGTCCATCTCTGCAGCAGTGAGAAGTTTCTCCCCTAGAACATCACATAAAGGGAGATCCACGGGGGGAGAACATTGGACAACAGGTTCATCATTAGGCTCATCTCCCCATTCAGACTCTGCGGAGCTTTTATTAGCGAAACTAACATCTTTAACAAAGATATGTGGCTTAATTTCCTTTTCCCCAACATTTACGGTGGCATCTTCAACATTGACATCATAAACCCAAGATTCTGAATTTTCAGCTAATTCATCAAAGTAATCCCAACTCTCATTACCGGTTCTATCCAAAAATGCACCATCAAACATCCGTTCTACAAGCTGACGCGTTGTAGAATTTAAACTATCATAGAAGATGGGAATAAGGTGCCTTATTTCATAGCTATGTTGTGACCAATAGAGTATGGGATATTTAAACCGCCACCAACAACATGCAAAAGACTCTTCATCAAGTTGATAAAAATCTACAATTTCACGTAGCAGCATATGAGTCTCATGCATTGGAGAAAACTTTTTGAAAAATTGTTCTTCTATATCTTGCCATGTAAGTATTGATCTTGGTTTCAATGAATGAAACCAACTCTTAGCCCTGTCTTTCAAAGATGATGGAAATATTTAAATAAGACCTCTTTATCGCTCATGCAAAGCTCCTCAAGTTCTATGATATGCGCACATGGATTTTCAGAGGCTAAGCCATGAAAATGGGGCAACACTTGAAGCATGCCTGACTTAACACTTAAAACATTGGCGGAATGGGTGACTATGCAAGAGGGTGTAAAAATTTGATTGGGATAAAGGTACTCCCGCATAGTCTTGGGGACTATTTCCTCATTTGCCCCCGCCATTCTACTACAAAGATAGGAACATAAATTAAAACATGTTAGAGGGGCTATGCCGCCACCACGATATATAGACAATAAAAGAAAAAGACAATCGATACTTAATCTAGCTTCGTTACACCTCAAGTCGAATTGGTGGCACAGTTAGAGGTATCCGCTAGAGTAAGTACAAGTTGCTCAAAACAAAATAAAGCGGGATACTTACAATGGTTTGTCAAACCTCCAAATAAGCTAAAATAAGAATTCCCCGGCAACGGCGCCAAAATTTGCTTAACTCTGCAAACTACCCTCCCAATAAGGCAAAGGGCTAGGTCGTTGATAGCAAATAAATCCGGTAAGACCGGGATCGTTCCCACAGAGAAGTCTTTTTTAGCAAATTTAGAATAGAAGGTAAGTACGTAGCACGGCTTTCAAGCAGCCAACTTCGGTGTTTGATTCGGTTAACGAAATTGAACTTAAAATTAACTAGATTAAAAGCGGTCGAGTCATAGGGATTGATTAACCCACGACTTAGCCATTAAACGGTTTCTTCATCTAACTTATGAGTGGACCGAAACCGTCCGGATTCCACTTGAAGAATTAACAGCTGAAGACTACTTGTAACTCGATTCAAAGCATTAATTCAAACTGAACTCATTTAACGCAAGTGAGAGACGAAAATGGATCGTTCGCACGCGTAAGATTATCAAGCACGTAGCATGGGGCGATAGACTTCATTGATTAAAGAAGCCACCGACCCCATGATTGATGCTAGAAATCATGGGTTTAATTCATTCAACACATTGAAATCGAGCTAAAGTTTAGGCGAAACCGTTTAAATGACTAATCCATAGAGTGCATCTCACCCCAAGACCAAACCTATATACTACTCACACATAAGAAGAAGACTAGAAATTATGCTAGAAAATGAAAACATGATTAACCGATAAAAGCTTAAATAAACTTGATTTATATGAAGATCTAACTTGTAGCTACAACATTAACAAGCGAGAAAATAACTTATGACAATTACCTTAAAGAGTTCTTGAAAGAAATACACTTAAAAAGCTTAAGTAGAGCAACTATGGAGTCCTAGGAAAATAAAAGACTTAGGCCTAAAAACTAACTAATGGCCATCTATGGCTTACAAAGCTATTTAAAGGCCTTACAAATCAGCCAACAAATGGACCAAAAGGTCCCCAAAATATCCCTAAATAATGCTACAAAAGGAAAGTTTCCATAAATGGAAAGTTGGAAAGTCAGCATTAAAGGAACTGGTCGAGGGAAGAAGGTAGCGCTACCTCAAAACATGGTAGCGCTACCTAGCCAACTGTTGGAATTTTCAGCACAGAGGTAGCGCTACCTAGCCAACTATTGGAATTTTCAGCACAGAGGTAGCGCTACCTCAAAACATGGTAGCGCTACCCTGGTCTTTTTTCTGCAGTTTTGGCTCAGCTTGGCCTCCATGCCTTGGATTGTTCCGACGGCCCTTCGATGCTTCAACACTCGGTCAATGGGACTTGACGGGAGCATGCTATGGAACCTTGATCTCACGGATACCCTCGAGAGCCATCCCTTAAGCAATAGGCCTCGCTTGAAACCCTTTGGCACGCTTTATGACATGGATGGCCAACGGCCAATCTCCGGGGCCTCACTTGGCACCATTAGGCCTTTTTGACAATGAAGAGAATGCCAGCGGCCTCTTGGACTCCGAGTTCATCCCGGAACAACGCTTGGCCTTTAAAACCGCCTTGTTAGCACGTTCAACCTGAAAGTCACACCAAAATACCTTACGAGTAAAATTGGATAAAAACGACGGCTAAAGTAAAGAAAGGCTACAAGTTAGAGGTTTTGAGCCTCAAGATCATGCGATCTTGGGTGCTAATCAGATTTAACAACGAAAGAAGAAGAAAGAACATGGGATACTGTAGCAGTGGTTGATTGAAGATTTCTTTAACCGTGTTGTATTCATGTAATAGAGTCTATAAATAGAGGGTTAGGGAATTCAAGAGAGACAGAACCCCAGATAGGGGTTTCTCCCCACAACCAGTGGGAGAGAGAAAGGAAATTAAAAGAGTGAAACTCAAGGTTGAGTTGAGAGTGAGGGAACCGAATTGTAATGACTTGCTCCTGCCCTATACAACAATATTGTCAGCTTTGAACACCAAACCCCATCAGACTTCCAGTGAGGTCACCCATCCTTGGATTACTCCAAGGCGAGCACGCTTAACGGTAAAGTTCCAATGGGTTTTGACGCCCTCAAGGCTTTAAAAGGCCTTGTACAAGGTATGATGACGATCTATTATTTATAGCACACGACTTACACTTTACCAAGCGATGTGGGATCACTCCCGGTTGACCCCTCTAGTCACCGATCAGACAGCCCCCGCACGGGTCCCAACCGCCCTCATGCCGATTGACCACTACCTGAAACTTCTAAGGGCGAGGCATCACAAGGAAATTCGGTTCCCTCACTCTCAACTCAACCTTGAGTTTCACTCTTTTAATTTCCTTTCTCTCTCCCACTGGTTGTGGGGAGAAACCCTTGTCTGGGGTTCTGTTTCTCTTAAATTCTCTAACCCTCTATTTATAGACTTTATTATATGAATACAACACGGTTAAGAAATCTTCAGTCAACCACTGCTACAATTCCCATGTTTTTTCTTCTTCATTCGTTGCTAAGGATTTGACCATGTTTGGTGGTCAAAGGTGGGTTGCTGCCATGTAACTTCAAAGAAGTTGCTTGTTCCTTCTGAATTAAGATTACCAATTTCTAACACACTCCCCTAATCTTAATTCCTTCTTGATTCTTCAGGCAATCTCTAGAAGATTCAAGTTTGATTTTCAACATCTCCCCTCAAATTTGAATCATTTTTTTTGGACGCCTGCTGAACTTCAAGCGCATTCTTGTAATATCCCCCCTTAAGCTTGATGTTCGGGGATTCTTGATTCCGAGCATAATCTTCAAATCTTACTGGACAACCATCTGTTGTCTTCTCTTGGAACAATCCTTTATTGTTTGCTATCTTTGCACCCTTTCTTGATTCATCGTCAACCACACACTTGGTTGATTTCGTCAATATCTGATAAGCACCCAATAATGCTCATTATTGGTGTCTATAGTCCTTAGTTTTATCTTAATTACATCTTTAATTTAGATGGTTTGTTTGCTTTCGCACGTAAGGTTGTTTTGAAGATGTTTCAGGAAAATCGTGCAAATAAGGCTGCTTTTGACGCCATGGACGACCGCCGAGGGAGTCTGTAACGCCCCGAATTTTGGGTACGTTAAATAAACGATTCATTGATAAAATCAAATGGAGTCTGGCTCATTATTACATCATAACTTCCACTAGGGTTCAATATTTATACAAATGAAGAGGTTTTAGGGTTCCTAACTACAGCTCCGCCTGCAGCTTCATCCTATCCAGCTCCTCAGTTCCAAAAGCCTCCAAGGGGTACTGTTCATCTTGATCATCTACAAAGTCTGACACATTATACCAGCGTCGCCACCGATATAATATGTCAGGGTCACCAAAGGTAACACCGTGAGCTACAAAAGCTCAACAGAACAATCCCATACCCGCTAACTCATAACTTACACGTAGCAGGTCATAGATACATGATATTAACCAAACTAACACATGTGCATTCAATAACTTCACATTTAGAGATGTACAATAACACATGCACATTCATAGGCGTAAGTGTCCGTGTCATCAGAGTTTCTCCTACGCAGCGTTTCGCAGACCGTGTCACCATTTCATTTCGAAAAACCACGTCCGGCTCTATTAACAATCTACACAATGGGCTACCAAGTCCGGCCACGTTATCAAATCTTGCATTGGCTCCTCTCCGCGGATAACCAAGCCCAATTACCAATGAAGTTACCACGTCCGGCTCCGTTAGCAATCTACACAATGGGCTACCAAGTCCGGCCTCATTGCGGTTTTCGCAAGTCCACACAAAGGGCTACCAAGTCCGGCCATTATGTAGTTTTAAAAAAATCCTTTTTACCCATATCAACCACTCCCTAAGTGTCATGTTTCTACTTTCTGGTTCTCGTGTCTCGTAATCATGCATAGACTCCGCGGCGGGACGAATCACTTTAAAGTAATCTAGCAAGATCATCCAACTCTATTTAAACATGCTTGTTTACAACCACAAGTAAGGTAAGCAATCATGCGATCAAGTTCACAATCCTTGAAAAGGTCAAAATACGAATACTTTGTTTTGAAACAACACTTTACCGTAACAACATATGTTTATTGACGAGTTAATCAAGTTGGGAAGATTCTTTAAACCATGCATTCAATTATTCTCAAGATCAAAGTAAACTACATACTTTTAGTAAGAAAGTTCTACAAGCTAATTCATACAACTAACTTTATTTCCTTTAGCGAAAATAGTTCGAAAAGCTCAACTCACATCTTATCTATATTTTAGGAAGAGTAGATCGGGAAAATCTACGTATACTTAAGGTTAGGAAGTATAGGAAAAATCTACGTATACTTAAGGTTAGGAAGTATAGGAAAAATCTACCTTTCTTCTTGGCGGTAGGAAGACTACGAAGGATCGACAGAAAGAAAGTCGGCACTCGAACGGAGTAACGTCCTATGATAAGCTTCCGATAGCTTCGAAAGAGAAAGGTTTCTCTCGAAACTAGATCGTAACCTATACTACTACTACTTTAGGATCGAGGTGGTGGTCGTATGGTGGTTTAGTGGCGGAGATGGAAGGAAAACTCAAGAACAAGCTAGAACTACTCAAGAACACTAAGAACTTTTATGCTTTCAAGGAGAGAACTTGGAGAATGAAGAGGTGTGAGTTCAAATGAAGAATGAGGTGAGTATTTATAGGCAAAGGCCTCCCTCTCTCTCCTCCTATGGCCGGCCCTCTCTCTCTCTCTCTCTCTCTTTCTCTCAATTTTTAATTCAAGCAAATCTTGCTTCCTTGCAAGAAATAACCTACAAACTAGGCATGCAAGGCTAGGATGTGTCCTTTGGATGGGATTTTGGAAGATTGGCCAAGCAAGTGGATTTGTTTCAAGTATAAAACTAGGGTTTGTACAAAGAAGGACAAGATTGGATGGCATTGGTTATGCTTTAATTTGAAAGTATACATACACTAGGACAAGGATGACCAAAGCATGTCAATCACTTGCACACATAACACTCTCTCCCTCTCTCTTTCCATCCGAATCTCTCTCTCTCTCAATCTCTCTCTCGGCCTCTCTCTCCTCCTCTCTCTCTCTCTCTTGGTACATTGTACTATGTACATATATATATATATATATATATAACCACATATATATATATAAAGACAAGATTGGTGGATGACAAAGGAAGAGTAAGGGTTTGACTTTGTAAGAGATTTGTACCTCAAATCTCTCTCCTATCTTCTCCTTTCTACTTCTTTCACCTAGTACAAGTACTAACATATACATATATCTAGGATTTGGTAGACAAAAATCAAGCAATACATCACATCTCTCCTTCTCTTTTCCTCTCTTTCTCTCTCTCTCTCTCTCTCTCTCGGGTTCTCTCTCCTCTCTCTCTCTCGGCAATCTCTCTCCTCTCTCCCTCTCTCTCTCTCCCTCTCCCACTTGTATGTACTATGAAAGACTACATATATACTAATACATATATATGTACTATGGGTCTTTAATAAAATCTAAGTTTTCAAGTAAATTAGATTTTCTAAATATAATAATTGTAGGGAGGTAATCCCGAACAGGTACAAGGGGTGGCCGAACACGTGGTGCGTGGGGCCCAGAACAAATACAGTCGGAATATTCGCCGTGCAGTGAGGTGAACGGCACAAGGACGGGGGATACGAGAGGTCCCAGGTCCAAGATACCCGAGCAGGGGCATGGTCCAAAGAGCAAGGGTAGTTGTTGGACCAGTCTCGTGATAAGGGGTCCAGTGATAAGAGAAATCATTGGTCCAGAAGGTCTGTTCGGCAACGAGAAGGCCGAACAGTAGCAGCAAGGTACCAGGAGATGCTCCAGAATGGTCCAGAAATAGACATATCCAGTAAGGAAACAAGATCTGGAAAAGATACCCAATGAGAATGGGATGAACGGCCAGTTAAGGAAGGGATTCCTAAATGGTCTAAAAGGAAATATGCAGTTATGGGAACGGGAGTCCCTGATATTCTGGGTTCCCTTTACGAGAAAGGAAACTTAGGGCAACGAGAAGGCTTGGACAATAAGTAGACATGGGTCTATAAATATGAGGTAAACCTAGAGGTAAACGTACGCAATTCCTGGTTATTTGCTTAATACCTACTGAGAATTAGGGTTTTCACTAGTACGAGATACTAACTTTGGCATCGGAGGGCCTTTGCCACGAGGCGGCAAAGGTGCGCTCACCTTTCGTTTGTTTTATAGGTTTGACTCTGGCGGTGTGAGAAGTAGCCGTTACTGATTCGAGGCTCAAAGACCTTTCGTTCTGCACTTACAATTGGCGCCGTCTGTGGAAAGCGAAAGAGTCCCTTCGAAAAGCGACCATGGTGGAGGAAGATCCAAAGACCCCATTCGACCCAAAGAACCTGTTGGAGGGAGGTGACAAGTCCCCACCGGATCCTCCAAGAAAACCCGATGGCGGGCGAGCAGGGAGGACCACGAGTAAGGACCGCCCCCTGCAGCCCGCGACTCCAGAAACAAAGACGGACGGGCGGCAACGGGATCCACGAGAAGGAGTAAGTCCCGCCGTGAGAGGGAGTCGGTGGCACGTTCGAAAAGCGTGCATAGCCGGGAAGATATCCTGGACAAAAAGAGACAGAGATAGAAGAGTACGCTCGCTTGATTAAAAGGCGAGTATGAGATTCAACAGTTGGAGAGGATACGAGAACATCCAGAGGATTACGGGCTTTCACGAAGGAAGTCGAGAAAGAAAGGTTGGATATGGTGGAGTGCAGGAGAGCTTCTTCACGAAAAGAAGAAGCGGGAGCCTCACTCCGAAACGACCGAGGGCTTCTTCACGAAAAGGAGAAGCAGAGCGGAGCTCCTCCCCAGGAAGGAGGGCGGAAGCACCACAGGACAGTACGAGACTGATTCCGACCGGGAAAGGAATAATGCCAGGGTTGCTAAGGTATCGGAGGAAGGGACCATGTCTGCACGAGCAGCACGTAGAGCCCTTAGCAACATAGCAACTTCTCCTTTTGCAAAGAGATTGCAGGAGGCAAGGTTGCCGGGCAGGGTTAAGCATGGGACGTTTATCCTGTACGAAACCAATGCAGACCCGGTGGTGCACATACAACATTACCAGCAGGCGATGTTTATGCACGACGGTGATGACGCAATCATGTGTAAGATGTTCCCATCTAGTTTGGGAAAAGTGGCCTTATCATGGTTCCATAAGTTGGGGCCGAACACCATACGAGGGTGGAGGCAGTTGGCCGAGGAGTTCACTGCCCGGTTCCTTACGAGCCGGAAACCACCCAAAACTTTTGAGAGTCTCTCAGCTATGAAGCAAGGAGAGAGTGAGCCAATCAGGGATTACGCCAAGAAGTATTGGGAGACTTTCAACGAGATTGAAAGTTGCAGTGAAGAGTATGCAATAGCAACGTTCAAAACTGGGCTACCTGTTCGGGGAGAGCTGCGAAAGTCCCTAAACATGAATCCAGTGAGCACGCTGGCAAAGCTGATGGAGCGGATTAAGCAGCACGCCAGGAATGAGGATGACATACTACGGGAAGGCGGCAAGCTAAGTGCCGAGCAAGTCAAGGGACCCGCAAAGAAGGGGGATAAACCCGAACCCAAGACTTACAAAGAAAGAAAGGAGCACGGGCGGACTAAGAGAGAGTGAGAAAAACACGTCCCTGATCCAAGTCGTTCTTCTCGGTGACAACGGTTTGGAAGGAACCGATTTATCAGTTCTTTATCGAATAAAGAACCGCCCATACTTTAAATGGCCCCCACGGCTGGAGGGTGACAAAGATGCAAGAAGGGCTACGAGTCAGCACTGCAGTTACCACAAAGACTGGGGGCACATGACAGAGGATTGCGAGATGTTTAAACAGCATCTTGATGACCTGGTCTCCCGTGGGTACTTGAAAGAGTTTATCCAAGGGAGCACAAGGGCGCCGAGAAAGCGATGGAACTGGATTACGAGCAAAATCCAAGGGGCGTAATCCATATGATACATGGGTTGGCCACACCTTATACGAGAAATGAGGTGAGATTACTCCAGAGGCAGGTGAAACACGACCAGCACGTGATGCGGTTGGGAAGGAAACGGGGACGTGAAGCGGAAGGGTGCAACGAAGGCATAGTCTTCACGGATGAGGACCTGGGAGGAGTCCAGGTGCCGCACAACGACGCTCTTGTCATAACCCTACGAATTGGGGAGTATGACATAGAGAGGATCCTGGTGGATTCAGGAAGTTGCACCGAGGTGCTCTACTACGATGCATTCAAGAAGCTGGGATTGACACAGGCGGACTTGGTACAGTCAATAACCCCGTTGGTTGGGTTTAGTGCGGGAGCAGTTTGGCCATTGGGTAAGGTAACCCTTCCTGTTCGGGCAGGAACAGTGGTGCTCAGAACCGATTTTTTGGTGGTGGATGTGCCGTCTTCCTATAACGCGATTATAGGAAGGACCTGGCTGCATAAGAAGGGCGGTTTCGTCCACTTACCATCAGATGGTGAAGTTTCCAGGATCCAATGGGATCGAAAGAATAAAGGGGAACCAGAAGACAGCCCAACAATGCTTGGTTTCTATAATCAAGAAGGCGCCCAAGGCACAACTAGTGCAAACCGTCGAGGTTGACAACCAACCGACCATCGAGGATGTCGGAGGGAATCCACCGAGAAGGTGGTGGAAGGATTGAAGAAAATCCGGATCAACGAGAATGATCCATAAAGGTATTTCCTGATCGGGAAAACTGTGCAAAGAAGAAGAGGAGGAGTTGGTGAAGTTCCTCGGAGAACACGTTGATGTGTTTGCTTGGGTACCAGGGGAGATGCCTGGGGTGGATGCAAGCGTGATTTGCCACCACCTGAATGTAGACCCACAACACAAGCCGGTGATGCAAAAGAAGAGAAGATCTGCCGTATATCATCGAAGAGGTAGACCGCTTGCTTGAGGCAAAGGCATCCGGGAAGTGTATTACCCGGAGTGGTTGTCTAACACGGTAGTGGTGAAAAAGAAGAATGGGAAGTGGCGAGTTTGCGTCGACTTCACAGATCTAAACAAGGCCTGGCCAAAAGACAGTTTTCCCCTGCCCAGGATAGATCAGCTGGTGGATGTAACAGCTGGGTATGGGCGTATGAGTTTTCTCGACGCTTATCGAGGATATCACCAGATAGCTATATACGGTCCGATCGGGAGAAGACGTCCTTTATCACACCACGGGGCTATACTGTTATTACAGTGTCATGCCCTTTGGTCCGAGGAACGCTGGAGCAACTTATCAGAGATTAGCACGCGATTATGCTAAAGAATACGCTCGGCAAGACCATGGAGGTATACATAGGCGACATGGTGGTTAAAAGCAAGGAGAGACGGGACCACATAGCTGATCCGAAAGAAGCTTTTGAGATCGAGAGAGTATAAGCTGAAGCTCAGCGCCTCGAAATGTGCCGAGTAAGTTCTGGGAAGTTTCTGGGCCACTTGGTGACCATTAGAGGGATGAGGCGAATCCTGATCAAATCACAACTGCAGAAGTTGCAGAGTCCAAGGACCATGAAGGAGGTCCAGCGGTTAACGAGGATGGCGGCAGCTCTTAACAGGTTCAGTCGTTCGAGTGACAAATGCAGGCCTTTCTTTCAGCTTGTTAAAAAAAGAGAAGGTTACGAATGGGAGCAGAATGTGAGCAAGCATTCCAAGACCTGAAGAAGTACTTGGCGGCCGCCCCACTTCTATCCACTCCCGAGCTTGGTGAGACCTTGACCTTGTACTTAGCAGTGTCAGAACATGCTGTAAGTGCGGTCTTACTAAGGAACAAGGGATCCGAGCAAATCCCTGTCTATTACGTGAGCAAGACGCTACTGGACGCAGAAACGAGATATCTGCCCCTTGAGAAGTTGGTCCTGGCGTTAAGGACGGCGGCTAGGAAGTTGCCCCATTACTTCCAAAGTCACAAAGTGGTGGTTTACACAGAGTTCCCATTGAAATCGTTGCTTCGAAAGGCTGATTTCTCGGGACGAATATCGACCTGGTCAGTGGAACTGAGCCAGTATGATATTGACTATCAGCCGCGCACGGCAGTTAAAGGGCAAGTTTTGGCAGATTTCGTGGCAGAGTTTTCTCCCACAGTTGCTCCACTGCCTCCTACGAGAAAGGAGCAGTTGGTTGAGCAATCAGCCGAGAAGAAAAAGGCATCCGCCGAGCAGGACCCTTTGGAATGGAAGCTTTTTGTTGATGGGTCCGCATGCAATACCGGATCTGGAATTGGAGTGGTACTCTTCCCTCCTGAAGGAGTTATGATCGAGTTGTCGTTTCGCCTAGGTTTCAGCGCGTCAAACAACGTGGCGGAGTACGAGGCACTCCTAGCCGGGTTACGGAGCGCAAAAGCCTTGAAGGTAAAAAGAATTCGAGTATTATGTGATTCACAACTCGCGGGGAGTACGAAGCCCGGAATGAGAAGATGGCAGCCTACGTGAAGGCAGCCAAGGATTTGCTTAATACCTTCGAGAAGGTACACATCGAGCAGATAAGCTCTGGGCGGAACGCCCACGCTGACTCACTGGCTTGGTTGGCAACGGCTGTGCCAACAGAGTTCAAGAGGAAGGTGGCAGTGGACTATCTTGCTGAGCCGAGTGTTGGGAGAAGTGTGGAATTGGTCTTGGACGTGAACCAAGGACCAAGTTGGATGGATCCAATAGTGGAGTTCCTACGAGATGGGATACTCCCCACAGACAAAAAAGAGGCTCACAAAATAAAGACGAAATCTGCAAGATTTTGGCTATCACCAGAGGGGAAGTTGTACAGGAAGTCCTTCACTGGACCATACCTGCTTTGTGTGCATCCCGAGATGGTGCAGAAATTTCTCCACGAGATACATGAGGGAACGTGTGGGAGTCATGCGGTGGGAGATCCATCGCTCACCGAGCAATCACACAGGGTTATTGGTGGCCACACATGCAAGAAGATCGAAGGTGTATGTGAAAATCTGTGAGAAGTGTCGAAGTTCTCACCAATGATCCGAACACCCGGCCGAAGATCTGGTGCCCTCGACAAGTCATTGGCCGTTTGCGGTGGGAATGGACATCGTGGGTCCACTCCACAAGGCTATCGGGAACAGGAAGTTCTGTTGGTAGCAACGGACTACTTTACCAAGTGGATTGAAGCGGAACCATTGGCAAAAATCACAGAACCCATGATAGAAAAGTTAGGTGTGGAAGAACATCATCACTGATTTGGAGTTCCTTATTCACTGATTACGGATAAGTTCCAGTAAAAGTTCAAGGCTTTTTGTGCCCAATATGGAATAAGGAACTACTATTCACGCCACCTACCCTCGGCAATGGGAGGCAGAGGCGTCCAACAAAACCATACTTGACGGGATCAAGAGACGGTTGGACAAAGCAAAAGGCAAGTGGCCTGACGAATTGCCACTGGTCCTGTGGGCACACCGAACAACTCCTAGGAGGTCTACGGGAGAGACCCCCTATTTGCTAGCGTATGGAACAGAGGCTGTTATTCCTTTGGAGGTTGGTTTGCCAACCAACAGGACCACATTGGTGGAAAGTGGGGGCAATGACAGAGCCCTGGAAATCGAGCTGGACCTCGCCGAGGAGAGGAGAGAACGAGCTCTGGTGCACCTGGTCTTGTACCAGGAGCAGCCGATGAAAAGCTACAACAAGCGTGTCCACCCACGAGAATTTGGTGTTGGAGACCTTGTGTTAAGAAAGGTGCTCGGCAACACCAAAGTGGCCAACGAGGGCAAGTTGGGAGCCAATTGGGAGGGCCCGTATCGAATTACAGAGGTTGTTGGCATTGGGGCAGACCTGGACGGGAACCCGGTACCAAGGCCCTGGAATGTTCACAACCTGAGGAAGTTCTACGTGTAAAGAACTTCGATTTCGTTTCTATTCTGTTTTAAAATGCACATCGTGATTGTGTGGGAATTACGAATAAAATTCCCTTGTGTTTTGTTTTACTAGTTGCAAGGGGTACGCGTAACGCCCCCTTGAGTTCTTTGAATTATGAATAAAATTTCCGGATTTTGGTAAACAAACACCGTTTCTTACGAGTTACTCTTTCGTTATGCTTTAAATACGAAGTCAAGCTATGTCCTTAGTCCTCGCTTCGTATTGGGGAGCAGAGGGATAGGGTAACTAAATGGAATTTCGAATATTTCAAAATCAAAATTGAGCCAAGTACGAATATACTTGTTTATTTGCTCGGATACGAATACACCCTGAATTGAGCCAAGTACGAATATACTTGTTTATTTGCTCGGGTACGAATACACCCTGAATTGAGCCAAGTACGAATATACTTGTTTATTTGCTCGGGTACTAATACACCCTGAATTGAGCCAAGTACAAATACACTTGACAGTTGCTCGGGTACGAATACACCCAGAATTTTGCCAAGTACGAATACACTTGACAGTTGCTCGGGTACGAATACACCCAGAATTTTGCCAAGTACGAATATACTTGACAGTTGCTCGGGTACGAATAAATATCTAACAATTTTGCCAAGTACGAATATACTTGATAGTTGCTCGGACGAATACGCCCGGAAGGCATACGAGATTATGCACACTGCTAGAACACGAATATGTTTGGAGTAAATTCCAAGTACGAATAGACTTGTTAGCTTGTACGGTTGCATGCCCTCACGAATTTACACACAATCTGGGGATGAATATACCCAAGGTTACTAAGTACAAATACGAGCACATTTTGGGCTGCATACATGAACATGCAGCAATACCCAAGTTCGAAAAATTTTAGAGACTGCCTGGATACATATGAGTAAATGTGTTGATAGACAAGCTGCGAATATACTTAACACTTACATTAGGGTACGAGAAACCTGCAGCAGTATAAATGAGAGTGCAGCTAAAACATCAGCAGACCAGCTAAGGCTTGGGGAGCATACGTAAGGCTAAGACACTTAGCACATAGAAATTTGGCCAAGAGATGGCCACCTGCGTTGGTAAAGGCCACGAAGGGCCATGCAAAACTGGAGTTTAGGCCACGAAGGGTCGAAGCATAAAAAGCCATGAAGGGCAAAAACACGGGAAGTAAAGTATTTGAAAGTGTATCAGGTGCCACGCAGGGCAATACCAATGGCCACGCAGGGCCGGTCAAAAACTGATTCAAAGAAAATTTCAAATGTTTTTACTACGAAGAGTCCCACTTACTCTTCGATCGTCAGATCCTCAATGACAGGGGTAGAGGCTGGAGCATTTGCAGAGGTTGGAGCAGTAGAGATTGTTGCATCATCCACAGCGGTGCCAGGTGCAGACGGACCGCCACTAGCTTCCTTCTGGCCAGTGTTGGTCGCTTCTCCAGTTTGATCAGCTTCGGCACCCTGCTGCTCGGGGATGTTGTTGAGCTCCCTGTCCAGGCTGTCCTCCTCCTCCACAACCTCTTCCAGCTCCTCGGTGGCCGCTTGGGTGCTCGGAAGGTCAATCTCAGTCCACAGGGTAGAAGACTCTGGGGCACCAGATTTTCTGAGGCAAGCCAGCCAGCCAGCTTCAAATACCTGGTCCTGGATCCCATCCGTCCAGATAGCTCTCACCGCCACACGGATTCCTCGTTGTAGCCCTGCTGGTAGGCAGCCTTGGCCTCGTTCTTGCTCGCCTCCACTCAGAAGAGTCCTGTTCAAGCTGTCTTCAGCACCCTCGAGCTTACCTCTCAGCTCGTCCGCCGCCCCCCGAGCTTGATTTCTCTCCCTTTCTAGCCTGACAATTGTGTTCTCTGCAGCTTTGCGTTCTTAGCAAGCTTGGCACGCTGGGGCTCGGAATGTCCCAGTTTCTGGGCCATGGCCACCATTTTTTGTATCGCTTGGACAGACACATGATTAGACAAATGGCAGGAATAAGCAATTTGAAGCCATTAGCATGAAGAAATGGGTATGATGGCTTTACCTTGGCTTGGAGGCTCATAAAAGAGCCGAGAAGGTTGTCCGGGAAGCCTGGTAATCTCCTTTTGCATATCCTCATGAAGCATGAACGCTTGGGACAATGCAAGAGTGTACCCTCGAGACTCCATGTCATCACGGACCGTGGATCGGCCGCCATGAGTGAGCTCGGAGTCCAGAGAGGTGTTGAGGTGCCGCAGTCGAGCCGGGCTGCCCAACAGAGGAGGCTTCCAACCGTGGACGCTTGTCCTGTGGCTGGCCTCAATTTCCTCGGGAGAAAAGCCTGGAGGGGCGGTTTGAGCTGGGCCATGGCGACCATGAGAAGGCGCCGGGCTCTGAGCGTCCGCGGCCACGAGATGTGCCGCGGCCTCGCCCACGACCAGCCCCCGGGATATTGAGGAGGCTGCTGAGGTCGATCGGTTGTCGCATCTCGTGAGGAGGGGAGACGGAGAGTAACCGCTAGAGGAGGTTGAGGCTTCTTCGGCGAGTTGGATTGGTTCGTTGGGCAGAGGAGGGGTCCGAGAACGCCTCTCTTCTCGCTGCTCGGGCTGTTGGGCTGGAGGATCAGGGATAATGGGATTGTCTGCTGCTCGGATTCGCCGGTCGATGAATCCGCCGTATGATGCCCGGTAGCTGAGAAGAATCTGTGCCGCCCTTGCTCGGCCAGCCAAACACGTGCCCTGACCGTTGAAGGCAAGTGCACTGTTGATGTCGGTGACGTGGACCTGGGGGGTGATGATGGCGTGCCCCTGGTTGACGTTTGTGGCTGCAAATACGAGGAAAATTGGCGGTCAGGAAAACAAGTGAATGAAAGGTGCAATGCGAGAAATTGCTCGGCAAAGAGTTCTACGAGAAAAGAAACTAACGTGGCGTGCCAAATCTGTGGGGTGCGTGAAAGCCGATGACTCTGCCGTCCTCGTCCCTGGGCTCGAAGTTCCCTGTGACGATGAGGAAGTCGTCGTCGTCCCCGCGAGCAGAGTCAGGCAGTTCGAGCACCAGCCTTTTTCTGGAATCCCTACTCTTGAGGTAGTAGGTTGAGGCGTCCTTAGTTCTGGAGATGCTGTATAGGTGGTGTATATCATGAAGGCCTAGGGACGTGCCTAGCATTTGATTCAGGGCATTGATGCCCATGACAACCCTGAAAAAGTTGGCAGAGACTTGCATGGGGGATAGTCTGTAATAGGCCAAAACCTGGCGGAGTAACGGTGCCAGGGGAAACCTAACGCCGCCCTCAACGACGGCAATGACAGGAATGTGCAGGGTGTCGTTGTCAAAACACTCACGAATGGCGTCTTCTGCAGCCAAGGAAGTGGCCACATTGTCTGGGATCTCATAGCGAGACCTAAACTCGGCCATTCTTTGGGGCGTGTCACAGTGCCTACGAAATCGACCCATAACGAAAGCTCTGGGTTTGAGTTCTAATAGGGGGACGGGTACGGAAAAACCCTAAAGAGATTGAGGAGATCCTAGATCAACCGAGATAACCCTAGACTTAAGAGAAAAGTGGAGGGAAAGGGGAAATAAAACTTACGAATTAGCGGACGAGAACCCTAATATCGGAAGAGAAGAGGACTTCGAGCAGAGCTTCAATGGCGCGAATGGATGAGCCGTCTGTCTGCAGAGGGAACTTGGAGGTGAAGTGGGTTTGAAATTGGGGACGAAAATCCAAGTATACCCCAGCAAAAGGGGGTGACGTATGAGAAACGTCACCCCAGACGCCGTTTGGGCGCTCCGTTCCCCGAAACGTCTGCTCGCATTTAATACGGGCGGCACAGAGCATGCCGCGTGTAAAGGTGTTAGCTGGAAAAGCCTGTGCAGACCAAACGACGAGGCGTTTAGGTTGGGCTAAAGATGAGTTTGCACCAAGTACGAGAAACATAGGTGCAGGAGCAAAACCTTGCTCGGTGTTTAGAAGCTTTGCTCGTCATATTAAGAGAAAATAACGAGTAAAGCTGGGGAGCCATTGTAGGGAGGTAATCCCGAACAGGTACAAGGAGTGGCCGAACACGTGGTGCGTGGGGCCCAGAACAAATACAGTCGGAATATTCGCCGTGCAGTGAGGTGAACGGCACAAGGACCGGGGATACGAGAGGTCCCAGGTCCAAGATACCCGAGCAGGGGCATGGTCCAAAGAGCAAGGGTAGTTGTTGGACCAGTCTCGTGATAAGGGGTCGATATGAGAAATCATTGGTTCAGAGAAGTCTGCTCGGCAATGAGAAGGCCGAGCAAAGAGCAGAAGGTACCAGGAGATGCTCCTGAATGGTCCGGAAATAGAAATATCCAGTAAGGAAACGAGACCTGAGGAGATACCCAACGAGAATGGGGTGAACGCCAGCTTTGGAAAGCGTTCCTAAAAGGTCTAAAAGGAAATATCGCGGTTATGGGAATGAGAATCCCGAGATATTCTAAGTTCCCTTTACGAGAAAGGAAACTTAGGCAGCAAGATGGCTTGGACAAGAAGTAGACATGGGTCTATAAATATGAGGTAAACCTAGAGGTAAAGGTACGCAATTCCTGGTTATTTGATTATTACCTACTGAGAATTAGGGTTTACACTAGTACGAGATACTAACTTTGGCATCGGAGGGCCTTTGCCACGAGACGGCAAAGGTGCGCTCACCTTTTGTTTGTTTTATAGGTTTGACTCTGGCAGCGTGAGAAGTAGCCGTTATAGTTCAGAACTGTTCAAAGACCTTTTTCGTTTTCTGCACTTACAATAATCTATACATACACATGTTATATACAATATTATATACATATACATACAAGTACACACACACACACACATATATATATATATATATAAGCATGTACTTACAATCTAGGCTAGATATTGACCAAATCTAATATCTAATTAAGTATTCTACTTCATCCAAAGTACCATGTACTAACCTAATATACTAATGGACTAATCTTAATTTAATGGATTTTAACACATGGCCAAATCTAATATTTAAATCAAACAAGTACATGATTGTCAAGACTAACTATTATCCATTGGATAATGGTTTCCCTGGTTGTCAATAGCCAATGGGTAATGATGGCTAGGATTCTAGTCTATCGCCCAATGGGTAAAGAATCTCCTAATGGTTATTATCCAACGGTTAATACCAAAAGTATAATACTTTGCAATTAAGCACTAAACTAATCTAATCTCGTGACTTAGGAAGATTAACCAAGGTTTACCTATTGACCAATGGGTAAAGGAAACTCTAACGCTATTGTCCAATGGCTAAATATTACTCTAGCTTTTATCGTCCAATGTATAAAGACAAAAAGGGTAAAATGGTCCATCTAGGGTTAGGGAGAAGTGATTAGGCTAAATGGGCATTAGACTATTCTAACTAATTGATTAAAGACTAACGATACTTAATCTAGGCTTTCATTGCTCGAGTGGTATTTTGGTTTTATTTAGTAGGAAATTGCCTAATAACGAAATATTAAGCCAGTGCCAAACTCCAAGGCAAGGCGTAAGCGTGGCCAAGGCAACTGGTGGCAAAGCGGCTAGCGGTGTCCAAAGCAGCCCGTGGCCAACAAAGGCCAAGGCGGCAAGTTGTGCGGCACGCCAAAGCGACTGGTGGCCAAACAGTTGGTCATGGCGGCCGGTGGCAAGCGATGGCTGCGGCCAAAGCGACTGGTGGCCAAACAGTTGGTCATGGCGCCGGTGGTAGCGCTGCGGCCGGCGACTGGTGGCCAAACAAGGCAAGCGGCTGGTACAAACAAGGCTGGTAGCAGCGGGCTAAGTGGTGGCCAGCACTGGTGGCTAAACAAAGGCGGCACCAGAGCTGATGCTGCGAAAGCGACCTGGTGGCCAAATAATAGCGGTGGCCAAAGCAAATGGTACAACAAAGGCTAAGACCGAGCAGCGGGCCAAGGCAAAAGCAAGCGTGACTGATGCCAAGCGAACCCAATGGCGACCAAGGCAGAGCAAGGCACCAAAGAACGCCAAGGCAAAAGCAGCGCGACCCGCCGCCAAGGCGTAACCCAATGGCGCAAGGGCGAAGCAACCCGACAGGACCCGACGCCAGGCGAGGCACTCCGACAATGACCGACGCCAGCGAGGCAAAGCGCGACAATGAGCCGACATCAAGGCAAAAGGCAAGCGCGGACAATGAGCCGACGCCAAGGCAAGGCCAAGCGCGACAACGAGCCGACGCCAAGGCAAGGCAGGCGCGACAATGAGCCGACGCCGAGGCGAGGAGCGCAGCGAGCCGACGCTAAGGCAAGGCTCGACAATGAGCCGACGCCAAGGCAAGGCGCCCGTCAGCCAGCCGACGCCAAGGCGAGGCAGCCCGACAGAGACCCGATGCCTGGCGAGCAGGCACTCAATAAGACCCGATGCCTAGGCAGCCTAGCCAAGCCAAAGCAAGGCGGTCAAGCCGACGGTCAAGGCAAAGACCAAAAATTTCTACTAACCACTTCGGCATCGATGCAACACTCTAGGTTAGGGAAATGTAACTAAGCCAAACGGTAGTTAGGGTTGCTAACTAATCGGTTGCCATGTAGGATTTCCAGCCGAGAAAAATAATTCTAGGATTTTACTACAATTGCCAAGAAATTATACCAAGTACTTAATAGGCATACTCGTCTTTTAGAAGATGACCTTAATGCCCAGGCGATGAATACCAATCTCCTAAGTCAAAAACCTAATTATGACGGATTATTAATCGCAAAAAGAGATTTATAAAATAAATAAAGAATTTTCAAATATAACAACAAAATTTTTATAAGTCAATAACGACCGATTTTTGGATGTTAAAAAATGAAATCCAAGTATTAAAAAAAAATTCAAATTTTTAGCGAAATTTTTATTGACCAAAAATCAGGGTCGTTACAACCTATCCCCCTTAAAATAATTTCGTCCTCGAAATTGGTGCGTGTCTACGGATTTGACAAAGTCGCTATACTGGTCCTTGAATCGTCGTCTATCCCCCTTAAAAGGAGCAAGTCACACTTAAGTCGCAAGTTAGGCGTAGGTTGGCTATTTCTAGTCCGCACTCGCTACTCACTTTAGACTAACAGCTGCACTCTCCCGAAATGGTGGTGTTACTCGAACTTAGGGGTTTTGTTATGAAGTTAGCACGTAATGAACAAGACAGCTAGATTAGAAAAGATCATTATATTACACGCCTAACGGCATCATTAGATACAAGAAAAAGTAAAAGCGGATAATAATGGCTATGGTGCCATTGCTACTCCTCGGGCCGCCATCGATCGTTGAAGGCTTGGAGTGCACGACGTTCGTATTCTTTTCCGAACGCCACAAGTGTGACGGCCATGACAGGAACCCAGTACCAGAAGGTGGTGAGGCGGTTATTCCTGTCGAACTACCGCGGCATGGCTATGGTAATCACGGCACAGAAGAGGACGAAGTTGAAGGGTAGCAACTGTATTGCTTGGATCGTCGAGGTGAGCTCGATTCGCTCCATCTCTCGGAACTGGGCGTCCTCCGGGAATCCTCGTCGCCAGATCGCCGCCATGGCTTGGTTTGATTGGATAGTGGTTTGGAGGGGTTAAGATGGTGAAAGAGAGATGAAGAGATGGTGTGAAGAAAATGGGAAGAGGAGGGGGGTATTTATAGGGCCGGGTGAGGGGTGAGTGGAGGAGGGAAAATTTTGAATTTGAATTTTGGGGGGAGGTTGAGGGTGGCGGTTTACCGAGTCCCCCATGTTTGGGTTATGGCCGACACTTGGCGCTCTCATCGAACTCAAAATAAAAAAAAAATTGTCTAACGATAGTGTGCTACAGCACCCGTAACAAAGAAAATTTATAGATAAGCAAAAAGATTACTATCATAAGTATAGAATTCTACTATAATGGCAAAAAGCGACCTAAGGTTCTTTCTAATACAAGTTGAAACGATCCTATGTACTCCTGCTACGATACTACTACGACTCGAGGTGTAAAGAGAAAATCGTATATGAATAGGTATAAAATACAAGTCTTTCATTAAATGGAAACAAGTACACATAGATGATCTTACAAGTCCTTACTGAAATAGAAATGCATACAACATAGATGGACTCTTAAACAGACAAGGGTGATCCTAATTTTCCAACTTCCTGCATCCCGAAGGATTACAATTATTACTCGACTTATCTAAGATACGCCTAATTGGCATCCTCTGCTTTTGGGGTCTCGTCCTCTTCGAGATTCCCTTCATTGACATCGTTACTTCCACTGACTTCTCCCTCCTCAGTCACCTTGTTGGCAACCTTCTCATCTTCGGTTTCTTCTTCAACTTCTTCAATTATAAACCCCTCATCATCGGGAAATGCTATTTGGACTATGACGGGTATAGCTTCATCACCATCTTCCTCCTCATTTTCGGGAAGTGGAATGGCACCATGCTTCTGATAGAAGTCATGAATGTAGGGAAAAGTATAGGGAAAATTGGAATCCTCCACTAGTTGGTGTCGGTGTGGACCGCTCCCTAAACCTCACAATCGATCTCCAAATCATCCTAGCCCAATCAACCACCTCCTCACTAACCCCAAACACGAAAATCACCTCACCATCCTCCCTCCGCGGACGCTTCTCCGAACCGTGAGGCAAAGATTGTAATGTACCACCTTATTAATCACCCAGTACCTTTCAAACAAATGGCCATGAGTGAACCTGTCGCGTCTCAGAGGTTTATCGGTTAAGGCTTTTTGAATTTCCTCCACAGATTTTGACCATCCATGATCGGGGTAGGTGATAGAACGGGATGGAGGACGTTGGTAATCTCCCAAATATTTGGCAATGATGGTCGGGGTCACAAGAACAGTTTTCTTCCCCAGGCGAGATGTTATACTCTCCTCACTTTCATCCACTTCCATATTAACATAGAAATCAAAGACCAACTTAGGTTTGTAGCCTTTGATTGGTTTGAAAAAAAATTGCAACCCTCGTTGGTTAATGATTTCAACAATAGAGTGAGTTCCCATCCTCGAACGATCTACTTGCCGCTCACAAATGTACTTCCGTCCTTGTAACTCCCTCTCCCATCTCTTCTTTTCCTCATTAATTTCCTCTCTCTTTCTCTTCCTACTCTCCTCCTCCGCTCTCTCGGCACGCTCGGCATTCTTTTCAGGGTCGGAGCGTTTTAAATAGGAAACCTTCCCGGTTGCACCATCGACTCTTTTAATTTTCATTGCATCCCCCATTAATTTTTTGGACCTCCCCATTTTTCAAACAATTCTCACAACACAAAGCAACCCCCAAACTTCAATCACACAACCACCTGCAGAAATTCAGCCCCCACAAACACAGCCCTTAACACACAACACCAGCTAGTAATAAAATAAACCCCAATTTCAGTCCATAATTTCAGCCACTAATCAATGCAAAAGCGAGCAATAATTAAATCCCAAATCCAGTTCCAAAACAGAGCAACAACAAAAGCTCGCAACTGTGGCCCAAGGTTCCAAACGATTTTCAGATTTTTGGGGTTTGGGGGTTTGGAGAATGATCTAAAACGGTTCAAACATGGGAATGGGTCGGAAAAAAAAGTGGAGAAATTCGAAATCTAGAGGTAGGGAAAAGAGGGATTTCGGATTTCTCTTGGATTTGGGGATTTAGGGCTTGAATCATGCAATTTTTCTCACCAAACATGCGAACCCTTCACCTTGTGCAATAAACATGTTGATAAACGAAAGTGAATGAAAAGATTCGTGGAGAACAATTGGAATTTTCGGATTACCTCTTCAATGGTGGAATTTCGGACTTGAAGAGGAAGACCCAGCCTTGAAACCCACGAAATCCTTCTTGAATCTTGTAGAACCAGTGATAATCCGAAGTTTAATGGAAGTTTGTGGGAGATTTGGAGTAAGAATCACGGTTTGGGAGGTTTTTTTTTTCGTTTTTTTGAGTTGAGCAGGAGGGTTTGCGGTTTCTGGGGTCGTGGGGTGTAAGGGAAAAGTTGGGAGTTAGGTTATATAGTGGGGTAGGTGGGGTAGGAGAGAGAAAGAGAAAAGCCCGAATTTTTTTCATCTGGACGGTATGAACCGGTTCGGCAAAAAACATGTACCGGTTCATGGGTTTTCAAAATTTTATTTCCATGGTCTGCCGTGTATGAACCGGTTCAGGTTTTTCCTTGTACCGGTTCATGTTCTCCAGAAATCTGCTTTTTACTCACTTCACCATTTTGACCACCGATCGTTTCCAGCACCTTTCAAACGTCCCCCGAACACATCAGATCATTAAAAACCCATTCCAAACACCCCTCCAAACTCCGGCTCCCTAAGTTAACGAAAAAACGGAACGACACGGACTAGGATACGAAATAGGACAAGGGGACACCTCTTGTGGTTTAATCAATCAAATAAGGCCTTGTATCACTTCTTAAGTACGTCATAGATTCCAAAACGATTCAACAACGATATTAAACACCCTTAGGCATGACATGAGATGATTAACCTAAACTAAGAATGTACGATGAAAAATAACCGGGATATGGGCAAAACTTGCTCAAAACACGCTTAACACCTAATTGCTCGACCTTAAACATGCTAATGAGTTGAAATGTACATACTTTCTCAAAATATTTACCACGACTTTTGCCAATTAAGAATTAACGAGCATGCGCCAAGTTGTTTTAATCCACTAAAGTTTGTAATAACGGAAGAATTAAAACCTAAAAACGAAAAATTTAATGAAAAATTGATGCGAAAAACGAAAAACAAACACATATCTAGCATAGATATACCCCTCCCCCCAACTTAAGAAATGCTATGCCCTCATAGCATGGAGAACAACAGTATTGAGAGGAAAAGGTCAAAAGAGGTTACCCGCGGGGGAATGTCAACCCCCTTATACCTCGACCAAGTTGGAGGCTTTCGTGTCACCGTCTCTGTCCATCATCCGAACGGCTTCCAAGGTCGACTCCTTCGGCTCTTCCAACGGAACCACAGCTAGTCACACAGGGACATGGCCAAAGCTTTTTGGACTAACAACCGCGACACGTAATCGCACCCATGCTTAGGGCTCCTGAATGCCTCAATCACTCCGACTTTAGACCCAATCCACCAAGGCTGGTGTGGTAGCATGTTCACCCTGCAAAAGACTTAAGCTCGAACTACCTACTACGAGACAAATGACATTAGAACCGCCCGGCTCGTATTATCCAGGCGCCAACAAACAGAAATACAAACAAAGAACATAAAAAACACCACCCGATGTTCACGCAATCTTACGAGTCATACTTTTCTTCCCGAGTCTCACCGAAGAGGCAAAACTCGGGTGGCTATACTAGACCGTCAAATTTGTTACATCACGCCCGAGGTAAAATTCACCGCTTGACCTCGCCAAGCAATGAAACCCAGCGTTCCCCATGATCGAAACAAAGTGAGACAAGACAAGCAAGTCTCACCCAAAGACCTAAGCTGCCTCCGATAGGGACAATTTCGGAGAGCAGGGATCATTAACGGTAAACTACCACAAAGAGGGCTAAGTAAAGCCCGATACAATGATGCATTGGTGATATCTCTTGATTATAAAATCCCGAAACATAGAAAACAAGCAGAAATAATGAAAGAGCTATATACAATATGCACACTATGAACAATATGTACAAACAAAAAGAATTTAATATCAGAACTCGGAGCGTCCAAGTCACAGATGGACTCCGGCAAACAATTAAGTCCAGCGTCCCCTAAGATCGTAGCTAGGCAAGCACGAGATAGAGCCAAGTGCGGTAGTGAAGCACGGGAATACCAAGGCCTAACCTATGATCTATACCGCCCCCGTTGGGGCTAATCTGGTAGACGTGAGTGGTTCCCTGTGAATTACTCCTATCAGAAAGACTAATGAAAGTCCTATGTCACTGATATTAAAATTGCCCTTCGAACCGGAGCTGGGCACACGATCCTTTTTTTAGTAGCGGCGTGCGGAGCTACAAATACCCAAGTCAATGGAGGGTACCCCTTACAATTAAGTCAAGCGGTCGGGTCCGACAAACAGTTAAGTTCAGCGGTTACGCTTTCGCTCCCCGTGCAAATTAAAGTAACACAAACTAGACGGACGAGCCATTCGAATAAACGGGATCGGCCAAGACCTCATCGGGCTCTCCAACTTCGAAGCCACCGAGAAAAGGCTTAAGCCTTTGACCATTAACTTTAAATGAGGAACCGTTTTGCATGCTTTCTACTTCAATTGCCCCATGAGGGAAAACGGTTTTTACTACATAAGAACCGGCCCAACGTGACCGTAGTTTACCGGGGTGCAGATGCAAACGGGAATTGTACAATAAAACTTGTTGACCGGGCACAAAGTTTTTAACCACAATGTTCTTATCATGCTTGGCTTTAATTTTAGACTTGTAAGCACGAGAATGATCATAAGCATTGTACCTCAGTTCCTCGACCTCGGTTAGTTGAAGCTTCCGCCGGGCACCGGCCTTGGCCATATTGAAATTGAGCTTCTTGATGGCCCAATACGCTTTGTGCTCAAGCTCCACCGGAAGATGGCACGCTTTCCCATAAACAAGCCGATAAGGAGACATGCCCAAAATAGTCTTGTACGCAGTACGGTACGCCCACAAAGCATCAACCAAACGAGTAGACCAATCCTTGCGGTTAGGATTCACCGTCTTTTCCAAAATATTCTTGATTTCCCGATTTGCAAGCTCCGCTTGGCCATTGGTTTGCGGATGGTAGGCCGTGGAAACCTTGTGCACGATAGAGTATTTCCTCATAAGGGCAGCAAATGATCGGTTACAAAAGTGGGACCCTTGATCACTAATGATTGCCCGCGGCATCCCAAACCGAGCTAAGATATACTCCCGAAGAAATTCAACCACAACCGCCGCATCGTTGGTCCGAGTCGGGATGGCTTCTACCCATTTGCTCACATAATCGACCGCCAACAAAATGTAAAGGTACCCAAAGGACAACGGAAACGGCCCCATGAAGTCGATACCCCAACAATCGAACACTTCAATAATCAAAATAGGTGAAAGTGGCATCTCATTCCGTTGCGTCACACATCCCAACAGTTGACACCGAGCACAGTCCCGACAGAAGGCAAAAGTGTCCTTATGCAAATTCGGCCAATAAAACCCGCATTGTAAAATCTTCGCGGCGGTCTTCCGGAACGAGAAATGACCCCCACAAGCCTCCGTATGACAGAATTTAATCACGCTCTGTTGTTCAGAGTCAGGCACACATCGGCGGACAAGTTGGTCGGCGCAGTACTTAAACAGATACGGGTCATCAAAAGAAAACCGCTTCACTTCGGCCAAGAACCGACGCTTCTCTTGTAGATTCCAATGGCCAGGCATCAAACCAGTAACCAAGTAGTTCACTATATCGGCATACCATGGAGCCGTAGAAATGGCAAACAATTGCTCGTCAGGAAAAGAGTCACCAATCGGAATGTGAGCCGTGTGATCCTCAAATTCCAAGCGAGACAAGTGATCGGCCACCACGTTCTCGACACCTTTCTTGTCCTTAATTGTAAGATCGAACTCTTGTAAAAGCAGAATCCACCGGATCAATCTTGCCTTGGCATCTTGCTTGGTAAAAAGGTACTTTAAGGCGGAATGATCGGTATAAACCGTAATCGGGGCACCCACCAAGTAGGATCGAAACTTGTCCAATGCGAAGACGACCGCCAACAATTCCTTCTCGGTGGTTGAATAATTCATCTGAGCCTCATTGAGAGTCTTACTCGCATAACAAATCACATATGGCTCTTTGCCTTGGCGTTGGCCCAAAACGGCCCCGACGGCGTAATCACTGGCGTCGCACATCAACTCGAATGGCAATTCCCAATTAGGAGTCCGTACAATAGGCGGGGAGGTAAGACTTGACTTTAACTTGGCAAAAGCGGCCTCACAAGCCTCCGTCCACTCAAACGGTACATCTTTGGCTAGCAAATGGCACAACGGGCGAGCGATGGCACTGAAATCCTTTATAAACCGCCGATAGAAGCCGGCATGCCCCAAAAAGGAACGGATATCTTTCAAGCACTTCGGAGTTGGAAGATTCCCAATCAGATCAATTTTTGCCCGATCAACTTCAATGCCCTTTGAAGAAACGATATGGCCAAGCACAATGCCTTCGGTTACCATGAAGTGACATTTCTCCCAATTCAAAACTAGGTTCTTCTCCTCACACCGGGCTAACACAAGCCCCAAATTAGTAAGGCATGCTTCGAACGAATCACCGAAAACGGAGAAGTCATCCATGAACACCTCCATGATCTTCTCCACCATGTCACTGAATAATCCCATAATACACCTTGAGAAGGTACCGGGGGCGTTGCAAAGCCCGAACGGCATACGACGATATGCAAAGGTCCCGAATGGGCACGTGAATGTGGTCTTCTCTTGGTCTTCCAAAGCTACCTCAATCTGGTTGTACCCGGAATATCCATCCAGGAAACAATAAAACTTGTGGCCGGCCACTCGCTCCAAAATTTGGTCTATGAAAGGAAGAGGAAAATGATCCTTCCTTGTACTTGCGTTCAACTTTCGATAATCAATACAAACCCTCCAACCGGTCTGGACACGCGTTGGAATAAGCTCATCTTTATCGTTTTTCACAACTGTCACACCGGACTTCTTTGGCACCACTTGTATCGGGCTAACCCACTTTGAATCGGCTATTGGGTAAATAATTCCAACGTCTAACAACTTGAGTACCTCCGCTCGGACAACATCCTTCATAATTGGGTTCAACCGCCTTTGAGGTTGGCGAGATGGCTTAACATCTTCTTCCATGTAAATGTGGTGCGAGCAAAGTGATGCATCGATACCCTTTATATCCGCGATAGACCACCCAATGGCTTTGGAATGCTTTCTTAGCAAGGCAAGCAACTCCAACTCTTGAGATTTGCTTAGAGCTGAAGAGATTACCACCGGGAAAGTTTGGCTATCACCAAGATAAGCATACTTGAGCGTGTCCGGTAGTGGCTTGAGCTCAAGCGTCGGGGGTTCTACACAAGACGGAACGGCTCGCTTTTCAATTGGAGGCAACTCCTCAAATTTTGGAATCCACGGATTTATACCACACGCCTCCTCCTCATCTAGCAAAGAACACAAGTAGGCAACCTCGGGTGCATCGAGAAAATCAACCTCGGCGGACGTAAGAGCTAGCTCCAACTCATCTTTGCAAATGAACTCGTTGACATGATCTTGAACTAGTGAATCAATCTTGCTTACCCTGCAAACATCTTCATCGTCTCCCATTTGGCTTCCAATATGGAACATGTTGACTTGCATCTTCATATTACCAAAACTCATGTTCAAACGACCATCCCGACAATGAATGACGGCATCGGATGTTGCCAAGAACGGCCGCCCGAGAATAATTGGAACCGATGATTGGGCCGCCGGCACTAGACAAGTATCTAGAACCACAAAATCAACCGGGTAGACAAATTGGCCACATTGAACTAGAACGTCTTCGATCACCCCCTTAGGAACGCGGATACTCCGATCCGCCATTTGCAAAGTTACCCGGGTTGGCTTCATTTCCCCCAAACCGAGTTGCTCATACACCGACAATGGTAATAGGTTCACACTTGCCCCCAAATCAAGAAGAGCTTTCTCTACAACTTTACCCCCAATGGTGATGGAAATCGTTGGACATCCCGGATCATTGTACTTAGGGGGAAGGGATGATTCAAACAGAGAGCTCACTTGTTCAGTGAAGAACACCTTTTTCTGCACTTGAAGCTTGCGCTTATGAGTGCACAAATCCTTTAAAAACTTTGCATAAGACGGGATTTGCTTAATGGCATCAAGTAAAGGAAGGTTAACTGTCACTTGCTTAAGCACCTCATAGATGTCGGCATTCAAATTGGGCTTAACCGGCATCCTTAACCGATTGGGAAACGGGGCGGGAACGGGAAAAGCTGGTGGAACATCACTTTCCTTAGCCTTGCCTTTCTCTTCTTCCAATGAAACTTGCTTGAGAGATTCCCCATTTGACGTTGTTGGTTTTGGCGGTAGCGGAATAGGAAACAAAAGTGGCTGCACCGGCGGCTCCACTTGAGCATTATCCACTGTCTTCCCACTTCTCAAAGAAATAATGGCTTTGGCTTGCTCGGGGAGAGGCACCGAAGAGCTACCAATTAAGTGTTGTCCTTGTGGATTTGCCAAAGGTTGAGTGGGGAGCTTCCCTCGTTCTTGTTGCAATAGGCCAACCGAAGTAGCCAACTTCCCCATTTGAATTTTCAAATCTCCAACAGCCTGGGTAGTTTGTTCGTTCATGGCGTTTTGCATTTGGAAGAAGGATTGCATCGAATCTTCCAAAGATCGCCTTTGAGGGGGAGGTTGGAATTGGCCTTGGCCTTGTGAGAATCCGGAGGGATTGAATCCGGGAGGCCCTTGATTTTGTTGGAAACGTGGTGGCCCAAAGTTTTGTGGGGACCGCCATGTTTGATTTTGAACCGGCGGAGGGCCTTGAAATTGTCCCCCGTCTTGAGGTTGATTCCAACGAAGTGCCGGATTTTGCCTTTGAGCGGGATTGAAAGTATTTTGATATGGCTCATACCGTTGAACAGCACTCACTTCTTCCGGAGACATGCTGTTAAGAACTGTCTTTAGCACGGGGATATTAAAACACTCCCCCGTAGAATGCCCTGCCATCTCACAAATAGCACACACTTCTTCCACTTTAACAACGGACTTGACCTCATGAGCGCCTTTCAACTCCATTTTTTCCAACTTGCGGGTGAGTTGCTCCACCTTGGACTCTAAAGCATTGGTCATGGGATCAGGCTCTTCCAATGAAAATTTACCGGAGCCACCCGGGCCTTGATTTGCCATAGCCCGCTCACCCATGTCAACAACATTCCAAGATTGATTCTTGACCGCCAATTGTTCCAAATAATCCCAAGCATCTCCAGCCGTTTTATCTAGAAAATCACCATCGACCATAGTATCAATGAGTTGATAGCTTGCTTGGGAACAACCGTTCCAAAAATGGCTAATCAGCTGAGGTTTGTCAAGACCATGATGTGGAAGTGAAGCAACCAAATCCTTGAACCGCTCCCAACACTTGTAGAACGTTTCCCCCTCCTTTTGCTTGAAGTTCTGAATTTGCTCTTTGAGAAGCTTCGTTCGATAAACAGGGAAAAACTTCTTATGAAATTCAGCTTTGACAGCAGCCCAATCACGCAGAGACTGAGGTTTAAGAGATGTGAACCATTGTTTCGCTTTGTCCTTGATGGAAAAAGGAAATAACCTCAACCGTGCATTCTCCACTTTAGCGGCATCCGAGGTGAAAGTGCTAATGAGATCTTCAAAATCACGGATGTGATCATATGTGCTCTCACGGTCCAGCCCGTGGAATTGTGGCAGAAGATTGTGATAGCCATACTTAAAATCAAACGAATTTGCATTAGTAGTAGCAGGGAGAACTATGGGGGATTGTTGAACCGGACTCCCCGGATTCAAAATATCCCGCAAAGTCCTCACTGGTGGTTGGTCAGCCATTCTCTTTGTAGGACGACGGCCCCTCGGACGTGACGGAGATTTTGGTCTCGGACGTCTATAAGCCGCCAAAGGAGGAGATCGTCCTCTCGGGCTTCCTTGAGGCGATAATGAATGACAGAGTCTACTAGAGTTTGGACTCTGATAGAAATCAGTCATGCACTACCAAGTGGTTTGTCGAAACCTCCAAATAAGCTAAAATAAGATCTCCCCGGCAACGGCGCCAAAAATGCTTACGTCGATACCTTGCCTTTAAATATAAGGTTGATAGAAACCCGAAGCGTAGGGCTAGATCGTTGCATGCATAATAACCGGAAGACCGGAATCGTTCCCACAGAGAATTCGATAATAGCTTGATTCGGATTGAAGGTTTTATGGTCGGTTTGTGGCGTTTAAGACGGCCAACTGTCGGTTTTGCTTTAAAAAGTGGACATGGTAATAAAAAGACAAAAAACGCTCGATGAAGTTAACAAGGCAAGTCTAGGGATCTTCTAACCCTTGACAAAGGCCGTTACCGGTTCTCGATTATAACTCAGGCGAGAGTCACGACCGCGTGCTCACGCCCGAAGAATTTAGCTTTAAAAGACTATGTTTATCAAAAGATGTGATTTTCCGGAGGCGAACCAACTTGTTTTTAACATTTATCGAACACATAGGAGGCCACGAGGCCTCGGGATGCTACTTGCCAAGACCGCTTGACTAAATACCATGCCGAGGGGTTAACACCCCTTTGTTTAGACCAAAAATGCAAGTTAAGCCCTATTCCGAAAAATCATGCTTGAAAGCCCGATGGCTCGAGAACCTAATAACAACCAAAGTCCTCGGGAAAGATTATCCCGAGACTTAGCCAAATGACTACTCACACATGGTCAAAGCATAAATTAAAGCATAAAAGCGAGACATGAAATTCAACCGACGAAATTGAAAATAAAATTGATATTAATGATCACCTTTACCGTAGCTACAACGTTAATAAGCGAGAAATTAACAAACGACTTAAACTTACTAGTGTTCTCCAAGGATTGAGAGAAAGAGAGCTTGAGGTCTAATGGAGGAGAGACAAAACTTAAAAGACTTAAAGTGAGAGAGACAAGAGAGATAAAGAGGAGAGAGGGAGGGGGTATTTATACAAAAAGACCTCAAACTCTCTCCAAAATATCTAAAAAACATCCCAAAAGTAGAAAATATTCCATAAGTAGAAAGTTGAAAAAGTAGCAAAATCGTGCAGAATATCTGGAACATGAACCGGTACAGGCAAAAAGCCCAACCGGTTCATAATCTACACAGCAGCCAAAACAGCCTGGACTGAAGCACATGAACCGGTTCAGGCAAAAAGCCCAACCGGTTCATAATGGGCAGTGAGCATTTTTTTTGCTTGGCCTTGGCTTGGCTGGCCCGACGCCTTGGCTAGACTTCATTCCACACCCGATGGCGACCCGACGAGCACCTCGCAGGCAGCCGCCTTGGCCTCGAGCACATGGGTGCTCACTCGAGCGATCCTTGGAGTTGAAAGGCGTCTTTATGCCACGATTAACCTGAAACTAGGCATAAACAACCTCACGTGCAATATAGGATAAAATGTTAACTTAAGGAATAAAACACTAGAAATTAGAGGACTTTACGCCCCAAGATTATACAATCTTGGGCGCGGATCAGTTGGGTTGTCATGGTTTCTATGGTGTTTCTAAATCGGTGAGCTTCCGCTAGTAGGTTGACTTGGTAAAGGTTCGGTTGGCTCATCTACAAGGAAAGTTTAAACCTCAATTAGTCACAGTTTAAAGACAAGGGTTCAATTAACACTAAGGAAAAACTTGGATTTAGCTACGTTCCACATTCGATTCTTGATTTAAGTCATCATCCAATTGTTCGGGAATTCCCAGTTCGATGGTACTACCAATTTCCACACCTTACTTCAATCCGAAGATTGTTTTGTCAGAATTCCACCCAATTTGGGGCGGTAAACTTAAACTCAAGTCACGTTTGTGCAACGGTCAACTTATCTTAAAACTAATCTTAAAGGCTACCCATTCTACCCATGGCCGAGGTTTTGAACCTAAAGCTCTGATACCAAGTTGTAACGCCCCGAATTTTGGGTACGTTAAATAAACGATTCATTGATAAAATCAAATGGAGTCTGGCTCATTATTACATCATAACTCCCACTAGGGTTCAATATTTGTAGGTGCAGAAAAACAAAGAGTACCTGGAGCACTGTTATTTCGTAATAGTTTCACGTGATTCTCGGTTGATACCCCTGTGCCTCCGCCGGAACCCTAATCTGCAAGACAGACAAAGGGTGAGCGCACCTCCGCCTCTCGTGGCGAAGGCCCTCCGATGCCTAAGTTAGTATCTCGTATTGGTCTCAAACCCTAATTATCAGTAGGAAAGTGTATAATGCATACAACGTAATGCATACCTTTTGCCTCTAGGTTTACCTTTATATTTATAGACATACGGATGTTTGTTCTCCAAGCATCCTCATTGCCCCAGGATTCCTATCCCGTATAGGAAATCTGGCCCTCTAGAGAATCTCGTGCCCAATCAACTGAGATCCTTCTTTCGTGTGGATCTTCTCTATTATGGAATTCGTTCCATCATAGGACTATTCTTAGACTTATCTTTATTTATATACGGAGTCCCGTTCTCTGGAACACTCCCATTGCTTATCCAAGTTGGATGTTGGACACCCCTTCTTGAATACTGCTCCTGCCTTATCTCTTAAAGCGGTTTGTCAAGGACTCTATCTGTTCGGCATGCTCTTTGCCGAACAGACTGCACTATAGGTACGACTGTTTTGGACATAAAACTATCCAACCGAACAGCTCGTATTTGTACTAGGATACCTCATATCCCTGTTCCCGAACAGTCATCTATTCGGTGCATACTTCAGGTCACCGGACCTTATCATCATGGTGCCTTTCATCACTTTTCTCATTGTACACTCACATCACGTGTTCGGCTCATAATTGTACCTGTTCGGGAATACCTCCCTACAATTGCTCCCCAGCTTTGCCCAATGGAACTGTTCGGGCCAATGGGTAAAGCTTCCAAAGAACTTATCTTAAGCCGAGCTTAGTGATGTCCCGTGAAGATACAGCATTGATGATCATTTGATTTCTTTTGGCGGTTTACTCATCATATTATTTCGAAATATGGAGTCTACGTGGCGTATCCCGTACGCTCCTCATTAAACTCGATCTGACGTTTTTACTTACGGCGTCAGACTATCATCTTTCCATAACCCTCTTTCCGTTACTTTCTATGTAACGGTATGAGGAGAGACGGTTCACCTCCGTCTCTTTTCCTTTATCCCAAAAGAGATCTTTTCAGAGATCCCATTTCTCATCCTAGCTTCTTCTCTCTCTAAGACCAGGCGACTTACAGCCTCCTTACGACCGCCATTGCCGCCTGCTCGTAAAACCAGTTATTCTCCTGGAATTCTTTGCCAAATCTTTGTAAGACTCTCGTTCTTATCTTCTCTTTAAGCTCTAATCTGAGAATCTCGTTCTCAGATCTTCATTTCGTGTCAAGGGTTTAATCACACCCATTTTCTGATTTTTACTTTACTTGCACCTTTCTTCAAATATATCCATGGCGGATGGTAGGGAACCCAAACCAGGCAAGTTTAGACACCTTTGTGAGACCCTGGCAGCCATGGCGGCCTTTAGGACTCAATACAATGTCCCAGAGACCGTAAGTCTCGAACTCGCCCCTTTAGGCGCAGATAAGAATGCGGCCACATGGGAGAGAACATGTATTCCTATCGTAGCCATTGTCGAGGGTGGGGTTCGCTTCCCTCTAGACCCACTCCTTCGTCGTGTTCTCAGTTTTTACCGTCTCAATCCCATGCAAGTTTCAACAAATGTTTTTAGCTAGGTAATGGGGGTCGTGGCCCTGAATAGGATTTTAGGAACCCGGCTAGGACTTTGGGATATCCAGTGGTGGTACAGCATCGTGCTGAACCGTGAGTATAATACGTACTATCTCAAAGTACAAAAAACAGGAAAAGCGTCTCGTGCTAAACTTGCCAGACTCAACTCGAGATCATGAAACGGATTTCCTCTATGTTACTGGAGCCTTCGAGCCACTGGGGGAAGATGGCCAAGTGGTGGGCTTCAATTGCCCCCACGCATGGGGCTTCCCACGTATGCTCCTAATCTGACTCGTGATTTTAACTTTTTGCCACTTCGTAGCTTTTCCATGTTTTTAGTCTGTATTTGCTTTCAAATATGCAGCGGATAAAACAGTCGTCCTAGACGAGAACCTAGCAATGTCCGAACAGCGGAAATAAACAGGGTTCTCAGATACACAGGCGTGCCAGGAACTATAACAGCTGGTCGGGGTCGAGATGCAAGCGTTTTGCTAGGCTACGATCCTGCCTACAAAGGTTTTATTGACAGGCGGCTTGCCAAACCAAGCACCAGTGCTGCATCTACATCGACTGCTTTCCAGCCCAGATCCAGCGCTGGGGTGACTGTTGCCAGACAGCCAGGAGAAATTCCAATCCCTGAAGGTGTTCCTTTAACACGCGTGGTGAGCAGAAGATCATCTCAAAGAAGATCTTCACAAAGACAGACAAAACCATTGATTATTACTCGTGATACCAGTCAGTCCTCTTCATCCGGATATTCCGCATCTCCTCCGTCATCAGGTACTATGCCTCGTCGGCCCCTCAATCTCAGCTCTCTGATTACTGTTTCTGCACGAGGGCATGGTGCCACTGGTAGGGTGGCATCAACTGGTAACCCTCCTCCACCACCTCGGCGTACCAGGGGGGGTTCAGGACGATCCTCCTCGTCTCCACGGGGTCACGACAGTTCCCTTGAAGCTACCGACGCTCATCGGGACAAGCGGTCCAGACTTCAGGACGCTGGGGATTCAGTTCCCCAAGCTGACATTCCTGCTTCAGAAACCCCTTCCCAAAATACTCAGGTTACCCCTGAGGCCTGGACCCCTCTTCTCGTAAGAGGTGACCGTCGGGTCAATGTTGGGGACAGCGCCAGCTCCTCAGAAACTGCTGTAGCCCTTGCACAGGGCCTGCTATTGCCTGTTGATATGCAGAAAGAGTTTTCATCTTCGTCTGATCGGCTGGTATCCACTAGTCTCGTTAGTGGTATCAAGGTAATCATGATTTGTTTATCATAACTCTATTTTATTCGGTGTTTGGGATATCAACCCATTATCCATTTTTTGATGTATCTCAGTTCATCCAAAAGATGGTTGCATTGGGCCAAAAGTGCCAAGAAGCAGAGTCTGAACGAACAAGACTCTTAAATGACAACACAAGACTGTTGCGAACAGTCACAAGGCTGGAGAACGAGAGGAACAATGCCAAGTCAGATTACAATGATGTCAAAAGCCAACTGGAGACTGCCGAAGACAGTCTTAAGCAAGCGCTGGCCGAGATTGACAACACCAAGAAGGCTGCTTTTGACGATGGGTATCAGAAGGGATTCGACGAAGCGACTGCCAGCTACGTCGAGCAAATGCCAGCAATTCAGGATCAGATCTTTGCCGCAGGCTGGGAATCGTGTTTGACTAAAGTCGGGGCCCCTGATGACTCTCCACTATGGGTAGTTGAACTACCGAGCAGGGAGGGGGCCACTGTTGTCGAAACTGAAGAGCTCAATGCTGATGATGTCGATCAACAAATCGACAACTTTGCAGACGCAGATGGTGACGTCCAAATGGAGCCACAAGATACCCCAGCAGGAACTCGCGATGTCCAGAACGAGCAGTCGCAAGTGCAAGCTACGGTTAATGAAGGTAGTGTCAATGCTGAAACTCCCACCGAGGTGTCAACCGAAATTCATTCCGAGGTCCAGAACCTGGACTGAGTCTGGTAAGTCTCCCTCAGTCTCCCAAACATTTAGCTTTGTCAGGTCCTGCGTGACCTTAGTTCTCGGCCCTGCGTGGCACCAGAATATTCAAGCTTTTGGTAATACAGGTATTTGGCCCTTCGTGGCTCAACACTACGGTTTTGGCGGCCATTTCAAGGCCTGTTAGATTACCCGGCCCTATCATGGCCAGAGACTTTGATGGTAGCTCGTACCGTAAATGCATTATGTCCGTCTGGATGTTACTTACATTGCTACTACGTACTTCGTACTTAGTTTTTCTAAATGTTTCGTTTTCAGACACATGCATAATTTCGTTATGTTGTTATCCAAGTATTTCGTACTTGTAAAATACTGAGTATGGCATACAAGTGTTTCAGATTTGCATATTTTGATACAAGTATTTCGTACTTGTAAATACAAGTGTTTCAGACTTGGTAAATTAGTACAAGTATTTTGTGTTTGTACCTTTCAATACAAGTATCTCATACCTGTGAACAAGTATACAAGTATTTCGTACTTGTATAATATTAAGTATCACGTACTTGGGTAATCAATACGTATATTCGTACGTTCTGGTTTAAATTTCTCATATTTAAACATTATTTAAGTATCACGTACTTAAGTGTTTTACTAAGTATTTCGTACTATAAGTATCACGTACTTTTTTATGTTATTCGTTTATTCATATCGAGTTTGTTCGTACCCAATCCCTGCTCCCCAATATGAATGAGGGAAAGCACAAGCCTTTATTCATATTTACAGGCTAGAAGCAAGCATATGTAATGGAAAACAGAAACTCAAAACTGCTATAGAATCATTATCTTAAAACAAAGGGTTTTATTCATAAGCCCTAAAAAACTCAAGGGGTCGTTACGCGTACCCCATGCAACTAAAAAGGAAACACAAGGGAATTGTATTCATAATTCCCACACAATCACAGTCTTAAGACAGAATAAAAAGTAGGCCGAAGTTTTTCAAACAAAGAACTTCCTCAAGTTGTGGACATTCCAGGGCCGTGGCACTGGGTTTCAATCCAAATCTGCCAAACGATAGGCCCCAATGCCCGCAACCGCAGTGACTCGATATGGGCCTTCCCAATTAGCCCCTAACTTGCCCTCATTGGCTACCTTGGTGTTGCCGAGGACCTTGCGGAGCACGAGGTCTCCAACACCGAACTCTCGAGGGTGGACATGCTTGTTATAGTTCTTCATCAACTGTTCCTGATAGGAAGCTAAATGCACCAGGGCTCTCTCTCTCCTCTCTTCGGCAAGGTCGAGCTCAATTTCAAGAGCCCTGTCATTTCCCCCACTTTCGACCAATGCAGTCCTGTTAGTGGGAAGGCCAACTTCCAATGGAATGACTGCCTCTGTCCCATAGGCCAGAGAATAGGGGGTCTCTCCCGTAGACCTCCTAGGCGTTGTTCGATGTGCCCACAGTACCAATGGGAGTTCATCAGGCCACTTACCCTTTGCTTTATCCAATCTCTTCTTAATCCCGTCCAGAATGGTCTTATTGGATGCCTCTGCTTGCCCATTACTCTGGGGGTAAGCAGGAGTTGAATAATAATTTCTTATTCCATACTGGGCACAAAAAGTTTTAAACTTCTTCTGGAACTGGGAACCATTATCTGTGATCAAGGAATATGGGACCCCGAAACGAGTAATAATACTTTTCCAGACAAATCTTTCTATCATAGGTTCAGTTATCTTAGCCAAAGGTTCAGCTTCAATCCACTTCGTGAAGTAATCTGTTGCTACCAAAAGGAATTTTCGGTTCCCAGTAGCCTTATGGAGTGAACCCACGATGTCCATCCCCATCGGGCAAAAGGCCGTGGGTGGTCAAGGGCACCAGCTCTTCGGCCGGTGTTCTGATCATTGGTGAGAACTTCTGACACTTCTCACAGATTTTCACGTAAACCTTTGCATCTTCTTGCATATGCGGCCACCAGTATCCCTGGGTGATTGCTCGGTGAGCAATGGACCTACCTCCCGCATGACTTCCACATGTTCCCTCATGAATCTCGTGGAGAAATTTCTGCACCATCTCGGGGTGCACACAAAGCAGGTACGGCCCAGTAAAGGATTTTCTGTACAATTTCCCTTCTGGAGACAACCAAAACCTTGCTGATTTGGTTTTAATCTTGTGTGCTTCCTTTTTGTCAGAAGGAAGAGTCTCATCTCGTAGAAACCCTATAATTGGATCCATCCAGCTTGGCCCCTGGTTCACGTCCAGGACCAACTCTATGCTTCTCCCAATGCTCGGTTCATCAAGGTAATCAACTGCTACCTTCATTTTCAACTCAGTAGGAACAGCAGCAGCCAGCCAAGCCAAAGAGTCCGCATGGGCATTTTGTCCCGAGCTTATTTGTTCAATACATACCTTCTCGAAGGTATCAAGCAAATCTTTGGTTGCTTGCACGTAAGCCGCCATTTTTTCATTCCGGGCCTCGTATTCCCCGGACAGTTGGCATACAACCAACTGCGAATCGCAATATACCCTTAATCTCTTTGCTTTTAAGGTGCTTGCACTCCTGAGGCCGATCAGCAGAGCCTCATACTCCGCCACATTGTTCGAGGCACTGAAACCCAGCCGAACAGACAACTCGATCATCACCCCACCTGGGGGGAACAGAACAATGCCGGCCCCAGAACCAGTATTGCAAGCCGAGCCGTCTACGAATAACGTCCATTCCGAAGGGTCCTGTTCGGCAGTCACCTTTCTTTTCTTTCCTGGTCCCTGAACGGATTGCTCCTTTCTCGTAGGAGGCCCCGGCGCTACCATTGGAGTAAATTCTGCCACAAAATCAGCCAACACCTGGCCTTTTATTGCCGTGCGCGGCTGAAAGTCGATGTCATACTGGCTTAACTCAACAGACCAGGTCGAGATCCGTCCCGAGAAGTCTGCCCTTCGTAGCAGAGATTTTAACGGATACTCGGTATAAACTATAACCCTATGGCTTTGGAAGTAATGAGGCAACTTTCTGGTTGTTGTCCTTAATGCAAGGACCAGCTTTTCAAGGGGTAGATACCTCGTTTCTGCGTCTAACAATGTCTTACTCACATAATAAACTGGGATTTGCTCTAATCCCTTACTTCTCAATAAAACAGCACTAACAGCATGCTCAGAAACAGCCAAGTATAAAACCAAACACTCACCTGGCTCTGGAGTTGACAAAAGTGGAGACTCAGCCAGGTACTTCTTCAGGCGAAAGCTTGCTCACATTCTGCTTCCCATTCATATCCTTCTCTTTTCTTAAGAAGCTGAAAGAAGGGCCTGCACTTGTCACTCGACCGGCTAATGAATCTATTGAGAGCGGCTGCCATCCCAGGTTAACCTCTATACCTCCTTAGTTGTCTTAGGGCTTTGCAATCCTTGCAATGCTGAATCTGGTCCGGGTTCGCCTCAATCCCCTTATGGTCACAAGATGCCCTAAAAATTTTCCAGAACCAACCCCAAATGCACACTTCGAGGCATTGAGTTTCAACTTGTATCGCCTCAAGATATCAAAGGCCTCTTTCAGATCCGCTACATGACCCCTGGTCTTGCTTTTCACCACCATGTCGTCTATGTAAACCTCCATAGTCTTGCCAAGCAATTTTCTGAACATAATGGTTGCTAGTCTTTGGTATGTTGCTCCAGCATTCCTTAGACCAAAGGGCATAACACTGAATAGTACAACCCTCGTGGTGTGATGAAGGAAGTCTTTTCTTGGTCAGGCCCAAACATGGCAATCTGATGGTACCTTCGATATGCGTCGAGAAAGCTCATTCGTTCATACCCAGCAGTTGCATCGACTAGCTGATCAATCCTGGGAAGGGGAAAGCTATCCTTCGGACATGCTTTATTCAAACCATGAAATCCACACAGACACGCCACTTTCCATTCTTCTTTTTTACTACTACAGTGTTGGACAGCCATTCTGGATAGTATACTTCGCGTATTGCTTTGGCTTCCAGCAACCGTTCTACTTCCTCAATCACAGCATCTACATGCTGCACGGCCGCCCTTCTCTTCTTCTGAATCACGGGCTTGTGCTGAGGATCTACGTTTAAGTGGTGACAGATCACATCTGCATCAACTCCGGGCATCTCTTCTGGTACCCATGCAAATATATCGACATATTCTTTTAGGAACCCAACTAGCTCGTTTTCCTCTTCAACTGGTAGTGACTCCCCAATCAGAAAATACCTCTCAGGATCAGTCTCGTTAATCTGTATTTTCTTCAAGCCTTCCACCACCTTTTCTGTTGGATTTCTCCGACATCCTCGATAGTCGGTTGGTTTGATTCCTCTACTGCTTGAACCTGGTGAGCCTTTGGAATTTTCTTAACAATGGAAATCAGACACTGCTGTGCCGCCTTTTGATTTCCTCTGATTTTCTCGATACCATTGGAACCAGGGAACTTCACCATCTGATGATACGTAGAGGAGACCGCCCTCATCTTATGCAACCACGTCCTTCCAATAATCGCGTTATAGGAGGACGGGACATCTACTACCAAGAAATCTGTCCTTAAAACCACTGTTCCTGCACGAACAGGCAGGGTTACCTTGCCAAGAGGCCAAACCGCTCCTGCTCCAAATCCAACCAGAGGTGTTGTCGACTGATCCAAGTCCGACTGTGTTAACCCCAATTTCTTGAATGCATTGTAATACATGACCTCTGTACAACTCCCAGGGTCCACCAAGATCCTCTCGATGTCGTACTCCCCGATTCGTAGGGTAATGACCAGAGCGTCGTTATGAGGTACCTGGACATCTCCAAGATCTTCATCTGTGAAGACTATGCTTTCGTTGCTTTCACTGGATTCTCGTCCCCTCTTGTTTCCCAATCTTAACACATACTGGTCATGCTTGGTTTTCCTCTGGAGCAGCCTAACCTCGTTTCTTGTGTAAGGGGCGGCCAATCCATGTATCATATGGATTACCCCTCTTGGATTCTGTTCGTAATCCATCTCCATGGCTTTCCCTTTTTCTTTGGGGTCCTCCTGAATATACTCCTTTAGGTAGCCTCGAGAGACCAAATCGTCAAGATGCCTTTTGAACATCTCACAATCCTCTGTCATGTGGCCCCAGTCCTTATGATAACTACAGTGCTGATTCGTAGCACGTTTGGCATCCTTGTCCCCACCTAGACTTGGGGGCCACTTGAAGTAAGGCTGATTCTTTATTCGATAAAGAATCCTGTAAATAGGCTCTTTCCAAACTGTCGTTATTGAAAAGAATGACTTAGGGTCTGGTGCTGGCTTCTCTTTATATGGCTCTCTCTTAGCCTGCCCATACTCCTTTCTCTCCTTGTAAATCCAGGGCTCTGGTTTGTCCACTTTTTTCGCCGGTGTCTTTGGTTGTTCGGCAATTACCTTACCGTCTTCCCGGAGGATATCGTCTTCCATCCTGGCATGCTGCTCAATCCGTTCCATCAAGTGAGCCAGCGTTGACACAGGATGCTTATTAAGAGAACGGCGCAGCTCCTCCCGAACAGGCAAACCTGTTTTGAAGGTAGCAATGGCATATTCTTCGCTGCAACTGTCAATCTCGTTGAAAGTCTCCCAGTATCTTTTAGCATAGTCTCTGATCGGCTCGTTATCCCCCTGCTTGGGAGCCTTTCTACTTGTCAAGAACCGTGCAGTGAATTCCTCGGCCAACTGTGTCCATCCTCTTATGGATCGTGACTCCAACTTGTGGAACCAAGATAGAGCCACCTTCCCCAAACTTGATGGGAACATCTTGCACATTATAGCGTCATCACCCTCGTGCATGAACATGGCCTGCTGGTAATGCTGTACGTGGGCAACGGGGTCCGTATTTGTCTCGTAAAGTACGAACGCCCCGTGCTTAACCCTGCTCGGCAACCGCGCCTCCTGTAACTTTCTTGAGAAGGGAGATGTTGCAATGTTGCTCAGGGCTTTTCTTGCTGCTTCTCGTGCAGTCATTGTCCCAGCCTCCTGTTCCCTGTTTCTACGTGCCCGTACCCTATCCCAGTCGGAGTCAGGTCTCTCGTACCTGTCCCTATGGTGTTTCCGGGTATCTTCTTCAACAGAGGAACTTCGGGTCCTGCTTCTCCTTTTTCGTGGAGAAGGCCTCTTTTTCCTTGGAGAGGGACTCCTGCTCCTACTCCTTCGGTGTGAAGGAGCGGCTTTGTATGTTACCATTGCTCTTTTCCCTCTTCCGGAGTGTCCTCGTGACAGTCCAGAGTCTTCGGGGTGATCTCTGATCCGCTCCATCTCACGGATCTCATATTCTCGTTTCTTAATTAATCGAGCAGCCTCTTCGATTTCCTGCCGCTTCTTATCGAGGATGTCGCTGTGGTTATGCACACTCTTCGAATGCACAACTGATTCTTCTCTATGGTGGGACTTACTCCTTCTCGTGGAGTTCGTAGCAGTTCTACCTTCTTTGTTCTTAGGATCATCTGGAATGGTAAGGGGACGATCTTTGCTTGTCGTCCTCCTACTATGGCCACCAGCATGCTTTTTCGGAGCACCAGGGGGGGATTTGTCTCCTTCCCCGCCTGTCTGGTTCTTCTCTATGAGCGGTGTGACTGGGTCTACTTCCACCATGGTCGTTTTTCTAATGGAACTCGTTTGTTTCCCACAGACGGCGCCAATTGTAGGTGCAGAAAAACAAAGAGTACCTGGAGCACTGTTATTTCGTAACAGTTTCACGTGATTCTCGGTTGATCCCCTTGTGCCTCCGCCAGAACCCTAATCTGCAAGACAGACAAAGGGTGAGCGCACCTCCACCTCTCGTGGCGAAGGCCCTCCGATGCCTAAGTTAGTATCTCGTACTGGTCTCAAACCCCTAATTATCACTAGGAAAGTGTATAATGCATACAACGTAATGCGTACCTTTTGCCTCTAGGTTTACCTTTATATTTATAGACATACGGATGTTTGTTCTCCAAGCATCCTCATTGCCCCAGGATTCCTATCCCGTACAGGAAATCTGGCCCTCTAGGGAATCTCGTGCCCAATCAACTGAGATCCTTCTTTCGTGTGGATCTTCTCTATTATGGAATTCGTTCCATCATAGGACTGTTCTTAGACTTATCTTTATTTATATACGGAGTCCCGTTCTCTGGAACACTCCCATTGCTTATCCAAGTTGGATGTTGGACACCCCTTCTTGAATACTGCTCCTGCCTTATCTCTTAAAGCGGTTTGTCAAGGACTCTATCTGTTCGGCATGCTCTTTGCCGAACAGACTGCACTATAGGTACGACTGTTTTGGACATAAAACTATCCAACCGAACAGCTCGTATTTGTACTAGGATACCTCATATCCCTGTTCCCGAACAGTCATCTGTTCGGTGCATACTTCAGGTCACCGGACCTTATCATCATGGTGCCTTTCATCACTTTTCTCATTGTACACTCACATCACGTGTTCGGCTCATAATTGTACCTGTTCGGGAATACCTCCCTACAATATTTATACAAATGAAGGGGTTTTAGGGTTTCTAACTACAGCTCCGTCTGCAGCTTCATCCTAGCCAGCTCCTCAGTTCCAAAAGCCTCCAAGGGGTACTGTTCATCTTGATCATCTACAAAGTCTGACACATTATACCAGCGTCGCCACCGATATAATATGTCAGGGTCACCAAAGGTAACACCGTGAGCTACAAAAGCTCAACAGAACAATCCCATACCCGCTAACCCATAACTTACACGTAGCAGGTCATAGATACATGATATTAACCAAACTAACACATGTGCATTCAATAACTTCACATTTAGAGATGTACAATAACACATGCACATTCATCGGCGTAAGTGTCCGTGTCATCAGAGTTTCTCCTACGCAGCATTTCGTAGACCGTGTCACCATTTCATTTCGAAAATCAACATTTCAAAAATCATTTCTCATTCTTTGTTACCAACGGGCTACCAAGTCCGGCCACGTTATCAAATCTTGCATTGACTCCTCTCCGCGGATAACCATGAAGCTACCACGTCCGGCTCCATTAGCAATCTACACAATGGGCTACCAAGTCCGGCCTCATTGCGGTTTTCGCAAGTCAACACAAAGGGCTACCAAGTCCGGCCACCTTGCGGGTTTTCACAACTCACATAAGGCTACCAAGTCCGGCCATTATGTAGTTTTAAAAAAAAATCCTTTTTACCCATATCAACCACTCCCTAAGTGTCATGTTTCTACTTTCCGGTTCTCGTGTCTCGTAATCATGCATAGACTCCGCGGCGGGACGAATCACTTTAAAGTAATCTAGCAAGATCATCCAACTCTATTTAAACATGCTTGTTTACAACCACAAGTAAGGTAAGCAATCATGCGATCAAGTTCACAATCCTTGAAAAGGTCAAAATACGAATACTTTGTTTTGAAACAACACTTTACCGTAACAACATATGTTTATTGACGAGTTAATCAAGTTGGGAAGATTCTTTAAACCATGCATTCAATTATTCTCAAGATCAAAGTAAACTACGTACTTTTAGTAAGAAAGTTCTACAAGCTAATTCATGCAACTAACTTTATTTCCTTTAGCGAAAATAGTTCGAAAAGCTCAACTCACAGCTTATCTATATTTTAGGAAGAGTAGATCGGGAAAATCTACGTATACTTAAGGTTAGGAAGTATAGGAAAAATCTATGTATACTTAAGGTTAGGAAGTATAGGAAAAATCTACGTATACTTAAGGTTAGGAAGTATAGGAAAAATCTACCTTTCTTCTTGGCGGTAGGAAGACTACGAAGGATCGACTTAAAGAAAGTCGGCACTCGAACGGAGTAACGTCCTATGATAAGCTTCCGATAGCTTCGAAAGAGAAAGGTTTCTCTCGAAACTAGATCGTAACCTATACTACTACTACTTTAGGATCGAGGTGGTGGTCGTATGGTGGTTTAGTGACGGAGATGGAAGGAAAACTCAAGAACAAGCTAGAACTACTCAAGAACACTAAGAACTTTTATGCTTTCAAGGAGAGAACTTGGAGAATGAAGAGGTGTGAGTTCAAATGACGAATGAGGTGAGTATTTATAGGCAAAGGCCTCCCTCTCTCTCCTCCTATGGCCGGCCCTCTCTCTCTCTCTCTTTCTCTCAATTTTTAATTCAAGCAAATCTTGCTTCCTTGCAAGAAATAACCTACAAACTAGGCATGCAAGGCTAGGATGTGTCTTTTGGATGGGATTTTGGAAGATTGGCCAAGCAAGTGAATTTGTTTCAAGTATAAAATTAGGGTTTGTACAAAGAAGGACAAGATTGGATGCCATTGGTTATGCTTTCACTTGAAAGTATACATACACTAGGAGACAAGGATGACCAAAGCATGTCAATCACTTGCACACATAACACTCTCTCCCTCTCTCTCCATCCGAATCTCTCTCTCTCAATCTCTCTCTCTCGGCCTCTCTCTCCTCCTCTCTCTCTCTCACTCTCTCTCTCTCTCTCCTTTTGGTACATTGTACTATGTACATATATATATATATAACCATATATATATATAAAGACAAGATTGGTGGATGACAAAGGAAGAGTAAGGGTTTGACTTTGTAAGAGATTTGTACCTCAAATTTCTCTCCTATCTTCTCCTTTCTACTTCTTTCACCTAGTACAAGTACTAACATATACATATATCTAGGATTTGGTAGACAAAAATCAAGCAATACATCACATCTCTCCCTCTCTTTTCCTTCTCTTTCTCTCTCTCTCTTTCTCTCTCTCTCTCTCTCTCGGGTTCTCTCTCCTCTCTCTCTCTCGGCAATCTCTTTCCTCTCTCCCTCTCTCGCTCTCTCTCTCTCTCTCCCACTTGTATGTACTATAAAAGACTACATATATACTAATACATATATATGTACTATGGGTCTTTAATAAAATCTAAGTTTTCAAGTAAATTAGATTTTCTAAATATAATAATCTATACATACACATGTTATATACAATATTATATACATATACATACAAGTACACACATATTTATATATAAGCATGTACTTACAATCTAGGCTAGATATTGACCAAATCTAATATCTAATTAAGTATTCTACTTCATCCAAAGTACCATGTACTAACCTAATATACTAATGGACTAATCTTAATTTAATGGATTTTAACACATGGCCAAATCTAATATTTAAATCAAACAAGTACATGATTGTCAAGACTAACTATTATCCATTGGATAATGGTTTCCCTAGCGGTCAATAGCCAATGGGTAATGATGGCTAGGATTCTAGTCTATCGCCCAATGGGTAAAGAATCTCCTAATGGTTATTATCCAATGGTTAATACCAAAAAGTATAATACTTTGCAATTAAGCACTAAACTAATCTAATCTCGTACTTAGGAAGATTAACCAAGGTTTACCTATTGACCAATGGGTAAAGGAAACTCTAACGCTATTGTCCAATGGCTAAATATTACTCTAGCTTTTATCGTCCAATGTATAAAGACAAAAAGGGTAAAATGATCCATCTAGGGTTAGGGAGAAGTGATTAGGCTAAATGGGCATTAGACTATTCTAACTAATTGATTAAAGACTAACGATACTTAATCTAGGCTTTCATTGCTCGAGTGGTATTTGGGTTTTATTTAGTAGGAAATTGCCTAATAACAGAATATTGAAGTCCGACGGTACCAAACTCCAAGGCAAGGCGTGAGCGTGGCCAAGGCAGCCTGGTGGCAAAGCGGCTGCCGTGTCCAAAGCGCCTTGTGGCCAAAAAGTGGCCAAGGTAGCCCGGGCACAAGAAGGCTGTGGCCAAAGCACTGGTGGCTAAACAGTTGGTCATGGCAAATGGCATGAAGGCTGCCGGCGCCAAAGCACTGGGCCAACACAAAGGCTGGCCGGCCAGCAATGATGGCAAACAAAGGCTAAGGCACTGTAGCCAAGAAGGCAGGCTAGCACTGGTATGGCCAAACAAAGGCTAAGGCAAACTGAGCTGCTGCAAAGGCTGCCGCGCCAAAGCACTGGTGGCTAAACAGCGGCGTGGCGGTGGCCAACAAAAAGCGCCAGCTGCCAGCGGCTGGGCAAAAGCAAGCGTGACTCGATGCCAAGGCGTAACCCAATGGCGCCTAAGGCAGAGCAAGGCACCAAAGAACGCCAAGGCAAAAGCAGCGCGACCGATGCCAAGGCAGAACCAAATGCCATGGCAGAGCAACCCGACAGTGACCTCGACGCTGGCGAGGCGACCCGACAATGACCGACGCTTAGCGAGGCAGCGCGACAATGAGCCGACGCCAAGGCATGGCAGCGCGACAATGAGCCGACGCCAAGGCAAGGCAGGCATGACGAGCCGACGCTAAGCGGCAAGGCAGTTCGACAAATGAGCCGACAGCAGTCTGGCCAATGAGCCGACGCCAAGCGAGGCAGCCCGACAGAGACCCGATGCCTGGCGAGGCAGCCTAATAAATGACCCGATGCCTAGGCAGCCTAGCCAAGCCAAAGCAAGGCGGTCAAGCCGACGGTCAAGGCAAAGAGCAAAAATTTCTACTAACCACTTCGGCATCGATGCAACACTCTAGGTTAGGGAAATGTAACTAAGCCAAACGGTAGTTAGGGTTGCTAACTAATCGGTTGCCATGTAGGATTTCCAGCCGAGAAAAATAATTCTAGGATTTTACTACAATTGCCAAGAAATTATACCAAGGTCTTAATAGGCATACTCGTCTTTTAGAAGATGACCTTAATGCCCGGGCGATGAATACCAATCTCCTAAGTCAAAAACCTAATTATGACGGATTATTAATTGCAAAAAGGGATTTATAAAATAAATAAAGAATTTTCAAATATAACAACAAAATTTTTATAAGTCAATAACGACCGATTTTTGGATGTTAAAAAATGAAATCCAAGTATTAAAAAAAAAATTCAAATTTTTAGCGAAATTTTTATTGACCAAAAATCAGGGTCGTTACAGAGTCTGAGTCCCGAGAGATAAGGAAGGAAGCCCCGGAGGAAGAAGAGGACCAAAGTGATCCATTTCCTTCTAGACGCATGGGTACCGATACCAAGGAAAAAGAGGTATTGGTACTGAGGAGCTTAGAGGCAGCTTAATGGCTTCGGTACCGATACCAAGGTTGTGGAGGTATCAGTACTGAACAACTTCGGAGCAATTTTTTAGGGCATTTTGTGAGATATCTTATGGGTGAATGAGGGCTTGTATAAATACCCCATTATGTCACAAATATCCGGGGTACAACTTTTTAGATCTAGAACAGGATTCTCTTTTCTTGTTGCTTACTCTTGCTATTGTTCTTGCTTGTTCTTCATTTTCCTAGCTTAATCCTGTATTTTTTACCTTGGTTAATCTTAGTTTGTTATTTCCGTCTTTATTAAAGTTGTAGTTGCGCTTTCAATCTATAGTAATCTCAAGTTTATTTCAATTTCCATTGGTTAAATATGTTTTCTAGTTTTTGCTTTGCTTCTATCTCTCTAGATATGAGTGAGTAGTTCATAAGGCTTGGTCATGGGGTGATTAGTACCTCATGGCTTGGGTTGATCTTGCTTTTCTCATTATAACTTTCAATCTTTGGTTCGAAATCAAGTTAGTTCAGGTTCGTTTGTCAAATTGCTGGGGTGTTAACCTCTTTGATCATGTGTAGGCAAGAGTGTGCTACTTGCCACACATAATACTTGGAGCTATGTCGCTCGAGACATTTGCCAAATGAATTCTAGAACTTGCTCGGTATTCAAACACCATTTTTTAGTCTAAAATGGTTTCTATTGCAAAAGCCTCCGGGTTGAGAACCTTAGTTGCATATCTTAAACTGAGTAATAATATGAGAAAAATGGATTAACTTGAGTTGTGAGTGTTAGGATCTCCTAGACCTAACCTTTCGTTTTTATATTAGTTAAATCTTTGTTCAAATTAGCCGTTTATTTTCCACCATCTAAAGTAAAACAAAGTTGGCCGTCTATACACTGAAAACCTTGTTTACATCTACAAATCCAATCAAGCGGTGATGATATTCCCTTGGGTACGATACTCGGTCTTTCAGATTATTATGCTTCAAAAGACGTATTAGCCCTACGCTTGGGGTGATCATATATCAACGGACGAAACATTTTTTGGCGCTGTAGCTGGGGAATTATCTTATTATGGCTTTCTTGGAGGTTCGACAAACCGCTGTAAGTATCCCGCTCTACTTTAGGTTTAGTAGTTTATGTTTGGTAGCTCATATTTAGTGTAGCAAATACCTCTAAGCGGTCTTCATATCATAACTTGAGGTTTAACGAAGCTAAGCAAAATATTGAGTTTGTCTTTAGTTGCTTGATTTGATTAGCCGAGGTGGTGGCTTAACCCTTTGCAATTGCTTTGAGAACGAGGCGGCGGCATAACCCCTCTAGCCTGTTTACCCTGAGTAGCAAGGGGTACTATGGCCCATTTTGCAAGGTGCTATGGAAGGTATGCAAAACAATTTGATTGTTCAGTGTCACTTCCTATATTTTATGGTTTGGCCTAAGAAAATCCATTTTAGCATGTTGATGACCTTGAGAAAGTTTTTACTAGCGATGAAAACTATTTTACGAGTATTCCCAGCGTCTTTGTGTGATAGTGCTCAAGATTGATTTTATTCTTTAAGTCTAGGATCGACATGGCAAGAGATTACAAAACAATTTTTCAAAACTTTCACTCCCTCATATGAGACTCATATGCTTTTACAAGAACTATCCCATTTCCATCAACAAGATGATGAGTCTTTTTCGTAATATTAGGAGAGATTTAAATGTTCCGTATTCTCTTGGTCGAGTTTCAATTGTGAGCTTGACAGTCTTTTGACTATCTTTTGCCATGGTTTAAATCCTAAGACATGTCAAGTTGATTTTATGTCCAATGATGAATTCTTGGATAAAAACGCTGAAGAGGGTTGGGATTACCTTGATGAATTAGCCCCAAAGCTCCAATTTTGTGAGTTGACTGAAAATTTTGAGGATTCTAACTCAGATACCATGGAAGAGGAAATTAAGCCATATCTTTGTTGAAACTGTTAGTTTAAATTGTGACAGCTCCTTAGAATCTGAATGGAGTGATGAGCCTATTGATGAACTTGATGTCCAATGTTCTCCCCCTGTGGATCCCTCTCTATGTGATGATCCGGGAGAGAAATTTCTCACCATTAAAGAAATGGATGCGGAGGTAGATTATTTATATTCTTTACTAGCTAAGCAAGATGCTTATGAACCTATCTTTGAAGAGTTAGCACCTATGGAATCTAACGTTGTCTCTTCCGATCTTCCGAGTCTTGAACTTCTCACTGCTAAGGAAATGGATGTCGAGGTAGATTACTTACACTCTTTGTTAGAAAAACAAGATGCATGTGGACCTAATCTTGAGAAGTTACCAATCATAGAACTAATTGATTTACTTGGTGTTGATGATTTTCTTGGGGTTTACATCCTTATATTGTAGATTTGGTCAACAAATTGAAAATTGATTTTGTTTGGGCTATGCACTTGATGGAACTTAAGTTTTTAAAACAAAGTCGGCAATTGCTTTACTCAAAGTCTCTTATCTTGTGGAATGGTTGAGTTCAATTCATGGCAAAGAGTGTAGCATGGGGTGCTATGTTCATTCTATTAGCTCTAAATGGCATGATATTTATTCGAAACCACCATGTAGCTGATCATATTCTCTCTCTCTCTCTCTCTCTCTCTTTTCTTTTTCTCTTTTGATGGTCCGGTATAGCCACCCGTTTGAAGCTTAAGATGTTGTATGGCTTGCTCTATAGCGCCTTAAGCAAGATGAGGGGAGAAAAGTAGTACCTGTGTACTCGCGTGAAGATTATTGGTTGTGTTTTACTTTTGGTTACTTTTTGGCCGGCTAACACGAGCCGGTGGTTCTAATGTCATTTGTCTTGTGAAAGGTAGTTGTTTCTTAAAGCTTCTGTATGGTTAACATGCTACCACACCAGCCTCGGTGGTTTGGGCTTAAGCCGGGGTGAGTGAGGTGTTCAAGAGCTCCAAGCATAGGTGCGGCTAAGTGTCACGGTTGTCGAAGTCCAAAATTGAAGGCCAAGGAAGAAAGAGCGCGTACCTACGAGTCCTACGGAGTGAAGGGTACGAAGATTGGTGCACCGAGGTGCACACGGATTGCCGAAAGCAGAGACCCATTCTCTGTATCTTTCCCCATAAGAAAAAGGGAAAAGAAGAAAAAGAAGGAAGATGAAGCAGAGAAAAGAAGAAAGTAAAAGGAAAATATCAAGAAAGAAGCAACGTGGGGATTAAGGTTGTCTGCCATTTTAACTTTAAGGAAGTAGCTTGTTCCTTCTGAATTAAGACTACCAATTTCCAACAGATACCTGCAGTTTGTTTTACTAAGAATAAAGTAAAGTTAATTTAAGAAGAATCACAACTGATCAAAAGGAAAAGCGAAAACAGTACACCCACTAAAAAACTGGAAAGAATAAAGTAGAGTTAATTTACGAAGAACCACAACTGATCAAAAGGAAAAGCGAAAACATTACACCCACCGACCTCGGGGGTCGGTGAACTCCCAAGATCGAAAGAAGCGCAACTGTACGAAATAAAAAAAGAAGAAGAAGGAAAAAAAAAGAACCACAAGACTAAGGCAGGAAAGAATTTTTTTTTTAGCTCAGTTAGGATGCTTGTAAATTTGTAATCTTTGGTGGGAATAGAAATTTGATTGCGAGAAATCAAATTCATGTAATTCAATAGTCGGAGTAATTCTATTCTTACGTTGGATTAATTCTGTAATCTTATTCACGAATAATTTATTTTGAATTTTTTTAAACTCAAAATTTACCTTTTTGTGTGGATTGAGCCAGAAATTTAGGATTCTCATATCCACCATTTCCTTTTCGAAGGGATCAGATTTCTACTTAGTTTGAGGAGTAAAATCCTTTGTACTGAAATTCTTTGTACCGGTGCATTTTCGGCCATTAATTTGGGGAATCAAATTATTTTGGTACACCAATTTTACGGTACAGAGGATCTCGGGCGTAGTTTGGGAGTATGATACCTAATTAAATGTGTTGTTAGAAATCACATTTCTATTCTTGTTAATTCCAAACGTGGAAAACATCAAAACATGAGATCACATTCTGATTCCCCTAGAGGTACAAGATTAGGTTTTTGTTTGTGTTTTCTTCTTCTAATCTTTTGCAAAGATCCATGAAGTGCATTAAAAAAACATTGATGAGAGATGAATCAGAGAGTTCGTTTCGTTTATTCCATACCGCTGTAAAACGTGAAATCAAACCCTTCAAAGAGAGAGGGAGAGTTCTGTTTGAAATGAAGGTAAAAAGTTTTCTTGGACTGAAAAAAATATGGATTTGGGGACCAGTAATGCAGTGATACACTATAGGTAGGGTTGTAGTGCACGATCCACGTCCGTCTCCGCAATCATCGACGGTTTAGATTCCAAATTACCAATGTATATGATACCGGTCTTCCTAGTTTTTAGTAGTCAATTTATTTTTCAGATGCTCCAACAAGTCTTATTTATATCCTTTGCTATGAATGAAATAAGTAATTTTGAGAAAATAAATAAATAAATATTATTAATTAACTACTAAAAACTATGAAGACTTCTTAAAAACTTAAAAAACACAGAAAAACTTGAATAGACACTTCGATTGACTCAATGACTTCTCCAGTGACTTAAATAGACTCTTCAATCCAGTGTATACCGTAAAAATATCTAGACAGAATAGCTTCCCTATAAAAGGCTGTTCTATCCGACGGTTTCCTCACCTCATTCTACACTACACCCGTTTACGTCATAAAGCTCAAGTGCAACTACTTTTTCTTGAGAGCATTCTACTCTTTGTTTCATCAGTTCCCGTGATATTGTCAACAATTTTGGTTTGGTTATCGAGGAAAAAAAAAATGGCTGGAAATGGACAAGGACCCGCGATTGGGATAGATCTCGGAACAACTTACTCCTGCGTGGCCGTTTGGCAGCACAACCGCATTGAGATTATAGCAAATGATCAAGGGAATAGGACGACGCCGTCTTACGTTGCGTTCACCGATACAGAGCGTTTGACAGGCGATGCAGCCAAGAATCAAGTCGCCGTGAATGCTACTAACACTGTTTTCGGTATGGTCTAAGCGCTAAAAATTCTATGATTGCTTCTATTGCATGCTTCTATGCCTTGTGTATTACAGTGTTGTTATTTCTTCATTAATCTGCAAATAGCCGGCGCTTTAATCCCCGCTACGTCTTAGTTATGCATGTATTTTACACGGATTATAGCCATTAGGGAGAATGCATGGATAAATTTAAAAGACTTATCTCGGGAAATGTTTTTTTTTTTTTTTATATTCTGCGACTGAAGTTACGCAAATATATCCATGCATTTTGGGAACAGGTCACCCCAGGTCTCTCCACTTAAGTGTCTAGAAGATTCAACAATGTCAAAAAAAATTCCATTGGGTGTCGTTGGCCGTCAATTGATTTACGAGTAGAGGCAAAGATACAGGGGACTAATTCCACCACCCACTTGCTCCTGAGTTATCAAAAATTTGAAGCCCTATTAAGGAAGAGAGAAAGATCATTCCGTCCCTTGCTCCGCTTTATTTTCTTTGTGCTGAAATCGTGCATAAATTCATACAATATAATTGTGTTTTGTTTCTCTTTTCTACATTGTTATACCCTTTTAGATATTTAACACATATCTCTACCTAGTTTGTCATTGGTTTTTTAAATTTTGGTTTTTCCAGATGCAAAGCGTCTCATCGGGAGAAGGTACAACGATGCCACAGTTCAGAGTGACATCAAGCTGTGGCCATTCAAAGTCACACCCGGTCAAGACGACAAACCTTTGATTGGAGTGACATACAAGTATGAAGAGAAGCAATTCTCCGCCGAAGAAATCTCCTCAATGGTCCTCGTAAAAATGAGAGAAATCGCAGAGGATTACCTCGGCACCACCATCAAAAACGCCATCATCACCGTTCCTGCCTACTTCAACAATTCTCAGAGACAAGCCACCAAAGACGCCGGGGCCATTGCCGGCCTCCACATCATGCGGATAATCAATGAACCAACTGCAGCCGCCATTGCTTATGGTCTCGATAACAAAACCAGTAGCACCGGTGAGAAAAAGGTGCTCATATTCGACCTTGGGGGCGGAACATTCGACGTCTCTGTATTAACCATGGAAGAGGGTAAATTCGAGGTTAAAGCTACGGGTGGGGATACCCATTTGGGGGGTGAGGACTTTGATAACAGAATGGTGAACCATTTCGTTAGGGAATTCAAGAGGAAGCACAAAAAGGATATTAGTGGGAACCCAAGAGCTTTGAGGAGGTTGAGGACTTCTTGTGAAAGAGCAAAGAGGACTCTTTCATCGACAACTCAAACTACGATTGAGATTGATGCGTTATACGAGGGCATTGATTTTTTCTCCAGGGTTACTCGGGCCAGGTTCGAGGAGCTGAACATTGATTTGTTCAGGAAGTGTATGGAGCCAGTGGAGGCGTGTTTGAGGGATGCGAAAATTGACAAGAGCAATGTCGACGAAGTCGTTCTTGTTGGTGGGTCCACTAGGATTCCAAAGGTCCGGCAATTGCTGCAGGATTTCTTCAATGAGAAGGAGCTTTGCAAAAGCATTAACCCTGATGAGGCTGTGGCTTATGGTGCTGCGGTTCAGGCTGCGATTTTGAGTGGGGAGCGGCATGAGAAGGTTCAGGATTTAGTACTGGTGTTGGATGTCACTCCGCTTTCCCTTGGTTTGAATGACTCTAGGGGGGTTACGAAGGTTTTCATTCCGAAAAACACGACCATTCCGACGAGGAAAGAGCAGGTTCGGCAAACTAGCAAGGATAACCAAACCGGTGCTTTGTTTCGAGTCTATGAGGGGGAAAGCACCCTATCCAAAGACAACAACTTGTTGGGCCAATTCGCAGTGACTGGATTTCCTCCGGCTCCTAGGGGCGTCCAGAAGTTCAATGTCTGTTTTGACATTGATGAGAATGGTATTCTGAATGTGTCTGCAGAGGACAAAACTATGGGACAGATGCAGAAGATCACAATCACCAACGATAAGGGTAGGTTGTCGGAGGAGGAGATTGAGAAAATGGTGCAGGAGGCTGCAAAGTTCAAGTTGGAAGACGAGGAGCAGAAGAAGAAAGATGAGGCGAAGAACGCGTTAGAGAATTACGCTTATAACATGAGGAACGCTATTAACAATGAGAAGAATGGCGCGAAGATTCCTCTGGCTAACAAGAGGAAGATTGAAGCGGCGCTTGAGCAGGCAATTCAGTGGTTGGATGAGAACCAGCTCGCTGAGAGGGAGGAGTTTGAGGATAAAATGAAGGAGTTGGAGGGCATTTGCAATCCTTCAATTGCGAAGATGTACCATGGGGATGGTTCTGGTTGAAGTGATGCTGGACACAATATTGTGGAGCTTGATTAAAAAAAACTTGAGGATTTCAGTAATGCCGATCAAAAAAAAGCTGTACGATTTCAGTAATTCCTCTTTGTCCACTGCAAACTATGAATATGTAGTACCTTTTGAGTATTTCTTTTCTGTATTTTTCTGTTTTGGTTTTTTGGTTTCGCTTCACGCAGAACTACATATTGCGTCTTTACCATGTCATTGCCTTCGGCTGCAACAAGAAGGTGAAAGTGTTCTGTGAAACCGTTGGACTTCTTCTCTTTTTGCCAACAAAATTTTGGGATTTCTACGAGCATATGAGCAACAAGTGAAGCAAACAAATGCTACAGAAACTGTTTCTTTCTTGGCTAACTACGAACTTTAGTGAAGACATTATTCTAGGTAGTACTCAGTGGAACTAAACTATTAGAAAAGAAACGGATATGTAATCCTTCCATTCTTAAAGAGTTTTTACATCCACTTTTCTTAGTCAAGATATAGAATCATTTCATTGCACATCGTTCATGCTCGTAAGCCAGCTCAAATCAGAAGGAAAAAGAGTGAACCCAGAAGTAAGATTACTGTACAAGCTGAATTGTAGTGCTAGGTGGTGGTTGACGAGTATTGAATTCTAACGAAACATTAGAAGCATGAGCAGAAAATATGCATATATAATCATACATTTATCAGCAAAGAACTTATACCAGCAGTTGGGCGTACCAGACATCTATACTCTTTATGTTGCTGACCATTGTCCTCCTTACCGTCCACTTGTGTCCCCCGGCTCTCTCTCTCTCTCTCTCTCTCTCTCTCTCTCTCTCCTTTGTGCTACTGTGTTCTGCAGTTTTGTGAAACTTAATTAATAAGGTTCTATTTTTCTGGGGGTTTTGAAGACAAGTGGTGTGGTTGAGAGAGATGGGGAGAGGGCCAAGGGCTATGCGGTTGATTTCTTATCGGTGTCACTTCACGCAATCTCAAGGGATCCAGAGGCTTATCTGTCTTCTTGTATATATTCCAGGTACTTCAATAGTTCCATTTGTTTCCACTACTGCTATTTTATTTTTTATTTTTGTCTTTAAGATTATGAATTGGTTAGTGGTGTTTTAGAGTTTTTCTGGTTTGTCTTGCCTGATAAGTGATAACAGTTGATTGCTATTGTACAGTAAACACAGTGAGAATGAGAGCAATGGCGAGAGGATTGGTTAGTGAGAGGACATTTTTCCAACCTAATTGCCGACATTTTTTACGTATAAAACCTCCTCTATTGTATGAAGATATGATCTCTTGAAAGTGGATGCAAAATGCTTCCCACAAAACATGGAGTCTATGTGCGGAACTAGCTAGGGCGTGGAAAATCTATCTGCTGTGGAGCCTGGAGTTTTGATGTAGGTGTAGAAAAATTCAGGGATTTAAATACCTTGAATTTTTTGTTCGCTTGATGATAGTTTTTTACGCTTTTTAGTCTTATGGTTACCAGTAAACATTGATGATTAGACTTTCAAGCTTTATTCGGCAGACTCACAGGATGATTTTTTAGTTTTGTTTTGCACCAAATCCAACCCCCATTTTCCGAAGAACAGAGAGAGGGTGTTTTGCTTACCTCTATCTTACTTGGTTGTTGCTCTTCTCAAGCCTCTATCCACTACTGATACACTGCAATCTTCTTCACAGTACTTATTCATTGCTAGTTTGCAACTTTGTTTTTGCATTTACTAGTTAGACGTTGATCTAGTGAGCTCGGTCTTGGTCCTTCCGCAGAACTTAAGCCCCTGGAGAAAGTGTTTTCCCCACACAGGAGTGGGAATTCTAACAAATAGTTTTGTATCACTACGGAGAGTCGGAGAGTATTTTATGTATGTTTTCCTTGCCCTGAAGATTGATGCAGAGGATGAAGATGGAGATCAGTCAGTCAAAGGCCTCAAATACAGAAGACAATTGAACTGTTGTCTTATCAAAGGTCACGGCGATGAAACTTGTGCTGTCAGATTCTAATCAGTGTACTGTTCAATTTCACTCTACTTTTACTTGGGATCACGACCTTGCTCATACTGTGCTAGAGGTATGATTGTTCTCCATTATGTTTTTATCATTTACATCTCAAAATTGCATGTTCAGTTATCTTCCTCGAGGTTGATCTTTCTCCTTTTCTCACTGCAACTTCAAATCAATGATGAACGATTCGAGGATGCTGAAGAGATGGAAGGTGACAATAACAGTGGCCATCCTTAAGCTGTACAATCCATTTGCTGTTTCGTGCAGCTTAATATCGATGATTTTTGATTTACTGACACAGAGCAGCCGGAGAATGACAGCAGTGGCCTCAGTGGCCTGTTTATCCATGTATTATTACCTTGGCTTCTAGAATTCCTTTTTACCTGTGGTCTTATTACATCTCCTTTTGCTATATTTGGATGGCCTAGAAATTGCTTGTGACTCTTGTGTTTATTATGCCCCTCATCTTCTATTTCTTGCCTGTTGGCATCTCATCACCCTGGTATGTCAGTCATGGTTGCTGCCAATGGATATGCAGAATCTTAAAATCCTGCAATTGTACCAGTTTTCTTAGTGTGACAGTTATGGACCCAAACTTGGTCTAATGCCACTAAGCTTACCGGAAAAAAGGTGCAAGACATTTAGCTTATTAGTCATTGATATTCTCTACTACTACAAGCTATCCCTTTTGGGTAAAATGGTGGATAGGAGAAAGTTGTTGCCTACATTGAGTTGAGGGGGGAGAATTGTTGATATTCTCTACTACTTCATAGTCCTCGCCTTCGCATAAATCCAGGGATGAATGAAGATGTCTCGTATTTAAGCCCTTCTGTGTTTTTATTTGGCATGCTCATTGACAGAGAACAAGCTAATGTGATTTATGCTTCCATTTTTTCTCTGGACTGGCCACCGCCACTACATATCCAATAGCTGCCATTATACTAGAAATTCCACTCTATCAAGCAATCGGGCATGGCCGGTTTGCCTACTGTTTGCAGATGTGACGGGAAATTGTCTCTAAATTCCGCCTAAAATAACATCACTCGTGAGTAGTTTTTCAAAAGTGCTAAAAGTACTACAAGTGCTAAAACACTTTAGAAAAAAGCCTTATTGAAAGGGGTTTAGCTTCGGTTAAATTTAGGAAACTCCCCCTCATTTTAGGTGATTGATGCATGGGATGTGTTTTCTAATTAAAGAAAGAATAAAGTAAAGTTAATTTACGAAGAACCACAGCTGATCAAAAGGAAAAGGAAAAAAAAATATCAAAGAACCGCAATTGTACGAAATGAAAAAAAGAAAAAAGAAAAAGAACCACAAGACCAAGGCAGGAATGTGTTTTGTAGCTCAGTTTGGATGTTTGTAATCTTTAGTGGGAATAAGTGATTTTGCCACTCCCTTTTTTGTTAACAGCACTCCTTGGCAAGTGTATTTTTGGTGCCGTTAACAAAAAAGAGAGGGACAAAATCATTTCCCATAAGAATTTGATTTCGAGAATTAAATTCCTAGTAATTCAATAGTCGGAGTAATTCTATTCTTAAATCTTACGTTTGGATTAATTCTATAATCTTTTCCAGGAATAATATATTTTAGAAATTTTCTAAACTCAACCATTTCCTTTTTGTAGAGATTTAGCAAGGAATCTAGGATTCTAACATCCACCATTTTCTTTTGGAAGGGATCAGATTTCTACTTAGTTTGGGGAATCAAATCCTCTGCACCGAAACCGGTGCATTTTCAGCCATTAGATCATACAACAATTTTAAAACATAACAAAAACTCACACAATCTAACAATCCAAAACATCTCGGTGCATAAGTACACCAATTTCTCATATCTCAGGTGTAGTTTGGGAATATGATTCCTGATTAAACATGTTATCATGAATCACATTTCTATTCTTGTTAATTCCAAACGTGAAAAATATTGAAATATGACATCACATTCTCATTCTCCTATGGTACAAGATTTAGGTTTTTATTTGTGTTTTCTTTTACTAATTTTTCTTTTGCAAAGATCCATGAAGTACATCTATTTAGGTGTTCACATCTATTTATCTATCTATTATCAATATCCTATGTAAATGTGTTTGAATCCCAAAACCACCAAACCCCTAATCCTTATTTTCTAGACTTTAGAATTTTTTTTTTATTTGTAAAAATGGAGAGAGAGATGGTACGTGGGAAGTGGGATACCAAATTGGTGTTCCAACTTTATGTACGGTTAGAATATCAATATTGTATAGTATAATATCGTATCATATCATACCATAATGATACAATATCATTGAATGATTTATTGTAATCATGTAATTATTCTCTTTTTCTTTTCTCTCCATTCCACCTCCTGTATAAATAGGTGGCTTGCTTATTCTTGTAATATACAATTTATCGAATACAATATTTCTCTATTCTAACATGGTATCGAAGCCCACTTGAGCCCAATGCTTGCCTCACTCCTTTGGATGGCACACTACTTTCTGATGCCACACTTTATCGCCAACTCGTTGGCAGTCTTGTCTATCTTACTGTTACTCGACCAGATATAGCCTATGTTGTTTATCTTGTCAGTTAGTTTTTGTTTGCCCCTTAGTCCACTCATTATGCTGTTGTACTGCACATTCTTCGTTATATCAAGGGCACCATGCTTCATGGGCTTCATTACTCTACCAACCCTTCTATTGAGTTGCATGCTTATTCGGATGCTGATTGGGCCGGTGACCCTACTGATCATCGTTCTACTACAGGATTTTGCTTCTTTCTTGGCAATTCTCTTATTTCTTGGCGTAGCAAAAAGTAGACGGTTACAGCACGTTCTAGCACTGAGGCTGAATATCGAGCTCTCGTTGATACTACCCAAGAACTTCTTTGGCTCCGTTGGTTGCTTGCTGATTTTGGTGTTACCCACTCATCGGCCACAGTCCTACGTTGTGATAATCGCAGTGCTATTAAGATCGCTCATAATGATGTCTTCCATGATCGCACTAAACATATTGAGATTGATTGTCACTTTGTACGTCAGCATGTTGTCAATGGCACTGTTCGCCTTCTCTTTGTGTCCTCTGCCGATCAAATTGCGACATTTTCACCAAGGCACATCCTCCCAGACGTTTTCACGATCTAGTTTCCAAACTCAAGTTGGTCTCTGCTCTACCTCCTTGAGTTTGAGGGGGGCTGTTAGAATATCAATATCATATCATATCATACCATAATGATACGATAGCATTAAATGATTTATTGTAATCATGTAATTATTCTCTTTTCCTTTTCTCTCCATTCCACCTCCTGTATAAATAGGTGGCTTGCTTATTCTTGTAATATACAATTTATCGAATACAATATTTCTCTATTCTAACATGAACTATGCTTCTAATTTCTCCAAGTGTCCAAAATCTAATTAATTGGTTATGACAAGGGTGTTACTAATGCCAAAACTGTTTTTATTTGTGTCAAAACTCTAGCGTTTGTGTCCGTTCGATACACGGGAATGATAAAAAAACACAACCATGATTTTTTTGGTCCCGTGCATTGAACAAGATACAACACTAGTAAAAATTGGAAACAAAAGATAACATAAGAGAATTAAAAAACGGAATAAAATTAGCAAGGCGATGGAAAACTGAAGGCATTGATGAGAGATTGAGAGAGTTCATTTCGTTTTCCTTTACGGCGTAAAAAGTGAAATCATTACCCATCAAAACTCTTCAAAGGGAGGGGGAGAGTTCTGTTTGAAATGCACAAGATCACGATCACCAACAATAAGGGTAGGTTGTCGAAGGAGGAGATTGAGAAAATGGTGCAGGAGGCTGTGACGCACAAGTCGGAAGAGGAGGAGCACAAGAAGAAAAACGTGGTGAAGAACGCGTTGGAGAATTACGCCTATAACATGAGGAACGCTATTAACAATGAGAAGAATGGAGCGAAGATTCCTTGGGCTAACAAGAGGAAGATTAAAGCAGCGCTTGAGCATGAAATTCGGTGGCTGGATGCGAACCAGCTCGCTAAGATGGAGGAGTTCGAGGATAAAATGAAGGAGTTGGAGGGCATTTGCAATCCTAAAATTGCGAAGAAGCACCATGGTGCTGGTGCTGGTGGAAGCGATGCTGGACACAATATTGTGGAGCTTGATTAAGATGTTCCAATCTTCAGCTTGAGGATTTCAGTAATTCCTCTGTGTCCACTGCAAACTATGAACATGTATACCTTTCGGTTATTTCCTTTCTATATTTATCTGTTTTGGTTTTTAGGCTTTGCTTCATGTGGAACTATATATTGCGTCTTCACTACTTCATCGCCTGCAACTAGATGGTGAAAGTGTTCTGTGATGCTGTTAACTTCATCTGTTTTTGCCAACAAAACTTTGGGATTACTCTCCCATCCTTGGATTACTCCAAGGTGAGCACACTTAACTGTGAAGTTCCAATGGGTTTTGACGCCGTCACGGTTTTAAAAAGCCTTGTACAAGGTAGGATGACGATCTATTATTTATAGCACATGAGTTACACTTCACCAAGCGATGTGGGATCACCTCCGGTTGACCCCTCTGGTCACCTATCAGACGTCCCCCGTACATCGTGTCGTTTCTGTATCAAAAATAATTAGTAAAACACAATAATTACTGCTACCTAAAAGATAGCGGTAAGTACTCCGAGTATCATCCTCAGGGATTACGAAGGCTAAGTTGCGGCTATTTCAATTGATTTCTAAATTAATTCGGAAAGAGATTTGATCGTTGGATTTCTAAAATTAGGCAAACTAAATTAACACAAAGCAGTTAAAAGTGTGTGTGAGAGAGAGAGAGAGAGAGAGACAGACAGAGAGAGAGTTTATGGGAGAAAAGATCTAGGGTTTCGAATCCACTCGACCCGTTGTAACAATATTTATGCTATGACAAAGGGTAATTACTCGAATCAATATCCGGATATCGTTAGGGTTCGCGGGCCCTTACGGTATCGCCTAAAGATATTTATGAATCACCAAATAGCATGGGGTATCGCCGCCTAGCACGAACCGTCTTACTAGTACGACCCGTCTCTATGGCACGGATCGTCTAATAGCACGGCGCGTCTTACGGAGCATAACCCATCTTACTCAGTTATCGCAAAACAATTAAGAACCGTTGTATGAACGTGCATAAAACCTAGGAATTTATACACAAGATTTGATAGAGGAAATTAATATCGCAAATAAATCCTTATGTCATACAACCATGATTCGAATAATAAAAACACTGGATCAAAACATAAATATTGTTACTCAGAATGTGAGCTTCATCTACGTCCTAGAAAAAGATTTAGCCGGCCATCAAGTCGTCACAGCCTCCGATGGCGTTCGTCCTCTCCCTGTTCTCTCTGTACGTCCCCCTGGCGTTTTGTAGCTTCCTTTTATATGCCGCTGTAGCCGACTTTTCCCAAAAACCCTTATTTCTCTTCCTTTTTAATTCCTAGCTGAGAATTGCCTTTGGAGGGCCCCTCCTTTTCCAAACATTGTGGGCCATGCCCACTGCCGAGAATTGGCATTGGTCAATTCTTTTACTTGGTCCAATTATAAATCAAAATAGAAAGCCTATGGGCCCACCAAACATGAATCTGTACAAATGATTCATGTATTCTTCTGCATCCAATTCACTTCCAAGATGTACGTGCACAATAAGAGCATTCATAAGGCCTATTAAAAAGTTAGAACCTCACAACACCTACAACACAAAAATTAAGCATTAAGTTCCGAGTAACAATATAAATAGACTTAGCGAAGATAAATTAAGGGGCGCTTATGTGAACATTTACGCGCTTATCAGGTCCCAACCACCCTTACGCCGGTCGACCACTACCTGGAACTTCCAGGGGTGGGGCGTCACAATCTCCCCCACTTAGGAACACACGTCCTCATGTGGTATTGAGATTTTGTCCCACATTTTCAGTTGGTGCAAGCTTTGATTCAATACATAACGACCTGTTCCCACCCTGTACAATATTCTCCGCTTCGAACACCAAATCCCATCAGACTTCCTAGTGAAGTCACCCATCCTTGGATTACTCCAAGGTGAGCATGCTTAACGGTGAAGTTCCAATGGGCTTTGATGCTCTCACGGCTTTAAAAGGCCTTGTACAAAATAGGATGACAATCTATTATTTATGGCACACGACTTACACTTTACCGAACAATGTGGGACCACTCCCAGCTGACCCCTCTAGTCACCGATTTATTCTCCGCTTTGAACACCAAATCCCATCAGACTTTCCAGTGAGGTCACCCATCCTTGGATTACTCCAAGGTGAGCATGCTTAACGGTGAAGTTTCAATGGGCTTTGATGCCCTCACGGCTTTAAAAGGCCTTGTACAAAATAGGATGACAATCTATTATTTATGGCACACGACTTATACTTTACCAAACAATGTGGGACCATTCCCAGCTGACCCCTCTGGTCATCGATTAGACAGCCCCGCACGGGTCCCAACCACCCTCAGGCCGATCGACCACTACCTGGAACTTCCAGGGGCAGGGCATCATAGGGAAATTCGGTCCCCTCACTCTCAATTCAACCTTGAGTTTCACTCTTCTTATTTCCTTTCTCTCTCCCATTAGTTATAGGAAGAAACCAGGGTTCTGTTTCTCTTGAATTCCCTAACCCTCTATTTATAGACTCTATTATATGAATACAACATGGTTAAATCTTCAGTCAACCACTGCTATAGTATCCCACGTTTTTTTCCTCTTCCTTTGTTGCTAAGGATTTGACCATGTATGGTGGTCAAAAGGTGAGATGCTGCCATGTAACTTCAAGGGAGTTGCTTGTTCCTTCTGAATTAAGATTACCAATTTCCAACACACTCCCCTAATCTTAACTCCTTCTTGATTCTTCAGGAAATCTCTGGATGATTCAAGTTTGATTTTCAACATCCCCCTCAAATTTGAATCATTTTTTTTGGACGCCTGCTGAACATCAAGCACATTCTTGTAATATCCCCCTTTAAGCTTGATGTTCGGGGATTCTTCATTCCGAGCATAGTCTTCAAATCTTGTTGGACAACCGTCTATTGTCTTCTCTTGGAACAATCATTTATTGTTCACTATGTCTGTACCCTTTCTTGATGCATCGTCAACCACACACTTGGTTGATTTTGTCAATATCTTATAAGCACCCAATAACGCCCATTATTGGTGTCTATAGTCCTTAGTTTTATCTTAATTACATCTTTAATTTAGTCGTTTCGTTTGCTTTTGCACGTAAGATTGTTTTGAAGGTGTTTCAAAAAAACCGTGCAAATAAGGTTGCTTTTGACGCCATGGACGACCCCCAAGGGAGTTCGAGTCCCGAGAGCTAAGGAAGGAAGCCCTGGAGGTGACCCGGAATGCATAAAAGGCCAAGAAGAGGACCAAAGTGATTCATTTCCTTCCAGGCCGATACCAAGGAAGAAGAGGCATCAGTACCGAGGAGCTTAGAGGCAGCTTAATGGCTTCGATACCGATACCAAGGTTGTGGAGGTATCGGTACTGAGGACCTTCGGAGCAAATTTTTTAAGGCATTTTGTGAGATATCTTGTTGGCAAATGAGGGCTTGTATAAATACCCCATTATGTCGCAAATATCCAGGGTTCAACTTTTTAGATCTAGAATATGATTCTCTTTTCTTGTTGCTTACTCTTGCTATTCTTCTTGCTTGTTCTTCATTTTCCTAGCTTAATCCTATATTTTCTACCTTAGTTAATCTCAGTTTGTTATTTCCGTCTTTATTAAAGTTGTAGTCAAATTTATTTCAATTTCCATTGGTTAAATATGTTTTCTAGTATTTGCCTTGCTTATATCTCTCTAGATATGAGTGAGTAGTTCATAAGGCTTGGTCATGGGGTAATTAGCACCTCATGGCTCAGGTTGATCTTGCTTTTATCATCATAAAGTTTCAATATTTGGTTTGGAAATCAAGTTAGTTCAGGTTCGTTTGTCAAATTGCTGAGATGTTGACCTCTTTGATCATGTATTGGCAAGAGTGTGCTACTTGCCACACATGATGCTTGGAGCTATGTTGCTCGAGGCGTTTGCCAAATGAATTCTAGAACTTGCTCTGTATTTGAACCCCGTTTTTAGTCTCAAATGGTTTCTATTGCAAAATCCTCCAAGTTGAGAACCTTAATTGTGTATCTCAAACCGATTAATTATATGAGAAAAGTGGATTGACTTGAGTTATGGGTGTTAGGATCTGCTAGACCTAGCCTTCCATTTTTATATTAGTTAAATCTTCGTTCAAATTAGCCGTTTATTTTCCACCATCTAAAGTAAAACAAGTTGGCCGTCTAGACACCAAAAACCTTGCTTACATCTACAAATTGAATCGAGCCGTGATGATACTCCCTTGGGTACGATACCCCGTCTTCCGGATTATTATGCTTCAAATGACGTATTATATATATATCGACGGACGAAGCATTTTTAGCGTCGTTGCTGGGAATTATCTTATTATGGCTTTCTTGGAGGTTCAACAAACCACTGTAAGTATCCCACTCTACTTTAGGTTTAGTAGTTTATGTTTGGTAGCTCATTTTTAGTACTTTACGAAGCATTTCTGCAGTGCCTTAAGCGAGAGGCGGGGAGAAAAGTCGTACATGTGTAATTGCGTGAAGATTTGGTTGTGTTTTACTTTTGGTTACTTTTGTGCCAGGCTAACATGAGCCGATGGTTCTAATGTCAATTATCTTGTGGAAGGTCGTTGTTTCTTAAAGTTTCTATAGGGTTAACAAGCAACCACAACAGCCTTGGTGGTCAGAGCCAGCCCCAGGGTAAGCCCCGCAAGCCCTGGGGCTTGGCAACCCCCCGGGCAAGGGCAGTCAAATTTTTTTTTATTAGTATTAAGGTATATATGTACATATTGACGAAGCCAGCGCGTGTAGAAATCTTTGGTTCCGCTGGTTTGTGGCTTTCTTCAGACCTTGCTGACGTAGGTTCGACTCCTGCGGGAGGCGAGAGCATTTTTTCTTTTGAGGGGATATACATATACTTTTCGAGAAAAGTATTTCAAGAATGGTCCTGCTGGTTTAATCGTCACCTGAAAATTCTTAAGGCCTAAGGGATCTGGATTCAAATCTTTTGCAACAACATTGGAATATATATATATTTGTGCTTACTCGTGCCTACGGCACTATGCATTGGTTCAACCAGATTAAAAAATAAAGCACTTAATTTTTTAATCACATTTTTAATGTGTAAACAGTGAACGTGTGTGTCGGCGTGTATGTGCGTGGTGGGTGCCATCTAAAACAAATGGTACCACATAGGACAACCCTTCTGTTTTATTAGATAGAGATATATATATTTTTTATCTTCTCACTGAGTCTAAGGCACTGTTTGGAGCCTAGGGAAAGAATATAAATAATTGAGAAGAAAATTAAAAAAAACCTGAAAGAAAGTTGAATTGAGATTTGAAAATTTCCCTCATATTTTTTAAGAACCAAACAAGGATTCGAAATTTTTTTAGAATTCTCTCTTTTTTTCCACTTCTTTCTACATATCCACACAAAGCCTACATAGTAAGAACTTTATGCTTGTAACAACTTTATATAGTAACAACTTTATGCTTGTCACTGCATATTTTAGATACATTCTTTTAATAGTAAGTATTTTTGTGACAATAATTTTAGTAATTGTTTGATACCCATACTCCAATACTTATTTTTTATTGTTTTACTTATTTTTTTTTAAATTTTTATGACTTAATAATAAGCGGACAATCAAGTTTGGGGTTGGAGTTGGGGTTGGGCAACCCAATCATCGGGGCCGGCCCTATTGGTGGTTTGGGCCTAAGCTCGGGTGAATGAGGCATTCAAGAACTCTAAGCATAGGTGCGGCTAAGTATCGCGGTTATCGAAGTCCAAAATTGAAGGCCAAGAAAGAAAGAGTGCATACCTACGAGTCCAACGGAGTGAAGGGTACGAACACGGATTGCCGAAAGCAGAGACCCATTCTCTGTATATATCAAAAAGGGAAAAGAAGAAAAAGAAAGAAGATGAAGCAGAGGACGGTGCTGAGAAAAGAAGAAAGTAAAAGGAAAATATCAAGAAAGAAGCAAAGTGGGGATTGTCTGCCATTTAACTTCAAAGAAGTTGCTTGTTCCTTCTGAATTAAGATTACTAATTTCCAACAGATACTTGCAGTTTTTTAAATGAAAAGAATAAAGCAAAGTTAATTTACGAAAAACCACAACTGATCAAAAGGAAAAGAAAACAAATCAAAGAACCGCAACTGTACGAAATAATAAATAGAAGAAGAAGAACCAAGAGACTAAGGCAGGAAAAAGAGTTTTTTTGTTAGCTCAGTTAGGATGCTTGTAAATTTGTAATCTTTGGTGGGAATAGGAATTTGATTGCGAGAAATTTAGGATTCTCATATCCACCATTTCTTTTTCGAAGGGATCAGATTTCTACATAGTTTGAGGAATCAAATCCTTTGTACCGAAATTCTTTGTATCGGTGCATTTTCGGCCATTAATTTGGGGAATCAAAATATTTTGATACACCAATTTCTCGGTACAGAGGATCTCAGGCGTAGTTTGAGAGTATGATACCTAATTAAATATGTTGTTAGAAATCACATTTCTATTCTTGTTAATTCCAAACGTGGAAAACATCAAAATATGAGATCACATTCTGATGACCCTAGAGGTACAAGATTAGGTTTTTGTTTGCGTTTTCTTCTGCTAATCTTTTGCAAAGATCCATGAAGTGCATAAAAAAAAACATTGATGAGAGATGAATCAGAGAGAGTTCGTTTCGTTAAATCCGTACGGCTGTAAAACGTGAAATCATTACCCATCAAACGAAGGTAAAAAGTTTTCTTGGACTGAAAACAAAAATGGATTTGGGGACCTGTAATGCCGTGATACACTATAGGTAAGGTTGTAGTGCACGATTCAAGTCGTCTGTCTCCGCAATCATCGATGGATTAGATTCCAAATTACCAATGTATATGATACCGGTCAAAGTTCTTGAAGTCATTCAAAAAGTCATGGATTCGATTGAATAGTCTATTTAAGTTCCGAGGTGTCTTTTAAGTTCTCAAGAAATTTCCTAGTTTTTGGTAGTCAACTATTTTAAATTTTATGGGGTGCATTTGGATTAAAAAGTTGAGTGACTTATTTTTTTGTCCTTATTCAAAATTTTGTTGTATTTGTTTGTTTTGCGTCAAACTTTTGTGACTAATTGATTTGTCTTGACGAGAGGAATTGGAAAAGTAAAAAATTTTGATTGAAACTCATAATTTTTTGAATAAAGACAAAAATAAGTGAATAAGTCAGCTTTTTTTACTTATTCTTGTCTTTTTGAAAAAAAATTATGAGCTTTGATCAAAAAATTTTACTTTTTCCGATTCCTCTCTCTTCCTCTCGCCGAGACAAATCAATAAGTTACAAAAGTTTGACGCAAAACTAACAAATGTAAATTTTTTTGAATAAAGACAAAAAAAAGAGTTACTTTTTCACTTTTAAAGCCAAATGAGGCCGGCCATCCACAGTGGTATAATCAAAAAAGGATAACCAAAAGTTGACACATCAGTTTTTAATTATTCACTTAAGAGGTTGCTAAGCTTAACAATATTGAGTTTCACAAAGATCACTTCTAGTCCATAACCAAAATAAGGGTCCACTACAGTTTCTTTCTCCCCCCTGTGTTTTCCGCCAATCACTTCCCTCTATTTACGTTTTTTTTTTGGCAAAAATATATCGATTCTCTCTCTTAATTTTGGGCAAAAATCGGTAACTTTTTTCCCTCCTATTATGAATTTTTTTGAGGGTGGAAAAATAAAAACGGGAAAGAAAAGTGAAATACTTTAATCCGGCGACGATGGGTTGAATTATAGATGATCAAGAGATATGAATTTCACTTTTTGAGGGAAATAAAGAGAAATAGTTTATGTGTGAAGTGAAGAAGATATAGAGTAGGCGAAGAAGAAAATACTAGTTTGAAATACGAATGTATATAAATTTTGGAACTAGTTAACTTATGTGGTGTAGAGTCCACAAATTTTGATTATTGAAAAAAGTTGCTAGTTTTGGTTATCCAAAAATCCAAAATTTGATTATTTCTAAGGATATTGCCAAGTTTGATTATACCATTGTGAGTCATCTTTTGCACTAAGAGCATCCACAGTGGAATAAGCAAAACAAAAAATTGTTAAAGTTAGCATTATTTGATAAAAAAAGTGTTCACATTGAAATAACCAAACCTAGCAACAACTCATCAAATTTTGACTCTTTAATAATCAAAGTTAGCAATGTTTTGTCAATAACCAAATTTTATCTCTCAATCAAGTGCATCAACATTACACAAAAATCTTCTCTCTCTTCCATTCTCTCTCTCTCTCTCAAAAAACAATGTTTTCAAAAAATAATTTTTTAAAACTGTAACTTTCAGATTTTTTTTTCAAAAACTTTTTTTTACAGAAAACAAAATTTTCAAAAATTTTAAAAACCGTAAGTAAATAAAGTGTGTTTTTCAAAAAACTATTTTTTACACAAAATCTGTTTTTAAAAAACTACATTTATAGTTTTTAAAATTTCAAAACTATTTGTATAAATACAATTCTTTCAAAATTTTCAAAATTATATTTACAGTTTTTAAGTGAACAAAGTGTAGGTGTTTTTTGCAAAACTGCTTTTTGTTTCGAAAGACTTTTTTTTTTTTTTGAAATGTTTCTAACATAAATTGTTTTTTCCCTTCAAAAACCGCTTTTTCAAAAAATATGCATGAAATGAAGGAAAAAAGTTTGAAGGGCCCATTGGTTTTGATTATGGGCAAAAAATAACCAATGTGGGATTTGACATTTCTAACTTTAGCAACCTCTAAATGGATAATCAAAATCTGATGTGGCATATTTTGATTATTCACATTTGCTTATGCTCTAACATTGTTAACTTTAAAAATAATTGACTTTTGATTATACTACTGTTGATGGCCTAAGTTCTAGTCTAGAAAATTTATTTATAAAATTTAAAATAGTTAGACCACTAAAAACTAGGAAGAATTCTTCAGAACTTAAAAAACTCATAGAAATTAGGGGTGAGCATGGTCCGGTTTTGTTCGGTTTTAAAATAGAACACGTAGAAACTTAAATAGACTCTTTCATCGACTCAATAACTTTTTGAATGACTTCAACTCTTCAAGGACTTTTTACCTAGAAACTTTTATAGACTCTTCGATCGACGTATATCGTAAAAATATCTCGACAGAATAGCTTCCCTATAAAAGGCTGTTCTGTTCGACGGTTTCCACTCCTCATTCTACACTACACCCGTTTACTTCATAAAGCTCAAGTGCAACTATTTACTCTCTAGATCATTCTACTACTGTATTTGTTTGATCAGTTCCCGTAATACTGTCAATAATTTTCGTTTGTTATAGAGGAAAAAAATGGCTGGAAAAGGACAAGGACCTGCGATCGGGATAGATCTTGGAACGACTTACTCCTGCGTGGCCGTTTGGCAGCATGAACGCATTGAGATTATAGCAAATGATCAGGGGAATAGGACGACGCCATCTTACGTTGCCTTCACTGATACAGAGCGCTTGATTGGCGATGCTGCGAAGAATCAAGTTGCCGTGAACGCAACTAACACTATTTTCGGTATGGTCTAAGCGCTAAAAAATTGTGCTGTTTTTAACCAAGTACAAGGATTTTCTTTTGTTGATTCTATTGCATGCTTCTATGCCTTGTGTTTTACAGTGTCGTTATTTCTTCATTAATCTGCCAAATAATCAGCGCTTTTTAATGCCCGCAACTTCTTAGAGCCTCTTAGTTATGCATGTCGTTTAACACGGATTGTAGCTATTAGGGAGAAATCCTTTCCTGTCTTAATCTCGTGATTATTTGGAGGATAATAGATAAAAGTAGCATTGATATTCGTGAAAGTGTATTAATATTTGTACTTTAATGATTAACGAAGAGTTGGACATTTAGGTGGAGAATTTGGGTCTGGACTGGGAGTGAAGTAGTGTAAACATGGAAGAGATTTGAGGCTGGTACAAAGAGTAGTTATGGAGTTTTGGTTCATGTGATCCAAAACCTTGCCTCAGACGCCCTTCCTACATCAGTACTACTGCTTCAGCCTGTTTGTAGCCTGTACGGAATGTGATTTCCTTTTGTAACAGTGTCTAAACTAGCAGCATAAATTCATACAATATAATTGTGTTTTGTATCTCTTTTCTACATTGTTATACCCTTTCATATATTTAACACATATCTATACCTAGTTTGCCATTGGTTTTTCCAGACGCGAAGCGTCTAATCGGAAGAAGGTACAACGGCGCCACAGTTCAAAGTGACATCAAACTATGGCCATTTAAGGTCACACCCGGTCAAGATGACAAACCAATGATTGGAGTGACATACAAGTATGAAGAGAAGCAATTCTCCGCCGAAGAAATCTCCTCAATGGTCCTCGTAAAAATGAGAGAAATTGCAGAGGATTACCTCGGCACCACCATCAAAAACGCCATCATCACCGTTCCTGCCTACTTCAACGATTCTCAGAGACAAGCCACCAAAGATGCCGGGGCCATTGCCGGCCTCCATGTCATGCGTATAATCAACGAGGCAACTGCAGCCGCCATTGCTTATGGTCTCGATAACAAAACCAGTAGCACCGGTGAGAAAAAGCTGCTCATATTCGATCTCGGGGGCGGAACATTTGACGTCTCTTTATTAACCATGGACGAGGGTAAATTCGAGGTTAAAGCTACGGGTGGGGATACCCATTTGGGGGGTGAGGACTTTGATAACAGAATGGTGAACCATTTTGTTAGGGAATTCAAGAGGAAGCACAAAAAGGATATTAGTGGGAACCCAAGAGCTTTGAGGAGGTTGAGGACTATTTGTGAAAGAGCAAAGAGGATACTTTCGTCGACAGCTCAAACTACGATTGAGATTGATGCGTTATACGAGGGCATTGATTTTTCCTCCAGGCTTACTCGGGCCAGGTTCGAGGAGCTGAACATTGATTTGTTCAGGAAGTGTATGGAGCCAGTGGAGGAGTGTTTGAAGGATGCAAAAATTGACAAGAGCAATGTCGACGAAGTCGTTCTTGTTGGTGGGTCCACTAGGATTCCAAAGGTCCGGCAATTGCTGCAGGATTTCTTCAATGGGAAGGAGCTTTGCAAAAGCATTAACCCTGATGAGGCTGTGGCTTATGGTGCTGCGGTTCAGGCTGCGATTTTGAGTGGTGAGCGGAATGAGAAGGTTCCGGATTTAGTACTGTTGGATGTCACTCCGCTTTCCCTTGGTTTGAATGACGCAAGGGGGGTTATGAACGTTTTCATTCCGAAAAACACGAATATTCCGACGAAGAAAGAGCAAGTTTGGAAAACTAGCGTGGATAACCAAACCAGTGCTTTGTTTCGAGTCTATGAGGGGGAAAGAACTCTATCCAAAGACAACAACTTGTTGGGCAAATTCAGAATGAATGGAATTCCTCCGGCTCCTCGGGGCGTCCAGAAGTGCAATATCTGTTTTGATAGTTACCAAAAAAAAAAATATCTGTTTTGATATTGATGCGAATGGTATTCTGAATGTGTCTGCAGAGGACAAAACTACGGGACAGATGCAGAAGATCACGATCACCAACGATAAGGGGAGGTTGTCGAAGGAGGAGATTGAGAAAATGGTGCAGGAGGCTGCGAAGTACAAGTTGGAAGACGAGGAGCAGAAGAAGAAATATGAGGCAAAGAATGCCTTGGAGAATTACGCTTATAACATGAGGAAGGCTATTAACGATGAGAAGAATGGCGCAAAGATTCCTCCGGCTAACAAGAGGAAGATTGAAGCGGCGCTTGAGCAGGCAATTCAGTGGTTGGATGCGAACCAGTTGGCTGAGATGGAGGAGTTTGAGGATAAAATGAAGGAGTTGGAGGGCATTTGCAATCCTTAAATTGCGAAGTTGTACCATGGTGCTGGTTCTGGTGGAAGTGGTGCTGGACACAATATTGTGGAGAAAGATTAAGAAGTTCCAATCTTTAGTTGGAGGATTTCAGTAATGTTGATCAAGAAAAAGCTTTTGGATTTCAGTAATTCCTCTTTGTCCACTGCAAACTATGAACATGTAGTACCTTTCGGGTATTTCCTTTCTGTATTTTTCTGTTTTGGTTTTTTGGTTTCGCTTCATGCAGAACCACATATTGCGTCATTACTATGTCATTGCCTGCAACTAGAAGGTGAAAGTGTTCTGTGAAACCGTTGACTTGATCTCTTTTTGCCAACAAAATTTTGGGATTACTACTCTTTCCGCAAAGGAGTCTGTGGTAGTTCTCTGGTGGGATTTCTTCAAGCATATGAGCAACAAGGAAACAAGTGCTACAGAAACTGTTTCTTTCTTGGCTAACTACGAACTATAGTGAAGACATTATTCTAGGTAGTAGTACTCAGTGGAACTAAACTGTTAGAAAAGAAACGGATATGTAATCCTTCCATTCTTAAGAGTTTTTACGTCCACTTTTTTTAGTCAAGATATCGAATCATTGCATTGCACATCGTTCATGGTCGTAAGCCAGCTCAAATCAGAAGGAAAAAGAGTGAACCCAGAAGTAAGATTACTGTACAAGCTGAATTGTAGTGCTAGGTGGTGGTTGACGAGTATTGAATTCTAACGAAACATTAGAAGCATGAGCAGAAAATATGCATATATAATCATACATTTATCAGCAAAGAACTTATACCAGCAGTTGGGCATACCAGACATCTATACTCTTTATGTTGCTGACCATTGTCCTCCTTACCGTCCACTTGTGTCCCCGGCTCTCTCTCTCTCTCTCTCTCTCTCTCTCTCTCTCTCTCTCTCTCTCTCTCTCTCTCTCTCTCTCCTTTGTGCTACTGTGTTCTGCAGTTTTGTGAAACTTAATTAATAAGGTTCTATTTTTGTGGGGGTTTTGAAGACAAGTGGCGTGGTTGAGAGAGATGGGGAGAGGGCCAAGGGCTATGCGGTTGATTTCTTATCGGTGTCCTTTCACGCAATCTCAAGGGATCCAGAGGCTTATCTGTCTCCTTGTATATATGCTCAGGTACTTCAATAGTTCCATTTGTTTCCACTACTGCTATTTTTTTTAAAAAATTTTATTCTGTCTTTAAGATTATGAATTTTTAGTGGTGTTTTAGAGTTTGTGTTTTGGCTGGTTTCACTTGCCTGATAACAGTTGATTGCTATTGTACAGTAAACACTGTGAGAATGAGAGCGATGGCGAGAGGCCATTTTTCCAACATAATTGCCGGCATTTTTTACGTATAAAACCTCCTCTATTGTATGAAGATATGATCTCTTGAAAGTGGATGCAAAGTACTTCCCACAAAACATGGAATCTATGTGCGGAACTAGCTAGGGCATGGAAAATCTATCTGCTGTGGAGCCTAGAGTTTTGATGTAGGTGTAGAAAAATTCAGGGATTTAATTACCTTGAATTTTTTGCTCGCTTGATGATACCTTTTTACGCTTTTTAGTCTTATGGTTATCAGTAAACATTGATGATTAGACATTCAAGCTTTATTCGGCAGACTCACATGATGATTTTTTAGATTAGTTTTGCACCAAATCCTACAACCGTTTTTCAAAGGACAGAGAGAGGGTGTTTTGCTTACCACTATCTTACTTGGTTCTTGCTCTTCTCAAGCCTCTATCCACTACTGATGCACTGCAACCTTCTTTACAGTACTTATTCATTTGCTAGTCTGCGACCTTGTTTTAGCATTTGCTAGATAGACGTTGATCTGTCCACTTGGAGTGAGCTCGGTCTTGGTCCTTCCGCAGAACTTAAGCACCTGGAGAAAGTGTTTTCCCCACGCAGGAGTGGGAATTCTAACAAATAGTTTTGTATCACTGCGGAGAGTTTTTTTAAGTATGTTTTCCTCGCCCTAAAGATTGACGCAGAGGTTGAAGATGGAGGTGGCGATGAGACTTGTGCCGTCAAATTCTAATCAGTGTACTGTTTAATTTCACTCTACTTCTATGAAGCACCGACAGGTACGTTTCGTAGTGTCTGGACACAGGGACACACGGGGACACCTCGAGGACATGTATGGGACAAACTGTCCCATAATTTAATATAAATTTTTGAGGGGGACGTGGCGGGACACCAATAGGGACACGGCTAGGGACACCGATGACGACACAGCGGGGTCAAAGTATAATTTTTTTAAAAAAATTGGGGTTAAACTATAATTTTTTTAAAATTTTGGGGGTCAAAGTGTAATTTTTTTTAAAAAATCTGGAGTTAAATTGTAATTTTTCAATAGGGTTGTATTGAACTTATGGATATCATGTTTTGTTTAAATGGTATTGGAACTATGGAATTTTCGTTTTGTCTACATTTTGCCTTTTAAATTTTGAAAAAATTGAAATATATATATAAATAAATATACACGTGGCGTGTCCCCCGCCGTATCTATGTCCTCATTTTTTTAGAATTTCCGTGTCCCCGTGTTCGTGTCAGTGTCTGTGTCCGTGCATCATAGCTCTACTTTTACTTGGGATCACGACCTAGCTCATACTGTGCTAGAGGTATGATTGTTCTCCATTATGTTTTCATCATTTACATCTCAAAATTGCATGTTCAGTTATCTTCCTCAAGGTTGATCTTTCTCCTTTTCTCACAGCAACTTCAAATCAATGATGAACAATTTGAGGATGCTGAAGAGATGGAAGGTGACATGCAATAACAGTGGCCATCCTTAAGCTGTGCAATCCCCTTGCTGTTTCGTGCAGCTTAATATCGATGATTTTTTATTTACTGACACACAGGGGCCAGAGAATGACAATAGCAATGGCCTCAGTGGCCAGTTTATCTATGTATTACCTGGGCTTCTAGAATTCCTTTTTACCTGTGGTCTTATTACATCTCCTTTTTCTATAATTGGATGGCCTAGAAATTGCCTGTGAAGCTTGTGTTTATTATTCTCCTCATCTTCTATATCTTGCCTCTTGGCATCTCATCACCCTGCTATTTGTTAGTTATGGGTGTTGCCAATGGATATGCAGAATCTTAAAATCCTGCAATTGTACCAGTTTTCTCAGTGTGACAGTTATGGACCCTAACTTGGTCTAACGCCACTAAGCTTACCGGGAAAAAGGTGCAAGACATTTAGCTTGCTAGTCATTGATATTCTCTACTACTACAAGCTATCCCTTTTGGGTAAAATGGTGGATAGAAGAAAGTTGTTGCCCACTCTGAGTTGAGGGAGGAGAATTGTTGAAATTTTTTGGTATAGTCACACTTCATAGTCCTCGCCTTCGCATAAATCCAGGAATGAATGAAATGTCTCCTATTTAAGCCCTTCTGTGTTTTTCTTTGACATGCTCTTTGACAGAGGAACAAGTTAATGTGATTTCTGCTTCCATTTTTTCTCTGGACTTGCCACCACCACTACTTATCCAATAGCTGCCGTAATACCAGAAATTCCACTCTATCAAGCAATCGGGCATGGCCGGTTTGCCTACTGTTTGCAGATGTGACGGGAAATTGTCTCTAAATTCGGCATAAAATAACATCACTCGTGATTAGTTTTCCAAAAGTGCTAAAAGTACTACAAGTGTTAAAGCACTTTAGAAGAAAAGGGAATTGATAATGCTAAAATCTTCTTTGTTCCTGCCAAAACTCATTCATTGCATGATTTAATTGCCTTTCACTATACAACTTGCTTTACGAAAATACCCCTTCAAATCTCATAAGTGCAAGGCAACTGTTTTCCAGTTTCACAAGTTCAAGCAAAAATGCAAATTCACAAGCAAAACAAGAGCTAATTTTAGAAGATAAGCAAACAAAAATTAAACATCAATAACTGTTTTCCAGCTCCATATTTTCATCAATTCACGAGCAACTCATATAACAAACACGAGCTAATTTTAGAAGAGCCATTAACAAATGATAATTAAAAAGAAAATAGCTATGTATGAGAATGGAGTTCTCCTCCCTTTGACCAAGAACGTAGGGCCTAAAAGTTGGGAGAATTTTTTTCAAGTCCACTATAGCACTTTCCAAACCCCTAGGTCCACTTCTAAATTCTATAACCCACTAAGTCCACTAACCTATTATTAGGGATATAATAATCATGTTTAGTCTAATATACCCCTGTTTTTAAAAAACCTCCTGCCCCGTTTTTACATCCATTTCAAAAATATTCATTTGAAATTTCCAATCCCCTAAAATCTCTCTCGATTTCTCTCCCAAAAATTTCTCCCTATTCAGTAAAAAACCCTCCCCCTCTCTCCCCCCCCCCCCCCCCACATTTTCAAAACGAACAGCGGCAAAACCCTCCCGTCGCCGTCACATCTGTCGTCGCCATCGCCATCCACCTCCTGTCGCCGTCACATCCCGTCCTTGCCGATTATTCACCGCCGCCGGTTCACTCCTCCTCCTCCTCGCCTACTCGCCGCGGTGTACTCCTCCTTCTCCTCGCCGCCCTTCGTCGCCATCCATGGCCGTTACCACCATGGCCGAGTTCCCGCCCTCCATCACTGCTACCACCGTCGCCGACACCTTCATCATCATATATCTGTTCAAAACATCAGGTGCCCTTCCAAATCGTAACAAATAACTCGATCTTCGTCGCCTTGTGTCCCTCGGTATGGTTCTTTGCATTTAAAGGGTTTATACACCAGTAAAAACATAAGAATCCTTCTCTTCCTTTCTTTATCCTTCTCTGTGAAGGATTATATATTCAGATCTGTTAAGGTTTTATTTTTTATACGTTTGTTTAGCTGCTGTTGAATATATATGGTTATATGTTCAGATATGTTAGGGTTTTGTTTTTTGTACTTTTGATTAGCTGCTGTTGGGTAACATATATGGTTATATGTTCAGATCTGTTAGGTTTTATTTTTTGTACTTTCGTTAGTTGCTGTTAGGTAATATATATGGTTATATACTCAGATCTGTTAGGCCGCTGCGCGGACCAATTCATATAAGGTTATATATGGTTATATATAACCTTAGTTACATACCGACTGCAATATAATTAGGTCGGGTTCTATGGCTGAAATTACACCCCACGTTCTTGAAAATATCGTTTTCGCTGCAGTTCGGGATGCTCCTAAAGTCGCACCCCGAACTGCGGCACTTTGTGCCGTGGGGGCTCCGCCCCCACACCCCCGGATGTAAACATATAATATTGTATTGTTATATGTTATTGTGTAACATTATGTAACGTTATATATGCTCCTGTTGGTTGTTTATAAATGTCATTTTTTTTTTTTTGGGTAAAACAGCTTGAAATTGAAAAAGAGGCTAACCGAATATACAGCCTACAAGGGGCATACCCCAGGAGGAAAAGAAAAGAAAAGAAAACAAAAGAAAAGAAAATAGCTAACGCCAAATGGCTACATGAACTAAGTGATGAATTGTTTCCAATCCATGACAAGCCCCCTAGGAAAGCTTAAACAGCCCGAGGGACATCCCCCCAAGGGTAGGAACAAAACAAAGGAACTAACTCCAATCTCCCTATTCCGAAATCCATATGTGCAGTTATAAAAGGCATCTAGACAACAGCAGTTGAACAACCAGATGACTAAAACAACAAGATGACTAAAACAGCAGTTGAACATTGTTGCCATGATCCAAAAGTAACCAAAACTACTACCATGCTGAGACTGCACATATCAGGTAGTACAAGAACAGAACAGCAGCATCAGCAGCTGGCTGCTACCACAAAAGCAGCAGAAACACCAAACAGGATGCAGCAGTAGTAGCAAAATGAGTCATCAGAGGTCCACAAAAGATACACAATATAACTACTCACCTACAACTCCCTCGAAGCCTAACTCTCCATCAACTAGAAGCAGAAGGGAAAACCATAACACCCTCCACTCTCCCTCACAAAATGACTCCCACTAGATATTACCTCCACTCACAAAAAGGAAGGGCCTCAAGCACACATCTAACAGGTACACTCATATACTGGAACAGTCAACCAACTGGATCACTCAACCAACAGAAAAGAAGGAGAGAGATTAAGATATATACCTGTTAAGTAGAAGTACTAGCAGAATAGCACCAATGAGACCACCTTGGCACCCACGTGAATCACGCAAACACTAAGTGACTGGTCTGACCAAAGCCCCCTGAATACTGTCCTTGTAAGGTATCCTTCTTTGAAACCTGAGTAGTCCTCAACAACTCTTTGGAATCTGCAGATCAGTACCACAACCAGCATACTATCTAGATAGTTAAAAGTCCAGGAAAACTGCAGCAAGGAGAGTAATACTTTCAACAAAGCTTGAATCACAGTCACGCATGCACAATGCCCCATACTCTAACAAACCTAGTATCATTTGAGCTGGAGGGCAGTTTGGGCAATGACAGAAGTCTACCCTTAACCATGCTATAGATTTTGTGAACCACTACTTCCCAGGTGCTAGAATTAGCCTGAAACTTCCTCGAGTTTCTCTCAATCCAAAGATGATACACAGTCACAGTAAAAATCAATTTAATAACAAGATTCTTAAGGGATTTCCCCCTCAAAGTGGAGAGGCGATTAATCCATGCAACCCAAGGTTGGGGGGACCACCTCTCATCAATTTTTGTCAGCATAGCGTTCCAAACCTGTGTGGAAAACACACAGTTAAAGAACAAGTGATCATGTGTCTCACTACCATGGCAGAGGCTACACTGAGAATTAGCTTTAATCCCAAAAAGAACTAATCTATCCTCAGTGGAAAGCCTACCCTGGATGGCAAGCCATGTAATGAAACTGCATTTTGGGATATGGCCAGAAAACCATACAGCCTTATGCCAAGTTACTTTGGGAAATGGAACTCTCAATTCCTCCCAAAGAGAGGCAGTGCTAAATTGTCCATTTGAGTTAAGAGTCCATCTAACCTGGTCCCTAGTACCTCTCAACGGGGGAAGATGAAGTCTAACTTCATTCAACTCCCAAGTTTGTGTGATTGGGAATGTCCAAACAGAACTGTGAATTATATGGGACACTTTGGCATTTAAGGAAAGGCCAGAGTCATATACGATTCTGGGACCAAACTTAGTCATCAAAGGGCCTAACGGATGCCAATGATCATACCACAGGGATGTGTTGTCCCCATTACCAATAATATGACGTATGAAGGGTTGAACCAAAGGTCTTAGATTAAGTAGCTTACGCCAAACCCATGAGGCATTACTTGGCATCTTGAGACTCCAAAAGTTCCTTCCTTTTAATAAATAGGATTTAACCCATTGGCACCACATTGATTCTTCCCCCCCTGAAATCAAGAACCAAATATGCTTGGCCACCGCCGCCTTATTCCAAACTTCCATGGACTTGAAACCAAGGCCCCCCTCATCTTTAGGAGCGCATAAATGCTCCCAAGATACCTTGGCTCCAGTTCTCTTAAGGTCAGGGCCAGACCATAAAAAGGCCCTAAGGATAGATTCAACTTCCTTGATGACCTTTTTGGGTAAGATGAATAGGGAGGACCAATATGTTTGCATTGAGAACAAAATGTTCTTGATAAGCTGGACTCTCCCAGCATAAGTAAGGTCCCTATTAGTCCAACTTTTTGTTTTGGCAGTGATACTATCTACCAATCTCTGACAGTCCACAGCTTTGAGCTTAGTAGATAGTAATGGGACTCCCAGATATCTCACCGGAAGGGAACCCTCCTGAAATCGAAGCTCTTGCAGAATAGTCTCCTTAACACCCACACTAACACCAGAAAAGAATACGCTACTCTTCCCTGGGCTAGGGGAGAGACCTGAGAGGGCCTCAAACTCATTCAATGCATCCTGAATGAGTTTGACCGATGGAAGGTCTCCTTTGCAGAATATCATTAGATCATCAGCAAAGCAGAGATTAATCAACTGATTAGTTTTACATCTCCAGTGGAACTGAAAGTCAGGGAGCTGAGCTTTCTCCTTTAGTAAATTTGTAAACACCTCCATAACAATAACAAAGAGACAAAGGATCCCCTTGCCTCAGACCCTTTTTACCTTTAATGTAACCTGTCACTTCCCCATTGATACAAAGTGAGTAATTAGCAGTGGTTACACAAGCTTGAAGCCACTTGATCATGGTAGGATGAAAGTTCATTGCAGAAAGAACATCTCAAAGAAACTCCCACCAACATGATCATATGCTTTCATTATGTCAACTTTCATGGCACACCTAGGAGTAGGTGAGGACTTATGGTAACCTCTCATGAGTTCCTGGGTGAGGAATATGTTATCGGCTATTCTCCTACCTTTCACAAAACCTGACTGGACAGGATCAATGAGCAAAGATAGAACTAATTGCAATCTCTTGGCTAGAATCCTAGAGATGCATTTATAAATGGTATTGCAGCAGGATATGGGCCTAAAATCACCCACCTTAGAAGGATTTGGAACCTTAGGAACAAGTGCTACAATAGTGGAGTTAGCTTTGGAGAGCAATTGACCAGAACGGAAGAAGTTCTGGACAGCTGAGGTGACCTCATTCCCAATGACAGGCCAAGCTTTCCTAAAGAACCCTCCATTGTACCCATCAGGCCCAGGAGCCTTGGTGGGATTAATGGACCAAAATGTCTCTTTGATCTCCAAGTCAGAGATAGGAGAGACCATATTAAAACTTTGTTCCGGACTGAGTTTATTTCTGATTAAATGACCAACTCTATTTGGTCCCAAATGAGGTGAGGAATGAGGAGTCCCAAATAAAGATGTGTAAAAGGTAACAAACTCCTCTTTGATAACCTTGGGATCATGGGATATTGAGCTGTCACTCAAAACTAAACTTGTTATTTTGCTTCTATTTCTCCTATTGCTCATAACTTTGAAGAAATAGGAAGTGCATTGATCACCAAGTTTCAACCATTGTATACGTGACTTTTGTTTAGCTAAACTCTCCTCAGCCCGAAGCAGTGTGATGTATTGTTTGTGTACCACCTTCTCTTGTTCTATGACAGAGCTATTATTGGGATGAGAGGCTATAGATGCTTGAATGGTTTCTAAGGCATGCTTAGTAGCACTCACCCTTTCAGAGAGGCCACTAAACTCTACCTTATTAAGTAGCTTCAGTTCACGTTGAAGGTGTTTAAGTTTTTCACACACACAGAACATGGGGTTACCAATTACAATTGTCCTCCAAATCCTCTGAACAACGGCAAGGAAACGAGGGTGATCAGCCAGGAAGTCAAAGAACCTGAAAGGTTTAATTGACTTCCTTGGAATAGGCTGAACAAAAACCACTGCTGGAGAATGGTCAGAAATACCAGGAACCAAAAAATGAGATGAGGAATGAGAAAAGGTTTTCATCCAGGACTCATTCACTAACACTCTGTCAATTTTGGAGGCCACAAAATGAGGAGGGGACTGTTTATTGGACCATGTGAAAAGACTCCCCGAGAACCTAAGGTCATCAAGTTCAGAGGCAAACAGACAGTGATTAATGTCATCCATGGATGGAGACCATTGAGCATTACCCCCAACTTTCTCCCTAGGATGTCTAATTGCATTAAGGTCGCCAAGGACCACCCACGGATAAGAGGACCTGAGCTGAAGTAGACTATGCCAAAGAGACCTCCGCTCTAAGATAGAATTTGCCCCATAAACCATGGTGACCAAAAAAAGTGCACTCCTATCTTTTGGTAGGACCTCACAGTGGATGTATTGGTCAGACTGACACAACACGGTAAGAGACAACACACCAGGGTCCCAACCAACAAAAATCCTCCCTAACTCTGCCTGGGGATAATTATTCACAAAACTCCAATCCGGACAAATGAATTGAGTGATTCTGTCTGCCCAAACTGCCCTAATTTTATGCTCAAGAAAGCCTACCAGGCTAAGATTATTAGATCTCACAAAGGATTTAGCTTCTTTCTGTTTAATGGGGTCATTCAAACCACGAATGTTCCAAAAACCTAAACTGAAAGCTTGTAAAGACATAAGAAACAAAGTCGCAATGTAACAACAAAATGCAGATATAGAAAGAAGTAAGACTGCATACTCAAAAGGATATCAAAAAGGATATCATTTATTCCTTCTCTTGGAGCTTTTACTCCACTTTTTGCTGCTGTTACTCCCACTGCCCTTGCTACAGTGAGTCTTCACTTCGTGGGGGCTCTGAAGGGCTACATTCCCCTGGACAGTTACAGCTATATCATCCGGAGGAACTGGCTTGACTATAAGAACAGGTTGCGAAGGTACTACCCTTGTAACAACAGGGTCTGGTTCAAATGGAGGCCTCACTGAGTCTACCGCCCCACTGCTAGAGAGAGCCCCTGCCGCCTCCTTCACCTCCAGAGGAAAATCAGGACTAACATTCAGCTCATCACCTTCTGATTCACTTTCATGTGTGACCCCCACTGTGACCGTAGGGATCGCAGTATCCACCACAGCCACCACAGGAATAGTAACTGCATCCAAAGCTTCAGAACCCCCTATGTTCCTTACAGCGTTCCCATTAGTGACAATTTGCCATTCCCTATCAGGAAGTGCTTGATCTGGTGCTTGTTTGGGCGGAATTTTCCTTGGACACCTGGTTGTAGCATGGCCAAAAACCTTACAACTTGAGCAGACAGGGGGCATCAATTGGTATTCCACCCGAACAGTTACACTTTCCCCTTCTACTGTGACTAGTATATCCTCTGTTAGTTCATCAGCTGCATCGATTTCCACACACACTCTAGCATATGCAAGTCTAGACCTCTTTTCTGTAGCTCGATCAACATGTTTCGGCTAGCCAATTGCACTAGCCACTCGACTTAAACCCTCTTCAGTCCAACACTCTGGGGGCAGATTATGAAGCTTAACCCAAGTAGGTATAGAAGATGGTGAGATCTTAGTTGGAGTCATCATCCTTCTCCATTTCTTTAAGACAATGAATTTTTGTGAAAAGAACCAAGGGCCCCCTTCTAGAACAGCAAGCTGACTTGCTTCATCTTTGAATTCAAAATATAAGAACCCTGCATTATCCGACTTAACTGACAGCAGACCATATTTAGTCATTTTTCCCCAAAGCTTATGGGCAGTAGAATTTGCTAATCTATAGTCCATCCTTTCATCAAGGAAGTGGCCTACCAAGCAATGAGACCAGCAATTCTCATCCAAATGAGTAACATCCAGTTCAACAACAGCATTCTTCCCTTTCTTAAATTCAGGATAAAATTCTAACTTCATATTACTGGAGGGCCCTTGGGATCTAAAAAGGGATGCCCAGTTCTTAGTAGGCTGATTCAGACGAGTTCTAGCTCCTGGCTGTGATGCAGGGATGCTACTAGCAGATGGAAGAGAAGCGGATTTTATACCTGACTTGGAATCAAGAACTTGGGCTGAGGAAGCATAACGAGGTTTAGAGTCCACAACACTATAACCTAGGTTAGGGTCTCCCACGACATATGGACTACCCCGTGCGTTGACCAAGACCTTAGGGTTAGAGTTCTGTACCTCAGAATCTTGAACCTTGAGATGTTGTTGCCTGGCTCGTTCCTCTGCTTCCAGAATCAAACCATCCTCAAAGAGCGCCTGTTGATGATTCCTAGAGGGGCTAGACCTCTTGTTCTGAATCTGACTGCCAGCGCCAAACCCAGCTGAAGAAGATGGAAGCATGGATGAAACCGGTGAGGCTAGCGCCCCCGGGCATAGATCGAAAGGCTTGTGGTTCCGAAACGCAGTTGCTGGAGCGCGGAAGGACTCACTTGGGTTATGGTTACCCAGCTCGGACGAAATCGCGAACTGTGGATTCTCAGCCTTTTCTTTTCCGGTAAGGGCAAGCAGATGAGCCGCTCTCTCCTCTGCTTCACGATGCAGAGCTTCTTGAAAGACTTGCTGTAGTTTCCTAGAAGGGCTAGAGTTCTTTGATGATTTAGGGCTGAACGGCCCAAAATCTTCTCCAGCCGGAGAAGGAGCAACACTTCGACCTGGAGTTTTGGACGAATTAGGGCTGTGAGTCCCAAACCGATTTGGAGATGATGATGGAGCTGACCTGCTATCGGTGCCTTGCAGATCGATTTCACCTGAGATGATCAGACCAGGAGGGTCTCGAGAAAACGGGAGCGAGGTTTTAGGGCAATCCATGTGTGGAACCTGCTTCCTTCTAATTTCATTGGAATCTAGAGCCTTGAATCCAAGCCCTTCCGCCATTGCAATCGTACCCTCAGCCATGGAAATCACTGCATTTCCATGGCCCTGTCAGTAATCTCTTAAATCGCCTTACATGTCATCCGAACTTTAATAGCAGGCTCACATCAATCTAAAAAAAAAGATGGATTAAAATAAATGTCATTTTGTTTTGTGAAGATGTATGGTATTTTATCAGTTTGTTCTGTGAATATATATGGTTATATATTCAGGTCCATAAGCCGCTGCGCGGCCCTGTTCAATAACGTAAATTTAGTAGTTTATTAGTTTTCGTGTATAAATATATGCTATTTTTATTTGTAGATATACCCATATTATAAACTACTTTAATATGATTATATGTTTATATATTCAGGTCTATCAGGCCGCTGCGCGGACCAATTCAATAACGTAAATTTAGAGTTGTAGTGGCTATAATGCGTGATTTCAAAAAAAAAAAGTTATATAACCATATATATCTATTAAACCAATTAAATTAGACTATTGAAATGGTCCGCGCAGCGGCTTAATTGATCCAAATATATAGCCAACAGTGATATAACCATATATACTCGCAATCAAAAACAAAACTTACCATGGCCATTATAGCTTCCACCACCTCCTGAGGAATCCCATGTTAATGGTTATTTATGTTTGAGCAGTCCAGTTTGCACCTTATGTTTTTCTGTTCGTATTTATGGTTATATAACTGGATTGACCATGTTAATAGTTGTTTATGTTTGAGCAGTCCAGTTTGCACCTTATGTTTTTCTGTTCGTATATATGGTTATATAACTGGATTGACCATGTTAATGGTTGTTTATGTTTGAGCAGTCCAGTTTTCACCTTATGTTTTTCTATTCGTATATATTGTTATATTATTGGATTGACCATCTGAATATATAACCATATAACCATATTGTTCCTTACTCGTTATAACCATATAACCCTATAAAAGAATAATAAACCATAACCATATATAACCTTATATGAATTGGTCCGCGCAGCAACCTAACAGACCTGAACATATAATATTATGGTATGATTGAATTAAGTTAGGGATTTGATTGATAGTATATATGGTTATATCAATGTTGGTTATATACTAATTTTGTTAAAGGCTGTTATTTGTGCAGTTGTTCAAGGGGTGAAGAGTATTAAGTTAGATGTGAAGTCGACTGTGAACAAGGCTACGGCGACGAAGGGAAAGAAGTTACGAGATCTCCTCTTTTTATTTTCTTAGAGTTAGAAAGGACAAAATCTCATGTATAATGATTTTGTGTGTATATTATTGTTACTAGAACCAAATCATTGAGGCCGCTGCGCGGACCAATTCAATAAAGTGAAAATATAATGGAAAGAAGTTACGAGATCACCTATTTTTCTTTTTTTTAGAGTTAGAAATGCCAAAATCTCACGTATAACGTTATAAGGTTATATGTTTATTTTTTGTCACATGTATTACATTTTTTTGTGGGTATTATTGTTAGTAGAAGCAAGTCATTGAGGCCGCTGCGCGGACCAATTCAATAAAGTGAAAATATAATGTTATATGAGAGTTTTTGTGCAGTGAAACTCAAAAAAAAATTCAACTGGACCAATTCAATAAAGTGAAAATATAATGTTATATAAGAGTTTTTGTACAGTGAAACTCAAAAAAAAATATATGGTCATATATCAAAATCTGTACAACGTTACAAAAATATATGTAACTCTTAAAAAGGAGAATATATAATGTTATATATGTACAATAACATTATATATAGTGTATTAGAAAAGGAGAATCTTCGACTATTCAGAAAAATATATGTAACTCTTAAAAAGGAGAATATATAATGTTATATATGTCCAATAACATTATATATAGTGTATCAGAAAATGAGAATCTTCGACTGTTATATAACGTGATTGGCGTGATTTCCACAGCTATAAGGGATAATGGGCTAAATTGATGGGATTTTGATTTCAAAACTAGAAGGGATAATGGGAGGATAATGGGCTAAATTGATGGGATTTGAATGGAAGGGTAAATCTGTCAGACATTATTTCCCTTTTTAAATGAAGTGGACTTTAGGCCTTACCAAATTCATAATAGTGAACTTGGTGGGTTAGAGATTTGATAAGTGGACCTAGTGGGTTAGAAACATTCTATAGTGGACCTTAGACCAATTTTTTACTAAAAGTTCAGTCCGATTCGGTTCAATTTTTGTACAATGTTCGGTTCGGTTTCATATTTTTAATACACATGATTACACTATTTCTTTTTCTTTTTTGCTACACACATTAAATAGCTACAAATGTTCCAAAGAATAAATAACAAGTAGTTAGAGGACAGAAAAATTTATAGATTGCCAAAGTAAAACTCAATATTGGGCAAATTTATCGAAACTATAGGTCGGGCACACACGATGCGTGCGCAAGTGGAATTTTAACAAAATTCAACTAAACAATAAATGGGAAGCATTTCGCCATATTATGACTTGCACACGTATCGCGCGTGCTTGGGCCTCACCACTACCTGAAAATTAAAAAGTAAATTGATGAAATATAGTATCAAACCAAGCCAAGCTTTGTACGCTTTTTCTCTCTGTTGAAGAAGCTCTAGAGCTTCTGATGGGTGCAAGAAAACAAAAAAGAATGATAAAATAATCCTATGGATTTCAAGGAGCATTTTTGTAAAGCAAGTGGTGTAGTGGAGGTTAATTAAGTCATGCAATGAATGAGTTTTTGCATGAACAAAAAAGATTTTGACAGAAACAGAAATGATTTTGGCATTATCAGCACCCTTGGAGAAAGCCCAATTAAATGGGCTTTAGCTTGAGTTAAATTTAGGAAACTACCCCTCATTTTAGGTGATTGATGCATGGGATGTGTTGTCTAATGTGATTTCAACACGACTGGATACTTGCAATTTTTTAATTGAAAAAAGAACAAAGTAAAAAGTTAATTTACGATGAACCACAACTGATCAAAAGGAAAAGAGACAAAAAAAAAAAAATCAAAGAATTGCAATTGTACGAAATGAAAAAAAGAAAAAAGAAAAAGAACCACAAGACCAATACAGGAAAATGTTTTATAGCTCAGTTTGGATGCTTGTAATCTTTAGTGGGAATAGGAATTTGGTTGCCATAATTAAATTCCTAGTAATTCAATTGTCAGAGTAATTCTATTCTTAAATCTTTCGTTTGGATTAATTATGTAATTTTCTCGAGGAATAATTTATTTTGGAAATTTTTTAAACTTACCCATTTCCTTTTTGTGTAGATTTAGCAAGGAATCCAGGATTCTAATATCCACTATTTCCTTTTGGAAGGGATAGGTTTTTTACTTAGTTTGGGGAATCAAATCCTCTGTACCAACTGTATCAAAACTGGTGCATTTTCTGCCATTAGATCGTACAACAATTTTAAAACATAAAAAAACCCCACACAATCTAATGATCCAAAATATATCGGTACATAGGTACCAATTTCTCTAATCTCGGGTGTAGTTTGGGAATATGATTCCTAATTAAACATGTTATCGTGAATCACATTTCTATTCTTGTTAATTCCAAACGCGGAAAACATTGAACTATGACATCACATTCTCATTCCCTTGTGGTACAAGATTTAGGTTATCATGATTTTTTGGGTCTCGTGTATTGAACGGGGTACAACCCTAGTAAAAATTGGAAATAAAAGTAGAGTATATAACCTAAGCGAATTAAAAAACGGAATAAAATTAGCAAGGCGGAATTGAAAGCTGAAAGCATTGAAGAGAGATTGAGGGAGTTCGTTTCATTTTCCTTTACGGCGTAAAACGTGAAATCATTACCCATCAAAACTCTTCAAAGGGAGAGGGAGAGTTCTGTTTGAAATGAAGGTAAAAACTAGTAAAAAGTTTTCTTGGACCGAAAAAAAATTATGGCCTTGTTCGTTTTGGGGTCTCGTTAGGGTTTCAAAATTGTTGGGCACAGTATTCAATAAATGCTCGTATAATCTGATTTGTTTGGTTCCCCGTGCCTATATACCAAATTAGGGTTTGACCCCGTTTAATGCACGGGAACACATACAACTATGTTACTTCAAACCTACTCCTAATCACCCGATCTCAGTGTCCCCTGTTCCCTATAGAAGGCTGTTCTATTCCACGGTTTCCATTTCCACCCGTTTAAAATCATAAAGCTCAAGTGCAACTATTTTCTCTCTAGAGCATTCTACTGTTTGTTTTATCAGTTCCCCGTAATTCTGTCAATAATTTTCGTTTGGTTATCGAGGGAAAAAAATGGCTGGAAAAGGACAAGGACCCGCGATCGGGATAGATCTCGGAACGACTTACTCCTGCGTGGCCGTTTGGCAGCACGAACGCATTGAAATCATAGCAAATGATCAAGGGAACAGGACGACGCCGTCTTACGTTGCGTTCACCGATACAGAGCGTTTGACAGGCGATGCTGCCAAGAATCAAGTCGCCGTGAACGCTACTAACACTGTTTTCGGTATCGTCTAAGCGCTGGAAATCCGTGCTGTTTTTATCCATGTTACATGTATTTTCTTTGGTTGCTTCTATTGCATGCTTCTTATATGCCTTGGTGTTTTACAGTGTTGTTATTTCTTCGTTAATCTGCCAAATAGTAGTCGGCGCTTTAATGCCCGCTACGTCTTAGTCTCCTGGTTGTTAGGTAATTCACTTTAATGTACTTTCTTTCAAATAAAACATGCAAATTTCACTACAAGTAAGATAACAGATGCATAATCAGTTCAAACCAAACAAGACACTAACTAATAATAGACTTATTCTTTTTTTTTTACCTATTGTATCACCGTATTAAAGTAGGAGTAGTCCTTAATTTTAAGTAAATTTTGGAGGTGTTCAACGCTCAAAACCTGTTTGATCACTCCAAAACAATATACCGCCCTCTGTACCAGCCTTAGATCTATGCCGTTTGTCCAATACTTCACTCCAAGGTTCGGACAAATCTTTTGTACCGAAAAAATGAATGTCTGTGCCTTTGTTTCCGTGCAATTTTCAACCGTATGATTGCACAAAAAGCTTCTCCCGGAAGGAGTTTTTTTTTTTTTTTTGCAATTCTGCGACTGATGTTTCGCGGATACATCCATGCATTTTGGGTACATGTCACCCCAGGTGCAATCCTTCTCCACTTAGATCTCCGTTAATATTATCGATCAGATGAGGAAGGGACGAGGGTAGCAGGGCAAGAAGATTCACCAGTACTGTCATAAATCTTTCCATTGGGTGTCGTTGGCTCTTTCAACGTACACCTTTATCAACTGAAAATCATCACCATTGTCCATGGACATATTAATCTTCAGTTTGGCATTCAACAAGTCACACAAAACATCTTCATCCTATAAGCATGCATATGCAGGAGTCAGGAAGTAAGTGGTGGGTTTCAATAAACAATCTCATCACTTCCTTGGCCCCCAATCCCAGATGGCATCAATTGATTTTTTTTTTTTTTTGGGTGAAGTGTAGATTTTATAAAGCTCAAACAAACAATTACAAAGTCCAAAGCCAAAGCAAGGACACAAAACTCCAAACCTAAGAAACACAGACAAGTCTAGCGGCCTTGCGTATCCATGTCGGACACATGTCGGTCACGGACACGAGACACTTATTTGGACACTTATTGTGGATACTCTAGGACCTGTTGGCAACACTCTTGGAACATGTTAACGACACATTAAAATGTCTCTGACTTTTATATGAATTCATAACATACCTCTGTAATACAAATACACTTCACATTTGACGTGTCCCTAGCATATCCGTGTTCTAATTTTATGAGAAATGAGTGTCCACGATCCATGTCATGTCGCATCCGTATCTCGTATCCGTGTCTGTGCTTCTTATCTCCTAACTACACAAAGTTGTACCAAAGCTAACTACACAAAACTGGTCACTACAAGGAAAAGCGAAGCATCAACAAAATTGCAGAGCAATGATCAAGGACCAAAAATCCTGGCAGCTGACACTCGCCACCTACTAGCAAGCAATCGATTCGAATCACTGTTCTTAATCCCTCTCCAAGAAGCCATGCAATGCAAGCCCTGATATCCCCCTCAGTCTGTCTGATAACACCACTAACATCTGTACTGTGCTGTTGATCGAAAGACCCGAAAGTTTCTTTCCCTCCAAATCGAATAAAGAGAGAGGCTGCCAGAGACAATCTATACACTGTATGAGCCACTGATTTGCCAGCTTTGTGGGAGCAGGCCCAAGCTTTCTCCTCTTCGAGACAAAGAACACTTCTACCAGAATTATTGATTGTTTTTTCTTGTTTTTTGACTTTAATGATTAACGGAGAGTTGGACATTTAGGTGGTGAATTTTGGTTTGGAAGAGATTTAAGGCTGGTACAGTGGGTGGTTATAGAGTTTTGGTGCCTTGCCTCAGACGACCTTCCTACATCACTACTGTTTCAGCTTGTTTGTAGCCTGTGTGGACTGGGGAATGTGATTTCCTTTTGAAACAGTCGCTAAACTAGCAGCATAAATTCATGCAATATAATTTTTTGTTTTGTATCGCTTTTCTACATTGTTTAACACATATATCTCTACCTAGTTTGTCATTGGTTTTTGAAATCTTGGTTTTTCCAGATGCAAAGCGTCTAATTGGTAGAAGATACGGCGACGCCACAGTTCAGAGTGACATCAAGCTATGGCCATTCAAGGTCACACCCGATCCAGATGACAAACCAATGATTGGAGTAACATACAAGTACGAAGAGAAACAATTCTCCGCCGAAGAAATCTCCTCAATGGTACTCATAAAAATGAGAGAAATCGCAGAGGATTACCTCGGCACCACCGTAGAAAACGCCGTGGTCACCGTCCCGGCCTACTTCAACGATTCTCAAAGACAAGCCACCAAAGATGCTGGAGTCATTGCTGGCCTGCACGTCATGCGGATAATCAACGAGCCGACTGCAGCCGCCATAGCTTATGGTCTTGATAACAAAGCCAGTTGCACCGGTGAGAAAAATGTTCTCATATTCGATCTCGGGGGTGGAACATTCGACGTCTCTATCTTAACCATCGAAGAGGGTAAACTCGAGGTTAAAGCCACGGGTGGGGATACCCATTTGGGGGGTGAGGACTTCGATAACAGAATGGTGAACCATTTTGTTCAAGAATTCAAGAGGAAGCACAAGAAGGATATTAGTGGGAACCCAAAAGCTTTGAGGAGGTTGAGGACTTCTTGTGAAAGAGCAAAGAGGACTCTTTCCTCGACAGCTCAAACAACGATTGAGATTGATGCGTTATATGAGGGCATTGATTTTTTCTCCAGGGTTACTCGGGCCAGGTTCGAGGAGCTGAACATTGATTTGTTCAGGAAGTGTATGGAGCCAGTGGATGAGTGTTTGAGGGATTCAAAAATCGACAAGAGCAATGTCGACGAAGTCATTCTTGTTGGTGGGTCCACTAGGATTCCAAAGGTCCGGCAATTGTTGCAGGATTTCTTCAATGGGAAGGAGCTTTGCAAAAGCATTAACCCTGATGAGGCTGTGGCTTATGGTGCTGCGGTTCAGGCTGCGATTTTAGGCGGTGAGCTGAATGGGAACGTTCAGGATTTAGTACTGGTGTTGGATGTCACTCCGCTTTCCCTTGGTTTGGACGTTTGGGGGGTTACGGATGTTTTTATTCCGAAAAACACCAAGATTCCGACGAAGAAAGAGCAGCTTCGGGTTACTAGCATTGATAACCAAACCAGTGCTTTGTTTGAAGTCTATGAGGGGGAAAACAATCTATCCAGAGACAACAACATGTTGGGCAAATTCATAATGAACGGAATTCCTCCGGCTCCTAAGGGCGTCCAGAAGTTCAATGTCTGTTTTGATATTGATGCTAATGGTATTCTGAATGTGTCTGCAGAGAACAAAAGTACCGGACAGATGCTAAAGATCACGATCACCAACGATAAGGGTAGGTTGTCGAAGGAGGAGATTGAGAAAATGGTGCAGGAGGCTGCGAATTACAAGTCGGAAGAAGAGGAGCACAAGAAGAAAAACGAGGCAAAGAACGCATTGGAGAATTACGCTTATAACATGAGGAATGCTATTAATGATGAGAAGAATGGCGCGAACATTCCTCGGGCTACCAAGAGGAAGATCGGTGCAGAGCTTGAGCAGGCAATTCGGTGGTTGGATGCGAACCAGCTCGCCGAGATGGAGGAGTTTGAGGATAAAATGAAGGAGTTGGAGGGCATTTGCAATCCTAAAATTGCGAAGATGAACCATGGTGCTGGTGGAAGCGATGCTGGACCCAATATTGTGGAGCTTGATTAAGGTGTTCCAATCTTCAAGCTTGAGGATTTCAGTAATTCCTCTGTTTTGTTTTGTTTTTTTGGCTTTGCTACACGCAGAACTATATGTTGCGTCATTGCCTGCAATTAGATGGTGAAAGTGTTGTGTGAAGCCGTTGACTTCATCTGCTTTTGCGTCAAAATTTTGGAAGAGGATAATAGCAGTGGCAACTTCACATTTCACATCAATGGTTTTCTTACACGAAAATAGAGCAGATGAAAAAGGGAAAAAAAATGATTTTCACATTCATTTTTTTTCTTCTTCATAAATGCGCTTCACTTCTTGTCTTTTAGTGCAAAAATACCACGTAGAAGTCGTTAAAGGACAAAAAATGGGGTACATTTTTCAAAAAAAGAAATCGTGTGTGAAAAATCACTACCTTAAAAAACAGGTTTTTATTTCATAACTGATATTATCTTGTAGCCATACCTTTGGATAGGATGTTAGAGGTTAGTAGTTAGAACAAAAATCAAGAACCTCTTCTATGAGAATTGTTGAAGAATTTCGGTGGAGTCACACTTTATATAAACTTTATAGTGCTCGCCTTCACATAATTCCAGGGATGAATGAAGCCCAAAAAAGAATGAAGTTGTCTCCTACATAAGCCCTTTTTGTGTTCTTTTTTACATGTCCTTTGCCACGCATCTCCAACCTAGGACCTCAAATTGGAGATTGCCAAAAAAAAATTGAATGCTTATGTGATATTTTGACATCTCCAATTTAACGTCAAATCGTCCTCTCCAACTCTAATGCCAAATTCTATTTATTTAACATCAAGCTATCCCTCTTCAACCCTTATGTCAACCCTTTAAAATTTAGATTTCTAAAAATTGGCATGCCACTACATTGCTGTCAAAATTGACAAGCTTGGCCGGAGATACTTTCAATTCCACGTGGAATTGGCATATGGAAAGGCAACATGAATGATTGGATGGCTTGAAGCTGTGAAAAGCATCCGTTGCATTGTCCATGTCACATTTGACATGTCCTCTCCAACAGGAGATGCCAAAGCTGAGGTGCCGTCTCCATTCTCCAAGTCAGTTTTGGCATCAATTGACCATCCAACAAATATCCTTTCAACCATGCCAAAGCTGATGTGGCTTTGACATTCCCTAATCCCATGCTAATTTTGACACCTTCTTCCCAACATGCTAAATTTCAAAAATACTAACTGTTTGGAATTTAAAAACCGTTTTGAGTTATTTTCCCCTTTAAGCACATATTTTGTTACACATAAGGGTTGGAGAGGGCTTGATGCAAATTGAAGATGTCAAAATGTGCGGATCAAAAAAAAAAAAGAAGATGTCAAAATGCCATATAAGCCTTCAAAAAAATTTAAAATCTTATGTTATGTTTTCGGCTACTATTTTTTTTCATCATCCAAACAGTTTGTGTAGATATCCATAAAATACAGAAAAAATGCACATAGAATTCAGGGCATTAGGAAATTAAACACCGACCAAGATTATAACGGGAACAAAACTTAAAATCGTTCGCAAGAGTTTGCTTTTTAAGGAAAGGAAGAAGACTGTGTATAATTTTGTACAATAAGAAATTTATATTTATATTCAATCCAAAAGCTAAAGCAATTAGGTGGTTGAGTCCCTACATTATATATTAATGCAGGGACTCAACCATACCCAAGTAATATGTTATTGTATTTCTTAACATTCTCTCTCACGTGTAGCCTCTTTTTGCATCGTGTAACACTTTATGGGTCTGTCATCTTTGTGTATGGATTGTGTGTTTTTTTTTTAATTCTATTCTTAAATCTTACGTTTGGATTAATTCTGTAATCTTCTCGAGGAATAATTTATTTTGGAAAGTTTTTAAACTCAACCATTTCCTTTTTGTAGATTTAGCAAGGAATCTAGGATTCTAATATCCACCATTTCCTTTTGGAAGGGATCACATTTCCACTTAGTTTGGGGAATCAAATCCTCAGTACCGAAATCGGTGTATTTTCGGCCATTAGATCGTACAACAATTTTAAAACATAACAAAAACTCACACATTCTAACAATCCAAAACATCTTAGTGCATAAGTACACCAATTTCTCAGATCTCAAGTGTAGTTTGAAAATATGATCCCTAATTAAACATGTTATCATGAATCACATTTTTATTCTTGTTAATTCCAAAAAAGGAAAACATTGAAATACGACATCACATTCTCATTCCCCTATGATACAAGATTTAGGTTATCATGATTTTTTGAGTCTCGTGCATTAAACGGGGTACAACGCTAGTAAAAATTAGAAATAAAAGTAGAGTATATAACCTAAGCGAATTAAAAAATGGAATAAAATTAGCAAGGCGGAATGGAAAACTGAAAGCATTGAAGAGAGATTGAGAGAGTTCGTTTCGTTTTCCTTTACGGCGTAAAACGTGAAATCTTCATAGGGAGAGGGAGAGTTCTGTTTGAAATGAAGGTTAAAACTAGTAAAAAGTTTTCTTGGACCGACAAAAAGTTTTCTTGGACCGACAAAAAATTATGGCCTGTTTCGTTTTGGGGTCTTTTTAGGGTATCAAAACCGATGGGCACAGTATTCAATAAATGCTCGTATAATCTGATTTGTTTGGATTCCCGTGCCTATATACCAAACTAGGGTTTGACCTTGTTTAATGCACGAGAACACATACAATTATGTTACTTCAAACCTACTCCTAATCACCCAGTGTCCCTGTGTTCCCTATAAAAGGCTGTGATCTATTCCACGGTTTTCAGTTCCACCTGTTTAAAAAGTCATAAAGCTCAAGCGCAAATATTTTCTCTCTAGAGCATTCTACTGTTTGTTTAATCAGTTCCCCGTAACTCTGTCAATAATTTTCGTTTGGTTATCAGGAAAAAAAATGGCTGGAAAAGGACAAGGACCCGCGATCGGGATAGATCTCGGAACGACTTACTCCTGCGTGGCCGTTTGGCAGCACGACCGCATTGAAATTATAGCAAACGATCAAGGGAACCGGACGACGCCGTCTTACGTTGCGTTCACCAATACAGAGCGTTTGACAGGCGACGCTGCGAAGAATCAAGTCGCCATGAACGCAATTAACACTGTTTTCGGTATGGTCAATTCTATGGTTGTTTCTATTGTATGCTTCTATGCCTAGTGTGTTTTACAGTGTTGTTATTTCTTCACTAATCTGCCAAATAGTTGGCGCTTTAATGCCCGCTACGTCTTACTTATGCATGTCATTTTAATGTACTTTCTTTGAAATAAAACTGCAAATTTCACTAGAAGTAAGATAACACATGCATAGTCAGTTCAAACCAAACAAAACACATAATAGACAAGTAGAGAAAAACTTCTTTACGGAAGTTTCCGTAATGAAAGTTTATGGAAGTGAATCGCTACTGTCCAAAAGTGTTTTGGACGGTCTTGATTTTAATGAAACTTTTTTCGGGACAAAGTTAATTGTGACCGGTCATAATTAAAAACGAATCTCAGCCATTGATTGCGCAAATGAACGGCTGAGATTGCGTTATTCCGTAAACACCCTGTTCACAGAGCAGCCATGAAAAAGTCTATCTCATAGAAGTATAATCTCTTCTTTTTGGGTTGACTTCAATGACTCATAATAGACTTATTTTTCTTACCTACTGTATCACCGTATTAAAGTAGCAGTAGCCCTTAATTTTAAGTAAATTTTGGAGCTCAAAACTTGTTTGCCTTTCCTAGTTACGGCTTCAGATCAGCCTTAAATCCATGCCGTTTGTCCACTACTTCACTCCAAAGTTCGGACGTCAAATCTTTTGTACCGAAGAAATGAATGTCTGTACGAACCTTTGTTTCCGGGCAATTTTCAACCACATGATTGCACGAAAGGCTTCTCCCAGAAGGAGTTTTTTTGTGCAATTTTGCGACTGACATTACGCGGGTACATCCATGCATTTTGGGTACATGTCACCCCAGGTGCAATCCTTCTCCACTTAGATGTCTCTTTCCCTCCGTTAATAGTTATTACCATCAGATGAGGAAGGGACGAGGGTAGCAGGGCAAGAAGATTCACAAGTGTCAGAAATATTTCCATTGGGTGGTGTTGTTGGCTCTTCCAACATTCACCTTTCTCAGTTGGAAATCATCACCGTGGTCCATGGACATATTAATCTTCAGTTTGGCAATCAACAACTCACACAAAACATCTTCATCCGAAGCATGCATATAAAGGGGTCAGGAAGTAAGAGGTGGGTTTCAATAAACAATCTCATCACCTCCATGGCCCCCAATCCCAGATGGCATCATTTGATTTTTTTTTGGGGGTGAACTGTAGATTTTATAAAGCTCAATCAAACAATTACAAAGTCCAAAGCAAGGACACAAAACTCCTACCCTAAGAAGCACGGACACGTCTAGCGGCCTCACGTATTCATGTTGGACACGTGTCGGTCACGAACACGACACGACACTCTCCGGACACTTATTGTGGAGACTCTAGGACATGTTGGCAACACTCTTAGAACATGCTAATGACACATTAAAATGTCTCCGACGTTCATGACATACCTCTACATACAAATACACTTCACATTTGACATGTCCCCAACATGTCCGCGTCCTAATTTTATGAGAAATGACGTATCCAATATCCGTGTTGTGCAGCGTCCGTATCCCGTATGTGTGTCTGTGCTTCTTAGCTCCTAACTACACAAAGCTGTACCAAAGCTAACTACACAAAACTGATCACTACGAGGAAAAGAAGCATCAACAAAATTGCAGAGCGATCAACGACCAAAAATCCTGGCAGCTGACATTCGCCACCTACTAGCAAGCAACTGTTCTTGATCCCTCTCCAGGAAGCCATGCAATGCAAAAGCCCTGATATCCCCCTCAATCTGTCTGATAACACTACTAACATCTGTACTGTGCCGTTGATCGAAAGACCCAAAAGTTTCTTTCCCTCCAAATCGAATAAAGAGAGAGGCAGCCAGAGACAATCCATACACAGTATGAGCCACTGATTTGCCAAGTGAGAGCAGGCCCAAGCTTTCTCCTCTTCAAGGCAAAGAACACTTCTACCAGCATTATTGATTGTTTTTCTTGTTTTATTGACTTTAATGATTAACGGAGAGTTGGACATTTAGGTGGTGAATTTTGGATTGGAGTGAAGTAGTGTACAGGTGGAAGAGATTTAAGGCTGGTACAGAGAGAGAGTAGTAATAGAGTTTGGGTGCCTTGGCTCAGACGCCCTTCCTACATCACTACTGTTTCAGCTTGTTTGTAGCCTGTGGGGACTGGGGAATGTGATTTCCTTTTGAAACAGTCGCTAAACTAGCAGCATAAATTCATGCAATATAATTTTTTGTTTTGTATCTCTTTTCTACATTGTTTAACACATATATCTCTACCTAGTTTGTCATTGGTTTTTGAAATCTTGGTTTTTCCAGATGCAAAGCGTCTAATTGGTAGAAGATACAGTGACGCCATAGTTCAGAGTGACATCAAACTATGGCCATTCAAGGTCACACCTGGTCCAGATGACAAACCAATGATTGGAGTAACATACAAGTATGAAGAGAAACAATTCTCTGCTGAAGAAATCTCCTCAATGGTCCTCATAAAAATGAGAGAAATTGCAGAGGATTACCTCGGCACCACTGTAGAAAATGCCGTGGTCACCGTCCCGGCCTACTTCAACGATTCTCAGAGACAAGCCACCAAAGATGCCGGAGTTATTGCCGGCCTGCACGTCATGCGGATAATCAACGAGCCAACTGCAGCCGCCATTGCTTATGGTCTTGATAACAAAGCCAGTTGCACCGGTGTGAAAAACATTCTCATATTCGATATCGGGGGCGGAACATTCGACGTCTCTGTATTAACCATCGAAGAGGGTAAACTCGAGGTTAAAGCCACGGGTGGGGATACCCATTTGGGGGGTGAGGACTTCGATAATAGAATGGTGAACCATTTTGTTCAGGAATTCAAGAGGAAGCACAAGAAGGATATCAGTGGGAACCCAAGAGCTTTGAGGAGGTTGAGGACTTCTTGTGAAAGAGCAAAGAGGACTCTTTCCTCGATAGCTCAAACAACGATTGAGATTGATGCGTTATATGAGGGCATTGATTTTTTCTCCAGGGTTACTCGGGCCAGGTTCGAGAAGCTGAACATTGATTTGTTCAGGAAGTGTATGGAGCCAGTGGATGAGTGTTTGAGAGATTCAAAAATCAACAAGAGCAATGTCGACGAAGTCGTTCTTGTTGGTGGGTCCACTAGGATTCCAAAGGTCCGGCAATTGCTGCAGGATTTCGTCAATGGGAAGGAGCTTTGCAAAAGCATTAACCCTGATGAGGCTGTGGCTTATGGTGCTGCGGTTCAGGCTGCGATTTTGAGTGGGGAGCGGAATGAGAAGGTTCAGGATTTAGTACTGGTGTTGGATGTCACTCCGCTTTCCCTTGGATTGAATGACATTAGTGGGGTTACAAATGTTTTCATTCCCAAAAACACCAACATTCCGATGAAGAAAGAGAAGGTTTGGATAACTGCCGTGGATAACCAAACCAGTGCTTTGTTTGAAGTCTATGAGGGGGAAAACAATCTATCCAGAGACAACAACATGTTGGGCAAATTCATAATGAACGGAATTCCTCCGGCTCCTAAGGGCGTCCAGAAGTTCAATGTCTGTTTTGATATTGATGCTAATGGTATTCTGAATGTGTCTGCAGAGAACAAAAGTACCGGACAGATGCTAAAGATCACGATCACCAACGATAAGGGTAGGTTGTCGAAGGAGGAGATTGAGAAAATGGTGCAGGAGGCTGCGAAGTACAAGTCGGAAGACGAGGAGCACAAGAAGAAAAACGAGGCGAAGAACGCCTTGGAGAATTACGCTTATAACATGAGGAACGCTATTAACGATGAGAAGAATGGTGCGAAGATTCCTCGGGCTAACAAGAGGAAGATTGGTGCGGCGCTTGAGCAGGCAATTCGGTGGTTGGATGCAAACCAGCTCGCTGAGATGGAGGAGTTTGAGGATAAAATGAAGGAGTTGGAGGGCATTTGCAATCCTAAAATTGCGAAGATGGAGCATGGTGCTGGTGGAAGCGATGCTGGACACAATATTGTGGAGCTTGATTAAGATGTTTCAATCCTCAAGCTTGAGGATTTCAGTAATTCCTCTGTTTTGTTTTGTTTGTTTTTTTGCTTCACGCAGAACTATATGTTGTGTCTTTACAATGTCATTGCCTGCTATTAGATGGTGAAAGTGTTGTGTGAAGCCGTTGACTTCATCTGCTTTTGCCAACAAAATTTTGGGGGAGGACAATAGCAGTGGCAACTTCACAGTTCTTTAATTTTTTTCAATCGATAATGGTAGTTTTATTAATGCAAAGATGAAGCATCAAAAGTAGTTTTCCTATGAACCCAGCTTGAAAAATTCCCTTGCAACATATTGATCACCGTTTGTGCATTACCCTCCACCACATAGGATCTTCCAGTCAAGCAAATAGAGCAGTCCAAAGCCATCCGAAATCCCTCGGCCTCCATTGTTTCCGCTGATGATCTGTTTGGAATTGGCACAACCATAGCACCCAACAATCTTCCTTCATGGTTACGAATAGGCCTGTCAACGGGTCGGATCCGATAAGATTTGGATTCGATCTGAATCCAATAAGACTCAAATCCAATAGTGGCAATCCGGATCCAATTCGAAAAATTTGGATCCGATCAGAAAATCTGAATCCGATCAGAAAACTTTTTTACTTCAAAAATTTTAGCAAAAAATATATATTTTTTTTTTTAAAATACAATTTTTTTTTTCAAAAAAAAATTATTTTCCAAAAAAATTTAAAATAAAAATACAACTTCTTAAACTTTTTTTTGTTCCAAATAAAAAATTTACTATTTTTTTTTTAATTTAAAAATTTTATAATAAGTTTTAAAAAAATAAAGTTCGGATTCGGATTGATAACGGATTTAATCCGATCCGAATCCAGTATCGGATTCGGATTATCGGATCGACGTTATCGGATTCGGATCGAATCCGGTCCATTGACAGGCCTAGACTCACGAACCACCACTCCCACACCTCCTTTATGCGTCCCAGCAGCAAAGGCCCCATCCACATTATTCTTCAAGAAGCCAGGTTCCAGTGGTTTCCAAAAACACCTGTTTATCGAGTCATCCCTTTGCAACTTTTGATGTCCATTCTCCGTAGCCTGCAGAAATAGATTGAACTCCGCTACCGCCTCTTCTAAAATCTTTGTTTCCAGCTTCCAATCATTCTTGAAAACCCAGTGATTCCTGGTTGTCCAAATATGCCAACCAATAATTGCAAATAGGCCCATAGCTTCCTGTCTCGGTTCACCAGAGGTCATATTTCCTACCCTTTTCCATATGTCTTGTATCTGTGCATTGCCCATTAGCTCAGGTCGTAGCCAGGAAGGAGACAATATCCAAATTTTTGAGGTTCTAGCACAGTTAAGTAGCGTATGAGAAGGTGTTTCCTCTGCCATTCCACAAAGAGAATAGATCGGATCAACTGGCAGATGACGTTGTTTTAAGGCCTTATTAACTGAAACAATATCCTGCAAACATCGCCATAAGAACATCTTAATCTTTGCCGGTGCCCTCATATGCCATACCTTTTTCCATATATCTGCATCCTCATCCACACCACTGATCTGGCCATCGCTCCGTGTTGCCCTTCTCAACTGTACAAGATCTTTTGCTATAATATACGCCAATTTCACTGTAAACTGTCCAGAACTGGTACCTTTCCAAATACACTTATCCTCAAGTCCTGTAGTACTAAGGGGTACGCTTAGAATCAGCTCAACATCTCTTTGCACAAAGACCTCCTCCACAACTTGCTTATTCCATACCATTCTGCTCTGGTCCACCAAGTCGCCAACAAAACTCCAATTATTAATGCTCGGTTTTGGTGTCAGAATTTTAGGGTAGTTTGCGTCGAGGTGCCATGGATCCTCCCAGATTTTTGCCTTATTGCCAAAGCTAATCCTCCACTGCCAGCCCCTTTTAATAACCTCTTTACTTGCTAAAATGCTCTGCCATGCTCACATCAATGGTTTTCTTACACGAAAATAGAGCAGATGGAAAAAAGAAAGAAAAAGAAATGATTTTCACACTCTTTTTTTTCTTCTTCATAAATGCACTTCACTTCTTGTCTTTTAGTGCAAAAATTACACGTAGAAGTTACTAAATGACAAAAAATGGGGTGCATTTATTAAAAAAAAAAAAAGAAAAAGAAATTGGAGTCACTACCTTAAAAAACAGGTTATTATTTCATAACTCATATTATCTAGTAGCCATACCTTTGGACAGGATGTTTAGAGGTTAGTTGTTTGTAGTTATAACGGGAGTCAAGTACCTCTTCCATACCACCGAGGTGGTAGCCCAGGTGGCAAAGGGCATCACCTCTCCCCAACGCAGGCCCAGGTTCGAGGCCCCGGAGGCACTTTGTGCAAATTTCCGGTGGTGCCCTATGGCTTAATTTCGAACCCGCTTTGTGGACCAGGGCGGGGGCTTCTTTGCCAACTGTGCACTAAGGTGGTGCCGTGGTAATGGCCCGTCCTCCCGGACGGTAGCTATGGCTCGAACCGGACATTCCACAAGCGGGTTTGGAGCCCCTATGGTCACGCCCAAGGGGGGTTGCTACGCTGATTGTCCCCTCCAACCCTTTTTCTTTCTCAAAAAAAAAAAAAAAGTACCTCTTCCACGAGGACTCGAACTCAAATTGAGGGGGGAGAATTGTTGAAGAATTTCGTTGGGGTCACACTTTATATAAACTTTATAGTCCTCGCCTTCACATAAATCCAGGGATGGATGAAACCCAAAAAAGAATGAAGTCTCCTACATAAGCCTTTTTTGTGTCCTTTTTTATATGCCCTTTGCCACGCATCTTCAACCCCGAACCTCAAATTGGAGATGTCAATTTTTTTTAAGGCTTATGTGGCATCTCCAATTTAACGTCAAATCCTCATCTTCAACTCTTATGCCAAATTTTATTCATCTAACATCAAGCTATCCCTCTTCAACCCTTATATGAATCTTTTAAAATTTAGATTTCTGAAAATTGGCATGCCACTACGTTGCTGTCAAAATTGACAGGCTTGGAGCTACCTCAATTCCACGTGGAATTGGCATATGGAAAGGCAGCATGAATGATTGGAAGGCTTGAAACGATGAAAAGCATCTGTTGCATTGTCCATGTCACGTTTGACATCTCCTCTCCAACAGGAGATGCCAAAGTTGAGGTGGCATCTTCATTCTCCAACGGTCAATTTTGGCAGCAATTGACCATCCAACAAATATCCTTTCAGTCCTTTCAGCCATGCCAAAGCAGATGTGGTTTTGACATTCCCTGATCCCATACCAATTTTGACACCTTCTTCCCAACATGCTAAATTTCAAAAATACTAACCGTTTGGAATTTAAAAACTGCTTGAGATTTTTTTTTTTTTCCCCCTTAAGCACTATTTTTTTCCACATAAGGGTTGGATAAGGGTTGGAGAGGGCTTGATGCAAATTGAAGATGTCAAAATGGCATTTAAGCCTTCAAAAAACATCTTAAGTAAGGTTTTCGTCTACTATTTTTTTCATCATCCAAATAGTTTGTGTAGATATCCATAAAATGCAGAAGAATTGCGCATAGAATTCAGGGCATTAGGAAATTAAACACCGACCAAGATTATAACGGGAACAAAACTTAAAATCGTTCGCAAGAGTTTGCTTTGTTTGGTTTTTATTAAGGAAAGGAAGAAGACTGTGTATAATTTTGTACAATAAGAAATTTATATTTGTATTTTCAATTCAAAAGCTTAAGCAATTAGGTGGTTGAGTCCCAACATTATATTAAGTGATCACTCAATCCATACCCAAGTAATATGCTATTGTATTCCTTAACATTCTCCCTCACCTGTAGCCCGTTTTGAGATCTGTCTCATGTAGCTTCTTTTTGAGTCTATTATCATGTAACATTTTTCTGGATCTATCATCTTCGTATATGAAGTGTGTGTTTTTTTAAATTGGGGTGGAATAGGCCCGCTCTCTGGTACCATATAAAGACTTTATATCCAACCTAAAAACGTTTTGTGATTTTATTTCCACTTCTTCACAAATCAAAAAATGGAAGGAATTTTTGTTACTAATTTTCCCTTTTTTTTTCGCTCTACCTTTCTATTTTTCCTAACGTGAAATAACAATTTTACAACCACACACATACTCACAAAGGAGATGAACCCCACACACGGAAGTGTGGTTGTAAAATTATTGAAATGAAGCCCAATTAGTCCGGACCCAAAGTATGGCCCAACTCCTTGTGGGCCTTACCCATCATCATGATTCATGACACACCTCGGTAGGTATAGATCTCATGCAAAAACCCTAACCCTAATTGCAGATATATAAACTGCTTCCCAAATCGACGCGGGCTCGGATTTGCTTCTAGCTTCTCGCGCCTCTTGTATCTATCTCATCTTCAGGTATCTTCACGTCCGAAATTAATTTCAATTGAATCGTTTCTTGTTTTTCTATTGTTAACGATGGTGGTTGTTTCAGTGGTTTTGTGAATCAGAAGACGTAATAAGGAAGAATGGCGTATGCAGCGATGAAGCCGACGAAGCCGGGGTTAGAGGAATCCCAGGAAGCAATTCACAAGATCAGGATCACTCTCTCCTCTAAGAATGTCAAGAATCTCGAGAAAGGTTTTTCTTTTTTTGTGTTTTTTTCTCCTGGTTATGTGAAAATTCGTGCTTTATTTTGTCCTATGGATGTGATTACTGATAATTATAATCAGTGAACTGTGTTAGGGTAATACGATTTAGTGTTCTGTACTGATAAGAGCTTAGCATTTTGCTTTTTTCGAGAGCGGTTTTGCTATTTTTCCAGAGGAAAAACTACCCCGTAATTGAAAATGCGTGTCCCAGACTCATTGTAGTATGACTGGTGGCTCATGGCTCACTCTCACAGGGTTTGGGTGGCCATGAGTTCACGGGTTCGAGTCGTGCTAACGACACCCTCTCGAACTTGGTTCTCCTGCGAAGCGCGGCTGTGGTCCACTAGCCCTTGGTGGGGCGGTAGTTTCTATGGCTCTTTGGTCCCTTCCAGTGCCAGCGGCGGTCTGGAGTCCTCATGGCTCTTGGTTCTAGAATTGTTGTTTCGAACATAGAAATGTAATTTCTGGTTTCCAGGATTGGCGTGGAGAAGTGGATATTATTTTGTGTAATGGAACTGTGGTAATTTGCCTAATTTTGGGAAATTAGGCTAGAACTCCCATGGGTGTTGTGCGTTTTTGATATCGTGTACGTTTTTCTGGTTATGGATGTGCAGTGTGTGCTGATTTGGTTCGCGGTGCCAAGGACAAGAGACTGAGGGTGAAGGGACCTGTGAGAATGCCCACTAAGGTTCTTCACATCACTACTAGGAAGGCCCCTTGCGGTGAAGGTACTGACATTTGTTCTGATTGAGTGGATAATCATGTCTATCAGCATTCTGTTATCTGTTACATCATACTGGTATTTTGGGTTGCTGAATATGAAACTGTTGCTCTAACTTTTTCGTCACCCGTTGGAGGTCGTGAATTTGTTTTTACTTCTACTGTTATTTTCTCAATAAGCTAAACAAGATTTAAAATTGCGTATACTGTTTAACACCCCAGGTGCATATCATGCTTAATAACTAAAATAGGTTATGCATTCTGTTGTCCAACCGATAAGGTGTGAAACAGTTAACCTTTGGTAAAAAGGGGAGCACCTAAGTCTTGGTTCATCTTGACAGCAAACCAACTCTGTATTCTGTAGGTATTTCATTTTCCATGACAGGTCACAGGAGCAAAATGTTACTTAAATGAGAGCAACTGACATTCTCATCCCCCATTTTAGATTTGTTTTGACGTCAGTCACTCATCACTTTCTACTTCGCTGATTTCTGTTTGGTTGGGTAGAACTGAAAGTCGTAGGAAGGAGATGTTTTCTAATATCAAACTGCCGTTCGCTTAATAAATGAAATGATGTTTTGCAAAATTTGTATCAAACTTTTTGGGCTGTTTGGAAACCTAAACACTACCCCCTTTTTATCTTGCCTTGTCTTTTGCCAGGATGGGAGGGATGCTCTCCCTCTCCTCCCTACACTCTCCCCTCACTTGTTTCAAGCGGTTTCTGTTCCATTTCTGTTCTCCCTCATCTTGGACTGTACTAAAGAGCATTGGTCTGTGCTCCTTCCTTCATTTCCCTTGTGCCTGTCCCCCTAAAGTTCACATCTTTATTTGGACCTGAGGTGTAGACTCAACCCACTTGGGCCACTTCGCAATTCACAATGTATTTTAAGAATACAATCTTAAGTTTTGTGAAATTTAGACCTGTAAATCATACCATGTCCAGTCGTCCAGAAACACTTTGCCCCTGCTTTGTTGATGGTACCTTCCTTGTTATGTCTCCTGGGATTCGACGCTCTTGACTTCTGCGGAATTGAGAAGTGTAATCATAGCATGTCCAGCTTATTGGCTTCTGTATGAGAAACTGATGATCTTAAACATTTGTATCCCACAGGAACTAACACTTGGGACAGATTCGAGCTCCGTGTCCACAAGCGAGTGATTGATCTGTTCAGCTCCCCAGATGTGGTTAAGCAGATCACCTCCATCACTATTGAACCTGGTGTTGAGGTCGAGGTTACAATTGCTGATTCTTAAACATGGTTTTTCGGGCCTGATTATAGTTTAGTCTGTGAACCTTTTCTCTGTTATCCAATATGGCATTGAGTTTTGTAGCAGAACTTCTTGCAAGTTTTTGCAGGTGCGATTCCGAAATTAAAAAGTCAGTTTTATGTGCGAGGTGGATAAATTTTTTGTTTGTTTGTTAAATTTTCATTTATGAGAAATTTGAATGTGGGCCATTTTTTCACCGTTTTTGTTTTATTCATACCTATTCATTGTCTTGCTGATGCATGGAAATTTCTCTTATGGATTCCTTTCTGGAGATTGGTCGGGAGTGCAGAAGTGTTTTAACTGTTGGCTTCCCCTTTGCAAAGTCCGCACAGAATATTCTTCATCAGGTTTTGCATCCTACAATTAAGAAAAGATGGATTAAGGACTAAGAGCATCTCCAAGAGATAAATACTATCGTTGTATACTGTTTTTCTTAGTATACGGTCGGGTTTGGAGATGTAAATGGGTAATGTGGCCATATGGGGTTATGATTGGAGTTTGCCTCCTTATAAAAGGTAAATATTTGGAAAGTTGTCAAGATGAAAGAGTAGGAGACAGATTTCATTCGATCGATTCTGATGAAGACGACCTTTGACAGGGATGGCTCATCCCAAAGGTCACAAAGGAACTTCAGACCATGAAATTTTAGCATGTCCTTTCCTTGATGAGATATCTTTGATCCTGATTCAGGGTTCTGGTCTCGCTGCTTCTGAGCTTGTTAGCTTGTGAAACAAGTTAACACAACCTAGGATAAATGAATGGTGTGGTCTCGCTGCCTCTGAGCTTGTTAGCTAGTGAAAATCAACCTCACTATGGGTGTTATCAAAATTAATGTTGACGGCGCGGTAGATGTGAATAACGGTAGGGGCAGGGCAGGACTTGTTGCACAGGATTCGAATGGTGTGGTTGTTGGGGCTGCCATGGAATTGTCTAGAAGGGCCGCCTCAGTGCGTGTTATTGAAGCCGCGGGCTTTCGGTTTGCCGTATTGACAGCTCTTAACGAACTTACCTTGCATCATAGTTGAAGGTGACGCTAAACAAGCGTTTCAAGCGCTTGATGGTATCTCAACCTATGCAGACTGCGACACGATTATTCAAGTCTGCATCATTTGTTCATTTTGTCATGTTAAGCGTGATTGTAATAGGGTAGTCCATGAAGTGGCAAAAAAATTCGAGTAGTGATAGAATGGCAACTTGGAGGGGTGATTTTCCCCACTGGTTGTCCACTCTAGCACTCTTCTGACGTTAGGGCCCATGGCCAGCGGTGGAGGGACATAGAGACAAGTGTGGGCAGCTTAGCGATGATTTTTACTAATTTGACCCCACTTTAAAATTTATTTTTGGCCCGGTCCATTTAAGGGTTTTGTACTTACGAAAAAAGGAGTCAAAATAGAATCTCTACCCACAAAATTCTCGAACGTAGCGCTAGTTTGTTCGTTCCTCAAAACAAATCAAGAGTTTCGTTAAGGATTTGAAACTGGAAAATAACAAGTTCAAAGCGTGTGCGTGTTTGATAAAATTGATCGAAGTGAACATAACATAGAAAACGTCAATACAAAATGAAAATGGACCCTCTCTAATAACTGTGTGAGAGAGTTACTGGAGTTGTATCTTACCTCATACTCTTGCATTGCGAGAAAATGACAGTTACTAGAGAAAAACTCAACCCATACGAAATATGGAAATAGAAAGGCCTGCACATCCACACGAGCAGAGAGTGGAAATCCTAGGATTCCTTGAAATGGTATAGTGGTCAGCTTCTCTTCTCAGAATGTTTTGGAGTGGAACAAGAGGGCAGATTCCTCAGGAACAATCCAACCACATGTTCAACCTTACCTCTGCTTGGAAATTGCTAACTTCGCACCACTGCAGTTATACTCAATACTCATTGCCCGAAGCCTCCCACAATAAGGCTTGTGGAAATAGCTCAAGGGTTGTGGATTTAGCAATTTTCTATCCTTTATTCAGATTCACCGATCAGAGAAGCCTATGCTCCAACAACCACCTAGTGGGAACCTACTTTATCCATTAACCACCATGTTTCTGTAATAGAAAGCAGAATCACAAGCAAAACCCACAAAAGGTATACTGAAAACTTCTCATGATGAGTCTTTCAGAACATTAAAAAATCCGTTGAGGAATATATCAGATCAGACGGGGGAAAAAACATCTCCCTCTTGCTAATTGTAGTTTCACTCTTATTCATCCAAGAGGATTTTTCAAGTTTTAAGGATTTAGACTTACCTAACTTGTCCTATGCAAAGCCGCCGTCTACGATTTAGAAAGCCATATCACCAACCAAATTTCCATTCAAAAGAAGGTGCAAAAAATTGTCACCATTTAACACACCTAGCTAACATAGAGCTTTGGCCGCCTCAACTACAGCCTCCACTGTAAGTCCTAACTCCTTGTATATCTTATCCGCCGGGGCACTGGCTCCAAAATGGTCAATCCCAATAGCCTTTCCTTTGCTTCCCACCATCTTCTCCCACCCAAAAGTTGATCCCGCCTCAATACTAACCCTAGCAGAAACACTAGCCGGTAAAACACTGTCCTTGTACTCATCCGATTGCTCATCAAACAACTCCCAGCTCACCAACGACACTACACGAACAGTCTTTCCACCCTTTTTAAGCTCATCCCCAGCTTTCGCAGCAATTTCTAACTCCGAACCAGTACCAATCAAGATAACATCCGGTTTATTACCCACAGAATTGTCAGAAATTACATACCCACCCTTCTCTACTCCGGCAATTGATGTTCCAGGAAGGTTAGGTAGCTTCTGGCGGGATAAAGCAAGAACTGAGGGTCTCTTTCTGTTCATCACAGCAACTTTGTATGCACCAGCGGTCTCATTGCCATCGGCCGGCCGGAGCATTAGAATATTTGGCATGGCCCGGAAGCTAGACAAGTGCTCGATGGGTTGGTGTGTTGGCCCATCTTCTCCCAATCCGATTGAATCGTGAGTCATCACGTAGATAACTCTGGCTTCGCTTAAGGCAGAGAGCCTCATGGCCCCTCTCATGTAGTCTGTGAAGACAAAGAAAGTTGCGCAGTAGGGGATTAGGCCAGGGGAGTGGAGAGCGATGCCGTTGCAAATGGCACCCATGCCGTGCTCCCTAACTCCGAATCGGACATTACGTTCCTCCGGGGTTTCTTTTTGAAAGTTGCCAAACATTTTCAGTAGTGTCATGTTCGACGAAGCGAGATCGGCACTTCCGCCGAGAAGTCCAGGAAGGACTTTTGCTAGGGCATTAAGGCATTGCTGAGACAGATTCCGGGTGGCGTCTGCGGGGCTCTCTGGGGTGTACGTCTGGCAACAAAACATAAATCAACTATCAGAAGAATCATTTTCACAACTTTTTTTTTTTTTTTGGACAAGTAGAAGAATCATTTTCACAACTATCTCAATCCGATAACAAAATAATCATGAATCTCCTATGTATCACCGACAGACCTAATTGATTAGCCACTCAACTTATTAAAAAAAATACCAAATCATTCTCTTGTGGGTAAAATGCTTCGCATATTAAACAGATCAAAAATCTATGTACAAAAGATAATTGTCTTGTCCTGCTGCACATCCATATATCCAACTTCTTAAAATTGCCACGTGGCGTACCCTCGCCCTTGTTTCTCAGGATACATAGCACACAAAGCGTTAATGAGGAACATAGACAAATGGAAACCTACTCACCGGAAGTGCCTTCTCCCAGCCAACAGGGAATTCGCCGTTGATGAGAGATTTCAATTCTGCCGCTTCCTGTTTGTATTTCTTTTCATACTCTGCAAACTTGGCATTCCATTCAGCTTCAAGAGCAGCGCCATCAGGAACATGGCGACTCCAGTGCCTGTCAATTGCAAGAAGCACATTGTCAGATACAAGTTAAAATTCTATGGGCAAAGCACATGTAGTCTTAATTACGATTACTTCTTAACATCCTCTGGCACATGGAATGGCTCATAAGGCCACCCAAGGTTCTTCCTTGTGGCATCAACCTCTTTAGCACCCAAGGCACTTCCGTGTGCACTGTACGAGTTTGCCTTGTTTGGTGACCCATAGCCAATGGTGGTTGTAATCTGTAAAGCCAATAGAAAAGAAACATCACAAAATCTAGAACTGAGAGTGAAAGAAACTTCAAAAGGTGTCATTATCATGTGGGAGACTAGACCTTGATTAAAGTGGGTTTGTCTTTGACAGCCTTCGCTTCTTTAATGGCGGCACGGATGTCATTGTATCCAGTATTTCCGTTCTTTATCCATATAACATGCCATCCAAGACCCTCAAAGCGCATCTCTACCGTCTCAGTAAATGCGATTTCCGTGTTGCCATCGATGGAAATGTGGTTATCATCATAGAAGGCAATCAGCTTGCCAAGTCCCCAGTGTCCAGCAAGGGAACAAGCTTCATTTGCGATTCCTTCCATTTGACAACCATCGCCGAGTATTGCATACCTAAAAAACTCCATTATCATTAAGTCGACTACTTATTTTTTTTTAAGTCAAACATTAAGTCAACTACTTATGAAGTGGATAAAGAAACATAGAAAGTGACACGAAGAAAGAATACTGTGAAATAAGAGAAACAACCAACAATCCTAGAACTCAGCACTTAAGTAGACAACAGGGTACATAAGGAAAAGCATGTAAGAGATCTTACGTATAGTGATCGACAATCTCGTTGTCAGGTTTGTTAAATCGAGCAGCCAAATGCTTCTCCACCATGGCAAGACCAACAGCATTAGCAATACCCTGACCAAGAGGTCCTAAACAAGGAACCAGGAAGTGCATGCTATAAATCAGCATGTGAGAAGAAAGAACAATCACACGGGTAATGCCAGGGGTTGAACTTCAAGGGAAGTGAACTAACCAGTTGTGACTTCAACACCTGGTGTCTCAAAGTTCTCAGGGTGACCAGGTGTTTTGCTCCCCCATTGACGGAAAGATTTCAAGTCTTCCTCCTGATTTTTTTAATTTTGAACAGAACATAATAAGCATCCATATATAACTTGGAGCAGTGATTAAAAAGTGTAAGGTTTCAAGTCTTCCTCCTGATTTTTTCAATTTTGAACAGAACATAATAAGCATCCATATATAACTTGGAGCAGTGATTAAAAAGTGTAAGGTGAAGGTGAGGCGACAAAGCCCAAAAAAGACAAGGCGACGAGGCGCAAGGCGAGGCGAGGCGAGGCGAGCATTTAAAAAAAAGAAGATATACTACCTAAATGACCAATATTCACTCCTTAACATCACCATATTGCATAATAACCAACAATCCAACATATGAAATACTAGTTAAAAAAACACAAAATACGTTCATTCATAAAATATATATTGTTTGTGTGTTTGTGTGCCCACTGCCCACTGACAGTATAATATATATATCCTATGAAGCACAGATACTCTATTTTGGCCTCCGTATCACGTATCGTATCTGTATCGATGGATACCGATATTCTAGGATACTCTCCGGTTACGTATCCGATATGCTTTTTAAAGTATCCTGCTTTTAGAATTATTTGTGGGTATCCCAATACGTTTTGGATGCGCACGGTTATGCTCCAAATACGTATCCGATACGTTTTGGATACGCGCAGATACATGTTGGATACGCTAAGATATGTTTTGGATACGCGCGAGGGTAAATATGTTATTACTTAAAATATATGGGTTAAAATTCCAAGTAAGACTATATTTTCTGTTTCACCCCACCAATTGACACCACAAACACACCGACGATATCTTCTCTCGCAACAACCTTGTAAGTCTCTCTCTCATCTCTCTCTCGTAGTGTGTATGTGTATATATGTATAACTATATAGATACAGTTATATACATAACTATACGTGAATATATCTCTCTCGGCATGTAAAATGGTGAACTTGTGTCATGGAAAACTTAAAAATTATATATAATATATTTTTTATTTACTTTATATTCAATGTATCCCCCAACGTATCGTATCCTTCTTTTTGAAAAAATCACGTATCCGCATATCCGTATCGTATCCGTATCCCGTATCCCGTTTCTGTGCTTCTTAGTATATATCGTGTGTGTGTAGTGTGTACTGTCAGTAGACTAGAACCAAATGAAGAGAAGAAAAGAAGAGGGGGGAGAGAGGGGTTCTATCCCAGATACATATCGTGTGTGTGTGTGTCGGCAGAACCAGAGGGAAAGAAGAGAGAGAGAGAGAGATGTTCGATCCCAGAGGGGTGAGATCGTATCTGATAGGAGCAAGAAGTAGATCTTTGAAGTGGATTTCTGAAGTCGATCAACAAAAAGAGAAGAAACAAGTTCTAAAGTTGACCTATTGTTCGATCAATCGACGTAACACTAAGTATTCATTTTAATTTTGGCCTAATGACGTGAGGCGAGATTTTCTGGCGCCTCACCCCCAAGTCCAGCCAAATCACGACTAGTTGTTCGCCTCTTTAAACCTCGCCCCGCCTCACACCCCTGAGGTGATATAGGCTCGCCTCATGCCTAGTCGTGCCTAGGCGATCGCCTAGTCGTGATTTTGTAATCACTGACTTGGAGTTTCAACAGTGTGGTACAGAAGAATAGAAGTTGGGAAAAGCAAGTTAAAAATATCAAGCGGTTGAGACACCCTCACTATTTCAGGCATTAACACAAAATGGTGGAGATGACAAAGGTATTTTTTGGTTCCTTCTTGATAAGCAAATAGCTACATCAAGGAACGCATGAAAAGCAAAGAGAAAGGTCTATAAACAATATTCTATCTTCCAAGAGTTGTCAAACAATATATTTTGTGGGTAACATCTCTATCTAAGTCCCTAACAATAGTGTTGATTTATTTACCTAGGCTATGATTCACGAGGCGTAACAACATTTCTGTCTTTGCAATTAATGATCAATTGAATTGAAACCATACAATCTGATTCAACCTCCAAAACTCATTCACGAACCATAAAACCGCAGTTCATTCATGCTAACATTATTTCATTCCTACCTCCCGAGCCTATTTGCAGCTAGAAATTGCATGAATATCAGCAAACTAAGAAGCTAAAAAGACACATGCAATCACTTAACCATTTCTTTGACATGCGATAGATCACCATTTACATGAGAAATTATGAAATAACCCATTGTAAGTAAAACCAAACCAAGCCTTTTTCAGTTTTTCTCATTCAATAGGAGCCAGCCACATGCATTTTTATGTGTTGTTCCGCTCTACTAAGGCATAGTCTAATTGTTCAGAAAACTTATTTCTTCTACTGCAAACATTTAGCTACTCCCCCACCTTTTAGCACTACCATTTAATAGTATTTATTGCATCTATTGATATTGGTTGCATGACACCAAACCATCTTAGTCTCTTTTCTCTCAACTGATCTTTGTGGCGACCTCTTGGAGCCAGGCCGCAAGAGAGAAATCTCTTGTGATCAATCACCTAGCCCCGGCGTGGATGGCCTGCTTTGACCGGACCTAGGAGGGGAATAGTCGAGGGGAATAGTCGAGGTGCGCATAAGCTGGACCCAGACACCCTGACCATCGAACCCCCCAAAAAAAAGCTACACTACACATCCACGAATATATTAACTAGGAATTTTATATCGGTCTCGCCCCCGTATCCACCTTAACACTCTCATTTCTATAACGCTCATCCTTTTGGACCATTTGCATTTCACTATTCAGAACTTGCAAAACAAAAAATCAGAATGAGAGCAAACCCAAGACAAGACCTATAAACAAGACAAAACCAATTCAAAAAAAAAAAAGTGAAAATGCAACAAATTTACCTTAACACTGTCATAACCAGCAAGATGTAAAAGAGCATACTGCAACATACACCCGTGTCCAGCAGACAGCACAAACCGATCCCGATTGAACCAGTAAGGGTTCTTGGGGTTGTACCTCATCACCTCATCGTACAACACGTGTCCCACCGGGGCACAACCCATGGGCAGACCCGGGTGACCACTGGTCGCCTTCTCCACCGCGTCCACCGACAGGAACCGGATCGTGTTGACCGACTTATCGACCAATGCGGCCGCGGCGTCATCGGTCTTCTCCGCCGCCGCCCTGACGGTGGCGCCGCGCGATCCCAGTCCCTTCCGTCCCGCGACGACGCCGGAAGAGAGGGAGATGGAGCCGGGTTTGGATCCGAACCGGGCGAGGCGATTGGATTGTTGGTGGGTTGAGATGGGGTTGGGTGAAGAGCGAGAGAGGAACGATTGGGAGAGGGAGAGAGAGGAGGTGGAGGTAGCCATGGGTAAAGAGAGAGAGAGAGAGAGAGAGAGAAGCAGAGGAAAGAGTCTTTTATCTGACTATATATATATAGTCTTTTATCTACTACCAACTTCTTGTAAATAATGAGTGTGAGGTTGCTTATACTCTGTGTGTGTGAGAGAGAAAGAGAGAGAGCGAGAGAGTCCAACAGAATTTTGAAGGTGGGGGGTTTTTTCGGTAGGCACGAGGTCAAATGTAGGAAATTGGACGGTTAGATGGGATGGGAGTAGAGAATCGTGGCCGTTGGAGTTTCGGTAGGATTAAGGTGTCGTTTTTCCTCTCTGGGTCCCTCATTTTGTTTGGTAAATGGTAACTCGTTTTGGCTTTCCTAAATTAGTAGGGGTGCTCGCGGTCCGGTTCGGTTCGGATTTTTAAGAATCTGAGGACCGAATCGCTAGTCACGGTTTTTTGAAAATGAAATTCGTGTCCGGACCAAAAGTCTACGGTTCGGTTACGGTTCCGTTCCAATCCAATCCATGACTCGCGGATCGGTTACGGTTTTGTCCACAGATTTTGGTACATGAGTAAGCAAAAATTAAACACTAGCATATATATTATCTCGCAGACTAAAGCATTACACCAAATGGAAGCAAATTTTTATAACTTAGAAATATAAGATAGACTTATGGGCTATCAGATAATGGACTCCTAAAACAGCCAAGAATTCAAGACAAGCGATTGAAATGCCTACTTCCACATTCTGGCACACAAGTTATCTGTAGTATAGATAGCACTAAAAGATAAAGCAAAGGCTCTGGGCAATAGAATCATAAAGGATCTACCAGAAGTTCACCTCAATGCTGAAAATAGCATTCTTTCGCCCATTTAGCAGAAAGTGAGTGAATAAGTTTATACATCACATGAAATAGCATATCATTTGGGAACTGGAATGGAACCAGCAAGAACCAGTGCTTTGCAAACAGGGACCATATATATTTATTTATAGGTGAAATTTATTTATGTATAGACATATATTTATATATATATATATATTTATTTATAATAAATTCTCACGGTCCGGTTCGGTTAATCCACGGTTTCGTAATGAAAATCCGTGGACCGAACCGCGAATCACGGTTTTTTAATTTTTCAATCCATGTCCGGACCATTAATCCACGGACAAATCCAAAAGGTACGGATCGGTTCGGTCCGGTCCGGTTTCGCGGTTCACCGGATTTTTTGAGCAGCCCTATAAATTAGGGGAGTAGTTGGTTTCTCCGCCCTGGCGGCCTTTTTCTTTTTCTCGTTACAAGAGAATAATTACGCACCAAACACTGAAAACTAGTCCACAATCACTAATTACTATGAAATTAAGGGGGCGTTTGGATAAATAAGCCACTTTGGCTTATTTTTTGTTCTTATTCAAATTTTTTTCGCATTTTGTGGCTTATTGTCAATTTTTTGGGGATTATTGCTTCGTTATGACGAGACGAATCGGTAAAGTAAAAAATTTCGATCGAAATCCAAATATTCGTCCTTCCCGCCAAAATTTGGCTTTCCCGCCAAATCTCGTCGAAATTTCAAAAAAATTGGACTTCGATCGAAATTTTTTACTTTTCCGATTCGTCTCGTCATAACGAAGCAATAATCCCCAAAAAATTGACAATAAGCCACAAAATGCGAAAAAAATTTGAATAAGGACAAAAAATAAGCCAAAGTGGCTTATTTGTCCAAACGCCCCCTAATTCAATTAGGCTGATAATATTGGTAATCCAAAGTTGGAGTGGGAATGTGATTCTTTATGACAAATTCAACCAGATATTACATTCTCAAACTACGTAAGAATGGACAACAACTGTCTAGTGCAGTTGGTATGTCATCTCTCCTCTATGAGGGAGGTCTTGAATTCGACTCCTTCTGGAGCAATACCCTTGGGGTCCCAAGCTATGGATAGCTTCTGGACTCCGCACTAATCCTAACACCCCCCACTAACCCCCGCTGATGTATGACGATTGGAAAAAAAAAAAAAACTACGTAAGAATGTGATTTCTCCCGCAACGTGAAAAATCCTAGCCAACTGTACTTCTAGTGAGATGCATGAATTCTAAACAACTGAGCTAGTCTTATTTAGTTGACGTTTCTCCTCCTTCCTCAATAAGACAATGGGTGAACGTCAGTCATATTTTGAGGGTGACTCGCACCGAGTCTTTTTTATGAGATTCGGTTAATTTTTACTCAAAAAAGTACTCCCTCAATTCCTAATCTTTAGTTCTTTTCAGGATTTCAAATAATTAAAAGAACACAATCATTACACTTTTGAAAACTTGTTTATCTCATTTTACCCTTTAATAATTACATTTTCTTACTTTCTTAGTACTATTAAGTAAAAAATAAATGGGTAAAAGAGAAAATTCTTTATCAATTACCCATTTAATTTTCATATGGAACACTCTTTTGGGGACGGAAAAAAGTGCTAATTGGGACTAAAGAATGGGGACGGAGAGAGTTCTTTATCTATTACCCATTTGATGATTGAAATTGTTTGTTCCCCCGTTTTATTTTTCAATTATTAGTACGATAAATAAAATTAACTTAATTGGATAATGTTAAGTATTTGAAGTATGTATTCAAATTTAAATCGTAGTTTGAAATTCTTTACTAAAATTTTGAAACAGGACAAGTGTTTCTAAATCAAATGTTGAACTGAATGAGATTGAATTATGTTTTTGAAGAATTAGCTGAAAGACCAAATTGTACCACATAAAGAGTTCAAACCATCGAAGTGAAGCTTGGTTCGGGCTCCACACAAAGAAATACTAGCAATAAGAAAATACTACTGTAATTGACAATGATCGATTTCTTTCATGCCAATCTTCATTAGCGTAAGCTTAGGTTCAAAGGTGAATACAAATTCTTATGTTGTAGGGATTGTCCTTGGATATATTTGTGCCGTGTCACCAAACAAACGTAGTTTTTTTCACTTTACCCCTTTCTTTTATTCATGTTTCTCACAAATTCGTTATCCAAACAAAGTTGGACGATTCCTTGTGAGAATTGACACCAAAAGCTTTGTTCATTTATTACTTCCTAATATGCCCTTTGCCAGGGGTTAAAATTTGCCGGCGGATTTTGCAAATGGGAAGAAAGAAAACATAAAAAAGAATAAACACTCACCACTCAAGTTAGGATACTAACGGAATAGATATCACCACCCAAGGATTTAACTAGGGATAATACAGGGTGTAGAGATCGCTCATCACTCAAAGAAATCCTCCTAAGAGATACAGAAACGATCGATGAACAAGAAAATAATTATTGTCACAAGCCAAAGGCTCTATTTTACTTAAGCACACTCTCTTAAAGATTTCATTCATAGGAAATGATATAATAGGACTTGTTGGAATATCCCTCTAACATAGGAAAAATAAACTTAGATTTCCAAGACACAAATTAATTAAAAAGACTTGACCGTAGACTATATAATTGAAAGATGTGTTTGACTCTTGAAACTTAAAAAGACTCTTCGATCGACTCAAAAAGACACTTAAAACTGTGTTGGAATAATACTTAGATTAGGAAATAAAAGACAACATACAAAAACCCTCGTTTCTTGTCGCGCCATTATAATTTTGCATAAAATATGTGGTGTTTCGGCCCGATTTTGAGACAGTAAATTCTGGACTGTGATAAGTCTTGTCCGGACGATCGCTGCCGCAACTTGGATTTCGGCTCTCTGTTTCTCTGTATATCCCGTTCAGACAGTCGCTACCTCCGTATGGACAGGATACGCCGAGACAGTTCAGTGGCACTAACTGATGTGCACCTCTGAGAACTTCAAAAAAGAGAGCCATATCCCTCTTAAGTCACCAAAGGTCAAAAAGGGAGGCAAATATTGGGCTTTCAGCAAATTGAACCCATCTTGGAGGCCTTGAGACTTGAGTTGCAATCTGTGGAAGCTCCTTTTAACTGGCCCATCTCTTTATTGTTTACTGGATATTATTATTTGGACGATAGAAAAGCCCAAATACCAAATTTCACATGTAGGCCCAAGTTTTACTTCTAGTTGATTTTGGATATGGGTCGCTAGCGACAAGCCCCAACAACTCTATTCTTTAGTTTCACCAAAGGGAAAATGACGGCTAATGACGTGTTTTGATAATTAATATCCGTCAATGACATTTTTAGCATTAACAAATATTCTTAGTTTGTCCTTGGCGAGTATTAATTATCAAAACACGTCATGGGCCGTCATTTTCCCTTCACCGAATCCATAACACAAAGGTGTGTGTGCATGGTACATTTTTTATGACCGGATGTTCCGGCTAACTTATGCACACCTTGGTTAATTTTAAAATTTTGAAGTTAATGACCAGACAAACTCTTAGTGACCTCAAGGTATGAAATGTTTGGCCATAGTGGGATTCGAACATGCGATTTTATAGAGAACAATCACTTATTTGTTATCACATGTCTACTTGGCCAAACTCGTTGAGGTTGTAGTGTGCACAGTGCGTAGTACAAATGTTAGAGGCCTTTAAGGTTGTTTGTTAACTAAAGCTGATTCCATTGGTAGAAGTGAATGAATCTCGACGGTTCCATCCTCCAACCACACCTAAGGAATTCAAAACGTTTTCACTTTGGGCCTTTAGGACCAACTCCTCTCCTCTCCTTTCTCTACACACGGCTTTTTAAAAATAAAAAAATAAAATCTCCTATTATTCTCATTTTTCTATCTATCTCCCTCCTAGCTTCTGTTTAACTGGGTGGACTCACATGCACAAGATAATCATACAACTTTCCTTGTCTGTGCATGTAACATAATGGATTTATAAAGTGGAGCCGAATTAAATGTTCATGGCAGTAGTTGTTGTTGAGCTTTGGGGAGGCCTGATTCGATTTGAGTTGTTTTTGGACCTATGAAGGGCCTGATTCGACTTGGATCACACTTTGCTAAGGTTAATATGGTACTCCAATTGGTGGAGTAAATATTTTCCATACGCACCCGATGTAACTTATACTCCTCCTTTGCTTGATACATAGTGGAACTCTTGTGATGTTCTGTTGAGAAATCACGTGGAGTAAATTAAAATCTAAGGTATCTCGCGTTCTTGTTTTTGTTCCTTGATTATTTTCGTGCGTTATGTGTTCGTTGGTTTGATCTAATTCCCAATAGCTGTTATTGTCTTAATACACGAGGTCAAAAATGATGTTACTGTCTTTGTTTGGATGACATTTTGAAGAAGAAAAAATTCCAAAGCAAAAAAAACACTCGTTACCCCTATTTTCAATCATTAATCTCATTTCTCTCTCCTCTCTTTAATTATTATTCTCATTTCTCGATCTCTCTACTCATTACCCATATCTTCAATCATTACTCTATTTTTTCTCTCTCTCTCCGCTCGTTACCCAAAAATCAAACTCAAATTTTTCCTAAACATTATCCAAACAAGCAGTAAGCTTTTGTATTGAAGGGACGGGGAGAGAGATTAATAAAGCCAAACAAGTTGGGCAAAACTCCGAGGGAAATGTCCTTTTTTAGTCAAGTCCAATTGACATAAAGAGAGAAATCATACCCACTCAAACAATATTATTGCTAATCACAAACAATCATAAAATTTCTCCCCTGTTTCCTACTCCTATATTGTTGCCATTTGCATCCTTATTCGTATTGGGGCCAACCAATATTATTTGATTGACATGAAATCCGTTGAATAATCTCGGGTTAGTCTGGTGGTTTTTGCCTGAGATTAATTTCGGGGTTTGCTCATTCCTAAGTTTTCGGGTTTAATTCTTCTTGTGATCAGCAACGCTCTGGGCTACCTCTACGCATGCGTAAATGTGTTAATGGAATTAGTCCGACGTGTGTGCGAGCTAGCTAGCCCATGACATCCTGCGTAAAAAGAAATTTAAAAAAAAAAAAAAAAACATATGTTGAATCGGTGACTTCGTGATTTACAAAAGTGTGGTTCTTTCGGCCTGTTATCATGTTTTATGGTCTCTTTAATCTTTCAGATCAATCACAACAGGAGGATTAGTTTCAGCATGTGCTTTTGCTAATTCACACTTCTTTTGCAAATTAAAGGTGATTTATGCATGCAGCATTAGCACTTAAGCACCGCTAATGTTAGTTTAAACTCTGCTTTGGTGTTAGTTTAAAGGTTAAACCTTTTCTATAAACAAGTTTTCCGATACCTTCCTCCTTCTCCTAATAAAATGCTGCTATTTTGTCGTTTAAAAAAAAAATAAACAAGTTTTCCGGCTCCGCTGTCGAGACAAAGGTGAATTATGCTTGTAATAGGGAATCGTAATAAATTTTAGAGAAGTATTTTCGAAGTTTTTATTGAACAAAAAGTAACAACAATCATCAAAGCCTAGTAAAACTTGTTTGGAGGTTAGCTTTATTCTTTGAACCAGACCTTTTAAAAGGTTCCTATTAGAATATTGCATTGTTTCGTAAGATAAAATTGGTTCGATTTTGATCTTGTTCTTGGGTTCACCACAAATTGGAAAAAGCATATTGATGTAAGTGATGATTAATTAAATGAACCATGATTTTTATCATGACTGAGAATGTAGAGAGATGCGAAAGCCTACAGGGTCGCCTTCGTTGAAATTCGTGTTAAAGTGGTACTTTGCTTTTTTGTCTTATTTTCTTGATTTGTTCGTCTCTTTTGAACGTCTAAGAAAAATTTCATTAATCATAAAGATCAAAGGACGAAATTATTGCACTAGGGAAAAAAAAAATGCATTGAGAGATATTCGATAGGACTATGTCTCTTCTACCTCCAAGCCACTCATAATACTTTGGTGAGTCATTTAATACTTAAGAAAAATTCTCTTCGTCGAGGCAAGAGAATACACAACGCAAATGCCTGAGAATTGAACCGTTGAATTTCAGAGTGTGACTTCTTGGAAACAATAGTGACAAATTTCTCCTTCCACCCTCGTATCGGATAATTATTCACTTGGGGAGTGCGAAAATAAATCCTATAACAACGAAAATATTTTTGGCAAATGAATAAGAGATACTCCCATTATATATTCACACAACTACTTATTTTTAATTTAATTTTTTCGTAAAGATGTCGTGTTTGAAACGTACATAAGAAAGTGTGACTAAACGTGTGAAGTGGGAAATAATGTACACTTAAAATTTTCTAATAATAGTAAATAGAAGTACTAAATATACTAAATTAAGCCAAGTGAAATTAATGAAGTTTTGACCTCGTATATAAACGCCAGTTAAGATTAGATTTACTTATAAAAGAGGGATCACGGCCCCCATAGGAAATAACCAGGGCCCACCTTCACCTGCCACCTTTTTCACCTCGCCGTCGTGTCACTGCAACGTCTTCCCCACGCGCCACCGTTGAAAGCATTTGACGGTGCTATTTCCGTATCGCCGGAAGTATGTAAGGCAGAACCCGAATTTTGTAAACCAGGGGGCCGGATTCTAACAGTTCTGAATTTTCAAGATTTGTTTGGTTTAGATTTCGAGGGAGGTTTTTTTAGGTACGAGAGAGATAGAAAGAGAAACGAGATTAATAATTGAGACTTAGTCTGGATGGCAGGCATCTTAGAGTGGAATGAGAATGTGATTCCAGAACTTTAAGATTCATACGTTTGGGAAGGGTTGGAATGGGAATTTGATTACTGGTCTCCCAATTCAGGAGTAATCACTTTCCTGAACAGAGGGGAAATCTGATCACCTCACTGCCCCCTGGGAATCTGTGATTACGGGGTAATCTTATAATGGAAGGAAAATAAAAAATTAAAACTTTCCTTTTATACCCCTCATTCTCACATTAATTTGGTCTAACTTTGTTATGGAATTATTTGTTTATTTGTACTTCAATAAGATTTGCTTTGGTTAATTTTTTATTAAATTTAGTTGAATTATTTCTTCATCTTGTAAGAAAAAATATAAAACTATAAAAACACGAACACACTTGGAAAAAAAAAAACAAAAGTAATTCAAAAACTAAAAAAATTAAGCCAAATTAAGTCTCAGTCCATATGTTTTTTTCACTACGAGATATCTAATGTAAAAAGTAAAAAAATGAGCCAAAATCCTTTATGAATGCAATGAGATGATATATGCATTTGTTCAAGGACGTTTGATATGCATGAGTAGGATAATGAGTTGTCATACTTTTTTTTACATAAAACCGATATGTCAAAATTGCAGTTTACAAGAACTGATAATGATATTTCAAAAGGGCATCTTTGAAAAATTATGTTAAAACTTCATTTCATTCCTATGCTTTCAATGAGTAAACAAACGCTTGAATAGGATTTTATTTTTTTTTCCCCTAGATAAGATTAATGTGTTGAAACAAACACTTGAATAAGATTACCCATTAATCATATTACCAGGAATCACATTTCTAGGAATAGAATATCCATTCCTGATTCTCGATTGCTGTCACCCAATGGGAGATCATGAGCAGAGAGAGGAATTGAGTTTTGGAACCCAAATCGAACACATTCTTAAAGCATTTATACTGTGTTTGGATGAGTTTTTGACAAAATTTTATAGGAGTAATGATTGAAAGTAAGAATAATGAGTGGAAAAAAACAGAGAAAGAAATAAAAATAATGATTGGAGATAGAGAGAGGTATTGAGTAAAGAGTAGTGATTGAAAGTAGAGGTAATGCGTATTTTTTGAGTTGAATTTTTTTTTTCAAACAAGACATTAAATGTTTAAATAATACCCGATATGAAATATAATTTTTAACAAACAAAATAAACAACTAAAAATAATATTTAAAAAAAAAAAAAACGAAAACAACGCGGGAGCCGTGACTCTCATAAGCCCTCAAGTCGCTCTGTCGCTGATGAGTGTAAGCCGTTTGTCTAGCATTCTCCCAAAGTTCCCGCAACTTTGTCCCAAAAGACACTCCGTTAAAGCGCGTGAATAATTGTCAGAGCACGCGTGTGTCATTTCTGATCCGTGTCCACCAAACAATACAAAAAAATTTGAAAAACACAGACAGAGACAAGGAAAGCCGGAAAGCGGTCAGTCCGATCAGTTGACGGGTTCGTTTCCTGCATAATTGATTAGGGTTTGATTTTTGATGTCAAATTGTTAGAAGTGATTGTTTGGACATGAAGCCTTTGACTGGATCATAATTAGTTGAGGTATGCGTACATTAATCCGAACATTATTGATCGTCCGAAAAAAGTTCAAGAAGAAAGGTGACAAGTGAGCGCACTAAACGCCAAAGCAGAATTGATGATCTGGTGGTTCTAGGGGCCCACCTCGAATTGCCCCAAGATTTTTGTTCTTGCTTCTTCTGTTATTTGCAGTTGGGCCCCGCCTAGGTTGCCTTTTCGGGCCCCATCCATCGCGCTCTCTCTCTCTCCAGCTGTTTCGATGGCCCCCCCTACTTTCTCTCTCTCTCGCTCTCGGAGCTGGTCCTGTTTGATGGCTCCGCGATTGACTCGTTTATTAGTTAGTATTGTTTTGGGATTTTCTAATCTTTGTTTGAACATGTAGACGATTCCCCATCGTTCTCTGGAATTCTGGCATCGTTGGACAGTGCTTTATAAGAAAGTACCAAAATGTTTGGGCATAAAATAATAATCAGTATAATTAATAGAAACTAGGGGACTAATTTTGGCACTCTAAATTATGATAATCATAACATTTGTCTTTTGATATTATGTTGTGTGTATTTTGAATGCTAAAGACTCATATTATTCACTTACTATAACTATTAGCAATATGTATGTCGAGTGTACTGGCTAACGGACTTACTGAAATAATTTTTGATGCAATATCGAACTTATTTGATAGATATCGATGAGATCTTTTGAACAGTGAAAAAAAAATTAAAAATATTTTCGTAAATATTTTTTAAGCTTAAAATTGTCAATAAGTTCGAATTTTTTAAGCCCCGTTCCACTAACCTTCTTAGAAAAAAATTTCAAACTTAAAAATAACTTGCTTACGAAAATAAACTTTTAATTTTTTTTTTACGTCGTTTAAAAGATCATTCAAGCAATATACATATTACATATTTTTAAATTTTAGTAAGTTCATTATTTTTGATAAAGTGGTGTTCATCAGTTCATGGATCAAGTTGCCTATTGGTCTTGCCTTTGGAATTTGAGAACCACACGAAATAAGCGGTTGGCCTGGTTATCTTGACTTGAGACTTGGGATTTGATTCCTTCTAAAAATTCAAGGTTTGATTCCCAGCAGCTCGTGGAGCTATCTCACCTCACTCGTAGGCATATGAAAAGGATATCGGATGAACCTTAGGGATTAGCCTTAGATGCATGGAAGTAATTTACCCGAGATACTCACATTATCAAAAAAGGAAAATTGAGACAACCTCATACAAATATCAACCACATGAGGGAATGAGAGACGGAGTATGGGAGAAGGCCCCTGTGTTGTTTCGATTTTTTTACAAAAATTTAATTTTATTCGTTTTAGTTGTTTATTTTGTTTTTTGTTATATAAGAATTATGTTTCGTTTTGGGTGTTATTTAAACATTTAAATGCTCTAAGAATTTGTTCCTGTGACAATCTACTCGCCGGTTAAGGGAAGGGTTAGGGGGAGGGGTCACAATTTATAAGGAATGATATATCCTACTTGTACAAGGCCTTTTTAAGCCATGAGGGCAGGCCAAAGAATGTAGGAACTTTACAGTTAAGCGTGTTCACCCTGGGGTAATCCAGGGATGGGTGACTCTGCTGGGAAGTTTACGGTCTTTGGGCGCCTAAAGCGGACAATATTGTACAAAAATGGATGTGATGGTTGTGGGCACGCGGCCGCACCGGCTCGGGCCCGCATAGGGTGCCATGCGCGGAGCGGGGCGTGATAGGTGGTATCAGAGCTCAACCCTGGGCAAAGGGGTGAGTAGGCTGCACTCTGTTACCACGGACCCCAGGGGAGGGTTGTTGGGCACTGTGTAACGAGGACGTTACACCTCTAAGGGGGGTAGATTGTGACAGCCTGCTTGCCGGTTAAGGGAGGGGCAGGTCACAATTTATAAGGAATGATCCATCGTACTTGTACAAGGCCTTTTAAAGCCGTGAGGGCGGGTCAAAGAACGTAGGAACTTCACAGTTAAACGTGCTCATCCTGGGATAATCCAGGGATGGGTGACCTTATTAGGAAGTCTACGGTCTTTGGGCGTCTAAATCGGACAATATCGTACAAAAATAGATGGGATTGTTGTGGGCACGTAGCAGCACCGGCTCGGGCCCACATAGGGCGCCGTGTGCGGGACGGGGTGTGACATGTTCGTTTTGGAGTCCAAAATCCAATTCCTCTCTCTGTTAATGGTCTCTCATAAGTTTTTTTTTTTCAATTATTAATCTCGTTTCTCTTTCTATTTCTCTCCTACTGAAAAAAAAAAAAAAAAAACCTTCCTCAAAATCACTAAACAAATCTTAAAATTTCAAAAGCTTGTTGTTATAGTCCAACCCCCGCTTTTACAAAATTATGGTTCCGTCCTTGGAGGAATTATGACCAACAATATCATGATATCAATCCAATTATGCTACGTACATCCACAAAAATATAAACACAACGCCAAATATAATCTCTCACGGACATGTGGACTGCAACGTATATTTGCACCATTACACTCCATTTTTTTAGTCAAAAAAGGAGTTTGGGAAGAGGTGAGGGACCAGGGAAGTAGAGGTAGTACCAAGTACCAACAAGTGTTTTAAACCTCCCACCAATGTTTGGTCGGTCGAGTAACTGATTTCCCATGAATCCCTAGTGAACGGAAATTTTTTTTAGTGCCGAGCAGGTATCACGTGGTATCCGCTCGCTGCATTTGAATCATCCATTATGCTTTTGGACGGTTCGAATTTAGAGAGAAAAAGTATTAAGGTAAGAAGAGAGAGAGTGTTTCAACCCAAACCGTCTAAAAATATAATGGACGGTTCGAATGTGCCGAACAAATACCACGTGAAATATATACCCACCCCCGGCACCGAAAAATTTCTCCCAGTGAACTGATTGTGAAAATTCACAACTACGATTCTCTCTTTTTGTTCTAGTAGGAGTAATAATCACATGCACGCACTGCGGACTTGATTCGTATCTCCAAACAGACTAAAAAATATCTCACAGAGACTTCAAAGTCTTTCACCAACATGGCTATGAACACCGAAAAAGTAACCGACGTACTGCCACTGCCACTGCCACTGCCACTACTTCAATGGAATGTACGCGGTTGAGTGTAGACATTATGGCAGTGTTTTCTTCTCAATTTGATAATTGGATATCTGGGTGACCCTGCGAATTCCTTGATTAATTTCGAAATTCTAAAGTTAACGATTGAGAAAATTCTTTGGTGGTCTCAAGATTTGCAATGTTTAGTTTTCGTGAGGTTCGGACGTTCGACCTAACATACGGGGGCGGTCCCTAGAGGGTGCTAGGGAGACCCCAAAACTCTACACAACTCTAAATACTCTCGCATGTTATTTTAACTTTTGGGTTAATCAGAAAAAATACTACGAAATTAGTCACTGCAAGTCCTTTGATTGAATTTTTTTTAGGTTGTATATATATAGAACTAAGTGGTAGCTACGCACATATACGTAATAGTATCATCTATTCTTCGGGCTTTGCGAGTAACCATATATTCTCTGAATTGTACAATTAATCATACTATATTTTTTATATTTCTATGTCAAAGTTATGAAAAATGGTCCCTGCATCACAAGTTCGAGTCAAATTTGTTGCGGTGCTTTTCCCTTGAGATGTATAGTACTCATTTTCTTCCAAAATGTATACTTCTGTATCCACTTTGGTGATTTCGTTGTTTGCAAGCTGAAAATGTACCTCACAATATTCATTTTTGCTACTTTTTGGCATACAATGAATTTATCTGATATTAATATTTAAAATGAGAATTTGTTGTTAATTTATGAATACATTGTGATTTGGTCCCCCCATATTAAGAATCCACTGCAAATTTTGCTGCAAATTATAAAATGTTAAAATTGAAATAAAAATAAATAATCATATCAATTGAGCTACTCCCTCTGTCCATTTTTAAGCATTTACTACGGGTCTACATGTCATTTTCAATAGCCTTATATCTCTTGACAAATATTATGTTTTATATTTTTAAAATCATTATCTTTATATAAATAATTAAAATCTTTCAAATAAAATCTGTATTGCATGTTTTAACAATATGCATTGAGAGATATATACAATTGAAAATGACACGCAAAATCGTAATGGACACTTAAAAAGGGACGGAGAGAATATAAAAATATGATTAAGCTATACCAAAAGATTTAAAAATTAACCTTGCTACATTAAAATTTTACTTCTCTCATCTTCAAGTAAAAATTTATCCTGACAAGAGAAAAAATGTGTTGGTGAGAAAGAAGGTGTTTGTAATCCGGAAATCCCCATAATACCCCCGTATCCGTTTCCCGCTCTAAACATGAAAAAAGAGAGAGAACATTTATCAGATGACGAGAAGGACCATTATATGATGATGCTCCTCCTCCTCCTGTACAACGCTCTGAATCCTAGGCCCCACCTCACAGCTAGACTTTAAGAATCTATCTGTCCTCCATTACCCGCAAATCAATGGCATCGTCTCCCCCCTCCCCTGCTCCACGTACATTTTGAATAGTACTGCTCCTTCCGTCATTTTTTAAGTATCAATAGTACGTTCTTCGTTCCTTTTTGAGTGTCAGTAGTACGTCCTCCGTCCCTTCTTGAGTGTCAGTGGTACTATTTCCGTTCCTTTTTAAGTATCTTATTTCGTAATTTCAATTTATTAAGGAGATATCATGATTACACATTTCAAATCAACTTCTATCTTCACTTTCTCTATGTATTCTCTATGGAGACATCATCATTACAGTAATAAAAAGTAAATAGACATTCATAAATAAAATGTGAGTTTATGTGACATTTTTGCAGTTAAATAAAGTAATAGATTAAAGTCCATATTTTCACCAATTTTTTGACAAATTGTTCTCATTGCATACATTAACTAGAAATTAGTAAGAGTATCATTTAGCGAAAATAATTTGACCATTGTCATCAAGCTTGTAGTCCATTAGTATAGCGGAAACACATTCTAATGATTAGAGAGAACATTTATTTAAAAACCGTGCTAGAGAGAAGATGTGGTTCTAAAAAACCCTAGAGAGAAGATGTGGTTCTAAAAAACCCTAAGCGAACAATGTTCGGCTAAACGCAAAGAACTATTTGTATAAGCAAAAAGTAAAGTTTTTTGAAAAAATAAAACATAAAAAACAATTAAGAGTGTTTCTACTAACTTAAAAAGCTGTGTACTATAAATTTTTTTTTGTTTTATTCTTATTCAAAAAAAAATTGCATCTATTAGTTCTTCGCCAAACTTTTACATATTATTGGTTCATCTCGACGAGACAAATCAAAAAAGTAAAATATTATGACTTTTACCCAATTTTTAAAGAAAATATCCAACAAAAAGTCTAAAAAACAAGCTTGTTAGGGTTTTTTTTGGATAATTCTAAAAAAATTTGCGTAAAAGTCATAAATTTTTAGATTTTCGATTCCTCTCATCGAGATGAACCAATACATAAAAGTTTGGCAAAAACTAATAAACCAGAATTTTTCTAAATAAAGGCTAAAAAAAAATTGTTGTCCGCAACTTTTTAGTTAGTTGATGGAAACAGCCTAAGTTAATCCAAACAACCTTTATTCAACTCAAAGAGAGAGATGCTTTCCTTGAGTTTGATCTTTAATTGAGATGAGAGCACTAATGCAAAACAAAGCCACCAAAAAGGCCCTAACAAGTTTTCCAAAGGGACCCTATATATATATATATACCTAGATATACCCCTTTTTATATTGTGCGATTTATCTCCAACATCACTCTTTATTTTTAAATAGCCTCACTTCCCCCAACACCTCCGACTCTCTTCTTCAGCTCCTGCCAACAATGAGCCATGGCTGCGTCCGCCGTCATCCGGCGCCACCACTTCCTCTCCTACTCCTCACCCTCGCCGCAGCCTCCCTGCTCCTCCTCCCCGCACCGGTCGCCGCCTGGCGCCCATGGCCCAACCAGAAACCCAACGCCACCGAACTCATCTTCGGGGCCTCCAAGAAGTACGAGGGCTCCTCCGAGTTCGTCAAGCTGAAGTACCACATGGGCCCCGTCCTGACGGCCGACATCTCCGTCCACACGATCTGGTACGGCACGTGGCGTAATCCCCAGAAGAAAATCATTCGCGAGTTCATCAACTCCATCTCCGCCGCCGATTCCAAGCGCCCCTCCGTGTCCGGCTGGTGGAAGACCGTCCAGCTCTACACCGACCAGACCGGCTCCAACATCTCCCGGACCGTCCGCCTCGGCGAGGAAAAAAGCGATCGGTTCTACTCCCACGGCAAGAGCCTCACGCGCCTGTCCATCCAGTCCGTCATAAAATCCGCCGTGACGGCCTCCACGCGCCCCCTCCCGATCAACCCCAAGAGCGGGCTCTACCTGCTGTTAACCTCCGACGATGTGTACGTCCAGGATTTCTGCCAGAACGTCTGCGGGTTCCACTACTTCACATTCCCGTCGATCGTGGGGTACACGCTCCCGTACGCGTGGGTGGGGAACTCGGCCAAGCAGTGCCCGGGGACGTGCGCGTACCCCTTCGCCGTGCCGGATTACATCCCCGGGATGAAGCCGCTGAGGTCGCCGAACGGCGACGCCGGCGTCGACGGGATGATAAGCGTCATCGCCCACGAGGTCGCCGAGCTGGCGACGAACCCGCTGGTGAACGCCTGGTACGCCGGCGGGGACCCGGTCTTCCCGGTTGAGATAGCCGATCTCTGCGAGGGCATTTACGGAACCGGCGGGGGCGGGTCGTACACGGGGCAGATGCTGAACGGCGCGGATGGGGCCACGTACAACATGAACGGTATAAGGAGGAGGTTCTTGGTCCAGTGGGTTTGGAACCATGTGTTGAATTACTGTTCTGGCCCTAACGCACTTGATCAGTGAATCTCACTCCTCCTGTCTAGCTAGTAGTACTCCTCTACTATTTTTGCTCCATTGGGTTCTGTCTTCTCTGTTTCGCTTTGGGGGGTTTATTGTATCTGAATTTCGTTTCTTTTTTTTTTATTTTTTGTGGGGGGGGGAGGGGGGGTTTGTGAGCTGCTTGTTCATGGATAATTTTAATTAGTTTAAAGTTAAATTGGTGTTTTGTTTGTTTAAAAACTGTAATAACTACTCTATTTCCGTATACTATATTTGTATACAAGTTTATTAGTGAAATACTGGTACCAAATAAAAAAGAAAGTGCTCCGTAATAGTGGGTTAGTGTTTCCCGCCTTTTATTGTTTCTTTTTTCTTTTTTTTTAAGGGTCAGATGTGTTCGGGTCAGTTTAAACGCACTTTAAATTGATTCTCTACTCGGTTCGAGGTAAAGACCATCTACGCTGCGATTAGAGGATTGACAGGAAATTACTTTGTTGCAAGCTGGCTCTAAGAATCGAATTCTAATAAATTGTGTGGAGAACAAATCTACCAACGACAGGACATATCTGGGTTGGGCTGGGTTTCCCGCCTTTTAGAGTGGGGGTTGGTGGCTCTTGATGGGGATATTTTATTGCCATTTTTTATACTATTTTCGTTCAAAATGTTTATCAGGTTCGCAAAATAAAAATTAAAAAATAATTTATTTCATTCAACGAAAAATTCAAATTTTCTTAATAAATTAAAAGAATTCATTGCTAACTGGACAAACATTATAGGATATTTATTTGGACAGTTTTTTTTGAAGATTTCTGCGGGAGGAGGGGCGGGGGGGGTTGGGTTTTAAGGTAGTGTGGATGTTAAAAGGAGCTTCTGTGCGTCCGTGCTTGCCATTTTTACGCAACCGTTTCCTCAGTGTCATTTTTACTACGGTTACTACTTGTACGGAGTATTGTATTTTTCAAACGGTAGAATCAAAGAGCCGTGGGTCCCTCTTGAAACATTATTCAATTCCCCAAACTATTTTTAAATCACTCATTTGTGTGGTTTCTATCACAAAGTATGTAAAATTCACATAAATGTATGATATAAAAGACATGTGTTCCTGCCACATAGTATAGTGTAAAGTCCACAAAGTATGTAAGTATTTATTTTTTTAATTAAAAATAATATACTGTGAGAATAATTTATCTCGTAAATTATCAAATAAATATTTAAAAATAAGAATCTTTGTGTAACGAGGCAAAAAAGAAGGAAGAACTACAAGTGAACAAAGCCGGGTAGTCTTGGGCTCAGTCCAATGATCAGCATATTTGTAGCTTCTAGATTTTCGTGGAGTTGCGCAATTGTTTGGATTAGGGGGTGTTTCGTTTTTAAAAAATGTGGAGTATTTTTTTTTAAAAATAAAGATAATTTTAAACTCAACTATAATGAAAATGATAAATATTTTTTCAATTTTTTTTGCACCGTTTAAAAGATCTTAATGAGATCTATCAAACAAGATCCATATTGGTAGAAAAATTATTTGCGCAAACACATTTTGAGCTTGAAAAATCTTCTTTTTCTAAAAGTATTTTTTACTGTTCATTTGGAACAGCCTCTGAGAGTAAAAGACGAAAGTGAATAAAGAATTCAAGTATTGTGAATAATAAAATTTCCTTCCTATTTTATTTTTTCTCACTTTCCATCTCTTTCGCTAAGTTCCAAACAAAGCAACTGATTAATATGATCTTAAAACATTTTTATTTTTCAATAAAAAAGGGGAGTGATTTTGTCACTCTCCTTTTTGTTAACGTCACTTCCCTTTGTGTCTATATAAGATGATTTATTTCGTGAGAGGAGGAGAGTACATTGACAAAAGAGGAATGGCAAAATCAATTCCAAAAAAAAAGAACGAGCTCCAATACAAATGTGATGTTATCATATGTTTTTTTACAGATGATTGATCAACATAGTTTTTGACAATTAACGTTGTTGGTGAGATTAAAAATTGATCATCATAATTTGTCCAAAAAGGGTCCCACATATTTCCTCGAACATGATTGTTTGGGGATGCCCCTCTCGCTTTTACGCACTCCTCTCTAAATATTACTATCATTTTGTCACTTTTAAAACTAAAATAAGACAAACATTTTTGGAAAAGGAAAGGCCCATGCTATGACAATTTTTAACATCCTGTTTGGACAAATAAGTCATTTGGCTTTCCCGCCAAATTTTTTTTGTCCTTATTCAAATTTTTGTCGTATCACTTGGCTTATCATCATTTTTTTTTGGAGATTATTACATTCTCATGATAAGAGGAATCTAAAAAGTAAAAAAATTTGGTCAAAATCCAAATCTTTTTGAATAAATACGAAAAAGTGGCTTTCCCGCCAATTTTCGTCGAAATTCAAAAAAAATTGGATTTTGATCAAAAATTTTTACTTTTTAGATTCCTCTCATCATAACGAAGTAATAATCCCCTAAAAATTTGCAATAAGCCACAAAATGTAAAAAAAAATTGAATAAGGACAAAAAATAAGCCACTTTGGCTTATTTGTCCCAACACCATTTTTAACTTGTTGGCCTGTTTGGACAAATAAGCCAAAGTGGCTTATTTTTTGTCCTTATTCAAATTTTTTTTTTTGCATTTTGTGGCTTATTGTCAATTTTCAGGGGATTATTACTTCGTTATGACGAGAGGAATCTAAAAAGTAAAAAATTTTGATCAAAATTCAATTTTTTTTAATTTCGATGAAAATTGGCGGGAAAGCCAGTTTTTCGTCTTTATTCAAAAAAAATTGGATTTTGACCAAATTTTTTTACTTTTTAGATTCCTCTTGTCATGAGGATGCAATAATCTCCAAAAAAATGATGATAAGCCAAGTGATACGAAAAAAATTTGAATAAGGACAAAAAAAATTTGGCAGGAAAGCCAAATGGCTTATTTGTCCAAACAGGGAGTAGTTGGGAGCTCTAAAAGTAATTTTATTTGGCCTCACAAAAAGTTCTCTAGCTCCATTTCCTTTTTTGCCCTTTGAAGAATATTAATTTATAGTCTCAAAATATTGTTAGTGTTACCAAAAGACAAATCTTGAATTTTTACAAACACCCACAATCTTCTTGGACTAATTTATAAGGGTTGAGCTCCTTTCCAGTACGTGAAAATGGACTGGACCGTCTAGTTTTGTTTGGTTATGGGGCTTTCCTAGCCTCACTTTGATGATTGAAGAAGTTCATATTTTAGAGCTCGTTAAGAACATTAAGCACGTCAAAAATTAACTTGATCGGGTATCATCTGATATTTATTTCATGTATACTTGTAACATTACATAACAAGACTACAACATTGAATCGAAACTCATTTATCCAATCTTAAGATAAATTCATTCTAAAATGATATCAAATGATATCAAACGGTATCCAATCAACCTAATTTTTAAATTTGACAATTTTTTGACAAGTAGCAAAATGTTAACGATTTGAATCATTAAAATGGACGCAAGAAAGATCCATAAACGGAAAACTGGACGGTCAGTCCATGAGCCATTTTCATGGACGGGAAGGATCCTCTACTTGGTTTGATTTGGGTTTTGAGGAAAAATTTTAGGTAGTGAGTGGAGAAAGATGGATAAAGAAAAAAGAGTAGTAACTAGGAAGAAAGCTTATTAAAAACCATGTGCGAGAATAGTGGAAAACCATGTGCGAGAATAGTGGCGCTGTGGCGGAGCTAGGATTTTCGATAAGTGGGGTCGAAAATTTGAACTATGCGTATTGTGTAGTTCATTTTTCTAGTTGCTAATTGAAAGAAACAATTAGGATTAACAAGTTAATCAAAAAATAGATATATATTAATAACAAAATATAGTTTCGATTTACAATTGATCTCGACAACTTTTCATACTTTGAAAACGATGGATGATAACCTCATTTGTAATGGTTTCAAAAATATATTTCTCTACACAACAAAACTATCATGCATCCATTAGTCCCATATACGATTTCGAAACCTATTCTTTACAATATTCATAGCGAAAAATGGTCTCTCTATCGTGGCAATAGCAACCGGTAAAATAAGGGCCAAAGTAAGAAGCCTATAAATCGAGAAATATGCCATATCTCTTCAGGTCTCAACCATCTTATGCGCAAGGTCACTAATTCCTTTCAAATTGGAAAACTACACTTTAGAACGCACATCCATGATGGAATTTTGCGGGTGAAGATTCTATTTTCACTCCTTATTTGGCGAAAATAAATTTCAAAGTGGGGTCAAATTAATAAAAATTATACTTATCTCTATGAAAATTTGACAGCCAGTAAAATTGGCTGTCCTCCCTTATTTCTATGTCCCTCCGTCATTGGGCGAGAAATAAATTGGTTCAAGAGACCCAAAATGAACAAGGCTTGAAAAGCACAATTGCTAGCTAGCTTTCCAAAAAACTACTCCACTACTCTTGCAATCCTTCATTTCTACCGTAACACATTACGATTTGATAGTTTTTACTAAAAACTTTTAATGCTAGGGTTAAAAAGTCTTGCACTTTTTACCCGTGACGTACCCTAATCAAAAGTTTTTATACGTACAAATTGTCATATCAACACACACACAGGCAGGCCATCAAATCTGCCCCTAAAATTTTTGGCACATCTCGAGGATGAGATACTTTTCAACACTTCGCTTAGTTTTAGGTAGTAACTTTATTGGGATTCGCCCCTTGATGCTTGTTATGTACTCTTTTCTTTTTTGTTTTCCTTTTTCTAATTTTTTACTATTTGCTACGTAGTGGTATATGTTTTTTTTTTTTTTTTTTTTTTGCTTTTTCTTAACATATCCAGACCATGTTCGGTTTGGATTTTGAGAGAGATTTTAAGAGTAAAGAAATATAGATAAAATTTTTTATGAAAAATCGTGTGCAGAAATTTTCAGATCCCCAACGAACAAACTTACTTTTTTTTTTTTTTTGCACTTCACTTTTTGTGAGTGGGACGTTTTGACATGCACTCGTTGTGTGTGTGTGTGTGTTTGCAATATTGTTTTGTGTTTTAAGTCAATATCCCTCACATGTACACCAACTCTTGTAGATAGGAGATTTTGAAGATGTTTGCAATATTGTTTTTTGTGTTTTTAAGTCAATATCCCTCACATGTACACCAACTCTTTTAGATTGAGGATTTTGAAGATAAAAGAAAAGAAATTGAGAGAAACTCTCTCATATTTGGATGACCGAAGTGGTGGGAGAGTAGAAATTGTAAGGAACCCATCAAAGAGTCAATTTTGTTTCTTGCCACTTTTGGTGAGATTTGTGGGAAGAGAACGGTGAAGGATTTTAATACTATTTTATTTTGTCTATTCAAATGAGATGGTGAGAAAATATATTAACCATTTTTTCTCTTTGCTCGCTAGTGTGTGAAACTACTTACCTTTCTTTTCATTTCTCGCATAAGTAGCCAAAAGCTGTGCGTCCTGTGCTCTACGTGAAAGTGTGATGGTAAAAGTCTTTGAAGCACCACTAGACGATGCTCCAAGAGCAAGTAATATAACCTTTCCCACAAATATACACTTCTAAGGACACATTCACAATCACTTGGGTGCCATCCCAAGTGATTATGAGTGGATGTGGTGCAAGTTTTTGGGCCTCATCTGATTGTGAGTATACGCGTTTGTATTTGTATTTGGGTATGGCACCAACATTTTTATTGCCTCCGAGGGATTAGCAACTTTAGTTTTATCTAATTTGATTGTCTTTACATTTAGTGATTTGGTGATTTGTCTTAGCAATATGACGAAAAATGAAAAGAAAAAAAAAAAAAAAGTGAAAAAAGAAACATGCCTTGTTTAGGCCATAAGCATAGTTTTTTTTTTGGATCTTAGCTAACAATGATAAAGGAGAAGGCCGACTTAAATTTTGTTTTCTACTTGGCATTAATTGGTAAATGGAGTTATTAGGAAAAATAGGCTTCCAGAATCTAAACATTGTTCCTTTGGAATTTTGCTAGACATTTGTGTCATCTAGGAGTTGGAGTAGTATTATACTAAAAAAAAAAAAAAAAAAAAAAAAGAAAAAGAAAAAGAAAAAGAGGAAAAAAGATCTTACGGTTCGAAACAGTTTGGGAAGTAAAAGATCTCGCGCAATTCTAGGATGGTGGGGAGTGAGTGAAACTCATGAAAAGAATCAAACATGGAATATCATTATGATAAAGATTAAGGGGGGCACACCTAACCATTTCCATACCTTTTTTAGCTCCTGGTAAAAAAAAAAAAACGTACTGTAGCTTTTATTGGCTTTTCATGATATTTCACAAAAGTGACAAATTTTTAGTATATACTCCATAGAAAGGACAACTTCAAATTTTACTTAAATGGAGTAGATAGAAATTGGTGATGTTTTGTAGAATTATAATTTTTGGTTTCTATTCCAAAGTCTTTCTTTAAATACTTTCTCATTTTATATAAAGGGCAATTTATTGTACCAAAAAAAATAAAAAATAAAGGGCAATTTATGCTTTTCTCATTAATTTGTAAGCATAAAAGCGTTTTTCATACAATAATTTTGGCTAATGATTTTGTTACTGCTCTATTTGTTAATGCTACTCCTCTTTTTGTTTTTATTATGGTGAATTTACTAAAACACCTTTGCACTTGAAAAGTGAGAAAAAAAGCTACTCCCCTTTTTGTTTTCTATTATGGTGAATTTACTAAAACACCCTTGTATTTTATGATGCTAGCTTTTTCGCAGAGTGTTTTAGTAAATTCACCATAACAGAAAACAAAAAGGGGAGTGACATTAATAAATAGAGGAGTGGCAAAATCAGTTGTCATAATTTATCAGATATACTATTATGATTTAATTGCGGAATTGATTTTGTCACTCCCCTTTTTGTTAATGCCACCCCCTTTCTCTCACAAAATAAATTGTCGAATAAAGACACAAAAGATAGTGATATATTAGCAAAAATGGAAGCGGCAAAATTGCTCCCCTTTATTTGTGAGCACTGTTATATACAATCATACTGTAAAGAAGTCATTATTCAAAACCGGCGGAAATGAAGCAACGGCCTAAAAGGGGCCTTTTGACCAACATGTCCCTCAATTGTGTGCAGACAAAGAAAATAAGAAATACACCTTTTTTTTTTTAATTTGTAATGCAGGATGTCTCGGCTATCTTGTGCGCAATCGAACGAAATCCCTACAGCCCCTCACAGACTTTTCACACATTTACGCAGAAGGTGAGGCCCCAAGAATTACTGACAAGGGATAATCGAACATGAGACTTTAAATGAGAGCAAATTTCTTAATCCCAGACTTAGGGAAAAAAAAAGCCTTTGTTATTGCTCATTTGCCTCACCAAACCCAACTTTGAGTGAAGCTCTCAATCCAACTTAAGTATGAATAAGATTGGACCCAGCAAACCCACTTGTCTCTACTTCTACTGCTGCACAATTTGGTTGACAGCTAGATGGATTGAGAGCTTCACTGAAATTTGGGCCATTAGCTCTCAAACCTTCTTTCTGTTTATAAGAGTATAATTTTTCTTAGCGAATTGATTCCTACACTCCCCATTTTTATATCTATATTCTTTCTTTGTCTTTTAGTATAAAAATACATACCATTTCAACATTGAAAAAAAAAAAAGGAATGTGAATATCAAAAAATGGAGTGTGAAAATCAATTCACTATTTCTATATCAAGCATCATGGGGAACATTTTGTGTCCATGGAAATTTTCACGTACAGCTCTGAATGTTACGTAATCGGTTAATATAGTGAAATTCATGTCCTTTACAATACAACGGTGATCGATCCTTGTTCGGTTTGAATTTTGATGGAGATTTTTGAAAGTAACAAATGAAGAGAAATAGATTGAGAAAATTTATTAGAGACCGTGTTCAAGGATTTTGAAATCCCAAAATGAACAAGGCCACATGATTCTGCATGGTGAGCAACTGTACTCGAAGACTGGCCAATAGCTCATACTAACTGTTATTAGGTCCAATTTTAAATACAGTACTTCTTTTCTTGAATCACTCTTTGAGACTAATTGGATTTTGGAAGACTTAGTCAAGGCTTAAGCTCGATAATTACGTGATATTAGTGAGCCAGAAAGGGACATAATCCTGGAAAAAAAAAGAAGTTTATCTTAGTAGTCCAAATCTTATACACAGTTAATCGAGGTCTTATACATTAGTCAATCGATAAATCCAATTATGACAGCTCATATCGACCTGCCGTCAAACCACTCCCACTGGAAAAGGAAATTCTCTCGCAATATATCACAATTAATTCAAAAAATAAGTAGTTATTTTCCTTAGCATAACGGGCTCGTCTTATTTGTTATGTGCTCCAGCATAAGTTTCGGCACAGAAGAGGAACGATCGACAACAATCAGATACAGTAAATTTTCCCCTTAACCAACTATGGCAAAAGAACAAACTGGAGCTAACTCAGTTGGCTAAAACTCTTGTATTTCACTAGGAGGTCGGGAGAGGAAAGATCGACAACAATCGGATAGAGTAAATTTTCCCCTTAACCAACTATGGCAAAAGAGATGGTCCAAATAATGTCTCAAGAAGATACTCCTACAAAACGTGAATGGTTAATTCACCAAGGGTTCGTTTGATTAGCGGGAAAAGTAAGATGAAAAATGAAAATGATAGAAAGTGAAGTGAAAAAATCCGTTTGATTACCTTCATTCATTATCTCTCTAATCAAACGGACCCCAAAGCTTTTCAAAAAATCCACCACATGCACCAATCATCTTTCACTCAAACCATAATTAGTCCTACACAGAACACAAAGCTCCGGCCTCTTGTTAGTTTCCCCTCTACTGGTCTGCAAATGGATGATGGTAATCTTGTTGAACTTTCTGAATCCTGATCAAGGGCTGCACTAATGCTCCATTTAGTTATCGGGAATGTTGCTTGAAAAATAAATTTTCAAAAAAAGTAAAGTAGTTCGAAGTAAAGAAAAAATAAAATTTATTTTCTTTTGTGTTCTATTGACAAAGAATTTTGTAAGAATGCTAAAATTTCTTCCTTTTGGTAGGATCTATTTTGCAAGAAAATGTTCTCCAATGAGAGAGTTGAAGTTGTACGTCTCGAAACTTCGTAACTTTCTTGGTAACTGAACACACAGAAAGTTACGAGAAAAGTTGTTTTTTTCTCTATTCTTTCCATGTAACTAAACATGGCCTATGTTACATAATGCGCGGGTGAGAGCACCTTTCAGAAACCTCTCAAACAATTAAAATTAGTGAGTGCGAGGATTGAAAGCGCGAGTGAATAGTGAGAATTGAAAGTGGGAGGAGCATAAGCCATTTTGAAGGATTATGTGACTGAAAAAACAGAACCATTAAGAAAAAGTGGAATTGCCTGTGAAGAGTGGGTAAAAATTGATTGGCATTAAAAGGGGAAGAGGGGGTTAAGGGACAATAATTATCTGAGGGGGGGACCTCAGTGAAATGTCATCATGAAATAATTTTGATTCAGGTAGTGACTAAAAGCCAGCTTTTTCATTTGAACACACAGGATTTTGAAGCAAGAACCAGTCCCTATTGCTCAAAGCTTTGAAATTTCTTTCCCAGTCTGGACCACTCTTTTTTTTGTGGTTCAACATTGTCCGGGTTAGATTATACGCACCTCGATTATTTTCCTCTCGGGTTCGGTCAAAGTCAGACCATTCACGCCGTAAGCAAGAGATTCGCAAGAGATTCTTTCTTACGCCCTGACTCCAAGAGATTGCCAAGTCTCGAACTTAATATGTCTGGGTTTATGGCTTATCCCTGTTGCCAGCTACCCCTCGGGGCTCTGGACCACTTAATATTGTCAGAAAAAACTATATTCTGTAATGCCCACAAATGAGCTTGACAAAGCCTCACAGTTAGTTTCCCATACCTAGTCATATGCAAGTTTTGGCAAACTATCCAGTCAAACCTTTGGAAGTGATTGGCACCCTCAGTGGCGTTGTTATTTTACTTTAGTTTTAGTTTTATTTTTCAATCATTACCTTATACTTGTCGCCATTCATTACCCTATATCTCTAATTATTAATTTTATTTCTCTCTCTATCTTTCTCCAATCATTACTCTATTTCTCTCTCCACCCACTATCAAAACTAAACTAAAATGCCAACCAAACAAAGCCGTTATTTTAACCGTACTTCTTTTGATCCTCTTGTATGTAAATTTACAAGATTACCCCTTCGTTTGTCTATTTTATCACACATAGAATGGCAATATTGGAAGTTTTACACTGCAGGAAGAGGAAACAAAGAGTACAATTATGAGAAACAAGTGGGTGAAAATCAATCACCCATGGGCACAAATCAAATTTTGCTCATGCTTCATTTCCTTTCCCTATATCTTCTGCAAATCCAAGATTCGAACACTAGCTCTGTAGCAACCACGAGAACATGTCTGAGGGAAGTAACAAAATGAGAATTCACACCAAATTTCAAGAACCATGTCATTCAAAAGTTCTAAACTATACCAGTTTTAGCTCTCTTTCTCTTCAAAGTTCGAACTCTTCAAATTACCACATCAACAAATGCTTTTGACGAAGTGGAACTTTTAAAATCCGAAAAAGAAAGAGTTAATTAAAGAATCAAAATCGAAGATCTCATTGGAGTGCATTAGTTCTACTTGCCACATATGCGAGGAAAATAAATATTTCGATATAAACTTTTGCTTCTTCCGCTACAGATGCTCTAATAACATATCTGGTGGATATCTATATTCACGAGTGGAACACAATAAACTAACTAGACCCCGTAACAAATGCATGCCAAAAGTTGCAACATAGATTTGAAAAGAGTTGGCAGAAATTAGATACCCACCCACCTACTATTGACTCAAAACAGCTTTGACTAAGCTAAAATGGGTTCTAAAAGAATATCGAGTTCTTAGTGGCAACAATTTCATTGGAGAGTACCTAGTATTTTTTTCTGAAAAGTCTAAAGCCACCGATGGCCACGTGGGGCCCACTCCGGGTCCCGGACGGATGATTCGAGCTATACAATTATTTTTTTTAAAAAAATCCGAGTGGGCTCGTGAAAAATCAGCTCCATCCGATATGTGTAGGTGCTCGATCCACTATTCCATTTTTTCATGAATCCAAATGAAAAAACGGAAGATTGCATCGAGCACCTACACACATCGGATGGAGCTGAATTTTCACCGTCGGTGGCTCCCGTCGGTATGTGTAGCAGCATTCATTTTTTTCTCTTTCTTTTTAGCATGTAAAAGTAATAACTGTATCCTCATAAAAAATCTGCGATACTGCAAAAAAAGTGTTCAGATGAACAAAACTGGTACCACACCTACCATTGCTGGATCAGTAGAACTGTAAAGCCCATTAGAAGGACTGGTGGTTACCTCAACCAGGCGATCTCCCTCAGAAGAGTGTCAAAAGTTGCACCATAAGTCCATCAGTTCTGTAGAATGAAGTAAGGGGCAGACTGACACCCTTTTACTATGGCAAATATAGGTACTCCACTAAATATGCAATCAGTCTCACCAGAAAATACTCAATGCAGTTTGCTGAGAAAGGTGCATTGTGCAAATAAATGTAAATCACAGAGACAGGAAGAAAACTGTTAGTGCAATGAAGATGGCTTTGCGTACATCCGCAGGCTCCTTCTGCACGTATCAATGAAGACGCATGAGCATAAGTATGAATCTAGTCCAAATGGACAGATAAAAGTCGACTGTAACCTTCCTTTTTTGGGCTGGGCCGTTCCACCAAATTTTTTAGCGGAGGCCCAATCTCGTATGTGATGGGCACGGCGATTGGCTTCGTGGCCACAACTGCCTTCCCAATTATTGCAAACAATGAGCGAAAAAGGTAAATTCAGTTAGTTTTTAAGGTATTAAACTCTTAGCACAGGCTGTTATGTGAAGGACAGTTAATGTTCTGAACAAGCCAGGGAAGTAGTGAGATAATGGTTTCATAACTAGTATACCAGGAATAACACATTAACCCAGAACTACCCTATTCCAAAAGAAATCAACGCTGCATAATAACATTTCTACTGTGATAGAGAAGAATCTAGATTTTGATTAAAATCGATGTCAAATGGCGATTTAAGCACACTTAGTCTGAAGATCATGCACAAGATAACTAAAAAAGATGTACAGATGTCTTAACATGCATGGTCGGACGAAAGGTTTGGAGGAGGTGAAATGCGTCATAGATCATTTCTCTAACCACATAACACCCCCATCCAACCTTCCCATAACCTGCAAACGACATTGATGTCACAAATGATAATTAAATGAGTCCTTGATTTCGTACCAAGGCAGAAAGAATAGTTATTTCATTAATAGGAAGATTACAACTTCGACACACCAAACAAAGTCCCAAGGACTGCTATAACTCGCATAATATAGACCACTAAAAATATGAAGGTAAACCACAATGAAAAACATACTTGCCCCATTAGCATGCATATAACGGAGCAACCAGCCCCCTTCAACATCTCTCATAATGTGTTCTACGCTGTTGAAAGCTAGATCCACATGAGGTGTGTAATGCATAACGGTCCATCTTCTAAAACTGTGGACTGTGCTGCAGGACAAAACATTTAATCCTCATTACCAGTAGCAAAAGAAAGTTTCAATCTTCCCACTCAATTGTGTATTCATCAGGTTCCCAACATATAGATATAACCCCATGGCTTTGCTGCATATCATATTCGCGGAGAACCATGCACATTAGATAGTGTAGAAAAGATAAAAGGACATTTGAGATGGATCACATTTTACTGCACGAACTATAAGCAGAAATTCCAAGTCTCGGTAAAACTTACGAGACACAAATTCCAAGGCTCTTACGATGATGACAATCATTCCGCACCTGCCCTGTGAAATGACCGGTAAAACCATGCTTAAAATATTTAAGGACACACATGTATCGATATTTAAAACGTAGAAATTGGCCTCCTGATTTTCTTGTTCCTCATGAAGCTTAAATATGATAAGACTAAGCATATAACAATATGAACAAACACTTCTAACAAAAGCAAATTTTTAAACCATACGATAAAGAAACAAATTTTACCACTGATCACAGACAGATACGGACATACAACTGCTTAGAAGGACCCTTTTTTTCACAAAGCACTAAGTGTGCTGCAAATCTTCTGCAAGATTCTTATTAATATCTTCAAGCAATTGCAGGCCTTCCTCTACAGAACAAAAGTGCTAACATGAAAAGGTACAGCTGTTAGTAAACTAATCCAGAGTTCCGTAGTAATTTACAGCAGATGCGTTCTTGCAAACCAGCAAAATTCGTGACAATCACTTTTGGCTTTTAAGTTTTTCATTTTGCAGGTACTTGGAAACTCCACAAGCAACTGTTCCAGCCATAAACAAGAAGACTGTTGGGGTAAACGATGAGTACACGATGAAGAACTTATCCAATCTTCTGGTAGAAAGCCTGTGCATTCCAGAAAGATAAAAGGTTATTCCAGAAAGATAAAAGGTTACACGCCATACATGAATAGATGATCAAGACAGAAATGATTTTTTATTCTTGTCTTTCCGATATTGCATTTATTCATTGTGCACACGACGGGTGACTACAGTAGTCCTATACTCCTGTAGGTATAGATACTAAGGTCAGGACCAGCTAGATCGATCATATGTTCCTAACTGCATTACCACACTTTAAGTATGCATGTTTAAAACAAAAACTTGAAGCAAAAAGCAGTATTTCAAGAGTATGTGCTTCCTAGCCAAGTGGAAATGATTTTGCTGATGGTCTGTCCTCCAAGAGCTTGAAGAAATACTCCTAAAGTAGAAGGATGTCTTCACTTATGTTGCTAACATACATATGCTTACAGAGTAAAAGTGTCTGCATTGGCGAGAATTCTATTCACTACGTCGTGATACACAGTTACATTAACAAAGAAGAGTTTTTAGATCAATTTCGCTCACTCGTTTCTAGACTTGGGGTGCAAATGAGCCGAGCTTTAGGGTGTTCAAGCTTAGCTTTCTCAAAATTCAATGAGCTCGAACTGGAATAGCCCAAATATTCGAGCTCAAGCTTGATAAGAATTTGAGAACTCAAGCTCGATTTGAGACTTCGAGTACTAAACAAGCCGAATTCATACGTTTGAGTGAGCTAATCTACTGTATCTGCGTGAGCTGAGCTACGGTACTGTATCTACGTGAGCTGAGCTACGGTTGACTCGACCTCAGCTCATTTTCTAAACGAACCAATAATTTTTGAGCTCAGCATTTACTAAACTAACTGAGCCGAGCCAAGGCGAGTCGAGCCCTTAATGAGTCAAGCCTCGGGTTGCTTGCGAACAACTCAACTTGTTTGCAGACCTACATGGTTTTAATTAGAGGCAATGATGGACCTACGATATTGTTATTTAGTATTTACCCACGTAATGCCGAAACTGTCCGATATGGCCAAATATATGGCCATATCACCGATACCGTTACGTTTCTTTATACCGCGATTTAAAACCCTGAGCCCTATTCTAGACTAAGTTCTAGAAGCTAAACATGTTGCTTGTTGATATCGATCAAGTCCACTTGCTAAATAAAAGAGCTTTTTCTTTCTTGAAGTGATGCACAATTCATCCAACGTGCTACACTGTCCAATATGGGAAAAAGAGGTTTCAAATTGTCATTGTCGTACTGCAACTCAGCATTTGATCCACCGTCGACCCCATGTATGACTAATCTACTAGTAAAAAAAAAATATTTTTTTGGTAACGGAGGAACAATCAAAATGGACCTAACTGCGCAACGCAAACCTCCGGGGAGCTAGCGTGGCCACAACAGTTATGGCCCTCCACTTACTTCAAGGTACTTATCCTGTGGGGAATCGAACTCTAGACCTTGAGGAGTACTCCCAAAGCCTGGACATCCGCCTGAACCACTTTGGCAACCCCTCGGTGTGTACTAGTAAAATACTTGTTCAGCTCACCAATTTATTTTGATGAGTTTGAGTAAAGGAATCTACAAGGTTTTGAGGGTTTTTTTTTTTATACCTAAATGTAAATCGTTAGGGACATCAGGTAAGGACTGGAGTTTCCTATAAGCACCAAAAGAAATGGAATTAAGGGTCCCGTCCCATTACTAAACCCAATTGCAGCAGACAGTTCAACACTGAAGAATGATAGTAATTGATACCCAATTGCAATCACAAATTTCTGCACACATTTCAACTCAAAACCTCAACAAAGTGTGATTATACCTGATGGCCTGAGGCTCAACCAAGCAAGAAGAGAAGCACTCTCGTTCCTATTCTGCTCCTTGTTGTTGGCCTGAGGCTCTTCCGGTTGGGAAACAAACCCGGGTTTTTCCTCTTCTTATTACTCACTGGGTTCACTTGTTTTTTTTTTTTTTTTGATCAGTACTGGGTTCACTTGTTGATTTGGCAGAAGACGAGGATGCAGAGCCAAACCCTAGCCAAGCCAAGCCAGTTGGTTTGGGGTGGATGATTTCTGTAGGGATTTGATGGATGGTGTCATTTTCAGTTTAGTTGGTTAATAACATTGCCCACTCGCTCCCGTCGGGTTTTCTTCAATTTTTAAATTCAAATATAATGAAAATCAAAAAATTATTTTTTATTTTTATTATATTTGAATTTAATTAATTTTTTGATTTTCATTATATTTGAATTTAAAAATTAAAAAAATTTGAGGTTTAGAAAAAAAAAGAAAAATAGAACACCCCTAATAACAATGCCCACTCGCTCCCGTCGGGTTTTTTTTTTTTTTCCCGCAGCAGGTAAAAAACAAACCATCCGTGGTGGAACCAGAATACTTCCGCTATACATTTGCCATACAGGCCTTATAGTCCATTTGATATCCATATCCACAAGATTTGTGAATTTGTTCCATTTTAAATTCACTGGTTCCAAATTTCTTGGCTGTCATTAATTTTTATGAAGTCAATTTATACTGGGTAAATGATATTGACACTCTAAAAATTGATACAGGACACTCCAAAATAAATATAATTTCAAAGCCACTATACTGGGTAAATGATATTATGGTTGGAGTCCCTTTCCGTTTTCGGTCTTGCCTAGCTCTGCCTATTAGCTCTAGTTAACACTTTTTGCTGTCCAAAAAATATTGTTCCACTTCCAAACCAAAAGGGTTATAGTTAATGAATGTTCTATTTTACCCTTCTACTTTTAAATCAATAGTACTCCTATTTTTTTAAAAAAAAAATTTAATGATTGAAGATTAGAATGAAAAAATGTGGTGATTAAACATGTAATAATTATGTTTCCTTATATAGTAGTTAGAATCTTCAAAATGGACTAGAAAATGGGAACAGAGGGAGTATGGTTGAAGAGAATAAAAGAAGAATTATTCTAAATTTCGCCCAAAGAGTGCATGATAATATGGATAATAGATAAAAGATGCATTGATATTCGAAAAAATATATATTAATTTTTGTGAAAACGTATTAATATCTAAATTTATTTAAAATTATTGACATTATCTTTCGCCTAATGGACCGAGGTTAGCAGGATTCAAAAAAGAAAAGAACTCCACGATAATGGTTGCGTTTAAGGCCTAATGGGCAGAATTGTGTGCTTATTATAAGAACGAAAACGTAAAGGGACTCCCTCGGACCACAATTGTGTGCTTTTACTACGTTTGTGTTCCACTTAATAATTATACTCCCAGTCAAAAAGTTGCATCCAACAAGTTAAACCTGCAGCCGACAAATTTTTGGCAACAACCGAACTTCACCCTTCGTGAGCAGCCAATCTATTGACCCGAGTCAACTACGAGTCTGCCAGCAGCTATCGTGTTTCATTTCTCGCCTCAACTCTCTCTCTCTCTCTCTCTCTGTCTCTCTCTCCGGCCAACAGCCTTCACAGCCATGTAAATAAACCCTCACTATCCAATTTAAAACCCCCAACTACTCATCACTCGTTAATGGAAATCAATTTTCATGGCGATTCTTGTGCAACCGCGCTTTCACTACCTGACCCACACCTCACCCAACCCTACCTACCGTCCCCCAACCAGACCACACCGTTCTTCGGTCGCGGTCGCATCAATGCCGTCGAAACGCGCGAGGATGGAATCGAGTGCGGGACGGGACACCGGCGCCGCCGTTCTTTGGTTCAAGCACGACCTCCGCCTCGACGATCACCCCGGTCTCGCAGCCGCGTCCAGTTGTCGGACGGTTGTTCCGCTCTACGTGTTCGACCGCCGAATTCTCTCCCGTGAGCTCTCTCTCTCTCTCTCTCTCGCCATATAAATTTATATCTGTATACGTATGTGTTACTGTGTATCATGTTGTTGAGAAATGGGCCAAATTTGGACGCACACGACACTGGGGGGAAGAAAAATCGAGGAAAGAAGGCGTGCATAGATTTTTATGTTGTTTCTCAGCGGCTCACACCAGTTTTCACTATACATCAAAAGAAGAAATAGTGGGCATATTAGAAACAAAAAATGAAATAATGGACAGATTAGAAAAAAAAATGAAATAGTGGACATATTAGAAACAAAAAATGAAATAATGGACAGATTAGAAAAAAAAAAATGAAATAGTGGACATAATAGAATAAAAGGATTTACCAAAAAAAAAAAAAAAGAATAGAATAAAAGGAAGAATGGACAGATTACATCAGCTGTGTATAGCATAATATTTGTATCTTTATGCAACCAATTACCTTAGTACCCTTGTCCAGGTTTTGGGGTGCTGCCTTGGTCAAACCACAACATAATCAGCGAAGTGGTAATCCGAAGATGAATTAAGCTTCACAAACCGAACAATCTATTCGTATATATGTACGATTTATTCTGTGTGTATAGGCATATATGCATAAATTATTTATCAAGAAACTATGTCATATTTAGGTTGCTCTGATCAAACTCTCTGTGGCTGAATCCAATCAACTGGCAGCTACCTGATCAATCACTTGAGAGTAGTTTGAATTTGTTGAATGATTTTTCTTATGGTAAACTTCACTGTAGAATACGAGATAAAGTAAAGCTTACATATTGTGGTGCACATGATGAGAACCTGAAATAAACTTGTAAAAGTTTTTTTGCTTAATCAGCTGTTATTATAAAAAAAATAGGTTACTAAATATATGAGGAAATGTGGAAGCTTACCATTGGCTTTACAGGTCATGGACGGGGTTGAGCTGTTGAGGTTGTATTTCTATCTAACTCCCTGATATGAGGTGCTAAAGCTAGGCTCTTTCGTGAATGCTTTTGAGAGCGGGATGCAGATGAAGCTTTGAATAGCATGACCATATGGTTCTCTTGTAGCTCCTTATTCCAAAAGATGAATCATTGGCAAATTATTTAGCTTACCTGATCAATATTTGACACCTGGATGACAAATTTTTCCCACTTTGAGTTATACTTATGCCTGTGGTTTGTATCATTGCTATGTCAACTTAAGTATTTCAGAGATTTCTAAGTGCTTTGCAGAATTCTCAAAGAGTTAGAAATATTGACTGTAATCAAAATGCATTTAATTTAATATATACCCATGGCAAATGCATTGGCTTAGACTTAGAGAAGCCTGAGAGTGATTCATATTACAGTTGAATAATGCAATTATCAAGTTTTTTCTTTTTACGTTGGGACATTGGAAATACCAAATCTTACCTAGCTTAAGGGAGAGGTGAAAGGGAGGAGTGGGGATTGCACCCCTGACCTCAAGAGCGGGGGTATATGTGCCCACCCACTAAGCCAACCCCTGACAAGTTGATTTCTTGTCATATTTACTGCAGGCTTTTCTGATGAAACGCTAGAAGTGCTTCTTCTTGCTTTGGAGGATTTAAGAAAGTCATTGAAGGATCAAGGGTCTGATCTGGTGATCAGGTTGGGGACTGCAGAACATGTGTTGCAAGAACTTGTAAAAGAGGTTGTTACACATTAGGTGCGCTTACTGTGATAGTTTATTGTTCAGGCATGAAGAGAAAATCAAGCACTATCCACTCATTTTGCTACATTCATCGATAAGGAACAGGTTAAAGCCACCAAGATATTTGCTGAGGAGGAGGTAGAGTACGACTTGCGTAGAATGCTGGATGTTGTTGGAAAGACCTTATCAACAATGTCTATCCCAGAGGGGAACCCGAGATTTGTGCTGTGGAACGCTCCACTTTATGATATCAAGGTCGGTATTATCCTTTTCTGTTTTCGTTAGTTATTTTTTTGTCTGAATGAGTTAAAAGTCCTTGACACGTGATTCTTTGTGCTTATTTACGTCATCTAGAACTTGAAAGACCTGCCAGCATTCTACGATGAGTTCGAGAAACTAAAGTTTACAGCAATTTCACCTCTTTTGCCCCCAAAATTACCAAATTTAAAGGTCGAGTTGACATGGGGTGAGCTCTATGTCTTTAAAATTATGTACATAACTACATATAGTGCCTTTTCAAGTTATTTTTTGGTTCGTGGTTTTGCAAAGGTCTATGGTAAATGATTGTGATTGGACATTGGAGAATAATAACAGCTTTATGAATCAGGTTCCGTACCCACACTGGAGGATTTGAAGAAATTTATGAATGACTGTCTGGGCAAATCAAAAGATCATTGGACTTCAATCAAGGGAATCTCAGCTGAAAGTTTGTTCCGTAGCAATAAGTTTGTGGCTTCAAGAAATCAAATTCAAGGGTTGGCATTGTCAAAGACAGGGGACAGCAACCAAAGCAATTCTTATAACCGTTCCCGAAACAAAAGAAATGAATCTGTTTTTGTAACACAAAGAGGCAATGTCGTGGGAGGTGGGACAACTGTCGTGTTGAATGCATTGGCTGCATATTTGAGATACTTGGAGGGCACTGTCAGGGACGACTGGCAGGAGTATGTGGTTGACTCATTATTCTAAATTCTGTGTGTCTTGTTACTTCTAAATTTTGGCTATTCGAATTCCCTTGTTTCTGATTTATTTTATCTTTTCTTTTTCATCTGTGTGCTTGTGTGTATGTGCAAGCGCGCGAAGTTTTCTTGTCTTCGTTTGTTTGTTTGCACAAAGTGTAATCTAATGGATTAAAGCACTTTGTTAGCCAACTAGTACCATAATAATCACTCTAAAAGTTACCATCACAAACTTGTGGTCTAATACTTCCACAGGGTACATGAAAAGTTACGCATTGCTGAAAGCCGTGAGGGAGCTTCATTTGGTACTCTTTTCGGGCCTGCCCTCCGCCTTGGCATCATATCCAGAAGGAGAGCGCATTATGAAGCTATTAAATATGAGAAAGAAAGAAATGGTGGATTTCTGTCTCCCTTTGGATATTCAGCAGCCACTGTTGCTGCAGTTGCTGATACTGTTTGCTCGATGGAGGTAGATATATGTCATTGATGCATCCTTCTATTAAGTTCTTTCGTTGATTTATTGGTGCTTATTAATATTTCGACTATATGACTTGTTCAAATGGAACGCTAATTTAAGATTCAGCTGACTGTCATGGCAGTGGTATTGGCTTATGGCTTCAAAAAGTCAATTTGTGGATAAAGGAAGGTACGCCATACGAATATGGAGATGGAAAGGCTTTCTAATTCAGGTGAGTGGTTGACACTACAAGCACACTTGTTAGTTCGCAGAAATATTTTTGAAATCTCAATACCTGTGTTTTTTCTATAGCCTACCTTAAAAAAAAAATTGTTCTTTCTCTTAGTATACGGTAGCTGGTCACGAAGGTCCAGCTATTCTTCTTGTGCATGGTTTTGGTGCTTTCTTGGAACATTTCCGCGACAATATCAATCGTATAGCTGAAGGTGGCAACCGAGTTTGGGCCATTACACTTCTGGGATTTGGCAGATCAGAGAAGCCGAATGTTGTGTACACTGAAGTTATGTGGGCTGAATTGCTCAAAGACTTCATTATTGAAGTTGTGGGGGAACCAGTGCATCTTGTTGGGAATTCAATGGGCGGTATGGATAATCTGTTAATTTACCAGTTTTTCTTTTTCTTTTTGTATCATACCCAACCACCCGCAGACCATTCCTCTTCTGAGTTGTTTCTTTGGAACATTAATCTTATTAACTTGTCACTGAGGTACTGCTCTGTAAGCTATGTAATCTAATGTTGTATTCTTGGATCCCAGGCTATTTTGTTGCAATTGTTGCTGGTCTCTGGCCTGCTGTAGCGAAGTCTATTGTCCTTATTAATTCTGCTGGCAATGTTGTTCCTCAATATTCTTCCGTGCCTTTGTCAAAAGTAAGGGGACTTAAATGGTAGTGCACATGGAATACCTATCCAGCTTTTACGTCCATCGTTTATAAATGTTTCTTAATCTTATTGGCAATTTATCTTCAATTATTTAACTTCTGTTCGTTTATTTGCTTATGTATGACTGTCGTATTTAACTTTGTCACAATATTCTTTCGTTGGAAATAATGCATTGTTATGTTGTCCTACTCTGGTTTCTTGGAAAGGATATCCTAGCAGAGCAAATTCTATGTTTTCAAGCATGTACTTTGTGCTCTTCTTTTTCTCTAGGAACCAGTTAGAGCGTTGCTGCCCTGGTGGGTATGAAGTAGGATAGGGAAAAAAAGCTTGAACTCATTTTGTTAGAGTTCAAGCTGGTCACTTGAACGTTCCCTTGTTGGGTATAATGTTTCTTAGGGTTGTTTCTAGCAATCCTAAAATGAAATCTAGACTAATGTTAACCTCTAGCTTTTTGACATTTTGTCATTATTTTCAAGAAGGGTAGAAGACAATTTTTTTGTCCAGTGCTCTCTACATTGAACTCCCTTCAATCATTCAAATAAGTCTTCTTTTGCTTCCTAGAAATGGCACTCTGATGATGTCTGTGTATGTTAAATACTTCAGGAAAGGCAAACTTCAGCAGCCGCTTGGTTGGGTGCTAGACTCCTACTATTCTACTTGAGGCTGAGTATCAAGAATCTAATGACGAACTTGTACCCAACGGTATGCATTCCTCTAGTAACTATTACCAACTTTTGCTTCTGGTTGTTTAATGTTGAATTTAACTTCATTATTATGCGCTGCAGCAAGTAGAGCGAGCTGATGATTGGGTTATTAACGAAATGGTACGAGCTGTATCCTCATGAATGCAATCAACATTATTTTTGTGGTCAATCACTAGATATTTTTTCACACATTGAAAATGATGGTTGATTTCCATTGCACTTCCTTAATGAGTACTCATAGTCACATGATCCTGGTGTGGTGGTAGTTCTTGAAAGCATATTCACCTTCAATCTTTCTATTCCTCTAAACTATCTTTTGGAGGGATTTGAGAACCGGGTTCTTGTTATACAGGTGAAATCTTTACATTCCACGGCAAATTGTGATTTCGCTCTTCATGATCATTTGGTTTCTTATTTTTCTCATCCGTCATTTTCTCACTTTTGTACTTCCATCAGGGAAGGAAAGATCCACTCTACAACTCACAAACAATATTGGCCTTGCTTAGAGAGCACTGCAAAGGAGTCACAATCAGGGAACTTGATGCTGGTAATTCTGATTCTTTTGTCATGGCCTTCATCACTTGCGATGGCATTTACTGCATACTGTTGTTCACCTATTGTGGTTTGCTGATGCTTTTGCTGTCAATCCATCAGGCCATTGCCCTCATGATGAGCAGCCAGAAGCAGTGAATTCTATTATTCAGGAATGGGTGGTTACTGTGGGAGCTAGAGTGCTATCTGGTGGCAGAACGTGAAGAGGAAGTTGTTGGATGAACTTTCTCCGGCATGTCTTTGGCAAGGAACCTTTTTGGCTCGGATTATGGTCTGTTTCTCCTGCTTCGGGAAATTGCAAGTTTCCTAGGAGTGGATCATCATCTACCATTTATGTGGGTTCTCTTTGATATACTGCTGCAATTGGATAATGTGAATATCTAATTCTTTCTATACATCATATTTTCACCAATTTCACTTGACTATAACAGCACATACATTCTTCATACTTGGAATGCCAATTTGAACTGTTTTTTCAGTTTTTTAGGATATGTCAAAACTCCTGCAGACAATCATGAGGTTCATCCGCATTGGCAACAGCCAATACCTACCTGGGTATCCCCTTCTTTTTTTGCAGAATAAAATAACTAAAATATCCATGCAAACACCAAAATTAGGGGATGGAAAAAACTTGCCAAAAATTGTTCCAACTAAAATGCAACAAATGTAATAATAAATACCGGCCTCGACTCTAATAGCAAAATCGAGAAATTGAGAAGTAATCTTTTTCCGTCTTCATGATCCCCAATGAGAGCCCCTACTAGCACAAATGAGATTGCATGCTCTGCTAAACTATTTCAACTCAAAATGGTTACAAATGACTAAGGAAAGGTTGCACTCATCAACTTAATCACCAGATGGCACCCGTATCTCAGCAACACCAATTGATATCTACCAACGCCAATGTCATGACTTGGCATCTGCTTTTTCCAGTTCTTCGAGCAGCAGTTGCTTCTGTTTCCATCCCATGCTTCCTATTTCATACAATCACTTGAACGGGCAGCAGCTTTTGCTAATCTTCCACCAGACCCATTTCACAATAAAGGGATGTAGTATCAGGAACTATTCCACCATCACGGTACCTTAGAATATCATCTCCCACAAGATCCTTCAACAAGAATGCGGGGTCTTTGGCTCCACCATGTTGCAAGAATCTTCTTCTAAAAGCAGATCCTGTGGCTGGTGATAGAGGATCATCCTGAAACATCTTTTCCCATATAGTCGCAGCAAAGCACTTGGCATACAAGTAGCTATAGTAACCTATATACATCAGTATGAAGTACCTCAGTACAACTGCAACTACAGAAAGATCTTACAATTTGGTAAGTGGTAGCTTCAAAAACAGCAGCCAACAGCTTACATCTGATATCATTAGGACCTTTGATGAATATTGGGCCCCTTTGATGAATATTGGGCCCTAATAAATGGGGCTGAAGCCACTTGCCATCATGTAATGGTGGATAGGGTTGATTATCTAGGCGTTTTTTTAGTGTTAATGACCTATGAATAAGAGTAACAATGGTTAAGAAGGATAAATACAGTACGAAATAAAGGCATAAGTTTCCAGGAATTTCTGGATGCCATCAACAAGCAGTTTTTAAGCTGAAAAGCGCTGGTAAATAGGTTGGATGTTTACTGACCAAAGTATTGGGTCTTTAACATTGTCCCCCGGGGGAACTAGATCTTACTCTCAAGAAGCTGTAGGATCAAGAGCGACCTGAGTGAACTGTATCTTTCTTTGTGTTAGTTGACCTAAGCCGCACTCTTACTGCTGAGGTGGGGCTCGGCCTACCCAGAATCAGACGATTCTAATTAGACATTTATCTCGATTTTGTTCGCTTTGCTACCTTTTCGTTTTTCCCTTTTCTAGGTCTTTTTATGGATTCCCTCTTCCACTTGTTCATTCGTGTTCCAAAGAAGCTCCTCCTCAGACTCAGACCCGTCATCTTGATTCTTGTGGTTTCTATGGTCTTTCCACGAATAGATTGAATAACCGACAATAGGTATTTATTGTGCAGTGCAAGGTCAATATAGAACAAAAAGAGAGGGAAAAAAACCCTCATATCTCATAAAATGTTTCAGCTTTTGCCACAAGAAGAAATAATGGAGTCTCAACATCAAAAACTAAGGACCTAGGAAGCACTTGTTAACCAGAATTGTTGGATTCTCCCTACTTGGCAAGCCTAGGTAGAAGCACTAACATATTTCCAATCTACAGACCCATACCAGACAAACAATTCCAGTACGAAGCTAGCCCAACAAACTATGGCCATCCACAGTTACTTATTTTGCCTAGATTGTGTTGACTTACCGTGTTGGACACCTAGCAGAGACATAAGATGCACGGTATGTCTACAAAAAGGGAAAAAAACAATAATCCTTGAATGTGATGATACCTGCTCCATAATTTAGAAGATGATTAAAGCGTGTGTGCCAATGTGTACCCTCAACATGCTTCCAACTGGTATGTTGTCTTTTCAAATTTGCAACAGTGGCAATTGTATCGATGGGTGAGGACGGCTGTTCCCCGAAAAGTGTTTGGTCCATTATGGCATAAAAAACCTGATGAAAAGAAAATAATCAAGCCATTTGTCAAGGTTTGTGCTCCTTTTTCTTCTTTTCTATCACACAAGGAAACCAAGGAATTGTTTGTTGCCCTTTAGTGCTTCAGAAAACAAACCTGGCGTTGCAACTCAGTTGCTGCAAACATCTTTTTGGCTCCCCGCATTGACTCTACCAGTTTCTCAGGTATTATTTCACCAGTCGAATAGTGTCGCGCAAAAGTCTTCAAGACGCGATAATCCCAAGCAAAGTATCTACCAAATGAGACAAAAACCATTTCAGGACAACGAACTCTCTGGTTTGTCAGATTCAAGTTACATGCATGTATTAAGGACTTACTCATATGCCATGTATCAAGTTTAACTAGAGGATGACAGCTATGTTCCATAGCTTATCACGGATTCTGAAGTATATTGAGACCTTCGAACCAAAACAACTAGCAAGTTTTCCCACAAAGATTATGCGTCTATGATAAGATTTGAGACTAAACCTCTTCCTTGAAATATTCGTCGGGACAGAGAAGAAAATAATTTGGTAATGACTAAGTTAGATGACTTTAGATTGCTAAAAAGAACACAATTCTGTCTAACCTACATTACGACAGTATCCAACATACATAAGCTTATGTTAAATATAAAAAAACATCCATAAGCTTTTCCAAACTGAAGAAATATCTCCATGTTTATCATGACACAAGGTAAAAAGTCAACTACAATGTTGTGATTGCTGTCAAAAGGAAACATGCAACAGACTCCTATAAGATACTTGAAGATATGTTGGTGACCATTCAAGATTATAAAGATCAAAAAAAAAAAAACCATCCAAGATTATAAGGTTGTATGCATGTTCCTACTTCTATGACGGTCCCCTTCCACATCGTCCATTTTCTGTACCTTTTCTAGCCTGATTGGCTCCTCACACTAGCCGTAATAATTGAGGACATCAGCTCCCTCCAGCAAATCAATGATAGTAGGGCACAATAACCAATGAAATCTCACTAAAAAGTGTTAATGAAGAAGAATATCAAACATTTAAAGAGACCCCATCCCGTGAGAGTATCAAGTGTACACAAGTTAAACTTCTCAGGCTACCTAACATGATCAGCATAGCACACTCAATTACTCATGTTAAACAAGATCAGCTAATTGAAGGTATCTAATCTTAGGTCCAATTCTCTACTTCCTGTCTCTCACTCTCTCTCAGTTGCTAAGGTTTTATTAGTTATTGAACCAAACTGCAGAAACTTGAGCTCCATTATGAGTATATTACCCATGGAAACATAATTTCTCTCTGACGTGCACAAACACATACACACTAAACACAAAGGAATCAGACCACCATCTACCATAATAATGCAGAGAAAGAAGATTGCACCACCAACTGAAAGATCGAGTGATGATCGGCCTCACTGTAACTTCTGACAAGATTTTAGTCATTATACTTCACCCAGTTTTCAGGTACAGAAACAGCTGATCAGGTTAAGGTAGAGACTGAAAGTTATTGAGCAATACTAGCATATTATAGAACAACTATGTAGAGAATCTCAAACAGCTAAAAGGTGGAGGTAGATGTTTGAAATCTACTCACTCAAAGAGGTTTGAAGGTGTTTCAGCCAAATCAATAGCCACCCTTGTACCTGAAAAGTGTTGGTAATCCTACAAGCACAATTAAGGGGGAAAAAAAGACTTCAAATAGTGAAACAAGGAAAATGCCAACTGTTAACATAGCAGCAAGACATTAACGAAATACCGTTCGTGAGAGCAATGAGTGAAGAGCATGTCCAAATTCATGAAAAAGAGTTTCTACTTCCCAGTGATTAATCCTCACAGTCGCCGAATTACGTGAGCCCGCAAAATTGCACACTAGGGCTACAACCTGCACCATGAGGTAGCAAGCAAGATTATGGAGAATAACTATGACAGTCGAATGCCATAGAAAGTAAGAATGACCAAAATTGTGAATCATTACAGCTTATAAAAGGTGCCAGAATCAGAAAATGATGTCTTTACCATTCTGGAAAAAAGTAAATCAAAATGAAGGAGAAGTAGATTGATCACGTACTGGCAGTTGGTATTCTGAATCAGAGATGCGGCGCCCCCCTTTAATGGCAAAATGAGCACAACCAGGATACTTACCCGTTCTCGAGTTCAAATCAAGGTACAAGTACCCCAAGTCACCCTGAAATACAAGAATAATGCCTCAATAAAACGATAAGTAAATATGTCAAATAGCAGACTTATTAGGCATTTCAGAAAAAAGAACAGAGAATGAAACATATGGAACCATATAAAAAGTAACTGCAAAGGAAGCTTGTAACACGACTACCTTGAGGATTTTAAAATTTTGTAACCGGAGTGGTTCTGGAAAACTAGGTGGTAGAAAAATAGAGGATGTGGAAACTAGGAAGCATATATTTTGTACTGCTACTGCATCAGAGAATTCACTACAAAAGCCGGTGATCATTCTTTTTCTCGTACAAATCATTACTTAACACTAGATTTCACACTTCAACTGCAGTATACTTTCCAAATAATCAGGCATGCGGCGTGCCCCAGTCTGTCTCCAAAGACAAGTTGCTGGGATGCAAGGCCCTGAAACAGTGAGCATTAGATAACCTACTTCATTTCATAACAGGCTGGTCAGACTAATGCAAGTGCCAATCACTGCAAATTCAACCAACGGGAATCAGTATTGTGACATTGGCTCTAAGTAATGAAGCATGATGCTTAAAATTGTGCATCCAGCCTTAGACAAAGTCATTGTCAAAAGCTTTTTGTAAGTGAAAAGCTTTAACAGAAGATCAATATGGACTTACGGAAGAGAGGCCTTGTGTGGAAAAAAGAATTTTGCAAAAATTTTAGTATAGAATTGGACAATCAGAAGTGCGTTGTTCTAGAACATCATTGGATTTGTCTTCCTCCCATTCTTGTCCTCTTTTATTATGGGGTTATGTGACTTTTGGGAAAATTTCCTGCATAGGATTGAGAAAGAACTCGAATCGGAAAAATAATGATGCAGGTCCCCATCAATTTCAAAAACAAGGCCTGACAAAGTAGATTACAACTCAATCTAACCAAGAATTATCTTGAGCATTAACAAAACTAAACTGAACAGTGGTTTATATCTCCAGATCAGATACGTGCAAACCCACAAGTTCTTGTATCAATTAAGCTAAACCGACATGGTTTATATCTCCAGATCAGTACGCATGATTGTACAGTATCCCACCATCTTTAAAAATCACATGCCAATATTACAGAAAGATCCAAAAAGGTCAACATCAGTGGTTCATAGCATGATTAACGGGCTTTAAAGTTTAAAAGAAAGTCTCCATATTTACCTCTTCAGGGTGATAAAGGGACATTTTGAGCACATCTGGATGCCATGACTCCCCAGGTGCTAAAGGGACACTCTGAAATGTCATACCAAATAATAACTTAACCAGCACCTTTAAGCCCTCTATACATTGTGGCAAAGGAAAATATGATGCTACAACCTGGATAAAAGCAATCAAAAATAATTATTGCAGTTACCGAACCATTGAAGGATAACATAAAGGGAAAATTAGCCATAAGGACGGTAAAATTGTTTTCATTTAGGGGAAGGACGCCAACAAAATAGTTTTCAGTGGAGGTCCTTCAACTTTTTGAGTTTTTTAGCCATAAGGCCAAAACATGTTTAGACACTTTCATAGGATTTTAGGGTGCACTTTCCTATTATAGGGTTTTAGTAGTTTAGGCACTTTCATAGGGTACCCTAGGGTTTTAGGCACTTTCATATATAGGGTACCCCAGGGTTTTAGGCACTTTCATAGGGTACCCTAGGGTTTTAGGCACTTTCATAGGCACATTTGTCCTTATGTTTGATTGCAAAATGTTGATTGCAAAAGGTGCTTGTCCTTGAGCTTAAAAAATGTAAATATGAGGGATTTTTGGCTAAGTCTCCCAAACATAAATGATTCAACTAATAGAGCAGAAAAAATCTTCTAAATATTGGAGGAAAACTAAATTTCAAAGGAAAACAAGCATATGACCACAAAAGGAACTGCAAGAATTAAGTGGACAGAGAAAAAGAAGAAAACATGTGCATGCTGCTTACTAGAGAGTCCAAGTCGTAAGCGGAAGACTTCATCAACCCTGTGAAGTATGCTTCATCCCACGGCTCTAGGTCACCATTTGTTTGGCCGCTCTTCTCTCTTTTAAAATCTGAAATCCCCTTAAGTTCCTACGAGACAATAGCTGATCATTGAAGCACAATAAGGGCCCGTTCCGCTTTCCCTTCTTTTTCTAAACCTCAATTTTCTTCAATTTTCAAACTCAAATATAATGAAAACGAAAAATAATTTTTTAATTTTTTTTGTACCGTTTAAAAGATCTCAATGAGATCTATCAAACAAGATCCATATTGGTAGGAAAATTATTTGCGTAAACACATGATTTTTGGACTTGAAATTTCTTCCGTTTGAAAAAAAAGAAGGTTATATGAAACTGGAACACAGCCTAAGTGTCGCAAGTCTTCATCCAGAGAGTTAAGATAATACATGTGGTGAAGATAATACCTTATCAGCCACGGGCCTGACCATTTCACTCATCTCAAGCAAAAAGGACATTACAACCTCGGGGGATGAAGCCATATTTGGATGCACAGCAAATTCAGAATAAGACTTGTAACCCATTATCTGCATACGCCTACAACAAAGCATGTTAAGGGCTCTCTACATTACAGCAAAACGAGCACTTCCATTTAATGTAGTGCAGATAAATCTCTGGTGCATTCTCCTTCATAGGAAAGAATGTAAGAATATGGATGACTAGAATTTCTGCCAACAATAGTTCAAATTCCTGCTTCCCTTCACAGCTTGGATTTATTTCTGAGTCTAAAATTGTGGGACCTCACTCACTGGTTATGGCAAAGTATGACAAGACATCAAAATATCGTTACATCACTTGAAATTTGCAAAGTTCAGTTAGAAAATGACAAATTTTAAGTTCATGTGCAGAGATGAGCATTAAGGACATCCTGTAGATACATATCTCATGGAAAAAGTAAAACATACAAAAGACCAATGATATTACAGGTGTTAAAAAAATTTCCGTTGACAATTGACCATTTTACACTCATGGCAAACACATAGGACTTCATCCCGGGTAAAGCTTGATTTCTTCAAAGATATCACTTCAATTTCCTGAGATTTCTCCTCAAAGAGAGGACAAGCATCAAACCCTTTCAAGTATAGGGTCATAGTCCAAAAACCAACATGGAAAGGTTAGTAACAGACCCACCGAACATATATCACATCAAACCATCCGACACGTGATTAGAAAATGTCTTGCAAGAGTATACAATTTATTAGGAAGAGTACAAAACAGTAAATGAAGACAAATTTAACCTGAGCAATCTCGTGACGGGTAGCAATAAGCTTATCAAGAACACCAATGTTTGCTGATGGGACAGAATTTCCTTGCACATATGCCATCTTCCTAACCTGCCCCCCATTCAAATGTAGTTTGATGAAATAAACTATGCTAATTGCAATAAATAAATAAAAATTGGAAAGTGAACAATAAGAATAACTTAAAAATCTCTTCTAAACTCTCAAATTAAGCCCAGGAGCCTCAAGTATACAAATACATGTTGACACAGTTCGTTGAACTTCATCCACAGGGTGTAGCAGTAAAATGGTAATTGAACTTTGCAGCAAGTATTCAAAGACCGCACTGGATGTTATCCATCAACAGCTCCACCTTTAAGTCAGATTGGAATTGCAGACTCCAGGACTCGACACTTATTAATCAATTGTTTCAGAAACATCAAAGAGAGCAAATAAAGCTACCTCAGAGTCTGATGCCCATTGTAGTACAGATGACAAAGTACTCGGCTCTGTTATGATCCGGAATCCTTTTTCCTTCATGCTACCTCTTGACTTTGATAATTCCCCAGATGCACTGGATGTGGAACGGTAAATGGGCTTAACAAGATGGTGCAACAATTTTGGAATACGTGATGCCGGAAATATATCCACATAACCTGGGTCAGTGGTGATATTTTCATTGAACCTGACCAAAAAGAGGCACACAAATATCATAATCAGTTATTCAGTTACCTAGGCCTTGTCCAATTAGATAATGAATGAGATTTCCTTTACCGTCGAATAGCAGAGTATGACACTATACCTTAAGTGAATGAAAGGGGATAAAACATAAGCTCTCTTTTTTCTTTTTTGAAATGAACATAAGGGCTATCTAAGTCACTTTAAAAAGTAAAACCAATATAAGGAACAGTATTTATACTGATGCAAATTGGTGGTTTGTATGTCAACATGAATGCTATTTTTTGACAGGAACTAAATAGGCTGGCGTGCAAAATATTTAAATATATGGGAAGGTCACCACAAGCTTAGAAGTTACAATAGTCAAACATCACTCAAATCAAGATTGCATATATATTTATTTATTAACCACGGCCTCCTTTTAGTTTTGCTTGTCTACTGTGCCAAGAAATCGAGAAGAACCGGAATAACTCAGAAAGTGAATGGTGCTTTTCCAGAACATATCAGATAAGGGATGAATCACTGCCTGCTGAGACAATGCTAACACCCATATATATCATCAGAAGAATAAAGGGTTATTCATCAAAAAGACACATTACAACAAATATAAACAGTATTCAAGACCAAATAAAGATAAATTCACTTACTCCCTACACAAATGAGAACTGTCTATCTGTAGCTGATTAACTCGTTCCAGTTTATCTGCATGGCATTAAATGTAGGTTTAGTTGGGTGGAAAGAGAAAATGCCACCGTCAGAACTCAAAGCTAAAGGATGAAAGCACAAGTACCGGCACCGAGATGAATTCCACCCTTCTCAAAGTCAATGCGGAGCGAATGGGCAGCCCTTTGAGCTTCTTCACTAATCGACCTTCCATCTTTCTCTGCTTTTATCACCGCTTTATATAGTGCATGATTCGTATTAAGATACTGCATGTCATCAAAAATATTTCTTAATGTTATTTCGCCAAAAGAAAAACATATTAACGTGCATTGTTGGTTATTCCTAAAACAACAAAATTGCTTCGGTTAGAGTCTCAGTGTGTTTCAATCGACGGAATGGAACTTGGTATTCCTCTAACACAGACAGTTCACCCGCCCCTAAAATCCCGTTCCACTTGCCATGAAGAAGGGATACTAAAAAATCGAATAAAATTTTCAGTCACCTCACATGTATATATTCGTTGATCCTCAGCGACGCCTTGTTGGCCTCCTCAACAAATTCCCTACGTAACAAAAAGCGTTCCTTTAACCACTAGTAACTTACATCCAATATAATTAAAAGCAAAAAAATACAACAATGTAAGAACCTGTCCGGGTGGGTATGCCTACATAGTTCTGCAGAGTCAACAACTGAACAAACCTGCCGGAAGAAATATCACAATTTCCATTTGCATTCAAAACAACACATCTGGAGAGAGAGAGAGAGAGAGAGAGAGAGAGTACTGTGTCTGATATTTCGTCCATGGCCCGTATAATTTCTGTAGACGATGGCATTCCAGAAACGTAATTGACAAGCTCACCAGACCTGAACGAAGCAAAGCTTAGATATCAATAGTCAGCTAACAAAGTTATAAAACAATCTCCTATTCAATACATAATATATCTTATTTACCCAAAATAAGGACAAAAATTCCTATTCAGTCAGCATTGCTGAGAAAACAATTATTGGAAAAACATATATTCTCCTTTCCTTTCTGCTAATTTCTGAGCAACCACAACGGAGTTACTGTGGTGAGTTAGGGTTCGCTTACCGCTCTATTGCTTCGTCGACGAAATGACGAAAGCCGTTGGCGGTCTTGAGATGGTCGAAGCCGTAGAGACCGGTGTCCTTGATTAGTGGTGCGGTTGAGGTGTGGAAGCGGCGGTGGTTGGTCCAGAGACGGAGGTTCGAGGTTTGTTGGCGTATTAGGGCCGCCATGGCTCGTTGATAGGGAGGCGGCTAGGTGGTGGTGTGGAAACCTGAATGCAATGTTTGGATTGTTATTTGAAATTTTTTTAAAAAAATAATAGAAATAATAAATAGAATGAAATAGAAAGAGAAATATTCGAAGTAAGAAGAATTTAAAAAAAATCTAACTAAAATTTTTAAAATTTGTTTTTTTTAAATTATAAAAAGAACAAGCCTGAGAAGCCTATGAATTTAGACTGCGATTGTGGGTATCCGGTGGGGAGGGACGGGTCGGAACAGATTACGTGACGTTTATACAGTAGCTTGGGGCTTTGGTCAGGGTCGGATGGAGGAGTTTTTCAGTGCCGAGCGGCTATTACCGACGTGGTATCCATTTAGCGCATCTGAGCCGTCTGATTCACTTTTGGACGGTTCGGATTAAAACTCTCTCTCTCCTCTCACTCTCACACTTTCTCTCTCCTTTTCTATCTCTTTAAATCTGAGTCGTTCAAACACGCAATAGACGACTCAGATGGTACACGCTCGGCACCGAAAAAATTCCCGGTCGGATGAACTGGCGACCGTCCTACCCACGTTTCAAATCGTTTAAGAAGTTATATTTGTTTGAAATTATATATAAATTCGTCGACGGAACATTATTTTGAACAATTCTAACACTTGCCCGACCAAGAGTTTTTGAGAAAAAAAATATAATAATGTTATTTGTATCTATATTTTGAGTTTCTGTACTAGTACTATTTTACTTTTGAAATAAATAGTGATGTAGTACATTTTTTTTTATACAATTATATTATAATTATATGAAAAGTTGAATAGTGAGGTACCAGAGTAATTGAATAAGTTGATTGAAATATATATGAAAATCTTTTCTTGGTAGTAATTTGCCAATTTACAATTAACAAAACTTAATAGCGTCTTTCATCTGTTACAACAATTTCTTTTTTTAACTTTCACCGTACAAGCTTGAAATCCAGTGCCCATATTAATTAATGATTCCACTCTCTCCTATCATGCGCAACTTATCTTGTTTTAATTCTAACATATTAATGATCCCACTCTCTCCTATCTATTCTAATCAATCAAATGGTATCTAATATCTAAAGTGTACATATATATATATATATAGTCAGTCTTCCGTAAGTACCACCTCATTTTAATAAAATACGGACCTCTCTTTTCCGATCGAATTTTGATGATCCGAGCCGCTCAATATGTTCAGAATGTGATTTTAAGGGTACTAATGAGAAATCAACAAAAAAAATAGACCGAAAAGAACTTCATCCAAGCAGTTTTGTTTATTTTTTATCAAACAGTTTAAATAAAAACTACTCGGATGAAACCATTCCCGGTCTTTTTTTTTGCTGATTTTTCACGGGTACTTTTAAAATCACGTTCTGAATACATTGAGCGGCTCGGATCATCGAAATTCTATCGAAAAATGGGAGAAATAGGGAGGTCTGCATTTTAGTTAAAATAAAGTGGTCGTTATAAGAGAAGGACTATATATATATATATATAATACAATTCACGATGGTGTGGTGGTCCACACATTTTTCCTGCATAAATCTTGGCCTTTGGATTTAACACACATTTTTCTGCATAAATCCTCACCCTTCATTCAATCCTGACATTTTGGTAAATACTTACCATTTTATGGACAAATGTAGAGTAATAATTCCTTATTTCCTCTCTCTCTCTCTGCGTGAAACCAGTAGACCAAACGTGATTTCCTCTCTCTCTCTCTCTCTGTGAACATTGTTAACAAACCCTAAACCTTCTTTCTCTCTTCAAGTCCTCTTTCCAGTTCTCCCCGACTCTCGCCCTCTCTCCAGTTCTCTCTTCAGAGGTATGTCTCTTTGTTCTCTTTTTTTTAAACGATTATCGGAAAATTGGTTGTTTATAAAATTAGTTCTTTGTTCTTCGTTTTGAGATTCCTTTTTGTTTTTAATTTTTGATCAGTTGGAAAAAAAAAGGAACAATTTAGAAGAGAAGGGTTTCCATTTTTTGATCAGTTGTTTGTCAAAAAAAATTTTGATCGGTTGGAAAAAAAGGAACAATTTTTTGATCAGTTGATTGGAAAATAAATAATCTATACTTTCACATATAGAAATTAGTTCTTTGTTCTGTGTTTTGAGATTCCTTTTTGTTTTTAATTTTTGATCAGTTGATTAGAAGAAAAGGGTTTCTGCCTGTCATTCTTCATCCTTGCCTCACCACCGTAGTCCGCTACTTGATCTTCGACGATCCAAGCCCTAATAAATTCTGGGGTCCAAAACTTAGATTATTCAGGTACCTCTCTCTCCATATCTCAAATTCGAAATTCTTATCCCACCCAGGGAGTAACTAAGCTATTTATACTATTATGGATTACTAGGTACTCTTACCGACTTCTTTTCCGAAACTTCGAATTATAGGGGGAAAAAAACGAAGGGGAAAAAGTCCTGCTACTTACTGATATTAAGGGATTTTTTTCTTTATCCGGATAAGCCGGCTATCCTCAGGAGATTCATTTTGGGTATTCGATTTCTACTTAAGGTTTAAATGATTTTGGGTCTTGGATCAAACACATCTACATCCAATGTTTTCATATCTCACCTTGAATACGTACGTGTGGACGGGGTACATTTGTTCTTAACTCGATTTTGACGTATTGATTGCATTTGGAACTATTTACTGTATCTGATTTTGAAAATTTGTTCATTATTTTGCCTCTTACATCTATTGCGAAGCAGAAGGCTCAATGGTCCAACAAAAAAAACGTACACGAACTACTGCCAAGGGAAAGGAAAATGCACCGGTATGATTCTTTGAATTTGTATAGAATTTTTTAAAAAAAAATATTGTTGGACCTCTTTCAAGTCTCTCTATTAACAATACGCAGGATCAACATCCTCTACAAAGAAATGTTGAGATTGTGGTATGTGACGAGCAAAACATCAATGACATCCATATCAATGAGATGAGTCCATCAGTTCATTGAAAAACAAAAAATAAGTCCATTAATTCCATAATATTCATTATTATCTTTGGTAAATTTTGGCAATACCCCGTACCCATTTAGGCAAAACAAATGTCAAACAAAGGAAAAGAAAAGGCAACCGACTTTGTTCATGTAGATTCAACCTCTTCGCGACAAAAATATTGGAATAGTAATCAGTGATGAGCGGGACCACAATGTCATCCATGTGGGGAATGGAAATCAAAATTCAAGGGTATCTTTTGTCTTTCTTTTGGTAGTTTTAAAAATTATCCGGAGTCAAATAGCAAACTCTGAAGCATCTCCTTTGAGTCTAATTTAACAATACAAATAGTTTAGTTTTTGAAGTGCATTATGTGTTTGTAATTAAAAAAAATTACTCCGTATGTTTTAGGCCCAATCTGGTAATATGTTATCAAAAACTACATTGGCGCAACGTGCACGTCGAGAACGAGAAATAAATTTAAAACAGAGCGCTGTACAATTGGGCCAAAGCTTGCCAGGAAATAGTGACCATTCTGGCGAATCACAAGCATTTTCTATCTTTCTTTTCGTATCTTCATGCAATTTTATAGCTTTCTTTTTGCCATTTTAATTTTTGGAATACGTTTTTCTATATACATAGTTTGCATGAATTTGTGGGAAATAGGAATTCGCATGATCCTAATGTTCTTTAGGTTCTTAAAGTTGAAGCATTGAGTAGCCCCTCTAGATGAGAATAATCCTTTACCAAACCTCATGTTTTCTGTCAAATATTTTCACGTTTGATATTCCCTTTTAGGCGCCCATTGCTAATGGTATATCGAAAGCTATGTTGCCCCAACGCTTGCACCGAGAACGAGAGAGACTAGGAAAATTCATTCAACCAAATCACTCCAGGATCTTTCCAACCTTGACACCAGGCATGATAGCAACAAAGAATATTCAGACTGCTGCAATGTCATCGAAAATTTCGACAAATGCACCTAAAAGAATAGCGGTTATGCATGCATTGCGATCACCATCTGTTGTTGTGCTTCCTGCAACACCAAACGTGAAGGACTATTCATTCAGTACAAGAACTCCAGTGACCGTAGATGGTATGCTACATCATCTAGAAACTCAGCCACCCCAATCTATAATGCTCCCACCACAAAACCGTGGCAAAGAATTTCTAACTACACCAAGTGTAGTTGTGGATGGAGTTTCGTGTCATCATGGTCCTCATACACACCTACCTTCCATGCCTCCGAGCGTGACCGTAGTTGTGGATGGAGTTTTGTGTCATCATGGTCCTTATACACACCTACCTTCCATGCCTCCGAGCGTGACCGTAGGCGATTTTCCAAGTCATCATGAATCTAATGTACACTTACCATTTGCGTCTTTTTCCAAGTCTTCATACACACCTTCTGGAGAAATATTGCGTCTTTTTTTTTTCAGGAGACATTTGGTGTTTTAATCAAAATTCTTTTTGTGCATGATTCCATGTGGTACTCTAACATTAATGTTTATTTGAATGACATACGCGCATCTATCTAGGTTTTAGCCCCTGTTTCAGCTTGATAGCATTTGGGGACAATGATATATGATTGGTAACATTTGGGGACATGATAACATTTGAGCACAGTATTAGTATGGAGGGGAATCAATTCAGCTACATAATATGGTATTAGCAGGTTGCATCGGTTAACCAGTAATAGATACCAAGTTGGCTGGAGCCTGAAGCTTAAAAAGTCTACAACTTTATTATCAATGATTCAGTAGAAGTAGAATTACATTTAAATATTCAATTCAAGGGCTGATTATGTTTTCTCTTTTCTTCTTGATTATGGGCAAATTCGTATTGCATCTGTCCATCTAAAAGTTCTCATGGTTTCATGAACTGTAGTTTTCTTTTGGACTAATACCAAATGTGAGGGCCAAAGGCAAGGCATCAGTTCGTGTTGCTGACATTCTGAATCGGATGCAAGCTGAAGAGCCTGTTAACTCCTCTGATGTAATTATGCATCATTCAGCTCCTTTTCATGCTACCGTTCAAGACATTGTTCATGGTCATACAATCTGATCTGTTTCTTCCTACAGATGGTAGTGCCGTAGTTTTTTTTTTATATAAGTTCAAAGCTCAACCACAAAACAGTTCTTCATTAACACTTTGTTGCAATTTTTGGTGGTCCATATCTTTGTTGTCTTACACGAAATTATTGCAAGGGTAAATGTTGCTATATTATCATTAAGTTTAATTACTGGTTTTGTATTTTTATATTCTGAAACTTGATTTTTTTAAGGACATAAAGTGGATTTTGTGATTACAGTTGGGTTTTGCCAATTGTGATCCGTAATTTGTAATGTGGTCGAACTGGCTATGAATTTAAATAGCTGACGATAAGTGCCTTCAGGTACGGACCCGGGCGCTACACCTATTAGTTCAAAATTGGATATTATTTGAATACCGATTCAAGTAAACCGGTGGATATACTCGGTCTTCAAAATTGGATATTAGTTGAATACCGATTTCGAGCCGTGCCTTCAGGCACGGACAATACCTAGTATATATAATGGGAGAGCACCATTTGCTGTGGACAAATTTTGAAGCTGGCTCACATTTTCTCTTTCCCAAATTGCCACATATATATGAAAGGTTTTACAATAGAAGTAACCTCTGTACCCAATAACTGAATGGACAACAATGTAAAATAAAACCGACCCAAGTTATCCCATGTACAAACACACCTTGCAGTTAACTATTCATCACCTCCTACAGACCAATCCCAAAATGGCGAAATCCCATTTTACTGGCAAAAGCTTTGTATACTTCTACAAACTGACTCCAAAACATAATCTATGCTAGCTATAAATTAGAAGCCGGGACACACGCGATGCGTGAGCAAGTCGGATTTTGACATTTTTTTATCGAATTAAGTATGATAAAAAAAATTAAGCAAAAACTTGCTCCAAAAGTTAGATCCCTATTCCAGTTCAAGTTATACGTACTTGTTTTCGGCAGCCTTTCATATGCTGCAGGGATGAAATCATTCACTTCTAGTTCAGGAGAAAACCTCTGAAGATCAGGAGACCAGTTTGAGATTGATAAATCCATACGGTCACCGAAACAAAAGCCCAAGTCCTAGGAATGAGATTGATAATAAGCTATAAAATCATCCCTCCTTGTCTCACAGTCATATACAAATTCCGTCTTTTCGCATGTTCATCTGCATAAGAAACCATGTATTCTCTGAAAAAGCCCGTAATGATTCGAGAGGTATGGGCTCGAAACCTAGTAGATGAATTGTTTTTGATTGATCAAATTATGCCCCATTACCCATACATTGCCATGGATACCGAGTTCCCGGGTACAATCTTTTCTCCGGAGATTGAGAAACATCGACTCTCTCAGCTCTCGCCCGACCAAAACTACTCCGTCATGAAGGCGAACGTCGATGCCCTCAAGCTCATTCAGCTAGGCCTCACGCTCTCCGACTCTGGTGGGAATCTCCCTGGAACCCATTGCTCCTACGTTTGGGAATTCAACTTCCGGGATTTCAACATCGATGTCGATTCCTCCAACCCGGATTCTATCGCTCTGCTGAAACAACAAGGAATCGATTTCCAGAGGAACATGAAATACGGCATTGACTCGGCGAAATTCGGACGTCTGCTCCTCTGGATAATTTCTTTGAAAAGCCTGCTAGGCAGCCATCCCCTACACTAGAGCAAATACAAAAAAAAATACAAGGAGAGATGAAAGAATGAGCACCCCGTCATACAAGGGGCATTTTGAAGGAAACATTTCTTCCAATACATACAAAAGACATTTTTGAAGAAAGCAACTCTTTCACACAAAGTGAGGCAAGAGACAGCAAGAGTTGATAAAAATATTGAAGATGGCTGCTAGCTTTTAAAACCCAAGTGTGAGTAGAAATTAGGTTTGAGCCTTTACATCCGCTTCTTTCTCAAGCCAAAACCCAAGCCTACATTATGTCCATAACAAAGTCCTCTCAGATTGGGAAACACAACTTAGTAGCAAGGTCCTAGACACTAGGGGCATCACCAATGTGGAACTTAACATGAAGGGCAAGAATCCTGTAATTTACATCGTCTTGGCAAATCGCACAACATGGAGAGCTACAAGGGGCATGGTTATGTTCCCCTTTATGCACTTCTCTCAAAAGTATTCAACCTCTTGTGTGGATCTCAGTAGGTGCTTATCAATCCAACTCAAGTCAACCAAATCAAGCTCGAAGCAACAAACTCACCTAATTGACTAGGGGCATAGGTTTACAAAATAATTCTATGTTCTTTGATGATTGAATGACGTGAGTGTGGAACATGGATGGAATGATATGACCTTGAAATCCTCGAGAAAAAACTTTCAAAGATGGTTTTATCGTAAGCATTCTTACCACAGCAAATACAAGCGTAGTCACTTTTTGCAAATTTCTGAGGAAATCACATGGGTCTCTCATTTCATGAAGAGTGCAGCAATATGGTCCCTTGACCAAACAATGTTTTCAGTGGTGTCGCTAGGGCATTGCGGTCTTTCAAACACTTGGCTAGTATAAATAAGTCACTATCAGTCTCTTTAAATCAAAGAGAAGCATTTGATCAAATACGTAAAAGTTGAGATGTCCAGAATGCATTGCAGGTTTACATGCATATCTTTATCATCCTGTCTTTTGCATTGATCTTTTGGCCCTAGTACTCCATGTGTACATCCTTATGTTTGCTTAATAGTTGTCTCGATTGCATGAGCTAACCCCAAGTTTGAAGTGTTCTTATACTCAAGCAAGGCAGGTTCATCAAGGCATCATGGCCATCATCTCTATACAAGGAATAAAGGACAACAAAGGGATGCATTATAAAGTCTACCACCCTGCCAACACGCTTGAAGAAAGTTTAGCCTGAGAAGCGTCATATCCTGGGGGAACACCTCAACTCTTGAATGCCGTCACATAGCACTGTCAAGGGCATGCCGAGACCTTTGCCGAATAGAAACATTGCACTCACATTCATTGTTATTCACATCGCATGTTTCTATGCTAGGGGCAATTAGACCATTGTCATCATGCACGATTGAGCTAGGGTCAAGCATTCATGGCCTAAACAGGGGCTTGCGTTTCTTTTTAAATACTCAAATTAACATGCCTATGTGTTGCATTGTAATCTATGTCACCCAAAATCGTTCAAGCTCTTGAACTAGGGTTCTTCAAATGTGATGGTCCTGCCCTTAGCAGTCAGCATAAAAGGACTTCGGTCCGTGGTCGACTCTAAGCTTGTTGCATGTTATTCTCCTATCCACTGCTGTTTTCTAAACTGTTTAAACGTTAATTGCAGGGTTCTCTCGGATTTCGGTCCTTGAAGTTATCAGGACCAACCACATCAAGCTTTGTGTCTATGACCGATTGAGCCAAGTCAAAGAAGCTGAAAGATAGCCTCGTAACTAGCAAACTCTACAATTGGCACCATGTCAGCAGCATTAAAGTGGCTTCGCACTTCGTATCTCCGTAGCTCCTCGCTTCATGCTTTCATCTCCATGACAGCAGCTTCACCTTCATAGCCTCACACTTGCTTTTCAGTAGAACTGTAAAGACCCGGAAAATCTATAATTATTAATACGTTTATGTAGACACCCCAATTTGAACACCTCGAATTTTCTTAATTTGTGGCCGGAGGCTCCCCGATGATGAATTTGGATTAAACAAGCCCTCGACTGATCAAAACAATACTTCTTGGAAGGCTTTAAAAAGGAGAGTAAAGTGTCAAAGCCACTTTCAAGCGCTCAGGAGCAGTCCCAAGCGCTCAAAACTATTTCTAAAAACCATGGGCCAGGCCAACTCTCGAGCGCTCGAGAGTGCAGTCCCAAGCGCTCGAAACCATTCCCGAGCGCTCGAGACTTCTGTGCTGCCCAATGGATGGCAGGCCTTCCCACTACCCATGCAACTCATCATTGCAACTTCTTTGAGCCGGCTGAAGCTCAGTCTACAACTCCCCTTGGCGATACTGTTTTTCAGGATGATGCACACAACCAAATTCGACCAAAAGGAAGACAAAAACCAAAGCAAAAAAAAAAAAAAAAAAAGAATGAAGTGAAGGGAAGGGAAAGGAAGGATGATGAGTCAACATTGTACTTGGAAAGCAATGAACACTTAAAGATGTTGCATTGATCGAGAGGGAAAAGTGGGAGGCCAAGAAGAGTTTTGATTATTGAAAAAGGTTACTAGTTTTGGTTATTCAAAATCCAAAATTTGATTATTTATAAGGATGTTGCTAAGTTTGATTATACCATTGCGAGCAATCTTTTGTACCACCATTTTTAACTTTAAAAACAATTGGCATTTGATTATACCACTGTGGATGACCTAATTAACTTGTAAATTATTGCATTTTTTATTTCTTCTCTCTACCTTGGCAGGAGCTATTTAAAGTGAGGCAGAGAGTAAGTAGATTATATTGGACAGGTTGAGCAGACAATTTATTTAATTTGTGACTGTATTTCGTTTAAGTTGATATTATTTCAAGATGGTTGATAATTAACTTGTAAATTATTGTCTTTTTTATTTTTTTCTCTCTACCTTGGCATGAGCTGTTTAAAGTGAGACAGAGAGTAAGCAGATTATATTGGACAGAAAGAGCAGACAACTTATTTAAGTTGGGACTGTATTTCGTTGGACATGTCTTTTTTAGGCACGGACATCCACTAGTACCTTAAAATTCAATCATGTTCTACTAATGCTACCTTAATTAATCGTTCATACTAGAGTCAAATAATATTTAGAACCTTTCACCTCTACGTAGGACACCTATCGGTCGATTTTGTTCTCCATCCTTACCCACCACCCATCATTACGCTTTCGCACATCGAACTTCCCAAACAATTATCAAATATTGAGGAGAAATTTGGGACAAAATAAACGTAAGGGACCAAAATCACGCTGTATAAAACACAAGGGACCAAAAGCAAAATTAAACCATTTCAGCACTAATTTCCGGAAAATTATTGAATGCTCCCGGGGTTCCCATGTGGTGTCCCAAACAATTCTTCCACGCCATATTTGCGTGGTCTCCACATAAAATGTGTAAAGCCCACATAAATTTGTGATAGAAAAAAGTTTGGTTCACTCTGGTATCCCCGGGAGTAAAAGTTAATATACAACCATCAATATACACATAAACACTTTACATATACACTCACATAATTTGGTGAATTTCACACACATTGAAGGTGCAATACGTGTGGATCACGGTAAATATGAATCGATATATTTAAGTTTTTGTGGTTGTAGAATGATGGGACAGTGAATAATTTACTCTCGGGCTACAGTAGGCCGGCAAAGTATAACTGTCGCCTCGAAAAGCACACCCGTCCTTGTAACTACCACTGTCGAGACACAGAGAGCACGTCTGTTTTCAAAACCGAATCCCTCGTTTGAAACCCCACTTGCGTGTCAGCCGTTGACGCTCCCCTTTCCCGCGAAAATCTCTCTCCTCTCCTCTCCTCTCCTCCCTCATCTCTATCCTCAAAGACTTTATTCCCCCAAATTCAATCCTCAATATCTCTGCATCAGATTTCAATCCATTCCTTTGCGTATCTCTCTATCTACGTACAAGATAATCATTAAAAGCCAGGATTCTTTATCCGAATCCATCAATCAATTATCTTCCATATTTCCACATCCGTTTGGTTTTTCTCTCTCTCTTCATCCCCTGACATACCTTCACTCTCGCCGAGCTTTGAATTCCGTCTTTTCTCACACTAGAATTTATTACTTTCCACCCATGATCAAATCCCGGGGTCCCATCCATGTCGACTCGACCGAACGTTCCAGAAAATCCAGAAGATTCGTCGGGTCCAAACCCTAGGGATTCTTCGCCGCTGCCGCCGAGGGTAAAGCTGAGGAAGATCCCGCCGATTCCGGTCCGGAGGAGCCCCGGCGAGAGCGTGATTGCGGACGGGAGCGGCGAAGAAGATGGAAGTGACGGAGAAGGAGCGGAATCCGAAGAAGAGGCGTCGATAGTGCTCGCTTCCTCGCTAGGGTTGAATCACATTCGGACTCGGTCGGCTCCCCTGCCTTCGCCCCTTCGGTTCTCGTCGTCGGGTGGCACTCCTTCGAATCTCGGCAACGATGCTGGTACGGGGAAGGATGGTGTGTGCCCTAAGGCTAATTTGTCAGTTCCTCATAATAACAACGCCACATCCACGGAACAAGGTCTGTTCTCTATCGGCATACTTTTTTCGCCTCTGGTTTTCCATGATTGTGCGTTAAAAAAATGGGCCAAACTAGTAAACGCACGATGCATGGGAACAATCAAGAAAAGGAACAAAGAACGCAAGAAGCGAAGACAATCTTTACGTGGTTCCCAAACTGTGAAGTTGAGTATGTTCACCGCTCACACAAGTTTCCACTCTGTATTGAATAAAAGAATGGTGTACAAGTTACATCGGCTGTATATAGCATGCATTTATAACCTTGGGTTTACATCTTCCATAACTTAGCGTGAAACCCGAATAGTTAGCGAAGCGCAAATTAGACTGAATCATGTTTCACGAACCTTCGTGGTGTAGTTTTATATGTTGTTGTTTACCAATGTACACACAAGTGAATTGGGAGAAGATGATGTCCAAGAAGGTGTAGTTAAGGTGTTATTTTTTTCTTATTTACCCAAGGTCTGAGGGGGAAAAGGTTTAACAGTGGTACGGAAATGATTAGATTATGTCATTTCTTTCATCTACTCGGAAAGAAGCAAAAATCCCATTACTTGTGATATTTATTATACCTACAAATAGTGTGGAAAGAAATCATCTTCTGTGGTGTATTGTAGGCAAGTATGCAGCTGTGAATCAGAAGGTTATATAGGTTTGGTCTTTATCTTTATCTTTTTTTAGAGGAGAAAATATAGAATGGTGGATGAAAATGAGTTTTTATCGTCTGTTGTTTCTCATCTACTCAGAAAGATGCAAAACCCCATTCCTTGTGATATGCACGGCATAGTTCGGAAAAAAATCATTTTCAGTGGTATATGCCGTTTTGTAGCTCAAGGCATATATATATATTGTGTTTGTATTTTTGGTTTGAGGAGAAAAAGTAGAATAATGGCAGGAGAACTGACTTTTAATGTCATTTCTTTCATCTACTTGGAAAAAGGTGGAAACTTTGTGTTTGGTTGGGAGTTTAGTTTAGTTTAGTTTTGGTAGTGGATGGAGAGAGAAATAGACTAATGATTGAAGGTAAGGGTAATGATTGGAGAAAGATAGAGAGAGATGAGAAAGTAATAATTGAAAAAATAGGGCAATGATTGAAAAAAGAAATAGGGTAATAATTGACTTTTAATGTCATTTCTTTCATCTACTTGGAAAAAGGTGGAAACTCCGTTACTAGTGATATGCACAACAGTGCTGAAAAGAAAATTATTGTCAGTGATACATAATCTGTTCATGAAAATGGTTTTTCATTATTTGTAGGTAGAAAGGTCCAACTGAATCTATCCAAATCATTAAGGGATTCAGCACCATTCAATCTGGGACTGGAGGTAACTTCATTTTCATTCATTGTGTTTTATGGTAATACTCTGTCATTGTATTTTTTTCCTTTTGAAGTTAGTTGGAGGAATTAGGTAGCTCAGCTCTATGGTGTTGTGCTTATTGTAGGGTCAGCATGCAGCTTTTGCCAAGGAAATCCAATCTCCGCGATTCCAGGCTATACTACGTGTAACAAGCGGACGTAAAAAGCGAGCCCCAGATATTAAGAGCTTCTCTCATGAGCTCAATTCCAAAGGCGTGCGACCTTTTCCCTACTGGAAGTCTCGTGCATTTGGTCATATGGAGGTAATCAATATCCCTGTCAGGTGCCTTCTTTTTCATTGTCAATTTCATGTACATTGCCCTTTCATTTTTCTGTACAATTCATATAATTATTTGCTCATATGTCAGTAGCTCTGCTCATTTTAGATATTTACCTTTGCCCTCCAGGAAATTATGGTAATGATCAGAGCAAAATTTGATAGATTAAAGGAAGAGGTTAACTCGGACTTAGGTATCTTTGCTGGAGATTTGGTAGGTATACTCGAAAAAGAGTCAGATTTACACCCTGAATGGAAAGAGAGTTTCGAAGATCTGCTAGTGATAGCCAGGCTTTGTGCAAAAATGTCGCCAAGTGACTTTTGGTTGAAGTGTGAAGGCATTGTTCAGAAGCTAGATGACCGGCGTCAAGAGCTAACTGTGGGCACACTTAGACAAGTATATACCCGCCTTTTATTTATTCTCACTCGATGCTCTCGGCTTGTGCAATTACGAAAAGAAAGTGGTTATGAAGACGATCGTATTATGGGTCTGCACCAACTCAGTGACCTTGGTGTATATCCAGAACAATATTTTGGGCCTCCTCAACAAGATTTCAATAACTTGATGGAGGGGAAGGACGTTGCTCAAAGACAGGCCAAGAAAGCACACGGGCAGGACCAAAGCAATTTAGCTACCATCAAAGAAGATAAAGTAAATGAAAATTATGCCAGTGGAGGTGACACCGGGGAGGTTAGTACTGCCAAAAGTGTTTCTTCATCTACTGGCAGCTATAGGATGTCATCATGGAAGAAACTTCCATCTGCAGCCGAAAAGAACCGTAAAGGCCCAGGTTCTGTTGACACCCCATCTAAGGATAATTTGGGTCGCTTGCACAGTAAAGATGAGACAGCTGTTGTTGATGATGGTACTGAAAATCTGGATACTCCGTTGTGCACACGTGACAATTCAGAGACATCATCAAAAGTAAGAAAAGTTACCTGGGGATATTGTGGGGATCATCGCAATGTGATCTATGATAACTCATTTATCTGTCGAATATGTGAGGTTGAAATACCAACTGTACATGTGGAGGAGCACTCCAGAATTTGTACAATTGCTGATAGATGTGACTTAAAAGGTTTAAGTGTAAATGTACGGCTTGATCGAGTTGCAGAAACTCTTGAAAAGATACTGGATTCTTGGTCGCCAAAGAGCTCAGATGGTGCACAAGGAAGTCATGAGGTTGCAAGAGAATCTAATTCAAGCATGCGCGAACAATTTTCCGAGCAGAGACATAGCATCTCTCGTCGCTGCTCTGAGGAAATGCTTGATTGTGTTCCTGAAGCTGATACTGCTTGTGCGGTGGATGATCTGACCATTTTTTCTGACAAGTCATGTGAAACTCGTTCTCTTTTGGCACCTGATCTAGGTAAGAAAGCCTCATCGTCAGGAAGCTTAACGCCACGATCGCCCTTACTAACCCCAAGAACGAGCCAAATTGAATTGCTATTGACTGGCCAGAGAACAATATCAGAGCATGAAAATTACCAACAAGTATGTACTGATAGTTTGTTTCATTTTCTTTCCCTTTCTGCTTTTATTTGGTTGTGCTCCCTTCGGCACTTTTCTGGGCCCAAATCTCTTTCTTGCTGGAGAAACGTGAATTTATGTATTCTGTTTCTGTGAAAGAAAGATAAACTAGGGTCAGAAAAATTTTGAGCAGTACTTCGTAAATTGTTTCTTTTTTTTTATGTGTATGTCCATACTTTCTAATGATGCCATTTTGTGCATGAAACTTTTTCGCTGATTGATATATGTCATGAATGTTGATCGCTCGCACAGTCGTGCAGTTTTGAATCCACAACTGCATTAGGGTTGAATGCATACAAATTGAATGGGATGGAACGATCTTTGCCTGTTTGATAGCTTTGAATAAGGTGGAATCTTGATGTTTTTCTTTGTAATATACCTGATCCTCTAATTTCCCTAGCACCTTAGTTATTCTCCATTCTGTTTTTTCCTTTTTTGATCTTATTCTCCATTCTGTTCAGTGTTCACTCTTTATCTTTTAATTTCTTGGTGCATCTCATAGAAATGTGCATTTGTTCTCCCTCTTTCTCGAATTTTGGGTTTTTTCATATGTTGACATTCCAGGAACAACTTGTTTGATAATTTCTTTTAAAGTTAAGTTGCTAAATTTACCATGGAATGACAGATAAACAGGCTAGTGGATATTGCTCGATTGGTAGCCAATGTAAACAATACTGACTACAGTGCCTTGGAGTATTTGCTTGACCGTCTAGAAGACCTAAAATATGCCATCCAAGACAGGAAAGTGGATGCCCTTGTTGTTGAAACCTTTGGAAGACGTATAGAGAAACTATTGCAGTGAGTTCAGTACACTAAAATGTTTCTAGTGGTTTGGCCAGAACGTCCAAAATTATTGCCACTGAATTCCAGATATAACTGCTTTTTACTGCACTATATTTCTTTTAAAGGTTGGTTTATTGCTTGACATCCAATTACTTCATTTTTGCCTCATATTCATGTTTCAAACTTCACAGGGAAAAATATGTGCATCTTTGTGGGCAGATAGAAGATGACAAAGTGGATTCATCTCATACAATTGGTGATGAAGACAGTTCTGTAGAAGATGATGTGGTCCGTAGTTTGCGAACAAGTCCTATCAATCCTTCTAAGGATAGAACATCTATAGAAGATTTTGAAATAATAAAACCAATCAGTAGAGGCGCATTTGGACGTGTTTTCCTTGCCAGGAAATGGGCAACCGGTGACTTGTTTGCTATAAAGGTAAACAAAAACCACACTCCCTTGAAATTGATGCATTATTAGGAATATCAAAATGGTCATTGTTGCGATGGTTTTGTGTTTGTAACTTTAACGAGGAACAAGTTCAAGCAGTGTTCCAGGCTTCTTTTATGTAGCATTTTATCTTCATTGGTCGGAGAAAACCTACTGATTTTATCCCTCATCACTAGCTCCTTTTACAAAAATTGAAAACGGTCTATTCGAGTTAATTCCGTGTTTGCCTAGCTTAGATCTTAATTATTACATGCGATGCTTGTCCATGTGCGTTTATGGCTTTAAAGTGTTGTTGTAGTGGCAGCTAGATTCACATATTTTGCTTTGTAATGATTTAGAATGTTTTTGAATTTCTACAGGTTTTGAAGAAGGCTGATATGATTCGTAAAAATGCAGTTGAAAGCATTTTGGCTGAGCGTGACATCTTAATCTCTGTTCGAAATCCTTTTGTGGTGAGTAAGCCCCACAATTTTCAACACAAGTTGAACCTTGCACGTAAAAATAACTTTTTGTTGTTTACTGTGAACAGGTTCGGTTTTTCTACTCCTTCACAGGTAGGGAAAATCTTTACTTGGTCATGGAGTACTTGAATGGAGGAGATCTATACTCTTTGCTGAGAAATCTAGGATGCTTGGATGAAGGCATGGCACGTGTATATATTGCAGAACTTGTAAGAAATTGGTTGCATTTTCAAAACTAACTAAGAAGTGCCCACTTTCTTCCTTTTCATTTTGCTAGCCTTTTCTCAATTCAAGTATCTTAAATAATGCTAAATATAGTTTGGTCTATTACTTGCAGGTCCTAGCATTGGAATATTTGCATTCCTTAAATGTCATTCATAGAGACTTGAAGCCTGATAACTTGTTGATAGGTCCAGATGGTCACATCAAGGTCAATATTTTTAGCTACAAGTTTTTCGCTCTTCACATACGTACATGACCCAGTGAACTTTCATATATGATAGAGAACATCGACAATGGGTTTTGTTGCAATAATCAAGCAAATATCATATATTTGTAATTGTAACTTCAACTGCTTGACAGATATGTATGACTTAGTTAATGGGTTTGTACCTCACGGCTCACATAACAGAACATTTGAAGAGGGGAGGAAGAAGAGTAGTGCTTCAGAAAAAAATCTCTCTGGGCCTTAAAAAGCTGTGAACTTTGTAAACTTTGTTATCCTCTTTGATATCCTTTTTATTTTCTTCTCACTTCTCTCCATGTGATGCCATTTGGCTTTGATTTGGGGGGCATGGTTCCATAACAAAACAGGTATTGGGGGGCCACTGTTTCAAAGTGGTATTCTGAGAGCAACCACTTTGTGCATATTGCCAAAGGTTAGGTCTGTCTCCAATTCTCCCCCGCCCATACCCCCTATGATTGGGGTCTAAATGGGTTCTATTGTTGTTCTCTCCATGTTGCGATGCTAATTGTGAAACTACTTGGCGCTTCTCATAAATCTAACCCCTTTGGTTACAGTTGACAGATTTTGGGCTCTCAAAGGTAGGTCTCATCAACAGTACAGACGACCTATCAGGTCCACCAGTTAGTAGTACCACTACTCTTCTTGGCATCGGTGAACCAAAACCTGCAACCCAGCCATCGATAAAACGAGAAGAGCGCCAAAAACAATCAGTTGTTGGCACCCCTGATTATTTGGCACCTGAGATACTTCTTGGGACAGGACATGGTTCGGAATTTTTTTGCTGAATGGTTATTACATATGCTGTACACCATTGTGCTTTTTATTTCTCCTCTTTTATCCCTAATTCTGAGTTGTACTACCTTTGCGTTATCCCTATTGTAGGTGCTACAGCAGATTGGTGGTCTGTGGGTGTTATTCTTTTCGAGCTCCTTGTAGGAATCCCTCCTTTTAATGCCGATCATCCCCAGGTAAGTTGCCTGGACATACCATAGATTTCTTGATGGACTATGTGTGTTCTTATCACCGTAGGCATTTGCAATTGTCTCATTGTAATTTGACTATTTTCCCCCTAACCTTTCTTCTTTCTGCATCAAGTGCGAACATATAGCAAATGTGGAAACATATGTACTTTAGTTGTTATTGTCGATTAAAACTCAACTCAACTCTTCAAGCTTTTTCTTAGTTACTTGGGGTTGACGATATGAATGAATCTACCCTCCAGTTGGCTCTATTTGAAATCATATCCTGAATTCCATTTCAACAGTCATGTCATTTCTTGTCGCTTCAATCCTTATTCTTGTTGGACTTCCCTATTTCTTTTTTAGCACTATCAACATGGATCAGGCACTCTTATTTATAGTCGCAACTCATGGCAATCGGCCCACGTTGCACATGCTCGTATCATCTCAAACAACTTGTTCTAAGTTTATCTTCTAAATAGTTTATCTTTGTATTGTTTTTTGGAATCTATTAACCGAAATTGCACCCACAAATAGTCAGCTGTTATCATTATGTTTGGTAAAAAATGAAATGAATTATAGTCGTACTTCATGTGTTATTCTGTTTCATAACCTTGGTTGGTTTACTTAAAATGTAAGATGGTTTGAAGAATTGGATATAAATTAGAAGCTGTAGTGTAAAGGTTGCCTTTCTCCCTGTTGTATAATATTGCTAAACTTTACACTAATATTTCTCTCAGTTTTCCATATAGCAATGCGATTTCTTCTGAAGTTTCTTACTTTCTGGTCCAATTAAGTTGGTCTTCTTGTTTTGTGGATTAGTCCTTTTTTTCAAAAAAATATGGGCAACCACTTGAGCTAGTCAAAGATTTTAACACTATGCTAATTTCAAGTTGTGCAATTACTCTTCGGTGGTAAGTATAAAGTCTTGGGATGTTTGATCAGTTACTAACCCCGATGAGATGCGGAAGTATGGGAGCACCTAAATGTTAACAAGAAAGAGCATATACCGTATAGATTATTAGAGCTAGCAACATTTATCTTTGTTCAAGATTTGATTCCTCACAGAAGGAAATTTTGTTTGCACCAAGATCCAAAACAATGACATGTTAATTTTTCTTCTTCTTCGAAGATCTCATTTCAGTGGTAGATGTCTTCAGTGTATTTCATCATATTTGTTGGCCTTCTTTGGTAGAGACATTATAATCCTGAACAAGAATGACAATTATTGATTTTCGGAACTGATACGAGAATAATATAAGCTATTGATGGGTGTCTTTTCCTACATATTCATATCTGGTTGGTATACTCTGATATATCCCCTTGGGTTTCAAAATTTGCAAAATGAATTCACGATCACAGTGGATCAATTTTTTTTTGATAAGCCACAGTGGATCAATTGTTTATCACTTTTATTGTTAATTGGTTGTGCTAGGGGCCTAGGGCTATTCCTGTTCCTTTTATATCTTCCACCGCAACACATCGTGGATCTGTAGAAATTTGTAAAGACATTAGTGATAGAAAACAGAGAAACAGAGACTGAAAATACTGATCTTATTTCTGAATGAATTACAATGAGGTGAGTACACCTTTAAATAGAGAAAAGCTACGCCTAAGAAAGGAAGGTTACAAGATTTGATTACGATATGATTACCCTATGATTATGCTATGATTTGATTACGATATGATTACCATATGATTATGCTATGATTTGATTACAATATGATTACCCTATGATTATGCTATGATTTGATTACAAGAAGATACAGAATATATATTCAAGATACAGAATATATATTCACACCCCCCCTCAAACTCAAGGTGCGAGGGCAGAGAGCACCGAGAGTTTGTCAAGGAAAAAGCGGAAACGAGCAGCAGTATGAGTCTTCGTGAAGAAATCTGCCAACTGCAATGTGGAGGAGACGAAGGGTAAAGCGGTGCCAGACTGGAGATGTTGGCGTATGAAATGACAATCAATCTCAATGTGCTTCGTGCGCTCATGGAAGACCGAGTTGTGGGCAAGCTGAATAGCACTCTTATTGTCGCAGTAAAGAGGCGTAGGAGTAGTAACAGAGACCCCCATATCGGAAATAAGCCAGCGAAGCCAGACGATTTCAGAGGTAGCATGGGCCATGGCACGATATTCAGCTTCCGCAGTAGAGCGAGCAACAACAGATTGCTTTTTGCTTTTCCAGGAGATAAGAGAATCACCTAGAAAAACACAAAGGCCAGAGGTAGATTTGCGGTCATTGACATCACTTGCCCAATCAGCATCAGCATAAGCATGGAGGGTTAAGCTTGATGTAGACGAAATCGAAGGCACTGATGAAGGGTACCACGAAGATAACGGAGAATACGTAAGAGGGCAGCCCAATGCGTAGTCCGAGGAGCAGAAACTGACTAACAATGTGAACTGCATAAGAAATATCTGGCCGAGTAACCGTAAGATAAACCAAGCAGCCCACCAATTCGCGATACTCCGTAGGATCCTCAAGGGGGACACCATCAGAGGCAGAGAACTTGGCATGAAGTTCAAGGGGAGTATCAACAGTCTTTGTATCTGTGAGATGAGCACGGTGAAGGATATCAGTAACATACTTGGACTGTCCCAAAAGATGCCCCTGAGGAGAGGAAGCAACTTCAATACCAAGGAAATAACGTAGCGGGCCCAAGTCTTTCATTGCGAACTCACGGAAGAGATGACTTTTAACTTCAGCAATAGCAGCAGAATCAGAACCAGTGATGATCATGTCATCAACATAAAGTAAGAGAAGTACTAGGCCATGAGAGGTGCGACGGAGAAATAGAGCAGAGTCATGCATGCTAGGTGTGAAGCCAATCTGAAGAACAACATCCTGGAAGCGTGAATACCAAGCGCGAGGGGACTGTTTCAAGCAATAGAGAGCACGACGCAAGCGACAAACCATACCGGAAGGATGAGAGAAGCTAGGAGGAGGCCGCATATAAACCTCTTCAGAGAGATTGCCATTAAGAAAAGCATTTTTTACATCCAACTGAGAAAGAGGCCACTAATGCACTGCGGCCACTGAGATCAAGATGCGAACAGTGGTCATTTTGGCAACAGGGGCAAAAGTTTCCTCGTAATCAATCCCATACTCCTGAGAAAATCCTTTAGCAACTAGGCGGGCTTTATACCGTTCTAAAGAACCATCAGAATGAGTCTTAACCTTGTAGACCCATTTGCAACCGATTAAATTCTTACCATCCGGAAGAGAAACCAACTCCCAAGTCTGATTGTGAGCAAGAGCAGTAGTTCAGCTTGCATGGCAGCCACCCAATTGGGATCATTGCAAGCTTCTTTATAGGACCTAGGCTCAAAATAAGTGTGAATGCGGGAAAGGAATGATTGATAAGAGGATGAGAAACAAGTATTAGTAAAGCCATATTTTACCGGTGGTTGACGATTGTCGCGGACGGGATACCGGCGGGCAGGCGGATCAGGATCCGTGGAGGCAGATTGAGGAGCAATTGTAGAAGTTGGACGGCGGGTGTAGACCTGGGTGATCGGGGCACGAAGAGGTGATGCTGAGGGGGCTGTAGAAATATCAGATACCTCAAGAGTGGAGGTGTACTCTTCGAGAGGCACATCCATATCCATAGGAAAGGGGTCAATATGGATCAAGTCTTCTTTGGCTACAGGAGCAGTGCGAGGAGGAAGAGTAAAATAGGGAAGACGCTCTAAGAAGACAACATGCCTTGAAACATAAAGCTTTTTGGTCACAGGATCATAACACCGATACCCTTTTTGATTAATGCCATATCCCAAAAAAACACCTAAGACACAGCGGGCGCTGAGCTTAGTGCGGTCTTTCTTGGGGAGGAGAACAAAATAAGTAGAACCAAACACTCGAAGAAGAGAGTAATTAGGAGCCTGACCATAAAGCCGCTCATAAGGAGAGCTACCAGAGAGAAGAGGGGTGGGCATCCGATTCAGGAGATAGGCTGCAGTGAGAACAGCTTCTCCCCAGTAACACGACGGGACGGAGGAAGACAGAAGTAGAGACCGAGCAGTATTAAGAAGGTGACGATGTTTTCTTTCAGCTCTACCATTTTGGGCAGGAGTAGAAAAGGCGAAGTAGAAACAGAAGTACTTTTATTAAAAGGTAAAGCCGACATTTTTGCAAACTTACAACCACTGCATTCTGAAATATCACTGACTGAAATATGACCCAAATGACCTGACTTAACTAAAAGTTTTAGACGCTCACTAGACAGATGTCCTAATCTAGAATGCCAAAGATAAAATGGAGATGACTGATGATCTAAACAAAAAGATGACGCAGCCGTGGAAGAAGGTTTTATTGGGAGATGCAAGTGCTCCAAAAGATAGAGATCACCAACTCTACGGGCTGCCCCAATCTGCTTCTTGGAATCCCGATCCTGCACAACACAACCAGAGGAAGAGAAAACAACATCAAAACCAGAGTCGGATAATTGGTTGAAAGTAGGCTCAAAGACAACTGAGGAACATAAAAGACATTAGGAATAGATAGTGACGGTGCAGTAGAAGATAGAATGGAACCAATAGAAGTAACATGCATGGGAGAACCATTGGCTGTGGCAATACTAATAGGAAAAGCAGGTGGCACACAATTACTAAGAAGAGACAGATCGGGAGTCATATGGTGAGAAGAACCAGAATCAAAGATCCAAGTGGTGGGTTGGATACCTGAGGTGGGAGAACCACGCAAACCTGAGTGAGTGGTAGTCATGGCAGAAGCTTGAAGGGAACCCCCTCGAATGGCTTCCATGTAAGCCTGATACTGCTGAAATTGCTCATAATCAAACTCTGGAGGTGCACTACTGGAGACCGGTGTTGCCAAGGCTGTAGGAGGGCGAGGATATTGTTGTGGTGCCCGAGACTGATGTGGGGCGTGAGAACCAGTCGACTGAGTAACATTTCGTCCCTTTGGCTTGGGACGGTTAGTAGTGATGCTTCCAATGACCCTTTTGATGGCAATAGTTACACTCATCTTCAGGAATTTGAGGCCTTGGCTTGGCTGCAAATTGGACAGGATGAAATGCTGGAGTGGGCGAGTGATGTGCCGGATACTGACTAGATAGAGCAAATGGTGGTTTGGCCGCAAATTGGACAGGATGAGATGTTGAAGTGGGCGAGTGATGGGCCGGATACTGACCAGATGGAAGCAGCAAAGACAGACTTTGAGGGAGGTGCAAGATTAGCCACTTTGAACCTTGTTTCCTCATCGATAAGCTCATGAAAAGCACAATCTACTGAGGGCAATTGAGACCGATACAAGATAGCCCCACGAAGAGGCTCAAACTGAGGGCCATGAGAAACTGAACAAGTCGTAGCTCCTCACGAAATCTGACATAACTATCAAGTAGCTGCAAATCTGAAGGTTCCATGAGAGCTAACTGATCCCAATATGTAGTCATTTCGTTATAAAATTCTTGAATCGATTTATTGTTTTGGGTGGTATTTCGGATGGACATTTCAAGCTCATATCGTTTAGCAAAATTTGATTCAAGATACAGAGCTTGTAGATAATCCCAAACTTTCTTTGCTGTGTTATATTTCGAAAAATTCATGCCAATATTTGGTTCTACGGAGTTGTGAAACCAAGTCAAAATCTGTGCATTCCCTGTGTTCCATTTTCCCAAGGCAGTGGTATACCCTGGGTCTTTTGGATCAGAAGGAGGTAGTGTAGAACCGTCTACGTATCCCCACATTTCTTTACCAACAACAAAATTTTTCATCACATGAGCCCAGTAGGAGTAGTTGTTACCGGTCAAATGAACACTAATAGCCTGATTTTTATCGCCAGACATGATGCTAACAGAGAAACACAGTCAAAAACAGAATACCGGAGTACCAATCTGTTAGACTGGTTCGTCGGAGCTGTAACAGAGGTTGCCGGAGCTGCTACAGTGTCGGCGAGTGCTGCTGGAGGTTGTCGGAGTGTGGGTAGGTCACCGGCGGTTGGAGAGGGTTGGGTCTGCTGTGGGTGTTTCTTGTGATTCGGGCTGCTGAAAAATAGAGAGAGAGGGATCGATAGTAGCTGACAGAGAGAGAGATATCTGAGGATAGAAGGCTGATCGAAAAAAAAAAAACAGGGTTAGGGTTTCGGAACCTGCTCTGATACCATGATAGAAAACAGAGAAACAGAGACTGAAAATACTGATCTTATTTCTGAATGAATTACAATGAGGTGAGTACACCTTTAAATAGAGAAAAGCTACGCCTAAGAAAGGAAGGTTACAAGATTTGATTACGATATGATTACCCTATGATTATGCTATGATTTGATTACGATATGATTACCATATGATTATGCTATGATTTGATTACAATATGATTACCCTATGATTATGCTATGATTTGATTACAAGAAGATACAGAATATATATTCAAGATACAGAATATATATTCAAGATACAGAATATATATTCACAATTAGATGTGTGAAGGCTAAAACAGTAGAGCCCCTACACGGGCACCTGTTGCTATTCTTTCTAAGAATCTGTCAAGTGTCATCTACGATATGTTACGCACTTTGAGTACTTGGTCAATGCTTAAACCTTCTGATAGAATAGCTAAGTTTTATGTCAATCTGTATATGATGCATACATACTTTTCTTTCTGATATCAGACTACTTAAATGAAAAATGTTAGATTTGGTTGGCGCACAACTCTAGTATCTTAGCTGTTGGATCATGTTGTATTGCAGCAAATTTTCGACAACATTATGAATAGATATATACCCTGGCCCAGAATACCAGAGGAAATGAGCTCTGAAGCACATGACTTAATTAACAAGTAAGTTTGCAAATTCATCTGTGAACGTATTCTTGAAATCATGAATGACATGCTATTTCAGCCTCAGGGACCTATTTTTGCAAGTTTTGTTGTTTGATAATGCTTGGGGGACAATCATGCATCACTGTCATTGGTTGAAATGCCATTTGATCACTACTTGGTCATATTTGTTTTTGATAGTTTCCTTTTGCAAACAAATTGGTGCTGTATAAGTATGTGGAGGTAGAAATTGAATGTAAGTAAGGCGAGATAACTTAAAATTACGCTCTTTTCTATTTTCTCTTTGGTAGACCTCAATCAGTCTCATTGCATTGACTCTCACATTCCATGTTATCCATTCGGATATTCTTTTGTATCTTTATTGGCCACATATAGATTTGTTTCTTTTGAATACCACTTGTCGGATCGAGTTTGTCACTTATGTCTTTTATGGCATTCAACATTGCACTGGCGGTCCTAGTTTTAAAGCAGTTGCAGACTCGCTAGGAGCAGCAATGTGTACACAAAGATCCCTCCCACAATGGCAACATGACATACGTCTACATACCCCTCATTTCACTTTGCACTTAGAGATTCAGTTGGTCTTGTATCATTTAAACCATATGTATGCGTATTTAGCAGATGGTGTTGCTCTTGCTCTGTACTTGTACTGGCGATTTTGAACAACCCTGCTTTACAAAAAAACAAGGTCTAAAAAAAGAAATAAGGAAAATTCTCAGAACCCTTTGTTTTGTGACATAAATGGATGAGTGTGGATCTATTTCCATGTTATCTGTCTAGTGTCTCATGAAAATTAGGTTGTTTCCTTCTCACATTCCCAAAGCTCAGTTTTACATGTTGCTCAAGTCCTTTAGGAATTAGAATTAGTTCATTGTCCTGAATGCGTTTAGGAGCTAGAACATATCGGTGAATGGCTTTATGGATGCAAAGTCAAATGTTCAACTATATTGTTTCCCCCTTTATTTCAGGTTGCTGATTGAAAACCCAGTTCAAAGATTAGGGGCAACAGGAGCCAGAGAGGTATATCTTTTTTGCATACCCATCAAGACTTCTTTGAAACTATAGACGGCAATGAAACATAGCAAGACTATCAGTTAATTTTTGCAGGTAAAGCAACATCCTTTCTTCAAGGACATCAACTGGGACACACTTGCAAGGCAAAAGGTCTTTCTTTTGAATCTTTGTTTTTCTAGACAAAGAAATCAACTGGAAATAAATTTGCAGTTCCCTGAGGTTGCTTGTTATGTGCAGGCTATGTTCGTACCGTCCGCTGAAGCGCATGATACTAGTTATTTTATGAGCCGCTACATTTGGAATGCAGAAGATGACAATGTTGGAGGAGGCAGTGACTTTGATGACCTGACTGACACATGCAGTATTTCTTGCAGCAGTGGTTCATGCTACACACCCGAGGAAGATGTAAGTATGCTTTTTTTATTACATTTTGTGAATCTCTCTGCATGTGACACTTGTTAATCAGATCAAAATTCAAATATCTGAAAAAATAAGCAGCTAGAGCTTAAGATTTTGTGAATTCAGATCTGATTGCTTCAATTACAAAATAGATACTGACATGCATATGCATATGGCCACGTCTTGAATTAATTTGACGAAAAGAAGATGTAATTGGATTTTGTACTCATTCGTGTCCTTTCCATGTCAATTGGTATGTATCCCTGTGATTTTATCAATTTCACTTTATTTTCTTGCTTTAGCTAATTACCTCTCTTAACTCTTATGCGTCTTGATAACAGGGGGATGATTGCGGACATTTGGCAGACTTCAGTGCTCCGAACCTTAATGTGCTCTACTCATTTAGCAATTTCTCATTTAAGGTGAGACTTGCTACCCTTAGATATTTGCTGTTAGAATGGAGAAAATAGCTAATGGTCACACGGAAATGAATTGATTTCAACCTGTTTATGTATCACTTTTCATTTTAGTGAAAGTGACAGGCGGTTATTTAAATGATTGAGTTATCCTTAAGAAATAGTTTTCCCCTTCAAATGATTAACGGTGTTAGTATTTTCCTTTGTTCTCAGAACTTGTCTCAGCTGGCTTCGATCAACTATGATTTTGTTGTAAAGAGCGCTCAGGAATCACCAGATGCCTCCAAACAGTCCATTCCATGATAGCTTGTGTGATTCCTTAAAGCGGAAAGGTCCTGTTTCACCAATGGATCTCCCTGCGCTCAGCTTGGCTTCCACCATAATGATGAGAAGTTCCAAGTCTCGAAGCCCAGCAACTCTTATGGAGCTTCTATCTTCGAGCTAGCTGATAAGGACAGATGAGATCACAACTAGGGTGAAGTAGGCATGCAAATGGCCTCAGTTTTGAAGATGGAAGAAAGCCATTTCATTAGAACGGGGAACGTGCAGATTTAATTTTGATCACGTGTTCTGTTTGTAAATACATACATGATCTTTCGACAGGGTAGATTTTATTTTCTTTTTAGTCGGTTTTGGTCTAAGTATAGGAGTTCGTGGACAATAGCTTTAGGGTGAAATTTCACAAGTTTGTCTGGGTGAAGTTTTGTTTCTGTATTTGATTTCATCCCAAGACAAACTGACAGAATATCAGGCTCTTCTGTTATGTGTTGAAAGTTGAAACTCACAATGCTTATTCTTTTTCACCACCACCACCACTGCACAATATCACACTTTTTAAAGTTTCCCTCTCAGTTTTATTGTCTGTAAGACTGTAAAGGATCAAGAGCAATGTTGGAGGGATTGGGTAGTACAAGTGGTCATCTCTCTTGCTGGTACGACATATGTTATAGTGGACCCTCATCGGAACTACTAGCATGAATCATTTTTGCATGGCTTCCCTGAGTGTTCAACAAGCCCGTGGTTGGCGGTGCGATTATCCTTCCGATTCTAACTGTTTTGCAATTAGAAGTTCTCTATAGATGTGTAAGGCGACTAGGTGTACAGTGTTTTTCCTTCTTTGAACGACATTTTTTTATATGGTAATTGTTAGTCACTTCAATTGCCTAATGTACCCTGGAGCACATCTCAACGGTAGTTGGTAGCAACAAAAGAGCTTCCCAACAGGAGAAATATCTATGGTAGATGACCTTTTGTTCGTAAATCCCACTTTTGATGACATTTTATGAAATCTTTGTATGTACATTTAAAGAGGACAGAGAGAGAGAGAGACAGATTCATATGTCACAAAAACACTTATGTAACAACATGGTCTGGATTGGTTCTGTTTTATGGTAAACCAAGAATCAAATCAATATCTACGGATTATGAATTTAGAGAACCAAACCAACTCACAAAAGGCATAGAACCAAACTAATCCAAATCATTAAAATACGTTTCGGGTTCGGTTTTAAACTACGGTTTACTTTGAACTAAGCTACTCATTTTCAAAAAATATTTAAAGTACTTAAAATTATGAAGATAATTTTAAAAAAAACTTATATTAAAACTAATTCCATTCAAAAGGGTAAACTGTAGTTAACCCCCTCTAACTAAGCCTTGCGTGCACTTTGTTCCATCTAACTTTTTTTTTGGCACTCAACCCATTCTAACTAACTGAAATTCAAATGGTCATAACATCTTTGTCCGAAATTGAAAACATGCAAATTATATATCGATTTCGAGCTCTTGAAGTCAGCTTTCTAATGACACCAAAATCATATCACGATTCAAAGTACATAGAAAGTTACGATCAAAAGAGTAAGGGCTGATAGACAGAAAGACCGTTTTGATCATAACTTTATGTGTTCCTTGAATCGTGATGTGATTTGGGTGTCATTAGAAAGCCGACTTAAAGACCTCGAAATCGATATATAATTTGCATGTTTTCAATTTCGGACGAAGAAGTTATGACTGTTTGAAATTATGACCGTTTGAATTTCAGTTAGTTAGAGGGGGTTGAATGCAAAAAAAAAAAAAAAAAATAGAGAGGGCAAAGTGCACGCAAGACTTAGTTAGAGGTGGATAACTATAGTTTACCCTTCAAATTACAAAAACACACTAACATCAACCAACTAATTAAGAATAGAATACCAATGATTGCCTCAAGTCTTAAACTATATAAATGAAATACTGATAAGCCACTACAATGAACCAACTAAAAATATCAACTACTAAACATCTTAAGATAGTTTAATCAAATAAAAGACTAAAGATAATTCTTAAAACTATTGAATTGAAATGAGGTAGCGAAAGGCAGCAGCAGTGTGGTAGCAACCAACTTGTGATGATCACTCCACAACAAGATTAATAATCATAGGAAATTAGGAATGATTTGTGAGATATAAAAGTTTAGTCTAAATTATCTTGGCCGAAAAGAAACATTAAATATTTACGGTGAATTTAATAGGATCAAAATATAAAGAAATTAGTTGACTAGACTCCCTTATTTATTTAGTGAATCGTAATTAAATTATATATATATGTGTATTATGTACTATACGGTTCGGATCAGTTTAGAACCATAACCGTAAACGTTAATCCACAAACTAAACCATATAACGTGGTCTGTAATTTTTTTAAATCATGACCAAATTATACTACTAAAAAACCGAACCAACCCGGTTTGACAGATTTTTTACTCACCCCTACTTATGTTTTATGAGTTGGACTAGATGTCTGAACATGGTAGCCTTATTCCAAAGTTTGAGAGGGTGGAAACCTAACTCTTTAGACTTTAGGAACACAAACCCAATCCCATTGACCTTTAGCCCCAGATTGCCTGAGACAGACCCCCTGGTTTCCACAGAAAAACTCTAAAGAATCACATCAATCTCCTGTTTTGCATACTCCAAAGAACTGACTGAATAAAAGTTGAGATCTCCTCCCAAAGGAAAGAAGCTATTGGTCGGTCATGCACATTTCTAACTTAAAAATTATTGGCAGAATTCAGGTCGTTCGTTTTATAAACCAAACTTTAATTTTTCATATACTTATGAATGTCTGATAAAATTGATTTTTTTTTTGCGTAAATACACTATTTTGTGAGCTCTACAAGATAAACGGTTCAAATTATCTTAATGAACGCACAGCAGAGCCCACGGTTTCCGCTTCGTCCGGACGTAACTCACTCTCCTAAAAATATGTCGGAAGTTACACAAGTTGTAATCCTAGAGATAAACGAAGGAGGAAAAGCCTTACCTCCTACACTTTAAACAAAAAATCCCAGTCAACTGTGTCGTAAGCTTTCAGAGCGTCACCCGTTCTCATCCGCCCCTCGGTCCGTCATCAAGTGGAAGAATCAGTGGAATATTTATCAGTGTGATATACTATAACTTTCCATTTTATTGGAGACATTGCAGTAAAGATTCGTTCGTTATTTCTTCTTGGGCCCGGGGTAACCACATTTTTAGACAAATCTGGGCCACCGGGCCAATATGCACGCAAATTTAGATTTTTAAAAAAATGCATTTATTTTGTTTAAAAAATTAATTTTTTTTTACAAATTAATAAATGACAGTGAGTTATATCAGATTGTAAAATAAAATTAGATTTTTTAAAAAAAAAAATATACATTGCGCTCGGACACTCATTAGGAGGGAGGGAGGGAGTATTATTTTCTGGACTGTACGGACAAGAGTAGTTCGTAAATAGTCATACGAAAACGCTCGACAGAACGTCTCAATGAATCGGACGTGAACCAAACCAACCAAAACGATCAGAGAGAGAGAGAGAGAGAGAGAGAGAGATGTGGAGACGCGTAGCTCGACTGTCTTCCCTCATACGATCGTCGAAAGCGTCTCTTTCTAACCAGGTACGGAACTGATCGCGGCCCTCTACGTCAGCTCTAGATCCATACGTGTTCCTTATTGTCTGTTTGGTTGCTGAGAAAATGTCTGGGAAAAAGATACTAAGAGACTCGTGCTTTGAATCTTTAAGTTGCGACTCGGACTTGAGAGGTTCGCTCAGCTGCGTGTTGTAGGCCGGGTTCCGCCAAAGGGTTCTTAATAAAAAACAAGTACAAATAAGTACCTATTTTTTAAGAAAGCGGAACATGGCCTTAACATGCTAATTGTCAATTGAGATAGATTTCGTTGGATGCTTCATTAGGTATAACTAAGTCTGATTTCGATTTCGTTTCTTGGTGATTGAAAGTGCGAAAGGAATGAAGTAGTGATATGGCACAGCGAGCGTATCCACCCTCGGTGAAGAATGTGTATCCATGTCTCCCTTTGTATGTAATGTGTATACGCGTGTAAGATATGCAAATATACATGTTGTCACCCAGATAGCTACAAATTTAGGACTTGGTAGTAGGAGCAATAGTTACCTTCCATGTAATCATGGCGATAAATGCTGCAGGTGGTATTCACTGCTGTCGCCGTCTCAATAGTCAATATCACGTATATTATTCAGTCACCTTCCTGTAGCCAAGCATAGAAAACGCGCACTAATCAGAATGCCTTTCGTTGGTATTCTGTTCCCAAAAACGTAATTAGTCAGACTGGTAACTCAGCACGGAACATAATCTGGTGTGTAAATTGGTCAATTCTGATAGGACCTCCATTCTCCTTCCCTGCGCCCGGATGATGTACGGTCTACTTAAGAGAGCAGTTTGAAGATTACAGTGGGAAGGGGTTCCATTGAAGCTGCTTCTACTAATATGCGTATTTATTACATTTTCCTCATTTAATTTACACGATGCTGCTGCTGCATACCGCTGCACAGTTTGCTATAGTTTTGATAATTAGTCTTTTCAGTTTTCATACCTCTTCTTACTTCTTACAGCTGTACGCCAATTACTTGAATACTTCTTTAAACTCTTTATATACTTCTTATGCATTTACTTTTGATAATAGATACAGCCAGCCAATGGATTGCAGATTTTGGAAGCATTCAGTACGGAAATACAGAAATCGGTATCTTACTGCTTGCTGTTAATTTATTAGGGGGTTTCGTTCTAAATGATACTTGAGCTAATATTTCTTCCCAGAAATTTTGTATATTAGCAATAACTATCAGAAGCTTAATTCCTACTGGAGTAGAATGATGTATAACTAGGAGGAAGGCAATGCTTTTGCCGTCACATTTCGCTTCACAAGTTGATATGTACTTATGGAAACTAGCACGTCCTTGGTTTAACCATCTGGCAGAGCACGTTCCTTCTAATAACATGACAAAACTTCTCTTAGTCTTTTGCTTGCCATAGGAGTAAATAGCTTCAAGTTCATTTGTATTGCACCTGATTACTCACTGGTTTCCTGATTGCCTTTGACTCTGCCAATGTCATTTTCCCTCTTCAGGGCTTTATTTTCTCTCTGATTAGGGTTCCATGCCCAGATAACCTTGTCATATCCTTCCCATCTTGGATTTTTCAACTTGTACAAGAAATTAAAAAATCAATTCCTCCAATCTGTGAATACTTACTTTGTATGTGAGTTTTCTGGTTGAACTTATATCTGGAGTCATGGTTAGCATTGACATCAATATGTCCTACATGGGATATTCAAATTGATAAGCAGTTTCTAGTGATCTAGTTTTTAATTTTGATGTCAGAAGGATTATTGATGTTGTGTTATTATGTTATTTGGATGTAGGCAAAAGGTCGAAACCACCACAGAAAGAAACCCCCATTCATAACTTTTGTCTTGGGTAATCAACTTTGCATTCTTGCAGGAACTTTCCTTTTCAATCTCTTTAGCAGAAGAGCCACTTAAGTTATTGTGCGGTGTTTGTTCTTTTTACCTTTACTTTGATGCAAGTTTAGGCATGTGAATTCTCATATCTCAATTGGGAGCCACTTACTCTCATGCAAGTTGATGTTAAGTTGTCAAAAAGAATTGCTGATCCTGGTTCAACTAAATTTCAGTCATCATTTGCATATGCTTGTTGATGGATATAGCACACAAATGCTATCATCCGTTTTGATGCATTTTCTATAATGCTCAACAAGTTTATAACTTCTCAAACTGCCACTGAGATAAACGTACATTTTGTTATAGAAGACAAATACATGAATAATATATGAGCAGAGAAGTAGTATTTAACCACCAGAGAAGTCTTGAAAATCCTGTTGGATGCTGTAGACAGATAGCTCCAAATTACTTCCTCTATTCCTCAATGATTAGCCTTTGCTGCATTTTGTTCTGTTCATTATCTTTGCCCACAAAAGTTTCTTCACTTTCTTGGGGCATCCCAGCCATCCCTCTTCATCATGTTATTAGTGCTCACATGAGATGTGATGGCCTTAATAATGCTCAAAAGCAGGATATGAAGGTAAGAAATCTCGAAAAGGTGAGCACATGGATCATTCATTATACTGTCCAACAGTATCAACCTTTTCAAAGAGGTCATTCATCATTTGGTTTGGCCTCAAAAATATTTTCTCCCATAGCATAGAAACATCTAGAAAATCTCGTTTTATCATGTTTCCCAGTTACAGTGAATTAGTACAATATTTGTCTTCAGGTTTCAGTGTATGTACTTGCTATTCAATGGTAAATTTGTAGATAAACATCGCATCTTTTGTTTTAAATGTTTTAGTGGGAAATAAACTTATGAAGATTTTCTCATGGTTAATCACAGTTCACACCATTAACGATGCCTTTGTGAAACTTTTACAATAAAAAAATCAGCCGTAGGCAGAGTATGATGCCCGTCCATAAATGGTTTCAGGAGGCCCTGGTAGTGGAAAAGGTACACAGTGTTTGAAGATTGTTGAGACCTTTGGGTTCACTCATTTGAGTGCTGGAGATCTGTTACGGAAGGAAATATCTTCTAATAGTGAGAATGGGTAAGCATGCACAATTTTCTCTTGAGCATCATTTACTTATGATATGCTTTCAAACTGTGATGTCCTGTATTAACATTTAAATTTGCAATTGCAGTGCCATGATTCTTGAGACAATCAGGGAAGGAAATATTGTTCCTTCAGAACTGACAGTCAAACTGATCCAAAGGGAAGTTGAATCAAGTGAGAATGACAAATTTCTTATTGATGGATTTCCACGAACTGAAGAGAACCGCCAGACATATGAACGTGTGGTGAGTGTCTCTCATATACCTTATTAAGGAAACTGCTTCCTTGATCTGTCTCTTAATGTTTTCGGAACTGTTTGGATCGTTTCTCTAAATGTTTTGGGATTTGCGAATGAGAAGATGCAAGCAGCTGCTCATAAATGGAATAGTTTGGAACAATGGCTAGGATAACTCAACTGTCCGACTGAATAGATTGATAACTTTCAGTCTTTCTCTTAGTAGCTTAAATTGAATGCAGGTTGGAGCAGAGCCGAACATTGTGCTTTTCTTTGATTGCCCTGAAGAAGAGATGGTGAAGAGAGTGCTGAGTCGTAATCAGGTTTTTATTCTGTAAATTTTGTTTATTGCTTAGAAACCTTTAATTTTCTCTCTGTTCTTTCCTATTGAACTGTGACTTTCTCTTTGAATTTAGGGGCGAATTGATGATAATATTGATACAGTCAAGAAACGTCTTGAAGTTTTTAATGCTTTAAACCGTCCTGTCATCAACTACTATTCTGGGAAAGGAAAACTGTATAAGGTATTCATTCAGTGAGTATTGACCATCCTGACTAGGAACATCTTACTCATTGCTTTCTGAGTCTCTGATAGTTAGACCTACAATTCAAGGTTCCATTGTTATGGTATTTTGATTGATCAATAGTGCTTCTAGATGACTTATGTGGCTATAAAGTTAATGGTTTAGGTATTTATTTATTGTCATATTCCTTTCTGGTGTATGTTTTTTGGTCAGTTCTTATTTTTCGTACAAAAATACAAAGATTTTGGTTGAGGCTTCCTTACTGCTTTTGGCATTGTCATTTGGATGTTTGAAAGAGTTGGTAATAGTAGAGTAATGGAATCCAATCAATGCAGATCCCCGCTGTAGGAACAGAAGATGAGATATTTACAAGAGTTCGCAAGATTTTTACTTCATTGGAGGTACTCTCAATGTTATCCCCACAGTTTAGTATCCCGATTGGGGTTATTTTGTTCACGTTGACTAATTTGCTCCGAAGATGAATGATACACACGATTGTTCTGACAAATAATACCATTTCACGAATTTGTATAAGGTAGTTTTCCCTTTATCCTTCAAATCGAGTTGGCCATATAAATCTTTGGGTTGGTTTCTGGTATGACATATGCTGTTTAACGCAACTCTTTATGGTCTCTTCCACACTAAATTAAGAGATATTTTGACTGCACTGACTCCTTTTCCTTCTGGTCTGCTTCCCTGTTTTGGTCTTTACCACTTCTCCCTTGATGATTGTATTTTTCTCCTATCTTTCTTCTTTGAACCAGTATATTTCAATAAGGAATTAATATTTTTGTCAAAGAATCATATAACTACATCGAGGATTTTTCGAAATCACCTGGCTATTTGCCCAAGGCCCTATACTAATCTGTTAGAAAAGCTTTTATACACTAACAACAAAGTTAACTAAATAGGTACCTGATGGGGGAGTTGATCACATTTTTGTCGTTTATCAGATTCTCAACTACAAGCATTATAACTGAAGGGTTATTCTAGCACCACACCGAAACACAACCCCCGCGCCCCCCACACACACACACACACACACACACACTCTCATGAGTGGTGGGTCCCGCACGCTTCGGTGTGTATTTGGGTGTGGTGCTAGAATTATTGATAACTTAGAGGAAGCAGAGATTGCCTATATTTCCTCACCTAAAACCCACAATATAACTGTTCAATTGTTTATTGCTTTAAACTTGATGGCTGTCTGTGCTTTGCGTGTGGAATTATGTTTTGAACACGTAAACCTCACAAAGTTGAGCGGGTATTTCATCTGGGAATACTGATTATTTGTCCATTTACTTGGTGAAGTGGACCAATATATGTATGATATGGAGAGCTTTTTTCCAGGTTTAAATCGGTGTTACATGGCAGCAGGCGACAAAATAAAAAGAAGCTGAATGGTCGAAGAACAAAACAGATTTAGAGAGATAGTGGCATTCAGTCGGCTGTTTCCCTCTTTTTGCACCTTGCAATGTGGACTATTGGTTTATCAGTTGCCCATTTTCCCCACCGCTTACTCGGGATGTTTGATGGGTTAGCCACTAACAATACCAGAGGCAAATAAATTCCGTTCCCCTATTCGTCTCGTCAACTGGTGCGCGTGAATAGCTTGTTGTAATGAAAAGTTACGTTGTTGTAGCCCAACTCCTAGTGCATGCCTGTCTGTACAGGAAGAAAGCTCATCTGATATCCAATGACTTCCTTTATGAGATGAATTCATTCCAGCGTGGATGTGTAGAACTAAACTAGACATCTCTGTTGTCCCCCCAAACAGCAAACCTCAGACTTTAAGTCATGTATCAGATGCATTTCAAAAGCCAATGGCAAATAAAATTTAACCATCGCATGATTCTCAATCTGGCTCTGGTTCCCTATGCCCTGGTGATAGTTTCATTCAGCTTTTTTTTTGTGCAATAAAAAGCGCAGCAACATGTTACTAGTATTTGAAGTTTTGGGGTTCCGGGGAGTATGGTCGCGAGGTTGAAACTTAAAAGAATTGCAAGTGGTCACCAGAATTCATGAATTTTCTTTGAAAAAGCGCCAAGTCTAAGCAAACAGACGAGAGTCACCGATTGGAGCCATCGACGGGCAAGCGGGGCTCACTTCGGATTCCGCACGGATGATCTGAGCCATTTAATAATTTTAAAATAAAAAATCAAGTGGGCTTGAGAAAAATCAGTTCAATCTGATATGTGTAAGTACACGATTCAATCTTTCATTTTTTCATTCTGATTTCGGATTCTTGAAAAAAAATGAAAGATTGATTTGAGATCCTACATATATTGGAGTAAGCTGATTTTTCACAGACCTACTCAGTTTTTTATTTTGAAATTATTGAACGACTCGAATCATCCACGCGGAACCCGGAGTGGGCCCTGCGTGCCAGTCGGTGGCTCCTATTTGTTTCCATAGCAGCGTTCAGTGACACAAATGAAACTTTTGCTGAGTGGGTCTGAAAAGAGGAAAAGGGCAAGCCAGAGGGAACCGGAGATGTTGCCAAGTAAGAGGCTCCAAATTGCCGAGTACATTAGAATCGTTCAAAAGTGTTTTTAGCAATTTGGATTAAAAAACAAATTGAAAGAGTTTAATTTTACCCGGATAAGTTTGTATTTAATTCGAACCATTGATTGCCGAGATGGACGGTCTGAATGTACTCTGCAGGCGCTTGGTAGGGTCCTCGGATCCAAGCCGGGAAGGGAACTTTGTTCGTTCTTTTATAAGTTTTGAGAAAATTTTTTTGCCCTTTGCATAATTACCAACAAGTTTTTCTATCTATCTCTCATCATTTATTATCACGGGGTATATTAATTTTTTTTCTCTCCGCACTCAAAACCAAACAAAGATCCATCTGAAGTTAGTTGATGGAGGTGAAATAACACCATTTTGGTTCCATCAATTTCCATGTTATTTGGCCACTCTTCTTCTATCCTCCTCTGTTAATGGACATCACTCTACCAATATCCCTCTCTTCATGCAACCATCCCTCTCCCCAACATCCCAACGTCACAACAAACAGTCTCAAACAACGAAAACAAAAACAAAACCAGAAACGAAAACACTTTCTTCCCAACACACAACCCAAGCTCCCATTTCCGAAATCATCTCCAACCCCTCCCCTAACCAACCCAAAACCCCACCCCCAGTCCAAACTCGACGCCCTCAACGCCGTCGTCGACGAGCTCGAATCATCCGTCGAAAAGGGCATACAACTTGACGCCCAAATCTTCTCTTCAATCTTAGAGACTTGTTTTCGGCTAAAGGCATTCGATCACGGCTTCCGCATACGCCGCCTGATACCCGAGAAGCTTTTGCGAAAAAACGCCGGCCTATCTTCGAAGCTCCTTAAGCTGTACGCTTCTAGCGGGCAAATCGAAGATGCCCACCATGTGTTTGATAAAATGCCTGACCGAAACGCCTCCGCTTTTCCGTGGAATTCGCTTATCTCGGGGTATGCTGAAATGGGTCAGTACGAGGATGCGCTGGCGCTTTACTTCCAAATGGAGGAGGAAGGGGTCGATCCGGACCAGTTCACTTATCCTCGCGTGTTGAAAGCTTGTAGTGGAATTGGGTCGATCCGGGTTGGCGAAGAAGTTCATCGGCAGATAGTTCGTCATGGGTTTTGGGCCAATGGGTTTGTGCTCAATGCTCTTGTTGACATGTACTCAAAGTGTGGCGACATTATGAAGGCTCGAAGGGTATTCGATAATATTGGAATGCGGGATTTGGTTTCGTGGAATTCGATGCTTACGGGTTACATTCATCACGGGGTTTTGGAAGGAGCATTGGAGATTTTTCGCCTAATGATACGAGATGGTTACGAACCTGACTCTGTTGGCATATCCACCATCCTCGCTAGTTTGCCTTCAGTGAAACTTGGAGCTCAAGTTCATGGATGGATACTCAGGCGAGGCATTGAATGGGATCTGTCAATTGCTAATGCTTTGATTGTTTTGTACTCTAATCACGGCAACTTGGATAAAGCGCGTTGGTTGTTTGAGAAGATGCCTAGAAGGGATGTGGTATCATGGAATTCGATAATTTCAGCTCACTCCAAGGATCCGAAAGCCCTTATTTACTTCAGCAGGATGGAGACCCTTGGTGCTTTGCCGGACAATATCACATTTGTGTCTTTGCTATCAGCTTGTGGTAATTTGGGTTTGGTAAAAGATGGTGAGAGGTTATTTTTGCTGATGAGAGAGAGGTATGGGATAAGTCCAGTCATGGAACACTACGGTTGTATGGTGAATCTTTATGGAAGAGCAGGGTTTATTAACGAGGCTTATGAAATTGTGGTAAATGGGATGGAGTTTGAGGCTGGTCCAACTGTATGGGGAGCATTGCTATATGCTTGCTATGTTCATGGCAATGTAGATATTGGAGAGGTGGCTGCACAAAATCTTTTTGAGTTGGAGCCCGATAATGAACATAATTTTGAGCTTTTGATGGGGATCTATAGAAATGCAGGGAGATTGGAGGATGTAGAGAGAGTGAGAATTATGATGGTGGAAAGAGGATTGGACTCATAGACACAAGTTGAAGTGCGGTGTATATCCTATATCACAATATCCATGTCTCGGAAACATTCACCTGTTCAAAATGAGCAAGTTGGGTGAAGGTCAGGCCATCACTGGGACTTGAGACTGCTGGCTCCAATTAAAAGGTAATAATCTTACCACAGCTTATTTGTGTTAAATTGTGAATAAGCGTAGAGCGTTCGTTATGGAATGGTACTTGCTATTTTGAATATTGGAAATATTAGTTTGCGAAGCTATATTGTTGTTGGTTTCCAAAATGGAGGATTCTTAAATCACCTAGTCTCTCTCTCTCTCTCTCTCTCATCACGACGACCCAGATGAACTCAATGATGATGAAAACATATTCTGTTGATCAATTCTGACGAAGACATGGTGCTGACTGCGCCGCCGTCCGGCCAAGAAGAAGTTGTCCGATTCTGACAATTCAAACACTGTCCCGGTCGATTCCAACTTCGGTTTTCATTTTGTTGTTGTACTCGATGAGGTATTAAATCACCTAGTCTCCGACGACGGCGACATGGGATTTCGCGGGTAACTCCAATGTTGATGTGGTATTTTGATTAATGAATCGGGGAACTCCCAATTTGACATCGTGAGATTAGTTACCCCATCACATCAACCTCTGATATCCCAATTTGATTTTGATTTATTGGGCAGAGAGAGTGAGTGATGTCAGGGAAGAGATTTGGTAGATTTCCGGCGACATTTACAAAAAAACCTTCCTAATTACAGATATCGACAATTCTCATGGGTTCAGTGGGTGTGCGCGCTGTGTGTGTGAGAGAGAGGGGGGGAGGGGGTGTGGAAATGGGTTTGTTTTGTCTAGAAATGGGTTTGGAATTGGTTTCCATCTGGGTTTGTGGGTGTGTGAAAAGGAGGGAGAAATTTGGTTTGTTTCGTACACAGAGAGAAAGAGGGGAGGGAGAGAAGAGGGTTTATTCGAATTTGTGAGTAATAGAGATGAAATTCTAATTTTGTCCCATAAAAACTCACATGCTTGGCACATGGTCAGTTTTTCATCCAAATTCGTGGATGGAATTAGGATTTGGACTTAATAGGTGGGAATTTGATAGTTCGAGGATGAAATATGTGATTTTGATGGTTGTACGAAGTAGAAAAAATGGTGATAGTTTAAGGGATGTTTTCATAAAAAAACTCTTTTCGTGTTTGTTGTTTATACCATATGGCAGCCGTTTCGCTGTATCAGGTGCCAAATCCGTAGAATGAACCAAGTTGCCAAAACTTGAAAACAGATTGATTTAAAGAACAATTTCGAAGAACTGTTTAAGCTGGTAATGTCCGGTTCGCATACTCTCACTAATTAGTGATCTAGCAAACTAGACTGCAATTAAGTATAATAACTCTAGCTGCAGCAAAAACCCAACTACCATAAAGCAGGGAGTTCAATTGTTGTAGGTTTGGTTCTGTTTTGTTTTACAATCCTGTCCTTAAGAGTGGAAAACTAGAAAACTGATACAAAATCATCTTCTATACTAAAGTTCCCACTACACAAACGTCCACAGCATATCTCGTTCAAAAGATCACTAAAGCAACTAGGTTCTTTGAATTAATTTCGAAGGAATCGAATTAAAGAGAAATTGATTCTTATAAGTTTCAGATGGTCCAACTTTCGTCTTTCAAGCATGAAACTTGTGGGTCCCAAAATGTTTTACATGTATTAGCACAATTTTCCGCCATAAGTTGTAATACCAAGGGGCTAGGGAAGCAATATCTGTTCGGATGTGGTGGGCATAGTGTGGACTGGATTAGCCGATAAGTTCGGTAGCTGAAGTACATCGGAAAAGCTTAGGGTAAGGACCTTGAGGCACACGAGCAATGTGGAGACCTGGGTTAGTTGAAGTACCGGAAAAGGCCTGGGTAAGGACTTTGTGGCACATGAGCAATGTGGAGACCATGGGTCAGTGCTGCACTCGTGGGTGAAAACGCTTGTAACTATATAGATACGGAAAATAACTTGATTAGAAGCCCCGATACTAAAGTTCTCGCAAGGTATGACATGGATCAAACGTATCCAGAGGACAGAGAAAGAGGTATTCACAGGAGGGAGAGACTTTCGGGATTCACAAGGACACATGCCAATGTGATCTACATATTTTTCGCCATCCATTTGGCTAGTTGTCAATTTGACGAAAGTCAAACTTGTTCCCCCAAAAGATTAGGATTTCCCTGGCTTGATACTTATCTCTTTAGTTCCTAAATATGAAGAATTGCCCAGGTAAAAGGTCAGGGACTTGACAAAATCACCTGTCATCTTTCTAAAATTTGAACATGACAACTCTCAAAGTCAAATATGTGCCAATTTTGTGCGCACCTATCTAATTGAAGCAGGAGCCATTGCTCTATATAATGTTGCTATGGAGACCTCTCAATCCCTCATCCCCCTTTCCATTGAGCCAATTCATCCTCATCTAAATCATGACAAAACCAACCCTAAATTTGCTTCCCCTAATCCTCTCCTTCTTGTACATTTCCGGCTGCACCGTGGCAGCTGAACCCACCGTCCAAGAAACTTTTGTCTCCGAAATGTGCTTTTTCACCCACTATCCGGACGTGTGTGTCAGATCTCTCTTGCCCCATGCCAATGCCATCAACGAGAGCTTTCACGAGGTGGCCCGAGCTGCCCTGGCGGTGAGCCTTGTAACGGTCGAGTCTGCAAAGGCAAACATGCTGAAACTGGCCAACCTCAAGGGGCTCAAACCCATGGAGTATGGGGCCTTGAAGGACTGCATTGACCAGGTCGACGATGGCGTGGACCGGCTTAGCCAATCCGTCCGGGAGATGGAGCATTTGGGCCCAGCCCATGGTGGTCCGGCCAATGGCGATGGCCCGCCCCATGGTGAGGAGTCCTCGTGGCACGGGAGCAACGTGGAGACCTGGACCAACGCCGCCCTAAGTCAAGTGCAGAGGTGCGCGGGAGGGTTCTCTGGCCGGACCTTGAACGGGAAAATCAAGACCTTGGTTCAGGTTGAGGTCAGGAATGTCGAGCAAATTCTTTACAATGGGCTGGACTTGTTTAGAATATTTACAAACAAGCTTTCAATCGCCTCCGACGATGTTTGAAGAGGAAGAAGAGGTTTTGGTTGGCATGAAGTTCGGGCCTCGATTTCCTATCATGTTGTCTTATTTCCTATCGTGTTATTTGACGATTCCCAAATTTATACAGATTTGGTTATAGAGGCGAAATACCCGTGCCTGAAAATGAATACTATGTTTTATGCATCCGCTTCTAATCACGAGAAATGAAATGATCTGTAAACTGTTGGTTTGTTATGAGCCTTCAATGATAAACTGACCGGTAATATTGCGTTTGAGATTGTGGTTTCGCATTGGCACTAGCATTTCAAACAAAAGGTCAAAGTTTTGTTAAGAATGCGAGCCTCATCTTAAAATCTGGCGAAGATAAATTGGTTCTCCACCCGTACATCGGAATTGCCATCGGGAAAAATAGCAATCTGGCTGCCGCTTTCATTTTTTGCCAAAGGATATTGCTAGCGGAAAATGAGATAGATTTATCCGATGATCTGGATTCGAGGTGGAAGCAAAATGCCACTAAATCGGTGCTGTAACATTGTTATTTTTGTAATAGCATATCGCGTACATGTGCTCTCGCTCTAACCGGTTTTAATCTTTATGAAGACAGTGAAGCTTTCTTTTGACGTTTCGGTTATCTGTCTCAGACTACACGAATCAAAAATTGTCAAACACAGATTAAATTCTCTACTGCATTGATGAATTGTACACGGGACGGAAAATTGAAGCGGCCGCTATGCTTTGAAAGCTTTGGCCGTAACCATGTGTGTAGTCTTTGTGTCATTGTTATTTAGCCACCGCACGTAACTCTCCTTGATTTCCTGCTTACGCAAAGTACACCCACGTGAGGTATGCGAATATGACTCTCGATCCCTTTTATACTTTTTTTTTTTTTTAATTTGGTCAACTTTTGCGCACCTCGATTAATTTCGAGGCCTTGAAGTTAACGTCCTGAACAAACTCTAATTAAACGAGATAGTGTCTTCTAATTAACGCATGGAACAATTAATATAGACTCTTCTTGATAATTAGTGGAGTAGTAGTTTTCTTCGGTAACTTATTCCAAATAGGATTAACTAAAAAAAGCCAACGAGATAATGACATAGCGTGATGATTAATTATGCGAAAATGTGCTACATCGCAACGGTTATATATATATACATTTGACATACGATTATCAAAAAGTACAGGATGATGTGCTAGATTTATGTCTCTTGTCATTTGAAATCAAAAGGCCCCCCTTTTTCATGCATTTTTGTTTTTCATTTTTTATTTTAGGAAGCGGGAACATATGTTGATAACCAAAAATACGAAGGACTCACGGGTCTAGGACGTACAAGAAAATAAAATTTATATATATAAGAGGAAAAAATTTGTAAAAAAAAAAACAGCTTGGGCGAACTCACAAATCTGCTCATCTCGATGGTTGAAAAAAAAACATCATGATTCGCATCAAGCTTGATTAAGCTCTTTCCTGTCGCAGTTGCCGGTGCGATGTCGCCTTTAGCGTTGCTGTTGGAGAGCCCAAGAGTCCGTGGCCAAGGTTGATCGGATCCAAGAGCCAAAGCCCCTCGCGTTTAGAAATGATAGAAAGGATGGAAATCTTCTTTCCGTGAGAGTCTCAACTATCTCACAATCATGGAAGTAGGAGAGGAGGAAAGGGGGAGAGAAGAGAGAGTGGAACCACTAGGGGGGCCGGGTTCACACAAACTTCCCGAGAATGATTTTGTTCACTCTCCCTCAAAATCAAAACGCCCATCAAAATGTAGTATCTGTTTTTTTTTTTTTTTTTTACAAATGTCATTGTGCATCATTTATGTTAAATACTTTCAGCAAATTAAATTTCATAAGCATAAATTGCACTGATCTTCCCTTGAAATTTCTGGCAAATAACTTCTCTCCTCATACTGCATTTTCTTAATAGTGGAGGTGATTAATGAGAGCCAAAGCATTACTAGTAGTCTTAGCAAAGCGCGCAATCCCACTCCTAACCTCTCTCTTCACACCTTCGCTCACCTTCCCTCCAGAAAACTCATCAGTACAGCTACTTTCATCGGTTATGGCGGCACTAACCCAAGTCTTAATACTATCCATGGCAAACGCAATAGAATCGCTCCTGCCAACGCTCCTCAACGCCTCGCGAGATTGTCTCAGCAACCCAATGCTGCCCGCAATATTCCCCATGCAGTCTTTGATTGCCATGGCATCTCGGTGCGCGAGGCCCCTCTGTTGGGCAAGTTTGGAGACGAAGGCGGAGGCCACCAGGGCTGATTCTATGGAGATTGTCAAGGCATCGTTGCTGAGCCGCCAGGGGTTGGTTTTGATTGCGGAGGCGTGAGGGGAGAGGGTTTGGAAGCAGAGTGGTGGGTACGTGGTGGCGGAGCATGAGGCTTTGATGAAGTTTGTGTAGGTTACGGGTGGGAGAAACTCAGACCTTGTAGTAGTCGGGGATTTTACCCACGAACTCTTCGTATGAGAAGTAGGTCCCTTTTCTTTGGCAGGAATAGTTCCAGCCTTCGTTGCGTGCTTTAGATTCTGGTGAGAACTGTCTCCATGCACGAGTTTGGTGTGGGCCGCGGAGACTAGCGGCGCATTGTGTAAGATTGATAGGAGGATGATAGTGGTGAAGAGGAATGTGAGAATATGGCACGAGAGGACTGAGGGTTTTGCCCTTGTGTAACCTGCTTCCATGTTGTTCTCTGTATCTAGCTCCCTCTCCCTCTCTGTGTTGTGAAATTTTGTTGGTGTGGAGGAGAGTTGGTTTTATAGGGGCAAGTGTCATGGAGTGCTCTGAAAACCTGTGGAGAATTGTCATGGAATATATTCTCGTAGAGAACATTTAAAGTGGAACGGAGGAACTAATACACACCTACAAACCTACGAATGGCTGCACTTGGCGTAAAGTTTGAGGTACAAATCCCACGCTAAATTAACCCTATGATCTTTCAACTTTCAAATATTGATGATCGAATTCCACACCAATGTATGAAGAAGTCAGCATTCCATGTTGCTTTTTGTGGACCTGAAGCCACTCAACTGTAGTGTTATTTGAGGTAATCACACTTAGCCCACTTGACACTTAACCCCAAAACAAGTTTGTCATTCCCAATTTCTCACGATTCGTCCTTGACAAATGTTTACAAAGTTATTCCCCCTCCGTCCCCTTTTTAAGAGTACAGTATTTCATTTTAGGCTGTCGTTTAATAAGTGTCAATTTTATAAAGTTAATATGCAATTGATTTTTTTTTTCCATACCCCTTAAAGTAAATTCCATTTTGAAAAATTAGTGGTAAAAGTGTAATGATAATATCTCTATAAAAAGTTGAATTTACGAAAAAAAACAAAGAGAGTACTTCCTTTAAAAAAAAAGGAGAGAAATCATAAAAAGCTGGACATGAAGCAAATCGATTTCTAGCTTATTTTCGAAAAGAATGAAAAATGTATACTTTTAGGATTTTGATATCCGCGCTCCACTTTTTACTGATGGCGCTCCAAGTGGAGCACCATCAGTAAAGAGTGGAGCGCGAATATAGTTTCCTACTTTTAACGATGCTAGAGAAAAGACGTGTGAGATCCACACATTTAGGTGTACTAGTACAAGATTATTGGCACTGTGTTCGGGTAAAATGAGACGAATAATAACGTGATAAGCAACAGCGGATTCCGGATTTAAGAATTTAGGAGTGGCACTGTTCAACAGAAATCCATTTTTGCTTCTGTTGCTGCTTGTTCGAAAGAGTGTAAAGATGAAGGTGCATATGTCCATCTACCAATTTTTGCAGCGGGCCTTTTTTTTTTTGGTTAAAAAATGGAGTAATGGTTTAGCTCTCTTGTGATCTTCAAATGAAAGCATTAAAATATCATTATCGCGACCCAACCGTTACATTTTTTAAATGCGAGCTTTGCGTTAGCTGTATAAAGTAGTATGAAGTATGGATTTAAGTGCCTTAACCGAATTACCTTGGCGTAAAAAAAATATTGGCTTCAAACTGGGGGTGGGGGGGTAGCACTTACCCCACCGTCTCACCATGTGGCTCTGCCAATGGATCAAAGGGGGAGACATGTACCCCAGCACCTCACCATGGGGCTCTGCCAATGGCAATTATTCTGCAACTATAAATACTTACACAAATTCATTCATATTTACGTTAGGATCCACACACACTACACCCTGAAATAGCATTCTTGGATAACTTTTTTGGACCCCGGCAAAATATGTGAGTATGTGTGTAAAGTGTTTATGGTTGAATAATAATTGCGGCAATGGATCAAAAGGTTATTTGTTTCCTAACCCATCGAACGTGCAGCAATGGAGTCCCACCCACATGCTAGACCGGATGTGTCACAATTACGCCTTGCAGCGATTGTTCCTTGCGCAACAATTGAAGTAAGAAGGGATGTGATAGTCAAAGAAAGATGAGGTAAACCTTGAGGGGTTTTGTCAAGTGTGCTTAAGAAAGCAATAAGAGCAACTCCAACCAAGTTTTATAATGCTCCAAATCTATGTATTAAGAGAAAATTTTGTAATTTATTTCCTCATTTGTTCAACTTTTTGTACTTTATAAGAGAATCTTGAAGGGATCTATCATTTTTTTTTAGAGATTTGGTCTCTAAATTTACCTTTGGCAGAGACCTCACCTTCATTTTAGAGATCAAATATCTAAAAAAAATGATGGGTTCTTCCAAGATTCTCTCCCATAATGTACAAATAGTTAAAGAAAAGAATGAGTAAATTACAAATCTCCTCTCATTAGAGATTTGGAACATTATAAAGCTTGGGTTGGAGAACTTGGAGTTGCTCTAAGTGCTTGCCCTAATCTCATGAAAGTCAAACATTTCATATATTGGGGCCACTGAAGGGTTTGTTCAATCGTTACCTTAGTCGAGATGCGTGTAAAATAGCGCAAACATCCCTTTGTAAAAAAGAAAGAAAGAAAGAAAGGTATGGTAACAAATACACATAGGACTGCGGATCAAAAAAAAAAAAAAAAAATAACACATAGGACAACCAACAATTATGTCCAAGTGTGGACAAGACATCCCCGTTTGCATGGAAGGATCAAGAAAATCTGGTGTCCTTTTCTAAGCAAGTTGTAGATTGAATTTGAATCTAGTCAGATGCTAATCCACTCAGAAAATGAATACTTACTACTTATGTTCTACCACCAATCAGCACATTTATATACTCCTCCAGCCCCATTTGTTGGTCTTTCGTCTCACCCTAACCGAATAAAAATTTGATTATCTAATTGAGAGGGAGTAATACTTTTCTAATACAAAATATGACTCTTATTTGATAAATATCAATTATTAAACAATGTTTTCAAATCACAAAAAACATTGTAAATTACAAGACATAAGCAATTAAAAAACGGCACGAGCACGAACTCCAAAAAGAACTACTGTAATAAATTGGGACGAAGACAGTAGTAAAGATTCATAAGAACTGTGGTCACATACGAACAAGTAGACTTAGGCCGGACGGTGGAGCCAACATGACAACACGTTGTGATCTTTAGTCCACTAAAAAGACCTCATTCCTCTTTTCATGGGCTCACTGGTTTACGAGCACCATATTGGTTTCGAGTACCACGTGCACATGCTACAATAATGGTAGCAGCGATAATGTAAACTAGAGGACTCATATCTGACGCTAATTTATCTTGGCTTGGATCCTGCCAAAAACCTAACCTAAATATCCAACTCAAGTTGTAACTATCCTCAAAGAAAGACAACTCTCTACGGAAGTCTCTCTTATTTCATCCATCCCTTTATCAGCTCTACGTGCTGCCGAGCCCCCCCTATGGTTCATCTGTCCATCATCTCTCACTTCTCTAAACCAAGAAAGTTTGGCCTAAATACTTTAGAAGCCTCTCCACCTAAGCTACCTCTAGTTAATTTTGAACCCGATGTCTCCAAAATTCAAACGCCAAATGTAAATCTTACTTCTTAGAGTATGTGATTATCAATATACGGCAGGCAATGGCAAGGTCGGCCTTAGTTTCGAGCCGTAAACACATCACAATCATCAATTGTTGTGGCATAAAATCATTCCCACCCCCTTCCCACCCCCCCCAATTAAGGACAAACCCAACTTGCAGTCAATCATTTCCACGTGTTGGTTTTGTTTACTCTTCATTTGCACAAGTTTGGCTCCACCCAAAACAAGTGGGAGCCGACTCAATAGCCTTTGCCTAATTAGCACACCAAAGTTGCTCTCTCTAGGCTTCAGTATTTAGTAACCTAACCCTACAATCCACTTGGATTGAGACTGTTTTTTGGGTTCAAATGCAATGCACTATTTGGCCATCTTATCACTGTCCCTTGTTGGGTTTCATGAACGTGGTCTAATTCCCACTAACCATTTCACACACAATCTCTGGGCCACCTTGTGGATACACACACTGTCAATTTATTGGCCAGATATTTTCTTCCAATTTTCCCCAAACATATATCTCCAATAGTTGTCCACTTTTTTTTCTTTTTCTTTTTCTTTTTCTATACGTAACCTGCATGTAAAAGCATAAATCAAGTGGATACATCACTATCATCCCACGAACCAATCCCAGTGAGCCTCTGTCTATAAATTTGAAATCTTTCCCATCCAAATTCATCAACCCAAAAGCTTCATCCTCAGAAAAGATAGATAGACAAAGGACAGAGAGAAATGGAAGGCTCATCTACTTGCCATTTTCTCACAAACCTTCTCTTCTTATCCATTTTCACTTCCTACATCAACTCAACCTCGGCTGCTGGACAGACCAACACTGAGTTCATCAGAACATCTTGCAGCACAACTTCTTACCCTAGACTTTGTGTCACTTCCCTCTCAAGCCATGCCGGTGCCATCCAAACAAGCCCTAAGCTTCTAGCGCACACCGCCCTCTCCGTCACCCTAGACAACACCCAGTCGACTTCTGCCATGATGTTCAAGCTAGCACAAACCCACGGTTTGAAGCCCAGAGAGGTTGGCGCAATGCGTGACTGCATTGAGGAGATGGGTGACTCAGTGGACCTACTAAGAAAATCATTTGGGGAGATGAGTCAAATCAAAGGCTCGAATTTCGAGCTCATGATGAGTGACATACAAACTTGGGTCAGTGCTGCCTTGACAGATGATGATACGTGCTTTGAAGGGTTTGCCGGTAATGGCATGAATGGCAACATGAAGAACATAGTGAGGGGTCGGATTGTGAATATTGCACATTTGACAAGTAACGCGTTGGCCCTGATAAACAACTATGCTACTTCTGTCCATGGCTAGCTAAAGTGACAATATTGGTGTTAAACCTCATTGAGGGGTCATATCAAGGCCTGCGATGAGTCATGAGAGTGATATGAATGCATAGCATTAGAGATAGTAATACAGCGTGTATTGATTATTGAGCATAAGCAAAGATCTTAGAGTAAGTGGACGGTGACGCAGAGTATAAGTGAGATTGGCGTCTATTAAAGCATTTAGGTGTTTCTATGTGGATTAAGTACGTTTGATTTTGTACGAGGATTCCCTGCATTATGTGTATATGGAATGATGTGGCTTGATTGAGATGTATCAGTTTTATAACAAAATACCATCAAGATATATCCTAGGACAAGTAGTTAAATGTTGGTATGCAATGCTCGTTAAGTCGAAACGACTAACAATTACCAACAACTATAAAGAAGAAAAATAATAAAGTGAAGAAAATAAAAATTAATTTCTTTCTTTCCCAGTGACTTTTTCATGCCTTTGATAAGTACCTCCACAACCCCATGACTAAAACATAGCCTTAAAGGTTTAATTCGGTCTTCATACAGAAGGAAATGACTCACCAGAAGAAAAGCAGAGCTATGGGTGCTAACTGAGCAAAGAAAACCAAATCAGAGGACATTTAAATGAATAAGAGACACCCATATAGAACATAAACTACTCAAATGTGCCTTATATGCCAAACATAATATTTTCGAATACGGTCATGGTACCAAACAAAGACCTCAGAAAGCTAATTAGAGCGATTGCAATGGGAGTATTAAACAGTAATTCCCAGTTTTCCAAATCTCATGAGCAGAAAGGAACCGACATACAAAAAACTGGAAGCACAACCAGCAAAAGAGAGCAGCTGTTGACATGCGGAGACATGCAGAGTAATATAAGGTATAAAAGGCCATCAAGAAGCTCTCTTAAGACTATACATGTAAGCCGTAAGAGTAATTGTTGTACCGGATGAGAGTGTTTGTAGCAGCGAACCTGTCAACATTTGTAAAAGAGAATATTCAAAGACCATCTAAAGAAGGCTATTGATATGCATGCATCAAGGATAAGTCAGCATACCGATATGGAACTTACCAAGCAGAATAGGTACATTCGTGAGAAGTTGAAGCATGTTCTTTTTCCACTGACTTGTATCTCCAATGACCTATAATTTGCTAGCAATTAGCAACTTTCTTTTTTCTCACTTCAAGCATATTGAAGAGATTTTAGATGTGGTAAAAAAAAAAGGAGTATAACTTGAGTGAAAGTAGTACCCTTGATAGAAAATGGCAGCACCCAATAAAGTCTATGAAAGGCGTGGATTGGATGGTTCCAAGGTCCAAGCCTTAATGTGGCATATGCTGGATGATGTGGGGCCAACTTGGGATATTTACCAGACATTGACCAGAACATTAAAGGCTAGAATTTTCATGAGCCTTGTGTCTTTTCATTTAGGGAAGTTCAACCACATATTTAATACATTCAACCATTATGTAACACATTCATCCTATCTATCCATCTAGGGAATATGAATAAATTTGCATTCACACATTCATTGTACCTAGACCTATTAGGAATTGGAGCAGTTATTCACAAGTGTTACGGAGTCTATATAAGCGACGTAATCTCTAGAGCTTGAATTATGATTGAATGAATGAAAATTTAGCTTTAAGCTTCTATGATTGTGTGATGCAACCCCCTTCTTTGGTGTGATGCTAAAGAGGCCTTAGGTGTAATGCCTTTGGTAACCTAGGTGTGAGGCCTAGGTCTATCTCCCTAAAACCCCCCTTCTTCTCTCCCCTTCACTATTCACGTTCACTGTTCAAGGCCCCAAAACAGCCTCTGTTTTGTGTGTGTGTGTGTTTTTTGAGCATCCTTAGCCTAGTTTCAATCATGTCCTACATCAACCCTTTGGGCCTGTTTGTCTGTTTGACCGGATATGAGTATCCGATTGCATTACATCAACACGACTAAATATCTGGCTTCTGGTTAAAACATTTACATCGCTGAATTAAACATGTCTCGGATGTATAATCCTACAAAATATGGGACATGGTCTTATTAATTCGATCACTATTAATCAAAGGTGGAATAATATATCCCTACACTATTAGTCCCGTCAACCAAATGGGCTCTTTATGTACCCAGCACACCAAAAAAAAAAAGAATGTTTATTACCTCAATCAAGTTAGTTCTACCCGCAGAACCAAGCGATATCATGATCGCCAAATTCGATGCAGCGAGGTAACACATCAGAAGGCTAACTCTATTGTATCTTCGGCCTTTAATACAACACATGGCCAAAAAACAGTAAGTTCCACAAAAAGTTACACGCAAATGGCAATGAAAGTAAATAAGGAAAGTAGAGTTGTCTGTCAGCAACCTAATTCTCCAACTAAAATGGAGACAAAAGCGAGAACAGTGAATGAAACAGCTACTCGATCAAGACTCCCCCCTTTCTTTGGCAAGAAGTTCAGCAAACTAAACAATTGCACAGCAGCCTGCATTTTCCAATGCCACCCATATAAAACAGAACAAAACAGGAACCATATTTGATATGCGTAGCAAAAATAGGTACTCCATCATATGGTTATGAGAAACACGAAATAAAGAAAAGAAACAATCAAGAAATTATACAAGAACTCGAAGATTTACATGTTTTGCTCAGGCATAATCTTAAACGTACTCCACGGGCTGTATATGAAACTGTTAATAACAATTAAAAGCCCAAAGAACAAAACCCTAGAACTCTCCTGGACAAAATTGAGTTTGGCTCCTCTCCAATCCATGAGGAATTGGAGGATCTTCCAATTTTAATCTAACGGCTAAGAATATAACATTGAAGACAACCTATGTAAAGCATATGAGGATGAACACACATAATTAATTACCCCCCCACACACTTTCTCTCTCTCTCCCTCTCCCATTCACCGCCATTGACAATTTTTTTTATGCATCACCTATTTCAACTACTGCTTCATCAGTACTCCATCTATTCCAAAATGTTTGTCCGGTCCGTAAAACAACTTTAAAATTAGTACATTTTTTTTTTAAAAATTCAAACTTTATAAACAAATCAAAAGATTTCATTGTACATAGTAAATTATTGAAAAAAACTGGAATTTTTCTTGAAAAAAGTGTATTATTTTTAAGATCCTCTTTTACGGATCGGACAAACATTTTGAGACAAGATAAGTAGTTTACAATTTTGCCTTCGGAAAACATGGTTGCTAACTGGTTTTTGTTGACCGTGATGATTAAAGATTTGAGAGTTAGGGCTGGGCTATCGCGGGGAAGGGGTAGTGGGCATTAGCAAGGGATTTGTCGGAGGAGAGAAAAGGGGATGGAAGAGGCGGAAAACAGTGGTGATGGCTAGTGGAGGGTTGGACGGAAATGGAGGGAAGGGGCGGTGATGTTGTCTGGAATAATGAGAGGGAAGTGAAATTATTCGATGTTTCGTGGGATGACAAGGATTATGTGGCCATTAATAATCTTGGCCATTAGATTTTATAGTTGCCATGTGTCACCTTATTAATAGGACCTGAGGATCCTCCAATTCTCCTAGGATTGGAGAGGAGCCGAACTCGACAAAAATTAGGTCTAAAACCCTAATCACTTCAACTCATATTCTCTCCACACCACCGCCTTGTTGGTCTGTATGAGAGAGAAAGAGAGAGTACCTGAGACAAGATGAGTGTGGAGAGACGAGACTTCCCGTCCTCAACCTTCTTGGTATACCCTATGAATCAAAGTTTACGAAGATAGTTGAAATGCGGATATCCTAAAACCCTAACAGGTAAAATAATCGGCGATGGATAATCCTAAAACCCTAGCAGGGGAGTAAAAGAATCAACAACAGTTGGGGAAACATACGAGTGGAGAAACCAGAAGCGGCCGTTCTGGCTGGCCTCCAATTCTCACGTAAGGCAGGCCTCCCACTCCCACTCCCACTCCCACCCACGGCAGGCTTCGTATAGCAGTAGCACATCTCTCTCTCTCTCTCTCGATTCGGTTTCCCTCACTCTGAAGTCTGTATGGAGTCTGAAGATCGATAGAAATTACAAGGGCCTGAACGTAAAAACAAAAGCCATAAGTATTTTTATGGAAAACCCCCTGATTTTCGGGATATTCTATTCTAGTCCACACAGTTCACAGTTGTGAACGTATCTTTGTCGTCTTCAAGAAATCCAACTAAACTAATCGTCATTTGGTATATGCTGATTTTTGCTTTAGGGCAAGCAAAGCAATGGCTATGTTTATCTTATAAACGCTGCTCAATTTTTTGTATAACTCGCTAGCATTCTTTCTTTTCAAAATTGTAGCAACCTCTCTATTTCGTCGGCTATCCAATAAAATTATTTCTATTTTCACTACAAACAAAAATAAAATGAGTAAGCTAGGGACTTCCCTGAGTCTTCAGGGCTTGCTCTACGGGCAAGCACAACAGTCTCAATAAAGTGCAATTTTTAATGAGAAAATGACGGTTCAGGGCGTATTTTGATAATGAATATCAGCCAAGAACAAGCTACGAACATTTGCTAATATTGAAAATTTCATTATCGGGTATTAATTATCAAAACACATCGTTGGCCGTCATTTTTCCATTTTTAATTATTACAGCTAGCCCAAAATAGAAAAAAGGGCCCTCCAAGAAGCTCAAAAAGAGCTCTCTAAACTACCCAATGAACACTAACTCGAAAAATTTACCTAGGTACTATTCACACACAACTTCTTTTCTGATTGTTTTCTCTCTCTCCCTCCTTTTTCTCTTATATATGTTGTTTCATCGTGTTTCCATCTTTCTCTCTCTTCTCTCTCCTGTGCTCCAAGAGACTAGGGAAAGCCCTATGTATTTTACATTTTCCTTAGCTCTGCTACAACAGTACCTCGCCTGTTTGGTTGCAAGGAACTATCCGCTAGTTTTAAGCTTTGTGCAAGCAATTTACACGTGTCTTTCAACTATTTTAGATTGAAAAATTATTTTTAAACAAGCATAGAGCTTATAATGGGATGATCTGAACTTGCCATTTTGAAGGGCTTGTTGAGAAGTTTATGCATGAAAAAAATTATCTCGATCGAGCATTTGTATGCATCTACACACAAAAAATCATTTTAAGAATATGATTTTGTTTGATACCTATCAATATTCGATCATGACAATTTTTTTCATGAATGATTTTCTCAACAACACCAACAATATGAGCCACCAGCACGTCGTTCACTGTGGGTCGATGAATAATGGCTCACCCGAAAGTGGGTGGTTCACCCCTCTCTATCGCAATGGGCCTATGTAGGCAGTGGCCTATTCACGAGTGGTCCTTGAAAATCGGGTTACTATTTGTTTCATTTCCCGTCTGCCTAGAGAAGGCCTGAAAGACCTACATAGTGTTACATTAAGGGAAAATGACGGCCTTGTTTTAATAATTAATACTCGTCAATAACATTTTCAGCTTTAACAAATATTTTCAGTATATCTTTGACGGGTATTAATTATCAAAACACGTCATGGGCCGCCATTTTCTCTTACATTAGTTATGGTTTTAATTAGTTTTCGGTTTCTATTTTTTTGAACCACGTTTTACAAGACTTCTTTGAGAGATGGATGTGGAAAGAGTTGTTAGGTTTGCGTATTTTTTCGTCTTCAGTCAATTTTGTAAACATTTTAACGAACTCTTTTATTTTTTGGACAGAGATACGATATATACAACTAAAAAGTAAAAAATAAGTAAAAGAATTTGATAAAATAATCATTAAAGACGAAAAAAACAAATCACGAAACAATCAAAATTTTTACAAAGAATAGTTCTGAGAGGACAGCCAAACAAAGTGATACTTTCACTTGTCGTTTGTTGGGATACGTTTGGAACCCAAAAATCTACAAGGGTACTAAAGATCATATTGAGGCCCAAATCCCACACATGCCAGCATGGGCATGTAAAAAAACTGCTCAGTAACCACAGATAAAAACTGCTCAGTAACCACAGATCATATGGTTTTTGCTTATTTTTTATCGAACGGATCAAATAAAAACTATTCGGATGAAATCCTTCTTAGTCTTTTTTTTATGCTGATTTTTTGTGGGTACCCTTAAAATCACGTTCTGAACACATTGAGCGGCTCGGATCATCGACATTCAATCGGAAAATAGAAGAAATGAGAAGGTCCGCATTTTAACTAGAATAAGGTGATCCTCATAAGAGACTGACTGTTAAAGAAACTAAAATATATACTCCCACAAGATACACAATTTAAATGCATATATAGTTTAGCCCAAGAGTGTGTTTGAACCCATTAATTAATACATATGAGTGATTCTTCAGTGCTCGTGATCATGGGTTCAGCTCCGCTCCAGTCTTCCACTGTTCAGTATGGGCCAGTATGTGGCTGGGATGCATTTTGCCAAATCCAAGGCTCCACGTTATTTTGCTCTAAAATGGACAAAAAGCTTGACAATGGAGTTAACGGAAACATAACGGAAAACATAAACGGTTAGGTAAAAAATATGGTTAAAAAATTAAGTGCTCAAATTTTTAATCCGTTTGAACCGGTGCGAAAATTTTATTTTTTTATCATTTTATCCTAAATAGTCATTATGAATTTTTAGCTCTAAGGCTTTCAATGAGCACCCTAAGAGAGTCCTAGAAAAAAATAAGAAACATGTACTCTCATATGAAACCCTAGAGACAAAAATTCAGTATGACCATTTAGGATAAAATGATAAAAAAAAAAGATCTTCGTACGGATTGAAAATTGAAGAACTTAATTTTTTACACCGTTTATATATTAAAAAATATGGTTAAAAAATTAAGTGCACTAATATTTAATCCGTTTGAACCAGTGCGAAGATCTTTTTTTTATTTTAGCATTTTGTCCTAAATGGTCATAATGAATTTTTGGCTCTAAGGTTTCATATGAGAGTACATGTTTCTTATTTTGTTCTAGAACTCTCTTAGGGTGCTCATTGAAAGCCTTAGAGCTAAAAATTCAGAATGACTATTTAGGATAAAATGATAAAAAAATAAAATTTTTGCACCGGTTCAAACGGATTAAAAATTTGAGCACTTAATTTTTTAACCATATTTTTTACCGGACCGTTTATGTTTTCCGTTATGTTTCCGCTAACTCCATTGTCAAGCTTTTTGTCCATTTTAGAGCAAAATAACGTGGAGCCTTGGATTTGGCAAAATGCATCCCAGCCACACACTGGCCCATACTGGACAGTGGAAGATTGGAGCGGAGCTGAATCCTGTGATCACCGTCACATGGTGTTCCAAGGGCCTCTACTACCACATATTCAAGTTGAATCCATACACTCAGTCTTAAACCCTATGTGAAGTTGGAGCACAACGTAGTGCTGCTTTGAGAGCAAGTATTACTTTTCCCTCAATATATAGGGCAACCGCCCTGTATGCATGGCAACTAAAACCCTGAGAAAGTCAATTCTGTATACCATGGAAAAGGAAAAATCTAAGGCGTTTGATAACCTTTCTATTTTCAGTTTTTGTTTTATTTTTTTGAAAACTAATGAAGAAAACTTGTTTGGTAACAAGTTTCTATTTTTTTTGTCTTTCATAAACTTTTTTAGAGTTTTTGTAAACTATGAAAATTACAAAAAGGTGTTTTTCCAATTTTTTTTTTTTGAAAAACACAAATATTATCAAACATGTTTCTTATTTTTGTTTTTATGAAAACATAAACCTGTTTCTACTTCCAGTTTCTTAAAAACAAAAAAAAAAAAAATTGAAAAACTGAAAAGGTTACCAAACGTCCCCTAAGTAGCTGCACAATATAAATACTCATTAAGAAGTAAATCTTCTTGGCATGAAATTGTATTACCATAAGAAGAACAATACTCACAGTAACACAAGCCCCACACACACACATATATGTATGTGCAGTCAGGGACGGAGTCAGGAATTTCACTACACGGGGGCGACCATGTACGCGAGATAAAAAAATAAAGAGAAACGTGCATAACAACGTGAATACATTAAAACTCAAAAATGTACAAAATAGCAACACTCCATACTTAATTATCCTTTTCATAAATTAACATATTGCAAAAGCATTAACGACTTACCTCAATCTATTTAGTAAAACCAGGCATCTTTAATTGCACCCACGCTCTTTTATGTCATTAAAAGCATCGATGATAGAATCAATATCAAACATTTTTGCAATATCCTTCTCTATGTAAGTGATTTAGAAACATGCTAAAAGTTTATCCCTCATCGTGTTGCGGTGTCTAGTATTTACACATTTCATAGTTACAACTTAGATTTCACCAAGATTACTTGGAGTCTCCCAAATCTCTTCTCCTAGTGTCCTTATTTTCTCAAAACTGTCTTCGAAGTCTTGACGATGTGGGATTTTTGTGCCTAGAGAGAGAGAGAGAGAGGGGGGGGTCCGGTGTGCCATGGAGATTTTTTAGGCAGAGAGAAGAAAACGTGTAAAATCCTCTTAACGATTGGAGATTTTTGTGGGTAAAAACTGAGAATTAAATAATTGAGTACTCACTATGTTAACCCTCAAATTTTATGTTTTGTTATATTTAAACCGTAATGTTTAGAAATTAACGTTGGTATCTTGTACTTCAAAGGTTACTAACTACTTACTATCATTTGATTTTTTTCTCCAAAATACGAGAGAGGGGCGGACCTCTATACTTTCATAGGAAATTTTTATTTTACATATAATAAGTAGAGTTTTTTTTTTTCTTGAGGGGCAACTGCCCCTACTGGCCCCTCCCTGTGTGCAGTGACGGAGGCAGTATTTGTGTCTAGTAGGGGACCAAAACCCGTGTATTTCCATATCAATAAATATAAATATACTTAGCTACGTACTTCGAATTCCGAAAAAAAGACGATATTGTGTGCATGTGGTAGACACCGTTTAATCTTATACACGCAACTTAAAAAACGATTGATAATTTGAAATTTTACAGATTTTTAACCCACCCATATAGAAAATTTTCACTTACGTACAGGACTTGCGGGAGGGGACCAATCTCACAGAGTTTTTCTTTTAAGTAACCGTGAAAATTACTACTCCTTCACCCCCTAGGACCGCCCATGGCCCATGTGGGAAGTCAATGCTATTTGTCTCCAAATTATTACTAGTTTAAACTATAACCAGTGATCTCTTGACTGGAATTAAGAAGAGTCAGTCAACCAATTACGAGTTCCCCAAGACGGGATTTTTGAGTTGATTAATTATTAAGAAGTCCAAAGAAACACGATATCTCTCTCTCAAAATGGAGTGCGATCTACTCTCTGATCTTTCCATGCAGCTCACGTTTGCGTGATCTTAAAACTAGGAGGCTCGTGCATTATCCTTGCTTTGAACTTCTATTGAATACTACTAATCGATCCTTGTATTTATCTCTCTCTTAGAAGTCACAACACGGTTTCTCAATTCATGTATGTAGGGAAAACTCAACCGTTACTTCAAGTCAAACATATTTTTCGTATTTTGATTGTGTTATATGTACGCCACATGGTTTTATGTCACAACATTCGAAAATGTAATAGTATCTGTGATACATTACTCTTATATCATATTATATATACGTAAGTAAATAACGGTATTGAAAGTTTAAAATCCTGTTACACAATGGTTGACATGATACTACGTAATGATCTTTAGGTAATACACCACAAAATATTGAAAAATTAAAAAATCAACAAAAATAAATTCAAATTTTAGTCGAACAACTCCAGATGACGCCCAGTTCAATGATTTAAAAAAAAAAAATAAAGCCTCCCGATGTTGCCATAAAGTATTAGGTAAGTAATTAGACATATCTAAGCTACCCTAATTGTGAATAATAAAAGAAGTTATCCTAAATGGGAAAAAAAAAAAAAGACTTTGCTCATCATTTAAGTAGGACATCAACCTTTTTCATATCTTGCACTTAATTTTTTTTCCCATAATTCAAAGTGTTCGGACAACTTACGCGCACCTCGACTATTAATCCTGTAGACTAATCCTACCGTTCACTTGCGGGAATCCCCTTAGGAGGGAGTAAAACCCTAAGTCTAGGGTTTCACCCATTAAGGCCCCGTTCCGCTGAGACTAACTCTTACTTTTTAAGTATTTATTTTTCGCTTTACAAAACAACTCTTATTTCCTTTAACGAACGGGGCGTAAGCCTTTGGTTATCTTGCATTTAACCACTCTCATTTCAAAAAAGCCAACTGCGGTGCTAATTAAGTTTCGACCCACCACATCTCACTTGTACTTGAATAAAAAGGAAAGTCCTTGAAGAGATTCGGTGCCCCCCAAATGCCACACAACATCCAAATCATACCCAAAAATAGAAAGAAAACAGCACACCAAATGGCATTGAACCTTGCATTGATTTTCATAATACCCATATCATTTTCTCTCCCTTCTTTCCTCACTCAAGCCCTACCAAACCAAGCTTCCAATGGCATCGACCACTGGTGCAGCAAAACTCCTCATCCAGAACCGTGCAAAATCTCCTTGGGCGGGCCCCGCCGCCGCGTCCCGATAGGCGAAGCGGATTTCAGGACGATGATGGTGGAAGCGGCACTGGAGCGAGCCCTTCACGCGGAAATCCACGTGAATGAGCTCAGACGACGTTGCCGTAGCAAGCGTAAGCTGGCAGCGTGGTTGGACTGCTCCGGATTGATTTCCAACACCGTTTTCCAACTCAACAACACCCTTCAAGGCCTAAAGGCCACCTCCGCGAACGTGAACTGGACGGATGCTGATTGCCAGACGTGGCTCAGCACCGCCCTGACAAACCTCGGTACTTGTCTGGCAGGTTCGCATCAGCTCAATGTCTCGAATTTTATCTCTCCTGTCGTGTCCAACAACGTGTCCGAGCTGATCAGCAACGGGTTGGCCATCAATGGGGCGTTGCTTGACGGCCAAGAAACTAAAGGGGAGTTTCCGAGCTGGGTTTCGGCCGGGGAGAGGAAGTTGTTGGAGTCTCCGTCGACGTTGAGTTCTCAGGCAAATTTCATCGTGGCGCAAGATGGGTCGGGCCACTATAGGTCGATCCAGGCTGCGATAAATTTCGCGGTGTCAAGGAGGCGTCGCGACGAGAGGATAACAATACATGTGAAAAGGGGCGTGTATAGGGAGTATATTGAGATCAACAAAAATATGAACAAGATTACTTTGGTAGGGGACGGGATGAGGCACACAATAATTTCCGGCAAGCGAAGTGTAGCTTCAGGGTACACAATATATAGCTGTGCAACTGTTGGTAAGAGTTCTCTCTCTCTCTCTCTCTCTCTCTCTCTCTCATAACAAGGTATTTTGGCGAGCTTACGTGCTTACGTGCATCTCGATTAATTCTGGAAATCAATAACACTGTTCACGGCCGTGGCTCCATTTAAAGCCAGCTCTCTCTCTCCTAGGTTTCTGCTTTGACTGTTAATGACTTTAATCTACATTAAATCAATTACCTAAAGTTTTTATTTTTATTTTTTATCCGAATTATTTACTATCTAATCTACATTAAATCAATTAACTACAATTTTTATTTTTTTTTGATCCGATCCGAATTACCTACAATTCAAATAGTAAGAAGTATGTTATGTTGATAAGACTTAGGCTCCGTTCTAGAAACCTTCTTAAAAAATAAGCAGCTTATTTCATATTTTCAAACTAAAAAATAATGTAAATGAAAAATAATTTTTTTATTTTTTGCACCGTATTAAAGATCTTGATGAGATCTATCAAACAAGATCCATAGTGGTAGGAAAATTAATTGCGTAAACATATTATTTTTGAGCTTGAGGAAAAAATAAGCCTTGGGTGGTACGTAAGGCCTTGGTGACTTTTTAAAAAATAAGCAGCTTATTCTCGTTCTGGAACGGAGCCTTAGAATGCTTGAAAATGATTAGGTATTCTGTGAAGCTAAAAGACACATCGATCATTAATTGTCCCTAACTTTAAGTTTTTTTTGCAAAAGTCCTTAACTTTAAGTTACATTATACCCTAAACGTTACTTACTCGGAACTTTTGCGGCTAAATATGCTTATGATCAGGATCTCCTCTCCGTTTTAAATGGGGCCAGCCAATGAAGAGTGGGATTGCAACCCGGAATTATTTTGAGATGTTGTCTTTAATTTGCTCTGGTTACGGATTGAGTGGTACGTAAGGCCTTGGTGACTTTTTCAACGGCTAGTCACATTGTATGGCTACACAGGTTTTGAAACGTACCGCACCTTCACGTGTTGCGCAAATACCCTTTACCGTCACACATTTCTCAGGGAGCTGTGGAACCACAAAAGTGTCTAATGTGAAATGGTATTGGGGCACCAAATGAGATGCCCCAAGAGTACCAATGGGATAACTTCTTAACCCACAAAAAATGGAAGTCAAGGATCAGATACCCAAGGCTAGCTAGATCACCCAAAATGATTTTTCAAGCTAGGGATATGAGTTTGAGTAACATTATCCTCATATTCATTGGTTAAGTTAAGAGGCATTTAAAGCGACCGCAACACGTTTTTCCTAATTACCAGGTCAATGCATTGGGCTTGTTATATATTTTCTATTTTTAACGACATGCTTTTTTATTAAATTAATCCCATTTTATGTCAAATAATTGTAGTAACAATATATTACGGGGACTTAAATTATCTACAATCATGTCGTTCTCTAGGGATTGATGGCGCTGGTTTCATGGCTCGGGGAATCACATTCCGAAACAGGGCTGGCCCGCAAAACGGTCAGGCGGTCGCTGTCCGATCAGCATCGGATTTCTCTGTCTTCTATGCTTGCGGATTTGAAGGGTACCAAGACACTCTCTTGGTCCTAGCGCAGCGCCAATTCTTCAAAATATGCTACATTTACGGCACAATAGACTTCATATTCGGCAACGCGGCCGTGGTATTCCAAAGTTGCATCATTTACGTAAGAAAGCCCCTTTGGGGCCAAGCCAACGTGATCACGGCCCAAGGCAGGGTCGACCCAAATCAAAACACTGGCATCTCGATCCAGGGTTCCCAGGTCTTGGCTGCACCCGGCTTTGCCCGGGTGTTCCGCTATTACAATACCTACTTGGGGCGGCCGTGGCAACGGTATTCTAGGACCGTCTTCCTTCAAAGTTACCTAGGAAGTTTGGTGAATCCGGCGGGTTGGCTGGCATGGGAAAATACCGATTTTGCCCAGGATACGCTTTACTTTGGGGAGTACAAGAATTTCGGGCCTGCTTCTTCGACCACGAGGAGAGTCAATTGGAAGGGTCATCATGTTATAACAAGTGCGGGTACCGCTTCCCAGTTCACCGTTGCGAACTTGATTGCCGGCAACACGTGGTTGCCGGCAACCGGGGTGCCATTCACTGCTGGTCTTTGATTGAAAATGTTATATGATCGATACATGTTGTAAATGTACATTCTTTTGTTCTAGCTCTGCACCAACATTGAATTAAATATTACTTTTTCTTCTTTTTATTTATGAGAGTATGGTTCGGACAAATTAGAACGTCTTTTTTCCAGGGGTCTTGGGCTTTGACATATTAATTAGAAGTTTTGAATGAAATTTAAATTCTCTGTTGTAAGTTTGTAGTCAAGAGCTGTCCTCGTTATTTGGGGATGGGAACTACGTACGGTCGAATTATGTGATTGTCGAGTTGGAAATGATTTGGACACAGATCAAAATACCGATGTGTCAAAAAGGCTTTTCTACATTTTAATCAAAATTACTGAAATTAGAAGGTTAATATCCTTACTTTGTTGTGAATAAAACCGTAAAAATGAGGACGAGGAACATGTGTGACCCCTTATTTTTTGACGGGCAAACAATCGTTACAGGCTTACAGCTAGAAGTCTAACAATTCAAAATTTGGGGTATGTGGTGATGATTATGAGTTCTCAATCTTGTGTTCCTCGAGATAGAAACTGAAAGGCTTGTATCACAAGATTGAATTTCATGACGGCCAAGCGTTTCAAATCTTGGTCACTGAACATGAGTCCGAATATTAACTTCAAAGCATCATAATTAGTCGAGTTACCCATAATCTAACCAAGAGATCTTGTAATAAAAAAAGATGTACTACTGCACTAAAGTGCCTCCATAAAAAATAAAATAAAAATATTGCGCTTCGATTTTTGGGGAGAAAATTTACGCCCTCACTACGGATAGAATTAGCCCTTTCAAATGGTAAGTGAAGCCAAACTTGTGCGTGAATATTGTAGGTGTTTAAATTGATTTATACTACAGTCGTTTGTAGATTACTAGATTACAAAGATCTATGGTGATTAGGGAATGGTTGGGGTTGTGTGGAGTGGGCAAACTTCTTCATTACCATGATAACTCCTTAATTCATACAAGATCTCTTCATTACTCATGGCATTTGGGACGCTCAAATCAGATCTTTGGGAGGTCTAAACACTTTGATATCCTTCGAGTCCCACGAATCTTTAGAAGAATTCCTATCATTGAAAAACGTTTGGAAACAATGGTTCTCTGACATCAACAAATGGAATGGAATGGATCGACTTTATTCGCTCGAGATGTGTTTGGTTATCATGTCTCGGTGTTCCTCCTAATATTTGGAACAATCAAGTCTTCACAAGCACTGGCAACCTATGGAGTGAGGTCAATCCACATTGATGAGCATACCGCAAATAGCCTGGAATTTGACAAAAGGAAGAGTTTTCATTGTTACAGAAAGGTTGGATTGTATCAATGAGACTATTCATCTTAGAATCAAAGGTAAAATCGTTCCTATTCGTATAATAGAGGATCCTTATGTTGAAACCTCTTGGGATAACAGAGTGGTTACTACAATCTCTGTCAAAAAATGTCATTGCATGGACTCTAATGAATTAGAAGAGAACGTTCAATCTAAGGATGGAGTGGAGGAGAATGAAGGTCATGATTTGGTGAAGAATATTCAATCTCAGGAGAGTGGGTACTGTGACAGCAAATCAACTGGGGATGAGTCTAAGATTGATGGATCTCCGTCAGGTTGCGAGCTCTCTCCGATCACCGAGCTCCAAGATGGTATCAATGATTGTGCAAATTCGTATGTTTGGGAGATCGAGGGTAGTTGAAGGTACAGATCTTAATTTCAAAATTCAAAATTCTAGTTCCAGGGTTGTGGATTCAGTGGTGGGTGATACTTTGTTTCGATTCAATTTCTGGTGTTGGGAAAATCAATTTGGCCTTGGAAGATGGCGAAATTGCAGCAGAGAATATAACTCCTTTGTTGGGAGTTGACATGACAATTCATGATTTGGCTTCGGATGTTGGGGAGTTTGATAAAGGATTTTGGAATCTTTCAAAAGTGAGTTTCTTAAATCAAGCGGATATGGAAGTAGTTGAGCTTAACCCGGCTCAAGTTAAATCTATTGATGGTATCCAGTTAGCTGTAGACCTTGACCCAGTTGTTAAGGCTAAAGAAAAGGGGAAAGCTAATTGGAAGCAAAAGTCGGTTTAGAAAATGTTAGGTATTCCTAAAGCTAAGAAGAGAGTTGGAAGAAAGAAGAAAAATGTGTTGTGTTTAGATCTGCGATTGCCGCTGCGACTTTATCTGTTTCTTCCGAAGGCACAAACAAGATTCATCTAGATGAGGCAAGGACTACTTGGTCTACTGAGAAAATTTTGGGAGCCGATTATTTGGGTAATGATGAGGATATAATAAGCAAATTCATGACTACGGAAACCGAAGATGGCACAAGGGGCAATGTTCAGGATTCTCAGCATAATAATTGATCCTTAGTCATCTCAGGAGCGGGTTTTGTTTTAGGTGTCTTTTTGTCTTGGATGGGTTTTGGGTGTGGTGCTTCTTCTTTGGGATTGTATGCCGTGGTTGGCTTCTTGCCATTTAAGGGTGGTTATTTTTCCCTTTTGATTCCTAGTGCTTCATGCTTTGGATCAGGGGCGGAGCTAGAAATTCTTGGCAGTGGAGTCAATTTCCTATAGCACAAAAAATTTTTGTTTCATACTATTTGATAGTAAAAAAAACGTTGAAATGGTAAACAAAAAGGAGTTAAGTAGATATTTTTGGGGGTTTTTTTGGGGGAGAAGTGATGATATTTTACTTTACCCCCTTTTTTTCCTCAAGTTCCAAACTTTTAAACGGATTGGGGCAAATTGTAATGTAAAAGTGGGGTCAAGTAAGCAATTTTGGGGTGAAAACTATAACTATCTCCATTGTAATTTGGAAGTCAGGGAGGTCGGATGCCACCCCTTATCTCAAGGTGGCTCCGCCCCTGCTTTGGATCCTTTTAATCTTTGTAATTTGTTTCAAAGATTAATAAAATTCTTTTTAGATGTTAAAAAAAAATGTTCTCTAAGCCTCAAATAACCAGCAACCACATAAGATCTATGTCTGAACGAGCACATTAATGGATAGGTTATATATCTAGACCCATGTTTGAAACAGTTTTGGGTCATTTGACTGTTTATAGATCAACATATTTGCGTAATCTCTGCTTATATTTCAATTCTCAATGAAGACAATAAAGCCAATTAGATAGTCACCCCAACAGCATAAAAGTTGGACTCAGCTTATCCGCAGTTGGACTGCAGAGAGGCCTCTGCTGTTTCATCGTAAACATTCATCTTTACACACAACAGTCCAGATTTTAAAAAAGCTCTTCCAGGGAAGAGTTAATTTTCCTATGTTATGATTGAATCACACACGCACGCACGATATATGAGTAAACAGTAAAGAATCAACACAGAGATATACGTGGTTCCCCAAAACCGGGTACGTCCACGGGAGCGGAGAGAGAATTTTATTATTGATCACAGTACTTAGGGTTTTACAATAGAGAGTATTTATATCGCTACTTCTATTCCAACCCTAATTATTGCGTAATCTCGCTCCGTTCCGCTCCGCTCCGTTCGGCCCTGGCCTTTTACGAGAACTCCTTAGTACCTCTCATACACAACATATGAGCCACAAATTCCAACATCATGTAAGAGTTTTGTTAAGATTTGAACAGTTAAAAACACTTTTAGACGGCTTGAATTATGCGGACGACACTCTACAGTCCAACAATAGACTGCAAAGATGCCAGATTCTAAAAGTGTGTTCAAATTGATATTTTTTACATTAATATAAACGTGTACTACATTTCACACAAGCCATTGTCTTTTGGCCGATCCAATTTGCAACAATTGTGGCGAAGTCCATCAATAGTGATGAAGGTTGGGCTATTTCAATTGTTCATAATTTTTTCTTCTATCCTCTCTCCAATCCATTCAAGCGCTAAATGGGGTGCCTTAAACTGGTGGTGCGACAAAACACCATACCCTAAACCATGCAAGTATTATCTGGGCCAAGATGGAAACCATTCTGTATCAACATCAAAGAATGATTTTCGAAATTTGGCCTCAAAATTAGCCCTGGAATGGTCGCTGAATGCACTGACCTATATCAGGTGGTTCGGGCTAGCTTCTTGTAGCGATAGAAAAAGAGGCGCGTGGACGGATTGCTTGAAGCTTTACGAGAGCACCATTGTCCAACTTAACCATACCCTAGACGAAAGCATGAATCATGACGACTTTGACGTACAAACCTGGCTTAGTGCGGCCCTAACGAATCTTGACACCTGTCAAAATGGGTTTGCTGAGCTAGGTGTTACCGATAACGTATTTTCCCTCAAGAACAACAATGTTTCGAAGTTGATAAGCAACAGTTTGGCCATCAACAATACAACAGCTCGTCATCAAATCACCGACGAGGGACGATTTCCTAGTTGGGTTTCAAGGGGCGATTTCCTAGTTGGGTTTCAAGGGGCGATCGGAGGCTTTTGCAGTCAAAACGGCTAGTTCCAGATTTCGTGGTGGCTCAAGATGGGTTAGGAGATTTTATCACAATCAAAGAGGCTATCGATGCATCGATCAATATGAGCTATTGGGGTAGATTTGTAATTTACGTGAAAAGCGGGATTTATAGTGAAAACATTGAGGTAGGCCTGGATATGGAGAATATCATGCTGATTGGTGACGGATGGAGGAGCACTATTGTCACCGGTAACCGGAGCCATGTCGGAGGCTATTCCACCTTTGACTCTGCAACTTTCTGTAAGCCATTCGTTCTCTCGGGGTTTTAGAGTACAACAATACCCTCTAGATAAAATTTGTGCAAATTTTAATTTCGAAAAACGACTGTACGCCAAAATTTATGCCCAAAGTATTTGAAGTTCAGTAGAGGTGTACAAAATGCAGGATGGCTCTGCAGGGGTGGGTTGCCTGGAGCCATAACCATTCATATGGGTAGTGTTCTAAAAAAAAATAAAAAATAATCGGTGATTAATTGCTGGTGGGATCTATCCGACTAGATCTGACTAATTGCTCTGTGCAGATCAATCGGCAATTACTAGGCCTCGAAACTTGAAGGTGACCGACCGTCCGACTAGCTTTTAGTGACGTTTAGAACATTGCATATGGGGGAGTGTTAACTATTTTTCTAGTTGGATCCGCTTGACGGGTGATCGACGGGATTTGGTTTTGTGATTTGCTGGGATGTGGGTATGGTAAGGTGGAGTTTGGTTCCTTGCCGTGTTTCAGGATTTCTGTAGTAGGCCGAACACAAAACGCTCGGCTACTAGCCGAAGGGCGACGAGCCCACGCGGCTATATCAGAGACGGCCCTAGCCGACGATGTTCACGCACGGCGGACATTGCCGACGAATCTCAACAAATGGTGTCTGCACATGGTCTGTGCTGGGCTCGGCCCATAGCGGGCTCGGACTCTTGCTGGGCTCGGCCTCAGGCAAGCCCCGCCACCCACGGAGACAGGTCTGTCCCCCACGTGCTGGAACGGTTACAAAGATAATGATGGAAGCACATGGAAAGGACAGCTCACGCTCGAACGGTTACAAATATCTAATCTAGTGACGTCACAACAACGTCACTCGGCTCGTGCAGAGCACGTGACAGTACTTGGAGAGCAAGCTAAGGAGGTGCTATAAATACAGAAGACCCACAACCCTAAAAGGTACACAACATTCCAGACCCAAAACCCTAGCTCTCTCTCTCTTTCTCTGCACTATACTCATCCTTGCGCCGGAGGGCCATACCGGGGCTCCTCCGGTGTGGTCTTTAGTCGTGCTTCGTGGTGCAGGTTAGGCGAAGAGAGCTTGATCAACCCTGAACCAGAGGAAGGACTCGAACCGGAGACCACGGGCCACACAATTGGTGAACCCGACGTGAAGTTACTTCTGATCCAAACGGCTCACTCCTCCCAACACCAACCTCCCTTCCTCCACTAACAACCTCAAATCCAACCACAATGGGCGGTGATCTCACGAACGCAGCCGTCTCTGGGGCCAAGGACGCCAGTGGAAACATCATCCTTCCACCCCCGGAGAGACACATGTCAATCTCAATCCCGGCCAGCTCCGGGCTATCGCCAGCCGCGGAAGAAGTCACAGCGTCCTATATCCGCCTACTACAACGTCGAGACGATGAGCGGGACAACGGGCTGGCGGCGCTGAGGGCGGAGGTGGGGTAGATGAAGCAGCACATGCAACAAACTGCAGTCCCAGCCACATCCAGATCTGGTGGAAGTGCGAGGCGGCGACAACAGAACACACCCCCACCACCTCCACCACCACCACTGGAGCGTCCGCTCGAAGTAGGCCAGCGTGGCTCCACCCTGCGCTGGTGGCGCGAAGATCATCCTCTGAGACGACCAAACGCTTCGAGCAGGCATCGTTCGAAGCCACCAAGAAACGCACCAGGGCGGGACACCGAAGTCGTTCCTGGCTGCGCAACCGTGCGGTCGTGCGAATTCTCTACGCCTACGGTCTCGCACCATAGCCAGATTCCATGTACAAACGAGCGCCACGTGTCTGAGCGCCTCGGCGAAAATCCCACCGAGAACCAGAATGATGAGATCCGACAACGACGCGGGAAAGGAATTGGTGATGAAGGGGCGCATGATAACAAAACTCGTCGTGAACGAGAAAAGTCCATCGACGGCCCACGGCGAACAACAGACCTGAGGGATAAACACAGGCACAGGAACGATGGGAAGACAACCACTAAGGACCCCAAGGGAAGGGACCCCAAACGAACGAAGACAGATGAGTTCGGCAAGCCGCCACGCCCTGGGTTCGAGAGGCAGTTGAAGGATCTCGGCGTTTCACCCTTCACTTCCCATATCATCAACACTTCACCCGAATCCACATTTCACCTGCCTAAGTTCACCAAGTTCGACCCATCAACATGTGAAGCACACCCATCTCATCCACTTCCGCCAAACAATAGAGCTCTGTACCCCGGAAGGATGAGATCAAGTCTGGCGTTCCCTCCAAACTCGGCTCGCCCGGACTCCAGTTCAACAAGTTGCCGCTGGATCCATTCGAATCTTTGCGACCTCGGCGAGCATTCAATACCCGACTTTATCAGCGACAAACAAGGAACTGAGTCCTTATCCCGGATGAGGAAGCTCCGGCGAGACACCTCAGCAAGCGATGCACGTTCTTTTCTTCAACGAAATACACGGGATCGGCGAATCTTGGGCGCGTACCTTCAAGAATGGGCTGGAGACAAGCAGCAAAATACGAACTCGCCATTCGCCCACCCCACGGCATGGGCGAACTAATCGTCGAACGATTTTGCGTATGAGAATTCTCTACGAGTGGCGCGAGGGTATGCCGGCGTAAATACAACAACGGCTGTCACCAACGCCCTTACCCCCTAGCCAGCGACAACATTCGAAGAAACGCGTGAACAATATCAAGGGCCGTAGCGTCGGCCAAAGGTACATGACTACGTTGCCGAGACTACATATTTCAAGGAACCTATCCGGTCCTTCTTGAAAGAAATCATGCGACAGCCATGGTTTGAATGGCCGACTGGGAAGCTCGGCACAGATACGGGGCAGCCAGATCAGAATCCAAGGAAGAAGTGCTCCTACCACAACGAGCTCAGCGGCCATTACACCACTGCGCCCCCATACAAAGCACTCCTCGAGAGACTTGCCGCCAGGCCATCTCGATCAATACATCGACCGAGCAAAAACACCAAAAACCCCGACAGCCAACCGGCAATCCCAATCCCAACGAACAAAGGCCGATGATACACGTTATCCACGGTCCAGTAACAAAGGAACTCGAAGGTAGTCTCCGAGCCAACATTTCAAGCCTCGTCCTCCGAGCAGGTACTCTCTGTCGGCTGTGGATCCAAACGCCCGTATCCGCACGATGTTCCCAAATGGACGATTACTTTTACCGAGCGTGACCTTGAGCATGTGCAAACTCCCCACTCTGATGCACTTGTTGTCACGGTACAAATTGGCGTCCATGACGTCAAACGTGTCCTCATCGACCAGGGCAGCTCGGCAGAAGTCATGTACTATGACCTTTTCAAAAAGCTCGATCTCCCAGAGTCGGCACTACAAGACACGGAGGTTCCTCTCATCGGATTCAACGGAGCCCGTCTGGCCAATTGCCAAAATCCATCTTCCTGTCATCGTCGGCTCGAGACCGTCTGTCGAGTTCATAAATCGTCACAATGCTCCGAAGTCCGTACAAACGCCATCCTCGGCGAGCCTGGTTGCACGCGGACATCCAGGCCATTGCCTCCACTTTACCACGAATTAAATGCGCTTCATTGGCACAAGCGGCGACAAGAAAGATCTGGAGGCGACTCAGGTTGCCTCCAAAATGCTACGTCATTTGTACACGTCTCCAAAGCCAAAACAAGTCAATGGGTTGAAGTCCGGACATGGTCATCAAGACGCGTTAGCCTGAGCGAAGATAAAGGTCAAGAAGAATTGGTTCAAATGCCCGTAAATGAGGACGGATCTCGTTTCTTGCTTGGCTCTTCCTTGAGCGACGCCGAGCGTGAAGAAATGTTTCAATTTCTAAAAGACAACATGGAGGTCTTCGCTTGGACGCCCAAGGAGATGCCTGGCGTCGACCCTAACTTCATCTGCCACACACTCAACATCAAGAAGAACTCCAAGCCGGTAGTCCAGAAGGCTCGACGTTCAGCTCCCGAGCATGCCGACGCCGTCATTGAGGAAGTCAATCGTACTCGAAGCCAATGCAATCCAGGAGGTACAGTACCCCACTTGGCTTTCCAACACGGTTGTAGTCAAAAAGAAAAACGGCAAGTGGCGAGTCTGTGTCGACTACACCAACCTCAACGATGCTTGTCCTAAAGACTGGTTCCCACTGGCAAAAATCGATCAGTTAGTCGACGCAACCGCCGGTCACGCTCGGTTCAACTTCCTCGACGCCTACGCGGTTATCATCGAGATAGCCATGGACCTCGATGACATGGAAAAAACCGCCTTCATCATTCCGCACGGCACTTTTGCTACCGAGTCATGCCATTTGGGCTCAAAAACTTAGGCGCCAGTCAACCGAGCAATCTACAAAATGCTCCACGAACAGATTGGCCATATTTTGGAGGCATATATTGACGACCTCGTCGTCAAGAGCCAGAAGAAAGGGAACCATCTTGCCGAGCTGAAAGAGGTATTCGACGTCCTCAAACTCCACAAGCTCCGCCTTAACCTAGAGAAGTGTGCATTCGGCGTAAGTGCGAGGAAATTTCTCGGCCATTTGGTCACACGGCGCAGCATTGAAGCCGACCCTACCCAAATCAAGGCAGTGACAGACTTACGGCCACCACGCACAATCAAAGAAGTTCAGAAACTCACCGGTAAGGCGGCTGCTCTCAACCGCTTCATCAGCAAGTCTTCAGACAAATGCCACGCCTTCTTTCATGCTTTGAAAGGGAAAAGTAGGCGAAGTTTCGAATGGAGAAGAGTGCGACAAGGCGCTCACCGAGCTCAAGAGTTACTGTGTTCCGCACCTCTATTAAGTAAAACCAGCGAAATTTGAAGCAGCTCTATCTATATTTGTGATTTCAGCCCATCTGTCGATTCCGCTCGTCCAGAAGCCAGCCGATGACATGCCATCTACCTTAGAACACTCCTTCCACATAAAGCCCTATCTCCCTCCGGAGAAATTGGCTCACAGCTCGTCACGGCCGCAAGGAAGCTACTTCCCTGTTTGATCCCACTATCACGGTCTTAACAGTACCCGCCAGCTCTCTTTGAAAGGCCGACCTCTCCCAATCGAATTTCCAAGTGGGCGTCGAACTTGCTAATTTCGACATCCACTTCGAGCCTCATACAGCAATCAAGGGCCAAGTTCTCGCCGACTTCATTGCGGAACTAACTCCCGACGATACTGCAGCATTCAGTACGCCTCCTTTACCAGCTATGGCCGAACCAATGGAAGCTAAGAAACCACATGGCTACTTTTTCGAGGACTCGAGATCGGCCCCTGCGTCGGCAGCGCCTCAACGATAGCAGGCGGTGCGGGTGTAGTCTAGTCTCCCATGTGGGACAATGCATGAAAGTTCTATCATCATTGACTTCCCGCCACTAACAATGAGGCCGAGTATGAAGCCCTCCTGGCAGGTTTACGCCGCTTCAACAATGCAAGCCGATAACCTTATTGTTTGCTGCGATTCTCAACTGATTGTGAATCAAGTGTTAGGGGACTACGAGCCAGGGATCCAAGAATGATGAAGTATCAGACGACGGCGGCAGAGCTTATCACCAAGTTCAAAAAGTTTCCAAAATCGGCGGATAAGCCGGGAACCTGGCATGCTACGCCCGGCGCTCGGTTTGGCATCGGCCTCTGGGTTTGATTAGCCTTTATCAACTTCGGCAATCGATCACAACCAAGCTTTGACATTCCCCAGAAGTGCTGAACATCGAGCTCGACCCCAGTGGATGGATGAGATCGTGGACTCCTCGGACCAACACTCTGCACGATAACAAAAGGAAGCATACCGAATCGGAATAAGCCTGCATCTATGTGGTTATCCGACAGCGCCAACTCATCGAAAGTCCATCTCTGCGGGCCGTACTGCTGTCGTCCACCCTACGCAGTACCAACGATCCTCAAGCGAGCTTCACTCGAGCGTGCGGATGCCATTAGCGGGCGTTATGCCGAGGGCGCTAAGTCAAGGCTATTTCTGGAAAAATATGAAGAAAGATTGCGAAGAGGTTGTCCGCAAATGCCGACCATGCCAGCTGTTCTCCCCAATCCCAAAGCAGCCGCTCAAAACCTCTTCCCCATAACAAGTCCATGGCCATTCGCCCTATGGGGCTTGACATCGTCGGAAAGTTACCAACTGCCCCTGGGGGCTTCAAGTCACCACCACTGATTACTTCTCCAAATGGGTGGAGCTGAACCTTTGGTAACAACAACCGAGGCTGACATGTTTGGCGGTTTGTTTGGAGGAACATTATTACAAGGTTCGGCGTTCCATACGCCATTCATTTCTGACAACGGCACGCAATTTGTTGGCAACGGCCTAGCCTCCTTGCCGAGTTCGGCATCCGATTCTTCAATTCCACTCCGCGTACCCTCGAGGCAGCCAGCCGAGGCCTCAAACAAAAGCGTGTGTCTTTGGGATTAAGCGCCGCTTAACATCAAAGCAGGGCAAATGGGGCGGAGGAGGCTGCCAAGGGTTCCTCACAGGCCTACCCTGCCTACACTCGCCCGATCTACTGAGCCAAACCCCATTCTCCATGGCGTTCGGCATGGAAGCCGGTCATCCCTTTGGAGTCTAAGTTTCCCACCCTCCGGACTGAGACGTTCGATCCGGTCACCAATGACGAGGCTGATGCCCAGGAGCTCATCCTTGCTGAAGAAAAGCGTGACGACGCTCGGCTGCAGCTTGCAGACTATCAACAGCAAGTGGCCAAGGGGTATAACCGCCGTGTCCGCGTGAAGAAATTCAAGCCTGACGACTTAGTTTGGCGAAGGGTGGTCCAGGCGACTAAGAGAAGAAATTCATGCCGAACTGGGACCTTCCCGCGTCGTCAAGATTGCCTTTGGCGAAGGAGCATACATCTGGAGGACATGAATGGGAAGGTCCTTACCAACCCGTCCAGAACCTCAAGAGGGCGTACATGTGATCCTCAAATCCATGCTCGGCTATATTGCTTGTTTTCATAGACATTTCACTACATTTACTCGTCCATCTCTGTTTTTAAATCTTTTCATTTCACAGCATGGTCTAGGCCACTGACTGCTTGTCTTTTCGTCTCAGTAACTTAATGGGAATCACTTTTTGTTTGGCATTCATTCATCTCCAGTTATGTAACTTAGCATTTTTTTGGAATCTCGCTTCCATTTTTTACTCTCGGCAACCTCAGCCACCCACAAACGATGACTTCGGTCACACCCACAAACGACCCTGCTTCGGCCATACTGCCCAAAGAAGCAAAATAGGACATATGGTCCACCAAGCCCATAACACACATTGCGGCTAGAATGTGGGCTTCGGTTTGACTTGGCAAGACAGTAAGGTCGGCCACAGTCAGGTTACACTCACACTTTGGTGAGCAAACCACCCACTAAACAGTTGTATCCTAAAATAGCTAAACCATCCTACTTTGGTCAAGGCTCGGCTACAACCACCCTACGTCAAGAAAACACTATCACACCGAACCCAGACAAAAGTGGGGGCTACGGATATCTACCAATCCAAAACATGCAAGGCTACAAAACAAATTTTCACAAGGCAAAAACAAAGATTGATCAAGTACGGCCAAACGAAGTTCATTCAAAGAAAAGACAAGTGTAGCAGAAATTCCTGACTGGAGGTACGGCGTGGTAAATCGTTCATTGCCGACCCCCAACAACTATTACATCTGGAACAGCAAACACCGAGTTCGGCGCCGTCCAGTCCATAAAGTTTGAGTTCAAACAAAAACCCATAGAAAATTCAAAAAACTTAAGGAGCATCCTTCGAAGCCGCGGCATCAGCATCAGCCTTTGCATTCCCTTCAGTAAGTGCACCCTCGGCTTCGGCAGTTTGCACTTCCTTAGTACCTGCAGCAGCGGCAACGGCCCCCTCTTTCTTAGCAGCTTCATCCACCTTCTCCACTTCATCTTCAATATCCACCACAGTGAGATCCTCAAGGTCTTCCTCGCTCTCCGGGAACTCCTCGTCCGGCAGAGGAGCGCACTCCTCCTCGGTGTAAGGAAGCTCCAGCTCGGGAACCACCGGCGCATTGATACGGCCCAGATCCAGCTCGATTTGCATTCCCTCACCAACGGCGGCTACACCGGCCTTGTAACCCGCTTTATAAGCAATGGGCAGCCTCTCTTGGAGATGATCATTCACCATCGACCGTGCATCCCTCCTGTATTCCTGGCCTGCACGGTCATAACCTGCTTGATAGGCTTTCTGGTCAACTTCCTTCATCTTCCTCTTCTCCCTCCTTAGCACTTGACCGAGCTCGCGCTCAGTCTTCTTCAGCTTCTCAGCCATCTCATCTCTCTCCTTCTCAAGCTCCGCTATATGGGACTTTGCCGTCTGCAGGCTCCCTTTATAGCTCCTTGACTTCTCCCGTTCGGCTTTCAAGTCTGCCTGGTAGCGTTTGCGCTCGGCCGTGAGGAGGGTGGCTTGGTTGTATGCGCGGAGTATGGCCTGGCCGGCCTGCATGAAAACGAGAAAGTAACAAAATAAGAATTTTTGTATGGAACAACGGGAAGAGAAATAAGCTCGACCCATACCTGAACAATATAGGCGCTGGCATGAACCAGGCTCGGTTGAAGCTCCTCTGGAACCATCTTCATGTCGTTTGGCAAAGCCACACCCTGAAGCACTGTCGGAGCTAAACCAGGCTCTAGCTTCACGCTGTCGTTCACAGAGACGACCCTACCATCGGCCGTAGCATAAGAGGGCGCAAACTCCTGCATGGCAACTTGGTCGCCAGAGCCTGACACCCTCTCCAGGGCTTTAGAGCCGCCCGCAGCCGACGACTCTGTGTGCTCCTTCCCCTGTAAAATTTGCATTTGAGGTTGGGAAGGAAAGAGGTCATGAGTCACCTTCTGCTTTTTCGCAGCACGCTCGGCTTCGGCAGCTGCCTTTTGTCTTTCCGCCGCACCATCCCTGATATTCATCTTCACGACGTTCCTTCTTCCCATATCGTCGGCAAATTGGGGGATTAAGGTGCGGAGAGGTTCGATGTCGATACCTTCAACGGTTGAGGGCTGACTCTCCTGGAACCAGAAGCCGGCCGACTTCTTGAGAGTTGGGAACTTTACCCTCGGCGCCTTCGTCTTCTTGCTTGGCACCGGATCCTTGTCCTCCCTCCCTAGCCCCCCGGTAGACTTTTTCTTACCTTTGGCCTTTGAACTCGGACCTGCTCCTTTTTCTTTCCTCTTCAACTTACCTTTATAGGAGGGATCGTAGCCCAAAAGCGTCGGCGCGTCGTGACAAGGTAAGGCTTTCAAACGTTCGATATGACCTTCGTCGGCTAGGTCCTGCTCTCTCTTGGCAATGGAACGGTGATCTACAAAAAAGGATTGATCTAGAACGTCAGTTGTTTCATACAAACAGTCATGTTCGGCAAAATAAAAGAAATGATTAGGCAACCTCGGAAGCTCTTTATCTTCGGCACAGAGTACAACCGCGTCGTCTGGTCGCCGAACTCATAATTACCACTAACTTCAACGTACAAGTTAGCCCATTTATCAGTATCGGGAAGCCCATCAATCAGGGGCTCCTTACCACTGCGTGTCGACAAGTACCTGCAATTGGTCTTGCCATGCCTAGACATCTGATACGTATGGAAGAGGTCGGCCACGGAGAACTCGAGGTTGTGGAGTTCCTTCAGTTTGATAACGGCCATCACTATTCTAAAGCTATTTATGGCAAAAAAATGGGGGACGAGCCCGAACTTGGCCAGCAACTCCCTCAAAAACAGGTGAAGAGGGAAACGGAGCACAGCCTCACAGATGGCCATAAGGGGGACAGTTATATGCTCGGGATGGTGCTCTACCTTATCCCTAATTTTGTTGCTGGCTACTTGGCTAACGACAACGTCGGCAGGGATGTTGAAGGTACGACAGAAGTCTTCATACTCGTTCGGCTGCCCGCTGAAGTAATGTGCATGTGGACAGACCTGACCCCTCTCGTAGAGGTCAGCAATCTCTCTATCCTCGGATGCTGTTTCACCCGGCCTCGAGCGTGATGACGTTGTGGCCTCGGCTTGAGAATGGAACCTAGATTCAGCCTCAGGGCCGAGTTCAGGTTCAGCGTTAGAGCCTGTGGATAAAGTGAAAGATATTTCGGGCTCGGTGTTGAACCCGCCGTCGTACTCATGATCACGCTCGGCGTTGGAGTCACTGGTGTTTGACATATTGGACGCTATAGAGGATGTCTGGCGTCGGCTGCGTCGCCTCTCCAAATACTCTCGGATGAAGAGTTCCTCGGAGCCGTCTCCTGAGCTCTCAGAGTCGGATGATATCACTATCACCTGGTGAGCCAGACCTAAACAAGACAAGCGAAAATGGAATGAGAAGCCTCGTCGTCGGCCATAAGGCAAGGATCTCTACGCTCGGCTACCTACTGGCCCACCATTTCTATCCTATGAAGACTCAAGCTCAGGAAACTCCGGGACTCAGCGGGGGCTCGGCTTAAACAACCATAAAATGGGGCTCGGCCAAGCCCACCGTCGGCCAAACCCTTTATTACCTACATGGGGCTCGGCCAACCTAAAACATCAGCCAAGCACAAGATCATTGAGAGGACCTGTGCTCGGAAGAACAGGTTGAAGGCGAAGATGAACAGTTCGTTCATCTCCAGGCTTCGTACTGTTCACACAGAACAAAAAACACCAAAAACCCAGGAAAAAGGCAGAAAAAGCACGCGAAAACTGTAAAAACGCATAGAGGGGTAAAAGGCGAATCCGTACCTGTGATTTTCTACGAGATCTGATGGAAGATCTGCTGCAAACTGAAACCAGAAGATGAACGGGCGCGGCAGAAGCTCTGGCAATGGAAGTTTAGAGAGAGAGAGAGCAACGGTAGCTTCTCTCTCCTCATGAGACCCCATTATATAGAGCTAGGGTTTGGGATTCGAAGTTCCCGCCCATCATTACATCGCCGAACAGTCATCCATTCAACGTGTGACACGTGGCGTTGAAATGACTGACCGCGAAGTCCTGCGCCCACGCTAACCGTCCTCTCACCACCCATCTACGCGGTGACACTTGGCGTTCTGCGCATTGAGGGCGCCAGCGGTTGTGCGGATGAAAAGCGGGTTAAGTCGGCTCGATCTCATTTTCATCATCAATAATCCATCCTCGCGCTCTCCACGTTCGGCGAGCTAGGTATCGATCCTACCGGCGCTCGGCGTCGGCGAAGAATCGAGGGCTATTGTAGTAGGGCCGAACACAAAGCGGCTACTAGCCGAAGGCGGCGAGCCGCAGCTATATCGTGACGGCTAGCCGACGATGTTCACATGCCACGGCGGACATTGCCCGAATCTCGACAAATAATTAATACGCACATGGTAAATGCTTTGGGCTCGGCCCATAAGCGTGCTCCGGACTCTTGTTGGAGCTCGGCCTCAGTAAGCTCCGCCATACCGCGAACACGCCCGTTTCACGTGCTGAAACGGTTACAAAGATAATGATGGAAGCACATGGGAAAGGGACAGCTCACGCTCGAACGGTTACAAATATCTAATCTAGTGATGTCACAACAACGTCACTCGGCTCGTGCAGAGCACGTGACAGTACTTGGAGAGCAAGCTAAGGAGGTGCTATAAATACAGAAGACCCACAACCCTAAAAGGTACACAACATTCCAGACCCAAAACCCTAGCTCTCTCTCTTTCTCTGCACTATACTCATCTCTTGCGCCGGGAGGCCATAGGCTCTCCTCGGTGTGGTCTTTAGTGGGTGGCATTAGTGCGAGTTAGGCGAAGAGAGCTTGATCAACCCTGAACCAGAGGAAGGACTCGAACCGGAGACCACGGGCCACACAATTTCTCTGGAAGCAAACAATGAAGTGGGTGGAATATGGAAGTAGTAAAATAAATAGACTTTATTAAACTTCCAAGTAGAAGAACAATCAACCGAGAGAGTTGAGTGAACAATACAAGTTATAGCTACTCCTAGAAAAGAAAAAGATAAAGGCCTGATTGGCGTTGTTTTTGTGTCTGTAATCTGTCACGATCTCAAGCATAAATAGAGGCCTTCTCCAATTCAAATTTGAATCTTCCCTCCACGGTGGCAGTTGAGCCTATACGAGCGGTTGATTCTTTTCAGATGGCTGAAAAAACTGCTCACGTTTCCAATGACGATGAATAACTGCATCTAGATCATGGAAATAACTGCACATTTCTCCTTTCAACACCTGTACATGAGATGTCACGAGTAGCAAGTCCAATCACACTTAGTGATTAACTGAAAATATACCATGTATTGGCCACTCGACGGGCCACTCGACGGGTCAGTCATATTTCAAACTTTGTAACAGTTTCATTTTTGCTTGATTTGGTTTATCTGTAATATTTGAGGTATACTTCAATTACCTTTCAATCCCTTAATAATCTTTTCTCAACATGCCACGTGTCGTTCAATCGACGGGTCTAGGAAAATCACAGTAATGGAGCAAACAATGCCCCCCATATTTATTTGAGTTAAAACGTTTAACTCAAGTAAATAAATCCCTATGAAGTCTACTAGGTTTTTTCAAACGCTCATATATACCGTTTACTGTAAAAGTTAGGGCACAGTTACTTTTGTTTTCACTTTCCTTTTTAAATTCTTTCCCCCATAGTTATGGCGCCTAAGAAAACTTCGTCAATGACATCCAAATCCTCGAAATCTCCATCCAAGTCTTCAACTCAAAAGTCTAATGAAGCATGAATACAAAGCCTTCATCAAAACCTAAGGCTTCTGTCGAGTCGGATCTTCCAAGATACCCCCAATGCCTTAGGAAGGCACCACAGGTGAATCAATTCTTTATTCCCACGTCTAAAAGTGCTACAAATTTCATTCTTGGACCAATTTATCACCCAACTGCTCCTGCAGCATTACCGACTTATTATCCAGTCAATAATGAAGAACCATTGATGCTTTCTTTACCGGGTCTTCACCGTACTGGTTGGTCTACGAGAGGAACAATTAGATCATGGCCCTCTGTTACCCCTTCTTGGGTGAAATGGGTAGATAGAATGAAAGGGTATTTTTATTCTGAATGGTTGGATATGAACCTTAGTGAAGCTATAGACCTCTCTACTCAATCAATGGTATTAAACCGTAACTTGATTGCCGCAGCATCTTGCTTCTGGTCAACTTCATCAAATGCTTTTGTCTTCCCGCGTGGCCTAATGTCTCCCACTGTTTTAGACATCTGTCATCTTACTGGTTTCTCAACTGTTGGTATTGAAGTTAATGCTACCCTTGATCACCAACCTTATGAATCACCATTTGATTTCAAAGGTTCAAGTAGTTATACTGGCTTTTTAACTCGATACGTTGGGCCTGAAAATGTGAGGCCTACAGTTTGGGAGAAGATAGCTTTTTACACATATTGGCTCAGTAAATATGTTCTTTGTATCTCGGGTGTGAAAGTTACCCAAGAATATGTCCGTCTGGCCATCTGTTTGGCTCAAGGTATGAAGCTTGCTTTAGCTCCCTTCGTTTTGGGCACTCTTTATAAGGGTCTGTGGACATTTGTACAGAGTAAGATAACTAACAATTGTGGAGGGCCCTTTTGGATACTTCAGGCCTGGCTGTTTGCTTATTTTCCATCGATAAGGCCTATGAATTTCTTCCCTAAACATGTTGATGGTGGGGAATGTTTGAGCTATGCAGAGCATCTAATGTCTTATGAGCCTAGACAAGAGAACACTTCTTTCAAGTTCTACTTCAGAGTTCTATATAACCCAAGAATTGGAGAACAACCAAATTGGCTTCCTTTTAAGGAATGCCAATATTCTGCTTCTAGTAGGATCCAGCCCATCCTTAACCTGTTGGTGCCGGTTGGAGTAGTAATGAGTTTTGGGGAAGTATTTTAATTCCTAGATTCCTTTCCATAGGATTTTCCCCTTCAACCTCCCATTTTGCAAACTGCAGTTTTGAGGTATACATGCCCAACCAATGTGCCAGACAATTTGGGTTGGCTCAGGGCATTCCTGTTCCTTATACTCATCCTCGGATTAAGGATTTAATCAATACTCGACCCACTGTTACTCAGATCTCACTTATCAAAGAATTAGAAGGGCAGTTTAAGGGAGTTAAGGCTGGTTATGAATTTAAAGGTTTTGTGGCTGAACCTTCTTCAACCTCAAATTTTGAGACATTTTGGGCATGTGTGACGCCCATACTTTTCAACAAGGATTTGAACAATTGCCTTTTCAGGCTTGATCTAGAGAGCTACGAACCAGGTAACTCATCACCCTTATTCCAATCACATTCCTTAGTTATTCTTTTCAAGTTACTAATTCTATATTATCATGTTCCTTAGTTTCCATTCCCAAAGAGATTCCTGTCTCCAAGCCTTCCAGCTCCAATAAAGAGAAAAAAGCTATGACAACTGAGGAGTTACACAACTTAAAGAAAAGAACTCGTGATTCTCAAGTTGTTGGCACTAATCAAGATCCTCCATTAATGGCAGATGCAATGAAACCTTCGAATCAAACAGATCAACTGGCTGATGATTCAGAAATCTTAGTGCAATTTCAAAGAGTATCACTCTTAATCCCAATGTTCAATTGACCATTTATGTTTGGTCGTTTTCTGACTTAATTGACTTTACTTCTTCTCCTTTTTAGAAAGTTAGGAGAAAACTCAAGTTACCAACAGCATCAGATGATGAAATTGGCCAGGATAAAAGTTCTACTGCTGACCTTTCAAGTACTGATAATCCTCCAGCTCCAGTGGATATTCCTGCTCCTGTTCTGAAAGCTCAAATTCCAATAATCATAGGGACTGTGCAAACTGAACAATTGGTATAGCAGGTATAACTGGATCAACATCAGTGGCAGACATTACCAAGGGATTGGTCAATATCTCAGCTGACAGCCAATTGATAGTTGATGGCCAAATGATAGATGAATCAGCTATCAATCCCTTGGCAGATACTCCTATTCAGGGCGGAGAATCTCTTGGAGGTGATGGAACACCTTTTGATTTCAATCTTGATGTTGTTTCTCATGGTCACACTGATTCCATACCTCAAATAATTCAGCAAGGTGTTGAATCAATATCCCCACATGAGCAAGGATCTACTGATGAGAGAAATGCAGAACCCTCTCTTTCTGCTCCCTTGGAAGTTGCGGGTGAGGTGAATGTGCCATCATCTATTATACCTGCTCAACATGAGGCTCCATTACTGACAGAGGTTACTAAGATCCAGGATCAACCACAGACCACAGAGGTTCCTCCAATCCCTGAGCAAGGACCCATTTTTATTAGTACTTCTGTAGCTTCACCTTCCTCTGTCAATAAGGAAGGATACCATAACGTAGCAGACCCTGTGTTGGCCCACACTCCTATTTCAGATCTTGATCTTATGCTCAACCAAGCCAAGACTTATTCTGAGTCTTATTCTAGATCAGTGTCTGAATTTTCAAAATCTCTTACTCCATCCTCATTCTGCCAATTAAGTGAAGAAACCAAAAATGAGGTGAAATCATTTTTTAGGATGTTGGAACTCCCTTGGCTGAGGTTGCTACTGATCATGTTCCAGCTTTCACCAGCTGTGTCAATCACTTGATCAATAGGAGAATTCTTCCAGACCTAGAACATATTGAACTTGAGGAGCTCTGGTCAAACCTGAGCAAGAATTTGCTTGTTGCAGCTTACTGTCAGAAAGAGATGAAAGAGAAATTAAACATCATGAACCAGTTCGCCAATACTTCTGGCCAACTTGATACAATGGGGCACTCCATTTCTCAGTTGAAAGATAAGTTGCGCCAGCTGGACACAGAGGAAGCTGAATTGCTTGTCCGTTTGGGTAAGATCAAGGATGAAAGGATATCATTGTTAGCTCAGAAGGAGCTCATTAACCATGACTTGGCTGCCATTCCTCATGATGAACAAGGACTCAAAGCAATGATTTCTGTGACTAGAGATGATTATTTGAAGAATCAATCAAGATTCAAAATTATAGATAATCAATGGAGTTACTTTGTAACCTACTTTATGGAATTTAAATCAAGAATTCAGTAGTTACCTGTAGTTGGCCTATCTTTTTGTCAGGCCTCATAACTGATTGAAATTAGGATGTTTTTCCTTTTTATAATAGTACTCTTTTATAACTTTTGACTTGTGATCCCACTATTACTAGCCTCAAGAGGCTCTGCTTAATATTTATGCAATTTTTCTTTGTCTCAATGAATCACAGTACTCCTACTTGATTATTATCCCCAACTCGACGGGGCCTTAACTTGTACCCAACTTTTATAAGTTAATAATAATAACGATCTTAAATACATAAGTCTAATTAATATGCATGCGGTCAAATTGTCAAATAACTCTCCCACTTCTCGATAAAAGCGGGGATCAAGGCCATGGCGCTTCAAAAACTGAATCGTCAGTTCCACAACCCTTTGAAACTGAACACGTTCAGAAAGCTGAATCGCCACTACGTTGGCAGTTACTATGATGCCTTTAAATCAGTCATTGATCATTTTTCTTTTGCTCATAACAAATCAAACTCTTTTCCTTCCGTCCAAAATGTCAAACCAATATCAAAACCCCACAGATATGAAAATCGATAGTGAGATTAACCTTCCAATTTTCGAAGGAGCTAGTTCGTCTGCTTGTGATCCATACTCTCCCATTGTAGCTACTGGATGGGATGATCCTTCTCCATCCAATCCTCCGGCTGCATGGAATGTTCCACCCACGGAAAGGGTGGTAGTAACAATGGAAGAGCCACCACTCTACCCAAACTCTTGTGTTCGACGCTCTCATGTCAAAGTGAGTTACCAATTTGCTTGGGCCAGAGATGAACCAAGGGCACTGCTGCTGGATGCGCTGCTTTCCTCCACATTCAAGCCTATACCATTCCAACTAGCAGAGGCAGGTGGTAAGCCGTGTTTGGAAAATTACGAATCCCTCTTCGAAAGGGCTAAAAATCAACAATGCTACTGGAGAGAAGTAGTACGAAAGCCTCATTACCCTGATGGCTTTTTTGATGATGAGCCCAGTCTTATCTCTCTGCCTGAGAACCCTGATTGGTTTCAAGAACTTGAGAGGCTGAGGTTTGATCCTCCACTAACTCATGCTGCTCAACCGGGATATTTACCTTATAGAGAGTCTGATGAAACAACAGCCAAAGAATTACTGGCTGCTTTTGCTTTTTTAGATATTCACATTCTGGAAGAACATGTCCCCTACTTAAATTTTCTATGGGCATGTGAGACTCTCCAATTTCATGAGAGCATTATGATTACTACCCATCTTAATGGGTTCAAAGCATCCTTGCCTCTCATAAGGCTCTGGATGAGGGCAAGCACGGCTGCCCATTATGATCCTTTTTGGACTGACTATCAGATACAACATGATAAGGTAATCAGTCTGCATAACAAAATAATGGACCTTGACAGCTCACATTGGGAACTGCCTCCCAATCCGTCCAATACTCTCCTCAAGAAACATCAAAACTGGCAGTTGACAAGGGCACGCAAAAGGGCTGAGCTTCAAGTTCATGCTCAACGGCAAGTGATGGCCATGAGGCCTATGATAGAAAAGAAAATAAGAATGGATGCAGAGGAAGCTGCTCGAGACAGAGAACACGACTTCCTGACATATGCTTGGGCGCAATTTCATGGTTTTGTGACTTGGAGCTTCCCCAATTATTTTGAAATTGTGCAACTCGACGCTGATGGTAATCCCATCCCTGCCGCTGAAGTTTAGACTTTATAGAGTCTAATTTTATTTTGTTTGTAATCTCTTACCTTTTATATAGGTATTTTTCGTTTGTTTTGCCTTTTAGACAGGCTTTGGACTTTATTATATGAAAAATGAAAAGTATGCCTTAATTGATAGGCAATTTGTGTTGATCTATGGCTTCATTATTTTCAGTGTTAAACATTATCGTTTTTTTAATCTAGATGTCTAAATATTCATTGTAAATCAAAATGAAACCTATTACGAGGTTTCTTTGTTACTCAACTTAACCCTCGTGACTGACTTTCATTAGAAATCTCACAAATCGACTGAATCCCAAGGAGATGGAAAATATTCCTTCAAATATTTCCCATTTATTGTCCTTTCATGTGTTACTCCAAGGACTGATTCTAACTGATATGCTCCTCCTCTCAGGACTTTTAACACACGGAATGGTCCCTCCCAATTTGGGGACCATTTACCAAATTTTCTTTTCTTTTTCTTGTCCAAAGGTAGAATTGCTTTCCAAACCAAATCTCCTTCAGCAAATGATTTCTCATGGACTCTTTTATTATATGCTCTTTCCAATTTCTTTTTCTGAGCCTAGATATTATTCAAAGCATCAATTCTGGATTCTTCTAGTCCGTCGATCTCTTCGTACATGGCTTCCTCAAATTCAAAATTACCAGGATCATAATGTCTTGCCACCTTGTGAGAAGTAATATTGATTTCAACAGGCAAAACCGCAGCTTGTCCGTACACCAATTCATATGGTGTTGCTTTGGTACTGTCCCTTTTTGATGTTTTATATGCCCATAACACTTTTGGCAGTAATTCATGCCATTCTCTAGGGTTATCTGTGATCATTTTTGACAATGTGTTTTTTATAATTTTGTTTGTTGATTCCACTTGCCCATTTGCTTGGGCATAGTAAGGTGAAGAATTCAAGATTTTTACTCCAAAAGATTTAGCATAAGCCATAATCTCTTGACCATTAAACACTGATGCTTGGTCAACAGTGATTGTTTCAGGAATACCAAATCGACAAAAACTGTATTCCTCCAGAAAGTCAATCACTTGTTTTTGAGCTACACTTTTTAAAGGGATTGCTTCTGTCCATTTTGTGAAATAATCTGTAGCTACCATAATATATTCGTGCTGTAGAGAAGAATGTGGAATAATTTCCCCAATCATATCAATTGCCCAACCTCTGAAAGGCCATGGTTTCACGATTGACTGTAAAGGAAAAGCTGAAAGCTTTTGTATTGGTCCATATTGTTGACATTTTTGACATCCCTTTGCATAAGTAATGCACTCTTTTCTCATATCTGGCCAAAAATAGTCATATCTTTTAATTAGCCATTTCATTTTTTCTCCAGATTGATGAGAACCACAAATCCCTTCATGGACTTCTCCCATAACTGTCATGGTTTGAGGCTTTGCAATACATAGCAATAACACTCCATCCGATGATTTTCTGAATAGATCATCACTCAATAAAATGTAATTAATAGCTCTTTGTTTCACATTTCTGTCTATTTTCTCATTCGGATTTTCCAAAAACTTTCTTATTGGAATTCTCCAATCATCAATTAGGTTTATTTCCATAACATCAATATCACCTATATTCCTCTCGACGGAGAAAGGCAAAAATCTTTTCTGTATTCTTATTAACTTTTCATATTGACCTTCTGGAATTTTTACTCCAGAAGCAATTTGTGCCATTTGATTGGCTTCACCATTCTCTAGTCTATAAATATGCTCCAATTTCACATTATCAAAATATGGCATGAAAGTTCTGACCTTTTGCAATTGTAATTCCAATAATGGATGATTACATTTATACTCACCTGTCACTTGTCGAATTACTAGTTGTGAGTCACCTGTGATGTTTAAATGTCTTATATTCAATTCTTTAGCTATTTCTAATCCAATAATCAAAGCTTCATATTCAGTTTGATTATTAGACAGAATTCTACTTTCATCTAACTGGAAAGAGAACTGTAGTGACTCTCCTTTTGGAGAAGTAAAAACTACTCCGGCCCCAACACCTCTGTCGGCCTTAGACCCGTCGAATGACATTTTCCAAGATTTTATTTCCACTAAATGAATTTCAAATTCATCCTTTTCCAACAACATAATAGGATGATCTGCCAAAAAGTCAGCCAATGCTTGACCCTTTACAGCCTTTTGAGGCATGTATTGCAAACAATATTCAACCAAAGCCAAGAGCCATTTACCTTGTTTTCCTCTTAGTATTGGCCTTGTTAAAATATATTTAATAATATCAGTCTGTGCAATCACATGTACCGTCGATGGCAACATGTAATATCTTAATTTAATTGCAGAGAAATACAATGCTAAACATATTTTTTCAACTGGTTTATATTTTATTTCACAATCATTCAACCTTCTACTAAGGTAATATATTGCTTGCTCATGACCATTCTCGTTATCTTGAGCTAAAAGACTACCAATTGACTGGTGACTAGCTGAAATATATAATTTCAGAGGTTTACCAAATATGGGTGGCATTAACACAGGAGGTTTGACTAATGATTGTTTTAAAAACTCAAAAGCTTTTTGATGCTCTTCTTCCCATCTGAAATCCTTCTGAGATTTCAATTTCAGAAGTGGAAAGAAAGCAAGAGTCTTTCCAGATAAATTAGAAATAAACCTCCTTAAAAAATTAACTTGTCCCAAGAACTGTTGTAATTCTTGTTTTTTTGTTGGTGGTTGTGCTTTTAAAATTGCTTTTGTTTTATCCTTATCAACTTCAATTCCTTTCTTATGAACTAGGAATCCCAGAAAATTTCCAGCAGTAACCCCAAAAGCACATTTAGTTGCATTCATCTTCAAGTTATATTGCCTCATTCTTTGTAAGACCTGTTTTAAATGGTCAATATGGTCATCAAAAGTATGGGATTTTACAACCACATCATCAATGTAAACTTCCATGAATCTTCCAATTAGATCATGAAAGATTACATTCATAGTTCTCTGATAAGTAGCATCAGCATTCTTTAATCCAAATGCCATTACAACCCACTCAAACAACCCAATATATCCTGGGCATCTAAATGCAGTTTGTGAGTATCTTCTTTGGCAATAAATATCTGATTGTAACCAGAATACCCATCCATGAAAGAGAGAAATCGGTGGCCTGCAGTTGCGTCCACTAGATGATCCACAACAGGCATATGATATTCATCTTTAGGAGATGCTGTGTTCAGATTTCTAAAATCGATGCATATTCTAATTTTTCCATTTTTCTTAATCACAGGAACAACATTAGAAATCCATTCTACATATCGAACAGGCCTTATGTACTTGGCTTGGAATAATCTTTCCATTTCTTTCTTTACTCCTTTCTGCACTTCAGGAGTCATTTGCCTTGGAGTCTGTTGATATGGGACAAAATTCTCTTTAATAGGAATTTTATGTTCTACCAATGATCTATCTAAACCAGGCATACACCATAATCCCAAGCAAAACAATCTTTAAACTCAGATAACAAGTACTTCAAACGATCCTTCATTTCATCAGGTAAAGAAGCACATACATGAAGAATTTTAGGATCTTCTTCTGTCCCTACATTAAAATCCTCTAACGGATCTTTAACTTCTACTTTAAGATCATCAAGCTTAGCAGGAGCAGCTTTGAGATCTTCCATAGCTAATTCTTTTAAGTTAAGGGACTATCGTCTATCACACACTCTGCCCAATTACAAGAAATAGGCTCATCAGCCTCTAATCTTCTAGACACAATAAAAGAAAACAGTCTTTTGAAAGTGGCTTTCAAAGTAGTCAACTCTTCATCTACAAGACTCAATGTTTCACTAGACATGGGAAACTTTAGACTCAATGTCACTAGATCTCAATATTATGTTAGGTCTAACAAAATCTTCACTTAATTCTTGCAAGCCATCTTTGATATACTTGAGAAACTGGCTTTCCGTCAGACTTGCACCTACTGATTTCACTTCTGACTCCTCAATCTTGACTGGCCACAAGTCTTCATCATATAGACCTGCTTCCACATTGTTTGTATCTGCTTTGAATGGATGCTTATCTGCCCAGTAGATCTCCATGTCTGCACCTTCCTTACTCTGCCCTTGTGTGAGGAATATCAATGCTTGATGTAAAGAAGAAGGAACACATCCATTTATATGAATCCAATCTCTGCCTAATAAGGCATTGTAATTGGACGAAGAGTCAATAACAAAGAAAGTGGTGTTCATCTTTCTATTACCAATTTGCAACTGTAAAGAGATTACACCTTTAGCAGGTGAACATCCTCCTGCGAAGTTTCCAACTGTGACCTCTGTTGGAATCAGGTCAGCATCACTCTTGTTCAATACTTTCATCATTCTCGAAGGCAAAATATTGACAATAGCCCCATTATCAATTAGAATCTTATTGATAGGTTGACCATTGACATGTAACATAATATACAAAGGCTTTAAATGCCTGACCAAAGCATCATTAGGAGACCTAAATACAACTACATCTTTTCCCACTGCATCTTTTTCCACTCTTATGGATTCTTGTTGGAAATCCTTCTCTTGTTGATCATTTATCTTCACTATTGCATCTGTTTTATCTTCTACATCTCCTTCCAAACTAGTTGGTTGATTAGGCTTAGCCTGAAAAGTTTTTAGCAAAACCAAAATCATATTGCATGATATTTTAGTAGGAGAAACTGACACGAATTGAATGGTATTCAAAGCTTGGCCAAATGAAGTAGAATTAGGATCCTCTTCATTTCTGTCATCTTTAGGATCCTCTTTCATGATATCTGAACTGTCAACAGATAGTAAATCATCATCTTCATCATCCTCTATCAATACTTGTTGAAACTCTGCTATCTTCTTTTTCAAACTTTTCTTAAATATTGCTTTCTGTTCCTTAATCGACAGAGCAGAAGTATCTGAAGAACTTGGACCTTGCCCCCAGGTCTCTGGGCCAAACTTGGTTTACGGTCTTGCCCCCCATGCTTTTCTATTTCTTTTGCCTTCTGCTTAGGCATTGCTGATTCCCTATTCCATACTAATGGAATTGGTTGATTAAGAACTGTTCTAGCCTTCAATTCTGGCCATTGCATCGATTCTGCTTCCACATATGAATCTCTCCTTTCCCTTTCTGAAATCTTTCTCTGTAGCCTCCTTTTCTGAGTATTAGTGATGGGAGTGAATTCCCCTTCAGTTGGGAATTTCGGATGTCTCACTGTATCCCACATATGATGTTCCATATTTGGTGGCACAACCATTCTCCCTTGGTATCCACCTCTAGCAAAGGGGACTCTACCTCTAGACCTCATACCCCTTTGGTACATACCTCTACCTCTAAACACAAGTGGGTAAATCAAACTTGGGTCCAGCTTCCCTGGCATAGCAGGAATTACTGGATATCCTTTAAATAGGAATGGTCCATCATCTTCCCCATACCACTTGATAGATTCAGATGAGATAAAAACCCCTAGATCTTCACCTTCAAATATTAGTTTTGGACCCACAAAAATTTGCAAATCATTATATCCCATCGTGTTGAATCTTATTGAACCTTTAGCATAGGTCCCATTATATTCTTTCTCTGCAATTACTTCCTCCCCAGATTTAATTTCTCTGTCACACCTTAAACAGAAATAATTCTCAAATTTCTGCTTGACATGCATTTCTTCTTCAGTTTCCATAATGTCGTTCTCTTCTTGAATTCTTTTCTCAATTTGAGATGCCATCTTTCCTTTCTTTAGTCTGGCAGTTACCACATTAACATCCACTAATGGAAATGGATCAATGTCAATCCCCATTACTTCCTTATTTCCCTTGGCATACTGCAACAAACCTTTCTGAATTAGGTCCTGCACATAATTTCGAAATGTAATACAGTTATTGGTATTATGTCTAAAAGAATTATGCCATTTACAGTAATCTTTTCCTTTTCTATCCTTTTCTTGAGAAATAAAATGCCCTGGTGATAAAGTTAAGAACTTTTGTTTTATTAGTTCATCAAACAACTGGTCTGCTTTAGACAAATCAAATGAATATTGTCTAAAATTTGCCTGATTTCTCCTATTCGGATGAGATGAAGGCATGTTCACAGGTTTCTCAGTTTTTGTTAAAGTGTCACACACAATTGGAGCTTTACCAATTACTTGGGCAACATCAATTTCTACATCACCTTCTAAATCTTGGTAATATGTACCAAGTGATTTGTTCTTTCTAACTTCACCTTCCATAAGAATAGCCTCATAACCTATGGCTTTTGAAGTAAAATCAAACAGATCTCTAAATTCAGTGCCAGTGAAGTGTTTCTTAAAGTCATAATCAAGCCCTTCTTGGGCAATTTTCACTATTTCAGATTCTGGAATATAGAAATGACACTGATTCCTAATCTTTTTGAATCTATTCATGTATTGTTCAACAGACTCTGAAGGTTTTTGTCTTATTTTAGCCAAGTCTGCTACAGAAATTTCTGGTGCATGTCTGAAGAATTGAGTGTGAAATTGTTCCTCCATTTCCCTCCAAGAATGCACAGAATTTGGAGGCAAACTAATGAACCATGAAAAAGCAGTTCTAGTAAGAGAATGAGGAAACAACTTTAATTTTAAAGCTTCATCCAAATCTGCTTCGCCTATTTGTAGGCAAAACCTCCCTATATGCTCAACAGTTGATTGATTTTCTTCTCCATTGAAAAGAACCAAGTCTGGAATCCTATAATGCCTAGGAAAAGGCACATTATCAACCCAATTTGGATATGGTTTTCTAAACATAGGTTTCTCAATCCTTCTAAGTCCTGGACCATACATATCTTGCATGATATTCATGAGTTGAGCCCTTAGATTGGGTTCCTGCATTCTCCCTACTGGATTAGGTAATTCAGGCCTCATTTCATATCCATATGGGTAATCTGGCCTTCTTCCATTTTGATTAACTATTGGTGGATCAAACCCATACATATTGGGGTCATTATTTGCCATATTTGGTATATTTCGGTTATCATTCCTATTCAAATTAAATTGCTGTCCCCCAACTTTTACATTATATGGATTTGGGTTATGGTTTCCACTATTTCCAACTCCCATGTTTATCGGAATTGCAGTTGGAACACTTTGATAAAAACTCTGGTTTTGTCTAGGATTCTGATTTCCTAACGGAATTCTATTGACTCCAGTAAAAATGGCATCAAAAGTTGGATTTTCGTATACCTGAGAAGAAGGTATATCAGTCATGGAGTTTGATTGCCCACTGCTTTGTCCTGGATTAACGTTTACGTTAACTGGTACTTCAACTGTTGGTTGAATCGTTTGATCTTTTGCCATTGCAGCCTTAACCACGGCTATCAAAGTTCTGGCTACTTCATCCTCTGGATTCTTCAACGTTCTTATAACTTGTTGAACCAAATTCGCTGGCTCTAACTCTGGGCCATTTGACTGGCCAATCTCTGGAATCCTCTGATTCGGACTCACTACATTTCCTTCATTAGCCTCATTCCCACCATTAGCATTGGTAGGATTGTTATTTTCATTGTTACTATCGGCTGGTAGTTGATTCCTAGTCTTCGGTGCCATGTCTTACTTCCAAATTAGTAAGAGTCCTTCCTCTAGCGCCAAAAATTATTAACTATTTTTCTAGTTGGATCCGCTCGACGGGTGATCGACGGGATTTGGTTTTGTGATTTGCTGGGATGTGGGTATGGTACGGTGGAGTTTGGTTCCTTGCCGTGTTTCATGACTTCTCTGGAAGCAAACAATGAAGTGGGTGGAATATGGAAGAAGTAAAATAAATGGACTTTATTAAACTTCCAAGTAGAAGAACAATCAACCGAGAGAGTTGAGTGAACAATTACAAGTTATAACTACTCCTAGAAAAGAAAAAGATAAAAGCCTGATTGGCGTTGTTTTTGTGTCTGTAATCTGTCACGATCTCAAGCATAAATAGAGGCCTTCTCCAATTCAAATTTGAATCTTTCCTCCACGGTCGCAGTTGAGCCTATACGAGCGGTTGATTCTTTTCAGATGGCTGAAAAAACTCTCACGTTTCCAATGACGATGAATAACTGCATCTAGATCATGGAAATAACTGCACATTTCTCCTTTCAACACCTGTACATGAGATGTCACGAGTAGCAAGTCCAATCACACTTAGTGATTAACTGAAAATATACCATATATTGGCCACTCGACGGGCCACTCGACGGGTCAATCATATTTCAAACTTTGTAACAGTTTCATTTTTGCTTGATTTGGTTTATCTGTAATATTTGAGGTATACTTCAATTACCTTTCAATCCCTTAATAATCTTTTCTCAACATGCCACGTGTCGTTCAATCGACAGGTCTAGAAAAATCATAGTAATGGAGCAAACAGGGAGTCTGGTCCTATGTGTACAGTACTGGCATAATGCCAACATTGCCTTTTGTACATTTTGTGAAACAAATCATGGGTTTGTAGTATTATTTGTATTCTAACAGCACCTTTAGATGTTGTGATTTGGTAAGGAAAAAAAAAAAGTATTAGGGTTTATCACCAAATTACTCATTCGGATTGAGTGATGTTTAGCGAGAAATTGAGAGAAAAGTACACAAATGATATTTTTTCAATTGGCTCCTTCCCCTTTCTTACAATTGTAAAGATTGTAACGTCATAAAGAGTTTACATCTTAACCAAAAGGAAGCCACAATAACAGGATCGATCCTCGCATGTTGTGTTGAAAAATTAAAATCTTATGCTGTCTTCCACCACTTTTCTTTCTATATTTTTACTCGCTTGCTAACTCTCTAATTAACTTCCCGCGGCGGCCGGCGACGGATTCATAGCCCGGGCCATCACCTTCCGCAACACGGCGGGCCCGCAAAGCGGCCAGGCCGTTGCCCTCCTATCGCGGTCCGACCGCTCGGTCTTCTACCGGTGCAGCTTCGAAGGATACCAAGACACCCTCTGCGTCCACTCCCAACGCCAATTCTACGCCTAATCCCACGTCTCCGGCACGACCGATTTCATCTTTGGAAACGCCGCGGTAGTATTCCAAAACTGCATTATCCACGGACGGACCCCACCGAGCGGGAACCAAATCGTCGTAACGGCCCAAGGCCAAATGGACCTGAACCAAAACACCGGTGCATGGTTTTGCCCGCAGGGGATCGAGGTGGCCCGGTGGCTAGGCCGTTCGTGGCTTACTTGGGCAGGCCGTGGAGGGATTACGCCCGTGTTATTTGTATGAGGAGTTATCTTGACGGTTTTGTCCCCGGCGTGGGGTGATCCCAGTGGGGGAACGATACGGGGAATTTGGGCACTTTGTATTATGGGGATTGGGGACTATGGTAATTTCGGGCCAGGGTCTTCGACCGAGGAGAGAGTGAAGTGGAGCGGGTATCACGATGTTTGGAACAAAACTGAGGCGGAGGAATTCGGCGTTGGGAAGCTCATCCGCGGCGAGGTTGTGGCTGCCGGAAGCCCGCGTGCCATTTATTCCTGATGTGTAGCCTTAAAATATTTTGTTGTTGTTGGCGAATGGTGTGTATAGTATTTGCGTGTAGAGAGTTCAATTAGAACGACATGTCAGTGTAATGGCGAATTATAACGAAAATGGCAGTCAGTTGTGACTCAAGGTACAAGGTAAATGTACACAATAGAATGAAAGGTCCGGATTGAGAACAGAGATTTTACTGTGGATCAAAAAAGAGAATAGAGATTCTACTCTAAACTCTACGCATCTATGGGGCTTGTTTTGAGTGTGTCCATTAATTACTCCTCTCATTTCAAAAAGATTTTCAATTTTTGATATTTGTGTTATTTTTCATTGTTTATAACATCTTTCAATTTATAATAATTATCGAGTTTGAAAACTTTGTAGTCGTATAATAGAACTACTTGAGAACGGGATCCGGGGATGCTACCAAGCGGTCCCTGCTGAGCACATCCGGACCGTTCATCTAGGTAATCAATGGTTCGGATTGAAAACAAACTTTTCCAGGGAATACTTTTGGACGGTTCGGATGCGCTCTGCATCCGCTCGGCAAGGTGCTTGGCAGGGATTGCTTGGGGGCGTCCCCAGATCCTTGAGAACTATTGTAACAATCCGCACCAGCTGAACTGCTTAACTCTTAACCTAACCACGTGCCTCAAAAGGTTAATCTCAAGTTATACATTAGCTGCCTTTGATCTCTTATATATGGAATTCTCTTCCCACGTATAGGTGATGTGGAACTTCTACAATCTCCCCCTCTTGGGTGCAACGTTGCCCACCAAGCGTTGTGAGACAAGTCCCCGCTTTAAGCATGACAAACACCTCAAACTCGTCTCATGTGGGACCCACCCAAGCACGACAAGCACCTCAAGCTCCTCACTTGTCGGGCCCACCCAAGCACGTCTCCTTACGGGACCTGCCTCACACTTTCGATTGCTGCAAGTTCTGATTCCACCTGTAACGATCCGCGCCAGCTGACCTGCTTAACTCTTAAGCTAACCACGTGGCTCAAAAGGTTAACTTTAAAGTTATACAGTAGCTGCTCGCGATCTCTTATATATGGAATTCTCTTCCCACATATAAGCGATGTGGGACTCTACAACTATTTGTTCTGGGATCTGGATCCTCTTTGAGCTGTCTGTGAAGATCTTGTGAGGGTTCCGAAATGAAGTTGGCCAAAAAATTTATTCAAATGAAGTAGAACTCAAATATTACTTCAATTTTGAAATGTAATTTTCTTTGTCAAATTTTACAATTGTACTATTAATAAAGTTTTTTCTCAAATTTGTCTTTGCCAAGATGGTGGAGGGTTTCCGAAATGGGCTAAATTATCTGGTATTTTGCAGCCACAATGGGGTTCATGCTATATTTTTCTGCTAGGGGTTCATTTTTATCTACTACAAAAATTACTATACTCCAATATTAGAACATTTTTATGCCGACCCCATGCGGTTCAACGCAGCGGCGCCATGCCAATGGTGATAAAAAAAAAGTTAATTTTTTATCAAAACATTATATTTTGGGCTTAAGCTTCAAGAAAATAATTTCTTGTGGACTCTCTACTCCCAGCTGGGATGACTTGTTTTTAAACGGATCAGAGATAATATTAATCCAAAGTGTGCGTAGGCTGGTTCAGACACTGCCTGCCCGCCATACGGCCATACCCAAAAAAAGCACGTGACGCCACCTTAAGTATGCATGCATTAAAATCCTCTTTCCTAACCGTAAATGAACTTATAGCAAATCTATGAGCGCGAGAGAGAACCTTAAACGCCAAATATTAAAGCACATATGCTGGAACATGTGTAACTCTTTATGGTCATTTATCAATCACCAGTGATTTCCCCAAAATTTAAGTTCAATTTAAACGAGCCAAAAGATTGCACCCTATATATAACTGTAAACCCCCTTCACAAGGAGCTAACTAGTCAAGAAAGAACATGGGCCTATCGAATGCAATGAAGCTTGTGCTATTACTAACGCTGTTCACAATCGCCACCACTTTGGCTATCCAAATTGCATCGGAATCAGGACCTGATTCCGATGTGGGAATTCCCAGTAAAAACATCTCGAGTCCAGGGGGCGAGAGAAGTCTTTTACAACGAATGCTGAAAGGAAAACATCATAAGAAGGGAAGACGTCATCGAGGGCGGAGGCCGAGGTTGGCAGCCGAAAAGCCCGTCGGCAACGCCGCAGCTGTGGTGGCTCAAGACGGGTCGGGAAACTTTCCGAACATCAAGGCGGCTCTGGACGCGTCGCTCAAGAGGGGAGGCAACGGGCGATTCGTCATTCACATTAAGAGTGGCGTTTACAGCGAACATGTTGTGGTGACTGAGGCAATGAAGAACGTTATGTTCACTGGCGATGGTATGGGAAAGACCATTATCACCGGTAGCCTGTCTATCATCAGTGGAGATAGGGGTACATCAGAATCTGCAACCGTTAGTAAGTCATCTATCTCTTATTAGTTTTACATGCTTCGAAGTTTGTACTCGATTTTTTTTCACCTACATCAGACCATTTCTTACGAAATCTGACTGAAACGAGTGAGGTATATAAACAAATTACTATATCACAGCTAGTGTTGTGGCGAGCACGGGACGAAGGGACAGAAGGAGCCGGATCCCTTTGCTTGTTTACCGGACACGAATGATTAGACTTTAGACCACCTAATGACTATATAGCTAACATAGGGAAAAAAACCTATGTCATGTGTCACTACTGTATTGCGAACAATAGGCCTCCGAGATTCATATTTGTCAAGATTTTCACCGTGACATACAACTGAAATTTTTGAAATGAGAGAATGAGAATACCAATAACCTGTTGGCTGGAAATGGCTTCAAACTAAATTCATGTTTGGCATTGCAGTTATAAAGGGCGACGGGTTCGTGGCTCGCGACATAACATTCCGAAACACAGCAGGCCCTGAGAAGCACCAGGCTCCGGCAATCACATCATCTGCGCCGCATTCGGCTTTCTTCCGTTGCGGTTTCGAAGGGTATCAGGACACCATCGACGCCGTGCGAGGCCAACAGTTCTTCAAAGAGTGCGACATCTACGGCACGGTCGACTTCATCTGCGGAGACGCTGCAGCAATCTTCCAGGACTGCAACCTCCGCCTGAGGAGATCGCCCGGCCGCACGATCACCATCGCCGCGTCCAGCCGCAACTTGGCAAGTTCGCCCACGGGATTCGTGTTCCAACACTGCCGAGTCACGGCAGAGCCGGAACTGAGCCAGGTGATCGGGACGCACAAGATTTACTTGGGCCGGCCCTGGAAGTCCTTCGCCCGGACGATCTACATTCAGAATGATTTTGACGTCCCAGTTCAAGCACAGGGGTGGATGCCGTGGGAAACGAGGTCGGATGGGGGGGACGCGAACACCGTTTATTACAGGGAATACGGGAACAGGGGTATTGGTTCGTCGACCGGAGGGAGAGTGAAGTGGCCAGGGTACCGAGTTATGGACTCGAACGAGGCAAGTCAATTCACCGTTGCGAATCTAATTCAGGGACATACTTGGCTGCCTAGCACTGGCGTGCCTTTTAACCCTGGTTTGTAGGCCAGGTCTTGGGGATTTGCCAGATTTTCCTTAACAATGGATTGTAGTAAGGAAATAGGGATCATCGCGCGATCTTCGAAGTGTTTTGAGATAATATTAAGCTCAGTAGGTAGGTAGTTTCTGTTTTTCCGAAGTTAGTGAAATAAAAGTAAAACGTTTTTCAAGATGATTTTAAGGTTTCTTGTCCTCAAGGGTGGAATGGAATCATGGTTTTGTTTAGAAGGAACCCAGAACTTACAAGATTTTGAGTTTAAATTTTCGATCACATGGATCCGTTCATCGATTTACTGAGAGTGAATCAAATCCAAATCAGGTTATACATTGTGCACGAAGTGGCGCCCATAAATGGAAATTAGAAAAAAACTCCAATACACACTTCATACCTTTAAAAAATTTTACGCCTTCGTTGGAAGAATATATGTTGAAAAGATTACACGTCTCGGCGGTATGTTATATATGCTTCTTAGTGGTAAATTTTACGCCTCTCAATGGTAAGGACAGTGGCGACTCCAGAATTTTATAAGTATGAGGTCATTTACAAATTTAAAAGTTGAGATGTTTCCTTTAAGTTCAAGAGTCGAGAAAAATCGTTCAAATTGATATGACTTTTCTTAGCATAATATGACTTTTCTTAGCATGATTTCTTGAATAAGACGAATAAAGATCGAATTTTGCATTATAACTAACTGGTTTCTATTAAAAATTGTATCCATGTTATTTTACCTCAATAAAACAAAAGCAACGCTAAAAATCATACAAAAGCCTCTCCTACCCTTGCCATTTCAAAACTCAAACTCAAATTCAAGTAAGAACCCATCAAAACTCATTCCAACCCATTGCTCAAATTTATAGTCAATGAATCTTGCAACTCACTCCAACTCACTCAAATTTATAGTCAAGTAAGACATTCTTGGGCTGGTCATGGCAACGATAGAGAGGACATTTGCGTATAGTCTATGCAAACTTCTCTTGTAAAGTTGGTGATTGAACAGGTAGTGCACTTAGGTGGCTGGAGAAAGAAAGTTAGAACAAAAATATTTATATATGTTTTTTGCGGGAAAAAAATAAACATTTTGTAGAACAAATTAGATCAAACTTCCTTAGTCAAACTGTGATGCAATTTCAACTTAGAATGGATGAAACCCCCAAGAAGGTCGGGATTCCCCTATTGTCTAAATGGTTCAAAACTCACAAAATACGGATTTCGAGACATGCCACTCTTCTCCCATACGTCAACTAAATGTTCAATTATCGAAAATAACTTATTTAAAGTCCTTACGCTGTTAGATTTCTTAGAGGGTTCCAACATAAAATTAATCGGCATTAGGTGGAGTAACCTCTAGAATATATTAACTAAACTTGAATGGCTTAGATGAGCGATGTGGAATTAATTAAGTCTAGCATACGCTACGGACAATTTTCGTTGGAAAAACCCAGCCAAGTACTTAACTCTCTTGAAGCCTTTAATTTATGGAGGTTGATATAAAATCGGTTTGAGCAATTTTCTACTACGAAAACAGTGGTGTTAAACCTTAAATTGTCTAGAAGTGGAGTAGTAATTAATAAGGGAATGAATGTCAAGAAATACGGATTTAGAAGCTCCGTAGAAGCATGGAAATTGAAGTGCTAACAAGTATCAGCGGCGTGAATTTAATAAGCTTGCATTGATTGCATGAAAATCCCTTTTTATAACGCAGCATGACTTCATTAACAACATAAGCAAAACAAATAACCTTCATTAACGCAACACATTAATACCAATTTAGGCCATGTTAAAACTGCTTTACGGACACTAGTTCTCAATTTACCTATGCTTAGCCAAAAAAAAAAAACATTAAGCCCTGTGGTTATACAACCCCTCACAAGGGGGTTGTATCTATCAGCTTGTTTACAACAAAGCAGAGTGCATACAAGAAATAAGGTAGGGGGTAAAAAATGGGCGCATCATATGCAATTAAACTTCTATTTTTATTAGCGTTATTCACAATCGCTACCGCTTTGGCTATCGAATTTGCATCGTCGTCTGCTGATTCCAACGACCCAACTCCCAGTAGAACTGTTTTGAGTCCAGAGGGCGAAAGACGTCTTCTGCAACAGATGCTGAGAGGAAGACGTCGAAGAGGGATAAGGCCAAGGGGACAGGCGGGCATGAGAAGGGCGGGTAGGAGGAGGGGTAGAAGGGCACCGGTCATAGTGGCTCAAGATGGGTCGGGAAATTTTCAGACTATCAAGGCTGCTCTTGATGCGTCGCTGAGGAGGAAAGGCGTTGGACGATTTGTCATTCACATAAAGGCAGGGGTTTATAGGGAAGTAGTAGTTGTTGATGAGAGAATGAAGAATATTAGGTTCACAGGTGATGGCATAGGGAGGACCATTATCACTGGTAGCAATTTCGAAGGTGGCAACTTTGGTGCATGGAATTCTACAACTGTGTGTATGTCTCCCTCTCCTCTCTATCGACACATGATCCATTTCATTCCAAAAACTATTTGATTTGATATTTTTGAGTTTTTTTGGGTACATTTTGACTGGAGACCTAGTCACAGCCGTGAATGATACACACACAATAGGCAACGGAGGGAGGTGGCCATCGAGATTGCAAAAACGAGCATTCCACCTTGAATCAGGATGGCGACACCTTAGGAATAGCTAGCGATTTGGTGAGAAGAGCGCTCAATACACACACAGCCCCAAAAAAGGGTGCAAGATAGGGAGACAAATGCAGGGTGGAGTACTTTGGTACGAACACATCATCTAGAACAACAATGTGCAAAACATGCTTCCGTACCTTTGTTTGTTTTCCTGTTGCATGAGATGCTTTTAATTACTACCAATGAAATAATAACACATCATCATGTTGTGCGCATCGTTGTGTATGATGTTGTGTTAATAGACTTTCAGGGTGCGACCTGACAATAGAGATTGGTTCGGGGTCTTTGATCATCAAGACACACGCACTTGCTCCAAGGAAGAAGCGATTCAATCAGAATGAAGACAAGGAGGAGAGGTGAAAGAGAGATTTTCAAGCCTACAAAGTAGTGAGCAACAAAGGCAGGCTTTTCAGCCTTTGTGCGCTAGCTTCTAATTTAAGGATGAAAATCAGATATATAATAACATATAAAGAATCAATTTCCGAAAAAGATAATAAGGAAAAACAAATTTTTGTTAAAAATGAATATGGTGAATTTTTTTTTCCTTCAATTCGTAGACGTTTATTTATTTATTTATTTTTGATCTGCAGGGACGTTTATTTTATTCCTAACAATAATACGTTAAATTTATCATGATTAGGTGATTAAGAGTTTATTGAAACAACAATACCCCATCACTCTAACGAATATATTCCCTAACAACATATCCTTGTTAAAACTTTTGCAGTGGTTCAGGGGGACGGTTTCGTGGCTCGGGACCTAACATTCCAGAACACGTACCGGTACAAACCAGCCCCGGCGATCACAATCGAAGCCCCACAATCGGCCTTCTACCGCGTGGGCTTCGACGGGTACCAAGACACCATTTTATTGCGAGGTACCGGCCGACAGTTTTTCAAAGAATGTGACGTTTACGGCACCGTGGATTTCATATGCGGGGATGGCAACTCAATTTTCCAAAACTCCAACATCATCGCCAGAAAATCCTTCACCGGTAACGAAATCACAATCACGGCCTCAAGGCGAGGCGTCACCAACTTGTCCACTGGGCTCGTTTTCCAAAACTGCCGGGTCACTGCGATGCCCGATCTAAGAGAGGCTTTTGGGTCCACGAAGATTTACTTGGGCCGGCCGTGGGGGGACCACGCGCGGACCATTTTTATGAACTGTGATTTTGATCTGCCCATTCATCCGGAAGGGTGGTTGGCGTGGGAAGGTTCGTCTCCTGTGCTTCGGACTAACCCTCCTGTTGATTATAGGGAGTTTGGGAACAGGGGTATGGGTTCCTTGACCCGGGGGAGAGTGAGGTGGGCCGGGTATCGGGTTATGACCGATCGAAATGAGGCGAATCAGTTCACGGTCGCGAATTTTATTCAAGGTCAAACGTGGCTGCCTAGGACTGGCGTGCCTTTTTTCCTTGATCTGTAATTGGTCTTTAATTTTGGGCATCGAACTATTTGCAAGGTCTTTGCGGAAGGAATTGAGCAATTGCTTCTGATGATGAGGAATTTTCTCACAGTTGATTAATGTAGTAAAGTTCTTCCATTAAACGTGGCATTAATTTTGATTTTTCTGTTGATAAAGGAGGTACTGTTTCTAGTTTAATTTGTTAAAGAGCTTAATTAGTAAATCAAACTTGGAGAGTACTGTATCTCTAAATACCATTTAAAGTTCAAATAAAACTATGGTTATACCATTTGGCGTACCCTAAATACACACCACATTTTATGGGACTCATCTCGGGGTTCTACACAAATGATCGGGGCAATTCAATTTGTTTAAAATATTGCTTTAAAGGCCTTTTGTAGAAAATTGATTCAGTTTGATATCAGTAAGAACTTGATCGATCAATTTTTGTGTTCAACCTTACCGATATCCGACTAAGTTATTTTTTCACATGAATTTTTTTTTTGAATGTTAAAAATAAATTGAACGGCTTTGATTATTTGTGTGGAATTCAAAGATAAATTCCACACAAGGCGGTGTAGATTTTGTGTACAACAAAATGCTGTGCACATCGGAGTCTTAAAGCTCTTTTCTCACTGTCTCAGTGCAACGACATACATAATTGTTTTTTATTTTTTTTAATTTTATCCGCAACATACATAATTGTTGAAGGACATGTTTTCACGATTGTTTATGGGAGCTGATTTTGTCACATCCTAAATTGTTAACGCCACACTCTCTGCAGTGTATTTTTGCACCAAAAAATATACTGCAGGGGTGTGGCATTAACAATTTAGGGTGTGGCAATATCATTTCCCCTGTTTATCGAGGAAAAACTTATTTCCGGCCTAGCCGGAAATAAACTATATGCCGCAGGTGGTAATCTTTTGACACATCAGGCGAATCGACAGACGCGGGGCTCGCCCCTACGTGGGAACCGTTGGGGAAAAAAAAAAAAAAACCCGTTAAACTCTATTTGTGATTATATGTAGCAGAAACGTGATTATGAGAATCTTAGAGATAAAAAAATAATTATGACCCTTTAGAATAATATGACCAGAATAATAAGATGTTCATACTTGTTCAAATGGATTGAATATTGGAGTACTTAATTTTTTAAAACTATTAATATATTTAAAAAATATGGTTCAAAAAATTAAGTGCTCCAATTTTTAATTTGTTTGAATCGGTACGAAAATCTTATTATTCTGATCATATTATTCTAAAGTGTCGTAGTTAAATTTTATCTCTAGAGCTCTTGTAATCGCATTTCTTCTCTATAGAATTGAAAATAGAGAGCTGGGCCGGAAATAAGTTTTTGTAACGACCCTGATTTTTGGTAAATAAAATTTTCGTTAAATATTTGAATTTTTTTTTATTTATTACTTGGATTGCTTTAAAAATTTCTTTTAAATTCTAATAATCCGTCATACTTAGATTTGAAACTTGAAAAATTGAATCATTTTACTCCGGACAATTTAGTCCTTCTCCCATGACTAGTATACTTGTAAACGTACTCGTATATTTTTCCTAATAAGTAAATAATATCTTTAAATTATATTTCTCGGCTGGAAATTCTACTTGGCAAGTATAGTTAGTTTTAACCGATTAGTTAGCAAACCCTAACTATCGTTTGGCTTAGTGATGCATCGATGCCGGAGTGGTTAGTAGAAAAAATTTTGGTCTTTGCCTTGACCGTTGACTTGACTGCTTTTGCTCGCCTAGGTCGCTTTCGCGCCGCCGAGCCTGGCTTTGCCTTGGCATCGGTCGCTGCCGCGCTTTGCTTTCGCTGGCGTTGAGCCTCGCATTGCTTGGCATCGGGTCGCTGCCGCGCTTTGCTTTACCTTTGGCGCGCTCATCACGCTCGCTTTGCCTTGGCGCCGCCATCGCCGGCTCGTTTCGCCAGAAGCGCTGCTCGCTAACGAGCCTCGCTTTGCTGTTGCCGGTCGCTGTCGGCCGGCTCGCTTCGCTTAGCGCTGGTCGCTGGGTTGCTCGCTTGGTCGCATTTCCGCCCGCTGCGCTTGGTTCGCTTGCTTTTGCTCGCGCTGCTGGCCGCTTTGCTCGCCTTTGCCTGGCTACGCTTGGCTATCGCTAGCTGGTCGCTTTGGCCATCGCCACTGGTCGCTTTGGCTACCGCTGGCTACCGCTGTTAGCGGCTGCTGCCATCGCTGACCACCGGCCGCTTTGCCACACCGCTACAATGGTCGCTTGGCCATCATTAAGAAGGGCTACCTAGCCACGCCACGCCTTGCCTTGGCATTTGGCACCGCCGGGCTTTATATTCCGTTATTAGGCGATTTCCTACAAAATACAACCAAAATACCACTCGAGCAATGGAAGCCTAGATTAAGTGTCGTTAATCTTTAACCAATTAGTTAGATTAACCTGATTGCCAATTAGCCTAATCAATTCTTCTTAAACTTAGGTGAACCCTTTGAACCTTCCTATATGAACCTTGTGAACCCCTATGGAACCCTTTGGACCTTTGACTTTACCCATTGGTCAATAAAAGTTAGGAAAACTTTTATCCATTGGACAATAACCGCTAGGGGGGCCAACCATGAGAGAGTAACACTTGGAGCAAGAAGAAGAGAGGAAGAGGGGCCAACCATGAGGGAACAACACATGGAGCTAATCCATGGGAGAAGAAGAGGGAGGGGGGCCGGCCTTGGAGGGCAGAGGAAGAGGTCTGATTTTGCCTATAAATAGCAGCCCTCACTCTCATTCAACTCACACCTCAAAGCATTGCTCCAACTTCTCTCTAAAAACCCTTCCTGTTTTTCCAGATAGCCCACTGTCCAATCGAGAAACCTCATTTTTCTCCTGCTTAAGCCAGTTTTTAGCACCAACTTCCTTCGATAATGTTGTAGAGCACTTCGAGAGCTTCAGTTTAGACCCAAGAACCACCCCAAACGGTCAAGAAATGGCCAAGATATCAACCTCCAAAGTTCAGTAAAAATCTGGGAATTCCAGATCCGACACTGTCCCCTTCTTTATCACCATTTTTCTTTGGGCGAAAGTCATTTCTAGGAACAACGTCCTCCACGGAAGTTGTAGAAAACTTCGAGATCTTCAGTTTAGACTTAAGAACGACCTCATTCGGCCAAATATCAACCGAGTTATCGCCATCCAAAGTCTGGACCAGATTGAGAGTTCACTGCCGTAGAATTTCCAAGTTTCAACTAGCTTATTCGGCCCCGGCTAGTTCCGGATCAAGGTAGAATATTCTTATACCTCTAACTCTAAGTCGTTTATCCCTTAGTACTCTTCAATCTTAAGCATATGAAGCTTTCTACTTACTTTAAAGGTTTGAAATGCACGAAAGAAAAACGATGTTTATTTTTCAAAAAGTACCAACTTAGTTGGAAAAGAGTATACTTTGATCTTTGAATTGATTACGAGCTTTAAGGCATGTTTTGAGTATTTGTGAAAGTTTGAAAGCATAAGTAAAGATTTCTTCGAGAGCATCCTTACATGTAGCCTTATTCGTTAGTAATAATTTGAGTACGATTAGGTAATATAGAGTTGAATGATCTTGCTAGATAGATTACAATGAATGATTTAAGTCGATTATGGGAGAAAGTCCTATCGCGGAGTTTATGCATGAAAACGAGACACGAAAATCGAGAAAATAGAAACATGACACCTAGGGTGTAGTTGATATGGATAAAAAGGGTTAAAGACAAGGTGTGTTTTGAAAACGCAATGCTGCCGGATTTGCCTATTGTGGGAATGCGTGTTACAAATGATGAAATATTTTCGAAACTACATAATGACCAAATGTGGGGTGCATTATGTGAGTGTGTGTGTGTTGTGTGCCAATGGGAACCCGGTGCGGCGGAACCATTGTGAATGGGAACCCGGCGCGATGGAACCGAGGTTGGGTGTGTGGCTTGGTTATCCGGAGAGGAGCCAATGCAAATGTGTGCCAATGAGAACCGCCGGGCGAACTATCGCGAGGATACTCAGAACCCGACGCCGCGGAACCGAGGCTGGGTGTGTTAAAAATGATTTTTGCAAATGTGTGCCAATGGGAACTCCCGGCGCGGCGTAACCATTGTGAGGATACTCGAAAACCTGCGGCGAAACCGAGGTTGGGTGTGTTAAAGGTGATTTTCAAAATGTTGATTTGTGAAAGGATTTTCAGAATTTATGATGAATATGAGACACGCTCTACGATGAGTCGCGGAGGAGAAACACATACAATGCGGAGACACCAATGTTAGACTAAGGAATGAGGATGTGTCATTGATAATGCCTTGTTAAAGATGTATGTATTATTCCACTGCTTGCTTGTGCAAGAGTCGGTATGCTACTTTTATACTCTGATATTGGTAAGTTACGGGTTAATGGGTATTATTCTCATTGCGTTTGTAGCTCACGGTGTTACTTTTGGTGACCCCGACATATTATATCTATGGCGACGCCGTATAATGTGTCAGATTGTAAGATGATCGTGGATGAACAAGATAACCTTGGAGGCTTTTGGAGCTGAGGAGTTGGTTAGGATGAAGCCGCAGGCGGAGTTGTTGTTAGGAACTCTAGAACCCTTCATTTGTATAAATATGGAACCGCAGTGGGAGTTATGATGTAATAATGAGCCAGACTCCATTTGATTTTATCAATGAAATGTTTATTTAACGTACTAAAAAATCAGGGGCGTTATAGAGTGGTATCAGAGCTCTAGGCTCAACACTCGGCCATGGGTAGAATGGGTAGCCTATAAGATAAGTTTGACCGTTCCACAAACGAGACTCGAGTTTAAGTTTACCGTCCCAAATTGGGTGGAATTCTGACAAAACAATCTTCGGATTGAAGCAAGGTGTGGAAATTGGCAGTACCACCGAGCTGGGAATTCCCGAACAATTGGATGATGACTTAAATCAAGGATCGAATGTGGAGCATAGAAATTTCAATGTGTCCTTAGCATTAGCAAACCTTGTCTTAAAACGTTACTAATTAAGGTTTAAAACTTTTCCTTGTAGATGAATCACATAGTCAACCAAGCAGTTGGAGCTCATCAACTCAAGATCACCATAGAGTCCATGACTACCCAACTGAGGAGGAAGTCTGACTATATTGTCATGATACTCGCTGAAATCCGCGATTTCAAAAGAGTACAACTCCATACCTCCACTCCCGTAGAGGATGACCCCTGGTTTCCTGTGATGTTTCCCATCCTATGTTCGTTCTATGGGTTTTTCGGAGCCCTACCCCCGATAGAAGATGTCATGAGGAGGTTGCCAACAAGGTGACTGAGGAAGGAGAAGTCAGTGAAAGTGAGGATGTCAATGAAGGGAATCTCGAAGAGGACGAAACCCCAAAGGCAGAGGATGCCAATTAGGCGTATCTTAGATAAGTCTAGTAATAATTGTAATCCTTCGGGATGTAGGAAGTTGGAAAGTTAGGATCACCCTTGTCTGTTTAAGAGTCCATCTATGTTGTATGCATTTCTATTCCAGTAAAGACTTGTAAGATCATCTATGTGTACTTGTTTTCATGCAAGACTTGTATTTTCCTATCAACACATGATCACTGTTGACGTGCATACTTGTATTTTATATTCGTATACGATTTTCTCTTTACACCCTGAGTCGTAGTAGTATCATAGTAGGAGTATGTAGGATCGTTTCAACTTGTATTAGGGAGAAGCTTAGGACGCTATTTGCCATTATAGTAAGAAGCTTGGTAGTAGTAGACTTTTGATGTAATAAGAAAGTCTTATCTTTTGTCTTGTAATAGAACTCTATGCTTATGTTTGTAATCCTTTGCTTATCTATGAAAAGCTTATTTTCTTCAAATAAAGAGTATTGTTGTGTGCTATACAATATTTTACTTTAGTAAATAAAACCCTTATTATAAAGGACAATTATTTTAGTTGACGCAAGCTGCTAAATGATAGTAATCTTTTTGCTTATCTATAAAATTTTCTTTTTTACGGGTATTATAGCACACTATCGTTAGACAATTTTTTTTTATTTTGAGTTCGATGAGAGCGCCAAGTGTCGGCCATAACCCAAAAAGGGGGGACCCGGTAAACCGCCACCCTCAACCTCCCCCCAAAATTCAAATTCAAAATTTTCCCTCCTCCACACCCTTCACCCGATCTTATATATACTCCACTTCTATTCCCATTTTCTTCACCCCTCTTCTTATCTTCATCTCTCTTACCATTTTAACCCCTCCAAACCACTATCCAATCAAACCGAGCCATGGCGGCGATCTAACGACGAGGATTCCCGGAGGACGCCCAATTCCGAGAGATGGAGCGAATCGAGCTCACCTCGATGATCCGAGCAATACAGTTGCTACCCTTTACCTTCGTCCTCTTCTGTGCCGTGATTACCATAGCCATGCCGCGGTGGTTCGACAGGAATAACTGCTTCACTACCTTCTGGTACTGGATTCCCGTCGTGGCCGTCGCACTTGTGGCGTTCGGAAAAGAATACGAACGTCGTGCACTCCAAGCCTTCAATGATCGATGGTGGCCCGAGGAGTAGCAATGGCACCATAGCCATTATTGTCCGCTTTTACTTTTATTTTCTTGTATCTGATGATGCCGTTAGGCGTGTAATATAATGATCTTTTCTAAATCAAAATTTAGTTGTCTTGTTCATTGCATGCTAACACCAGTAACAAAACCCCTTAGTTCGAGAATGTATCATCACCATTTCAGGAAAGCATAGCCGTTAGTCTAAATGTGTAGTGAGTGCGAACTAGAAATAGCCAACCTACGCCTAACCGCAACCTTAGAGTAATCAACGTGGTAGATTTCGACAAATCCGAAAAGGGACTGACTATCAGCACCTCGAGCGATCATAGATTGCCACCAAAAGATGGTGACAGCTTAATACCTTAGAAGGGACTCGTCTCCAATTTAACGGGGATAGACTACGATTCCGAGGCTAGTATAGCAACTAGGTCTAATCTGTAGCCATCTACCAATTTCGAGGACGAAATTATTTTTAAGGGGGATAGATTGCAACGACCCTGATTTTTGTTAAATAAAATTTTCGTTAAATATTTGAATTTTTTTTATTTATTACTTGGATTGCTTTAAAAATTTCTTTTAAATTCTAATAATCTGTCATAATTAGATTTGAAACTTGAAAAATTGAATCATTTTACTCCGGACTATTTAGTCCTTCTCCCATGACTAGTATACTTGTAAACGTACTCGTATATTTTTCCTAATAAGTAATAATATCTTTAAATTATATTTCTCGACTGGAAATTCTACTTGGCAAGTATAGTTAGTTTTAACCGATTAGTTAGCAAATCCTAACTACCGTTTGGCTTAGTGATGCATCGATGTCGGAGTGGTTAGTAGAAAAAATTTTGGTCTTTGCCTTAACCGTTGACTTGACTGCTTTTGCTTTGGCTTAGCTAGGCTGCCTTGGCATCGGGTGGCCGCCGAGCCTTCGCCATTTTGGCATCGAAGTCATTGCCGCTTGTTGCGCTAGCGCCGAGCCCGCATTGCTCTTGGCATCGGTCGCTGCCGCGCTTGCTTTCGCTTTGGCGCCGCCACTATCGCCGCTTTGCCTTGGCGCCGCTCATCATTTCGCTCGCCGCTTGGCGCCGCTCGCTTAACGAGCCCGCTTTCGCTTGCCGCCGGTCGCCGTTTTGCCTGGCTTCGCCTAGGCGCCGGTCGCTGGCTTTGCTCGCTTTGGTCGCCATCGGCTCGGGCCATTTGCCTGGCGCTTTGCTTTTTGCTTCGCGCTGCTGGCCGCTTTGCTCGCCTTTGCTACGCTGCCACCGCTTTGGTAGCTGGTCGCTTTGGCCACCGCTTTAGCGGTCGCTTTGGACCGATTTCGGTACCTAAACTGGTCGCCTCCAAGCCGTAGGGACTAGTTATCGCAAAGATAATAAATTCTAAGTCCCGAGTCGAACCTACAGAGACGGAAAGAATAGCCTAGTGGAAACGGGTTTACTTTTTGCTTGGCTCTTAGGTAGCCACCCCTTGTGTAATTCAGTTGATTTACTAACTAAATGAATGGAATTGATTTACGATGAATTAAAAGGGAGAGTACAGCCGTGGGAACCCAGCGTCTGCAACTAGCCTAATCGATGTTTACTCGGGACACAATTATTCAATTTATTGATTTTAGAATAGGGAAAATGGTTCCTAATAAATGCCCACCACCTGTCACCAGCTCCCATGCGCATTTGAAATCCGGCGATGCTTGGATTTTGTTTATTAGAAAGGTTTTCGTATCCCAAAACTGCTTGAAAATTACTTAATTCGTACCCGAGGTAAAAACATTAATTAAACTAGCCACATGATGCCTTCGGCCCGCGACCGCACTCTATAAAACTACTCACTCATAATTAAGCAATACACAAAGAAAATCCTAAATTGAAACATGTTTCTATTGCTCGGAAACAAAATAAATAGAAGAAATAGATTAAACAAGTTCCAACGAACAACTTTAATGAAAGACAAAAATTAATACGAGTTACCGAAGTGCGAGTACGCGAACAAAACTTCAAAAACTTGGAAATAAAAAGAGCTCGGAATAAACTGAACAATGTTCGAACCAAAGAATCGGCAGCCCCCGTTCTTCGTTTTTTCCCCCGTGGTCGGCAGCCCCCGTTCTTCTCTTTTGTATCGTCTTTTTATATGTGAGAGAAGAGCCAACCTAATAACAAAAGCCCTCTTAGCCCAGTTTATTACTCTCGATCCTAGCCTTACTTACTTGTACTTCCAATTTTCCTCCATGGCCCACTTAGTCAAAATACTAATTACTAACTATTGGGCCCACTTGAATACCAAAGTCCAAGGCCAATTCTTATTTGTTTGGTTTCAGTGAACATCAATTCCCGGGCCAATTGAGTTGTGAATCGTTGCTCCGCACTGCAATTCCAATTGATTGATCCCGAACGGCCGAATATCCATTTTGCATAGTCTTCTATCAAATTCCACCTTGACTTCCCATGATGACGTCCAAACCGGCCTCAAGGCCTTGCAATTCAAACTTAGCGCAAAAGCCACCTTATTTCCTGCAAAACTAACAAAAATATACAAACAAGACAAAGCACGCTATCAAGTGGAAAATGGAATAAACCGCGCCTCTAACGCGCTAAAATGTCCTACTTAGGCGCTAAATATCTACGATATCACACGCCTATCACATCCCCCAACTTGAGCGTTGCTAGTACCTAGCTACGAACGAAATGAAAAACAAAAAGAAAAAGAAAAATAAACGACTCAAACGGGGATACGGAAGTTATGCAAGGTGTACCTCAAATCAGGCGGACACAAGTACCTGCCTCTTCATTCACTTGCAACTCAAACACATGCATGCTTTGACAAAAATGTGAACTAAATAAACGTCGAAACAAATGCAGAGATGGGCGCCCCCATGAAGTCACAATGTTACACTCGCTCACCGGAACACTCAACATCCCATAAAAAGCGCTTGGCGAATAACGTGAGGCCGAAACAATAGCCACATGTGCCAATCAAAGACAACGATGCAAAGGAAGAATTAGCACAATATATACATCACGATTTCACAATGAAAGAAATATCAATATAAAACATGCATACGAGAGAGTAAACAACCTTGCACAAGATCAACTAAGGACTTTTAGGCTTATAATGACCATAGGTTAGAAACGAAAGGGAAACTGCAAATAGGCGGCGACCTATATTAACGAAAGGTCATCTACCCGAAATGGACGCTGCCTTTCCCCTAACTACCCATTGATCACCCATTTGTGCCAAACAAAACACGTCCGAAGTTCAAAGGACATCCAATAAATACTCAAGATACATTATCCACCGACTCCATAACCCGAAACAAAGATATTAAAGCACCGCCATAATAAATTTACCACCGCTTCCAACAAACTCTATGCACTTCCGAAAATTTCGAATACAATAAACATAATTACCTCTAAAATTGTAACTGGAGAGGTATGTATGGAGCCCTTTTTTTCTTTTCTTTTTCCTTTTTTTTTTTTTTGATTTTGACTTTTTTTTTTTAATATGCTAGGGCTCCGAAGAAGTAACAAATATATTTTCCTATGCTGCATAGAGTTGCACTCCCCAACTTGCTTTCCAACTGCACACCGGTTTTCTAGGCTAGACTCAGGAACTGACACGGACTGGTTTAAGTTAGGTCAATGGGACTCTTTTTGTGGTCTAATCACAAAAAAATGCCTTGTATCCCTTCCTACGCACGGTATAAACTCTCGCACATGCATGTAAAATATCTATTTGTCGAATTGTGAAACAAAAGCCTACTATTTTCCGCAAGTGCGAGAAGATAAAAACAAAGAAATATGGGAATGTTTTCAGGACACACTGTTAAACTACATGGGGGCACCCACTCAACGCCGTTTATAACGCAACTCAGTTCACCACAACACATCAAATATATGCATGGACCTAAGTTAAACAGGCACAACAAATCAACAGAAACCAACATGCTCGCCTAATAGATGCACAACCAGCATAACAGTCGTATCCCCATGACACAAAAAAATAAAAATTCACCCTACCCTACAAAATTAAAATAAAACAGTGAACAAATAAAAAAGAAAAGAAAAATTGAAAATGTACAAAGTACACCCTCCCCCAACTTAAAGGATGCGATGTCCTCAGAGCAAGAGAAAATAAAGAGAACAAGAGAAAGAGAGTGGACCGACGGGTGGCAGCCTACCACCATGACCTCGGCCGATGTTCGAGGAATTTTCTGTCACAGCTACCGTTCATCATTGGCAAAACTTCCAAAGGTTGCTCCTTCGGCCCGCCTTACGAGGCCACAACTAGTCACACAAGACCGCGGCGAAGCTTTTTGGACTGACAACCGCCACGCATAGTGGCACCCATGGCTTTGGGCTGCTGAATGCCTCAATCACCCCGTCGGTGAGGTCTAAACTACCAAGGCTGGTGTGGTAGCGCTTCCCCTGCAAAAGATTTATATGCCAACTACCTACTAAGAGCAAATGACATTAGTACTACCCGGCGCGTGTTATCCGGGCTCCCACAGAAATACAAAATAAAAAGAATGCAAGAAACAAAATAACTCCACCAGACATTCACGCAGTCTCACGTGTCATACTTTTCTCCCCGGTCCTCCCCCAACTAAGAGTGAGGAATGGGTGGCTATACAAGACCAAAAAGACAAAAGAAAATTAAAAAAAACACACATTTTAGGAATTTTTACCTTTCTATTTTTTTTTGGAATTTCCTGATTTTCTATTTTTTTTTAAAATTTTTTTTTATAAGAGAGAGAGAGAAAGAGAGAGAGAGAGAGAGATAAACATGGATCACGAGCATATATCATTCCAACAAAAATTATTACCATGATCACATTGCCCCATTTCACACTCAATGTCAAAAATTGAATTCGGCCACACCACAGGAAAAGATATGTCGAATAAAGCTTTTGCCGAGTTCTTTTCAGAAACTTACACTCCTCTAACTGTGCATTGTGAACCAAATCGATTTTCAAGATGCTGATGAATTTAATAAAATCAGAATGAGAAAATAAATTATCCACACCAAGAAAATCCACATGTTCAACTCCCAACAATTCATGTTCGGCAATCAAAACCATTCCCTCCCAGTTTGGTTGTTCAACTAATTCCACCTTAATAAAATTCGGCTCCTCACTAATGTGTGACTCACTATCGGCCTTAACCGCCGTGTCAAACTTTTCCCAAAAGGAGTCCATAAACTCCGAATCCCCAACTAATCCCATCTCAACAACATCTTGCTTCTCAATAGTGGGAGACCAACTCTTGGTCTCATACTTTTTGTCTTGCTCGTCCATCAAGGCCTGCAAATAATCAATTTCAAGGTCTAACTCTGCTGCAGTGGGATAGATTCCTAATGGATTGTCCTGCATGAGCAATGACTCAAATGTAGGGGTAGGCTCTAAGATCGGAGATGTGATAGCCTCAAAGATCGGGGACTCAAGGGTAGGAGGCTCAAAGGTAGTAAGCTCCTCAACCTCTTCTAACTCGGAGGGGTTTTCATCACACAAAGGGGGGCAAGCTCCCCGTTCTCTCGACCCACCGTCACTCACAAGGAAAAAGTAGGCAGCCCGAATTAGCAATGGGAAATATATGGGAGGGGGTTCGATTTTCACATTGGACTCAAGGGGGAAACATTGGGCAGCAAGCTCCTCGTTCCCTCCTAACTTGAAAAGTTCCTCCAAACAATCATCAACCCCACCCTCAATGATAAGTGGCTCGACTTCCTTTTTTTTAACATGTAAATCATGGTCCCACCATTCTGAACTTTCGGCCAACTCATCAAAGTACTCCAAATTGTTAGTAGCGGTTGTATCTAAAAATACACCATCAAATATATCATTTACAAGCTTACGCGTTGTAGAATTTAAACCGTTATAGAAAATGGTAACAAGGTGCACCGTTTCACAATTATGATCTAGCCAATTGAGTAAAGTGTGTTCTCTAAACCTCCACCAACAACATGCAAAAGACTCATTATCGAATTGATAAAAATTTTCAAGTTCTTGTAGAAGATTATGAGTTGCATATATGGGAGAAAACTTCCTGTAAAACTCTTCTTCCACATCTTGCCATGTAAATATTGAGCCGAGATTCAAAGAATGAAACCAATTCAAAGCATAGTCTTGCAAAGATGATGGAAATATCCTAAGTAGACGCACTCCATCGTTCTTACAAAACTCCTCAAGTTCTGCAATATGCAAATATGGGTTCTCGGAACCAAAACCATGGTATTGGGGCAATTTGGGAGGAGTTCGATCATGAGTAAAGTAGTCCGTAGTTGGAAACGTATAACTACGCATCGACCTCTTGTCTGCCATCACTCCTACAAAATGACTCAACCCTAAAAACTAAAAAAACAAAAGAAAAGAAAAATAATTTAAAATAAAATGATAAAAACGTGAAAAAGACTCAACCCTAAAAACTAGAAAAGAAAATAAAAGAATTTTTTTTTTTAAAAAAAATGATTAATCTACAAAAAAAATAAAAACAAAAACAAAAAGAACTACCTGATTCCGACTACTCGTTGCCGTCCCCGGCAACGGCGCCAAAAATGCTTGGACGAGTTATCAGTGCAGCATAATAAATTCCGGAAGTCCGGAGTCGAACCCACAGAGACTGAAAGAATAGCCTAGTGGAAACGGGTTTACTTTTTGCTTGGCTCTTAGGTAGCCACCCCTTTGTGATTTCAATTGATTTACTAACTAAATGAATGGAATTGATTTACTTATGAATTAAAAGTGTGAGAGTACAAATTGGGAACCCAAATGTCAGAATTCAGCCTTCAACCGATGTTTACTCGGGACACAATTATTCAATTTATTGATTTTAGAATAGGGAAAATGGTTCCTAATAAATGCCCACCACCTGTCACCAGCTCCCATGCGCATTTGAAATCCGGCGATGCTTGGGTTTTGTTTATTAGAAAGGTTTTTGTATCCCAAAACTGCTTGAAAATTACTTAATTCGTACCCGAGGTAAAAACATTAATTAAACTAGCCACATGATGCCTTCGCCCCGCGACCGCACTCTATAAAACTACTCACTCATAATTAAGCAATACACAAAGAAAATCCTAAATTGAAACATGTTTCTATTGCTCGGAAACAAAATAAATAGAAGAAATAGATTTAACAAGTTCCAACGAACAACTTTAATGAAAGACAAAAATTAATACGAGTTACCGAAGTGCGAGTACGCGAACAAAACTTCAAAAACTTGGAAATAAAAAGAGCTCGGAATAAACTGAACAATGTTCGAACCAAAGAATCGGCAGCCCCCGTTCTTCGTTTTTTCCCCCGTGGTCGGCAGCCCCCGTTCTTCTCTTTTGTATCGTCCTTTTATATGTGAGAGAAGAGCCAACCTAATAACAAAAGCCCTCTTAGCCCAGTTTATTACTCTCGATCCTAGCCTTACTTACTTGTACTTCCAATTTTCCTCCATGGCCCACTTAGTCAAAATACTAATTACTAACTATTGGGCCCACTTGAATACCAAAGTCCAAGGCCAATTCTTATTTGTTTGGTTTCAGTGAACATCAATTCCCGGGCCAATTGAGTTGTGTATCGTTGCTCCGCACTGCAATTCCAATTGATTGATCCCGAACGGCCGAATATCCATTTTGCATATTCTTCTATCAAATTCCACCTTGACTTCCCATGATGACGTCCAAACCGGCCTCAAGGCCTTGCAATTCAAACTTAGCGCAAAAGCCACCTTATTTCCTGCAAAACTAACAAAAATATACAAACAAGACAAAGCACGCTATCAAGTGGAAAATGGAATAAACCGCGCCTCTAACGCGCTAAAATGTCCTACTTAGGCGCTAAATATCTACGATATCACACGCCTATCAGCTGCCTTGGCCACTGCTTGACCACCGGGCTGCCTTGGCCACCGCTTTGCTAGCAGGCTGCCTTGGCCACCGCTTTGCCAGCGGGCTGCCTTGGCCACCGCTTGGCCACCGCTTTGCTAGCGGGCTACCTTGGCCACGCTCACGCCTTTGCTTTAAGGCACTGCTGGCTTTAATATTCCGTTATTAGGCGATTTCCTACAAAATACAACCAAAATACCACTCGAGCAATGGAAGCCTAGATTAAGTGTCGTTAATCTTTAACCAATTAGTTAGAATAACCTGATTACCAATTAGCCTAATCAATTCTTCTTAAACCTAGGTGAACCCTTTGAACCTTCCTATATGAACCTTGTGAACTCCTATGGAACACTTTGGACCTTTGACTTTACCCATTGGTCAATAAAAGTTAGGAAAACTTTTATCCATTGGACAATAACCGCTAGGGGGGCCAACCATGAGAGAGTAACACTTGGAGCAAGAAGAAGAGAGGAAGAGGGGCCAACCATGGGAGCTTAACACTTGGAGCAAGAAGAAAAGAGGAAGAGGGGCCAACCATGGGAGCTTAACACTTGGAGCAAGAAGAAGAGAGGAAGAGGGGCTAACCATGAGGGAACAACACATGGAGCTAATCCATGGGAGAAGAAGAGGGAGGGGGGCCGGCCTTGGAGGGAAGAGGAAGAGGTCTGATTTTGCCTATAAATAGTAGCCCTCACTCTCATTCAACTCACACCTCAAAGCATTGCTCCAACTTCTCTCTAAGAACCCTTCCTGTTTTTCCAGACAGCCCACTATCCAGTCGAAAAACCTCATTTTTCTCATGCTTAAGCCAGTTTTTAGCACCAACTTCCTTCGATAATGTTGTAGAGCACTTCGAGAGTTTCAGTTTAAACCCAAGAACCACCCCAAATGGTCAAGAAATGGCCAAGATATCAACCTCCAAAGTTCAGTAAAAATCTGAAAATTCCAGTTTCAAACAGCACACTGTCCCCTTCTTTATCACCATTTTTCTTCGGGCGAAAGTCATTTCTAGGAACAACGTCCTCCACGAAAGTTGTAGAAAACTTCGAGATCTTCAGTTTAGACTCAAGAACGACCTCATTCAGCCAAATATCAACCGAGTTATCGCCATCCAAAGTCTGGACCAGATTGAGAGTTCACTGCCGTAGAATTTCCAAGTTTCAACTAGCTTATTCGGCCCCGGCTAGTTCCGGATCAAGGTAGAATATTCTTATACCTCTAACTCTAAGTCGTTTATCCCTTAGTACTCTTCAATCTTAAGCATATGAAGCTTTCTACTTACTTTAAAGGTTTGAAATGCACGAAAGAAAAACGATGTTTGTTTTTCAAAAAGTACCAACTTAGTTGGAAAAGAGTATACTTTGATCTTTGAATTGATTACGAGCTTTAAGGCATGTTTTGAGTATTTGTGAAAGTTTGAAAGCATAAGTAAAGATTTCTTCGAGAGCATCCTTACATGTAGCCTTATTCGTTAGTAATAATTTGAGTACGATTAGGTAATATAGAGTTGAATGATCTTGCTAGATAGATTACAAGGAATGATTTAAGTCGATTATGGGTGAAAGTCCTACCGCGGAGTCTATGCATAAAAACGAGACACGAAAATCGAGAAAATAGAAATATGACACATAGGGTGTGGTTGATATGGATAAAAAGGGTTAAAGATAAGGTGTGTTTTGAAAACGCAATGTGGCCGGACTTGCCCATTGTGGGAATTCGTGTTACAAATGATGAAATATTTTCAAAACTACATAATGATCAAATGTGGGGTGCATTATGTGAGTGTGTGTGTGTTGTGTGCCAATGGAAACCCGACGCGGCGGAACCATTGTGAGGATACTCTGGAACCCGGCGCAGTGGAACCAAGGTTGGGTGTGTGGCTTGGTTATCCGTGGAGAGGAGCCAATGCAAATGTGTGCCAATGGGAACCCGGCGCCAAGGAATCCATGAGGATACTCGGGAACCCGGCGCCGCGGAACCGAGGTTGGGTGTTAAAAATGATTTTTGCAAATGTGTGCCAATGGGAATCGCGGCTGAACTATTGTGAGGATACTCGGGAACCCCCGGCGAAGCGGAACCGAGGTTGGGTGTGTTAAAGGTGATTTTCAAAATGTTGATTTAGAAGTGAAAAGGATTTTCAGAATTTATGATGAATATGAGACACGTTCTACGATGAGTCCCGTAGGAGAAACACATACAATACAGACACCAACGTTAGACTAAGGAATGAGGATGTGTCATTGATAATGCCTTGTTAAAGATGTATGTATTATTCCGCTGCTTGTGCAAGAGTCGGTATGCTACTCTTATACTCCGATATTGGTGTTATGGGTTAGTGGATATAGGATTATTCTCAGCTTCTGTAGCTCACGGTGTTACTCTTTGGTGACTCACATATTATATCTATGGCGCACGCTGCATAATGTGTCGATTGTGAGATGATCAAGATGAACAAGATAATCTTGGAGGCTTTTGAGCTAAGGAGTTGGTTGAGGATTTAAGCCGCAGCGGAAGTCAGAAGTGAACTCTAGAACCCTTCATTTGTATAAATATGGAACCGCAGTGGGAGTTATGATGTAATAATGAGCCAGACTCCATTTGATTTTATCAATGAAATTGAAAATAGAGAGCTGGGCCGGAAATGAGTTTTCCTCTTGTTTATCTCACTTAAAATAAAACTCTAGGTTGAGTTAAAACTTCTTCAACCGTAAAATTATACTTCTACTTGCCTGTTTTTATTAAAAACAAATTAAGACTGCTAGACTAATACTGCCACCTAAGGTCACCATTGAACCGAACGCGAATATTAGAGTTTAAGATAACTGTTAAACCTGAAACAAAAAATGCTACGGACACAGATGTTTCCGAAAATCGTCCAGTATATGTGGACGCCCAAATCTACTGCCAATCGAACATTGGGGCGGACATTAGTTTGCACAATGAACTTGGGATGGATCCTGAGCCTAATTTTTAACCCAATATATTAAAAAATGCAAATCTGGCATATTATATCATACATAATAATGGGGCCTTTGAGATTTGTTGAAGTATAATAAACTCCTCACTACAACTCTTCCTCGTAACAACAAAAACTGGCGTTGTCGTTGTGCCATTGGTATATTTAGGTTCCGTTTGTTTTGATGTAAAATGTTTTACAATGTAAAATATTTTTTAGGTAAAATGTTTTTTCAAAAAATAAACTTCAAACTTTAATTTTCTGTCTTTGGTTGGCATTTGAAAATATTTTCAAAAATCAACAAAATAGTGTAGAGAGAAAGGGGCTTTAAACGGGGGAGAGATATGCGAATATTGAAATTGAACGTGAATTAGGACTGACGATCGATGAAACTAAACAGTGAGAATTGTAATAGAAAGCAACAAGTTCATTTCGGAAAATAACTCACGGAAGATTTAAGGATAAACCATTTTCATCCAATTGATGGAAAGTGTTTTACGTGTAAAATATTTTCCTAATTTTTTACACAACCAAACACCAGAAAATAGGTAAAACATTTTACCGAAAAATACTTTAAGTCCAAACAAACCGAGCCTAATTAGTCTTTGTTTTTCTTTCCAAATATTGATAAATTTCTTCGAGAAAAAATAAAAAAAAAAATTGTCGAATGAAACAAGAAGCATTCAAAAAAGAACGGTAATCGTGATTTGAAAGTGACATAAGCAAGAAAATTGCAGCGAACATATCTAATTACTGGAGTAATTTATTCCTAATCATATTGTTGATTTTCCTCGGGCCTTCCTATCACCCTTTGTTAGTTCTCATTTCGCATTCATATTATTACACCCATAATTGTTATTACCACTGTAATTATCTGGGTCGAAGGGGACTCGTAAACAACCAATGATAAATTTCTACTGTTGTGTAATAATTTGTTTCTTGGTGTGTGTTCCCTTTTTTTCAAAAACTGAAAACAACAACATACATGCAGTGCAAAGTTATAAACAAACCTTTTGTCGTTAGTGCAATAATGCTGCATACACAAAGATTTACCACAACCAGCCATAATAATGCTGACTCAACACATTTAAAAAAAAAAAACTAAAACGTGCGTGAGTTTTAGTTTGTCGACAGGACCTAACGTACAGAGCGAGAGAGAGAGATCGATAGGAGGAAGAGGAGGAACAATGACAACCCAGCTGTCGGCCACTGACAGCACCGACCACCACCACCACCACCACCACCGGAAGCACCTCAACTCCACCGTCGGGGACCACCGATGCAACCCCTCGCGAAGTTCGCCTCTCCTAGGCGCAACCACCGACGCCAAACCCACCCAACTCCAAGAGCTCACTCTCTCCCCGACTTCAATTTCCACAATCAAACTTGTTTGAATTCGAACATTGATTGTATGTGCTCTCTCTCTCTCTCTCTCTCCAACTTCAGTTTTCACACCCAAACTTGTTTAAATTCATTCAAAATGTATGTGTTCTTTGAGCATCCGTACCAGACTTAGTAAATTTTGGATCAAATTAATCCTCAAAATTTTTTTTCTTTTTTTTACTTTAGCTAGTGACTTTCACATAATTATACAAAATCAGACTCTTTATTCTCACTATCTTCTTAATAAAATATTCACACTTAATCACAATGTACACCGTACCCAATCACAATCTGCTCCACGTGCCCTCACCAAAGAAGTAATTCATCTAGATCTCAGCCCTTCAATTAGTTGTTCCAAAGCACATCTTGCTCCACGTGCCCTCATCACTCACCATTGAAAGACACCGGAAGGCCGCCCGGCTTGCCAAATATCCTTCAAAGAAGAACAGAGCATATACCAAACCCACCCCCCCCAAGAGCAATAGGCACGGCTTCAACAAGGTCAATCCACTCCATCTCTAAAGATCCATCAACTTCAGCAATTGAAAGTGATAAGAGCAATAGGCACGGCTTCAACAAGGTCCTCGGCTCCACTGTCTCCCCAATAAAATATTGGGGTTTATTAGAAAACGAGTGAATAGTGTCTCGTTTCATCAGCCGAGTAACTGTAGCAATTTCATAAAGCCTGTAATTTGGTGATGGATTTGTTGAGTCTGATGTTGGGGCTTTTTTGAGTGTTTTGGAGGTTTTCACTCATTAGTTTAATTCAAAGAAGGAGGAGGCGAGCCTCGTGCGGATGCTCTTAGATTTTATCCCAGTTCAGTTTGATAGCAAGTAATTCCAAACGGGTTATTGTCGCTAGTGTTATTCTTCACATCTGTAATAATACAATTAATTCTAGATGCACGTGTGTGTGGGCACAAATTAAAGAAGTCAAACAACTCATTTTGAATGCCTTTTGGCCTACCCAAAAAACCACCATGCCTGATTTTAAGAATACCAATTCTCAATGCCTTGATAATTACTAAGGTTGACTATATATATATGGCTACATTAATTTATGATCTTCTCAACGTAAAACCATAATTAATGTCTTTGGGTAATTAAATTGGGATCTGAATCTAACTGAATCGTTTAAAGGTCCTTCAAGTCACCAACGTAGGTTTCTCTCCCGAGGGGTACTACAGTTGGTGATCGGTCAGGACAAAGGGGTTTATCATTCTGAGGTCCCAGTAGGTTCGACTCTCCTGCACTGCGAAATGCAGTGAATTTGAGCCGTTCATGTACACTTTAAGGGGCTTTTCTTTGCCCATTTTCTTTGTCACTAGCACAACCCTGCGTAAAAACCTTTGGAGATTTAGTCCCGTAGTGCTTGCAAGCTGGCCTGGAGACACTCTATGCTACGGGGAAAAAAACCCATAGGTTTCAAGATTTCGGCCTAAACAAATCACCAGAATGATCAGGTGTCAAGACTACTTATAGTTATAGAATTAAGCTGACTGTACAAAATATTTCTCCTTATAGAGTGGGGATATGAAAGGTTTAGATACACAATTAATCCTCAATAAAGCTAACTTTAGTTGGTTAATCCCATCAGTTCATAGATTGTCAACAAGTATAGATCAGTAATTATCCTTTCTATTGATTATATCACCATTTCCAAAGAAGCTTAAGGCTAACTCAAGGAGACCATGATTAGGGTGAACATTGTTAAAACACAACAAAAAGGTGTAATTCATCAATTAATTAACACATCCTGATGATTAAAATAAAATAAAACTTTAATGGACATGGTTAATGTGCCAAGTTGTGGTACTTCATTCATCTATTTAACACATCCTGATGATTAAAGTTACCAGCAACCTACCGGTTACAGTCCTAGCTATCATTATATATGACATAAGAATTACATGCAAAATTCGCAACAAAAATGAGATTGTACAAATGTAACGATCTGAGCTAGCTGATTTGCTAATCCTTACTAAACTAATCGCGTGCCTTAAAAAAGGTTATGCTTATCTACTTATTTGGTCCTCACGAAATAGGCTCGGTTTTAATTTCGTCATAGCTCACAAAATTTTTGTTTCAATTTTACCCTTATAGTTTGTTACCTAATTGCAATATTACCCTTTCCGTTAAAGTTGGATGGAAAATACCTAAAACTAACTGTTTGGGTGATTTGGCATTCGAATACCCTTTACAAACTAAAATCCCTTTTCCACACATTTTTTTTCTTTCCCGTAAAACTTGTACCCTTAAAATCTTACCCCCCACCCAAACCCACTTTCCCCGTCTGTAATTAAAACTAGTAATAAAATAGTTAACAAAGTCAGTAACAAAAACATATCACTGACCTACAAAATACAAAACCAATATTGAAAATAGTTCCGTAACTAATTTAAATATAGTAGCAATAAAACAGTAGCAGCTATATTTTTAAAGTTGAGAACTGATAAGTGATAACCAAGCAAAAATTGTCGGTTCTTACTTTTTCAGAATCATGATTACCACGTACTACACCATATAATCAGACCAAATAGGATTGTTCAGTTTGGATCGGATCGGATCGGAGTTTTCGTTATTTCATTTATTGAACACGTTATTTCATTTATTGAACATGATTAGAAAATATAGCTAGCTGTTGGTTATTAATATAACGTGATTAAACAAAAATCTAGATATTTGTTTGCATGGTGCTTGATGGTTTCATTGTAACTTTCACTCCAAAAAAAAAATGACTAGCTAGGAAAACAGTACTCCAAGTCCTAAACATCTGCAGCCTTTGAATTCTATAAAAACTTATAACATCTATCTGCACATAAGTTAGTAACATTTTCACGTAATTTTATTAAGTCAGAATATAGGGGCCAAAGAGATTTGGTGGGTTCGTTTTAGGGTTTTTACAGATGGGAGGAAGTAGGTTTTGGGATTTGGGGGGAAATGAGTTTTGAATTTTTAGATTGAAAATTGATTTTCACAACCCTTTTTTTGTTATCCATACTTCTTCTTCTTTTTTTAAAATTTTTTTAGTGTTTTTTTGATCGGCAAAGCAAACTTTTATAAAACTCGACCGGGTTACATCGAGGGGAGGCCAAGAGCACAAAAATGCTATATTGCCAAAAGAAAGAAAAATACAATAGGAGACATCCAATCGAGAGTTGGAGGAAAGTCACTCCTCAAGAGCTCGACTATATTTTTAGCTTTTGAATACCGTCTAAGAAGCCCTTAAATTCCTCAACCGTATAGACTTTGATATCGAATTTGGTTTTCATCCACATTGTCACTTTTGTTTTAATACTATCCCCAACCTCCCTAATCACTGGTTCAACATTGTTGAAAACTAAGTTATTCCTTGCTAGCCATAAAGACCAAATGGTAGCAAAGAAACAAACTTCCCAAATGTGCTTTTCCAAGTTACGAAACCCGTTGTCAAACCACCAGACAGCAAGGTCTGCCAAAGAAGAAGGGCATACCCAAGTCGTATGCCACCAGTCCATAATAATTGACCATACCCTCCAAGAGACATTACAAAACAGAAACAAATGTTGGGGAGTTTCATCCTGCTCAGAGCAGAAAGGGCAGCGTACCAGGAGAGGATCCAAAATCAGATTTCGATTGTGAAGCATTGATCTTGTAGCCACCCTACCTTGAATTGCCAACCATGAGAATATCTCCACTTTAGGAGGGCTGCGACTCCTCCACACCGACCCAAGGACTGGGTCTCTTGAAAGTGTATGTTTGCTAAAAGACAAAAAAAAGAATAGTGGGATATAAAAAATGGGAGTGTGAAAATCAATTCCCTTTATATTTACGGAAAAGAAAGAGAGAAATACGTGGAAAAGGTTCTTTTTTGAAGTTTTGTAAAAGGTATTCAGATGCCAAATCACCCAAACCCTTAGCCCCTAGGCATTTTCCGTCCAACTTTAACGGAAAGGGTAACATTGAAATCGGGTAACAAACTATAAGGGTAAAATTGAAACGAAAAATTTTGTGAGGACGAAATTGAAACTGAGCCGATTTTGTAAGGATCAAATAAGTAGATAAGCCAAAAGGTCATCTTTAGGTTATATAGTAGCAACTCACGAATCCTTTCAAACTTTCTGTTGCGAGATGTAACAGTGTATATATGTTTCTCGATCCATACGAATCATACCCATATGTTTTTTCAAAAAAAAAATAGTGTAAAAATCATTGCTCTATTTTATTCCTCTTCCTCATCCGTTCCTTTCATTTGTCTGGGGGCCGGCAACAAAAACTGGTGAGGAGTTCCATTCTTACTGTAGAGAATGATGGGTTTTGTACACTATCCCGGTCCATAAGGCCTACATGTATTCAGTACCGGAACCTTTACTCGATTGTCGACACTTCTTTTTCTGAACCGCCAAAAAAAATTCATTAACCTTTGAAATTGTTACCAAGACTAAGAGCAAGTTTATCAGTCAAGCTAAAATAGCTACCAATAGAGGTAAAAATACCCCACAGCAGTTTAGCTAAACAAGGAGCCAAAATAAATCTGTGAACAGCTGTTAGGCACTTTTACATTGCAACTGTTTATGAGCTAGGGAATATATTACATTTTTTTTCTCTTTCTTCTCTCCGTCCCTCTCTCTTCCTGTGTGTTTTTTTTTAAACTGTACTTTATTATACTGTTTGAGAAAGAAAGAAGTATATTTTAATAAAGGATAGGTTAAATAGATAGTGTTGGTGTAGTGTTGAGAGAAATGTGAGTAGGTAAAATGAAAAATATATACTGTTCACCAGCAATTTTGGCTATGTACTGGTGTACATGCTCTAATAGAAACAATGAGAACGCCATCAAATTCTTCACAAAATTTAGAAAAATCCAATACCCAATCCGAGACCCAATCATAGTCGGCACTTGTTATTACACAGTACATTGTTATTTCCAAATTTTATGTACCCAAAACTACGAGTGATTATTCAGGGAGTACTACCACGTAATGCTTTAAACGGTCCGTTTGTCGGACAAATAAGGTTTTGAGCGAATAAAGAAAAATAGTGGATAAGAGGGGGCCCTGTTTTGAGCCCATAATAAAAATCGAAATCGTTCATTTTGTAGAACTCGTGTTCGTTGGTCACCAACCGATGCCTGATTCGAACACGTCTATATAGCCTTGAACAAATGGGTGCAATCCAGTGTTATAAGTGCACTTATTAACAGGTAAATATGTTCCGATATATTAGGCGTCGATCAGGAACCAACGAAGGTCATTTTTTGCAAGGTCAAAGATCTCAACGACCTCTACAAAATAGAGTGTTAGGCCCCGTTCCGTTTTCTCCCAAAACTTTCTTTTTTAAAAAGAAGAGAATTTCAAATTCAAATATAACAAAAATAAAAAATAATTTTTTAATTTTTTTTTGCACCGTTTAAAAGATATCAATAAGATCTATCAAACAAAATCTATATTGATAGAAAAATTATTTACGTCAACACATAATTTTTAACTTTGAAATTACATTTTTTTTCTAAAATTCTTTTTCCCAAAGTGAAACGCTAACTAAACGATTCTGATTTTTATTGTGAAACAGTACCCAAAAAAATCTAAAAACTGGATGGGACTTCTTGTTGTATAGGACACGCTCTCAAAACCTACGACAGTGGCAATGATGACGATAATAGTGCAAATGTACGTGGGGCCCGAGGTGTATTAAACCCGCCGCATGCCCATTGGTTGCTTCTAAGATTCCACCACTCAAACTCTGCCATGTCATCACCCAAACGGAGACCTGGGGGGCGTTGGCACGGAAAACAATGATTCTTTCTAGTCGTCATTATTACAAGAGTAGGACCCATTTTAATCCCCACCACCCATCTGAGAGACACTGTAGTTTCTTTGTTTCTTTTTCTGGTAAATCACCGACGCATTAAAACTAGGAGTAAAATTAACAAGCCGGGGGTGCCCCTTACCAAATTCGCATAAAGTAGATTAGCAATGCAATTAGGACTACAAGGGTAGACTATATAAATCTCATGTCGATGGTGTGTCCTTTGCCCCCGTCTCTAGATCTCCGAGTGTTCGAGTTTTAAAATTTTTTTATTGTATATATCTGATTTTAAATATTATTGATAATTATTCGTATGTAGCTACTTATAATGTCAATAATTTTGGTTCGATTTGATAAAATACAGGTTATTTTACATTCTTATTTTTCAATTTTTTTCATAAATACAGTAAAAAATAAACACGTAATAGTTAATGTAGCCTGAAAAATTATTTTAATGTACAAATATAATGAATTGAAAAACAAAAAATCTTACGATATAATAATTATACTTTCGGATAAAAAATATATGTCTACTAAGCCAGCCCCCCGAGTTAAAATGCTTGTTCTGTCACTGCACACAATGATTTGCTTTGCGATAAATGTGCTCGATAAACACCACCTCAAATGCCCCAATAAGTATAGACCTGCAATCAAGTAGAATGTGGTTGGGGTGATTTACCGTGTCATGCTCATTAAGAAGTTGAATAACACCCAACGCATCAATCTCAATTTCCAGATTCCTCACGTTTTCAGTTGTCGCGAGAGCTAGCTCATCTCGCAAAGCCCAAACTTCCGCCAACAGGATCGAGTTTGCTGTTATATTTATGTGAAACCCTCCTACCCATCTACCGAAGTGATCACACAACGAACCCCCTGTGCATGCCGTGCCCAAGGTCGGGTTAAGAGCTCCATTAAGCCCCGTTTGATAACTACATTAGGCCTTGAAATTGAACTACCAATTTCATGGATTTCATAATAACTTGTTTGGTAACTAAAAAGAGGTGTGGACTAACAATCCAATGGGTTTGAGAGTTGGCCATTAGGGGGTATTGGTAGATGTCTCTCCCACTCGGTATTAAGGGGTATTGCCGTATTCTGAGATGAATAAGGGCTTGTGGACTGATAATCTTATCATCTAATTCCATCTCAAACAAACATACTCATCACCAATCCCATCTCTTTATTAATCTCTTCTCATTACTAATCCCAATCCTAATTCTATCTCTTTACGAATTCCAACCATCTATCACTGTTATCAAACAGGGCCTTAGTGCTGAGCTTCACAAAGTTCTCCCTTGGAGAGACCCAACCCACAGCCGGGCATATTAGTTGTAGTGCGAGAGCTAGCCATTTTGCTGAACGAAGAAGAAGTGTCACTCCAAAGCTTTATTCATAACGGTTTTAGCGACTGAATTTGGTTCTTGCCAATTGTAGCTGGAGCTCGGATTTGGACTAGTGTTATGATTGAAGAGCCTAAGGCCCTGTTCGTTTTGGATTTTGAGGGAGGTTTTTAAAAGTAATGAGTGGAGAGAGATAAATAGAAAAAATTTATTGAGAACCGTGTACTGGGGTTTTGAGTACCAAAAACGAACAAGCCTATGGAGTACTCAAAACCCTTACGCATGGTCCTCAATAAATTTTCTCTGCATATCTCTCTTCACTCATTACACTTTGAAACCTACTTCAAAATCCAAACCGAACAAGGTCTTGATGTCCTGTTATAGTCACGTATCGAGAACGTGGCAAGTACAATTCTTTTTTGTCATACATTAAACATTGACGGGATTATCGGAGGTGTTAGTATGTTAGTCAACGGAAGGTTCAGAGGCTTTCCATAGCTCTGAACTCCAAACATGTTCCCCATGGAACTCGAACTCAAGTCAGCACTGGAAAGAGAAATCAGACAACCAACTTGATCGACAAACTTGGTTTCTCCTCGCAAGTACATATACTCCAGAGATAATATGAAACCCAGAGCCAGCCTTCCATATATAAGGGCGATTGATCGATCATGATTCCTGGAATGCCCTTTCTTGGTATCACTTTACAGGACAAAATGAAGAAGGGGGGGGGTGGGGGGCTAAAAACGGCCCCGTTACATTCGTCTTTTACGATATATACGCATGTATTTGAAAAAGCATATGTATCATCATGAACGTCGGTGGTGGTGGTGAGGAAACGTATCGGTCACGAACAAATCCGGTACGTCCAATGATGTCACGGAAATATAGTAGTATCTATAACTAGCTAGGAGTGGCATTTTAATACCGTGCCAATTTTGTGATATGAACATTAAAGGTCAGTTTGGAAACTTTTGTGCTCTGTCAAGATTTTTGGAACTAACCATCGTCTCTCGACGAGAGAGATATTAACGGCATATAAATCAAATTTCATTTTAAAATTTTTTTTCGCCGATTTCTCGTAGGTACCTTTAAAATCACGTTTTGAACACATTGAGCAGCTCGGATCATTAAAATTCAATCGGAAAAGGGAAGAAATAAGGTGGTCCGCATTTTAGGTCCTCATTTTAAGATCCTTACCTGAAAATTTCTGTATATATATATGTTTGGTGGGAATAGTTGTGTATATTTCATATTCAAAGTGATAAATGTTTAAACCAAAAACTTGATGTGAATCAAACGGAAACTCAAAAAATACAATAAAAAAGAGAGTGACAATGAGGTTTTGGGCTTCTTTACCTTTTTTGTACTCAAAGTATTGTGCTAATTGCATGTAGACATGAGGTCCTTGATGTTTGGAATTTGTGTTTAACTAGTCCCTAACCCATACTGCGTTAGCTTTTGTCTGTTAAACTGGGGGCATTTTCAAAGCTTTTATCATATAAATTTCATCCTAAATGGCTTATTTACCATGTCCGTCCTAGCATATTTCGGAGTGACATATTGGTCTCTAATGTATCAATAATAAACATGTGGACCCTGGACTTCTACTCATGCCTTACGAAAAAAACCTATGTTATGTTCTCTTCTCGCCACCATCAACTTCGTCTTTTAGGACAATGTGGTGCTCAAAAGTGAATGGGTTGATGAAAGTGTGAAGAGAGAAAAACATTTATTTAGTATTATTTTTAGAAGGGTATACAATGTAAGTGTTTGCATTGAGAATTAAAAAAATGCACTTTTAGGAGCTCTAATTATATGTGATTGGCTCCCTAAAAAGCCGCTGTATTTGACAAAGGAATCTGGGTTGGGACCTGATTGACACAAATTCGAAATGTCGCAAACGAAATGTCTAAAATTGGTGCATTAGGGACCAAAATGACAATTGCTCAGTACATTGGGTATCAAAAAGGCCAATAAGAAAATCTTGGGCAAGTTATGTACGGTAAAATATCTAGAATGGCCCTACGTTTTAACCGATATATAAAGCTAATGTCGTCTTAATTGGATCCATTTAAACACAATTCCAAACATCGGAGACAAAATGCCTATACAATTGATACATTGTAGACCAAAATGTCATACGCCTAATGCATTAAAGACCGAAAAGGTAAATAAGCGTGACAATTATTAACTCTTCCACTGCATTATAAATTCTTAATTTAAGAAAATCACTACATATAGAATTTAGAAATCCTCCTTAGCTTTGTTGCTAGTAGCTTCTTCCTAATCGAAAATCATGAAAGTTGTAATGAAGCCAAATTTGGAACCCCGAACAAGTTTTAATTAGTGTTAATGTAGATAGGACAAAAATTTAAGGGGTAATAATGAGGAACACCCAATTTTTCATTTTGCTACACTTGTCACTGGGGACCACCCGTCCTCCGTTGCAACATCAAAGCAATGAGTACCAAGAGTCCAATGGTCCCCAATTCATTACAGTAATGAACAAGAAATGGGAAAGGACCAAGTTACACAAGGGGGGGCCCCCTTACCCCAAATATACATAGAGAGAGAGAGAGAGAGAGAGAGAGAGAGTTAATCGTTTTTAACTAGAGAGGAGACTGTTCCATTACGTCATAACCAAAAATGCCTTTCCATATTTTATTCTATCCTTTTTCTTTCTTTTTTGTGCGAATGTTTTGATGAATGATATCCAGTTAATTTTTAAATTTACTTGTATTTTCTTTTTAGTGATTATAGTTTTTACACTATCTATCTTTTACATTCTCACACACAAGAGATCGAATATTATTGCTCCTGAATTATCCCAACAGTCATCAATATGTAAATTTTATACTATATATTGTGTGTGACGGAAAAAGCACTTCGGAACATTGGTCCAACAGCTAGCCACGAGCAATTTTTCCTCCCACACACATACGTACAATAAGAAATATTAAGCACTAAGTAAAAAACTTCAAAATACATTTATAAGAAAGAGAATGCAAAAATCATTACCCATTCAATAACGTGCATAAACTTGTATCAATTGCGCGTGTCTCCATTTAGAAGATGAAGTGAAGGCCTTCTGGTCGAGTAGGTCTATAAAATCCATTAGGATGTATTGTTAAATCAGATCGACGGAGCAACTTTCCCATAGAAATATTCAGTGACCATGTATGATGGGCCTTTCAATCTAAGAGTTATTATTTTCGAATTAGGTTAAAAAAAATTATATACCTTTCCAGTGAGCAGACTCAACAATATTGTACTACATGTTCGCACCTTAACATGAAAAATGTTGTGTGTGACAGTCGTTAACGAAATTTCTATATCCGATCTAATTAAATCAGCATTGTTAATTGCATATACATAAACAACCTCTGTCCTTTGGCGATCGATTATAACTTCAACTTTTCTGCTGCATTTAAGTTTTTACCATGGGTATATAGTGATTTTCACATTTCTTTTTTCAAAAAATACACTCTATTTTTTTTGCCTTTTATTGAAACTCTTATATATAAATTTTCACTAAAAAACAAGAACTAGAATGTAATTATCAAAAAAAAAAAAATGAAAATCATTTCCCTTTTTATCTTTTGCCTTCTCCGACGCGAAAGATATTTAGTGGTGGTGAATTAAAGCAGTTGGATCGATCATTGGTCGGTCCAGCAGCTAGCTAGCTCTGCCATGAGCAATTTTTCCTCTCCCAAACACACATGCGTATATGTTAAAATGTTGACATCTGAAACAGAAACATTCTCTTCTCTTTAACTGTCTCTTTCAGTTGCGGGTGGTGGAGGTGGCCGTTTCCCCCACGCTGCTTCTCTCTCTCTCTCTCTCTCTTAGACGCCTTCCCTTTTTCCCGCCCAAAAACTTTCCCGGCAATTTAGCTGACAGTGAAAGCATGTAATCTCTCATCATTAGGGTTTCTCTCTCTCTCTCTCTCTCTCTCTCTTTCTGGTGTTTATATAAACGCTTTTCTTTTCCGTTCTCCCATTCCTTAGCCTTTCCCCCTTTTCCACCTCTCTATTCACTACGCACACTCCTCGGGATCAGATCCGACAACTAGACAAACAGTACAAACAAAAACAGCTGGAGGGTTCAAGTCCCGAGGCCGTATATTCCTACTTTTTCCCCTTTTTGTCCATGTTTTATTGTATTGGTGTTCGTCTGTTTTGCCAGCCTCCTCTTTTGTTTGCCCGAACCCTAGAACTCAAATCATCAGCACCTTTGGAGAAGAAGAGGTTATTAGCTTCTTGGAGAAGATCTTGACTCCACCCAGATCTGTTGCTAGGAAACCTCAGGATCTTTTTTTCCCCCCTCATCTGTGAGCTCTCTCTCTCTCTCTCTCTCTCTTCAAAGTTGATTAATTTTTCGAAGCCATGCATCCGTTTTCATGTCCAGATCTATGATCTAATGGACAACTGTTTTGTTCTACAAAGGTGGTTGTCTTCTGTTTTGTTTTGTTTCGTTTGGATCTGCTTCTGTTATATATGGTTATATATAAATAGTAACTAATTTGCAAGCTTTTCCGTCCATGACAAAGGGTGTAGCTGCTACTTCTAGTGAGTGACAACAATTGTTTGAAAAAATAATATGCCACCTCAGAGGAACCATGCTTAATTTCTTCTTTGAATTTTAATTTCCAACTCGCTTTTGGGGCATCCCATTCAAATCTCATCCTTCAGAGTTATAAGAGGATTTAGTGTGTGCAAATTTTTTTATCCTTCAAATCTCGCTTTTTTTTTTTTTTTCTTCACTCGGTAAGCATGTGTGCTTAGTGAGTTCCTCTCTCGATGTACCCATTTCGAGTCAATAAAATTTTCTCTTTGCCGAGCAAAAAATAAAAAAAATAAGCACCCTAAGGAGTTGGAATGATGTTCAAGGCACTTAGACTTATGGGTTTGGTTCCATGTAAGATCTCAAGTTCGAAACCTATTAGCTGCTGTCAACTTTTTTTATGCTAGTTCAATATGGAGCTTTTTTTTTTTTTATAGACAACAAAATTTTATTAGAACTCAATAAAGGATACATCGAGACGACCAAACCCTATTTTCAAGAGAGAAACTTGAAACATAGAGAGAGCCAAAAGAAAGAAAAAAATGATACATCCAACACAAAGTTGAATGTATCCACAAACACGAAGTTCATACGGAGCTTTACGCCTACTTTAATTACACTCACCGCAAATAGGCGCTGAGATTGAGCTCTGGAATTAGCTGAGGAGCACACAAGTTGACCCGGACACCTCAGTTATAAAAAATTTAGGGTCTAAATTAAATGGTCAGAGTTATAATTTGTATTTGTTTATATCTCTTGTATATTTGCTAAGGATTTGTTTGCTGCATTGGACTATTATGTTAGTTTTATAGCAGTATATTTTTGGCATGTTTTGGAATATCTATATAACCACTTTTTTAAATTTGTATTACTACATGTCATCACTAACAATCATTTCAAACAGGGAACTATAATCGGAAGTGCATGAGTTTGTTTGTTACAGTGAAGTGATTTTATAATGAGATTCCAAAGTCATTTTGTTCGGCTGAAATTAGTAATATTAACATGAAAAGCGATGATAATGAATGAAGTGAGGTACATATGATTATGTTTCCTTGGCTTCAAAAACATGTTACTCCATTAGTCTTTGTAACAATTTTAAAGATAAATAAAATTTATTTTGCCGTTTAAAAAAAAAAAAAAAACATGTTGCTCCATTGTGGATCCTAGTCCTAGAGATATACCAATGCCTTTTTGCATTTGGACAACATGCCGACATCGTATCAGTATAGGTATGATCTGTAGAAGAAGAAACCTTTAATCCAAAACGTTCTTTCTTTTTTTTTCTTCTTCTTCTTCTTCCTCTTTCAGTTCTTTTCCGAAATACCGAAAGTCTTACTGCACTCACTTTGGTTCTAGTATATCATCTCCAACCCAAAATCTTACGCTAGTACATTATATTAAGCGATCACTCATTTAGATCCAAGCAACGTGGAATTGTACTTCCTTAACCGGATCTATTTATGTGTTTGGAAGTTTTTCATAAATGATAAGTTGGTTCATGCGGTGATATCTAACTTTTGCCCCCGTTACATTTTCCCTCAATCAAGAAATTCAAGACTAATAAGAAAAGCATTACTTATTTTTCTCCATAAGAGTAAATGACTAATACATATGGATTGAGGCATTTTTTAGGTTAGTTGATTATCTTTCATTTTGGTTTTCATGTTTTATTTATTTATTTATTGGATCGGCAAAAAAATAATTGATAACTCGATAAAGGTACATCGAAGAAAGCAAAAGGGAAAAAACACCTACAACACGATATTGTTACATGATGCAAGATGTTAGATCTGGGAAAAAAAATTATTGTTGACAAGATGCCAACAAAATAGCAAAAAAAAAAAAAAAAAGAAGCATTTCCAAGCTTTGTTCAATGACGTGTGGCCAAAACAGCAACCTTTGTCTTGCAGCCCCATGTTTTATTTTGTTAAGAATAGCAATCCCACATTGTTTGGGAATGAAATAGGTGATTAATTAGTATAATGTTGGGATCTCTCTATTTAATGCGTGACTGGGATTAGTGTACAAAATGGAACTGGACGGATTGGACTTGAGTAGGCTGAATATTATGCCATTAATTGCGCCATCTGAAGTTGAGTTTAGCAAATCAGTTAGGCAAATTATTGAGTTCTAGTGTTCCACGGTGACTATGTTGGGTTGGCTAATGTTCATGTGATCACATGTGGATCTCAATTCCTTTGGCAATAAATAAATGAAATTAACGTTGAGACCAATCAATTCTTCAATTTGAATCTCGTTTTTACTTACTTGTATAGTAAATTAATCAATTTTAGATTTGGTGAATCGACAATAAATACAAAGCAAAAAAAAGTTCGGAATTGCGAGAAAAATACAATTTTTTTTAAGCCTTTGATATCATTTCTCAATTCCAAACCAAACAAGTTAAGTACAAAATGTAGAACTAGGAACTTTTTTTTTTTTTTCGTGGTACACGGATTAGAAAATATTAAGATAACAAAATAACCCAATAAAAGTATACCCAACATGGGAAAAAAAATTAAGAGGGAAGCTTCCCAAAAGGCGTTAGCTTCCCTCCATATTTGTGGGGTGCCTGACATTCTCTGCCTGAGACAGTTCGAAGAACAGATTAGAACAGTGTTATTGCCATTCTTGCTTGAATTTTCTTCACTTTTGAACCACCATCGATCATACGTGTTTTGTAGCTAATGTTGTCTCTATATTTGTTTGATCTAAGCCTGGGCATATAGACATAAAAGGATGTCATAAACTGATTCATGTATCTGATTCCAATACCATCCCAGAACATAAAAAGCTCTATTTGGTTTGCCTTAATCTTATTTCAACTCGAGAAATTTACCTCGATCGATCGATCAGTTATTCTTTCCATGATGATGAGATTTATCCAATTGCTGAAGTTGCTCAACCAATTATTGCAGGTCTTGGATTTCTAGTTGGGGGGAAAACATGAACACATTTTCACATGTTCCTCCTGGTTTTCGTTTCCACCCAACAGATGAAGAACTTGTTGATTACTACCTTAGGAGAAAGGTTACTAGCAGAAGGATTGACCTAGATGTCATTAAAGATGTTGACCTCTATAAAATAGAGCCATGGGATCTCCAAGGTACAATTAATAAAACAAAATTTTTACCGTCATTAACATTCAGTATCACATCTGGGTTTTATCTGACGAGCACCACTTAATGATGTTGTCCAGGCCACTGAGAAGATGTGGTTGCTGCCACATCGGATATATTTTGTTACCTACCATATATTAGTGTTTTATTCAACATACGCGGTTTTCTTATTCGTGTTGGATTTTGGTGATTTTACGGGGTGGGGAAAAATGTACAGAACTATGCAGAATAGGAACAGAAGAGCAAAACGAGTGGTATTTTTTCAGCCACAAGGATAAGAAATATCCGACGGGGACTCGGACGAATAGGGCTACGACGGCAGGGTTTTGGAAAGCAACAGGGAGAGACAAGGCTATTTACTCAAAGCAAGACTTGGTAGGGATGAGGAAGACCTTGGTGTTTTACAAAGGCCGAGCCCCAAATGGACTGAAATCGGACTGGATCATGCACGAGTACCGGCTTGAAACCGATGAAAACGGCACCCCACAGGCAAGTATTAATCTTTATTCCACCCCAATAGATCTCTAACAATTGGCTTTGAGTTTGACATAAAGTTTTCACAGTACTTGATGTATGACACAAAATTTAATCGGAAACAAAAATACTAAAGCGTGACATTTTTGTTGAGACCAGGAAGAAGGTTGGGTGGTGTGTCGAGTGTTCAAGAAGCGACTACCGACGGTGAGAAGAATGGGCGAACACGATTCGCCGATTTGGTACGACGATCAAGTCTCATTCATGCCAGATCTTGAGTCCCCAAAGGAAAACCCTAATCCCAATTACTTGCCTAACTACCACCACCCCCACAACTCTTATGTTTGCAAGAAAGAGCTGGACTTTTCGTACCAAAATCCCCCTCATCACGGCCACTTCTTCCAGCTTCCGCTCTTAGACGGCCCGAAACTACTGCTCCAAACGAACCCCATGGCTGCCTTCGGACAACAAGAACAAATTCAACAAGCACAAGCCCATAACCAAAACTTGAACTATTACGGCGATCAGGCGGTGGATCAGGTGACGGATTGGCGGGTTCTCGACAAGTTTGTTGCTTCTCAGCTGAGTCAAGAAGAGGCGCCGAGAGAGAATGACAACTCAAACAACGGGGAAAACTGCTTCTTCCAAACATCATCCGATCATGAGTTGATCAACAAACAAGACCAGATGGCCCCGGAGAACGCGGCCTCGACATCAAACTCCAGTTGTCAGATGGATCTGTGGAAGTGAAGAAGAAGTGCATAGTAAACAAGAAACAGTACATACTTATTATATCATAGGGTACGTGTCCGTTTATATTGAGAGAGAGAGAGAGAGAGAGTTGGGAAATCATGATGCAGATTCATGTACATAATAAAACTAAAGCAAGGTAATTAACCTTTAACTGTCTTAGTTAATTAAGTTAATAGTATCTGGTAAAGTCCTGACTCTTGAGCTCATGAGTCTGAACGTTGGTGTATCTATGTAATTCAGTATTCATATTGTTTGTAGCCTATATATATATATTGATGAGGGAGCCACATGTGCTGTTTATGGAGTCAGCCTGTGGATTATCTCATCTTTGAAATAGTCTTATTAATAAAGCTACATGTTATAATTAGTAACCTCTTATTTGTTCAGTCCTTAAGTTCGTACCATCGATCGTCAGAGGGGTAAGAGAATGAAAATTTTATGTCGTTGTAACGAGTATTTTTTTATTTTACAAGAAAGGAGCTATTTCATAGGAACTTGATTACTGAAATCCAACAGGCGTTGTGTCCCCTCTGTTCCGATGTTGTTGAGACCCCCCGTCATTTACTCTTGCATTGTCGAATTTCGTGGGAAGTTTGGTCAAGTATTTTGGAATGGTGGAAAATACAGTGGGTTTGCCCATCCTCTCTAGCTGGACTTGCATCTTGGTGGTTTGAGCGGGTTTCGAAACTTGGAGAAAAGTATTTGGGAGGTAAATCCTCTGGTCTATCTGGATTGCAAGGAATAGATGTGTTTTCAACAATGTTTCAACTCAAGCATGGGAAGTAGCGGATCTGATCAAAACTAGAGTGGCCATGTAGATGAAGGCCAAGTTTGATATTAAGGTTTATACAGTGGAGGATTTCAAAGGATATCTGGATGGGATTCGAAAAGTGAAGTTGTAGCATAATCTTTAGGCGTATTGCCTATCCAACCTTGGTTGGATAGTATGTTGTACTTTTTATCTCATTTTCTTCCCCTCGATGTACCCTTTTCGAGTTTTATAAAATGTTCCGTGTGCCGAGCAAAAAAAAGTAACATTCTCTAATTGTGAGCAGAACATTATTTTTCTTGTTTTTTTGTGATTCAGACGCAATGAAGAGCCACGGTAGTGCTACAAATACTACTGGATCGATAGAATTAAACCTGGGCTTGTCTTTGCGAGTTACAAGAGGAGTATGTCTCTAGTACAGACTTAACTTTTGGCAATTTGCCCATATTCAATCCTCCAATGGGAGAGGTAACATGTTCTACTACAAAAGAGAGAGAGAAATGATCAACAATGACAATGGTTGGTCGAAAATTGGAATTCGCTCAGGATGTAGCATGCAAACTAGAGTAGGATCATTCTTTTCTTGATAATCGGATGTTCAGGCAAACTTGTGCATACCTCGATTAATTTTGAAATTATGGGGTTAACAATCAGCAAACCTCTAGTATTATCCTAGGATTATATTATCCATCTATCACAGAGAAAAGGACATGAAACTCAGTAAGCCTCTGCTGACGACCACTTTCCATTTTGCTAAGGCAAGTTTACTTGTGATCAATCATAGCAACGCCTACATAAAAAATAATTAAAAAAAGGTATTTTATCCACAAATGATGTCTTTTTCGCTACTCAATCCGCAGAAGCAACATCACTTTGAAGCAATGGCTTTGTGCATAGCCAAAAGCTTTAGTAAATATCGCAAAATGGGGTCCTACGAAGGATGGAAAAATTATTACTTACCCCGAGAGCACCATATGGGGGCGCTTCAACAACTTTCTTCACTACACATTGGTGTGTGGACCACACAGGCAACACTAATATATGATGAAGAAAGCCTTTGGAGCACCATGTGGCCGGCGGTGCTTCAAAAGCATTGATCGAATCTCTCTCCTCAAGCATGTGTCCTGGAGTTGCTTCTCCTTAAAAGTCAAGTCTGCCTGAAGAAGGTTTACAAAGGAAAAGTTGTAGAAAATCAATATGCTCTAATGTGGAAAGTTTTTGAGAAAACTCTAAGGCCTAGGCCTTTGGCTACTGAAATTCTCTACCCATTCAATAACGGCTAATCGATAATCATAGACTAATCAAATTTTTGCTTAAGATAATATGACATTTTGTGATTATTTTTCTCTAATTCAAATGTTTTAAAAATCTGTCGGGGCTTATGATTTTCTAAAAAATTCACTGTTGTATTACTCTGAATGAATTTCCTACATAGGAATTTTGCTTCATAACATATTCATTTGAGAATATGTTATCTATTGCTTGGTGTGCGGATATCTTTGGGTTGGTGTCTTTTGGTTTGGTTTTGGTGTTTTAGTCTCCAATTGCCTGTTTGGGGTTAAGCCTCGAGAGGTTCTTGGTTGTTTTCATTTCGGTTTTCTTTGGTTTTTTGGATTTTCGGTTGGCGTCTTGCGCGCCTTTCTTTAGGTTTTGGGAGGCTTTATGTCAGTGTGCTCTTGTTCCTTTTAATTTCTGTAACCATTCATAAAGATTAATAAATTCTTTTGCTTAGAAGAAAGAAAAAAAAAAACAGATTCGATCATTTGAGTAAACTGTCTGCAGGAAGTACAAATATAAGGAGAAAACGACAAGGCTTATTTAATCTTCACACAGATGTAACAAGATTGTAAATTTAATCAGCGCCCAGACCCTCAACTCAAAATGTATTTGAGTACTGCACAACAAAACCAATGAAGCATGCATGCATAAAAATGAAACCTAACCACCTCGGGAAATCACTCAAAGACATGAAGTCTAAGCTTCGAGCTAGGAAAGGATATTAAGGACAAGAAGAATAGAAAAGAGAGTCCGAATAAATCTGACTTGAATATGTTATAAGAAGAAACCAATGACCAATATCAATCTGAGTGGATTAATTCTACTCTTTGTAAATCAGATATATATATATATATATATATATATATAGAGAGAGAGAGAGAGAGAGAGAGAGAGAGAGAGAGAGAGAGAGAGAGAGAGAGCTAGCTGCATGCATGTTGTTTCAAATGGTCATCGGAACGTACCGAAATGAGGTGCATGGTGAGTTTGAATGTATTTTTCCAAATCTTGAAGAAGTAAGTAATATATGCTGATGAAGTTGATCAGCTAGCCCGGCCATGGATGTGCCGGTGGTGGTCGACATTGTGGCCTAGAACATGCATATATGGTCCTTGTAATTTGGATATGCAAAAAGAGTGGATTTTGTGGTGAGTTTGAAATAACATGCATTACTACGTACGTATATAGTGTGGAATGAAAGTGGTACGTGCAGTCAAAGCTAGCTTTGGTTCAAGGATTGAATTTCGGAAGCGACACACTCATTGGTCTTTGTCTTCTGGATATATTCATCCCTTCAACTTCGGGGAGAGAGAGAGAGAGAGAAGTACTCCACTAGAATTGATTAGCAGAATGGAATCCTAGGACAAAAAAATGGCTTTCCAAAGTCAATGCGCACTGCTAATTTATATGGTTTGACGTGGAAGTCAGTTACCCTTCCAGACACAGAAAAACACATGAGAGAGAGAGAGAGAGAGCATACGCATGGCATGGAGAAAGGCACTTTGGGGGGGCATGAGAGGAGAGTGATCAGTAGTGAATCATTAGAACGTTTTCTGAAAAAGTTAAGAGTGTGGTTGAAGTTAGCATCATTCTTTCATGGCCACACCCCATGTGAAAACGAATTCGTACTCCATGTGACTTCTCATTATTATGTTCTTCTCTCCTCCTATCCCAAAAACTCTCAAGTTCGATCTTCGGCTATGTTTGAAACTAGACAGAAAGTTTTAAATAGCGGTAGCGGTTACATTCTCAGTATAATGGTATTGGTACTAGACTTCCAATATAGTTATAGCAGGAGTACCAAATAAAATATAGTAGGGATTAAGCGTAGAGGTCGTGAATTTTTTTGAAAATTAATTTTGGTGCCAGATCACTTAAACAGACCGTAGGAGTCAAGTAGCAATCGTGGAGCGGGTAAAAAATTAGATACAAAGCGAAACCTATCGGCAATCGACCAATGCAGGTGAGAATTTTCAGTAGCAACGGTATACCAGGGTGTAGAGATATCGAAGGGCCGAAAAACCGTTACATAGCAATCGATACGCTACGTAGTAGCAGCCGATATGTGATTCTAGGACCAGACTGTAGCCCCATAAACTTGAACAAGTTATGGACCATCATATTGCAAACCAAGATGTTGGACTATCTGGTAGCCCAATACTCAATTTGATACCAACTGTGAAGCTGTCTTAATTATAAGCCCACTGTCTCGGCCCAATAAATCTACCTATCCTACTTTCAGAATCGTCCGACTCCGATTTCTTTCTATTTTGGGAAATATATTTTCACACCTCCTTTTGTTTGGGTGCACTCTTTTTTTTTTTTTTTTGTCTTCATTCATATAGAGTTACAAAATTACCCTTCATACAATGTTTTTCCTCCACATATGAAAAGAGTATTTAAGTAATTTCATGTCACTACAAAATAAGAATGCATTTAGATAGATAAAGGAAGGACGTAAAAGATAAAGGAGGGGCGTAAAAATCAATTCTCTTCCTTTCTGTTGCTTCTATTTCTCTCAGACTCCGATTTCTTGAAGGACAAGGAAAACTAGTACCAAAGAAATCCCAATCCGTTTCCGTATGGATTAAGAAACCGGCCAATACCGAATTTTCATTACTCTCATCCAAGAAACCAAGGCTAATAATAGCGATGTCGGACCTACAGTAAGAAAGGTGATAGAGCTGTTTAGAGGTGTCAAACGTGCCGTGCCGACACGGCACGACACGGGCACGACACGGTTAAATGTGGCACGGCACGGGCACGGTCGTGCCCTGGCACGGCACGAAAACGGCACGGTCTTAGTGAGCACGGGCACGGCACGACACGACACGGTTTTAGTAGGCACGCGGACTGGCACGGGGCACGGAAGTGGGCGGGCACAGCACGGGCACGGCACGGAAGTTGGCCTGGCACGACACGGTCTTAGACAGGCACGGCACGGACACGACACGGAAGCGGGATGGGGCACGAGTCACGACACGGTTCTAGCCAAGCACGGCACGACACGGCACGAGCACGCGGCACGGCACGGCACGCGGTAAAACAAAATAAAGAAAATAATAAAGGAAAGAGGTAAAACGAAAATAAAAAATAAGAAAAAGAGGTAGAACGAAAATAAAGAAATAGAACGAAAATAAAGAGGTAAAACGAAAATAAAAAATAAGAAAAAGAGGTAGAACGAAAAATAAAGAAATAAATAAAGAGTTAGAACAAAAATGAAAAAAAATAAAGAAAAAACAAGGGATAGGAGACTTTTTTGTATTTATATCCAACTTTAGTTTACAATTCTTGTTCCGAACCGACCAGTTTTTAAATTGCAATTTTTACAGTATTTGTACAAAATATTAATTTTTTTATTTGCATATCCGTAAGTACATAATCGTACCACATTAGTCTTTTTTTAAAAATATGTGTTGAAATAAGTAAAGTAAAATTTAATGTCCACATTCATCATGTACTTTTCAATTAGTGGAAAACATTACAAATTTTGTGGAAATTTAAAGCCAAAATAGAGAGAGAGAGAGAGAGAGAGAGAGCAATTAAAATATTAAATAGTATAGTAGGATGAACAAGAAAAAAATGTGGCAAGCGGAATCAAACCCCAGCCGCTGATTCTCTATCTTGCTTGCTTACCACTCTGCCAAGGCAAAGTTTCTTGATTTCTTTGAGAGATATATTATATTTAACCTATTTGTATATAATTTTTTTTTTAAATTTTTTTTTGAAAGCCCCTGGGGGCACGTGACCCCACGTGCCCCAACGTGGGTCCGTCCCTGCACGTATATCTCAAACCACCAAGGCCAACAATCATTTTGTGCTTATAATTGGAACAAGTAATATATATTATATAATTGATAATTCTATTGTATAAAAACGGACCTCTTGTACGCTGTACGGTAGCCACACAATTTTGACACAACTATGACGATCCATACCGTTCATTTTGTTGTTCTTGGCGTTTTAATCACTCGCGCAAATTTTTGGGTCTATCGGGTTTTGGAAGCCCTTTCATCGGGACGTAGATTCATTAATATGAAATTTTTTGTTATGACCGATTCAATATATAACGATAACCAATTTACTTCATTTTTTGCACGAATGATATAATCACTCCCACATAAAAGGTAGACGGTTCCGATTTTCAAAAAACAGCTCAGTCGGGCCTCAAGTGATGCATTATAAGACTTTAACGTCTTTGGAAACACCGAATGTGTTCTGATCACGTGGTTTCCGACATCCGATTATCACCTATTTTGGGGAGAATGATAAATTTGATAAGATCTTAAATCGTAACGGTTTAGATCGAATATTCGAGAAAATGAGTCTGCAGCTGCCTTTCAAATCTATACATCTAACTTATCTGTTTCCAAACTAATGTATTCCGCTATAGTCCAATGTACACTAGCCAACACAAGTATGACGATCTATACCGTTCATTTCGTTGTTCTTGGTGTTTTAATCACTCTCGCAAATTTTCGGGTCTATCGGGTTTTGGAAGCCCTTTCATCGGGACGTAGATTCATTAATAGGATTTTTTTTGTTATGTGCGATGTTGTATATAATGATAACCAATTTACTTCATTTTTTGTACGAATAATATAATCACTCCCACATAAAAGGTAGACGGTTCGGATTTTCAACAAACAGCTCGGGCAGCCCTCGAGTGATGCATTATAGGACTCTACGAGAATTTTCGATAAGTTGGTGCATATGAATTATGGTGTCTCGTATGCACATGATCACACAGATCATATAAAACGAATGAGATGCTGTCTGCTAGGGCACCTCATTCTCCGATCTCTCTCGAACTCTCTCAGACTCCTCTCAACGTCTCTCTGTCTCTCTCGTGCTCCGCCGCTTAACGCATCCCGCCGCCGCCTATCCTCCTCGCTCTCACCTCCACCACCGCAAATGGAGAAAAAATCCGGCGGCGGACAGCCGGCGGCGGACAGCCCCGACCACCCCAAGGACGAAGCCTACCTCCAGGCCGTTATTTCCAAACGCATCTCCGCCTTCGAATCGATCAAATCGGAACAAGTCGCTCACCTTCAGTCCATCTCCGACGACGCCATCAAGTACTCTCTCTGTCTCTCCCCTTCTCTCTCCGGCTATCATTGTTATTTACCTGTTCGTACTGAGTTACATAATGCACGCGCGTGCGATTGTGAAATCGTCTTTTGAAAACATTCCGAACTAGTACTAAAATTCGCGAGAGTGAGGATTGAGAGCGCGAGTGCAGAGCAAGGATTGAGCGCGAATGCAGAGCAAGGATTGAGAGCGGGTGGGGAGGGTGAAGAATTATGTGACTAATGTTCATATAGCATATTCCCTTAGGTTTCTTCTATTTCAGGAAAAGCAGCCTTTTCGAGCGTATTGAAGTTACGAGGGAGCAGGCACTGGAGATGTTTTCTGAAAATAAGTTTAAGGTAAATCCACAACGCCAAAACATTTGTTCTGTAGATTGGTTTGATTTATTTCCATTTATTGTTGATCATATATTACACTTACGCCTTTCCGTTGTCTCGATCAGATTGAAATCATTAGGGAATTACCTGAAGACAAAACTATAACAGTATACAGATGTGGCCCCTTGGTTGATCTGTGTCGCGGTCCACATATACCCAATACATCTTTCGTAAAAGCCTTAGCTTGTTTAAAGGTTTGGCATTTTGTTACTTTGCATGCTTCCCGATTATTTTGTGTGTGTTACTTAGACTTCTAATCTTCAGGCCTCGTCAGCATATTGAAGGGGAAACAAAGATCGTGAAAGTTTGCAAAGAGTTTATGGAATATCTTATCCTGATTAAAAGCGCTTGAAGGTAATGTTGTTTTATGCTTTATCCGATATTTGTTTATCTTTGTGCTTGTATTTGGTTTTGGTAAGCTGCTCTAGACACACACCTGCATATTGTCATAACACCCATCCTTTTGACTTCACTCTTCTTTTCTTAGAGAATGGATGTGTAGGGAACTGATTTAGTGCTCCCTTTTGTCCATGACTCCACATGCAGTCCTTTGGTGTCCTTGTTCTTGTGAAATGATGAAGCTTCCTTTCATTTATGAGTTGATGATTTATTTTCCCACGCATGAATGGTACTATTGTAATTTTACATTGATAAGGGCAAAAAAGTAGACCATGTGGTTAAAAGGGAGTGCTATTATGCTATACGTGCATTTATGTTTATGACTTTCCTCTGCATTTTCTTTCTGCCACTTCAAGAAGTTAACGACATTCCCTCTATTAAGTGGAAGTAGTCTTACGACTCTTACGGGCAACTGGGCAAGTAATGTCTTTTCTTTCTCTAGTCTAATCCTTGTAGTCTGTTGGAAATTGAATCTAACTTGCTGTGAATGAACTGCAATTAGTCAGATTGCATGACCAACCTTGCAATCTTTGATACGATAAAATATGGTTTTAGAGAAAGTCAAAGTGATGTTTCGTGTGATCGACCATGTGGAGTGTGGACCATACATTTCCGATGCTGAAAAATCTTGCTGGTTATTGTTTTGTAGGACATTGTAGACGCCAAGGACCAAATCACGTGAAGGCTGAAGCAAATTAATGCCAGCAAAATGTAGAAGGTGGATTTTCTCACTTATGTTTGAATACCAAAAGTAAATACGTGGAATAATAAGGATTGGAGCATTCAGTTTCACAACAAAATTAGTAGTTTATGTGTTAGTTGCTCGTATTTAGCTTGGTGGATACCTCTAACTTGGTTGTATGCCAAACCTGAGGAGTAACGAAGCCAGGCTAAATATTGAGTTTGTTTTTAGTTAGTATAGTTAGTTTTATTTGATTGCATTGCTTAGCCGAGGTGGTGGCATAACCCCTCGCATATTCTGTTGGCTGAGTTGAGGTGGCGGCCTAGCCCCTCCAGTCTGTTAGTTTGTTGGTAGTTTGTTAATCATTACTCATTAGGATTGAAATATTGAATACTACGATATACAAACTTAAGAACATTAGAGACATCGACGCACCGGGCACCGGAATGTGTGTTTTCTGGGAAGATTTTTTGAGACGAAAATCGGTTGCCGGTTGGTGATGTGTATACGAAAATCGATGGCACAACTTGGCACGACACGACACAAGATTAAGGGCCGGCACGACACGACACGAACCGACAAAAAAGGCACGGCACGACCCGACCCGACAAAAAAGGGCACGGCACGACACGACACGATTTAAAAAAGGCACGGCCCGACACGGCCCGACAAAGCAAAATGGCACACCACGGCACGGCACGCCATGGCACGGGCACGGTAAAGGCACGGCACGCCATGGCACGGGCACGGTAGAGGCACGGCACGCCATGGCACGATGAAGTAAACGGGCACGGTACGGCACGACACGAAGCACGGTTTGGCACGGAAGAAAATGGCACGGCACGGCACGGCACGACACGTTTGACACCTCTAGAGCTGTTCAAGCACGAAGGAGGATTGCTAAGCGGGTTCAACTGTTTTCTGCCAAAAGGGTAGTGGCGGACCCAGAAATTTGACATAGCGGGAGCACCAATATTTTTTGTAAACATAATATACGAGTTACAGTTAAGCACATTTTTACTCCAAAATAATTTTAGCATATTCATGATAAATTAACAATTTTCAAATATATATGTATTTTAATAATTTGCTACTTGGGCAAACTTGCGTACCTTGACTAAATGCATTAAAACAACATTATCACATGTTCATCATCTATTTTTCTACTACTAACTTTACTATTACAGTTTTGGGGACAAAAAGTATACAAATGCAATGTGGGGCAGACTCGAACTCACGAATAGTATAAAAAACAAGATACGCACTACTATTTTTTACTGCCTTTTGGGAAAAAAAAAAAACCACTCATTTTCTACTGCCTTTTGAGAAAAAGGCAAAAAAACACCTGCCGGAGAGCATGGGGCTAGTCTCAAACCCACCACCTCTTGTTTAGAAGGAGAGCACTTTACTACTTCACCACGGACAACTATTTACATGCATTCAACATAAATAATATATATACACAAAACTGCAAAAAAAAAAAAAAATTAAAGGGCATGGGGGCACGTGCCCTATGGTGGGTCCGCCCCTGCCAAAAGGTACAAAATCGTCCCTCTAATGACACCCGGAAGATTTTGGATCAAAAGCGAAGTGTTCCGTTGAATTCCCGCAAAAAAAATACAAGAAAATTATATGACTCAAAGCACATACATAGGGGCTTTTAGATTGCACCCTGAAAGAACAGAGTGATGCAATGGGTATATTAATCCAGAACCGTTGTTCTGTTTTGTTGGTCTGTCGTGTATATTTCGCCTAGTATTATTTTGTAAGGTTAGTTGTTGTGTTTGATTTGTTTGAATTATTTTGACGATATTAATTTCATAAGAATTAATCTAGGAATTCCTTGCTATTTGGCTACGTTTAAGTCTATGATTTCTGCAGTTCTCATCCACGGACTCTGACACTAATCCTAGAACATATGTATTCAGAACAGTCGCGTGCACCCGACAATTCCGGACACATATAATTAAACGTTGTGTTGCTGTTTTTTAAAAGATACTTTAAAATGTTTACCGTATCAAAATATACAATTAATAATGTTAGGCCTGAAGTGCCCCCATGTATTTAGTTCCCCGCTCTTGCGGCTTGGGCTTGTGCAACTATGTACTACGTAGCATTCATGTCCAATGCAGGGCTGATGCGAACTTTTTAAATGGAGCAATTTGCAAATAAAATCAGAAAGGTTTAAGAAAAAATTAAAAACTTTAAAAAAAAAAAAATACTACACGTCGTAAAAAATAATAATAAATTTTTTAGATAATTGTTCCGTTAATTCAAAAGGTATTACTTAAACATCACTATTCCCCCCTCAACGTGTAGAGCCAAAAGTAGTACTCCAATTAAGATCTCATAATTAAGCTTAATTATCCACTATATAAGTTTAAATGGACAACATAGCAAATTCATTCAATCTTTTTGCGACGAACTTGAACAAGATTTGATTAATTTTAATTTTTCAAAGCTCCTTTTAATCTTTTGTAATCCTTTATAAAGATTAATAAATCCTTTTGCTTAGGGAAAAAAAGCTTCTTTGTTCCGAGGCAAATATAATTGACACATAGTCTATTACTTTATAAGCAATTCAAGCATTTGAAAAACAATCACCAAATAATTGAGCACTTTCTTTGGCCTTCTTAGTTCTTTGGGTAATAATACTTCAAACATGACTTCTAACGCTAAAAGTGCGAAATTTAACTCCTCCCCATCAATACTAGAAAGCTCGACATGTCTCAAAAAGTTTGTCAGGTTTGGCACAGTAAATTTCCAAGTAATCATCATTTAGAGATTTTAATTTCTCCAACTTAAACAAAAAACGAAATAGCGTCTCATATTTTTGAAATTGTTTAAACATGCTCTCATGTAAAGAAATAGCTTGATCAATGATTAAAAAAAAAAGTAAGCAATTGACTATACCATTCTTCACCTGGTTGTGTCAGCTCGCTATTCATATATATCATTCTTATCTCTTTTTTTTTTTTTTTAATCAACAAAGATGAAATTTTATTAAAATGGAAAAAATGGGAAAGGAATCCAATAAAAAGTTGGATGAACACCGCAAAAGCAAAAGCCCGAAACACCTGAGGGTCTACAGGGTCCACAATAATAAGAATAATAAAGCCCGACCCATATCCAAAATGAACAACGAAAAATTTGTACACCCAAACCTGGCCCACCCAAACCAATCCTCAAACCCTACGCACAATAGCCACCATCATCGTACAAAACACCGGAAAAGAACCTCGCCGTTAAGCCGAGCCGACCTCTCCCAGATGTAGAGGCCGGCGGCTGGATCTGGCCTACGAAAATGTGAACCAAAGCAATCCGGCTCATAGGACAACAAACCACCACCACAACTGACAAACCCACCAAAACCCCAACCTCACGACCTTCAACTGTAGCAGAAGCAAACCAACATGACGAGCTGACAGCCCCACACCCGATTGAGAACTCCGAACAGCGGACCTCGGCACACAAAGATGACAAAAGATCCCAGCCATGGGGGCTGCATCCACCTCACAACATCGGATTGGAGCCATCACCGATCAACATCGCCATCTTCTCCAATCGTTTTTGAAAATAAAACAAGAAACCTGCACACACACAAAAAAAAGAAACAAATCCAAACCCCAGCCACCACTTCACACTGCTGCAGACCTCCAATCCCCGGCGCATCACACGGGAACAGATCCAAATCCACCAGATCCAGAAAATGGAGCTTCATCGCAAGATAGCCAACGTCGCCGGAAACCCGACGACAGCCGCCAGCAGCAAAGCCATCGTAGACGAACCCACCTTCACCGGAAGACTCAAATCTGTGACACTCCAACCCCGAAAAAACGCGGGCCTCCACCGCCGTTAGGCGGAGCCGAACTCACCCAGGAATGAGCTGGTTTGAGACCGCGGGATCTACACCCCCCAAGGCCCTGTGACCACACCTTGCCATTAGGCCTAACCGATTCCACCACGTGTGTGAATCGGCGGTGGATCGACGGCCAAAGACCAGCGAAGCCTAGGGAGGCTAGGAAGGAGAGGAGACAAGGAAGGAGAAGTAGCAACCAAAGCTAAACCGTAAAAGAGATCCCGAGGGGAGGAGGGGCGCCTTCCCGCGCAACCCCCCCCAGGCGGAGAGAGAGAAAGTTAGAGAAGGAGGAGAGAAGTTATTTGTTAAGCAATTAGTAGTGTTTGTTCATATATCATTCTTATCTCTTATTTTTTCAAATATTGTATACATCAGCGGGGGTTAGCGAAGTGTTAGTAAGTTAGTTCACAAAGGATTTGAAAAACAATCCATAACTCTGAATTCCAAATGCCCATGACGGGACTCGAACCCTGGCCCAAGAATGCCAAGTGGGCTAGGCTAGAGCCCATTGACTCATATCATTCTTGTCAAATTGCTTGTTTCTACAACTAAATTGATTTTTCCAAATACAGGTTTAATTTTCATTTCAGCTCATCTTTTTCTGCCATTTTTGGAGCATTTTACTTTGAGTTTCCATTTAAGTTTGGCCCTAATATTTATTAAAAATTTCCCTACTAATTTTATGTATATGTACTGTATAATATATAAGAGCATAAAAAAATTGGAGGCCCAAAGTTATCTAAAATTTGGGAGCGGATGTAGCCACATCCTCTGCGCGCATATGCCAAAACCATCGTTCAATGGTGGCAACATATATAGGGTTAAGTCAGATTGTCAAAGAGTAATTAGGAGGCTCAAATCTGGTTCTTGCTCTGACTGCATGGGATATTGAGGGTGTGTTTCACAAACTAAAAGAGTATTTACTTATTTTTTGAATTAAATGTGATGTATATATTAGAAGAAAATGACATGTCTCGTAAAATAAAAAATGTGTACTTAAAAAAAAACCTGAGCAGAACAGGGTCTGAAACTGTTTTAGATGATAGTTGTTGTTTTGCTGGGCCCTTGTAATTTAATTTAAATTTTGCTTTCTTCCTTTTGCTGTTTTTTTTTTTTTTTCCTTTTCTCTCTCTTTTCTTTTACTTTACGTTTTCTTTCTATTTCTATTTCTCTACAACTAATTAAGTGTATAGTGCTAATCCAAAGCGCCCCGTGACTGTATTCCGGTACCATTGAATAATTACTCGTTCTCCGATTTTCTTGAAGGACAAGGAAAATATACGTCGAATTTCCTTGAAGGACAAGGAAAATATAAGTCGAATATATTTAGTAATATACACAAAGAAATCCTACACCCGGTAAAACTCAACCTGCCGCCAGTCCCTCATGTGTCCTACACATTCCATTTCCCGCACGGATTAGGAAACAAAATCCCAAACCATATTATAGTAAATTCAAGCCCTCTCATTACTTCCTGAGTTCACAACACCAGTTCGATCCAGGGTTTCTTTGTACAACAGTAATCAATCCTTTCTTGATTTCCTATCGATTTCCTCTCTTCACATAACCAGTTCTCGTTCCCAAAAGTCAGCCATGCCTCGAGTACGTAATCGAGTCATGACACTAAGGTTGGCCAAAAGATACCTCAAGAAGGTGAAGAACACGGTTTCCCCTGAGGAATACCAAATTTTCATGAGTCTGATCCAAGAAATGAAGGACAAGAGGAGCGATGTTGGACCGACGGTAAGGAAGGTGATAGAGCTGTTCAAGCACAACGGAGGGTTGCTAAGCGGGTTCAACCGTTTTCTGCCGAAAGGGTACAGAATCGTTCCTCTGATGATGCCCGGACGATTTCAGATCAGAATGGAGAGAAGTGAAGCTAGCGTTCCATTGATCAACTTCGTACGCAAAATCAAGTAGATTATGAATGAAGAGGATGAATTGCGCATACAAAGCGTTTACAGGGGTTCTTGTGCGGATTAAATAGATTACGCCTTAAAAAACAGGGTGATGCATTGGATAATCAAGAACTGCGCTTTGTGGTTGTGATTGTGGTCGTGGTCGTGTTTTGTGTTGCTGAGTCGTGATCTCGAAGACAATTTCTCAAGGGTTCTATTTCTTTTTCGAAATCCGCAAGGGGTATTTGTTGTGAATGACTTCGACAATGATATCGCAAGAACCTAAGGATTTCCTATTTTTCTATGTACGTACAAGTCTATGATTCTAAAACATTGCGGCCACAGTTTGATTGAATACTACTTCATACATCCCTTATTTAGAGTTCAGTATTTCATTATGGACTGTCCCTTAATAAGTATCAATTTAATAAAGTTAGTGGGTAAAAATTGTTATATTGTCTATTTTGTCCCTAAAAGTAGATTCTATTTTGAAAAGTTAGTAAGTAAAAGTGTAATGATGATGGGTAAGTAGGAAAAGTGAAGAAAAAAGTTGATGTGAAAAGTATAATGATGATGTCTTTTTAATAAGTTGGAGTTACGAAGCAGGACACTTAAAAAGACACGGAGGGAGTACATGTTTCCAAATCAAATTGAACATGGATAAATCAAGAGAGAATGACGGGACAGTGGAGTTCGGTGGGCTTAATCCCCACTTTGATGGTGTGCATTTTTTAAATTCCCAATACATGACATCTACAATAATATTGACCAAGACATGGTAACTTAACTTTTTCAGACCATTCTACCCTTGTACTCCTATTGATGCTCCTATTTCTCTCTCTCTCATCTCTCTGTCTCTCCTCACCGCAATCTCCCCACAGAGTGCCGAGGTGTTTGCGTCTCTCTCTCTCTCTACACCACCCATTTCTCCCTCTCATCGTCCTAGCTAAATATTTGTTGTTCCCCTTATCTATTTGTGCACCTTATCAATTCTTGCCAAGTTCTTGAATCTGAACTTTCTCGAGAAAATAAAGGAAAACTTGGGAAACCCTTTGCACCTAACATCTTTGAATCACATCTCACTTATTTGAAATTCAGTTGAGGAATCAATTGATTTTTATACAAACGTTCTTGGGCTCGTCCCAATTAGAAGGCCTGGTTTGTTTGATTTTGATGGAGCGTGGTACGTTATGAGATACAAATACAGAAATTGGGTAATTAGATAAGAAATACAAAACGCAATCAAAAAAGAAAGATAAGAATACAGAACTTGAGGGAAAACAAGGGAAGATCTTTCTCCCAAATCCAAAACCTTCATAAATGATTTCAAAACTACACACTAAGAGAATACAACCGGATTGTGAGCTTTATGAGTTCTAATGGTTTGGTGTCGTTTGCAATGAGATTGAAAACGGTCTAGAATCACCTTATTGTCTGAGGTATGAAAAGGTAATTAATTAATTATAAAAGACTATTTGGGGTATTAGTAAATACCAATATTTCTGTTAACATGGACCACGTCAAATTTTCTTAGAGAACCTTGTCCATTCTGAGGTATAAAGAGCAATTTATTAATTATAAAGGACTATATTAGGTGTCAGTGAAGACCAATCTTTATTTTAACCTGAACTAATTCATATTTTTTGATGGAACCTTGTCCCCATTGTCTGAGGTATATTGGAGCAAGTCATTAATTATAAAGGACTACGTTAGGTATCAGTCAAGACCAATCTTTCTATTAACATAGACCAAATCATATTTTCATAGAGAACCTTGTCCCTATTGTCTGAGGTATAAAAGGGCAAGTCATTAATTATAAATGACTACGTCATGTATTAGTAAAGACCAATCTTTCTAGTTTGATTATAAAGGACTACATTGAGTATAAATGATACAAAGTTGTTCAAATCAATAATAAGAAGAACACATGTTCAAATAGATTTTATTGAAATTACAAGACCCACGATTTAGTTCACATAAATCAAACCCATAGTCGATACACACAATTTTCGAAATTAAATTTTATTTCCATTTTCTTCTCTTTCTCGTGAACCAAACAAAATCTAGGGTTTATGGCGTTAGGGGGTTTACTGATTCTATAGGAGAAATTGTTAGACTTGTGAGACTGATGAAGTTAGGTTGGAAACCATTGATGAGTTCTTGACGGTATGTGTACCAACCATGATTTTTGGTAAATAAAAATTTCGTTAAACATTTGAATTTTATTACTTGGATTTACTTTTAAAATTCCTCTTTAATTTCTAATAATCCGTCGTAATTAGATTTGAGACTTAAGGAAGTATATCTTTTAAACATCGGACAATCTGGTCTTTTTCCAAAGGCAAGTATGTTAGTAAAGATACTTGAATATTTTTCTTAGCAAGTGAATAATGTTTTTAAATTATATTTCTTGACTAAAAATCCTACTTGGCAAGTAGAATTAATTTTCAATCATTTAGTTAGGCAAACCTAAGTACCAATTGACATAGTTACCTTTCCCTAGCATTTATAAACCATTGGACAAAGATAGTCATCATGATACTTCCAAAAGTAGCACTCATGACTTGTGTAATCATGACTAGAATCACTTTCTAGGAAACTATTACCCATTAGATCATGTTCTTGTCATTGGAAGCTTTATCTTTAATTATGACCTTCCTTGGACCTATTAGGGCTACTTAGACCCAAGTACACCTAGTTGTATACATACATATATATATATATATGATTGTTAGGGAAAGTGTTATCCATTGGACAATAACTAGTCTTTAAGGTCATAACTTTAATCATTACTCTTCCATCTAGCCTCATAAGCCTACATAGGCCTAAACACGTTTAGTCTTACACACATATATACATATACATACACATATATATAGCACATGGGAGAGAGAGAGAGAGAGAGAGAGGCCGAGAGGAGAGAGAGAGGCCGAGAGTGAGGGAGAGAGAGTGAGGTGTGCGCTTGTGTGTTGTACACTCCAAGCTACCCTTTTAGCCCTTAAGCCTATTTACCATTTGACAACCCATTTCTAGTCAAATTCAAGCATAGAATCCTAGCCTAAATCATCCTAGATTTGATTCCAATCTAGCCTTTAATCATCCTAGAATCTAGCTTTAATTACCCTAGATTTTGACTACAACCTAGACTAGGATTGACTACACATGGAAAGTCTACTACATTTAGCATCATTAGACTTGTAAGTCTTACACCCTAGACTATGATCACCTAGATTTACCCTAGAAAGCATAAGATCCTACCTAGTTTATTAGCCTTTAGCCTAAAAATTGGACAAGACAAGTCATGGAAGGCTTGGCATGCTTTCAAGGCTTGATTTGACAAGCCAATGGAGCAAATCCATGGGAGAGAGAGAATGGCCAGCCAAGAGAGGGAGAGAGAGAGCCCAAATTTTGCTATAAATAAGACCCCTCACTTGCCATTCAACTCACACCTTCCATCCTTCAACTTCTCTCTCTAGGAATCCTTGTATTCTTACCTTGTTCTTGCTTGTTCTTCCTTTGTTCTTGAGTTGTTCTTGAGTTCTTCAAGAAACTCATTCAAAGCCGCCAATAAACCGCCACTCGACCACCCTTTCGATCCAAAAAGTTTAGGAAGTTTAGTCAAGATTTAGTTTCGAGAGAAACCTTTATCTTTCGACGCTATCGTAAGCTTATTGTAGGAGACCGCTCGTTCGATAGCCAACTTTTTTTTCGTAGTCTTCACTACCGCTAAGAAGAACAGTAGAACACTCTTATACACTCTTACTCTAAATATATTGTATGATGTATGCATGAGAAATTGAAAAGTGCTTTACTAAAATTTTGAAAAGGATGGGGAGTATGTTGAATATCCCGACTTTACATATGTTGTTTTGAACTTCCCTAAAAGGAAGAGAGAATGGATTTTGGAAATACAAACTAAAATGGAAGTATTCGTATTTTTATCTTAAGGATGGTTATGACTATGTATACGTGAATTACTTGTTTGATGCATGATAAAGCATAAGTGGTCTTCACTCCAAAGGTGTCCGCCCATGTGGCACTATACTTTATTTCATATGCTAATTATTTGGGCATGACTATGTGAAAGTAGGAAGTATAACATGGTATCAATGATATAGAGTTGGATGATCTTTGCTAGTTTAGTTTCAAGAGTACAATGAATGATTTATGTGTATGTACGTGAAAAGTCCTACTGCGGAGTCTATACATGTAACGAGACGCAGAAATTGAGGAAAGTAGAGACATGACACTTAGGGTGTGTTAAAGACAAGGTGTGGTTTTGAAACCTCAATGTGGCCGGACTTGCCTATTGTGTGGTGTGTGTGTGTGTGTGTGTGTGTGTATGAAGGAATGATTTTTGAAAATCCAATGGAAACCCAAAGCGGCGGAACCACTGTGGTATACTCGAAAATCCGGAGCGACGGAACCGAGGGATGAATTGTGGTTTGGTTATCCGTGGAGAGGAGCCAACACAATTGTTTAAATGATTTCCAAAAACCTAAATGGGAATCCAGAGCGGCGGAATCATTGTGGGATACTCGGGAATCCGAAGCGGCAGAACCGAGGGTTTTGAATTGTGGATTGGTTATCCGAGGAGATGAGCCAATGCCAAATTCAATGTTTTTGTGTGCCAATGGGAATCCGGTGCGGCAGAACCATTGTGAGGATACTTGGGAGACCGGAACGGCGGAATCGAGGTTGGGTGTGTAAAAACGATTTTGGAAATGATGATTTGGTATATGAAAAGTGGAAAATGGTGATACAGTCTTCGACAAGTCGTAGGAGAAACTCAGATATCTCAGACACCAACGTTAGTTTAATTAATGAATGTGGATGTATCATTGTTAACTGTTTTGTTAAATATGCATGTACTATGTGAAAATCGTTAACTTCATGATCTATTATATGTAAGATAAGGGTTAGTGGGTGTAGAATTACTCTTCTGAGCTCTTGTAGCTCATGGTGTTATCTTTGGTGACCTTGACATATTATATTGGTGGCGACGCTGGTATAATGTGTCAGACTTTGTAGATGAACAAGGAGAGTTATTCACCTTAGAGGCCTTTAGAGCTGAGAAGTTGGCTAGAATGGAGGAGCAGACGGAACTGTAGATAAGAACCTTAATTTTCTTTCTTGTGTAAATAATGAACTCTTGTGAGGGTTATGATGTAATAATGAGTCATACTCCATTTAGTTTTATCAATAAAATATTTATTTAACGTTCTCAAAATTCGGGACGTTACAGTATAGATAATGGTATTGGAGAGATGTTATTCTAGGTAGAAGAAATGCAGTGGAGCTGAGGATGAAGAGGGCGAAAGTTGCAAGAGAAGTCATTGAACGAGAGAGATAGGTGGGAGATACCTGGATACAGTTAAAGGGAGAGAGAGATTGGGGGGAAATGAGAGTTGGGGCTTTTAAGTGATATATAAAGGAGGGTATAATTGACATTTTAACTTAGCACACCATGTCTTGGTGAATATTTTACCACTTATCATGGGAGGAGTGAGGTGGTATTCCGCTTTCTTAAAAAGTTTTTTTTTTCAAACGAAGGTAATTTCAAATTCAAATATAATGAAAATGAAAAATATTTTTTCAATTTTTTTTGCACCGTTTAAAATATCTCAATGAGATATATCAAACAAGATCTATATTGGTAGAAAAATTATTTGCGCAAATACATAATTTTTGTGCTTAAAATTACTTTTTTTTCAAAAAGTAACTTTTTTGAGAAACTGAAACAGCCTCTGATTTCAAAAGTGGAGACCATCTATGCGAAAAAGGACTTGGTCTTCTCCACGGTCCGGTCATTTCCCCCATAAATGTGAAAGCAAAGAAAGACTAATCCAATATTTTTCAACGGAAAATCATCACCAAAATCGACGTCACTCGCTTTCATACATTAATTTCGAAGATATAAACAAAATATGCAACCTAGTCAAAGACTTCTGTGGAATGAAGGGAAAAAAACAATTATCTTGAAATGCAATTGCACACATGCTACTCCTTCTTTAGGGAGCATTTTTTTCCTTTTGGAGAAAAGTTCGTGTAAGTATGTTTATTTACATAGATATATATATATGTATTCGGAACACTAGGATGCACTTTGCACGTAGAGTTTACAAAATAATGAAGGGCTCACATTTGTCCCGAGCTGTGCACACAAATGTGTAGGCGCTGCATTGCTCTCTTTTTATAAATAAAAATCTATATTGCAGCGATAATTAACAAGATACCAGAATACCCTAGTTTTAATTTTCTAAGGGGTAATGACGGTCAATGGTGTGTTTTGATAATTAATATCCGCTAAAGACATTTTCAGCATTAACAAATATTCTTAATTTGTCTTTGACGGGTATTAATAATTATCAAAACACGTTCTGGGCTGTCGTTTTCCTATTTTCTCTAAGCGAAAAACGAGTTGGGTAGTGTTTCAAATCCCATTTTTCTCATTTTTCACAACTTAATTGTATTTTAACTTCTCATGCCATGTTTAGTGGAGTACTATCAAATTAGAGCCCATAATGTGAAGTATCGTTTACCCAATCAACTGCATACGAATAAGTTGGACTTTTCTTTCTCTTAGCCCAATAGTCTGTGCGTATTGGTTGTTGAGTCTAATAAGTCGAACGACTTATTTTTTAGTTTTTATTTTAAAAAAAAATCGTATTTGTTAGTTTTTCATTAAATTTTTTTGTGAATTATTGCTACGTCATGACGAGACAAATCTAAAAGGTAAAAAATTACTATCGAAATCCATTTTTTTTTAATAAAGATGAAAAAATTGGTTTATTGGCTTATTTTTATCTTTATTCAAAAAATTTAGATTTCGATCGGAATTTTTTACTTTTTAGATTCATCTCGTCATGAAAAACATCCACAAGAAAATTGACGAAAAACTAACAAATGTCAAAAAAAAATATTTGAATAAGAACAAAAACAAGCAATTTGGTTTATTAGGCCAAACAACCTAGTATTTTTATTTTTTGTTATTTAAATTTTTTTTGCATTGATTAGTTTTTTGTTAATTTTCTGTGGATTATTGATTTGTTTCAATGAAATAAATTTAAAAAGTAAAATATCATGCTCAAAAATCAAATTTTCCTAAATAAAGACAAAAATAGTTCAAAACTTTTGGATTACTTTTGTCTTTATTCAAACAAATTTTGATTTTGAAAATAGTTATTTACTTTTAAAAATTTTCCCGTTGAGAGATGAACTAATAATTCACAAAAAAAAAAAAATGACGCAAAACTACGAACGATTTTTTAAAAAACTGAATAAAAATTAAAAAAAAAAAAACTAATACAAACAGATTATTAAGCCAAACCGTGTAAGCCCACGCTGCGTAGACCCGATAGAAATCCTAAAACCTACCTTAGTCTATACGTTGAGAATCCCCCGACTTGGATTTTTCTCCAAGGAAAAGGAAACAAGTTAATTAAATATCCAACCACCAAGAAAATCTTATATTCCCAATTAAACTCAGCTCTCTCTCTCTCTCTCTCTCTCTCTCTCTCTCTCTCTCTCTCTCTCACGTAATCCTTTTCCCACATGTATTAGTATTATTTTTAAGAAACTAAGGCCCAAACCCTATAAATACAAAAGCCCTAGCTCTATTTCCTTTAATTGCTTCATCCACAAGTTCCAGGTTTTTTCCCCCACAAGAGTAATTAAATCCTTCCTTATTTTCTAAAATCTCTCATTCTCGAAAATTAACCATGCCACCACGGGAACGCACCAGTACTGATCATGTCACGATAGGGGATGCCGAGAAGTTCCTCAACATGGTGAAGACCACGGTTTCGCCCGAGGAGTACCGGATTTTCATGTCTCTCATCCTAGAAACCAAGGATGAGAGGACCGATATCGAAATCGTCCTTACGAAGGTGATGGAGCTATTCAGACTCCACGGGGAATTGCTGGGCGAGTTTAACTGGTTTCTGGCGAGAGTGTACAAAATCGTCCCTCTGAAGATGCCCGGGCGATTTCAGATCAGGCGAAGCGTTCTGTCGACTTCCTGCAAAAGACAAAATTCAAGACGGTTATGGATGAAGAGGGTGATCGAACGATAAATAAATAAATAAATAAATAAATAATAAAATCAAGACGGTTTATGAATGAAGAGGGTGATTGAACGAACGAACGAAGCGGTAATGAAGCGGTAACTAGGGTTTTCGCGGATGATCAAGAACTATTGTTGTGCTGTCTTATTGCGACGATGATTTCATCTGGGAGTAGTTGTTGCATGTTTTATTTGTTGTGATTCTCTTGTGAATGATGTCGACAACGATTTAATAAGAGTCTTGGATTTCCTTTCGATTTTGCTATACAATATTATGATTTTCCTTTCGATTTTGCGACGGATTCTGATTCTTCAAAAAAAAAAAAATCCATGAATTCTGATACTAATGCTAAAACATTACAGTTTGATTGACAAATTGGATGCGACCAAATCAATTTGAATATGGATTACGTGAAACCAACCCGAAGCGGTTTGGTTAAGTGTGAATGAGAAAAACAAAAAAAAATGTTCGTCCTCCATAAGGTCGCATGTTTGAATCTTGCGACCGCCAAATATTCCATACCTTAGGGGCCTGGGGGCTCGTTCATTAATTTCATAGTACCGAAATTAGTCTAGATACACGCAAACTAGCCCGGACATCCAATTATCATAACAAGACCAAAATAAAACCCCTCTATCCTATTCCCAGTTTTAGAATCATTGACAAGAAGAATTCTATTTCCACTTGAACAAGGACTTTGACCTCTCTCAGTTCATAACACCAGTTATTACAAGGTTTTCTGTACAACTGTAAATCCTAGCTTAATTCCGTCTGTCCATAAAATCAGGTCTAATTCTCAATTCTTTTTACCATGCCGCCACAGGCACCACACCAAGTTACGGTACCAGAGGCCTTAGAATACCTCAAGAAGCTTACTACAAGAAAATTGAGATCTCCCAACGGTTTAGCTAGCAACGGTTCAAAAAACCGTTGGTATAGACGCTGTGTAGCAACGGTTTTTAAACCGTTACTAGAAACAGGACTATAGCAACGGTTTTCATGCAACCGTTACTAGATTATAAGACTTTAGCAACGGTTTTCCATAACCGTTACTAAAAACCGGCCTCTAGCAACGGTTTTCCATAACCGTTACTAAAACCCGACCTATAGCAACGGTTTTCCATAACCGTTACTAAAAACCGGCCTATAGCAACGGTTTTCCATAACCGTTACTAAAAAACGGACTATAATCGAGACCATTGATTTTGTTTTCCTTGTTTGTTGATTAAATCATTCTCATAAAAATTTGGCTTGATCGAGTCTAGAAGACTTCTTTATTGAGACAAAATTTCATTAGTAAAATAAATTTTTCTGCCCGATCAAGTATGTAACGATACCCGATTAATTTCATTTTTCGTATGAAGGATGTACTCTTTACTATGTAAAAAATAGATGGTTCTAATCGGGTAAAAAAAAAAGTAGGTGTTTGTATATAATAAACTGAATTTAAAAACTTGGGTTAAGAATAAATCGATAAAACTCAAATGACATAAGCTAACCCAACTGGTTTGCATAGTATAAATATTAGTAGTCCATTGCTAGCCCAGCTGGTTTGCACTCGCGCGCGCATGAGGGAGGTCCTGGGTTCGATTCCCAGGAGGAGCAAAACATTGTTGTGTTGCCACGCGGGTGACAAGTGGGTGCCACGTCAGCGACACGTGGCGCCACGTCAGCGCCACGTGGCTGCCATGTCATATTTTACCCCAGATTTTTAGAAAAAAAAACTTGCCTTTAGCAACGGTTACAAGCGTTGCTAAAGAAACCGTTGCTAAAAAAAAATCTGTACCAACGCTTGCCAAAACCGTTGCTATAACCCTACAGCAACGGATATCTCGCGACGGTTTAACCAACGGTTCTATAACCGTTGGTATAGCCTATATTGGTCTTTAGCAACGCTTTTTTGCATCTCTAGCAACACTTTTGACCGTTGCTATTGAACGATTTTCTTGTAGTGTGAAGAACACGCTTCACCCCTAAGAATACAATGCTTTCGTGACCCTCGTGAGAGGTACCGTCTGTGAAAGCGCCGATACTGGCTTTACGGTATCTAAGATGGCGGAGCTACTCGAATGCAACAGAGAATCGGTTCCGGGGTTCAATTCTTTTCTACCTGAAGCTTACGAGATCACCTCAGACACCTATTATGGCGGCTGCTACAATTGGATTTCGGCAGTGAAGGGTTCTGTTGACTTCCTGAATAAAATCAGGACGATAATGAAAGATGAGGATGATCACACGTACAAAGCGTTCCTCGATATTATGGTTAAGTACGGGAAAGAGCACAGAGACGTCGATGAGGTCTACAGGGACGGTGCCACGCTTTTTGAGAAACAGCCTTCTTTGTTCGTTGAATTCACGAGGTTTTTTGCAGATTAGATTGCACCTGAAAACAGAGTTATGCACAGGGTGATCAAGTAAATTTGTGCTTTCCTTTAAATTTTGATAAGGGATGAGTTACGATTTTACTTGTTGCGAATGCTTTTTTGACAGTGGTTTCATAATGGGTTAGGATTTCCTGCTGAGCAACCTGACAATTGGTGTAAGTACCAATCACCATTGAGGCCACCGGTCGACCAGTAAACGCAATCACACATTAAGGAATTTCAAAAGTACGGTTTGTATTTTAAGTGAACGTATATAGTATTAGCTACATGTTACATCCAACCGATCCAAGTTATATAGCTTTTGAAGTCGCGTGGTTAGGCTAAAGAATAACTGTGGAGAACTAGTTGTGCAGTTCCGGGTCATGACATGGACTCTAACACTAGTGACCCCTTGTTAGCATCTCAATTTGAATTCGGATATATTAAAGCCAGAATCCATGTTAAGTGGTGCCAATATTCTTCTTGGTCTCAAATCCCGCTAGGCACAAAAAAGATTATCCCATTACGAGTATACTATGTAAAACCGAATAACATTGAAAAATGGCCTATTAATCTGCTGAGTTGGGGCCGGAGGGTGTACCAAAACAAACACCATTTTCGAATTAACGAAACAATTTCTGTTCGGATACAATGACAAGAGTTGGGTACAAATCAAATGGTATTGAAACTTTGAAACGGGTTGGTTAACCATCATCAGTATGCACTTGTTGCACGACAAACAGCGAAACCCCCCCAAAATAAACTGTCAAGTCAATGATTTTGGTAACTTTTTTTTTTCCCCAGACCTACACACTTACAACTAAACACCGTAAACCAAATCAAGCCTAACAGAACAAACCACCTACAACAAAGCCAAACTACAGTTGCCCAAATGTTGGAAACTTTGAAATGTTCTCACTATATAGCAGGAAAGCTCAGCGTAAAACCGAGATGGCAGCAGAAAATAGCACCAGAAACATGAGATACAGTCTATGTTGTCCACTGATAGTTGATGCCGAAGAGGACGTTTTCTGTGGCCTGAAATCCAAAGGACATAACATGAGTTCAAGGACAATTACCAGTAACTTAGTGATTACGGAGAGAGAGGTTAAGTTGTAATACGTCTGCAAGTAGGCTAGGGCACCACAGTAAAGAACATTGTTGGGCGCAGGCAATGCAGTTGTGTTGTCATTTTTTGGACTTGCAATCCTCATGTATGTCTCTTGGCCTAGATACCATCTATCGAGATTCTCGGTTCTAAGATTCCACACACCGACGTTGTCAAGAGAAACCAGAACTGCCGTCCATGCCCCAGGGAAAACCTATACATATGGCAACAGGGGAAATAACTGAACGGCCCACAATGTGCAGTTTAACTTAAAAACAAGGAAAATAGTCAAATATGTAACAACAAATTCTAATGTGTACTGGCAATACTATAACGATTCTAACTTAGTGTTTGGTTGGCCGGAATGAATCTGGTAATTATTGGAATGGCATATTCAATGATGACTGTCCTTGTCCTAGTAATATGCAAAAAAGTATGGAGGAGTCTCTATCCACAAACCTGTGTTGTAGAGCGAATTATAGCATCCCACTTATCGTATGAATTCCTGCTGTTTTCTGTCCAATTCCCATAAGCCATCCTGCCGTGGTAGTAACGGAGTTATCATCATGCACACAATAGATTTGAAATAGTAACTTCAGTATGGTATGCAAGAAAAGAAATATACCCAACCACAAAAAATCCATAACCAGACATGTGAAAGCTCTGCACCACTGTATCATTGTTCTGCAATACAACTTCAATGAAACCCTTGTATGTAGCATTAATGACAGATCTGTCGATTCGAGGCGGTCCAGTCAGTGGCGTGCTTGGGAAATCAAGCTTGTAAGCACCTTGGACTTTGTACTGATCGGCCAACCCAATTGGTGTATCAGGATTAACAAACGAAATCCCATTTAATGTAGTTCGGGTCGTCCCATTAATCACCACTGGCGGCATGCTGCTTAGTATGTATGTGTCTGTTATGTTGATTGAACCATAGTGAAATGAACCTTGAGGGTTAGGGCGAGCTCCACTTGCAGATCCGTTTTGCCTAATCAAGGGAGTAAGCATTATTCAAGGTAGATAGATGGTAAGAAGTCAACTGCATGGCAACACAACCTATATTCTTCGAACACCAATTTTTCTTTTCAGGAAAGGCTTATACGGGGGAAATCAAAGTCAGTCGATGCGATACTCAAAATGTTCGTATAATTAGCCAGTTGAAAGTTTCCAAACGAAAGGAAGTAAAACTTAATAAAATATATAAAAGGAATCCATGGAACAAACCTGATGGACATTGCCTGGTTCATCGCATATGACTTATCATAAACATCATTTGGTGGATCAGGGAGGGGACCAGCTGCCTTTCCTTGTGAATTGGAATAGTGCAAGATAGCAACACCAGTAACATTTTGCCAAATAGACTGATTCACAAACCTAGCACTGGCTACGATGTAGTAGTCGCTGCTTGCATTCTGATCCATGGTAACCAAAAATGAATAAGACTGCCCAACATAGATATCTAAGCTAGTATAATTCTGTTGCATTGTGTAGCATCCCTCCGTTTCTGCTAGAAGCAAGTTATGATTCTGGATTCGAAAGTTTAAAGCAGTTGAGACCCCAACATTGTGCACACGAATTCGGTAAGTTTTTCCTGCAGGAAATTGCAGCATAGGTGATTCAGATCAAAGAAATTCAAACACATGGAAGATGTTAATGCAGAATGAGCAGACCTAAACAAACATTTATAACAGTGACCCTAATCATCAAATGGCTGAATCTTCTCTAACGAAATAAAGGTAATAAGCTTCAAGTTCAGGTGTGAAAAAATTTGACATAGACAACTCAATTAGGCCTATTCAAAACCAGATTAAAATACAAGTCTTTCAGTTAGAATTAGTATGCTGCTGCCATTTATAAAACGATGACCGACCAAAATAGATACTCCTATCATTTATTTCAATATCTAACTGCTTGCATCTGGTCGCTTTAAGGGCACACAGAGAGCTATGATGGTCGTTATGAACTCCTATATATGAAAAACTTCACAACAGCACATGATAGTCTACTTAGCAAAAACTTGCCAAACAACAGGGGTGGCCCGGGGCTTTCCGAGGCCTTAGGCGAAACATTAACATGTGGCCCATTTAGAAGATAAATGAAGACAACAGAAAAGGTCAGCGTAAAGTTTTAGAATGACATTAGTTCATAGAAGCAAAATGCCACAAGAAAGCAATAATCATTTACCAGGGTCAACGTTGATGGTTTCATAGTCAATGCCATCTGGGACAAGTGTGGTATTATACTGATATGGTCCCTTCCCGTTAATTAGGACTCCATCCGGCATCCCAAGGTCATTCCCAGCATCAAGGGCCAATCTCAGTGCCTAATAAACAAAACGGATCACTTTACTAGGTGAATAGCATTCCCACTCAATAGCAACAAAAGATTGATCAGATGATAAACACTAACCGTATGGCTTCGGATGTACCAATCACCGATGATAATGACGATATCCCCATCCGGTGTCTTGAAAGGCAGCGGGATGATATCCCGATTAGTGATAATAAAAGATCCAAACCCACCACCAGCTCTCTGAAGATTGAGTGACGGAAAATAAAAGAAGGTGCCGATCTGATCCTTAACCTGAAACTGGTAGGTCCAGTTCCACCCTGCAGGGATGGGGCAATTGGTGCCTAAAACCCCATCTTCCCAAGAATTACGACGCATTTGCACCCCTGGCCTGTCAAAAACAAAAGAACCCGAATCACAAAGAAGTACTCAGCGCAAACAGTTCCGCCTACATAAAAGCAATCAGAATTCCGATATCAAAACAGAGTTATCGCTGAAACCTACCAGGTAATGAGGAGATCTTCATCCAATTTGTTCATGACATTAACCACAACATTGTCGTTAGTAGTAACATTAAGAGTTGGACCAGGAAAAGTTCCATTAACTGCAATAACCTGCAAAAAAGGGCAACTGAGTAATAAGAAATTACTTTTTCATCTACTTGCTGTCAAAAGGCTGAGTTGTGATAAGTTCATTTTCATCCAACTAGATATACACTAATACAAATAGTAATAACATCTAGAATTTGGAATAACTTTTCTTTAGACAAAAACCTATGAAATATCAGAAAATCCCCTAAGCGTTGAAAAAAATTCACCTATAACGACACTCACGGATGTCGATCTACTTTCATACATTGCAACTCAACTTCCTAAATCAACAGAAACTACCAATTTCTATCCATAAAGTACAGAAAAACACATAGAGACCACAAAAACCCAGATTGGAAAGTTAACCACAGAGAAATTTATGGTCCCCAATTGACATTTTTTGAAGTCAGCCCAACTATGTAGACAATATTTTCAAAGTTTTCTCCATTAACCACAAAGTCACTGAAATTGCATAAAAGTCCGCAACAACTCAAACATCAGCAAGTAGAACAAAACATCAAATAAATTCCAAAATGAAAACATCAAACATTCATCTATCTGTCCATCCATCCATCAAAACCAAATGTATCGATAACCAAATGTATTTAGTCCTCAACTCTTCATCATCGAACACTGGTTCGGATCCTTCTTGTTAGCCATAATTTTTACATTACCAGAGGTTTGAGTTGCTGCGATTTAGGGAGGTTGATTGTGAGAGAACTAAGAAGTCATTACAAATATTTTCTGGAAAAATAACAATTGACAACCTATACATTATACTAGCACATCTTCACACCCCCAATTCGAAAAATATTGCAAAATAACAAAATATACCCGCCGACTACCCCCGATAGCCAACTAATTCCCCTTAGCTGTGCCTTACAACCGACTAATCACCAACTAATCCCGCCTAGCGGCTGCCTAACATCCCACCGCCTAATGTAACGCCTAGTGTCCGCCTAGGACGCGGCAGACCACCACCATGTGCCAACTTTTAGAACACTGAATATGAAAAATAAGTGGGTCCACATAAAAGGGCATCTCAAGTAAGTCTACCCCACAGCACACATTCACCGCTCCATCCAAAACTGCACCGTTTGGTCCCTGTTTGGTGTCCAGTAAATGGGCATGATGATTTATGATTTTGTGGGTCCCTGTTTGGTGCTCAATAAAAGGGCATGATGAATGAAGATTTTTTGGGGCCATTGATGTTTGAATCATCTCCGTGGGATCCGAGATGAACCCCACAAAATCTTCAATTATTATGCGCATTTATTGGGCATCAAACAGTGTAGACTTCCTGGAAAAAATAGTCAGCAAAATGCTTGGGACGCTGCCGTCTCTCAGGGACAGCAGCCACTGCCAAGCCATGAAAGGGTGCCGTTTCATGGGTTGGAGGGGGAGACTCCTTTTTGTTTGCCAAGGAGCCAAATCACATTACTGATTAAAGATTTTTTGGCGCATTTCAGGTTACACAAAATGATTCAAACCGCTCATTATTCTTAAAATATTTTTATGTGTTCTTGGACAAAAAATTAACTCAATCAGATATCGTTATGAGCTTTTTTATAATTCATATGACGAAACACTTAATTTATTATTTATTATTTTTTAGAGGCCCATTTCAGTCCCACAAAGATAATTTAAACGTTTATTATTATTAAAATATTTTTTTTTTGGTTAATGAAGAAAAATTAACTCAATCCGATATCCTAAGTGTTTTTTTACAATTCGTAATGCCCAACCGATATCGGATTGAGCTAATGTTTTGCAAGGACACAAAAAATATTTTCAGAATAACGGGCCCAAAAAATTAATGAATCTCAAGAGATTGAGCTATGACAAACGGGCCTCAGCAAACAAAAAGGAGGTTCCCCTCAAACCCATTTCATCGCTTGGCAGTGGCTGCTGTACCTGAAGAACAGCAGCGTCCCCAATCCGAATGTGAACTTCAAAAGAAAAAAACAAAGAAAAAAAGTATCGGCACAATTTGTGTAGATCTAGGACGGGAATAAATGCCCAAATCGGAGCAAAAATAGAGACGGAGTAAACAAACTTCAAATATTTCATCAAGTTTTTCAAAGACTCATTTTGAGAGAGAGAGTGAGAGAGAGAGAGAGAAGCACCTGTTGAGGGACGCCCAAAGGGGAAGCAGTGATGTAAGAGAGCTCCAATTGGAAGTTGGCATATGGGTCTTCTGCGAAACAGAGGCTAAAAAACAGAGCAATGTGGATCAAACGCAGCATCCATGGTGACCCCAACAACGCCATTTCAAAGCTTTTACGGTGATTTTCTGAACGCCGATTTTCTGGGGTTTTAGGGATGTTTGTTGAGTTGGGTTTATGGGTTGTTCACATCACCGTTTACAGAGAGAGAGAGAGAGAGAGAGAGAGAGAGGCTCTTCGTGTGCTGTGTGGGGTTTTGGTTTGCGAGGAAATCGAGTGTGCTGTGGACTAGTTTACTTGGTGGTGTCGCCTTAGTTCTGGAATTGCGTGGCGCGATGCGCGGATTACGACCGGATAAGTGCTAAACCAGTTAAAGCCCCCAAATAAATTTACTCCAACTACAAATTTATCTGAATCGTCCTCCGGTCGCATTTAAAGTAATCCCCGTTTGCTTGATTTTCAGGCCAGCAGTGCTACAGACCCTACTTAAAACGTAGCTACGAATATAATTGTGTTCAGAGTCATTACATGCACATAGGCTTATATAGATCTAATAGTTTCGGACACAATTATATCCGGAGATATATATTAAGTCACTTGACTTGTTTTTGTGTTTATTTAAAATTTTTGCATTTTTTAGTTTCGCGTTAAATTTTCGTAGATTCTTGGTACGTTAAGACAAGAGGAATTGAAAAAAAAAAATTATCCAAACTCAGAAAGCTGATTTTTGTCTTTATTCAAAAAAAATTAAAGTTTAGACCATAATTTTTTTTTTTGATTCCTCTCGTCAAGTCAAACCAATAATTCACAAAAATTTAACGCAAAACTAACAAATTCGAAAAAAATTAAATAAAGACAAAGAATAAAAATAAAATGGCTTATTTCTTAAAAACACCCCCTGAACATTTCCTGGCAATGCTGCATAATGGGAGAAATATGAGGAAAATAATGATGCTAGAAGGATAAGTGTAAAGGCTATAACTTTGCTAAAAAAGAGCATATGCAGGCTGTCATAATCAAGTCATTTTCATCAAATAGTCAAATGTAATCAATTACATAATCTAAAGTATGTTTAGAGAATATTAACAGGAGCTATGTGAACAACCAAATCCAATAAAAAAAAAAATCTGCCTTTGTTTACCGATGAAAATTTAACCAAAAAGAAAATAAAATAATAAGAAGAAAATAAATTGGTAGTGAAAGACATACTCCTAAATAATAGGACATGTAAAAGAAAGTCGTGCTTCTAAAACTGCATACAAATTATGAAAAGAGAATAATACTAAAGCAAAGATATACGAAGAAATTTTAGAAAGAACGAAGGAATTTTTAGAATTTGGTAGTGAAAGAATCAAAGATATACGAGAGTATGCTGTCGTAAAGTGCTCCGTAACTCAAAAGTTATGTACCATTAACACATATACTACCTCGGGCTTTGGGCACATATTAACAAACAATAATGTTACAATCACACACAAATACACAAACACTTACACACACACTTACAAAGGATATGAGCCCTCACACAAATTGGAGGTGTGTATTGTGCATGAGGCTCACCCCTGTATTAAGTGTGTGTGTGTATAAATGTGTGTGGGGGCCCATCCCCTTTGTGAGTTTGTGTGTGGTTAGTATAAAATTATTGATTAACAAAAGCCAAACAAAAATTGTTACCAACTATCTTGTCAAAAAAAAAAAATTTGTTACCAACAGGCTATAGCCGGTAGAAATGAGACTGAGGGGGCATTCCAGTTTTGTAAAAAAAAAAATTTTTTCAAACGGAGGAAATTTCAAACCCAAAAATCATATATTTACGTAAATAATTTTCCTACCAATATGGATCTTGTTTGATAGATCTCATCAAGATCTTTTAAACGGTGCAAAAAAAATTAAAAAATTATTTTTTATTTTCATTATATTTGAGTTTGAAAATTGAAAAAAAAAACTTTTAAAAAAAGAAAGGAAACCGAAACGCCCCCCTGAGACAGCTAATCGTTCATTTAAAATTTTCGGAGTTTCCGCCATTTCATCGCCCCTTCTGTCTCTCCAACGTTCCGATTTCCTGAAAACCTTCCCATGCAACACTTGTCGGTCCGACTCGGTCATTGGTCCGGAAAATTATTCAATAATGCTCTATGTACACCACAATGCAAACACAATACCGTATACAATTCCTCACATATATGTGGACAAAAATGTTAGGTGCATAGTCATTCGAGCATAATCTCTCACATACAAGTGGGGTCTCGCGTGTTAAATGTGTATAAAACTCACGTGTATGTGAGGGATTGGGACCCGGGGGCTCTGCTGCCCGCATGGGCGTAGTAGCCCCTACCCAGCCTCCAAACGGCGCCGTTTGTCTTGAAAAAAAAATCCTCACCACCAATTTGCAATCCTATGGAACAGAAACGTGATTATGAGAGCCTTAGAGACAAAATTTGATTATGTCTCTTTAGAATAATATGATCAGAATAACAAGATCTTCACACCCGTTCTAGTTAAAAAATTAAGTGCTCCAATTTTTAATCCATTTGAACGGGTGTGAAGATCTTGTTATTCTGATCATATTATTCTAAAGAGACATAATCAAATTTTGTCTCTAAGGCTCTCATAATCACGTTTCTGCTCCATAGGATTGTAAATTGGTGACGAAGATTTTTTTTCCAAGGAAAACGACATATCAAAAAATTAAGTGGTCCAATTTTTAATCCGTTTGAACAGGTGTGAAGATTTTGTTATTCTGATCATATTATTTTAAAGAGACATAATCAAATTTTGTCTCTAAGGCTCTCATAATCACGTTTTTGCGTCATAGGATTGCAAATTCGTGGTGACGATTTTTTTTCCAAGGCAAACGACGCTGTTTGGAGGCTGGGTAGGGGCTACTGCGCCCATGCGGGCAACAGAGTCCCCCGGGTCCGAGGGATTGTATTTGATATTGTGCTCGAATGATTATGCATCCCATTCTATACAAATATGGGATAAAAAATAAATGCAAGACGCCACACGATGGGGCTCTAAGAGCACTGAATAATAAATCCATTGATCCCACCTGCTATTTCCCTACGAGAATCCCGAATTATGCACTTTATTTTTATTTATTTTTTTGCTATGTCCACCTTTTACTACTTTTGTGATCTTTTCATTCAATTTCCACTCTGTTTTCCTTTTCTATACAAATGTGGAGTATGATTCTGTGGTATTACAATATTACTGCTATTTAAATAATTAAAAGGTTCCTTTAATTTTAATAAAGAAACTAGCTTAAATACTTTGATTGAATGACATGTTCAATAATATTAACAGAATTTCCAAAAAAAAAAAAAAAGGATGGATCTATGTGACCCAATGAACTAAAATGATCAAAAGAAACGGATAACAATTTTTTTTTAAATTTCTACGATCTATTGATAAAAGAAATTAAGTCGTGCTTCACAACTACTCCATTATCCCAAATTGGTGATCTTTTTTTCTCAATTTTGGACCTATTATCTGTATCTGTTTATTTCTTAGTTTTACTTTTTATGTCCAATATGGATATTGTTTGATTGTAAAATTTAGACAATTATTTGAGTTACTTTAGAAGGAGGTAGTACAAATGTAAGTTCCACTATCTCTTCCTCCGACAAATTAAAATTCCAAAATAAAAAATTCTTTGGAAAATTCCACAAAATTAAGGGTAAGATGTAGAGATGGGATGCTTTCCAAGTCTCTTGTCCGAGTTGTTTTCAGGCCATCACTATTACCGAGTCCGTTTTGATTATTGGGACTGTTGATATTTAAGACCTTGTCAAGAACATGACACGTCAAAATTCATGTTAATAGGCTATCATTTCTTCATATATTTTCCAAACACATTTATCTCAAGAAAATTAGGTTTAGAAAACATTGCAACACTAGATAAAAACCAATTTTCCTAGATATAAATGTTTTTCGAGAATACGTCAAACGATATCTGATCAACACGATTTTTTGTGTACTTAATGTTCTTGACAATGTCTAAAGTATCAACGGTCTCGATCACCAAAATGGATCTGGAAAGAGCCAAAAAAACAACCCGAACAAAACTGCCCAGAGGATCCCATCCCCAGATGTAAGAACTACTATATTTATGTAATGTCATCTTCATTGGGCCTATAATCAGAGTTGTGATGCTTCTCACCCTTCATTCCAAAATATTTGTCTAGTCTCCAAAGCGAAGACTTAAAAATAGTAGTACATTTGTTTCAAAAAAAAAATTCAAATTTTTTTCATAAATTAAAAAAACTTATTGATATATATCTTGTAATTTGTTGAAATTTTGTTACTGTAAATTTTTTTTGGAGAAAATTGAATTATTCCGAAATCATTGTTTTACGGACCGGACAAACATTGTAGTACGGGGTACAATTAGAGCATGAAAAATTCTAAAATCAACCCAATGGGCTAACAATAGTAAGTGTGTGAATATGTATTAAATGGTATAAAAATTTCACAGAAATATGTGTTTTCCTTGTCTTGTAATATGCTTAACGTCAGCTTAGTGGGCTAACAATAGCAAGACCGTATTGTCCGTCCAACTAATGGGGTCCTCAGTTTTGTTTAGCAAAATTGTCCTGCTGTTGTACTGCAGCTTGCTACCCCACTCTCACTAGAATGCCAGGAAATTGTTTTATCCAGCTTCGAGTTTAAATTATCATTTGTTCATTGAAACAATATTAGACACCCTTTGCAATCCCATTAATTATTTGTGGGCCACAAATACGGATACCATTTCCAATTAATTTATGGGACAAAATAGGAAAAATATTGTTTTAACCACCAACTTGCACATGGAGGAGAAGAAGAAGCAGCAGCAAGCATGTGGAGAGCTTTGCCCCCTTTTTTTCAATCCACTAAAATGTGGTGTTAGTCAATGTCCGACAATGATAGATTGTCTCAAAAGAACATGGACACGTCAAGGTGTTGCCAATGAGATCGAGTTCAACACAAAAGCTCAAGATTATTGGTTCGACACTGTGGCAAAATCTTTAAACTATTAGGTGCAATGTAGGATTTTTTTTAAAGATTTACTACTTGCCAAAGAAGTTTTAAACTTCTTTCGAGTCCGAAGAATGTAATCTCTCACGTCCGCAACCAAAATCACATAAGATTAACTGGTCAAGTAGTACTTGTTGAAACGTTGGGAAATGGGAAGGGAGATAATCTTTTCGATTGCTCCTAGGTAAAATCAAAAAAAGACAAAGCGGGAAATGTCTAAACATCTGTAAAGTTAAGAGATTGGTTACAAAAACCAAAACCTTAATTAGCTGTTGGATAAAACAATAGGGTTAGTTTACTCTATCAACAGATAGCCATAAAGTATATACGACCATTGGTTAAGAAACGATTCGCTTCATTGGTCCTGTCAAAAGGTGGAGATTTTTTTATTTTAATTTTTAAAAAAAAGATCAAAGTCTCTTATAATAAGAACGAAATCACTGGGGTACATCAGAGTCAAGTAGGTATTGGAGCTCAGCCGAAATACAACCTGAAGAAAAAACGCAATCTCTACTAAGACAGTTTGCAGTCAGTCAGTGCGCAACTTTGTTCTTCTCCCTGGGGGCACCACACAAAGGACTACTTCCTTGCACTAGAGTCAAAATTTTGTAACTACATTTTTCAATGGGAAAAGAGTTTTCTAATCCACCAGTGGTCCAATGCAAAGTGCAATCGGCTGTCATATACCATACCCACGTGAGAAATTGTTTAGTGTTCTCACCACCACATCCTCGTATCGAATTCATACATTTTGTAATGGAGATGTGAAAACAACTCTTGATACATTAATGCTGGCAGCACTGAGCCACTGAATAACTTTTCTGCCCACATTGGCATGTGAGGTCAATTGAACCCTTGTTCCAATATTTTTCCTCTCTTTTACTTAAAATTAGGGCATGTTATCTCGCCCCCCCCCCCCCAAAAAAAAAAAATGGTTATGTTAACAGAAATGTTACATACACTACACACTTTCAATACATCATCCACTACATTCTTTATAGGACTCATTTGGTCAATAAACAAAATCTGAAAAATATTCATTAATTTTAAAATAATATTTTAGGGGCGTAAAAAATCAACACTAACGGATATCGATAAGTATTATTTCAGTTCAGATGTTGAACTGTGCAGTTGAGCATTTTTGCTCCTACAAATCTAGAAATAATACTTATTGATATCTGTTCGAGTTGATTTTTTACAGGGCCTCCTAAAATATTATTTTAAATTTTATGAATATTTTTCTGTATTTTTTGTTGGACCCGAAATGAGTCGTATAAAGAATGTAGTGGATGATGTAGTGAAAATGTATAGTGTATGTAGCATTCCTCTTATGTTAATACTTTGTTTTTTGGTTGACTATATTATCTTTGACAATCCAACACCATCACAATGGGCCGAACGTATTGGACCAACCCAATTCTTTGCGAACTTAAGAAGTCTATGGGCCTTTTGGCTAAACAATATGCTGTTACAAAACCCAATCGCTCCATCAAACTCAACGCCATTTACTCATTTACAGTGTTCTAAGAATAGGAGAATCACCAGCATGGCCTATCCGATTAGATCCGACTAATTTATATGCACCGATTAATCGCCGATTATTAATTACTATGGGCCAACTAATCACCGATTAGCCGTCCGTCCGACTACAGTGAAGCGACTTTTTGAACATTGTTCATTTATCACCGTAAAGATACCCTCCTCTGTGGCTGGCAAGGCTACCATTTTTTTGTGGCTTTTTAGTCATTTCATTAAGGCTGGATGCTACTTCTAGATACTTATCTTGTGTACCTTAATTTAATATCCAATTAATTTATTATCATTTTGGCCCAAAAAAATGTTGGTTCGATTTTTTATTTTTATTTAAACATCTTGAGTCTGATTTAAGGCGTGGAGAGATTAGAACAAGAAAACTACTTGAATGGGAAAGAAATTAGACACAGCCAATTTAACAACCAATGGAAAATCTCAAATTTTCATAAATTATTATTCAGATGGAATACAATGAATGTTGCCACACAACATGCCCAAAATGGACTGACAGCCCTCCAGAAAAATTGGATGATACAATATATTGCTCGGTACGTTGCTGCAAAAATCTGCCCTTTTCCTTCTAATTCTTTGATATTTGACAACCGATCGGAACGAAGAATGGAGGACAATAATTTGAAATACTACTGCAAAGATGAGTTTCCTAAACTTCGTACATATTACCTAATGGATATGGGTGAATGTAAGCCGAGTCCAGCGTCCATATCTTGACCGATGCTGTGACATTCGCTCCTGTGGCGTTGTTGAACAAAAACGCTCGCGCTGCTCCATAGATTGCCTTGGTCGGGTAGATTCGCGACGTGACCACTGTTCTCCCTCCTTGAGCAAAGCTCTCCACAATCGAATGATCCACCTGCATTTTGTCCTTGACAATTTAGCTACACACGTTGGGCAAAATTACACAAATCTTATCTGAAAACTACTTGTAAACTTTGTTAGTAGTTTCTAAGACCGGTGCGTGACATACCAATGATCTCATGGACAATGTTTCACCGTCGAGCACAGGGACCGAGCCCCCATAAATCCTCTTGTTAATATCATTCGCGTTCGATGACCTGCATAGTAAAAACATTATCATAAGTACTTGTTTCGCGGTAGCTTCTGTAATCCTATTTGTTGATCCAGTTCGGGGATGGAAGAAGCTGAGACCTCATTTCGTCGGAACAAAAGAAGGTTGTGTAACTGCCATCAGTGTCCTTGGCAATGTAGAAATAAATGGCCGTGAATTCGGAGAGAGAATCATCAGCGATGACAAGGAGTCCGAAAGGTCCGAGAGCGCCTCTAACGGAAGCACCAGCAGTGCTGCAATTGTAGCCAACGTCTGCTTCGACTGTCCCCTCTAATGCTGCCTCATCTACTTCAAATGTTGCACTTATGTCCAACTGTCACCATGTATTACGATTTAAGTCCAACGAAACTGACTATGATTACTAAAACGTGAAACAATGAGGATAACTATATGACAAGTCGCACGTAAACCAGTCCAGACATCCCTAGTTCTCGAAATCAAAAATGATCAGGCAAGTTGAGTTTACCTGCGTAGCAGAGGTTATGTTGAGTGGCACAACTGAACCTGGTTCAAGCTCCACCCCTTGGTACTCTGTCGCGTTCAATCTCAATTCCTCCACTTCCGCCACCGGCCATTGGAGTACGTTAGTTCCAGTCTTCATGTCAAACTCTATAGTCCTTGGAATGGTCTGCAGATCATATCATTGCAATGAAATTAAAATCTTCCACGTTTATCGGGACGAATGCAGGATTCTAACCTTAAAAAGACGAACATCAATGCAATCAGTATGACATAGAGAACGACATTGTTAGCGGGAGGTGAATAAGTTTACCGCGGGAAACCAAAAGGACCGAACATATGTATTTTTGCGAAATTCAAAACTAAACTCTGCAATGATAAGGGATTTTTGCGAAACTTTGGGAACTGCCAATAAAAACTCATCTTGATGGGAATTTTGAGGTCCATAAACAGTGTTCTAAACGTTGGACCCCGCCTAGCGCCTACCGACTTTTAGAACATTGTCCATAAACAGTCACATCATACTGTACGTATATTTAGTTTCGATCTTTTTCTATGGGATACTATCAATTGCTCATTTTGGTACGATGATAGATGAGTGATACCTGAACACATGCCCAACCCTTCAAAAGATCATCACCTGCATTGTCAGTTTCCCCAATCCAACCCCACAAGATCCTCCTCTGCTTTGTCTGGTCATAGAATGTTTTTGATGCGTAAAATTTCCCATAGTCCATCCGCAACCCGATACCCACGTCCATCTCCGGGTCATCCGGAGTCCATGTGTCATTACTTGGATCGTACGTCCCGAGTGCATAAAAATCCTTCTTATCATCATCCAAACTTGCCTTGAGCACGTGCTTGACATCCGGCCCAATAACCGACGTGTCCAACCCGATTGTACTGTTTGTTGAGACCGGGTAAAAATCTATGCACTCCCACATACCCGTACCCGGAACCGCATGCATTACCCCATCCATAGGCTCGAAGCTAGTAAAATTAGTGGTTTGGTACACAAGGGCAACACCCGTTTTATTCACCTTTGACCCGATAGCGACCCGCCATGTGCCGTCTTGGGCATACCACGCTGTACTCGGGTCCCGAAAATTCTTTAGTCCAATTCCGGGTGGGGGAACAATAACCGGGTTTTGTTCATACTTGACCCAATCTAGGAGGAGGGGATCAGATAGGTTGGCGGGATACGCTAGGTTTTGCACCTGCACGGCGTTATCGGTATCACCGGTGTACAACATGATGATCTGACCGTCAGGGAGGAGGGTAGCAGACCCGGTCCAAACGCCGTTCAAATCGAACCAGTGATCGGGGACCATGGCGATGGGGAGGTAGAGCCAGTGGATCAGGTCCCTTGATACTGCGTGGCCCCATGTTATGTTGCCCCAAACTGCTGAATCGGGATTGTACTGGTAGAAAAGGTGGTACCACCCCAGGTGATACAATGGACCTGCAACCATGCAATTTTGTCACTTGTTATACCACATGAATTATCGCCATCATTTTTGGGGCAAATTTTGTAGCAGTGACAAATGCCAAATTTTCGTTACAGCTGACAACAAAAAGTAACGACATTCATGCGCCTCTTTACACAATTGTACATTAGAGGGGCACTTTTTTTAATTTACGAAGAAATTACTAACAGACAAAGCAGACTTTACCCGGTCATGGAGGGGGAGAGCCCTTATTGTTGACCAAAAAGATCCAAGGTTCGAATTTAGCACAGAACAACATTATAACTTTGCTAACTACGAACATATGTATGAAACATTATTGCAATTGAGCATATATAAATAGATAGAAGGGGACTATCGATGCAATCGGAATTTCTTAAACCTCCAATGTGCCTGTGGAGAAGTGTATAATGCAAACAGGCAACGTGAATGAATCTGGTGGCCGCGTGAAATTGTTCAGTAGTCTGGATCACCGCCACGTGGTACTCCGGACGACTCCACAACTACACATTTTCTTGGTGTTTACGATTAAATTCTTAGACCTCATGATCCGAAACCCCACGTGATGGAGCTCTCGGGAGTACCGAATAAGCAAACGGTGACCGTAGGGTAAGTGGCCGCCTCTAATGTCTCCAAATCACGTGGAGTACAGCAGTAAAAAGGACTATTCTTCTCATGTGGCGTTTGTGAAAATTGGGTTAGGTGGGCAACATACGGTCAGAGTCACAATCGTGCACGTTAGTTGAATGGTAGAAACTAGAACAGCTGGAAGAAACCTCAACCCAGCGCATGCTTATCGAGCAACCCAGAATCGAAGACTGTTCCTGATTTCAATTCAACTTTCAAAAATCGACATTTTTCTTTGTCAGCTTGCGGTGAGATCCGACTTCTTGAAATGCTAATGGAATTTGGAACACTACGCCAAATTTTACCTTTAGCGGCGTAAGAAAACCACCGGAAATAGTCCAAAAATCCGGAACCTCCATATCTTTTGCGCGCGCGTGCTCGAATAACAATCCCGTATCGTTCTTTACTTCTCAATTTCCGCCATCGAGACTACTCGATGTTCTCTAAACCGTTCACTGCAAGTTAATAAAAATTTTTGAAAAGACGAAAAAGCTAAAAAGTTAGGCAAAGAAAAATACCTTCTCTCTCCTGTAAGATATTGACTTATGAAACACATGAGATTACTAATAATTTTTTAACAGAAGTAGTAACATATCATATCAATCTCTTCTTTTAAATTAATGAAGCTATTTTTTTTTATAACTTGAGAGAATGACTCCAATTGTCACGTTACCCAAAACATACAAGCCCGTTCCAGTTTTCCCAGGAAAAAATAACACAAAAATAGAAGAGGCCGATGACCCACGGAAATCCTAAAGACACCAACCGGGTGTGCACTGAACACTTTGGATTCTGCACGAATCCGAGCCGGTCGGCATTGGATTGCCCACATGGGCACAATCTCCACAATAATAATATTCTAAGATGGGCCCGTCCACATAAATCACGACACTTGAGTGGCTGGCTTATTGACCAATCCCAGTCATTTCCACATCGGCTGACAGATTCATCACGACCATAGATAATACGGAGTAGAACGTAAAAAGATTCGGGGGCGGGGGGAACCTCTCAAAATATGCAATGAAGACCCATGTGTAGCGGATTTCGGGTTGGTATTGTGCATTTTCGAGCCGTTGGATCGCGACGGCTCGAATCTGATCTCGAAAATTAATGATTGAGAGTTGTTTATTATCGAGATGAGATCCGAGCTATTAGATGCACGATCCGACGGCTCGGAGGTGCACAACATGCGCAGACCACCATCCCCCAATTGATGTGAAGCGATGCTTGCGTAGGGCCCATTTCGGGCTCCTATACAAATAATTTAAATAATTTAGGAATAATTTTTTGAGTTGCCTCGTTAAAAAAATCAACTCAATAGAATTTAATAGGATAACAGTAAGTATTTGATTTGATTGTCTAATTTTTCTTCAAATTCTTTTCTGAATTTTGAATAGAAAATTAAAAGTTTGAATTAAGTGTTTTAAACAGTCATTCGATGGAGCTGAGTTTTTATAAGGAGACTAGAAAAATTAGGACATTGAATTCTACACTCCCTTTTTTGACATCTACACTCATTTTATTTTAAAATCACAGGATGATTTGGATAATCTTTATGAGATTCCCGATTGGGCCCTTTTTGTGCAAACAATTTTTATTTTGATCTTTCACTTCACGTGATGTTGAGATTTTAATCACTCCTATTAATGTAAATTCAATATTCCTATTTTAAAATCACGTTTCACCAAAAATCTCACCGATCTATAAATAGCAATTAAGGCCCCGTTTGATAAATGGATTGGAGGTTGGGATTGGATTATGAAGGTGATGGTATTAGTAAATACCTTGTTTGGTAACCAAAAATGGTTCGGACTAGTAGTCCGATGGGATTAATTGAGGGGGACTTGGTATTACGGGGTATTAATAATCCAATCCCAACTTCTTCACATTATCAATCCCTTTTCATTACCAATTTCTTCTAACAATCCAATCCCATCATCTAATCCCATCTCAAATAAACATGATATTAATAATCCCATCATCTAATCCCATCCCAAACAAACATACTCATTATCAATCCCATCTCCTTACCAATCTCATCTCCTTACGAATCCCAATCCTAATCTCATCTCCTTACGAATCCCATCCATCTATCACTGTTATCAAACGGGACCCCCAACAAATGTGGACCAAACTTTAAATCACTATTATTGAGCCAACTGTTTGTGACATGGAGATTAGGACAGAAAAGTGCCAATCAAAAAAACACATCTGTTAAATCCAACCAATTAAAAAGCAATAAAAACACTTTTATTTTCCGAAAATCGAAAAATAATCGGACTAAGACTTTAATTTCATCGTCAAAATGATGTGGACTTGTATGATTAATTTACTAGCAACCAAACAAGTTAGTACTATTTTGATACTTTTGTTGTTTATTTATGATTATGAACGCAGCAATCAGACCACCAAGGAAGATATTATAGCACTATTTTCCCTACACTTTCTCCATGTTACTTCTGTACGCCCAGAAAATTTAATTTTTTTTAGTGAACTTTCCTGTTATGGTAATTTGGAATAAATAAATAAATAAATAAGCGACAAAATAGTATAAGGAAGATTAAATGTGTACGCTAGTTTATTTTACGAACATAATAAAAATATACTAAAGTAGAATTATAAATGATGTGGCTTAGTTTGCACCAAGTTTTACAAATTAAAATTAGGCGACCGTTACTTAAATGGTTACCCCACATCATTTTTGTACAAGACTTTTATGTTAAAAAATCACTTATGGAAAAGTCCTATAATAAATTTAGTTAGAGCTAGCAACTTTTAAAAGTGTGAAATAAAATTAATTTTCATCGTCCCCCATTCCACCAAGGAAAATAAGTACTTATTTTTGAATTAAATGTGATAAGAGAATGATATGTCTCGTAAAATGAAAAATAAATACTTAACAAATAAAAATCTAAGCGGAACAGGACCTTACAGATAAAATTACCACAGAAGGTAACGTACTCTTGTATAAGATTTTGTACCAAAAGTTTACTTAAATACTAACACATTATCCGTATCAAGAACCTGCAAGAATACTATTTTCCAGAATGGTATTACTAGTACCCACTTTTTTGGCAACTCTTTTCGAATTTTAGCACAAAGTAATTACCCACGAAGGAAACACTAATTAATCAATGAGGCAAAAAAGGAGACGTACCATCAGGATCTGAAGTAGAAATTAGCCAATCCCCACAAAGCAGCCATGAAAGACAACCATAAGATCGATTTGGGTTAGTCTCCACATAATTATTACTATATGCAAAAGTACTACTACTAATTTATATACTACCCAAAAAAAAAAAAAAAAAGTTCAAACGATTGGGATTGATGTGCAATATAAGAGAGAAAAGGGGGCCGACAGGTAAATAATAACCAAACTAAAAACACTGTTGTTAAATTGTGGAGCACTACCTACCATTCATCCAGTTCTTTTCCGGCTGAAAATGGTAAGAAGTCCTCTGCCAAGCCAGCATAGCATTAGTCCAAGGGTAAACCGGGCCGCCACCGGAGAATTCCCGGACCGCCTTCTCCGACACCCCCTGCGACACCCCCCTCGACTGCGGCATTGAACTCTCCGACATTGAAGGAGAAGTACTCTCCCTTTGGTCGTCATTGACGTTAGACCGGGGATGCGGGTCTTGATTGAGGATTAAAGCAACCAAAGACGACATTAAGAGCACGGACACGAAGATCCCGGCGAGACCCTTGAAGGGTCGGCGGTGATCCGCCGGAGAGGGAGGGTGGTCCGGCAGCCGAGTGTAGGCGGCCGATCTTTCGAGGTCTTCAGGGGGGGAAGAATCGGAGTCCATTTTTTTTGGGGGGGGGGTTGGATTGAGGTGGATTGTAGAATGAGAAGGTGTTCACTTTGTTTATATAGGCACGTGACGTGATTGTGGAGAGAGAGAAGGGAGAGATGGATTTGAGTTTACTAAACATGGCTTTACAAGTCGGATAATTAATTAATTACCTCATCACTTAAATGTCCATTAGTATACTCAAATTTACTTCCATTTTCAAGCAACTTAATTAGACTTCATTGAAATGAAATGGACAGGGCTACACCGTCCAGCCTCGATCATTTTGGATTCTCAGTGCAACCTACTCGGATGATCGAAACATGACTTTTTTTTTTTTTAATTTTTCAATCATTATTTTCATTTTTCATTCTATCTCTTTCTACTTTTTACCTTTCTCCACAATCATTACTCTCATTTCTCTCTCTACCTTTATTCAAAAACACAACTCAAAACCCACAACCGAACAAAGCCAAGCATGCCAAAAACTATATTGATCTCGTACTGACAAATTTTTAAACAATCTACCTTGGGAAAAAAAAGTTGTCGTGCTGAATCAATTTTTTTTTTTCTCCAACAAAATATTTTACGACAATGTATTCTTTAAAACATGATTACTATCCTCTGAGTTTTAGAAAATACTCTATTCGTCCATTTTCAAGTGTACTGCTTCGTAATTCCAACTTATTAAAAAAACACCATCATTATACGTTTCATAACAATTTTTTCCTCCACTTTCCCTATTTACCCATAATCATTACACTTTTACTCATTAACTTTTCAAAATGGCATCTACTTTTAGAGACAACATAGATAATGCACCAACTTTTACCCACTAACTTTACAAAATGGACACTTATTAAGGGACAGCCCAAAATGAAATACTGGACTTTAAATAAGGGACGGAGGGAGTAATAATTATGTCCTCATGACTTTTAGAAACGTGGTTTTAATTGAACCTGCAAAAGGAAGCCCCAGAAAAGCTAGAGAGAGCATCGATATCATTTTGGTAGACCAATAATGAAAATTTTGGACTCCCATTACCGCATTACACAAATATTTGCACACATGCTCACACTCGTTGGGGTCCATACACATTGCGCAAATGATTGTGTAATGGGTGTGGCTCGTTGTATGGGACCCGTCGATGAGTCAGATTGGAAGTGATGTGTCGGATATAGATTGGGTGGGGCAAATCTGCTGTCCAGGTTTGTTACATATATATCGAGGTTGGGAGAAGGAATGTGAGGTGTACATTTGATTAGAGGGAGAAGGGTAGGCAGGGAATTAAGGACCGTTTGGGAACTCAATTTTTTTTATTTATTATTTATCAAAACAGTTAGGAACTTTGGATTATGTAAATGAGAGAGTTAGCAAATCAGTAGGAGTATATATCTGAACCAGATTTTTTGAATTTATCAAAACAGTTGAGAATTTTTTTATTATGTAAAAATGGGTGGATCAATTCCTCTCCATACCCCATCCCTCCATACTCTCTTTTCTTCATCCAGATCTCGGGTCTGAAATCATGATTCGAACCGTCCATCTTGTAGAACACGCAAAAAATTACAAGTGTGCAAAATCTCAGTATGGTTCACCCTCTTTTAAGGAGGGTGAACAAAATTGCTCTCCGACTGATGAGTATCGAGTGGAATTGATCCCGTAAATGAGGGAGCTGGCAAATACAATGGAGTATATCTTGAACCAGAATTTTTTAATTGACTTTACGATTTGAAATGACTGTATTTTTGTAGTACCTTTTTAGTACTACTAAATAAAAAATGGAAAGGTAAAAGAGGAATTCATTGGCTATTATCTATTTAATTTTGAAGTAGGATAATTTTTTGGGGCGACAAAAAATGCTAATTGGGACCAAAATATGGGGATGGAGGGGTCATTTGAATCACGAAGTCCCCTATCGGTGAGTCACTGAGGATGATGTATTGCATATACTCCGTATTAGTAAAGGCCTACCAACTATATGATACAACTGAGATATAAATTTTTGAGGTTACGTAGTTTCAGGTCGAAAGATGTCCAATGTCCATGGCCATTGAATCGGGTCGCTACATGAATTGTGTCCAACGCTAAACCATGTCAGAGAATTCAATAGCACACTGTTTGAATTATGTTGAATTTCTCTCATGAAAGTGCCACTTCCAGTTGATCAAATTGCGATCTACCTTAGCCATGGAGCCTCCAGAATGAACTAGCTAGTATAACAGTGGAACTTAAGAATTACTCCTACTTTGTGAAAAGTGATTTCCCACTTTGATTTTTTTCTAGATGCTCCAGTAGAATATACTCGAATAAAATTAACAAAAAAAACATACGTATTAAATATTGGCCCACAAATGCCCATACGACCCATTCATGTGGTATGTACATAGTAGCTGTACTCTGTGGTCCTCATTAAATTGTGAACTTCTACTGTTTTCAAGAATCCAGCCATATGCATCCGGGTCAGTTTACGAGCACTCCGACTAATTTTGGGGTCTTAAAAGTTAGTCGCCAGAAAAAATCCTTCAGTGACCCTAAGGTTTGAAATGTTTGGGCTTTGTGAGAAACAAATATGCAATCTTACGAATGACAAGTTATTGTTTATTTTTCCATGCCCACTTGGTCAAATCCTTCTGGTTCCTTCTTTTTAATTAATTAAGGCCATATGTCCATTAAGTTTTATTTGTTTTTCCACAAATATTGTCATGAATTACAAAGTAAGAGAACCACTTCTAGTGAAGTTGGTTGCTCACTTCCTCCCCAAGTAGTGACTAGAGTTCGAGTCCCATGGAGGGCAAGGCTGTGGGGACCCCCTTGTGCTAATTTAACACCTCACTAACTAACTATACAATATGGCAAAAAAAAAAAAAAAGAAAGAAAGAAATTATAGTCAACGCTACCCATTCACTGTGTTTGGTTGCCATTTTATTTTAGTTTTAGTTCTGTTTTTCAATCATTACGCCCATTCCCTCTCCATTCATTACTATATTTCTCTCTACACCCACTACCAAAACTAAACTAAATTAAACTACCAACCAAACAGAGCCAGGGAATGGACGTCGACGCTGCTCTATCCACGCAAACCTAGAATCTCCTAGCACATACACGCCATTACGAGACCATTGAGCTAGAAGCCCATGTCTATCTAGCAGTGGCCTCGGTCAGTTAAGGAAAATGAGTACTTATTTCAAATAAGCACTTATTTTTCTGACGTAAAAGTGATGTATTATAAAGAATAATTTGTCTTGTAAAATAAAAAATAAATACTTAAAAAAATAAGAATATTAGGTTTAATATTTTGAGCACGTTGCTTTCAGAAAGTCAAACTATGAAATTTACGCAAATGATACTCCTCAAGGCACCGAAAGTCCCATGCGTATTAAATACTGTAATATAAATAGAGTAGTGCTATAGGTACTGACGCCGCCCGTAGAGAAATCGGACCGACGGCTGCGTCGAGCTGTCTCTGGCCACCGTACGGCTAATCCGAGCCGTCCAGATTTTAAATAAATAAAAAAAACGAAGGGTCCTGAGCGAGAATCAACGGCATCCGATATGTATAAAGTACTTGATCTAAACACCCTATTTTCGTGTATATATGTATATACGTATATATACTAAAAATAGGATATTTGGTTCAGGCACCCTACACACATTGAATACCGTTGATTCCCGCGCAGGCTCCCTCGTTTTTTTTATAGAATTTTTAGACTGCTCAGATTGGCCGTTCGATGAATGAAGACAGTCTGGTGCTGCCGTCGGTACAATTTCACAAGGGGGCGCCGGAACCAATATCATTTTCGAATAAATAAGTATTCTTATTTTAACATCTGAAATCCCATATTATCCCATGCGTGACAATTGAAAATTGTGCAAATCAACGTTTATTGCACGATAGGAGATCCGATCAACCGGGACCGGGTCCGCCCAAACACAGGAAGAATACGTGGCAATTTGATAATCACAAAAATTTAAGGCTGCTATGGTTGATCATTCTCTCCAAAGCCCTGCTGTTTCTAGGAGCGTTCCTATGTGGCGTCCACCGCTTGCTGATGTGATAAAACTTAACGTTGGTGGGGCCGTTCAAAGGGCAAATGGCTCAGTCGGGGTTGGCATTGTGGCTCGAGATCATTGGGGGCAAATTGTGGGCATGAATTTTTTTTTTTTTTTTTGATCTGCTCAAATTTCAATCATAATCAGAACGCCATACGGCATCTACAGATTTCAAACAAAACCAAGAAAAGATACAACAAGTAAAACAAGAAGGACTAATTGTAGCCTAAGATCAGGGACCTTTTCACACCGCCACTTACTCAAAGGGTCGGGACACGTGGAGTATGAATCCAGACAACAATTCCCTTCGAGAAACAAAACCCTAATTGTAGTGATTAGTGCAGCGCAGTGAAACATGTCTTCCCCAATGCAATAGTCCAAAAGCCACAACGCCGGTGAGACCGCGAAAAAAAAACACAGTGATTTCCCTTCGCAGGCATGGACGCCACTCCAAAGAGCAAACTCCCGTTGGCACGCGGAGTTCTGGCTGCGGAAGGGCAACCGTTGAAAAACAACGCAGCTCCACGGCCAAGGCGGGCAGACAATCGATCAGAGGCAGGCAACCAACCAAACCAAGACAAAGAAAACTAACCAGACGCAAAGTTATTTGCCCACCATCGCACCCTTCAGATCTGAGGAAAACTCAGACCGGAAACAAAGCCAGATCGAAAAAACAGCCGGTGAAAACAGGACTGAAACAAAAACCTTCCAGAAGGGAAAACCCTAACCCCAACACCCCATTATTACCTCGACGCCGGCCACCATTCACCGGATCTGAGAGGAAAAGGCTAATTCCGGACGAAAACAGGCCCACTGAACTCTGGTCGAAAGCCCGAGCACTGGAAGCTTGAACGCCTAAATCTCAAACCACTTGTCAAACCAGACAGAAATAGATACACCAAACGGAGAGGGGACGGAGAGGCGAAGGAGAGAGGGGGAGAGGGAAGGAGGAGGAGGCAGCAGCCCCCCTCCCCCTAAGCTGAAACGATGGTTTTGGTCGCCTAGGGAGAGAGCAGATTTTTAGAGGGAGAGGGGTTGATTGTGGGCATGGTGGCCATCCCTTTTATTGGTGGTTTTTCCCCAAAGCTATTGAGGTCATGGCCTTCTGGGAAACTTTGGTCTTTGCAGTTAATAGAGGTTTTTCAAAGATTTTTGTGGAGAGTGATTCTCTCCAAGTTGTTCAAGCACTTACTCAAGCAGAAAAATCTTTTGCAGATTGTAGTTCTATTCTCTTGGATTGCTTAGTTTTTCTGCCATTATTTTCCTCTTGTACTTTCTTGCATGTTAATTGTTCTTGTAATAGGGTAGCTCATTCGTTGGCTAAACGTTTAGAGATTATACTAGAAAATTGGGGGGGATTCCTGTCCCCCATTGGCTAGCTAATCTTGCTTTGGATGATGTCTGGTCCTTTGACCGGTTTCTTCGTCAATAAATTCTTCTCTCTTTCCGTGGTTAAAAAAAAAAATCATCACAAGGTAATTTGATCTCTTCGGAGCCTGTTTCTTTGTCGTTGATTGGCTCTATTAATTGACACAAAGTGTCGGTTCTGTTTGTGCAGTATGTGTTCTGTCTTGATAGAAGTAATTAAATAGCCCTTTGATGTAATTTCTATACTTGTTGGCGGGGATGCACATGATTTGTATTCTCCATAGCTTTGGTTTGGGTCTTTTGTAAATGTCGTTGGGTCTTTTTCAATGAGAGATATTGAGATATGTGATGCTCGACGGTTGATAAAAAAGGGAAAAAAAAAGGTTTAACAGCTTTATGGTTAGATGTGAATTTCTCACTAGAGAGTAGAGAGCTCAAACCAAGAAAATATTTTTACTCAAATTAAAATTATTGTCAGCGACCAATAATAATTTTGAAGGATTATTGCACAACAATCTTTCCACATGAATCATCTGATGACAATCGAAGGCCGCTAAACAACTATATATATATATATATATATATATATATATATATATATATATATATATATATATATATATATATATATATATATATATATATATATATATATATATATATATTGAGTCTGTGTGGTCCGTGAAAAAGAAATTGAGAAAAAATATTCCCAAAAGTTTCACAGTTTACAATTACTTTCCCTTTTCTCTTCCTAGGCGACAGCTCAATAGACCTTTTGTGGTCCTAGACGGTGGAATTACGTTTGTCCTTATTTGAATTATTTTTTTTCGTATTTATTTGTTTTACGTTAGATTTTTTTGACTTTTTGATGACGAATCGGAAAAGTAATTTTTTTTTAATTTTACCTAAATATTTTGAACAAAGACCACTTTTAAGTAAAAAGAAGTCTTTTTTTTTTTTTACTTTTTCTACTTAAAAGTGATCATTGTTCAACATATTTGGGTAAAAGTAAATTTTTTTTACTTTTTTGATTCGTCTCGTCCAGACGAATAAAAAAGTCAAAAAAAATTATCACAAAACAAACAAACGAGAAAAAAATTCAAATAAGGACAAAACCGCACTTTTTTCTAAAAGTGTTAGTGGATCTCATTTTTAAACACAAGGTCCTAATGGATTTCGATTTGTCATATGAAGTGACAAGAAGTATGGAGTAGTAGTAGTAGTATTAATTAGTAAAAGGAAAGCACGAAAATGGCAAGTTTAATACTGTTTTCCTGTAAACAACAGTAGTTGACCAGATTCAATCGGAATTTCTTTTAATACTACTACTATTATTTCTATCCACATGGAAATTTACTGACACGGTGTTTGCTGGGTCCAAATTCTTTATTGTTGCTCTTTCACAGATAAAATAATAAATAGACTAATTATTTATTTATTTTTTTTTTTTTTATCATTTCCTATTTCCTACTCTCTCTTCGCGGCTCACTTTCTATCTTTTTTATTTTTTTAGAACAGAAATTATTACAAAATCAGAAACTCTGCTGAAAGGGTAAATGAACGCCCTAAACAAGGAGGGGAAAGGGATTAATAGAAGCAAAAATCCGCACTGAACTTTAGAAAATACTAACCATAAGCAAATTAGCTAAATCTTGCCAGGGAGGAAACCAAAGACTGGCACTTTCTATGATCTATTTTACTCCATCCGTTTCAAGATTGTCTAGATCGCAAAACAATAAATTAAAAAAAATTAGATGCATTTTTTACAAAATTGCTGAAAACTTTTTTTCTTGCAAGTTACGAGATACCTAGGGTGTGGTTTCAAGCACCCAAAAGAAGAAAAACAAGATTAAAAATTACTGCAAATAATCTAAAACTCCATTTCTCAAACAACACCAAAACATACGTCTTCCGTCCCGATTTGTTTGTCCAATCTCTGGTTTCCAACTTATTAAGGAAACCAAATCTGATCCATTGATTTAGAAATTTACTTAATCTGATCCATTAATTTTGAAATTGGACAGTCAATTTGGGACATGACAAACAAATTAGGACGGAGGGTGTACACAATATTAGATGGTCCCCAACCCAGATATGCACCATAGAGAACTTGAATAATGAATATTATCTCAGTAGAGCAACATGATTGAATGGCCCCAAAGCCTCCCATGGCCCTGCCTCACGTTTTCCCCCAATCTTTTTGGGGATAAATCTTGTGTCAAATTAAATATTTAGGCCAAAACAAACTTCTAAAGGCGTGAACCGACTTTCTGAAGTCTAGAACTTGACAAAAACACCCTCATTACTGACTCAGCAAAGATTTTTGGGGTCTTCCTTCTTTTTCCATCCAAAACAAAAAAACAAGTGAACGTCAGATGAACATTCAAGATTCCGTTCCAGACAATAATGGCGGACCCAACAATTTGTTAGCTATTTGCTTAACGATGATGCGATGTTTTCCCCGGGCCAGCTTACGCGCACCTCCAATTAATTCCTACAACCCTCCACAGACGAGGGTAAGGTGGCCCCAAGAATTGCTGACTAGAGAAATCGAACAAACTTTAGAAATGAGCAAACCCTTAAATCCCGTTAAGCTCACGGTCTCTTTTCTATCTCCTTCTCTTCCCCCTTCTTTGTTGCATTTTATTTAAGGAAAGGAAGTGAAACTTCCATATTTTCCACATGATTGTAGATCCAATCCCACGTTCTGCTAGATCTTTGGTGATCTAAAATATAGTAGACGATAGTTTCTGCCCAGGAGGAAAGAAAACAGAAAGAAGACAGGCAACTCTGACTAGATCCATGGACAATGCCACAATGGATTGCAGATTTGCTCCAGTCAACTCTCCATTTTGCCACTAGATGTATGATCCAACACAAGTACTATCTCTCACAGAAAGGGGATCGAGATACGATATATAATATGCAAAATTTGCTTTAAAATAAGGGGAACTTAAAGAATCGTCCTCCTGTATCATTCCTCGTAAGTTTTCATCCTTTGACTTTTTCCCACTTATGTTTTCATCCTTCCTCTTTTTTAATACCAATAGTACCCTTATATATATATATATATATATATATATATGAGAGAAATTAGGGACGAGAACTCAAGTCCCCCGTCCCCGCGATTATTCCGGCCATTAATATCCCACTGATTTCGCCTTCCAATCCAGGAAATCTCTACAAAAATGGAAACCATTCCATTTGAACTTTGGGCTCTTCATTTTTCCGAAAACCATTCAATCCGCAGTCCTCCGTCCGAACTCAATCGCGGCAACGAAGATAGAAAAATCGTCCATGATCTCACACGTCCCCACCACCACCGCTGATTCCCTCCTCCCTCTCGCCAATCAATCATCCTCCGTTGTCATCAATGAAGCCGACGGAAATCTCCCTTCGGTACCGTCGCTGTCCACCGATTCCCTCCTCCCTTTTGCCAATCAATCATCTTTTGTCGTCGATGAAGTTTGATGGAGAAGTGGGTGCAAATTTTCAAGAGGCCGGTAGTCTTCGAGGTTCTTAGCCAGATCGACGGCCCAGTTGGTTTCCAAGTCACGAAGGGGTTTCACCATGTGGAATCGCCCACAGTTATTGCTGGCTTCTCCTTGCCCATCCCGCCGCCATCCTTTGTCGCCATCCCACAGACATTACGAAAGAGTTGGTTATATGATGCTAGTACCTGGTTTGCCACACAGTGGGTTCATGGAGCAGCATGGTTTGAAGGTGAATCTCTGGGTTTTGGCTTCCAAGAAGGTGGTGATGGTTTTAATTTATTTTTTTTTGTTTTGTTTGTGGCTTGTTTCGGTATCGCAAATAAACCATGAATTGGCAATAAAATATATATGGTTTTTTGTCGTCTTGTTCGTGATAGAGATAAACCATGTTTTTGTTTGGTTTATAACTTGTTTGGGTATTCATGGTTTATTTGCAAAAATAAACCATGAATCGACGATTGAATATTCATGATTTTTTGTCATCTTGTTCATGATAGAGATAAACCATGTTTTTGTTTGATTTATGACTAGTTTGGGTATTCATGATTTACTTGCAGAAATAAACCATGTATCGACGATTGAATATTCATGATTTTTTTTGTTGTCTTGTCATCTTGTACCATGGATTTGAAGTTTTTTTCTTTGTTTATGGCTGGTTTGGGTATTCATGGTTTATTAACCATGAATAGGCGATTGAATATTCATGTTTTTTTTTTCTCGTCTTGTTCGTTGAATTTTTTTTTTTGGTTTATGGCTTGTTTGGGTATTCATATCATGATTATTAATGAAGGTTTCCATGGCGATACACGGATTAAATGGTTCTTTGTGTATGGCTGGTTTGGGTATTCATGGTTTATTAACCATGAATCGGTGATTGAATATTCATTTTTTTTTTCTCGTCTTGTTCGTTGAATTTTTTTTTTTGGTTTATGGCTTGTTTGGGTATTCAATCATATCATGATTATTAATGGAGGTTGCCATGATGATACACGGATTAAATGGGGTATTCATGGTTTATTAACCATGAATCGGCGATTGAAATCCTCCTGTTAATTGCAGGACTATGATGGCTATATTCTAATCCCTTTAATTTAGGAATCTCAAAATTTCAAACGTTGAAATCCTCATGTTAATTGCAGGACTATGATGGCTACATCCCTTTAATTTAGGAATAAAAGGGATTTGAAACGGAAATTAAAGGGATTGAAATCCTCCTACTATTACTCACTGAAATTAAATGTATATATCTCTGTATACATTGTATATCTTACTAGAAGGGTAATAAGGATATTTCACACATCGAAAGGATGAATACATAACAGTTCAAAAAGGCCTGGATGAATACTTACACGAGGTGGGGAAAAAGGACGGTTATTTAAAAACTCCTTAAAATAATCAATTAACGAATGAGTGCATTTCTTTACATACCACCGCCGACAAAAACTAGGGTTAAGAAAAAAGAAATTCGAATGATTTGGCCTGGTGTGAGGATAAACTCCCAGCAGCAGGATTTACAGAGAAAGAGGGGACAAAAAAAGAAAAGAAACTCTCGGATGCACTTCTGCAGTTGGAGGAGCCTCTGTAATTTAGTATATATAGACCAAAACATGTATTGTCCTAATTGTTAAATCAAGAGTTTAGTCTTCCTTGTATCGTATTTATAACGAACTCGACTTCTTCCATCCTGCCAGTGACTTGAGAAACTCCAGGACCTGCATAAATATAAATAATAGAACATGAAGATGACTTCTCCCGACTACAAATCGGAAATGGGAAAAGAACAGATAAACATAAAGGCATAGTTCTGCCTCGAATCATAAGTGTGAAATAAAATTGTAAAAAGGGGCAGTCAGAACGCTGCCCCGTGTGAAATATGAACTACTAGTCCCGTGGAAACACTGTTAAATGGCTTTCATCCGAGATGAAGAAACAAACACTCGGTGCTTTTTTCTATTAGAACAGACAAACATAAGGGAAGAGTTCTGCCTCAAATTGTAAGTGTGAATAAAATTGTTAAAAAGGGCAGTCAGAATGCTGCCCTTTGTGAAATATGAACTTACAAGTCCCATGGCAACACACTGTTAAATGGCTTTCATCTGAGATGAAGAAACAAACACTCGATGCTTTTTTCTTTTCCTTTTCTTTCGGGGAAAACCATTGTATAAAAACAAAAGAAGCCACACCAGTTTCCCCAGATTTGGAACTTCACGAGTTCCATTCCCCAATCCCACATTGAACCATCTTTCAGTCATGAAAAATAATTAGTACCTCTGATGTGTCCCTGAGCGAGTAAAATGCATTGCTTTCCTTGGGGATAGATGACACCAAGATTCCATAACCACGATTTCCCTCTCTCAGAACCTGGTAAATAGGCAATCATATACTGGTTTGTTAGATGTTTAAAAAAGAATGGCCTATGTAATTATCAGACCCAAAAACTGATGATGGTATTTGGGCTTAGTCCAGCTTTACCTTAAATGCATCTTCATCAGTCCGATCATCTCCAACATAAATTGGGAGCACATCATCACAGTTACTTAAGCCTACATAAAAATTCATTTGTTGTTCAATTACTGGAAATAGATATCATCATTCCCCGTATACCAACAGAGAAAGCCAGTTAGTTACTTACCCAATGATTCAAGTAAGAACTCGACGGCTTTACCCTTATCCCAATTGAGCACAGGCCGAACCTCTAAAACCTGAAATAGTGACAAACAGGGCAAAATTTTATTTTAGTAGGAAAAAGAGGCAAGAGTAATCAACGTTGAAATTGAATGAGTCTGCAAGCTTTCTTTAGACAAACCTTCCGCCCATGTGTCAATCGCAGATGAGGGTAGTCTTTTAGTGTTTCCTGCACACATTGTGCAATTGTTGTCCAATACTGCAAGAATTCGAAGAACATAAATACAAGATCCATGGTTGCTGTGGAAACATAAGTGCTCTTGAAATGTCTGATTCCACTCTGGTGCTTAGAGAAACCCTTACCTTCTCATCCACATTACGGTAGTGCACAGAGACACAAAACTTGTTGTCCTCCACATTTGCTCCTTTAATGTCCTTAGTCGACTCGACAAGGGATCTAAAAACCTGATCAAGCATGGTAAATCAGAACATTTTTTGAATGTAGACAGAAAAACCAAACCTCATATGCTAGTATAAAGTATTGTGGACTATATGAGTGCAATAAGAAGGTTACCCACCTCCTCGATCATAGGTAAGAATTTACTAGCAGGCTGGAATAGGTTAACTTCTTTACCCTATGAACACAAGAACAAAAGGTCATGAAACCCAGAAAAAATAACAGTTCAAAGAGAAACTGATGGTTGAATGTGAATATAAGTGTGCAAGAAAGACAGGAGTCCAAGCCAATTACCTGCTTGTCAGTGGACATAATGCCGTTTAGATGGTCATTCGACATAGGCCGAACAGAGCCCACAATGTCCATCCCATGACTTCCAGCATAGTAGAGTTCTGTTAGTCCAACAAAATCGTACACCTGCACGCAAGGGAGAGCGGACCAAGTTTCAGTACAGATCAAAGATAACCAAGAATGTAGCTGGGCATATATATGCACACACACGCACTGACACAAACATGCACACAAAAATGATCGTATTACTGCAAAAGAAGCCATCCAAATGACACCAAGACGTTAGTATTGAAATAGATAACCGTACCTTGTCACGGCTTCTGCCGCTAATGATTGCTGTTGGGAAATATTTTGCAACATTCCTCACAGCAGCACGCATCTGTGACCAAGTTACAAAGCATCAAACATATGAATGTATTGCTAATGTGTTTTCACAAGTTGAACAAATTAAAAGAATAGATTCTCACAGTTTCGGACATAAAGGCATGGTCTGGGTTGTCTACGATAGGGGAAAGAGTCCCGTCATAGTCCAAAAACAATGCAATCCTCTTGCCCTTCCCGTAATTTGTAATTTGCTCAAAAGATGTAAGTGCTGAGGGATACTTCAGCTGCAGCACCACAATTGGTGGACAAATAATTGGTCTAAATATTTCATATAAGCAAACATCTAAACATTTACCAAACATGGACGGAAACTTACCATCCAGCTGTGATAAAAATCAGTATCAGTTGATGCCAGCTCAGTGCTAGATTCTTTAGCTTTCTTCCTGTGGGTAGGAGATGAGGATTTCATCGCATCCAGCCAAGAGCTGGACCGCACATCATCGACTATAAGAGGTTTCTTCCTTGGGATTGATAGGAAAAGAGTGTGAGAAAAAACTACACCAGGGGGCGGGTAAAGGCTAGAATGGATGCCCAGTCTTGACTTGGTCAAGGTCATGGGTGGAGGATCAGTGAGAACAGGAGCAATGTGATTAGATTTCATGTCCTCCAGTCCGGCTTGTTGAGCAAGATATCAATTTGAAAACTATCTAACAGTTTCAACTTGGTTCAATCAACAGCAAAGGAATTGATTTCCAGAGCCAACTTGAGAAAAAGAACTTTAACCAACCCTCTTGTCAATAAAAAACCACCTCTTCAGAGTTTTCTTGTCAATGGCTGTTGGAGAGCGATCCATCAAGCAGAAAAATCCTGAAAACTAATGATATAGGCCATGTCAAATTGAAGAATCTAGCTAGGTTAAAGAAAATGGAATAGATGTCATACAGAGCCATAGTTCAGTCTTACTTGTAAATCTTCATCTAACTAGCCAATTGTGTTGAAACCAAGCAACAGAAGGAATTCTGCAAAAGAAAGCGTTGGAGGAATTACTTGTGAGCCATAGTACGGCCATAGTTTAAAAACCTGGAAATGTATTAATATTTCAGAACAAAAACCAACATGAGCTGACAACAAAATTTGGAAATATCACTCTTCCTTTGGGACACAACTAGTGATTACTACAAGAACAGTATCCATAGTCTAGATAGGCACAAAATTATTTGAATCTTTTGCTGATATGAAGGGATGGAAAAGATGTTTCTACTGTCATGACGTCTCGTGCCGTCACGCTCTCTCATTTAGTCATCCACTCTTCTCCTCATCACATAAATCTGTCCCAAAAATAGGCTTGAATTCATGTGGAAATGAATCATCGCCACACCAGACATTCGCATCATAAATGTGTCCCAAGCTTATGACCACGTAACGGTGATAGATATAGATCGAGAGAAATGGTTCATCAATGATGATGGCTGGGAACTTGCGATTATGATAACTATTACCATTGGATTTCTGCTTATTGTCTTATCAAGCTACATCACCGACCAATCTTCACCTAATATGGTTTGTGATAAGCTAGATATAATTCATCGTGACATGCATCATGGGATTGAAAATCTACGATTTATACCAGTTAGAGTCACTCTCAGATACAGAAACGAAAACTCATTGCGCAGATATGTGATTAAGAAAAAAAAAAAAGGTTAAACAGAGCTGTTTGATAAGAGTAGATAAGTTATGCGGAGTAGACTACTTGCTGCAATGAAAGATCCTGTGATTTCAAAATACAAAAAAAGAAGCAAATAGTCATAGGAAGATGCTAATTTAAGACACTACCATACTTCTGTTGGTAATCCGAAATCCATAGCAACCACAAATTTATGAACACACATTTTCCTAACGCTATGCTAATGGATAGCAAATAGAGGGAATAAAAGAAAGGGAATTTTTTTCCCCAATGGGGTTCCTCTGCATCATCATAAGCCAGATATATTTGGAGAAGTCTATGAAAAGAACAACTTTTCAATTTTTGATACTTGTCACACACACACAAAAAAAAAAAAAGAAAAAAAAAGGAGAACTTTTCAATTTTGGAGACCGTCTGTTATAAAACCAATGAACTTTTTACTCTTTCAAATATCTGACTCGCACAGTGGGAGCAATTAGGACCCTCACAAGATAGACAATCCTTTGAATCTATATTAAAGAAAAATAGTAGCTGACAAATAAACCCATTAACAAAGAAGGCGATAAATTGAAGATGAAAACAGTGACCTAATTAGTATCACCATCAACTCATTCAAACGTAGCTTTGTGGCAGATAAATCATAATCAAGAAAACGGGAGTGGTCTTGCGATTGGGTAAAAAAGGGTCGAAACAGAACCAATGAAGATGAAACAAGCACACCATGGACTTCGCATAATTGACAATACACCTTGTTATATCCCACACGAAACCCATAAATTGGAGGGGGGGAAAGGAAAGAAGGGTGAGAACTTTGTCGAAACCAAAGAGAGATTTCTTACCAATCCCAAACAATTATCCAAACTAAGTAGGAATCTTATCCCACTCTCACCGTAGTAATTTAAGGTTTCAGCTGAATCCATTAAAAAGAAAGCGATGAATAATTATATTTCTAACAAAGTATTTTTACTAAAATAAGATTCTTGAATTAATCCAGACATTTGAATAGAGTTACTTTAGGCATATATTATTGGATACCTAATTCATAGTCATGAAATTCTCATTCTTGGGGTCAGGCCGCGATAAAGTAATTTCTTCGAAAAATCCCCCCTTCCCGGCCTAGATAGCGTCCTTTGATCGGATCGGGGAGGGAATTAGTTGGGATGCATGTAAGCTGGACACCCCTTACAATCGGGAAAAAAAAAAAAAAGATTCTCGTTTTATTCCTGCCATCTGAATTGAGCTTTTCTATGAACCCAGCTAAGAGATTAGCCAGAGAAAGATTAACTTACCCCATTTGGTCAAAAAAGGCAAAAAGGGAAGCCTGATTAGATAAAGTTATTCAACTTCGCACATTCCAAACATGGAAAATTGGTAAAAAGACTATAGCCATCCCACCCACCCTTTCCCATCAAACGCATCAAGTAATAATTTATTCTTACCCTACCCCCGATTTCAAAGGAGAAGGTACAAAGAGGTAAAATAAAATAGAATCCAATAAGCCGTGAGTCGCGAAAATGAATCCCACATAACCAGATACACAACCCAAATTTCCAACATAATCTAAACACGACCATTATGTTCAAACGTTTATCGACGAAAGCGTACCTAATTCTTGAGCTCGAATGCCGAAAAGCCCTCAAAACGTCTACGAAGAAATCAAATGCGAGAGCGAATCTGCGGAATGTAGGTTGTATTTCGGATTGAGAAACAGAGACAGTCGAAGACAAAACCCTAGAAATTGAAGAGAACAAGGAGGGAGGGTATGCGTGCGAGGTTATTGAATGCGAGAAAATGGAGAGACACAGAGAGAGAGAGAGAGAGAGAGAGAAAGAGAGACAAGAGAAGAGGAGGGAGGGAGGAGGGGGTGGGTTTATATAGAGGGTTTTGCCAGGGTTATTAAAGCGAAACTTAATGGAGAAGGCAAATACGGTTGGTGAACCAGGAAACAGCATCTGTAATTTCCCCATTACAAAAGTTTTCCCCCACTCCCCAAATTCAACGCGTGCGTGTTCGACACCCGTACACTTTTCGTGTTGACAAACTCATAGTAGTATTTTTGTTAGTTTGCGTGCATTTCGACTCATCAGCTTATAGTTTACGTGCAATTCGACTGATTGATAAGTCCCTAGAAGAGTTGACAACACCTAGGAGTTGCCGCTAATTGTAGTACTCGTGACTCGTGGCAAAGTCCCATATGAACTTGCTCTCATAAGATTTGACAACAACTAGGAGATTTCGAATCTGAGACATTAGAATGGAGCTAGGGCCGGCCTCGAGAATATGGGGGGTAAAGACAAACTTATAGAACGGGGCCCTACTACAGAGGGGACGGGGGAGGAAGCGGAGAAATCGAACTTGAGCGATATTACGGGAGAGATGATTGTACGCAGTTATGACTGAGATGGTGTCTTTTTTGGGCTTGTTCGTTTTGAAATTTTGGAGATCTTCATTGGTATTTCTTTCTACTGTCCACATCTATTTTTTACCTTAATTTTTTTTAAAAATACAGATTTAGTAATAATAGGGTGGTGTTCCACTTATTCTTAAAGTACCTTTTTTTCAAATTCACGTAATTTCAAACTCAAATATAATGAAAATGAAAAATATTTTTTTAATTTTTTTTACACCGTTTAAAAGATCTTAATGAGATCTATCAAATAAGATTATATTGGTAGAAAAATTATTTACATAAACACATAATTTTTAAGTTTGAAATTACATTTTTTTACTAAAAGTTCTTATTTTGATAAACCGAAACACCCTCTAATATCCTTTTTGTTTAGAACTTTAGAAGATACACAATAAAAGTAGCGAGGCGCGTGATTCAACTACCATTATTACATTTACGAACTGAATATTTTAATAATAAAAACGGACAAAACGGGCGGACCGGGTCCCACGGGGGAGATCTCGAAAGAAGTCGCGACACACGTGGAAATTGACCACCTGGATGTCTTGTCAGGGCTTACGTGGCCACGTTACACATGGGGCCCGCCATGTAGGTTGCTGGGAAAGCTCACGTTACTTTCGCACACAGCTATCTAGCTAGCTGCTCTCAGCCTGCTCATCGATGACACAGCGACGCTCCCGTCCGATCCGGCGAAGGCACATTTGCATAAAACATGCGTGCGTGTGGAAGCGAGAGCGGGAGCACGAGAGTAAAAAATGTTTAAAAAATGATTGCTAAAACGCTAGTTGAATGTGCGTGTGCAAAGCGATATTTAAAAAGCAAGAACAGTTAACATATTAAAAGATTATGTGACTAAGCTAACACCATCCTCAATCGTGCCACGTGGGCCCACATACCATTTACCGTAGAAAATGCTAGTTTAGGGACCACTGGAAGGCCCCGCACAATTGGATCGACAAATAGGAGCCATAGGGTTGTACAAGTGGGTAAGAACGTTCAAAAAACGAATTGCTAAAATGCTGATTGAATGTGCAAGCGATAATTGAAAGCGGAAACGGTTAACATATTGAAACATTATGGGACAAGCTAACACCATCCTCTACCATGCCACATGGACCCACTTATGCTATTTACCGTAGAAAATGCCAGAGTGGCTAATTTGGGGACCATTAGGAGGCCCCAAACAATTGGATCGACAAATAAGAGCCATAGGGTTGTACAAGTGGGTAGAGGGTAGAGGGTAGGGCCCGATACAAGATGGGGAACTTCGACGTTTCGTCGGCCTGTTTTTGTAGTAGGTGTCAATGTATAGGTTGTGATAGTTTTGATTCACTCATTTATCTTGTGATAATTTTTGTAATGTCTTCAGGCTTTGATATATGGTATTGATCACTTCAAAAAAAAAAAAAAGATGGGGAACTCCAAAGGGTTGATGTATAGTTTTTAATGGTTGAGACTTAAGTATTTTCTCTTTCATAAGGTTTGATGAGGTTCACATCGTTTAGGCGCTCTCAAGTCTCAATTCTTTTGAGACCAATTTATATAGAGTTTTTTGTTGAATTTAACAGAAAATCCTGCAAATGAGCAATGAGATTGGTCCCTTAGAATTAATTGAGCTTAACGTAAGTTTTCATAAAAATACAAGATGGGGTAGCTCGAAGGAGATTTTCAAGTGTATGGGTGAGTGGTCCAGTTTTTATCGGTTGCGGGACATAGGTATGGTATGAATATGGACCGTGGTGGAAACACGTGCGGGTGTGGGAAGTGGGACCCGGTCGAGCTGGCAAATGGTGTAATAATTCCGAATATTGAAATTTTGGTAAGTTGTCGCAAAATTTCGATCCGCAGTGCGTGCTGCCCTCGCGAGGTCTGCTCCGATCTCATTTTGATAATCGGAAACGTTCACCTTATAGAGTTCATCGAGTAGAACAACTACAGAAAAATTAGCTGGATCGAATATTATTAAATGGCCCATCGAAACATTTTTATCTTGAAAAGAATGAATCTAAAACACTAGATCAAACCTATTGGTACCCATCATTTCCAAGTTATATGTGTGCCATTCATGTACTTAATGATAATCAAACTGAAAATTTGAATACTCCCTCATTCCGAATTTAATAGTCCATCGTTCAATTCTAACCGGAGAAAAAATGAGTTTATATTTAAATTGGTAATGAATTTTATATCCAATATGAATCTTATTTGATACATCTTAATTAGTTTTAATGAGACAACGTTTCCAAAAATACATAAAATATTATAAATTACAAGATATAATCGATTGAAAAATGACACGAACTTTCAAAAACTATTAAATCTAGACGGAAGGAGTACCTATCTACTCAACGAAATCTAGAAGGTGAATGTTCCCAATCATCAGTGTGAGACTAGGGTAGACTCTCACTCGAGGAGGCAGCACACACCCCAGATCCGCGAAATATATTTTCTCACTACTTTTGGAAATACAATTGTTTGTAGTAATGGGCCCCAAGTTTTCCCACACAATTAGTGGCTCTTATTTAATTAAGAAAATAATTTCGATACTTCACTTCTTTAATAATAGTACTCTGAAATTTTTTCTTATAGTGAAAAAATTATACATAGCAAGGCACATAAAAAAATAAATTTTGGAGTGTCATCATAAAAAAGTAAAGTGCCAAAATCATTTTGGAGTGTCATCATAAAAAAAAAGAGTGTCAAACTCATTTTTCATTTATTATTCTGAAAGTACAGAGAAAGTCTAATCTGTTCTTCGCCTTTTAACACTACATATTCTAATGCTCTAGTTGAATATGATTATCAGATACGATTTTATGTACTTGTACAAGTGGGGGATACATAATTTGTATATATAGTGGGAGCCCGAACAAGTGTATTACAATAAGTTTGTGATTATAGACGTAGCCGTTATTTTATTTCTTGCACGTGCGACTGATGATAATTCAGAATTATATGGAGCGTGTTTTTTTTTTTTTACATCTATATATATATATATTTCAAAAAAAGATTCATCCAAGGAATTTGAAGGGGGCCGGCCGATCTTATAGAACTTTTTTATATTTGCCAAAAAAACAAGTACAAATAAAATGAATATTTAGTTGTGCAGGGACCCAAACCCCTCTAAACACAACTTTTCGTATGCTCCATCGAACACAACCTTTTGTCTGCCCCTGGCTCGACCTGACCCCCTCCCGACCCAACCTTTCGTGTTATGTCTATTTACTTACGAATATGAAAGATCATGAGAAATCTTGAATTGTAAGTTTGATGGTACATAAACAATTGTAGCCTTCGATGAATCAAAAGCCTATTAATATGTCTAAGAAATTGACATCCACCGCATGGTCAACTTGACATGCTTGCTTATGGCCACGAGATTCTTAATCTACAAAGTAAACACATGCCTTCGGACACCCGGCATTACCAAAAAAAAATAAATAAATAAATAAATAATGCCTTCGGACGGTAAATGAAAATTTAATCCGAGCAATTATGGTTGTCCCTCTACCAAAGAAAATATATGACACCATATGGCACAATTCTTCCCTAGATGAAAACATGCATCTGCAACTCTGAAGAACATCCTAGCAATTTAACAGGATTATTAGAAACCCTGCAGTGGACTGTGAACTGATTTTGAGATAACTAGACTAGATGTCTATTAAGCGGGCTTTTTCTCGTATCTTAATACGAAGTAAATAACAACATCGATCGATCTGTGTTATCTAATTGAATGTACTGATAGCCAAGTATATATTTGTGAGAAAGCAATAAATGTTTCTCCATGAGGTTACTGGTGATCCATTCCCACGGAGGCCAAACATTTCAAACGTTGGGGCCACTGGGAGTTATGCTCGGTCGTTACCTTCAGGGCTCCGGAATTAGTTGAGGTGCGCGCAAGCTGGCCTGGACATCCGGTTATCAAAAAAGATAAAAATTGATAGTTGTGCACTAAGAAAAACTAAATAATCTGCGTTGACCCTCTTTTGTTGGGAAAAATGGGTGGGAAAGCATTTCAAATTGGTTAATATTTCATGTAGCAACTTATTGGATCCAATATTGATAACTTTAGGTTTTATAAACCAGCTTACGCATCCGGTGTTAACTAATTGTTGAATACCAAATTACATTTGAAGTGTTCACCGAAAAGCAGTGGCTAAGTCAGAATTTTTGACCCGAGATTGGATTAATAGGCATATTTTTTAATCAAAACATATACTCATTATATTATAAAATTTTAAAACTCGGAGACTCGGAAGGGTCCGGGCCCCAAACATTGCTCCGCAACTGCCGGAAAGAAGAAAATTGTAGTATTTGCTGTCCGGTCAAATATATATAGGTTGAAAACTGAAGATGTTCTAGAAAGTAGAAAAAGTGCCCCCTCTTTAATCATCTCGTAGTTTCACGTGCAAGAGCATGATTGAAAAGTGTAGTACTATTTTAATTTCCTTTCTAGATGCATTGGATTTTTGTTAAGATTCATCTCATGCATACAAAAAATTTCAGAGGAAAATAAAGCACACCTCACCGACACGGATAAGAGCATCTCCAACCCAATTCTTTTAAATAGAGAATCAGAATATAATTTTTTATCCAAAAAGTAAGTTTATAGATTTTCACTTATTCACTCCAACTTCAATCCTAAATCTCTATTTTCATCTCTACATAAAAAGGGTAAAATGGTGATTTTAGAAAGGCAAAAAAATACGGAGATCATTCTCTAGTATGTTTGAAACATCTGTATAGATAGAGAATCAAATTTGGGTTTAGAGACCCATTATAGAGCTTGATAGGAGTAAGTTGATTCTCTATTTTAAAGATTTAGAGCTTGATTGGAAATGGTTTTAAGCGTGTGAAATGATTGTGAAAAAAGTTGTACATTAATCCGAGATATACACAAGTTGACCCGGGACTCCCTGCATTACCAAAAATAAAAACGAAGGACAGCTTCTTTTGGTCCGTTTAATTAGGCTATTGTTTTATGGAGTGACTCATTTGAAATCTTATTAGGTACTGTAGTTTTGACCTTTTAGATTGTTCTATTGGAATAAAGTTACAATTTGACTCGGACACACGTCAGCTGGTCCCTTTCAAAACACCCAGTGGACTTTGAGTGCTTCGAATTAACATAGTACAACATAATATTTAAAGGCAGGATTTTCTATGCCAAAAACCGCTATGCCTTTATGCCAAAGAATTTTTCGGATGTTAGATTTAAAACATAAAAAAAGAATTACACAATTCACTAGCCGGAAAACCCCTTAGCACATAAGCGCAGAGATTTTCAAGAATTTTCGGGACTGAGGAGATTGGACCCAAAGCGTAATCCTTAAAGTTAGTTAGGCAAGCTTCGATCTTAACTAATCATAGAGATTGACCCACTCCTGAGAACAATAAACAAGCCAAATGAGGTGTGCAACGTGGGTTGGTGGTAATTGATTGGCAAATCTCAACACTGCGTTTTGTCAAACCACTTTTTAAAATTAGCAGAAAGTACATGTTCTCAAGTTTCCAAATGTAGGTTACGCCAACCGCCATGTTGTGAGAGCATGCACACAAGTATAGGTAAATAGGATACATTAGGTAAAATAAATAGGGAAATCCACGAAAACCCTCCACACCAGCATAGTCAAACACAAAGGTAAAATAGATTTGCTTTAATTGTTCGGTATTTTTACCGAGGTACTGTTCATCAGCATTCCTTAAACAATTGTTTCTCTCTCCTCCTCACTCTCTCCCGTTCTTGACTTCTCTCTCTCTCTCTCTCTCTCTCTCTCATGCGGGTTGATAAGCCCTCAATAGTGTATACAAATGGGCTTAACGATACCAATTTTGTCCCTCTCTCGTGCATAACTCATTTTAATTAGATGATATTGCGCAGAATTGGTGTTTTTGGCCCTTACAGGTTAAATGTGGAAATAAGGCATTTTGAACGACAAAGAGAACAACCCAGAAGCATCCAAAGAGCCAAGACCACGTGGCACCTTGCCACCAAGTCCCAAGGAGCACTTCAAGAAGTGTCGAAGAGTGCTCAGGACGTCAAAGGGGGCCGTTGGAAGGAAGAAATCATTTCGGAAGCTGTTTGCCAGACCTGTATCGGTACTGAGATTTGTTGTACCTGTACACCTCAGACAGATTTTCTCCAAAATTGGCACGAAACAAGACCTGTACCGGTACTGGGATTTCACGGTACAGGTACAACCTGAAACAAAATCTACTTTTTGTGCCCGATCTTTGTAACACGTTTTTGAGGGCATGTAAATACCCCTAGACCTGATTTCATTAGGTTATCTTTTACTCTTGCACTTTCTCTCTCTACCTGAATTAATGGACCTCTCATTAAAGTTGTATAGTTATTATATTATAAATTTTTAAAACTCGAGGACTCAGAAGGGGTCCGGCCCTAACATAGCTCCGCAACTGCCGAAAAGAAAAGAAAATTGTAGTATTTGTTGTCCGGTCAAATTTATATAGGTTGAAAACTGAAGATGTTCTAGAGAGTAGAAAAAAGTGCCCCCCCTCTTTCTTTCTTGTTTGGTACGTTACTAAAAGAAAATGGAGAACTAATGAAAAAGAAAGCCTTGGTCCTTAATTTGAACTTTCTTTATTGTTCAAGTTAGGAGACAAACTAGTAGAATGGAAGAAGTTTCGAGTTTAATTGTTGCACAAAATAATCAACTCGTTGTTTCACGTGCAAGAGCATGATTGCAAAGTGTAGTACTACAGTATTAATTTCCTTTCTAGATGCATTGGATTTTTGTGACGATTCATCTCATGCATACAAATTTAGAAGAAAATAAAGCACACCTCATCGACACGGATAAGAGCATCTCCAACCCAACTCTCTTAAATAGAGAATTTAAATATAATTTTTTTTAATCCAAAAAGCAAGTTTAAAGGTTTTTACTATTCGATCACTCCAACTTCAATCCAAAATCTCTATTTTCATATCTACATTTTCATCTCTACATAAAAAGGGTAAAATGGTGATTTTAGAAAGGCAAAAAAATATAGAGATCATTCTCTATATGTTGGAAACATCTGTGTATATAGAGAACCAAATTTGGGTCTCTAAAAAAGAGACCCAAAATAGAGCTTGATTGGAGTAAATTGATTCTCTATTTTAAAGATTTAGTGCTTGATTGGAAATGTTCTAAACGTGTGAAACGATTGTGAAAGAAGTAGTAGATTAGTCCGAGATATACACAAATTGACCCGGGACTCCCTGCATTACCAAAAATAAAACAAAGGACAGCTTCTTTTGGTCCGTTTAATTAGGCTATTGTTTTATGGAGTGACTCATTTGAAATCTTATTAGGTACTGTAGTTTTGACCCTTTAGATTGTTCTGGTGGCAAAAGAAGTTACAATTTGACTCGGACACACGTCAGTTGGTCGATCCCTTTCAAAACACCCAGTGGACTTTGAATGCTTCGAAACAACATACAAACATAGGACTTAAGAGGCAGGATTTTCTGAGTCGAAAACTCTTATGCTTCTGTGCCAACGGATTTTCTGACAGTTAGATTTAAAACATTAAAAAAAAAAAAAAATACAATTCACCAACCGAAAAACTCCTTGGCACAGAAGCATAGAGATTTTCGTGACAAAAAAGATTGGACCCCAAAATCACAATCCTTAAAGTTAGTTAGGCAAGCTTCGATCTTAACTAATCATAGAGACTGACCCACATTTGAGAACAAAATAAACAAACCAAATGAGGTGTGCAACGTGGGTTGGTGGTAGTTGATTGGCCAATCTCAGTACACGTTTTGTAAAACACACTTTTTCCAAATTAGCAGGAAGTACATGTTCTCAAGTTTCCTAATGTGGGTTACGCCAACCACCATGTTGTGAGGCTTTTCCGAGCGGATGTACGTTTTCTATAGGAGGTATTTACATTTTCCCTCTCCTAGAAAGAGAGCCACTGAACGAACCAAGTTTTTCGAATTGGAGTTTGTGTTTGCTCATTGAAATTCGGTTCGTTACATAAACCAATTAAATTTGAACATTTTAAAACTCGTTAAGAGTGGCAAAGCCAGGATTTTGTACAGGGGGTGACGCTCTTCAATGGAAGCCTACTACTAATATAGTCACATAATGAACAGTAGGACAATTCACTCTTGTTTTCAGTCATTGCTTTTGAAAATTTTAGCATTTTGAAATGATTTTGAAAGACAATTTAACACTCACACTCTTCGTCTCTCTCCGTAAAATGGGATTGAATGAAAGACGGTGCTAGGCAGCCTAGGCTGCTAGCAGATCATCTGGGTGTGCAAAGTAATTTTGTATCCTAAATGGACACAGTACGGCAGTTGTTTATTTAATGGATCCGTTCAGGTTTTATCATGAACTTTATTTTTTTTTCAAAAAGAGAATAAAAGCTTCGTTCAACTATCTTTTGATATTTAAATGAAAGCTATTAAGATGTTATTTTCATGATCAAAATCATTTATTTTTATAACTCACTATTTGTTCTTATTATTTATTTAAAAAATTACATTGTTCGACTATCAGTAAGTACCTAATCGACATCTGTTAGTACATATATATATCTTTTTGAACCGGGTTGCCCCATGCCATCAAGGCACCTCCGCCCCTAGTCATTAAGCTTCCAAACCAAGCTTAAACAAGTTTGATATATATTGATCGAGCTTGTATAATTCATTTAGTCAAAATAATTCAAACTACTCGAGATCAGCTTTGATTAAAATTCGTCTGAAATTCACATGCCTGACAAACAAGTCAAACTTGAATATATGGATTTGTTAAATTTTCAAACAAAGTTTAACAATTCGGTTGTTTGACTCTTTTATCAGCTCTATATATGTAAACTAGCGCACGCTAGCAGATAGTTCAAATGATCAATCTATCGCCTTTTTCTACTTGTTCTATTTGTCCTTCCTGTATTGCAAGTGCAAGTGCACTCGCATTATGTTTGTGATTGCGGCCCAAGTGGCGCAGCACAATAATGAAACCAGTTAGGCCCAAACAAATAGTTGAGGGAAATACAAACCAAATCTCTTATTTTAAGCATTACAAAGATCAGTTACGATGAACTCATGGCAACTCAAATGTGGATGGAGCTTGGAAAAGGGGATATGTGGGCGTGGAGCTTTTGGGGTAGTTATTAGGAATGATTTGGGACAGTTTTGGGCTGCGGCAAATGGCAAACTGGAATGGTGCACAGGGTGGCGGAAGCACTAGCTTTTCGAAGGGGAGTCCAATTGGGCCAAACAACTAGGTCTAAGGGAGGTGTTCGTTGAAGGAGATTCTCAGACTGTTGTGAATATGATCAATGGTGCAGTTACGATGAACCAAGAAGTGAAAATTATCATCGATGATATCCAAACTTTGAGTAGATGTTTTGCTTCTTGTATTTTCTCTTATGGCCGTAGGTCCTCTAATTCAGTTGCGGATCATTTGGCTAGTAAGGGTTTATTTGGGGCGTGGTATAGTCTTTGGACCGAGTCCCCTCGAGATGGGGTTTCTCTTGATGTATTAATATCACCAGTTATCATTTTGGCAAACAAAACAAAAAAACTCATGGCAACTCGAGCATTAACGGAGATGCGCATAACCTGGTCTGAGTTGACGACAAAGTGTAGTCATATATCCCTGATTCCCTGCCCAGAGTACCAAACAACATAATCTAAGAGACATTGGATGAACAATCTCAAGCACGGAAGAAGCAAATAAAGCCGGGAATGTCAAGTAGTCACTGATAACACAAAAAAACACAGGTTTTTCAACCTTGCACACAACCAAAAGCACCACAAACACCCGTCGCAGTGGGTTGAAACTTACCCCTCTCAGTGGAGCAAGTCAAATATTCTCTTCCTGAGTCTTTCGAATTTTACGCGTAGTAGCCCGAATTAGAGAGAGGTACAGATAACTTAACCCCAACTTCCTAGTAGTTCAGAAACTACAACAGCATGGAACCCCACTATCCCATTTTTCAGGCACTTACAAGCATGCCTCAAATGTACCATTTTCTTGATCAAGCATGTGAACCACCTCGGCCACACCAGCAGCAAGCTCCTTCTGGATGACGCCATCGGGCATATCAAACGTCCTCCTCCTCATCGAAAGTGATTTGCCACCAGAAGGCTGGGGGTCCACCACATCAAGCATTGCTTCCAGCTCATCAATTATCGATCTTTTTGCAGCCCGCACCATATGATCAGCACCCTATTCCGATAAAAGGACAGAAAATGAGAACACTGAAATTTACAAATGGCCCATTCCTAATTCCAAGTAGTCAAAGACTAAAATAGAACTGCCCCAATTAAGACAAGCAGATGAGTGAGTCGTGAATGTTATAGAGAACTGTGCTACTTTCATGCTAGGAGCACTAAGAAGAAAGACTTTTGAAGAACATATTCCATGTTCACCAAACAAACGTCAGTCAGTTGCCCATATATTCTGAAGTTGAAACAATAGCTAGCCATCTAGACAACAGAGCAACCACAACTTACATGAGTATCTAACATGCGTCTTAATTGGACACCGCTGGTTCTGAATTTCAATCCAGAAACTAGAACTGTACTACGTTAAGATCAAACTTCACCCAACAAGGAAAAACCATCAACGCTGTTGAATGATGCCTATAAACTTAGAACTTGTGGGTCACTGTAGACCTAAAACAAGCATGAAGTTTTGTTCCCTTTGCAATTGACATTGTTGAATCTGGCTATTGTTAAGCCAATCAAAAAATAAGTAAAATCTGGCTATTACTAAGCCGCCAACAACTTGATGCATTGTGCATGAGAAAAGCAAGAACTCATTCTGATCATGAATTTCCTCTATATGTTTTCTTCACACTGCTATCGTTATTATAGTTATTTATTGAAGTTGGGGAAGAGTATGCCACTAATAACCGCAACCACTCCAATCCGAACAGATAAATCAAGTAATTGACAATGCTAGGCTGCTATCAAGTCACAGTAACCACCCAGTCTACCCGATCAAATCACCATATCATTGCCCGACAGACAAAGACATAAAAATCATCCAAAACACATAACGCAATGAACCTGCACACATTGCAAAAGGCCAATGTAGGTTACTAACAACTCTAAAATCAATCATTGAACACTTGATATGCAACAGAACACTTAATATGACCAGATTTAGTCATTCAACTAAGAAACAGTATATGTATTGACAACAAAACACTGAATAGAACAAGATAAGTCATTGGACTAAGAAACAGGCAGGTTACAGTCGGATTATAAAGCTGCAAGTAACTGAATGAAGCAGATAAAGACTGCAGACATCAAGTTACCTCAATGGCATCCACAGTGAGAAGCAGGACAATGATCTTCTCAGAGAACCTCTGGCGCTCCTCAGCGTCATGGGACAGGCGGCGACGATATGAGAAGTTGTTGAAGAGTGCCCTGAGCTCCTTCAACTTGGCCTTGGCAACCGCCAGCTCGCGGAGTGCACGAAGCGCCTGAGACCTCCTGATCAGGTAAGCCCTGAAGCTGACCTGTATCATCATCGCCGCATCTTGGGGCGACAACTCCTTCCTCTTCCCCTTCCACTTCTCGGCACCCTGTCCCCTCTTCGCAAAAGCCTATCATCCCACTCACACCACCACAACTTTCAGAAAGAAGAGTTTTGAGAAAAAAAATTCAACTGTTTATGCAAGTGTTTTGTTGTGGCTGCAGCAGAGCAAGTCATGGGACTTTTCCGAGTCGTACCCATCGGCTTGACACAGCTTCTACAAAATAAGTTGGGTTCTGTTTGGTAACGCTAAAAATATCAGCTTTCAGAGATTAATGGCGTTTCTCATACCAAAATGGCACAGCTTCTCCAAAATAAGCTGGGTTCTGCTAACGCTAAAAAAGATCAGCTTTTGGAGGTTACTGGCATTTCCCATACCAAAATGGCGCAGCGTCTCCAAAATAAGCTGGGTTCTGTTAATTGGTAATGCTAAAAAGAACAACTTTTAGGATTAATGGCATTTCTAAGACCACCAAAAGCTCCCTGTTTGCCAGCATTTTAGTCAAAAAGGCACCGAAAGCAATACAAATAGTTTGCAAAGCGCACTTTTATTTAACCCTTTTTCTGTTCTCAAAAAGTTAAAAAAAAACACAAAACTCAACTAACAGCCCAAAAAGTCAGACGACGAGGATTCATGCTTCATAGGCATCCTAAACACAACAACAACCCCCCCACCCCAACCCCCCAAAAAAAAAAAAAAAAAGAAAAGAAAAAAAGATCCTAAGTATTTTAGAAGCTCAAGTTTGATAATTAATACTGTACCCCATAGCTTCTGCTCTTAAATAACGAAATCTAAATTATAAATTCACCTTAACTACTGAAAAGCAGATACAAACAACAACAACATAATCACAAGTTTTCAAACAATTAATACAGCGATTAATTAATTAACGGAATTGAAACAGACCTGCCTCAAAACGAAGGCCCCATGATTGTCAGAAGGCTCTTCGATCTCGACCACACGAGCGCGGGGTCCCCCTCCATTGCCACATTCCTTCTTCTTCACCTTCTTATCCTTCTCTTTCTCTTTCTTCTCCGATTCGCTGCCCTCGGATCCATCTCCAGTCGACACCTCAAACACGTACCTTCGGCTGACCGGAGACTCCTGGCGCTTGTCCTTGATCTCCGCCGACCACCTGTACTTCTTCTCGACCCCACCTCCCTTTATTGAATCCTTCTTCTCCTTCTCCTTCTTTTCCTTCTTCTTTTCTCCGCCCTTGATCTCGGCCGTCCACTTGTACTTCCGATCCAGCCCGTGCTTGTCGTTGACCTCCGCCGTCCAAGTGTACTTCCGATCTCCGCAGTGGTGGGGTTTTTCAGCGTCCAAGAGCTTATCGAAGCTCAGCTCCAGCGCGGAAACTCGGTCGCAGAGGCTCTGCAGGTAAGACTCGGAACCGACTCGATGATGGACAAGTCGCCGAGTGGAGGTGTGATGCGGGGTTCGATCGATCTGTATGAGATCGGTGATGGTGTCGAAGTCGTGGAAATCTATGAGTGCGGGTTTGGCGGTGGGGCGGAGGAGATCGAGGGCGAAGTCGAGGTGGTCATGTTGGAAGGGGAAGCAGTGGGGGAAGAAGGTTGGGGTGAAAATGGAGGTTTGTTTGATGAAGAGAGATGGCTGGGAGGGCTCGATGATCTCGATTCTCCTGTAGTGGGCCATTGTTGATCGGCTGAAACTGGGAGAGAGAGAGAGAGAGTAGAGAGAGAGGTGCGACTATGTGGAATGCGATATATATTTGCAGAGTGAGAGTGAGAGAGAGAGAGAGAGAGGAAGGTGAGTAAAAAAAGGTTGGAACTTGGGGGGGTGGGGTTGAAGCTGGTAGGGTTAGTGTTGGAAATTTACGTGGTGAAAACAGATGAGGCGCCAGGTAGGGAACGGCGGGAGGTTCTAAATTCACGTCAATTTTGGTTGCTCTCACCGAAGTGGGAGTTACAGAAGTAGGGACGACTGTCGAGATCAAAACGGTGCGCGGCGGCCCAGGGAAGATGGTATTGAGATTAAACTGGCGTGTATATAGAACCTCCCGGGAAGAAAGAGGGTAGAGGTACCGGAGGGGAGTGTAATGTTTTACCAAGACAGAAATGACCCCCGCAAAGGCGTGAAATGACTAATGAGTGGGACAAAGGAAATCACACCTTTGGATAATGATAATTGATAGGGATGGGGGGGGGGGGGGGTGGGTGTGTGCGCACATGGTGCACTATCTGACTGGGATGACCTAAATTTAAAGCCTTGTTGGGTTTGGAATTCTAAATCTAGGTTTTGAATAAAGTAATTTTTTTATTTTTTTTTTTTTAACTTTTCAATCATTATTTTTATTTTTCACTCTATCTCTTTCTACTTTTTACCTTTCTCCACAATCATTACTCTCATTTCTCTTTCTACCTTTATTCAAAAACACAACTCAAAACCCACAACCGAACAAAATATGTGTTAAAATGGTTTTCTCAAGCCTTTTGGACCCAGTACACTGTTCAAAAAAAAAAAAAGAAGCCTTTTGGCACTATTAGACTGTACTATACACTGTTCACACCTATTCCTATATTTATAAAAAGCTTGTGATTTCAAAGGGGATCTTAAGATTCGATAAAGTTGGTAGAGTTGTATTCGTTCGGATTTATTTATTTATTTATTTTTGGAGTTTATGTCAATTTTTAATCAATTATATCTTTTAATTTATAATATTTTACGTGATTTTGAACACATTACATTATAGAACTAATTGAAATCTTTCAAATAAGATTTATATTTGATACTCTCTCCCTCCCAAATTGAATGTCAATTTCTGATATCCCTGCCAATTTTAATTCCTTATATCTTTCAATAAGGATCTCAAAAAATATGTAGTATAGATCTTGTTAGATAGTTCTCGATTAGTTCTATTACACAAAGTTTTCAAACTCATGAAAAACATTATAGATTGAAAGATATAAGCGATGAAAAATGACACGAGTTTCAAAAATTGTCATCCTTTTTGAGACGGAGGGAGTATGAAATTCATTACGGATTCAAAGATATAACCCATTTTTTAGCCGGTTAAAATAAAACTAGGATCAATTAAATCCGAACGTAGGAAGTAGTTTAACAATAATCCTGTCGCAAAAACAAGTGTAGTTTTAACATTGTTTCTCTAATTTGGTTTGCCTAATGGAGTAGTAGGAAATTACGAAAACTCATTTACCATCAGTTCTTATATTTAATGACCAAAAAAGTTAGAATTTCAATTCATTTAACGAACATTATCAATACTGCTTCGATCTCCGGGTTTCCATGGATGGTGGTAGCACGTACGCAATTGCTTCTCCCCATGCCTTATCGACCCATATTGAAGATGATCAAGCAATTACTGTCTAAGAGAAGTTTCCTTAATTGTCATGGACTTGGAGGCCAATGAGGGGACATGAAAACGTCTTAGCAATTGAATTGCATTGATGATCTGTCATAGCTTCTCTAATATTATAGGGTGATGCACATTGAATTAGTCCACATTAGTTGACAATTATTGAGCTACTATTAATTAAAGATCCATAAATCACATCGTAAGGTACTTCAAATGCTCTTTTGTCGCAATCACGCATGATGTCTCTGTTCGATATTGAGGCAACCGTTATATTATTTTGTCTCATCTATTCGTTTGTTAAAAGTTGGTTTAAGATTAGTTTGTTTATGTAACAAATCAAGCTTGAACATTGTTTTAAAGCTCGTTAAGATTTCACGCCAAGCTTGAACAAGTTACTAGTTGGCTCGTTCGGCTTATTTTATGTATAAAAAATTCAAGCTACTTGGAATCGGCTTGTATTTGTGTTGATGAAAGCTTGTTTACGATTGGCTCATCATATAAACAAGCTAAACTCAAACATATTTTTAAACTCGTTATGATATCAAACCAAGCTTGATTAACTACCTGCTTGGCTCATTTGGCTCGTTTATCACTTCTAACAACTGTCAATTTTTATTGTCAATCATGGTTTCATTGTTATTAATGTAGTACTATTGATCTTGTTCATAGCAGAGGATTTTGAGCACTGATAAGTCATAAAATGTGGTTCTGAATACACGTACTATACAGTTGTTTGAACGAGTGGAAATTGAATATGAAGTGAATTTCAAAAGGTCTATTAATTTGTTTTCGAGAACGATACATCATCATAATTTACGGCCAAAAATTATTAGGCTAATTGTTATTACTCTATTTGACGATGACACATGCCAATTTTCCTTTTAGAGGGTACCGAATCGGTAACACATACATTTAATTGGGTTCCCTGCGAGTAGTTCGTGGGATTGAATTTTCAAAATTACTCAAGGTGCTCGTAAGCTAACCTGAACACATGAATTATGAAAAGCTCATGCAAGATACTGACGAATTAAGAATTGTATTTCAACTTTGTAACATATCTCTGCCCGAACAACACAATTAAATACTTACAACTCTAAAAAAATGAGTACCACTGGCGATTGCTTGCAAAATTTGAAAGAAATAACACAACGATCGAGTAGGAAGAAGAAGAAGAAGAAGAAAAAGAAAAATCAACGTTACCTTGGTATTCAACATGCATATTCATATTACTAGTTACCAATACGACACCCCTGGAACCCAAATTTAATTTAACTACACAAAAACAAATTGAAAAAGGATAAACAAAACACAAATTACTAACCAATTTTTGCTCGCTACATGGGACTACGAGGTAAGATCTTCTGTGCCGAAAATCCATGTGCCTTTGTGGCGAGAGATTTTCTTCGGTATAGAAGAGATCGGACCCATGGGCTACACATGGCTTTATGTTGGGATAAGGAAACCTTGATGTTGAATGTAATGAAAACCACCAGAAAACCTCACCATCACAAAACCCGTCAAAACAGCCCCGACAGCAACCCCAACCCCCAACCCACAACCCAAAACCCCAAAATACCCCCAAACACAATCTCCCTCCTCTTCCCTCTCTGCAACCCCCTTCTCTGTCCTAGTCTCATGTACCACCCTCCCTACCTCCTCCACACTCGCCGCCTCCTCTTCCTCCACCACCCCGGGCGGTGCCTCGTAAAACATTTCTTCTTCTGGCTCTTCACACAATTCGGACCCCAAGTCGGCCTCCCCCTCCCCGTCGTCATTGAGACAAGACTCCGTGCACGAACACGTGGAGGCTGCGTCCAAACCGTCATTAACGGCGAAATCATCATTTACGTCGTGGTCGTGGTGGTCCTGGTAGTGGCGAAAGACAGTGTCGAGTCGGTCAAGGCGGCGGGAGATGTGGGCCAAGTGGTGGGGCTTGGAAGGGTGGGAAGCGATCTCCGCGGACAAGAGCTTCCTCGAGAAGACGAGTTGCTGGGCGATCTCCGCGAGGAGGCCGGAGGGCATGGCCGGGTAAGGGGAGGAGAGGCGGGCGATGAGGGACTCGAGTTCTCGCAGTTTTCTCTGCAAAACTTGGTATCTCTTCGTCATGTCTGTGAACGACGAGTTCGTGGGTGTGTTTTTTTGGAGTGAGTATTTCGGTTTTTTTTGGTGGGAAGTTTTATTTTTGCGGAAGGGAGAGATGGGGTTGTCGTGTGCGGTCCTGACCGTTGCGACTTTTGAACGTGACCTTTGAAATCGAATTGGGGTTAATTTCGGGATTTTCCTCAATTTTTTTGTTTTTGATTGTGTGAGAGGAATACATGTGGTGAATAAATACTATCCACAGCAGGTGTAAAATCCCATTTTTTCACCACTGTCTATTATGGGCCTCTCTGAGTGTCTATTATTGTGATTTGAACCGTTCATATTTTAAGACACGTAATATAGTATTACCATGCAAAAAATCAATTTGATCGGAAGTCGATAGATATGTCAAAATTTGGGTTTTTATTTATAAAATGGACGATCTGATTTCTGTCAATAATAATAAAGATAAACTATCCACTTTACAAAGCAGAATTCAATTTTTGATACTCCTATCGATGTCCGATCAAGTTTAGTTTTGGCTGCTGATTTTGCCACTCCCTTTTTTGTTAACGTCAATTCTCTACAAGTGTATTTTTGGTGCAAAAATATACTTATAGGGGAGTGGTGTTAACAAAAAAAGGGAGTGGTAAAATCATTTCCCTTATTTTTTACATGGATACACTCCTATATGAGGTCTACAAAATCAACAATAAATATACGGTAGGACTGAAAAAAGTGGTGGTGGAAAACTCAACTTTTCCACCACCGATAGAAAGAATTTAGGCCCCGTTCCAGATTCTCAAAAAAGTAGTTATTTTTTAAAGACCTATTTTCAAACTTAAAAATAATATGTTTACGAAAATAATTTTTCAATTTTTTTTGCAGGGTTTGATAGATTTCATCGAGATCTATAAAACTAAATTCATATTGCATATTTTTTTAATTTCAATAAGTCTAATATTTTTAAGCTTGAAAAATACATATAAGTACTTATTTTTTAAAGGGTAATCCTGATAATCTCATAGGCAAATGGTCCAAAATCCAAATGAACGAAGCCCTACTGTTTGGGCCAAGTGTTGCATAGTCTGTTCCCGGTACATGCAAGGAAAAAAATTGGAAGCCTTAATTTCCCGGTTCCCACATTGATGTTTTAGACCTCATCAAAAACATTAGGAACGCCACAAAATCATGCTAATCAGATATCATTTGATATGATGTGTTTTCGAAACATATTCATTTCTACAAAAATCCATTTCCATTTTTATTCTGTGTCGTGATATTTCTAAACCGATTCTTCTCGAGATAAATGTGTTAAGAAAATACATCCGATTAGCATGATTTTTTGACATGCCTAATGTTCTCGGCGAGTTCTAAAATATCAGTAGTCCCGATCATCAAAATAGACTCGAGAAGAGTCCATAAATGACCCGAACAAGACCCTTAAGTCACTTGAATGGGACTGAGGAAAATCCCATCCCAAAAGAATTTGATTGGAATTATAGTGGTTATTTATTGTTCTTGGAGTGTGGTGAAGTCCACACCAATGTATGGTGGAAAAGACCCCCGAAGACCATGTAGCTAGAGTTTGCCCTGATATTTTGGGGGCTTAAAAGCGAATTTGAAAGAAGGGCACCAATTTTCCTTGTTGGGCTTATAGTTAATCAAGGTACTATTTTTTTTTTTTTTTGAGCAAATATGTTGGGTATTAAACATAGTTTGGGTGCCCTAATTTTTACACTTTTTAGGGTGCCCAAGGCTACTCGCTCTTGTGCCTTAGCCCATGGCCGACTCTGCACACGGTGGTGCTCTAGAAGTAAGTAATAATCTTTTAGATTGATGGCTGAAATGTTTGAGTAATATGGTAAGAAAAACTTGCATAGTTTTGCGCCTACCTTTGGGATACATTGGGTTGCTTGGATTCAAGAAAAAAAAAAGTCTTAGCGAATGTTAATAGATATAAGGACACGTCTGATCATTGAGGAGATCTGAATCAGAGTTCCATATAAGGTGACTATATCCCTACGGGCATATATATAGATTTATTGTAACAGGATGAAAATTGACAAATAGCCAACGGAAATGGGCGAAAAATCCTTCATAACAAGAGATGCATACTCCAAACATAGCCATTTGCCAATTCAATCCCTACATTCCACCGATAAACCAGAAATTAATGTCACCGTTGTTACGCCTTATCTTACTCGATATGCAGAATAACACACATATAATATGGTAGATTGCGCTCGCTATTCAGCTTATGAAAGCTTATTAGTTTAATTATGAGTTGGGATATTCATACGTGCGGGCTCATAATCAACCTCTTGTACAACTTCATTGACACTGTTATGGTAGGTAGAATGTGTCTCCTCTTGTTGTTGTTGTTGTTGTTGTATGCCATGGGGGTCATGCTCAAGTATTACCCTTCCTGAATTTTGCCATCTTGGGTCCTGCACAATTGAGGCATAACAAAACATGTCAATAAATCTAATTATATATTTTCCTTATTTTTATCAAACTATTCTGCTTTTAAGGCCTCAAATTCTGTCCCACCTTAAAATGTGATTTTGTCAAATCCCGAAGAATTCTAAGCAATACCAACACAAAACAAAAGCAAAGCCTTTGTTGATGTAGTTTATATGTCGTTCTTTTGGCTCGGAGAAAATGTTTCTCTAAGTATGTATTTGGCAGACAACGGTATCACTCGCTCACATGCAAAGATAAAACAACTGTGTACAATACCATCTAATCATCCTTCACTCATGCATTCTGCTCTTTTTTGTCTCATCCTTTAATTTTAATACAGTTCTGACACGTAGCCACAATTTGAGATAAATAAAAACTTGCATGGTTAAAGTAAAATTGTTACCCAAACGAAAGCAGTTAATTAGTGACAGGTTTGGATTGATTTGAAACCACGAGTAGTACTTGAAAAATATTAGGACATGATACAATACAAGATGGGGGGGGGAAGGATGCATGTGAAGCCCTGTATGATAAAATTGACTTGCTTTTTTGGTCTTTCAGATGATATATAGTACTAAATGACAATGCGACTTCTTAGGAGTGAGCAACAGGAAATTTCTACATAGATAGGATTTGGGGCGCTGTAGTGCAACCCCCGCACTATACATGTAGTGCGGTTAATCCGGCCGTCCATCTCATCAATGGACAGATCGGATTTTCATCCGAACAATAGACAGCTAAGATTTGTAGGAGTTTAAATTAAATTCGAGCTGTTTACGTCGAGATGAACGACCGAATCAGCTGCACTACACGGTGTAATTTGGCGGGAGCACTATAGCTCCTCCCATCCCTTAAGTACACCCCCATAGTTTGCACCAGTTAGATGTGATACATGTGTTATGCAAAAAACAGTGATGTATACCCATGCCCATGATAAAGGAATGGGGCCAATTGGAACTGAATAATTAATACACACATGCATGTAGTCATGCACGTACGTATGTTTTGCCTAGTCATTTTTCTTTGGCTCGATTGGTCAGAGTGTATGTGCCAGCTTACGCACACCTCGACTAATTCCCTCATCGGTCTGGTCAAAGGCAGGCTAGTTATCCATCACGAGTTGAGTTTTGTTAACCCTCCACTTAATTGGGTGAACATTATCCTCCTTCCTATTGGTTGAAATGGTGTGGATCCCACCACAAAGTGATATAATGCTTACCAAAAATTGTATTGCACGGGTGAAACTTACACCAATTTAACCCAATAAGAGAGAGAGTAATATTGATCCTCTTTTAAGGAAGATGGACAAAATTGCACTCCATTTTCACTTAGAGGTCGGTTGCATCAGTTGGTTGCCACCCCAAATCCTTTAAAAAAAAAATGGCCTTTAATTTGCCACATGAAGGATACAGAGGGTAGCATTGTTTAATGTACCTCTATTCCTATAGCCTTCTGCAAGCCCATATGAGATGGTGACTCTTCGATCTTATTTCCTGCATGTGAACATTTACCAATGGAATAAACGGTAATACAAATAGGTGATATAGCAACCCGAAATAATGAACCCGGGAGCATGCATATTAGTCTCATCTGGACCGTCCATGCTCAGCCCAATTGAAGATCAGGAAAAGGGAAAACAAAAAATAAAAAACTCAGCCCCTATTACCATAATAATGGTGGGGGCTATATGGTAAATTACACTTTGGTTCCTATAGTTCCAACAAGATTCCAGTTTGGTCACCAAAGTTTTGATTTCGTTAGTTCGGATCTTACACTTCTATTTCGAAATCAATAATGTAGTCCCTCTGTCATCTCCCATGAGTACATCAAATGAAGAGAAGACATATTCGAAATGAGAGGGACAAAAGTGGAACACAAGAAATGGAGACGCCACAAGCGTCGTTTTTCCCGTTTGCAGTACTTGGAAGATGACGGAAGTACCAGATCGAAGCAGAAATTGAAGTGTATAGTTTCGATTGATATGAACCCGAGTAAGTTCAACAGACCAAAGGGAAATCTCGGTAGAGCTACTGGAACCAAGAGTGTTTATATTTTACCTGATACAAAAAACATCAGTTGCGGGAAGGCGGGTGTATCCTTGGTCGGGAATAATCCGAGTAAAACCCAGGAACAAGTTGGTCTTGATGACCATTTTTGCTGTGGGAAACATGCCAATTCGAATTAGAAACCAAAACAATTGGCTTTATCGGAATTGAACCTGAATTTGCTTCTTCTTCTTCTGCGCTGAATTTCATTCCCTTTGGCTTTTCAGTGATCATTTCACCACCATGAGTACTCTTGTAACCAATGCTATCACCAAACTCTGCTCCCTTTTTAGTTGAATCCATGTTGACTACCCTGTTTGGGAATGCCTGTGACTTGACCAAGGAAAAAAGGTGATAAATCAAAAGAAAATGATTTGACAAACAAAAAAATTGCGACAGTGACACTTTTCTGTTTTGATCGGCGACAGTGACACTTATGCTAGTACTAGTAATTGATAATCCCAAGCATCGGCGTGGTGTGTCGATTTCAAATGAGAGAACCATGATTAAGCCTCACATTCTGTATATATCAAGTTTCTATACATAATATGGTTGTATTGTATCGTATGACCGATTACCCTCCAACAGATTGTGCAATGATTTTCGCTTTTGAGTATTATGAATCAAGAACACCTAATTTTTTTTTTTTTTTTGCTCGGTTGGCCAGGGGATCTAGCTGACAAGCATTCAAAGGCAAGAAGAGGTAGTAGGCAAGGGAAGTTTGAAGGCCAAAGCGACCCCATGCATAAACTCAAGAAAGATAGTACTAGTATATTATGGCATCCTATGTATCCGTGTGGGATGTATCACATATGATGTTATACAAATTTCGCAATTTATATTTCGCCATCTCATTTTCCAAAACAAAAAGATGAAACTAGTCTCTAGAGGACACGTACAACACCATTGTACCAACCTTGCTTGGAAAAAGAAGTTGTTTGCCGAAACCTCCTCCATTATCAGTGAGCCCGAGACGTCGAGCACTGCATGCATGCAATGAACAAATACACAAGTAGAAGATGAAAACAGAGGAGGATGTCAAAGACATGATGAGGATATAGGATTGGAGGTAGAAAATTTCAATGACCACAGGACTCGAATACACAAAAGTTGTATATGTGTATCTATGGTTTTTGGGAGGGTGAGTCTTATAGAGCTGAAGTAGCTAGTGTTCAGTGTGGGCATTAAACTCAGGTTATGTAATAGACGAAACAGGACATTCAATTGGTTTTGAAGTGATGAGACCTATGAATGAATGAGGAAAAAACAAGGTAGGGATGGGTTGGGGCCTTCTATTTTCTCTCCTTCCTTCAACTTTCACTTCACAATTGAAGGTTTGGCCCCTCAAACTCCTGCACCCCTTACAGGGAAAAGAAGGGGAGCAATGTAGAGCTACATTAGTATATTATGTATATATATATAAATCCGAGGGATTTGGCCAAGTAGACATGAGAAAGCTGACAAGTATTTGTCTTCCATGAGGTCGCATATTCGAATTTCACGACGCCAAACATTTCATACCTAAGGGCCATGAAAGGTTTTGTCCGGTCGTTATAGGGCTCCAGAATCGATCGAAGTGCGCACAAACTGATCCGAACATCTGGCAATAATAAAAAATATAATATGAATTGCACAAAAACCCTATAATATATGCAGACATCTTCGATCTGACTAAATCTTCTTGATCTTATTACTATATAGTATTGGCCAACAGAGTGAGTTTGTCAACATGTTCTGGCCCTTTTTGTGGGGTCGACCTTTGCTGAGAGAACTTCTAGGCATGAATTGCATCTTGGAAGCTCTGCTTGTTTTCCATCAAATAAAATAAAAACTGTTTGTTCATGGACCGGCACATGCCAATCAAATTTCCCACTGTATATGCATATGCGAAACAGCGAGCCTAATAATTAATCTTGGGAGTTTAGCTTGGTCTAAACTCCTAAAACCATTGGCTCAGCTGGTTCGCAACTCTCTGTGATTTTAATTTTATAATGGCATTAACTCTCGACGTCGGGCCGCGACTTTAAGTCACCAGAGTGCGGCATCTTCTAAAAAAAAATGCTCCGTTCTGATGGATCGCATCTTCAAGACGCTACACTTGAGGGAGATGAGAAATCATGGGGATATTTATAAGGACTTTCGAGCCACATTTTATTGTTTTTGTCGATCGCCACTTCTGTCTCGTTATGTTGCTTTGAATTAACGACTTGACGAATCGGCTTTCCCCGATCCGACGTTTTATGGTCATACAAATAACTGGAGGGAAATGAACAGGTTTCCACTCAAATTAGAGCACCGGATACACATTGTTACTGTGTGAGTGACAACTCGAAATATGGGCATGTGATTCTTTCAATAGAAATGAATGTAATTCAAATAACAGAAAGTCCACGTCCACCGCTCGACTTTTACCGGTCCTGCTCTCAATTTCACTGTCCAAAAGTGTTTTGGATGGTCCAGATTTTAAAAAAAAAATTTCAGGGAAGAGTTTAAAGATCCGGATCGTTGATTGCCAGATGGCAAGATATTGAGCAGTAAAACAAAGCAGTAGGCGTAGCAGCGCTGCGTTTTGGGGAAGATTTGAAAATTTGTCGCAGACAAGAAGAAGAAGTCAAAATGGGCAAGATTTCTGAGTTTGAAGATTTCTAGCGTGCGTGTGGCTCCGTGTTTCTTGCTCTTCTTTTCTCGCCAACCTCATTCCCACTGATTTCAAAATGGAAAAAAAAGTAAAAATGTCACTGTTCGTTTACTCTACAGTTTTATTTTTTTAACCTGGACACCATTTGTGATTAGTTTATTGGTTGCATTTTACCAAAATATCTCCACTTTTTTGCTCAGCTGAAATTCTGCCTTTTCAGTCCCCACAAATCTGATTTTTAGCGAATTTTATGAAGCTGTGACCACGAGAACAGGCACGCCTGATTTGCTTAGGCCAGAAGCGAAACCTCAAAAAGAATTGGCTCTTTATGCAATTCTAAGGAAGAAATAAATAAATAAAGGGAAATTTATAGAAATGGTTCTTCTAGTTTCATCCGATTCTCATTTTCGTCCTCCAAGTATCAATTGCAACTATTTGGACCTTCAAGTTTGATTTTCGTTCCAAGTCCATCCAATTGATAACGTCTGGTTTATAAACTGACGGAAGACTAGGGATTGAGGGTAGTTATGACATTTCATGTTCTTTTCCTTGGACAAAATCAGAGGAGGGGAAACTTAGAGCCCTAAAAGTGGCGTCAAAACCCTATTTTCCTCTTATTGATCAAGGCTGAGAGGGGAAACTCTTTACAATGGGGAATCTCTGGGTAAAGGGCAGGGGACCCAAATCCCCAAAAAACTGTAAAGGGAAACCAATCATACAGAGATTTGAAGAAGGGGTTTCAAATCAATGACGATTATAAGGGTTTTCACCCCATGTTGTGCACAACCAAGGAATCTACGTCCAGGGTGGTTTGGGTGGTTGTCTATCAACAAAGGCCTCATGTAAGCTCTCCTTCCACAATGGCATTGCACTTGATCCATTTCAGCTTCAAGTTCTTTCCCTTACTCAGTTGGCGTGTGCTCATTTTGGGTGGAGGGGAAGAAGATATATAGATAGCATTAGGGCTCCAAGTTTCCCCTCTGATTTTGGCAGGAACAGAGAACATGAAATGTCCTAACTACCCTCAATCTCCAGTTTTCTGTCAGTTTATAGACCATACGTTATCAATTGGATGAAATGGGAACGGAAACCAAACTTGAAGGTCAAAATAGTTGTAATTAATACTTGGAAGACCAAAAATAAACTTAAGAATGATTCCAAAAATAAACTTGGGAGACGAAAAATGATAATCGAATGAAACTATGAGGACGATTTCTATAAATTTCCCATAAATAAACTTAAGAAGCAAATTTGTGCCTTTTTACTTCCTTTTTTAATTTAAAAAATCGAGATTCCTACGCTCTTTTACCAGATTTGGGCTATCAATTTTTTCAGGGTTTTGTTTGAATTTGCAGACCTATTTTCAAGATAATTTGACCACCATTTCTTTTAGCTTCATTAAGATAACTGTTTTTTTTTTTTTTATCGGCAACAAATTTATTAAGGAAAACTTGACGAAGGATACATCAAGTTGGGGAAAAGACCAGAGAGGGAAATTCAATCAAAGATCAGATAAAAACAAAAAACACCCGATGGAACAAAACTCCAAAACACCCAGAGGCCAAGACTGATACACCTAAATACTATTGAAACTTCACTACTGTAAAAGATAACTGTTGACACTGTAAATAGGTTGAAAAAGATGGCTTAGGGATTAGAGCAGAGAAAACAGTCTCCAAAATCAGAGTCAATTTGTCTAGTTAAAGTCCAGCATTCTTGGTCGCCGTGGTCCTTTCGGCAATTTTGGAGTAATCTTTTAAGCAGAATCCATGAGTCAATCACTCCCATAATAATGGGTCACCGGCAACAAGACTAGAAGATAAGAAAGACACAACAGAAGCATGGACCATTGTCCACTGGGATTACCAAATGTCACCCTAATCAAGCTAAAGTAATAATCTTAATTTACAGGTGATGATGGGGGACCTCAAAAAGCCTTAGAACGTTCTATGCTTCTGTTTGGCTTAGCTGGAACGGTTTTCCATTCCAAGAATTCTATAACCACAAACTAAACGCACAACACATGCACATGCATGTTCACTCACAAGATATTTGCGGGTGTAACGAAGTTTCACTCACAAGACATTTGTGGTTGTAACGAAGTTATTTGAGAGAGAGTACCAAAGACATCATATATTGCAACATTGTTGGTAAAAAACACAAGAGCGGTGCCATATCAAATCCACATCCGGACGTATGGGATCCACACGGACATGCATATGGGATCCACACACGTTGTATGAGAATCGAAGACATTGAAGCGTATCTAAAGACACTATTTTGAAAATGTAATTTGCCCCCACTTGATAGAGTTTGTTGTCGGGTTCAGGCAAAATCGTCCCCAGGACTCAACAAAGCCTTAGGGTGAAGAATTGCAACCAATAAAATTGAAAGACTTCCGAGAAATCCTTTTATCTACTGTAACTATTATGCGAGAGAGATGATTATGTGGAGTAGAGTAAATGACGTTGGGGTGAAAATAATTTATACAAGAGTCATAAGTGTCCTTTTGAAAAGATTACACTCTTCAAAACAACACATACTTTGAAAGTGTACTTACACTCTTTCATTAAACATCACAGTACCCCTGGAACAATTGGTTCCATTCACAGTACCCATTTGTTCGAAAGACACACCCCTTTGAAGAGTTGGCCCATTTAATTACCCATTCGTTTGAAAAGCACTCATTCGTTCTATTAACTTTGGACCGTTGATCAGACGCTACAAAATTAACAATTTCACACCATTGATTTTCTATTTAATGAACCGAAACCGCGCGATGTGTGAAGTGCATAATAATCAAACATGAGACAAAATGTCTCAACAATCATCAATATCAAAATGCAGCCCCATCAATCCCACACGAATCCGACTTTGAACTCTGTGAGAATCTCAGTACATGCAAGATTTCAATATACAGAAGCACCAACACCATCTTTTGAATATTTAGAATCCTTATTACTCGACATCACACTGAAGATTTCGTTCGTATCATCCATACATTCATCAGATGAAGAACAGACCGCATCTTTGTATTAATTTGACCAAAAGAATACAGTAACATTAGCAAAAAGTGTCAAAAATGTTGGAAAAACTTTGCTGCAAATTCTGAACTGTCGGCGAAATCTCCACAAAACCTGAAATACACTTCGAGTCGCGATGTCGCTTTCCTAAAGACAGTATTTGCCCCCACCAATAACGGTATGCAAAGGGTTACAGCAAACCTGCCTTCAAGATAAATCGAAGCCCGAACTCTAAATTCTTTCCATTTTCGTTTGCACTATCGAAACGGACAGAATACCCGCTGTGTGAATATAAGAACCGAAAATCACTGAATTCTGTTTTCTGCAGCAAAACAGAATGCAGAATGAATGCTAGAAAATATAGAGAGAGATGTAGGAGAATTTCGGCATAATGTGTGTGTCTGTACGAATTCTGACAGGTAATGGTCTATTTATAGGCCACTACGCACCCATTGTGAATAGGTACGCACCCAATCTATTTCGACCGTTGGATCGGATCCTACAGTCTTGATCAATCAGTCACACCCAGTCACACCGAACCGGTGCACTGTTTCACTCACACCCAATCGGATTCAATCCGATCCGTTGGATCGTGACCCTTCGCAGCTGACGGCTGGGATTGCAACCCACGAACCGGTGCACCCGCTAGCTCGAGTTGCACCCGATCGGAACCGCTCCGTGTGACTCACCTGCCACGCGTGTGGCACGCAGCATCCACGTCAGCGCCACCGTACTGCCAACTTGCAGTGCTAAGTGCAAAGTGCGCCGCTAAAGCGCCACAATGCACCACAGCCCACGCCACACTGCCCATGCCGCGCGCGCGTGCGCGTGTGGGTGTGTCCTGGTGCGAAGCACCGGCTCCGCCGGTATGGTGCGAAGCACCATAGGGCTGTACCACACTAGATTATTAGTTATTCACATTAGGAATGTTCCCTAATATATACCACTCCAACATCTCTCAACTATCCAATGTGGGACAAAGCTCACAAAGAGGAAAATAAACATTCTAAGGAAACAAGGAAATTTTGCAAAACCAAAACGACGACTCTTTTATTTTGAAAATCTCTAACAATCCCCCACCATTTTCAAAATACAGATGAAATATTCTCGGTTCTTATTACAAGGTTATGCATACATAAATAGTGTCTTGCGACTTCAACTATTCACTTAGTGAAAACATATCAAAACTAGTCAGGGCAGCATAGTAGACGTGTCTTTGAACTAGTTGTCCTCTGTTGACCAACCGGACGTGTCTCACACATAAGCCTCCAAATAATGCAGATATCCTAATCGGTTGACCCGTGAACTGGCCTTGGGTCTTTATCTTGATTTCATGAGCGCTTTAAGGTCTAGCCCCTGTGACCTATAGGAAGCGGCACCACCTCCACACTCATATAGGTAGATCGCCATCCGTGCTCCTATGACATTAGCACAAACAATCTATTAAGAACTAAGTAGTTCAACCTCCTTTGTATTCACATTATAGGTACAAAACACTTTACCTGGGAATGTGTAAAATAACTTTAAAGTGTTTCCAATCACGACATGTGGTGTAATTTCTCATTGAACTCAAGAGATTGAGAGTATCAACCGGTTGAGTTGAGTTTCCACCAGGAGTGATTAAGCTAATTGGGCAAAAGTCCCATTCCCTCTGATGTTTTCAACACCAAATCCCTTGCAAGGCCTTTCGTAAAAGGATCCGCCAAGTTTTGACTTGACTTTACAAAATCAATGGTTATCACCCCATCAATAATCAATTGTCTCACATAGCTATGTCTAAGTCCTATATGCCTGGACTTACCATTATACACTTGGCTATACGCTCGCGACAACGTAGCTTGACTATCACAATGCAGCGATACAGGAGGCATAGGCTTAGGCCACACTGGAATTTTCAGTAATAGATTTCTCAGCCATTCTGCCTCCTTACTACCAGAAGGCAACGCTACAAACTCAGCTGCCATGGTTGAGTCTGTTATCAGCGTTTGCTTCTTAGATCCCCAGGAGATTGCCCCTCCACCAAGTGTAAACACCCAACCACTCGTTGAAGAGTGATCATTCCGCTCAGTAATCCAACTGGCATCAGTGTATCCTTCTAGAACCGAAGGATACCCACTATAGACTATTCCATAATCTATAGTACCTTTGAGGTATCGCAGTACTCTATGTACCGCGTGCCAATGCACATGCCCAGGACTATTAGTATACCTACTCAGCCTGCCCACCGCATATGCAATATCCGGTCTTGTACTTGTCATGACGTACATCAAACTGCCAATCACTCTAGAATATTCTAGTTGTGAGACTGCTCTTCCCTCATTATGATCCAATGGCGATTGAGAGTCATACGGAGTAGACACCGGTTTGCTTTCAAAGTGATTAAACTTCTTTAAGATCTTCTCAATGTAATGTTCCTGGGATAGAACTAAATTACCACCACTTCTTTTAATTCTTATACCCAATATTACATCAGCAACACCCATATCTTTCATACTAAAGTTAGCAGAAAGAAAATCTTTTGTACTCTGAACACTCCCTTGGTCTGAACCAAAAATGAGCATATCGTCTACGTAAAAACATATAATGACTCCTCGTTTGCCATTAAATTTACTATACACGCATTTATCAGATTGGTGTATTGTAAAACCGTTACACAACTGTAGGGAGGTAATCCCGAACAGGTATAAATATAAGCCGAACACGTGATGTAAAAATTGTGCAATAAGAAAGGTAATGAAAGGCACCTGATAAGAGCCGGCGACATGAAGTACGCACCGAACAGAGGACTGTTCGGGAACAGGGATATGAGATATCCTAAATTATGAGTATAAGCTGTTCGGCTGGATAGGTTTTACATCCAAGACCAGTAGCATTTATAGTGCAATCTGTTCGGCAAAGAGCATACCGAACAGATAGAGTCCTTGATAAGCAGCTTTAAGAGATAAGGCGGCAGCAGTGTTCAAGGAGGATTATTCAATATCAAATCGGGATAAGCGGTAGGAATGTTCCAGAAGAGGGGACCCCGTATCTAGATAAAGATAAGCTTGGGAGCAGTCCTATTATGGAACGAATTCCATAATAGGGAAGATCCATGCAAAAGAAGGATCTCGGTTGATTGGGCACGAGAGTCCCTGGAGGGCCAGGTCTCCTATACGGGATAGGAGTCATGGGGCGATGAGGATTCTTGGAGAGCAAGCAGACATATATCTATAAATATAAAGGTAAACCTAGAGGAAAAAGGTACGCAATACGTTGTATGCATTATACACTTTCATACTGATAATTAGGTTTTGGGACCAGTACGAGATACTAACTTAGGCATCGGAGGGCCTTTGCCACGAGAGGCGGAGGTGCGCTCACCCCTTATTTGTCTTGCAGATTAGGGTTCCGGCAGAGGCACAGAGGTATCAACCGAGAATCACGTGGAACTGTTACGTAATAACAGTGCTCCAGGTACTCTTTGTTTTTCTGCACCTACAATTGGCGCCGTCTGTGGGAAACGAACGAGTTCCATTAGAAAAACGACCACGATGGAAGCAGATCCGGTCACACCGCTTACTGAGAAGAACCAGGCTGGTGGGGAAGGAAACAAATCCCCTCCAGGTGCTCCGAAAAAGCAAGCTGGTGGCCACAGTAGGAGGACGACGAGCAAAGATCGTCCCCTTACCATCCCAGATGATCCCAAAAACAAAGAAGGTAGGACTGCTACGAACTCCACGAGAAGGAGCAGGTCCCACCGTAGAGAAGAATCAGTTGCGCATTCAAAAAGTGTGCATAACCACAGCGACATCCTCGATAAGAAGAGACAGGAGATCGAGGAGGCTGCTCGATTGATCAAGAAACGAGAGTATGAGATCCGTGAGATGGAAAGGATCAGGGAACACCCAGAGGATTCTGGATTGTCACGAAGACATTCCAGGAAAGAAGAAAGGGCTATGGTAACATACAAGGCCGCTCCTTCGCACCGAAGGAGTAGGAGCAGGAGCCCAAAGCAGCGGGGGCTTTCTCCACGAAAAAGGAGGAGCAAGAGCCAAAGTTTCTCTGTTGAAGAAGGTACCCGAAAACACCATAGGGACAGGTATGAAAGACCTGAGTCCGATTGGGACAAGGTTCGGGCGTATAGAAACAAGGAACAAGAGGCTGGAACAATGACTGCACGAGAAGCAGCAAGAAAAGCCCTGAGTAATATTACAACGTCTCCCTTCTCAAGAAAGTTACAGGAGGCGCGGTTGCCGAGCAGGATTAAACACGGGGCGTTCGTACTTTACGAGACAAATGCGGACCCCATTGCTCACATACAGCATTGCCAGCAGGCCATGTTCATGCACGAAGGTGATGATGCTATAATGTGCAAGATGTTTCCATCGAGTTTAGGAAAGGTGGCTCTGTCTTGGTTCCACAAGTTGGAGTCACGATCCATACGAGGATGGACGCAGTTGGAGGAATTCACTGCGCGGTTCTTGACAAGTAGGAAAGCTCCCAAGACGTTTGAAAATCTCTCCACGATGAAGCGAGGGATAACGAGCGATCGGGGATTACGCCAAGAAGTTTTGGGAGACTTTCAACGAGATTGGCAGTTGCAGTGAAGAATACGCCATTGCTTTACCTTCAAAAGCAGGTTTGCACTGTTCGGGAGGAGCTGCGCCGTTCTCTAAATAAGCACCACTGTGTCAACTCTGGCCCACGATGGAGCGAATCGAGCGACATGCGAATGGAGGGCGATATCCTCCGGAAAGGCGGACAAAGTGACTCGAGCGACCAAAGACACCAGCAAAAAAGGTGGACAAACCAGAACCCAGGACTTACGAGGAGAGGAAGGAGTATGGGCAGGCTAAGAGAGAGCCGTATAAAGAGAAGCCAGCACCAGACCCCAAGTCATTCTTTTCAATAACGACAGTTTGGAAAGAGCCAATTTATAGGATTCTTTATCGAATAAAGAATCAGCCCTACTTCAAGTGGCCCCCAAGCCTAGGTGGAGACAAAGATGCGAAACGTGCTACGAATCAGCACTGCAGTTATCATAAGGACTGGGGCCACATGACAGAAGATTGTGAAATGTTCAAAAGGCATTTTGACGATTTGGTCTTTCGAGGCTATCTGAAGGAGTATATCCAAGAGGACCCCAAAGATAAAAGGAAAGCCATAGAGATAGATTATGAGCAGAATCCAAGGGGAGTAATCCATATGATACATGGATTGGCCGCACCTTATACAAGGAATGAGGTTAGGCTGCTCCAAAGGCAGACTAAACATGACCGGCATGTTATGCGATTAGGAAAGAAGAGGGGACGAGAATCCGGTGAAGGCAATGAAGGTATAGTCTTTACAGACGAGGATCTCGGAGATGTCCAGGTGCCTCATAACAAGGCTTTGGTTATTACCCTGCGAATAGAGGAATACGACATTGAGAGAATCTTGGTGGACTCTGGAAGCTGTACAGAAGTCTTGTACTACAATGCGTTCAAAAAATTGGGGTTAACTCAGTCAGACTTGGAACAGGCAATAACACCTCTGGTTGGATTTGGAGCAAGAGCGGTTTGGCCTCTTGGTAAGGTAACCCTGCCTGTCCGAGCAGGAACAGTGGTCTTAAGGACAAATTTCCTGGTGGTAGATGTCCCGTCTTCCTATAACGCGATTATTGGAAGGACATGGTTGCATAAGATGAGGGCGGTCTCCTCTACGTATCATCAGATGGTCAAGTTCCCTGGTTCCAATGGTGTTGAGAAGATTAGAGGAAATCAAAAGGCGGCACAGCAGTGTCTGATTTCTATTATTAAGAAAATTCCAAAGGCTCACCAGGTTCAAGCAGTAGAGGCATCAGATCAGCCGACTATCGAAGATGTCGGCAGGAGTCCAACAGAGAAAGTCGTGGAAGGCCTAAAGAAAATACAGATCAACGGAGTTGATCCTGAAAGGTATTTTTTGATTGGAGAATCACGCGCGATTGAGGAAGAAAAGCGAATCGTAAGATTTTTGAAAGAATACGTTGATGTGTTTGCTTGGGTACCAAAGGAGATGCCCGGAGTTGTTGCAGACGTAATCTGTCACCATCTCAATGTTGATCCTCAACATAAACACGTGATTCGGAAGAAGAGGAGGCGGTATGCGGCATGTTGATCTTTGTTATCGAAGAAAGTAGAACGGTTGTTGGAAGCCAAGGCGATACGCGAAGTATACTATCCAGAATGGCTGTCCAACACTGTAGTAGTGAAAAAGAAGAATGAAAAGTGGCGTGTCTGTGTGGACTTCACAGATTTAAACAAAGCGTGCCCAAAGGACAGTTTCCCCCTTCCCAGGATTGATCAATTAGTTGATGCAACTGCTGGGTACGAACGGATGAGTTTCCTCGACGCATACCGAGGGTATCATCAGATTGCCATGTTTGGGCCTAATCAAGAGAAGACTTCTTTCATTACACCACGAGGGTTGTACTGTTATAACGTGATGCCTTTTGGATTAAGGAATGCAGGGGCAACATATCAGAGGCTAGCAACCATTATGTTCAAAGAGCTGCTTGGAAAGACTATGCAGGTTTACATAGACGATATGGTTGTAAAAAGTAAGACCAGGCAGGGTTATGTAGCAGATTTGAAAAAGGCCTTTGATATCTTGAGGCAGTACAAGTTAAAACTCAATGCCTCGAAGTGTGCATTTGGAGTTGGATCAGGGAAGTTCTTAGGGCATCTTGTGACCATAAGGGGGATCGAGGCAAACCCGGACCAGATATTAGCATTGCAGGGATTGCAAAGTCCCAGAACAACGAAGGAAGTTCAAAGATTGACGGGGATGGCAGCAGCCCTCAACAGGTTCATTAGCCGGTCGAGTGACAAGTGCAGGCCTTTCTTCCAGTTATTGAAGAAAAGGGAAGGATTCGAATGGGGAGCAGAGTGCGAACAGGCTTTCCAGGACCTGAAAAAGTACCTGGCTGAGTCTCCACTTTTGTCAACTCCAGAACTGGGTGAGTGTTTGGTTTTATATTTGGCTGTTTCTGAGCATGCTGTTAGTGCTGTTTTGTTGAGAAGTAAGGAATCGGAACAAATCCCGATTTATTATGTGAGTAAGACTTTGTTGGACGCTGAAACGAGATATCTGCCCCTCGAAAAACTGGTCCTTGCATTAAGAACAGCAACCAGGAAGTTACCTCATTACTTCCAAAGCCACAAGGTTGTGGTTTATACTGAGTATCCGTTAAAGTCACTGTTACGAAGGGCAGACTTTTCCGGGCGAATCTCAACCTGGTCTGTTGAGTTAAGCCAATACGACATCGACTTCCAGCCGCGTACGGCAATAAAAGGCCAGGTGTTGGCTGACTTTGTAGCAGAATTCGCTCCAATGGTAGCGCCGGGACCTCCTACAAAAAAAGAGCAATCCGTTCAACCACCAAGCAAGAAAAGAAAGGTGCTTGCCGAGCAAGATCCGTTGGAATGGAAGTTATTCGTCGATGGCTCGGCTTGCAATACTGGTTCTGGGGCCGGCATTGTTCTGTTTCCTCCAGATGGGGTGATGATCGAGCTATCTGTTCGGCTGGGCTTCAGCGCGTCGAACAATGTGGCGGAGTATGAGGCTCTGCTGATCGGCCTCAGGAGTGCAAGTACCTTAAAAGCGAAGAGAATAAGGGTGTATTGCGATTCACAGTTGGTTGTATGCCAACTGTCCGGGGAATACGAGGCCCGGAGGGAAAAAATGGTGACTTTTGTGCAGGCATCCAAAGATTTGCTTGATACCTTCGAGAAGGTATGTATTGAACAAATCAGCTCGGGATAAAATGCCCATGCAGACTCTTTGGCTTGGCTGGCTGCTGCTGTTCCTACTGAGTTAAAAAGGAAAGTAGCAGTTGATTATCTGAATGAACCGAGCATTGGAAGAAGCATAGAGTTGGTCCTGGACGTGAACCAGGGGCCAAGCTGGATGGATCCAATTATAGAGTTTCTACGAGATGAGACTCTCCCCTCTGACAAAAAGGAGGCCCACAAAGTTAAAACCAAATCAGCAAGGTTTTGGTTGTCCCCAGAAGGGAAATTATACAGAAAGTCCTTTCTTGGGCGTGCACCTGCTCTGTGTACACCCCGAGATGGTGCAGAAATTTCTCCACGAGATTCACGAAGGAACATGTGGAAGCCATGCAGGGGGCAGATCCATAGCCCACCGAGCAATCACCCAGGGATACTGGTGGCCTCATATGCAAGAGGATGCAAAGGTTTACGTAAAAATCTGTGAGAAGTGTCAGAAGTTCTCACCTATGATTTGAACACCGGTCGAAGATCTGGTGCCCTTGACTAGCCCCTGGCCTTTTGCTCAGTGGGGAATGGACATCGTGGGTCCACTCCATAAGGCTACTGGGAACCGAAAATTCCTCTTGGTAGCAACAGATTACTTCACGAAATGGATTGAAGCTGAACCTTTGGCCAAGATTACTGAACCTATGATAGAAAGGTTTGTCTGGAAAAACATCATTACTCGTTTTGGGGTCCCATATTCTTTGATTATAGATAACGGTTCCCAGTTCCAAAGAAAGTTTAAAGCTTTTTGTGCCCAGTATGGAATAAGGAATTATTATTCAATTCCCGCTTACCCCCAGAGCAATGGGCAAGCAGAGGCATCTAATAAAACCATTCTGAATGGAATCAAGAAAAGGTTGGATAAAGCAAAGGGGAAGTGGCCTGATGAGTTGCCACTGGTGCTATGGGCGGACCGAACAACGCCTAGGAGGTCTACGGGAGAGACCCCCTATTCTTTGGCTTATGGAACAGAGGCAGTCATTCCATTGGAAGTTGGTCTTCCTACCAACAGAACAGCTTTGGTCGAAAGTGGAGGGAATGACAGGGCTCTTGCAGTCGAGCTCGACCTTGCCGAGGAAAGGAGAGAAAGAGCCCTGGTGCATTTAGCCTCCTATCAGGAACAGTTGATGAAGAACTACAACAAGCATGTCCACCCACGAGAATTTGGTGTTGGAGACCTTGTGCTCCGCAAGGTGCTCGGCAATTCCAAGATTGCCAGTGAGGGCAATTAGGGGCTAATTGGGAAGGCCCATATCGAGTTACTAAATTTTGACAGGTAATGGTCTATTTATAGGCCACTACGCACAAAACAGAATGCAGAATGAATGCTAGAAAATATAGAGAGATGTAGGAGAATTTCGGCATAATGTGTGTCTGTATGAATTCTGACAGGTAATGGTCTATTTATAGGCCACTACGCACCCATTGTGAATAGGTACGCACCCGATCTATTTCGACCGTTGGATCGGATCCTACGGTCTTGATCGATCAGTCACACCGAACCGGTGCACTGTTTCACTCACACCCAATCGGATTCAATCCGATCCGTTGGATCGTGACCCTTCGCGGCCAACGGCTTGGATTGCAACCCACGAACCAGTGCACCCGCTGGCTCAAGTTGCACCCGATCGAAACCGCTTCGTGTGACTCACCTGCCACGCGTGTGGCACGCGGCATCCACGTCAACGCCACCGTACTGCCAACTCATAATAAGAAATGGCGCCTTGTAGGCGCCTAGCGCTGACGTGCTAAGTGTAAAGTGCGCCGCTAAAGCGCCACAATGCACCACAGCCCACGCCACACTGCCCACGCCGCGCGCGCGTGCCCGTGCGCATGTGGGTGTGTCCTGGTGCGAAGCACCGGCTCCGCCGGTATGGTGCGAAGCACCATAGGGCCGTACCACACTAGATTATTAGTTATTCACATTAGGAATGTTCCCTAATATATACCACTCCAACATCTCTCAACTATCCAATGTGGGACAAAGCTCACAAAGAGAAAAACAAGCATTCTAAGGAAACAAGGAAATTTTGCAAAACCAAAACGACGACTCTTTTATTTTGAAAATCTCTAACAAAAAATCAGACCCAAAAGAAACTTAGCCACGAATGCATGTTGGGCAAATCTATTATTTGCACAACATTCTATAATTATACTGTGAAGAGAAGCGAGACACGAGACACTTAAAGTCAGTTAGTTAGTATTTGCATTTCAGTTGTATTTGGTTTTTCTCATTTCAGTTGTATTTGGTTTTCATGTAACCTGAGATAGTGTCCAACTCATCGATCCATGTGGGGTTATTGTAAACCAATAGGAGGCTGAGATGAGGTGATATAAATAGGTGTGCTTTCTCTGTGTCTTGTAACAGATTGACGACAGAAATAAGAAATGGTTTTCATCTTTTTCTCTCTCTACTGTACTTAGATTTAGAATTTCTTCATGGTATCAGAGCCGCTGACGTGAGTCCAGATCTACTCTGTTCTGTATTTTCTTCGTTCATACTTCTGTCAAGATCTTGCGAACAGTCATGGCGACATCTCAATCTCAGTCTTCTACGTCTACAGCGACTTCTACTGTAACGACCCTGATTTCTAGTCAATAAAAATTTCGTTAAAAATTTGAATTTTATTTTAATTGCTTGGATTGCTTTAAAATTTTCTTTTAAATTCTAATAATCCGTCATAATTAGATTTGAAACTTGTAAAATTGAGTCATTTTTCTCCGGACAATTTAGTCCTTCTCCCATGACTAGTATACTTGTAAACGTACTCGTATATTTTTCCTAATAAGTAAATAATATCTTTAAATTATATTTCTCGGCTGGAAATCTTACTTAGCAAGCATAGTTAGCTTTTAACCGATTAGTTAGCAAACCCTAACTACCGTTTGGCTTAGTGATGCATCGATGCCGTAGTAGTTAGTGGAAATTTTTGGTCTTTGCCTTAACCGTCGGCTTGACCGCCTTGCTTTGGCTTGGCTAGGCTGCCTAGGCATCGGGTCGCTGTTAGACCTGCCTCGCCCAAGCATCGGGCCTCTGTCGGGCTTGCCTCGCCTCGGCGTCGGCTCATTGTCGCGCTGCCTTGCCTTAGCGTCGGCTCATTGTCGCGCTTGCCTTGCCTTAGCGTTGGCTCGCTGTCGCGCTGCCTTGGCGTCGGGTCATTGTCGGGTTGCTCTGCCTGCCGCCATCGGGTTCTGCCTTGGCGTCGGGTCGCGCCTTGCTTTTGCCTTGGCATTCTTTGGTGCCGCTTGCTCGGCCTTGCTTTGGCGCCGGCAGCTGGCAGCTCACCAGCCTGGCCACCTTGGCTAACGCTCTGGTGCCTTAGCCTTTGTTTGTGCCGCTGGCGGCCAGCCTGTGCTTTGTGCCAGCCTTGTTGCCAACTGTCCGGCTTGGCCATTCTTGCCAGTGCCTTGACCAGCTGTTTGTACCATTGCTTTGTGCCTTTGTTGCTCTGGTGCCTTGACCACTGTTTGTGCCATTGCTGCCACCAGCCTTTAGGCTATCAGTGCCTTGGCCTTTGTTTGTGCCAGTCGCTGGCTGGCAGCTACTTAGCTCTACGGTTTGTCTTGGCCTTTGTTTGGCCGGTATTTTGGGCCACCACCGTCCTTTGCTTTGCCACCAGGCTGCCTTGGCCACGCTCACGCCTTGCCTTGGCATTTGGCACCATCGGGCTTTAATATTCTGTTATTAGGCGATTTCCTACTAAATAAAACCAAAATACCACTCGAGCAATGAAAGCTTAGATTAAGTATCGTTAGTCTTTAACCAATTAGTTAGAATAGCCTAATGCCCATTTAGCCTAATCACTTCTCCCTAACCCTAGACGGACCATTTTACCCTTTTTGTCTTTATCCATTGGACGATGAAGGCTAGGGTAATATCCGTTGGACGATAGATGCTAGGGTAATCTTTATCCATTGGACTTTTACCCTTTTTAATGTTTATCCATTGGTTAATACATGTTAGGAAGATCTTTGACCATTGGACAATAGTTGTTAGGAAGAAGACCAAGTTTGACTAGTAGTTAGAATAGTCTAGTCAAAAGCAAACATTGTACTTCATGATGACTTTCCTTGGACCATTGGTTATTACATGCTAGGAAGATCTTTGACCATTGGACAATAGTTGTTAGGAAGAAGACCAAGTTTGACTAGTAGTTGGAATAGTCTAGTCAAAAGCAAACATTGTAATTCATGATGACTTTCCTTGGACCATTGGTTATTACATGCTAGGGAAATCTTTACCCCTTGGACAATAGATGTTAGACTTGCCAAATAGGATGACAAGTCAAGTCATGTGTCCTTTCTTCAATATTCTCCTACAAAGAGAATAAACCTAACCATGTGTGCATTTAAGTAGCCTTGTCCTTATCCTCCTTGTTCTTTCCACAAATGTACACACACACACACACACATATATATATATATATATACACACATATATGTACTTTGACCAAGAGAGAGAATCGGCTAGAGAGAGAGGAGAGGGAGGCCGAATGTGAAGAGAGAAAGTGAGGTGTGTGTATGTATCTTTGGCCACTTGTCCAAGCCACCTAATAGCCTTAAGCCTATTTGTTACATGCCAACCCATTTCTAGTCAAAACCTAGCCAATGATTCTAGTCTTTCTTCCAAGTAGACCCATTCTAGGACAAGACTACACCATGACCACCTCCATCATTGTTTGGACCCTCATCATTACCTAGATTTGATTTGAAAGAGAAAGGACTTGATGTGACTAGACTTAGGTTGCTTGCCATGATTATGGACTTGATTTGACAAGTCCACGGAATAAATCCATGGGAAAGGAGAGAGAGGCCGGTTGGGAGAGAGGAAGAGTGAGTGTGTGTGAGTTGTATTTTGACATGTGTGTTGACACTATTTGACCTAGATACACTTGGATGAAGTACTATTGCATGACAAGACTATGAAACAAAACTATGGGGGAGGAGAGAGAGAGTGGCCGAATAGGGAGAGGGAGAGTGAGGTGTGTGTGAGTTGCATTTTGACATATGGGTGTACTTGGAACACTATTAACCTAGTTGGCAATTGGTTGGAGTACTATAGCATGACAAGACTAGTCATGTGTACTTTATCCTACAAAAAGAATAATCATAAGCCATGTGTACATTTAAGTAGTCTTGTCCTTACCTTCCTTGTTCTTTCCATAAATGTACATATAGATATACATATATACATGATAGTACTTTGACCAAGAGAGAGAGAGAGGGCCGAATGAGGGGAGAGGGAAAGTGAATGCATGTGTGTTGTACTTGGACATGTGCATTGTACTTTGATACTATTTGACCAAGTTGCACTTGTATTGTACCTTGGCTTGACAAGACAAGACCATGGAGCAAATCCATGGGGAAGAGAGAGAGAGACATGGCCGAATGAGAGGGAGGGGGAAAGTGAGGTGTATGTGTGCTAGACTTTGACAAGTTGAAGTACTTTGACACTATTTGACCAAGTGGCACTTGTTGGAGTACTATTGCTTGACAAGACAAGTCCATGGAGCAAATCCATGGGGGAGAGAGAGAGAGAGATGGCCGGCCAAGTGGAGTGAGGGGGGAAGCTTCATTTTGCCTATAAATAGCATCCATTCCATGCCTTTCAACTCACACCTTCACCATTCAACTTCTCTCTCTAGAAAGCTTAGTGTTCTTGCTTGTTCTTGCTTTGTTCTTGAGTGTTCTTGAAGTTCTTCTCTTGTTCTTCAAGAAACTCATCCTAAGCCGCCACTAAACCACCACTCCACCACCCTTCGATCCATAAGAGTTTAGTAGTATAGACAAGACTTAGTTTCGAGAGAAACCTTTCTCTTTCGAAGCTACCGGAAGTCCACCGTAAGTCGTTACTCCAACGAAATTCCCGTAGCCACCCTACCGCCAAGAAGAACGGTAGAGTTCTTCGAACCTACTTATCCTAAGTATAATTGTATGCATGTTGAATTGAATGTAGTTAATCCCTAACTACTTCCTCTAAGTATATTGTATTGTATGAGCATGAAGCCATATGTGTAGTATGATTTGTTTTACGTAGTTTACCTTGATATTATGACTACTTAATTGCTTGATCTCATGATAGTTGCTTGTCCATGTATGAACTCGTCAATAAACATATGTTGTTTTGAAAACTCCACAAAGGAAGAAAGAACGGATTTTGATAATATATTATTGTCTTGAGGATGATTATGAGCATGTATGTATATTTGCTTGCACTACTTGTTGTTGACAAAGCATAAGTGGCTTTCCACTCCAAGGGCGTCCGTACATGTGGCGTTATGCTTTAAGGAATAATTTGAGTACGTTTAGGTAATATAGAATTGGATGATCTTGCTAGATTACTTAAAAGTGATTTGTTCCGCCGCGGAGTCTATGCATGATTACGAGACACGAAAATCGAGAAAGTAGAAACATGTCACCTAGGGTGTGGATAAAGGAAAGAATTGAACTTGGTAAAATACTTTTGAAACTACATAATGGCCGGACTTGGTAGCCCTTGTGTAGACTTGCGAAAACCGCAATGAGGCCGGACTTGGTAGCCCATTGTGTAGATTGCTAACGAAGCCGGACGTGGTAGCTTCATTGGTAATTGGGCTTGGTTATCCGCGGAGAGGAGCCAATGCAAGATTTGATAACGTGGCTGGACTTGGTAGCCCGTTGGTAACAAAGAATGAGAAATGATTTTCAAAATGTTGATTTGGAAATGGTGACACGGTTTACGATGAGTTGCGTAGGAGAAACAAAGAAAGGCATGACACCAACGTAGGCAAGATAATGAATGCGGATGTATCATTGTTAATTATGTTGTTGAATGAGCATGTGTAATTGCCTATGTACCTTCGTGTTATAAGTTATGGACTAGTGGGTTGGATTATTCTATTGAGCTTCTGTAGCTCACGGTGTTACCTTTGTGGTGACCACGACATATTATCTTTGAGGCGGTATTTGGTATAATGTGTCAGATTTTATAGATGAGCAGCATGAACAGTACACTTTGGAGGCCTTCGGAGCCGAGGAGCTTGCAAGGATGGAAGAAGAGACGGAGCAGTAGTTAACCTTAGCTTATCCCCTCTTTTGTTGAATAAAAGTACTCTTGTGAGAATTATGTTGTAATAATGAGCTAGACTCTCTTTAGTTTATTCAATAAAAATGTTTATTTAACGTACCCAAAATTCGGGGCGTTACATCTACGACTTCTTCTGCAACTCTTCCCCCAGCTCTTGCGTTTTTGGTTGCCAATTTTCATTCGCTGGTCAATATTAAGCTTGAATCAGGTAACTACTTACTCTGGCGAACCCAGGTGGTGAATGCTCTACGTGCGAATGGATATATAGGTTATCTTGATGGTTCAATTTCACCACCAGCACCTATGATACTTGATTCTTCAAATGCTAGGGTTTCGAATCCAGAATTTATTCTCTGGACTTTAGTTGATAATCAGCTTTTGTCTTGTCTAACTGCGAGTCTTTCTGCTTCAACTTTACCACATGTTTTGGGGCTTGAGCATGTATCACCAGTTTGGCAGACTTTGGAACATCGTTTTAATACTCTCTCTAAATCTCATATTCATGAGTTACGCAGTCGTTTGTATAGTGTGACAAAGACTGGAACCATGGACTCTTACATAGATGAGATTAGAAGTTATGCTCAGAGGCTTGAAGCCGTTGGATAGCATGTTGAGGAGAATGATTTGGTGTTTTGTGCTATTAAAGGTTTACCATCAGTTTTTAGAGGTAAAAGTGCTTTCAATACAATCAAAGGAGATATATTGTTTGATGAATTAGCCACAATTTTACGCAATGAAGAAGCACAAATTCAAAGAGATGAAGGAGAAGCAGGACTTAGTTCTTCAAAAGTGTTTTTGACCGCACTAAAAATCTCTTCTCATTTACTACCACCACAGTCGCATGATCATGAGGCTAGTGGTTCTGGATCACACCTGTTACGGTCTGGACCATCTGGTTCATCAGGCTATCCAATGTATCAAACTTCCAATGCCTCTAGATCGTACTTTCCTCAACAAGTTTTTCCACAACAACATCGAAATATGTCCTTTAGTAATGGTTATAATGGTGGATATAATAGAGGAAGAGGATCAGGTTTTAGTGGTTTCAATGCTCGAGCAGAATGTCAAATTTGTGGAAAAACAAATCACACTGCTTTCTATTGTCATCATAGGCAAAATCTACAGTATCAACCTCCACAGTTCTCTGGCCCTAAAAGATCATACAATCAGTCTTGGTATGGAAATGGAGTTAATCAGTGGAATGGTGGTCAGTCCCCTATAAATGGAGTCAATCAGTGGAATGGTGGTCAATCTTCTTTAACATCTCAGTGGAATGGTGGTAATAATCAGTCTTCTGTCTAACTACCTCAGCCTAACATGATGGTTCTTAGAGGCTTTTCTGGATGCTCAACTAGTTCTTTTGGTTCATCCTTTCCATCACAAGCTAATCTGTTGACCTTTAATAATGGTGATCACTCTACAATTCAAACTGGTTATCCTCCATCACAGGGATTTGTTGGTTTTACTACATCAACTGGTTATTCAGGATATCCTTCTCAGTTTGGTCAAAGTGGACATGGTGCTAGTTTTTCCACACCTCAGACTTCATCCAATTGGTACTTTGACAGTGGAGCCTCAACACATGTCACTCATGATCTAGCCAACCTCACACAGTCACAGCCTTGTCATACTGAGGATGGAGTTCTGGTTGGCAATGGAAGTTCTCTTCCCATAGCGCACTCTGGTAAAGGTCTTCTTCCTACTCCATTCACACAATTTCATCTCAATCACATTTTCCATACACCTTCTGTCACTCATAATCTGCTTTCAGTACATCAGTTTGCAAAGGATAATAATTGCTCCATTCTTTTTTATTGTGATGGTTATCTCATTCAGGACAAGTCAACTCTCAAAATTCTTCACAAGGGGCCCTGTGTGCAGGGTTTGTACCCCATCAAGAACTCCTCTAGTGTTGCATCATCTTCTCCAGGTCATCATGCTTTTGTTTGTTCATCTTCCTCGTCTGTTGCTATATGGCATCAAAAGTTAGGACACCCTAGTTCGTCTTTGTTTCAATCTTTAATAAAGCAGCATAATCTACCTGTATCTAGACCATATGATGTTCATTGCTTCAGTTGTAATGCTGTTAAGAGTCACAAACTCTCATTTCCTATTTCCGAGTCTGTTTCTATTGCACCCTTTGATTTGATGCATATGGATGTGTGGGGTCCAGCCCCTGTACCTTCTGTCCAGGGTTTTAGATATTATCTGCTCATAATTGATGACTACAGTCGTTTTTCTTGGCTTTTTCCTTTGCACTATAAATCTGATGTCAAGACCACACTTACTCATTTCAAAGCTTATGTTGAAAATCAGTTGAAAACCACAGTTAAAACTGTTAGATCAGACAATGGGGGAGAATTTATCAACAATTATTTGTCTCATCTTTTTCTTTTGGCGGGAATAATTCATCAAACTTCTTGTCCACATACTCCAGAACAAAATGGAGTTGTGGAGAGGAAGCATAGACACTTGATGGACACAACTCTTACTCAACTAACTCATGCTACTATGCCAGTTCAATTTTGGCTTGAATCTTTAACCACAGCTGTATATTTAGCTAATCGTTTACCACATTCCTCCTTACAATTTCAGATTCCTTATACTCTCTTATTTCACACCACACCAGATTACTTTGTTCTCAAACCCTTTGGGTGTGCTTGTTTTCCTTGGTTAAAACCAACATCTTTCATAAGCTAGTTCCAAAGTCTTTGTGCTATGTTTTTCTTGGGATATTGTTCTAATTCTAAGGGCTATAGGTGTTATGATCCAGTTGGTGACAAAGTGTATGTTTCTCGACACGTGAAATTTGAAGAGAATAGCTTTCCTTATAGCAGACTTGTTTCCACTTCTTCCCCGTCCTCTTCTTGTTCTTCTTCCTTTTCTATTCCTCTTACTGTGTTTGATGATATTGTTGTGCAAGTTTCTCTTCCATCATTTTCTGATAATTCATTGTCCTTTTCATTGCCTTCTTGTCCATCTTCTCACAATTCAAGTCTTCAAGATCTAACTGTCTCTAATTCCGTTTCTGATTCAATTCAGCCTACTCATTCTTCTTCTGCACCTGTTCCTCAGGTTCCTCCTTCTCTATGCAAACCAGATCCAAAGCTGGGATTTTTAAACCAAAACATCCCATTTCTCTTTTTACTTCCCTTTCTCCTTCCATTTCAGAGCCTAAACATTTTCATGAAGCCATTCATCACTCAGTTTGGCAAAAGGCAATGGCTGAAGAATATGAGGCTTTGGTTAAACAAGGAACATGGGTTTTGGTTCCTCCTCCTTCTCATGGTAATGTTATTGGATGTCAATGGATCTATAAAGTCAAGAGACACTCTAATGGATCCATTGCTAGATATAAAGCAAGACTCGTAGCTAATGGTAATCAGCAGGCAGAAGGGGTGGATTTCTTAGAAACTTTCAGTCCTGTGGTAAAACAGCCAACAGTGAGAACTATCCTTGGGTTGGCAGTTCATTATCACTGGCCACTTAAACAGCTGGATGTGTCCAATGCCTTTTTGCATGGGACTATTACCGAAGATGTTTTCATGCAACAACCACAGGGTTACAAAGATCCTAACCATCCCACCTATGTGTGTAAACTTACCAAAGCTCTATATGGATTAAAACAAGCACCTCGGGCCTGGTTTTCTGTGTTCTCCTCTTATCTGTTAAAACTTGGTTTTGAAGCCAGCAAGGCAGATACATCCTTGTTCATTCTTCACAAGGCCAATTCTATTACTCTTGTTCTAGTATATGTGGATGACATTATTTTGACTGGAAGTGATTCAACTTTTCTTTCTCAGTTAGTTGAATTACTCAGTGCTCGGTTTGTACTGAAGGATCTTGGCTCATTGCATTTTTTTCTTGGCATCGAGGTGACCTATTCTTCGTCTGGCATGTTTCTTTCCCAAACTAAATATGCCTCCGATCTTTTGACCAAAGCTGGCTTGGAAGATTATAAACCCAGTGCTTCTCCTACTTCCACAAAAGGTCCCTATGATCCTTCTGATCCACCGTTTGACAATATTTCTTTATTTCGGACTCTTGTTGGTTCCTTACAGTACCTAACTTTGACTAGGCCTGATATAGCATTTGCTGTTAACACTGTATGTCAGCACATGCATCAGCCAAAGGTGAGTCATTTTATGGCTGTTAAATGCCTTCTTAGATATATCAAGGGTACTCTACATCATGGTCTTCATATCACAGTCGGTCCTCTCTCTTTAACTGCATATGCTGATGCCGATTGGGCTGGTGACCCCGTAGATCGACGTTCCACTTCAGGTTTTGTTGTTTTTCTTGGTGCTACACCTGTCTCTTGGAGTGCTAAAAAGCAACCAACTGTTGCTCGATCCTCCACGAAGGCAGAGTATCGGGCAATGGCCCAAACAGCAGCAGATTTAGTGTGGATACAACAATTGTTGACAGAGTTACGTGTTCCTATTTCTCCTCCACATGTTCTTTGGTGTGACAATCGTTCGGCTATGGCATTAGCTTCTAATCCTGTTTTCCACGCTCGTACCAAGCACATTGAAATCGATTACCATTTCATCCGTGAGCAGGTTTTGGCTAACAAATTAGTGCTGCATTTTATTGCTTCTCATGCTCAACTTGCTGATATCTTTACCAAGGGATTGCCTGTGACTCGTTTTACTGCTTTGAAGTCCAAACTCATGATTGGTTCTCCCCCAACTTTGAGTTTGCAAGGGGGTGTGAAGAGAAGCGAGACACGAGACACTTAAAGTCAGTTAGTTAGTATTTGCATTTCAGTTGTATTTGGTTTTTCTCATTTCAGTTGTATTTGGTTTTCATGTAACCTGAGATAGTGTCCAGCTCATCGATCCATGTGGGGTTATTGTAAACCAATAGGAGGCTGAGATGAGGTGATATAAATAGGTGTGCTTTCTCTGTGTCTTGTAACAGATTGACGACAGAAATAAGAAATGGCTTTCATCTTTTTCTCTCTCTACTGTACTTAGATTTAGAATTTCTTCATATACATCTCTTTTTCGTACTTGGTTGCCTTTAAATATCCGATATTTAACATATTGGGCCCGTTTGAATGACTCTTTGTCAAGAAGGATAAGTTAACACCCCCTCTGAGGCTGTGGGGAAAGGCTTATACCTGGTTTGGAACGCTAAAATGAGGAGGGTTTTCTTTCACCCCCTCCTGCGTAAGACCCGCCAATACCCCTTGTGGGGGTATTATTTACGGAAAAGATTACAGCAGAGACATTTCGCAATGACCCCCGCAGAGACAATCTCGTTTGGCCCTATTTCGGGTCCCAAAAAAATCTAGAAAAATATTCACAAATTTTTAAATATCATTTTATGGCGCCCTATAAAAAATCAGCTCCTGCGGATATCGATAAGTATTACTTTTGGATTCGTAGGGGCGAACTGAGCAGTTTTGGGATGTTATTAGCTAATACCCCAGACAAGGCCGAAATAATACCCCCTCCTCATCCATTTCAACTACAAAATAACTTTATCCTCCCATTTTAGCCATCATCCAAACTAAATACTATTTTATCCCTCCATTTTAATACCTCATCCAAACCAATTACTCCCTCCGCCCCCTTTTTTTAAAGTCCAGTATTCTATTTTGGATTGTCCCTTAATAAGTGTCCATTTTGTAAAGTTAGTGGGTAAAAATTGGTACATTTTTTATTTTGCCCTTAAAAATAGATTTCATTTTGAAAAGTTAGTGAATAAAAATGTAATAATGATATCTCCATAGAGGGTAAATAGGAAAAGTTGAGGTAAAAGTTGATGTGAAAAGTGTAATGATAATATTTTTTTTATTTTTAATAAGTTGAAATTACGAGGCGAGACATTTAAAAAGGGAGAAATGGAGTACTATTTAATTCTCCCTTCATAAACATCGCATCATTATGGGTCATCCCTTATTAACCAATATTCCTACTATTTTATCCCCTTTCATAAATAATACCGCCAATTCTTATCTCGCATCCAAACGAGCGGAACAAATGGTGGAAAAAAACAGCATGCTGTAGACACCCTATTTCTGGACTGTCCAGGCTAGTTTATATACGGTCTTTGCTTCCTCAATGATGATTAAGGTCAAGAACAGTCTGGGATTGTTAGTGTGTTTGAGCTTCGAGCTTTCCTAAACCCCTTCAAACCATTGTCGAACCTGTTTCAAACCCTTCGAGCCAGAACCAAATAGCCACAGCAAAACCCTGCCTCTGTGCGTTGGTGACTAACTGACGCACACTGGTGCATTGCCACGTGTCAGTCATCGAGCAAAGAGCCAGTTTCCAGTGGCGCACGCCAGTTCCTAAGTGGCGCACGCCACTTCTTCTCAGTCAAATCACCTTTTTGGCAACCACTTGCCTGGGACTTTTGTGCCACCCTAACGTGTGCAACAGTTCTCCTGATGATTATTTCGTCCAGAAGTGTTTCCTGCACTCCTACACCCTCCATCAACTAGTCCCATGCATTTAATGCATGGGAGGCTCCCCCACTCTTGGAACCCAAACAACCCTTAAGGGCTCAACTGATCAGCCCCCTCACTCAGTCTCTAAATACACCCTTGCATTTATTTGCAAGGGGTTGCACTCATCAATACCTCTCAAGCTCTCTTTCTCACTTTCTCTCTCTTGTTCTCCTTGTTTTTCTTTCATCCCTTGAAAGAGCAAGCAAGGAAGATCAGTCCTAACAACCCACATTGTCATCTTCCTCCTTCATCCATCCACCCATCCCAAGTTCAAGCTCAATCATCCATCAAACCTCATTTTAAAAGTATACCACCTTTGTCTCTGGTAACTGTTCAGACGCTGGCTGGGTCGAGGTTGGTAATCAATACTAGTCTGGCCCTAAAGGCTGGCAAAGATTCAATGATCGTGCTCGATGGGATGTGGCGCACGCCAGTCATCCTATGTTGTGCGCCACTTGTGGTTGCGTGGCGAGGGTGGCGTGGGGATCACAGTCTACTCTTTTCTGTTTTGTGTATATGATCTGATCACCTTCTAGCATGCTAAAACCAGTTTACTGCTTTTCCATATTTTAGAACTGTGTAGCTAGTTATCTGTTATAACTGCGTAGTAAGGCCCCTGGGATCCATCTGGTCATGTTCCAGAGCCCAGATGAAGCAAAAGCCAAGCACTGGACAAGGGGAACAAGTGGCGCACGGTCTTCATTGACCGGCGTGCGCCACCTGTTCTAAAGATCCAGTGGCTGGCCCTTGCCTCTTGGTTTAGTCTTGGCCTCTGCTTGATCCCCCACTCTGTTTATGGGGTTTTCAGTCTGTTTACTTCTGTTTGATTTGTTGCTGTACCCTATAACTGTATATAGCCTGTGATATTCAACTGCGTGGTTTGTCCTGGGTGTGCACTGGTCCATTCCAGAGCCCAGAGGGTTGAGAACAGAGTTTGTGAGTTTGAGCTCACTGAAGTGCGCCAGTCATGGGTGGCGTGCGCCAGTGGTCTTAGCATGCACTGGTCAAACCAGTGCATGCTGATACGTTGCTTGCGCAGGTTACCCCGTGGCAGCGCACTCCAGTTTGTTCAAGATACTCACAAAAGTGCTTGTTCTCAATCTATTATACATTGTCCATAAATCATACATCACCTTTTGCCATGTAAATACAACTTGCCATTTGTTAATCCCTATTAACTGTTCCCCCGCCCTAACTGGCTAAATAAGTGATTAAAAGAGAGAAAAATACAAATGTTTTACAAAATGCCTGAGTAGAGACCGATCTTCGGATTGGGCGAGAGGGGTGCCATAAAATCCTTCCCCTCTCGTAACCTGGCTCCCGAACCTCAGATATCGAAGGTGACGACGGTCCAGTCTACAAGCCTTTTAAATCAAACAAGCGTGAACAAAAACGTTTTCAAATCGGTTTCTTGGGTATTTTCCGCAAAACCCGGGTGGCGACTCTCTCAAAACGGCATTTCGTCATGCTTTCAAACAAAAGGGCGCAAACCAAACTTTTCGCAAACCAAAAACCGGTCATCTCCGACCCTTGACGCCAACCCCACTACCTCCAAATCTACCCCCTAGCCACAACCCTAACGTCTTCTGTGCTTACCACCAACAGCCTGGCCATCACACACGACTTGTCGCCTCCGCCATGCGATACGGGATCCGGTCAGCGGCACTCTTCCAACCCCACCTGCTAAACGCAATGTCATCTCCAACTCCCTACCACAACACAACCAACAGATAAACCACATATCCCTCAGCTCCACTATATCTCCCAGTTCCACCATATTCAACCCCACTGACCATATAATCGCAGAGCACAACCCTAAACCCGTTGTCTTGGCCCCTGTGGAACCCGAAGGCAATATGCTGGCTGTAGGCTGGGACATGGAAGACAAAATGGCGGAATGGATGGAACTCAGTAGCGATTGGACTGAGCGCTATCATTTGGGATTCCTCGCAATCCCGCAAATTGATCAAGCCTGGATCGACCAGTTGGAAGCAGAATGGGAGGCGGCGCGAGCAGACCCTCTGGATGGTCTCTTTTTATTCATGCTCTTTTATCAGTCCGAGCCTGCTGTCCCCGAGGAAGAGAAGTACGTTTGGGATCCACAACCTACCGATGCCCAATAAGCATGGGTTCAGAACTTTCACTTGGAGCCAGCCGAAGCCAAAGATGATGTAGATGAGGCATACCTGGCATTCTATGTTGACGGGGAGGTCATCCCCAATGAACGCCGCCAACTTGGGTCCTTCAGCCCTCTAGTAGACAAGTTTTCAGAAGTGGTTCGCAAGTTCCATCACGAAAGCGATCCCACCGACAACATTGTACCTGTTAAGGAGCCACGTCCTTGTGTTACACTTGAAGATGACTGCCTCGTCATGGCTATAGATAAAGTACCTGCTGACTTGTGGGATGTCAATGACATTGTGGACCTTAACTCGAATCCGCTGCCTGAGGATCTCTGGGACGTAGACAAGGTTATGGACATACACATGGGGAATGGGGTATGGACTGTGAATTCTGCCTTAGTGGATGCTGGTTTTTGGGACTCGCCATTTGTCACGAATCCGGGGGTGCCTTTCGAAGAAGCTGCTGCTCAAGACCCCGCCTTCTGGGAAGGGCTGGTATTGCGAGACTTGGAAACCGCACTGAGACAAGATTCTCCTGGAACGGTGGCATCTGTCGATAAAGGAAAGCGCAAGATGGCAGAAATCCCTACTGCCTTCTGGGATTTTGATGATAAGACGATCTCCTGGTGGGATATAGCGAATGTCACGAGGAGCGGCCGAGTTTTTCAGCCGCCTAACCTGCAGGCTGGAAGCTCGTCCAATCCTCCGGTTCAAAAGCCCGCTGTTCCTGTTGTTCAAAGGAGTGTCCCGCCTGTGCATAACGAGGTTCCCGTGGAGAGTGCTATCCAGCGACAACTCAAGAAGATTCCGGCTGCTGTGTCCGTCTGGGGTTTGATTGCGTCATCAAAGGAGCATCGTGAAGGTTTGTCCTTAGCTTTGGCCCGTATCACCGTGCCTACTAACATTACCCCTGAGGCAATGGTCGCCCTCGTCCTGCCTCTGCTTTCTAAGCACTCTGTTCCTTTACCGAGAAGGATCTGCCGATTGAGGGGACTGCTCACAATCGTCCGCTACACATTACTGTCAAGTGCAAGGGGCTCTGGATCCCGACTGTGCTCATCGACAATGGCTCCGCCATCAATGTCTGCCCACTGAAGGTAGCATACCGCCTGGGGCTTGCAAAGAAGGATTTCGAGCCGTCCAATTTGGCAGTCAAAGCCTATGATAGCACACGTCGTGTGGTGGAAGGGACCATAACTCTCCTACTCGACGCTGAGGGATTTGAGATGAGTGTCGAATTTCATGTGGTGGACATCCCCGCTACTTTTAACCTGCTGCTGGGCAGACCTTGGATGCATAGGCTAGACATCATGGCAGTGCCTTCAACGCTGCATCAGAAAGTCATGCTGGGGCTTCCAACTGGAACTCTAACGATCTGTGGGGACTCTGGGATCCGCCCACTCAAAGAGGATGAGCCTATGTTGGGGATCATGCATGGAGAGGAGGACTCAGACTTTGGGGGTTTCTCGTTCGACACTTCGGGATCAGTTCTTGCCATTGCTGTAGCGGACGATTTCATTATCAGCTTTGCCGCCTTCGAGATCATGAGGAGGATGGCGTTCATGCCTGGCTTTGGGCTCAGAATCAACCAGCAAGGGATCACTGAGTTCCCTGTCTTTCCCTTCACCGAAGGTCAGTTTGGTTTGGGATACATTCCCCCTGCCAAAAAGGCCAAGAATGGGAAAGGCGCGGGAAAACTTCGAACCCTCTATGGTAATCCTGACAGCTACTTCGTCCGTAAGGGAGGAGGTCATGCTTACATGGGGCAGATTGAGCCGTTTTGGGATCCAGAGACTCGTGCTTGGCTTCCGGGGTTTGAGATCTTTGCTGCTGACACTTGGGCTAACACCAAAGAAGAAATCGCAAGGGATGAGTTGGCTGAGGCAGAATTCAAGAAGCAGCTGGCTAAGATCAAAGAAAAGATGGACTGGTTGAAGACCTTCGATCAGGGGAGCTTGGAGATGCTGTTCTCCCAAGTAGGTTTGGTTGGCAAGGAAGAAGAGGCTGAAGTGCTGATGCTTGGGCCCGACTCCTCAGATGCTCTCCAGGATCCAACCACCCTCATCGTCGAAGCCAAGGGCAGTATTAATAACTGCATTTTCACTCCACGCTTAACATGCATTGATAATGAGTCTGAGTCTGACACGGGGTCTGTCGAGTCTAAGTCTAGCTCAGAGTCGGAGCTTGTGCCTCTTGGCCCTCCACGTCATAGCTTCTATTTCGAGTTTGAGTCTACTGTACTTGGCAACCCGTCTGGGTTTTATGAAATGCATGATCACGCTTACGATTATTTTCTTTGACTTCTATATAAAGCGTGCCGATCCTGACGATGAAGAGCAGACTTTGGCGGGAATATTCGGTGAGTTGCGTTCCCTCATCGAAAGGAAGACGAAAGGCATGCTCAGACCTCTAAAAGAAGAAGTAATTTATGTAAACTTGAAAGGCGATAGTGACCCCGTATGATGCAAATTGGTTCAACTTTGTCCCCGGACCGTGTTGCATTGGTCGATCTACTCAAGGAATACTTGAGGTCTTCGCATGGTCGCATCGGGACATGCCCGGTATTGATCTGAAATTATGCGACACGAATTCCGTTAGCGCCTGGGGCTATACCGGTCAAGCAGAAACTCCACAGGATGAGGCCGGATTGGGTTGAGAAGATCAAGGAAGAGGTCACTAAGCAGATAGACGCAGGCTTTCTGAGGGTCGCTAAGTATCCGAAATGGGTTGCCAACATTGTGCCAGTTCCCAAGAAGGATGGGAAAATCCGAGTCTGTGTCGACTTTAGGGACTTGAACAAAGCAAGCCCCAAAGACAGTTTTCCCTTGCCTCACATCGATGTGCTTGTGGACAACACGGTGGGGCATGCCTTGCTCTCCTTTGCCAATGGATTCTCGGGATACAATCAGATCTTCGTAGCGCCGGAGGATCAGGAGAAGACAACGTTCGTCACTGAATGGGGAACGTACTGCTATGTGATGATGCCTTTCGGGCTCAAGAATGCTGGGTGTACTTTTCAGCGGGCACAGACAACCCTGCTGCATGATTTCATCCACAAGACAGTCGAGGTCTACGTGGACGATATGATTGTCAAGGCGAAGAATAAGGAGGATTTTATCCTGGCACTCCGGCAGTTTCTGGAAAGGCTTCGAAAGTACAACGTGCGTCTCAACCCGCAGAAGTGCACCTTTGGGGTCACAGCAGGCAAGATGTTGGGGTTCCTAATCACGGCAAGAGGGATTGAAGTCAATCCGTCTAAAATCAGGGCTATTCTTGAGATGGAGCCTCCACGATTGGAGAAGGGAGTGCGAAACTTTCTGGGGAAGGTTCAGTTCATCAGTCGGTTCATTGCTAAGTTGACTTTGACTTGTGAGCCGCTGTTTCGATTACTCAAAAAGGACGTTCGTTTCGAATGGACGGACAAGTGTCAAGCTGCTTTCGAGTCAATAAAGGAGTACCTGCGAAATCCGCCTGTTTTAATGCCGCCCTCGCCAGGTCGACCGCTGATTCTGTACTTATCAGTCACCTCGACAGCTATGGGATGTCTGCTGGCACAAGAAGGAGATAATGGGGTCGAGAAGGCTATTTACTATCTGAGCAAGAAGATGGTGGGAAGCGAGGAGCGCTATACCTATCTGGAGAAGACATGTTGGGCACTAGTTTGGGCTACTAAAAAGCTTAGACACTACATGCTAGCCTATTCAGTGAAGCTGATTTCTCGAATGGATCCTCTTAAGTATCTGTTCGAGAAGCCGGCGCTCACTCATAAGCTAGCACGTTGGTTGCTTCTGCTGGCTGAGTTCGATCTCCAATATGTTACAAGGAAATCTGTGAAGGGCCGTGCTGTGGCTGAATTTCTGGCAGATCACCCGATTAATGGACCGAAGGATGTAGACTTTACTTTCCCTGATGAGGATTTGCTAACGGTAGTCGAGGAAATGTGGATGCTCTATTTTGATGGAGCTGCAAATCAGAAGGGTTTTGGGATCGGAGTGTTGCTGATCACGCCCGCCGATGCTCATATTCCGCTCGCTTTCAAGTTGAACTTCGATGTCACTAACAATCAAGCTAAATATGAGGCCTGTATCGTCAGAATGGAGGCCGCTATTGCTCTTGGGGTCGAGAAGTTAGAAGTAATCGGGGATTCAAACCTGGTGGTGTCTCAAGCCAACGGGGATTGGAAGGTTCGCGAGGAAAAGCTGAAGCCTTATCACCAAGAGTTGGAGGAACTGATTCCTCGTTTCAATAAGGTGACTTTCACCCATATTCCACGCTTAAGGAATCAGTTCGCCGATGCCTTAGCGACTTTGGCTTCAATGATCGAACTTCCAATTGGGGTCCGGCTGCGACCGATTGTGATTGAACAGAGGGACTTGCCCGCCTATGAGTATATCAATGCCATTGATGATGTCGATGATGGCCTGCCCTGGTACTATGATATTTGGAATTTTGTCGAGCACGGGGAGTTTCCTGCTGGGGCTACAAGGAAAGATCGTGTCGCTTTGCAGCGTTTGGCCGCCCAGTACATCATTTGTGGAGGGAAACTGTATCGGAGGTCTCACTGTGGAATGCACAAGCTGTGTGTCAACGGGGCTGAAGCAACAAGGATCATGGAAGAGATTCACGAGGGAGTCTGCGGTCCTCACATGAGTGGTGTTATGCTTGCAAGGAAGATCCTCCGGCAGGGTTATTATTGGTCGACTATGGAGTCTCAATGCATTGACTATGTGCGGCGCTGTTACAAATGTCAAATTCATGCCAATCTACAACACGTTCCTGCTTCTAAGTTGTTTGGCATGACCTCGCCTTGGCCCTTCTTTGTGTGGGGCATTGACGTTATTGGCATGATCACACCGTCTGCTTCAAATGGTCACAAGTTCATACTGGTGGCGATAGATTACTTCACTAAGTGGGTCGAGGCTGAGTCCTACAAGACTTTGACAACGGTTCAAGTCGCTCAGTTCATCAGAAAGAACATCATTTATCGGTATGGCGTCCCTCAGGCTTTCGTGTCAGATAACGGGAGTCATTTCAAAGGAAGGGTCCTGGAGCTTTTTGAGGAATTCGGTATCGAGATCCACCACTCTACAACTTATCGTCCACAAACAAATGGAGCAGTCGAGGCCGCAAATAAGAATGTCGAGACCATTATCAAGAAGACTGCTGAGTCTGCAAGGGATTGGCATGAACAGTTACCACTGGCACTCTGGGCATATCGAACGTCAATCCGTACTTCAACTGGTGCAACTCCTTTTTCCTTGGTCTATGGGATGGAGGCAGTATTTCCCATCGAGCTTGAAGTTCCGTCTTTGAGGGTCATGGTCGAAAGTGGTCTTGAGAAATCTGAATGGCTGAGCGGAAGGTTTGTAGAGCTGCTATTGTTTGATGAAAGGAGACTCCGAGCTCTGTATCATGTTCAAGGGTATCAGCGTCGAATCGCCCGTGCGTTCGACAAGAATGTGAAATCCAGGGGCTTAGTCGAAGGAGACATGGTTACAAAGGAGATCCGGGCCCCAGTATTTGATGTCCGTGGGAAGTTCCGACCGAAGCGTTCAGGGCCTTACATTATCAAGACCATCCTGTCCGGAGGTGCTGCCAAGCTCATCGACCTCGACGGCAACGAATTCAGTACCCTAGTCAACTTGGATCAACTCAAACGCTTCTACCCCTGAGAGATGCTCGTTGGGCGGAAAACCACAAGGGTGGGCGGTGCCAAGCAAAAGTTAGAGCAGGCCTGCTAGACCGAAAACCTAAGGAGGCGGTCTAGGCAAAAATAAATAGGCAAAAATCGAGAGCTCGCTAGGCCGTAAAACCTGAAAAGGGACGGTTCTAGGCAAAAGTTATAGCGTAAAAAGGAGAGGTAAAATACCCGAGCGGACCTTAGCCTGAACTACGTTCTGACCTGATTCCCCGAAAAGGGATACGTAGGCAGTCTCACCTTGAGACCCGGTCACACTCTATCAACTTGATCCATGGTTGCACATTCTGGCGTCAACATCAAAAGTCGAGCGAAAGTCGAAGACAAGTCAAGGTGTTATCAGAAAATCAGAAGGGGGAAACCCTCCGTCTTTCACTTTTATTACAAACTACTATTTCTATTACATAGGCTGATCATGAAACCTAAAAACAGTTGAGCATGAAAAATAGAACAAAGTGCTTGAGAAGCCTAACGGCTCACAGCTTATTCTAAGCACAGCAAAGTAGTCCGAGTCAGTCGATGTTTTCCCTTGCGTGCACCTCTGTTCTCAGCCACTGTTTGTAGCTTTTCCTCAGTTTTGTGGTGAAATCCGGCATTTCCCCTTGAAACACTCTAAAGCCCCAGCGCCTTCGGTAACCGTTGAGAGTTTGAGCAGTGAAATTGGGAACACGGAAACCATCAGTACTGACACGGTTGTTCCCCTGTGAAACGCCCAGCTGGCGGAGGATACGGCCGGGGATGTAGAAGGTGAAGCTAGTCAGTCCTGCAATCACCACCCTGTCAAAGCTGTCAGAATGCAGAGTCATGGTGGGAAGCTCCAGCCAGGGACACCTCCAGACAACTTCATCGGGTTGCACTTGCTGCAGGAATGCATACCATTCCTCCAGATCCATGTCCGGATATCTCATCCCCCTTTGGTGAATCCGCTTTGGGAACTGGTCCCAGCCGTCCATCGGAGGATGCAGCAGACCCAGTTTGTCGCATAACCATGCTGCATGAGTGAAAAGACAAGTGAGAAGCCAGATAAAGCCTGAGCGGTAAAACAAGTAAGAAGTCCAGAAATAGCCTAAAGCCGAGTGTCGAGGTAAAAAGAGAACGTGTGAAAAACTGGAAAAAGGTGAGCTAAGTGAGTTTTACCTGAAGCAGAAGTGGCCTGCCCCCGAAAGTGTTCGCTTGGCCTGTATACACCAAGTCCAATCCCGTGAGTGTTTCCGCCAAGACCAAAGGGATCACATTCTTCCGGTCCGCCATCTGAAGGGCCACACTCACCAGCAAGGGACTGACCCGGCCATCAGGAGGGACAAGCAGGTATGCAGCAAGCAAATAGATCACCAGTGCGAAACGGCACCGGGCCTGCACGGCCATGTCCTCCAAGTCACCGTCAGGACTATACCGCTCGATCAGCCGCATGACGTTGAGTTGGCCACCCTCGACGAGCGTATGCGCCAGGCCCCTGGAAATTTTGAATACAGTCTCTAGAAGGTTAGGCATGCTCGCCTGATACGGCGGAACAACAAGTGTGGTGGACGTGAAGGTCCGAAGATATGCTTGGAACTCTTCGATAGTCGGGCATATCTCGTCATCGCCGAAGCGAAAGACGTGGACGTCAGGATCCCAAAACCGGAGTGCAGTCCGAAGGAGGGCAGGGCGGAGCGGCACACGTCGCAGATATCGAAACGAGGCGAGGCCGTGGTACTGGAAGTTTATCCAGTCGATGCCCAAGAATTGTGTGAGCCATGGCCTGAGCAAGGTCGGCAGGGGATTTTCCATTTGAAGGCTACTAGATTTTTGGGCTGAAAATGACAAGTGATCAGTTGAAGGAGCAACAGGGTGCTTACGTCTCTCTTTTTTAGGCCATCACATGCATTCATTTCCCATGTTATATTCAAAACCACAGGTTATCCTCCAAGGGCCACTTGAAGAAGTACTCTGCCTCCTGAACGTTGCAGAAACCGTGTGTCAAACGCGTGGGGTCGAAAACAGGAGATGACAAGAAAAGGACAGTTGGTCAGTCAAGTGGGTCTGAAACACACCCGGATGGCGCACGCCACTCATCTGATGGCGCACACCATTATTTTGAACCACTGGCGCACCGAGCTAAACCATTGGCGCACGCCAGTAAAACCTGCTTCAGAAGACAATTTACAGCAGCCACTACTGTTGAACCTCCGTTTGCAATTCCAGGGCTTGTTTTGCTGCTTGGGTGATGCATACAAGTCATGAATGGTATTTGCGACTATGTCAAAGCAGTAAACCTCGAATGTCGCGCTCGAGGAAGGTTTCGGACCTCCAACGGCCCGTATCCTACTAGAATGGGGGATACGGAAGGTCAAAATCCGTTGTGGAAACTTTTGCCAAGTTTTTCTCAAACCATACAGCTTACATGAGCCTAACGTGACTATATGGGGGTGTCGGTTTCAGTCCGGGCCTATAATCGAGTCATCTTTTGCATTTCATACCCATTTTGTGGTATTTTCCCTGGTTTTTGGTGTCTCGACTGTATCCAGGTATTTTTCTCGAATTCGTTGGTTCGTACAAGTCATTATATGTTGATTTGACTGTACAAAAGTGTCAGTTTCTTTCATCTCAGAGAATTTCGAGTTTTGGCACATTAACGCCCAAAATTTCATTATTTTCTCGTATCCTGGGGGACACGGAGCGTATCCTGGGACTTTTCTATCCTTTTCTTTCGAGCTAGGTCAGCCTTGTGCACATATAAGCTTTGTTAGTCGATTCAGATCAATTATCGATGTATGTTAGGTTAGTGGATGGTTTATTCATTTCCTTTGCCAGTTTTTATCAAAAGGAGATTATTAAACGGAAAACGCAGTTATTATATCATCCCAAAGCGAACTACCAAGTGTCAAAAGCAGTACCAAAAGTATGGAACGGCGCAACGGCCCTAGCAAGCAAAATCAAAGTATGATCGGGCACATTTGCCCTCAAAATCAAGGCGCGCAGGCCTCGTCTCAAAACCCAAAGTGCTAATGTATCCAAGTGCTGAAGTATCAAAAGTACCAAACGTATCATAGGCGAGACTAGACAGTAAAGTAGCTGAGGCTCAGTGGTAGCCCTCAGTCGGCAAAATCCTCGGGGTCCACGCTGCCACTCTCGCTATCCTCCTCACTCACCTCCGCCGTAGCCAGGTCCCCTGGAGTGAACCGAAACCTCGGGTCACTGGCAGAGTCAGAGCCGCTGCTGAGAGAAGGCTGCTCATCCCCCTCCTCTTCTTCTTCGTCTCTCTCTCCTTGCCTTCTCTTCTTTGAGGGATCCTCAGGCAGCTTCTTATCTCCGGTCCTCTTCCTCAGGACCCTGCGGAACTGCTCCGGCTCGCTAGCTGAGGCAATCACCACTCCTCTGGACTCAGGCTGTGTAGCGCTAGTCTGGCGCTGGACCGCCGCCGACGCCTTACCCTTGCCCTTCTGTGGGGCAGCTCATACCGTCTTCCTCCTAGGAGCCGCCCTAGCGCGTCCCTGCATTGTCAATTCATTTCAAGCATGTCTATGTATATATTGTGTGCATACATTGTATATTGAATACTGAAACAGGAAACAAGAGCAGGCATACCCAATTGGATTGTATCAAACATGCTGGGCCTATCAGAATGCATTGTGTCAAACATGCTGGAACTATTTAAGTATCATTGACGGACGGCAACAAGTGCTTTGAGATTATACCTGTGGCTGAACAGCAGAAGATGGGATAGCTGGAGGATAGTGCAACTGCAAAGGAGTGCCGGCTGCTATCCTGTGAAACGCTTTCTCCATGGCAAGCATCAGGCGAACAGCCTCCTGGGCCCACTCGACCGGTACCTGCAACATGTTTTGGAATCAAGGTCAAGATACAATTGGGATACAACACAGATACAATACAAGGGAACAAGGAAAGAAAGCATTGGATACCGGTCCCGTGATCTCTGCTGGCTCAGTCCTGGAAGGCTAGAATTGAACCTCAGCGGCCTCTCCCTGCGCATCCCTCACTGGCAGCTTCCATGAAAGCTGAGGAAGTCCAGTCGCCTGAGCATACACGTTCCTCTCCCTCGAGCGTGATGACCTACCTCTCTGCCCCTGTCTCTCCTGTCTTGCTCTCACAGCCTCCTTCCGCACAGCCATCACCTCTATCACCCCAAGAGGATTCATCAAATGCTGCCTCCGGTACACGGCATAGTCCTGCCTGGGCCTCGTGAAGGTAGAAGCCGCCTGCGGCACCGTGAAATGCTGAAGCTCAGCCAGTGTATACCTGCTCGTGTGCGAAGCATGCCTGGGAAGCGGTCCCGGAACCAGAAACTCCTCCAAAACAAGTGACTGATGTGTCACCCGGTCACCTAGGAACCACTGCCACCCAAAAGCCGACTCCAACAGTACTCGGCTCACAGTCACAGCTCTGCTCATCTCTACATACTCGGGCTCTGGCTCCGCGCTAGTCCAAGGATCCCAATCCACCTGTGGCACGAGTCAAACAGTCAAAATAAAGGACGTCAGCGATGGCATTAAAGCAGTCAAAGGGGGAGACAACTCAGGGATTGTTTTAATACCTGTATACTTGACAACTCGTCAAGGTAGAGCCGGAAGTCCATCAGCGTCTTCTTCGATTTCTTGGTGATGCCACGCAGAGGTCCCCAAATCATCGCACGAGGGAACATCTTCAGATTAGGGCATTTGTTCTCTGGAGGGAACATCCTCAGCACCTCGTAGGCCCACAACTGCAAGGTCAAGTCCAGCAAGACATCAATAGGGTATAATGTAAAGGAAAGTGCTAGTATGAAATGCAAGTTGTTTGTTACCTCCCATATCCTCCAATATCCGGCAGGCGCCGCTGCCTCTCGTGAGAACTCTCCCATGAACGCATAGCAGGTCCCCAAAGCTGCCCCTCCCCAGTCAAACCGAGAAGCTGTACGAAGGTCCCGGAGAGCCGGCAGGTAAGACAAGTGCACCGTGGACCGTTTGTTCGGGTACAGAGTAGCCCCGAACAAGTACAACAGGTAAGCTCTGGCCATCTGTGCCTCCTCCAACTCCGAAGCGGGAACTCTCCCCTCTAAATACCTCGCAAACTGCTCGTGGGGAACCATCTCCGCACTACCAGTGGGCACCCAGCCCAGAAACCACTCCAGCGCCGCTGTATCACTATGAATCCCAAAGTCAAAAGGGATCGGGTCTCCTCCTACCCTCAGGCCCGTGATTGCTGCAAAGTCTGTCGGAGTCACTGTCATCTCCCCAATCGGGAAGTGGAAGGAGTTGGACGTGTCCCACCACCTCTCTGCTAGGGCTGTCAATAGAGCGTGGTCATTCCTCACCGCTGCCAATGTCCATATAAATGGACCGAACCCTGCAGCATCCACCAGCACCCTCACCCTCTCAGGCAAATTGATGTACAGCTCATACGAAGCTGCTGGTCCGCCGTGTCCTAGAGAGCTAGCCACTCCTCTCTGCATGCAACAAACAGCCACGAACATGGAAAATCTATCAGTCGAATCAAGCAGCATGGTAGTCTATCAGTCGAATCATTTTACCAGTTATTCTATCGGTCGAATCAAGCAGCATGGTATTCTACCAGTCGAATCAAGCAGCATGTTATTCTATCAGTCGAATCAATCTACCAAGAATTCTATAAGTCGATGTCAAAGTTAACAAGGTAACTCATCAGTCGAATCATGCTATGTCAAGTGTTCTATCAATCAAGTTGGGGCAACCTACAATCGATTACTATTTCCGGGCATTTTATGGTCGAGTCAAGTTATTAGAGCATTCTTTCAGTTAATCCAACGGTCGAGGGCATATTCAACTAAGTCGAGGCTCTACAACAATCAAGTCAAGTTCTATGGTACCAACAACCTGCTTTACAAGCTAATCAATTCAAAGTTAAGGAGCAAGTAATTACAAGTTCAAAGTGCAGAATGGAGCAGTTTAAGAAGTTATACCTGTTCCCAGCCGACAGAGATGTGATGCCGTGGGTCTCTCAGTACCAACTCGTCATCATAGCTATCCTGCGAAGGCACGTAACTGTCTATTCCAGAGGGCACAAACAGATGCGCCTCAGGAGGAGTGTATGTCTCCGGTGTGAAGGTGGCTCTAGTCTTCCCCAGCAAAATCTTGGCCTGAGCCACAGCACGCTCAGTCACCCACACCACCTCCTCCTGTTCTCTCTCCGCCGCCTCAGTCTCTCGTACCAGATCGTCCTGAACACCCTCAGCCGGCTCCGCGCCTCTCGCAGCAACCTCTTGCTCTCGCATCAACCTCTCCTGCTCGTTCCAGCGAGTTATCTCCGCCAATCTCTCCTCGCGGGCTGTCATAACCGCCGCAACCACTCCGGGAGCCTCTCTCATGAGCTGAGCTAGCCTGTCCCGGCCTACAAACTCTGCCATGTCGTTCCTCATAGTGGGCTCTTGACTCGACGACCCCACAGGCGGCACGAACTCCACCCGCTCCGCGAGGTCTGATCTCTCTACGGGTATGCTCTCGTCTTCAACCATCGGCGCTTTCCCGCTCGCTGGATCCCTCGGTGGCTGCCTCGAATCATCATCACCGCCTGCACCACCGCTGCTGCTGGCGCCGGCCCCAGCCGAGCCCACACCGGTCACCACCACACCCATCACACCACTCCGCGGGTCCATCTGACTTACCCGCGGACCCTCTGGTTCAGGATCAACCGGCGTACGCCCCAGATCAACTGGCGCACGCCGCTCGCCGCTGACAACCGCCTCCTCTGCATGGCCACCGCCGCTGCCGCCGCTGCCAAAAATCTCTGCACCAAGACCCGACAAAGCCCCGAGCATCGTTTGATCGTCAATTTGGCTGCTTTTCGTTTCGATTTCTCCTACCCTTGGCCGATCATCACCATAGCCGCCGCCACTGCCCTTGCCGCCACTGCCGCCGCCTGTTTCCGCCATTGGAGAGTGGAGAGGTGCAGGTTATGGAGGAAGTTAATGGGATTGAGCGAGATTTTGAGGTTTGAGAGGAGTTGGGAAGAGTTCAGAGCCTTTCAAAATTGAAGAATGGCGGTTACGTACGCCTACAGGAGCTTATACGTCGTATGGGGCCACTGGGCTGGATCTGGGCCGGGTTTGGGCTCGGGTCTTGAAATCGACCGGCGCACGCATGAAGTTAACCGGCGCACGCCCGTAGTTTGTGGGCCTGAGGCCCAAATTGCATCTCTTGATCAGAAGTCATTCAAGTCGAGGCCCCAGGTTTATGTTATTTCTCTCATGAAAAGTGGTTTCCCAAGCAGAATTTGTCCAATTTCAATCAACGACGGTCCATCCGTCAAATCTCAAATCAACGACGGTCCGTCCGTCCAATTTCAAATCAACGACAGTCCATCCGTCCAATCTCAAATCAACGACGGTCCGTCCGTCCAATTTCAAATCAACGATGGTCCATCCGTCCAATCTCAAATCAACGATGGTCCGTCCGTCCAATTCAAATCAACGACGGTCCATCCGTCCAATCTCAAATCAACGACGGTCCGTCCGTCCAATTTCAAATCAACGACGGTCAGTCCGTCCAATTTCAAATCAACGACGGTCCGTCCGTCCAATCTCAAATCAACGACGGTCCGTCCGTCCAATCTCAAATCAACGACGGTCCGTCCGTCCAATCTCAAATCAACGACGGTCCGTCCGTCCAATCTCAAATCAACGACGGTCCATCCGTCCAATCTCAAATCAACGACGATCCGTCTGTCCAATTTCAAATCAACGACGATCCACTCCTCCAATCTCAAATCAACGACGATCCACTCGTCCAATCTCAAATCAACGACGATCCACTCGTCCAATCTCAAATCAACGACGATCCGTTCGTCCAGTTTCAAATCAACGACGATCCGCTCGTCCAATCTCAAGTAAGTCAATGACGATCTATCCGTCCACTTTCGAGTCAATCAACCTCAAAATCAAGTTCTCCCCAGCAGGTAGTCCCTCCTTGTTCCCCAGGAGAGTCAGCCACATTCCACAATCATGCAGCGATCCACGTTGCCCGTATCGTTCTCGGCAAGCGACGATTTATCCGTCCACCCAAACAGCCAGGTTCTTTAAGATTACGCGTCTTTCATTGGCTCGTGTATTCTGTTCTAAATGGCCCTGAAAGAGGGTGTCTAGAAAACCTTTGACGTTACTTGTACCAAGACAATGGTGCTCCAAGTGCCGTCAAAGGGGGGCTACTGTAGACACCCTATTTCTGGACTGTCCAGGCTAGTTTATATACGGTCTTTGATTCCTCAATGATGATTAAGGTCAAGAACAGTCCGGGATTGTTGGTGTGTTTGTGCTTCGAGCTTTCCTAAACCCCTTCAAACCATTGTCGAACCTGTTTCAAACCCTTCGAGCCAGAACCAAATGGCCTCAGCAAAACCACTCTTCAGCACGCTGGTGATCAACTGACGCACGCTGGTACATTGCCACGTGTCAGTCATCGAGCATGAAACCAATTTCCAGTGGCGCACGCCAGCCCATCCCGCACGCCACTTGTTCTCAGTCAAATCACCTTTTTGGGACCACTTGCCCGGGACTTTTGTGCCACCCTGACGTGAGCCACAGTTCTGCTGATGATTGTTTCGTCCAGAAGTGTTCCCTGCACTCCTACACCCTCCATCAAGGCAAGTCCCATGCATTTAATGCATGGGAGGCTCCCCACTCTTGGAACCCAAACAACCCTTAAGGGCTCAACTGATCAACCCCCTCACTCAGTCTATAAATACACCCTTGCATTTATTTGCAAGGGGTTGCACTCATCAATACCTCTCAAGCTCTCTTTCTCACTTTCTCTCTCTTGTTCTCCTTGTTTTTCTTTCATCCCTTGAAAGAGCAAGCAAGGAAGATCAGTCCTAACAACACACATTGTCATCTTCCTCCTTCATCCATCCACCCATCCCAAGTTCAAGCTCAATCATCCATCAAACCTCATTTTAAAGGTATACCACCTTTGTCTCTGGTAACTGTTCAGACCCCTGAGGGGCGCTGGCTGGGTCGAGGCTGGTAATCAATACCAGTCCTGGCCCAAAGCTGGCAAAGATTCAATGATCGTGCTCAGTAGGATGTGGCGCACGCCAGTCATCCTATGCCGTGCGCCACTTGTGGTTGCGTGGCAGGGCTGGTGTGGGGATCACAGTCTACTCTTTTCTGTTTTGTGTATATGATCTGATCACCTTCTAGCATGCTAAAACCAGTTTACTGCTTTTCCATATTTTAGAACTGTGTAGCTAGTTATCTGTTATAACTGCGTAGTAAGGCCCCTGGGATCCATCTGGTCATGTTCCAGAGCCCAGATGAAGCAAAAGCCAAGCACTGTACAAGGGGAACAAGTGGCGCACGGTCTTCAGTGACCGGCGTGTGCCACCTGTTCTAAAGATCCAGTGGCTGGCCCTTGCCTCTTGGTTTAGTCTTGGCCTCTGCTTGATCCCCCACTCTGTTTATGGGGTTTTCAGTCTGTTTACTTCTGTTTGATTTGTTGCTGTACCCTATTTCCTTAGATCCATTCCTGCTTTAAAACTGCGTGGTTTGTTCTGGGTGTACACTGGTCCGTTCTAGAGCCCGGAGGGTTGAGAGCAAGGATTGAAGTTTTAAACCTACTGGAGTACGCCAGTTGTGGTGTGGCGTGCGCAGCATGCACTGGTCAAACCAGTGCATGCTGATGCTTGCGCATGTTACCCCGTGGCAGCGCACTCCAGTTTGTTCAAGATACTCACAAAAGTGCTTGTTCTCAATCTATTATACATTGTCCATAAATCATACATCACCTTTTGCCATGTAAATACAACTTGTCATTTGTTAATCCCTATTAACTGTTCCCCCGCCCTAACTGGCTAAATAAATGATTAAAAAAGAGAAAAATGCAAATGTTTTACAAAATGCCTGAGTAGAGACCGATCTTCGGATTGGGCGAGAGGGGTGCCATAAAACCCTTCCCCTCTCGTAACCTAGCTCCCGAACCTCAGATATCGAAGGTGACGACGGTCCAGTCTACAAGCCTTTTAAATCAAACAAGCGTGAACAAAAACGTTTTCAAATCGGTTTCTTGGGTATTTTCCGCAAAACCCGGGTGGCGACTCTCTCAAAACGGCATTTCGTCATGCTTTCAAACAAAAGGGCGCAAACCGAACTTTTCGCAAACCAAAAATGCGGAATTTTTAGGAGCGTGTGCCCACACATGGCAGTTCAATAATTGCAAAAGATGAATACGCTGTATCTTCAAAACCTTAAAAAGATTTGGAGCAGATTATTCACAGTCACAGTAACTGAATTTGTTCCCTGCAAATCCTGCAAAGTCACATTTTAGTCGTCAAATAAATCAGGAGTAATTTATGTTAGAAATCGGTTGCTGCAAATAATGAACTATTGGCGAAACCTCCACAAATACTGAAATACATTTTGAGTCACAACTATGTCGCTTTCCTAAAAACAGTATTTGCCCCCACTAAATGGTATGCAAATGGTTACAGTAAATTTGCCTTCAAAATAAATCGAAGCCCGAACTCAAAATTCTTCCATTTGCGTTTGCACTAACGGAATGGACAGAATACCTGCTGGACGAATATAATAGCCGAGAACTACTGAATTATGTTTTCTGCAGCAAAACAAAATGCAGAATGAATGCTAGAAAATATAGAGAGAGATGTGGGAGAAATTCGGCATATGTAGATTTTATCAAGTAGTGGTATATTTATAGGCCACTACGCACCCATTGTGAATGGGTACGCACCCGATCTAGTCTGACAGTTGGATCAAATCCTACGGTCTTGATCTACCAGTCACACCGAACTGGTGAACTATTTCATTCACACCTAATCGGATTTGATCCAATTCATTGGATCGTGCCCATTCACGGCTGACGGCTAGGATCACAACTCCCTAAACCAGCACACCCGTAGGCTCGAGTTGCACCCGATCGAGACCGCTCTGTGTGACTCTCCTGCCACGCGTGTGACACGTGGCATCCACGTCAGCGCCACTTTACTACCAACTCGCAATAAGAAAGGGTGCCTACAAGGCGCCTAGCGCTGACGTGCAAAGTGCATCAACAAAGCGCCACAGCCCACACCGCGTGCGCGTGTGTACTGGTGCAAAGCACCGGCTCCAACGGTATGGCGTGAGGCTACACCACACTAGATCATTATTTAATCATATTAGGAATGTTCCCTAATATATACCACTCCAACATCTCTCAACTAACCAATGTGGAACAAAGTTTACAAAGAGAAAAACAAGCATTCTAAGAAAATAAGAAAATTTACAAAACCAAAACGACGAATCTTTTATTTTGAAAAATTCTAACAATCTCCCACCATTTTCGAAATACAGATGAAATATTCTCAGTTCTTATTACAAGGTTTATGCATACATAAACAATGTATTGTGACTTCAACTATTCACTTAGTGAAAACATATCAAAGCTGGTCAGGGCGGCATAATAGACGTGTCTTTGAACTAGTTGTTCTCTGTCGACCAACCGGATGTGTCTCACACATAATCCTTCAAATAATGCAGATATCCCAATCGGTTGACCCGTGAACTGGCCTTAGGTCTTTTATCTTGAATTCATGAACGCTCTTTGGTCTAGCCCCTGTGACCTATAGGAGTGGCACCATAGGAAGTGGCACCACCTCCACACTCACATAGGTAGATCGCTATTCGTGCTCCTATAACATTAGCACAAAATAATCTATTAAGAACTAAGTAGTTCAACCTCTTTTGTATTCACATTATAGGTACAAAACACTTTACCTTGGAATGTATAAAATAACTTTAAAGTTTCCAATCACGACATGTGTAATTTCTCATTGAACTCAAGAGATCGAGAGCATCAACCTGTTGAGTTAAGTTTTCACCAGGAATGATTAACTAATTGGACAAAAGTACCATTCTCCTTGATGTTTTCAACATCAAATCCCTTGCAAGACCTTTCGTAAAAAGATCCGCAAAATTTTGACTTGACTTAACAAAATCAATGGTTATCACCCCATCAATAATCAATTGTCTCACATAGCTATGTCTTAGTCCTATATGCCTGGACCTTCCATTATACACTTGGTTATACGCTCGCGACAACGTAACTTAACTATCACAATGCAACGATACAAGTGGCATAAGCTTTGGTCACACTGGAATTTCCAGCAATAGATTTCTCAACCATTCTGCCTCCTTACTACCAAAAGCTAATGCTGCAAACTCGGCTGCCATGGTCGAGTCTGTTATCAACGTTTGCTTCTTAGATCCTCAGGAGATTGACCCTTCACCAAGTGTATACACCCAACTGCTCATTGAAGAGTGATCATTCCACTCAGTAATCCAACTAGCGTCAGTGTATTCTTCTAGAACTAAAGGATACCCACTATAGATTATGGATACCTTTGAGGTATCACAGTACTCTATGTACTGTGTGCCAATGCACATGTCCAGGACTATTAGTATACCTACTAGGCCTCCCCACCGTATATTCAATGTCCAATCTCGTACTTGTCATGGCATACATCAAACTGCCAATCACTCTAGAATACTCTAGTTGTGACACTGTTTTCCCCTCATTATGATCTAATGGCGATTGAGAGTCATACGGAGTAGACACCGATTTGCTTTCAAAGTGATTAAACTTCTTTAAAATTTTCTCAATGTAGTGTTCCTGGGATAGAATTAAATAACCACCACTTTTTTTAATTCTTATACCCAATATTACATCAGCAACACCTATATCTTTCATACTAAAGTTAGCAGAAAAAAATCTTTTATACTCTGAACGTTCTCTTGGTCTGTACTAAAAATGAGTATATCGTCTATGTACAAACAGATAATGACTCCTCATTTGCCATTAATTTTACTATACACACATTTATCAAATTGGTGTATTGTAAAACCATTTGACACAATCACTTTGTCAAACTTCTCGTGCCATTGCTTAGGCTTTGCTTAAGTCCGTAAAGAGACTTTACAAACTTGCAAACTTTGTGCTCATAACCTTGCACAACGAACCCCTCTGGTTGCTTCATATTGATTTCCTCATCTAACTCACCATTAAGAAATGCAGTCTTGACATCCATTTGGTATATCTCAAACTTGTATATGGAAGCAAGAGCAATTAAAACTCTAGTTGTTGAGATTCTAGCAACTGGGGCATAGGTATCAAAGTAATCAATACCCTCTTTCTGGGTAAAACTTTTGGTTACAAGTCTGGCCTTGAACTTATCAATAGTTTCATCAATTTTTATTTTCTTCTTGAAAATCCATTTACATGCAATTGGTTTAGAACTAGGTGGTAAATCCACCAAAACCCGTGTATTATTACCCATAATAGAGTCCATCTCATCTTGGATAGCCTCTTTCTAGAGCGCCACGTCTTGCGATTTCATTGCTTCCTCAAACGTCAAAGGATCATTTTCCATGTGAAGTGAAAATACATTTTGAGCACATGAAGTCTCTCTAGTGCCTTCAACTAGATAAACTATGAAATCAAGACCAAACGTTCTCTCTCTCCGAACTCGTTTGCTTTTTCTCAATTAGACTTGTTCCTAAGGTTCATTTGAGGTCCACCCGTATTTTAAGGCTATTCAACAAAATTTGAAGTCTACAATATGTTAATCACCTGAATTTGTTATTAGGACTAATATCAAGATACATCAAGGTCTTAAGATATACTGTATTTTTATTTTTTTACTTTAAGTTGTTTTGGTTATTTGTAACTATATTAACATCATTTCTCCATTCCTATAATTATTCACACATCGCACAAGAGAGCAAGGGCTGGTGGTAAAAAACAAAAAGAAAGCCTTGTTCGATTTGGATTTTAAGGAAAGTTTTCGAAAGTAATGAGTGGAGAGAAATAGAGAAAAATTATTAAAGACCGTGCCTAAAAATTTTAAGATCCCAAAATGAACAAGGCGGGGTTTGCTCACTGCTGATGTCAAATCCAAATCACTGCAGTGCTTCAAGCAACCCATCATCATCATCACCTCATTGCTTCAAGCAACCCAAAATAATTTTTCCACTGCATAGAACTAATGCTGAGGTGACCATCTCTGTTTTGGTTTTTGTTTTTCTAATGTTTTGATGGTAACCATCTCAGGTCCTCCATTCACAATGCCTATAAACACATCTCCACCTCCATCGACTTGGACTCGTATCCAAAATTAAGCAGTGGCCATGTCCAACATTGGAACCCTTCCCCATAAAATCGTCACTGACATACTCTCTCAACTACCCGTCAAGTTCCTTTGCCGATTCAAGTGTGTTTCTCCCTCGTGAATCCAGCCACTAGAGAATGTAATAAACTGCCCATATGTCTAGGTTTCGCTATCTAGTTTCAATTGTGAAATCTTTATATACTTCTGCAACGTTATCATAAGAAATTAATATATACTTCGGTGATGATACATATAGTTTTTCTGCCATAGAAATGAGTAGCATACTAGCATTTGTTGGAAATTTACTACACGACAATTACAAAGACAATTATTATTAGAAACGTCAACGAACATTAAAATCATGAACGCAATTAAGCAAATATATTAGATAATTAGAGTTAAGAAAATAGCCTGTGAGATGGATGAGAGGCGCGTCATTCGCTGTCCTAAAGCTATATTTGCCTCCCTTCGTGTAGGTTCTTGCGGTTAAATACGACTCCAAGATAAAACCCATAAATCTCACAGAGTGCCTCCACGTAACACGATCGGTGGAAGACAGGGGTGCCAAGTCTGAATTGAATTGCCCATAAAATATAGAAAGTAATAGAAAGAGAAGAAAATTCAAAACCTCCAAAACAATACATTGTGGGAAGACATCCTATTTATAGGATTACAAATACCTTTCCACAAGAGTCATGTCTATTCTCATTCTCATAAAATAAAAGATCACACCTATTAGACAAAAGAGATGTCTCTTTAATAAAATATTCTTTTAATTTTTAAAACTTAATAAAGTTCCAACAGCATTAGCTAAATCATTATACTACTTCGTTTTGGTGATAGATGCCGAAAGAGTATATTGAATTTTTTTAAAACATGAGAAAGCTCAAAAAGCTACTAAGAGCATCCACAGTGGAATAATCAAAAAGTGCCACATCATCTTTTGGTTATCTATTCAAGGGGTTGCTAATGTTAGCAGTGTAGAGGTTCACAGTGATACAATCAAAATTGAATAACCAAAACTTGCCACATCAATTTTTTAACTTATAAAAATCTGGAAATTGTGACACAGAAAACAATTTTTTTAAAATCGCTTTCAAACTAATAAAAATAGGTTATTAGAAAAAGAGAAAATAGTTTTTTGAAAACTTTGATTAAAAAAAACAATTTTCTGGAAAAAGTTGTAAAAAAAAAAAACAGTATTTGAATAGACAGTTTTTTCTTTCAAAAGAATACCAAACCAAACCAAACCAATCCGAGCCTTATGTCCCAATCACTTGGGGTCGGCTACATGAATCCGTTTTCTCCATTGAGCTCTGTCGAGGGCCCCTTGTTCGCACAAACCTATTAGACTCAAATCTTTTTCGACATCTAATGTCAATTTAGGTCTACCCCTCATGTAGCGTTGCTACCCAAAGCTATCCTATCCGATTTCTCTTTCTTGTGCATCTCTGGTCTACAGGTGAGCATGCCCAAACCACCTTAACCTATTCTCCCTCAACTTTTCTTCTATGGGTGCTACACCTACTATCTCATGAACCGTTTCATTTCTAACCCGGTCTCGCCTAGTCTTACCACACATCCACCTCAACATTCTCATTTCCGCTACACTCATCTTGTTCACCTGTTGTTTCTTAATAGGCCAACACTCTGTCCCATAAAGCATCGCTGGTCTGATAGAATTTTCCCTTCAATTTTGTGGGTACCCTCTTGTCACAAAGTACACCAGTAGCGCTCCTCCACTTGAGCCACCCCACTTGGATCCTATGGGTCACATCATCGGCAATTTCTCCATCACTACTAATAATTGAGCCTAAGTACCTAAAATGATCACTCTTGGGTATCTCCTGGTCTTGGATCATTACTCTTTCTTCAAGCGCACTGTTGGTGCCACTAAACTTACACACCATATACTCAGTTTTGTTCCTACTTATTCGAAAACCCTTTGACTCCAATGCTTCCCTCCAAAGTTCTAGTTTTGTATTAACACCTCTAGCGGTTTCATCTACGAGGACAATGTCATCTGCAAATATCATACACCAAAGGATATCCTCCTGAAATTGTTTGGTCAATTCATCCATAACTAAGGCAAAGAGATACGGGCTCAAGGCTGACCCTTGATGCAATCCGACAGTGATTGGAAATTCACTCGTTTCCCCTACTGGTGATCGAATGGTAGTGACGCCATCATACATGTCTCTAATCACCTCGATATACCCTTTGGTCACTCCCTTTCTCTCCAGAACCCACCAAATGATGTCCCTAGGCACCCTATCATATGCCTTTTCTAAGTCTATGAAAACCATATGAAGATCATTCTTCTTTGCTCTGTACTTTTCTACCATTCTCCTTAATAGGTAGATAGCTTCCATGGTTGATCTCCTAGGCATGAACCCAAACTGTTTCTCTGACACCGTAGTCACCATCCTCAGGCGATGCTCGATAACTCTCTCCCACAACTTCATCGTGTGACTCATCAATTTAATACCTCTATAGTTGTTGCAGCTTTGAATATCCCCTTTATTCTTATAGATAGGTACTAGCGTGCTCCTTCTCCATTCATCGGGCATCTTCCTAGTCATAATGATCTTGTTAAACAATTTCGTCAACCAAGTCACCCCTAAGTCACCTAGACTTTTCCACACTTCAATAGGTATACCATCTGGTCCTAAGGCCTTACTCGGTTTCATCTTTTTCAAAACTTTAACCACTTCGAACTTTTGTATTCTCCGATAGAATTCATATTCTATGTTCTCACCTAGTGCATCCACTTCCTCCCCATCAAAGCCTCCTTCATGTTTCTCATTCAACAACTTCTCAAAATACGACTTCCATCTATCCCTGATCGCCTCGTCTTTTACCAACACCACCGAATCACTATCTTTTATACACTTAACTTGAGAAACGTCTCTAGTTCTCCTTTCTCGCGACTTAGCAAGTTTATAAATAATCTTTTCTCCATCTTTACTATCGAGTCTATTGTAGAAATTCTCATAGGCTTTCAACTTAGCCTCCCTAACGGCTTTTTTAGCCTCCTTGCTAGCTTGCTTATAACCCTGAAAATTTTCCTCCTTCCGATCCTTTTGCCACTTTTTAAAGGACTCCTTCTTAGCTTTTACCATGGTTTGAACCTCGTCACACCACCACCATGTCTCCTTAGAAATTGGACCTTTTCCCTTCGACTCCCCAAGAACTTCTTTCGATATTCTTCTAATACCGTCGGCTATGGTATTCCACATGCTGTCACTATCGCCTTCCACTTCCCACCGAACTTCTTGAGACGTTCTTTCCTTGAATACCTTTAATTTATCCCCTCTTAGGCCCCACCATTTAGTCCGTGGGCAACTGGTTTCTTTTCTCCTTCTAATATTCCCCTTAAAACAGATATCTAATACTAGAAGTCTATGCTGTGTCACTAGACTCTCTCCGGGAATAACCTTACAATCCTTACATGTCAAGCGGTCTACACCTCTAGCAAGAAAATAGTCGATTTGGCTTCTATTGGCTCCGCTCTTAAAGGTAATTAAATGCTCTTCGCGCTTCTATAGAGAGTATTCCCCACTATAAGGTCAAAAGCTCCTGCAAAATCTAAAATCCTCTGAGCCACCTTCGTTGAGGTCACCAAATCAAAGCCCCCATGCACCTTCTCATACCCTTGCCTCCCGCATGACCATTGAAATCGCCTCCTATAAAAAGCTTCTCCCCAGGTATCTCTCGAACCACGTCATCCATTTGCTCCCAGAATTGCTCTAGCAAGATCATCCAAGCCTACTTAGGGTGCGTGGCACTAATAATATTAACTATGCTCCCTCAATCACAAGCTTAAACTAAAATAATCCGATCTCATTTCCTCGTGACTGTAACCTACCGAGTCTTTCAGGTGTTTATCTACTACAATACCTACCCCATTTCTATATCTATCCTTACCCGTATAGTAAAGCTTAAAACCTGTGTCATCTATCTCCCTAGCTTTCTCCCCTACCCACTTAGTCTCCTGAAGGCAAGCTATACTAATCCTCCTCCTAAGCATGATGTCAATTAGCTCCCTAGTCTTACCTGTTAATGACCCTATATTTCAAGTTGCTAAACAAATCCTATAATCCTGGGCTAGCTTCTTTACCCGCGCTCGTCCAGGCACGAGCGTGAACCCTTGCTCACTTATCACCACACCCGGGCGCCAGTGTGGCGCCCCTTGCTCATTTTTTAAAGCACCAGAACGCAGGCACAACGCATCTGTGGGCTCCCGCGCCGTTTTTCGAAGAGTCGCCACCCAGATCTGACAGGTTTTTTATGTGCTGGCTGTCAGCTACCTAACGCACAACCCTCCTCCTTTATCCGGGCTTGGGACCGGCTGATAACTAAAGATATGGCTCTAAGCATAAATCAGGCGGAGTTTTCTTTCAAAAGAATAGTTTTTGAAAAAAAAAATTTTAATAAAAAAAACTGTTTAATAAAATGGGGCAAAACAGTTTAATAAAAAAAAGTGTAATGATGGTATACTAGATTGAGGAAATGTGAAGACAATTAAATTTAATTAATGGCAAAAGGTTGATAGTTTTGATTATTCAATGGCCAAAATTTGATGAGTTGCTAAGATGTTTCTAAGTTTGGTTATTCCAATGTGAGCTTTTTTTGAGCAAATGTTGCTAACTTTATAAACCTTTTTAGTTTTGATTATACCACGGTGGATGCTGTAACAAGTCATGTTCAATATTGCATGGATATATACACTCCAAAGTAATGAAAGTATCACAGTTGGCCTTGTAAATTCAGATGTAAATAGGAGTAGTTGTTATGATCAAAATTCATACTCCATTTTGGGCAAAAGAAATATAGAATTCGGTATTACCTCATGACGTCGTTGATATCAAATAGGTAAGTTTTTGAATTACTTCCAAACAAAAACAATCTTTTTAGTAAATTTTAACGGAATGTGCCAGTGATTTGCTATTAATTAGCAAGAGATGAGAATAGCAACGTGTAAAAATCATTCATCATAGGTTTCTTAAATAACTCATTCCTATTTTGATTTCTCAATTTTTGGTAATGAGTATAGAAAAACGTCTGAAGATCTTATGAATGGCAGAAATTTCGAAACTAAACTATATCATTTCTTGAAACATCAAAATACAATCATTTAGGAAACCATTCCATTTGGAAAGAAGATAACACTAGGATTTTATTTTGGAAATTATAAAGGGAAATGATTTTGTCACCCCCATTTTTGTTAATGCCACTCTTTTTAGGTCTTTTTGTAAAAATTGTGTGTTTTTTTTTCACTAAAAGACAAAAAAAAAAAAAAGAAAAAAGAAAAAGAGTGACATTAACCAAAAAAGGAGTAGCAAAATCATTTCCCATTATAAAACTAAAAATTGCAAACCACCGTAATACCCTTACCGATGTTTTCTACCGCATATTTGTACCGCACGCGTGTGGGGCCCATTTTAGGTCCCAAAAAAATACATAAAAATATTCATAAATTTTAAAATAATGTTTTACAGGGTCTTGTAAAAATCAGCTCCAAAATGAATATCGGTAGGCATGTTTTCTAATTTCGTAGGATTGAAATTAAGCAGTTGAGCAGTTTTACCCCTACGATATCCATTGGAGCTGATATTTTGCAGGGCCTTATAAAATATTATTTTAAAATTTATGAATATTTTTCTGTATTTTTGTGAGACCCGAAATGGGTCCCACAAACGTGCAGTGCAAATATTGAGGGACGATTTGCGTTAAGGGTGAAAAAGTTCTGGAGTAATTTTTATAGTAGTATATATATATATATATATATATATATATATATATATATATATAATATTTTTTTAAAAAGGAAACCCTAAACCTAGGAGGATCTTCTTCTATATAAACACTCCCTCGTGACCATATGTTCTCTTATAGTAGAGCGTGCCCATACAGCCGACATCCCTCCTGAGAGGAAAAGCTCTCCTCCTCTGGCCGATCAAAAGCTCAGTCAGTACACTTCCTTCTTGTACGATGGAATCACCATCACCATGGAAGGACAACCTGTGGATACCGGTGGCCGCTCCCCCAAAACGAAAGTCGTTTACCGAAGAAGACCTGGCCTGTTTGGACGACGAGTACTTCGAGCCTGACCCCTGGTCCGAGGACGAGGATGAAGACCTTTCCGATTACGAAAGAGTGGTGTCACCCGAAGAGATCACTCAAGCTGAGAAAGTTTGGAGGATAAGAGAGGGCAATATCGATTTTGCGCCCAAGTGCATCCACATCATGTTGAGGAGGGAGGAGAATAAGGAAGAACATGTTAAAATATCCATTGACTTGTACTACCTGATTGTGATCAAGAGATGGGATGATAAAATTCGCAAGAGGAAGGAGAAAGATATGCGAAGTGCCAACGTTGAGGAAGGTCTGCAAAATCTCAACATCCAGGATGAAGAGGAGAATGAGGAGGTGATATTTAGATACGTCTTTTTCTTTTTTGTTTTAAAACCACCATTATTTTGTTTGGATTTAGACATATCCTTTGTGGTTCTGTGTTCGCCATCCATTCTTATTATAAGATACGCTTGCGATTGAATCATTTTTATTTTTATTTTTTTGCAGATGGTGGTTTCTGGCTTGGTCTTCGAGGCATGCGGATATGGGGGCTTGGTTTCTCAATCTTTAGTAATCTTTTTTCTTTTTTGTTTCAAGAAAGTTGGTTCCTTTGATCCATCATTTCATTTTGTTTTTCTGGTAGCTTGTTTGTTTGTTTTTTTCCATCTATTTTGCAATTATTTTGTTTTGTTTCGCCAGTGGACTGATTTGTTTGGAACTTTATTGTTCTTGTAGTTCTTTGGGTTTGACTCGTCAATATTCAATAATCTTGTTTGTTTCAACTCAAGGCATTAGATCCCTATGTTTTTAACACTATAGAGTATTTATTAGCTTGTTTGTTTTTTCGTCTATTTGCTTGCGGCTGTGGACCATTGTCATGGATATCTTGCCTATCGTTTCTGCAGTGGGCTATGGACCATTGTCATTGTTCCATTGGCTTGGTCATTGAATCTAAATCTTTTTTGGGGTCAAAAAGATGTTCGGCGTGGTGTTTTTTTGATCACGTACTTTTTTCTGATGGTAGTTTCATATCTAAACAATTTAGACCTAATCTTAAGATTTTTCAAAGAATAGTTTCTTCTCATTCTTAGATTGATTCCCCTGTTGGAAAAGTATGCCAAACTTTTATTCATACAATCTGCATTGTACATCGAATTGAGTCAGATGACTCAGATGGCTGATTCCGTTGGTCACGAATTCGAGGTTTAATTTCTTCCCTGTTGCATCTTGCCTTACTTCCCGCACATGCAATTGGTCTAGCGGAAGGTGTCAGTGATTTGCTAGTAATTAGCAAGATGAGAATAGAAATGTAAGTGTAAAAATCATTCTTCATAGGTTTCTTAAATAACTAATTCCTTTTATGATTTCTCAATTTTTGGTAATGAGTATAGAAAAATGTCTGAAGATCTTATGAATGGCAGAAATTTCGAAACTAAACTATATCATTTCTTGAAACATCAAAATACAATCATTTAGGAAACCATTCCTTTTGGAAAGAAGGATAACACTAGGATTTTATTTTGGAAATTATAATGGAAAATGATTTTGTCCCCCTATTTTTGTTAATATCACTCTTTTCAGGTCTTTTTGTGAAAATTTTGTGTGTTTTTTTTTCACTAAAGACGAAAAAAAAGTGACATTAACAAAAAAGGAAGTAGCAAAAATATTTTCCATTATAAAACTAAAAATTGCAAACAGCCGTAATACCCTTACCAATTTTTTTTTTTGTTTCAAGAAAGTTGGTTCCTTTGATCGATCGATCCTTATGTTTTTTTAGTAGCTTGTTTGTTTGTCTTTTCCATCTATTTTGCAATTGTTTTGTTTTGTTTCACCAGTGGACTGATTTGTTTGTTCCTGTAGTTCTTCTTTTGCAAGAACATGGGTTTGACTTGTCAATCTTCAGTAATTTTGTTTGTTTTAATTCAAGGCATTAGATCACTTTGTTTTCAACACTACCAGAGTTTTTTTTACCTTGTTTGTTTTTTCGTCTATTTTGCTTGCGTTGTTGTGTTGTACTCAACTCGCAGTGTGGTGGTTTTTTGACCACGTACTTTTTCCTTATGGTAGTTTCATATGTAATCAATTTAGACCTAATCGATCTTAGATTATTCAAAGAATAGTGTCTTCTCATTCTTAGATTGATTCCCCTGCTGGAAAAGTAGGCCAAACTTTTATTCATACAATTGTATATCGAATCGAGTCAGATGGCTGATTTTGTTGGTCACAAATTTGATGTTTTCTTCCTTGTTGCATCTTGCTTTACTTTCCACACATGCAATTGGTCTAGCGTATGTTTGCAATTGAATTGCTCTTTGTAATTTTGTTTAGTTTCATAAACCAAAGACGCATCATGCCTAATAAACTATATATGGACCCCGGAATATGTGTGTCAACTTAATTACTGTCCTTGTCAAAAAAAAAAAAACTTAATTACTGTCACTGTAGAAGTAAAAGAGAATGTCATGTTCATCAAGGCTCTGTTTGGATAGAAAAGGATTTCAGTATAAGGGATTTAGGTCTGAATGACACTGGTGACATAAGAGGTTTAGCTGTTTGGCTTGTGAAACTAGAGGGAATATGGATTATAGGAAGTAGTAAGTGGAGATGTACTTTATTTGGATCCTGTATAAATGCAAGTTTAACCATTTACCTAATGAATTTGAAGTCATTCCTATAAACCAGTCATTTCATATAAAATTAGTCTGCAGACACACGAAAAATGCACGCGCTCACACTTGCACACATGCTCACAATCACTTGGTTGCTGACACAAGTGTGTGTGTGTGCGCATTTGTGTAATGGCTAGTTGCACTAGCATTATTGTTTCATCTACAAAGCTCCGAAACCCATTAGTGAAATCCATAGGTGAACAATCAAACCTGGGTTTGAGCGATTCTCGTTGAATAATGAAAGCCTTTGTTTGAATACACATCTAACCAAAGGAGCCTTACTGCTTAAAAATCAACTTAAATCACGTTATACCTGATGGGACTAGAAAATGGACGGCTTATTTACCTTTATGGTCCCCAAAGTATTTTCGTCGTGCCACTTTGGTCCCCAATATTTCAATTGCTAACATTTCGTTCCCAAAGTATCAATTTTGTCTTTAAATGGTCCATGCGGCTGACGCCGTTCATTCCCTCCGTCAAAACCAAGGGCAAACTTGGTATTTCACCACCTCATAGCTTTATTTTCTTTTTTGGTCCCCAAAGTATTTTCGCCGTGCCATTTTGGTCCCCGATACTATACCAATTGCAAGTCAGAGGTGGTGGAAGGACTTATGTGTAGGTAAGGGGTGGTGGAGGCTACAATACATGGATCTGCGGGTTTTGACGAAGTACTCGTGTCGACACGACACGACACAGGTGCGGGATACGTACGAGACCCAGCAAAAAAAATCATTGCCGCAATCGTTGCAGAACGACGTTCTACTACTAAAGGGCTTGTATCTTCCATAATAGAATAAAATAAACAGTAAAACTAGGCTCACCGCCCTTTTGCCCACTGCATTATCACCGCACATCGTGCGGGGCTCACTCTAAAAAAATACAGAAAAATACCCATAAATTTTAAAATAATTATTTATGGAGCTTTGAAAAAAATCAACACCAACGGATATCAATAGGGTATGTTTTATGAATTCGTAGAAGCGAAACTGCTCAGTTTCGCAGTTTTATTATAGTTTGATAACAAAACAAAGGAATAAAATGTATTTTTCATAATAAATTATCTATCTTTTTATGGAAATTTACAAATATAAAAAATATTTCAAAAAAAAGTTATTTAATTTATCTCCACACCCGTGTCTAAATCTAGCTCAATATCCACATATTCCCAATTTTTGAATTTTAGGTATCCGACCCTTAGATTTGCACTTGCACCCAATACGTGCACCTATCTCCGTGTAACATAAGGTGGAAGGGGTGGTGCAAGAACTGGGAAAATACCAAGTTTACAATTGGTACATTGGGGACAAAAATGGCACGGCGAAAATACTTTGGGGACTAAAAAAAAAATAAAGCTATGGGGTGGTGAAATACCAAGCTTGCCCTTGGTTTTGACGGAGGGAATGAACGGCGTCAGCCGCATGGACCATTTAAAGACAAAATTGATACTTTGGGGACGAAATGTTACCAATTGAAATATTGGGGACCAAAGTGGCACGACGGAAATACTTTGGAGACCAAAAAGATAAATAAGCCAAAAATGGACAGTCACTCTGAGATTACCTGCGTGATGTGTAAGACAAGTCCTTGAAACAGGGCCAACGAGGTGGTGCCGGCTCTATGTGACTTGTTGCGATCACATGTGGTGCTTTCCTAACTGATATCTTGAGGCCGTTAAAAAAAATGATATCTTCAGCTGAAGCCCAAGATCATTCCCTTATATCATGGGAGATAGAATTGGTAGACACAAGTCAAGCGATTTGAATCTCATCAATTACAGCCAAGGTCGGTTCACTGTTGCATGCAAAGCACGTTGAATTCATACACCTGCAGACTGTCTTTTCTGACTTCGTCGTTGGGAAGGCCTTGGATGGCACCACCCTAGTGTCAAGGACTTGTCTTGCAGATTGCACAGGCCATCCCATACCTGTTATTCACTTGTAAGTTAGTTGTTGGGGTCAGTTACAAAAGTTTCCTCCAGCAAGTCTAGAACTTTAGGAGACCAATCGGGCAATCAAAGCCCAAGAAGTCCAAAATGCCCAACTTAAAAACCCAAGTGGCTGCAAACTTTAATAAGTATAGTGGCCGCAAGTTTTAAGATTACCTCCTAGTGCAAACAAATCAAGCTTGGTTATAATTTGAACCCTTGTTCATCTTTTGGCTCGAACTTTGCTCAGAAAGGTTAGATTGTATGGGAAAAGAAAAAACCTACGAGCTCGGTTTGTGATCAGCTTACGGGTCTAAGCTTGGTTTTCGTTTTTTAAGTGCATGTACGAACATCTCATATAATCTAAGCAGCTGTATAATGAATTTAACCAAGGTTGGTGAGGAGTGGAACCTCACATTCAGAATCTAACCCAATTTGTTACCGTGGTGAAGGAGCACCCAAGGAACCCAGGTTTAAGATCCGTTTAACTTGTAAACCCGTTTAAAAATGCATGTATCTCTTTACCTATAATTTGCTCAGCAATGCGACATGCAGAGATATAGTTGCACACATTTCCAAAAGAAAAGAGAGAAGTGAACGATGCCGGACATAGATAGTAGTACACTAGTATTTGGGAGATTTTAGGGGAGATCTTACACCCTATCGGCCATCCCACCCTATACCGTAATGTGGCGTTAAAATCTCCCTCATTATCTCGGGCCTGCTCAATATCATGTCCTCGTAAGCCCCCCAAATAGAAGATGGACGGGTAAAATCGGAAACGCCACACCATTTTTTTTTGGCTTTGCAAAACGCCACGCCATTGACATCATTGATTGGGAGATGCAGAAACTAAAGAACTATGGATCTTTTAGAGGTGGATGAGAGGAATAGAAAGGGCTCCGGTTGCATACATTCCTTGTACATGCGATTTCTCTGTTAACCAGTCAAAATGGGAGTACTTAATTAACTTGAGTGACTAAATTAAGCCAAGATCGACGAAGCCTAAACCAGGTCACGATAATAAGCAAGAAAGTATACACTAGAAGAAAGCCAGGACACAGTGAAGACTTCGAAGCAATTGTTCTTATCAATCCAAAAACTGGAATGAAGAAGTTGTTGTGTATGTATATACTTTTCGGTGATAATAAATATAGTTTTTCTGCCATAGAAATGAGTAGCATTAGCCAAATCATTATACTACTTCGTTTTGGTGATAGATGCCGAAAGAGCATATTAAAAAAAAATTTAAATATGAGAAAGCTCAAAAAACTACTAAGTCATGTTCAATATTGCGAGGACACACTCCAGAGTAGCACAGTTGGCCTCGTAAATTCAGAATGTAAATGGGAGTAGTTATTATGATCAAAATTCATACTCCATTTTGGGCAAGAGAAAATATAGGAGTCGGTATTACCTCATGACGGCGTTGATATCAAATAGGTAAGTTTTATTTTGAATTACTTCCAAAGAAAAACAATCTTTTTAAATATGAACGGAAGGTGTCAGTGATTTGCTAGTAATTAGCAAGATGAGAATAGAAACGTACGTGTAAAAATCATTCTTCATTGGTTTCTTAAATAGGAGTAACTCATTCCTTTTAAGATTTCTCAATTTTTGGTTATGAATATAGAAAAACGTCTGGAGATCTTATGAATGGCAGAAATTTCTAAACTAAACTATATCATTTCTTGAAACATCAAAAATACAATCATTTAGGAAACCATTCCATTTGGAAAGAAGATAACACTAGGATTTTATTTTGGAAATTATATAGGGATATGATTTTATTACTCTCATTTTTGTTAGTACCACTCTTTTTAGGGTTTTTTTAAAATTTTTGTGTGCGTTTTTTTCCCACTAAAAGACAAAAAATATAGTGACATTATTTTAAAAAAAAAAAGCAAAATCATTTCCTATTATAAAATAAAACTAAATATATTGCAAATATTGAGGAACATGTGCCACCCTCGAAGGTTAAGGGTGAAAAAGTACTGAAGTAGTAATTTTTTTTTTTAATATATATATTTTAAAAAAGGTAACCCTAAATCCTTCTTCTTCTATTTAAACAGTCCCTTCTGTTCTTTTCTTTCACGTGCCCACACAGCGGACATCCAAAAAGGCTCTCCACCTCAGCCCGATTCCTTCTTGTACGATGGAATCATCATGACCATGGAAGGACCAACTGTGGATACCGGTGGCCGATCCCCCAAAACTAAAGCCGTTTACCGAAGAAGACCTGGCCTGTTTGGACGACGAGTACTTCGAGCCCGACCCCTGGTCCGACGACGAGAATGAAGACCTTTTCGATTATGAAAGAGTGGTGTCACCCGAAGAGATCACTCAAGCCGCGAAATTTTGGAGGATAAGAGAGGGCAATGTCGATCTTGACCCCAAGTGCATCCACATCATGTGGAGGAGGGAGGAGAATAAGGAAGAATATGTGAAAATATCCATTGACTTGTACTACCTGATTGTGCTCGAGAGAATGGATGATAAAAGGCGCAAGAGGAAGGAGAAAGAGATGAGAAGTGCCAACGTTCAGGAAGGTCTGAAAAATCTCAACATCCAGGACGAGGAGGAGAAGGAGAAGGTGGAGGTGATATTTAGATCTGTCTTCTTATTTTTAAACCACCATCATTATTTTGTTTTGTTTGGATTTAGACATATCTTTTGTGGTGCTCTGTTCGCCATCAAGTCTTATTATAAGAAACGCTAGCGATTGAATCAATTTTTTTTTGCGTGCAGATGGTGGTTTCTGGCTTGTAGATGCATCTTCCAAGGGGCGCGCGGATATGAGGGCTTGCTTGGTTTCTCAATCTTTAGTAGTAATCTTTTTGTTTTTTGTATTTTTAGTAGCTTGTTTGTTTTTTCCATCTATTTTGTTTGTTTTGTTTCGCGCCAGTGGACTGATTTGTTTGTTCTTGTAGTTCTTTTATCGCAAGAGCATGGGTTGGAATCTTGTTTGTTTCGATTCAAGGCATTAGATCCCTAGGTTTTTAACACTACCAGAGTTTTTTTAGCTTGTTCGTTTTTTCATCTATTTTGTTGCGTTGTTGTGTTGCGGCTGTGGACCATTGTCATGGATATCTTGCCTACCGTATTCGCGGTGGACATTTTAGTTCCAATGGGTCTTGCACTAATAGCCCCCTTGTTTTTGGTTTGTTGGCTTGGTAGATTCAATGTGTTTTTGGGGTCAAAAATCATCCTCTTTCAAAGAGGGTGTACAAAACGCTCCCTCTTATTGGTTGAAATGGTATGGATCCCACCACAAAGTGATGTCATGCGTACCATACAATACACTTTTTGATAAGCAGGACCCACACTATTTCAATCAATAAAAAAGAGGGTTTTGTTCACCCTCTTAAGTGGAGGGGGAACGAATCTCAACTCGCGGTGTGGTGGGTTTTTGACCACGTACTTTTTCCTTATGGTAGTTTCATATGTAATCAATTTAGACCTAATCGATCTTAGATTATTCGAAGAATAGTTTCTTCTCATTCTTAGATTGATTCCCCTGCTGGAAAAGTAGGCCAAACTTTTATTCATACAATTGTATATCGAATCGAGTCGGATGGCTGATTTTGTTGGTCATAAATTTGATGTTTTCTTCCTTGTTGCCTTGCTTTCTGCACATGCAATTGGTCTAGCGTATGTTCGTAATTGAATTGCTCTTTGTAATTCTGTTTAGTGTCATAAACCAAAGACGCATCATGCCCAATAAACTATATATGGACCCCGGAATATGTGTGTCAACCTAAATACTGTCCGTGTGGAAGTAAAAGAGAATGTCATGTTCATCAAGGCTCTGTTTGGATAGAAAAGGATTTCAGTATAAGGGATTTAGGTCTGAATGACACTGGTAACAAAAGAGGTTTAGCTGTTTGGCTTGAGAAACTAGAGGAAATATGGATTATAGGAAGTATCAAGTAGAGATGTACTTTATTTGGATCCTGTATAAATGTAAGTTTACTTTATTTGGATCCTGTATAAATGTAAGTTTAACCATTTACATAATGAATTTGAAGTCACTCCTATAAACCAGTCATTTCATATAAAATTAGTCTACAGACACAAGAAAAATGCACGCGCGCTCACTTGCACACATGCTCACAATCACTTGGTTGCTGACACAAGTGTGTGTGTCATTGTGTGTGCATTTGTGTATGGCTAGTTGCACTAGCATTATTGTTTCATAGATAAAGCTCCGAAACTCATTAGTGAAATCCATAGGTGAACAATCAAACCTAGGTTTGAGCGATTCTCGTTGTATAATGAAAGCCTTTGTTTTAATACACATCTATCCAAAGGAGCCTTACTGCCTAAAAATGAACTTAAATCACGTTATACCTGATGGGACTAGAAAATGGACAGTCACTCTGAGATTACCTGCGTGATGTGTAAGACAAGTCCTTGAAACAGGGCCACCGAGGTGGTGCCGGCCCTATGTGACTTGTTGAGATCACATGTGGTGCTTTCCTAACTAAATATCTTGAGGCCGTTAAAAAAAAAATGATATCTTGAGCTGAAGCCCAAGACCATTCCCTTATACTCATCATGGGATAGAATTGCTAGACACAAGTCAAGGGATTTGAATCTCATCAATTACAGCCAAGGTCGGTTCACTGTTACATGCAAAGCACGTTGAATTCATACACCTGCAGAGTCTGTCTTTTCTGACTTCGTCGTCGGGAAGGCCTTGGCTGGCACCACCCTAGTGTCAAGGACTTGTCTTGCAGATTGCACAGGCTATCCCATACCTGTTATTCACTTGTTAGTTAGTTGTTGGGGTCAATTACAAAAGTTTCCTCCAGCAAGTCTAGAACTTTAGGAGACCAATTGGGCAATCAAGCCCAAGAAGTCCAAAATGCCCAACTTAATAACCGAAGTGGCCGCAAACTTTAATATAGTGGCCACAAAGTTTAATACAATGGTGCAAGGTTTAGAAAGTCCCCTAAAAAAAAAAAAAAAAAGAAAGTCCAAGAGTAACAAGCCACTAGGCTTGTCTTCTCTCTCCTTCAACCTTCACTATTTTGACCCGTCCCATCGTTTGTCTTTCTCATCCGTGTGAAAGATTTCACTAGACTAAACCAGGTATGACCCTTTCACTACACCACAATCTCTCTTTCACTCTCTCCTGGTCTTTTAGTTGAGCTTGGCAAATCCTGATTTTCTTGGATTCTTAATTGGAACATTTTGTGTTTCTGTCTCAATCAGATTTTGTATCAAGAAAACAAAGCATATGCTAGTTTCTGTCTCTGTTCTTCTTATTTGATAGAGCCTGATCATGGGAAAGTCCCTATGTTCTGTGAACTTTATTTGCAAACTTGTCAATGTGAATGTGCACTGTCATCTCATACATGTTAAACTGGCATACGTATGGCAACTTAAATATTGTAACAGTATAGAAGTAAAAGAGAATGTCATGTTCTTTAAGGCTCTGTTTGGAGGGGAAGGATTACAAGTCAAGGGATTTACTGGTGAATGACACAGGTGATATGAGAGGTTTATCTGTGTGGCTAGAGGGAAGATGGATTCTAGCAAGTAGGTGAACAACCAAATCGTTTACATAATGCATTTCAAGTCACTCCGGTAAAAAAAAAAAAATCGTTTCATATGCGGAGCTCCCTAAATCATCATTGAAATCCATAGGTGAAAAATCAAACCTAGGTTCGAGCACTCTCGTCGAACAATTAAAACCTTCATTTAGATGCACATCTGTTCGGAGGAGCCTTATCCGACAAAAAGCAACTCAAATGACTTCATTGAACACCACAATTACTATAAAAGGAAAAACAAGAGAATAAAAAACAGACAGCAGTTGTCACATTACACCGTTTTAAACGAGCATCGTTTTTTGTTCTACATATGCTATCCAAGGATGTTACTCTGTTACAACTTTTCCGGAACTCCTAAAATCACTTCGTAATGAATTGCCAAAGAAAAGGTGATGTTTTCACTCTCTGCCTTTTCATAGTATTCACAGTCTCGAGTAATAGTACCGCGTTTGCAAGATCTATTACCTCTTCTCTGGCTCTTCAGCCTCCTGATGTTGACCGCAATCTGATGCGGATGAAGGCGATGATGCAACAGCCTTTCCCATGATGTCTGAAGATGATGGGATACTCATGTCCCATGCTTTTCTCAGTCCTCGATTTATGTAGAAGGTGGAGCTGGTTTTTGCAAAATCTGTTGAAAAAACAGAAAGGGGATAATCAACCATAATAGCACAATTGCACAACAAAACAAGATATTTTACCATCGCAAGTTTGCTGACATAATCTTGCACGCATATGACTGGTCAAAACAGTCCCATTTTTCGGTTCAAGGCATCAATTCTTGTGTCTTCCTCGTTCCTCATTATTATGAATATCTATGATGAGAAATCCACTGTCCCATTTGAAAATGGAAAATAGAAACGTTAAACATGACAATACCCGTAAACAGGAAAACAGAATTAGAAGCACCTAACAGCGATCAGGTGCCAAATTCAAATTAAACAGATCAATAGACAGAGAAAGGAATCAAAGGATACTCATCATCATATAAGAAAAGCACATATAGGTATACACAGAAACATTCTCCTAATATCAGATGAAGGGCATAAACAATCTTCTCCTTTTGAAGGTTCACCATTGGAAGTGAAAAAAAGTCGGTAGAAACTTCAAAATAAATCATGGCATCAAGTTCTTAAGCACAATAGAATACTATCAAAACATATGTATAGCGGAAGAAGGCAAATGATACAAGACCAGGAAATGATGTGCAGAACCTCACTCTGGTTTTGAAGAAATTGTTGCCGGGTCTCCAACTGAAAATCTGGCATATTTAGATTGCTGCCGAATTTCTCTCGGTAGTTCACATCTGACCAGGAGCCAAGAAAGGGACAAAACTGCAATGTGGAAATCGACTATTGGCAAAGTTGGCAGGTCCATCTGGGATTGCAAATGGATGCTGTTGCGACTGTCCATCCAAAGATTGTCCACCGAAGTTGGAAGGGGCCCTGCACTCGCGAAGAATTTCACATTAATCACAAGCACATTGCACGAGAAGTAATGAACTTGCTTTCCTAGAGCCAAAAAACCATGAATGCTAGCTGTGTCTCAACAAAGCCACAGATTGAGCAATCCAGAATGCTTAATATATCAGTTCTCATTTTTCCTTTTCCCTTTTTCCAGCTTGTATTTCATTTTTAATTAGTAGAGCTTGCACTACTGAACAGATCATATTTTATGAGTTGTTTAGAACAGCACTAAGCTTAGAAGTCTGGTTTATATGGTTTTGCTTGGGTCCTTGGCAGCGGCGGACCTATTGGGGGACCAGCAAGGGCACGGCACCCACAGGATTTTTATTTATTTATTTTTGCATTTGTAAAAAATTACTACAAGTTTTCAAATAGCACCGAAAAAATTATTGAGTGCTTTGGGGCACCTCCGGTAGTCAATCTATTTCCATCATCCGGCCGGTGGAAGCCAGAAAGGGGTAATAAAGGAAAGGAGCACCTCCGGTAGTCATCTATTTCCATCATCCGGCCGGTGGAAGCCAGAAAGGGGTAATAAAGGAAAGGAGCAACGCCCTCTTAATGGAAGTTCTATAGAACAGCAGGTTATTGCTCCCTTCATTCCTTCTCCACTCCAATAAGCTAACAATGTTAATTTGTAATGTAGCCACATGGTGTCCCAACGCCTTTCTCTGTCATAGACTCATGTCGGTAAAAAAAGTAAGAGCAATGCCATATTGAACCCACATCCGAACGTATGGGATCCACCCGGACATGCATATGAGATCCACACACATTGTTCTGAAACAATATCAAAATGCAGCCCCATCAATCCCACACGAATCCGACTTTGAACTCTATGAGAATCTCAGTACATGCATGATTTCAATATATAGAAGCACCAACACCATCTTTTGAATATTTAGAATCCTTATTACACGACATCACCACTGAAGATTTCGTTTGTATCATCCATACATTCATCAGATGAAGAACAGACCACATCTTTGTATCAATTTGATCAAAAGAATACAGTAACATTTAGCAAAAAGTGACAAAAATCAGACCCAAAAAAAACTTAGCCACGAATGCATGTTGGGCAAATCAATTATTCACACAACATTCTATAATTATACATCCCTTTTTCATACTTGGTTGCCTTTATATACAGAGATAGAAGAATGGTGATATTTAACATATAGTATAACAAGTGGTGAAAAAAGACAGCATGGAGGTTCAAGAACTGCAAGAGATGAATATGCCGTATCTTCAAAACCTTCAAAACCTTCAAAACATAGGGCCCACCTCGTCTTCTGGTACTTGGAGTGCCGACCACATAATGAAAAAGAAAAAGTCATCGGTACTCACATTTGGAGCAGATTATTCACAGTCACAGTAACTGAATTTGTACGCTGCAAATCCTGCAAAATATTGCCACATTTTAGTCTCATAATTCAATCGTCAAAATAAATTAGGAGGACTTTATAACGATTGTAGCAACAAACAGAGCAGCAGATATAGAGAATCATATTGAACTCTGTAAGCTTTGATTTCTTAGTGGCCTCTGTAATCGGTCCTAATTTACCAGGATAATAGGATATAAAGAAAAAAATGATAGCAAAACAAGGTTGGCAGTTCAACACCTAACTCATTAATCTTGCCATAATCATTGCTTCTCTAACAATAAGTATACTTGAATCGTTATATACCAAATACCGGTAAAAAAAATCATCACTAAAGCAAAACAGACTAACTGTGATTAACAGGCTTAAGGCAAGAAACAACACAACTCGTAGAAAATAATAGAAACTGATCCAAATTATACCTGGAAAATTAGTTCATCCGGCATGTGGGGAAGCACCTCCCTCACTGTTTCAGCCATGGCAAGGATGCTAGCTAAGTTATCATTTGCAGTCCGTGAAGCAGTCCTAATATGCAAACCGCCAGCACTGCCTGGGTATCTCACTGTACCAGCAGGAGGAATGGGTGCAGCAGATGTACCAGCCTGAGATGGATTCACAGGCCAAAGGCTCCAAGCAGAATCTTCAAGGGCGGTTTGGGCATAGGTTTCCCCTACAGCTGCAAGATGCCTCATCATCATCTGGACTCTCCCCAGTCCAACTGGCCTGATACCTGTAGATGGACCGGCTCCATCGATACCTTGGCCGGACCAAGTATTCAACCAACCCGAATCCAGTCCAGGACCCCTATAAATGTAAAACAAAAAGGACAAAAGAAAATTTAATAAAGAGGATGTGTTTACAGGAATTGCCAAGGTAGAAACCAGAGTAACAGAGGATGCAGTGGTATGTGCTTGAACTTGCTTAATATCGTTTAATACAGCAGAGATTTTTCCCTGAACTTTTCCAAGGAAAATAGCTCACCAGGATACTCTATCTTGCTGAGAAAAACAGCCTAGATATAATTCAGTTTGTGATGCATACCAAAACTTGGTTCCATGCGAATAGTCTTTACAAATTATTTTAAAAGGTTCAGTCTGAAAGTCCAGGCTTATGTTTGTTCCGACAAGATAAACTTATGCTCAGCCAGAAATTCTTCCAGAAAAGCAAATTTGATTTTTTACTTTTACTTCTTGCCTCTCTTCTTTCATGTTCTATAAGACCCACGATCAGTTAAATAACTGAACTCTTATCATTTCTGCTTCCGAACATTTCAATATAGATGCCCTCAACAACTAGCACTGGGTAAAGCTCATGCAATAACTGTCCTACCTCTACCTTATCTCTAGTTTCATTTCCTCAGGAGCAATCAAAAAACAATTTTTTCCATTATGCATCCGTACTGCAAGGAGAATTTGTAGGATGAAGAAAAACAAAAACAACTTCGCTGACAGTTACATTATTTTTGTTTGGTTAGAAGAGTCCATACCCCCAATGATTGGGGACTACATGGGTTCTATTGTTGTTGTTGGTTAGAAGAGTCCGCAAAATACTTTGAACTTGGATTAGTACTCAGCTTTGATACTTTATTTTGGAATCTCTTATACCGAGCTAAAAAACTACAAAAGTTAAAGAGCATGTGATCGAATACTGTAGTAAACTGATGAATTTTAATGCCATATAAGAGGCACTTTTTCAGCCATATGCAAAAAGCATCAGCCTAGATGAATGCATGCACAAGACATAAGAACACTAACCTCCAAGCACCACCTTCTAAAGGATTCTGCATCTGATTGGGGAACACTCCTGTGGGCATGGTATGACCAGGAGAATTATGCCGATCAAGTCCAGTGCTTATTTGACGAGCAAGTTGCTCATCAGTTGATACATCTACTGCGCGAGGATTCGCTTCCTCTTCTGGTCTCCCCGCATGAAGTGGTTTTCGACAAGTGGGGCATGAATAATTCTCAGTTAAACCTTGATCCAACCTAACATTGAAGTGTCAATGTCAGCACCCACGTTGAATTTTCACATGCAAAATAACATTTCCAAGAAGCAAAATAGCTCATACCACGATCTCAAACACGCAAGATGGAAAAGATGATTACAAGACAGTCTCTTAGCCTTTGCCATTGGTTCCTATCATTTGCCAACCCATCAGAGCTAGGGGATAAATAGGAAAATCAAACAGAGAATCAGGAATGAACTAAGCTAATAAGCTTACCCTACAGATGGCGCATTCATCATCATAGGTTTTTATCTCTTCAGATGTTGCATCAGGAAGTGCCCCATGAAGGGCACGTAAAGCTATCCTTAGCCTAATAAATCCTCTGATGCGTTTCACAATTGCACTTAACAAAGCCTGTTCCATTATAGGAAGTAAATAAAACCACCATGAAATAGGCAAATGAAAATTAAGTCCAATCAATGTCGAAATATCCACACAAAAAAAGGGACGATTTACCCTTATATTCAGGAAAAGAACTATATCCACGAGATGAAATGCCATGCCATGAAGCCACCAAATATGCACATAATGACCAAGTGCCATCAATAACGTCATCATGTCCAGAAAAAAACCCAAGTTCCGGATAAGTAATCCTTTCCATTCCAATAATGAACCTGCCATCAAATTCATTGCAAACAATATTTATCAGTAAAGGCAAATTCAGTCCACCACAAGAATTAGAGCTACCCATGACATTCAGAAACAGCAGCAATAACAATACAATAGAAAAAGGACAATTTACAAGAATCATGGAAAGCGTTGACCTCAGCAAGTTTTTTAAATCACTCTACACTCCCAAGATGAGCACCAACTAAAAACACGTCAAATTCAGAATAAAAACAAGCATCAAACGTGTAAAAGAAGAAAATGAAGACAGATGCACTTTGTTGACCATGAATCTAGCTCCGCAGGGTCAGCCCATAAGTACTCTCTTCATTCCTCCCTAACTTTTTGTCATCTTATCATCGAAGGTCCTTACAACTACCTAGTGTTATTCCAGACTGGCATTATTGGAACAAAGTGGTGGAGTTATGTCCGCTATGCTTGATGGCAGAGGAAACTCCTCATCACATGATGCTTTTATGCAGATTTTCATGGAAGGTGAGGGCAGTAATTCTAAAGTGGTGGAACATTTCTTGGGTAAGCCCTGGTTCAATCATTGGCCTTATTGATTGGTGGTTCGATAATAATTTCTCTAACCTTGAGAAATCGATTTGGGAAGCTGGCCTATATGCTGTGATGTGGTCTATTTGGTTGGCAAGGAATGATCAGGTGTTCAACAACTCTGAGCTAGGGGTTATGGAAATTTGTAACTTGGTGAAGACAAGAGTCGCTATTTGAATCAAAGTGAAATTCGATATTAAGCTTTATCAAGTAGAGGACTTCAAAAGGGCTTTTGGATGTAATCAGAAGAACTAGAATCTGAGATGTACTCATTTTACGTGTTTTTCTATTTCTCATCAAATCTTTTATTGGATGTTCTCTTAACTTTTTTTTAATCATTTGTTCGATGTACCCTATCGATCTTAATAAAATCTTTTTCGTTGTACCGAGCGAAAAAAAAAAAAAAAAAAGATTGCGGAGAGGAATAAGTACTGGCATTATTGGAACAAAGTGGCTCTCTAAGACACAACCGTGCATTCTTATGCTTGATATCCCTAACCTTTACTTATTGCACCAAGCAAGGGCCCGATTTTGTCCATTCTGTTCGCCTCAATTTGCCTGATAATTTTCAATGGTCAGTGAATGTCCATACACCTTACATAGGAACCAAACTTGTTAGGTGTTAGCCAAGTTTTGTTGGTTTTACACATCAAAACTATCCCTTTCCTGACTTTATGTTTCTAAGAAAAACAATAAGGGAAACAAAATATATCTACAGTGTCATGCTTCAGAAAACATGTCTCCCCTCAAAGATCGTGATATACTTCATGACTAAGGAGAAAAATAATAGCAGTATACCTTCACCAATTTTTGGAAGCTATGAACGAAACAAACACAACATAACAATTGCGTGGAGCCTATGAACTCCTACCCCTCGTTAAAGTAATACAATTACCAAAAAAAGACATGTATACCTACAATAGTTTCAAAACTACCTGCTGCTGACATATCAAAGAGCTTGGATCTCTCGCAAATTGAACCGTTCCCTGATGTGTGGTGGATCCATATATCGAGCAACTGGAAACCATGTATCACGACAGCCTACAAAGAAATTTTCTATCTGTTACTGAATGTCTATCCGCTATGAAACTGAAACCACTTCCAGGCAAGAGTACCTGTGACGTCTCAAAAGCAATACTGAGAGGCTCAAAGAATAGCAACAGAAACAGAGATGATCCTAATGTTGGAGATATCAGTAGACATAGGTTTAACCTGTAAGCAGCAAATACCAAGACCAATGAGAAGCGTAACAACACATAAAAGTAAATCAAGATGTGAGACAAAGCAAATAGCATGGACATTAACTCCTGGGGTCAACCAGATATAATAATTCAACTGATAGTTCATAACTTTTGTATCCGTTATGAGAAGTTGGAGAAATCAGCAGATTGTCTCTGCCTACCTGCATTTATTCTGGAACCTTGGTCGACCATAAAATAATCAGTTTGCTCAACTGATATATCAAGGTTAAGTATTTGTTTGTGGATGAAAATAATTGAGAAAAAATATGTCTAAAAAATGTGATCGTTAGAGCCTCTCATCATTTGTAGAAGTACTCTCTCTCTCATCATTTGTCAGTTGAGCCTCTGCAGTTTTAAAAATTGATCCAGAGAAATGTATGCAATGGTTGCTTCTGCAGTTTAGAGCCTCTCATCATTTGTCGAAGTACAGGATTGCAGGCTGCAACTCGCCTGCATGAAGCCGGAATCGCTAGTAATCGCCGGTCAGCCATACAGCGGTGAATTCGTTCCCGGGCCTTGAACACCCCGCTCTCTCTCTCCATTTACATATCCCACAGACAAAGGTATGCTGGAGATTTGGAATTCCACAAAACTGAACTTTAACAGCATAAACATGCACGGGAGTCTGGGGAAGGTCACATGTACGCAGCTTCACCTCCATATGCAAAAAGGCTGTTTATGCGTTTCAAAGCCATGACGCCCAGGTCACGATGAAGAAACACAATCCTCGCAAAAACATTGCAACTGTGGACCAGCACATTCGTTTGTGAGAGATTTCATCTAATGAAGGCTGGTGCTGGTGGGCATCAAGATAAAACTCGAAAGAGAAATCTTCTCGCAACTTGCCAGTGAAACTAGATATTGAAATTATTTCGAGCTCCAAGGGGGAAAACAATTTCTGATTGCACCTGTGAGCTCTGTTATAGAGTTAGTGTGGGAATAACCTTGCCTTTTAACATGACACCCATCACCTTTGAAGGATAAAATAATGATTTATTGTTGTAAGATGGGAAAAAGATCTATCCCAGCAAGGCAGCAAACAGAAGAGCAGATTTATAATTAAAAAAAAAACCTATTTCCCAAAAAGTTTATGGACTATTTCTGCCTTATATTCAAAATAGCCTTTGCTTGACCATGACAACTTTTCCTTCCAAATAAAACAAATTTTATTTCTGTGAGAACTAATATTGTTTCTTCCCAATGCATTCCTCTTTTAAAAGTTCTAACCTAGGAAAACAATTTTGGACAATCAAAGGAACCTGAAACCCCAAAATTTTTTGCAAGGGTACTTATCAAGCTTAGAGTGATCAGTAGTACCAGAGCAAGTCGCTGGCTATAACGAACAATAATACAGAATATACACGAAGATATGTCCATGGTGTTGCAGAAGGAGATGCATTCAAGCGCTCAAGTCGATCTCTTGCCAAAGCTTGGAACATCTGTACATTATTAACAAAGGTGGGATAAGATATAAGCCAGTTAAGTTCCATACACAACGAACCTACATCTTGAAGTGCTATTCAAGAACCTTTAACGAACAAAGGACGGTAAGCCATGTGGACCATAGGACGGCTTGAAACATCGTTGGTGGGATGACCAAGGGAAGAAATGCCCCCTGCTCAACAGTTATCAAACAATTAGAGAAGAATACCGACTTTTGATTGATGAGAATGAAAAGCAACTTACCGAATTAATGCCTGTAACCCCAAAAAATGACAGAATATACACACAAAACACCACTTCTTGATTTCTAAAATATTAATTCCATTTACGTATCACATAGAGAAAAAATAACACATTCTGAAAGGAAATCAACTACCACAGCACAACTTGGTAATAATGATAAAATGGACAGACAACCTGAAATGGCTCAGGCCCCTTAAAAAATAAGTACTTGTTTTGGGTTTTCGGAAGGGGAAATAAGAACCGTTGTTCCACTAAGGGTTCTTAAGAAATAAGTACTTATTCCGTGTGCCATTTTTGATTGCTTAAATCTTTCAATATGGAACTCAAAAAATATGCAATATGAATCTTGTTTGATAGATCTCAATTAGTTCTATTATAAAAAGTTCGCAAAATCATGAAATTCATTATAAATTGAAAGATATAAGCGATCAAAAAATGGTACAGATAAGTAATAAATTCATTATTTAGGGTTTTTGAAATGTAGAAATAAGAAGGCAAAAAGTTAGTGGAACATGGGTTCTTATTGGGTAAAAAATAAGTACTTATTTTGTTAGTGTAACGGGGCCTCAATAACGTATGATCATGACAACAATGTCGGTGACAAATGAGAAGCCGAAAACATAAATATGTAAATGCACTTCATATCTTTGCGACAAGTTAACAAGCTTTACCTTGTAAATAACATAGTTAATAAGTCTCTCCCCCAGTTTTCGAATTTCAGATGAGTGCAACTCCGCAAAAAATATACTCTGCACGAATAGAACAATGAACATATCAATCAAGCAACGATACCTCCGTAGAAGACTACTTTCACGAATAAAACTAAAACTAATGTAGACAAAACCAAAGCAAATCCATCAACCACTAAGTACCCTACAATAACGTTGCAGTCCCAATCAGTGGCTTTTTATATGGTCCTGTGCTGCACCTTGTTGAGTTAAGACTCAAAAGCAACATGATTTGTTTAGACAGTTTAATTAGTAATCATATTACAAGGTCTTTGGTATGATGCTAATGCATATTCATATTTAATGAGGTAGTTACTTTTAGGAATAAAGCCTGACGCGAATTTGCTACCTCAAAGGTCTGATTTTTTTTTGGAAAGTTCAAAGGTTTGATGAGTTCTAGGAACTTTGGTGTTTTTTGGGTTCCGTCTCACGACTCTCACCATATATGGGGAGATAGAACAGTCACACGCGCACACTCATGACATGTTCCGAATGTATATTTTTGAGATCTAGGTTACATCAATTTGATATCAGAATGAAGATAAATGATAATTATCACACTATGGGAAAATCTCTCTGATGTTAGAGAACCACGGACCTTAAGGTTGAGTATTTGGCAACTGTATGGGATTGGTTACCCAAGTGACAGAGAACTCAGAGGTTGCTGATTTCTTGATGACCTAAACTAAAATTATTAGTCGTCATTTATCACTTTCTAGAATGTTACGGCTAAAATTCCCAGGTTTTATTAGTTCCAGGCTTCCAGCTATTCTAAATTTCTAACCAAAATGTCTTTACCTGATGCCATGCTAGGTAGCACAAAATTTGGCAATTTTTTAGGTCATTGTAGGGTTCTGTTAAAACCAATAAATAGGGCCTGTTGGCAAGTTCTTCTTGTTCCAACCAACTTAAAGCAGAAACAATTCAGAAGTACTGCATAAACATGAGAGAAAAGGATAACAATTGGAGAACACAACGATGATTTGAAATGAAGCTGAAACATATCTGAATTTATATGTCAGGTAAATACCATTCTAAGGAGGATACAGACCTACCCACTCATTCTCCTACATCCAAATGCCAAAATAAATTGCAGAGATCAACAGGAACCGAAAACCAATACTTACCTTAAGCCCCAGAATGAGCAGGATAAATACATTAATTGAAAAAGTAGCCAACAAGGCAATTGTGGCTTGAGAACCCAACAGCAGCTGTAACGTATAGTGCATATTCCGACGTTCCATAGAATCCTCACCAATTAACCCATCTGAAGTTAGCTTCTGAAGTGACAGTTGCGTCCAATACTGGAGGCCGACAAAGCTAACCAGTGTGCAAACTGCCGAGATCGATAAGTAGCTCACACCCATGGGTAATAACAATATCTTCTTAACCACAACCAAGGTTTCAAACTCTCATAAGACCCAAGTTAGCATGACCTTCCTGGTTCGAAACTTATCAGAATAGGAGCAAGCTGGAGAGGCCAAGACTATGAATTAGCGGGTAGCCTTGAACCCCCTCCAATATCAACCTTTTAAAAGATCCTTTTATTGGGTAAATCCTTTAATGCACCTGGATAACATAAACAAGCATAAATGACCTTCAATAAGCACCCTAATGTTAGGTTTCCAGCTTTCGAGCAGTATTCAAACAAAGGATTTAGGATTAAAACAGTACAAACAGACTATCAGGCCAACATTTACTACAATTGCTATTTAAGTTTTCCTACCTCCGTTGTATCTTCCACACTGTCATCAGAAATTTCAACTCAACAATGTTTCCTCCGTCTTCTTAGGCAAGGCCATTACCGTTTTTCTTTTGCCCCATTCTACCTGTCCAACGTCAGAAAATAAGTCAAATGGAACACCAGCTTTTTATTCTTGGGTTCAATTGGTTTTTTAAAAATCCCTTTTTGGGTAGTTTCCTATTACTCTTCTCTACCAACCTATTGAAACAATTTTCATAGTAGTAGCAGTAGGGATAAAACACCTTTTCTGATAGATTGGGCCAACCCCGGCGTAATTCGGTCCGTCATTTGATGATAGATCAGAACGCCACCAAACAGAACCCCAATCACAATTCCCTTCTCCTCACTTTAAACCCCAAAAAAGTAAAAGACAGGGTTTGTCCAAATTATTTTTTTGATAACTTAGGTGTCTAGGCTAGCTTATACGCACCTCAACTAATCCCGGGGCCTAATCCCACCGCCTACTTGCAAAGCTCTGTGGGACTGGCCTAAAGGAGTTGATAGCACCTAAGAGGTTTTGTTCAAATGAGATCAATCTTCAAACTTCGGACCGAAATTAAAGCAAAAGTAATCCATAGAGCTCTTAATGGATCTAACTTCCGCCATACTTGGTACATAATTCTTCAGATTTCGAACCACACGAGAACGCCCAAGAACCCTAAATTTGACCGCACCAAGAAGCCACGAAATCAAAGGCAAATAAACTGACAATAACAACGATGTGGGTAAAGTACTTCCCAAAAAAAAAACGTTGTGGGTAAAGTAGAGAGATAACTGATGAATCGAACAAAGCACAAAAACAATCAACAATCCATAGTACGACGCACCAAAACATAAAATCCGTGTGCGTATATATGTATGGAAATGGGAAATATATTTGAGAGAAATCATGTTTAAATACACAAGAGATTGAAAGAATAGCAAACCTGATTTGATCGGAAGAGAAAATGTTAGCTCCGATGGAGATTTTTTTTTATGTAGCCTTGACCTAAAATTGGTTTGGGGGAGCGTTTAGGACCGTCGATCAGTTTTTGCGGGAAAATGGAAGGGAAAATAACAAGGAAAATTACAGTTGTTAAATAAATCATAATATATAGTACTAATAATGTGATCTTAATTTGCATTGGAAGCTTCCTAATTCCAGAATCTTGTTCCGGTGACTATTTTCGGTTCGAATGGTTTGCCCCTTATCTTTTAGGAAGAATTTCAAAATAGCACATAAACTTTGGATTCAATGTCTCATAAGCACCTGAACTTTATTTTATTTCAATTAAGCACATATGCTTTACAAAACCTCCAAATTTAGGCCCATACCGTTATATTTCGTCCAATATGTAAAAGAAATGTGATGACGTGGAAGGTTTCTTCCGTTAAGTGCACCATTGGCACATGATATCCAACCCTTGCAAAGCATAGAATCAAAGCCCATCCCCTATCTCTCTCCGGGCCTTCTTCCCTCTTTCACCCACCCTTCCTCCCCTCCATCGCTGCCCAACCCCCCTCAAGGACACAATAACAGATAAGCAAGCAATGTATAAGTAAGGACTACATAGGTGAAAAATGGCGTCGTGGTCAAATAGAAATGAACGCGTCGAGGTTCATAAAGTGTGTCATTGTCGGCAATGGAGCTTTCAGAAAGACGTGTATGCTTAGAAAAAAATTCCAATGCCGAGTGGGTACCACGTGGTGCCCACTCAAGCATCCGAGCTGACCATTGCGTGTTTGAAGGGTTCAGATTTGGAGAGAGAAAGTGTTGGGTGAGAGGAGAGAGGGTTTTAATCCGAGCCGTCCAAAAGTGTATCGGGCGGCTCAGATGTGCCGAGCGGGTACCATGTAGGATATACCCGCTTGGCACCAAAACATCACTCGTATGCTTATCTTCTACACCAACAACTGTGAGTATCCCCCAATTTTCGCAATTTCGCACTATACACAAAGCCTAGGGTTTCCTTGTCCTTTACCAAATTGTAACCATTATTTACAACAAACCTCCCTTTCTTGTGGCCCCTGCTTTGGTAGGGGCGTCAATTTGGGGGTTTGTAAAGCATAAGTGCCTAATTGAAATAAAAAAAAGTTTAGGTATTTATGGGACATTGGGTCCAAAATTCAGGTGCCATTTAAAATTTTTTCCTATCTTTTAAGAGAATTTATATATTAAAGAAAAATTTGGGAAAAAGCCTATGGAGTTTCACTCCAATGTCCAATAGATCTACAAATTTCAATAAATATTAATTAAACCTCTAAATTTTACAAGAATTTTTTAATTACTATTATTCTTACACCGTCAATTTCTTAACCAGAAAGTATACTGGCACAGCAAATATGTGCATAGATCATGCACAGTTTGAATGTGGGGCCTACTACGGGTCCCACACAAATGATCTGAGCTGTTCATTATATTTAAAACATTTTTTCAAGTGCCTTTGTGAAAAATCAGCTCAATCCAACACCTATAAGTACTTGATCTAATGGTCTGATTTTTCATTCTCTAAAAACCCGAATGAAAAGTTAGATGATTAGATCAAGCATCTATAGGTATCGGATTGAGCTAATTTTTCGCGTAGGCTCTTGAAAAAATGTTTTAAACATAATTAACAGATCGAATTATTTGTATAGAACCCTTAGTGAGCTCCACAACGTAATCTATGCACAATTTGTGCACAGATCTCTGTACCAGTAGCAAGGTTGTTTCTTAACGGAGGATACTTATGTTGCACCAAAGGCTCTGCTTTTGCTAAGCGTACATACTAGGATGGGCCATCTCTCCCTCTCCACATCTCACACCGTCCATCACTCCCTCCTCTCTCTCTCTCTCCTCTTTTTTCGTATCAAATTTTGTCTGCCTCATTTCTCGCTTCCATGCCTCCCTCGTCATCTTAGCATGATGGCTGATTTTTAGATGAAACTCCATTGCTCATCAAGATAATGACAACCCATTTGAAACCACCACACACACACACACACACACACAATCCCCCTGTCCTATTGGTTAATATGAGAGAGAGAGAAACAACAAACAAGAAAATTTGACACACAAAAAGTACTAAAGAAATTCGTAAATTAAAACAGTTGGTGCTTCTATGGTGTAGGTCGACCCACCTTAGATCCTACATAAGTAATTAAAATCGTTTCTTATTTAATCTCTGCAAATACAGGTGCCATAAAGTGAAACACGAAGTAATGTGATTACCAATATCAGATAAATTTAATTTTTTAAGAGAGAACCTTCAAATTTAAAAATAAAAATAAAAACTAAATTCAAGTTTTTGAACACACTTTGGTTCCATCAATAGACAATAGGTAATCGAAGTGCAAGTAGTAATTTAGGCTACGCTTTCGTATTGTCTAAACTGATTAAAGGGGTTATAAGGCCATAGAATTACAGATTTTGAAACAGGTCATTATCTTACATAAATCAAGTAAAAGTCCATTTTGCGAAAACAACTTGTTTTAAATCAATAAGCTATAGACAAATTTTTTCAGGGTAAACCCACCCTTAGTTAAAAATTTGTCTATAACCCACCCTTAGTTAAAAAAAATTTCAGGGCAAACCCACCCTTAGTACTCTCTCTCTCTCTAAAAAACAGCCTCCGATCTTGGTTTTCTCCAGGGGCGGCGGCCCCCTTTCCCCTTATAACAACCCGGATTTTCGACCGTATTTTTTTTTTAATAATATTATTAATAGCTTTAAAAATAATAATAGTATTATTTTTCCTAATTATATCCTTTTAATGAAAACATTTATTTTGTTAGATAAATACCTATAATTATCAAATTCTATTTTCCTTAGTTGCATGCATGCATATAACTCGTGTATATCTCCCTCTCCTACTTCTACGCAATCCCTACCACCTCCATAACCCTAGAACCGAGCTAAATTCGTCCAATTAAAAACCCAATTCGATTAGGACTCGATTTCATTCTTATACATCAAATTCTCCTATAAATACAATACGACTCCAACCCTAGGGCACGCACAACATTCATCACATTCCACGGAGCCAGAAAGAAGAGAAAAACCAGAGAGAACCGAACTACAATCCATAGATTTCTAGAGAGAGAAAAGTGGGTTTCGCGCTTTCGTTCATCCGAGATTCAAATTGATCGATCGAATTGCTTCACACGACTCCTAGCATCCCCGAAGATCAACCAATTCGAGTCCAAGGCTCCCCGATCGTAGGAACCGAAATCATCTTCTCCAATTCCGATTTTTCGATCGAAAACCAATCCGACTTGATTCGAGGTATTATAATTCGATCCGAAGCCTCCTCTAAGTATATTTAGGGTTTATAGACATAACCCAATAGGCCCCGTGACCCCATGCATCGAAAACAACCGAGAAAAAGCAAAAAAATAAAAATCGAACGCTGACATGTCGCATGGTTCAAGCGCCCAGCCGCTAGAAACTGAATCGAGTTCGCGCGCTAACTCCGCCCCTACCTGCAAGGCTTTGTTTGCTTGCTTCAATTGATTTTGCAACCTCTTAAACATCGTTATTTGACCCCAAAATTTTTACCCTAGGTTACCCATATTCTAAAGATCATAACTTGTTAGTTTCATATTTTTTTACTTAATCTTCTATTTATTTAATTTTTATTCGTAATCGTGAGGTCGTTTGTAAACTAAAATTCGTTACGACCTTTTAAATTACTCTATAAATCCCCAAACTATTTTTCTTAGATTCCTAACTTATTAAAGATCATAAGTTGTTGATTTCATAACTTTTTAATGTTATTTGCTATTTATTTTATTTTTAATTAAAGTTATAAACGAAAATTAATAACGACCTTATAAAAAATATTTTTAATATCGAAAATATTTTTCTTAGACTCCTGACAGTTCAAAAGTGATATTTTATTGAAATAAAATTTTATTTATTTAATTAACTATTTATTATTACTTAAGTATTGTTTCTTAATAATAATACCGTAAAATATTATAAAGAAGGTTTAAAATTCCAAATAATTTTATTTATACTATTTATAGCCCTAGAATGATATTCTGTAAATATAAAAAATATTTCAAACTATTTATTATTTATTGTTTATTTATTCTTGTTTCGGCTATTAATTTAATCCTTTTATTTAAAATAATACCACGAACCTCCAAACCCAACTTTTAGCACTCAAACTTATTATAGAGGACCGTTAGGACTCTTATTAAGGTTATGATAATTATTCTAATATTTTTACCTAATTAATGTATTTAATTAGTATTTAATTAATCTAATTACTTAAGAATAATTAATTAAAGCCTAGAAAAATTATTTTAAATCTTTATTAAATAGTTCATACCTTATTAATGATTTTGTGGCCATACAAGATTAAGGGCAACGGCCCAGTCATAAAAGTTATGTGATTGCATTGCCTAATATTTGTTTTGATCCGTCTGTTATTCGCTTTTGATTATTATTGAGAATAAAATTGTGTCGATGCTGGATTTGATTGCTAGATTGGACCCTAGAGACATGGGGTGGTATACGAGATAGAAATCACTTAGACGATGCTAAGTAATGGATAAGTCGTGAAGTTTCTTTCTTTTTAGGATTGTTTGCAGGCGTGATTCTGAGATACGATGAGATTTGTGGTGAGAAAGTATACAGACGCGTTGTTATTGTTAAGGGAAAAAGGAAACAAATGAAAGTCGTGGGCTAAGCAGACCTCTGGGGTGGCCTAACAGATCCTGTGATCGGGTAGCCTGAGTAGACTCGAGGCACTGAAAGACCCAGGTCGCTAGGTGGCTACAGACTTCTGGGGTGGCCTGACAGACCTCGTGTGATCGGGTAGCCTGAGCAGACCTTGAGGCACTGATGGACCTAGAATTGTGAGAATGGCCACGCAGGACCTTAGGGGCAGCCTGACAGAACCTTTGGGTAGCCTGAGCAGACCGAGGGCACTCGATGGACCTAGGATTGTGATTTGAAATCAAGTGGTAGTCCAAGAATATGATTTGAAATCAAGTGGTAGTCCAAAGAATGTCTCACGATGATTTAAAACCGCAGAGTAAGCCCGAGATGATTTAAGACTCAAGTAAGCCTGAAGTGATGATATAAAACTTGGCAAAGTAAGCCCAATGATATTTTGATAAAACCTGGCAAAGTAAGTTCTCTGATGTTTTGATAAACTCGCGTGGCCCAATGACATTTTGTGATGTTAAACTGCTGGCCCAAATGATATTTTGTGATGTTAAACCCCATGCAGAGGTCCAAATGATGTTTTCAGGATCGATAAACTCAAGGCGGATGGTCCAGTTGATGTTTTGTGGAATAAATTGATGTCCTATGGCGAGAGTCCAGTTGAATAAATTGATGTTCCGGCAGCCTGGGCAGGAATTGATAGGACCTACAAGGCGCGTGTCCAAGGATGATTGTGATGTGGTATATAAGATAGGCGAACCCTAGTCATGATTCAGGCATGATAAGCTAGCCTCTTGTTGTAGTATTGTAACTTAGGTTATCTACTACAGAAAGGGAATTGATCTCATGGGACCGAGCATGGCTAGCGGTCAGGAGGAAAGATCTCTCGAGGAGATTTGGATCACACGTTAGGCTAATGGATAGTAATGAACTGGTTGACGTGAAAAATCTCTGTTTTACTTATTCGCATCATGATTATCTTGTTTACTTGCTAGCTGTAATGTAAGAGGGGTGGTTGGGTTGGATTATTCTATTGGGTGATTTATCACTCACGAATACGTCTGTATCCTGGCAAATCTATTGCTTCGGCGATCAATTTGCTAGAGGGCGCAGGATTCAATGGAGGAGATTCAACGATGATGCAGTTCGACACGGAACGAATATCAGTAACGAGGATCGAGGATGCTAGGATTCGTATCAAGATTAGAGTCAGCTCTGAAGTTGGTGTATTTTGATTCCGTAAATCTATCTTGAGATTGTATTAGCAAAATCTTTATTTTGGAAAATTATATGTATTTAGCAATATTTTCTTTAGAAATTATTTTATTTTGCACCCGAAAAGTCGGGGCGTTACACCCCTTTTCTCTCATCCTCTTCCCCTCCGCTCGTCTTCTCTCCGCTGTCCACCTTCGTCCAGTGATGGTAGATCTGTGATTTCGGGCGTCCGAAGCTCTAGCCAGTGGCGGGTGGCTTCGTTGTTTCAACCTAAATCCTCCTCCTCTGCTCGGATCTGGTGGTGTGTGGTAGTCGGCATCGGCTCTAATAAGAAGTAGGATGGTTAGGAGGGGGTTTCTTTTCTCTTTGTTTTCTTTCGTTTTTCTGGCTTATTTGGAATTTCCCCGACTGGTTTCCCCAGTTCGGTTGAGTTTTCCAGTCCAGGTTTTCCCGGATCTAGAGGGTAGTGGAGGTGGGCTAATAACTCCGGTGGGTTTTGGCTCTCGGAGTAGTTGGTAGATGGTTAGGGGTTGACTGTGGCTTCAGGCCTCCGGTGGCGGCGGCATCTTGTTGACTGTTTGGCCTAGGTGCCTGGGTGTGTGGTGGTTCCCTTTCTAGCAGCAGGGTATGGTCAGTCGTCGGCCGCCACGATTGAAGAACCAATCCACTAGCCAACACGGATTTTTGACTCTCGGTTTCCTCTCGATCGGAACCTGTCGTGACAGCGTAGGTTTGCCTCAAAGATTCCCTCCACTACTTCGGTGTGAGAACTCGTTCGCGCCACCGGTAGACGGCGTCTCGTATCCTCACCCGAAGTCGGCAGGCGTGCTTTTTGGGTAGTAACCCAAGGCAATTGATCATTCTCTGTTGATTTGATATCCATCCGAGTTGTGTTGCTAGATATGACTCGAGTTTTTGCCAATCCTTAGGAGATTGAATGTTTAGATTTCATACTCCACGTGTCCCGACCTTTATTGGTGGTGTGAAGTTGTTCATGGTCTTAGACATTTTATCTTCCTTGTTTCATTCTTAGTTGGATGGTTTTGGTGTTTCCTTTGTCATTGTTTTCTGATGGATATGTGTAGATGCCGTATGGCTTCTTTGAAATGATATGAATCGTGTTTGGATCAAAAAAAAAAAAAAAACCCACCCTTAGTTGCTTCAATTTTATTTCATGAGCACTGCTATGGTATCTACATTTAGTGACCACATTTTGCGTACCATGTGATATTTATTTATTTTTGTCATGAATTGTACTCAGCTACATATTTCCCTTATTCCATTCACATATTAGTATTACGCTTATTAAAAAAAAAACAAATGAGAATGCATATTAATAAAGTCTATAAATATCTTTTGGATACTGAATTGATATCACCAAGTCACCATCCAAATCTTTCAACTATGTGGCCGTACTGTAAACGATCGAGTACCCCTTGCAAGTCTGCGCAAGTTTTATTGAGAAGTTGACTCAAAGGAAGAGAAAAACTTAATGTAATTTACCCAATAAGTTTGGGTAAATTATATTAAACCCCCTTCAACTATGGCAGTTTTCCGAGTTGCCCCCCTCATGTTTGAACTCAGACACTTAACCTCCTTAAAGTATGTGGATCAAAAATAGGGTAGACGCCGTTAACAAAGAATATGCATTTACCGTTTAACCCTTCAGTCTCGCCAACGCATCATCATCTTCGTCCAAAGCACCAAAAACGCCTTTTTTCCCCAACACCAGGAACATCCCCCTGTCTCGACACCAGAATGACGACATGAACAACCCACAAACACCATATATCGTCCATTTCCCACGAGAATCGGTGGTATATACAACTTCCTTTTCTTAAAAAAGCACCACCAAAAAGAAACCCTTCCACTGTTAAATCCCCCCAAAACACTCCCTCTATTTCTCACCGCTATTTTAGACCCAATCTATTTCTTAGCCCTCCCATCGATTCTGAAATCCCTCCATGACAAGCTGGGTCCAAGTAGTTCTCATCGTCGGATTTCGCTTGACGAGCCTCATGGCCGATTCAACCCGTCGTTGGAAAACACTCCGATCTCGCCGAAAGTGTTTTGGGAGGATTGGATCCTAATGAAACTCTTTCCCGAAAAAGTTTTTATTAAAATCCGAACCATTAATTGTCAAGATGGATCATTGAGATTACGTACCTCCGTGAATAAGTGATTCACTGTTGACTTTTGCATGTAAAATACTTCATACTATTTTCATTCCTTCGAGTTACTAGGCCCATAGCTTTGTCAAATTTGAGTTACTCTAGCAAAAAGTAGGAAAATGGTGAGAAATGGGGAGGGAAGAAGAGCAAACCGCATAAGAGTCCAATTAACAACAAAATCAACTTGATATCAACATTAATTTTTCCATAAAAACACCATCTCAAAAGCTAATTCCTTCCCTTGAAAAATTATAAAGATCAATACCAATATTCTGCCTACCAAACACTTATTTTCCCTATCCCTAAAATCACCCCATCCTTACTCAACCTCGACCCAAAAGTCTTCATCCCTCTCCTCTTCTCCAAACTTAGACACCACAATGTTCAGCACACCATTTTTCATCTCGGCTTTGATTTGATCACACTTGTAAAAATCCGACGGTAGATTAATCCTGGTGCTAAATCTCCAACTGTAACCTCTCTGCTGGAAACCCCCATCGCTGGAGTATCCTTCGATTCTCATGTAGTTATGTGCCCCGCTGATGGACACGTTCTCTTTCCTCACTCCGGGCATGTACATCCGAATAGGGATGACAATGGGACGGATCGGGACGGATTTAGCATCCCCCAAACCCGCCCCGTTCTATATCGGATCGGAGTCGGAGCGGGGGAAATCAGGGAGTTGTCGGGGTCGGGGAAAAATCGGGTCCCCATTCACCATAATAATTTGACTAATTTTTTTCTTTTTAGAGTGTTTTGAAAAAAAATAAGATATTGATGATTGATGAGAGTTAATAAAAAATAGAAATAAAAAAATAAAGACATAAATTAGTGTTTTATTAATTGATATATTACTCTTATTATATTAAAACAATGAATTTATTTAGACATATATATACAAAAATTAAAATATATATAATCGGGTTCGGATCGGATTAAATCAGGGCGGGGGAAGCAAATACCATACCCGCCCCATTTGCCTATCGGATCGGAGAATACCCGCTCGGATCGGGCCGGGGAGGTCGGAGGCGGGAACGGATCGGAGGTAATTGCCATCCCTACATCCGAATGTAAAAGCAGTCCTCGGTTCGCTTTACTTCCCAACGCCATGGTAAGATGCCATGAACTGGGGTGCCAAATAACGGCGAGTCCATGAATTGGTCCATCATCTTCAGTCTCAGGCTGAGGACTCTTTTTTAAGAGGAGAGGCTGAGCCTACTTCTATAATAGGAGGTATTAAACACATCTGCAAAAATGCAGACCAATTTTTTCTCAAAAAGTCCCCCGTTGAATGCAGGCCAAAGGCTCCAATCAAAGAGTATCACAAAAGCAGACTCGCAGAGCAATGACATAACCTCACTGAATGGTATAAATGGAACAAACACAGGAAAAAAAGAACTTGCAAGAATAGACACACAACCGGGTGGAATTTTGTGGGTGAAGAGCCATGCACAAGCCAAATCAACAAAACACGAATTGGGAAAGTTGGAATATTAGTATTTTCTCCGTTCCAATTTGTTTGCTCATCTTTTCTTTTTTGGCTGTCCCAAATTGTTTGCTACTTTTCCAAATTAAAAACCACCAAAAGCCAAAGTTCCAATTGTTTTTACCCCCTTTGTATCACAACTATTTAAAAGTAGTATTATAGCATTATAAAGGGTACTTTTGAAAATCTAAAGACTTTTCAACCTAAAGCCGCACTAAATTTGAAAAATTGCCGTAACGAGCAAACAAATTGGGAAAGTTGGAATATTGGTTCTGTTTCATGTGGTTGGTGTTGGGTGTCTGACCTGTAACATGTACTTTTCTTTTGTTTCATTAGCTTCCATTAGAATTGTAAAAAAAAACACAATTATGCTATATACACAATAATTCAAACATAACATCAACCACAATCTTGAGTTTGGTGTTATGTTTGGATTATTGTGAACCTTGACTTTTTGTAAAAAAAAAAAAAAAAAAAAAAAAAAAAAAAAAAAAAAATATATATATTAGCAAAGTACATACAAATGAACAAGTGACAGACAGTGTATATGGAGAGAGAGAGAGAGAGAGAGAGAGAGATCATACAACTGTACCTGCCAAGGAATTGGAGTCTGGGGGGCTAGAGTAGCGCCGTTTGTCAAACTCATTGGTACAGTCGTGTACAGAAGAGTCGAGAGGCCGGGATGGCTCGAGTGACGGGAAGGGACGTTGGGAGGAGGTTGGCGGAGGAAAGGAGGTTCTTAAGGGCAAGTGAGGACGCCATTGGTGAGGTGAGGAGAGGAGAGGAGACTTGGGGATCACGTACAGGATAGGAGACAGTGAGAGAGGATACAGTAGGAAGGGTTTTTGGAGGGTTTGGCAAGCCTCCGTTGGGGGCTGATCATACCCAAGCGCTGGACTCCAAAGAAAGAGGATACTGATTCAGAAAATGGCCCTGTTAGCATTGGCTCAAAGGCCGAATGCAGCTACAAATTAGGTGATCAGACTACTCTCTGCTAGAGCGAAGTTGCTCGTGAGGGCAAGCCAGTCTGTTTATGAGAACCCTTGAGAAAAAGAATCGTACCCGCTTCAAGCAAGGGACAGACAACCACCCGTACCAGAACGGAAAGCAAGGGATGGAAAGACACACAATCACACCAAGCAAGCTACTTTAACTGAAGCCCTCCGTACTTGTGAACCAGAACCCTGTGAAGCTGACCGGGTTTCATACCCCTGTAGGACTATTATAGGAATGGAGTAAGGCCACCCTATTCTCTTTTTCGAAGTCTGTACAGAATAGGAACTGAAAGCAAGACAAGCAAGCAAGGCAAGCCTCCTTTTGAGTTTCAAGAAAGCATTTAGTAGGAGTAGCATCAAGAAAGCCAGTATGCTCATGAAGCTAGTGAAGTCTGTCCAGCATCTTACTTTAACTTAAGCAGAAGCCAGCATCTGCACCAGAACCGGAACTTCACCGAAAGCGAGGGGCTAAGCGGGTATTCACTCCTCCCTTGCTTTTTATGGCTTACCTTCGTACCCAAGGGAGGTTTTACCCACCAAGTCCAGCTTTCTTGTGAAAGTCTTGGCTTGCTCTTTTTCCATGTCTGTTGAGCAGAGAGTAGTCTGATCACCTAATTTGTAGCTGCATTCGGCCTTTGGGCCAATGCTAACAGGGCCATTTTCTGAATCAGTATCCTCTTTCTTTGGAGTCCAGCGCTTGGGTTCTTTTCCAAATGAACTAGCTACGTGTAAATTCGGATTTGATTCAACATTTTTTTTTATGATAACGCGTGCCTGCCTGTGGAATTCGGGAGCCTTGAAGCTCACAACTAGCTGGGCAAACCTCCAATGTGGATAGATTAATTTACCCACAAAAGTATTAGGAGGAAAATTAAAAAAAAGAAAGTACTAGAAAATTAGAAAAAGGTAAAAGTAAGTCGCAAACAAATTTATGCTTTGACGTATTCCTATTTTTTATTAAAATATTTTTATCTTTTGATCGAATAGTTTTTTTTTTCCCTTCCTGTCGAAACAAATCTGTAAAAGTAAAAAAAAAAAAAACTTGGCCAAAAGTTATCAAAAATATTGGCGAATAATAAGACTAATACATGGAGTGAAAGTTCATAGGCTTTTGAGAAATTTTTCCTTATTATAGTTGTTCTTCTATAGTATTCTCATTGACACCACGCATATAAGATACAGATTTGCAATGAATGATTATGAGTATTTTACATTTTCACTTTCTCTTTGGTTGACACAACAAATATAAGACTAGTGACTACTCTGCACAGATAATATATGCATAGACGATGTTTAGGATCCACCTAGATCCCACATGTAAAGACCCGGTATTTTTATTTTATAAATAATAATAATTATCAAGCCAAAAATATTATTTTTACTTGAAAAAACTATTTATGTTGTCACGCTGAATTTTATTTCGTAAACGATTGTGTATGCGCGCGTGTCTGTCGAATAATATTCTTTGGTGTGTACATATGTGTGCACTTTGTGTTACACTAGAGTATTTTTCTTAACCTAATTCTAGTACCCAGCCTCACCTTCTTCTTGTAATTAAGTAGTCTTTTACCTGCCATTCACCCTATCCATTTACTCTAACCAAACCATTTCAAACCAATTAAACCATCATTTTCCTTCCCATCCGTCCATCAACTTCTCCCATCACCCGGGTTTGGCCATTTTTGGCACTCACTTTTCTTTGACCAATGAAATGGCAACACAACGCCCTCATGCAATACCTTCCTTTAACTCCTAATCTAAACCTTAAACCCCACACTGCATTACCCAGCAGATTTTTACCTAGCTAAACTAAAACACTCCACGTCCTTTTCCCATATATACGGAAGAGAGAGGAATGAAAGAAGTGAGCATTACTTTTTTATTCACCATTACTGAGGTGTAGAAGTGGCAATCCTAACCATTTTTTTGAATTCGTCTAAATTCGCCCATTTATAACCCAATCGAATCCGTCCATATTATATAATGGGTTGATATGAGTTCAACCCATATTTACATGGGTTCAGATGGATTGAAAATGGGTTTTTTTTTTTTTTGATCCGCTGAAAATGGATTCAATATGAGTTAGAAGTAAAAGACCCAAACTTGGGTTTGGAAATTAAATTTCCGGAAAGCTGGACTCTCTTCTTTCGTGGTCTTCGTCTTCAATATTAGCCCCTGAGAACTGATGTCTAGCTCCCCGATCCACTGGACTATCTTCTTATGAGAAATCACGGCATTTCCTGAATTTTTTAAATTACAGCTGGTAGAAATACTGGAGATAAAATTAGAAAAATTATTCATTGTCCTATAATATCGTAGTTGTTAAAAAAAATAAATTAAAATCAAATGTATTTATAAGATCGTACGTTGAATTTGAAATTTTTGCGGCATTACATGGGAATTTTTACGTCGACATTCTGCTAAACGGAAAAAAATTAAAAGAAATCAACGGTGGGCCCCGCATGGATGATCCGAAAACAAGCTCTTCTCTCTCTCTCTCTCTCTCTCTCTCTCTCTCACACACACACACACACACAAAAAGATGCGAAAATTTTGGCCTTTTGGTTGATGTTTGTCTTTATTTAAATAAATTTTAGTTTGGACCGTAACTTTTTAATTTTTCGATTCCTCTCTTTGAATAAAACCAATAATTCTTTATTTAAATAAATTTTAGTTTGAACCGTAACTTTTTAATTTTTCGATTCCTCTCTTTGAATAGAACCAATAATGCACAAAAAAATTAACACGGAATGTACAAATACAAAAAAAAAATTAAATAAAGGCAAAAAAATAAATAAATCAATTGGCTTATATAGCCGAAATACCCCACGGGGCTTTGCCTATTTATGAACGTATTTTAACCCATATTGGGGGAAGACAATGGAGAAGGAAAAGAAGGAAGGGGAAGGGGGGATAAAAAAAATTTATTTTAAAATAAAAAAGGGGGGGCGGGGGGAAGGGAATGGGTCGGGTCGGGCGGCTTTGGCTTTGGCTTGACCCATATCCGACCCGACCCATTTTAATCCGCTTACTATTTGACCCGTCCATATTTGACCCGTGACCTATTTCAACCCGTCCATTTGCCACCTCTACTGAGGGGATGTATTTATTGGGGGTTGAATGGAAAATTTACCTTGCAGACTTCGGATACTGCCATGGATTGGGGTGCTCCAATGCTCTTATTTACCGTACGTTTTTGTGGAGCCCGGGGTTACATGTATATGAGGCACGTGAAAATATATTTTAGAGAACAATGTGGCGGTGTTCCGGAACCATTGAATGTTTACACACGACGGCACGAGAATGACCTAGAGATTTCATATTACCCGCCAAGTTCGAACTTCGAACTGAATTCGACGGCCTTTGGGCCAGCTACAGCAGCTGGGCCATTCTATGGATCGGCACCACCCACTTTAGAGCAGCGCTTGGGCTGATCAACAGGGTTATGGGACTCATACATACATCTTTCTCAAATGAATGAATTTCTGATGATAATATATTAACAAAAATAAAAAAGAAGAAGTAGGTGTGAATTCGGATTGATTCAAAACTTTTTTTATTTTGAAAACTGAATGTCTGAGCGAGCTTTCGCGCACGTGGATTAATTTCGAGACCCTGAAGCTAACGATCAGGCAAACCTTCAATGTGGATTGATTAACTTATTGCATAACGAGTCACTAATTTTTTCGCTAGTGAACGCTTTTGAATTCTGTAAAAATAATTCGTTTTTCAAATTGCACCAGCGAGGATAATAAAAAAAATAAGTGGGAAGTTAGAAAAAGGTAAAAGTAAGTGAAAAAAAATTATTCTTTCGATTTATTTTTAGTATTTATTTTAATTTTTTTAGCTTCCGATCGTAGGTTTTTTTCCCCTTCCTGTCAATACAAATCTTTAAAAAAAACAAATCTTTAAAAAAAAAAAAAAAAGTTAGCATAAAGTTGTCAAAAATATTGACGAATAATAAGAAACCCATACACTAAAACTTAAGCCAAATTAAATCAATTACAAAACATGGAATGACATTGCTTCCCAAAAGAGTACTACTACAACTTTATTTTCTATCTAATGAGGCCTTAAGAGGGAGTAAATCTCTAGATCCATAGTTGGAGTTACCTGTCGGAAAACTCCAACTATTAATTGTTATATATTGACATTTGACACCGTGCATGCAAGTGGAAGATTCCTCATACTATAACATGATCAGGAATATCTTTAGTTTTTCACTTATCTTTTTTGATTAATCACACAACAATTAAGATGCATATCTCATCTATTTGTACAGAGCATTCTTGATGTCGATAAGTATAATTTTTATCATCACTACCCGGGTTTCCCTTCACAGTTCACTTCACCTCCTCCCATGCACGTGGCCCAAAGCTCTTCTCTTCTTCCTTGTTCTGGTGGTTTTTTTTTTTTTTTTCCCATCTCAATGTATAAAACGTAAGAACATCTTGTTTAGAAACATGCGTGTTAAACAATTATCGACAACTGCGTGTTCGCATGTTTCCTACTCTTTTTTTTTTTATACCAGAAATAAACTCAATTTACATATAAAATCAAAATACAAAAGACCGAAACTCCATCGGTCTGAAAATACAAACAAAAACAAATCAATCCGAGTCTTATGTCCCAAGTGATTGGAACATAAGAATGAGAATGGGTGAGAGAAGTAGAGCAAACTGCATCAGGGTCCAATTAACACGAAAAATAACTTGATATCAACATTAATTTTTTCCATAAAAACACCTGCTTAAAAGCTTAAAATTTCCTACTTCGAAAAAAATAAAGACCAATACCAATGTTCTAACGCTCAAACACTCTTTTTTTTTTTTCTTCTTTCTATATCCCCACAATCACCTCCTCCTCACTCAACATTGACATGGAACTCTTCACCCCTCTCCTCTTTGTCAGACTTAAGCACCACAATGTTAAGCACACCGTTTTCCATCTCGGCTTTAATTTGATCACTCTTATAAAACTTTGGCGGCAGATCAATTGTGGTGCTAATTCTCCACGCTCTGCCCTCATTGCTGGACACTTCCCCAATGATCATATAGTTATGTTCCCCGGTGATGTACACGTTGTCTTTCGCCAATCCAGGCATGTACATCCGAATGTAGATACCATCATTGGTCACCCTCGCTTCCCAGCGCCCTGGTAAGATGCCACGATATGTGGTGGCATGCCGATATGAAGAGTCCATGAACTTGTTCATCATCTTCAGTCTCTCACTGAGGCTAGCGTTTGTTGGAAAGAAGGAATCAGACATATCTGTAAAAGGCAACTCAATTTTCTTAAACAGGACTCGTTGGTCGAAGACATGCCATGGAGTAATCAGAAGGCTCAAATCAATCAAAGAAAATCACAGATGCAGCTAGAGCAATGAGATAATGAACTCATCTTGGCTCTAAAAGAATCGGCTGAATGGTATAAACAGAACAAAAAAATAAATAAATAATTGCAAGAATAAAAACACAATCGGATGAAATTTCGAGGTTGAAAAGCAACGCACATGCAAAATCAATAAAATATGAATCACTCAACACCAATATAACCCTGCCAAACGTAGAATTAGCCTGGGAAAAAAAAAAAAAAAAGCAACAAAAGAATACTAATATAACACAAAAGATACCATCTTCATAACTCAGAAGTGCCTAAATGCATATTTTGTACTGGGGAATAGAAAACAAAATCTAAGAAACACATACTCTAGTATGAAGCTAACAGACCGAAATAATTCCACTATGGTATTGATTGAGAATGTACACGTAAGATCGGTGAGTAGTGCCTACTCTGGAGTTTTACACTAATTATCATAGTCGTTTATTAATATTAAAATAATGTTTGAAACAGCCTCACGGAAAAAAACTCAATCAGATACATGCAAGCGTTTGATTCAATACTTTAATTTGTCATTCAAACTTCAGGATCCTGAATTCTAAATTAAAAAAATTAAGAGTATTCGTTCAAGCACCTAATTTATCCATCTGATTGAACTTATTTTTTCTCAACAACCCACTCCAAAAATTATTAGGATAAAATTATTGAATGACTCAAATCATTTGCATAGTACAGGGTGGATCCCACATGCGTACACAATCGGTACCCATAGGATTATTGGTTTTTTTTTTGGTGTCCTGTGGTTTGTGCTGGGTGTCTAACCTGTACTTTTTCCCCCTTCAGGTTTGAGCTTCAATCAGAATCTTACTTAATCAGAAAAAAAAGAAGTGACCGAATGTTAGAGAAATACTCCGCCTATGAAAACGAACAAGTAACGTGTACTATATTACATCGAGAGAGAGGACCATAGAGAGATCTGACAACTATATATACCTGCCAAGTGCTCTTGTTTCCTGGGGCCCACATCCTCGGGGGGGACATAACAGGGGTTACGCTCATAGCGCCAGCGGTAATCCATGGTGAAGTCATTGTTGGGCTCATGGACCGGGATGAACTCTTCTTCAGTATTACAGGTCCTGAAGAGTCGAGAGGCCGGGATGGCTTGACGAGCGGCGTGGAGGGACTTGGGGAGGAGGTTGGAGGAAACGAGTTTGTTCAGGGCAAGTGAGGACGCCATTGGTGAGGAGAGTACTTGACTTGGGGATCACGAATAGGATTGGTGAAGGAGTACTATATATAGGAAGGGTTTTTGGAGGGTGTTGCAAGTCTCTGTTTTAGCCCTTTCGGGAGTCTTATTGGCGGCTGATATATAGGCAGAAAATGGGGGGGCGGGGGAAATAAATTGCGGAGGAGGGTGTGACGGTGCTCCGAAACGACTGAATAATTACACACGAGAATGACCTAGAGAAGTCATATTACCCTCCTTGTTTTATTTTATGAAGAGAAATGCTACATACAAAGAAGATTGACAAAGAAATGACCCTTAAAGTGAACGTGGACGGCTCAGATTCACTGCATTGTGAATCTGAGCCGTCCACGTTCACTTTAAGGGTCATTTCTTTATCAATTTTCTTTGTATGTAGCACTGCCCTTTTATGAATCGGCATCCCCCACTATTGTTATTGACACCACGCATGTAAAATGGAATATTGCCAGTATATATTGCATGTTTTTTTTTTTTTTGATCCACACTATATATATATTACGTGATGATTAGGAATATTTTAGTTTTTAACTTTTATATATTTTAATTCACACAACAAATATCTCGTCCGTGATTGTCGAAATTGTAAAGAAGGGAACCTTTTATTATCGAAATTGAAAGGAAGAGATCCCTGTATTGTTTGACATAAGGCATATCTGGTCTTTTCTTTTTATTTTATCATTCGTTAATTCTCATCTATTCTATCCTACAAAATTACAAGAGGAGAATGAGTGTTTACAAAAATTGAACCATGTCACTGTACATGAAAGTATGAAGGAGATATCAACTGCACTTCACTACACTTGCATATCTGGCCTATCGGGAGCATAATAATTTGTGATGTAAATAATTGTTAGATGTGATGAAAACAAAATAAAGTGAAAACTTTTTTATTAGGAATACCCCATGCCTTTAGCACATTCGGAATCTATCTTCATTTTTGCACTGCTTGATTTGACCAGAGCAATTCTTACCTTGAAATAACCACAATCTTAAGAACGACAATCCTACTTAAAAGGGGGTCAGATCTCTTTTGTGTCCCGAAAACTTCTGTCTCTGTCGAGGGATTTTTAGGTCGTTGTATTGTGCGATTTTTCTTTTTTTACATTTTAAATTCAACGGTCAGAAAACTCTTGACACAGCAACTCAGCAATTTTTGACCGATCTTGCTACACATTAGAAAACAAAAAAAACACGTATTTTTGTGAATCTTTAATACACATTCACTCATTTACTATTGTCAGCCCGTTTGGCTGATTTTAGAATTTTTCATTTTCGACATGGAGAATCCTAACAACGCTATAACAAATGGCAAGAAAATAATTAAAGTTGGCTTTTGAATATTTAATTACGCAAAAATAAAAACAAGAGCCCCATTCCCGTTACGATTGTTATAACTTCCATCTTTCCCGTCAGAATAAGTAATAAGGCTCTGCTTGAAACTTGGGGATGGAAGGAAAAAAGAGGAGATGAAGAAATTGAGAGAGAAAGTTAAGAAACAGGATTGAAAAGGGAAAATTTTAAAATACCCCCAGTCTTTACACCAAAATTCAATTAGACTCCCGACCTTTTAAAAACTTCAATTTTACTCCCAACGTTATCTTTCGGTAATCAAAATGCCCCCCTTCCGTCCGAATGACTAACGGATTTCGTTAAAAACTCCATTAAATATCGTCCCTGTCTAATTTCGATGATCCGAGCCGTTCAATGTGTTCAAAACATGATTTTCAGGGTACTCACGAGAAACCAGCAAAAAAATGACCGGGAGGGGATTCATCTGAATAGTATTTTATTGCTTAGTTCAATAAAAAAAACTGTTTAAATCAAGCCCTTTCCGATCATTTTTTTTTGTGCTGATTTCTTGCTGGTACCCTTAAAATCACGTTCTCATCACATTGAGCGACTCGGATCATCAAAATTCGATTGGAAAAGGGGAGGTGCGGATCGATCCAGATTTTGTTCAAGTCCAAACGTCCAGATTTTGCTTCGGTCTGCACCTCCCCCTTTTCGATCGAATTTCGATGATCCAAGCCGCTCAATCTGATTAGAACGTGATTTTAAGAGTACTTGCGAGAAATCAGCGCACACAAAAAATGATCGAAAAATGCTTGATTTGAGCAATTTTTTGTTGAACTATTCGATAAAAAATTGTTCAGATGAAGCCCTTTCCGGTCATTTTTTTTGCTGATTTCTCGTTGGTACCTTCAAAATCACGTTTTGAACACATTAAGTGGCTCAGATTATCGAAATTCGATCGAGATGATATTTAACAGAGCCTTTAACGAAATCCGTTAGTCATTCGGACGGAAGGGAGTATTTTGATTAACGAAAGATAACGTTGGGAGTAAAATTGAAGTTTTTAAAAAATTAGGAGTCTAATTGAATTTTGGTGTAAAGGTTGGAGCCTATTTTAAATTTTCCCGATTGAAAATTACACTTGTTTTCCAAACTCTTGTTGACAGAATGAAAAGGTAAAAAGTAGGTAACGAAACAGAACCTTAAGGGGCTGTTTGCCCAAATAAGCCATAAGCCACTTTGGCTTATTTTTTGTCCTTATTCAAATTTTTTTCGTATTTTGTGGCTTATTATCAATTTTTTGGGGATTATTGCTTCGTTATGACGAGAGGAATCTAAAAAGTAAAAAATTTGAGTCGAAATCCAAATTTTTGCACAAAAAGACGAAAACGTGGCTTTCCCACCAAATTTCGTCGAAATTCCAAAAAAATTGAATTTCGATCAAAATTTTTTACTTTTCCGATTTCTCTCGTCATAACGAAGCAATAATCCCCAAAAAATTGACAATAAGCCACAAAATACGAAAAAAATTTGAATAAGGACAAAAAATAAGCCACAGTGGCTTATTTGTCCAAACAGCCAATCGTCCGTGTATCTGCTGTGGTTTTTTAAAAATAAATAAATCAAGGTGTCCTGATAAATTTATGCGCACCTCAGGTAAAGAATTGTCTTTAATGGTAGGTAAGGCATCATACTGATGTACCTAATATTCAAAGTACGTTTTTTAATGAAAATCTACAGGACCAATGAAAATGTCTTGATGCCAATCATGATTTTTCTGGTTTTTTCTTGGATATATTCAAAAAGATGTTGGGCAAATGCCAAAAAAAATTACTTTTTCTTTTTGATTCTGATGAGCGCAAAATATTGACATATAAAAGTCCCAATATCATATGTTTTCTAGCTCTCTATTGCACTTAATTGAGTAATATTGTTATTTGGGAAAAAAACCGAAATAGTCTCTGTAGTTACGTATTTGTGTCAACTTGGTCCTTGTAGTTCTAATTGGCTCGATTTTGGTCCCTGTACATTCCATTTTGTTCCGATTTGGTCCAATTACTAACTTCCGTTAGTCAGCCGTTAGTCCGTTAGTCAGCCGCCGTTAGTCCGTTAGTCAGCCGTAGTTCTAAATAAGCCAACTGGGTTTTTTTTTTGGTCCTTAGTCAAAAAATTTTCGTATTTGTTAGTTTTTTGTCAATTTTTTGAGAATTATTGCATCGTTATGACAAGAGTAATCTAAAAAGTTAAAAATTACGATCGAAACCTATTTTTTTTGAATAAAGACAACAATAAGCCAATTTTTTCGTCTTTATTCAAAAAAAATTGGATTTCGATCATAGTTTTTTACTTTTTAGATTTCTCTCGTCATCATGATGCAAAAAAACTAGACACTTTTTAGATTTCTCTCGTCATCTCGTTTTTTACTTTTTCGTCTTTATTCAAAAAAAATCTAGACACCTTATTGTAAATACTAGTTTATGACTTGCTAAATCTAGACACCTTTGTTGTCTTTATTCAAAAAAAAATCGGTTTCGATTGTAATTTTTAACTTTTTAGATTCCTCTTGTCATAACGATGCAATAATTCTCAAAAAATTGACAAAAAACTAACAATTACGAAAAAAAGTTGAACAAGGACAAAAAAATAGGCCAATTGGCTTATTTTTTCATTTCACTTTACTTAATTTTCAATGGGATATTAATCTCAGACATATGATTGTAGGGTTTGCTGCCTGCACTTGCTGAGGTTATGCCCCATGTTGAACATCAATACTGTATCACAATATTACATAAACTCAGTTCCAAATTTAGCAAGTCATAACCTAGTATTTACAATAAAGGTGTCTAGATTTTTTTTTGAATAAAGACGAAAAAGTAAAAAACGAGATGACGAGAGAAATCTAGAAAGTGTCTAGATTTTTTGCATCATGATGACGAGAGAAATCTAAAAAGTAAAAAACTATGATCGAAATCCAATTTTTTTTGAGTAAAAAGACGATAAAATTGGCTTATTGTTGTCTTTATTAAAAAAAAAATAGGTTTCGATCGTAATTTTTAACTTTTTAGATTTCTATTGTCATAACGATGCAATAATTCTCAAAAAATTGACAAAAAACTAACAAATAAGAAAAAAATTTGACTAAGGACAAAAAAAACCCAGTTAGGCTTATTTAGAACTACGGCTGACTAACGGACTAAGGGCGGCTGACTAACGGACTAACGGCTAACTAACGGAAGTTAGCAATTGGACCAAATCGGAACAAAATGGAATGTACAGGGACCAAAATCGAGCCAATTAGAACTACAAGGACTAAGTTGACACAAATACGTAACTACAGGGACTATTTCGGTTTTTTTCCCTTGTTATTTTAGTTCATCATCCACTTTAATTATTGAATTTGCAGAAAAATGTGATAAAATGAACAAATTCAACGGTGGGCCCAAGCTATTATTGGAAGGCAAGAAGAGAGCACCGAATTAATTTCAATCCTAATAAGGAAATAAGGGGGATTCGGTGGTAATTAGTCCAAGAATTGGAAAAGTGAATCAAATGAGGAAATCTCCATTAGAGCATCCACATTAGGGGAGGCAAAATCCCTTGTGCGCTATTTTAATGACGAAAATGTTGAAAAATCAGCAACATCATAAGCGATTACAACATCGCTATTTTGCAAAATTTTCACTTTTGCTACAGTTGCTCGCAGGTTTACACGAGCCACTGTTCACAAGTTACATTTATTTTACTATTTTGTTGTGAAGTTGTCCCTACCTTCTCTTGTTTTTGGTTTGCTGCCTTTGTTTTTTTTTCTTCCAAGAATAAAGAAAGAATATTTATTGGGTGTGTTTGAATATTTAATTGAGTAGAGAGTGAGAGTAAATAGCCTGATTTTGTGTAATTTTGAAAAAGTGACTAACTGAAGTAGAAAAGTGAATTTAGAGAATTAATTTGGTCCAAAATTTGGTGAAACTGATGCGGATGCCCTTTCACGGTACCTCTCAATCAGCAATTATAAAAGGGAACAGAGGGGAGACACTTTTCCACACATCAGAGAATTCGGCTTTTGAAGGACGAAGCCGCTGGACCAAGCGGCAACATCATCTCGGCACACGAGCAGAAGAAGAAATAAGGTTTTGGGTGAAATTCTTTTATTTTGTAAGCCGTATGTTTGCTAATGGAGTTTGGTTATAACTTAAGCATATATTTTACCTCCATGAGCGGTTAAACTTTCTGCTAGGGTAGAGGATGAAACCCCATGAATTTTATTGAATGGTTTTATGCATATGATTTTTTTAAAGTGCTTTCGTAGTTTATTGTTCTGATCTCATTAATTAATTTGGTCGAAACTCGGATATGAATTCAATCGAAATAGGTTTTTTTCATGATTTAATATCACCATATTAATCGAATTGCTTGATTTGTCATTGTTAATATTTAAGTACGGGATATCTAGTGTGATTTGTTCTACGCAAATACAGTTGATGATTTTGACTTAAACTTGCGAAGTAGAGGAGGAACATATTTTTGTTATAAATAAAAAAGGGCTTAACGATACATTATCCATGGTGGTTAAGATTAGCTTCTAAATCATTGTGTAGAAATCAAATCATTGCGTAGAATTGATTGATAAATATTTATGAGTGTGGATTCCGAAATCTTAGTTGCCTTTCTCATAGTAAACTCCACTACTTTTCCGTGATAGTTTCGTAATTAGTTGTTTTCTTTTTATCGTAGTTTTATTCAATTGTTGGTTTAAAAATCAATTACAACTTTGGTCAACTAGGTTAGGGTTTAATCGATTTAAGTTTATTTAGTTTTTCTATTAAAAAATCACAAGTCCCTGTGGGTTCGACATCGCACTTGCATAACTATACTTCAATACGATTCGTGCGCTTGCGAGTGCATTAAAATTTCACAACAAATTCCTCTCATCGACATGAACTAATAATCCATAAAGTTTATCACAAGCAGAACTAACAAACACGATTTTTTTTTAAATAAAAACAAAAGAAAAAGGTCAATGACTACAACTAGCTTCTAGTGAAAACAAGGCCTAAATCTAACATTTTGACTATCTTGTGCAGAATTGGAAAATCTGTAGATCACTCTCCTGTAGTGTTGCAGGGCAGATTCGGATCGTCCATCTCAGCAATCAATGTTCAGATCCGCAGATTCATCTCAGTAGTGAGTTAACATTCAATTTATCTTTTCGTTGATAGTTTGTTTCTTGAACGTACTTTTTAACATATTTGTTTTGTCGAAGTTTTGTGCTCCAATTTTATTTGTATGGACCAAATAATTTACCATTCTTAGTTGTAATTTGAGATTTATTTTAATAATTCTATTGATTTATTTAGTTTTTGCAGTGAATATGGTGATTGACCAAAATGGTATGGTTCTTATTCTGGTGGCCGATTATAGAGTTGCATCTCGATTTGGACGATAAAAACTTTCGTAAAAATATATATACTCGTTTATATACTGTATATAAGTCGATTTCTTTTTTATTAAAACTTTTCACTAAAAAATGTAAGTTTCATTACATATATTTTTTCGAACACATGATGATTATTTAGCTCATAAAGTTATTTTTGCATTGAAAAAATAACTTCCCACTGCTTTCCTTTTCTTGGTAAATGAACAAACAAATTTTGGTTTTCCTATCGAATTTCTTTGTCAAGTGAACACTCACATGAATTTAAATTTTGATTTCTTTTACTTCACTTTAATTCACTTTTCCCAAGATATTTCATGAACAATTTTTCTGACAACTGTACGGAGCCTACACATGTTTCCCTTATTTCAATTCACCTACTCGTTGCATACTATATGATTATGCTTTTTTTTTTTTTTTTAAAAAAAGAGCATGAGAATGCGAAAAATATCTCAATGAGATACATGCAAGCATTTGATCCAATCTTTCAATTGGCCATTCAAAATTCAGGATCCTAAATTTTAAATTAAAACTTAAGAGTATTCATTCTAGCACCTAATTTATCCATCCGATTGAACTTATTTTTTTGAATGACCCACTCCAAAAATTATTAGTATAAAATTGATGAATGACTCAGATCATTTGTGTAGCCTCAGAGTGGACCCCACACGTGTACATAGCCGGTTCCTGTTATTACCACGGCTTCAATTACTGGAAAATAAAACAGAAAACGATTAAAGAATGCGATACGTACTTAGCCAATTTCAGGCGTCCGAAAATTGGCAATGGATGGATTAATCGAGGCAAGTAGAACTCTGTCCTTAAAGCAAATTCACCCTCCACTACGGTGCTGATGGAATCCGCGGACGTCTGCTTCCCAGGACTACTCGATTTTCACCAACCGGAAGCAGCACTGCAATCTGGTCGGTAGGCGAACCGAAACTATGTCGAACTCTCAGAATTGATGTGTGAAGAATGCAGAATGTATGCAAGATTAATTCGTTATGTAAGAGGTAGGAACGGGTCTCTTATATAGGCATTAAGATACCCGTTCGGAAAAGGCCGTGACTGTTCGGAGAGTCAAGCCCGTTCGGAAAAGGCAGATGGCTGTTCGGAACAGACCGGCACGCCTATTGGCCGGAACCTGTTCAGCTAACAGATGCGAGGAAAGGAACGGAGCAATGGTTGGCGCGCTGGTCAGGCCCAGTTCGAATAGACAGGCTGCAAAAAGATAATAATCCATTGAGCCAAGCCCAATCTATTGACCAACCCAACCCAACTCAGCCCGGTTTGGCGCAAGTGTGTTTTATAAGAGAAAAACATACATTGTCCATGCCCTCTCCCCCTACAAAACTTCTATGACCCAAAGGGCCAACCCTTTGAGCTCCACTTGGGTCATTTATTCCCAATTAGCTTTCCTCCTCCCACCAATGTGGGATTAGCCTTATTTCCACTCCTCCAGACACCATGTGAGGGCCAACTTTCCATGGCAATTTCTCATTCACCATGACTTGATTTCCTCCAATTAAGTATTCAATCTTAATCTCTTAACCAAGACGAACACAACGGTATGTGGGTCGGTCCACGTGGACGCGTGGGACCCACTTAATAAATAGCTCAAAGTTGAGCAAAATCAAGTTTTTTTTTCCAACAGTTCCCATAGTGTTATTTTTTTTTTTTTTTTGTATCCTGTGGTTTGTGCTGGCCGGATGTCTAACCTGTACTTTTTTTTTCCTTTGGTTTGAGCTTCAATCAGAATCTTACAAATTCAAAAAAAAAAAAGAAGGGGAGAGAGAGAGAGATAGTGAATGTTAGCAAAGCATATGCAAACGAACAAGTAACGTGTATATATATCGAGAGAGAGAGAGAGAAGCATGGAGAGATCTGGCAACTACTCCTTCCAAGCGCCCCCAACCCCCCCCCCCCCCCGAGGTGGTGGACAGTAGCGCGCGGTATTAGGCTCTGAAGAGTCGAGAGGCCAGGATGATTTGATGTGCGGCACAGAGGAACTTGGGGAGGAGGTTGGAGGAAACGAGTTTCTTCAGGGCAAGTGAGGACGCCATCGGTGAGGAGAGTACTTGACTTGGGGATCACGAATGGGATTGGTGAAAGAGAGAAGGACTATATAGAGGAAGGGTTTTTGGAGGGTGTTGCAAGTCTCTGTTTTAGCCCTGGAGGGGAGTATTGGGGCTGATATATATATAGGCAGAGAACGTGGGTGTGTGGAATGGGAAAATTACTATAGGCAGAATTCGGGTACTGTCACGTGGTGCTCCAACACTCATATTTATCGCACAATTCTGTGGAACTCGGGATTACATGTATGAATGCCGCGAAAATATATTGCAGAGAAGAGTGTGGTGGTGCTTCGACTGAATAATTTACACACGAGAATGACCAAGAGAAGTCAAATTACGTACCCTCCAAGTTCTAACTGCACTCAGCGGCCTTTGGGCCGGCTAACAGTAGTGGGCCATTTTATGAATCGGCATCCTACACTTTAGAGTGCAGCGCTTGGGCTCAACAGGTTGGGGCTCATAAATACATCTTTAAATGAACTAGTGCGAATTTCTGGTGATATTAACAACAACAAAAAAGAACTAGGTGTGAATTTGGATTAATTCAACTTTTTTTTTTGTGTGTTTCTTGAACGTATTATTTTTGACGTATTTATTTTTTCGTAGTTTTATGCTCCAAATTTATTTGAATTAACTGAATAATTTACCTTTCTTAGTTGGAATTTGAGATTTATTTCAATAATTCTATTGATTTATTTAGTTCTTGAGTGAATATGGTGATTGACCACAATGATATAGTTATGTTTCCAGTGGCCGATTATAAAGTTGCATCCTGATTTGGATGATAACAACTTTCATAAAAATAAAACACATATATACTTGTTTATGTACTGTTTATAAGTCAATTTTTTTTCTATTAAGAATTTTCATTAAAAAAAGTATGTTTCGTTATGTGTATTGTTTTCGAAAATATGACGAGAGTTGGCCATTGAAAGAAGAACTTCCTACTATATATTTTTGTTTTTTTAGGTAAATGAACAAACCAATTTTGGTTTTTCTACAGAATTCCTTCGTCAAGTGAGCACTCATTAAAATAAAATAAAAAGATTAACTTTCATGCTCAATTTTCTTGACAACTGAGCCCACTCATGTTTCCCTTATTTCATTCACCCACTTGTTGAATATGTTATTACGGATGAGAATGAGAATAATAAATTAATCGTGCAAATAAATAATGTCCATAATATTTATTGGATACTCAAAATTGATCTCACCAACCAAATCTTTCAAGTGTGTGGTCGTACCAGTGTGCCCCTCACAACACCTATTTTGCACAAGTTTTGATTTATTGAGAAGTTGACTTGTGCTTGTAAAATACTTCACACTCTTTTCATTGCTCGAGTTAATGCTTTGAGTTATTCGTACTGGATTCATATACCTTTTCAAAATTTGAGTTAATTTTTACCAAAAAGTAAGAGAAGAATGAGAAAGGGAGAAGGAAGAAGAGTAAACCACATCAGAGTGCAATTAACACAAAAAACAACTTGATATTCCCATAAAAACACAAACTCTAAAGCTTAAAATTTCTAACCTTGAAAAAATATAAAGACCAATATTCTATCGTGCAAACACACTTTTTCCCCTATCCCCACAATCATCTCCGATCCTCCTTACTCAACATTGACATGGAACTCTTCATCCCTCTCCTCTTTTTCAGACTTTAGCACCACAATGTTCAGCACACCATTTTTCATCTCAGCTTTGATTTGATCACTCTTGTAAAACTTCAACGGCAGATCAATTGTGGTGCTGATTCTCCATGCTCTGTCGTCATTGCTGGAAACTTCAGTACTGATGCTCATATAGTTATGTTTACCGGTGATGTACACATTCTCTTTCGCCAATCCAGCCATGTACATCCGAATGTAAAAACCATCATCTGTCGCCCTCGCTTCCCAACGCCCTGGTAAGATGCCACGATATGTGGTGGCATGCGGATATGGAGAGTCCATGAACTTGTCCATCATCTTCAGTCTCTCGCTGAGGCTAGTCTTTGTTGAAAAGAAGGGATCAGACACATCTGCAAAAGGCAGCTCAATTTTCTTAAACAGTCACTCGTTGATCGAAGACATGCCATGGAATATAATCAGAAGGCTCAAATCAAAGAAAATCACCGAGGCAGAGCAATGAGATCATAAACTCATCTCCGCTTTGAAAAGAATCGGCTTAATGCATGGTATAAACAGAACAAACAAACAAAAAACTTGCAAGAATAAGAACACAATTAGGTGAAATTTCGAGGGGTGAAAAACAATGCACATGCCAAATCAATAAATTACGAATCGCTCAACATCAATTTTACCCCGCAAAACGTAGAATTTAGTCCCAAAAAAGCAACAGAAGTATGAAATAACACAAAAGATATCATATTCAAAAGTGAGTAAACACATATTTTGCACTGGGGAAAAGAAAACAAAACCTAAGAAAACGTATAGTATGAAGCTAACAGACCGAATTTACTCCACTATGGTATAGACCGGGAATGCACGTATACTTAGATCGGCAAGTGTACGTAGTCTACCTGGGGTCCCACACAAATGATCATAGCTGTTTATTAATTAATGAAATAATTTTCCAAATAGCCTCGCAAAAAATATCTCAATCAGATGTATGCAAAAGTGTTTGATCCAATTTATTAATTTGTCATTTAGAATTCAAGATCCTAATTTCTAAATGAAAAATTAAAGTATTTGTTTAAGCACCAAATTTATCCATCCGATTGACCCACTCCAAAAATTATTAGTATAAAATTAATGAACAACTCAGGTCATTTGTGTAGCTCCGGAGTGGACCCCACAAGCGCACACAACTGGCACCCCTAGTGTTATTTTTTATTTTCCCTTCGGTTTGTCCTGGGTGTCTAACCTGTACCTTTTTTCCCCCCTTGGTTTGAGATTCAATCAGAATCTTACTTATAGAAAAGAAAAAACAGACTGAATGTTAGCAAAATATATGCCAACGAACAAGTAACGTGTATATATATATCGAAAGAGAGGACCATAGGGAGATCTGACAACTATATATACCTGCGAAGTGCTTCCGGTGTTGGTTAGGCCCACAAGGGTTATGCTCCCAGTGTTCTTCAGGCCATCGAACAGGCCCCCAAAAGTTATGCTCCCTGTGTGGGTTAGGCCCCCAGGGGTTACACTCCCAGTGTTCCATAGGCCCCCAGGAGTTAGGGGTTATGCTCCCAGTGTTCTTTAGGCTCCCTGGAGTTATGCTCCCAGTGTTCGTTAGGCCCTCGAAGAGGCCTCCAGGAGTTATGCTCCCGTTGATGGTTAGGCCCGCTCCAGTAGTCAATTTTTTCATAGGTGCTAAAGAGTCGAGAGGCCGGGATGGCTTGACGAGTGGCGTGAAGGGACTTGGGGAGGAGGTGGTACAAAACGAGATTCGTCAGGGCAAGTGAGGACGCCATTGGTGAGGAGAGGAGAGACTTGGGGATCACGAACAGGGATAGGAGTATGAGAGAGAGAATACTGTAGGAAGGTTTTTGGAGGGTTTGGCAAGTCTCTGTTTATTGGGAGCTGATATATATCGGCAGAGACCGTGGGTGTGTGGAATTGAAAATTTATTCGGTAGAATTAGGGCACCGACACTTAATGCTCCAACGCTCATATTTATCGCACATTTTTGTGGAACCCGGAATTACATATATGGACACCACAAAAATATATTGCATAGAGAAGTGTGGCTGTGCTCCAAAACGACTGAATAATTATACACTAGAATGACCTAGAGAAGTCAGATTACCCTCCAAGTTCTAACTGCGCATTCGGCGGCCTTTGGGCCGGCTAACAGTGGCTGGGCCATTTTATGAATCGGCACCCTCATTAAGTTTATGGACTTTAAATGAAATAGGTGTGAATTAATTTCTGGTGATATTATTAAAAATAAAAAAAAAAAGAACTAGGCGTGAATTTGGATTGATTCAATTTTTTTTTTTTTTTTGTAACTGAATATCCTAGCCAATTTTTGTGCATCTTAATTAATTTCAAGGCCCTGAAGCTAACGACCAGGAAAATTTCCAATGAGGATTAATTAACTTACTCCATAACAAGTCATTTATTTTATTGTTAGTGAACGCTTTTGAATTCAATAAAAATAATTGGTTTTCCAAAAAGTATCAGCGAGGAAAATAAAAAGTAGAAAATTAGAAAAGGTAAAAGGAGGTCAATAGAAGTATTCTGTCTTATTTTTATTTTTTTCCCGTCAAAACAAAAAAATAAAAGTAAAAAAACTTGCCCAAAAGTTATCGAAAATATTGATGAATAATAATAAACTAACTACACTGTGGCGAAATTAAATTAATTAAAAATAAGGAATGACCTTGCTTCCAAGGATAGAGCCAAGGGGGATAAGTGGCGACAATTGCCATTGCAGATTTGAAAAATATGCTATTTAAGCCAAATAAATCAATTAAAAATAAGGAATGACCTTGCTTCCAAGGATAGAGCCAAGGGGGATAAGTGGCAACAATTGCCATTGCAGATTTGAAAAATATGCTATTCTTGTATTAAAATCATTTTTTATCCTTAAATTATATAGGCCCGCCGCTATTACTTAGATTTTTTTTTCTATTGTATGCAATATAGAAAGTCTTTAGTGCTTTTGTTTTTCTTTTACTAAAAGAGGCCTTAAAAATATTCCAAAGCCAAGTTTAACGGGCCCAGTGAAATATTTAGAAACATGAGATCTAAATTAAGAAAAATCAAACTTCAAACTTTGCCTGTCATGCAAACTTTATTGAGAAAATGACTGGCCGGTCCTAAATTTCAAAGTTACAGCCCACTAAATCCTATACGCCATAAGTCCATTGCTTTATAAGTCCTGTGGGTGTAATTTTACATTATTACCCCAATTTAAGTAGCACCCTTATTACGCGCACAAGTGTTTTTTCCTTCTCTTTCTACGTCACACATTGGCGCACTGACCCCATTTGACCTCTTCTTTCACTGCCCCCATTTGACCACTTCTCTCTCTCTCTCTCTCTCTATTTCTCTCTCTCTCACATGTCATTATCCAACTGTGTCCATTTATATTGGTTGCACTTGATTTGCAGGATTGATTACATGCCTGCCTAGCATGTTGGCTTGGATGCAACTTTTTTAGTTTCCACTTTCCAAAGTTCCCCCACTCTCTCTCTCTCTCTCTCTCTCTCTCTCTCTCTCTCTCTCAAAAGTTTTTAAAATAATTAAAATTTTCATTTTATATACTCCTATCTGATATCAAAAAAGGAAAAACAATAATTTTTCAGGGTGTAAGCTATTTTTTTAAATTCTTGCCGTATAAACTTCGTTTTTTAAAACTTGCACTATAAAACTTTAATCACCAAAAAATGGTGGTTTTATACTATTAATTGTGAATTTATACTGTTAATTAACATTGTTAATTATGAGTTTATACTGTTAATTAACATTATTAATTGTGGCTTTATGCTGTTAATTAACATTAATAATTGTAAGTTTACATTAAAAAATTGAAATTTTAATTTTAGATTATTTTATAGGCAATATTGATCTCATTCAATAGATCACTAAGAGTAGATTTCAAATTTATAATTTTTATAAGAAATGAGTATATATATACAATATTATTATCATTTTTAGATTAAAAATAAAAAAGAGGAGAGAGAAGTGAGAGAGGGAGAATATAAAAGTGAAGTAGGAGTACTTGCCGTAGAGAGAGAGAGAGAGAGAGAGAGAAAAGCCTGAGGTCAGAGAGATAGGAACACACTTGACACACGGAAGAGCCGAAGAGGTACCGGAGGAAATAATCCCACGCAGTCACGCACGCGTGTGGATTTATCTCAGGGGTATTTTTGAACAAAAATTGCGTACAGGATCTAGTGGGGTATGGACTTTTCTTGAACTAGATGGTGAGGACCTATTGGGCCTTTGTCTACCTCCACAGGACCGGCCCAGAAGAAGCCCAACTTTATTTTGGCCCTAAAAATATTCCAAAGCCAAACTTACATCACCCTTGTGTGCACTGGCGGCTCCTCATGGAACCAAGAGTGGTCAATTGAACATCGATCCTTCCAAAAAAAATATTCTTAAAATACATGTAATAATTTTGGTTTAACTATTTTTTTAACACCCAATTGTACTAATCTTGAACACTCAGCTAGGAAATAATTGAACTCCATCCCAAAAATAATTGAACACTCAGTCCACAAACTAATTACAGCCCATTAATTCAGGTAACTCATATTTCAACACCTAATACATTAGTTCGAATACTCACAATCATAATGAAAGAAATTTGAAAAAAGAAAGGGAATAGTATGATATATTGGTGCTCTACATTCTCTCTTCATGTTCATTACTGATAGCATAAATATGTTTATTTCGGATTCATGACATTAACTCATTAGTTTCTTTTTTGTTCCAAAACACCGTCAACTTGAACAATATTCCTTCGAATTTTGGTCTACCATCAAAATTCTCATCATATCATTCTATTGAAGAGCTTATCTTCAAAAAAAAAAAAATTCTACTCCAACCTATTCGTTCCAATTCTTTTCAACATGGTTACATGGTACTAGTAGTTTAATACTTCAGTTCAACGTCAGCACAAAATATGAGATTTTGTATATACTTGGTTAATCGATGAGTTAGTAGGGTTAAGGTAATATCTGAACGCCCTGCTATGAATTCCTGGAGCCGCCGCTGCTTGTGTGGGTGTTTTAGTTTGTTTTCTGTAGTGCTCTGACTGTTTGGAGCGTTGTGTTAAATTGAAATTGGGTATAATCTTTGAACTGAATCTCCTCTTGTTTGGTTTATTGATCCCTTGTTTAGGGATGGAGTTTCCTCTTGCTGTACTGTTTCTTGGATCTATAATATCATTTGTTATCATTTTGGCAAAAAAAAAAAAATTATTTGAATTAATATGTTAGATCCACACAAAATGGATGAAACCTAACAGTAGATCAAAGAAAGAAAAGCACTGGGCAGAATTCAAGATATCCCACCTTAGAGTATAGTACTTTTTTTTGGTACTCTACTTACATACGATGAACATTGTTTATGACAACATCGTTCATATTGTAATCCATCTAATTATTTTTTAAGTATAAATATATACCACCACTGAAGTAAAATTCTGACTCCTTCCAGAAGAGTACAACTTCGCATTCCATCTAACTGTGATGGTGAAATTTGCCTGAGGTGTGTCCAGTGATCTTAACACACCTAATTTTTTTTCTTTTAAAATGAAACTAAATTTGTTTGGGGCCATTTAGTTGAAATTGGGAGAGTGGTGGACCATCATTCCGCACACGTAAACTATACTATACTCAGTATTGTAACGATCCAGATTTTTGGACCTATTTTTTTTTCGAATGAAAAAAAAATTATAGTTTAAAATATATATAGTAAGCTTCTAATGCGGACCTCCGCATCCAAGCAAAGTGCAGACCTCCCCTTTCCCGATTGAATTTCGATGATCCGAGCCGCTCAATATGTTCAAAACGTGATTTTAATGGTGCCCGTGAGAAATCAGCCAAAAAAAAAGACTGGGAAGGGATTTATCCGAGCAGTTTTTGTTTATTTTTTATTGAACGGCTCAAATAAAAACTGCTTAAATCAAGCCCTTCCCGGTCATTTTTTTTTGCCAATTTTTCGCTGGTACCTTTAAAATCACGTTCTGAACACATTGAATGGCTCGGATCATAAAACTTCACGGGAAAGGTGAGAAATGGAGAGGTCCGCACTTTGCTTGAATGCGGAGGTCTGCATTCGAAGCTTACTACTATATATATATATATGATTTCAAATTTTATTAACTGATTATCTTACTAATTATTCATATGATTCCAAAATAGATTTTATTGGTAATGGTGATTAGTATTTGTTTTGTATTAAATTAGTCCTTTAATTGTGTAAATGTGTATATATCTATTTATACCTTGTAACATATATACTAGATAATTTTCCCCCCACTCCCTGCCTTATCTCTGTTGGGTACATCCAAGTGTATGTGTGTTAGATATAGGGGATTATTCCCCTTGATATATATGTGTGCAGTGTGTGTGCAGTTTTTAGTGTGTGTGAGTGTGTGAGTGTGTGGTTTTGAGAGAAAGAAAGGGTTTTTATAGCTATTTTGTGTATTCAATGTAGTGAAATTTTCCTACTCAATTGTGTGTGTGTTTCTTGCTCAACTATGGCTTGATTGCGTGTGTGTGCTTCGTTGGTGTGGTCTTGGGTGTGCCCCATCAGTGGTATCAGAGCGTGAGTCACCGGAGAAGCAAGGTTCGGCCATTGTTGAGCTCGGAAGAGGAGGTTCGGGTTGAAGGTCGTTGGATTCAAGATCTGAGCACGGGGTTGTGTTCGTCTTGAAGAGAGGAGTTCGGTTTGGGGTAGCACGTCGCGAGAGGTGCTCGGACGTGACCGAAAAACTCGTTCGAACGGCTACGGGCGGAGGCGAGACTGCGAGGTACGTTTTTGAAAAGCCCGTACTCATTCTTCCTTGGATTGAAATTTGGAGCATAGGGGTTTGTTCATCTCGAGGAGACGATTCTGGATCTGTAAAGATCGTCGCCGGAAAGTGCGGGGATGAGCCACACGCGCCGTTTGAAGGTGGGGCGTGGCTGTCGTTTTTTTGAAGCTGTTCGGCCGGTTCGAAGCTTCCAGATCCGGGTTAAAGGGTTCGCGGGTCCGGGTCAGGTCAGAGGTTGGGTCATCGGTTTGGGTTGGAGTTCGGGCCATTCATTCGAGGTAGCCCGAGACGGTTTCGGGCGGTTCAAACCGGTTCAGGGAGAGTTTCGACCGATTCGGTCCGATATCGACCGGTTCGTGGCCGGTTCAGACCGGTTCCTGCATAGTTTTGACGTTTCGGATTCGTTTTCGGGGTCGGTTCGCAGTGATCAGGTTCGGATTTTGCTGATTCGTGTATTTCAACTTGTTTTTTCGCATTTTTGAGTTTTTGGACTAGTTTTCGGAGTACCTAGGGTCAATTTATTGCATTTAGCTTATTTTTGGGTGATAAAGCAAGATGGTGGATGCGAGTATGAGTAGTATGGTTCAATTGACATCTTCCAATTACGCGATTTGGAGAGCGAGAATGGTGGATTTGTTGTCGTGGAAGGATTTGTATGAGCCGTTGAAGTGTGAAGGGGTAAAACCAACGGCGATGAAGACGGAGGATTGGAAAAAATTGAACCGAAGAGCGTTAGGATTGATTCGGCAATTTATTTCTGAGGAGGTGTTTTATCATGTGTCCGAGGAGACCGATGCTTATAATTTGTGGATGACGTTGGAAGGTATGTATCAACCGAAAACTTCCCGAAATAAAGCGTTGTTGACGAGAAGATTAGTAAATTTGAAGTTAAAGAGCGAAAAATCGGTTCCTACACATTCGAATGAGTTCCAAAATTTGGTGAATCAACTTAGTAGTGCGGGATTGAAGCTTGATGATGAATTGCAAGCCTTGTTGTTGCTCAGTTCCCTACATGAGGATTGGGATATGCTTGTGATTTCTCTCGGTAACTCGGCACCGGAAGGAAAGGTATCTATGTCAATGGTTAAGGAGGTCTTGTTCATCGAGGAAGCACGACGGAATGAGGGGATGGGAACGAAGTGTGTTGATGATTCGCAAGCTTTGGTTTCGGAAGGGGCTAGAGGGAGAACCCAAAAGAAGGGTGGCAATTCACAGTCAAGCTCGCGTTCGAGGGATCGGGGTGAGAATCGGGGTTTGTCTTACTTTTATTGCAAGAAAGAAGGACACATGATTCGAGATTGTCCAACATTAGTTGGTCGGACTTGCTATCATTGCAATGAAGAGGGACATATGATTCGGGATTGTCCTAAGTTGAAGGGCAAATCGAAGGAAGCGGCGGTAGTCCAAGATTCGGATGGGGATCTTATGTTGGTCGAGGAAAAGCCTAAAGTTGCGAGAGAAATGGATTGAGTACTTGACACAGGGTGCTCATATCATGTTTGTGGGGATAGGAGAAAGTTTTGTAGTTATGAGGTTTTTAATGGTGGTATTGTTCGGATGGCTAATGGTTCGAAGAGCCATGTCGTTGGTAAGGGGATAATGAAGTTTCACTTGCCGGATGGAAGGATTGTGAGGTTGTCGGATGTTCGACATGTGCCGGGTGTGAAGAAGAATTTGATTTCGCTTGGTGTACTTGATGAGAAAGGGTACACTTTCTCGGCTAGTGAGGGTATTCTTCGGGTTCGGCAAGAAGAGCGTGTGATGCTTGAGGGTAGATTGATTGATGGTTTATACCGGTTTGAGGGTTCCGTTGTAAAAGGTGATATGCGCTTTAGTAGTTCGGTTGGAAGAAAAGTGTGGCATGTGAAGGCACAATCCAACGAGTTTTTGTGTGAGGCGCCTTGTTTGTTGAGTTCAGATGGAGCATCGATTGGAGGAGGTTGTGAAGAAAAATTGTGCACAAAGAAAAAGGTTTCTTTTGCACAAGATTTGATTTCTGATGTGTTTGTGTTTGCACCCAATGAAGAGGTAGAAGGCTACCAAGTGAGGGGGTGCGGGGCATCCGTTAAGGGGGTGCGAGCTATCGAAGTTTAGGATCGTGGATGCTCCGGTCAGGAAGCGAAGAGATACCCGTCTTTCCACTTGGGTGTAGAGGGTGATTGCTGGGTACATCCAAGTCTATGTGTGTGAGATGTATGGGATTATTCCCCTTGATATATATGTGTGCAGTGTGTGTGCAATTTTTAGTGTGTGTTTTGTGTGTGAGTGTGTGGTTTTGAGAGAAAGAGAGGGTTTTTGTAGCTATTTTGTGTATTCAATATAGTGAAATTTCCCTACTCAATTGTGTGTGTGTTTCTTGCTCAACTATGGCTTGATTGCGTGTGTGTGCTTCGTTGGTGTGGTCTTGGGCGTGCCCCATCAATCTCCTCTGTCAACCGACTCCAATCAATTCTCTGTCCTCCCACCCCCCCCCTCCCCTCCCCTCCCCTCCCCTCTCTCTCTCTCTCTCTCCATCTCCAAGCGAACCATCCCTCTTTCCCATTTTTCGGCAGCTACCTCCCCTACTCCATTTTCTTGCCTAACACCCTACCTCCTCCTCTCCCTACCGGCCCTCTCCCTCCTCTCTCACTCCTTGCACCCCACTCCATCCCACCTTTATAAATAGCACTCTCTCTCCATCCAAAAAAAATAAATAGAAATTACACACACCCTCTGCTGCACCCAAAAGCAAGGAAGAAAGAGACAAAATTCAAGCTCCCCCATGGAAGTCTAGAGAGAGAGAGAGGCGGTGGGTTTCGGTTCCATGCTAGCCCGGGTACCAAATCCGGATTACCCAACCGTAGCCCAGTCCTCAAGCATCCCAGAACCAATTCGCAATCGACCAAACCGTTCCCGAGCCGTCCTCCGTCGCTGCCGTCTCCTCCGTTTTTACCGGAACCGACCCGGAACCGTTTCGCTTTTCGGCCAAATTCAAGGTATTATAATCCATCTCCTACCTTCTCCTAACTATATCAAGTGTTCATGTATTGGTGTTTAACGTTTCGGAGTAGGAGAAATCAACCCCGACGTCGCACAGAAATTCCCCTGTTTTCGTTTCGAACAGTTACTGTTCACGTGTAGATGTTGATATTACAGTTATCCCATTGGACTTCGTGAATCTAGAATTTTTTTGCTCGGCTCGTGGATCTATAATTTTGACTCCAAGAGATGTGTTTTGTCCTTGGTGGATTTAGCTTACGTGTTAGTATATATGAATGATAATGAAAATAATTCAGTTCATAACTATGTTGCATTGGTTTAGTATTAATTGAATATGATAATTTATAATAAATAAATAGAATGATGAAAGATTACTAGTTAAATTACTTGTTTGATAAATTATTTTTTTATAGACATCAGCCCAATCATAAAACGTTATATATTTTATTTACTCACACAATATCAATTGCTATGTTGGTTTTCACATAGAAGCGTATCATGTTTATTAATTACATTATTATGGATTCATAATTGTTGTATTTGTTGGACTTAGGTTCGCTTGGTGATTTCAATGAGAAATTATGCAGACGTTGTTATGGTTAATAGAAAAAGAAAAAACAAATGAAAGTTAGGGGCTTAGCAAGACCTCGGGGGTAGCCTAGTAGAACTTTGAGAGCAGCTTGAAAGACCCAGTGTAGCTAGGGTGACCAAACAGGACCTCAGGGATAGCAAGTAGGATCTCAAGTATTGGGGGTAGCCTAACAAGACCTTGGGGGCAACCTGATGGACCTAGAATTGTGAGGGTGGCCAAGCAGAACCTTGAAGGCAGCCTGATGGACCTAGAATTGTGAAGATAGTCTACTGGTACCTTGTGATATCGAAGGTAGCAGGACATTTTAAATATGTTCAACAAAATACTGAATTCGTAAGCAATGGATACTATGATGCAAAAATGATTATGAAATGTGAGATTTTAAAAAATAAAAATAATAATAATTGAAAGGCTTACTAATGAATTTACTTATTGAATGCTTGTTGTTCAATTATTTTCATATGAATTTTGATAAAGCTATTTAGCTGTAAAGTAAGGGGTTGGTTGGGATAGGATTAATCCACTGGGTGAATTATTACTCACGGATACATTTGTATCCTGGTAAATTAGTTGCTTCGGTGATCAATTTGTCAAAGGGTTCAGGTGTAACGCCCTGACTTTTCGGGTGCAAAATAAAATAATTTCTTAAGAAAATATTGCTAAATAAATATAATTTTCCAAAATAAAGATTTTGCTAATACAATCTCAAGATAGATTTACGGAATCAAAATACACCAACTTCAGAGCTGACTCTAATCTTGATACGAATCCTAAGCATCCTCGATCCTCGTTACTGATATTCGTTCCGTGTCGAACTGCATCATCGTTGAATCTCTTCCATTGAATCCTGCGCCCTCTAGCAAATTGATCGCCGAAGCAATCGATTTGCCAGGATACAGACGTATCCGTGAGTGATAAATCACCCAATAAAATAATCCAACCCAACTACCCCTCTTACAATACAGCTAGCACGCAAACAAGATAATAATGATACGAATAAGTAAAACAGAGATTTTTCACATAAACCAGTTCATTACTATCCATTAGCCTAACGTGTGATCCAAAATCTCCCTACGAGATCTTTCCTCCCCAACCGCTAGCCATGTTCGGTCCCATGAGATCACTTCCCTTTGTCGTAGATAACCTAAGTTACAATACTACAACAAGGGCCAGCTTACATGCCTGAATCACAACAGGGTTCGCCTATCTTATATACCACATCACAATCATCACCGGACACACGCCAAGACATCAATTTGTTCCACTCTGGACCCACGCCAGGACACCATCACAAAACATCACAGGACCATCCGCCAAGTTTTATCAACATAAACCGTTCTCCGGACTATCGCCAGGTTTTAACATCACAAAATATCGCCGGACGCCATGTTTTAACATCACAAAATATCGCTGGGCCACCGCCAGGTTTTATCAACAGAAAATACCGCTGGACCTCCGCCAGGTTTTATCAAAACATCACTGGACTTACTTTGCCAGGTTTTATCAAAATATCATCACAGACATCACTGGGCTTACTCTGCCAGTCTTAAATCATCACAAACATCACTGGGCTTACTCTGCCAGTCTTAAATCATCACAAACATCACTGGGTTTACTCTGCCAGTCTTAAATCATCACAAACATCACTGGGCTTACTCTGCCAGTCTTAAATCATCACAAACATCACTGGGCTTACTCTGCCAGTCTTAAATCATTTCAAACATCACTGGGCTTACTCTGCCAGTCTTAAATCACATCATAAATCTCATCAGATCTCAAATCACGCCTGCAGGCAACCTCTAAACAGAAAGAAACTTCACAATTTATCCATTACTTAGCATCGTCTACGTGATTTCTATTTCGCATACCACCCTATGTCTCTAGGGTCCAATCTAACATTCAAATCCAGTATCAACACAATATCATTCTCAATAATAATTAAAACGAATAACAAACAGATCAAAACAAACATTAGGTAATGCAATCACATGACTTTTTATGACTGGGCCGTTGCCCTTAATCTTGTATGGCCAAAATATCAATAACAATATAGGAAATTTTATATAAGACTTTAAAAATAATTTTCTAGGCTTTTATTAATTAATTATAAGTAATTAAGTTAATTAAACACTAATTAAATACATTAATTAGGTAAAAATATTAGAATAATTATCGTAACCTTAATAAAGGTCCTAACAGTCCTCTATAATAAGTTCGAGTGCTAAAAGTTGGGTTTGGATGCTCACGAATTTATTTTAAATAAAAAGATTTAGTTAATAGGCAAAAGAAAAATAAATAGATAATAAATAATTAAATAATTAAAAATATATTTATTCTAACAAAGTATCATCTTAGGACTGTAAGAAGTCTAAATAAAATTATTCAGAATTATTAACCTCTTTTAGAATATTTTAAAGTATTATTATTAAGAAACAACGCGTAAATAATAATAAATAGTTAATTAAGTAAATAAAATTTTATTTTAATAACATATCATCCTTGAGATGTAAGAAGTCTAGAAAAAGTAGTTTAGATGTTAAAAACATTATTTGTAAGGTCGTAACTATTTTTCGTTTGTATCTTTAATTAAAAAAAGAATAAATAGCTAATAACATAAAAAAAATATGAAGTCAGTAAGTTATGATATCTAATATGTTAAGAATCTAGGAAAAATAGTTTGGGGATTTATAGAGTAGTTTATAAGGTCGCAATGATTTTTAGTTTATAAACTTTTACACGATTACGAATAAAAATTAAATAAATAGATAAATAAATAAAAAAATATGAATTTAACAAGGTATGATCTTTAGAGTGTGGGTAACCTAGGAAAAATAATTCGGGGTTCAAAATCCATGTTCGGGACGTCAAAAGGTCGAATCGAACCAAAACATCACGTAAGTGTTCGACTGACCTTGCATTGGGTGGTCTGCCGCAACCTCGCGGCTGGTTCTTGCGGTTCGAAGGTTGCGGCCGCAAGGTCCATAGCAGTTTTCGTTTTTTTGTCTTTTCGTCACGGTTTTCGATGCATGGGGTCACGAGGATCGTTGGGTTATGTCTAAAAACATTAAATATACTTAGAGGAGGCTTCGGATCGAATTATAATACCTCGAATCGGATTGAATTTGATTTCGATCGAAACTTGACAAATTGGAACGAAAGCTTCGGGTTTCTAGATCGGGGAACCTCGGGGCCGAATTGATTGATGTTTGGTGATGCTCTAGGTTGTAGAAAGAGTTCGGAATGATCGGATTGGATCTTGGTTGGGTCTAGGCACGAAACCCACTTTTCTCTCTCTTTTCTCTCTCTAGAACTCCATGGATTGGAGCTTCGATTTCCTTCGGTTTTTTCTATCTTTTCTGGACGATTAGGGCGTGAAAAATATGGTGCGATGCTCTTGGTGGCCTGAGTATAGGACGTATTTATAAGAGAATTGATGGGTTTCGATTAATTAGAGTCCTAACGGAATTGGGTTTTGAGATGGACGAACTGGAGCTCGGCTTGGGTTACGGAATATAGAGACTAAGTAGGAGTAGGAGATTGAGAGATTGGAAAGATGTATGCATGCATGCAACTAAGGAAAATAGAATTAGATAATTATAAATATTTATCTAACAAAATAAATGTTTTTATTAAAAGGATATAATTAGGGAAAATAATGCTATTATTATTTTTAAGGCTATTAATAATATTATTTTTAAAAAAAAATTACGGTCGAAAATCCGGGTTGTTACATCAGGATTCAATGGTGGAGCAGTTTGACACAGGAGGAGTACTAGGGGCGAAAATCAAGTATGCTTGGGATCTGTATCAAGATTAGAGTCGCTCTGAAGTTATTTCAATAAAATGCCAAATTTTGTTTAGGTTATATAAGTATTTTTTTTTATCGAGTCAGTATCTTCCCAGAGAAATCGGCTCAATACTTGTCGGACCAATGTTTACTTTTAAATAAAAGCTTAGTATTTTCAATTTGGATTGAAACAAAGAAACCTCTATGTTGGAGCATCCGTATATAATTGGTTGACTAAAGAATTTTTTCTGAAAAATAATAAATAATATTGCCGATATTCATTTAAAATATTGGAGCGTTACAGTATACTGTAGCTTCATACGGGCACTTCTTAGGGGGTGTTCCACTAACCCTTCTTTTTTAAAAAGTTCTTTTTCTTCAATTTTTAAATTCAAATATAATGAAAATAAAAAATAATTTTTTGATTTTTTTTGTACCGTATAAAAGATTTCAATGAAATCTATCAAACAAGATTCATATTGGTAGGAAAATTATTTGTATAAACACATAATTTTTGGGCTTGAAATTACCTTCCTTTTTTAAAAGGGGAATTTAGAGGCCGGCCCTTTTTTCTAGGTTCGGATTTCAAACAGTCCTGACACAAATATTTCTTCCTTCTTTCAGTCCTTTTTTTTTACTTTTCATACAATTGTACTATTTTGTCCCTTCTTCTTAACTTTTTGTGTACATATCCATTTTTAGTAAAATTTATATTTTTAGAATCAATTCCTGATCCATATTATTTTGGACAAAAATACCATTTGTTATGTGGGCTATGAGAACTGTCAATTCTCATAATCAGTTCTATGAGAATTGCTCATTTCTCATACAAAACTGGTTATGTGACCCATATTATTTCAGACAAAAATACCCTTGGCTATGTGGGTTATGAGAATTGCCACTCATTGTCTGGCCTATGAGAACTCGCCAGCTTCATAGAAAATTGGCTATGTGATCCATATTATTTCGGACAAAAATACCTTTAACTATGTGGGCTATGAGAACTGATAATTATCATAGTCCTTTCTATGAGAACCGCTCAGTTCTCATAGACAATTCTCAAAGTTCTCATTGAAAAATATACAGTTCTCATAAACAATTCTCATTGAAAAATATACAGTTCTCATAAACAATTCTCATTGAAAAATATACAGTTCTCATACAAAAATACACAATTCACAGTGCTCATAGAAAAATACACGGTTATCATATGAAAAATACAGTTCTCATACAAAAAAATACACACTTCTCATACAAAAATAAACACTTCTCATAGAAAAATACATACTTCTTATAGAAAAATATACAGTTCTCATACGCTTTAAAACAGTTCTCATACAAAAATAAACACTTCTCATGAAAAAATAAACACTTCTCATAGAAAAATACACACTCTCATATGTTTTAAAACAGTTCTCATACAAAAATACACACTTCTCATAGAAAATTACACACTTCTCATAGAAAAATTACACACTTCTCATAGTAAAAACACAGTCCTCATACAAAAAATACACACTTCTCATAGCAAAAACACAGTTCTCATAAAAAAAACACAGTTCTTATAGGTAAGGTTTTATTCGATTGGTCCTTCCTTGTGCGTGATGGCTTTTTCTCCAACAATTTTCCAATGGAAGTTATAATCATTGGCCTTATTTTGCGTTTGTGGTTGTTACATGACCCAAAATACACATTTCACATGACCAAAAATACACAATTCACATAGCCTCACGCCACACAAAAACAACTTTACCCTCACAAAAAGAGATTCTAATTTCCAAAACCAACTTATATATCCTTTACCATCACAAAAAAAAAATGAAAAAAAAATAAAAAATGCAAGTGACATTCAGGAAAATGCAATAGTTATCGGAGGATCAAACTCAATCAAATAAACCATCCTTGAAATTCAGGAAAATGCCATAGTTATTAGAGGGTCAGTGAAAGCAGAAAGTTGAGAAACGTCTAAAATGTTGGATCAAGGGAACGAGCCATGTAACTTTGAAGCTGTCACTATAACTGTCCCACGACCACCTGAGATCTGACCTCTCACCTCCCACACGGCCATAGGCCCATAAGGTTGGAGAAGTCTTCAGAATGCCGCCACCGCCGCCGATGAAGTCTTCAGAACGCCATCGAAGCACTTCTTCAAGCCCGATTTCAGCACGGGCTTGGCCGACGATCCCGTGTGCCGGTGCTAGCCATGGCCACCATCGTCGACGATTCTCAAGATCGCCACCGCTCGTGCTGTCGTGCTATCGTCAGTGTCGTCCTCAATGAAGGAGAGGAGCTGGCGCTGCTTGATGTAGTGGACCTCGGAGGAGGAGGAGGAGAGAGAGAGAGAGAGAGGAGGCTAGGTGGAGAAAGAGGAGGAGGAGAGAGAGAGAGAGTTCTTCCTCTTCATCTCAGATTTGACTGAGATCGATATTTGGAATGGGGTGGGGCAAAAAAGGTACAGGCAACTTAACCGAGCCAATATTGGATCGGTAAAAATATTTAGGGTTGGGATGAAACCGAACCTAAAAATCAGGACCGGTGTCAGGCCCGGCATCTAAAAGTATACTTATGTGATTCTAATTAGGTTACGAGTATACTTGCGTGTTTCTTCAGTAAATATTTTTAGTATGCGAGTATAGCACGATATAATTATAGGGTTCAATACTTTTCATTAGAAAGCGAACAACACCCTAAGAAGCTACACGTTTTAATTAGGCTACGTTGTAATCTTTTTGAGTTCGGAACCCGGACATGAATTATTGAATCAGATAATTTCTTTTTTTCCATTAGATAGCATAATTGAGTTTAGTGGTCTATTTACCCTAGCACTACACGTATCCAAGCTAGAAGTCTAGCTGTTATAAGTGTCACATATCCCCTAAGGCAAGAAGAAAGAAAAATAAAAGAAGCAGCTAGAAGGAAAAAGAAACGGTGAAGGAAAAAGAGAGAGGAGCAACTCACGCACCCCTCTGGTTAGATCCGACTTCCGAGATCCTTCGATTACCACCGGAAAACTTCAATGGGTAATCCTCTTCCCTCTCTTTCTGTATTCCCTACGTGGACCACCGCATGCGGCGGCGGCCATGGCTGGACCTGCCCATGCTTTTCCTTTTTCCCTTCCTTTCCTCGGCTGGGAAAATAACACAAAATACATGAGGGTTAGCGGTGGCAACCCCGCAGCTGTTTAGGTCGTGTGTCGTGTGTGTATGATGTGCTCTGTTTTGTGTGAGTGTGATATATGTATTTAGATATTGGATGTTTAGGTACACATATAGTCCTTAATTAAGCCTTGATTTGTTTAGGCTAAAACAATCCAAATAGTCAGTTTGAGTTCTATTAAATTTCTGGTAATGATCATATATGTGTACACATTGGTAAATCGTCTAATCACTGAAATGGATTGCAGTCCCTTTGATTAAGTTAAATTAGGCTAAGTAGACTAAAAAAAAATGAGGAATCCCCAATCAATTGCAACTCCAGTTCACTTACCAGTTAGCTTACTGATTGTATAAACATATGTGTACCCATGTGAAAATAGCTTCATTGCTAAACAAAGTCTAGCTCTTTGGGCGACTTGATTAAGAATAGCAGGCCTATGTATTACGCCCAACCTCATTTCTGAAACCAGTTGGCCAACTCACGATCGAGAAGGCCTCTAGTCTTTCGATTTCTTTATTGAACGTATCATGACACGAAGTAATTGACAATAGGTTGGTTCAAGGGATAAGAGCGAGAACGATCCAAGTCTTTAGCGTATCACTCGAGAAATCAAAGGTGAGATAGTCTACCTTAGTTATATTGCTTTTTCGAGCAAATTATGTTCTGTGTTTCTTATGCTCAAAAGTTATGATATGTTATAAGGAAGAATGAATTGATGAAATGTGTTTTTTTTTTAATCTTATACTTTATGCCATGGGAATATGCTACGAGTTGTGTACTGAAAGATGATGATTATGAGGATGATCATGTTTAAGAAAAGATGATTCCATGAACACCGGCCTTGCCATCTAAGGGTGATGGTGTATTGTCATTACGATTCTATGATCTCAAAGATTGATGCATCCAGACAGCGGTGTCCCGGGTCAGGGGGACGGATTTTAAAGATACCATGACCAACGAAGGGGTTATAAGGGAGAAATGTTATGTGGCACCAGCTGCCGTGATTTGATCATTTCACACCATGTGGGGTCGCTCCCCTATGCATGTTTAGCTGTTGGATGTGCATCATAAGATTATGTGATGATGATGTTATGAATCTTTCTCTTATGAAGTTATGAGTAAATTATATATGTCAAAGAAGCTTATGAAAGTTATTTCCATGGTAAAACGTATAACTCTGGTTTTGTATCTCACACGAGCTTTTGGCTTATGAAAATTTACTATTTTCTTACAGGTAATGGTGAGTAGGGATGAAGTAAGCTGCCGCCCGGTGGACATGTAAATATTGTATAGCTAAATTTTGAAAACCAAACCGGGAATCGTCTGTTTCCCGTTTTGTGTAAGATCACTTACGTTTTGTAAAGGTTGTAAATTTGCTAAGGCTCTGACGGTGTTTTGTTAAATGTAATAATGCTTCCGCGGTTTTTTTTTTTTAAAACTGTTGAAAATTTCTGTTTTTTTGGATTGAGTAATTATGAGGCCTCGGGTGGGGGTGAGACCCACTGACCGGTCACGACATTCCTTTTATCCAATTATTGGGATGGGGTTGTGACAACCGGCCTCTAATTATCTATTTTTAAAACCTTCCTTTTTATAAAACTGGAACGGGACCTTAGACGGACCAAGCCAGGCCCAGTCTCACCGATAGACCCTGGTAGCTTGCTTTTACCGCTCGAGAGTTTAGGACCACCCGTAAGTTTTTGCGGCAATATGAATGGAAAAATAAGAATAAAATTACGGTGGTTATACAAATCATAAAATACAAGGAAAAATGACGGCCCACGACGTGTTTTGATAATTAATACCCGAAAAAATATGCTAAAAATATTTGTTAATACTAAAAATATTCTTAACGGGTATTAATTATCAAAATACGTCATTAACCGTCATTTTCCCAAAATGCGATCATAATTATGGTAATTATGGACTCATAATTCGCATTGGACTCATCTGCTTAGATAAAAACTTTAAAATGTACCTTATTTTTTGGATGCTATTCATCCTCCCACTATTGTTATTGACACCACGCATGTAGAATGGGGAATATTGCGACTATATTACATGATAATCATGAATATTTTAGTTTTTCACTTCTATATTAATTCACACTACAAATCTCTCGTTTTTAATTGTCAAAATTGAAAGAAAATTTATTTTTATACTCCCCTAATTAATGCAAGCACTTTTTTTTCTCTTTAAGCAGATAAATTTACGAAACAATCCCTGCATATATTCACTTTTTATAAATTTAAAAAAATGTGTGCATCAATAAAGGAAACGTAAAAATCAAATTTTAATTGGGAACCTTGTATTATCGAGATTGAAAGGAAGAGAACCCTGTATTGTTTGAAATAAGGCATACCTGACCTATTGGTTTGTTATTCCATTACATGTGAATATTTAGATGTGATGAAAACAAATGACTTGTCAAAAATGAAAACAAATGACCAAAATAAAGTGAACTTTTTTATTGGACAAAAACAAAAACAAGAGCCCAATTGCCCCTTAGGATCGTTATATCGTTATTAGATGCAATGAATACTAAAAGCATCCACAGTGGAATAATCAAAACAAAAAGTTGTTAAAGTTAGCAATGTTTGCTCAAAAAAGTGCTCACATTGGAATAACCAAAATTAACATCATCTTAGCAACTCATCAAATTTTGCTTTTGAATAATCAAAACTAGCAACCTTTTGCCAATAACTAAATCTAGTGATTCCCACATTTTCTCAATCAAGTACACTCATCATTACACAAAAATCTTCTATCTCTCTCAACAATGTTTTCAAAAAATAATTATAAAAAACTATTCTTACTATTCTTTTCAGGAACTTTTTCTACAAAAAAAAAAAGTCTTTATATGAACTTTTTTTTAATTTTTTTTATAAAAACTGCTTCTTCAATTTTTTAAAAACTATTTTTTTACACATTTTTTTTCTAATTTTTTATCCAACTATTTTTAACTTAAACTGTTTTTTTTTCTTCTAAAAACTGTTTAGTAATCTATTTTTTTTTCAAGAACAAATATTTTTTTTATAAAACCTGTTTTTAACATAAACTAGTTTTTCAAAAGATTTATGTGAAACGAAGGGGAAAAATTTGAAGAAAACTCAGGGAAGTAAGCAATGGCCGGTCCCAATGGTTTTGATTATGAGCAAAAAATAATCAATGTGAAACTTGACATTGCTAATTTTAGCAACCTCTAAATAAATAATCAAAATCTGATATGACATGTTTTGATTATTCACTTTTGTTTATTCGAGATGCTCTAATGCCTTTAGCACATTCAGAAGAGAATATCTTTTTTTTAAAGAAGAGTGCCGTAAATAGTCATTTACAGAGGTGAATCGCATGCACCCAATTCGACTTTGGACGATCCAGAGATTATCTAAAATCGAAACAATCAAAATAGCGCACCTCCATAAATAAAACAATCCCTTCAGGCCCCGTTTGATAAAAGTGATATATGGTTGGGATTCGTAAGGAGATGAGATTAGGATTGAGATTGATAATGAGAAGGGATTGGTAAGGAGATGGGATTAGTGATGAGTATGTTTGTTTGAGATGGGATTAGATGATGGAATTATTAATATTATGTTTGTTTCACATAGGATAGGATTGGATTGATAGTATGCATTTCCGTTTTTGCCCTTCTGCAAAACTGATTTAATTTTTGGATGGATATTTTTTGGATCAAACCAATTTTTCAGAAAATAATCAGAAAATGAAAAAAAAAGTACTTTTGATCTTTTTCTTTCAAGAAGAGTTTCAGCTATTTTTTTCGTGTGTAATAGAACTCAAAACAAGAACTAAAATCTGTGATCTTTTTCTTTCAAGATTTTCTTACTTGTTGGAGCTAGGTATTTCGAATTTCCAGCCACCAAAGAAGATGGTGTCGTCTGACCGGCTCTTGCTGCCGTCTTCGTTTGATCATGAGAGAAAAGGATGGGACTAGGGTTTGTGCTTATAAAAGCTGCAGGTATTTTGGTCATTAGATGGTTTAAGCAAGACTATTTTTGTCTTTTTGCATTGGAGGAGTATGGACTAGACTACCAATATCAAGTGCAAGAGGGGATTCCCAATACCTCCAAATGACCAAGGGACTAATAGTCCCTTAAGACTCCCAATCCCAACCTCAAATGTGCAACCAAACAAAGAATTGTAAAACCCATAGGACTCATAATTCCATCCCAACCCATAAGCCGGTTATCAAACGGACCCTCAAAAGCAAAGGTATTCTTCCTTTAATGAAGACCACAATCTTAGACGATTAATCTCACAACACATCAGGCCTCTGTTCCAAGTCCGTGCATCTGTGTTTCTAATCTACTATAGCACAAAAACAAAAAACAAGAGCCCAATTGCCCCTTAGGATCGTTATATCGCCCATCTTCTCCTTGAGAATAAGTAACAGAAACTAGAATTTCAATCCACAAATCCATACCAAATAACGCAATCGCAGAAACCAATTAACTAACTAAAAATTGAATGCAAGAACCTCATTAACACCCAAAAACAGCTTCATATCCACGTCAATTTTCGCATACAACCACCAACTCAAAAGTTAATTCACCATTCTCTTAAGAACATAACAGAGACAAAAACAAAATATGCTGTTCTAACTCCCCTGCATCACCAGATTCACCACTCTTCTTCACTCGACCTTGACATGGAACACGTCGGACCTCTCCTCTTCCTTCACCTTCGGCAGAACAACCTTCAGCACGCCGTTTTTCATCTCTGCCTTGATCTTATCCGTCTTGTAAAGCTTCTCCGGAAGATCAATCCTGCTGCTGAACCTCCGGCCCTCGGGCTCCTCCTCGTTCTCGCCCTTGATGACCAGAGTGTTCTGTTCCACGGAGATCTTCACGTTCTCCTTCCCCAAGCCGGGCATCTCCATCCGGAGGCAGAGCCCGTCCTCCGTCTCCTTCGCATCCCACTCAGGACGGAGCCCTGATCCCAAGTCCGTGAGCTTGCCCACCATGTTCAGGATCTGGTTGAGGCTCCTCGTCGAAACGAACGGATCAAACGCATCTGCGAAAGCCAGTTCAATATTTTCTTAGGTAAGTTACGTGTGTCTATCGAGATAGAGAAAAAAGGATTTTAGAGAGATCTGATAGCTGTACCTGAGCGGCGGAGACCATACACGTTGTAGCGGCGGCGGTCGGCGAGGCTGCGATCGTCGTCGTCGTCTTCCTCGAATTCGCGGACGGCGTTGGTGTTGAAGAGACGAGAGGCGCGGTGGGAAGCCGGGGCGGCTTGGCGGGCGGCGCGGAGGCACATGGGGAGGAGGTTGGAGGAGACGAGCTTCTTCAGGGCGAGGGAGGAGGCCATTGGTTAGGTTAACTTGGGGATCACGAATGTAGAGAGAGGGAGAGAGGAGATTTTTGAAGGGTTTTGAGAGAGTGGGTGTGACGCGTGGACAAGCGCCTTGGGGGGACGTGGGTTTTATAGGTGGAGAGAATGTTGGGTGTGTAGAATGCCCCAGAAGGAAAACGAACGTTCTGGATAGATGCTTTCGTTTTTGTGGCTTCTCTTTATTTTCGACGTCATTATCCTCGCGAAGTCGCAACTGAATTTCGGCCATTGGGCCAGGCTCACACTCGCTAGACAGTGTCATGCGACTAAGGGGCTGTTTGCCCAAATAAGTCATTTGGTTTTCTGTCAAATTTTTTTTGTTTTTATTCAAAATTTTTTCGTATCACTTAGCTTATCATCATTTTTTTTTTGAGATTATTGCATCCTCATGACAAGAGGAATCTAAAAAGTAAAAAATTTCGATCGAAATCCAAATTTTTTTGAATAAAGACGAAAAAGTGGCTTTCCCGTCAATTTTCGTCGAAATTCAAAAAAAATTGGGTTTCAATCGAAATTTTTTTACTTTTTAGATTCCTCTCGTCATCACGAAGCAATAATCTCTAAAAAATTGACAATAAGCCACAAAATACAAAAAAAAAAAATGAATAAGGACAAAAAATAAGCCACTTCGGCCTTATTTGTCCAAACACCCTCTAATGCGAAAAGAGTTTTGGTAATGTATGCCCCAAGGCATATGTTAAGGAGTTGTTTGACTAAGGCTCCGTTCGACTAAATAAATTAAGTGGTTTATTTTTTTTATTCAAATTTTTTTATATTTATTAGTTTTTTAGTTAATTTTTTGAGAATTATTGCATCGTCATGACGAAAGAAATTTAAAACGTAAAAAATTACAATCGAAACCTAATTTTTTTTAATAAAGACAACAATAAGCTAATAAGTCAATTTTTTCGTCTTTATTAAAAAAATGGATTTCAATCGTAGTTTTTTACTTTTTATATTCTTCTTGTCATGAATAAGCAATAATTTGCAAAAAAAAAAAATTGACAAAAAACTAACAAATGCCAAAAAAATTTGAATATGAACAAAAAAAAAAAGTCAAGTGGCTTATTTAGCCGAACAACTCCTAAGACACATGATTACAGTACATTAATAGGGTTCATATTGCTCCACTTCCATTGGGAATGAAAGAGTCGAGGGAAAGCAATAAATTGGATTTTCGGAAAGATCAACACTTTATACTTTTAGACAAAAATGCCCTTAACTCAAAGGTTTTGTGTATATACAAATATTTAAGTTTAAGAAGTAGTCAACGATGAACGATCCATAAGATCCAAAGACATAAAATACAGAAGTTGACCAAGCATGGAACCTTTCAGTAATTAATTGTTTGCTTAGTTCTTCATGAAAAAAACACACACCAAAATTTCACAAAAAGACAAAAAAATAGAATGCCATTAACAAAATAAGGGAATGTAAAAATTATTTTCCTTTAACTTTTTAAATAAAGTTTGAACGAGATAATTTCAAGAAAAATAGAAGGGAAGAAATCAACAAATTTTGAGCTTTTAAATTTAATGTTTATTCTTCTCATTGAAAATAAGAAAATGCTAACCTCCGCCCATTAGGATGATAACGCGGAGAAAGTGTATCGATACCCGAAAAAATTGTATTGATATCCGGCAAAATATATTGATATCCTTAAAATGTGTATTGATATCCGAACTTGTTTGTTATTATATATTTATTATCCTTCGCTTAATGAACAGAGATTAGCAAGACCGTTGAAAATACTAGTCAAATAAGTAATAGAAAATAACATTTTCAAAAGCAAAAAACCAGACTAGTACCAAGATTTAAGAAACTCCGATAATCTCATCCCCTCAACTTGTCAAAATGAAGTGAGTTTTTAGTTTAAATTCGTTCTAACCGCAAGGGTGCTGAATCAATTTCCTGAGTTGTGTCCAAGGATCATCCTGAAATTTTTTTGGCCAAAAAAAAAAGATCGGTAGTATTTCTATTTTTTACTGGATAATTTGATATCCACCCAAAAGGATCTACTATTGTTCCGGGATCTACACCGTTGACGTTCAATTATAATTGAAGCTAAGATTTGTATGAACTCACCCAAACACGACAGAGAAAGTAATTCTAAATTTTAAATGCTTATCGATGTCAAGCGTAGTGTTAACATGTCTCCCCTTAACCATGGTTTCTTGAAGTATTGATCAATTTTTATGGAAAATGATATTGACAGTTCAAAAATTGAAGCAAACACTCTAAAAAAAAAAAAAGGCTTTGAAATTACACTGATTTTGAAGTGCTTGCATCAATTTTTGGAGTGCTAATATCATTTTTTATTTTTTTTACTATTTAACAAAAATTTATAGAGCGACCTTAGGCCTATTTGCCTTAACAAGCCATGTTGACTTTTTTTTGTCTTTATTTATTTATTTTTTGTATTTGTTGGTTTCGCGTCAATTTTTTTTGTATTATTAATTCGTCTCTATAAAAGAAATTTTAAAAGTAAAAAAATTATATTCATAACTAATTTTTTTGAATAATTCAAAATTTTAATAAAGACAAAAAAAATTCAAAATGGCTTATTAAACGCTAATGGTACTACTTTACTATACAGTACTCCCTCCGTCCCTTTTTAAATGTCCTGCTTCGTAACTCTAACTTATTAAAAGAACATCATCATTATACCTTTCACATCAACTTTTTCCTCTACTTTCCCTACTTACCCATCATCATTACTCTTTTACTCACTTACTTTTCAAAAAGAAATCTGCTTTTAGGGACAAAATAGACAATACATCAACTTTTACCCACTACCTTTATAAAATGGACACTTATTAAGGGACAGCCTAAAATGAAATACTGGACAATAATAAAGGGACGGAGGGAGTATTAGGTTTCCACGAAAAAACCTACAAATTGAAGGGTGAAAAATAAAAGATGCGGTACGGGTTAAAATTTAAAACTGTAATTTTTTTTTTTAAAACTGTAATTACTACTCCTAGTATTTTGTGATTGGAAAGTCTACCCCAATCGCTCTTATTCATTGGTCTTCCACTGCTCTCAATTTCATGCCGAGCCGAACAGTGAAATTGAGTGCATCGGTGGACCAGTAGTGAAACAAGAAGAGCCCTGTTATTTGCAAGAAAGATTTATGGGCAATTTACCTCTAGGTCCAGAAAATAAAAAGTAATTCCCACCAAGTCTCCTCTAATTAACAAAACGCGAAAACCCTATGAAAGTGTCTAAAATCCTAAATACTAAAAGTGCCTAACCCCTAGGGTACCCTATAAAAGTGCCTAAACTTCAGGGTACCCTATAAAAATGCCTAAACCCCTAGGGCACCCTATGAAAGTGCCTAAACCGCTAAAACCCTATAAGTGTCACTTTTCTGTACTTAGAGGTAATTTTCTCAAAGATTTTATTGGAACCATGCAAGGAAAAACGCGTTTGAACCCATTTCGAATTCCACAAAAATTTTAAAAAATATCCATAAATTTTTGAATATTATTTTATGGGACTCTATAAAAAATCAGCTCCAACAAACATATGTAAGTATTACTTTTGGATTTGTAAAGGCAAATTGAGCAGTTTCGTCCTACGAATCTAAAAGTATTAGTTATCGATATCCGTTGGAGTTAATTTTTTACATGACTCCATAAAATAATATTATAAATTTATAAATTTTTTTGAGACCCAGATCGAACCCAAGCGCATTTTTTTTTTTTGCGTGATTCGGTTTTTTTGCGTGATTCGGGCAAATCTACTTTGCTATTAGAATTTCCGGTGAAACAAAGCTCGTAGAGCCTTTGGTTACCAACTGAACTTTTTTGTTCAAAGAAAAGGAAACAAATACTACTCCTACAATAACCGACTGAGCTGGAAAAAACACACACAGAGATCCGAGAGAGGAGTTGCCCAATCACCGGTGATCTGTGAAGATGATGGTGGATCTAGGTTCCTTCTCGGACGACAAGTTCGACGCCAAGAAATGGATCAACGCCGCCTGCCAGGCCCGTCACCCGCAGGACCCGCTGGAGAAGCACCTCGTGGACCTGGAGATGAAGCTCCAGATGACGTCCGAGGAGATCGCCGCCTCCCTCGAGGACCAGAGCGCCGCCGCCATCCTCCGTGTCCCCCGCGCCACCCGCGACGCCATCCGCCTCCGCGACGACGCCGTCTCCCTCCGCGCCTCCGTCGCCGCCATCCTCCAAACCCTCAAAAAGGTACTCTCCGCATCACCACTGTAAACGGCGCCGCATCTGTTTATCAATTTGTGACCATGTGATTGAAATTGAATCAATGGTTCTAGTAATTGTGTTATTGACTTACTGTACATGTGTGTCCACACTGCAAATCCAATGGCATTGATGAATAAACGTGATGATAAATGTGGGGAGGGGGAATGAATTGTTATGCTGTGGATAGATTGATATGGAATAGCTGATTATACATGTGATCTGCAGTTTGAGATTTTAGACATTAGCCGCTTAGGTATTCACCACATCGCCATTGTTTACAGTGCTTACTTTTGTTTTTCTTTCTGAATTGCGACAAATGTGATTGAATTTGTATAAATGGTTATAGCAAATAGGCTATACATGTGTATCTAAATTGCAAATCCAATGCCACTGATGCAAAGCTGTGACGATAAGTGTGGAAAAAAAAAACAAGAATTGTTATGCTCCGTAAAGTAGATATGAAATTAACTGATTTGTTTGAGATTTAGACATTGAGCTTACTAGAAGTCGGGGCACGGTGCAAAATTTATAAAAGTCATGTTTGGCACCAACAAACGGAAACAAAGCAATATCCAAATCGCATATGCATAAATAGTTATCCTGATGTGCAGATAACTTGCGTACAGCATACATTTACTATCGAATAGTTGAGATCAAGTCTTACCGGGGACACATAGGTGAGATCAATGCAATGAATTATGAATGCCCATAACTTGCAAACTAATACTTCCATTACAGAAGACTGCCAGCAAATAGTTCTCTCCTTTGTGATCTCATTCCTCCTCTATTCAAATGCATTTTTTTCTGTATCTATTAATGAATCCAGTATACCTCTATCGTGCTCAAGGAAAGGGTGGGGAAGCAGTTATGCAATTAAGAATTGCGGGCACTCAAATTTAGGAAAAAAACTGTCAAACATGGGGAAGATAGTGTCTTGTAGTTAGTTACCATAATTGACCTTATGTACTCTAATATTTTACTGCCTATTGACATATGTTGGCAGTTAGAGCATCCGCAATGGGAATAATCAAAATGTACCACGTCGGCATTTGATTATCCTTTTAGTTCATAATCAAATTTAACAACCTCTATCTCCACATTGATTATTTTTACATCCCTAACCAAAAAAACCCCATAATACACAATGCACCTATGTCCAATCGCAAACGAGTTCCAATCACACACCCGACCACACCAAATTATTCGTCTCGATGAGACAATTCCAATGTGAGGTGTTTTTGAGTTATTGAGTTTTGAGTTTGGTTATTACGTTTGGTTATTGAGTTTTGGTTATTGGTAAAAGTTGTTAAGTTTGGTTATGGAATGGGTGGAATTTGGTTATTTGCTAAAAGACTTGTAACTTTGCTTATTACAATGTGAGGTATTTTTTGTGCGTTGTTGTTAAGTTTGCTTATTCACACCTATTTGCTTATTACAATGCGGATGCTCTTAAGGTTGTGGGTATTTGTGGTATTCAAAGTGTGAGCCAGCCTCAGAAAAAAGTCCACACCAATTTAGTGCTCTCCCCTTATATAGTCTATTAGAATAGATTGTAATTTGGAATATGCAGATCTGGAATCCCTCCCTCCCCAGTGACATAAATTTCTCCCATACATAATGTACGCACAGGATACTATTTGAAGAATGGATGTTGAAAGGTTGTACCGCTTCCATTGGAGTTATATTCGTTTCAATTGTTTATCATCTTGGACGTTCTAATTGAACTGTACTAGGAACGTGGTTTATCTCCATAAGAGAATAGAACGCGAGGCGTTAACTTGAATTGTTTACTGTCTGCAGGCGGAGGGATCTTCAGCAGAATCTATTGCCACCATAGCTAAAGTGGATACCGTCAAGAGAAGAATGGAAGCCGCTTATGAAACATTGCAGGTAGACTAATTGGCAGTAACAATTCTCAAGTTTATCATGTTGCCAAGTGACATTTGTGCTTCAAGTACTTTTTTTTTGTTGTGTTCTTCTATAAACAGGATGCTGCTGGATTAACCCAACTAAGTTCGACCGTTGAGGATGTCTTTGCTAGTGGTGACCTTCCTCGTGCTGCAGAAACCTTGGCAAACATGAGGCATTGCTTGTCTGCAGTTGGCGAGGCAATTATTTATTTAAACTAAATCATGTTGAATGCACTATGTTCATTATCCATAACATTTAGGGTTGACTAAGATGGAACCCATCCATTTCAGGTTGCTGAATTTGCAAATGTTAGGAAGCAGCTTGAAGTCTTAGAGGATAGACTGGACACAATGGTTCAGCCTCGTTTAACGGATGCTTTATCAAATCGCAAGGTTTATTTTTTTTAAGAGTCTTGTGGAACCATTGGCCGCGTTCTGATAATCTTCAGCAGCTCAGTTCACCATTTTTTTTCTCTTGACATTTATACTAAATTTCCTGAAATATCTACTCCCTGTTCTTGATTCTAGGTTGATGTTGCTCAAGATTTGCGGGGAATTCTTATTCGAATTGGAAGGTTCAAATCTTTAGAGCAGCACTATACCAAAGTTCACTTAAGACCTATAAAGCAGCTTTGGGAAGACTATGGCTCACAACAACGAGCTATTAAGCTTGGAAGTGAGAAAAACGAACTTGAAAGGGTATCAAATAGTCATGGTTTTTCGTCGAGCTTGCCAACAGTTTCATTCTCCAGTTGGTTGCCCAGTTTTTATGATGAATTACTGCTTTATTTGGAACAAGAATGGAAGTGGTAAAGTTTATATCTTAGTTCCTGCTTTTACATTCCTCTCATTGGCAAGATAGAAAGAGAGGCTATAAGATTTTTAACCGGTCGATTGCATGCTAATACTGCTGTTGAATTGGGCAGCCATTAAACTGAAACAGTAAGTGTACATTATGGGAAATAAGATTCCGTTGTTCTATAAAATACCCTTTTATATAGGAGAACTGGAGAACTGGTCAGAAGGCCAATAGCTGCTTCTGAGCCGATTTTCTTCCCTTGCGAAGGAATTGAAAAAAAGAAAAGAGGAAAGAGAAGAAAGGAAAATGAAATATCAGGCTTTACTGTGCAAACTGAAAAGACCCTCAGGGTTCTGGGATTGATATCTATGTATGCATGTATGGGTGTTCTTGTTTCATAAATTCAACAATGGAAGTTCATCTTGTCACATATAACCAGCATCATTATGTGCCAAACCATGTCTGTTAAATCTGATTCATAATTTGGGGTCGAACATCTTTTGCAAGGGAAATGACTCTGATATTTGCACAATATACTTGACTATGGTATGTCAATTCTTAGGGTATGTACTTTTATTTAGCTTACCATGATGAAAATGTGATTTGCATCCCAACTGTTTTCATTTTATCTGCAGAGATATGTAGATGTTAAATCTTATGCAAATACAGTAATTGCTGCATAAATTTGCTTTTGCATGACCTAAGTATACGGATTATGAGCAAACAATGTGTCAACCTAAGATTTTTTATTCACTTAAAGAGCGAAAAGCAACGGAGAAGAAAATCATCGAACTAGATTAAGCTACGATTTTCATTTTCTCTACGGCAGAACTTAATCGCAATTTTCATCTGCAGGTGTATGGTTGCTTTTCCAGATGATTATAAGACTCTTGTCCCTAAGGTTCTAATAGAGACCATGGCAACGGTTGGTGCAAGTTTCTTATCCCGTATTAACCTTGCTACTGGAGATGTTGTTCCCGAAACAAGAGGACTGGCTAAAGGTGGAACTTTAGATTTCTTCAGGAGTTCTTATGGAGAAGCACTGGTTTCTTTTACACATTATTTGTTGTTCTGCTTGATTTGATGGCCATAAGGCATTGCACTCTAAATCATCCTGCTTCTACTTATTACTACCATTTATGGAAGTGCAGTTATTTATATGTTTGTTTTTTGGGGATTTAAGTACCCATATGCAATGTTGGATTCTACGTGCTACAACATTCCGGAAACTGTTAGCAATTTGAACTACCAATTCTATTATCTTAAAACAGGACTTTGTAGATTGTTTTGCTACCAGTCATAGAACATAGCTGCATAAGTGGTTACTTTTTGATTATCAAATATAGATTGTTGCTGATCAATTACGAATACAAGAATACCAAATCATTAGTTGATGAATTAGGAATCGTATAAAATCACCTTTCTCACTAATGCGTGACTAGAATAAAGAATTAGGGTTGAACTATGTGTTCAGGTTTCATCTATAAGATGAGGAGATGTTTCCAACTTTTCCTTAGGAATCAGCTTTTCATTTCTTTCCAATGTCATATGGTCCCTTGGTGGACAACAAATGGTATTGTCTCTTTGGTGTTTTTCAGAAATTCATTGTCGTTCTTATTATGTTAGGACCAATAGACAGCGTAGTATATTCTTCAATCACATTAGATACCTTGTACATTACCCTGGCAAGGTACCAAGTGACTGAGCCTACTTTACACCTGGTAGTGTAAATGTATGTGGGGCTGGCTAATTTTGCAGGTTTAATGTGATGAAGCTATTTACGGGTTATGCTGCTGAACTTGGCTCCTTCTAGTTTGCACCTTTTGATTCTTTGTATATTCTATTGCATATGTTTAAGATCACTGTCTGAGTCAATTGGTTTTTACATGCATGGTTGGACGACCAACATCACTCCTTTGTTTTCCTGGGTTAACATGTTTGAAGATGTTGATGAACAATGGTGTCTTTGTTGGTTTTCCTTATAGGACCTTTTGTTTTCATCTGTTTAATGTTATCTGTTCTAAATGATCTGGAACCTGAGACTCGGAGTTGGTTTATCTGATGGTGAATCTGACCATTGTTTTCATTTCCGTTTTCCAGGAGTGCTGGATATCTTATCGGGGGATATGCCAAAGGGTATTAAAGTTCAGACTAGGCATCTCGAAGCTCTGATTGAACTACACAATATGACGGGGGCTTTTGCGAGGAACATTCAACACCTGTTTTCAGAATCTGATATCCATGTTTTAGTGGATACACTGAAGGCTGTATACTTCCCATACGAATCTTTTAAGAAAAAGTAAGTACATGTATGCCAGAGGCCCGCATTCCTCTTTTGGAATTTTTTCCCCTTTTCAATTAGTCCTCATTGATGTTTTCTCATCATAGCTGTTAGCTAATACAGAAGAGCTTCTTATGATTTTTTGTATACTTACATTACACATATATGAGTGTGTGTACAATGTACCCGCCGTTACACATGTATATATGTATGTATACATGCACATGTGTGTGTGGCACTGTGGGTACCCACACTTGCACATCTGTATATTTATATGTACGTATTTATAGATTTATTTAGCTTGCATGCAAGTAATTTGTCAGTAGAGATATGATACGTTTCCTTTTCGCATTAGGAAGTTTACTTTAAGTTGGTCATATGCTAGAAATGCAGCCTAGCAGCTAAAGAAAGTTTGTTGAGTGGCTACTCTGCGAAATTGTGTTTTGATGCTTTGACTGTAGCAAATCATTTGATATGATCAGTAAAGTTGTCTGAAGTTTCTGTAAAAAGACGTTGAACATGACTGGGAATCTAAATTGAGAAAATTATATCAACACATATAGGCTGCACTAGGGCCATGATGATTTAGATAGTTTATGCAAAGTGGAGATATTTGACTTGCCCAAACCAGTCTGCTGCAGGAGGTAGTGATTCCCCTTATCTATGCCCGGGGAGACTTGCTTTCATGCAAAGATTACAGTTTGGACTATAAATGCAACTAGGATACACTCGAGCTTCGTGCACATCACACTATGAGCCGCACCTAGCTAACTCTGTTTGTATACGTTCATTTCAGCTATTCACTGCTAGATCTTGGATGTTTATGGAGTCTTTGTTGCCATTCTTTACGGGGTCGAGTGATTAACCCCATGCACTTGAAAATGTTTGTTTTTATGTTTTTTAATCTTATTATGCATTCAGTTTTTTGGTATCTTCTTTTCTGTTTCTTTAATTGACTTGAGTGTGTCCTGGTTTCTCCCTCTGGTCTATAACTTTACCTGTACTCTAGGTACGGACAGATGGAGCGTCTTATCCTATCAGCTGAGATCGCTGGAGTAGATCTTAGGGGAGCTGTTGCACGTGGCATTGGAGCCCAAGGAGTTGAACTTAGTGAAACAGTTCGAAGAATGGAAGAATCTATTCCACAGGTCATTCTTCTTCTTGAAGCAGCTGTAGAGAGATGCATCAGCTTTACTGGGGGGTCTGAAGCAGATGAGCTCATTCTTGGCCTTGATGATGTAATGCTACAGTACATTTCCACCCTACAAGACACATTAAAATCACTTAGAGCCATATGTGGAGTGGATATTACTGGTGATGGCGTTGGTTCAAAGAAGGAGACCGGATTTTTGGACAAAAAGGAAGGAGCTCATGGTTCTCGTAAAGCTGACTTGATCTCAAACGAGGAGGAGTGGTCAATGGTTCAAGGTGCACTGCAGATCCTTACAGTGTCAGATTGTTTAACTAGCAGATCCTCAGTCTTTGAAGCTTCATTGAGAGCTACTCTTGCTAGACTCAGCACGAGCTTGTCACTTTCAGTATTTGGGTCTAGTCTGGACCAAAACCGTTCCCACACCACCAGCGGTGATGGGAGTGCGGAATTGTCTTTGGCCGCCTTGGATGTGGCAACTGTACGGCTTCTTGATGCTCCCGAAAAGGCCCGGAAACTCTTCAGTCTTTTGGAGCAGGTAAGTGAAAGTAGTATTTGTGTATTTACGTTCTCCTCATTTATTTGTTTGCTTCTCATATCTCTGGTGACGAGAGAGAGGGATAGGGTGATCTCATTTCTCCATCATTAAGAATTCATCTGGGTACCACTAGAAGAGTGTAATTAAGTTAACTTGAATCCACCCTGCATGAATACAGAGAGTCCCCTTTTGGGGGGAGTCCTGTAGCTGAAATAGGTAGCACATGATTTAAAATTGAAAGGTACATGAATTGAAGTTCCGATACCAAAACAATGACTTGATTCAATAAAATCCCAATTAAATAATGAATCCATCAAAGTATATTCCTCCTCCCAAGCTCTATTGCAGTGTAGGTGTATATATTTAAATATAGTTATGTGAAATCCTTTAGAAGTTGAAGACAACTCTGTTATTGTGTGAAACAGGACTTAGTAACGAGTTCAAAAATCTAGGCTGAGTGATTTGGTTAACATTGAGAATTTTCCTTGCTGGTGGAATTTTTCCACAACCCACACCCACCTTTCCACTTAAGTTTTCTTTACTGAATTGTTTGAAAGTTGCCAAGTTTTGCCATAATAGTTAAAGATTCAAATTTCCGATGCTTGTCCCTGAGTAGCTTCCTGGCTCTCAAGTAATAGTGATCCTCAGGTTTTCAGGAAATTTGCTTATAATGAGGATTTCATCATGATGTGACAAACTGCAAGCATATTTTCAGTGTTGATCCAATTTGCATGATTTATTGTTTCTAAATAATAGCTGCATGCCTTTTTATAATGGTGAGTATATCAAGATACATATTACTTGGTGTGCTTCAGCCATAGCAACCTAAGAAAATTTGAAAACTATTAAAGCATCCAACTCAAGACCAAGTGGCTATGATTGGAGAGGCCGCCCAAGCTCATATACTAGTTTTGGAGGTTATAATCAATGAATGTGGGACGAGCTCTAACAAATACCAAGTCTGATGGTGCTTAATTTTGAGCTGAACACTTGTAAGGCAGACTTGCAACTTATATGCCACTCTTACTGTAAATGATCAAAATCTCTCTCTTTCGTTTCTATATTTTATTCTGACTTTCAATAAAAAATGTTCAAAATCTCTCTCAGTGATTTATTATTTTTTTGGGCACGTCTTTAACTCATCAATAGCTTTCCTGGATCCACAATCTTTTCTCGTCCCAAACAATCGGTTTTTGGCTATGCTTCTCATGTGATGTTAAATGTTATCTGTTACCTATATATGTGTTGCGTTGTGCATTCTACTTTGTATCTATTGATACATCTTTACCCTTGTCTTGCAGTCGAAGGATCCCCGATTTCATGCCCTTCCACTCGCATCTCAGCGAGTCGCGGCATTTGCGGAGAAGGTGAATGAACTTGTTTATGATGTACTCATTTCCAAAGTACGGCAACGGTTGAGTGACGTGTCTCGATTGCCAATCTGGTCTTCAGTCGAAGAAACTAGCGCTCACCCTCTTCCTAGCTTTAGTGCATACCCTCAGTCCTATGTGACCAGCGTTGGAGAATATCTTCTTACGCTACCCCAACAGTTAGAGCCACTTGCTGAGGGCATTTCAAATAGTGATGCAAACGTCGATGAAGCACAATTCTTTGCAACTGAATGGATGTTCAAGGTAAACCACCTTACTCTTCATTGGATAGCGTTGAATCTTATTATTATACATTTGACGGATAAGTGTCGACAATGGGGAGGCATTGCACAACAGGCTTTCAATTTATCTTTGTATTATCCATTAAGCTGAAGATAACTAGTTGTTTCTTGTCTTTTTTCCCCAAAAAAGGTTGCGGAGGGTGCAACAGCTCTTTACATGGAGCAGCTGCGGGGGATTCAGTATATAACAGATCGCGGTGCACAACAACTCTCCGCTGATATCGACTACTTAAGTAATGTGCTTTCTGCACTTTCGATGCCTATTCCTCCAATCCTCGCCACATTCCAGACCTGCCTTTCAACCCCTAGAGAGCAGCTGAAGGATCTTCTCACGACAGATTCTGGTAATCAGATCGATGTTCCGACAGCCAATCTTGTCTGCAAGATGCGGCGGGTGAAATTGGAACAATAATTGTTTATCGTCAAGTTTTGCCCTGAGTTTGACAAAATAGGTAACATAATCAGCTAAATACATTACGTGCATGTATTTTTCCTTTCATATGTTAGCAATGTAAAGTAGGCATAAGCTGAGATTTTCAGAATATGGAAGCAGTTAGAAAGTGTGTTTTTTTCCCTTCGTACATTTTGGCAATTTAACGGAATGTAAAATGTGAAAGCAAGGTGACATTCTAGAGAGAATTTGCTGCGAGAAATCCAAGATTCGGGGAGAGAGAGAGAGGTGTTTCGCAGGATTTGGTTACAGAGAGGCCATGGAGAGGGAAAACAAGGGTCGGAATTGGGCCGTCTTCCCATTCTTAGGGGTGTTTGGTTGCCTAGATATGCTTGCTGTCGGGTTAAATCTCCTCCCAATTTCATTGTAGTGTGCATGTGTCGGGTTAAAGATTCTTTGAGCCCACTACAATGATTGGTACCGTTCATAATTTGAACCCATCGAAAGCATGAAGCATGTTAAAAGATCAAGTTGATCACGTGCCGTTTGATATAGTTTTAGAACACATTTATCTTGCAAAAAATGTCTGGAGTATGTTTTGATGAAGTCTTTCAATCTTATTCTTTGCAAGTTATGAGTTTCGAAATCACATCAAATATTTTCCATTCAGCGGTGTGCCTCGAAAGAATCCTTTTTGGTCTGAAATTGTACTCTCCAATCTATTTGAAGGATTGGAGAGGAGCTGGAGTCGTTAGATTCTCCCCTCAGCTAGATTTGGGGTAATTAATTTTCTTTATGGTGCAAGGCAAGAAAAAGAGGGGGGAAAAAAAAAATTCACAGAGGTGATGATGTGGCATTAACTGTCCCCACATTCTGATTCACACACATGAATATATACATACATATGCATACACGGAAAGTGGGGATGCTCGCTCTACACTGTGTAGACCAATTGATCCGGCTATTTATCTCGATACAAGCAGCTCGGAATGAATTCCGAACGCATACAAATCTAAACTGTCTATTGTTCGGTTAAGATCCGAGCCGTTGATTGCCAAGATGAATGATCGTATCGACCGCTCTACGCACGTTCTACCGGGAGATGCTCGGCAGCATACCCATTCCCACACACATTTGTGTGCCCGCGCGTAGTTATTATCTTCTTGTTTCTCGGGTACTGAAACCACTAATTTTAAGAAGATACACCTTTGAAACCACTAATTTTAAGAAGATACACCTTTGGCAGCATTCATTCATAGCTAGTAAACTATTAAGAGAAGGTAGAAAAATGCATAGGTGGCCAAAGAAGACTACTCTTCTTGCTCAAGACAAAACTACAGATTGGAAACAAGAGAGAAACAACAAGGTCCAACCATACATCCCCCTAATATTATCCGAACACCTTCTCAAAATTTTGTGGCTCTAGCTGCTTCAATTTTTCCAACCTATACACAACAAAACCCCTACCCCCAATGCCAAAATTCCCTTCACAAGCTAGCTTCATAGCAAACCTTTTTTTCCCAACTCAAAACCATGAGCAATGACTCAGTGGATAAGCTGGTCATCTTCCTGGCAAAGAGAGATGGCATTGACAAGCTAGTCAAGACCTTCCAATACCTATCCAAGCTCTTCCACTGGCATGCCGAGTCGACTCGACCCGGACTTGCCCAGCGCGCCAAGCAATGGGAAGTGGCATCCGGCCTCAGCCGGAAAGCCTTCCGGACTGGCCGGTTCCTCACCGGATTCAACGCCATCCGGCGGAACCCGGGATCCACGCCGACCTTCCGGTTTCTCTCCGTCCTTTCCAACGCAGGGGAGATGGTCTACTTCTTCTTTGACCACTTCCTTTGGGTGTCGAGAATTGGAGTCTTGGACGCACACTTGGCCAGGAAAATGAGCTTCATTTCGGCATTTGGTGAGGCTTTTGGCTACATATTCTTCATCATCTCGGATTTTATTCTCATCAGAGAGGGGATTGAGGCAGAGAGAGAGATTGTTGGTTCAACAGAAAAATCAACAGAAGGAGACGATAAAATTGGGAAAATAAGAGGAGAGAGAATCATGAGGTTGATGGCAGTGGCTGCAAATTTAGCAGATTTGGTGATTGCAGTGGCAGATATTGAACCAAACCCATTTTGTAATCATGCTGTGACTCTTGGAATAAGTGGTTTGGTCTCTGCATGGGCTGGTTGGTATAGGAATTGGCCTTCATGAAGAAAATCCGACCGATCGAAATGGAAAAGGAAATTCCACAAAAATCAATAATCTCTGTTTTGTCTACCAAATCAAGAAGTAAATGGATGTTGTTTTGATACTTGTTGTGAGGTTTTTTTTTTTTTGGCCTTGCGTGCATATCCTTAATCCTTTAGTTGGGAAATCTTAGTAGTATCTTATTATTGATATGATTCATGGTAGTGTGCATACTTAAGTCGCATATTGTTTTGACGGGAAAGAAAACATATGGGAGCGCGAGCGTCTAGAAAAATTTCGATTGACTAAAATTAGCGAGAGTGAGAATTTTGAAAACAGGAGCGGAGGGTCTTAACAGAAGATTATTTAACCTAGGTGCGCGCATATTGCTATATATACATTACCGAGTCTTAAACCCATGAGATTGGCCCGGTGGCCAAGCCTGCGGCTTAGGGGTTTTCTCCCTTCTAATTAAGGTGTACGTAGGATTAAAAACTCCATAGTGCGACCAACTCTTGTAGGGTCAGTCTATACGAGACTTTTCATGGTTCTCAAAACACTTTAGATAGTGTTGTTCATTGGATAGAATTTGAAATTAACATTTGACCTTCTAAAGAAATGACCATTCCCTAAACTTTTTGTGAAAATTTTCTCTGTGGATGTTCTTCAGAATTCCTCTTGATTGATTGATTGCATCCAGCTAGCTAGGCACCAATCAGATACTAAAGATATGTAGTTGGTTGATGAAATTGGAGTGAGTTGATTTATTTGTTATGCCATTGCGCATTGATCAAGTAATTGGTTGAGATTCAGATCTGATCATTTAGTCTTGTCTTTAGTATCCAATCTAAAGCTCCCCATGTTACACGGTAAAACTCCATTGCCCTTTTTTTGATGAACAAAATGAAGTAAATAATGGAGTATTTTTTTTAACAAGAAAACAAATTTGAAAATTGAAGGTTGAACTGGCTTCATCCTGCCCATGTAAACCCAAATACAAGTTGAGCAAATGCAAATTGGATGCAAATATAATAAAAAGGCATCTTAGCATCATAAGTAAAAGAATCGTAAATATATACGAGAGTGAGAAAATGACCTTGCCAAATTTTTCGGAGATAAACTATTTTTTTCTTGTTTGGTTTTTTTTTTTTCTATAAGAGACAAAATTTTATAAACCAAATATAGAATTTTTCAGAAGCATGTGCCCATAATATAAAATAAAAAATTTAAAACTCGAACACTCGGGGAGCCTGAACCAGGAGGACCGTAGCCCCCCGGGCTCCTACATACCTCCTCCCCTGACTTCTTGACATCACCATAGTGTTTGACAGCTACTATTCACATCCTCTCTTTGTTTTCTTCATTGAAAATCTTTCTATGGAATGTTGGTGTAGGGTCCTAGAGAGGGTGTAGGCTCCATGACTCCATCCTGATCTGCGGTATAAAAAGAGGCTTGGGCACCAAGTGATGGTGTACACTGAATAATCTCTCAAAATTGGGACAAACTTAAGTGACAAAAGACTTAATGTGTGTGCATGAGCAGAAGCGAGAGCATGAATGTACATTTTGAAAATTTCCCGTATCATTGAAATTTGTAAGAGTGAAGGTTGAAGAGCATGAGCATAGATTCGAAGGCAAAGGGCAATACAACGACCATAGAGAGAAAGTGCACAGTTTTCAAATACAAATGTGTTTAGAACTGTCCGATCACATCAGTCCTGGCACACTCTCGATGGTGGGGCCCACATATCGAACCATTCCCGACATACCTCTCCACCGGTTCGGATCTACACGCAACATTTCTTTATCAAGTTAGGCCCAAACCCACGACGAATATTGGGTCAAAACCCTAAATTACAAGCCCAACGCGGGAAATCCAATTAAATTAACGGCACAAAACTGAAAAGCACCAGACCAATAAAAAACAGCCACGTGGATAGACGGTTAAGATTTGAAACTTCACGCGTTTATTCTTGAACCGTCGCAACCCCTGTTTGTTGGGACTCTGTATATATATATGCACACAAACGCTAATTTTCCTGTCCATATCTTTCTGATGAGCGGATTCTTCGATACGTTGAAAGCCCTGTCTTGTTCTACTCCTTATTATTCGTCAATGGCGTCGCTGACGTCCCGTTTGGAGCACTCGGTGACGCCCGACGCTCTCCGGTCCTACCTTGCCGAGTTCATCTCCACGTTCATATTCGTCTTCGCCACCGTTGGGTCCGTTATGTCTTCGAGTGAGTGCTCTTTAGTCCTGATATTGGAATGCGTTTTGCTTAACTTCATTTTGATTAAAAAAAAAAAAAAGGCTGTCTACCGATTATTAGTTTTAGTTTCTCGTAAAAAAAAAATTGTGATTAATCATCGCCTAAATGGGAGGAATTGAAAAAATATGGTATATTAGTACTCAAGTTTAAAAAGTCGAGATAAAATGAACCTAAACGCGTGAAAATTCAGTTTTTTTCAAACTTTTTCTGCCTTTAGTTCATTGTTTGGGACTTTCCGACATAAATTTCTACTTTTACATTTTGTTCGTCAATACAAATAATTTATCTAACAAACGTGACGTGAATTTGACCCCAAAAAAACTCAGAAAAAATGACCAAAAAGACAGTCGAATAAAACCGATTTTTTTGACCAAACACACTCTAATTCCGTAACTTCGAAGTAGTGGTCGAACAATAGAAGAATACTAATAGTGTTTGGGATGGATGTTGCAGGGAAAATGGTGCCAGACGCTGCAATTGATCCATCTAGTCTGATTGTGAATGCCATTGCAAACGCATTTTCATTGGCAGTGGCCGTATACATTTCGGCCAATATTTCCGGTGGCCACGTGAATCCGGCTGTCACGTTTGGGATGGCGGTTGGGGGCCACATCAGCATCCCGGTGGCTATTTTCTACTGGATTTCGCAGTTGATTGCCTCTGTTATGGCTTGTCTTCTCTTGAAAGTAACCACAGTCTCACAGGTATGAAATGGAAAAAAAAAAAAATTGCTTTTTTAGAGATGGTGTTCTGAGCACTTATGTGCACAAAGAAAATAGAGCAGACGTTATTACGAATAGCGATTGCGTATTAAAAACACAAGATTCTGCTAAGTGGTAACACAATCTATAAAGTCTAAAACCTACCCGGTGCTAAGGCAGACTCGTAACATACCACTATTATGTTATCTCTTGGTATCAATGAAATCCTAAGAAAAAGCATTTAGGAAATTTGTCCCTTTGTTGTTGTTTTTGTTAACTTTCATCTCTTTATTACATCTTTAAAAACTAAAGAAAGATGGATATAAAATGGAAGGAATGTCCCATCTGATCATTTCTGACAGCCAAAGGCCCAAAGTTAATTGATTATAACAAAAATGATAACCATGTTGTTCTTAACCATAGATTTTGCACATTGCAGCACGTTCCAACCCACGGGATTCCACAAGAGATGACCGGGTTTGGAGCATCCGTGTTGGAAGGGGTGATGACATTTGCTTTGGTGTACACTGTCTACGCAGCCGGCGACCCGAGACGTGGTCCACTGGGAGCCATTGGACCATTGGCAATCGGGTTCGTTTCAGGAGCCAACGTACTGGCATCCAGGCCATTTACTGGTGGGTCAATGAACCCTGCTACCTCATTTGGGTCCGCTCTTGTCGGTGGCAGTTTCAAGAACCATGCAGTCTATTGGGTCGGACCATTGATCGGATCGGCACTTGCGAGTATCCTATATGACAATGTGGTGTTCCCGGTTCAAGTGCCGGCTATTGCAGATAGGGTTGGGGTTTAAACATAGGAAATGTTGGGCCTCTGTTAATTTTTAGCTTCTGTGTAATTGATTTTTGTTTTGTTTTAGTTTCTTTGGAAGCTAAGTTGCGTGCTTCATCGTTTTAGGTAATTAGTTTCTAAAAAATAAAATGTTGTGTTGCAAATTACATAGGTGAGGTATTCCTCTGATCTCCTAAGGCTCAAAGCTTGATCTGAGTATGTTTTTGAAGCTCGTTAAAGTTTTCAAACCAAATTTGAACACTAATTTCTTGAGTCATTCAGTTCGTTTATCACCCTAGGTGGGAGGCCCCACCCTTTTTGTTTGGATTCAATGTTTTGAAACCCAAGTCCACCAGGCCGGTCGAATCGGTTATAGGTGGAAGATGTAGAATAAATTGTAACATCAAATTAAGGTATTTCAGAACATCACCAATTAATTACTTAAACCACAACAAACTTACGATGTGACAGTACTAGTAATCATTCCCAGTTCAAGCCCTGCGGCCAACTTTCAACTAATACTATTATCAAGGACAAGGAGGAAGAAATAAGCAATGCTCCAAGCTCCTGCATGCAATGTGACATCCATGTCAGGTTGCAGATTCTCCTTGAAGAGGTCGCTGCATATCTTCTGAAATTGTTCCTTCGGGCTAATTCGGTGCAGAAAAAGAAGTTAGAATATTTAGAAGCGCATCTTCACCAACCCTTCCAGCCATTAAGCACATGTGAATTCCTGTACTAGGCTCAATGACGACAGTAGCAGGGAAAAGCATCAAGCTGTAACGAAGACATACCCGCCTACCATCTTCATCTTCAGTGTCAGCATCTACCTCAAAGATGATGACACTCTTTCGGATACCCTGAGCAATAGCATCATCTGCCTCTGCCCTGGCCTCAAGGTTATGCACAAAAGAGCTCAATTCTCTCGTTGGCTGTACCATTGCGAGTAAACATTTGTCCTGAATATATTTGTGCATCAAACTCTGCCGCTAACAAGAGTCCGGGTGCATCAGAGCGATGGGAGAGTTTCTCTTGCGACTTTTGCGCACCTGCTCAAGCCTGTCTCCGGAACTTGACCTTTTCCTCGTTTTCAAAGCCTGCATTAGTTCTGCGGAGACTGTGCAGCGCCTGCATGTGTGCCCAACAAGGCTGCCGACCACCGCCTCTTTATCATTTTCGTCATTGCCTTCCTCCTCATCCTCGTTGTCGTCATCTTCCTCCTCCTCATCTTCATCCTGGCTTTTGGTATTTTCCTCCTCAATGTTGGTAACTCCTCCTTGATTTCAGTGTTGTACAGAGGACCATTCTTTATGAACCTTACCATCTTTCTTCTTCTTCTTCTTCCTTCATGCATTTAACTGGTATATACACACCACGACTAGGTTTCTGTTCCGAGATAGACTTATTCATGGAGCCACTGTAACTAGGTTATTTAAGGAGCCGTCCGATCTCATCCGTCCGTTTTGATAATCAATGGTTGAGATACATTTTTAAATTTTGACCGGTAATAAATATTTCTGACCGGTAATAATTTGTTTTTAATTCGGATTGTCTAAAATACTTTTGAACGCCCAGTGCCTGCAATTGGCTCCGTAAATACTTTTTTATGGAGCCCTCCGTGAATAAGTTTTCTCTTGTGTTCCTCCTCCGGTTCGTCCAACTCTGACTACCTAAACAATTTAAGAATGGGTAAATTTCACTGGCCTCCCTTGAGGTATCTCACAAATGCACAGATCTCTCCCGAGATTTTAGAAATGTCACTTCTCTCCGAATACGAAGGTTCGTGTTAGATTTTTTGAAAGGTTTCGACCTAAAATCAAAGAATTATTTTTCGTTTACATTATTTTTGGAGTATTTTTTAAGAAGGTGTTCCGAAACGGGTTCAAAGGCCCGTTCTGTTACAAAAAATAAATATTTATTTTTCAGATAAGACAAATACTGATTTTTTTAATTAAATGTGATTAAATGTGAAAGAATTACATGTCTCATAAAACGGAAAATAAGTACTCAAAAAATAAGAATTTTAAAAAAATGAGGCATGAATAAATGCCGTTCAGAATAAAAAATAATAATGAATAAGGTGTAGAATCACATAGTACTTCATAAAGTCATAAACAATGAATTTTTACTTGATAACTTATTTTAGAGAATTTTTATTTTTCCAAAAGCATATTTTTACATTAATACTATCTAATTTTGACCAGTGACCCTGAACCCGGTTCAACTGACGATTGAGCCAGCGATCCGTACCTCCGATCACTTTTCCGGTTCGCTCGAGTTCCAAATTTCAAAGCATGGTTTGGATAGAACGGATATCATAACCTAATAGGAGTATCTCAAACAAACAGGCCGTACGAGCAAAATCGTTTCACACGTCGCTCCGGCTGCTCTCTCACAGTCTCAGCGCTGTTTTTTTCCTCAAAAGGACAATGGCGCCCAAAACCCTCTCTCTATCCTCTCTCCCCACTCTCTCTCCACTCTTTCTCTCTCCCCGCCTCATCACCTCCACCCGGACCTCCCTCACATTCCAGTACCCCAAACCAACCCCAATTCTTTGCAAATCCGTACAACCTCGCACCCACGAGCAAACCCCGGTTTCCGCACCCGAGCCCGACGGAGCCGGAGCGGCAGCGCCCACCCGAGGGGATATATTCCTCGAGCGCCAAAAGGCCCTGGCGGATTCAGCTAAGGTGCTCTCGGCGATTAAGAGGAAAAAGAAGAGGGAGAAAGTGGGTGGGTCCACGAAGGCCTCGAGAGCTGTTCCGAGCTGTTACGGGTGTGGGGCTCCTTTGCAGATTTTGGAGACGGATGCTCCTGGTTACGTGGACCCGCCGACGTACGAATTGGTAATTTTGTTTTTGGGTCGCTTGTTTGTTTGAGTTTTGGTGTTTGTTAATGCATGTGCCCACCAGGTGTTCGTGGTAATTTGCAGTGTGGCTGGTTTGCAAAATGGGTCATGTTTGGGTTATTTGCTAAGTTTGAGTTTGGTGGAGTGGAATGACAATGCCTACCAGGCCACCAGATGTTTGCAGTTGATGCTGTTCGTTACAAAACCGTTGGTACTGTGGGGTTGTCATGGTCGTATGAAATTAATTGGTAATTTCAATTTCAATTTAAACATTAGGAGGCTAATTTTCCATTGACCATTATAGAATACATTAGCCCATTGAATAAGTACCTGGACTACTCGTGAAGGGATTACCAATACCAATGCCACTGCCGACAAGGTATTGGACATCCCATGTTTTGTGGGGCTACTCGTTTTTCCCCCCTTTGTTAAAAGGGGAGTTTGGGTGGGAGCAGAGGAGCCCCTCTCCGTAGGTTTGGCGCCCATCCATATTGCAGGGACATCACATAGTGTATCCGTATAGCCAAAGCTACAACCCGCACAACCCAAGGCCAAGTGGATTAGCTATCTAAGAATTTAATCTCTCCACCAATTGTTGCATTCAAACGTGAGAAATGACCTCCAACTCCATGTCTAATTCGACCAATCAAAGGGGTCCAAGGGTTAGTGAATGATTGTCCTTTAGACACTATCTTTTCATTGCCCCTAGTGCAAGTTGACTGATGTAGTTTTCTTATGAAAATGTAGATGGCATTCAAAAGTTGTTAGTCGTGGCCCTGTGAGTGGTGATTGGGCAGTTAGTGTGTTTAATGTGAAAAACTGCACCAAAAGTAAATAACTTGGTATGGTGATATGATAATACCAAGTGACATATGTGGTGGTTAAATGTAGAACTTGGTTTGGTTACTTGATATGAGTTGGTACGTCAAACAACTTCAGCTATATGGAGCAAAATGTTGATGCCAATTGATTGTTTGGGTTGCAGAAAAAGAAGCATCACCAACTTAGAACAGTTCTTTGTGGAAGGTGCCGACTATTGTCTCATGGGCACATGATTACTGCTGTTGGTGGAAATGGAGGTTATTCTGGTGGGAAGCAGTTTGTTACTGCTGAAGAGCTTCGGGAGAAGCTATCACACTTGCGCCATGAGAATGCTTTGATTGTTAAATTGGTAAGGCTACCTATTCAGAATTTTAGTACGAGGTAACTTCGATGTTTTGACTTTCTTTGACCTTGAGGGTAGTATTATCATACTGTGAGAAATGAACTGCATTGTGATGTGAAGATTTTAATTTCATTTGAGCTTATTTATTTCAAATTCATGTGATCTTATCATCTTATGTCCTATGCAGGTCGATATAGTGGACTTCAATGGAAGTTTTTTGGTTCGTGTGCGCGATCTTGCTGGTGCAAATCCAATAATACTGGTTGTGACTAAGGTATTTACTTGTACCGATCATTTGGTTTCCAATCAAGTTACCAGTGCATATTTTCACTTTGCACTTTTGTGAAGGTTGATCTCCTTCCCAAAGGAACCAACTTTCATTGTGTCGGCGACTGGGTTGTGGAAGCGACAATGAAGAAGAAGCTCAAGTAAGTATTTCACCATTTGCACTTGCTTCCCTTTTGGGGGGTCTTTACATATGGAAGTTTTATATAACAAATGAATCTTCTATTTTTCAGTGTTGTGAGCGTGCACCTAACAAGTTCGAAGTCTCTGGTTGGGATTGCTGGAGTTGTGTCTGAGATTCAAAGGGAGAAAAAGGTTTAGGACACCTCTTTCGTTATATATATCTATGAACATCAGAGGTCTTGTGCTCGACTCCTGGCAATTTTTTTTCTATCAACATCAGTTCTTCTAGTAATCTCATCCTTTTTGGCATATTCTTCCGCAATGTTTTTCTTCTCCTTGTCACAGTAGTTACCCAGTTAATTTGTAAAGATAGGCAGTCTCAATACCTAACTATTTGGGTCAAGCCTAGTAAATAATGAGACTCATCTCTTTGATTTGCATTTCCCCTGCAAAATCACTGACCGTGATATTTCTTCATGCAGGGACGAGACGTGTATATTCTGGTAAGTTTGACTTGGCAGCTTGAGCTGATTTGGACAGTTGTAATTTGAATGTTCAACTGTGTTGTTATTAACATTGCATGTTCCATTTGTATGTACATAACCAAAATAAAATAGGAGTTGAGATCCTACACTTCATCACAGTGCCTTCACGGGCCATTCTGTTTTCACCTCAAAAAAATAGATCAATATTCTGCATTGTCTGAGTTGGAGCCATATTTGCACACTTTTAGGGGGGACTTCTTATGTTGGTGTCATTTCTGAAATGCATACGCATTTGTTTTCATCTACCATCTTTAAAATTTATACATACATGGAAAAGCAGTGTTATGTATTTTGGGGAGTCAGTTTTCAATAAATGACCAAAACGTATGGTGAAATGCGGGTGTGATTTTTAGTATTTTCTTCTATTTTAATTATTTACTAGTTTTTTCTTTGGTAATTTTGTGATTGCATTAGTTTTCCTTTTCCTTTTCCTGTTTTATTTGTCCCCTCAAATCATCCTATATGGCCATATGTTCGTTAATTTAAACTTAATTCTCATTACAGGGCTCAGCTAATGTTGGAAAATCAGCATTCATCAATGCACTATTAAGTAAGTCAAAGTCATTGGTTTTATGTGTTCTCTTGAGGGGAACCGTGATAAGTTTTTGAAGAGGTAGGTATATTTTTAATTTTGGTCGATTCGTGTGGCATCTCATTCAACGGACGAATCATATCATATAGCTATTACGATTAAAGAAAGCTCTTATGGCCTGAATGAAGTACAACAAGAAATTTTTAGAGCAGCAAAAGCTACCACAGAGCTTTTTAACTGGGATTGTTTATTGATACATGTGTTTGTTTTTAAAAATCTGGTTGAATTTTTTATTGCTTTCCTGTTTGCTACATTGACATTCGTCCTCTAATGACACTCTGAAGGTGATTCACTGTTTTCTGCTTTGAACTTCTTGTTAATGTGTGAAAGCCAGAGATGATGTCATACAAGGACCCAGTTGCTGCAGCGGCACAGAAATACAGACCAATACAGTCTGCTGTTCCTGGGACTACTTTAGGTCCAATTCAGATTGATGCTTTCATGGGAGGAGGGGTATGTAATTTTCATGCGTCTATTTTCTCCTTTACTAGCCTTGTTGCAGTAGTGTTGATAACTCCACAAAAGCCTAGAGCAACCAGTTATGGGATTGTAGGTGGTGGTACCCGGTTTGGGATTCAGGACTTCCAAGCTGAGAAACGTATCAGTTAATGAGAAATGGTCAAACACACAAGGAAAAGAGATTCTTTGTAATGGTAGATACAAGAGCAATGACATTTCCCCCCATTTTTCTAACTGAAGCATATGATTGGCAGACCATTTTGGTCTAATACCGTAAGTAATAACCATTAAACCAGCCCCTTGAAATTTAAGGCCTGTAACTACTGGAAGCTAAAGAGAAACAATACTAAAGATCATGCAAGTGTATTGATTTATCCATGGGGATTATGTTCTAGTATATTTTGGCATTTTACTTGTTTCCTTTTATGCCTGCATAGTGTTTTTCTTTGTTTGTTTTGGTGGTCAACTATTTTTGTTGTATTGGTCTTGGGGCTTCACAAGTTTCTATTACTGTAAGACCGTGATCGACTCTTCCAACTTTGGAACACTTCTAACATCCTTTTTTTCACTATCATGTAGAAAGTATATGATACACCGGGAGTCCATCTCCACCATAGGCAAGCTGCAGTGGTTCATTCTGAGGACTTACCTTCCCTTGCTCCCCGAAGTCGGCTCAGGGGTCGGTCATTTCCAGTATGTTTTCTCCATTACTTCATGCAGCACCAATGTATGATGAGTTTTTCTGTTATACTGAGTCCTTTGCCTAACCAGAATTCTCAGGTAACTTTAGATGAATGTGCGGCTGGTAAATTTGGATCCAATGGCTTGAATGGTTTTTCAATATTCTGGGGAGGTCTTGTTCGAATTGATGTCTTAAAGGTTAACCTTGTTCTCATGTTTCTATTAGAAGACTGTTATGGGTATTGTTTTTTTTTTTTTTTTTTGCCAATATTGTATACATCAGCAGGGGTTAGTAGGGGAAGTTAGTGAGTTAGTCACAAGGGGTTCAGAGGCTATCCTTAGCCCTGAACCCACAAACCGGCCACAATGGGGCTCGAATCCTGGTCTCCCACAAGGAAGAGCCAGGAGTTACCAACTGGGCTACAAGCCCAATGGTTTGTTATGGGTACTTTGCAGCTTAACTGGTTGAAACTTGTAATCTCCTCATTTTGTTTTCCAGGCACTCCCTCAGACATGTTTAACATTTTACGGGCCCAAAGCATTGCAGATTCACTTGGTTCCCACAGTTGATGCAGATGAATTTTATCAGGTAGTATACTATTTAATTCCATGTACATAGTTTAATGACAACTTCTGGCTTTGCATTGGACTTGTTGCATGGGGGGATGTGTAGTTATTGTTAATAGGACTCAGGGAATGGAAAACAGATAGTGCGATTGCTTGTTAATCTAAATCTAATAGCATTGAAAATATAGATGCCCTTTTGGCATAAGATTCGTTTGGTGCATCAGTTCTCTTAAACATTTATCATTGGAAAGATTTGGCAGCTGGAGTGATTGCAATGCTTGCTGGACCTAGAATCTGTCATTGATATGTCCAAGATGTAGTTGACAAAATGAGGTCTGGGCTGTTCTTGGATTAGCGTGATTCATAATGTTAGTCTTAATACAAAAGTGGTTCAGACCTTCAGCTTGCTATGTACATTTTCCCACATCAAAGTGCCAAAAGAAAAGAACATGGAAGGCATAAGTAAGATGAATTGGATCATATATCATCACATGTTCATTCTTCAATGCACTGGGTGTGAATTTGAATTTTGAATTTATAATTACAGCCATACTGTGTTCATTGTCATGGTCAGTAAATGCATTGTTGGATGAACTTTTTCCCCCCTTGAAGAAACGAGGAATGAAGTTAGTTTAAATATTATTTGCTCATAAAAGACTTTATCTATGAATTTTAGGTTAGACAAAAGTGGATTAAGATTATGTTAATTTTAACAGATGAGCTTTTACATATCCATTAGGTTGTTAACTGTCTCGTTTCTACACAAAAAATACACATATGTTCCCTAGGCATTCCTGCAATCAAGACACATTTCTATCATATGTATGGAAGCCGTTCTTGCTAGTTAACTCATTCAGGCATATGAAGTATTAGTCCTTTTCTCAGACTCCTCATTTTTTAAAAATATCAAACTCTTCATTCTGTTTCCCAATCAGCAGATAACTTCAGCCTCCCTGCAAGAGTTTGATGAATCACTTTTGGTTGAAGCTGCTTCAATTTGAATATTTGAGTGTGCCAATATAGAATACCATATCATGTTAGAATTCTAGGTTTATCTTATTAACTGCATTTTGATATTCCTGTTATGTTGGCTGTGTTGCATTTGAAGTTATTGATACGTATGGCAAGATAACCATAAACGGACATAACAAAATGTCCTTTGAATTGGCCAATTGTGCATTTCAGGCACACGCGCATGGGCATTGAAAAACTTATCTCCCCTTTTTGATAAATATCCTGTCTGTTTCGATAATAGAGGATCTCACCTTGCTATTGCAGAGAGAAGTTGGAAATCTATTGACACCTCCAACTGGGAAGGAGCGGGGAGACAACTGGATGGGCCTTGAGACACAGCGTCAGTTGCAAATAGAGTTTGAAGATGCACGGAGGTCTGGCTGAATGATACTTAATAAATGGATATGTTGTACCTTTTCGCATCAGGTTAATGTTTGACTTCAATTGTGAAGAGTCGTCTCACTGATAGTTAACAATTTGGTGTTGAATTTCTAGGCCTGCTCGTGATGTGGCTATATCTGGCCTTGGATGGATTGCTGTTGAACCAATAGGCAGATCTCCCGGAGTGTGTGATTCAAATCTAGAAGAAGCCGATAGAGAGTTGCTTCTGGTTGTCCATGTCCCCAAGCCGGTTGAGATTTTTGTTAGGCCTCCTTTGCCAGTGGGCAAGGGTGGAGAAGAATGGTACCAGTATCGAGAGTTCACAGAGAAGGAATTGGAAGTTAGGCCAAAATGGCATTTTTGATGCAAGTTTTCATGAAATCTGTTAGTATAAATAATCAAAATTTAAATGTATAGCGCGCCCACCCCCCCCCCCCCCCCCGAGAGGGAAAAAAATTACAAAACTAGGACAACAAAAAAAAAAAAAAACTGTTGTATATTGGTTTGTTTGTATTGTTGAGTTGATATCGTAGTGTTTGTAGCGTTTGATTTGTTGACCTAAATGTTAGGGTGGCGAAGGTTATTCATGATGTAGTCGAAAGGCGATTTTGTTTATTCTTCATTTGATTTGGCTGATTCTATACTTTTAACATTTCTATCTATACTCCTACTTCCTCTATTGCGAAGGCAAACCTATAGGCCTGTTTTAGCCTTTCCTAGTACACCTACATGGGGACCAGGCGAAAATCTTTGGAACTGCTGCCACCTAGTGAAGAGGGAAAAAGGAAACACAAAACCAAAGAAGTGAACGGATTTTCTTTCTGTCCAAAATTTCCTGCGGAATTAATTTTTTGCTTACGATCAACTAAATTTCCGAGGATAGAAGGGTTGAGCTACGGGCCTAATGGGTCTCCCGTTGGGTATAGGAGGGCTAAACATTAGGCCGGGCTAGAGCTGTGAACAAGCCAAGCTAGAGTTTTGCCGTGTTTAAGCTTGTTTATTTCTAAAATTTTGGCAAACTTTAGCTTGAACATAGTGAAAACTTAACCAGCCAAGCACAAGCCGAGCCAATCGAAGCTTGATTCAAGCTTGAGCTTGTTCACAAGCCTTAACGGGCCACAAACATATATTTCTACTTGCATAGTAGAGGAAATTTTGATTCTGCATGTGTCTTATATCATTATACGCCGCAAGAAAAAGCCTATATTTCAAAAATAGTGATACAATTTACTACAGCTTTTGATTACTGCACAGCAACATATTACTTTTGAATTAATATGAAGTAATGGGATCTCCTTCTATTAAAGAAAACAAGTCTTGTGGAGCCAAGCATGTTAATGTTCAGACTTATTTGTTAATTTTTTTCTCAAGCTCAAATTGAGCCAAACATGCTAATGTTTAGTCTTCTTTATTAATAATTTTTTCGCCAGCTCGAGCTAAGCTCAATAAAAACTTAACGAATTGAGCTCGAACGAGCCCAAGAAGAGCCGTTAACTTTCAGCCTTTCAGTCCTAGAAAAGAAGGGCTGAGATTTGGGCCAAGTGCCCGGATTATCCGACCTTGCCCGAAACCACAGTGGAGGAATCAATTTCGAAATGACCGCAAAAAAGGCATTTCCCGCCCTTCTGGCTCTCCAACCTATCCGTTTCTCTCTCTAAACTTGAAAAACACATCAAACTCTTCTCTCTCCAAACATTGTCTGCAGTTCACACCTGTGTACACTAGGGTTTCGATCTCCGGCACCCGTTCGCCTTCTCAAATCCACATTCGTCTTTCAACTTTTCTAGGGTTTCGATCTCCGAAACCCTCACACCACGTTCTTCAGACTCATCCCCACTCTCGATTCTCTCTCCAATTCAACTCCAGCGCCTCAATCTTCACTCATTTTCCAACGTCGCGTCACCGTTCACTACTCTACCTCCGTCCGTGCCCTTAAGGTTCTCCGTCTATCACTTCGAGTCGTGAATCGAACTTAAACATGTACATCAAAGAGATAACCTTGGAAGGGTTCAAGTCGTACGCGACGAGGACCGTGGTCCCCGGTTTCGACCCTTTCTTCAACGCGATCACGGGGCTGAACGGGTCGGGGAAATCAAACATTCTCGACTCCATATGCTTCGTCTTGGGCATCACGAACTTGCAGCAGGTTCGGGCCTCGAACCTTCAGGAGCTCGTGTACAAGCAAGGCCAGGCTGGGATTACAAAGGCCACAGTGTCGGTTGTGTTTGATAATTCGGACAGGAGTCGAAGCCCTCTCGGGTACGAGGATTCTCCTGAGATCACAGTGACCCGTCAGGTATATGTAATATAATATGTGTGTGCGTGTGCGCATATTGATGGTGTATGTTTATGATATCTTTAATTTTGTTAAGTTCATTATATAGCGGTATGAGAAATGGTTTGCACTGCACTATTAGATAATCATACTCCAAAATTAGTGTTTCGTGCGGTTAATTTTTTTTGCTATATGTATTTTGAACAGTAAAAGAAAATTTTGGAGTGTGGATATCAAAATGTGGGGTGCCAAAATCATTTCATTCTGGATGGTTCTTGAGAAAAACTAGAAATGACATGACATTCATTTTTCGGGGTAATTTGATTGTGCTACAGAAGGCTATATTCGGTTGATTCTTTGTTTATCTGACGTTTTAGGAAAGTAAAGTAACTAACTAGTCCGTCTATTTTTGATTAAGTGGAGTATTCTGATATCATTGGGCTTACTAAATGTGAGATGAGATTCTTGTTACTAGGATATATGAAGGCCATTTCCCTTTCTACACAGGATTTATTCAAGACGAATTGGTTCTCCGTGTATTTATATCCTTGATTTTTGATAGGACCATTCAAGAAATGGTTAATTGGTGATTTTCTAATGAAAATAACGTCATGTCTGTTTAGATTTATGTACAAAAATTATCTATGCAGACGAGTTTGTCATTCTGTTGGCAAAAAATATTGCACCATTCATGGAATGTACTCTTCTACCATGCAATTGGCGTTTGAAGTTATGATTTTGCTTGATAAGCTTTTCTTCATGCTGATTTTACAGATTGTGGTCGGTGGAAGGAACAAATACTTAGTAAATGGCCACCTTGCACAGCCTAGTCGAGTGCAGAATCTCTTTCATTCTGTGCAGCTTAATGTCAATAATCCACACTTTCTCATTATGCAAGGGCGCATTACTAAGGTCCTAAACATGAAACCACCTGAAATCTTATCCATGCTTGAAGAAGCTGCTGGAACTAGAATGTATGAAACAAAGAAAGAGGCTGCTTTGAAAACACTTGAGAAAAAACAGAGTAAGGTAGATGAGATTGATAAGCTTCTTGACCATGAAATACTTCCTGCTTTGGAGAAATTGAGGAAGGAGAGGATGCAATACATGCAATGGTCTAATGGAAATGCGGAATTGGATCGGCTTAAAAGATTTTGCATTGCTTACGAATATGTTGAAGAAGAGAGGATTAGAGATACTGCTCTTACTGAAGTAGAGAAAATAAAGGCTAAGATTTCTGAGAGTGATGATAATGCAAAAAAGATGCGGATGGAAATACAGGAGATGGAAACGAAAGTATCTCAATTGACCGCTGAAAAAGAAGCAAGAATGGGTGGGGAGGTTAAAACTTTGTCAAAGAAAGTAGATGATCTTTCTTGCAATCTTGTGAGGGAAGAGTCTATACTGAAAAACCAAGTGGAAACGCTCAACACGGAGAAAGAGAATGCTGAAAAGGTGCCGGTTCTCTATAAGTTCTTTTTCTTTTAAAATTAACCATGCAGAATTCCTCTACTCTTCGTTTCCAAAGTTTATTCTTTCTGCTTCTGTGATACGAAGATTTGAAGTCTTAATTTTGCCAGATTACGAGAAGTATTGCAGAGTTAAAGAAGTCTATAGAAGAGAAGGCATCTGCTGTAAAAAGTGCTGATGATGGAGCAGCTGATCTGAAAAAGAGAGTTGAAGAACTTTCCAAGAGTTTGGAAGAGTCCGAAAAGGATTACCAGGTAAAGAGTCCCTTAGGTGTTGGGTTGAACTCCATTGACATTGATGTTGTTTGCATTCATACCCTTATAGAATCTCATCCTTCAACTTTTGTGGAAAGGGTGTGGTTGCTGGTAAGAGCAGTGGAAATGAGGACAAATGTCTTGAAGATCAACTAGGTGATGCCAAAGTAGCCGTTGGAAATGCAGAAACAGAACTAAAGCAATTGAAAACAAAAATAACCCATTCTGAGAAGGAGCTGAAAGAGAAATCACAACAGTTGTTATCGAAGCGTGAAGAAGCCGTTGCTGCAGAAAATGAGCTTCATACTAGAAGTAAAGATGTGGAAAGTGTTCAAAAGGCTTTGGAATCTCTTCCATACGAAGATGGAAAGATGGAAGCTTTACAGAAGGTATGCTTTTCCAATGCTGGTTATGCAACTTATTCTCCCTTGAAGTCTGGTCAAAGCTCTACCGTATGGAGTAAATTGTGATAGCTTGTTAAGCTTTCTTCAGGATCGTGCATCTGAGTTAGAGGTAGTGCAGAAGTTGAAAGACGAAATTCGGATTCTGTCAGCGCAGTTGGCTAATGTGGATTTCACATATCGTGACCCTGTGAAGAATTTTGATAGGTCAAAAGTGAAAGGTGTGGTAGCTAAGCTCATTAAAGTGAAGGATAGCTCCACATTGACTGCCTTAGAGGTCGGCCATGCATGATATCACTTACTTGGTTTATTTCAGATGTATATTTTGTTGCCGTCCTAATTTGTTATAAGCATAATCACCACCTACTCTTTTACTGAGCTTGTTGTGTTCAGGTTGCTGCAGGGGGAAAGATGTTTAATGTTGTAGTGGACACGGAAAATACTGGAAAGCAACTTCTTCAAAATGGTGAACTTCGAAGAAGAGTTACGATTATTCCTCTGAACAAAATTCAATCCCATCCTGTCCCTCTTAGAGTGCAAAATACTGCCGTTAGATTGGTTTGTCTCTGTTTTTGTATGCATACTTCTATATCTCTTGTTAGTTATTATTGCTTGTATTTATCAGAAGCTCAGTGCTCTACATTTTCAGGTTGGCAAAGGGAATGCAGAAGTGGCTCTGTCTCTTGTAGGATATGCTGAGGAGCTGAAGGTATGATTTACACATGTCATATATGTTATTCCTACCTGGTAGAGTTTAAGATCTGTTTTTTCTGTTGTTTTTGTAATCCAGTCCTTGTGTTGTTGATTGCCTTGTTTATGCATTTGGTGATGTTCATGACCATTGAATGTTTGAGAACATGCAGTTGTGTGTTGGAATGTTTTTCTAGCACCTGCCTTTCCTAATGATGCGTCATCTTGAACCCTGTCTATCAGCCCAAGAATGAGCTGAACTTCACTTTAAATTTGAGTGTCATATAATAACATTGTCTTGCGTTGGTTGCACTTAGATTATTGTGTACTGAAAGACAGTTGATCTTTGTTGCAGAGTGCCATGGAATTTGTATTTGGTTCAACATTTGTTTGCAAAACAACTGATGCGGCAAGGGAAGTAAGTCTTTTTTGTTTTCCTAGTCAATTTGTAGTCGGATGAAACTCTTGGCAATCTTGCTTTAAGTTTTGATTCTCATTTATTTTTGCCCACGAAACAATACCACAAAACGAGGAAAGAGAGTGACTGGATATAATCGTCAAGAATAGAAGCAATGAATGAAAAGTCCTGCAAGAACAGCTCTGAAACAAATGTCATTGGCTTGTAGGGAAATTTAAACTTGGTGACCTCTTCCATCTACTTCTAGTCTTCTATCGCGTCTAGTCTAGGTCTTGGTGGAGTTAACTCTTGAAGAATTTAAACATCATATACTGCCCCATCTCTAAATATGTTTCAAATTTTAAACTAGTATGTTATGTTGTCTCTGTGTAACATGGAGCAGAGGCACTAAATGCCATCAAAGAAAAAAAAAATAAAGGGAACTTAATATATCTGCTGTGTTACACAGAAAAATATGCAGTGTTGGTCATGTTTTGGGTCCCTGGACCTCATTAGACATAGATTGTGACGGTATCCATGTAATAATTCTGTTCAGAAAGTAGTGTGGTCAGACTCGCTACACCGATGACCTCCTTACACAAAGTCTGCTTGCTCACTGAGCATTACGTAGTTAATATTACCTCATTGAGGTAACCAATTTTGGTAAATATTTCAGATTCTTGGTTCACTTTTGGCCTTTAACCTCGATTTTCTAGCTTTTCATACCTTGAATATTTTTGTGTCTTCTTGGTTGAGCTTGATTTGATTTTGGCTTCAATGGATATTGCATAGGTTGCTTTTAATAAGGAGATTGGCACCCCAAGTGTCACTCTTGAGGGGGACATATTTCAGCCAAGTGGACTTCTGACTGGTGGAAGTCGCAAGTAAGCAATGGCATTATAGTTCGTTGTTTGTCTCCGCAACAATTCTTTTGCCTTAACCCAACATTGCTATTCCTATAGTGTCTCCCAGTTCTTACTTTACTGTTCTTTGTTAAAACCTTATCCACATGCACTTATACATGTACTAATAAAATAATGGAAGTTTTATTATTTGTGGCGCACACATGTATGATATTAGAGTTCAAAATCTAAGTCCATCGACCATGGTTATCGCTTTTGTTGCATAACAATATGCTCTTATAGTTTTCACCATCGTCTGTTAATCTGACCTCCTAACATAACAACCATTTTTTGCAGGGGTGGTGGTGATCTTCTAAGGCAACTTCATGCTTTGGCAGAGGCTGAATCAGAACTTTCTGTTCATCAGAAGACCTTATCTGTAATTGAAGCCAAGGTAAACCTTGAACATTAACCTTGTTTTGAACAAAAGTAAGAAAGGTGGACGAGAAAGAAGAGAGGAAGAAAGAGGAGTGCTTCTTGAGCTTCTAACTAAAAAGGAATTTTGTAATGCATCTGCATATTTTTTTGTTTGGTAGAGCGAGAGCATCAGCACATGATGTACATCCTAAATAGGGAGTGGGAAAAGGGATGAAGCTTGAACCAGGTCCTAAGATGGGGAAGGGCTCGAACTTCGACAAGTTTGTTTTATTTGCGTTTTCTGATTGACAAACTATTATTGTTACTGAGAGTGGCAAATGAGAACTGCTGTGTTCCCTTTTTCTTTTCTTCTCAGTTTACTTCCTGTGACCTCTCTATCTTTTTCTGAAATAAAGCACCTTGTCATTTTTGATTTTCCATTGTTGGATTTTTGTTGATCATCTCTACCTGGTCCCATGGCTATTTGAAAAGCCACATAACATACATATATTTAAATAGCTATGTGGTGGTCGCTTGACTACTAATCTGCAATTGAAAACAGCTGGCAGCACCGTCAATTATACTATATCACTTGTAAACTATTTTGACTTCTATGTTATCAACTTTTATGGCAAGCAGCCAGCCATCTTGTTTGGATACTGACTTCCATTGTTGTCTTTTTTGTTTTTGCCTTGACATTTAGATCTCGGAGCTCCTTCCTCTTGAGAAAAAGTTTAAGGACCTCAAGGCACAGTTGGAACTTAAGTTGTATGATCTTTCATTATTCCAGAGTAGGGCTGAGCAGAATGAACATCATAAGGTGTTGTGGTTTAGCCTTCAGCAAGGCATCTTGAAGTGGAATTTTTTTTTTAATTGCTGTTTAGGTTAATCTATACATTCAGTCTAGTAATGTTTAGTGTACCATTGTTTTTAATTACTTGCTGGATTTATTGTAGCTCGGTGAGCATGTAAAGAGAATCGAGCTGGAGCTTTCAGAAGCAAAATCTGCTGCTAGTGAGAAGCAACTTTTGTATGAAAACTGTGTAGCCACAGTGTCGATGCTTGAAAAATCAATACATGAACACACAAACAATCGCGATGGTAGACTGAAAGATTTAGAGAAAAAGATCAAGGCTTATAAAGCTCAGGTGCAGTCAGCATCTAAGGACCTCAAGGTAGGTGTTGAAAAATCTGTCAATCTATCATAACATTCTCCTCAAACCTTATGCAAACTATTCATGTGCAACTCAACCTACTCATTGCTACAGGTGATTTCCTGTTCTCCTTGATTTTCAGATGACAATGGTAACAATAAGTTTTGTGCTCACAAACACAAATTACACTTCACTTCCTGCACAATTAGAAAATCTTCTTCCTAAAAGATAGTTGCCTCTTGATGCCACTTCTTATCTGTCTTACATGGACTTGGATAGGTTGTAAGCATTCTGGTTGGAGAAGGTTTAAATTTGGGATTGATTACAATGGGCAAAACATGTACATCTTGAAATACCAAAGGGTCTCTGTTTTTAAGTAGTGTGCTGGTAAAATTACCAAGGAAATTTGTCCATTCTATGAGATTCCTCTGAGTGCCTATTTGTAATATATGAATTGAGAGTTAAGTTGGAAGATAAGGCTTTTGACTTTCATTCTAATGGAAGCATAACTGTGGGTTTATTTGATTTTCACAATATTTTTGTCCGAAGTTGAGATCTGCTTTATTTGGTACACAATGCTTTTCCATTACGGCATTACTGTAATTGCAATATACCCACTCAGTGTCACGCATTGTGCGGCAACTGTGATTTCAATTTTATACAGACTTCTTCGCTGCCATGTGAATGAAAATCTCTGTAGCTTCTCTCTGTTGATTTTGTTGTGCATGCTAGTAGGGGCATGAAAATGAAAAGGAGAGGCTTATGATGGAAATGGAAGCAGTCAAACAAGAGTGTGCATCCTTGGAGAGTCAATTAGATTCCCTGAAGCAGCAGATTGACAGTCTTACTTTAGAAGTAGGTAAACATGAAGCCAACGTAAGTAACCAAATCTCTTTGTAATTATTGTTTTGGCGTCAATTTCTTCCCTAGCGGAAAAAAATGACTTTTTAACTTCTCTTGCAGTATGTAGAAAGAAAAAATGCTCATGATCATGCAAAATCTGAGCTCGATAATTTCCGCTCAAAGATGAAGGAGTGTGATACACAAATTAGTTCCATTCTCAAGGAGCAGCAGGAACTTCAGCACAAAATTAGTGAGACAAATCTTGAAAGAAAGAGGATGGAAAATGAGGTAACGTGTTATGTACCTCGTGTGTTCTCTGCTAATTCTGGCAGCAATAGTGACACTCTTTTTCCCGTCTTTTTTCCTCCGAGGCAGGTTAGACGAATGGAGACGGACCAGAAGGATTGCTCCTTGAAGGTCCAAAAACTGATTGAGAAGCATGCTTGGATAACATCTGAGAAGCAGCTCTTCGGAAGAAGTGGGACCGATTATGATTTTGCATCCCGCGATCCTCATAAAGCAAAGAAAGACTTTGAAAAGCTACAAGCTGATCAATCGGGGTATGACCACATTGTGTGTTTGGGCATGTTGTATGTATACTGTAGACCTTCATAACATGTTTTTCCTCTCTTGTGTTTGTTAGCCTTGAAAAAAGAGTTAACAAGAAGGTTATCGCAATGTTTGAGAAAGCAGAAGATGAGTACAATGATTTGATTTCGAAGAAGAACATTATTGAGGTTTGTAACTATTGATTCTGACTTCGTTGTACCAGAATCTCTTTACTTATTCCGAGCACATCTTGCACAGAATGACAAGTCAAAAATCAAGATGGTGATTGAAGAGCTTGATGAAAAGAAGAAAGAAACACTAAAAGTCACTTGGATTAAGGTTAACAAGTAAGTTCTAATCTCATTTCTTTCTTATGATACAACTAGTTTATGGAGCTACAAAAGCCGTGTACTTACTATTCCAAACTTATGTTCTGTAGTGACTTTGGGTCAATATTTTCTACCCTCTTACCTGGCACAATGGCAAAGCTAGAACCTCCCGAGGGTGGTAGCTTCTTAGATGGCCTTGAGGTTCGTGTTGCATTTGGAAGTGTGTGGAAACAGTCCTTGTCAGAACTTAGCGGTGGACAAAGATCTTTACTTGCACTCTCTCTAATTCTAGCACTATTGTTGTTCAAACCTGCTCCACTTTATATACTGGATGAGGTACGCCACTTGTCTGAGTCCTTCAAGCGTAGTTTGTATACTTCATCTCTCAGTTGTGCCTTACACAATAGAAACGTTATTTGCATTTTATATAAAAAAATATATATATATATATATATATATCTATATATATATGGGGCGGTTCCGGGAACATCCAAAGGGGACACCTTAAAAAACACCCCATAGTTCCCGATCAAATTTTGATGATCCGAGCCGCTCAATGTGATCAGAATGTGATTTTAAGTGTACTCGCGAGAAATTAGCAAAAAAAAATGACCGGAAAATGTTTGATCTGAGCAGTTTTTAGCCAATTATATATATATTGCCAATTAGATGAGTTTGATTTGCTCAAAACAACATGATGTTTCCGTTTTACCTTTTCCCTTTGTTGTTTATAGTGTTTTTTTTTTATTGGAGAGAGGGGCGTTACATAATTTGTACAGATACTTGAAAAAAAGTATATAACATGACATCACAATGCGGATCTACGGTATCTTGACTTTACTGCTGGTTTAATTAGATTGACGTATATATACATAACTAATTGGGGATGGGCATATAGAGAATTTGAATCTCTAGTTTCTATTACTTTGGGAATCAAGCCTTCAGTTCAAACGGGTGTAAGAACTTGGAAATTCACTCTGCTTGGTGCCTTTGAGTAACTTGGAAATATGAATTTGTGACTGAACAATTTAGGCTTGCTTATGCTCTCCCTTGGGAGAAGTTAATTCGCTTGAAATAGTTCAAGCTTGCATATATTTTCTATTCTTAGTATACTTTGATTTGACTTTCGTCTATTTTGATTTCGTTCTTGTTCATCAAATTCCTCTTGATATTCCACTTTTGTGAATCCCTACCCTGTGCTGATGTTCAACTTTGTTGTTTGTACTGTTTTTCACTAGGTTGATGCAGCTCTTGATTTAAGCCACACTCAGAATATTGGAAGGATGATCAAAGCTCATTTTCCACATTCCCAGGTTTGATACTCTTTCTTGTACTGGGGCAGTCTATACGATATGTTTTACGCATTGCTCTGTAGAGCTAATTTAAATCTCTACTTGCACTATTACCAGTGTATAACTCATGATTTTTTCACTGCTCAAGTTTTAATTGAAGCAAGCAAGAGGGATCAATGGGAGTATAAGCAAGCCTAAATTAGAAAGGAGAGTATGTTCACTCTGTCGGAAGTGGAAAAATCCCATGGTTTCCATCACTGCCTGAGGGTCCCATAAGATTTTTTTTTTGTTTTAATCTGAACCGTTCATCTTGTAGGGTACATAGAGTAGTATATCTATGAAAAAAAAATCAGCTTGATTAGATATCGATAGATATATTAAAAATCGAATTTTATTTCCCAGTTAATCAAAGGCACCAAGTAGAGTGAAGCAAGCCTAAATTAGAGAGAGAAATGAGAATAATGATTGAGTTGAGAAATATTTTTTGAGCAGAGTTGTGAAGTGAACAATGCATTCATTGCTCGAATTAGGTCTCATGGGTTGTTGCATCTATGAATCATATGTGCCCTAGGCTCCCAGCATTAAGCATCATTTTTATGAAGCGCGAATGTAAATTAGAAATCCTTAAGGCATCAAATCTCTCCCTAGTTATTGCAGCTATTATCAAATCTTCACAGCAGATTGATGCTTTTGTCAGCTGAATTTCACACATTTAATCTGCTATCCTTTGTTTTGCCATTGTGGTGACCATTTTCTTCATGTTTGCAGTTCATTGTTGTTTCTCTGAAGGAAGGTATGTTCAATAATGCGAACGTACTTTTCCGGACAAAGTTTGTGGATGGTGTTTCTACTGTGCAAAGAACAGTGGCGTCCAAGACGAACAAGTGATTTTGTCATTTCCTGCAAGGATCAATCTTTGTAAAGCATGCGAGGGATGTATGATAGAAATTTAGATTGTAAGTGCCAAATAGTACATTTTAATTATGGCTGTCTTTGATCCTCTAATTATGGCTATATGGTTGTGTATTAATTGCTCACTTTTGTGAATTTGCATTTTAAGAGAAAATTACAATATCCCCCTACAGTATTAGGATTTTCCTTTCGGGCCATTGGAAGTTAATTTTTTTCCAATTTTGTTCACGAACAATTTGGCTTTTCCCAATTTGATCCAGGTGGAAAAGGACATCCCGTTCTCCGAGGTAACGCTAACGGCCCGTTCCAACCCACAACCTCATGGCAGAGTTACTATGTGCAAATGATGCTCTGCGCCACACCCCTCTGCTGACCTCCTTGCACTCAACTGCCTTAGCAGCATATGGGCCGGGGTTATAATGGGTCCTGGGGCCTTCCGAGTTCTTAGAGGAACCACGTGGAATTTTTGCGAGATTTTTGAAATATTATGGGTATGTTTGGTTTGATGAAATGGAATTGAGGTTAGAATGGAATTAGAGGAAATGAAATTGGAATATCCATTCTCATTCTCAAGTTTGGTTATACTTAGGAATAGTCATTCTCATCCTCAATGGAATGGTGTAGCAATAGTAATTTTTGGAGTGGTAATAACAATTTTGGAGTGACAATAGTAATTTTTGAAGTTGTCACGCCCTGGATTTTTAACATAATAATAATAGGATTTCCAAAAAGGTCCATCTTAATAATACATCATAATACTCCAAAATGCTTCCCATAATCAATCCAAGAGAACAATCGAGTTTAAAAGTTTACAGTAATGGCACTCCGGCCCCAAATCCTTAGACACTAAACCAATGAGAGAATAAGTCAAAGGATTACAATTAACATCTTCAAAATGATTTTACAAAAGATGCCGTAGTGATCCCTCAGTGTTAGCTTTCAAAAGCATAGTCAAATGCACAACAAGCACTCCATATCAATGCCTTTGAGGTGTACCTGAAAATAATAATAGGTTAAGTTACACTAGCTCAGTAGAGAAATCTTTGCTCAAATTATATACATATGAGATAGATAATGCACCGAGAAGAACATTTAAGAAACATAGTCTCGGATAACAAGGAGAATACAATCGGACACCAATATCGTACCGAACATTTAGGACTCAACGAATACTTCTTCGTCGTTAACTAATCCATTTAGTCAATCTATCCACCATTTATTGCACTTCTCTTTGTGTTTTCAAAATTTCATTTTGTACACTCCTACATTAAGTGTCTTGCATTCTGGGTCTTAAGGACCCCGTACTTCTCCCGTTGATTCCCAATATGAACTCAATTAGCCCTTCCTCTGTTTACATACCGAATAGTAAGCTAAGAAATTTTTCGGGTCTTAGGGCCCCATATACCCGTAACACAATTTCGGGTGCTCGTGACCCCGTACATCCATTTTACATTTCGGGTGCTCGTGACCCCGTACATCTATTTTAAGTTCCGGGTACCAAGACCCGTATGCCAATTCCGATTCATTTGTATTGCATTCCGCCATAAGTGTTTTTAGGACTCTAGTTTGCAAGCTACAATTTATGAAGGACATTGATGTTAGGTAAACAGTTCGCTCCTAACTCGCATTTCCACTCCGAACCCAAACTTGTTATCTAAACCCATTCCTTGCACTATATGGCATCACGTGTCAACTTATCGCTTTTCACTCATAGTTCACCCACCATTTAATTCAACGATCAACCCTGCCATCACATAGCTATTTACGAGTCCATATCATTCACCTTAACATTACTACAATGATCACGTAGTCCCTTAAACGTAAAAGCAATTAAACATACCACATTTTAGCTTCGACACGTTTCCCTTACATAACGGAGTCAAAGGAGAGAGATTGATCAATGAATCACTCAAGATACGAACAATCAAGTTTAGAAGTGGTTTGAGGAGGTTTAGAGAGCATTTGAGGTGATCGGGGTTCAAACATGGAAGAAAAAATATTTCTGAAAATTTTCAGGTGGTACATGTACTAGTACAAACAGAGGTACATATACTAGCTAAACAGAGCTGAGAATTTGTGACAGTACATGTACCAATACAAACCGAGGTACATGTACTAGCTGGGTTTCACAGGACGAATTTTTCAGATTTCAAGGGTGAATTCCAAATAACAAAACAACAACCCAACACATGAATTCAAGGCCAAATCTTCTCATAAACATGTAGAGATAGTAAGAAATCCCTACCTCGAGTTCCAAGGTCGAACCCTTCGAGATTGATCAAGCCCTGGACTTCAAAATCTTCAATCTCAACCGAATAATTCTTCCCTGAGCTTGACCCACGAAATTTGAAGCTTGAATCGCATTTAGAAAACAAATTGGAGGTTGGTTTGTGTAGGTTTCATTTGATTTTGGTGGATTTTTGGTTGAGAGATGGGAAGAGTGAGAAAGAACCGAGAGAGAGAGATAGATCGGGAGATAGAGAAAGAGTGTGTGGAGTAAAAATGCTCCTTTACATACACACCCACACATATATATACCAACATAAATACATATTGCACTTGCACCCTCCTACAAATAATTTCATCACATTAACCCCAACTCATTTAAACTCAACAAATTCCATACTTTTCCTCATTTATAATATCGAATAAACTTTTTAATAGTTTCTGAAAATACGAGTCTTTACAGAAGTGACTAGCAATTTTGGAGTGACATTAGTAATTTTGGTTTAGCAAAGAAATAGAATGTCAATTCTATTACTAGGGTGAATAGTTATTTCATTTAGAATGATTATTCCATTATTTAATGGTAAATTAAACACGAAATTCCATGGAACTAAACATAACCTAAGTTTAAAGCGGAACCAAACATGGAATTCCATGGAACCAAACATACCATTGGAATGACCATCCTATTCTAACTTTGATTCCATGGAACCAAACATACCCTAAATTTAAAGCGGAGTCCCACCACAAAACCTCGAAAAAGTTCACTTATTTGAAATCTTATAACGCAAACTTTCTTATTTGAACCCCAAACTCCCACTTATACGTTGATGTGTGACCCTAGGTTTAGAACATCTTTAACCATTTGCCACCATTATGAATGGGTAGTAAGATTGATAAATGAGCTGAGCAATGAATTGGATAAGTTTAGTTTGAAAACTTGACAAATTCTCCAAATATGTTCTAGTGTAGTTTGTTTATGAGATGAATAGATTTTAAATGAGATTTAATCGAGTAGTTTGAATTATTCAATCATTAGTAGGACGAGCTGATTAATGGTTCGTTTGATCTTGGTTTGAAAAAAAAGATCTCGGTTTGAAAGTTTAAATTTTGTTTGTTTATGCAACAAATTGATACGTATCGCATTTAAACATGAGATCAAACTCGGACCTGCCTGGTTTATTTATTAATAGTCCATTATCGGTCAGTAATGATTTCCACACAGATTTTTGTGCACATATAATGCACATACATTTTTGCGGGGTCCATATCGGAGTCCCACAAAATGATCCAAACTGCTCATCTTTTTTAAAATATTTTTTGGAGGATTCCTGTAAAAAATCAGCTCCAACGAATATCGGTAAGGGTTTTCTCAGAAATCATAGGATGAATTATCCTATTTTGCCCCATCAATTCTGAAAAAACCTTTACTAATATCTGTTGGAGTAGATTTTTTTACAGGAACCATTGAAATAATATTTTAAAAAAGATGAGCAGTTCAGATCATTTTTGTGAGACCCAAAATTGGCCCCACAAAAATGTATGTGCATTATATGTGCAAAAAAAAATCTGTGCAAATAGCACGATTGATTATCGGTTCTAATGGGGATCTCGTACCTTAAGGCATAATGTAATTTGGGTTTTATGAAGAATGATTTTTTTAAATTTTTTTTTTGCTAACAAAGCGAGTGATCTCCTTTTCTTTTTTAGATACGTTAATGGAGGACACTGTTTTAACTAATCAGATATAATGTTTCATTGGCCTTGTGTTCCATCCAATCTATTTCGATTCCTTCCAAAGTTACAGAAATTGTTGCATGTCATTTTAATTTTTCTAATCGAGATTTGCATCAACCTTAATCACATGATCGTGATTAAGTTCATATTTTAGATAGGAATATATAGAGTTACGTATATATATATTATTATTATACTAAAAAAATATCTCTATTTGGTGTAGTCTTTATTCGGATTTAAGACCGAGTCATTTTTTTTTTTTTTTAAATGCCCACAAATACGAATTATTCATAAAACACAAATCTGCAGTAATCAACATCAACACCGCAAGGGTTGCAATTTCCCAATGTCCTGCGTTTCTTTCTCCCAGGAACTCTCTATCTATAGAAATTTTGTGTTTCATCTTTTTATCCACAAGTCTCTTTTATGGTGACACTTAAAAACGAATATATGTATTACATGCGGACGTGTTAAATGTATTTATGCATTTTTTTTTCGTGGAACTAGAAATGAATTTATTTATTTTTTTGTTTTTTACAGTCCAAAAAGGGTGGGAGGGGGCAAATGAATTTATGTTTGATATTCGGCAATTTATACATCGGTTGCCAGCCTTTTTCTTGTACGCAGAGAATATGACAAATCATTAATAGGCTTTGCATGTGTTGAAATAACATGATAATTTAAGAGATTTGAAAAAAAGAAGGGTAATTTACACTAACCTCCCCTAAGTTTTTGACAAATACATTGCACCACCAACCTTTCAACTTTTTACATCTTCCTTCCTTGTAAGGGAATAACTTTACTTGATTAGATTGACCCATTCCGTAATGGAAAATAAGTACTTATTTTTTTAATTAAAGATGATATATTGTAAGAGAATGTCTGTTCGCAAAGCGGATAATAAGTACTTAAAAAATAAGAACCTAATAGAACGGGGCCTGTGTCTCGACTCTATTCCTTCTTGCTGTATTGGTGAAGACTGTGGTAGTAGTATCGGTTCTTTGCTTGGTTGATTGAATATCTCTTTCCTTACTAGTTAAAGTAGCTTGCCTGGTGTGATTGTGTGTCCTTCTGCTGCAGCTTGCATGTGTCTTTCGTGCCTAGTTGTGTCTTTCCATCCCTTGCTCCGTTGTTTTTCGTTAGTTTGTGGATTCCAAGTTAATAGCCTTGAAAAAAAATCTTTGTGTAACACTCATTTTGGCGACAAATTTCTTTCAAAGAATCTATACCAAAGAATTAAATAAGACTTCTTGATAATAAATAGGATGAAAAAGTAAACCGTAACTAGAAACTTGGAATCCATAACTCTTCGAAAGAATGGCAGAGTGGATCTTATCGAGCTCAGTTATTCCCATTTAATGAAGGTTAGGATAATTAATTGAAAGGTTGAGGCCGTGTTTATCATGATAGACCTCAGGCGAGGTTTCTGTAATTTACCCAAAACAGAATTACTAAAGCAATATTCTTCATCAATAGCGCCGCTATTCGCAGCCTCCTATTTTCTTCCGTAGCCCTTAAAAATTTTCATATGTTTCGATAGTTAGTTACCGAAATTGAGATACATTTTCGAGAGTTAGTTACCGAAATTGAGATATATTTTCAGCGTCTAATTACCGAAATATATGTTTCTTGTGCATTTTCGACATGTAGTTACTGGAATATAATCTTGTTTTTAACAGCTATTTACCGAAATGTATGTTCGGCAGTTGTTTACCGGAGGTTGAACATATTTTCGACATGTAGTTACTGAAATATAATTTTCAAAAATTTTTAATAGACTACGGGAGAAAATAGAAGTCTGCGAATAGTCGACCCCTTTTTCAAAAAGGTATGACCAAATCTTAAAAAGTTCTCGTAAAATCTGACTTGGCATTGCCAGCGGACGCGGGTCTTGAAAAGCTGTAACCCAAACCTACAAATTCCCAACTCTCTCTCTTCAACTCACAACGGTCTCTCTCTCTCTCTCTCTCTCTCTACAACTCGCACAAGTTCCACTATCACAACGGTCTCTCTCTCTCTCTCTCTCTCTACAACTCGCACAAGTTCCACTATCACAACGGTCTCTCTCTCTCTCTCGTCTACACAACTTCGAACAAACCCTAAACCTTCCTCATCGCTCGAACACTCCGAGGAATAATATCCACCAATCTTGATCGCTCGATCAATATTCAACTTCCTTCGCGTCACTCGCAATGGTACTTTTCTCCACACTCATCGCCGCTCAGATTCGGTTCTTGCTCCAGAGCCTCGACAAGTCCAATTCCGACTCCGTCTTCCGCGAGCTCTGTCAGGTATTTCTCACGCACTCTCTCGCTCTCATTCTCTTTACGTTCGTGCACAAATATGATATGATATGGACACACATGCAAGCGTATACGTGCATATTATATGAGTAGTTGCTTTGGTTGTTCATGATTGTATTCAGTTTAAGTCGAGTTTTGATCATAACTGATTACTACTCCGTTTAATTGAACAAATTGAATATCTCGTTCCTCGTTTTAAGGATCTTGATATCTTTCTTTTACTATATTCTTTACGTACTTTATTGGTTCTCCAATGGTTTAGGGTAGACTTGTGCCCTAAGTCACATAATTCGTGTTCGCGAGCGGGAGCGCAAGAGCCTTGATCTTTCGAAGAACTGTAAGGCAGAGCGTCTCAGGGCATTTTCTTTATTTACTTACATTTTTATGTGTCATGCATAATATTTTGAATAATCAAATAGTACGTAGTAAAATTTCATGCCCTAGAAAAGAAAGATATTCGTAATTTAAAAGTGTTCATGAAGAAATATGGTCATCCAGTCAATCAAACCCGTCGAAACTTAAAATTTACAACATGTAGAGATAATAAAGAATATAGTTTCTGTTTATACAAGATATAATTTATGTCGATTTAGATATTATTTCTTTTTGGGGATAAAGTAATTGTTCTAGTTGTGTATATGCAAAATCCTCCTCTTTTGGTACAATAGCACAACGAGTTTTGAAACAACATGACAAGGTCTGTTGTCCAATTCATTGCTGCTGCAATGATATAGTGCCAGCCAGCTTGTCCATGTGTGCAAGGGATTGCAGATGTCGTTTGAACTCAACACATGGTGGCCAACCATTGGCTTAAACAAGGATCCAGCCAACAGATCGCGAACTTAGGTCCCTATTTACCAAACTGCATCTAGATTTCCAGCTGGTTTGTGGATTTCCAGCTGGTGGGGGGTATCCAACGAATAATGTGACGAAGGTTGTGCCCTACCAAAAATTGTGTTCAATGGTGGATAGTTGGATGGTCACAAGATTGTAACCTTGGAGGAGGCCAATGTATATGGAGTGGCGGATTATGCTTTAGAGATTAAATTTGGTATTTCATTTCTTTGAGAAAATTGGGGTGGCAAACTCCATAACTCGAGTCAATGTGTAAAGAATTCTATTTGAAGCTTCCCGGTTCATGTCGATCTCCCGAGATTTAGTAGATTAATTTTTAAGTGTACTCGTGAGCTTATTGAGCCAAGCTAAACAAAATAATGAGCTTCAAATCTGTTTGGAACCCAGAGAAAAGAAAAGAAAATAAGGAAAATTTTTTCTTTTTTTGTTATTCCTCTCAAACCAAAAAAGGGAAAATTATTTTCCCTTTTTTCCTTTCTTTTCCATAGGTTCCAAACAAAGCTAAAGTTTGGTCTGTTTATAAAAGGAGCAGATATTGAACGAAATCTTACCAAGCCAAGCATGAGTTAAATTTGACTAACTTGGTTCATATGACTTCTTTTGGTAATATCTAAATTGGTCTAAGGTGCTTTGGTTGCAGTGTTTTCCTGGCACAAAAAACAGCCTAATCAAACTAAAGTAATTCTCTGACATATATTTCAGGGGCTTTGATGGTTGAGATTGAAACATACTTTCTCAGACTACCCTATAGACTACACCACAGGGAGTCAGACATGAACAAATAGATTATTTTATCGAAACCACGGAAGGAGTGTTGATCACCATTGTGTAACTTGATAATTACTAATAACTGGAAATTTATGGAACAATTTAGAAAATTTCAAAATAATTTGTTTAAAAAAAAATAATCTGGAATGCATTGAACTGTAGAATTGGATTGGTTTGGATTCTCATGACATGTTTGTTTAGATAACTTGATTCCTAAGATGCTCTTTGCATGTAATGTATTTGGTGTTTCACATGTAAGACTGTGTGATGTTAGTGAAACTTGTTCGTTTGCTATTTTCATTCTGGCGTGATGTGATTTGTCATTATAGACTAATGTGATCTTAGTTGTAAAAGGCTCAAGGCGCTAAGGTCCGCCATAGCCTAGCACAAGCTTGAATTATTAAGATAGAAAGAACATCTTTCTGTGAATGGAATCTACTAGAAGGTTTGGCCTGTCATATATTGAGGCACTTTCATTTGATGAGCCTGGGCCTTCTTTGGTCCTAGGTGTCTATTTGACAACAGTGGATGTGTTGTGTCAGTTTTAATGTCCATAGGAGAAACTATAGTTGATCTTTGTCATTTGTTATAGGAATTATACTGCAAGCATTTCTAGTTGATTTACTCATCGGGTGATATTTGTTTGTTGGTGTAGTTTGTTGACTATGGATGTGAGGATAGCATACTGCTGCTCCAAACCTGCTTGGATCATTCAAATTTTCAAGAGGGAGATGTGCACAAAATGCAACTGAAGTCTGATTTGCTAGCTGGAATCTTCAGATATTTATTGCAATGTCCGAATTTCAGCTCCATATTTTGTGAAGCAATGAGGAACATGGTCATGAGTGAACGATTTATTTCAGATTTTTGTGATGCGTTACAGTTATCACTTTATGAAAAAGTTGGGGTTGGCCTTTCTTTGGCGGACTCTGAGAATGTAGCCATTAGGACAAATGGTAAGTTTCTTGATTCATATGTGTTGCTGCATCCTTCCTCTGTGTGTCAGTCCCTTGATACCTTATTTTGATCAACTGTTGATTGGTTATCAGGACAAAACTTTTGCATAGGCCAAATTGATCAGTTGTTGAGAAGTTCTGCTGTATTAGAGTCTGCCGAGCAAATTCAAAATGTTATTATGTTTTTGGATCGCTCGGAGGGCCTTTCTAAGCATGTGGATTCCTTTATGCAAATGCTATATTTGATGGAGCCGAAGGAGAGGACTCCATTGATATTATCTCCATTGCTTTCTCATGATACAGTTGAGGCCAGGTTCTTAAGTTACTTATTTCTATCTTCTTCTTCTTCAGATGATGATGATGATGAACTAGACAATTATAAAATTGATTTCTTCATGTATTCTACCGTTTAATTTGGTAGTAACCATATTAATCATCGCAGTGCCATTTGTGGTTGTTATAGGAATATGGATTTATTCTACGGTTGTAGAGAAAATGAGTTTGATGCAATTTTGGTGGAGATGGTGAGTGAAACCAGCATGTCGTCTATTATGTCGGAACTGGGTTATGGATGCACAGTTGACACTTCACATTGCAATGAGGTGTTATCTCTTTTCTTGCCACTCACTGAAGCCACACTATCAAGAATACTTGGTACAATTGCCCGCACGCATACTGGTCTTGTGGTCAACCAAAATTATTGTTCAACGTTCTACACTTCTATTGGTGGCAGTGCCACTTATGACTTATCATGTCTGAGCTCTTGGAATATTGATGTCCTCGTGGATTCAATTAAGCAACTTGTAAGTTCAATTGATTATTTAGCTTTCAGTTAATACCATCTTCATCCCTCAACAGTGTGACTAGGCAATATTGGTTTCTCACCAAGACATTGATGTTTCTGACATCAGGCTCCTGATACCAACTGGATACACGTTATGGAGAATCTGGATCATGAGGGTTTTTACCTTCCTAGTGGCCAGGCATTTTCCCTTTTGATGTCCATTTATCATCGTACATCTCAGGTATTATGTTCGCTTCTCTATTGGACACTGCAATTTTACTTCCTGCGGAGCTAATACGTAATCAATACAAAATGAAATATGCAGGTTCCCTTTCCACTGCATGCCTTATGCAGGTCTGTCTGGAAGAACGTTGAGGGCCAGTTGTCTTTTTTGAGATATGCTGTTTTAGCACCACCAGAAGTATTTACATTTGCCCATTCTTCTAGGAAGCTGGTATGGTTTGCCGCATGTCCTCGTTTATTACATTTGCATAAACTTTTTTTGTATTGCTCTTTTTCTTGGTTATGGCTTTACCACTAATTTCCTGTAGGCGTGTGCTAATGCATTGAATGACAAGGTGGTTCCACAAGGACTAACAAATCATGCTTGGATATCTCTTGACCTTCTGGAGGTGTTGTGCCGTCTAGCTGAAAGGGGCCATGCTAAATCTGTCCGACAAATTTTGGAGTCGCCTCTTAAACAATGCCCTGAACGTTTGTTGCTTGGGATTGCTCAGATGAATGTATTTACTTGCGTTTTTTTTTTCCCATTTCTTATGGTGATTTGTCACTCTCTGTGTGCAAGTAGTGAAGTCAAGTGTTGCCTTTGCAGACTCCCTATAATCTACTTCAATATGAAGTGTTTTCTGCTGTATTCCCCACAATAGTTGCCTATACCACTGGAAGTAGTATCGTTCGGCAGCTTTGGCAATCTAATCCCAAGCTTGTCTTGCAAGGATTTCTGGATATAATGAGAACAGACCAAGGCAACATGGTTAAAGTTTTGGACATTTGTCAGGAGTTGAAGGTAAAACTGATCTATTATTCGCTGTTTGAAAAAATTGGGAGTACTATTTATATGAGATGATTATTCGAAAAGACTATTTACTTGAAGATGTACTATTTAACTTATCCTGGTTCGTGAGTCGGAAGACCTTATCCTAATTGTGAATTGCATCCAGTCAGAAAACTAAAGCAAGAAATTCAACGGGAATGTTGTTTTCAATGATGAACACCTGTGTAATGGTAACTGGTAAGACACTTGCCTCCATAAGAAGAAATGCCCCAACACAATCATTGACAGTATGGTAGCGCATCGTTTATGCTATGGTTTATGGCAAGTCATAGATGTATGTGAGAAAACTGGTTTAGATGGCTGGGCATGTGTAAAATGCTGTCACGTGTACCAGTTGGAAAACTGCGACTGTTCAGTTTGTCGGTGTTGCAGGAAAAGGTAGTCCGTAGAGGAGATAAGGAATCACTTACAAAACTTGTGGTCTTGGGCACATCACTGAATGGAAAATTGATGGTATTCTTGTGTGAGGCACAGCTCTTTAGTTAAAAAACACAGCTGAATATGATTAATTGTTTCTTTACATGTCCTCTGCTGATTTTTTTAAATGTTTTTGCTCCTTACTCTATATGCTTTTTTATGTCAAGTAATACTGCCTTATAGTATGATGCTATCTGCTATTGTTTGTTTATCTAGTTTCTTAGTTCATGTCATACTGCAGATTCTGTCATCCGTACTGGAGCAGGTGCCAATTTACTTCAGCATCCGACTTGCTGTCGTCGCCACACGGAAAGAATGCATAAATTTTGTGAGATGGTTGGATGATAATATAAGAACTCATAAAGATGTATTCGTTGAGGTTGGTTTCTTGGTTCATGCTCAGGCTTTAAGTTCATTAAGTCAACAAAATCCTTCGATTCTACGCTAAAATTATGTAATATCCCTATTGCTAACTTCAGGAGTGCCTTGAGTTTTTAAAGAAGATGCTTTTCACACCAGAAGCTCTTTCTGAAGATTCCTTTCAACATTCTTGCGGTCTTGCAAACTTAAATCTCAACATTTGTTCAACCATTTTGAAGGTTGGATTTCTTTACTTGTGTTGTGTTTTATGCTATTTATCTTCCATGATTTCTTAGTTCATTCGGTGGCTTGTAACAATATGATGATTTTCAGGCCCTTGATACTAATGCTGTACATATTACCTCTGAGAAGCTCTCTGAGGAACTGAAAAGGTTTTGTAAGGCATCCACTGATGTAGGTCTGAGACTGCAGAATGTTAGGAATTCAGATTCAACACCACCTGATGAATGTTCAGATGATATAGAGGCAGAAGCAAACACCTACTTTCGTGAATTATTTTCTGGTCAGATGACTTCTGATGCTATGGTTGAAATGCTTGCTCATTTCCGGGAATCATCTAAGAGAAGGTTACTTATCAGCTTGGTTATTTGGTATCTGCTAAAAGTAATCGGAATAAGTGCATAAAATTTTTTTTTCCTTGGCTTTGGTTGTCTGTGGTGCCTTCCTGTTTTGATTTATCAGATATTGATGGCTTTGTAAGTTCATTCCGTGAATATATGCAAAAGGGGTTTTTTTGCCCGTAAATCTATTGTCTTTCATCGAGAAATTGTCTACATTTATCGTATCTTCTTCTCCATAGTTTGATTTGTGCGTTGCATTATGCAACGCCATGCAGAACTCTTGAGAGTGACTGCTTCCATTCTATATGGAGGGTTTTATACTTACCCCATATTACAGCTTTTACCACACATGCGTTTTTGTGAGATTGATATTTTGTTTAATTTTTGTCTATAGTTTATTAGTGCTATCTTGGCATAGAACAATTCTTATCTGTTCCACCTCAACAAAGCTTGTTTAAGTTGTTTGTGCAATATACCGACATCTGAATTTATCATAGCGAAGTGGTTTATCTAGTAAAGTAATTTCGACGTCATTCACTCATGTTACTGGGCAGGCTAAGTGTGATATCTATTGTCATCATTTAAACATCAACTCCTGACAAGCTTCTTTGTAATTGGCAGGGAGCAATTGATTTTTGAGCGAGTGATAAAAAAGCTATTTGAGGAGTGCTGTTTATTCCCTCGGTATCCAGAAAGACAGCTTAATACTACAGCTGTTCTAGTAGGTATGATTCCTTGTTACTTTCTGAGTTTTTTTCTCCCTTTTGCTAAGGTAGGATGCAAGGGGAAGGGGAGAACTGGCCATGGTAGAGCCAAGAGTAACAAGGCATAATTCAAAAATTGTTCACTGTTATGTGCTGCAACCAAGTAACAAAGGTCCTTTTCTAGGTATTGCTTCTAGGTGCATGATTTACTTGTAGTTGCTACAGAATGACTTAACCCCTTGGGACTGCTCTTTTATGTCCCAGCCTCTAATGAACTGAATGTGCCCAACCTCTGGCAGCCCGGATTTAGGTTTACTTGGAGAGTCAGAATGGGACTTCTGGGTAATCTGTATGGGTACACCATTTGGTGTACACCGTGTTGTTTGAGACCCTGTGTCCCACACAAATGATCGGAGCCGCTCAATTTGTTTAAAACATTTGTATAAGGATTGCTGTAAAAAAGCCAGTGTAGTCGGATATCGGTAAGGGCTTGATCAGTTATTTGCTCAATTTTCTGTAAATAATCAGTTATTTCAAACAAATTGAGTGGATCCGATCATTTGTGTGGAGCCCCAAGGGTAGTCCCACACAACGCGGTGTACATTTGGTGTACACCAATTGGTGTACCCATAGTTTTATTGGTATTATAGAGTTAACTGAAATTAATCTCGTGGAGTGATTATTTTCCAGCCAAGGATTTAAATTGCCTCACCCAGAATTAATATTGAGGACGTATGATTCCTGTCATTGGTATCATATTCATAGAGGTAATGCTCATAAACATGTGAGCTAGTTATCCACTGGAATGAAGTGACTGGAAATTGTATGTTTGACTATGTAGCTATCAAATAAATTTTGTCACAACTTTGAGGTTTGCCTTTTTGCTTATGAAGGAGGGTTTCATGAAATTCGATAATCTTCGTTGATGCTCTTCATCTTTAGAATGCCTCTGTTCATTTGATCGTGTAGGCCTCTGTTCTTTTGGGTTTGATCATGGTCCACCTTGTTATATCTCCTAATACAAAAGATTTATCTTCAAAATATGCTTTTATCGTATATGATCTATTTAAATGTCTGGCAGACATCCTTATTGGCTGAAAAAAGTGGGGACATTTTCTTAAGTTAGAGAATAAAAACTGACCCAAAATGACTCGTCAGCTTACAATTTTATAGGGTGGTAAATGTGAATCATTTATGGCGTTGAACACCTGAATGAAACCTATTCAGTAGTTTATTCAGTTATAAACGATAACAAGGTACAAAATACTGTATTGTATCAAACTAAGTATTGAGGATGACTCTACTACTAAGCAATTTTGGCTGGGTCCATGGTCCAGTTCTCAACTGTTTGATGCATTATACTGTGGTGTTCATGGCCAAATCTGTCTGGCAATAGGTTCACCCAACGTTAATTTGTATAATATTTTTTGAAATCTGGCAGTCAGGATTTAGGTTTACCTAGAGAGTCAGAATGGGACTTCTGGGTAATTTATGTTATAGTGTTGACAGAAATTTCCCAGCCGAGGATTTAAATTGCCTCATTCCACCCAGAATTAATATTGAGGACGCAACCATGTGAGCTAGTTATCTACTGGAATGAAGGGAGTGGGACTTGTAATTTTTACTCTGTAGCTATCAAATGATTTTTTGTCACAGTTTTGAGGTTTGCCTTCTGTGCATATGAAGGAGAGTTTCATCTTTAGTATCCATTAAGCCTTTGTGTCATTTGATTGTGTATGGCTCTGTTCTTCTGGGTTTTATCGTTGTCCAACCTGTTATATCCACCAACACAAAAGAATTATCTTCAAACATGATGTTAACGTATATGATCTATTTAAATGTCTGACAGACACCCGTATTGACCGAAAGAAACGAGGACATTTTTGTGAGTTTGAGAGTAAAACTGACCAAAATGACTCGGCAGCTTACACCTTTGTAGGGTGGTAAATGTGGATCGTTTATGATGTTGAACACCTGGATTAAACCTATTCAGTAGTATATTCAGTTATTAAAGGATTAACAGGTACTCCCTCCATCCCATAAAGTTAGGCCCCTACAAAACTACGTGCAATTTTCAAACTGAAAAGTAAGGTACTTATCGAAGTAATTTTTTTGTGCAATATGGATCTTGTTTGATGGATCTTGATAAGATCTTATAAACAGTGCAAAAGAAATTGAAAAATTCATTTAGTAGATATGTTATTTTTAAGTTTGAAAATTGCACGTAGTTTCATAGGGGCCAACTTTATGGGACGGAGGGAGTACCAAATATTGTGTTGTATCAAACTAAGCATTAAGGATTACTATACTACTAAAGCAATTTTGGCTAGGTCCATAGGGCAGTTTACCTGTTTGATGCATTGACAGAGTGCATACTGTTGTGGTCACGGCCAATGTCTTGCAATAGGTTCACCCAACATTGATTTGTGTAATATTTTTTTTTTTTTGTGGTGAATGTATTTGAGCTTTTGTTGCTTGTATCACCTTATGGTTCTTGATTACTTTCCAGGTTCCCTGATAAAGCATAGGCTTTTGACTGATCTTACACTTGGTTTAGCAATACGTACTGTTTTGGATGCATTGCGTAATCCTCCAGACAGAAAAGTGAGCTTTGAGCTTTCATGCGCCTTTTATCTCTTTCTTGCTCTATCTTCAGTTTCCTATATATGTATATCTTTTAAATTAAAGACTTATAATGTTTCTCCTTCTAGATATTTGCTTTTGGGACTATGGCTTTGGAGCAGTTTCTTGACCGCCTGGTGGAGATTCCACAGCTTTGCCATCATATTTTGCAAATATCTCATTTACAGGGTACTCATCCAAAACTTGTTGCATATATTGAACGTACTCTGGCTCAGAAATCATCATGCCACTTGGAATCAAATGGCAGCGGTGCTTCTGCTGCTCTGTGCAGTGGTTCTACTCCAGCCACAGTGAAAACTATGGAGGTACAAAATAAGTTTATTCTATTGACCCTTGGAATGTATTTAGGTCACCTAAAACACCCAAGTGGCTAATTTCCATTGTGATTGATGCACTTTAGTCAAACTATAACTATAACGCATTTATAGCTAAGTTATAATACTATGTCCATTCTGCTTCATAAAGTTGATATTGCTTCATTAACAATGTTAAGCATGTTATAGGGGACTCATGTGAGGATTCTTTGAGGGATGGGTTGCCAGAAATTTAGACCTGGATATGAATGGATTTGTTACTGTTCCAAGATAACAGTTTGACCAACTATTACTGGTAATGCAGCATGGTAAAATTTAGTCACTCGTTGACTAATGTAGGCATGTACTGCACACAGATCCACTCGTCAACTTGAGTTTCCTGTCTTCCAATAAGATGTTCTTCTTGGCTCTAAATATGGTAGTTTAACTCAAAAGCTCTAGGTCGCAGTCATTACCTAGGAAGCACAGATATTGACATGCCACGACACAGAGACATGTAGACACTACATTCCCCTAAATCCTAATATTAGGATATGGACACATCGGGGCATGTTGAATAAAATATATGTCGAAGTTGTGTATCTATATATTCCTAATTCATATAAAAGATACCAACATATTGCAATCAAAATAGATAAAAACTCGGTAACATTACGAAGATATCAGAACCACAAAGCGGACAAATTCAATAACTTAATTAGTGTACCTCGAAGGAAAGACAAACTAGTTTTCACCAAATTGAGATTCTATGCATGTCATACTATGATACTAGTCTGCTTGTTCAATGAAGAAGAATAAGAGAGTCCGACACAGTGCCTTGTGAATAGGGATTGGTAACCATCCGACTGACCATCCTTTTTTCGTACTCTTCCCTCTTGGTTAGGGCTTGATGAATGAACTGAAAAAAGAAACCTTTGCTTTATTGTTATTTTTTTGCCAAGTTCCTTTATGATTTTCACCCACCATCAATCAATACAGCCCCAATTGTGTCCTAGTGGGTCTTCAGCATGTCCCTAGCATGTCTTCAACATGTACCATCGTGTTGGGAAAAAATGTAAATGAAAAATAGAACTTCCTTCTGGTATATCTGACACCTGTCCGTGTCCAATGGTGTCGGCAGGGGTGGCTCCAGGTTTCGAATGGAGTAGCAGATGAATACCCTGAGTTTTATCATCTCATGTATATATGGATCCATATATTTGAACACCTTAGCCCACTGCTTTTGAACACCTTAGCGACGAATTTTGCATTTTCAGAGATGAATTTTATTCGTCATCAAACACAAATTTGTTGTAGTGGAGGTAAAGTAACCCATCCACCAAATATTTGCACACCTTAACCCACAACTTTTGAACTCCCAACTTGATCCACCCCAAACTTTGCACGCCAACTGATGTACCCCTTACCTTGCGAGGGGTTTGAGTCTATGGAGAGAATCGAACCCCCTTTGGTTTTTAACACACTAATTTCCCGCTAACCCCCCACTGATGTATACAATGTTGGGGAAAAAAACCCTACTGCTTGCTCAGCTTCGTACTAAAAATTAACTCATCAATGTGGTGCATGGAACTAAAATATAACAACTCATGAATTGAAGTGTAAGCTCATATATGCGCATATGTTTCGTCACAAAGTTGATTTTAATACAATGGCTTACTCTCTTACTTGTGATATTTTCAATGAAAAATGCTGACCACAACCCGAAGTATAGTGGTTAAGATCCAAAAACAGAGTTGATTGTGTGAAAAAGTGCATACAAATATGTGAAGGTGCATTGAGAAGTGTGAACAATGTATTCAAGCTGGAAGTTATGTGTATCTTCAACTGGCCACTTGGTTTTTTAGTGTGATCAATAGAAATGTAAATTTCTTTATGAGTAATGTAACAAAAACTCTTAGAGCCGCCACTGGATCTCAAACTGTCAGACGCTTTCTTTTTATTACTGGATGTTTGGGCCAGCTTGCGCACACCTCGACTAATTTTGGAGCCGTGAAGGTAACGACTTGGCATAACCCCGAGTGGTCCCAGGGTTTGGAATGTTTGGCCTCCGTGGGAATGGGATGGTTTGCCTCAGTGGGAATGGAACCCGTGACCTCATGGAGGGGCACTTATTGCTTTCCCACAACCACTTGGCCAAACCCCTTGGGGTTTATGTGCTTCATTAGTTGTTACTGTTGGAAAGATACGTCTTCCCACTCCAGCCTCTTTTCATAATGAAAGGAGTAAATTGTGAAAGAAGTTAGACACTTCTGGTTTTGAGACCTCGCACATCGACCCCAAAATATTTTCTAAGGTCGTATTTGGGCCCAATTGCTTTCCAGTACTTGCGTATTGACCCCAAATCATTCAAATACTTAGAGAAGTGAAAGGAGACTTGGCACAATGAGAGAAGAGAAAGAGAAATACTAGGGAACTGAAGCAGTAACTGGCTTCAAGCTACTTCTACTTGGTGTTCTCGTTGTACTTCGATTTCTTCCTTTTCCTGACTAATGCTGGAACCGGAAGCTATAGCTAGCTTCAAAATGTGAGTCTCACCAGCTATATTACACTAATTACTGCAGTTTCATTTTTTTTTTAATTCTTTTCTAAATAACAAGTTGTCCCCTAAGATCCTAATCCCACATTCATCCTAAATAACATTTGTCATTTAGCTTCCTTTTTGTTTTCAGTGTCTCCTTTTGGATGGATATCTTTTGTTTTTATCTTTAGATATTGGGAAGCGATTTGTAGGTTGTTGGGATCTTTGTATCTTTCAAGTGGATCTCTCGTCTTCCTGTACCCTTTCCTTGTTTTGTAATAAAATTTTACTTTCTTGCTGATAACCGAAAATAAAACATATAATAGTTCACAACGTTCAGCTCAAAATCTTTATGGCATTGCAAGAATGTATGTTTCACAATAATCTTGCTTAGTCAAGCGGGGTTGCCATCTTCTGAAACACTTATGTAGAGGACATGCAAGATGATTCTTCTGATGCACTTAGACTTTTACATGATTGTTTCTCAGTCTTTACTAATGGTGTCCTTGCAGAAAGAAAATAGTGTTTCAACAGCTGTAACATCCCCTGCTTTTGTCTATTCTTCCAAGACAATAACTTCAACTAGTAAGTTACTTTACTTTTGTTAAATCCTTACAGTTTCATTGCGACATTAGTTATTTTTCCTTTCTAGTACATGATTATTTTCAATGTCCCGACTCTGTAGGCACGCTTAGACAAAATTCACATACTATGGGGTTTGGTTCCACATTGAACATTGAAGCACTTGTTGCAGCAGCTGAGAGAAGGGATACTTCCATGGAGGTATTTTCTTCTCTATCTTGCATATTCTTTGTCAGTACAAATTGTTTTCGTCAACTAATAATTTGTTGGGTGCATTTTGAAATACCTCGCTTTATGTGTGTTGTTTATGATAACATAACATGTATGTACCTTCTACATGCAGTATCCTGCATCAAGTACTCAGGACAAGATACTATTTATGATCAACAATATGTCATCCTCAAATATTGAAGCTAAAGCGAAGGAATTTTCTGAGCTTCTTAGTGAACAGCATTATCATTGGTTTGCACAGTACATGGTGATGAAAAGGTTAAATCAGAAATCCATTGGCTTCCAAATCACATTCATTACAACTTGTTATTTCATTTTAAGTAACAATTTTTTGCTCGATGTGATGTCAAACTGAACTACTTATCAGAGCAAGCATTGAGCCCAATTTCCACGACTTGTACATGAAGTTTCTGGACAAAGTTAATTCAAAAACATTGAATCAGGAGATTACTAAAGCTGCCTATGAGAATTGCAAGGTTGCGATGCTAAACCGTCTCTCCTATTCCCGTTGTTATGATTGAGAATAATTGCTAATGGCACCAAATTTACAGGTTCTTTTGAGATCAGAATTAATAAAATCAAGTTCAGAAGAGCGTTCCTTGCTGAAAAATCTGGGTAGTTGGCTAGGGAAGTTCACTATTGGAAGAAATCAAGCACTCAGGGCCCGAGATATAGATCCCAAATCTTTGATAATAGAGGTAATTATTGCACTGATCTTTGCATAAACTGACTGAGCATAATTTAGCTTCTGAATTGCACATTATGGATGCCTTCTAAGCTGGGAGTCCCACCAGTTTTCGATGATTTTATGGTTTTTTGAATGGTTTCTCATGCAGGCATATGAGAAGGGTCTTATGATCGCAGTAATTCCATTTACCTCAAAGGTACAATTTTCAAAGTCTTCTGGAGTTTGAAGGGTCCACTTACTTATGAATTATGATATATTACCATGTTGTACTTGCTACAGATTTTGGAACCCTGCCAAAAGAGCCTTGCCTATCGGCCTCCAAATCCTTGGACTATGGCGATTCTTGGTTTACTTGCTGAGATTTACGTGTTACCCAATCTGAAAATGAATCTTAAGTTCGATATTGAGGTACACAAAACTTGTGCTCCTTGATTTAGCTTTTCAGCGTGGTAGCTGAATAGTGACATCTGACATTCTCCTGTTTTGCTTTTCATCCCCACTGTTTTGGTATCATAGGTCCTCTTTAAGAACCTTGGTGTGGATTTGAAAGTAGTAAAACCAACGTCTCTACTCAAGGATCGAGCTCGGGAATCGCAAGGCAACCCAGATTTTTCTATGAAAGATATGGGGGCATCCCAGCCGCAATTGATCACTGAAACCAACACTGGAATTGTGTCTACATTTAATGCAGTTGACTTACAGCCTGGTATAATCAGTTCAACTCACCCCGGTGCCCATTTAAATCTCTTGTCACAGGTTTGTGCTTCTGTACTTGTTTATCATCAGTTGGTTCCCACATGTTGTTTTGAACAACCTTTTTCTCATTAGTGTACTGGGAATCTCTATTTTGCATCTGGTCCGTCAATGTAGGATGAAAAGATGGCAACCTTAAGCCTCTCTGACCGGCTTGCTTCTGGACAAGGGCTTCCTCAAGTACCTCCATCTCAGTCTCAGTATTCTGTTGGTCAGGTGTGCCCCCCTCCTATTTACTCTTGAGTTTATTAAATACTTTATTGATTACTCTGATCAAGTATTTAGTTACCTTCTGTGGTGGCAGCTTTCTTCAACTATCCATGATATTGGAAGTCATATTATCTTTAACCAAAAACTCAGTGCTTTGGGCTTGCAATATTTTGAAAGGTTTGGAGTTTGCTTTCCCTGTCTATGTAACATAACCATCAGTTCTGCTTTGCATTTGTAACCCCGTTGGTACTTGTTATATCAGAAGCGTTCGCCTTGCCATCAAGAGGGCTATAGAGGAGGTTATGGATCATGTTGTTCAGCACAATGTACCCATAGCTACTCAGACGACGAAGGAGCTTGTCTTAAAGGTTTGTATTTCCTTCTTTTTAATGGCCAACATTCTTCACCATCGAGCTGTAACTTTTTGTTATTTCTTCAACGTCTTAGGACTATGCTATGGAGTCTGATGAGACCCCTATATATAATGCTGCACACTTGATGGTAGCAAGTCTAGCAGGAAGTTTGACACGTGTCACATGCAAGGTTTTTTTAGGCCATCCTAGTTTTTTGTCACTTTGTTTGTAACTATTATTTTTTTGCCTCTTTCTCAATACCTAATTGTTTTACTGTTTGGAGTATTGTTCTTAAACCAGCAAATATATTGTTGTTTTCCTCTAAATTGGACTATCTCCTGTTGTATTATTGCTGGCAGGATGCTCTTTGTGTCTCCATCCTGAATCACCTTAGGAACTCCTTGCAGGCCTCCATCTCAAGTGAACTTCTAGAGCAAGTTGTTGCTATTATATTGAATGATAACCTTGACCTTTGTTGTGCAGTGATCCAGCATGCTACAACAGACAACGTATGTTTCCATGCTTCAATAACATTCCATATCCCCTCACCTTGTGTTCATATGCAAAAAAGTTGGTGTATGGCAATGTTCCTTTCAGTTTAAATTGCAGCCTATGGTCAAAGTAACGGTAAATAAAGTTTTGGTATGACACTGTTATTGAACTGTATCAGCTGATACACGTTTTTTTTTGTAGCACCATATTAGACGTATCGAAATAGAACAACCATAAATATCCCTATGTAACAGCTAATGCTGCAACCCATTGCCACAGAATTCTTGAAACCGCCAAAGTATGTTTAACCAATTGGGGTTAGCTCAGTTGGCCACCCTGGTATACTTTCATAGGAGAGGTCAAGGGGTCAATCCTTGCCAAAAGCAAAGATTGATTATTTCTTCCCTGAATGGGTATTCGTTTAGTTATTTGTTCCCTTAATGGGCAATCAGTTGGGCTTACTAATGTCCCTTTTGATATAATTTAGATACGTGTATTCTTGTACCACTTGTAATAAACAAACGGAGATGCTACATACACAACAACCCACCACAACTCCAACCACATCAGCCTACATGGCGTGCCACGTCACAGCTGAGTCCCACCAACTTGTTACAACAAAAAAATAGAACAACTCAAAAACATTTTCTCTCTCCTTACTCTAATCTTCCACCCCCTCTCTCTCACCACCACCACCACCACCATCTCCACCATCACCGACGCCAACAAACCACTACCGGCCCGATGCCAGTCTGACTCAACCATCCCACCATCGCTGCCAGTCTCTCATTGTTGCCTTCGCTGCCGACCCTCTACCCAACCACCATCACTCCCACAGATCCAAACCCTCCACCACCATCGTGGCAATCTACATCTCCGTCATACACCGCACCACAGACGAGATAACCAATTCACACCGATCTACTCCGCACAAGAGTTTTAAGTTTCGAACAAAAACCTCCTCTTTATTTTCTTTCAATTTTTGTTTGCTCTGTTTAGAGGCAAGCCCCATTTCAGGAGACACAGTGATGAAGTTCATCTGGTAAAAATGGGTTAATTACTCTCTACTTTGTAACACGAACAGAGGGGAAGGATTAATTCACTCTTTTTGATGTGTTATTTCTTTCTACTTCCATGTATGAAATACTATATGGTGTTGCTTTTATGTTCTTTACTAGTGTGAGTCAAAAACCTTGGGTTGATCTTTTTCTTTCTACTTCCATCGCGGTCATCTACACCTACCTCGACATCTCTCTCCGGTGGTGGTGGGGTGAAGAAGCAGATTCAATTGGGGGAAAGAGAGAATCATGCAAAACATGAGGAGAGAGGTAAGTGAGACTGAAGTGGCATCCTGCAAGCGGTGGTGGGGCCGGTGATGGTGGTGGTGGTGGTGGTGGTGAGAAAGAGGGGGTGGAAGGTTAGAGTAAGGAGAGAGAAAATGTTTTTGATTTTGAGTTTTTTTTGTTGTTGTTGTAACAAGTTGGTGGGACCAGCTGTGATGTGGCACGCCACGTAGGCTGTTGTGGTTGAGGTTGTGGTGGGTTGTTGTGCACGTAGCATTTCCGTTTATAATTACACAATGGAAACTATTCCCAAGTACGGTGTAATCAAAACTAAGCACAAAGGAGAGGAACAAAATAATGGAAGAAGCTCTCAATTTAATGGAAGACCTGATTATAGTAATTAGACTAGTTGTTTATTTTAAATCAGGATAAGTAGATGTGTATTACGCAAAAAGGGCCAAAACCGGCATAACCTCTTAAATTAAGTTTAGTAAAATTTTGAATCTTTGAATCATATTCCCATCAAAAGAATGATAGGGTTGAAAACTGCCTGACTAAACACTATATTTGAGCTCACCAGTGAAATCAACAAGAAAAAAGGATAATTGCGTATAAATGATGTACTTCAATAATAAACACTGAATGTGTTAGACTCTACATCAGATTCAGCTCAGCTAACATAGACCCTTCAATTATCTGCCGATTCCTTTTTCTCTAAAAGTACTGCATGATGCACAATGGAACCATCATCCAGGCACATTTCCTCCTCTTTAATTTGCAAACCATTCCCCCAGCATTCCACTAGCATCAGATGGAAGTAAGAATGACCCAACAACTCTGAAAAATGTAAAACACCAAATCCCAAAAATTTCGAGCCAATGCACAATTGAAAAAGTAGATGATTCACCCTCTCCAACACTCTGCAGCACGTTCAACCTTTGCTGGATGATCTATAGCCTTTCTTCCTCAAATAATTATTTATGGGAAACGAATCTATAGTGTTTGTGCATGCTAAGAGCATCACCTTAGAAGGAGCACCCAACTTCTGAATGTTATTCCAAGGAAAGGATCTGCATGTCCTTCCACTTAGAATTGAATGGAAGGATCTGACTCAGAATACTCCACTTCCTTGACTCCACCTCAATTTATCAGCTCTGGAATACCAGGTGTCCATCCCTTGAAGAAGTCCAAAGAATTGAAGCACATCATCCAGCTCCCAATCCTGCAGCGGTCTAACAAGTAAAGGCTTGCAAACCAGACTATGACCATGATCGCGATATTATCTGCTACCAAAACATTCTTGTCAAAAGCAACGGGAAACAACACTGGAAAAGCTTCTCAAATAGGAACATCCCTACACTGTATATCATTTTGAAACATAGCTGATATGGTTGCTAAACTCCGACCACTTGGCCTAATAGCTTTCCAAACACCCACCATGAGTGGATCCCTGCCTTCCTTTGAAATCCATCCCCTATGCTCCAATCCAATTCAAGGCCATTTACCCATCAAAAGATTGGTTGAACTGGCAAAAGCCGCAAATACCAATCTTTCCTCTGCTAATGAATTGCAATACTACCCGACCACAGCTGGGAGAGGCATAGGAACAACGCATTTGATGAAATTTTTAATGCAATGATGTGCTGCAACTATAGATGGTGTATAATAATATATAATAGAATATAGAGGATGCTATTATCTGGGAACTTTGCTTTTTTTGGGAAGCTGAGATTCAATTAGGCCTACTTTTTTTCAAAGTAAGACCTGTGGTTGGTCTTAGACATGAAGATATGTTGAGTTGGATTTTTTATTTTCTAACATAGTGTAGCCAGTTTGGAATTGGCCTTTGTGTTTGGATATCAAGGTGATATCAAGGTGATGTGACCCCTATACATGGGTAAATACAAAAACCCTTACAAACCAACTAAAAACACACGAACACCTAACACAGCAAAAGGCCAAAGCTATTACCTATGCAAGGAATACACAGAATCCACAATTTCATCCTATTTAGGTGTAACTATCCTTGTATCCTAGCTATATACAAGAAGGCAATTAGAAATTGCCCTCCACTGTTTTTTTATGATACATTTATGAATGATTTTTCAGGCATTGAAAACCGTTGACAATGAAATCAGTCAACAACTTTCATTGAGAAGGAAGCATAGAGACTATGCTGGTCAGTCATATTATAATGCAAGTTTGTATACACAAGGTCCTATGAGTGTAATACCAGAGGTCCTCCGCCCGAGACCTGGTCACCTCTCTCATTCCCAACAGCGAGTTTATGAGGTAGCTTTTCTTAACTTCTTCAAGGATAATTTCTGTGTGCTGATTGAATCTGGGTAATATTTCACTGTTGCTTTATTCTCTTTGATTGCATAGGAATTTGTTTGGTTTCCCTGGCAAAATCTGTCTGGTCAGAATTCAATTGCAGTTCCTGCTGCTGTGCCAGTTTCATCTGCTGATTCTTTTGGTGCTGGTGTGTCTTGTACATATGTTTTATCCGCTGGAAAGCTTAGCCTAGGACTCTCTTCATCTGGAATAGGGAGTTTGGGGTCAGGTTCTGTTGCTCAGCCTGCAGATTTTATTTCTGAGGAGGTGGACCCTAGTTCCGCCGGGCTTCTTAGGTGAGTTGTTTCCTTTCTTTTGTAGTATAGTAGAGATCCCTTTTTCTTTGCTTATCCATTTTTTGCTCTTCTTGCAGTGGTTCCTCTACTCGCAATGTTGCAACGGATGGTACTACTCAGAGTCATGTTGAAGTTAGCAATGCTGCGTTAAATTCTTCACCAGCTACTGTCCTTGAACCGCGTGTTTTAGAAACCTCTAATGCTTTGAAAGTTAGTAGAACTCATATATATTGCTTTTGTTTTTATTTATATTTATCTATTTCTTTTGGCTTTTGCACGCACACATGTAAAGGTGCATTAGTGTGTGTCCATGTTGAAGTATCATTGTTGTATTGATGTGCATGTCAATGGTTTGGTGCAGAAATTGGGCAGGACTCTTCCACCATTTCTTGCAACTTCCACTGTGGAGTGTATGGCTGGTGGAATGTCAGAATCCTTATTAACCACTGGAGATGCTTTAGAGAAGTATCAAATTGTTGCTCAGAAGGTAATGCCCTTGGGTATTGCTCCTATACGAATTTCCAAATCCTTCCCCATTCCTGCCTAACCTGTGCTCGTGCATGTGCACTCTTGCGCATACAATTATGCAAAAAGAAAAGTTAAATGAACTAGGGCCCTGCCAGTTTAATTAAGGAAACTACTAATGGACTATGCACATCACAGTTAAAACCTATAGAAATAAGTATAATTAAGTTATTCTGTTGAAGTTTAGACATTCTGGGTTGTTTCGTTTTTGTACAGCTTTATTTTTCTTTTCCTTTTGTTCCTTGATCTCTCTTTTTTTCTTTCTTTCCAACATGTTTGCTGTTGTAGAATATGTCTTCTTTTTTACAGTTTGGTTCTTCGAATTCCAACTTCTTTTCAATGTTCTATCTCTTGCTCTGAGTTTTCTTTCCCTTTTAACTTCTGTTTCATGTTTAAATTGATTAATCATTTGGAGCTCTTCGCAGTTGGAAACATTAGTAACTGAAGACAATGTGGAGACAGAAATTCAGGTAGTAATTATTCTTTCCTGCCACTTAGTTAGCATTACATGTAATGTGAACTTGCAACTGCTTTGCCAAGACTGATCATGGGGGCCCTTGATGCATTTGTGGCCTTTTTTATGTTCTATTTGAAGGCGTCATAAACATTTTTGAAGGTGAACATCAGGAATTTTACTTAATTTGGGTTCACATTTTCCATACAGGGTGTTATTGCCCAAGTTCCTGAAATCATTCTGAGATGTATAAGCCGAGATGAAGCTGCACTGGCTGTGGCCCAAAAGGTTTGTTGCCTCATGTTGAATATTTCATACATGGGTGTTTTCTTGCCTAATTTTGCACTATATTGTTGCAACAGGTTTTTAAGAGTTTGTTTGAGAATGCTTCAAACAGTTCACACGTTAAGGCTCATATCAAAATACTGGCTGCTATTCGAGATGTATGCAAGCTAGTTGTTAAGGAGCTCACTAGCTGGGTATGTTGCCTTAGACTCTATTATACAGAGAATTGGAGAAAAGATACGTATTGTTCATATTGATAACGGTAGTTACTTATTGGCCATTTTTTAAAACTGTTTGCGTATTCGTTGAAAGTTCAGGTACTAATTGTAGCTAGAATAACAATAAGAATAACAATACCCATGTGATCTACATCCATGGGATATGGGCTGGGGAAGACTGGAGACATATCTATTCTTATGTAATATATGCATATAGTGGCTGTTACACGGTCTTGGGTAGAACTCAACCCCAAAAGCTAGCTATTGAAGTGAGGGTGCCCTCACGCTTATATTCTTCGTATTACTTTGGAACCCAAGCGATGTGGGACTTCGCTTCACACCCTCTCTCACGCCCAGCGTGCTCACTCGGCAGCACCTAGCGCGTGCAGGCCAGGGACACGCACCCTACCCATCCTTGGCGTACCCGGCTCTGATACCATGTTACATGGTCTTGGGTAGAACTCAACCCCAAAAGCTAGCTATTGAAGTGAGGGTGCCCTCACGCTTATATTCTTCGTATTACTTTGGTACCCAAGCGATGTGGGACTTCGCTTCACAGTGGCTGCTCTCGGAAAGTTTTACCACTGAAATAATGGCCTCCCTATACCTCTGATGCAGCGCAGCCTCCTTTTATGAAACTAGTTGCAAGAAGAGATCACGAACTTGCTTATGTTAATGATTCTTTCTTTGAAACACAATCACGAATAGAGAAAAACTCTCAATTTTCATTAATTCAATCATAAACAACCACCCCTTTGCCGTAAGGCTTACAATGATACTTATAGGGCAAAGAAACCCTAGACCAACTAGGAAACTAATAAACTTCCTAATCAAGCCTAAATGAAAGAAATTACCAAAAATGGAAAATTGTAAATAAACTGCAGAATCAAATACTAGGTGAAATAAGAAAACTACCAAATTAAACGGCAACCAAAATGGAGTTTCCTAGCAAAAGTTATAAGCAAATTAATTTTTTCCTAAAATGGCAAATTAGGCAAATCAAGCGACCGATTCGATCGATGGGGTTATCAATCGGCAGTCAATTGAAACCTTCTGACTTCTTTGACCGTAACATGGGACTAGACGGATCGACTGATTGATCGATCAGAGAATCAATCGACAGTTTATGCCAAAACATGAAGATTCCTAATAAAATACTAATTTCAAAAATAAAAGACTAAAATTCTTATATTTCTAGAATAATGAATATAACGGGCTTCATCAACCTCCAAAAAGCGAGAAACTCAAAGGATGTTATGTTGTGGAATCATGCCTTCCAAATCAAAGCTGGAAGGCATCAGAGAGGGCAGGTCTAGAGACCCAATGGCCCTTCAATGTGTTTGCTCATTGCGTTGCTTCTTCCATCCAAAATCCAGAGCATCAGTAAAACACAATTTTTTTGGTTGCTGGAATGACAATGTTTATTATTGTACCATGTATCTGTCGGTGCTAACATTTCCAACCTATTGGCTTGTTTTGTTTTACTCTTCTTCTATGAGTATATTTGTACATAATGCTGAGCGGATTTAAGTACACAACGGTTCGGTTTGTAGGAAGAACATTTGTTGAGAAAAACAAGTGAATTTCTGTTCCTGCGCGTTTATTGTAGGATGAACATGATGCCCTACTCTCTTTGCCTTAGCCATGATTGAAATGGGTGGAAAAGTTGTCTACGTATCTTTCTGATCTTGTTTCCTTCTCTTCATCAAACTATTGGCTTTGGTCCATTTTGATTTGGTTTTTCACTATTGCCTTTGTAATTTCTTATATAGGTGATCTATTCAGATGAAAAGAGGAAGTTTAAGACAGCCATTACTGTTGGACTTATTCGCGAGGACTTGTTGAACCTTTCAGAATACAACATGCACATCGCAAAGCTTATTGATGCTGGGAGGAATAGTATGTATTAGGAGCATGAGTTTTTTAGTACAGCTTTAGTCATTTTGATGTTGTCAGAAGTGTATTTCTAGGATATTGAGCACTCAGGATAAATACAAAATTTCACGAGAGAGAACCGTACATATTAATCGTCTTGTAATCCTCTCTCCTTCCTTCTTCTTCTTCTTCTCCTTGCTCCTTTTTCTCCCAGTATATTTAACGTAGTATCCCATTGGTCTATCGGAGGCTTTTGGACAGGACTCTTTTTCATACTACTTGATTCAAAACCTTTGTCTATAGGTGCACTTAGTTTCGTTGTGATCCCTATGTTGTTGGATCCCTTATTTACCTATGCATGGGCAAGTTAGTGTTGCATGGGAAGGAAAGTGTTAGAGGGAATCCCTCATTGGTAAAAGAACACCGGACCTTGTGACCTCTCCCCTCATTGCCACTTCGTCGTGGGTCAGATGCTTCAAGAAACTTACATTGTTATTTTTGTTATTAAAGTTTCGACACGGCTTACTGGTTGCTTATGTTGTGCAGAAACTGCTACAGAATTTGCAATTTCTCTTCTCCAGATTTTGTTGGTTGAGGACTCAAGGGGAGTTGTATCTGAACTTCCCAATTTGGTAGATGTGTTGGCAAAGGTACAGCATTCTTTGTCTTATATCATGTAGAATGCAGTCCTGATGTTTAGGGTAGTGGGATTGTTGATAACTTCTGCCATATTGCAGCTTGCAACTAAAGCTGGGTCTCCTGAGTCTTTACAACTGTTGGTCAAGATTGCAACAAATCTTGATGGATTTTCTGTTGGCAATGATGACAAGGCGAATGAATGCATAGAAAAGAAGGTTGATGAGGATATTATCTTAAAAATGTATTCTCACTTCCCTTGCTTGAAGGAATCTATATGATGTAGAAGACTTAAACTTATTTTGCGGTGAAACAGGGTTCAGACAATGCTATTCCGACTATGGAAGAATTGATCAATGCCGATCCTGGGAAAATGGACCTTTCCGCCTTTAATGATCAGGTTTTTCCGAATTCTAATTAGAAAACATGTGTATGAGATTACTGGCTCAAAAAGGACTTGATAAGCAGATATGTGGCTTTTCTAATATTGTCTGCATTTGCATGTGCATCCCCCTTAGTTTTGTTTCCATTAGGTTTTGGGTGGGATTCCTAATGAAGGCCTGGATGGATCTTTTAGCAATTTAAGTTTGGTTCTGGACCTAAGTCACTGGATTTCTGAGATATTTGTTTCAATTATTTAGCTCTCTCTCTCATGGCAAGTTTTTCTGTGCAAGCAGTAAGCTTCACTTTTTTGGCAGGTCTGATATATATCAACTCTCATCTCTATCTTCCGTTTGGTCCGTTGACCCTTCCATTTAGAATTTTGAGCAGCACCAATAACTATCAACCTACGTGTCCATATTCCTTCTTAATTCTACATGCCTTTTATGTCTTGGCCTTGGAAGTGATTTCTGCAGATCACCAGTTGTTATGATAATCTCAAATGTAGTCTTTGTAGTGGGCCGAACCCGGTTTAGCATGGGGTTGCTGTTACGGGCAGCCCAAACCCATCAGAGGTGTATTGGGCCGAACGTCGATGGGCCGTTCCGACAGTCCACCCATTTACCAAAGGCCGGGCGGCCGGGCCGAATGGTCGCCCAACCCGAGAGGGAACCCTGAAGTCAGTTGGAGAAATTATCATGGTGTCACGCCCTTATCACGTGGGTCCGGCCACGTGTATACCGAGTGTCATCATGACATCACTAACCAAAGCAAGCTGATACACGTGACGTCAGGCACACGTGCCATGCACAAGTAGCTTGGAGAGCAAGTATGTTTACTCTATATAAGCCAAGTACATCAGGCTCCTAATCTGAGATCTACTTTCCATTCTTATCTTCTTCTCCAAGAACTGACTAAGGCTTCGGAGTGCTCTCCAGCTGACTTCGGCCTGGTGGTACTAACGGTGGTTCCTCTTGTACGTCTAATCAAGAGAGGATTATGGGTGTTCGGATCTATCCATCAAGCTACTTGCTACCTCAAAACCACAACCCCACAGTCCTTTACTAAATTAAATAGAACTGAATTTTTAGTTTCTTTAAAATGTAGGAAGGGCTTAAATCTGCTTCCAATTTGATTTTCTTACGTGCTTATATACTTCTTAAAGAAGGAGATAACTCAAGTTCAACTTCCCCCAAGCTTAACCGGAAAACGTTAGTGTATAGGTGATTGTGTACATCCATAGACCTCCCAACTCAGAAACTAGGCCAGGAACACTACGGTCTAAACCAAACCTCTCCCCAAAAATTAATCAATAAATGAGTAATTAGAGTGTGTGTTTTTATGAGTTATTATATGTTAGGCCATGTGGTTATTTATTTTATATTTGGAGTCCAATTAAGGGGAAATAGTGTTGTTCTATTCTGTTTCCTTCTTATCTTTATCTTTTGTATGACACTTGTTCTGTTGTTTACTGTGCTTAGGTTTCTGGGCTATTTGCAGAATGGTATAGTATAAGTGAAAGCCATGGTCCCAATGATGCAGCTTGTTCTCGCTTTCTCTCACAATTGCAGCAAAATGGTTATCTTGATGGGGATGATATGTCTGATCGGTTCTTCCATCATCTCCTGGTAATGCTTTTTCTTGCACATCTACATCTGTTTTCTTATAGAAATGTATGTTCTCCATCATCAGCATCATTACCGCTACTAAAATACTAATTGGTTTCAGCAACTTTCGGTGACACATTGTCTCTCAACTGAGGGGATTAGTTCCAGTTCCAGGTCCTTGTCATTCCATCTGCATCAAACTACGCAGGACGTATCATTTCTTGCTGTTGATACGTATGCAAAGCTTGTTGTTTTGGTTTTGAAGGTAATCATAATTTCTATGCTCTTCCTCCCTTTCTGTTACTGATATTAGTGTATTTTGTGTAGCATGATTGTGTTAGTTCTACATCTACACTTTCCTGTCTTCTTTATCTTAGCCGGTTACCATAACTGATGGCTTACTCTTTGTTTTTTAGTTCTGTGTGGCAGGGCAAGGACCAAATAAACTTCTACTTTGGCCAAAGGTCTAAGCAACTGTATTTGGTCTTTTTCTTTTTATGCTTTTCCAGAACATCGGTTCAAACGTTTATATGTTATGAATTTATCAGATATTATCAGTTACTGTGAGAGTCCTTCATAGAGATGCTGAAGAGAACAGTTTATCTTTCAATCCAAGGCCGTATTTCAGGTTGTTCATTAGCTGGATTTTGGATCTTCTTGCCCCTGATTCCATCCTGCAGGGTTCTAACCTTCAGGTATGAAGCATATTTGCTTCGTCTGTTGAATTTCTGATTCTGCATAACTAATCCAATTGATTGTTTTCCAGGTCTTAATTGCTTTTGCAAATGCTTTCCATGTATTGCAGCCTCTTAATGTTCCTGCGTTCAGGTCAGCACTCTGAACACCTGATATGTTGTACCCATTTCCCCCCCTTTTTGCAAGCTTTTTTTAAAATTAGTTTGACTCTCGCTAAGTATGCAATTCAATGTGTTATCTTTTATATGTTGAATGAATAGCGTTGTCATTGTGAAGGTGTGAGTGTAGGAGTCTAGCCTAGTTGTTAAATGAATAATTGGACAAAATACTTGTTTTGGAAATTTTAGTTCCTGTACGAAGGTTTTTCAGTTAATATTTTTGACCTTTATGGCATCCAGGCAAGGATCCTATCATGTATTTGAATGGCTAGGACCTGACTGAAAAAAATCCATCATCATGTTGTGTGCAAAGTGAAATGTAATTCATTCAGAAACCTTCCTGAAATACGGGTTATTTTCGTACCTCTGCTGTGTTCTGTAATTGTCTGATTTTGCCGTTGCAAGGAGGAATTGTCTGATTTGTTTTTGTAAACAGACTCCTCACAGTAATTTAGGACACTTGTACATGTTTGCACATTGTAGTTATATTAGCTTCTGTGATTCTCCAATTATGAGACGATCTTTCATGGAGGCAATTTTGACTGGTTTGAATTGCTTAGCTGTGTAAGATTTCTTACCTTTTCATCAAATGAGTTTGAGAACACTTGGAGTTGGAAGTATTCTGGAACCTTGTTTTATTTCTCATGCTTTTTGTTCCATTGATTTACTTGTTAGAATTTCCTGGAACATAATACTCTTTTACCCTGTAATATTTTAGATTTGAGACAGCAAAATTGTTTTAAGAAATATGCGATTGTGGAACATATGCTGTCCTGTATCAAATTATGTTGCAATTGGTGGCACGTTGCTTTGCGATGCTACCAAATTGTCCACCTCCCTGATTCTTCCCTGCTAATCCTTAGTCTGATCCTGACTACGGAATGGTTACTGCTCCTGAGGATAGAAATTTCATCAATTCAAAAACATCATAATATTGGATATTATTTTAGTCCCTGAGCTCTACATTTCTAAGATAATATGTTATATCTTTGAATTTTTGTTTATCTTCACTGATGACTTGGTGATGCTTATTGCAGCTTTGCCTGGCTTGAACTCATAAGTCACAGAAGTTTTATGCCTAAACTGCTCACTGTCAACCCTCTGAAAGGTTGGCCTCTTTTTCAACGCTTGCTGGTTGACCTGCTCAAGTTCATGGAGCCACATCTTCGGAAGGCTAAAATGGGAAAAGCGGTTTGCTTCTTCACGTTTTTCTTTTGTTGGAGAGTAGATTTTTGGACTTATCATTTAGGAGATTGCTACTTGCTCAATTTTATCTATTTGTGTGTGCAGATTCATTATCTGTACAAAGGCACCCTGAGGGTGTTGGTTCTACTGCTTCATGATTTTCCAGAGTTCCTCTGTGACTATCATCTCAGGTTCTGTGGTGTGATCCCTTCCAGTTGCATCCAGATGAGAAATATCATCCTCAGTGCATTTCCACACAATATGAAGGTCCCTGATCCTTTTACTCCTAACTTGAAGGTGCTAGGCTGGTTGAAGTGTCTTTTCCCTTGTTATCAGCATCAGGGTCGTGATTAATTAATACACTTCGTTTTCCTCATCTTTACAGATTGATTTGCTTCCAGAGATCAAAAAGCCCCCACGTAGCTCATTGGAAGTTGCTGCACTGACAGCAAAGCAGATGAAGTCCGATATAGATGAGTATCTCAAGGTAGACTGGGGTGACACCATTTGGCTTTTTGTTTTTCTCTTTTATTTTTTGTAACATTGTGATTCTCTGTAGACAAGGCATCAGGGATCATTCTTGTCAGAGCTGATGCAGAGATTGCTTCTGACACAAAATGAGGCAGCACAAGCAGGGACGCGGTACAATGTCCCCCTGATGAACTCCCTTGTCCTCTATACTGGGATGAAGGTAATGCTTTCTGTTTGCCTTGTATTTTGTACTCAAGTTCTTTACTGGGGTTCCCCCTCCTTTCTACCCCGTCAACTAGTTTTCTATGCTGAACTATATATACAACAGTTAACAAAATATCCATCTGGAGCATGGTTCTAAAGTAAAATATCCCTCTGGAGCATGGCTCCGGAATTTCCTGTCGATTCTCTTGGAATTTGAAGATCGATTTATCGTTCAAACTTTACTTAGTTGTACATAAGTCTAGAGAAACGATTAAGTTTCTTGATGTCTGAATAGGGAATTGAGCACTTCCATATTGTGCATCATTTCTCTAATGGCACTACTGCGCAGAGAGTGGTCTGTCTGCTTTGCTTAGTAATGTCTTCTTTACCACTGCAAAACAGAAGTCTTTCACTAAAAGGTCCTCATTATTACAAATTTTTACAGAGTGTCCAACTAGTACAAGCAAATACTCCGAGTCCACTTGCACAGCAGACGGATACTGATTTACGAGAATACTTGACGGGTACTGCCTTCGAAATTTTCCAAATACGAGAATACTTGAGGGGTCCTGCCTTCGAAATTTTCCAAATGCTGATTGTGGAGCTTGACTATGAAGGGCGTTATCTTTTCCTTAATTCTATCGCAAATCAGCTACAGTACCCAAACAATCTTACACATTTCTTTTACATGGTTCTTCTCAACTTGTTTGCGGAAGCTAACCAGGTTAGTCTCTCTCTCGCTCATGTTTTGCTGATTTGTGTATCCTTCCAGCTCTGCATTGAACATAAAATACAGGTGTATGCAACCACAAAACTCCTACTGTCCCCTATTATTGGTTGAAATTCGTAGAACAGAGGATTCTTGATCATTGAGAGTTGCGTAGATCATTTTCGGCTTCTTTTTTGTCCTTAGGTGCTTAGTGTTGGAATTGTTTTGTTTTGTCTTTAGGAGACATGGCCTTTGCACAATTGGTGCGACAGAAATCATTACATGAACCTGAAGCAATCACACCATTGCAGTGTTTACTGTCAGTATATTTTGTGACTGCATCTTGGTTTTGCTTCCTTTTATGTATGATTCTACGGGCAAAACATGGTATGATCACAACTTTGTAACTCCTTGTTCGGCAGGAAATTATCCAGGAGCAAATAACAAGAGTTTTATTGGAACGCTTCGTTGCGAATAGACCTCATCCTTGGGGCCTTCTTGTCACCTTCATGGAGCTCATCAAGGTAACTTTGAACCACCTTTGGATTCCTCCAACAGCCCCCTGCCCCCACCTAGCTGTTTTATGGTTGTGTCATTGTATGTACTTACACCATCCGGGTTTGTTTTTCTGCATCGCAGAATCCGAAATACAACTTCTGGAGTTCGTCTTTCATAAGGTGTGCACCAGAGATTGAGAATCTTGTCAGATCGGTTTCAAGATCGTGTGGTGGCCCTGAGCCCGTGGATGAGTCTCCGGTATCTGGTGGAATTCCTGATAATAATGTGCACTAAGTCGGGAAATCTCTGTCTTGTACAGTTTCTGAGGAACTGATTGTCCTAACAAGCAACACATTTCTTACAGCTACCAGTTAATTGCATAGAAGAAAAAACTTCCTAAAATCTGATAGAAGCTGTGCATCCTCTCTCTCTCTCTCAAGTTAATTCAGTTACCTACGCAATGATCTCAACGACACATCCTCGTCTCCAAAAAGATCTAGATGATGAGCACTGGTGAAAATTTCAGGACAATTAGTAGCATGTGATTCACTATGATCATATATTTGCTATTTTTTTGTTATTTGACGTTTGATGAAGTCGAATGTTTAATTTTTGATCAACAAAAAGGAGCATTTTACGAGCATAAATTTGAATTTAAACTTGTAGACAAAAAGTATGCACTAAATAAAATAACATACAGATACGACCAAATCTATTAAGTTGAAAGTTTAATTTACTTAATACAATTCCAAGAGTTCAAGAAAGATAGAAGTAAAACCCAGTATCATATAGTAGTACAATTTGACACTACATAATTTTATTTTATTTTTTTGACAAAAGGTGAGAAGAATTTTATTCATCTGATAGGCAGAGCCTAAACATCAGAGAGATACAAACCCCATGGGGATAAAATGGATATCCACAGACCGGACATACCATTGGAAAGGGCTTTTTGCGCACAACAATGTGCAGCCCTGTTACAATCACGTTTAACAAAACCAAAACCAAAATCACATGAATTGAATGAGTTCTTCAAGACTAAGCAATCATGAATAACTACTGCAATGTCGGAGGGCGGGTCTTAATCATCATCGCATTTCCTCACAATCGCCTCCACGTCCGATTCAATAAGCACCTTAGGACATTTTAGAGCAATCCCCAAATTCAACCCATCCCGAATGGCCAAAGCCTCCGCAATTCTGGGTGAGTTGATCCCATCATGAAGAGTCAGAAAAATACCAATAACTCGACCATCGTCCCTTCGAGCCACTGCCCCTGTGCCAATAGTACTTGAGCTCCTGCAAACCGCCGCATCGACGTTTATCTTCTACACATTCGTCTCAGGTCGCTGCCATACCAAGGTTCTCAGGGGAGAGGGACTCGAGGGGGGATGGGGGACCCTTATATTTGTGTCCTTGAATTCGTAAAAATCCCCTTGCGCTTTCTTACTAACAACATCCGTTGTCCAAATTTTTCCATTGAAAATAAAGTCGTTCCTTGCCCACCAAATCCACCAACAGTAAAGCCATACCTAAGAAAGGAGGAGGCAGACAGAACTGTGTGATACGATCGTAGATGCATTCCCTCCAATCAACCATGTGCCTACACTCAAGTAGCTCCTCAGGTCTTAGCCGAAATGGAGAGTGAATCCATACTTTGATTGCAGCCTCACACTGAAAAAGAACATGCGCAATTGATTCTTCCACTATACCACAGCGAGGACAAATTAGGTCAAGTTTGATTTTGCGTGTCACAGGTGTTGAATTTGTCGCCACCGCGTTATTAAAACACTTCCAAATAAACATCTTCACCTTCGGATGGAGTGATAGTCCCCATAGCTTCTTCCAAATTGTAGGTCATACGGTCGACGAGCTTATTTGCCCCGCTTGAAGGTTGCAACGTGAACTTAAGCCTTCCTTTGCTAAACGGTAAGCTGTCTTGACTGAGAAAGTTCCATTCCGGGATGGGTGCCAAATTTTACGGTCTCGTTGGCTAGTATAACTGATAGGGATGGAAAGAATCGCATCTACATCCTCATGATTGAAGGTCTCACGTATTGGGATCGATAATATCTGCAACTTTCTCAATGCCCTCTCTTCTTGGTGCGGTTCTATCAATTCTGAAATCTATATTTTTGGATATCCAAGGGTCCTCCCAAACATGTATATCTTTCCCAGAACGTACTTGCCATCTCCATCCCTTGTCAATTAGTTCTCGGGCCCACACAATGCTCTTCCAAGCCCATGAAGCAGTGCTACTAGCATCGGCATGCCGGAATGATGTATGGGGGAAATACCTTCCTTTAAAGATCTCTCTGAATAGAGAGGATGCACCAGAAATTAGTCTCCAGCCTTGTTTAGCTAACAGAGCTTGATTAAAAGTCTCCAAATCACGTAGCCCCAAGCCGCCATCACCTTTGCACCTACTCAGTTTTCCCACTTGATCCAGTGAATTTTTCATTCTCCCTCCTTAGAACCCCACCAAAATCTCGCTATTTCAGATGAAATTTGCTGCAAAAGAGTTTTAGGCAACCGAAAGCATGACATAGCATAATTAGGGTGCGTCAAAAGAACTGATTTCAACAAAACCTCACACCCTGCCTGATTAACCTTGGACTCCTTGTAGCTTCGCAGTCGCTTTGTTGTTCTATCTTTGATGTATTGAAAGAGATCACGCTTGGAGCTCCCAAGGAACACTGGAAGCCCCAAGTATTTTGCACCACACGCCTCCATCGATATGCCCACCTTTGCTGATAAAAGATTTCGAGATTGTACAGGAGTGTTAGGACTGAAAAAAACAGAAGATTTTTCTTTGTTTACTTTTTTACTAGAGGCAGCTTCATAGGAACCAAGGATCTGAGACAAAGCCTCGCAATCCTGATATGTGGCACGACAAAATACAATAGAATCATCCGCAAATAATAAATGAGAGATAATAGGACAATGGTTGTTAATTCAAAATCCATGCATAAGTCTTTTGCTCATAAAGTCGTGAAACAAGGTTGTGAAGCCTTCTCCGCACATGAGGAATAAATTCGGAGATAGAGGGCACCCTTGGTGGATCCCTCGGCTTGGATAGAAAGTATCCCCTGCTTCCCCATTAACTATGATGGAAAAAGATACCGTCTTCACACACTCCATAACGCCCATCCAATCCATTTTTGATGGAAACCTAACTGTGTCATCACCATCTCCAAATAGCTCCACTCTATCCGATCGTATGCTTTTGCCATAATCAATTTGAAAGCAGCCACCCCTTGAGTACTGGAACATTTGTGCTTAATGTAATGTGTGAGTTCATGAGCAATAAGAACATTATCCGTTATCTGACGACCCCCTACAAAAGCACTTTGGTTTTTGAAAACAATAGAAGGGAGGAAAGGCTTGAGCCGATTGGCCAAAACCTTCGCAATGATTTTGTAACTTATGGTGCAGAGACCAATGGGGCGAAATCACTATATAATTGAAACGGAGAAAACTGTGGATATCAAGTTTCGAGACGTTAAATTTTCACATAAGCTTTCAAAAGAATTTGATATCTCCATTTGAAGCTATGTCTGTTAAAGTGGCCAAAGATAGTGTATAACTCCCGATATGGCTATTCGGGTTCACCTATATCAGTGGTGGTTAACTTTTTAAGCCATACACATGGTATCTCTATATGGTTTTGTGACGAATTTAAAATTTTCCACCTCTTAACCAATTCAAAATTTAAGCCTATCAAAAAAAAAAAAATTACCAATTCAAAATTTATCCCCCTTTTATATTCAGTTATTAATAAGAAATGCCATAACTAATGGCAAACCAAACAAACCACGTATAATGAATCACCACTTTATAAGAGCATCCATAGTGGTATAATCAAAATCAAAAAGTTGCTAAGGTTAGCAATATTTGTTCAAAAAAGAGCTTATATTAAAATAACCAAACTTAGTAACGTCTTAGCGACTTATCAAATTTTGGCCATTGGATAATCAAAACTAGCAACATTTTGTTAATAATCAAATTTAGTTGTCCCCACATTTCCTCAATCAAGTATACCATCATTACACATAAACCTTTCTCTCTCTCTGCCATTTTCAACATGTTTCTAAGAAAAATACTTTTAAAAACAGTTTTTATTTTTTTGAAAAAATAGTTTATTTCAAAACAATTTTTTTATTAAAACTTTTATTCAAAAACTGTTTTTTATAACTTTTTCTCAAAAAATTGTTTTTTTTAAATCAAAGTTTTCAAAAAACTATTCTCTCATTTTCTAATAACCTGTTTTTTTAGTCACAATTTCTAGATTTTTATAAGTTGAAAATGTGATGTGGCAAGTTTTGGTTATTCAATTTTGATTTTGCCATTGTGGATCTCTACATTGCTAACCTTAGCAACCCCTTAAATGGATAACCAAAAGATAATATGACAACTTTTGATTATTCCACTGTAGATGCTCTAACAATTTTACTTTCTAGCATATCTCTCTCTTAGGGTATCCACAATGCTATAATAAAAAATTAATAATCAAAAGTTGTCACATCAGCTTTTGATTATTCATTTAAGATATTGCTAAAGTTAACAATGTAGATGACAGAATCAAAATTGGATAGCCAAAACTTGTCACATCATCTTTCAAACTACAAAAAACTAAAAATTGTGAACAGTAGAAAATAGTTTTTTTAAAATAGTTTTGAAACTAATAAAAACTATTTACTCGACATAGAAAATAGTTTTTGAAACTTTAGTAAAAAGTATTTTTAAAAAACTGTTTTCTAAAAAAAGACATTTTTTTAGTAAAATATTTTTCGAAAAGAAAGAGAGAGGAAAAGGGAAGAGAGATAGAATATTTTTGTATAATGATTGGTGTATTTAATTGAGAATATATATGTAAGGTCTATTAAATTTGGTTATTGTCAAAAGGTTGCTAGTTTTGGTTATACAAAGCCCAAAATTTGATTATTTCTAAGGAGGTTGTTAAGTTTGATTTTATTATTATGAGCCACATTTTGCACCAACATTATTAACTTTAAAAATATTTTACTTTTGATTATAGCATTGTTAATACTCTTATATTAACATTATTATCATAGTTCTTAGCAAAGTTTTTGCTGGAATTGAAAAATCTCGTGATTTTACGAAGTGCTGAAACACTCCATCCATCCCTTTTTAACTGTTCATTACAGTTCTGCGTCGTTTTCAATTGCCTACTTTCTCAATGTCTGATCTTGTTTGGTAGATCTCAATTATTTGTATAAAACAATAATTTTAAAAACATGTAACATAATATACGCCGAGAGATATAAGTCATTGTAAATAACACGTAGAACCGTAGTGGATACTTAAAAAGGTACATGAGGAGTAATACACAAATTAATGAAGCCGTGCTTCATCTTAAGATTTCAGATTCGATTCTCCTTGCCAACAATTCTTGGGGCCACCTCACGCGTTAGCGTGTGAAACGACTGTGGAAGGAGCGGTATGGATTAGTCTGAGGTGCGCGTAAATTGGCCCGAAACACCCTGCGTTACCAATATATACTATATACTCCATAAATGAAGCCGAGACAGCAATGAAAGACATGCATAAATTAAGCAAAGTGAGGGAATAGGGATACGGCGCGCCGGTAACAGATAATAGAAAAATTGGGAAAGACACGAAAAGGGCGGTGGTGGATACGCTGTGGAGAGATCACTCAGAAACATGCCAAAATCCTTGCCTCACATGACAGGATTTGTTTTCAGATTCCCAACGTTGTAACCGGCCGCCTTGCCTAATTTTTAATCCAAACCTCGTTTTGCTTAATGAATTTATAATCGATCAATAAGTAACCCAATATTGCTGGCATGCAAGATAGTACTCGAGGTTAGTCGAGGTACGCTAAGCTGACCGAGTACTCGCACGGATATGAGGGGAAATGCCCATTAAATGGAATGCGCCCGAAAAACAGGTAGAATTTCAATTGATTTCTAGTGTTACATGTTTTACTGTCATTCAAAGCTGGCTGCCCTTTGCTAAGGCCAATGAGGTGGCCGCCATCTTAGGCACCCTAAAAAAGTACTGTCAAATGATGGCCCCTCCTATTTTTAGTACTTAAGCTCAAAAAGAAAATTTTAGTGCCCTGCATGTGAGTCTAATTAAGAAGAAAAATTAGGATTCCTTAAATCTTTGAAATTCGCCTTAGATCCCAAAATGTCAAGCTGGCCTACTGTCATTTAGGATGAACTGCCTGAACTTGGCTGTAGATTTTGTAGCTGTTTGAACTGGTACATAAGCATGATCTGATTTTATTTGGGTGAGTGTTCCTTGTATACTAGTATATAATAATACAAAGTCAAAACTCCCTTTGAAGTCACCTGGGTTGGGACGTTAGATACAAACAAACATGACTCCTACTATGAAACAAAATGGACTCCAAAGGATCGGTCTAGTTGATATATAATGTCAGGGACTTGGGATTTTGCTCCATTTCAAGGTATTAAGATTTAAAATTTCTCAAGTGCTAGCTGTTAGTTTTTTGAATCAGTTCGTCCGAGATCTTGTCCCGACTTTATTCAAGCTTCATGTGCACTGAGCTAGGGGAACATAGGAGAAATTAATTAGTAGAGGTCTGAGTTTAGAGGCGGGCCAACCTCCTTGGAGGCCTAAAGCATAATTCCAGCGTGAGGCATTTAAGCATTGAAGTATTAATGTTTAACACTTTAATTTACTATTTTTTTATTTGCAAGTTTTATTTATTTGAGATATAGAGTTATCATTCAAAAAATACTTAGTCTCTAGTATACATAACTATTATTTTACTTAAGATGTGAAATATGGAAGAAATTAATCTCATAATATATTAAAATGATCAATCTTAAGAAAAAGAGTGAAAAAGAAAGATCTCTTTTTGAGAGGCATTTTTCCTACATGAGGCTTTTTTATCAATTAAATTAGTGTTTAAAAAGTCAAACATACATTATACATAGATATACACACATGAAAATGAGGAAGAAAAAAAAAAGAAAAAAAGAAAATGAGGTCTCTGAAAATTGAAAGTCCCAGGCACTAGCCTTAATAGCTCAGTGGTTGGCTTCGGGTTGTTTGATAACCTTATTTCCACACTTAAAATTGAATTAATTAAGTAATAAGTGATTCAGTAGGTTTGATAATCACATTTTATTTTGCTTAATAAATTAAGTGCTACTTAAAATGTAGGCTAAAAAGTGAAAAAAAAAATTAAGTAGATTGAGCTACTTAATTCTGGCTGAATTTTTGTATATTTGTATTCAACCACCATACCACTACCACCACCACTCCTACAACCACTCCATCACCACCACCTCCACCACTCCACCACCACCACCAACACCACCACCACTTCACCACCACAACCATCAATCCACCACCACCATTCCAGCCCACCACCACCACCACTATCACGCCGCTGCCTCCATTGCACAACTACCACCACCTCCACCGTTCCACCACTACCACCACTCCACCACCACCACCACCACCACCACAACACCGCCACCACCACCATTGCACAACCACCACTCCACAGCCACCACTCACTGCCACCATTACACCACCATCACTCCACTGCCACCCCACCATTACACCACCACCGCCACCACTCCAACACCACCACAACTCCCACTCCATCCCCACCCTCACCACTACACCTCGTCCACCCCCCTCACTCCATCACCACCAAGCCACCGCCACCGCCACAATCACCATTCCATCATTACCATAAGTACATTTTGATCATTAGTAATTTAAGAGAGAATCCAAACTAAAATTAATCCATAATTTTTTTTATGCTTAATATACTTATCAAACAACTTTTCAGCTCAAAAAATTAGCATTCAGCTTTCAGTACTTAATTTTTCAACTTTCAATTTCAGTTTTCCGTTTTATCAAACAACCCCTTAGTGCATGGTTGAGCCGCCCAGGTCTTATTTATCAAGAAAACTACACACAAAATCTTCAGCTGAAATCTTTGTTGACCGATTTCCATGCGATGAAAATTTCTTCCCGTTTTGTTCTGAGAGAGAGAGAGAGAGAGAGAGAGTTTGCCACAGGTGGTACAAACAAACTGTCATTGACCAAAAATAAGATAAAATAGCAATTGACTTTTTTTTTTATTAAGAGTCTGCTAAGTAGTAGTCAATTATCTTTATGTTCCTCCAGAAATAGGAAAAAAAAAGTAGTAGTAGTAGTCAATTTTATACTAATGACAAACTGTTTGACTTTGTTAATTTGCGCGAGTTGACCTCCCCCACAAAGAGCAAGTCTAGAGTTCCAAATGATCGAGACCACTTCTACAGGCATTCCTGCCTGGATCGAGCAACGTGTTTAGATATTAATTTGACTTTTTTTTAATTAATTATATGTTTAGATGCCAAGTACCTATCAGTACCAATGAAAAATGTGCACCTAATTTAGTGATTAGCACAGCTAAAATCCATATGCTTCTCAAAGCGTATCTTATATTTAAATAAATAAAACTTATACTAATACGCATGAGCTACGATACTAATTACCCTAAAATCAATTAATCTTTTAGCTGTCCTCCAAATATTTTATACATGTATAAAGAGAGGAGTACTTAACACTATATTCAATATTTTGATTTCTGGAATGGATATGGGCACATACATATTACTCCAAATACGACTAATTTGATAATTACGTAAGTTGATCGGATATATCTGAGATAATTTCTTTGACACTGTTTTTCTAATATCTATTATCGGAAATTGATATAACTTTTATATGTGGCAAAAAAAAAATATTTATGATCGCCCACCCAACGTAGTTTGTTTGTTTATTGATGAGATAAGAAAAGAAATACTCCTATTATATACCGGAGAACATATATATTACTGTGGAAACTTTATATCCAATTCAAAATAATTGGCAATGAGTGGAGAGATTCCAAATGGTATTAAGTGATCACCCATTTCACTCCCAAGCAATGTGAGACTAGCTTTTCTTTAACATCATCCCTCACGTGCAACCGCGTTTGAGATCTATCACGTGTAACCTCTTTTTGGGTATATCATCGTGCAGTCTGTCATCGTGAGGTGCGTATTGTAAATTTAATTAATATTCTCTGAATTCTGATACCATGTGAAAACTTTATGTCCAACTCAAAACCAATTGCCAATGAGTATCAAGGATGGCACATATCACCCGTCGACCAATTATGTGCTTAACAAACCCCGAACAAAGTTGGCAAGACACCAACAAAGATCTGGCTAATGTTGAAAGTTGAAACCTGGCTAGGTCTTGTCACATGAACATTTGGTAATTAGATTTTCACTCGCACTCACAGATTTAATTACCATGCGATATTTCAGAGACGTTGATTAATTTCATGCTCCCGCTCTTTTGTTGCTCTCGTTTTCGCTTCTACTAGCACACGTATTATGTGACTTAATTAGTTGAAACCCAGCTTAAAGAATTAAGTGCGCGCATGTGATATATCAATATTCCTCTTGTCTGCGAGAGTTCAACGTACGTCGTCGGTCCCTCTAACTAAAATGAGGGCCACTACTTGTATCTGGAGGTTGGACAGTTGGGGCTTGGAGCCATATTGAGATAAGTGTGCATGGCAATGAGTACTCATCAAATTTTATGATTTTCCATATCATCTTGGAAAATTTACAAAATTGCCAGTGAAATTGTAATGAAAAGTTCAAGTTGCCATCAAAGTTCTTGAAAATACTAGTCTTTCCTAGCTACAGGTTCACTTGTTAATTTCTTTCATTTCCCTCCGCCATGTCGTTTTTGAAAATGCGGATCCTCACTCTCTGGTCTCATGGACTAAACGTCTGGTCCAGTTTTTCCGTTGGTGTATACTTTTTGACTCCATTTCATGATTGAAGTTGTTCACTTCTTTAAACTCGTCCAAAATATTGACCAAGATCCTCTCCTCTAGTCCATAAAATGGACTGGGCCATCCTGTTTTCTCCATTTGTGGGTCTTTTCCGGATTTGATTTGATAATATACAATTGTCTCATTCATGCCTATTACAGGGAAAGCTTCATATCTTTCTCTTAATTTTATGAGTAAATCTAACTATCATATGCCGTGATACAAAAATAACCTACATAATTACGGACGGCCCCACTTTTTGTGGGTGGTTAAAAAAATATTATATTTGGATAATAGGTTACGTTTAGTTTAAATGAAAGATTAATGGGTGAAATCCCCTGAGACATGGAAGATCCCAATTTATTATAGGCGGTGCATTATTTTTTTTAAAGCTCAGTTGACTTTTGTGTGTATATAAATGGGGAGACACCAAGTACTGAGTTGAATGCTTGGAGAGAGAGAGAGAGAGAGAGAGAGAGAGAGAGAGAATGAAGTACAACCAGATGAGCAGATTGAATTGTGGTGCAAACATACCCATCATGGGTTTTGGCACTTATTCTTCTGAGAATGTGAGAGAGGAAACCAAACAGGCAGTCAAAACTGCTCTCAAGGTACGTACATACATACTCTCTTATAGTATCATATGCATGCACCACGTACAGAACTTTTACATACACCATGCATGATGCATCTATTTTCAGCTGCACATTTACGTACTAAAATTCACCTGTACGTTTCGAGACTTTTACTGTATTGATCGTTCATTCGTGTAGCTGAGAGTGCATTGAGACGGAATCGATAATGAGAATCTTCAACAAAAATGTGGGTTGTTCGATCATGATGATGCATGGTTAATTGGTTAATTTGTTGTTGTGTATATATATACGATAACTATGCCGCAGATGGGGTACAAGCATTTTGATGCAGCAAAAATATATGGTTGTGAGGCATCAGTGGGAGAGGCATTAAGAGAAGCAATATTTGTTGATCAGAGTGTGGAAAGACAAGACATCTTTGTCACTTCAAAACTGTGGGGAAGTGATCACCACGATCCTGTCTCCGCACTCAACCAAACCTTACTGTACGTAAGACCAACTACTCCTAATACTCCTACTCCTACTCCTACTCTACTCCTACTAGTGTGTGTGTGTGTGTGAGCTGTCCATATAGGAATTAAGTGTAGATTTGTCTTTTAATTCTCAAATTTTGATTACTATTTTATCTTGCATTTACTTTTTAACAAATTACAAAGATGCCAATTTATATATACGAATTAATTGCTATACGAAAACATATTTGAGTGCATATTATATATACTCCGTATTACTTCCTCTGTTGTTCAAAAAAAATAATAATAATAACATTACTTCTTCCGTCCCAAATTACTTGCCCTTTTATGAAAAATAGTTCACACGCAAAAATTAATGTTTTTGTGAGATTTTTTTACGCCAATTTTTCTTAATGAAATTCTGAAATTGGTGTAATTAAAATGATTTGGAAAAAAGTTCATGTTACTTTTTGTGTGCAAAATGCAGGGTTCTCCTAAAAGGCCAAGTGATTTGGAACAGAGAGAATATATAAATATATATATATATATCACAAACACTTTTACAAGTTCTGATATGAGTTTTTTCTAATTCAAAATCTATAATTACAATTATACTGTACAATTACCACACACAAAAAAGGCACCAAACACCACCCCATAGTCTCAGCAACGCTTCTATATAGGGGAACCGACCTAGGGAATCAACCGTGCACAGACGGCACTCGGGATCCACTCTAGGTCCGTAAGAATAATTCAAGTCCTGTAATCAGAATGAAAAATTAAAAGATTGGATCAATTAAGCACTTACATATGTCGGATTGACCTGATTTTTTACGGAGTCACACGAAAAACTATTTTAAAATTATTAAACGGCTTGAATCATCCGATACCCAAAATAGGCCCCACGTGCCGTTTCCCATATGGCCGGTGCATCAATCATTTCCGTAGTCTCAGCTTCAAATTTCAATCTACGTCCATGAGGTGGTTGTAGTCTAGAGAGACATGTTTCCAGCTTTTATGCATGATGGTACGTAGTTTCATATTTCAGCAACATAATACTATCTAATAAGAATATTTATTAATTGCATTTTTCCCACGTCTGCATGGCTGATGTATTTTACTCCGTATTAAGAAAACAACAAGTGGATCCATAACGACTAGGGGATTTTGGATCCCAAAAGATATATGCATATTCTTTCTAGGGGTTGTGTCATACTTTGTGACCGCAAATTTCTACCCTAGTCTGTCGCATGAAGTTGGGCCTTGACGAAATTACGTGTAATTTTTTAGCTTAAAAATAATGTATGTACCAAAATAAGTTTTTATGCAATATGAAAAAGTGCAAAAGGATAGCAATGTTGATAAATTCTCTCACAACCTAGCTACACCGATTAACTACATTGAAGGGGATGGATCGAGGGAGGTAGGGAACATAATCATTAGACCTAAAAAAGATACACCTTTCCACATTTACCCTTCAACTTTTTTACTTCTAGAAAGTTACTTTATTTCAATACAGAAGTGGTAGAAAGGGAAATTTGATCCATTTAAAGGTCAAATGGGCAAATATTTTGGAGCACTTGAAAAGCCTAAATGTGGGGAAAAAAACATCAGGATGGAGAGAGTAAGAACTGCAACGATGATAAATATTTTTTGACACTACCTACGCCGGCTAGCTACTTTGTTTACAAGAATTTTGAGTGTGCAATTTGTCTATTTACGGACTCATGCTGGATCTGTTTTGATAATTTAAATCATTCACATTGTAAACCTTGAAGAGTATATTAATATGTTGGATTGGGGTGGGTGTCGCAGGAATATGGGGTTGGAATACGTGGACATGTTCTTGGTCCACTGGCCAGTGAAGCTGAAGCCTTGGGCCACTTATCCTGTCCCAAACGAACAAGACTTTGAAAGAGTACTGGACCTGGAGACCACGTGGGCTGGAATGGAGAAATGCTTGGATATGGGCTTGTGTAGGGCCATCGGTGTCAGCAATTTCTCCACCATCAAGATCCAACGCCTCCTCAATTTCGCTTCTGTCCCTCCTGCTCTCAATCAAGTACTCCTACTTCGTTCCCTCCCTCCTTTTTCCGAACCGTTCGATTCATATGGACTACCCATTATTTTGTGAGTTAGCGAGCATCAGATAGCTCTGAGCACATCGGTGTTCAAACATGTGAACGTAAATCTATGCTTTTGGCAATTGGCATTGCTCTTTGCTATAGGGTAGGAAAATAATTTTTAAGAAATTGGAAATAGTCTTGTGGCCCCACAGGTTATGTATGTGTTATGAAATATGGGAGCAGAAACGAAAAATGATTCAACAAGAATGAGCAGAAAATGCGAGATATGTAGTGGTAGAACAAGTCAAACTTGTGATTCTTCTTTTGTTTTTGAAGCAACCTACCTACTACAGGCTACAGGAGATTATTTTGTTTATCTTCTGGTCTATGAAAAATTACGTAAGATTAAGACCTCAATAATTGGGACGTTATTTTCATAAATCATTGCCGTTACTCTCTTTTTTTCTTTTAAAGGAAGAAAACGTGAGTAATTGTTACTATCATTATGGTATAAACTAGCGTCTGGCGCACACGCGATACATGTGCAAATGATAAAGATGATTCTATATAACTAATCTTTTCAACTTGAGACGAAGAGAGTTTTTTTGATGAAATTAAAGAATGCATTCTTACCCAAATTCCTTTCTTTTTAATCACCATTCTTTTTCCATGATCGGTGATCTGATGCTTGATGTTTATTGAAGGAGAAGTTATGAATTACTGTGCTCAAGGAGTTCGCCATTTAAGTAGAATGCCAGTTTGAGCAATTATAGAACGTGGGTTCTCAATTAATTAGATGCAAAGTCTTTTTGGGGGTGTTCCAGTATTAGAAAAAGTGATTTTTTTTTTTTGTCCAAAAAGAAGGCTGATTCCACTTTCCAAGCCTTCCCTTTTTTTTGAACGAAGAGGGAAAGAAGAGGGAGGGCATCTGGGCAAGAAGTGGGAGGGAGGGACGCAGGGCGTGTGGGGAATTTAATTGCTAGAAGGGGCAATATGGTCATTACGGCACTAATCATTTTAAAAAAGAACAACTGTTAAAGGAAAAGTGGAACGGAGCTTCTGTTTTGATACTGTTCATGACGCGAAAAAGTACTTTTGAACACGGAAGCAAAACTGGAACAGCCCCTTCTACCCTTACAATTAGAAAGTGAACATAATATTTCCTATTTTTTTGGAAGGGTATTTTTTGGACTTTAAAAAGTCCATACAGCTTCAACAAAAAAGTGATACGGGGAGGAGTTGTTCTTCCTTTATACTATCAGAATAGATTGCTACAATTTTGAATTTTGTAACAGGTGGAAATGCATCCGATGTGGAGGCAATCAAAGCTGAGAGAGTTCTGTAGGGACCACAATATCCACGTAAGCGCATATTCACCTCTTGGTGGGCCAGGGAATTCATGGGGATCAACGGCTGTGGTTGATGACCCCATCATCCAATCCATTGCTCTCAAGCACAAGGCAACCCCAGCCCAGGTAATTATAGGCACTTATTTTGTTTAGGGAAAATGACGGTTAATGACATGTTTTGATAATTAATATCTGCCAAGAATATTTTCAGCATTAATAAATATTTTCAGCACATTCTTGGCAGGTATTAATTATTAAAACACGTCATGGACCGTCATTTTCCCTTTTGTTTTTTTAGCACGGTAAGACTAAGTCTAATGGTTGGGCCATTTTGACTTAAGTCGTTCTCGTAAAATGACCATGAATAGTTTGGCCAAAAAATGACAATGGTAGAACCAATGGTGCATTGTCATTTGCGCCGTTTTTTTAATAATTCATCTTGTATCCTTTTTCCAACTAACTTTAACCAGCTACAATAAATAAATTACTCCTACTTAATATGGTGGTGCTGCAATCATCATGGCATAGTTTTGATTTTCGCACTTCATAATTTTCCATGCACTCCGAAACCTCAATGTGCAGTTGATTTTCGTACTCTATCTTTGGAGTGCAAATGACATATATTTGGAGTGCGAAAATCTCGCATTTGGGCTAATGAATCAATAAATGGGGTAGAATTGCTTCAAGTCAGTCTTCTGCAAAATCTATGTAGGTTGCCCTGAGTTGGGGACTATCCAAGGGTGGTAGCGTAATCGTGAAGAGCTTCAACAAATACAGGATGAAGGAGAACATGAGGGCCCTTGATCTGAGATTGGACGATCGCGATTTACTCGATATCGAAAGGATGGAAGAGAGGAAGATTATGAGAGGGGAGTGCCTTGTTAATGATACTACTAGCCCCTATAAGACCATTCAAGACTTGTGGGATGACGAAATTTGATGACTCTCAGTGTACTTGCGATTTTCAAGAATTACAAGACTCATTCTGTGTAACCAAGAAACCTCTGGTGAGTTGCCCAGAAGAGGAAGAAATCGCCTGAGGTGCAATATGTGATGGAATATGCTAAGCATTCATCAATGGAAGTTGTTTAATTTGAATTGAAATTCCCACAAAGAAAATCAACTTGTAGAGATTGAGGTGTTCCATCTTTTTGGTATCCAAAGAAATCAAATTATCGAAATTTGTGATCAACCCAATTCTTAAACTTCAAACATCTGGAGCTTCCAACTTTAAGCAATCTGTCAATGCTGTGATTGTTTTTGGCATGGAAAACATAAAGCATGAACATACTGCATAGAAGTGAACTTGGCAAAAGCAGCAAAAGTCTGTTATCAGAAAAAACCTGCAATGCTGACTCTATGGATCACTGAATCTTGAAAGAACGTGTAATGCGATATTATGACATGACAGTTTTATACAAATAATAGGCGTGCCGGTGTTGCCAACATAAAATTGGCTTGACAAGGAGGATGCAGCTAGTGACTATTGAACAGGGGCAATCACCGATGAGTTCACAAAATAGTTGCATCCATTTGCAACTACATGAAAAATGAACCTTCTGCCATCAAAATACATGTCAACTGTTTAGCCGCGCAGGAGAAGGGTAAAATTACAGTGTTGTATAATACAATAACATACAACAACAACAAGGCCTTTTGGCATCCCCCAAGTGAGTCAACATTCAAGTATGCAATAAGCAGCATTCTGGGAATTAGACATGGTCTTGAGTTTCAAATCTTCTTGAATAGGATTTCAAGTCTCGATTCTTTTTCGAAAAACCTCCCACCTTTCTTTCCCATGCCAGTCCCCTCAAGATTCGACAAGAGGAGAGACTTGGTATCAGGCCTCCACATAAATTCTTTAAGATCAGAAAGCAAAACTGAAAGTGCAGGAGTTACTTCACTGTCCTTTATATTGTTACATGACACAACTTGGAGCCTTTGAAGATCCTTCCATGAAACAATCACATACTCCAGGCCTTGAGTTGTTAGCAGCCCACAGCCTTCTAAAGATAGGAACCTCACCCTCCTGAAAAAGATGTCAACAGTTAGCTTCCTACCGAAGCACTTTCAAAATAAACTGCTAACTAGGTAACTGTTCTCTTTCGATTCATGGTAATAACTCATTATTGTTTCTCAGCTGCATCTCTGCTGTAATGACAAATGATCGGAAGTTGAAACTAATAACAAGTTTTAGAGAGGAGCTAGGAGGAAGATCACAATACTAACTTTTCCAACTTTAGGTTCTTAATCTCTTTTGTGTCTTTTTTGTATCATATGATATCTATTGCATAATGATTTTCGTACTCCTCTTTTATCCCATTTCCACTTCCTTTTTAGCCGTAGTCATTAAAAATTACGAGTTTGCCCTCTCATGTGAAAAAGTAGTTGGGATTAACCACATTAAAAGTAAGTTTTGTAATTTCACATACATTATGATAAAAAATAGGAGTACAAGTGGACAAACGGGAGTTTGAAAATCAATTCCCGAACCATTTTGCTACGGAGTATATCATATAAAAGCCTGCAAAATGATAGCCCTAGAATGTTGGTGCCATGGACAGAATTTGATACCATAAACTCAACTGCATTACTACTCTTGAGAGACTTAAAATAACAGCAGTATCAAGCAATAAAAGTGAATGTATTGAGTTATACAAGTAAATCAACAAAGGGAGCTCCATACCTGCAGATACCAGCAATGCTGAACATATCATTGTGCAAACCCCAACAATTCTGAAAGACAATCTCCCTCACAGTCTCACACATGAGAAACAACGCTCTCACACTGCGCTTATCACGCAATTGACACCTCTCTAAATGCAAACGCTCGAGGGTCGAACAATAACCCAAATGCTCATCAGGCCCCGGACTACAATCAATCCTCTTACAAGACTGAAACTTCAAGGTTTTCAAATTCTCACAATATGAAAGAGCTGACAGCCACCCACCCTCCATTCTATGACTAGTTAAAGTCAGCTCTTCAAGCATTTGGCAGCACTGTCCAATTGCTTTGATCCCATCATAGCTTCCCTCGCATCCACTGAGCTCAAGCTTCACCAGCCTCCTACACCCCTGTGCCATTATAGTCAAACCAATGTCTGAAACCAAAGACCCATAAAACCCATCAACATATCCCACCAGTTTCAGTATCTGAAGGTTCTGACATGCCGCGATCCCTCGCAAGACCTGATCGTTGCACTTGTGCAACTCCAGTTCTTGCAACGTGGGACACTCCTCAGCAACACTCAACAAACCCAGTTCACTAGCATTGATTACCATGAGCTTTCTCAGGTTTGGGTACCCACTAGCTAATGACCTCAAACCAAAATCAACTTCATCGACTGAGAGCAAATAATTTTCATGCACAAACCCACTTGGGAAAACGTTATAATCTACATGGAAAGAGACCATTTTTTGAGTCAACAAAATACCTGATGGATTCCTAGGGGAGATGACACACCCGTGGACAACATCAACGTGGATTAGGTTTGGGAATCGGGCGAATAGCCGGCCCGACACAAGGAACTCCCAGTCTAGCAGCTTTATAGAGCGTATGAGGCGGCCCTGGAGGTTTATCCACCGTTTGGAGACGAGGGAATTTGAATTCCTTTGAGATTTGGGGAGTTTGGAGAGGATTTGGAGGAGAATCTGGTCGGAGAGGAGAGAGGTTCGGTCGGAGACCGGTAGGGTCTGTGAGATGAGTGTTATGTTGGGCTCTGACTTGGGATTGGTTGGTAGGGGCTGTTTGGGCAGAGAAGATTGGAGTTTTGTTTTGAGCCAGAGTTTTGACCAGGCCTTCAGTGGGGGAGGAAATGGGTCTGATTTCTGTGGCAAACAAGACATCGTTTCCATGTTGGTAGTTTTGCTTCCTCTGTGTTGTGCTCTGTTTCTTGTTCTGCTGCTGCTTCTTTGGATCAAATCTTCCTCTCTCTCTCTAGAGTTTCACTCTCTAAACCTTTTAGACTGAAGTTTTTTCTTCTCTCTTGTTTTGCTTTTGCACCGTTTTAGATCTCTTGCTTCTAATCAGTTTCCCTTCCTCAACCGTGTACTCTGTTTTCTTGGGTAGTCGTTCTCCCCCTCTCTTCCTCCAAGTGCTTTCTCTCTCTAGATTCACTTTCTAACTTTAGAATGCTCCCAAGAGTCCCAACGGACTTCTAGGGGTGGGGTTCAGACATTCTCGGATTTGTTGCATGACTTTTTGTTGTCATCTAGAATTTGAATTGGCTTCTTTTTGTCATCAGTTGCCAGTGGTTTGGAAAAGCCATCATAGAAGGGAACACTATTGCCACGGCAATAAGTACTGTTGCCAGGTTAGTATTCTCAGCTGAGTGATTTCTCACTTCATTTCCACAGGCATAAAGGAATGAAGTTCCAAAATGTGGCTTACATTTTGGCCATCCCCGGACGATAATGCCCCTCGGTTTGGAAACTAGCTAATTAAATTCACTTCTTTGGGGTCTTGGGCGTTTGCGTCATTTCGCACTCAAAAGTGGTGGGCCATGGCTACTATTTGGGTTATTTACAGATTACTTTAACGGGTTTTCGGACTTTCGATGTTTTCCCTCTGTGTCCCGATTTTTATACACTATTTTGTCCTTTAGTGGTGTTGGGCTTGAGGGCTTTTCAGTCAAATCACATCGTCATTATACTGTGATGCAGGAATTGCGGCTGGAATACAGCCGGTGTGTCTCCAGTTTCAGTTCCGTCCAGTGTGGGCTACGGTCCAGTCTGGTCCAGTTGGGAATTTGTAGGCATTTTTTCGGTTCACAATAATAATCGGAACCGTTCATTTTTTAGAACTCATTGAGAATAGCGGCCCAACAAAAAATCATGTTAATCAAATACCATTTGCTACAATTTTGAAATGAATAAAACTTGAAAAAAAAGGTGCACAACACTAAATTACAACTCATTTAGCACATTTACCTTATGCTTAATGCATTGAAAAATCATAGCATTCGGTATTCGATTAATATGATTTTTTACTTGACCAATGTTCTCGACGAGATCTAAAAGTTGAACGATTTCGATCATTGTTGTGGGCCCGAAGAAGGCCCGCAAATGCCGAACTGACTCGATTGGACCGTTGCCCACATTGAATAGGAACTGAACCCTCCAATTCAATAAGTGAGTGTTCTTCCCCTTTTGGTATTCATCCCCGCCCCATTATCATCTCTGCAACAAACGAACAAGCAGACGTCCTAATCCAAACAATAGCCGATCAGATTGCGAGAGGAGAAGATTTCGAGAGGAAAGCTGAGATGGGGTCTCTTCGGCTCCAATTCTAGGTACGAATCTTCCGTTTTGCATATCCTTTATCCTTATGCATTTGAAGTTATTTAACCTGATTTAGTGGTCAATTTCAGGTTTTTTTTCAAAAAAAAATTGGGTCGTAGCTAAACCTTTGATTTAGTTCAGTTTTGGAAATGGGTTCTGTACTTCTGTCAAAAATTGCATCTTGATTGACAACACATCTTCATTTTGGAAATTCTTCTGTAATTGATGTTGTTTAACTTGATTTAGCGGCCAATTGTTGTTCTTTTGGGGTGTGGAGTCAGTTTATGGAGCTCTGATTATGGTCAGTTTTGAAAATGGGGTTGTGTTGAAAATTACTAATTGGTGTGACACCAATTTTTGTGTGTGTGTGTGTGTTATTCAACTTTATTTAAGGGTCAATTTTGAGGTTTTCCTCGAGTTTAAACTTAGTACTTTTCTAGAAATGGGTCATGTTGAAAATAGCAAATTGGCGTGACAGCACATCTATGTTTTTTGGCAAATTGTATTCAAGCAATGTTATTTAACATGATTTAGAGGTCAATTTGAGGTTTTTAAAGGTTTTCTTTGAGCTTTTATTTTGTTCAGGTTTGGAAATTGGTCATGTTCATAATGGCAAATTGCTCCGACAGCACATATTGCTTATGCATTCGAAGTTATTTAACTTGATATAAGGGTTAGTTTCACGGTTCTGGGGGCTTTTATGTAGAAGAGTTTAGTCTTGCTTTCTTGCTTTGTGCACTTGTGGATAGACAATCAGCCTCTTGCTATTTTTGCTATCATGGAACTAGGGATTTGCATTTTTGTTATGTGACATGTGATTATTGATTCACTTTCTTGGGGATTTCAGTAACCAAATCCAATCGAGCAGAGAATAGAGATTGTTCTATCGCTACTCCGTGAGAGGAAAGATGGTTTCGATATTGTTTTAGGCGATGTCCACATGCCTGACATGGATGGATTCAAACTCCTTGAGGACGTTGGGCTGGAGATGGACCTTCTTATTATCAGTTAGCCTCTTGTTTCAGTTAGTTCGGGCTGTCTTTGTTGACATTTAAAGTTGTATTTCAGTTAGTTCGGGCTGTCTTTATTGACATTTAAAGTCCTATTTCAGTTAGTTCGGACTGTCTTTGTTGACATTTAAAGTTGTAATAGTTTTACTTCGCCATGTTTGATTTGCTGGACTAGCAATGAGGGGATACCTTATCCCAAAGATGAGGTACTCCACCAGATTCCTTGGCCTCCCAATGGAACGGCCATGCACCTAAATGTGCGAAGGATACCGCTGTCCGTCCCGTCATTCTTTTAGAGAATGAGATAAGAATAAGCATTACAAGGGAACATCATTCCAGCTTCACTGCAATGTACCAAACACTGACTATTTGTTAAGGGATTAGCAATACCACACCCAAGGTACTGTGTATCCCATTTCTTGTGGTATTGGTAATCCAAGGGATACAAATTCTCTCCACCAATTTTTGCAATAAAATGCTAGAAATACGCTCCCACTGGATTTGTAATCCAATCCCATGTCTAATCCAGTCAATGAAACATGCCTTTTATGTTTGACTATTCTGAGATCTATTTTGTTGCTTGTACAGTGATGTCAAGATAGTAAGAACATTGTGATGAAAAGTGTCACTCATGGTGGTTGTGATTATTTTATCAAACCAGTTCGCATTGAGCACTGAGGAACATTTGGCAGCATGTAGTTTGGAAGAGGAAAGATGTGTGGAAGGATTTTGAGCAATCAGATATGTCATAGAAGATGGTGAATGAAAAAAAAAAGCCATAAGAAGATACAGATTTCTCATCGTCAGCAAATGAAGGAAATTGTAGAAACTCAAAGAGGCAGAAGGAGGATGAAGAAGAAGAGGATAGGGATGATACGTTTACACTAAAGAAGCCACGGGTGGTTTGGTCAGTTGACCTTCATCAACAGTTTGTGGCAGCTGTAAATCAACTCGGCATTAACAGTACGAGTCTTACCCCATTTATTTCATTTTTATTATCTTATCCTTAAAAAAAATCCAATGCGTTTGTTGTGCTAATTGTATCTTTTGGGTTGAAAAATAACAATTGATGGAATTTCGCAACGTGTGGGGTCTGATAGTTTCATGTAAGAGCGGCTGTACCTTATGCATTTCTGCATGTTTCCTCTAGAAAAAATCAATTACACAAGGCAATGGACTATGACTAGGAGTCTAGGTCAAGTGCAGTCTACTTGACCTTATAATGAGTAAAGAAACAGATCATGCAAGATATGTAATGTAAAAAACTTGAAGGACAAAGATTTTTTGAGGAAAACTGTGCACCCTTCCGTGGTGTGTAAACAGCCAGTGTAAACAGCCACTAATGTTCAAGAATGCACTTACAAAGTCAGGAAAACAACTTACGACCTAACCCGAGCCTCTCTTGATTCTACTACTTCGAATGTGTGGTTTTACTAACAGCACAACCAGAGAAAATTTCAGTGGAATCAGTGCAGTACCACCTGAAGTTGTCCTTTATAAGCTAGGGTTTCACTATATGTAAGGGATTCAACAGAGGCAATACAAATTAAAAGATACAGTTTAAGTTCACTCTACCACATATGATAGATGCTTAAAGCAAAAAAATAGAAAACTTTGAGGAACCTTACCTTCCTGTGATCATTTGGATGAATCCTATTGGCTTCATCAGGATCAAGGTCTTTAAGACAATCATAATTGAAATTGAAATTCTTACACCCATGTTTTTCGATTAGCAAACCGAATGATTTACTTTCATGTGTGTCGATTCAAATTTTAACAGTTTTGTACACTCATCTCTTCTTCGTAGTTATAGTTGAAGCAGAAAATCTGCTGCAATAAACATGAGTCTTCAACCCCCTACCAAACATCAATACAGATTTCACCCCTCTTTTGGTCAAATTAATCTTGCTATAGAACTGAAATATTTGTGGTTTGTGCTAGATTTCTAGCAATAATGTAGTGGTTTGAAGGGCTCTTTTGGTTTCTATCCATAATGTAGTGGTTTGAAGACTTTGGTCAGTCACAAGAGGAGGAATAGAGCCCGCACACTTGAGTTGTCGAAAAAACACAAGAGGAGAATGATACTCTGGGAACCCTAGCGGGAGCAAGATACTGGGATGATGATTTCATGGTGGCCGTCATTCTTGGAACTAGAACCAACAAATTCAAGGCTTGGCTGACGAATATTCTCAATGCAAGACCAAAGTTCATTCAACCATTCTACAAATAATTTATTCATTCCGTGTAATTTTCATGAACAAATTGGTAAACTCAATATCTTGACAAATATATTCAATAATCATTACAATTCTTTAGCACTCTACTAAAAACAACTTTGTTTGGTTTTCCTCTCAGAAATAATCTCTCCAATATTTTTAACTGTTTCGTAATCCATGTTTTTTTTTTTGTCTTTAGTGATTTTTTGTCAAATTTTTTTACTTATTTTTTATTTTTTTGATGTACATAGCGTACCTCTATTCAAAAATTAAAAGTGTTTGTTAAAATGTTAAAAAAATTTACTAAAGACGAAAAAATATGCAAATCTATTGAACTTTTTTATTTCAAAAATAAATCTCAAAACTGTGAACCAAACACAATAAATCAACTCATCTCTTCTTGTTTATGCAGCAAATCATCCTTCATGGTTCTTGGAGGTTGTAACTCCGATCGACGAAAACACATGAAACTGGTGAGATCCTCTCCATGCTATTTTAGTCAATGAATTATACCCAAAATCAAAGCTCTAGAATTAACATATAGTATTCATATATAGGTAATGTCACATGGTTTCAAGCAATATACAACTGCACCACCATAGACAATTGCTATAATTAACAACGGTGATTGACTTTGGTACGTAAAAATAGACAACGGCAAATTAACGGAAGGTTGGAATAAGATTGTCCATGCACACAATATTCAGGACAATTTTATTCTACTCTGGTTATGTTGGACACTTGCAATTCGATCTTTTTATATTCAACACTGAAGGATGTGAGCTCAAGTATCAATGGTCTTCTACTTTACCGATTCAACAACTCAATGCTCCCGTGGATGGGATGCCCAAATAGCAATGCATAACGCAAACGACTGGAAGACAGACTCAATCAAATCAATTATAGTCAAAGTTCATTTTGTAGTTTATAACTTCTCCGAATCACTGCTGAGATTTTATATCTGCCAATGCAGCTATAACATAACCTGCTTATTCACCGCACTTGTTTCGAGCTTCAGGCCATTCTACGAGGTGCGCTATACTGCTGGCATATATAGATTTGCAGAAATTGGTAAAATACTTTCTATAACATACATTTATATACCCGTTAATCTTCGACTCCTAACTTGGCCCTTTGCTATTTTCAGAAGCTACCTCAACACTTCAAGACATTATGTGATCAACATAATCGTGAAGAATTTATACTAATTTCAAAATCAAGAAGATGGACCGTCCAATACGCTAATGAATTCTTCATTGGATGGAAATCATTTGTTCAAGCACACAAACTATCACATTAGTACTCAATCCTAATGTACATGCAGAATTACATACCATGGTATTTGATGCAAACAACTGCGAATGCATCTACTCTTGGTATTGATATCATTGCGCATGTCTTTTACGATTACATAATATGTAAGGATTGTGAACTTCTATCTAATGAACGCCTGTATAAAAAATAATCAACCTACATTTTGCAGTAGCGTCGCCATATTCCGTTCCTCAAAACATCACTTCGAACATTTTTAGTGAGCACGCGATTCGTGCGGAGCACGTCGCGCGACACTAGTTTTATATAAGGGTCTTGCTAATGTGAGCCTAATGGGCTCACATTAAGCACACAAAAAAACAAATAAAACACATATTCCAATACATTTTTAATACAATTACACCTACTTTTATACACTTTTCAACACACTTTTTCAAACCTTAACATGAGCCATTGGGCTCATGTTAGTAGCATTTTCCTTTATATAATCGGACTCTCTTTTTTTCTTTACTCATGGGAAGTGACAACATTGTCCTTTAATGATTTTCCTTCACTTTTTTTTGACACATTTAAAGGTAATATTGTATTCTTACATAGCTAAAAGACAAAAAAAGAGTGAAGTTATAAAAAAGAACCCCTATTTTTTCCTTGTTGCATTTTAGCCAATATAAAGTAATCTTGTACTGTAGTATTTTGTTTTATCAATAGCTTCATGTTAGAATATTCTTTAAAAAAAATATGCTTCCTTAAATTGTTAATTAGAGAGAAGTTACATATTTGAGTAAAACGTTTGTTCTCACAGGACAAAATCATAGATTAGCTAGTCAAAGAAAAGACTACACATGCCGGTTAATTTTGAAGGATGAAATATGGCATGGCTAAATAAGCATGATGAGATAGTATTGATGTGATGTTTTTATCGTAAGATCATCTTCAATTGGATGATGAACATCAACTTAATATTTGCATGTTTAAAAACGCGACTTATGGATTACTTGGGGATAATGAAACTTTGGCTTAAATATAAATGAAACTTTGGCTTAAATTAAGTAAATTGTTTTTCTGGTCTTTTTTAATTTTTTCTTAGATTTTTGTTAAATTTGATAGATTAAATATTCATCTTAATCAACAGAATTAAAAAATAAAAAATTATGAAAATAATTCAGTAAAGAGAAAATAACGAAAAACTTTCTTTTTTGTCTTTTTTTGAATTTTATCAACTTCACATATATTTTCTTCTAAATTTTTGAAAACAAATACACTAAACATTGATACTACCAACTGCCTTTAAGAAAAAATAATTTTTAACTTTTTTTTATATATTAGATAAGTATATTACTAAGAGTTAGACAATCTAGTCTACTATCTTACCACTCATATATTGTTCAAGAAGTCGGGTGGCTAGTGATAAAGGAAAAAAATACAACTAGGCTATATTTAGATGATTGGAATCTTCAGTTGGAACAGGAATATAATTACTAACAATTTTCTTGAGTATGAATAGAAATATGATTCCTAAGAATTAAATTGTGAGGTAAACAAGATCATAAGAGTGATGTAGTTTGCAAACAAAGAAGAGGAAGACATAAAATTTCAGTATAATGATTATACCACCTCATCACGAATAATAATTTCGCCCCATAAATTATTTTTATTCAAAGAATATATAACGTACACTAACATTATACGACATCTAGTGTAATTTCACTACAGTTAATTCTGGATGGGACAATCACATTTTTTCAGCAATGTCGCAGTGAAGGACAAAGTACAATATATCCCTAGCAAGATAAGATGTGTCGCTCTGAAAAATGTATCCGTTACTAAAACTTGTTTTTCCTATTTCAAAAGAAAGAACAAAAAAGAACTTTTAAATGTGGGGCACACCAGCCTTGCTATCACCACACAACTTCTCGGTTTTGAGACAATGAGACATGAAAATCCTTCAACTGGGATTTGAAACAACCAAACGAAAAGCTCATCATCGTGAGTGATTCCGATCACAGAATTAGCGTATGACTTGGACTTGACAATAGTTGAAGGAGAAAAGCCTTCTGTATGTCGAAAATGCGGAACCTACCTCACGTAAAATAAGAAAAGAAAAGGAAAAAGAATATTCTTCAGAATGCTTGGTGCATGTGGGTAAAAACTTCAAGCTGGATTCCCAGACACCAGATACGAACACCACAATGACCCGTTTACTCTTATCAAATTGGAACGTCGAGTGTGCAAATTTGTGGTACGGTGCCAAATATTCTACGCTGACCGCCTCGGTAAATTCAACACTACACCTAACCTAAATTATGTTTGGGGATAACCACACTCTGACCAAAGTTTTTTGAGTTGAGGTCGAATAATTCAAACACTATCAATGCCACCAAAGCTGATGCACATGAAGGCCCAAATAACTCGTTTCATGACATGGATTGTGTCCCCCATGATGGTATGCATAGATATAGATATATACGCATATATTCGAGCCACAAAATGAGCGGGGGAGTTTAAAATACACATTGGCTGATGCATCAGACCCGAACCAACACGCTTGATACAGTAGAAATTAGAAAAAGTACTCCATACCTTGGTAAGATACAAGTTACACTGATACTCCTACTAGTTTATATGGTTAGTCGATGAGCGCAAAAACTGACCCAGACACCTGAGTTATGTATGTCTTATTCGGTCATGTTTCCAATTGGAAGATGCCAAGTGGAATAAATCCTGAAGACATTTCGTAGTATGCCTGGCATACAAAACAGTCCCAAACTTGGCCATTTTCTAGTCAATTGGTGTACAAGAACATGATCGGATAATGTAGGCTCCCGCTTAAAGTAGGGTAAAGCTAAAAGCTAATAGTTCACAGCGTAAACCAATTCCGGGCCGAATACCTGTACTTGAGTCCGAAACAAACGGAACCATTGCAATCTAAATACAATTGATGCACTCGGCAACAGGTCATGAACACGTTCTGAAGAGTGTGAGAGAGAACAAAAATGGAATAAATACATATCTACATACTGGGTAGAGAAAATATTATCATGCCCATGGAACCACAGTTTGAACATTAGCATAGAATCAACATGCTTTTGAGCAGAAGCAGGACTTGCTGATGGTGACAATCATGTCCGAGGGGCCGCCATTTGCTGCTTCTTAATCCTCTCCCCTTGTTTTACCATGCTGAATCAAAATCAGCAGACTTTAGTCATTGTCTTCAATCAGAAAATAAAATAAGCATTGTCATGCTGCTCTTATGGCAATTTGGATACTACTAGTTTCATGCTGCAATACCAGAGCCTAATGGATTCCAGGTAACTCCATATTATGATAGCAAAATAGAGGATGCAGTGTCTTGTTACGACATGTTGCCAGTAGTTTGGACTATGGACATCAAGTATATGAACACTAAGGGCTGAAACCCTCACAAAAATCTTTCCTGTTCCCTCTCCAGTCCAACGGAGTTCAGATTGAATAAAAATGACACAAAGTTGAACCTACATTCATGGGTACACAAAAGTTGCGAGGACGAGGCTCAATACTGGTTAGCAATATTAGTTACAATAAAATGTAGAATTCTCATGCCATTAACAGCCGAAGTTCAGCATTGCCGAGCATCAAGTAACACACCTCATCTACATCTGGTCAAAATACTAGCACCCATGTCCATGTAATATAGTAGTAACATCTCATCAACAAATCACCTAGTACTGGCAATTAACTTCTAATCCATAGCAAAAAGGCCATTTTCTAGGTCAATTTAACAAACCTCATCACAACATTGATAGAATAATAGAGATAAATGAGCTCACGTGCATGCTTGTGTGCCAAATTTACGAGCAAACAAAGGATTTCAATTATCAAAAAAAAACAAAGGATTTCACATCTTGCCCAAGTTAAGGGCAATTTTTGCCGAACGGCAATTCTTTCAAAGCATCAAGGTGGCCCAAATTTGTATTCACAAAAAGGAAAAAGGCTTCCCAAGCATACTTGCTTATAGTGCCTAATATTTAAGTCAGATGCAGGTTTCAAGAAAACATAACAATGATATGCAGAGAGTATTTTTCAGACTCCAGGATTATTACATCAAATACCATTCTAGAACCATTACCTGATATCGTGAGGGGTAATAAATATCCACTGGGATCCCTGTGCCAAAGCAAAATCCACAAGAGTGTCCAAGCTGATTTTCCGGCTAACTGCATCCTGAATATTGACATAAAATGAGGGAAATTCTCAGATTGTTCTTTTCTGCTGTGCATTCTAATGAGAAAACAAACCTATTTTCCGGCTAACATAATCGAGATTCCAGACCATTATCTTTATCTGGCACTGGGAAGTGAGCGCTTCTCAGTGAGAACTTACCATGAAGACATCAAATTCGTCCATCGCTCGAAAGGGGGCTTCTGTCATTTCATGCAGAGCTAGCGCAAAGCATAATGTCGAGAAAGAACGCTCCCCGCCTGATATACATGAACTATAAGCAACGTATAAAGTTCCAAACTGTAAGAGACTGTTCGTGTATTAGCAAGGACTACGTATTTTGTTAGTACAATTGAAAGGCCAGATCATATTCTTGGATGAATAAAATGATGAATTTCAAAGCACATGAAGAAAATTCTGGGTGCCGCATTTTATCATGTTTTCTCCTATTATTGCCTTCAATTCCAAAGGGCAACCAAATGCAAACCTATTGTTGACAATTTCCAATTCCAACACCCCGACTTGATAATGTCCTATCCTCCAACCACAGCATGATTGTAATGATGAAATTTGAAAAGGTCAGAGAGGTTGTAGACCCTACAGGTATGATATTTATCACATTGAACAAACCTGAGAGCCCTCTAGTGTCACGAACATTGTTACTTGATGCATCTTGGGGCATCTTCACCTGCAAAGAGAGAAGAATTACAGTAACTAAAAGTGAATGCAATGGAGGAAAAAATCTCATTCATATTTATACTAAAAGATGAACATAGCAACAAATTATCATTGTTGTGGGTGCTCAAGGTCGTCGAACTACCACAGCAATAAGAGCACCTTATTATGCAAAATGCTTACCTCTATTGAAAGTTTCTCCTCTGCATAATTGACTTTCACAAGCCCACTAATTCCTTTATTTTTCAAATGCCCATTAAATCTGATTGCAAACAGTAACTTATTATGAAATGGTTGACATAAAATTGATAATGCATCACGGGGCAGTATATTTAATGTAATCTGAAAGTCATACTTCCACGTCAACTGGCGCTTCAGATCACTCGCATTTCTCTCAAACTTGCGCAATCTCAAGTTTAAGGCCTTCTGGCATGCCTATGTAAAAATTACAACATGCAAATTCACGGTGAGAAATATGAAGTAATGCAATTGCATTCTGAATGGAAAAGCAATTAATTTATACTCCCTCCGTCCCATAAAGTATGTCTAGTACACATAATGAGGACTTAAAAATAATACATTCTTTTCAAGAAAAAATTAAATTAAATTTTTTTAGATGTCAATGAGTTCTTGTAATGTATGAGAAAAGTTCGAATTTTTTCTTGAAAAAATGTGTTATTTTTTAGTCTTCATTATGTGGACTGGACAAACCTTTATGAGATGGAAGTAGTAACAGCATATATGATGGAATGCAAAATAGGAGATGTCAAACTATGCACTCACAAACTTGAGAATATGATTCAGATCCTAAACAAACCGAAACCAGAGGAAAAGATAAGGAAAAACAAGAAAGGGGAAGAAAAAAAAAGGAAATCCACAACATCGTACATCCTGCACTGTTAGTTGCTTAAGATAGTTCTAAATGTTAACATAAGTCCATAATGTACGTCAAGAATCGATGTTATTGCGGGAAAAGCTTTTTGCCAATAAATTCTTTGAGATGAAAATCAGCTCCTAAACACAGTTTTATAAGTTCAACCATACCACCAAAAATCATATTATCATACTAGTAAAAATCAAATTTTCCCACAATTAGCTCTAAGATCATGTCTGTGTATGTCTCCTGAGCAACTTAGCTACTACAATGATTTACTGATGCTTAATACAAAAATAAGATTGAAACCATTGATTTCTAACATGTATTATATTGTGTGAACCCCCGTCAATTCCTACGAGTTTCACTTTTGCGAATGTAATCCGTGGGGTTTTCAGAAACTTACATTCAGTTTATCTCGTAAAGCCTTATAAGTTTGCTGCTTTCTTAGTATTTTCCGCTCCTTCTTCTGATGCAACATTCTGAGATCCTCAATAGACTCGTCATACCTGCAAAGCAAGCTTTTCACATTTCAAAATGCAGTTCACGTTGCTTAAGTAATTAACAGGTACACATCTCATCCATACCTGTCACTCTCACGCTGAAGTATCCGATTTAGCCTACTTAAGAGATCACTAAGTTGTTCTGGGGTACTCGCTTCACAGCCTTCTAAAGCTTCAAGATCACTTTCAGGACAAATAATAGAAGCCTTTCTGTAACTCTCCTGCAAGTCCATCGCATGCTAACGATAAAGAACTGGTTGATGCCTCAAACATGCTTCCACTTTAAAAAGTAACAGCTAAACCCACGGTCATGAAAGTAGGATTAAGTTCTGTGTTCAATTGTTCTTGTTGCCCAATCAAGATGTAAACCTGTCAGTACCACCTATTCTTGTATACCAATATATATGGGTATATTAACGCAATAAGTAACAACTACAATGAAAGGCTGCCCACAACACTATGTCAAAGACAAATGAACAATCCAGATGATGTCACCGGACAAAATTAAGGCAAACAGTTTGAAAGAGAGAGAGAGAGACAGTTTTATAAGGTCATAGCCGTTTGAGAGAGAGAGATGGTTGAGCTGATGTGATAGACCAATGGTAACATTTATAGCAGCTATTGATGGGAAAATATTGCTGGTTGGCACTTACAGAAATACATGAATTCAATTACAGAATTTATAGGCAGAAATGAATTCATTGACTTAAGAAGGGTTTGACACACCGTGCGTAAGTTTTTGAGCTCCTCATATTGTGCCTCTGCCGCTTTGATTTCAGGGAGGACCTTGTTATTCATCACTTTCTCATAATGAATCTTCTCCTGAGATAAGAGATTTCTTTTATGACCTTAATAAACTTGCCACCCCTTAATAAAACAAAAGCACAAATCCAAAAAGTTCCGAGAGAGAGAGGAGCCAACCGCTTCTTTAGAATGTAGATCTTCTTCAATTAGAATGAGCTCGCGCTCTTCTTCCTCAAAGGCATCAATTTCTCCTTTTGCTGATTCTACATTTTTAAACAGGGACAAAGAAGCATTGGTAACATCTAATGTGGAAACTGACATCATATATGCAAGAAAAGATTACCATACCACATAAGTTCTCAAATGAAGCTTTAAGGTCACCGGCTTTAGCATCTGCTTCCTTCATTCTTGCACGGATTACTTCTACCAACATTTCGTTCTCCTGAAGGTCTTCTTGGATTTTCTAGACATCATATTCAAATGAAAGCTATAATGTAAAGGAAATCCACAAACCAACCATGTGAGGAAAGAACTTCGAAGACGTGGTTATAAGATACAAACAGAGATCTCGTGAAGTAGCTCATCAACATTAGAAGCAGGTGCTGAACCGGCTTCTGTGACCTGTGAATTCTTCACATCTTGAAGTGCATATTTCTTTTGCGCCACAAGGCGCTCTGTCTCCCAACACCTCCTCTGTGTAAATGATAAAGCAAAGATGATAAGAATAGTACAAATCCACCAAAATATTTATCAAATAAGCTTCTAAAGATAACTATGTCCATTGCTCGACCATCTACAGGTAAATGTAGTAGAGTAGCATATAAATGACTACTAACCATTCAATTTCAACTATAGTAGGTGAACATCAACTGGCAAAACTTCAAGAAATTCCATGTGAATAAGGGGAATGGGAACGATGACATTTATATACAATAAGCATTTGAGATATGGGAACATATTCCATTAAGGCAAGTCTCCTAAAATTAGCTCATCCTAGGTACATATATTAAGTCTTATAAGTACCCAAGTATTTTGGTTAAAATGCCCACCTGGAGTTCCGAATCATCCTGCTAAAGGATATCACGTATTCACCCCACTTCACTTATTGGCTGTTACAGTTGGTTGAAGGAAATTTAGAAGAAAAGAATTACTAGGTCCAGAACAATTTCAACTCCTTGACAATGTGGGAAAATAATGCAATAGAATCTCCTTGAATATCAATCTTATCTTTTAGTTTTAGTTTTAGTTTTAGTAACAGCTCCCCTGCAGCAGCTACTGGAGGAACTCTCCCAAGGGTTTGATGGCAAGGCGCAAGCTCTAAAAAAAATTATCACACGAAATCCTGGCTCCTTCTGATTCCTTCTTACCCAGCCACTCCCCTCTAACATCTTTCCATTTGTGATGGTGTCATGTTAATTCACATCAATTATGGGAGCACAAACTAGAAAAACATGGAATATGGGGTTTTGTGATAAGAAATCTTCTGAACACTCCCGATTCCCAAGACACTTGCAGCCAGCAATAGCTAATCAGTAATTTTGCAAATCTTTGACTTACTTAATCCATCATGTCAGAAAACCCTCTCTGTGTGACCTTAAATGAAAGGGGCAAGGTATCATCAATCAAGAGAAGAATAGATATAAATTTCTACGTATTTTGAGATTATCATGCAAACATCTTGTTTTGGACCTATTTTTTATCTTATCACATATTGTAATTCTGGCATAAAAACCAGACCTCATCATTAATGAAACAAAATTAGAAGACATTGGTTGAGGACTCGAGCTTCTCCTGAATCAGTTAATTATTACCTCCAATAATTGTCTATGAGGTTGAATTGGATGCTTCAACAGATATAAACTAAAATTTAAAAGACTCTGGCAAATCAAGCAATTCCACTCTAGTGTTCCCCTCATGGTGCCTTTAACTTCATAAATCCACAAACCAATCCATTCACAGTCAATGTCTCGTGGAATCTGGTATGAGCGTGGGGTGTGGGACTGTGGGCACTTCCAGGCAACGGATTTCCCTAAAGTTAAAACAGAGGGACATATCTCCACAGGGTGGGTATGGATACAAGGACACATAGCTAACCAAAATACATTGCACATAATATACTAATCCGATATAACATTGTTAGTACTAAGGCATCTAACGTGAATTCGGGGAAATTAGGGCATCCAAGTGTCTAGTTTGGGTAGGGTTGGAGAACATCCAGTTACCCTTAGCCTTGTGTACTCAATGTATACAGATATAGGAGGAGGAATACAAGAGACCATATAACAATACAAAGTCCAAACCCTACAAATTCCAATGTATACATAAGCCTTGTTGGTGCGCACACAAAAGATAAAAGAAAAGAGGAAATGAAACTGTTATAAAGAGAAAATGAAGACAATAAACCACCCGCACGATCACCATTCAATCATATAAGCAGGTGCAAAACAAGGACAGTAATTACCTTAGCACTTTGAAGTTTATTATTGAGGTCCTGAAGTCCCTCTTCTACTTTCCTCTTTTTCCCACGGCATTGTTGAGCTTGTTCTTGTGCACTTAATGCATCCCTTTCTAAATTCTTTATTTGGTTATCATACGAACCGCAAAGGCGACTAGCTCTACCCTTCTTATTTGGAGGGAGAATGGTTTGAGCATTAGCACGAGAAAACCTAGTAAGACATCATTGATAGTGTGTTGTTTCAGTTTCAACTAGGATACAAAATTAAAAAGAACTAAAGAAGCTACCAAGATACACGTGAGGTTGAGAATGCAATCAACAGATCTAACAAGTAAAAAGTAACACAAGCATTCAAATGAACCAGTTGATAAATTAATATACATTACACAGGGTCATCAAACCTGCAGCTATCAGTTGGTGGAATATTTCCAAAGAAATCCAGAGGTTTGGGATCACATTTTCACATGTAAGCTGTCTTCATTCCTAAGGAAAAGACATAACTATAGGAATTATCACCCGTGTCAGATGAGGTTTAATAGTTTTTCTCCTGTCACTCATGGTAATATTTAGTAGAAGCTTTTGTCGCTCGTCAACTGTAGAATGGCTCTCCCCCACTCAAGACAGTTTTCTGCATTTCATATTTCACTACTGCAATTTCTACCATTCTGTTCACAAGTTGGTCAAGTATGTATTATAAAATTGCAAGTTGCACTTTAACTCATTCAAAAGACTGCCCAATTAATTGATAAAAGAACAAGACCCGATATTGAAATTAAATGCATCACTATAAGAAGTGATGTGATTCATTGAGATAGGCCATGAACTTTTTCCACCAATCCGGAGTGGGATGGAATATCACATTCTGTCACTGATAGGACCACTGATTCTCATGTGCACGTGATGTAGCGCTTAGTTCTACGTAACACTCTGTTCCTGCTCATTCAGACCCTAGAGGTGGCTCCCACCATGTGAGGCTTCAACATACCCAACTATAACGCCCCCATCCTGAAACCATAGCGATATTGGCCACTTTGAGGACCTCATGGCATTAAATTGTTACAAGAAAGGGATGTGAACTGACTTATATACCCCCAACTTTTTCTGACAAGCCGATGTGAGGAGAGAGAGGCAACTCAATGGTTACCTGGTTGATATTGTTCATCCTCAACCAAAAGTTCTGTACTTGGTTAACAGTTCATTTAACATTAACCTGCCCAGAAACTTTTCCATCAAGGCTTCATGACCATATCAAACCCCTTATCATGGCCAGAAACTGTCATCAAGGCTTCATGACCATATCAGACTAAAAAATGCTTGATATCATCTGCAACTACTCCATTTGTAGCATTTATAATTTGCAGATGAGCCACGCGCATACACAGCCGACTCATTATTGTTTCAGCAAATGGGCGCCTTTCAGTAGATCAGTCAAGTGTGATATCATTTAACAAAAAGAGACACTCCAAACTCTACCAAACTTTTGTAATACACCAATTTCCTAGTAAGTTATAGAGGTAGAACAAGCCTCAGAGAAAGATAACTCTGCCTGAGAACTTGAATAGGAATAAACTTTGAAGTAATGGAACAGTGCAAAAGCAGATCCTTTTACGCAGTGGGGTGACAACAAGGTGACTTCGTCATTAAGACTGTTACGAACTTCGCACCAAACTTTGTTCTTTTTTCTTCACATTAGATGCATATGTCTATGCTTGAGGTGTCCATTTAAGGATCCTATGAGGAAACAGCCTGATAAAAACGCACTACAAAAGATAATACAAACATAAGCTAGTAATTTGTTCCAATAATCCAAGCAGGCCCCAGACATATCAACTACTTGAGTCTAAAATGGATCAACGAATAGAAGAGAACATGAATTGGAACAAAATCTTACATTTTGAATCCATCAGACGTGAAAACTTCCTTCAAATTTGCAATTCTTTGATCAAAAGTAACTGCTTTCCCCACATCATAATTTCTGACGAGCACTTGTCGCTCTGCATTGCCCTATAAAAAATAAAGAGATTCTCAAAAGATGTTTAATGCACCACTAGTTCTTTCCTTATGTCAAAATAAAAATGATACAGACAAGGCAAAGAAAAACCACATGGTCGAGGTGCGCGTAAGCTGGACTGGACACCTGAGTTATCAAAACAAAAGATTTATATCTATACATAATTCAGCAAAATAAATAAATAAATAAATAAATAGATTGGTACAATAATAGAATCAGGTTTCAGTTACAGAAGTTATTACATGATTCCATAAGCTCCAAATTAGTGACAAAATGAAGTTAATTTGAAAACAATCGGATCAAGGTTGCCAGAACATAAATATGCTCATGAATAGGACTTTTATTTTAGCAGTAACAAGCTTCTATGACAGAAACACGATAAGGTTTGGCACCACAAGAAACTAAGCGTAGAAAACATGCAGAATGTGGAAGAAAAGTATATTACCAGATCCACCAGGACATTCAGAACGGTCGGATTATCAGAATGTACACAAGAAATAGTAGTAGGATGATTCGTCTGGGGAAGCATGTGATTTGGAATGGACAACCTGCACAAGATAGTGCAGACATGAAATCATGAGAAAAGAACCTTGCATAAGCAAACCCACTATGAAACTAAATCAATAGTAGGAATCCAAATATATCTTCACATCCTTACCTTGGTCTAGCGAAGTCATAGATAACAATCTGAAGGTGGTTGTACCCTGCTTCCTTTGCACATCCTCTCAAAAGAACAGAATCCTTGTGATCAGTCACAATAAAAGCATTGAGCAATTTGCCTACTGCACTTTCTACAGCAACAGCCCACATGTCGCCATGAACCAAAGTCTGCAACACAGTGGGCATGTATTGTGGTATGTTAGCAATTCAAGACAGGAGAGAGAGAGAGAGAGAAAGGTATCACAACTATTGTATATATCAAAGAAAATTGCCCATGCACACCCATAGTCTACATGAGCGGGAAAAGCTATTGAACATCGTTCAATCCAAAATGTAAGCAAAGAAAATTGCCCATGCACACCTAAAATCTACACGAGAGGGAAGAGCTATTGAATATTGATCGATCCAAAATGTAACAACCCACATACAAACTTAGTTTCCCAAACTTTCATAAAACTGAAATTCCCATCCCACCAAATAGGATGGTTGAAGACAAACATCTAATAATCCTCGAGTATTGAGTCAATAATAGTAAAACAAAACTTGATCAGGGTACTGATCCTGTGAAAAAAAAAATTGGCACGAAAGGAAGATCATCACTACAGGTTAAGCAGTCTACCAGAAAATAAGGCAAAGTCCAATTATAGTGTAATGGAAGCATGATTTGTAGTATTACCAGCATAAGTACATTAATGTTTTGCTTTGTTTCATCTACTTTTAGTGGGAGTATTACAACCCCCCCCCCCCCCCCCCCCCCCCCCCCAAACAGAAATGAAGGATAACACAAGAAAGGGAGGGAGAGGTAGTAGCAAGGGTCATCAAGAGAAAGGGGAAAGAAATGGAAAATATTATATCAAAAAAAAGTAGGGTGATTTTCGAAGAAAAGACTGATAGCAGACATAGTAAAGCCCATCTTGATTTTCTCTAGTAGTAAAATCATTTACATCCAACCTGCCACTGCCCTGACCTCAGCTTCTTACCAACAAACCAACAGAGATCAAGACAATTTAGGCAGTATGTGTATCTACCGCTTTTCACCAACTGAGAAAACATGAGAAAATGCAAAGAAATAATGAGAAGATACTGCACAAATAGCAGTCAGGGAGAGACAGACGGTACTGAAGCTCCGTCACGCAAGTAAGTCAGCACTATTAAACTTGCTTAACAATTGAACTCCACAAGGCCTTGACCTAAATATTTGGGGTCTACTACATGTTTTTTTTTCATTCCAACAGCAATAGCGATTAGGAGCATTTATCTTATATGATGATGAAATTATAAATCTACCACTGTGCTATATATTGAAGAGTATCCATTGCTATAAAGATTCCAGCGGTACAAAGATGGGATCGATATATCAAGAAAAGTCACTATTACTATAACGATTCTAGCAGTACCAAGATAGTTATATAAGTAGACCAAAAGGGTGACTATTTACGAACCAAAAGTACATTATATTCGAATATAAGAGGAACATGAATAGACAGCATCACCAAGCTCATCGAACCCAACCCTATTGCTTCGGATTTCTCATTTTTCTTTCTCCAACAATCTCTGTTTTGTCATTATGAGTAACAATCCCTCAACTCCAACCCCCTTCCTTCGCCTATGTGTTCTACAACTCTTAGTTTCCCACGCCCTACGATTTCCGAAAACATTGCTCATGAAGATGATCCAAACTACGTATCCTTGTAGGCTGATCTGAAACTTCAACAACCAAATCAGATAACCCAGAAACTAACACCATAAATTGTTGTTCTATGAAAAGACAAGGCATTTATCTATATGAAAGGCTTCCATTTAGGTAGGTGGATGAGAAACCAATTGTCATTCTACAATGTTGGCGTTTGTCCCACATCAGTTAATATCTACTCCAAAACTAGTATATGAGCCTGGATGGCCTCTCCCCTCCTTGCCAATTGGTTTTGAGGTGGATGTTTTAACATACGAAATAGATTTTTACATTCAAATAAATAGCCATGCCAGAAGCCCACTTGTAAGCATAGTTATTGCACTCCCACAAATAATTGAATATAACCCAACATCAACCATAACATTCATGTTCAATAACATTTGTTAAGAAAATGAGGTTTGGGCTTTATCTTATTAACGTTAACGAAAGCTCAGTTCAAGTGAGCATTTTCTTCTAAACTACATGAAAAGAAGAGTTCATGCAAAGTGTTGATGCAACAAATGTCCCATGCACATTTCGTTAACAGCTATGCCCGAGAATTAGTGAATTGTTATATATACACATGTACAGAAGCTAGCAATCTTTTGCTCACCAAAACAGTAAAACAAATTTTTAAGAGTACTAGAAAAATCCCGAAAGTGAGGTCCACCATAAGAGAATGCTTATTAAGCAAACAGAGCCAAATAACTACATAGTACAATTAAAAATTAACACCAATATCGAGTGGAGAAACAACAATGAATTATTTCTCTGTCGGGACCTACAAATCAAGTGAGAATGCAAAACTCAATTTACGTGGGTAATGGTTTATCTGAACTTAGCAATCACATTGAACACACCCCAACCCCTACAAAGGCACAATTACTCTCTGCTACTAACCACATGGGCACCAATGGGACCAATGGGTGGTCTTTTGAATCTATGATGATGTCTCTCTATTGCCTGTAACAGAGCAGTCACTCTAAATCCTCCAAAAGCTGTTACCTGAGATAAGAGAAAGCATCGTAACGGAAAGATGAATCATAAGTTTTGCACATGTCAAGGGATTCAATTATTCAAAAATGCATACTGAATCACTGATACAGACATATGAAACTGCACTTCTAGTTGCATAAAAGAGAATGGTCCATCAAGTTCACATGCATATAAAGACCTCAGAGCTAAACAAATTATCCCGACCTTATTGGACTGATTCAATCGGAGATCACGGATGCTTGAACCAATCTCGCGATGCTTCTTTTCATTGTCTGCAATCTAAAAACATAAAACCATAGAGCACAGTAAGAGAATGAAAACATACAGTTTCAACCGACCATCGTACGAAACAAGCTACAAGCCTCAAATAAGAACTGCACTTTAATAGACAGGTCTCACACGATTAACGAATTATATAAACAATACAGGCCAAGAATTCTGGAACCGTCAAGGCATCATTATACAGAAAATTGTTATCAATATTAAGATTCGGATTCCAGCAGAACTCTATGAGGGATCATCACACATTGAACAATATCTTGTTCGAAAGAAGTTTTCTCATCACAAAATAACAAGATAGAAATACTTCAACAAACTAAAATTACATAAAAAAATGCGTCAAAGGGACGCAACTTCTGCAAACATGAAGACCACAGAACAAGTTCTTTCTGCTCTAAGTTTCTAACGGTGGCTTTGCTTTGATGATATTACTTATATATGTTCCTTCCCAATAGGTATAATACTTACATCCATGTCTTGGCTCACCAGTGAGAAGGGAGGTCATACAAGGCATCATGTTGAGGTGGTGTTTTAGAAGGCTCTAGGTGCTCCGAGGCGCCATGGTGCACAAGAGCATAGGCGTGAGGCGAGGATAAAAACTTGTTGAGATTGTTCAACAACTTGATTCAAAGAAAAAAAAAAAATTTGCTCAACAGTTGAGGATAAGAACTTTCAACTTTTTCCTTGGTCTGCAGTATATAGGATTCAACTTACACCCAAAGATATTCAGCTTTGAGGTGTTAGCAGTTGACCATATTAACTATCAGCTTCTGCAAGGAAACCATGTCCTTAACTTCACGGCGATAATATCATGAAAATGGACGAACCTTAGAGGCTGCTGATACGTGGATTATTGGCTACATCAGTAGTTCCCCAGAAAATTGTTTCCAGAATTTACAGCGACAAAGAGGAGTCAAAAGAGGGGATAAGGCTTTGTTCGCTTCCCATTTTAGTTTTGTTTTAGTTTTGTTTTCCAATCATTGCCCTATATCTTTCTCCAATCATTACCCTATATCTCCAATTATTAATTTCATTTCTCTCTCTATCTCTCTCCAATCATTACCCCTCTCTCCAATCATTACCCTATTTCTCTCTCCACCCACTACCAAAACTAAACTAAACTTAGCTACCAACCAAACACAACCAAAATGACTGAATAACTAAGGCAAAGCCTCATTGGTAAGGAAAGAGAGATTAAGTAACAAGATGTGGTATTTGAGGTTGATGGCCAGCATTGAGCAATGCAATGTAAAACAACAGTACGCAATAGCTGGTGATATAACTGCATTTTTTGACAACATAACCACGCAGCAACATCCAAACAAATCCAAAAAGTGAAGTATACACCCAGAATGCGGCGCAACAATACACGAAGATGAAAATAATGTTTCCAGCATAATAAGAATAACTAAACAGTTCATGCATTCTCAATTGTCATGCCATGAATCATGTAAATATTTGCAAAATTCCATACCTCACGAGCAATCTTTTCTAATTCATCCTTTTGAACGGATAGGCTATCCAATAAGGCCTCCTCTTCTTCCTTCAATCTGAAGTAACACCCTTTATTAATGTCAGCAGACATCACTTCATGCCAAATAGATGCATATAAAGTTAAGAACGCACAAACAGGATAACTGTATGTTTGAAAACTCATCATCATCCCTCTCAAAGTGTGCTTTAGCTTTTGAAAACCTTTGTTCCCCTTTTAGACGCAGGAAATCAAGAAAACACAATGGTCTTAACAAATTGATGTGGCATAGTTTTAGCGTGACTGACAAAAGGAAAATGTAGTTAGTTTTATTATAAGTGTATTATACAATGCAGGTTCAATATTGTTTTATGACAGCTTTTCACTGCTACTGTAGCTCCCCAGCTTAGCATCTTTGGTGCCCTACAACTTTTCACCGCTACTGTAGCTCCCCAACTTAGCATCGTTGGTGCCCTACAGCTTTCACTGCTACTGTAGCTCCCCAGCTTAGCATCTTTGGTGCCCTGCCCCGGCCCGCCTCTGCTTCTGGCAACTATGCTTTGGAGGGGTGAACTTATAAGAGGTAGAGATACTTGAAGAGGTGATTTTCGAGAAGTACGGACCATTGTGGGTGACTAAACCTTCCCTGAGGTGGCTTTTAATTTGCGGGGCTTGGTGCTTTCTTTGGGATGCCTTGGGGGGTAAAGGTAACCAGAGTCGGGAGGCGGAAATGAAAGGCCTAGTTGTTAGCGCCTTAATGTTTAATGTGGTTGCTATCGAAAGTGCAACAAAGGCACCGAGGAGGTTGTTCATAGACTAAAGACCTCTTCTTTTCAATTCATACAGTTGCGATACAGGATCTGTTCTGCCTAGCTTGGATGAAATTGTGGGTTTTCGTGGATTTTTCGATGTAGGTGAGTTTCTAGGCATTCTCGAGTCCATGGCCGTCTTTTTCATTTTTCCTGCTTTGTTGGTTGAGGTTATCACGAGTTAGCCCCGTACACAGTTTGTATCCCGATTCTGCGATACATATGGCTAATCTGTCCAAAAAACTGAATTCAAAAGTTTAACAACGTGTAAACTTAAAATAAATAAAAAAACAAACAAACAAACAAAAATCAACCTTGATAATGATAAATTAGCCGCATTGAACTCATCTTGAAGTTCCTTGAGCCTTTCCTCAATCTCAAATTCCTCAGCCTGCAGAAAAAGAGAGACTAAAAACACATACCATATTGACCATTTTTACAGAGCAACCAAATCATTTTAAGTCTCACCAAAGACAACAAGCATTATATGCAAGTTTTTGAAAGGAAGAGAAGATTAGGAAAACACATTCATAATCTGGAAGCAAATTATGATAAGCATTACTTTCCGCAGAAGAGTCTGTGCAATATAAGATAGGAGTATCCTCCTCCTAAGGTCAAGGGTACCAGGACCGCTTAAGATTTTGATGACCATTCCTTTATTGGTTGCATGTACTTTTCATCCACGATTGTCACCCTAGCCTTGGTGTTGCACACTTAGGAGACCTAATTATGTCTGCATCTTCTTGGACCTGTTTCTTGGGTACATTAATCAAATGTTCCTCAAATCATCGCAGTTAATCAGGGAGAAATAGAAATGAATGAACCCTTTTAGACATGATACTAGTTGATACTAATAGGATCAAAAAGTTTATAATGACAATGTCATTGCCTAAGCTTAACTTATTTTATAGAAGCAAATTACCTTTTGACCTTTCAAGCTACAGTGAAATTTAATTTATTGTAGGAAAGCCATTGAAGTCACAAAGAGAATTGTATGATCTCGTAACCAGTACGTCAATATTTGAGTTTGCTCAGCCTCATACTCCCAAGGCTTAAGGGCAACAATTTGCACTCAAAGGCTAACACATTGGAGTTCCGTAGTTGCGAAATTTCAAACTAGCCTTCCCTTCAGGTTCGAGGGCAGACAGTTTTTGCATATAACATCAAAATTCAGGCTATCAAATATAGCCCTTTCGACAACCTCATTCACAGGGAACCATATTAGGTATTGTCTTTTATCAGATAATTGACCCCTTATCTCAATCATTTCATGCAACATAAGATTTTTGTTTTTGTTTTCACCAAAGCAGGCTACTCCACACATACGTAAGTGTCGATGCCACTACTTGACATCCATCAAAGAAAGAGTTGGAGAGAACTAGTAAAAATACTAAACAATATATAATGGAGCCAAAGGGGCACAATTCACCTTTTAAAATCAGAACAGTTAGCCATAGACAGGGAAAAAAAACATTGGGTGACAAAGAACCTGCGTATTCTTCGTATGCTCCTCATGAATATCATGAATTTGCTGCTCAAGCAACTTCACCCGATTCACCATCTTCTGGATTAAGTTTATCTTCCGGCCATGATCTCCTTCCAGCTCAAGTCGTTCTTTCGTAGCCTAGGAATGGAATTTAGGATAAATAAAACATTAACCACTTCATAGTTGTCACAACTTAGCTATTACAAAGCTTTCATGATATCCAAACAAAACTGTCAGATGAGAGATGGAAGATAAGCTTATGAGAAGTAACGTGCTTTCTCGCTGCCCGATCTTGAGAATATAAACGATACAAGGAAAGAATGATCACTCAAAAAAATTTACATGTCAACATAAAAGTTTGAAAAAGGGAAGAGATCAAAGAAACTGGAAACAAACAGGAAAAAGAAAAAACTGCAAGAGAACTAGTAATAGGAAATGGCTATACTTTGTTATTAGCAAAAAATGTAACTGGCCATCTTTAACCCTTTCCATACAAGGCGATTCTCCATTCCAACATACCAAAGAGAGACTCTGCTGCAATTCATCTTTCATCCTCCTCACTTCTGATGTCCTCTCCATCATGCTGGCAATTTGAGCTTTCTTCTTTGTCAGATGACCCCTCAATTCTTCGATCTTACCCTGTCGAGATAAAATAAATGTCTTGTATCATCCTCTATCATGTGATTTACGATACAAGCAATTGGAAATAAAAGTGCAAAACCCACATCCAAAAGGAGTCGAGGCTACATGCTATAACATCTGAACAGCACATGTCACCAGATAAGGTGTCATAGCTTCACATTACACTACAAGGCATGTTAGATTCACTGCAGTGTCAGGCAACAAACAAAAGTGAACCGCCTAGATGTGGTTTTTTTTTCTTTTTTCTTTTTTGGGAAAATGAATCCCTTTCCTACACACTACAAGCCAAGCAACTAAAACAAAAACGGGATTATAAATACTTACACTCAATAAATAAAACACTTGACATCCATGTTCACGCAGCAGCTCAAATGTAGAGAATTATAAAACATGAGACGAATATAGTAAAGCTTCGAACCAGTCTTGTTTCACCATATCCAGCAGTACATGTTCACAGGACTATCCTTAAGCAAGTATACCTTACGCCTTGTTTGGATGATGTTTTGAAAATTTTTTAGTTTGATTTTTGGGAAATGAATGGAGAGAGAAAATAGGGTAATGATTCGAAATAGGGGTAATGAGTGGAGAGATATAGAGAGAGAAATGAGAATAATAATTGGAGAGAGGAGAGAGAAATGAGAGTAATGATTGAAAGTAGGGATAGTAAGTGTTTTTTGAGTTGGAATTTTTTTTTTAAATGTCGTCCAAACAAGGCATTAATTTTCTGGAAAATCATCACTTGCATGTGGGATACAAAAACAAAATGATCAAACAGCTACTAAACATTTGGTATCAAGTTCGCATGTATCTCGGTACATATTGGGCCAATCTGCAATAGTCAATAACTACATCCGAAGCTTGATAAAACAAACAGGATGTGATGAGGGGCAAAGAAATACATTGCATGATATTTGCTTGAGCATTATGGACAATTGGCTATTTACAGTACAAGCCTCTAAACAAATAGATCGTTCTATTTGAACACCAAACTGCTTGTGTTGTAGCTACTAAATTCGTAATTGTAGGAGAATAAAGATCAGCACATTTGCCACATGAAAGTTTGAGGTTGAAGATGCACCCAGCGAAAATACAATTTAGATGGCATACGTGTATGATAAATTTAACCAAGCTGTTTATCGGATCATCTGTTTATAAAATCAGTTTATTAGAAATTCAAGGGTGCACTACCATGTACACCCTGCATACACAAGAAAAAACTGCTGGCAGAGAATAAATAAACCGACACATGTATGTTGGCATATTTCCCAAGGATTCAAATCAAGAAAGAAAGAGTTCTTTGAAAGCCAAATGGCGGCACTCCAAAAAATCCAACTTTTAGCTCTTCAACTAGCATTCAAAGCTCCTTCAAAAGTTTCAATGCAGGCAGAATGGTACCGTTGCCCACATCCATTGGCCTCAACACCCACCACCATCCAAAAACATAGGGGCACACAACACACGCATACAAAAGTCAACAACCCTCCCCCCAAAGTTACTAACCCAGGAAAGGACAATTAAATCTCAATACATTAACACAAATCCTAGGATATAGGTGACCAATGGTTAAAAAGACAAATAAGGAAGACCAAAGTGAAGCAATTGGATATATTGGAAACATAGCATTAAAAACACAATTTAGAATTTAGAACTTCACAGACCAAATCAACCAGGTGAATATGCTATAGTCGGTGGTTAACCATCATTCCAACCAAAAGAGAAGAAGATGCTAGACAGTCACAAGTCAAAAGCACCTAGATGCTTGTTACTCACAATTTGCCTATCAATCCGGTCTTGGCACTTCGGTATACGGCTTTTCAGCGTCTCAATCTTTTCACTTTGTTCCTGAAGCTGCTTGTCCACATCATAAACCCATGACCATGCAAGCCTCTTCTTTAACACCTGCACCTTTCGAGATATTTCTTCAATGTGCTCCATGTTTTTAATTTTTTCTTGCAACTCCTTAAGTTCCTTTTCAACTGGTCTTATTGAGGATTCCAGCTCATTAACAACTTCATTTGCATCAACCAGCTGACTACTGATACTCTTCAAGAGCTCATCCACTTGATGAAGCAGTGTAGCCTTGAAGTAGAACTGAGTAACGCATAGTTAGAAGCAAAAGATTGACCCCAAGTCCCCAACATGCATTAACAAATAGTGTTGCCTTGAAGAACTGAGTAATGCATAGTTAGAGAAGCAAAAGATTGATCCCAACATGCATTAACAAATACATCAGCAAGAGTTGTTCCTGAATTCAACTTCTTACCTTGAATTTATCTTTGTCATTCCCCGAATGCAAAAATTCTCTGCTTTTGTCTTGACTCATAATTACACATGGATTCTCGACATCAATCTGCAGAATGGAAAGCACAACGTTCTGAGAATATCAAAAGAACGGGTGTTAAGTTTTCAAGCAAGTAGAATACCCACACCTCTTTAATTCTCATAGAGAGGGAGAGATCTTCTGTTTCAGCAGGTAAGCAGACTGTTATTTTGAAATTATCACAGATTCACAATGCTTTGTGCCAAGTACAGAAGGAAAGCATTATGCTTGAATGCCACAACATTATAATCCCAACCATGAGGTATTATCTGTTCCCAAAGGAACTATGGTCCCTTTGCTCTTGAACAAATGAAAATAACACAGTACAGTATCACATAAAGTCAGCTCATAGTACCACACAAAACTCACATTGAAATGTTCTACAAGCTCACGTAGATCCTCCCTGCGACTAGCTACCTTTCTTCCTGCCAAATAACAGAAATCAGAGTAAGTGAATACCAGGACCTCTGCCATTACTTCAGTAACCTTTACAAGTCTTCAAATAAATCACCAAATGAGCATCTGAAAGTAACAAGAATAATCCCATTCCACAAGCCCATGTTGCATTTTCCAGTGAACATGAAGGCAAAGATGTAGAAGAATGCACAAAGAATTGCAAAATCAACAGTGTTACGATCTGGATGTGCACTGTGAAACTTAATTCAATCATTAGCTCAATAAAAAACAGGGCAGGCAAATATGACAAAAATGTACTCCACCCCCACACACACACACAACAAAAGGACAAATGTCAGATCGAGGAAGAACAAGAAACAACTGCCAACTTCTAAAATCAAATTCGCCTCAAAAAGTAAAGTCAACCTAAAAGTTCATAGGACATGGGATAGATTTTTTCCTTTCTAGACACAAGGCTAAACTTATATATATCTCAACATTTCCTGAGATAAAAATTATAAAAGTATATCATCAAGCTCAAGCAACTTAATCCCCCCATGCTTCCAAGCCCTTCATGAAACATAATACAAAGTACTTTTCGAGCAACCTCTCATGAAAGGCCACATCATTCACTACATGCATTATATTCAGGGATTGTTGCCACTTTGCCAGTATTGACCCAGAGGCCAGTCTCTAACTTGACCTTGAACCCTTCCATTCTTGCCATCATCAACCCTCCCAACTCCCCAAGTACAAATGGCATCTAGGAAATTTAATGCATCAGCCTCAATATTTGAAGGCACATAAAAGTATGAATAACAAAACAACAATGTCTAAGATTTTCACACAACTAGGACACAAAAAAACTTAGGATAAGCACATGACAAACAGGAAGGCAACATCACACAGGCACATAAATGCAAGACAGTAAAAACTCTCACTTCCTTCTCTTGCCCATCCCCCACCCCATGTTCATTTGTTGCACCATTGTATGCTTTCAAAGAACAACCTCTGATTCAAAACAGATTCAGCTTAAATAGTTCACAATCGATGAATATAGTGTCTTCCTGTCCAAACACCAAAAGAGAAAGTCAGGTTCCAACATAAGAGGTATGTTGAAAATGTCTTGTGGAGCCCTAGAGCAACGGGAGAGGCCAATCGCTAATGCTTTAACATGTCTTATTCCATGAAGAATAATCTCTATTTAAAGATTTCCCCTTCACGACAAGCACGATTGAGATGTACAGTCAAAACAACAAAGACTCTCAGGAAAGGACAAAAGAACACATAGGAAAACAGGAAATGCAAAAGAGCAATCAGAAGCCTCAAATCCAGTTTGTGAAGGTCACACCCGCTTCCTGCTGTGTCTTCTCAAAGTCAAGCAAAGTATAAAGTCCTTCTCTACTTCTGAAATATAATTACACATGCAATTCCAGCAAGCAATAATAATTCAGACAGCATAAAAGATGCATGTATAGTAAAACCTTGCTGATTCTTCAAGACAAGAGAACTTGTTGTCTCCGAAATCCGGCGTTCTATTATTATCACGTCACCATATAAATCTGGCTTAAAAGCATCATCGCCTTGATTTTTAATTTGAAGATCAACAACAGCATAGCTGCAAATAGATAAGTAACAGTTAGCACCCCCAGGAAGACTTCGCCAAGTGATGCGATTTCATGAGATATTGCAAAACTAAAGCGCCAAAATAGGAGCCCAACATTGGAAGGATAATAGCTAGAAAAGAGAAATTAATTTACCAATAAAGAGTGAAGCATAGAAGTTAGCCACAAACCACAATATTTGCAATTCACAAAATTACTTAAGCATACTAAATTTTTTTGCTTTCCGCATTCTTTTCTTTCCCATTATTCGAGAAAACAAAAATATTACATGGACTAGCAGAAATTGCTGTAAATCTTTCCAGTTCAAAATAAAAACTGACCAGCACAAAGCATCTATTGTTGTTTGCCGGTCAATATACTTCTGGTCCTTGCTTAGCCTTTATGGAGCCCATTTAAAACTGCTTATCAGTCATTGAGTGTCCAATAGCTTCTGACGACTAATCTTCCTAAATATATCGAATAACCAAAATAGATAGCACTAACAAAGGGTTTCAATTCAAGTAACGCTAGCATTTCCTCTTGATTGCAAACCTACGTCAGCCAGTCCAAAGAAAGGGTAGATCCCCTCATGGTATGCAACAATACTGGACACCTTCAAGTTGACAGTGCTAATTGTTCACTATTACCAATAACCATCACCAATAAGGCAATAAGTATCAGTCATTCCCTTGCTACAGAGTCAACTTAAAGTTGGACCTTGATACATGTGTCACTGTCAACTATATCAGTTAATAATCTATAAGAATCTTGTAGTGACATTTTTCTTTGAAGCTCGTGGGTAACAGAAATACGGATGTAATTCTTTTTTTTTTTAAATGTAATACGGATGTAATTCTAAGTCCAAAGAAACCATGCCCCCAGCACAGCCAACAAAATTCTGGCAATATCTTTCTGCAACCACCTGTGCGGGTTACAAGCATCCAAGATCTCCTCCCATGAGTATGAAACAAAACAAGCACCATCCATAACCGTCAACTTTTCAATTTGAAAGTAACAATGTCACTTAAATTTCTTTACATAGTTTTAAATTTTTATTTTTTTTTAAAAAGAGCTAAACAGTGCACAGAATCTGGAGAAGGGTTGAACGTACACTGCCTTACCCCACAAGCGGAGAGGCTGTTACCATGATAAAACCCGTAGCCGTCTGACCATTTTGGGACAACTTACTGTTGTGCCCACGCCCTTCTGCTAAATAGTTTCAAATGCATGACTTAAACCTATGTCATTTCGAATGCACAAGCACAAATGTGAAAGCATCTTTCTAAAACTTCACAAATTACTAACATGCGCAAGAACCCAAATTGAGGGGGCAACTGAGAGCGAAAGGATTATGTAACTAGGCTTTAACCATAACAAACCCAATAAGATAATAGTTACTAGGTTATTGTTTGTACCCAAAAATGACAACCAATAGGGAAGCGCAACATTACGAGTATTTGACCAAAAAAGAAGGCAAAAACAGTTGGGATTTCTTTAACCCGTGTTTTGATGAAATGTAAATCAAGTGCTTTGAAGTGGGCCCCTTCATGGAAGGAAATGGAACAACGTGGCCACGCCTTGTGCAAGAAAAGAATTGGTGCTGCAATGACTTGAGATGTGCACAAGAAACATGCAACTGGAGATCAAAGGTGGGATACTGGATTGCGCTTACTGCTTGTGTAGGTTGAATTCTCAACCATTATGGCTCCCTTTATATAAGGACGAAACAAGAAGAAGAAAAAGGTCCCCGACCACACAACAAATGCTCTTCTTTTATCCCTTTCAATTTCCATTGTACAGGACTATGTATATTTTTCTGCACATTTCAATTCTATCAACTCCATAGTTGTAACTTTTTATTTTTGGTAATGGACATCCCGAGCATTTTCCATTTCAACAGCTTTCTTTCCATTTGAGCACCGCGCTCACTAATTTTTCTACATCGTTTGAGAAATTGTAAAGTCTTATTCGTTGAGGCAAAAAAAGAACACAATTTGCCTGTGCAAAGGTCAGTTTTTCCACACTCAAACCAACCGTTGTCCTGGCATGCCGCGCATTTTCTGGATCACCCGGCAAATGTGCTGTTTTGCTTTTTTTGAGGGAAACAGATATATAAAAACCGACAACTTACTGTTGTGCCCAGTCCGCCCTTTCGCCATACAGTTTTAAATGCATGACTTTAAACCAATGTCACAAAAGCCTCATCATGAGTGCGAAAGTGTCTTATAAAAGATCGCAGATTACAAAGATGCGCGAGAGCCAAAATTGAGACAGCGTCGTAGATCAAGCGATTGAGATGGAAGCATTAATGTGACTTGGCTTTACCCATAACAAACCCAAAAGATACAACTAATAGGATATAGATTTTTTTATTTTTTATTTTGAAAAATAGACAATTTTGTTACAAACCTGCATCCAGTCTTTATGAAATCTTTCAATGTGGCCGCCCGCTGCGTGCCTTTGGCTCGACACCCAAAAGCAACACACAGCGCGGTGAGTATCGCACTCTTTCCACCTATTCACGTCAAAATCGTAAGTGAAATCTTGCAAATGCTTCACATAAACACGTAAGCCTACACACAAAAAACACAGAGAGCGAGAGAAGAAACTCACTTCCGTTTTGGCCAGTGACGAAGTTGATCGAGTCTCCAAACTCGATTTCCAAGTTACTGTGACACATGAAGTTCTCCAGACGGATCTTCGAGATGATCCCCGCTTGAGAGTGGTACGGGTCGCCGGTTGGTCCCGTGAAAGCCCTAGAATCTTCCATTGCGTCGTTTCTAGGGTTCTTTAGAGGAGAAAGAAGCAGGGTCGGAGTGTTGATAACCGACAGTACTTGCAGAACCCTAATGAAGTACGGAGAAGTGTTTTGCGTCCCCCGACTCCTTCCCTCTCTCTCTCTCTCTCTCTAGAAGTCGGAGCCCGGGTGGGAAATATGGCGGGAAGAAACTTACACTGTGGAGCTGATGACTGATGAGTACGACAAGAGATAATTGCACTGTCAGACCCCTATTAAATGTGATCTGGAAATGATGTCAAGGGGAGGGGAGGAGGCAAAGGCCCAGGCCCACGTAAGGCTCCGTTCCGCAACTCAAAATAAGTATTTTTAATAAAGTAATTTTAAACTCAAAAATTATATACTTACGCAAATAATTTTTTCTATCACTATACATCTTGTTTGATAGATCTCATTGAGATCTTTAATGCGGTGCAAAAAATATTTTTAAAATATTTTTTATTTACATTATTTTTGAGTTTAAGAATGTGAAATAAACTGCTTATTTTTTAAGAAAGTTTCTAGAATAGGGTCTAAAAGATTTTTGGGTTTTTTTTTGGCTAGTGATTTTGCCACACCCTTTTTTATTATTGTCACATCGTGTATTTTTTGCTGCAAAAATATACTTGCAGAGGTGTGGCAATATCATTTTCCTTTTTTTTAATAAAAATAATTTTGACACTTTACTGTTTTATGATACTAGCATTTTAAAATTTATTTTTTATTTTGCCTTTGTTATGTATAATTTTTGCACTAAAACTAAAAAACAAAATTTGAAATGTTATCATAAAAATGTGAAGTGCCAAAATCATTTGCCTTTTTTTTTGTCATTATTTTAATTTTTCCGCGTCAGTTTATTTTATAACAAACTTTTTACCTCAATTAATTCATCTGAGAGAAATTAAAAAAAAAATTTAATTTTATCCAAAAAAAAATTAATATCCAAGATAAAACCCCAAAAAAATGAATTTTAGGCTTTATCTTAGATGTTTTTCAAAATATTTAGGTAAAAGTAAATTTTTCTTTTTTTCTGATTCTTTTCATTGAGACAATCAATAAGAGAAAAAAGTTTGTCACAAAACCAATAAACACAGAAAGAATATAATAATAAGTACAAATGGAAAAAGCACACAAATCCTTTAGTAGAACTAAACTGCTTAGTGCAGTTGATAAAATCATTGTCTCCCCTTTGTGAAAGGTCTTGGGTTCGAGTCCCACAAGGGGGCAAGCTCTTAGGGGGTCAGGTGAACCCCGTGCTAATTTTAACACCTCCCACTAACTCCCATTGATGTATATCGCATGACCAAAAAAAAGAACTTACGTTGAGACTTGCTACAACCACCCCTCGCTCTTTTTAACACGACTTTTGATACATATTTCTCACTTATTATTCTTCGGCTCCTTTTCACTAAAAATTTTGCCTTACAATTTATTGGCTTTTGTGAAATTGTTAGTACTAAGCTGAAATTATTTGTCCAAAGTTAAGTTTTTTTTTTTTGTTGGGTAAATAAAAGTTAAATTATTTCTACTAAACTAAAACATTCAACACATTTTTTACAACTTATTATAATTAAGTGGAAACAACTTAACATTTATGAACTACAATAAGTAGTCTATAACTTAAGACTCAGCGGAAACGCTCCCTCATTCGGAGTACTTCTATTCAATTCAAAAATGGGTGACAATTGGACCCGAGCCAACGCAAACCCGAATTTATTTGCTATGGTTATTCAGAACCAACCTATTTCACTAAGTAAGATCTCCAATAAATTTCATTTTCAATTATTAATCTCATTTTTCTATTTATCTTTGTATCTCCACTCATTATCTCAAAATAATTCCTCAAAATTTAAACCAAACAAAGTAGGAATATGATCTAAGCCAACTCACACTGTTAGAAAAGTTCTCCAAGTGCAAAGACGGAAATATGAGTGACAAATTAAGTTCCTTTAACATTCAACATGCTCCGAAGATAAGTTTCCTATTGAAGGAGCTATTACTGAAAAGATGCAGAGATTCTATGCCTCTATGGCCCTATGGGATGGGGAAACTGGACAACTGGAGCATTACATCTTCGGCGGTGACTGAGACTCTACTCGGATTGTAGTGAAACCAATTCATTGATCGTTGTCGGTTTGTTTTTTTTTGTTTTTTCTAAGAAAATTGTTTTTATTAATTTTTGGAGAAGATAACAAGGATTAAAAGGATCTTAGGCACACTAGCAAAATGTCACCCAAGAACCAAACCAATTCATTCATTGATCGTTGTTGTCATGAACAGGGGGAAAAAACAAGCCCCGAAAACTGGGCTTGTATGCAGTCCAATGGGCTTGTGATCCAGGACGGACCCACTTCATATGATCTGGGCCTTTCCTATTTTGTGTCACAGTAAACGAAATGGTATCCGGAAAATTCTTGATTGGTCCCATTTTTTGCTTGGGGTTTCGTGCAGATCCTCTTTTGTCTCGCTATTCCGTGCAACACTTTTTTAAAGATGCTTTTAATATTTTGCCATTTTGGAGAATTTCTAGGGGTGTGAATTCTTGAATTCTTGAGGGTACGAATTCATACTTCCAAGAATTCACACCAAGGTTGCAGATGAGACGGAGGTATTTTTGGCAATCTTAAAATGGGAGCTTATGCGGGATGGACTTGACACGCGATGGGCTTGGACGGGCAGGCAGTGACAAAATAGGACCGACTTGGAAGACCCCATTGTTGACCCGGCTCAAGAAATATCACCAAAATTTTCAGCAAGTACTATTGCACAAATAGATGGGCTTCGGGCCTTTTTTGGTCAATCGATAGAAGAGATACATCAAATATGAAGTACAAAGTACAAGCTCGGGATATTAATTGTGAGAGTTCACGAGATAATCAAGCCTAACAACTCAACTAATACAAGAAATAAGCTCATTATATGGTAGAAATAAAGGAAGAAAGGAAAAACCCTCTAAGGGAAGTACACCCACACGCAGATGGAGAGACTCGAACTCCTGACCTCTTAATAAAATGCAAGAATCCTGGCTAATTGATGTAGCCCAGTTGGTTGGCTTTGGGTCTTTTGTTTCCTTGGGAAATCAGTTTTAAAAGAAGTTTGAGTCCCTCCTGCATGGGGAAATCAGCAAGACAATAGCATGACAAATGGAAAAGAAGAAAAAATTAATTGTGGTTTTATTCCATAACCACTCTAGAAATTAATTGTAGCTTAATTTTCATCTCAACTTGCTGATTTCATGCTAAAACAAATATTGTTGTATTCGTGACAATAGCATGACAAATGGAATTATCGTACACTTTCTACCTCAAAAAACAAGAAAAGAAAAAAGAAGAGAACTTACGTATATATATTGCTCGTGGAAAAATGTTGAGTGAGCTTTGTTTGCAGCGCCAAACAGGGAGAAAATAATACTCCTACACATCAACTTGTAAAGATACTAGGAATTTAATCTCTTTGGCAAATAACCTAAGCAGCTTATTTTTTGTCTTCATTTATTATTATTATTATTTTTTGCATTTAGGTTCATGTCAAATTTTGTGGATTATTGGCTTGTCTCAACGAGGCGAATCAGAAAAATAAAAGAATTATGATCGAAACTCGAAATCTTTAAATAAAAACAAAAAAGCCAAAAGGTCATTTTTTTTGGCTTTATTAAAATAAATGAGTTTCCATCAAAAAATTTTACTTTTCTGATTCCTCTTATAGAGACAAAGCAATAGTCCACAAAAAATTGAGCCGAAACGAATAAATGTGAAAAAAGTTGAATAAAGGAAAAAAAGAAAAGAAAAGCCACTTGACTTATTGGCCATATTGGCCCTTGATAAATTGGGTTGTAATTGTTGTGAGTTTCTAGTATATATTTTGTACAGGAAGAAATAATTGAATTTCATGTCTTCATCGTTATGTACCTTGTGGTTTAAAATACTACATTAAAATTGGGGAGCGATTTTGCCACTCCCCTTTTTGTTAATGTCACTCCCCTTTTTGTTTATACTATAAGAGATAATTTGTTTTGTGAAAAAATGGGAATGGTATTAACAAAAAGGGGAGTGACAAAATCAATTGCCTTAAAAATTTTGATTTTTTCAAATTTAAAGAGGGGTAGCATTGCTACAAAAACTTGGGCTGTGAAATCATTACCCAAGACACATTTCAAAGGCAACATCATGACCATATTTTGACTTATTGTTGTTAATTAATCCTTTTTTCCGCTAATGGAATACAACGAGAGTACTCTAGATATTTCAGTGTAGGTTCGAGTCCGAGAGAAGAAGACTGAGAAAATGCAGGTAGCTAACATCCTTTTAATTTAGGTCTCTACTCACAGTTCTAATAGCAACCTTAATCTCATAGTTATATATGGAAACAAAAGCACCAATTTTACTGAGCACAAGCCAATATTGCACATAATAGGAAGCATTGCAACTTAAAACGGAAAACAACTCACTTCTCCTATACCAATCCCCCCCAATTTGAAGAAGAAAAAGAAAAAAAGAAAAGACAAAAAAACACTAAAAGGACAAAAAAAGAAAAGAAAAGAAGTAAAACCATATTATTAACATTCGACAATAGGTTTCTGAGCCACTGGAGCGTCTCCACCACCTCGTCCAATCTCGGGCGACTTCCGCTTGGGCTTGGCCTCTTGCAACATCGACACCACGTCCCTCATCGAGGGCCTGTCGGCAGGGTTCCGGCTGGTGCAGATCAACGCAACCCTCAGCACCAGCATCATTTCCTCCCTCACCGACGCACACGACGCCCCGGCGTTTTTGTCCAGCACGTCGATGAGTCCGTTCTTCGCCTTGATTTTGGCCCTCACCCAATCGACGATACTGTTGCCTTCGCCGAACTCCGAATCCACCGATCTCTTGCCGGTCAGAATCTCCATCAACACCACTCCGAAGCTGTAGATGTCGCTCTTCTCGTCAACTTGTAATGTGTAAGCATATTCTGCAAAACCAAACACACCCTTAGTTTAGTAAGACTTTCACCATAACATAAATCAATTCTTTCAAACTCTTTAACCGCCCAAATTGTTTTGACTTTAAACAGAAAGTCACCAAGTGCAGAGGATGAGGTAGTGGATCGTAGGCTTTTGCACCGTCTGATCCGAGGTCAAATACGTAAAAAATCTTGGTGCGGCCCATGGAGGAGGAAAAAAGCAGAACTATATAAAAAGGAAAAGGAGCCTTCATTCACGCGCAATAGTGCGCATTGCGCTTTTCAACAGTGGTAAGTTCTATCATCACGGCCCGGAAACGAATGAAAGGATGTGCGCAGTGCGCCTGTGGCCCTCTTTGGTACAGTGCACTACAGGGCCACATTGGACGCCGAGCGCAATATAGGGGTGTTTTCGGTGATAAATAAATTTTCAAAAAAATTTTGTTGCAATCAAGTTGTAAGATATTTTCGACAGTAAATAAATTATTGAGAAATGTCAAACTATTTCCGATTGTAAATAAGTTGTAGATGGGTATGTGAGTGAAAAAATTATTAAGAAACAAGTTGTTAGTTAGCGTGAACAAACTAAAATGCTAAAACTTGTTAATTAGAGCCCGTTCCAGAAACCTTCTTAAAAAATAAGCAGCTTATTTCACATTTTCAAACTCAAATATAATGTAAATGAAAAATAATTTTTCAATTTTTTTTGCACCGTATTAAAGATCTTGATGAGATCTATCAAACAAGATCCATAGTGGTAGGAAAATTATTTGCGTAAACACATAATTTTTGAGTTTGAAATTGCCTTCTTAAAAAATAAGCCACTTTTTTGAGTTCTGGAACGGGCTCTTAGTGTGAACGAGATGGTAAAAACGACTACATTGAATGTACATGGACTTTGTTTGACACATGCGAGCCCATGTATATCAAACGACTCTGGACATAATTATATTAAAAATTGTGCTGGTAGATTTTTTAACAGGAGATAAAGTTTCAAGTTGTAACTATGGTGAAAAACTGAGAATTTAACTCAGATTTCGTCACCCAACAATACGAACTAAACAAACAATGACAAAAGTGGCACGATCAGGCCCACTAACATGCCCTAATGTCCAGGGGCACAGTAGCATGACATTGTTACCAAGCAAAACGAAGAAAATTGGACACGTACCTGGGGCAATGTAGCCGTAGGACCCGGCAATAACGGACATCGACTCATCGCACTCGATCAACTTGGCTACACCGAAATCAGCCACCCGCGCCTCCATCTCTCCATCGAGGAGAATATTGCTCGGTTTCAAATCACGGTGCACGATCACCGGATCACAATCGTGGTGTAAATAACAAATCCCTTGAGCCACCCCTAATGCTATCTTGTACCGGGTAAGCCAATCGGCCACCAAATTCTCACCCTTGTTTTTTCCGTGCAATAAGTCGTCCAGGCTTCCGTTGGGCATGTATTCGTAAAGCAGCATCGTGCACTCGTTGTTGCTGCAACACCCTAACAGCCTCACGATGTTTCGGTGCCTCACGTTCCCCAACACATCCACCTCGGCCAGCACCCCTCGTCTTCTCCTGATCGTTTCCTTGTTCTTTCCCCACAGCTTCTTCACCGCTATGATCTCGCCACCGGGCATCTCCGCCTTATACACAGTCCCGGTAGACCCCATACCGATGATCTTATCGGTCATTGATAGGCACTCCAACACATCGTCTGCCGTGAAATTCAACCGTTGAAAGGCAGTTAGTTTCCACGGCCCGATCTCATGAGTAACGCTTGTAGAAAATCGACGGCTGTAGCTCGCGTGGAAACACTTGCTACCGGCAATAAGCACGAACAACCCGATCCCAAACGCCGCCGCCATGATCCACACGATCGCGCCGGCGGTCCTCTTCGGCCGCGGCCGGACCTCTACCGCTCCAGCCGCGGCCCCCTCCCCTCCGCAGGGTTTTTGTAGAATTCTACCGCAGAGACCGGCATTCCCGATAAACGACGTCGGATGGAGGTTGGGGAATATCGTCCCCGACGAAGGAATCGGTCCGGTTAGCTGATTATAAGACACATTAAAACTCTCCAGGGTGGTACAGTTGTTAAAACTCGAAGGAATCTCCCCTGTCAGATTATTCCGCGACAAATCCACGTCGGTGATCGACGGCAGCGTCGAGATCTCCCACGGAATAATGCCGGTAAGCGAATTGCCACGCAAATTCAAGCAAATCAGCTTCTCACAGTGATCGACGTCCCAAGGAATGCTCCCATCGAGATCGTTTCCTTCTAACTCGATCTTGTACAAGCTTCTACACCCGATGAAATCCGGAATTTTACCCTTGAGCCTCGACGATTTCGCCGAAAATATCTGCAGATTCGGAGAACTCCATATGTTATCGGGCAAACTTGTGTCGAACGAGTTCTCCGATATGTTCAAGTACTGTAACACGGCCGCATTGCCGAAATCCCTCGGGATTTCTCCGCTGAAGTTGTTCTTGCTCAAGTCCATAAACGTCAGATTAAACAAAGAACCGAATCCAAACGGGATAGAGCCGTTTAATCTATTGTCTTGGATTCTGAACCGGGATAAGGTCGAACAATTCGCAAGCGAAGGAGGAAGCTCGCCGATGAAATTATTCCCAAACAGAATGAGTTTGACCAGCTTGTTTCCGAGGCAGAGATTGGGAGGCACTGGACCGGAGAGCGAGTTCGAAGACACGTCGAGTTTCTGCAGATTCCGGTTCGACCCTAACCGTTTAGGCAATATTCCGGTGAGAGAGTTATTCCAGAGGGACAACAATTCGAGGTCGGGAAGCTCCCCGATTCCGTCCGGTATCTCGCCGCTCAATTTGTTGTTCATTAGGCTCAGGACGATTAGCTCTTTCAAATCGGAGATTCCGTGAGGGATAGGCCCCGAAAGGAAGTTGTCGGACAGATCAAGAGACTTTAGCGCCGTCAGTTTTTCAAAACTCGACGGAATTTGGCCGGTAAAGCCGTTTTTAAACAGCAACAGCGATTCGAGCTTGGTGAGGTCGGAGAGTTGAGGGGTGATCTCGCCTGAGAGATTAGCGGTGGAGACGTCCATGTATTTTAAATTGGATAATTTTCCGAACTCTGAAGGAATCCCGCCGACGAACACATTGTAACCGATCTCTAACCGCTCGAGCTGGGTTAACGAACCCAGCTCAGGCGGAACAGGACCGGTTAGAAGGTTCCCGGCTACGTAGAGGAAACTCAAATTCCGAAAGTTTCCGTAACTAGCCGGAATTTCTCCCTCGAAGTAGCTTCCTCCGAGGTTGAGGGACTCAAGGGAGGGGAGGCGGGTGATCTCCACCGGCAGGGGACCGGTGAAGCTGTTGCTGTAAGCATTGAGAACTGTGAGGAAATTGAGGTTTGAGATACCGAGTGGGAAGGTGGAATTGAAATTGTTGTGGCTAATGTCGAGAGTTCTGAGGTAAGCGAGGTCGAAGACAGCGGCGGGGAGGGGGCCGTCGAAGGAATTCAAGCTCAAATTGAGGTGGTGTAAGTGGGCGAGGTAGCTGATTTCGGGCGGGATTTGGCCGGAGAGGTTGCGCCTGGAGAGGTCGAGGGAAATGACTTGGGAGGCCTTTCTGTCGCATTTGATGCCGGACCAGGAGCACCAGACGGGTTGGAAGCTACCGGGTTTTGAGAAGGTGGGGGTGGGGTCCCAGTCATGGAAGGTGTTGAGGGGGTCCTTGAATTTGGATTTTAGAGAGAGGAGAGAGAGGAGTTGGAGGGGAGTGGTGGTGGCGGTGGAGGATAGGGATACGTTGAGAAAGAAGATTAGTGAGAATGTGGTGAGATAGAGAGGGAAAGAAGAAGGGGGGTAGGAGGAGAATTGGTTCATGGTTTTTTGGGTGAGAGAAGGGTAGTGTGAAGTGGGGTAAATTTAAGGGAGGGAAGGTTTTGATGAGGGTGAGAAATGCTTTTGGTGAGTGTTGGGTGCAGAGGGTGTTTCATCATGATTAGTTTCCTCTCAGTGGGTTCTGTTGGGTTGTGAAAATTTGGAGAGAGACAGAGAGAGAGAGAGAGGAGAAAAGGGAAGGGAAATGAGTGAAAACTGTTGGAATGGGTGCCACTGTTTCCTTCTTCTTCCTCTTCTACTTCTGGTAGTTCTAATTGTAACTCCCACTTCAAATTTCTACTACTTGTATGTATCTTTGATTCTCTCTCTCTCTCTCTCTCTCTCTCTCCTCTTGAGTGGTGCTATTTTTACCTTTGGCTGCTCCTATAATACAGTACTTTTGTTTTTTCTAGGATTTCTTTCTCCTTTTTTTTCTTTCTACTTTTCATCATTCCTTGGTGCCTTTATCTTTAGCCAACATCTTGATATATTTGGCAATGGTGACAGTGGCCCTTGCAGGATCCAAGAAACCCATGTCAATTAATTTCCAACTATTATTCTAGAATCTCATTCTTTTCAAGTAAATCCATCTTATTTTTTTTTTGGGGCAAGTAAATCCATCTTATTTTAGTAGTGTTATATATTGAAAACTATTCAAATTTGTGTAAAAGTTGAAAAAACAAGCGAACCCCCTGAACCCAGGGCTCCCGCATCACGTGAAATATGACACGATTAGACGGAGAAAAAACAAACAATTCAAATTGCGAATAAGTTCCGGCGACAATCTCAAATAATTACACCACCGTAACGGTTTCATCATTGGACAATTAAGTTAGTAGAAAGGAAAGAGTATCGATTCATGTGGAAGACGTTGGCCTATGACACTACGTGTTTAATGTATCATATTCATATACTTGACGAGACTAATAATCCACTAATCTTTGATTACGCAGTATACGTAGTTTTAATTTGTTAATTATGTGAAAATAAGATCGTTTTTTGAATCACTAAGGGTCTCCTTACTATGTGAAATGTCCTAAAGGTCTCCTTGATACGTGAAATTAATGTCATGAAGGCTAGGTGTGTAGCAAATTGGTCACTATGATTTGGATGAATAAAATATTCCCTTTTGCTCTCTAGCTATCAGTTTGACTTCAGCAAAGGGACTAAATGATGTATGTTTACTTTGTATCATTGATGTTGTTAAAGTATGATCATGACAAGAAACAAAGTTTCAAAGACAATCATTCTCAATTAATTCGCCTCATCTTTAAATACTACTTAATTAGTAGTATTAAATATACAACAAATTAAGGTTTGGAATACTTCCATTCTACTGTTTTTTTCTACTTGGCTTATACCCTTTAATTGCCTCTTCATTAAGCTTTCCAAATAAAATAAAAAAAGTCTACTCCACCACTCTCAATCTCGCCGTTCAAAAGTATTTTGGATGGTCTAGACTTTAAAAAAAAATTTCCCTGGAAGAGTTGAACTTTTTCCTAGCCTAAAAGAGTATTTTGAAATTCCGGATCATTGATTGTCAAGACAAACGGTGAAATTGAGCGCTACAATAAATAAAGCGGAGCAGTGGGGTAGACTTTCTGTTCCAAATACTCGATGGAGTCTTATTAAATTGAAGCCAATGATTTCCCCACCATAAGTTTGTTGGAACCCTGGGTATGCCTTGAAGAATTAAAAATGGACAGCCACTGCTACCACAACCTTTTGTCATTTTAATATTTACCATGCAGTGGTCTTACTACCATAGTATACCATTGTTTAAACAGAAACAATTAATTGAACCATATTTTCATTTGTTGACAGTAAACCATCAATTGAACCCTCCAACTTAAGGCGCCAGATAGACACTACTTCCACGTTTTACATTACGCTAGCCAGAAGCAACATGTGGTGCAATAAAGTTTAGGGGGTACAAACGAGCCGAGTCGGTCTTGTTGAGCTCGAGCTCAGTTTGTTTGTAAATGAATGAAGCCCTTAACGAGTCGAATCCGGATCACTTACTAAACGAGCCTCTATAAATAAACGAGCCGAGATGAGTTTTAGAGTGTTGAGCTCAACTCGCTTACAACACGAGTCTAAAACTAAAGATTGAGCTCCGCTGGATAACTAAATGAACCGAGGCGAGGCGAGCCCACAAGCAGTTCAGTTCGTTTGCAACCCTCTGTGCATGAATAGTTCAAAGAATTCGTGTCTTGGTTACTTGGTACAATAATTGTTAAAAGGCATGTATATTATGTTATGTTTTTTAGGTTTCAACATTATGTTTCTTATTTAGGCTAGGTTAATATTTATGTTTCCTTGAAATGTGTACTTCCAGTATTGGTCTAGGTTTCTTGGTTACAAAATTATGTAGACTATATGTATAGAGGGGACTTCGGGTTGGTGTTATACGTGCAGTGAGGTGCATAGTATCGTGTTGCACACCACCAAGCCGTCGGATCGTGCATCCCATGGCTCAGATCTCATCTCGACAATCATCGAGAGCCGTTCATTGCCGAGATGAGATCCGAGCCGTTGGATGCACGATCTGACGACTCCCCGTGCCGCGCACACTACTGCATAACACCATCTCCCAATTCGTAGAAAGGCGTGTTATGGTCTGGTCTAGCGACGCTGCTACTATGTTCATGTCTTTTTTACCATGCACTTGTAGAGCTACTTAATTAGTATTTGATGGAAAATTAATGCCTTACAATCCAATTGTACGGGCCAAACTACATGTGGTCAATATTAACAACTATGTCACTGTCACACACAATCACACAAACTCTTTCACATCAAACATGGGGCCCACAGAGTTTGTGTAATTGTGTGTGTGGACCCCATGTTTGATGTCAGAGAGTTTGTGTGTGTGTGGTTAGAGAATTATTGCAATATTAATAGCCAACATCATAAAACTCTAGTCCAATAGAAAGAAAAATCGACCCATGAAACCATCATCAATTTAAGATGACGGAGTAGAAACCTATGCTTTTAGATCTTCTCGTGAATATTGTGGACTATTTGCTTCGTCTGATCTTTTAGATAGAGAGATACGATCCAACCTGTATCCGCTCGTTAGCGTTTCACCATGAAACCAAAGACTGGTGGAAAAACTCGTGATGCATGCATGTTTTCAACAGCCCCATTTGCTAGCCATTGCTTGTATTGTAACCAATGTTTTGGGGGTTTCTCCATAACTTGCCAAGGTGTCCCAAAACCCATGAAAACAACCCATAACCGAAACGCAAAATCCGCAGCTAAAGTACTCCGTATACAAACAGAGGACAGAAAAGAAAAAGTTGCAAGGCACAGGAGCAAGGTAATGAGGGCAACCTGACAGTTTGAGAAACTCTCAAGCACACATTTCGTCACCCCGTTCTTTTTCCTTTCTTTCTTTCTTTCTTCAACGAGCTAGCTTACACGCATGTACTTCAATTAATTCTTTCTTTGGTCTGGTTAAAAGCAGGTCATTTACGCTGGAATTAGAAAATTCGCAACAAATTGCTTTTGCGTCCCTAAGTATCAAATCCTGATCGATCAATTGTGCGGACAACAAACCTACTAATGAACCAGACGAATCGTGGGGGCTACAACTCGTCACCCTTCACGTACCCAAAACGGAACAAAAGTTTTTTATTTTCCCAACTGAACGAATAAATCAGAAAAAGATTAAAGGGGTTTAATTAGGAGAATTTATTTGATTACTATAGAACAGAACGGGGAGGGAGTTTTTCAATTTTGAAAAAGAGAGAAAAGGGAAGAAACAGAATTAAAGCCTGTGTCAGAGACGAAAAGCACGCATGTATGGTTGTCTTCTGCGAGGGCATTTCTGGAAATCAACATTTAATTTTTGGCAGGGAATGCGAAAGAGCGGCTTCCATGGATACCCCATACCATACCATAGAGTCTAAACTTTAGTACTCCAAGAAAGTACTCCTCTTCTCATAATTTTTAATCTCACTTTGATAATTTATTTAGAGAAACAAATCATCACTATACCTAAAAAAGTGTATATGTATGTTTCCAAGTATCTATGAATAGAAAGTGACTATATTTATTTTGTACAATATTGTTCTGTAAATTTCGAGCTTAAGTTTCAAACAATATGTAAGGAAAATTTAAGGGAAAATGACGGTCAATAACGTGTTTTGATAATTAATACTCTAAGGACATTTTCAGCATTAATAAATGTTCTTAGCTTGTCCTTGGCGGATATTAATTATCAAAACACGTCCTGGGCCGTCATTTTCCCAAAATTTAAAAATGCAAAGCCCATGTAAATATGTGAAATTTCAACTTCTAAGTTTCAATCTTGCTTGTATGTAAATTCTAGTTCCGTCCTTGAGTATATGGTTGCCTAAGGTGCAACAAACTCATGGTTCATAGGTTACAAACGTGTGATTTGGAAGGTTGGCCACTAAGCACAAACTATTCCAATGGGCTCCACTAAGGGATGACAATTCGGCCTGTCCCGCCCCTGATCGTCTTGATTGAGGCGGGTTATATCAAATTTTTCAGGTACTAGGATAGATTCGAGAGAAAATATAAAAAAATCCAATTGGGATCTGGTAGGGTTCGGATTGATGTTACCCCACCCCGAAATTTTTTTACATACCAAAATTATGATTTTAGTATAAAATTTATTATATTTATATCCCACTATTTATCTCATTATACCAGCATTATATTAATATAACCCCTCATAATATAGGGAATTGATAATGCCAACACCCTTTTTGTTCCTGTAAAACTCATTCATTACATGACTTAATTGTCCTCCACTACATCACTTACTTTACAAAAATACCCCTTAAAATCCCATAAGTGCAATGCATTTTCCAGTTCCACATTTCAAGCAAAAATGCAAGGATTCATGAGCAAATTCTAGAGCAAATTTTAGAAGAGAAGCAAACAAAAATTAAACATCAAGCAAAAATGCAATTCACGAGCAAAACTAGAGGTTATTTGAGAAGAGACGAAAACAACAATAATCCCATGGATTTGAAGGGGCATTTTCATAAAGTAAGTGATGTATTGAAGGGCAATTAAGTCATGCAATGAATGAGTTTTGGCAAGAACAAAAGTGGTTTTGGCATTATCAGCTCCCGCTCATATATAACTATTTCATCTTTTTTGGGAATAATTTTTTTCTCATTTTTCACGGTGCGTGGCGGAGCTTGTAGACCCGACTCTTGGGGCGGGAATGGGGACACCCCCAAATTACTTGGTCTGGGTCTTGTCATAATTTTGAAATCAGGATCGGGGTTATGCCAAAACCCGCCCCGTAGTCATCCCTAGGCTCCACGAGCTATCCAAATTACGTATATAGCCATCCAAACATTCCCTTAACAGTCAACACTGCAGTCTTAACACATATGAGCAAGGGGCAGCAATGGAAAAACGTAATTGCACCGGGATCGAATTGCGGAGACACTGTGGGGCCACATACCAGAAGGATGAAGAGTTTATCGGTGGGGTCCGCACATACTTTTTTTGTCTCCCTCATACCCCCCCTTCACTGCCAACAGCCCATAAAACCAGTTTTGGAGTCATGTGTCGCTGCTACACTCACACACACGTGCCTTATCATGCTTTGATCGCGTGACATCCGTGACCCCACCATCGTATGATGCCCCTCCGCCCACGCCCCCCCACCGCGTGATGCATATGATTGTCCGACTGCCGTTACTTTCATAATTCAATTTTGTTCCTCCACTCTCTCTAAAACCCTCTGGGCGTGTTTGATAACCCTCTTGGAGGGAGGGATTGGGATTGCGAAGGTGATAGGATTGGCAATATTCTGTTTGGTTGGCATTTGTGGAGTGGGATTAGTTATCCCATGGGATTACCAATCCCCCCATTTGATGGGATTAGTCAACCCATGGGGGGTGTTACTACAAATTCCATTCCCATAGGATTGACCAAAACAAGTTAAAAAACCCCCCTCAATCCCAATCCCAATCCTAATCCTAACCAAAACAAACATGTTATTTACAATCCCACCTCATTTTCAATCCTAATCCCAATCCTAATCCTATGCAAAACAAACATGAATAATGATTCATCTCCTCATTAATAATCCCACCTCATTCTCAATCCCAATCCTAATCCCACCTCATTACAAATCCCTCCAAAACGAAATCTGCAATCAAACATGCTGTCTATTTTTTGTTTTGGGATACTAGCATCTAGTAGACTTGTACTAGTCTACTTAACAAGCGATTTTTGCAAGAAAAATAGGGATTCAATGTTCTAGATAAAAAGTAATATCAAAATAGGATTATAAATAGAGTTTGTAATGAAATACAAACATAACGATGTTTATTCGTTATTCAGAAAAATATTCAGCATTTGAGATAATCAGAGGCGGATTCAGAAATTTTAAACAGAATGGTCACTTTTGAGCATATACTTGATAGAATTCTCACAACCAATATAACGAGAACATGCGGTCACCTATCATTAGCGACCGATAGCAATCAGTGACCAACCAAAGTGGTCACCAAAAATATACAACCGTGACCAAGATTTAGTCACTAGATGTTACTCCCTCCATCTCACTTTGTTTTGCCTGTTTTCTTTTTTGGACGTCTCAAAAAATTATTTATATCTCTTAATTTATAATATTTTATATATTCAATATGAATCTTGTTTGATGGATCTCAATTAATTCTTTTAAACAAAGTTTTTAAAATCATAAAAAGTATTATAGATTGTGAGTTATAATCAATTTTTTGCGATGTGTCAAAAACGAAATAGACACAACAAAATGGGACGAAGGGAATACGTTTTTGTGACCACAACATATTTCGGTCGCCAAAACCCTTCTACGACTAAGGTTACCTGACAAACATATTTTGATCACGGTTGACATTTGGCAACTAAATAGGATCTTTTGACAACCAAATTCCTAGTCGCCAAAGGTGTATTTTCCTATAGTGATCTATAGTGTTTCATGTCATATGGTAGATGTCTAGCCCACTCCTAAGAAAATGAGAAAGGGGGAACGCCAAGCGCATACGGGTGGGGTAAGATCAAAGAGCATCAACCACCACACCAAATACTCGCGCTCCTGACGAGAATCGAACCATCATGTTCCATATGGAAGTGGTGAAGAAGTGTCAATGACTACAAGCCCATTGCACACCGCAAGAACTTTGGGGAAATAGTTGAGTCGAGAATGGGATTTATATGGTTGTCATGCATGCATGCCACTCACATGACAAGCATGCATGCCGCATCGATGTTGTTTACATTTTCCATTAGACTAGTAATTTAATTAAAACAAAATGATGAATGTAAAATCATTACAAAATTAATTTCAAAGTAAACTCATTCTTCGATGTCCATTTTATTACTTTTATATGTAGTGGGCCGAAATATCCATAAATTCGGAGAGTTCGAAAGGGTCACGAGGTGGAACTTATTGTCTAGTTGTCTCAGTTTTTCTGTAAGTCAGGTGATACCTCGGGAAGACCGTTTGTTGTTTTGCCGAACATCTGCCAAACCCCCAGTTGCTCTCCGGAACGTTCCCTCCGTCCCTTGAGCACGATGCTCGGTAAACTTTTCCTTCGTTCGGCAAAGTGGTAACACTCAGTGGCTCTTGACGCTCGGCGGAGCTTGTTACTTAAGGAGTAAGGCACGTCTATGAATATTCAACGTTCTTGTAGAAGCTTCCATGTCAAACTGAAGTGACATCTCTGCCCGAAATGACATACCTGACATTGACTATTGCGGCTCCGCAAATCCTGAGAAGCGACACTCATTAAATGATTCTAGCACGTGATGTCATCCAAGCGTTGCTACATGCGTGAGGGGCACTGCCGACTTGCTCAACATTTCAAGGCTTTGCCTATAAGTATGAGACCACCCGTTCTAGTGCAAGGGGCTGAAAAACTAACTATTACTCTTCTCTCTCTCTCACCATACTTTCTCACTATATCTCTCTCCGTCTTTTTCCTCCTCCACTTACTGACTTGTTCATCGGAGTTTCTTCCCGGAGGAACACTCCCCTCCGGTTTGCAGGTACACGAGTCATCATTTCATCCCTCCACGGTTCAGCAGCAGGAAGGAAAAAGGTTCAACAAAGTTCAAGGTTGATTCAGCCCCCACATTTATTTTTTGGATTTTTCTTAAGTCTCACTATTTCCATGCCCTTAAAAATAACAAGCATGCCATCGCTATTGCTACAACGCCACCACCATAAAATAAAAAAAAAAGAAAAAGAAAAAGAAAAACGTCCCCACCCTGTACTTTAACAGGATATACATTCTCTTAATTTTTGTTAAATATATGAGGAGGGTAACGCTAGCTTGGTGGTCAATGATTGAGATTTTAGAATGTTATTTCCTTTTGGCCAGGTCTCATATTTAAAATCTTCTAACTACTATTAACTCTACGTAAACTGTTCATACGAGACCTTGTCTCTATTTTTAATTGATTCATCACTAGTGAACGATAAAATCAATCTTCCAAGATTTAATCGCAGTGCACGCAAGCATCCCGAGTTAGAGAGTAAAAAGGACAGACGAAGAAGGTAAAGTGTAATTTGTCTAAACTGATTCGGCAGATGGACGAGTGATGTGGGCTTTTGTCTCTTCTGTGGACAGATGATGGCCCAACGTAACAGTAAACCATCAACAGGATCAAATGGAGTTGAATTTTTGTTCAATCTCCTTTAAAAGAATGAACAAAATTACACTCTACCAAATGCCATTACTCGGACTCGAAATAGAAACTTAAAAAAAAAATACTATAAAAAAGGTGCCCAAGGGCAAGATTTTATTTGAAAAATATGGAAACTTGGTAAATGAATAATCTACTGGTAGGTTTCTTTAATGCCTCTAGTTTTTTTTTTTTTTTCTTTTTAATCATCAATGAAATGGCTCTACTGGTAAGGTTTTTTTTATTTTATTTTAATCGGATACAAAGCGCTCTACTGGTAAGTTGTAGTAAATGATTAAAAAGATAACTATCAGTTTCTGGGCCCAACTTGTTTAAGTACTACTATAAGGCTCCGTTTCATTAAACTTCTTATTTGATAAATATTTATGTTTTGTTTTACGAGATAGATTATTTTCATTCTCATATAATAAAGGGAAATGATTTTGTCATTCCTTTTTTTTTTAACGTTACTGCCCTGCAAGTGTAAAAATATACTTGCAGGGGAGTGACGTTAACAAAAAAAAGGGAGTGACAAAATCAACAGCCATAATAAATCATCCATAATTCAAAAAATAAGTACAAAATAAGAACTCCCTCCATCCCTATTTAATTGTCCACTACGATTTTGGGTGCATTTTCAACGGTTTATATCTCTTAATGTATATTATGTTTTATCTTTTTGAAATCATTGTCTTATAGAAAAAATTAAGATCTATCAAATAAAATTCATATTATATATCTTTAACAATGTACGTCAAAAGATACAAATCGTTGAAAATATACGCAACACTGTAATGGACAATTAGAGATATAGGAGTACCTAATTAATGCTTCATGGCGGCTCCTAGGAAATTCCCTGACCACTGCCGCACCGAATCCCAATCTCGTCGGCAGGTCTGCAATTTACCCGAAAACCACTCGCTTCAGGATCCGCCTTATCATGGGACCACCTGCGGGCCTGTGGCCTTCCTTTTTTTTTTAAGAGACAAACTAGATCATTCCAGATATGAAAGACTCCGTATAAGAAAAAAACTAGTACAATAAAAGTGTGTGTGTGTTTGAGTAGCCAAGTATGGAGTGGCCAAGTATAAACACAGAGTAAATTTCTTGGATGGATCCGTCGCGCCAATTTGAGCTCATTCTTGCAACAGACTGAAGGCTGAAACCGCTGTGGACGCTGCCATTGTCGCCGCTGAACTGGTTCTATTAAACCAGATCTAAAACCCTAGATCTGGCTCATGAGTCTAACAATAATGGAGAGAGTGGGTCTCAGTTTTCTAAGGAGAGAGTTTCAACCACCTCATCAGTCATCACCATGGGCTCAGAGAGACAATAGGAAGAGAAGAGAAGCCTAGAAATGGTGGATTGAGAGGGGAAGAGGAAGTAAGATGGTGTGTGTGGTGGGGAGGGGGAAGGGGGCACCTCAAAACTTCTATCTCTAGAACTGCTTTCTTTCTCTGTGGCCTTCTTTTTTTTTTCGTATATTATTGCAAAACGAAAAATTAGTTTGACAAAAATAAGAAAAATGATTTCGACACTCAATTTTTTGATAATTGAACTATAAGAATTTTCTTTTAGTGTCTCAAGATACACATAGCACGTTTTCTGAAACAAACTAAACGAAAACTTTTGGACATGAAAAATTAGTTTGACAAAAATAAGAAAAATGATTTCGACACTCAATTTTTTGATAAATGAACTATAAGAATTTTCTTTTAGTGTCTCAAGATACACATAGCACGTTTTCTGAAACACACTAAACGAAAAATTTTGGACTGCATTTATAAAATATGAAATGCCAAAATCATTTATCCAAAAATAATCCCTCTCAATCTCAATATGATGATGCTGTTTTAAAATTTTTGATAAGAGTTCCACAGAAAAGAACATGACATGACAATTTTATATCCGTCTCCGAATCGAAGACAATTTTACTATTTCAAAAGCTCTCAAATATTTTTACTTTATAATGTAAATAGTATGAATTTTGTTTAATAGATCTCAATTAAATTTAGCAGATGAAATTTTTACAATTATAAAATAAGATAATAAGTTCCATATTATAGATCAATTTTTAAAAGATCTACGAATGTTGATGTGTTGGAAAGGAGGAAGTAATAGAAACACGTACATAAAATAGAGATCCATTTCTATGATGGTAGGAACGTTGCATTTTTAATCATTGTGTTGCACAAATTTGAACAGAAATGTCGCTACTGTCCCTTTGGAGATGGCAATGCCAACACGGCCTGTGACAAAATATAAGGGCTAAATGATAAAATCATAGTAGGACAATAAATAACGTAGCACTTATTTAAACTAGCTAGTATCTGATTTTAATTAAAAACAAAATGCTCAAAGCGTGTGGGGTTCTGGAGTCCTCGGTTGAAATGATTGATGATTACTCCCCCACTCACTTAACCTGACCAACGTTCATGAATCGCGTACTTACAATGTTGAAGGTTTCAAAGGCACCCGAACTTGTTTGTTTTGGGTCTCAAAATACCTACTTTAATGCTAATATTGGGTATACCACGTAAAATTGCAAAGTGAAAATTTGGTGAATAAGAGAATGATGCTTAGCTAGCTAGGCCCAAAGAACAAAAGGAAGCGATGGGAGGATCCAAGATGCTGTGATATTCCAAAGGCAAAGGAGGGGTGGGACTATACATGCATTAGAGAATAAGGTAAAATTAAAATAGTAATCAACATGCCTATCCATCTAACAAAACAATAACAGTACTGAAAATTTACGGGTTTGGTTGAAAAATAAAAGCAAAAATAAGAGCAACGATCCTCCAACAGAGCCGGCTGAGAGGATAGGCGGGAGAAGTATGGGCTTTGGGCCCCCAAAAAAGGTTAAAAATGAGAGTTCCAAAATTCTAGGACCCCTATGTATATGTAGGGGAAATGATGGCCCAGGACACCGCTAATCTTAGCACTCACTAATCCTTACCAGTCATTAACAGAAAACCTCATCCTTACTGGTATCCTTACAGGTCATTAAACGGTAATTCTAATCTTGGGCCATCATTTTTCCATATATGTATGTATATATGGCCCAATTTTTTTTTTTGCACTAAGCCTCCCTTACACAAAATAGGCTCAATTAAAATTTAGGAATCACAAAATAGGCCCAACGATAGAATTGCTAATTAGAAACACTGATAATCAACTCCCATAAACCTCCGTAAAAAGAAAAAAAAAATTCCATACCCATTACGCCATTACAGTCTGATAGAAATGCTAGAGGCCATAAAAAACAAGAAGGAAATGCTTGACGTCAGTCTCACGGCTCAGAAGGGAAGGGAACCGACGACCGTGGACGGAAAATACTTGCATACGACATACCTTGAAACCCCTCATTTACCAACTCTCTACCTCTATATTTTGTAATGGTTTTTTTTTTTTTTTTTAATTTTTTATGAAACTTTGTGTACACCAACTTTTTTTATGAAAAATATAGTGAGGTCTCATTCAAGAGGTTCGCTTTCGGCCTCCAAAACTTACAAGTCGGCCCTGTCCTCCAATGCAGTGATCCTTCCTGCGACGTAAAACATGACTCCCATGGTCTTGTTTAATGTTCTAATCAGTTATTCGTTATGTAGATTCACATATTAAAATCGCCCATGCAAAAAAAAAAAAGTTTAATTGAAAACTTGTAAAGCCTCGGTTGAATTATATTTGTTTCCATAGCAATGGATGGTCATACTATGATATTTCATTGCTTTTCAATGGTTCTTTCATGTGGGTGACGCTGTCCGATAAGCGGTTCGACCGGATAGTCAAATGGTGTCCAACTTTGGTGCCACTATGCTGATCATTTTTGTTGCGCAACCTGAAAGTGAAGATCTCTGAGCTTTCCTTTTTGTAGGATTTCGAAAGGTTGATCGCAACGATGTCCATCAAACTCATTGTCTAGCCGAGATGGCTCTTATGTCTTTATTGTCTCCTCCAATTATAGAAAATCAGCACTTTTCGTATAGGGCTACGGACTTCGTAGCTCTATTTTCAGTGTTGTACTGTATTTCTGTCGTGAATTGTGATTTTATATTTACTGAAATTCTTGATCTTAAAGGGGGCACAAAAAATACATGAAGAAATCGTGGAACAAGAAGAAGCGGGGCTCGATGAGAGGCCATGCCATGTGGGGCCACTATAAACTTGTCAAGAGGAGTACTGTTGTTCACCTTCCACAGTCCAAACAGAGCACAACCAATGGGTAATCCTTACCATTTGACTTCACAATCAACCACCTCTCTCTCTCTCTAGATCTCTCTCTCTCACACACACACACACACAAGTGAGCCTTTTCGTATCACATTATAACCATTAGGATTAGTGGAGAACAAAATCATTAGGATTTGAAGGTGAGTGAATTATGGGCATGTGAGAAACCCCCTCTAAAGTCAAAAGTTTTAACTTACAAGTACTCCTAGTTATAACCAGTCCACGACAACACAAGTATTTTTGCGGAAAATTATGGATGACATAAGGGACGGAGCCAGAATTTTGTAAACGCGGGAGCCGAGTTATGAACAACATTTTGAAATTTTAATGTTCCAGAATCTTTATAGTTTGTTTGGTTTGAATTTTGAGGGAGGCGTTTTGGGTAATGAATTGGATAGAAAAAGAAATAAAATTAATAATTGAGGGGAAAACTTTTGGAAAACCTAGCGTAGAGAGGTGAAGTGAGGTGAGGTGAGGTGAGTTGAGTTTTGGAATCCAAAATGAACACATTCTTAAAGCATTTAAATACTAACACCCAATACCAAACACAATATTTAGGTGCTCTTAATAAACAAAAAACAACTAATATTAATACTGAAATTCAAAAAAAAAAAATCCGAAAACTACGCGGGAACCGTGACCCCCATATGCCCCTTACTAGTTCCGTCTCTGGATGACATAATATGACGCAAAATTGATCGGGAGCATACAGGAAGCCATGCATGTTCGTGATTTTCTTAAAGTAATTAACTAGCCAAAGTATCCTAATTCTATCAATTTTGTTTGGATCGAATTAAGACATTAAAATTGAATTGGATTCTTATTTCCTTTTTTTACCGTATAATTAAGGATCGATGAAGCTTCCTATAATCCCAATGGCTATAAGTTAAGGATGAACAGCTAAGCAAAGCTTTGTTGGTGATTAGAATTAAAGGTGGAAGATAATTGAGGGATCCATGTGATCAATGAACTATTACCATTATCACACATTTGAAACCTTTTCCCTTACCCCTTTTGTAGTTGGTGTGATTTTTCCACTCTAAATTCTGAGCATCTAACTTTTGTCCTCGGTATTCAAATTTAGAAATTTAACCTTTATTTGCCAAAATGATGTGTTAGGAATTAATTGGTGAAAGGGAAATTTTGTAGTGTCACAGTATAGGGGGAAACTATAATGGATTGGTGCAGCGATAGTCACATGACAATTAATCAGAGGCCATCAATTCCTTAATTAGGTACGAGATTTGACTCCCACCTGTGTGCAATCGATTCCTGTATTGGTCTAGTCTATACTCCATACGAGGCTTCGTCTCGCGTTTAATTGAACATTCTAGTGAACGGTGGGATTAGTTTTGTTCTAAATTAGCAAATTGTTTTCTCACAAGAGGGGAGGGGAAGGGGGATATACTTATTGATCTATCCTTTTTGTATCCCAACAATAACATTTGTGACATAGGATTTCCAAAAATGGCCCCATTTCATCATTACATGTCATGTTCTATCATTTTGGTGTTGGCGAAATAAAGTTGCTTTAATGTGACATGAGAGGGGAAATTTATCCACCTCCACTTGTTTTGAGAGTATGTGAAGATTTTATTAAAAATGGACAAGCATGCAAATGATTTAGACCTTCTAAAGTAGACTGAATAAAAAGGAATAGAAACTAAATTAGAGGGGAGTTTATCATCAGATTTTAAAAAAGACTTCCACGGTTCCACCCACCTTTAATTTTAAACGATCATGATAAGTTTTTGTTTTTGTTTTTGTTTTTTTTAAAATTTTATAACCAGATGTTCGAGCCAGCTTCCGCACACCACCAATTCCGAGGTTCTAAAGTTAAACGACCACGCAAACCCTATAAAATGCCCGAAGTTTTAGAATGTTCGGCCTTCATAGGATTTGGGCATACGACCTCATTGATGACAAACACTTTATTTCTTCGTGCCCACTTGACCAAACTCCTCGGAGTTAAATGATCATGACAGTTGGGGGCACGGTATCAGCTTATATTCATAATTTGTTCACGCGGTTAATAAGAAACTTCATTCTATTTTATTACCAAAGTTCATTCTAATTACTACTCTATTGCAATGGTCAAAGTTCCTCGAGATCACATCTAAACTTCCAAACCCTAGAATTAAATATTTTAAATCTTATAGTAAATGGTTTGTTAGAGTCACTAGGCTCTAAGAAATGTTAAAAAAAAAAAAAAGAGTGTTTATGAAAATTGACATCAATTTTTTTCTTCTCGATGAGATCTTTAAATTAGTGTAATTTTTTTTAAAAATAATTCCTTATACATTATTTTTTGCGTGTAAAATACACAGCTTTCCAAAAGGGGCAAATAGTTTGGACGGACAGAGTAGACAGTGGACAGTGGAAGAAGTCTTGGTCAATATTAGAATCCCAAAAGGGGCCTCGTGTAGGTCAGGTAAATTAGTTTTTGAGAGTGGGTTCTATTTTTTAGGCTTAATGGCTGGCTCACTAGAATAGAAAATGTGCATGATGCTGCATTACTACTCTAGCCTCCCCAATTAAGAGGCTGTTCCAAATGAACAGTAAAAAGCAATTTTAGAAAAAGGAGGTCTTTTAAGCTCAAAAATTATGTGTTTACGCAAATAATTTTTCTACCAATATGGATCTTGTTTAATAGATCTCATTAAAATATTTTAAACGGTGCAAAAAAAATTGAAAAAATATTTTTTCATTTTCATTATATTTGAGTTTGAAATTACCTTCATTTGAAAAAAAAATACTACTTTTTTAAAAAGCGGAACTCCCCCTAAGCACCTCCTAGCCAATGGGCTCTCTAGCCCAGTTGGCATCTCCTGGTCCTCCCCATGTGAGAGGTCAGGGTTCGAGTCCCGTCGTGTGTGTTAGGATTTAAGGATATAAATGGCCTCTGAAACCCTTTGTGGACTTACCTACTAACGCCCCGCTACCCTCCGTCGTTGATATATACAATATTGGGAGGAAAAAAAACGAAGCACCTCCTACTCCTCTCTATGTAAAGTAAAACACACTTCCATAAAATATAGGCCATCACAATGGGTTTAATTTCTTGTAAGGAGGAGGGAGCTAGGCACCTTTTAAAATGTGAAATCTGCAATTAATTCAACACATAAGGCTCCGGCTTATAACTTAAATATGATAAGACATATATACAATCTGTGTCATATGTGACACAACTTAATTTGGAGTTAACAGTTTTCATTATTGCTCCATGACGCTCTTTGGATAAGTTATATTCAAGACCATATTTGAGTCTTTAGCTTTTCAAGAGAAAACCCGCGTTAGACTAACAGACCGACAAAAATATGCGCGAACAACGTTAAATCAAGAATACAACTACGTACTGTAATTATTAAGCACTTCCACTACGCGTTTTTACCGCACTCGAAGACTTCTTGAATTTGAAGCAAAGGAGGGGCGCAAAATGGATCAATCCGTTAAGCAGTAGTCCAACCCTTTGAAGCAAAAACTCAAACCCATCATGATGTTGTTGTAGAAGATGCAATTCTTTCCAACTTTTTGTTCTTGTTTTTATTGGATACTTGTCTAGAAAAATCCAATAGAGTCTACATCTCTAATCATTTTTTTCTTTTGCCTTTCCATTTTCTTTATCCAGTTTTTCGTTACCCATGCTTTCAAAGCTTATGATTACCAGATGCACCTGTTGTTGAATCACTTATTGGCCGGTGACACATTGGAGGACACCCCACAGAGAGGAATGCTACGCGCACGCACGCCGACAAACGTTGAAACGCAATTTGTACGTGTCTGGAACCGTTTGACGAACGTATGTCCGCATGCATCGAACGGTCCCGATCATAATTGTATCCGAAATTGTATTTTAAAGTTGCGTGTGTAGAATTTTTTCCGCCCCATAAGACCATGGTTTGTCTCGTAAATCATCACTTTGCTTCTTTGAGCCCACTCCACAATCCGCATTACCCTGCTGGTGCCTGGTGTGGGTTCTTTCTCGAAGGTTTTTATTTCCATTAAGTAATGTCGTCACAAATACGTAAACAAAAAGACAAGCCAAAAAACAGAATAGCCTGGTTCAGTTGTATTAAGCTCGTAAGTGGAGTGGAGTGCAGTGAGTCTCTCTTACATATCTCATGCATATGGGCATAGTTCGATCCCTGTAAGTCCCATCCCCCTCCCCCAAATCTCCTAGAATAGTGTAGATTAAGATTAACGAATGGCAAAAAAAAAATGTATTAAGCTCTTTTAAGATAAATTCGAGAATCGAACCATAGTCAAAATGTATTGATTTCTTAAAGCCCGAAACTAATACAAAAACCAAACCCAATTCATACGATGTGGATTGATCAGGGATTTACTAGTACCGTTGTTGTTTTTAAACGATCCTAGCAATGACAAATCGAACTTTTGGTCAATTTTCCCTAATTTCTTTAATTTGATCTTGGTAATTGAAAAAAGTCAGTTAAAGACCGATTTTCCTGGGACCCGTCCCTCAGGGAGGGACAACATGGGCGTTGTCCCCATTCGGGCTGTTCAATCTCGGCAATGGATGGCTTAGACTTCATCTCGGCAATGCACAAATGGTCGGCGGCTGAGATGAAATCTGAGCCGTCCATTGCCGAAATAGACGGGCCAGAGCGGGAAAAACCCATGTTGTCCCCTAGCCCGGAAAAAATACTCCCCCCCCCCACCCCCAAAAAAAAAAAAAAAAAAAGAAAAAAAAAGAAAAGTGGAAACACATACTGTAGTATATTTTTATTTTTATTTTTGGAAATTGAACGGTTTACATCGCTGGACCATTCCCTTTTATTTCGCTATCTCACGTATAAAATCCCTCATATCTCTTATTCAAACGGTGGAATAATAATTTTGTAAAACAATTAACTACGATTACAGTACCCATAATTGAATCGTCAACCAAATTGAATACAACTACTAGTATACACAGTATGATAGACAAATCACAATATCCTCCAGAATATATATATAATAATGAAACATATCGAGTATCACGCGCATTAATAATTCCAAAATTGATAGCAATCTCTTCAACAGAATTACTGAAGAATAATTCCAACATTCTATCCATAATAGTCATTTCTAACGAAAATTGTAGATTGAAGAATGAAGAGAAATACTGTACTTGACCCTGGCCGGCCATCTAGCTCTATGGTCAATGGTTTGACCCCCTTTTTTCTTTTCTTTTTTCTCTTTTTTTTCTCTTTTTTTTTTCGATCTGGAAGGGTTTGACCTAATTGACAATCTTCGACTCCTTTTAGTAACCTAACTACCTAACATCCGTCTTCCTTTTTTTTTATGACATGCAACGTTTTGATTTCTCAAAAACATTCGCTAAGGCTACCTACGTACCTATGACGCCCGAAAAAAGGAAGACGGAAGCTTTACTCTTTCACCTTAATTCAGTCCATACAAGGCGGAGCGAAACTCAATAACTTGTTTCCCCCCTTTTCCACCAAAGTATGAAGCTATTAGTTTCACCAATGTTTGCATTATGAGTAGACTATCCGAACCAGCTTGATGACTCTTTCCAGCCACACGATCGACTCCTAGGGTTTTGGCCACCCTCTCCAGCCCACCGTATAATCCATCACAGTTCCGCATCATGTGTTTCATGTCGTACACAGCCCCGCCGAAGTAGGTATTCACCAATCCCATGAACATGCTGAGGTCCTCCGGCAACCTTCTCCCTGTCAAAATCTTGAGCAGAAATCCGAAATCGTAGGCGCCGTGGAAGGTGATCCAATTTACCATCGGTGAAAGGATTCTCGAACCCAGAACCAGACGCCCAAATCTCGCCGAGTCAATGCCGTATTTCATGTTCCTCTGAAAATCGATTCCTTGTTGTTTCAGCAGAGCGATGGAATCCGGGTTGTGGGAATCGACATCCATGTTGAAATCCCGGAAATTGAATTCCCAAACGTAGGAGCAATGGGTTCCAGGGAGATTCCCACCAGAGTCGGAGAGGGTGAGGCCTAGTTGAATGAGCTTGAGGGCATCGACGTTTGCCTTCATGACGGAGTAGTTTTGGTCAGGAGAGAGATGAGAAAGTTGATGTTTCTCAATCGCCGGAGAATAGATTGTACCCGGGAATTCGGTATCCATGGCAATGTATGGGTAGCAAGGGAGAATGTGATCAATCAAAAACAATTCATCTTCTAGGTTTCTAGCCCATACCTCTCGAATCATTACGGGTTTCTTCAGCGAATACATGGTTTCTTTCTATGTTGCAGATGAATATGCGAAAGGACGAAATTTGTAGATGATTATGTGAGTAGACGAGAGATGATTTTAAAGCTTATTATCAATCCCATACCTATTCTGATTAGACTCGCGCGGGGTTTCGGTGATTTTATAGCTTATTATCAATCCCATACCTATTCTGATTAGACTCGCGCGGGGTTTCGGTAACCGTATCGATTTATAATCACAGCATCATACTCGGATTTATATGCTGCTCTCCTAATCGTCAGAGGATTTTCCCCTCAACTAGTGGATGATTTCATCCCTGCAGCATATGAAAGGCTGCCGAAACCAAGTATAACTTGAACCGGAATAGGGATCTAACTTGGGGAGCAAGTTTTTAATTTCTATCATACTTGTGAAGCAAGTTTGATATCAAAATTAACTTATTTTCCTCGCGAAAACCTCTAGTTTCTGGGTTTTTTTTGCCCGATGGGATCGCTAACTCTAATTACCGGCAATTAATCTTCACTGATTTATTTTTCATGGTACATCAACAAAATTATACACGTAGGAATTTCTTGGTGACATCTTTAAGTGAAATATTATTAAGACGAAGGCGATCAGTGATATATGAAATCCCATTACGTAATTTGGCTCTATTTCCATCGAGACATCTTAATCAACACTGAACACGAGATTTTTGGTTTTTTCAAGTTGGATAATCGAATCCTTCTTTTCACCATAAATCCGTTAGTCCAGGGCCGGCCCAAGGACCAGGCGACCAAACCGGCCATTTTTTCTCCCAAATTTTGCCCCAAAAAAGGGGCCCGTCGAGGTTAACCCACATATTTAAAGAAAAACGGAACTTGATTTTCAATTTGCGATTACTTGGTGAGAAAAGAACACAAATTTTCTTCAAAAAGTTCAAATTCGAAAAAGAAAGAAAGGGACTGCACAGCAAGAACACTATCTGTGGAAAAAGTGCTTGTGGTTCGACAGGTGATGGAGTAAAATGGCAGTGAAAAAACAGAGTTGGTTATGGTGGAGACAGCGGTGTGGTGCTTGTGGTGGTGTTGCTTTCCTAGTCTTCTCTCAAATCCATTGTTTGGTTGAAAAAATTGGTTACAATGGAATAAAGATTTTTCCACTTCCCTTGTCTCATCAGTGAACACCAAACATGCAAACTTCAATTTTTTTTTCTTCGGTGGGCTTGCTCCCTACATAATTGACCACAGTTCGATTCTTGAGGTTAGGCTACAAGAAAGTAATTTCTTGTGAATCTCCTAGTAAAGGCGTGGATGACCTAACTTTGACCGGACCGGGGAGGAGATTAGTCGAGGTGCCTATAAGCTAAGCCTAGACACTCCCTTGACCATCGGAATAAAAATTTAAAAAAATCGTATCTTCTACTTTCTCATCCTCGAAATTTTCGTACCAACAGAACAAGATAATGGTAAGCAAACTAGATGACCTTTTAAAAAAAAACTAGATGACCTTAAGTTAATCATGTTTGGACTTGACTTTAATTCCAGCACAGTACTTTGAAAGGAAAAAGAATGGTGAAGGAATCTCCTTGTATAACGAAGTCAAAAAAACCTACAAATTTGCTTTACCTCGATGAATTCCTCCACACATCCATGATCCAAACACGGCCTTGGGAGTTGCACGTCCTTTCCGCCTACCCAAATTAACCTGCTACGGTTGCAATATAAAGACTTGTCTTTGATTGATCGAGAAAAAGGATAAACAGAAAAACTTTGGAACATCCCATTGACGTGATTCGAATTTTCTTCCCACAAGTTTTCCTGAAGGGTTCTCCAAAATCCCTGATCTGGAAAAAGATTAAGATAGTCACAAAAAAAAAGCGGAGGAATGACTCGGAAATTGAAAAATCAAGCTCATGTTTCAAAAGAATATAAATGAGGAAAGTCCACTTTCACCCCCTGTGGTTATCGCCATGTGCGGATACACCCCCTGTGGTTTAAAAGTGTGCACATAACCCCCTGTGGTTTTCAAATTGTACGGATAGACCCCCTGCCGTCGTATTTTCCATCCATTTTAACGGAAACAATATTAAAAGACCGTTATACCCCCCATCACGTCCCTTGATTCTTCTTCTTGTTTAAATCTAACCACACCATCCCGTATACCAAAAATTGAATCCAAACCGTTGATATTATAAATTTTGATGAGTACTGCGTCTATGCCAAAATTCAAGTCAATCAAAAAATGAAAAGCTTATGGTCAAATCGATTTTGTTATGAAATTAAAATTTCAAATTTGAATTTACTACAAATTAGATCACTGGGTTATTGATGCCTGATCAAGATGATTTTTTACAGAGATACTCTATTCTTTATTTAATACATTATGAACGACTCAGATTACATTCTAGAGGTGTGTGAGATACACCTCCGTTAAAATGGATGGAAAATATGACGGCAGGGGGTCTATCCGCACAATTTGAAAACCACAGGGGGTTATGTGCACACTTTTAAACCACAGGGGGTGTATCCGCACATGGCGATAACCACAGGGGGTGAAAGTGGACTTTCCTCAATATAAATTGCTAGACTTGATAAGAACAGAAACTACACTTGATCGTAGCCAAAAGGCCGAGAAAGGTATAAACCCGCTTAGGTACATGCTCCTCAACAACTCATTCAAGCATCAATGCATTAGAGTAAAGTGACAACGGATCAGCGCTAGAATCAAAATTACCCTATCACCATTTCTCATGTACGTGTCTTTGCAAGCTGCAACAACAATTTTCTTTTGCACAAAGCTGCATTAAAAAAGGCATGTCATGTTAAATCTTTATTACCTATCCCAAGTGATACAAAGAGCTAGAAAACTATAGAAAGTAGCGCAATGGCTGTGTCCCCACCTCAGCGGATTAAGGAAAAAGTGGTATGTCCTTCTCAGTCAACATGGTCGCGGAAGCGTACAACTTTGTTTATAAAAGCCCTCTCACGGCGATAACTGTAAGTACAAAAAACAAAAGAAGATTGCTGTCATAAATGTACTTGCAATTTCAAACTACGACAAAGAATGCCATACTTACATTACAACAGATGATATACAGAAGCAGGTTAATCCAACAGAGAGATGAAGGAGAAATGATGGCCAGAAGTTCTGATGATCCAGAAATAACTTCTCAGAAACGAGAGTGGTTATGCCAGAAAACAACAGAACTGCCCAACCTGATGGCAAGCAGCTGCGAAAGGAAAATGAGGCAGAATCCTGTGGAAAGGTAAACCAAGAAACCAAGTCTACATAAGATATTCAGAGTAGCACTATCAAGCATGTGGAAAATGCACCAGAGGATTACAGCAATTATTTAGCTATCATAGCAGTGAAGTTCAAACAAATTGCACTAGCAAAAGACATACCTCAAAATAATGCTTGATGAATACCGCTGAGTAAATAATTCTCAAAATCATATCTTCATTGGAGTTAAGAACGCAGACTACCAAATTTGATCTCAGCGATTAACATCATTGTCCAAAGCATGCTAAACAGAATGAGACTGCCCTAATTCACTCCCCAAACTACCCGCCCACAAAGCAACATACACACACACACACACACACACAAAAACCCCACGCGAATGAGCGATGTTATGTAGCATACATGGAGCAAAACATCCCTATGTTGTCAGGGTGCCTTATATATTGACTTTTCTAAAACTAGTGGATTAGTTCGACATTGTGCATGTTACTTGGAAGTTTGAGACTACTAAATAGTATGTACGTATTTCTATGATGTCCAAAAGCAACAAGACCATATCGAAGGAGGAAGCTTTGTTACGGCAACTCAACAGATGAAAGAACTGAAAGAAAACAATTTGCAATCCAAACACATCGATGGCACCGCGAAACAATAGTATTAACCAACCCACCATATTTCAAGTCCAATTAATTATGACCCTCTTTAAAATATTTTTTGCTAGAAGAAGGCATAGGAAAGCCCTCTAGATCCACAACGGGACTCCTGGAGTCGGGGTTGAGATCATAGCTTACAGATCACATATTTCTTCACTATAAGAAGAATTACTCGAAGGAGCCCACCGCACCAATTATTCGTTGCATTTATAGGTGTTCGCTTCCTCAGATAATATATGACCACAGAGAGAGTATCCTGTACAAGGTATTGCCCAACTTCTAAAACCTATAAATAGTTGTGACAAACCTACAATGCTACGATGTATGCACGAACATAGAAAAAAGGAGTTGCATGGCATCCTTGCAATGTTAAATAAAAATGTTCCACAGAAAGTAAAAATAAAAAATACAATGATGCTCAATGTAGAGCTCACATTGAGCACACTGCAAAAAGACCAACAATTCCAAGAAGGAAATGAAATATTAGCTGTTATCAAGCCAAAGTTTAGAGTTGATAAAAAAATAAAAAGGATACTCAAGGAATTTGCAACAATTAAACCAACTGCACCAGCCGATTGTATTAGTACCACATTCAGCGCAAGATAGATAACTGAGAATACAAGTAAGGAGTCATTTGAACGCTTGAGTTGGTTCTCCGTTGCAACTGCATGCAGAAATGCTTCAGAGGTTCCTGATTCAGGAATCAATGGGATAGAATTTAAGTTTCTAAACATTAACATTTGTCACCACCCAACTCGAAATCTACCAAAGAAATCAACTCTACACAAAGGTTATAGTTAAAGATCTCCAAACTTCAGTAGATGGATAGTAACCACTTGGTCATCAGCTTTGACACGCCATTGCATAATTAGGGCTTGCTCGATGTCCGAAACTTAATGAATTTAAGTGTTTCAATACAAGTGTCATATTTGGGCATTCAAACAGAAATTGCATGGTTTAATTAAGTTACTTATGGCAAAGAAAATTCAATCACCCAACATCGCTGTTAACCAATGAAAGGCCCATTATCAAAGATTAAAAGCAAGGTCAGGTGATATTTGTATTTCTTAAAAGGACAACCTTTAATTCAATACTTTCCTACAGTCACTTCAGCGGGAAGTCCATCCTGTGATTTTAAGAGGAGGAACTATACATGTTTTATTTCTACCTCTGCGTGTTAAGTTAAAGCATAATAGACCAGTGCAAAGTTTCTCAGGAGTCTGAAAATTCCTTCCTGATATCAAGGCTGTCGACTCTTAACCTTCTTGACCAGCAATGACAAGTTTTTGATTCCAAACCATGAAAATAAATCTATAGTTGACATGCAGAGCTATATCCTATATCTCAGTTCAATATACATCACAAAGTGGCCATGTAAAGGGCCACAGCCTTTTCAAGAACGATCTCATGGGAGAATAAAGCACTGGAGGTGGGTGCTAATAGGGCATAATCACAACTAGTGGTGCTAAGCAAATTGTGGAAGAGCATGTGTGTTTCCCATCAGTACATAAAACTCAACCCTCAAGAGGCAAATGATGAAAAACGAAATAAGAAACACAAAGCTACATGATGCTTTCATTATATGAAGTTCAGATAATTTGTATGCAGGCATGAATAATAATTAGACAAAACTATGTAAATATTTTACCATTCATAGCCAAAACAATGACATAAAGGCAGTAATATCGGAGGACGCTTGATGCTTCTCCATCACTCCATTTCTGACCATACAACAATCTGATGAGAGAGTAAGAATAGCTTGGGCCAAATGCCATGACTACAAGCCCTACAAGACATCACGTATATTCTGAAAACCAAGAAAAGTAAGAAGCAGAGACAGAAATTACAGAATTCAAAAGATATTCACTCAACAAGAAGGATTTTGTCATTTGAAGTCAAGAATGACACCAAGTCACCAACTCAAAGGGAAAAAGAAAACCAAAAGAGTATGCATACACCTAGGAAAAAGAATTGGTTTCTATAACACTAAAAAATTATAGCTCACTAAAGCCTTGAACTAATTGAATCTGTTCCCCATTATGCTCCATTCTGGTCCACAACTCGTACCCCTTCCCCTCACATTATTCCAGCACCGCATCAAACTAGCAGCAATTGCCCTTCGTGCTTTTTCACATTCCATTCCAAACTCTCCATCAGGCCTCTCATTGATAGTTTGATACTACCTCAACCTTCCACATTCATTTCAAGCTTTGAGCTACTACAGGGCAGTAGACAGAGACTATCTTCAGAATGACCCTCTCATATTAAGACCCTACCCCGGGTGGCATGGGATTTTAGAAAATTACAGGCTTGAGATGACGGCTAGTTGCATAGAATGGGAAGTTTGTACAACGAAAAAAGGCAAAGTTAAGAAAACTGCTCCTCTTTGTCTATAGTAGTTTATTTGAAGGAGAGGGTGGAAGCACTCGAAGCTCAGATTGAGAAGCAATTTTAGATCTTTTAGTTGAGATGATTTGGAAGCCAATTTGGGATACTTTTCTGCAGTAATATGGATATGATGAAAATATAATGAACAATGGGGTCATGGCTCCTCTATTTGTACTCATCTAATCAATAATATTCCCTACTAATGAAAAAGAAAAGCAAAAGCCCTATCAACAGAATCCTCAATATGTTGCTGAAAAGAGAAGGAAAGTGACAACAGAGAGGGAAGACAAAGAAATGAGGGCTGCAAGTGTTGTTCACCACACTACAGTCAAATTTTCAACTATTCCAAGTTTTCCAACCCCAGGTGCAAATCTTATCGTCCAACAAGTAACATGACAATTTATAAATCAGAGAAAAGTTTGGTCATGCCCAGCACGGATGTTGTTACGGACCTTTTTATGGCCTCCGCCATGGGGCCTACATTGACTTTGTAAATGATTGTGCATAGCTGTATAAGTGAAGAAACCTAGAAAATGCTTTCTAGTATATGAGCCATGCTAATGATAATTCTAAAATGCCAGACTCCTTGTTTTAGTGCTTAATACATATTGACCAGGCAAAACTCAACAAACTAATACTGGGGGCTGCACAGGCAGTGCAACTGTGCTAAATAGTAGAGACCAACTAAGAAGTTGAAATATTAGAACAAAAATAAGAAACTATAAACCTTACCAATCAACAAAACGAGCTTCAGAGCATCTGTTAGAGAACTTCCCAACTTCCAGCTTTTACGTGCATCTTCCGCTGCCAAAAAAAAATAAAGTTTTACTGCTATGATGGACAAAATACTAACATTATGCAGTCATCAAACCTAGCTTTTATTCGACAAAGTTAAGATCTGAGAAGGATTCTTTAGCCTTGCAAGACAGACATTAACATTTGACATTTTTTTTTGCTGGTGACTGAGTTTAGACAGCACCTCAAAAAAATAAAACAAGAATCAACTTAAAAAAAATATTTAAACAAGTTTCATAAAATGTAAGAATAAATTAAACAAGATAAAATAAATAGCCCAGATGTAGTAACTGCCACAGTGCCACTTATTTCTAAGGTTCCATTACCACAGTGTTCTGCTAATTCGTGGAAGATGATGAAGTTTAATAGAGGAAACTTAAATAACTAACTCTTTTTTTTTTTTTTGGTAACTTTTTAAATAACTAACTTAAATGGTATATTATGAGCATAAAAAGAAATAATGGAATAGAATACTTGTGTCCAGCAATAAGTCAAAAGAAGGTTAAATTCCACTTGTTTTATAATCATGACAAGTGCATGGCTAGGTGACCAATAAAAGCTGAGAGATGTGGCGAGCCAAGCCATGTGGACAAGGTCACGTCAGACAGATGGCACTTTCCCATTGGTTTGACAACCTGGAGGAATTTCCCTTGACCATTGCCCCCCGTATCAAGGGAAGTCAAAGGATGCCCTATGTCTCTAATGATACAAGGGACGTTGGGGGATCCCCCTGATCTCCCTTTTACAACAACGGCATCAAGGGACGTCATCGACAATATCAAAGGTGATTAGGAGATTGGTTTCATCCTTGTGCAGCTTCTGTCTCTGGTGCAATGCTGGGCGTGCTTCTATAGATAACATGAGCCTTGGAAAAAGCTCTATTTGCCTCCAAGCCACAAGTCCTTGCGTGATCCCAAGTGGGGTCCTAGGCCCTGCCTCAGCCTTGGTTGTCCTTGAGTAAGTGCCAATTGGAGATTAAGTCACAGATCTCAATTGGTGGATTTTGCTTTAGAGGTGGTGATATATGAGATCCTTGACATGAGATCCTTCGGAGGTGAGGCTGAGGTCCACGTGGAGCCAAGGGCCATGTACTATTATCACCTAGCAGTGGTGAAAACATGCACCTACAGCCTCAAACAGAGTGGGTACACAGGAGGATAACGAAGCAATAAGGGGCAGCAGAATCAACCCCCTGTCTTTATATTCACAAGCTTTCTAATGCTTCAGAGTGTAGACCACCTAGTTAGGTTGCCATCCCAAAACCCAGAATAAGAACAAATGTGTTTGAAAATTCGAAAACAGATCATACGGACCTATCCAATAAGAATTAAAAAAAAAAAGGCTATATGAATGACATGATAGAAAGCTCAAATAGAGAAGAAAATCTAGTAGAACTCAGTAAGGATGAAATCTGAACACAAATTCCCAGGGAACAAACAGAAAGAATAAGAAATAAACCTGTTGCAGACTTTGCAAATGTAGCATACGAACTTTCTTCAAAGGGAAGAAAAATCAACCTCACCACTAGGCTCCCTGAAATGTAAAAGATTATGTGTTTCAACATGGTCAAAATAAATCAGCAGGAGAATGCAGATCAATACTAACAGATATTTTCCTTTAATCAAAATAGCTCTACATTGGAATCAATTTTGCTACTTGTGAGCAGAAAATCAGAAAAACTAGGACAGGATATTTGGACCTCAATTACCTAATTTGTCAACAAGTCCATACACAGCTTGGTTATATGTTGTATCAAACCATACAAGGACAAACTTTTCTCCTTCTTGAAGGATCAACTTTCGGAAGGATTGAAGAGTAAACAACATGCACATGTCCGAGAGCTGCCTATCATAATTCATGATGGATCCTACCCTGTAGAAGCACGTGTAATTAAATTATCTCCTTGATGAACTAAAAGGGATACAGAAAATCACATTATGTCAGAACAATTTAAAAAACGAAAGTGGGAACTTTTTGGCATAAAAGTAGATCAAAAGCTCCAAAAACATAATAAGAGAAAACCAGGATTAATAAGCAATAGAAAACTAGTACTCAAACACGAATCAATTGACCCAGATGCACCCCAAGCCAGAGCCATCATCTAGCATGGTTGAGAAAACCTGATCGGAAGCTTGGTTTGAGACATAAGGCAACCTAAACCAACCCAAAGATAACCTCTTTTCACACATGACACATAATACGTGCTGCACGCTATCTGGCACATTATGCATACATAAGGGGGCACAGTAATATGAATTAATACTATTTAAAAGGCTAAATCTATGACGTACATTATCTAATAATAAGTTATAAACTAACAAGTCTCAACAAGCAAGGCTACGCATAAAGTCAATACCAGAGAGGTGGCTATGCTTTAAGTGGATGACATTGTTGTATGATGCGACTAGAGGAAAGTTACTGTTAAGCACAATTAGAATAAGTATATGGAATAAGTTGAACATTATGGATGGATGACAAAGATGAGACTCAAGGGTAACAGCAGGCAGGTCTCTCCCTCCCCCCTTCCCCTATTGTCTTCTTCTTTTTTCGATTTCTTCTTGGTAAGGAGAATGCTAGAAGCCTAGGAACTAAGAAGGGTGTTCGGCTTTGATAAAAATACGCACACTTGAATGGTCCGGTAAAAGACTATCCGTATCATGATGTATGATGCTACTATTTCAACTCATCCTTATAGCAACTTATAGGCATCACCCAATTTTCCTTTCTTGTCAAAAACTTATTCAAGACATCCATGGCAACGTGACTTCACAGAAACAGAACTATTTTGCTCAATTTTCATTTCACTATCACCTATAGCGTTGTCTCTTCCCTGATCGACGTGATTAAAGAACAACTACCGCAGGGGAAAAAGATTACAAGAAAGAAATCAATACCTGAAAGGCAGAAGATCAGAACTCTTAATAGCACGAAAAAGAAGAAAGTAGCCCCAATAACAAAAGAACAAGCAAGCTCCATACGCAGCTTGTGACACTGCGAAGACAATCCCTTTCTCCTGCAGGTTAATATCGAGAGACTGATATTAGAAGCCAAGTATTCAAGTAATGATTGAAACTTAGCAGAAATAAACAGTGAAAAGCTACATATCAGCAAGAATTTGAAAAAGTCCTAAAGCAAACAAGTTCCTAAACTTGCTTCTGATTCTATTCTATAATGCATGAAAAACCACTGAAACACAAGCAATAAAGGCTCATCACATCATCCAATTAAACTTTACCATGTCAGGTTCCATGACAATGAGGATGCAGGTTGTCATACAACGCGAAAGAGTAGCTGCACTTTCAACTACCAAGCGCAGTCTGAGAAACAGCAAATTCTGAGAAAGAATGTACAAGGGTTCGGCCAATAGCTCCAAAACACATGCAAGACCTGAAAAACAAAGTAAACCAATCCCAGATATCAAACTTTTGAAGACACAAATGAGAGCATTCATTTCATGCTAAACACAATTCCTAAGACCACCACAACATGGCTCATCAAACAATGAAATTGCTGCAAACCTCGTTTGTCTTTCTTCCCAAATGTAGGTCTCCACACAGAATACACAGTAACAAACTAATGGTTTCAAGTTGAAAGAGAGACTTTACCAGGAGAATTCACTATTAAGTTTGGAACTGAACTTGTAAGACATAAGGAAAGATCTCTAATTGCATAACCTACCAGCTGCATGATGCAGCATCCAAAACTCCAAATAAAAACTTGCGGCTTACCATTAATCAAGATAGCTTGTCCATATGGATTAGAATAACTTAGTTCTTGCCACCAGAAGACAAGTATGCATGCTATAACTGTAATAAGTATTCCAAACGGCACTGTCATCCAGGCTACCTTCAAAAGTTTTGACACATTTTCTCCTGCTGAACCATCATCACTGCCACGATAAAAAGATAGTGTCTCGCATATATATATCAAAGAAATAATAATTTTACCACTTTGTACATGAAAAGCATAAAGTGGAGGATAAGAAAAAGTGTAGAAATCAAACAACAAAAAGGCTAAATTACGTGGATTCTGGCATGGATGGGTTTCACCAAATTCTCCTGTCACAGGGGCACTGCATAATATTCATATCTTAATAGCAAATTCGCACTAACTTGAATCTTTAAATATGCTTCCTAAGTTAATGTCTAACTAAAAATCTTGGGCCTGCAACTCTGACATTTTAGAGAGTACATGCAACATAGGAAAAATAAATTGACGGGAAACCACCAAAATTTCTTCAACTGCTCCCTCCCTTACCCTCACCCTCACCCTAACCATATCATGCTCAAACTTCATGTACATTCATTTGGCCTCAAGTTTATATATCAACCAATTGATCTGACAGCAAGAGTCTTCAGAATCTCATGTTAAATCAAAATGTTTTCAGTCACGCACCAAGCAAAATTAAAAGCCATTCAACTCAGAACTTATGCGAAGCAAGATACAACAAAAGTTACAGCTCAGGACAAAGAACAGGTAGTGCTAAAACACACCAGTCAACTGAAACAGCTAATTGTCTCAATTGACGCACGAGGAAGTACCATTTAATGTCTGCTCTCATGCATGCTCGCCGAAAACCTTCACGACTGAGGAACAAGATACAGGTGACGAACAGATGGAATTGTACAGCGTAAAGCTGCATAGGAAAGGAAAGAAACATAAGCCTGGATTGATGGAAGCTCACTACCCCAGAAATTCCTAGAAAATCGACAACGAGAAATAAACTTCCGGGTTCACCATCTTACAATCTGTTTTCAGATAGTCCAGTTGATCTTTTTAAAATAATGGCCTTTAAATAAGAGTTATAGATTAAGCAATTAAAATTAGGTTCTGAAATGTCAAATTAAAAAGAATTGGAATAAATGAAAAGCATTGAACGCAAATGCTAACAGCTGCCCTGCAGGCATTCGTTAGCATTCAATCACTCGTTAGGCAGTACAAGCTTTTGGGCAAATTTTAATTCATTGTCTGTTGGTGCAGAAAAAGTTTAGGCCAATTAGAACAACCTCCCTAGTCTTTCTTGACTACTAGCGAATGCCCGTGCCCACTATTTGCACCATATATATATTAGTGAAACCACAAATATGATGCTAAGCTGCTTGTGATTAGCTTGGTCATGAGAACTTAGGATCCGAACATCTAACAGAGAATCATTCCAAAGGAGGATGATCCTTGCTGCTGCTGAGTCTGAGTGATCACCAAAGTATTTCAAAGAGGTACATATGCAATTACAGACATATTGGAAGTAAACTTTCCCAACTTTTCATTCAAAAACTCTAAAGATAAACGTGTTAACTGCCAAATAAAAAGAGATCATGCCAGCAATCTATGGTAAGTAAAGCTGTTCTAACATAAAATCCAAACCCTTTTTAAACAAATTTTCAGAAACCTAAAAACGGTTAACGAACACAGAACAACGCAATCACCTAGCCCTAAGTGTTAGTCCAGTTGGTTGGTAGGTTTGCTCCCACACAATTGACCAAGGTTCGATTCTTGGGGTTAGGCCACAAGAAGCCACAAGAAACCACAAGAAAGTAATTTCTTGTAAATTTCTGGTCCTGGCGTGGACCGCCTTCTTTGACCGGACCGGGAAGGGAATTAGTTGAGGTGTGCGTAAGCTGGGCGTAAAAAAAATAATAATAATAAAAACAGTGTATCGCCTATAGTAGCTGAGATATTCACCTAATAACCACCGGTTAGCGGAATTACCTGAGCTTGGCGATAGCCACAAGTAAGTGAATTTGTAAACGAAGTTATGAGGAATTCCGAATAGAAATGGTTACCGCGTAGTCTTTTTCAGTGAGGTGTCTGATGATCCATGAATTGAATATGAACGGGATTCCCCTTGACAAGAACTGCGTAGCTGTTGTCAATGCAGAACACCATGTCAATACAACTATACGTTTAGACTGGGATATCGCTTGAGAGAGAGAGAGAGAGAGAGAGAGAGAGAGAGAGAGATTGTTAAAATCTAGAACGCGTAGAGACATTAACTAACCGAATAAGTACTTGAAAGTGCGAGAGAAATTAGTTGTGCGATCGCCGTCAGTCGCCATGTCCGATCGCTCTGAGAAAGTCTTGCAGAGAGAGAGAAAGAGAGAGAGGGGGCTGAAACAGCACTCGCCCTGTGAGGCAAAACGGCTAGCCGGACAAAGAGCCTGGTGTTCGCCAGTTATTTTAACCAACACGACTCGTTCAGCTAAGTAATGATCTTTTTATTTTTATTTTTTTGATTTTGTAAAGAAGCAAGGATCTCTTTGTTCGGCTAAATAAACCACTTTTAGTTTTTTTTTTATCCTTATTCAAATTTTTTTTTTCATTTATTAGTTTTTGTTAATTTTTTGGGGATTATTGCTTCGTCATGACGAGAGGAATCTAAAAAGTAAAAAATTACGATCGAAACCTAATTTTTTTAATGAAGACAAAAATAAGCCAATTTTTTCGTCTTTATTAAAAAAATTTGGATTTCGATTGTAAATTTTTACTTTTCAGATTCCTCTTGTCATGAAGAAACAATAGTCCTCAAAAAACTAACAAATACTCAAAAAAATAAGCCAAGTAACTTATTTAGCCAAACAATAAGTAGTTAATGATTTTTCTCATATCTGATACAAAATGAAGTCTCTATTTAATGATTTAACTTGTTAAATTAAAAACGAAGATCTACATCAGTGTTAGGTAGAAAATTAAGTTAATTGAAAACCCTTATCTATCGAAATGAAATAGATTTGTTTTAAACAGAATATTTGCACGGACAAATTACACATCAAAGTTTATACAACAGAAGGTTAGAATTATTAAATGAATTATCGTGGATCCCATTTTCTATAAAAATAAAGATTTTTTTTCTTTTTAATCAGCATAAAATAAAGATTACAAAAATATTCCGGCAGCAGCACAGCTGGAGCACTTTTCTTTTTCAAGCGTAGATGGACCATCCGAGGACCCAGTGTCCTCTTCCTCTCCAATCCTTTGTACAATTTTAGTCCAAAAAAGGTTTTTTCTCAGTCCACTTCAATGATCGAGATCATTTTTTTTGTTGATAACCGGACATCCGGGTTAACTTGCTCGCACCCCGTCAAATCCTTGGCTCTATAGTTAACGACCGGACAAACCCTCTAATAGTCCCAAGGTTCGGAACATTTGGCGTTCATGGAATCCGAACATGTGACCGCATGGAAGATAAATATTATTAGCTATACTAGTTTTCTCCTGCCAACTTGATTAATTCCCTTAGGACCATTCATTTTTCTGAACTCATCGAGATAATCAAGTATGTAAAAAATCAAGTTGTAGTTTGGTATGATTTCAGAATACAATTCTATTGCAAAAAAAAAAAAAAAAAACGGACAAAACGGATTTTGAACCAATGTTGCAATATTATTTTTTGCAAGATAATGTGTTCCACAATCATTAACTTTAGAAGATAAATGTGTCTCAAAATCATATAAATTGTTATCCTACCAGCGGATTTTAAGGAGGTTAGAGCATCCGCAATGTAATAATCAAAAATGAATAATCGAAACTTGACACATTAGCTTTTGATTATTCATTTAGAGGGTTGCTAAAGTTAACAATATAAAGTCCCACATTGTTATTTTTGGTTATTCAAATGTCCAAATTTGATTATTGGTTATGAGATTGCTAACTTTGATTATTACAATGTGAGCACTTTTTTAAGCACATTGCTAACTTTAGCAATCTTTTAATTTTGATTATTACATTATGGATGCTCTTATCCAACTAATCATATAAAATCACATTTACAAAATGCTCCGTTTGGTTTGGGTTTTGAGAGATTTTTAGAGCAATCAATGAAGAAAAATAAATAAATAAAATAGAAGTACAATAATTAAAGAGAAAATTAATTGAAAACCAGGTTTGGTTCTAGAGGCCAAAGAGAGCATAGTGCTCTCAATGAGCTAACAAAATGGACTCGAGTACCCAAACAGCAATCCATCAGATCTGCGTTCAATCATTTTTCATGACGGAGCAAGGGAGCGGTAAATGGCATCCAATGGCGTAAAAAGCAGGGGCACTGAACGGAATTCACGAAATCGGGATCCTGCCTTTCCCAAGTCTTATGTAATCCAGTACCAAATCGATAACATCGGCTAACATAATGAAATCAACAAAGAAGGTTTAAGGCAATCCTTCAGCCGACAGTTGTTTCAGCTGAAAAGAACAAACAAGTTTGAAGGAATCCTTCAGCAAATATTGGTTCATCTGCAGCAGGAATGGATGAAGAAACGCAAAGATAGAGGCATTTAAACCAACAGTATTTCAAGCTGCAAAAGGAGTCATATGATTAACCATCCCAAATAGATAATAAAATCCTTGGTTTACCCAACACAAAGCAACCACGTTCAACTAAGACAATCCAAAACTTTTAGTCTCAAAGCAAGGGGGAAAAAAAAGAGCCCAACGACAAAAGGCCCAGAACAAGGACGATAATACCAAGAACACGGCACAAATTAACGGTAGCGACGGAGGGAGAGTGTGTTGTTCCTCTTCCAGGTAGCCCTTCTTGATGGTCTTTGCTTGTGGTGCAAGTGTCCCTTTCCGCGGAGACCCCTGTTTTCCTTCCCAGCTGATGTGAGTCCTCGAAGCTCCCTGTGCTTATGAACCGGGTTGCAGATCCAGTTGATCCTTGGGTCATTGCGGATGGCATTGTGGGCAGGATCAACCAAAATTACCTCGAAGTACTTGTAAGTAGAATCCTGTAAGAATAGAAATCAACAAATCAATCAATAAATGCCAACTTCTAAACAATCTGTACAACTAAACACGGGGGTCAAAGATATGAGCATCGAAAAAACTGTCCATGTCCTCTACGACAAGGACTGACATATGCCTCGGAAAACCAGAGTAAGATAAACAAAGTCTAGATCTTCAATCTTAACATATTCCCCTTTTACAATGGTCTATCACGTTAAACAGTCAATTTTCTAGTCATTCCATTCATTTGCTTCTTCTCTAGTTGAAGTACTTCCCATTAAAGAGCTCAGAAAAACAAAAACAAGGAACAACCAAGTCCAGAAAAGGGGGTACGCACCAGAAGCCCTTCAGTTCTAAAAGACCAGCAAAAATAAAAAGCAAAGCAGGGATAGATAACATAAAGTGAGGTGTGAAGTGGGTCGAAAGCAACGTAATTCCTTTGATACCAACCTCATTGAGCCAATACGAGTTCAGAACCTTGAGACCACCTAGCTTCCGGCCAGCACGTTCCTCTGCAACAGAGCGCTTGCTGCGTTGGAATTTCAGCTGAGTAACTCCCTGGTTTGTGGGCTTACCATACACAATACCCTTGGGTACTGGTCTCTTCCGTCCACCACGTCTTACACGGACACGATAGATCACATAACCCTGGGCAATCATCACATAAGTCCCCACACACAAAAACAACCAGCAGGAAAAATGTTTGAACACTGAGGAAACTTCAACAGTGATGCAGTATCTATGAAATGCAACTCATTATTTCTAAAACAACATTTGGAGAAAAATGAGAGCAAAAATATCAATTGATGATAAACACTTTTTATCAGAGAATTCGAGCAATAACATGGACTGCAGTCAGGGGGGTGCAAGCGGTGCTCCGGGCCCCTGCAGAACTTCCAATCATCCCATTATTTCTACTATATCTTAGGTTATTATGTTGTTATTATATAAGGATGATATTTTTTTTGTTAATTTATGAATACATGTGATTTGATGCCCCCACATCAAGATTCATGCGTCCACCACTGACTGCAGTGCATCTGGGTGGAGAATGCAAGAGACGGAACAATCATTACACATTCAGTAAAGATGAGTGGCCCAGAATAAATAACAACCAACTTCACATAATATATACACGCAATGGAACCTCTAACTCTTTTTGGTCATATCAAACTTTAAATCTAAACCCAGATATGCAACACCATTCCGTCACATTCCATGCTATGAAGTATGAACAAGATACTACAAAATGTTGAGGAAAGATAAAACAGAAAGCGTCAATAGCAGAAGCAAACATCAGAATCGTACAATATACCTGCTTGGCCTTGTAACCCAACCGGCGAGCTTTATCAGGTCGAGTAGGGTGCGTGACGCGGACAATGGAAGGAAGCTGGCGATACTCCCAGCACCTCACCCTCAGCAAGAACCTCATCACATCGGACTGCTTCTTCCTCCAGAGCTCCGAAACATAAGTGTAAGCTCCTATAGTTATTCCCGTGTAGAAACAAGTCAAACAACGTATTGAAATTTCAGAAATCAGAAACCCAGAATCTAGAACCCTACATCTTCCTTTACATGCTATGTGTCTAATCACAGATAACTGATCGCATGTTTGTGTCTAATCACTGATACTAATTCTCTTAATCAGAACCAAAATAAAACCCTCGTTAGGAATCAAAGTACAAAAAATCATCATTAACGTAGTACGAAACAAATCCTAGTAAAATCCGTTGATTACATCACACTAAGGTACCCATCAATGAAAAACCATAACTCCTTGAACGGAAATGAGACATCAAAAGATAAACATATAAACAAAACGCACAAAAAGGTTCGGGATTCACGTCAAATTACAGAGAGAGGAAATGAGGGATGATTATAAAAGCTATCTACGCGTACAAAACATCGTTGATGCGGAATAATTGAAAGGAAATCGATTCTAGGGTTGGAAGGAGATGGAGAAATGCGTACCCATTGTTGCTGCAGTTGTTGAGTTTGCGGAGCTACGGCCGAGATAAAGGAGCAATGGGAGTGGAAGCTTATATTGGGAGAGTCTCGACTAGGGTTTTGGAAGGCTTCGTTTCCGCGTTAGTTCGAAAGACAGAATTGGCCCAATAATGGGCTGTGGCCCAATATCTGTTTGATTAGGGGGGGGTATGGTCTTGGGCTTAGAACATGGGCCCGTCAATTGATTGGGTTTTCAAACAATTTTGGAGGTAAATAAGTAAAAATAATAATAATAAATTGTTTTTTAGAAAAAGTATTCAAAATATTTTCACTTCGATTTATACCCTCTCTCCCTCCCTTATAAATTTCTTATTAGGATTTCAACTACAATTTTGCTAGTAGTAATGAAACATACCGTGACGTCCACAATGATTCTACTTGGCACACACTCTTGGCCAACTCCCAAAACTTGTCTGTTCAAAAAATTTGAAGCATCATAAAATTTCAAAATTCAAAAGAGACGTACAAAACTGTGTTTCCTCTTTCTCCTCCATCCCTGCCCAAACCATCTCTTCAAACCCAACGCACCGCCACCGACGCACCCCACCGCCACCCCACTGACGTGGGCCTCACATTGTGGGACCCTTTATGGCAAGTAGGATCATTATGGAGATCACAATAGATGTCATTACTAATAGCAAAAAAAATTCAAATACACCAAATTCATCTTGTTTAGTTTAGACAATCCAATGAAAATTATTGAATTTTATAGTTTATTGTGAGATAAATGTTTTTCTTCTACAAAATTCTACCAATTATACTAAAAAAATTACTACTTTCTCCACAATTTTTTTACTCCATTACGAATAATAATTGGAAATAATTTAAAGAGTTAAAGAATAATTAGCTAGGATTGTCCTTCGTGGAGTATGGCGATTTATCAAAGGAAAATGAGGCCAAGTTTCCCTAATTGTCTAAACGGGATCGATAAACAGACTAAATAATACTAAAGCCCCCAAAAATATAAATTTTGAGACATATGATTTTTCTCACATACATCAGCTAAAAGTCAAAATACCAGTAACAACTTGTGTAAGGTCATCCACAACAGTATAATCAAAAGTCAATTGTTTTAAAAGTTAACAATGTTAGTGCAAAAAATGGCTCACAATGGTATAATCAAACTTAGCAACATCCTTAGGAATAATCAAAATTTTGGGATTTGGATAACCAAAACTAGCAACATTTTTCAATAATCAAAATTTGTAGACTCCACACCACATAAGTTAACTAGTTCCAAAGTTCGTATACACGCGTATTTCAATTGGTATTTTTTTCTTCTTTTCTTTTCCTGCTCTATATCTTCTTCACTTCACCAACAAACTATTTCTCTTTCTTTCCCTCAAATAATGAAGCTCATATCTCTCGATCATCTACAATTCAACCCATCATCGCCGGATTAAGGCATTTCACTATTCTTTTCCGTTTCTATTTTGTTCCCAAAAAAAATTCATAAAAGGAGGGAAGAAAGTCACCGATTTTCCCCCAAAATTAAGAGAGGGATCGATATATTTTTGCCGAAAAAAACAAAAATGGAGGGAAGTGAATGACAGGAAACAGAGGAGGAGAGAGAGTGAAATTGTAGTGGACCCTTATTTTGGTTATGTACTAGAAGTGACTATTATGAAGCTCAACATTGTTAAGCTTAAGAACCTCTTAAGTGAATAATCAAAAGCTGATATGTCAACTTTTGGTTGCCTCTTTTTGATTATACCACTGTAGATAGCCTAAAAGACCATAAATTATAAACGGGATTTTTATGGAAAACGAATACTGAGAAGATATATAATGGATTCACCAAATGCGATACTTAAAAGTCATTTTTATTGCAAACTTTGATTTATTTCCACATTTCATCTCGCTCGGATTTATGATACTCGCACGTCACCAAGGTTTGCTGCCACGCTTGAGCAAGCGTTGGTCACAAAGTATCCTTGAGTAAATACCCCCTAGGTGAATGCGTCCCTGCAAAGCAAAACCTTTGATTGCAAGCCATTAACACACCTCCCGAAGACTCTGTTTGGAACTTAAGAAAAGGAAAAAAAAGGAAAACTAAAAATTTTTCCTTTTTATTGTTTGGTTAGAAAAAAAAAAAAGAGAGAAGAAAATAACAATTTTTAGTTTTATGAATAGTACATTTTCCTTCAATTTTCTTTTTTTTTCCTTTCTTTTCTTTTCCATAGGTTCCAAACGAAACCTAAATTATCTTACGAAAAAACAAAAAGAAAATGGCTCTCTCTCTTCTTTTTCTTTTTTTTTTTTTAACCCCTATTATACAATTAGTATGTCGGAAATCTGATAAGCACGGGTCTCACGTTTATGGCGTGAAACTCACGTATGTTGAACGACTTCAAACATGTCTTTGTTTCAACATCTCCATATGTAATTTTGCTAGTGGAGGTTTTCATTTCAAAGAAAGACCGGTTGTTATTGTGATTTATGCTGAACCAAGTTATATCCCCATTAAAAAGAGCTTTACTCAGCTTGATTGGAACGGAGGAAGTTGTCAAAAGTTTACGTTGAACATCCACCTCAGATTTGGCATGTTCCGGTTGGAGATGCTCTAATAAGGTCATTTTTTACGTTTTGGTATCACACTAGTAAATAGTTTTAAAACATTATAGTATCGTGGATGTACTTTGACCAATCTTATTGTTTTATCATTGGGTTTTGTTAATGTATGCCTTAGGAGCATATGATAAAAGCATATTAATTGCTCCATATTACTCCACTCCCATGGGGAATGTAACACAAACAATGCTAGAGTTATTAATTATGTTTTGGAAAGATAAACCTTTTTTGTTTGACGAAACTGACCTAGCTACCCGGCAAACAAAAACCTACTGTAAAAGTTAAGAATTGACCAAAGAAACGTGAAAACTTATTTGAAAAAAATGTTTGCTTGTGTTCTCTCGTAAATTTTTGGAATATAATTTTAGCAAACTTAGTTATCACTTGTAAGCCACAAAAAAGAAGAAATGCTATTGAATCAGACCGAACCACTTTACAAAATTCCAATAGGCTCGTACATTCCTCTTTTTCAAAATTACATATTAGTATGCTAATTAAAAGTCCGTTTGAATTTTCTTAGACTACTATTTTATCTATTCTTTGGCTTTCACAATTTTTTTTTCGAATTTTTGATCAAGAGAATTTACTTCAATGATTTTTTTTTTAATGAGAGAAAACATAAAAGTAAAAGAAGGCTAAATATAAAAAAAGGTTCGGAAAGTATAACATTAGCCCACACAATAAGCCAAAAGTATAAACTTTGTGGCTTAAAATCTGGTTAAGGAAAAAAAAAAGGATAACTTGTTTTGGAATTTATTACTAGTATTTAGTTTTCAAAAGAAGTGCTACAATACCTTTCCATTTGTTTTTCCAAACTTCAACGGTTTAGCCTCTCTAGCTCTTTTCTTCTTTTTTTCTTGTATTCAACGGAATAAAAAATTACTTTACTTTTAGTATACCATTTCGGTGACTGATGGAATCCCCATAGGATTTTTTTTTTTGATCTTTTTTTTGCTTAAACTCGCAAGAGTTGAAAGACCTTAAAAAATAAAAGGAGTTGAAAAGATAGCATGAAGAGAAAAGTAAAATGGGTAATTCCGTCTCATCATAAACAAGTTTTCCAGCTAGTCAATGTTGCCTAACTTATTTATTACCTTTGTGAGTTCCTATATACTCCTTAGTATAATTGGTATCATTAAATGAGTTTTATCATATGCCCCTGGGGCATACATTAACAAAACCCTTTATCATCTCTCATAAAGTTAATAGGTGTTAATACTGAATCTCACACGCTATTGGCTTTTTTTTGGGGGGTAAGTTCCATGGGAGACATCGGTTACCTAAGAATTCTATATATAGGATTTTGCTAAGATATATATATTTTTTATAGCTAATTGCTTTTCACACATTTTTTCCTGTAATATATTTATGCATTTTTTCTTCTTCTTATTTATGTGAAATTACTAAATACTTTGAATCTGTAATTTACGAACTGTTTATTTGTACATAAAAGGAAAAAAATTATACAATTTAACATAATTAAGGACAAAAATGAGAGTGCAGGTAGTTGCAAAAAATTCAAAAGCGCGAAAAATAATCACTCATGTTTTTTTTTTTTTGCAAAAAGATTTTGGCACTCCTCATTTTAATAACAACATATCAATATATGTGTTTTTTATTGTCCATGCTATACGTATTTTGAACACTTATTAATTAATGCACGATCATCCAAAAGTCGAGTGCTAAAATGAGTATAAAATATATAACATTTTTTGGTGCAAGTCTTTTTTTTTTTTTTAAGTGTAAATACAGATTGGGAATTTGTCATCAGACATTAAGGCTCCGTTTGGAACCTATGGAAAGGAAAGGAAAAGAAAGGAAAATAAATTTTTTCCTTTCCATTTTTTGGTTGGAAGGAAAAGTGTGAAGAAAATAAGAATTTTAAGTGTAATAAATAATAAATTTTCTCTATCATTTTTCGTTCTTTTCCTTTCTTTTACTTTCTTCAAGTTCCAAACAGAGCCTAAATGTACTTTATGCAATGTGCATCTTTTTCTTTTATCACATTCAATGTGATGTGAGATTTATCGGCAAAGAATTTCATTTATAAGAAGGAGATAACAATGCTAAGAATTATCGGCAAACATATTTCTATCATCCCCGGGTAACGGAGGGATGAGAGGAGCAGTCGGCGGCGGCCGCAGAGGGATGTTCGGCACAGTTCAAAGGGCGGTCAAGGCTGGTGTCGTCGGTGGAGCAACCGACGACCACGACAACGCTAGTACCACTTCCACCACCAGCAGCACCACCCCCAAACCCACGTGTAAAATCAACCGCCTCTCTCTCTCCTCTTCGTATAGTCCTCCGATATCTCCCACCTGGCACCCTTCATGCTCTTCCCCGACCTACGGGGATGAGTTTGAGTGGGTATACGTAGACGGGGCCGAAGATGAAACGTCATCTTCTTATGGGTTCAATGATGATTTTGTGTTTCGGCCAGTTCCATCAACGGACGAGGTTCAAAACGCGGTCCTTTCTATTCAGCAGTAAGCGCTTCAGTTGCTTCAATTTGTTCCTTATTTTCTTGGGTTTTCTTGATTCAATCATAGACGAGGAGAAGATTTGACATGAGTATGAAGTGGAATCACAGAAGGTAAAGAGAAAAAGCATGAACGAATGAAAAGAAAGATTTTTGCAGTAAATTAGTCTTACGTGAACAATTACCATGCCAACAACGTCGATGATTGGGTAGATGCCACTTATCCGGTTATTAACACTGTTTTATTTTTTATGTCTTATGTTGTAGCTAATACTAATTGCATAGGACCCATGCCTTAGCTTTTTGTCAACACTTTTTTGTCCCAAGTCTTATTTACAAATGATGAATGTGAAGATGATGGCGATGGCGATGACAATATGTGGGATAAATAGTAGGAACCCTATGCTTCCTATCAGTACATGACTAAAATAGTGGATTTTCAGCCCAAGTTCATTTTTCTAGAGCACGGGGAGACGAAAGATTAGTAGTGTTTTCATTTTAACTTTGGGGAAACAAGCCTAGTGCAAGCCTACTAGGTTAAAACTATACAAAGCTCTTATTCTTAACGAATGGGACATATGTCGATCGTTGAAAACATGATATTAAAGTTGTCAACCAATAAACTTGCAATTTGAACCTTCTCTCATCCTCCATAATCTTTAATCTCCAAGTGGTAATCGACTGTTCTGAAGAATGGAGTTTCTTCTACACAAAACTTTGCCATACACACAGGTTGCCCCAGTGGTTCGGGCGGATGCCCATGCTTTGGGAGTATTGGGAGTATTCCTCAAGGTCTGGGGTTCGATTCCCCACAGGGTTAGTACCCCTGAAGTAAGTGGGGGGCCATGAGTCCGTGACTGGTTTGGTCGCGGCCAGCTAGCTTCCTCAGAGGTTTGGATTGCGCAGTCAGATCCATTTAGTGGCTTGGCTGTAGGGCTATTCCTCTGTTACCCAAAAATAAACCTTTGCCATCCACTGGTATATATTGGCTCTTTTTTCACTTGCTACATGGCAATTGATAACAAAGCACTCTTTCCACCCTGCAGGAAAAATTAATGGATTTGAGCTTTCTTGACAGTTCAAAGGCACTTGGGGCTTTGAGTACCTTTTATTGATTTGAGCTCTCTTGGCAGTTCGAAGGGAATTGGGGCTTCAGTACCCTTTTCCTTTCATTAGGTGAATCACCATTGCACATAGGAGCAATTCTATTATCCATGGCCATGTGAAATTGATTTGGGTATATGTGTCAGTAAGTGTCGGATTTACCTATTTCCCAAGTCATCGACATTGGGACATGTAAAATGTAATTGTTTTTTTTTTGTTCTTTTGGTTTCTGAAGTAAATTGTGTTTACAAGATGTCACACTTAGTTTCCTGCACAAATTAGTGTTTCCTGTGTAAATGTGGCCGAAATTTGAACTCTACTGTCCTTCTAGGTAATTGTTAACTAGAAATGTTGGACACGTACATGTAACAGAGGACATGGAGGATGAGTTATAGTTACTTTAGTATCCATGATGGTTGTGGACAGTGGTTAACCAATCCAAATTTAATGATTACCAGCCGGTGGAAAATCTGTTATTGCACTGTTGAATATCTGGTTTGTATTGGATCTCTCCAACATACTGATAAGATGAGTTATTTGGGTCTGTTTTGTATTTGTAGGGTCCTTGACCCGACCTCCTTTTCAAAGTTCATCAAGGGAAGACTTCCTTATAATTCAGACAACGATGTTGCGGAAGAAATTGCAAGTCCAAGGATGAACAGAGTTTCTTCGGTTGGTCAAGAATTAGATTGGATTGAACCCTCATTCCATCTCTGTAATCCAAGGATGTTGCAGTATCATGGATATGACACAGTTTACGATGCTTTCCATCTATTGCATACTGACCCGTCTATTCAGGTACCTTGAACTATTGACTTACAAAGTTTGCAAGGTTTGAGTATGAGACCAAGCATCAGTGTTAGGTTTAGACGAATTAAGAAAAAAAACTGCTAAATTTGACATTTCCTTATAAAATCAATTTTCCTGGCCTCACCCCTACCTTTATCCCCTTTCAACATTCTCCTTCTGGAATTGTGTTTCTAAATTGTTGTATTTAAATTGTTTGTGTAGAGGATGGTGATGTCATTGTCCTCTGATAAAGCTGTTTGGGATGCTGTTTTGAACAACGAGGTGGTACGGGAGCTCAGGGAGTCACTTATTAAAGGTTTGTATCCCATTAACAATTGACGAAATTTATGTGACAGTTACATTGAGCTGTTTTTGTAGTTGGAAGTCCTGAAGTTACTGTATTATGTTTTTCTGGTGCCCAACAGGGTGGCCCTCACCCCTCTTCTAGTTTCCTCTTAATCTACCTTTCAGGTACTTCTTATGCTGTTTTTAACTTTATACTAAACGCTGGTGGACAATAGGAATGAATTTCTTTATTTGAAAAGAAACTCTTGGGCGCTATGTGTTGTCATAGAAATACTAGTAACTTTATGGCGAGGCACTTTACAAAAAAAAAAAAAAAAAATATTTACGGTGAGGCATCATAACACCTATTGTGGCTGCAAAATATTTTATCCTGTGTCATGTTCACATAACATCATCAGGGACGTATCAAGATCCAGTTTAAAAGTTCCGATTGGGTTATAGTGGTTTGCAGTGTGGGATTCGAGTGTCATGGTCATCACTTTGCTATAATTAGCGATCAGGAGAGAGTTAATTAACATGATGCATTTGCATATGGGTGGTTGTTTTTTGGTTCGTATTTCCGACTAACAAATCGCTTTAATGTAGTATACATTAAGCGGTGAATTAGATGAAATTGTACCACTCTGGAAATTAAACGACACTCGATGGTTTTCACTTGCCATTTTCTGTCACATGATATCTTCGTTATGTATGCAGCAGATGGAAGTGTTCCTGAGAACCAAAGTGACAGATCTGATGGCTTCAATGCAGCAGTAGACATACTCAATTGGATTTTTAATAATACTAAGGCTGAAGTGTTGAAACTAATGGAGAAAATTACAAAGCTAGTTAATGGGCTGTTTCAACCTCGCGAGGATGGGACAACAGGAGGAGCCACAGAGCCAATTGAGGGAAAGCTCCAAACTTCGCTGATGCTCACAATTGTGGTCTTGTTGATTGTGGTTGTGACTCGAACCAGTATGGCTCGACCGCCTTGACCTTAATCCGTCGAAATGACACAGGTGATCCCCCTAGATCCCCAGTTCGGTTATTGAAGATCCTTTAGCCTGACACATGAAGATACCCCAGAAGGTTACTTTTGGATTTGGCAGGTTTTGTGTATTTGATGTATTACTAGAAGGCTGTGTTTGGTGGAAAAAGTTAATGTCAGGCATTTCTTCTTGTGCAAAGCCTATAGTTTTTTAGGTGCATTTAAATCCAGTAATTTTGGTTGATAACCTGTGCTTTCATCATGCTTGTTTAGTCATATATAGCTAAAAGAAATTTTTTGACCGAGAAAAAAAAAGAAAAGAAATCTGTCTCTTGGAACTTGTGATAATCAGTGGCTTCACATCAATGGTCTCACCAGGTGGATTATTTGACAAATGAACGGGTAATTGAAGCTATTGAGGTCTTGTTTAATTGATCAGATTAGACGTACGATTGCATTCAAACTACCACCTGATCGCAAACGGAACTTTATTCTGTCCATAAATAAGCTCCTCACTAGTGGACGGTAACATTGGTCCCCTAGAAAATTAGTCAAATGAACACCCTGAGAAATTAAGAAAAGAAAAACGACAGGCTTGGGGATGTTGCCATATTTATCCCTTCACTATTACTCAGATGGGATTACGGACTTAATGAGATTATATATCCCTCGTTATCAGTCCAAAACCCAATCAGATGCACCTAAGTACAGTTTTAGATTATTGATGCATGTGAAAGAAACTCCTGTGATAATGTAATAATTTGTTTTTCGTTTTTTGTTCTTGTTGTTTCAGTGTATTTTGTTGTACTTGTTCTTGTTTTGGTACTAGGTTCGGCCACGTGCAAAGCACAAATATTATGTGCCCGTAGAAGAGGTTATATTATGTGCCCGTTAAAAAGTAAAAAATTATGATCAAAACCTAATTTTTTTAAATAAAGACAAAAATAAGTCAATAAGTCAATTTTTTGTCTTTATTAAAAAAAATTAAAAGTGAATTTATGCCCATACACAAATATTGATGACAACCCAAATCACATTAGTGTTTAATAAAGTATTGCGGTCAAGGAAACGGCAATGGTAGGGAAAAGAGTGAACACAAAATGGCAATGAAGATTTAGCTTTGCAGTCAAGGAAATGGCAATAGTAGGGAGAACACAGAATGATTTGGAAATCTGGAATGGTAAACACAGAATTGCGATTTGCAAATGTGGAATGGTTGGAAATCTGAAAGCAATGGTTTGTTTGTTCTATGTTAACTGAACAACTTTAGAAACAATCCATTGATTTTTAAGACAAAACGGTGTCATTTCTTTCATTCTGATGTTGATGTTGCTGATTACAGATTGATGTTTCTCAAAGGCTTGATTTAGTTCAACCAGTTTTAGCACCATCAAAGAAGAAACCCAGCAGCGGGCTTCGTGCAGAGTAGCAGATCAACAACAAAAACTATACAGCAAGCACAAAATATAGGCATAATCAAATCCAAATCCAAGTAATCACTCCTATAAGGTTTCCAGTTTCAAATCCTTCGAATCTGACCATCCTTGAAATTTAGTCTAAATCTAGCCATCCTTCAGTGAGGCACATCTGTCATGCTTGTTGAAGAGAATGATTATGAATATTTCTGAAATTGTGGCAGCAATTAGGATGGCTTGAATTTGCTCGTTCTCGGAAGTTAGGAAGTCTCAATTTGATCAATTCCCTTTATTGCCTAGTCACCTGATTTCCAACTTCCACACAAAGTCTTCTGAGTTCTATATCTACAAATGCAAATATATGTATAAAAGGCTGACATCAAGTTAATGGAGAAATAAGTGAGACTATCAAGAAACAAGAAGGCTCTAGTTGGTTGAATCACAGCAGAAACTGAAATGGTATTGCCCTTTAATGGCCAATGCAAAAAAGGGGGGAAAATCATCAGGACACCCTAAAACTGTAGAGCATTTTTTTGTCTTGTGGACATAATTTTAGGCATCTAGACTAATATTATGACAGAAACTAGAAACTAAAAATGTATCAGGATAAAACACAGAAACCGGTTAATTCATAAAGCAACTGATCGATCTTAGGTTATTATACAACATATAGAAATTAATGCAATGTGATAAGCGCAACCTGCGCTAAAAATTCTTGGTTTGGCTGCTTACTGGAGTAATTTTTAATGGCAACACCAATTAAAGCCTTTGTACGAAAGTTCTGTTATTCCCTTCAATTCATCCACAGCGGTTGATTCCTCCGTAATCATCCATGTAGGCCTTCAAGTTAAAAGGGTGGTTGTGCCAGGGAGGAAGAAGAAACGTGGGTTGGTGGGTTCAAAAACAACAACAGTAAGCTATGGCGAAAGAAAGAAGAAAAGTGGGCTAAGTGGTGTGTTGAAAAACTGCTGGTAGACGAACGCCTTTTAAGTTCAACTACCACAAACTCACCACGCCATCACCTCCAGTGGTTGCCAGTGTCATTCCACTGATGTTCCACTCCATCTCCCAAACCTGATAACGGAAATATAAGATTTGTAAGGAAAGATTCAAGAAGCACACCCTCTCCTACATTATAGGTGACCCCTTTTTTAAGCAAGTAAATAAATAAAAAGAAATTAAGAAAAGAGAGCTCTTCAAGACCAGAGAGCAATGTAACCTTTTCCGTTAGAGCTTTCCATCAAGATTGCAGTTCAATCCAAGGTGCCATATTGCAATTTGCTCGTGAGTCCTAGTTGTTATTACCTCATATGACCTAAAAAAGAAATATCAACCCAAGATAAGAGTCATTTCAAATAATGGTGCTCCTAGCAGTAACAACAGAATCATGGTATGCTGAAGCAAAACATCACCTTGAAAATATTTAGTATTTCAGAAGGCCGGAATCGCAAGCTTGAGGTTATTTTTACATGTGCTGCACACGAAATAAACTTGTATTAGAAGATGGACACAATGTTACCTGCCAATATTTGGTGCCCAAGCAACCGCATAAATTGGATCACCCTTTTCCTCAGGTAAAGCCAACTCAGCAACTGGGAGCCATGTTTGGTGATCCTGATCAAATTCCTAAACGTGCAGACATCTATCAGTCATAAATATTTTTCTGTATCAGTCTGAAGATGATTTTCGCTAATATATCCTATATGTCTATTTGATCATGAGCCCAATAAAGATGTTGTAACCAATTGGGGCTAACAAACAAACAATACTTACCAAAATTGCTTTTAAGAAAACCAATCAATGAATCCACATGTTTTCCCGTTTTACAATTTTATCGGAAAAAGATTTCGAGAATTTGTTAAAGAAGTTTAGAGGTAAATGTTCTGCTATACTGACATTGAAAACAGCAACCAAATGGGGACTATTCAGCTTAGGACGAAGAGGATTGAAGATTTGACTTTCTTTTCCTTGTATAGGTTTCTCACCAACGAATGCATAGGACTGTTGTAGTGAATAGCTTAAGGAAACTCAACAGAACTAACAATTAAGAATATCTCTAATGGTAAGCCATTTCTCAAGCCAAAGGCATTATTTGTCGTGAGATCCCCAAAATGAGCTAGGCCATTTCTCACGCCAGGGTTGGTACCAAAAAAAAATGGCAACGCCACTTTTACAGAGTACACCCTTGTGCCAAATCCCATATTTTCGCACATGTGCATTTGTTGCTGATATTAGGCTATGGCACATTATTGTAAGTTGTTACCCTCTCCTTTCACAAATTCAACAAACAATATAGATACTTACGAAAAAAAAACAATACAAAAGACTTGGGTAACGACAAAACACATATAAAGAGTTTGAGTATGAAGTTGTCTTTGAGTCCCCCCCCACACCCCCCACACACACACACACACACACACACACACACACACAATTGAAGTCACATATGAGTGCAACCTATACAGCTAGGAATGGTTACCTTAACATGTGCTGTTCTGCTGCTATATTTTCGAATGTATAGTGCTACTGGAGTTTTTTCAATTAGATGTTTAGAATACTCCAACACTAATATATTTAAATTCTGTGAAGTGATTAGATAACTACCTGATGCATTATTTCCCATGAACTGTGCATTGTCAGAAGGCCATAGCATATCATCATTGGAACAACAGAGGCAGCTCATTATTGATTTCCAGTTCCTTAAGGGAGCAAGCTGGATGTCACCAGAAAAAAATTCAGCATGCAAGATAACATATAGATCTTCATGTTTGGGAAAAAAAGAAGACAACTCTCACTGGACCAGAAGCTAGGTAAGAGAATTTAAAGGAAAGAAAAACAAGGCAAGCAATCTCATCCCAAAACACACCAAAAATTAAACTTTGTCCAACCGAAAATACATAAAACCCACCGAAATGACAACCCAAATCTAGCTTAAATGATGTAAAAAGCACTTAGAAAATAAACTTTAGAATATCTGAACCCTCAAGCTGGAGCCACAATGCTGTAGATCAACAACTGTTGGCCCATTTCTTCACTAGTTTTTTTTCCCAACAAAAACACTGACCCTAGAATATGCGTCCACAGAACCTCCGATCGACAACCAACAAACCCTAAAAAAAAATATAAATTGCAGCAACATTAGCCAAACCAAACAACATGCAAACCGCAACGAAGAACATAAATCGGAGGCGGCCATAGAAAACCCATAGTTTCTGCACTTTCAAGTTAAGTTCTAGCTATTTTGAGTAAATCTAACTACATGATATCTTAACCCAAGTTATGAGAGTGTGTATGGTTTCAAACCATATTTTCACACCGAACTACTAAGGGGAGTACTAACTCAAAGGCTTGGCCTCATGGTTAATGTATGAGATTTAGGGGTTTGATATCTCTCTCCCCCCATGGCATTGATGGACTCTGAAGTTCCCTGCACACAGATCTACACATATCTCTGTGATCTCACTCTAAGAAGACCTCAACGTTTAAAGCCTCAACAATCAACGGGTTCGAAACAACAATTTTTTCAAAGAGGGCTTTCCGAAAAGAACCATCGATCTCTTCTATTTGGTTTCCACGATTTTGTTTGATTTGTGTTGTTTGTGGCTAGCCTTGGACATCCTTCCACCATTTTTTCGAGATCAGTCAAAAATTTATCACCAACCGAACCACACTGATATCATCCATGCTTGTAGAAGAAGGAAAATGGCACCTTGTCCAATGAAGTTTGACAAAGTTGCTTGTGCACTTGCAATTCGTGGTCCAACAAATTGCATTAGAAACTATTTATGTCACCTCTTGTGCAATGAAGTTTTCCAATGACACCATTCACTGGTGTATTCATATTTATGAGTATTTCTCAGCGAGTTGAATGGTTAAGTTAGAACCACAGATGGATTCTTTATATCTATCAAATGGGTACAATCTAACCACCAGGCTGGTCAGTTCCAAACCAAACTCTAATTCTAAGGGACATACAGATAGTAGACGTTTCCCATAGACACCTTTTTAGATGTGTATGACACACGGGGAAAGAAGTAACCACCCCTCAAAAATTCCTACACAAAATGCAGTTCTTTGGGAGCTACTGATCCACATACCATGTTATCAATTCTCAAAATTTAGTACAAGGGCTCCAATCCAAGAACTTGAATTCAAGAGGCAGAGGAAATCTTTAAATGCCTTGGCTGAAGAATTAAAAGCCAAGTCTGACTAAGGAATGGTGTGAGTGGAAGAGAAATACTCCCTCCGTCCCAAAAAGAATGACAATTTTTGAAATACGTGTCTTTTTTCATCACTTATATCTTTCAATCTATAATGTTTTTCATGAGTTTGAAAATTTTGTATAATAGAATTAATTGAGAACTATCAAACAAGATCTATATTGCATATTTTTTGAGATCCGTATTAAAAGATACAAGGAGTTGAAATTGGCACGGATATCAAAAATTGACATCCATTATGGGATGGAGGGAGTATATATTTAAGTGAAAGATCATATGATTTCAGGCACTTCAATTCCATGTTCTCCTAGGCTAACAGAGCGTTAAATAGTCACAGGGCATATCGATTTAAGTCAATCACCCAAGTCCCAACCACCAAGAGACCCAAAACTTGACTTCTAAACTCCATGTTGCGCAAATTCTCTAAAATCATCTTGACCCTAACAGACACTTTGGCATGAGAAAGAGCCCAATAGAGCCTAATCGAACTAACATTTGGGGTTTGTTGTTTCATTGTTTCCCAAGGAATCACCTAGACCTAATTGCAAATCCCACACCTAAGTAGCTGATAATCTGAATCTCGACAGTATGGAACATAGGGAGTATAATCTAACAATCCAGACAGAAGTAGCTTCGGCATGTTATGAGGATGTGCCCAATAGTGGAGAAGAGAATTTTTTATCTGACTGACGCTTAAAAATTAGCTCCGGTCTTTCCAGTTATAGATTTTTTACGCAATTCTCGAACTAAATGTTCAGGAGTACAGTAATAATTCAGAAGTAAATGAATTCTCTCCCACAAAAGAAAGCAGCTCATAAGTGTTGTCTTAGCTTCAATTTTGCGAGTCACAGAACCACAAGCTTCAAGTAAAAGCAACACAGATGACAGACAAATAACCTAAACTCCAACAGAAAGAATCAACATCCCATTTGACCTGAAACTGGTGTGTGCTCTCTATGTGCCTACAATGTACAACCCTTTTGGTTTATGATGGGGTGACTTTACAGAGACATCTACCCAAAAAGACTTTACAGAGACTTGCAAAACAAAAATCACACATCAAGAAAAATCAGACAGGAGGGGGTGGTGAATTAACGGCAACCTTTTCCATTTCCGTTGTCATGACCTTTTCGCCTCTCTTATCATCTTCCACTTTTTCAACCTTCAATCTCTGTCACATAAGAGATATTTGGAGAAGGAAAAGCATAGTCTATAGAGAACGCCCACAATTGGCAAGAAACGGCATGTTCCTTCCACATGACAAGGTGGGAGTACAGTGTTCCTAGATAAAAGTCCTAACAAAAAAGGTAGCGCATAACGGTAACAGACTATATCTAAATAAACTTCTAGGCGTCGTTTGTTTGTCCACATTAATGCCTTGTTCTCTTTGCCTTTCAAAAAGAATTTTTCAAAAAACTACTCCTAGATTCCCCCTACTTCTAACATTTTTCTCTCTATCTCTCTTCACTTATTACCCCTACTATTTTCAAAAAAAAAATTCACAAACCAAACCAAACACAGCATTAGCATCTGTTTGCACTATTACTTGTAAATATGTCGATTCTTTTCCTTGATAAGTAGTAAGGTATTGTACTAAACGGATCCAAGTGTGTCAATGGCTGATATAAGCAATCAGGACCAGTTTTGGAGTTTCTCGGTAATGTCTGATGAAAAATTACTGGTTGTACCAGCAGCAACTGAAAAGTTTCTAATTGTAGCTGTTCTGGTTGTTGTATAAGATCTTTGTAGCTTTTGAAGGCAATTAATTTCCCTTCAAACGTATATGGTAGTTTTGCTGTTAAAAAAGCACATTAGTGCAATCAAATTCAGGCTACTTTCAAGACAACTAACCTTTGTGCTTACAGAAGGGTCCTTTTTCGTTTGAACAAACATGTTTGCGTACAGCTTCGCATCTCTTATGTCACTCGCAGCTTGAAGTTGTTTCAAATTCTTCTGCATCAACTTCACCTCCCTGAAAAGCAACCTTGCAATGCTATTGTTACCCATAAAAGCAATAAAAGAAAGATAAAAGTCCCACTGAAGAATTACATATCCATACCTGTTGTGAGGGTCAGCCTCAAGGGCTTTCTTGATGTCTGATTCAGCCAAGTGTAAATCAGCAGTTCGCAAGTAAGCTTGTGCCGGTCTGTACAAAGCTTTTACATTGTGGAATTCCACGTCTCCAACCTGTCAGAGTTGGAATTCCACATCTAGGAGCTGTTAAGAGGTTGAATGCGCAAATACAAGTACAATATATGTTCGCTCCAATACTCCAAGAGCGTATCCCCAAATATGTCCCAATTCACGTCATACAAGGAAATTGGTTCAAAGCTAAACTACAATGCTCAAGTTTGGTTTGTTCGTTTTTTCATGCTTGATATCATGTTTACAGCACATTGATATACTATATACCCATGGCGTGAGAGCACTTCTCCAACCAAAAATGCATTTCGCCACTATACTGGCATGGGAATTCCATATATACATCTTCAGTTTTTGTTATGAGTATTGAGTGATATGCTTTTTCAACTCAATCCAAGCTACTTTAAAAAACACACTTCTTTGGTTTCTCAAAGTGTTTTACAATTCGCATTCATGAGGGGTATTGGGATCTGAGACTAATAACGTCAAACACAGAACAGCTACAACATCTATACTCACAACAGAAGAAGGAAGGCAACTTCATGTTATAACTTCAAAATAATGCAGCATTAACAAGAAAAATGATACCTGAAGGTCCAGACTTAGCAATGGTACCCAAGTTCTTGATCAAATCCTCCTTTGTCATACCTATACCTCTATCACGAATGGATAGAATCTTGTTTGCTTTGTCTAATTTAATCTGCATATTTTTTTTTCATAATTATAAGCTTCGGAAACAAGTCAAGGAATCCAATTTGTATTTGACTTTCAGTTCATTGATTAGTGGTGGGAACAAATCATATTTACATATGAATCCAATTTCAACATACTATTACCCTTCGTTGATAACAAAAGTTCTACACCCATCACTGCTTCAGACCATTATAAGACAGGGAAACCATGAGTAACCAACCTGAATTTCAAGCTTAGCATCATCACCTTCACCCAAAATCTCTTTATCTGTGCGTGACAGGAACCTAATCTTATCCAGCGCCTGAAAGTGAACAAAATAACTTCTATAATTAGTATGGAAAGGGGATGCCATATATAACTGATTTACATCACCATTTCATGTCATTGCATACATTGACCGATACAGTTCAAGTGGATTTTTAACTCACGTGATATTTATCAATCATGACACCAATCACAACTAAGCAAGCAATGACATAAAACAGTAACTAAAGGTGTACATGAAACACCATTTCTCATGCAAACAGATTTTTTCTTGGACAAAATGCGGAAAGTTAATAATGCGAATTTAGTAAGCCATTAAATTTCCAAGAAAATACACTTACATTAGAGGCATTGGAGATGAACTCCCTCAAGAATATATCTTTATTGTTGTAAAGTGAGTTGATAGTGATGTCCATAAGCCAAGACACCTCAGCCTAGAACTCAATCTTCTCCGCATTACTACGGAGGGATTTCTTTGAAATTGACTCAGCTTCCTTGAACCACATAATGACAACACTACTTAGAATATCAAAATAATGCAAATACAAATAGGATGAACAACCCCAAACTAAGTGACCTAAACAATTCAGGTCAGCTACAGGATCACTTTTTGGTTATTCTTCTTAAGAAGAGCTATATAATTAATCAAGATTATCAAATTCACATCTTATTACAACATCTTAAATAAATTTAGGGCCTCCACTCCTAGCATTTCCAATAACAAAAAATGTTTACTCTTTTAAGTATCAAGATTAACAAGTTGATATCTTTTTTACCAGAGCATCTTAAATCAATTTACGCCCTCCAGTCCCTAGCATTTCCTATAACAAAAAGGTTCTCTTTTCTTAGAGTCAAGATTAACAAGTTGTGTCAACCAATTGACGGGAAAAAGTAAAATCACAGTTATGGAGCAAACACGCGCATAAACCTAAACTTTACAAAAGATGCAATTTTTAAAATCTTTTTTTTTTTTTCACAATCTAAAAGAACTCATTGCTATCTATTGATTTGAGAAAAAAAAAATTAATTTTTTTAACGTAACAAATGCATCTTTTTAAAGGCTTATGTTTACGCACCGGATATTTATTTAGTGACGGAAGGAGTATATGATTGTATCCATGTGTGCTGTGTATAATTAAAGCACATAAATAACAGAGTTTAAATAAGGCCATTTAAAGGGGTGGTTTGGTAGGATACATAACAAATATCTATGAAAGGACAATGAATGGCTCAGATTTACAGTGATGTAAATCTAAGACGTTCATTGCTCGTTCATGAATACTTGTTATGTGTATCCAACCGTTTTCGTTTATAGAGTTACGTCGTGCCGAGCAAACCCTTAGGATAATAGCATCACTGTCTAGTCGGCGATGGGACTTGGCAGATTGAGATTCTCAATCTAGTGGGACGATGAAAAGTTGAAAACCAAGATTGAAATAATCATCGTGGGACGATGAAAAGTTGAAAACCTATATGTTGTGATGGAGACGAAGCGTTGTTCCAACTATTTTGATCATTATTTCTGAAACCATCCGTGCGGTCAAAATCTGCAAAAGTGAGCAGAAGCCTTAGCTACTACCAAAGTCTACCAAGAGGTGGAAAAGGCCCCGGGAGAAGATGAAGTTTTTCAGTGCCGGGTGGGCATGGGCCACGTGGTGCCAAGCACGCATCACGTTTGAACGGCCCAGATCTATTTGGGCTTGAGAGGGTGTTTAGATAATAACGTAAAAAAGCGGTAAAGACTAAAGAACATACATTCAGAAAAGGGAAAAGCCGAATTGTTTTAACTAAGAACGATATTAAGCACTAAGAAACTCATCTACACATTTAAAATCGTGTGTTTTATGCTAAATCAGATACCAATGTTATCTTACTATCAAATGAGATAGCAAGAGGTGCGTGAACTGGACCTGCCCCCCTGTAAATAAAATTCTAGACAGCCTCCCAGAGTGAAATGTACATTACAGACTGGGTAATATTAACATAAATCCACAAGATGAGATCAGTTACAGACTAATCTCTAAAGAACAAACATGTTTAAATATCTACTTGCCCCTCCAACAATTCAATTTTTAGTTACTTCCCCCTCCAACTACAAATTAAACCTACTTGGCTACTTCCCCCTCCAACTACCAAACCGTTGGCCATTCCATCCAATTGCTCACTTCCCGTCCAATTCATGGACGGAAAACCTACCAGACCAAACCCAACCCTAAAACGTGATTTCACTAAAATCTAAACCCAAGACCCAACCAAACCCACAATTAACCCATGCCCAAGATCCGAAACAGTACCTCCCCTTCCTTGCCATTGTTAGATGATCCTTCCCTTCCCTTGCCCCACCCCACCCCTCACCATCTCTCTTGTCCCCATCAACACAGAGAAACCCCACAGTTTCTCTCCACCAAATCAACTTATATTCTCCTCTTTGGAAAAAAGGAAAACTTAAATTTTCGAAACCCTTGAACTTTACAGGCTTCAAATGAAAGGCCTAGTTTTTACATTCCAAATCTTGGGTTTTCCCACAAAGCCCATCCAATATTTCTCTCTATAGATACATTTTTTTATAAATTTTAGAGATTGTTTCACAAATTGAACCGATGAAAAACGGAAAAAATGTGTTTGCATCAATTAGGATAGTGTGGATATATATATATGTATCCCATTTCACTTCCCAAACTGAAGGGAGGCCAAATGGAGAAGAAACCAAAATAATATTATCATTTCTCTTCAAAATTTTCATGAATAACTTCGCCAACAAACTTATGAAATCTCTCTCTCTCTCTCTCTCTCTCTCTCTCTCAACAAAATGATCTCGCATATGAATAAATATTTTTCCATAGCATCTTTATTGATTTACTTATGCATTGCTAATTATGTACTCTTAAGTTTCAATATTATGTCTGGTAGCTGATATGTTCAGCTTTTCTCAATCATTAACGCGGAAAGGAAGGCACTGGGCATATATACTGCACCAACAGTCAAATCTACAAACCTAAACTGGGCCCTAAAAAGCGAAATGGCATCCGATCAAATCCTAATGTTACCATCACTCATGAATTATTTAAACCACATTCCAACACCATTCAACATCAATACACACGTCTTTATATTTTGTCGCCTGTAAGGGAAAAAGAACCAACAAAAAATTGCTATGTCTGCCAAACCCCAAGCTTGATCTGAATTTTCTAAGTAGCCATACTAACAAATCAACACATGACGAAAAGCCAAATGATCAGCGACAAAGACACTAATCAAGAAAGCAATGACTAAACCCAAAACCAACAGCACTCAAGAACAGATGATGACGACTAACAAATCAATGGCAAAAAAAACCCAAAACTTTAACATAAGCTCACGTACAAAGCTGAAACCCAAAACCTTCGGGAAAACAAAAACCCACCTGCGGTAAACCCAACCCAGCAACAACCATAGCCACAAATCCAAGGGAAACCTAACCTAGCAAATCAGACTGAACACAACAGAAGTAGGCAGAAAAGGCAAATCCACTGTAAGAAAACCCCCAAAACTCACGGGAAACGAAAAAGAGTAGCACAAAACAAAATCCCAAATGAAAGGAGACCGGAAGAAAGACAAATACCTGATGGCGATCCCGTTGTTGTAGGGGAAAATCCCCAAAAAAAAAAAAAAAAGCAGAAGAGAGAGGAAGAAAGACAAATACCTGATGGCGATGCCGTTGATTAAGCAGAAAATCCGTGCGGCAACGCGTTGCAGTGGTCGTTGATCGGAAGAGCACAGAGCAAGCCAACAGAGCTAGAGCAGAGAGGAAGACGAGAGAGAGACTGTAAAAGAAGCAGGCCAAACGAACGAACCGAATTCATCACTAATCCCGCGGGAACGCCGAACAGCGACACCTGTACACAATAACAACTATCACACTAAGAAATCAACACATCACCTAATCACAAAAGCAATGATTAAACCCAAAACCAACAGCAGCCAACAGCAAACAATAACAACTATCAAATCAATACCAAAAAAAACCCAAAATCCAAAAGTCCAACACAAGCCCACACACACAGCTAAGCCACTCGCAGCAAATCCAACCCACCAACAACCATAGCTATAAATCGAAGCCCAACCAAACCTAGGAAATCGAACTGGATCCAACAGAAACGGACAGAAAAAGCAAATCCACTACCCGAAATCCCAATATATCTTCACACACACAACTGAAACCCAAAACTGTCGGGAAAACAAAAAGCCACCCATGGCAAAGCCAACCCAGCAACAACAGAACAATTCCACAGAAACCAAGCAAACACAAACCCACGGCAAAAAATGAAAAGCCACTGCATACCGAAACCGAAAATCCACGGCAAAAAGCAACAGAAAACAACGAAAGAGAAAAGGAGAAAAAAGAAAAAGAGATGAATACCTGAGCGCGATGCCGTCGATGAACGAGAGAATCCGCACGCCGGGCCGTTCTAGCGGTGGCTGATCGGCAGAGCAGAAACCAAGCAAACATAAAGAAAAAAGAACAGAGAGAGAGGCAAGAGAGAGAGAGACACAGCAAAACAAGTAACCCAAATCAACGCACCCAATTCATCACGAACCCCGCGGGAAAGCGGAGCAGCAACCTGTACAGAACCACAGGCGGCGACGAAATGTCCAAACTACCCCCACACCATGGGCAATCCGTTAAATGCACCAAATTAAAAGACAAATTGGTCCAAATTGGAAGACAAAACATCCGAAAAACTGCCTCTTTTTATATAGCCCGCTTGGAGATACGTATATGGGATGATCTTTCATGGAGAAATTTGAGTTCAAGAATATTCCTACACTTAAACAGAGCAATCTTAGGTATTAACATGTCTGTATTTTCAGTTACTTCGGCTACATATCTTAATAAAATTTCTACTAGAATGTATCGCATATACAGCACTATACCATTGCCATCATGTTAGTAGTAGTCTTTACAACTTTGCGTGGTCAAATTGCTGGCAATCTTGAAGTAGTTTCTAATCCAAGTCAATAACGTTGTCCAAAAGGGAATCGATATCAGGAGTTACAACAGCCCGCTTGCCCAGTTCCCCAAGAGCGCAACAGTTTTTATCAACGGTGTTGATTGCCACAACATCTTGAGCAGCTACACAGTTTAGACCCGGTGATACCTGAAAATCATTTTAGTTAAAGTACCAAGTTTAGAACTCCAAACAAACAAGTTTTTACAATCCAAATAAGTTCTCTCTGAAGCTACTCATTACAAAAACAAAGACATAATTATATGGCTTCGGCGACAAACAGCTAGAAATTTGTTTCACAACAGGCTACTAAAACGTGAATTATGAAACAACACATTCAAAGTTCTTGATATACGTCACAAATCACGATCAAAGCGAAGAAACAGATAATTCTGCAAGTACAGAAGTTAAACTGCACTGATGAGATATAGCTCACATCATAGACGACATCTCCGAGCTTCCACTTGATCGTTCCGCTCTTGTAAACCAACATCTTTCCCATGTATCCTCCAGGCAAACCTTCCAAGCTGCTCGTCATCTCTTTGCCCTTTATAGCAGCTGAAGCACCAGTACTGCCTATTGATTTAGACTTGCCAGCTATTTCTTTCCCCTTTGCACTTGCTGAGGCACCTTTGCTCTCATTTCCATCTGCACCAGCTGATCGCTTTGGTAGGGGCAGATTAGGAGGAAATTGGAGAAATAGCATATGTGGTTTGTCAGTTTCCTCCTGTCCATCATTAATAGTATATGGTAAGTGACTGATACCAAGAATTCGAAATAATTTCGAGATATCTGTTACCAGATAACAAACCATCAGCCCAAGCTCCAATGCCGAACTTATAGTATTTTCATCATAATCCAAATTATCTGCAGCATCCCCGAATTCTGCTTCATCAAGAAGCTCTGAATGCAAAATACAAGAAACCATTTTCAAAATCACAATGCAAGAAACAAAACCACATATGAAAAATAACGCAGCTACCGGGCACCGCATCTGATTCCACAAACTTCCCTTTCTTTGCTCATTTTTGTTCTTGTTACTTTCTTTACTGTTGTACATTTGTATTTATTATGTAAATCACAGTCCTAAAGATGAGTTTGTGCATTCAGTTGCTATGTGACCATCACTCTTGTATGCATCAGAATTCGAGTTAACGAAGAGACCAAACCATATTACACACACACTCCAAGAGATATGCAGAGCTAATGTTTCAAATTGTTTTGTGATCAACCCTGCAAAGTCATTCATAAACAGCGATTGCATTACAACTATGCACATAGTATCTAACCACGATTGTTATTTGTAGTATATGGACTGAAGTCAATTTACTGGTAGAGGATAGTGAAAGATCACTCGAAAGTCAAAACCAAAGAATATGTTTACAAATTTTTCATGCCAATAGGCATCATTATGGAATATTGCGTAATATTGATACCGTGATACGTATCTGAAAACAAACCTGGGTCTCCAGAGTAAGGCCTTCTCAAAGGAAGAGTGATGGGATAGTCACTGTGGTGATAATCCTGCATTGGCATTGAGGAAAAATGTATCAGTCACACACAGAGAGAGAGAGAGAGAGAGAGATTCTCACCCAAGGTTCTTTGTAGTCTTTCTCTATCTTTCGAGATGAAGCAACCAAAGCATTTTCAGAAATACCACTTGTTCCATATGGTTCAGCAGTCGAGGGCAACGAAAAGAGGATTTGCTCGTCATCAACAGCAGAATCTCTTGAACCCAAACCGTTGCTTTTACTACTATTTCCTTCCCTAGGTACACCATATGACCTTATGGTAGCTGATGAAGAGCCATGAGCAAATGCAACTTGCACAGAAGCTGCAAAGTTTGAAAACAAAAAACAGAAGTTTAATAGACTTTAGCGAAGCTGCAAAGAGTTTGACATTATGGCCTTACTTCAAGTACTCATGGCCACTCTGAGAAATGTCATGGTTCATACAAAGTAACAAGAAGATCGAACCTACAATGTTTAAGTGATGATCACGTTCAAATAAAACAGATGAACATGATCGCACAAATAATAATCAGACCTCCCAAATTGCAAGTCAACAAATCCTAACCTTGAGGCCTACAATCTGTGGTTCCTAGTTGCTAAAAACACGCCTCAGTCTTCTATTTCACGGGATAGTTGCCAGTTTCTATTGCTATACGCATTTTATTTAAACTATTGCAGTGAAACTCAAGTTGTTAGAAATTATAAAAGGCACTTGGTAATATTTCTTTTGTGCACAACCGCGTATCGTGGAGTCATAATGATACCAGTTTTGGGTTCTTACTCAATTGCACTCACCTCAACATCTTTTTCTTCCAAAAACCAACATTCTAGACACCAGACTACTAGATACAAATCAAATAGTTGGAAAGTGCAACATACTGTGCAATTTAACAAAAACTTACACTTCTTTTCAACTTTAGGTCCTCGTTTCCCCAGACGGTCCTGCACATGCACAAACAGCAATTCCATGAAATTAGAAAATATCTCGCTCATAAGGTGTACCCAAATAGTCATTGAATTGTGTGAAAGTAATTTGGAGTTATTTAGTACATCATAAACTCCTTTGCTCTTTGAACATAATGAATACACGTCGTATCGTAATGTCCACTCAAATATCGACAGCCAGAACTCACAATGTATGAATGTACGAACACTTCTTGACACTCGAAGTTTGCAGTGTGGTTAAACATTTTTCCTACAGGAAGAAAAGTTTCTTAATTGGATCCCCTCTGCCATTTCACAGAAGAGATATCAATGCAAATCTCACATCTTTCCTTTTCAGTGGACTTTTAGAACGTCCCATGGCATGAAAGCAACTGAACAGTTTTTGGAGGTGACTCCAGAGTCCAGCCCTTCAACGAGTCTATTGAAAAGCTCTTTAGTTTCTACGCATTCGTAAACCCTCTCCCACAATCTGAGATAAGCGGGGAGCTTTATGCACTGAGGTAGGGTGGATTTTAATTTCTCAACAATATTAGTATTTGGTCTTCAACAATAGAACCTTCCATAATTGGTAACAACAAAAGAAACTTGAATCTCATGTTTTATTTTTTGTTCTGAATCCTGATAGAACCAAAATATTGACCCTCGTATTAGGCACAACTCAACAGGGCTTAGCAGGTAGAGAAAGACCCGAAATAAAAGCAATCGGCTAAGCAATAGACCTATTTTGACTCTGTCAAAATCATAATTCCCTCTCAATGAATTGGAAATCTAAATGTGCAGCCCTAGTATATGCTTAAATCTTGGATTTGCGCTCTTGGATCCAAATACACACTCCCACCCACCACAAACCCAAGATCCAAACATACCCGTCCACAAATCCAAGATCCAACCTCCCAAAATTCACTGTCCATAGTCCATACACATCTCGCAAGAAAGAGAAATTAATTACTCTATTTGTTCCATTGGGGACCCATAACCCACTAAAAGGTCAAAATAGGAATAAAGACTTTCCACGACAGGTCTAAACTAAAAATAAGGAAAAGGTAAGACCAGGTTTCGGGAATGGTCACGAATAAATTATCTCACCCAAACACCACCCCACAATTGTAAAAACAAACCCCCCAAACCAACAAACAAGCCTCTAGCTCGGTCAGCTCAACAGATGTTTATACTGCGCACACATCTACGGTTCAAGTCTTCTAAATTGCTAGTATATGCAAAACCCAAGAGGATGGCCTTAGTGGTCAAAACCCAAGTTTGAAATTTAAGGGTTTACTCTCTCGGTCTTGTGTTCGAAACCTTTGAGCTGCTATGTATTTTTTTGGAGTCAGTTCATACGGAGAACATTTGCTCCGGCTTCAAGTGGGTCTCTTGCTATAAGACGGTGAATTATGGTTCCTGAATTAGTTGAGATGCGCGTAAATAAGTTCGGACATGTTGTTATCGAAAAAATGATATACGTAATACAACTTGCATACATAAGCTGAGAGAGAGAGAGAGAGAGAGAGAGAGAGAGAGAGAGATGTTTACTTTGACCAAGCGGCGGAGAGAGAGGACTGCTTCTTCGTCATCACCAGTATCTTCATCCACTATTTCACTGCAATAATCAACGGCAGAAAATATTTTGAACACAAAAGGGACTAAAATAGCACGATATACCGAAATTTTGGAAACAAAAAAGGGATAATAATTCTGAAAAGAGTGATACGTTTTGGGATCAGCTGCAGGCTTCGGTGTCCTGCGAGGACGGGCTTTCGGTGCAAACCTAACCTAACACACAGATAAGGAGGAAATTCAACAAAATGGAACGGAATTCTGACATTTTCACTTCAAAATCGGATGAAACAAGGAAAAACTAAACTAGAAGTACAAAAATTAAGGAAATTAAATTAGCAAAACCTTTCTGGGATTAGGAGGGGGAAGCTGATCTGGATCCATGGAGTTCATCGTGAAATTCGGGCGAAGAGAATCAAAAGAACTGAGGAAAAGATCTGCAGAAAGTTTCTGGAGGAAGAAGACGAAGATCGAAGACGACGGGAAAAAAAGGGAGCGCAGGAATCGAACCCTCGACCTGCAGAGTATATTGTACAATACTTACCACAGTGGCACGATGGACTTTTTAACCTAGTTTTCCAAGAATTAATATCTATAATATAGATTACTGGCCCTTCCACAACATTATTCACCCTAAAACTGTTACATGCAAACCTAACCTAATCTCCCACACCCACCACATGTTAAAACCACACACATTCACAAAAGGAGTGTGTGTGGAGCCCACTCCCTTTGTGAATGTGTGCATGGTTGTAAAATTATTGATCATCAAAACAATTGCACCTTACAAACATGTGAATCTTGTACTATGGGTAAAGTCACCTATTTGTGGCTTCGAGTCGCATTAGTTGTTAACCCACTAATTCTCCCCTAACTTCCACAAATGTATATAATGTTGGCAAATTACCCGAGGAAAAAAGAATGTAAAAGAGCCCGTACCCGTCATTTTTCGATAATGCATTTCATATGAATAATTTTGGCCGACATCTAGTTATTTGTGGTGATCCGGAAGCATTGTTTCAGTAATGCATTTCATAGAGCCCGCCTAATAAATATGCACCAACTAATTTTAGGAGCACCAAATGTGATTGAAAGATTAATTTAGGAAAGTTCTTTTGAGATTATTACTTTCCTAAATAGTAGCTATATATAAATTGTAATTCTCTCAAGTGTTATCAACTCTTATGAGTCCAATCTACATGAATCTTTGTTTCGGCTTGTATCGAGCCCCTCGTTAGTGGATAGTGGGGGGATATTTTTTGAAGTTGCTATTTGTTCCATTTCCTATTTGGTTGGGTGACGGATAAGACATGAAACCTTTCGGAATATTTTAGAATCTCAGGGATTATGATGGGGTCTTTCGAGTTTCTCCAAAAATTTCTAGAACTCTTGTTTTAGAATTGTCCTTTTGTTTAGAAGATTCTTTCGCTCTCTATAGATACGAGATGAGAGCTCATTAGGAGTGTAAGTGGGGTGTCCGAGTGGCGAGCACATAGTGTAACTCAAGTGAGATCGAGAGTGAGTGTAAGTAAGAGCGAAAGCTCTCAAGTGTGAGTGAGAGTTATTGTCTAATACACAGGTGAGTTCGTAGTTGTGTAATCTTGTATTGTGTACAAGTAAAAGTATTTCAATACAAGTGCATAAGCTTGGGTGTCCAACTTCAACAGAATAACAACAAATTACCATTGAGTATAGAAAACTACCATTTACTTCTCATTAAGTACTGACGCGCGTTTTATTTACGTGGGAGTCTAAGTAGATTTCGTTTGATCTGCTCGCTAGGGTTTGTTCGATTGCTTGGGTTAAACAATTTTGGCGTTTTCTACTGCTTGATTCTTCTGGTTGAGGTAAAATATCTCTCCCTCCCTCTCTCTACAGAGATTTCGGAACAATTACGTTATAGTGATTTCAGTAATGAAATTCATTATCTCTGAGCTAGTGCTTTTGGTTGAGATTGATTCAATTTTGGAACAATTACGAATCTTGTGAAATTCACAAGTTTAGACATTGTGAATTTCACTGGATTTTCAAAACTGATTTTTACTAGCTCATGTATTATTTTTAGAAGCTTGAAGCTCATGAATTTCACGAGCTCAGACCTCGTGAATTTCACCAGCTCAGCAGCTGTTTGAGAACAACATAAGTACTACGAATCTCATGAAATTCAGGCATCTTCTATTTGATAGAAAATGCGTTTGTGACCGGTATAGAGATTTTTGAACAATTAGGTTACAGAGATTTCAGTAGTTTAAACAAGTGAAATTCATTATCTATGAGCTAGTGAAATTCATTACGTTTGATCTCGTGAATTTACTGCCCTACGTATGTGTGTTGTTTAGTGTTTTGAAGGAGTGAATTTCACTAATTTTCCTTTTTGTGTATGGCTATTGTTTATTGTTTTGAATAATAGTGTGGTTGAGATGACTAATGAATGATGTGTTTTGTCTTTGTTTGTTTAGTTCAATGGAGAATCCTGTTGTCTTGGAGTTCATGGCGTCCATTGCCAATTAGAACCTTTAGTCTCAGGAACACGAGACTGGGAAGACAGCTCAATCTTTAGTGTTTCAGTGAATGATGTAAATTTTTAAAAGTTTGTACCACTGGTGGACTTATTTTTGAAATTTGTAGCACCATGCTTTTGTTAGAGCTTATCAAAGACTCAGATTGTTGAACCTTGAAATCCTCTTTTTTTCACCAATTCAATCTGAAATGTGCTTTCCTTTCAGCGTCTGCTATACATAGTTGTCTCAATCGTTCTTCTTCCTCTACCAATTTTACCGCTTCTCCCTTTCAGCATCTGCTGTACATAGTTATCTTATCCGGTACCCCTTTTTTCTTCAAAGCTTCAATCTTAACCGCTACCCCTTTGCTCTTAATGACTTCACGAGCCAAGTAATTAGCGGGTTCATTTGCTTGCCTTTTAACACATAACAGAAAATTCCTCTAGTTTATTTATGGGTAGTTCTTCCTTAATTTTTCTTTGAAAATAAGGACATAATGGCTTATCACCTTGAGGCACTTTGAACAAGTCTAACATGTCAAGCCTTCTTGGATTGTTTGCTTTAAGCCGAATCTGACAGCCCTAAATTCAGCTTGAAGAGGCATTGGGATGCTTTCGTTGAATTTCTCCTTAAACCACTTCAACAACTTGCCTTCACTGTCCTGAAATTCTACCCTTGCTGATGCTTTACAGTTCAACGATAAGTATGAAGCGTTCGTGTTCATCTTAATGACCCCACGTGGTTGGGCCAATAGCAACATCCAAGCAATACATGTTCTCAAGCAATTCATAACCTGGGCATTCCAACCATTTTTCAAAAAAAATCCCAAACAGTAACCTGTGCATCCCATTTGGGCTAAAAATGCAAGATTGTTGAAACATGTGGTTCTTATTGTTGTGAAATTTAATGTATTTGCAAACGCACGAATCATATTGATAGTATAGTTATGCAAGTGCGAGGTGAAATTCACAGGAACTTGTGATTTTTTAATAGGAAAACTAAATAAACTTAAATTGATTCAACCCTAACCTAATCGACAAAAGTTGTGATTTTGTTTAATGGAACTAAAATTAAAGCAAACTGTAAAAACAATAAACTAAATTATCAAAGATGAGAAAATGAAAATCTCTTTTTAATCAAAGGAAAAAATACTAAGGTTTCAGAATCCGCACCCATTAACTCGTATCATTATATATTCATGATCATTGACGTTACCCAAAATTTCATCATAATTTGAAAGCTAATTATATTCCAAATGGTTGCTGGCGTGCTGCACAAAATACTGTTATTAGAAGTACAAGATGGGGTCAGATCCGGTCAAGTTTCTCCCGACCAGTTTCGTCCATTTTTTTCATTTGGACCGCCCAAATTTGTTCGGGGTGTTTTGGATATTTTTAAATACAAATTTACCTAATTAATTTTGAGCCGTCCAAGACGGCTTTGATTCAAAAACTGGACGAAACTGATCGGGAGAGACTTGACCGGACCCGTACAAGATACCCACCTGATTAGAAATGTAAGGAAATCCCCCTGCTCTTGAAGGATCCCCTCAGCGTCGGGAAAACATGCACTAGGGCGTATGTACGTGCGACTCTTTTAGATTGTGGGCTGGGACAGAAGAAAGAAAACTAATTTTCCAGTATCGACCATCTGTGATTCTGTATGAATTACTAATAAAATAAAGTGGAAGAACCCTCCCTATTGCACTATGGCAGAATATGAAAATCTACCATAGAAAGTACACGCACAGGATGTTGCGGTTTGAATTCAACAATGCATGTTACTTGCTGCAGAACTTGATTTGTTTTCCTGTTGAGCTAGTCTAAAGCTCGAATATCTTGAATAACAGTTTGATTTTAGGCACCATATTGTACAAAGTAAATGACAAAAAAAAAAAAGAGAAATAATGTTGTTGTTAATGCCAAAATCTTTAGCGTATAGCCGTATCCAAAACTCTCATATGCTAAAAGTCTTGGTATTAACAATAATAGTTTTGACATTAGCAGCATCCTAAAGATACCTCATAAAGATAACGATAAAAACTTATTCACGGAAGAGTTGAGAATAAGTTTTACGGAGCTCAATCTCGCATGTCCAATAGTATTTTGGATGGTCCGGATTAAAAAGAAACTATTACCGTCAGAAATATTTATTATCGGTCAAAATTTAAAAACATATCTTAACAATAAATTGCCGAAACGAACAGCTATAATAGCTCCGTGAATAAATAACTTATTCACGGCTGCTCGATAAATTCTCAAAGATAAACATCACACTCACAAGAAGAAAGAAGAAAAAGATTTCCAAGGCTAACAGCCTAACACCAAAGGGGAAAAAAAATAATCTTGAAAGGCCCACACTATTCCGAAGCAGATCCAACGGGCTTGCTGCCCACAACAAAAGCCCCAGCTTTCGCCGGCCCATCCAGTCTCTCATCACACCCATCAATCACCGCCGTCAATTCAAACGGCGGCGCATCGGTGGCCAGCCACTGATCGACGTAGAAGATGCTCTGGCTGCAGTCCTTGTGCGGCCCGGTGGATGTGACCTCGACGAAGTCGCAGTACCAGCCGTGGTGGGCCCCCGACCCGTCGGAGGTGAGGTTGAGGCGGCACAGCGGCGCGCCGACGCACGGGCCGAGCCCGGTGAATATGTCAAGATTGCCGCGCTCGAAGTAGTCGTGGCTGTGGCCCATCAGGCCCCACGACCGGAGATTGGGGACCCACACTGACCGGCCTTGGGAGTCGCCGAGGATGACGCTGATGGCGGAGTCCGTTCCGGATTTTAAGCCTGACCCGGTTTGGACGTAGAATGTGTACACACACTCATTCTGTGTACCAGAAAATTGACAGAATATATTACTCCAATTTTGTAAGAAACGAACATAAATTTTGCAAGAAAGATGTCCGGGATACAAATATGTCCGGAACCGTTCTAGGTGGGTAGATGCCGCAGTTCTTGACACATTTATATTTGGATACTAATATCCAAATGTAGGGTTTTTTTTTTTTTTTTTGGTAAGAAAGTGTGCAGTGGAATTATGTTTTCTATGAATAATTCTCGTCCCAAAATGATTTTGGGACATTTTTTCCCACCATCGTATTTAAATGAAAACTTTCACGATTATGACTCCTAATATCAAAATAGTCACTACACATCCCATACTTTTATACAGTATTTCGTCTTGTTGATCGTTTGGATCTACATGTTTCAGTGCCCTTTGATCACGTAATTATACACTATGTTTGAAGCACCATTGTACGATTGCCGGAGTGCATAGAGATGAGCAACAAGACGATTCCCGTGCTATCATTTTCATCTATAATAACGTGACAATAACAATTGATCAAAATGACTTTTTTTAAGCGAAACAAAACAGTAGTGTAGCATGCATTTTTAGATGATCGGAATGGTACCATAGCATGCATGTTACCCTTACAATTTTGCATTGAGCCTATTGAAAAATAGGCTCACCTCTTAAATCACAATGTGTATCTAGTTACACCACTATGATCTAAAATAGTAAATGGATGATCCGATGGTAGTGGTCGCAGTTACGTTGTTGAGGATGAATTGGTACTTACAGAAGAGTCTTCGGCGGCGGCGGCAGAGAGGAAGACGCCGATCGTGATCACTGCAAAGAACCGTCTACTACTCAACATCTCTCTCTCCCTCCTTCTTAGATGCAGATTATGGAGTGGTATGTTGAGGGAGAGGGAATGACTCAATTTATGCACATGGAGTAGCTCGGTAATAGCTCCAGTGTCCACTTCTGTGCAGACACATGTATCCTCTTCCATTTTACTAGTACTTCATTTTCCTTGTAAAATGATTTTGTGTAATTGTTACAGCCATCGATTCTACCTGTTATTTAACTTATTTTAACGAATTGCACACTGGATTCCAATTTGATGATCTGAAAAAACCAACCCATTTTAGGAGTTCTAAAAATATGTTTTCCCTTTTTGACGAATTCAGTAGCCATCAGTTGACATTTTCAAATTTCTTAAATCACAAACGTTTCGGTAGTCCCAGTCGTCTTAGATTATAAGGCGTGATTTATTTCGTAATTCGTCAAAATGAGAACACATTTTGCTTATGGTAGGAGTATTAGATTTCCTTTATCCGTTGCTCAAGAATGAAAACTGCTTTTCTAGTTCTATGAGACCTTGTAATCACTGAATCTTTTTCAGCAGGGTCGGCTGGAGCTACTGGCCGTTCAAACGGGGCTGTTTTGGCCAAGAAATCAGTCCATATTTTCACTTGTTTAGTCCCTGTTTGGTACCGAGTAAATGAGCAAGAGAGCTTTAAATAATGAGTTGTTTGAATACCTGTATTGAGCCCCCACAAAAATCAATAAATCATTCATTCAAAATGGGTACCAAACCGAGACTAAACTAGTGAAAATGCGGACTGATTTCTTGGGCCAAAACCGCGCCGTGTGAACGGCCAGTAGCTCCTGCCAACCATCCGGCTTTGCATATGCTTTTCTAGTTCTCCCTCTATTCATGTGGAGTACAGACATTGCCCTTTTCATTTTGGTAATGGAATCAGCTCCTCCTCGGCCCATGAAAATGGACTAGACTGTCAAGTCGGCCTATTTGTGAGTTGTTAGTCATTTCCAGACCCACTTTGATGATTTAAACCATCCGTATTTTAAAGGTTGCTGAGAACATTAGTAACGCCAAAAATCAAGTTGATCAAATATCGTTTAATATAATTTAAGATTACATTTATGTTAGAACTTAACAAGATGTCAAGATTACAATACCCATTTAGCTCAAGACAAATGTATTTCGAAATTATATCAACCAGTGTTTGACCATCCTCATTTTTAAGTTTTTGACGTGGTTGATATCATGGACAAGCTTTAAATCGTGAAAGGTTAGGATCATCAAAATGGATCCAAAAAGAGCCCATAAATAGGCTAACTGGACGGTGCAGTTCATTTTTATGGACCGAAGGAATCCTCTTCCTTTGATAATATTGACTTTGTCCCCACAAAAAATTGCTTCCACATGGGAACATATCCACATGTGGAATGGCAAATTAAATTCTCATGGATGGTAACTTCTAGGTAATACCTCATAGTACCTTAAAAAACCACTCCCCCATAATTTTTTATTGATCAAACACAAACATAATATACTCCCCCATAAATTGAATTTGCATTTGCTTTTAGTTTCTTGCTCTAAGAAAACATTGCCAAAGTCCATCTTGCTTTCTTACATTCAAAGGCCGACGACGTGCCCCGATTTAAAGCCAATCCGTCTAATATTGATGTGGGGCATTTGCTATCAATGTTTTCTATTTTTCTCCTTCTATAAAAATTTCCAAAATTTAAACATAAATGTAGGTACTTCTCCGAATCCAGTAATTTTACACAAAAGTAGCCTTAATTCAACTTAATTTGTTCAGCAGTCTATCTATACATCAAGTCGGGAGGTTAAGAGTCGTTGACTAGAAACAACAAAGACTAAAAGCCACATTCTGAACAAGTTGCTCTACGTAGATAAACATGGTATGCACAAGATCATTAGTTGTTTGTGAAGACAAGACTCAAGAGTATACCTGCAACTTCTATCTTTACATCTAATTTGCAGCTTCCATCTGCAGAGAGAGAGAGAGAGAGAGAGAGAGAGAGAGAGAGAGAGAGAGAGAGCACTTGGGTTAATTCGTGCTGACAAAAGAATTTCTTTACATCAAACTTGCAGCTTCCATCTGCACAGAGAGAGAGAGAGAGCGCGCTCGCTTGGATTAATTCGTGCTGATAAAAGAATTAACTTCCGCTATTAGCAAGAGACACATGATTTTTTTATTTTCTTTTATCCGAGAGGCACATGAATTCAATCTTCCCACTTGGCTACTATTACAATCCATTTCTATTTACGTTCATTCTCTAAATTCATTTTAATAAGACCCAAAATCGAGAAAAAAAAAAGAGGACAAACTTGTTCTTCGGTAGTTTTAGTTTGTAGGCCAACACTGGAAGCATTATGCTTAACTGATGGAACTGGACAATTCAGATCCCGCGCGTCTTGCTAATTTTCATTATTTTTTTCCGGTTGGGAACTATCTTGCTGATTGTAACGCAACTAACTTACCACCATTAACAGGGTTTGTTTGTTTGACGGGACCGATAATGATCAGGGATCGATGTATATATAACCCAATAAGAGATGTAATCCCATTGGACTAATAGATGCGGGATCAATGATAACCACTCCCAGTTCTCAGATACTGTAAATCCACTCTTTGATATATGATGAATACGTAACCCCAATTGATAGATAGTCCAATCCGACGTCCATATCTAGACAAACAAACAGACAATATATTGTTTTGTTTTACCCCCGCATAAGTTTGGATGCATGACTTCCTAATGGAAGCACAAAAGCAAGCAAGGGAGTAATAAGTAGAGGACAAACGAAGTTAGTTTTTAGTTATTGCAACATACCTTCTTCTATCTGCTGGAGCTGCCAAGATCAAAGTCCATGGTGTAGTCACATAATTCAATCGTCGGAATCACAGAGGCCACAAATTTCAGGATCGATCATAAGAAAAGGTACCTACAAAAAGTATGTGGGTGCCAGAGATCATCATTGTAATACGGAATTAACTTTACACAGCATTGATTAAATCAGCTAAACCACAATGGAATGCTGTTAATTGAAGAAAAGAGAGAAAGTCGCAAACTACCTAAAATACTAGCCAGTCTTGCTCCCCACTGAGATGATGCTACAATGCCTAGTAGACTCTTACCAGCAGTGACGGAGGTTAATTGGGCTTTTCAAAGGGGAAGTAATACCTAGAACCAGGTAGATAATGGATCAAAAGTGCATGTGTGTTATGACAAAGAAGATTACTTGTCAACTTCTGGCTCAACTCCACGTGACGTAAGAACATCAACAATTTTCTTCATCACAGCTCCATGTCGGCATGGATGCACAGACGCATGCATGCATTTTTCCCAGGCAAGTGAGGATGGTCTTCAATGGTTACCCGAGTTAAACAAAAGGTCCAGAATTTAAGTAAACAAAGCCAAACATTATGCAAAAGTTGAAAAGTGGAAGACAATGCAAAGTTGGGGGGGTCACAGTACTGGTTGTGGGGGAAAGAAGTAAAACTGTGCAAGGTGATCGATTTTATGTACAGCCTGAATGGCCGGCTAAATTATGAAACCAGATCATGGACCAAAAAAAAAAAGGAAACTTGTTCGTAACCTACCTTGCGAGGTTAAAAGGTTTACTTGGTCCTTTTTTTTTTTGATCAGGTTACTTGGTCCTTCAACCTAGGCTAATTTCTTCCGACGACTGATGGGAAATTTCACCAGCAGGACTAATAAAAGGTACCTCACGCAAAGGAAATTTCAAATCAACCTTCCGAACAGAACGATGAAGAAAAGTAGTAGAAAAATTAAGTTTCCTATGATATGGAAGCAGTATGGACATCAAAAAACATTTGTCACAAACAGAGCAGAAAGTCTATTGGCATAGCAAATCTGTACATAGATTTCTACGTGGGACCTACTACGGGTCCCGCACGAGTGATTCGAGCCGTTCATTATGTTTAAGACATATTTTCAAATGCCTCCGCGAAAAATCAGCTCAATCCGACACCTATAAATACTTGATATAATCGTCTAACTTTTCATTCTGTAAAAATCCGAATGAAAAGTTAGATGATTAGATCAAACACTTATAGGTATTGGATTGAGCTAATGTTTCGTGGGGACCCTTGAAAAAATGTTTTAAACATAATTAACAGATCGAATTATTTGTATGGAACCCTTAATAGACCCCACAACGCAATCTGTGCACAGATCTACTCTGCCATTAGCAAGGTTCCAGAGAGCTTCACACCAAAAGCTTTGTTGATCATTCTTCTGGAACTTCAAATATCCTTTTACCGTTTTCTGGTTGCAAATGCATCCTTTAGGGGTGATTCGAAAAAGAGAAAATTACCTCTAAGTATAGAAAAGTGACACTTAATTCCCATTAAGGAGAGATGAAATATTTAATTACCACTAAGTCCACTTTTACAAAAATACATTTACCATGAATAGAAATGTCACCCTAGGGTTTTAGGGTATGCTAGGGTTTTAGCGATTTAGGTTTAGGTGATTTCATAGAGCCATAGGGTTTAGGTTTAGGCACTTTTATAGGAGTTTTAGGGTGCACTTTCCTATTATAGGGTTTTAGCGATTTAGGCACTTTTATTGGGTACCCTAGAGTTTTAGGCACTTTTATAGGGTACCCTGAGGAGTTAAGCAACTTTCATAGGGTGCCCTAAGAGTTAAGCACTTTCAGTATTGGGGGTTTTAGGCACTTTCATAGGGTTTTAGTGTTTCGTTAATTAGAGGAAACTTGGTGGGAATTACTTTCTATTTTCTGGACCTAGAGGTAAATTGCCCTTCGAAAAACCGTATGAACCGATCCGAATGTTTTATTCGATTTTTATATTGAACCGGTCCGGTATGGTTAGAAGAAATTCAAAATAATAATTTCGGTCCGGTTTTGGGGTTTTACAAATCAGACCGAACTGGATCGGACCCGATGTCTACATTTAGATAAAAAATTCTCAAGGTAGAAATCGAACTCGTGACCGCAACGTTTATACCACGTCAACTTAACCAATGTGTTGTCCATCGGATCGTTCAAATTTGGTGTAATAATTATATTTAATACATATTTAAATGATATTCATATATATACCTAACAACCCCTAAACTATCACGTATCCTTTCCTTTTCCAAATCGGCACGCCCCACACCTTTCCCCCCCACCCACCCACCCTCCCTCCCTCTCTCATGAATCTTCTCTTTTAGGCTCTGTTTAGAACTTATGAGAAGAAAAGGAAAGAAAAGAAAAGAAAATTTTAATTTTTTTTATTATTTGGTTGGAAAAAAAAAACAGAGAAGAAAATAAAAGTTTTAAATTCAGTGAATAGTAAATTTATCTTCCTATTTTTCTCTATTTTTCTTTTCTTTTTCTTTCCTTTTCTTTTTTATGGAGTGTTTGGAACCTATGGAAAAGAAGGCCATGTTTGGAACCTATGAAAAAAAAAAAAGAAAAAGTAAATAAAATGGGAGGAAAACGAGAGGAAAAAGGGAAGAAAAATTTACTATTCACAAAACTGAAAATTTGTGTTTGTTTGGCATTTTAGTTTTGTTTTTCAATTATTACCTTATTTCTTTCTCCATTCATTATCTTATTTCTCCAATTATTACTTTGTTATTTCTGTCTATTTATTACCCATCTCTCTACTCATTACCCCTATTTCTCTCTCCATCCATTACTAAAATTAAATTAAACTAAAATACCAAACAAACAAAGCATGTATTTTCTTCTCTTTACCTTCCAGCCAAATAATAGAAAGGGAATTTTTTTTAGTTTTTTTTTCCTTTTCTCAAGTTCCAAACAGAGTTCTATTAGGGAAAAGAAAAAAAAATAGGAGAGAAAATTTACTATTTACTGAATTTAAAACTTTTATTTTATTTCCAATCCAAAGAGAAATTTTTTTAATTTTCTTTTCTTTTTCTTTCCTTTTCCACAAGTTCCAAAGCCTTCTCTAATTCTCTTTAAGGCTCTGTTTGGAACTTGGAAAAAGAAAAAGAAAATAAAAGAGAAGGAAAATGAGAGGAAAAATTTACTATTTATTACACTTAAAATTCTTGTTTTCTTTACTCCTTCTCTTTCAACCAAATAATTGAAAGGAAAATTCCTTTCCTTTTTATGGGTTCCAAACATAGCCTTAGGCTCTGTTTGAAACCAGTGGAAAAGAAAAAAAAGGAAAAAAAAATAAAAAGGAAGGACAATAAGAGAAAAAATTTACTATTTATTACTCTTAAAATCTAATATTTTCTTCGCATTTTCTTCTCCAACCAAACAATGGAACGGAATTTTTTTTTCCTTTTCCTTTTCTTCCCATAGGTTTCAAACGGAGCCAGTCTGCGCAGTCCGGTGTCCTCGGTGTTCTCTCCCCTTCTTCTTCTTCTTCGAGGCAACGACGATGGTGAAGTGGCGGAGACTGGGTGGCTTGATACCGTGAGTCTCTCTCTCTCCCCCATTTTCCCGTCCATCTCTTCATTGAAATAAACCACAGGGCCTCTGAAATTGAAACAAGGGTTTTCTTTTTTCCCTAAATTAATCGGCTCACCGCCACGGCACGTCGGCACCACCAGTCCCATTGGAAGTCGGAAGAACAAGGGTTGTCTTGGATTATAAGGCTCCGTTCCGCAAACGAAATAAGCTGCTTATTTTTTAAGAAGTTAATTTCAAGTTCAAAAATAATGTGTTTACGCAAGTAATTTGCCTACCACTATGGATCTTGTTTGATAGATCTCATCAAGATCTTTAATACGGTGCAAAAAAAATTAAAAAATTATTTTTCGTTTGCATTATTTTTTAGTTTGAAAATGTGAAATAAGCTGCTTATTTTTTAAGAAGGTTTTTGGAACGGAGCCTAAGTCTCTCCACTCCCGCTGCCGCCGCAGCGTCAACAACGTCGTCGTCCGATCCGACGATCCTTCCATGAAGGTCCGAAAACCCTACACCATTACCAAAGTCCCGCGAGAGCTGGACCGAACCCGAGCACGACAAGTTCCTCGAAGCCCTCCAACTGTGAGTAGTCCACCAGTCCACCTTCATTCGCGTTTTGGTTATTCACCATTGGATGGAGTTAGGGTTTTGAATTGCGAATATTTGGAAATTTCCAGTGTTTTGTGATAATGGTGTGGGGAACGGGTTAGGGTCGTTCCGAAGAAAGTTTTCGCGTAGTTTGTGCAATCGTGTGGGCGATCGGAAATGCTAACCTTAGCCCTAAGGGGCGGATAATATGTAAAATTGCAACAATATTAGGGGAAAATGTATTGATATATGTGAAAATGTATTAATATCCGTGAAATATGCATCGAAATCTGAACTTGTTTAGCATGATTTGCATATTATCCTACGCCTACTATACCTAGGTTAGCAAGACCCTTCTTTTACTTATCTCAATTTGATGGTCTCATTAAAAAAGTTTTCAAAATGCGAATTGGGTTTGGGTCTGATACTAGTTTTGATTGCAAAAGAGCCTATTACCCATTTGAAGCTACATTCTAGTTAAATTGAGCTAGGGTTTTGAATTGTTTTTTTTTTTTTTTTGTGTGGATAGTCAAGTTGAATTTGTTGGGAATTTGAAGTGTTTTGTTGTTGTGGTGAGTAGAATGGGCTAGGGTTTTGTTGTTTCAAATCAAGTCTCGTTTGTTTCGACGTAAAGCATTTTACAATGGAATTTTTTTTCGGAAATGGTTTTTCTTAAAAACATTTTTCGTACTTTTACTTTCCGGCGTTTGGTTGACATGATCTTTCACCAAGAACAAAGTGATTTGGTTCTCTTATATTTGTGTTGGCATTGGCTCTTGGAGTGGTCTTTAATTTTGGCGGAGGGTGAGGTGGTGAAACACCAATGGTGGGAAGCACAAGAGAGACAAAAGATGGAGAACTTGCTGGTTTGTGAGAATTAAGGCGGAACCTTGCCCTCATAGCAGGTTGATCGATTTCGGAAAATAACTTACCACAGTTCACGTGAGTCATTTTACGGTCTCGGACGGAAATTATTTTCCCCAAAGAATATTTTACTTGATTTTTAAGCAGCCAAACAACGGAAAATGGATGTGAAAAATTTTCCTCAAAAATATTTCACATCCAGTTTGTTAGTTTGAAGGCATCTCTCGTGTTTGCTGTAGTGCTTTAATTGAAACTACTGTAAGCTTAGGGTGTTTTATTATTCATTTAGCCTGAACAAACTTTGGGCAGGACATATTGATACAGGAGCAATGACAAGTTTTGAGGGAAAGAGAAGAAGGGTTGGGGAGGGGGATTGAATTAAACAGGTTTAGGAATAAGTAGTTAGATTTTTTGTGTTGAGGTTACCAAGTGTCTACTGATAGGTGTATTATGTATAGTGAGTCTCGAAAGATTTGTGTTTGTAGATGCGAGCAATTTATTCCCTTGGCAAGACTTTTGAATATTTGGTTGTTGGTTTGGTCCTACATGTGTTAGGAGTATTTGGCTCTTCGAAGGTGGCAAGTTATAATGGAACAAAACCTTTCATTTCCTATTATTTGTAACTGTTAGCAATGGTGGTTTAAATTTTTAATATGGTCCATCTTTTGATCTGTATAGCTTTGACCGTGATTGGAAAAAGATTGAAGCATTTATTGGGTCAAAGAATGTTATCCAGGTAATCTCAAGTTGATTATTTTAACTTCACTTACAGTATAGAAGTAATGAACACTGGGTGGTTGACTTGAGAAATGTGCTCTTCCACTTATGTCCACATATTGTTCTTTATTTTGAACATCTAAGGAACTTATTTTGCTTATCATGAAGTAGCAGCTTTCTAAGGTCTTAGCTCCTTGTTTTTGTCCACTTAACCAGCACTCCGCAGTTTGTGCTGCAAGAATGACGACATATCAGAATAAGTGTTCTACAACCATCCAGTGTTCCCTATGAATCACTGACACTTCTAGAGATCGCCGTATCCATGTTAGACATTCTGGGGACACGCGACACGCCAGCACATATATGGGACATGCCACCACGTGTTGCGTCCATTCGATTGTAATTATTTTTATGGTGGGACGTGCTGGGATTTTCGTAATTTTAAAAGCTCTTTTGGGTAAAATATTTTTTAACTTCAAATTATTGGTCCAAAAGTGTAATGTCATGTGCATGTAAATAGGCATATACCACTGGTTGATAATGCGTTTTACATGAGTTCTAACCTTAATATTTAGTGGTTACAATGTATGTTTGCATAACTAGAAAAATTATTTTTAAAAGAATTGCCGTGTCCCCCGTCATGTCTGTGTCCCCATTTTTTTGGGAATTATAGTGTCTCGGATTTGTGTCTATGTCTTCGGCCGTGTCCGTATCCGTATCCGTGCTACATAAAGTGTTCCGATATTTTATTTTGTACAATCCTAATATACAAGAGAGCCGATTTGTATCAAATTAAAGTTTAGGGTAGCTGATAACTTACTCCAAAAGCAGACACATGAATAGTGGAAGATAAATTCTGCAGAGACGTAGCCATGCACAGAAGTACTTTATTAAAGCTCAGAAGAGTGGGACCGATGAACATCTACCACCTCCTCGTCCGAAAAGGAAAGCTGCGCACCCCTATCGGCAGAAAGCCTCAAAAAATGGGTAGACATAGAAATTCGTCATGACATTTCATTGTCATGTCTTTTGCGGCCTACTTATTGAAACCCTGGCTCATTTTGCAGCTTTAGCTCCCTACCAAGTAACAGGATCATTTCAAGCTTTACCTATTGTTTCTGAACCTGGATTGGTAAGAAGGCCTGATTCTTCTTCATTACTTGGGAAGCCTGTTAAAGGTGCAGCTACATCTTCTGGACTGACAACTCTGTACAAGCAGGCAGCTTGTCACATGCGACTCAAGGTCATTATCCCTATTATCTTTAGTGAGATGCTCTGATCACTTCCAGTTTCAACTGCATTTGATGATAGTTTAATTTTTACAGGTGATATGAGATCTGAAGGGAAACCTTCAGCAACTGTTGCAGGAGTACTGAGAGCACTCCAAGAACATGGCCATCGGGAGAACTGGATAGTTCAAGGCAATCATGGCCCTCCATTGAGAGGTAAAAATGATTACATTGCACATATCTTGATTGTTAAAATTTAATTTTTTTGAGAGTAGGAAAAAATTTAACTCGCTGCTGATGAATTATTTTGTTGTTGAAGGTGTAGGATTGTGGTTATTACTATGCATATACCATAAATAATTCTTCCATTTCTTGTGGGATATTTCCTTTAACTGGTCATAAATCTCCTTCTTCTTCTTCTTCTGGTATTGCACCGTGGTTACTATGAGAATACAATATACCATAAATAATTCTCCCGTTTCTTGGCATATTTCCATTTCCTGGTCTTAAACTTTAGGCATGAAATTTTTTGTATGCTTTCCGGTTTCTGCTTTTCTGTACCATTTCTACTTATTGGTACTTCTTTTTTGATTCAGTTCTGCCTGACTTTGTGCAAGTATATAGCTTTATTGGTAGTATTTTTGACCCAAATGTCACTAGTCAGTTGGGAAAGCTAAAGAAGATGGACCCTATTGATGTTGAACAAAACCCTCCTTCCTATTGGTTGAAATGGTGTGGATCCTACCACAAAGTGATGTCATGCGTATCAAAAAGTGTATTGCATGGTAAGCATGACATCACTTTATGGTGGAATCCACACCATTTCAACCAATAAGAGGGAGGGCTTTGTTCACCCTCTTTTAAAGAGGGTGATTTTTGACCCCAAAAACACATTTAGACTCAATGACCAAGCCAACAAACAAAAGATGAGGGGCTATTAGTGCAAGACCCGTTGGAACCAAAATGTCCACCGCGGATACGGTAGGCAAGATATCCATGACAATGGTCCACAGCCGCAACACAACAATGCAAGCAAAATAGACGAAAAAACAAACAAGATAAAAAAAAACTCTAGTAGTGTTAAAAACATAGGGATCTAATGCCTTGAATTGAAACAAACAAGATTTCTGAAGATTGACAAGTCAAACCCATATTCTTGCAAAAGTAGAACTACAAGAACAAACAAATCAGTCCACTGGTGAAACAAAACAAAGCAATTGCAAAATAGATTGAAAAACAAATAAACAAACAAGCTACGAAAAAAACATAAGGATTGATCGATCAAAGGAACCAACTTTCTTGAAACAAAAAAGAAAAAGATTACTACTAAAGATTGAGAAACCAAGCAAGCCCCCATATCCGTGCGCCTCACGCCTCTACAATCCATAAACCACCATCTGCAAAAAATAATTGATTCAATCGCATGTGTTTCTTATAATAAGAATTGATGGCAAACACAGGACCACAAAAGATATGTCAAAATCCAAACAAAATAATGGTGGTTTTAAAAAAAAGACAGACCTAAATATCACCACCTTCTCCTCCTCGTCCTGTATCTTGAGATTTTTCAGACATTCCTCAACATCTTTTCCTCCTTGCTCATGTATTTCATCAACAAATATATTGATCATACTATGGTAGTACAAGTCCCAGTGTATTTTCACATGTTCTTCCTTATTCCCCTCCCTCCTCATTGTGATGTGGACACCATGGGGCTCAGGATCGATATTGGCCTTTTTTCTTATATTCCATTCTTTCTCGGCTTGAGCCATCTCCCCGGTCTGTAATCGAAAAGGTTCGCAATCTTCATCCTCGTCCCAACAGTTGGGTCGGGCTCGAAGTACTCGTTGTACAAATAGGCCAGGTCTTCTTCAGTAAGTGGCTTTCGTTTTGCGGGAGCGGCCCTCGGTAACCATATGCCCTTCCATGGCAATTCCATCGTACAAGAAGGAAGTGTACTGACTAAGTTTTTGATCGGGCGGAGGAGGAGAGCCTTTTTCTCTCTGGAGGGTTGTCGGCTGTGTGTGCACGTTCTATAAGAGAACATATGGTTACGAGGGAGTGTTTAAATAGGAGAAGATCCTCCTAGGGTTTGGGGTTACCTTTTTTAATATATATATATAAATTACTCCAGTACTTTTTCACCCTTAACGCAAATCGTCACTCAATATTTGCAATTCGAAAAGTCCAGCCTTGCTGTTGTATTATTTTAAAATTTATGAATATTTTTTTGTATTTTTGTGAGACCCGAAATGGGTCCCACACGCGTGCGATGCAAACATGTGGTAGAAAACAGCGGTAAGGCTGGACTTTCTGAATTGCAAATATTGAGGGACGATTTGCGTTAAGGGTGGAAAAGTACTGGAGTAATTTTTATAGTAGTATTATATATATATATATATATATATATTAAAAAAGGTAACCCTAGACCCTAGGAGGATGTTCTTCTATTTAAACACTCCCTCGTGACCGTATGTTCTCTTATAAAACGTGCCCACACAGCCGACATCCCTTCGGAGACAAAAAGCTCCGCCCGATCAAAAGCTCAGTCAGTACACTTCCTTCTTGTACGATGGAATCGCCAGGGCATATGGTTACTGGGGGCCGCTCCCGCAAAATGAAAGCTGCTTATTGAAGAAGATCTGGCCTGTTTGGATGACGAGTACTTTGAGCCCGACCCCAACTGTTGGGACGAGGATGAAGATTGTGACCTTTTTGATTACGGAACAATGGTGTCTCCCAAAGAGATGGTTTAAGCCGAGAAAGATTGGAAGATAAGAAAAAAGGGCAATATCGATCTTGAGCCCCATGGCGTCCACATCACGGTGAGGAGGGAGGAGAATAAGGAAGAACATGTGAAAATACAATGTGACTTGTACTACCAGATTATGATCAATAGATTTGTTGATTAAATACACGAGCAAGGAGGAAAAGATGGGAAGGGCCAATGTTGAGGAAGGTCTAAAAAAGCTCAAGATCTAGGACGAGGAGGAGGAGGTGATATTTAGATCTGTCCTTTTTTTTAAACCACCATTATTTTGTTTGGATTTTGACAGATCTTTTATGGTCATGTGTTCGCCATCAATTCTTATTATAAGAAACGCATGCGATTGAATCAATTATTTTTTACAGATGGTGGTTTATGGCTTGTAGATGCGTGAGGCGTGCGGATATGGAGGCTTGCTTGGTTTCTCAATTTTTAGTAGTAATTTTTTTCTTTTTTGTTTCAAGAAAGTTGGTTCCTTTGATCGATCGGTCCTTATGTTTTTTTAGTAGCTTGTTTGTTTATTTTTTCCATCTATTTTGCAATTGCTTTGTTTTGTTTCACCAGTGGACTGATTTGTTTGTTCTTGTAGTTTTTCTTTTGCAAGAATATGGGTTTGACTTGTCAATCTTCAGAAATCTTGTTTGTTTCAATTCAAGGCATTAGATCCCCATGTTTTTAACACTACCGGAGTTTTTTTATCTTGTTTGTTTTTCCGTCGATTTTGCTTGCGTTGTTGTGTTGCCGCTGTGGACCATTGTCATGGACATCTTGCCTACCGTATCTGCGGTGGACATCCAATGGGTTTTGCACTAATAGCCCATCGTTTTTTGTTTGTTGGCTTGGTCATTGAATCTAAATGTGTTTTTCGGGTCAAAAATCACCCTCTTTTAAAGAGGCTGAACAAAACTCTCCCTCTTATTGGTTGAAATGGTGTGGATTCCACCACAAAGTGATGTCATGCTTACCATGCAATACACTTTTTGATAAGCATGACATCACTTTGTGGTAGGATCCACACCATTTCAACCAATAGGAAGTAGGGTTTTGTTCACCCTCTTAAGTGGAGGGTGTACAAAATTCAACTCGCAGTGTCGTGGTTTTTGGACCACGTACTTTTTCCTTATGGTAGTTTCATATGTAATCAATTTAGACCTAATCGATCTTAGATTATTTCTTCTCATTCTTGGATTGATTCCCCTGCTGGAATAGTAGGCCAAACTTTTATTCATACAATTGTATATCGAATCGAGTTGGATGGCTGATTTTGTTGGTCAGAAATTTGATGTTTCCTTACTAGTTGCATCTTGCCTTACTTTCCGCACATGCAATTGGTCTAGCGTATGTTCGTAATTGAAGTGCTCTTTGTAATTCTGTTTAGTGTCATAAACCAAAGATGCATCATGCCCAATAAACTATATATGGACCCCGGAATATGTGTGTCAACTTAAATAGTGTCAGTGTAGAAGTAAAAGAGAATGTCATGTTCATTAAGGCTCTGTTTGGATAGAAAAGGATTTCAGTATAAGGGATTTAGGTCTGAATGAAACTGGTGACATAAGAGGTTTAGCTGTTTGGCTTGTGAAACTAGAGGGAATATGGATTATAGGAAGTAGTCAAGTAGAGATGTACTTTATTTGGATCCTGTATTGATGTAAGTTTAACCATTTACATAATGAATTTGAAGTCACTCCTATAAACCAGTCATTTCATATAAAATTAGTCTACAGCCACAAAAAATGCATGCGCGCACACTTGCACACATGCTCACAATCACTTGGTTGCTGACGCAAGTGTGTGTGTGTCATTGTGTGTGGCTAGTTGCACTAGCATTATTGTTTCATATATAAAGCTCCGAAACTCATTAGTGAAATCCATAGGTGAACAATCAAACCTAGGTTTGAGCGATTCTTGTTGAATAATGAAAGCCTTTGTTTGAATACACATCTATCCAAAGGAGCCTTACCGCTTAAAAGTCAACTTAAATCACGTTATACCTGATGGGACTAGAAAATGGACAGTCACTCTGAGATTACCTGCGCGATGTGTAAGACAAGTCCTTGAAACAGGGCCACCGAGGTGGTGCCGGCCCTATCTGACTTGTTGAGATCACATGTGGTGCTTTCCTAAAAAAAAATGATATCTTGAGGCTGTTAAGAAAAATGATAGCTTGAGCTGAAGCCCAAGATCATTCCCTTATACTCATCATGGGATAGAATTGGTAGACACGAGTCAAGGGATTTGAATCTCATGAATTACAGCCAACAAGGTCGGTTCACTGTTTCATGCAAAGAACACTGAATTCATACACCTGCAGACTGTCTTTCCTGACTTTGTTGTCAGGAAGGCCTTGGCTGGCACCACCCTAGTGTCAAGGACTTGTCTTGCAGATTGCACAGGCTATCCCATACCTGTTATTCACTTGTTAGTTGGGGTCAATTACAAAAGTTTCCTCCCGCAAGTCTAGAACCTTAGGAGACCAATTGGGCAATCACGCCCAAGAAGTCCAAAATGCCCAACTTAATAACCCAAGTGGCCGTAAACTTTAATACAGTGGCCGCAAGTTTTAATATGGTGGCTGCAAAGTTTAATACAATGGTGCAAGGTTTAGAAAGTCCCCTTAAAAAAAAAAAGTCCAAGAGTAACAAGACACTAGGCTTGTCTTCTCTCTCCCTCAACCTTCACTATTTTGACCCGTCCCATCGTTTTATCTTTTTCATCCGTGTGAAAGAGTTCACTAGACTAAACCAGGTATGACCCTTTCACTACACTACAATCTCTCTTTCACTCTCTCCTGGTCTTTTTGTTGAGCTTGGCAAATCCTGATTTTCTTGGATTCTTAATTGGAACATTTTGTGTTTCTGTCTCAATCAGATTTTGTTTCACAAAAACAAAGCATATGCTAGTTTCTGTCTCTGTTCTTATTTGATAGAGCCTGATCATGGGAAAGTCGCTTTGTTCTGTGATATCTTTTTCTCATTGCATGTTCACCTTATTCTTCTTCTAAAATCGTGATTACATGGTCTCTGTTTTCAGGGTTTTCCTCTGAACTTTATTTGCAAACTTGTCATTGTGAATGTGCACTGACATCTCATACATGTTAAACTGGAATACGTATGGCAACTTAACTATTGTAACAGTATAGAAGTAAAAGAGAATGTCATGTTCTTTAAGGCTCTGTTTGGAGGGGAAGGATTACAAGTAAAGGGGTTTACTGGTGAATGACACAGGTGATATGAGAGGTTTATCTGTGTGGCTAGAGGGAAGATGGATTCTAGGAAGTAGGTGAACAACCAAATCGTTTACATAATGAATTTGAAGTCACTCCGGTAAAAAAATCGTTTCATATGCGGAGCTCCCTAAATCATCATTGAAATCCATAGGTGAAAAATCAAACCTAGGTTCGAGCACTCTCGTCGAACAATTAAAACCTTCATTTAGATACACATCTGTTTGGAGGAGCCTTATCCCTTAAAAAGCAACTCGAATGACTTCATACTTGGTGGTGGACAGTTGCTCCAGGATCGCTTGACACATGGCCACTGAGGTGGTGCCGGCCTTATGTGATCTCCTGAGATTACGTGTTGCACTGTTCTCGACTGTTTTCTTACTTTTGTTGAGCTGAAGCTCAATTCCTCTCGTACTATAATCGGATAGAATAGGTAGAGACAATTCAAAAATTTGAATCTCGTCAATTACAGCCAACGTAGGTTCACTGGTACATACAAAGCACAGTGAATTCATACACCTCTAGACTGGCTTTCTGACTTAGTTGTCGGGGAGGCTTTGGCTGGCATCACCCAAGGACTTGTCTTGCAGAGTGACACTCCATTTTCTGCAGTATCAACCTCCATAAAGTTTCTTCCTATTTTTTCCAAATGTATATTTAATTAATTTCTGAGTGTAAATGAATTGTTCCACTCTTAAAAGTAAAATTAAAACCACATTGTGCCTGTTATGCACTTGTTAGGGTCAATCACAAAATATTCCTCCAGCAAGCCTAGAGCTTTAGGAGACAAATTAGGCAATCTAGCAGAGAATTGTTACCTTGGGCATTGTAGAAGCTGTTTAAGATGGTTGGCAGCTGGCTTATTATGCTAGTTGGCGCATGGCAATATTGCTATGCATGGTCAGCTCGCTAGTTGATGAACTCGAACAAATAAGCAGCTTGCCAGAAGTTGTGTTTTGATCCAACTTTGTTCATAACACTACTATAGATTGAACTCGTCCTTGTCATGTGTACTTATTGAACTCAAGCTAACTACACAGCAGTCCATTGAAATGAGACTACATTCACACATGTTTTCGAACTACAAATTCCATTCCAGTTATCTTTTCAAGTCATGCTTTCTTCAATGTCTATCTGAGTAGTTGCACAGGAACTCTCGATTTCAAGGATGAAACCGTGTCTTTAACTTACAATTGTTAGATCTCTTAGTTTTTGCATATAAGTTGAAAACAGCTTGTAAGCGTAAAAAAGTTTTAAAATTGTATGGGTTTGGTTTAAAACTTGTTGAATGAAATGCTAATGGGATGACAAAGCCCTCTAATACAACCCCGTCTCAAGATCTTACAGGAATCAGGCAATAGACAGTAGTGAAGGAAGAGAGAAGAAAGTCAAACGTAGAAGAAGAAGATGAGAGAGATACTGAAGGTGAACGCGATGAGGTCAGGGGTAGTAGTGGTCGGAGCATTGGCCTTCGGGTACTTGACCCTGCAACTCGGTTTCAGGCCTTATCTCGAGAGAGCTCAAGAAACTCTGGACAAGTCTGACCACCCAAGTGATTTTTTTTTTGATCCGCCACCCAAGTGACGAGTCCTTAGACAATGCCCAAAGAATCTCTGAGTATTCTCATATCCAAGTAAAAGATAACCAGTACATCCTCCCTTCCGCCATCTCTCTGCTACGTGGGTTTTAGCTGTTTGCATCTCTTACATTGCTTGTATTTTTGCTTGTTCCTGACTCTCTTCAAATTCTATGATAATCAGTGCAAATTTCACTTGGACTAGGTTTTTTTCTTTTATTTCGTGTAGTCAGTGTTTGATTCCCTAGTGTAATCTGCTCTAAATCAGTTGAAACTTGTTAATATTGGTTGCAGACATGAGCCTTACACTCATTAATTTCTCCACCCATACTTAAGATTACTTAATGTGCTGATTTGAAAGAAGATCTGAATCGCCTGAGTTAGAAAGGAGCCTAGATCAGAATACTTACCATTTAATACTTTTTGAAGTAACATACATAGCCCAGACACTTTTGAAGGCAGTATCCAGCCTTATAAGGTTTGTACATTAAGCTCGCTAATACACGCGCTTATTCCTATTTTTGCTATGCTATAATGAACTACTCCGTAACATGCTTATTTCTATTTTTGCTATGTTATGATGAACTAACATGCCTATTTTCTTTCTGGAGTTGTCAGTGCTTGCCAAATAGACCCATCTGTGCCAGCAATCATATTGTGCAATGTACGCCACTAAGAGCACATACATCAGATCATGTAAACTCCCAAAATTAGCTATTTTACCCATGCAAAGTGAAAAAACCCGCATGCAGCAGATTAGGTAAAACCAAAGGGAGAATACCTCCAGCTACAGAACATAGGTATATTTAACTATCACCTGTTCATGGGCAAAACCACGTAATACTATTATCTCCCAAACTTTTTCCCTCCCTCCTATGTTCTTTTCTTGAAAAAGAAAAAGGGAAAAGAAAAAAAAAAGTACTTTATTAGAGAATAGGTAAAATAGATAGTATTGGTGTAGTATAGAAAGAGATGTGAGTAGGTAAAATGAAAAAAATGTACTGTTCACCAGCATTTTTGGCTATGTACGGGTGTGCATGCCCTAAGATTGGGCTTGTAGTCATCCTTTTAGCCCATTGTGTTTGTTCTGCTTTTTATAACTCATAGTCATCCTTGTTGCTCATCATGTTAATTCTGCTTGTTGGAATCAATATATGCCCATTTGGCCATCTTTTGCATCCTACGGATGTGGTTTGCATCATAGAATTATACTGGGCTTTGTCAAATCAACAGAAAATATTAGGACAAATCGAAGAAATATATTTAGCTGCTTCACTTCATTCTCTCCTATCTTTGTTCTTTCCCTCTAGACATCTCTATCTTCTCTATATATATAAAAACATGATCGCATGCACAACCACGAGTTCAGCAGCTGTTTTGAGATTGGTCCATTTGGTATCTTCATTTGTTAGGTATTAGTCAATTTCGACGTGATTAAGAGCTGCTATTGCTATATCCACTCGCAATTGAAAAGGCTAGGGAGCGTAGTGATTCAGATTTATGCTCGTAAACATTACGACCTGGCTTGCCATGACAGCTAGCTAGAGCCTTTAGATACGAGTGCTTTAGATACGAGTGTGGTCAAGGACCCTTCCCCATCATATATTGGTATGGGAGCTACACACCCGCTTTGTGGTGGAGGCCACACTAATGTGTGGTAGAAATGGGTCCAAGAGCACCACTTGGCTCTGCTCCAAGAGCGCTTATCAACATGTATCCATGTTGCCTAAAAATTGAGAAGTTCCTTCTAGTCTCTCTTTCTCTTCCGCTGATTCTCGTTTTGGCAAAAGTACATAAACACCCCCTCAACTATCACTTTTTCCCATGGAGACCCCCTAACCTTTAAAAACGCCCAATGAGACCCCCTCAACTACTGGAAAAGAAAAAAATTGAAACTCCGTTAATGGAACGAATGAAATGACTAAGATACCCTTTTTATTATATACGGTCAGACGATTCACGCTCTGGTCATATGATCAATCAGTGCTCTCTCTCTCTTCCTCTCCCATGGCGACTCTCTCTCTCTCCTTCTTCCACCCCTGACTTTGATCCCAAAAAAAACCCCTTGATCGAGAGAAAAAATGAATAAAACAAAACTCGCCATTATAGGAACAACATTTTCTTCCTCTTTCATGCCTGAACGCAGACAATTAACCCAATTCAAAGCTATAACTAGCAGATCCTAGGAACTAAGACGATAACAATTTTGTTCAATTGGCAATCAGACCTCGCAATCAAATTAACCATCGGATCAGGAAAATTACAACATAAGCCGACCACAAACTCAAAGAGATGAAAAATATCTGTTTGATAACCAGCATCTTGAAAAATGAAAATCGTAAACGGAATTCTGTCCGATTTCCACAAAATTCATCAATAACACAACATATGAAAATGTAAAGAAAACAAGAGCAGAAACAATCATGGCTCCAGAGATCAGATCAATATACAAGTATATCCATAAAAGTACAGATATTTACAAACACACAACAGAAATCACCGTCCATACAGTCGGCGTCGGTGGATTGCTGGGTGTCTGTCGAGGTGGGATCGTCGCCGTCTCTGTTTTCTTCGTCGTTTGATGTTTCGGTGGGGGGCGCGAGCGTGCATCGCCGTCTTCTTCGGCTTTGGTGGCTGCTGTTGGTGGTGGGTGTGGCTGTGGGTCATGGACGGCGGGGGAACAGAGCTGGTGATGGTGGGTGGGGCTGTGGGTATTGGACGGCGGGGGATCGGAAGCAGTGGTGGTGAGTTCGGTTTTAGTGGCAGCGGCGATGGATGGTGATGCTGGTGGTTGGCAGCGGCGGCGGAGAGAGAGAGAGAGATTGGGGAGGGGATCTGGTGTGGGCCGAAGAGAGAGAGAGAGAGAGAGAGAGAGGGGCTTTAATAGGGAAGAAGTGAGCTTCCAGCTAAGGGCATTTTTGTCCAAAAAAAACCCAAATTTCTGACAAGTGAGCTTCCAGCTAACAGTTCTAAGACGGAAGGGTGTCACCTGGGTAACGAGGATAGTTGAGGGGGTCTCATTGGGCGTTTTTAAAGGTTAGGGGGTCTCCATGAGAAAAAGTGATAGTTGAGGGGGTGTTTATGTACTTTTGCCTCTCGTTTTTATCTTCTTGGTCCTCATCAGAAGAGCTTGCCTTAATCAGCTTTTATGCTGTCAAGTGGGATTGTGATTTGTGTTTCGAGGCAATGTCGACGGGGACTCTTACCTTTAAGAATTGGTCAATTGAGAACTTCAAGCTGTTAGAGCATCTCTAGTGGGTGATGTCCTCCCATTATTAGGGTCAGATTTTTCTGACTTTGTTAACTAAGTCTAGTTTGGGCTCCCTAGTGGTATTGTTAACACTTTGATAACTTTAATTAACAATTACTAACTGTGTGGTTAACTGTAGCAAACCTACTACCATTACAAAGAGAAGAGAAGAGAAGAGAGAGGGCTTCATGTGACAACTTTTTGCACGAGATGTCGCCGTCATCATGTTGCATGCCGTAGAGAGAGAAGAGGGAGGGGGATGAGAGAGAAGATGATGGGTCCACATGCGCACGCGCATACATATATTTACCGATATCCGGTGGAGCTAATTTTTTACGGGGCTCCATAAAATAATATTCAAAAATTTATGGATATTTTTTTAGATTTTTTTGAGACCCGGAATGGGCCCAAACGCATGGATCTTTGCGTGGATCCCTGCAATCCGTCCCTGCTACGCAGAGCTCTTTAAATTTATATACTCTTAACAAACAATAAATGGGACCCACTTTATACACTTTATGTCATACGGAGTATAGCACACAATTTTTAACCAAACCACTAGAGATGCTCTTCGGTGAGCTTGGTATGTTATTTGTCTCCCCCTGTCCCGAACTGCTTGCCTGATTGATATGCTTACTTATTCATGAACAATCGAGTTGATTTTTTCACAAACTTTCTCGTAATATACTTACTTATTCATGAACAATCGAGTTAATCGAGTTGATTTGTTCACAAACTTTCTCTATGAGATGTACAGAATGAACGGTTCAAATCACCGTTGTGAACCCATGATAGGGAGCAATAAATAGAAGTTTTGGACTTGGCATGGAGCTGACCCCCAAGGAGTAGCATGTTTATGAATGCACTGCCCTTCCGGGGTCCATAGTCAGTTTACTGGGCATGATACGTTTTTGGTTTATGACACCGAACAGAAAATTACAAAGAGCAATTCAATTACGAATGCACGCTAGACAAAATTTTACTTATACAATATGCATTGTATATCAAATCGGATGGCTCTGATTCCGAAAAGTAAGGCAAGATGTAGCAAGGAAGAAAACATCAAACTTGTGACCCACGGAATCAGAGCCATCCGATTTGATATACAATGCATATTGTATAAGTAAAATTTTGGCCTACTTAAGAATGAGAAGAAACTAGTCTTCGAAGATAATACTCCATCTGCATATGAAACTACTATAAGAAAAAAGTACTTCCACATACGGTCAAAAATCAACTACTGCCAGCTAGCTAGCTAGTTTGGTCAATTTGAACAAAAAATGACACATCGGTGGTGCAAGGACTGGGAAAAAAAAAACCATTCAGTTCAATAGCTCTCTCACGTTCCTCTCTTTTCTAGTCCACCCATTGGTTGTCTGCTATCATTTCCTTTACAAAAACATCAGTCTTGTAGGCGAATGGTTGTGAAAAGCACAACGCATCCAGCTCTATCTTTTTTCCAGACTCTAACATCTTCTGCAATTCATATTCCAACCTCGGATTGATCTTCACGTGCTCCTCTTTTAGCAATTGTTCGATATTCTGAATTTCATTTTCTCCCATCTTCAATTTGGCGACCTCCGAAATGCCACAAGCTTTTATTTGACTTGGTAAAAGCCCCAACAACTTAATGTCCGGGATTGTCAACCGTCCACTATCAAATGAGAGAGTCTTCAATCCGTATTTGTAAGTTGAAAAGAGTCTAATGCCGAAAGCATCGCAATCCATCAATGCAAATGTCGGCAAGCCTAACTCGTAGCGCATCCTACGGACAAACAGCCTAGTCGCCACACCCGGTTGGCCTCCCCCTGTCACAATAATACAAGGAACTTTGATGTGCAAGTTTTCTTCGACCAATCTTTGGAACACTGTTTCCTTTTCAACTACAAGTATGAATTGTGCCCCAATATCCTTCATCTCTGTAATCAAACCCATTGTCCTTGCAATAAGTCTTCTTGTTCCACCTTCAGCAAGACAACTTATAGTGGTTCCTCCTTGTTTGTATTGAACATGTCCGATCACCAAACAGCTTTCGTCGGCTACGACGTGTAGACTTGATCTAGTACATTTGAACAAACAGCACAAGCTGTTTACAACTGTCGTGACCCTATCTGGTTTTTTGAAGACACGAGGACGGAGGTAGAAAATTTGACACAAACTTAAATACTTGTTTGACTCTAAGGCGTCACGTATAAGCTCTAAACAGTCTATTTCGGCCATTTTTTTCCCCATCTATTTCTTGCTTGTCTCTATAGTACGTGCGGTGTATGATGTCCGTGCCAAGGACCCATCTACGTACGGAGATCGTGCGAAAATATCATGTTATCGTCCAGCTTGCTTGGGAACTTCAACGACCACTTTGACGTCCGAATTGAGGCGATTGATTAGTAAATTCATAGATTTTCTTGAGCATTTCTTCTCTTGGTATGTCCTTCACTTGAAAGTACGGTTGGCTATTCTTGGTAGCGGTCTCGGTCGGAGTTTCCTTGGACAACAAGGGGAATTTGTTTTCATCTCTTTAAGAACCTCAGCCATTTTTTTCTCTGGCTCTTCCATCTGACCTGTTTTATATATTATATTCAATAACGGAGAGCGTGTTCATAAACACTTGAGATACATAAGATTGAATTATGGAGTCAGCTGGGTGTTCGTTTCATTATGTGCGTATCGAAATATTTCTATAGATGTATGGATTTGTGACGGGAAAATAGGTTGGATAGATCGAATGGCTAGCAGTACAACTGATATGGGGGGTTGTTGTGGGGACGGTACGATTTCGAATGGTCGATCAAAGGTGTTTATACTGATTGGGTTTTAATCAGTGACCACTCTAAGAATTTATGTAAATGGTCCTAAACTAAAATTTGAAAATTAACACTTGTACCCACGATCGAACACGTAATTAATTAATTATCATATGTCATATGTATTATAACAAATGATATTTTACAAGTTAAATTAAACTCCTCAAACTAATTATATGTGAGAAATGAAATCATTAATTTTTTTTTTATTGATGTTGTACTAGATGAAACATCTATAATTGCATTAAACGTGGCGTCACTTTTTGCCGGTTTCCAGAGGTTCTATATTCTCTTCCAGTGGTAAGAGTCTTATTATACCTAGCTTCTTGATATTAGTCTTAAATTTTCCGGAGGTTATTTATTAGTACTAAAGGTTATAAATTTTTTGCTTTTCCAATTCCTCTCGTCGAGACAAATTAATAATACATAAAAGTTTGGTGCAAAATTAACACACACAAAAAAAAAGAGACAAAACAAAGAAGGTGAAGTCTACAACTTTTAGCTAAGTGAAAACGGGGCCCAAATTTGTTACCTTGGGAGATTTTAGGTGCTCCAACAGACAATTCGATTTTGTTCATCCGCACCAAATGAGGGTAAAAATTACGTACCCTCATTTTTATTGGTTCATTTTAACTTGTAGGCCCTACCATGCATATTTAACCATAGATAGATTTCATTCGGTACATAATCTACTAATTATTCGGAAATTATTACCGTAAAAACGCAAGGGCACTACTACAAGGAAGATTTGAACCCGCTGTTGGTCGATGAACTCACATAAAGAAGCATAGGTATATATATATAGGAACTAGGAAGGAATGTTTGGTATTTCAGAAAAAATTAGTAGGCCGAAGTATTTTACATTGTCTTATTGAAGTGTTTGTGAGCAACATAGATTTTTTGGAATTTCAGTCTAATTGGAGTGTTCCACGTTTTTAGTTAAATTGAACAAATAGGCTGAACTATTTTACACTGTCGATCTATATATGTTTTTGAATTGCTAAATAAATATGTGGACGAATAGAGTATAGTTTTTTCATTGTTCGGGTTTCTAAACCTTTTCTGTGCATATATAGCGCGGGTTTTATGCTAGTTCTAACAAAGGATATGTTTCAAGCTAAATTAAACTCCTCAAACTAATATATGACAAATCATTAAATATATGTTCTATTGATGGAGAATAAATTCTTAACCCATATTTTTTAACTTGTCCAGATCCTTCAACTTATAATCCAACCAAATCCGTCCACATTATATAATGGGTTAAACCCATATAAACTCATATTTACTTAAATTTAGATGGGTTAAAAATGGATTATATGTACATGAACTAAAATTAGAGCATCCGCAATGGGAATAATCAAAATCAATAATCAAAATGTGCCACGTCAGCATTTGATTATCCATTTAGTTCATAATCAAATTTAACAACCTCTATCTCCACATTGGTTATTTTTGCATCCCTAACTAAAAAAAATCTCAAAATACTCAATGCATCTATGTCCAATCGCAAACGAGTTTCAATCACGCATCCGATCACACTAAATTATTCGTCTCGACGAGACGATTCCAATTAGGGGTGTTTTTGAGTTATTGAGTTTTGAGTTTCCTTATTGGGTTTGGTTATTGAGTTTTGGTTATTGGTAAAAGTTGTTAAGTTTGGTTATGGAATGGGTGGAATTTGATTATTTGGTAAAAAACTTATAACTTTGCTTATTATAATGTGAGGTATTTTTTGAGTATTATTGTTAAGTTTGCTTATTTACATCCATTTAATTATTACAATGCGGATGCTCTTAAGAGACCCATTCCCTACATGTACCAGAGTGAAGTACGTTCTCGCCTCATGTACACTAGACAAAACTGTACCTCGTTAATCCCGATTAAAACTTATACGTTCACCACCCATTAAAATAATGATGGGTTTAGATTAAAAATTTGGAAGGGACTTTTTTTTTATTCAATTTTGTTTTTTGTATTTGTTAGTTTTGCTTCAAACTTTTGTGGCGTATTGATTCGTCTCGGCAAGAATAATAGAAAAAGTATAATTTTTCAATCAAAACTCATAATTTTCTTAAAAAAGACAAAAAAAACACATACAGTGGTAAGAGTCTTTACCTATCTCCTTGATAGTACATAGGAACTCAGGTTTCTCGATTGCATCTCGCAATCCTTCCTCGGGCTTTTCAGTGGCCTTCGAAGTTTTCGATCGCGTCACCATTCCCTCGAGTGCAAACTAATAAAAAAAAGAGTACGTACTCCATCAATGTTAAAGGCAGAATGTTGCATTCAAAAAAAAAAAAAAAAAACAGAGATAACCAGAAACAAAAATACATAGGTCTCCGTTTGAAGAACATGGACAGTGTTGAGCTACCTGAGTTGGGGCACTGTTAAGAAAAACGAAAGATGTATTATTGATTGTGTGTGGAACATAACCTTAACATGCCTTTATATAGGTTACGAAGACTTGGTAACCAAGATACGATAAACCAATAAAGGAAATACGCATAATAAGGATACCTAAACTAATTAGAAAACATAAATGACAATCCGCCTAGCATAGGAAACATAATAATAAAGATTAGAAAATATGGTAAGATAATATTTTCTAATATTATGTTAACACTAAGAGTTAGTCGGGAGAGAGAGAGAAGGCAAAGTTATAGCGCGTGTCGCTTGGTATCATTAACTTGCCGTGAAAATCCCATGCTAATTATATAGCCAATCAACGTGCAGAAAAGATGAAAACTAGGAAACAACCAAAAAAAAAAAGGAAACAAATTCTATGGAAACTTCTTCAAGCATGGGATGGGAGTTCCCTTTGATCGACCCTTACGTTTTGATGTGTTTTTTCTTATCTTGGAAGCATGAGTTTTGACTTGTGCAATCTTCACTAATATTAATTGTTTGTTACAAGCAAATTTCCAAAACCTATAACCATTGTAATTAAACTTTAGAAAGGAGTGTGGGTCCCAATCATTTAACGGGACAATCTAAATCCAATATGCATGGAAATTTTTTTCCCTTCTTTCTTTTTTCCTAAGGAGAAATTGAAGAAAAAACAAATTTTATTTTTGCAAAACATGGATATATGGGTGTTGTTAATGCCAAAATTGTTTTTTTTTGTCCCAAAGCTGTACTGCCATGTGAAAAGTAATACACTTGCAGTAGAGTTTTGGCATAAACAAAAACAATTGTCATTTTTGTCATTATCATTTTCCTCAAATATAAACAAGTGTCTTTTTGTTGTTGTTGTTGTCCATCTAGCACTACGTTGTTGACGAGTCTTCGGAGAGCTTTTCACTTATTTCTATCCGTAACAGCTTTTTTTTTTTTTCAAATGCGGATGCATTTGTGTTTTTACTTTTTCAATCCTCTGATCAGGATAAATAAAAAAAAAAAGTTACAAAAATAACCCGAAACCTAAGCGTGCATGCAAGTCTAAAATCTAGATTTCAATATCACTCATTTCAAAGGGAAAGAAGCCAGCTAGTCCAATTTTAGTCTCTTCTTCCATTATCAACATCAAAAAAAAATAAATTTTGGTTCGAAAAGCTCCAAAAGCTAGCTAGCTAACCATATCTAGGCTTTGAGATTTCCAGAATTCCATATGTGCGAGCTTTCTCAGGACAATGAAGGCATAAACTCACCAGTACTATTACATATTTTCAGCCAATGTCTCTTCTTGATGAAGGTTTGCTTCTAACAAATGTCATCGACTTTTTGTGTAGCCATCTCACGAGTACTTATTTTTGTTTTTTGCTTTTTTTTTTTTGTTTTTATCGTCAAATAATACAGTAAATTAGAGGCCGGTCCTGATTTTTAGGCTTGGTTTGAACCCAACCCTGTAATATTTTTCCGAACCTAATAGGCTCGGTTATGTGCGTGATGGACTATTTTGCCCCAAAATCACTGCTCCTGCTCCTTTCCTACAACCCGCGGACAACGACGACGACTACAATCACCACTCAGATCAGGCTGATGCGGAATCACCATCTCTGTCATCTCTCTCTCTCTCTCTGGCCATCCTCCGGCGACGACGACCTCCACCTCGGTCTACTGTCTCTCCGTCCAGATCTCTCGCCACACATCCGACAGCCATGGAAGCCCTCTCTATAACTCCGCTGGATCCGCAGCCTCGGAGGACCACCTTATCGACATCGACAGCCCTGCCTTTCCACCATGCGCGGTGGCCACGCAGTTGATGCAAGAGGCGCACAGGAAGGAGGCGGCCGAGCTTGAAACGGTTTACGAGGCGTTAACTCGATCCATTGAAAGGGATCGTGTTGAGAGTCAAACACGTAGAGGACGTCGTGTTCTTTCTAGCCTCTGATAAATCTGCATTTGTGACCGGGCATGACCTCGTGGTCGACGGTGCATACGTAAGTTGGTCTTCAGCGTCCAAAAATCAAATTGGTCTTTTGTGGATACTGTATTGCATTGTGTAATTGTGGATATTCATTTCACTTTTTTTTTTTAAAAATAACTATATTTGATTTTGATTTTCTTTTTTTCAATTTTTGTTCGTATGTGTATTTTCTATGAGAATTGTGCATTTTTTTTATGAGAACTGTGTATTGTTCATGAGAACTGTCTATTTTCTATAAGAAGTGTATTGTCCATGAGAATTGTATATTGTCCATAAGAACTGTCTTTGAGAACTGTGCATTTTCTATGAGAATTATGTATTTTAGTGTGTGGTGAGGCTATGTAAATTGTGTATTTTACATAAGAATTGTGTATTTTCTATGAGAACTGTCTATGAGAATTGTGTTTTTTCTATGGCAATTGTGTGTGAGAACTGACAGTTCTCGTAGAATGAGAACTGAGCACTGACTATGAGACTTGGCAGTTAAAAATTCAATTCTAAATCAATTTATTTCCTATGTGAACTATTACTTTTTTACTTTGATTACTTTTTTAAGACATGACAGTGAGAACATTTATAATTATATTTGATTTAGATTACCTTTTTTTTGTTCAATTTTTATTCGTGTGTGTATTTTCTATGAGAACTGTATATTTTTCTATGAGAATTGTGTGTTGTTCATAAAAACTGTCTATGAGAATTGTGTATTGTCCATGAGAACTATCTATTAGAACCATGTATTTTCTATGAGAACTATATATTTTTTATGAGAACCATGTATTTTAGTGTGTTGTAAAACTATGTGAACTGTGTATTGTCTATGAGAACTATGTATTTTCTATGAGAACTGTGTATTTAAGTGTTTGGTGAGACTACGTAAACTGTTCTCATAGCTCTCATTGACTTAGTTCTCATAGTCAGTTCTCATAGCTACAGCTCTCATAGCCTTAGTTCTCATAGCTCTCCTCAGGTATTATAACCTCAATTCTCATAGCCACAATTCTCATGGCCAGTTGCCATAATTCTCATAACCAGTTGCCACAATTCTCATAACCAGTTCTATGAGAATTGAGCGGTTCTCATAGAACTCACTATGAGAATTGGCAGTTCTCATAGCCTACATAGCCAATGGTATTTTTGTTCAAAATAAATATGAGTCGCATAGCCAGTTTTCTATGAGAACTGAGTATTTTTGTATGAGAACTGTATATTTTTCAATGAGAACTATGTATTTTTGTAGAAGAACTGTGTATTTTTCAATGAGAACTTTGTATGGTCCATGAGGACTATCTATTGGACCGTGTATTTGCTATGAGAACTATTTATTTTCTATGAGAACTGTATATTTTAGTGTGTGGTGAGCCTATGTGAATTATTTATTTTTCAGTTTACGTAGCCCCATTCTCATAGCCAAATCTCTATGAGAATAGTCAATTCTCATAGTCAATTCTCATAAAACTTACCATTAGAATTGATTATGAGAATTGGCAGTTCACAGAGTCAACTCTCATAACTTAGTTCACATAGCCAGTTTTCTCATAGCCCACATAGCCAAGGGTATTTGTGTCCGAAATAATATGGGTCACATAGCCAATTTTTTATGAGAATTGAATGGTTCTCATAGAACTGACTATGAGAATTGGCAGTTCTCATAGCCCATATAGCCAAGGGTATTTGTGTCCGAAATAATATGGGTCACATAGCCAGTTTTCTATGAGAATTGAATGGTTCTCATAAAACTGATTATGAGAATTGACAGTTCTCATAGCCCACATAGCCAAGGGTATTTGTGTCCGAAATAATATGGATCACATAGTCAGTTTTCTATGAGAATTGAATGGTTCTCATAAAACTGACTATGAGAATTGGCAATTCTCATAGCCCACATAGCCAAGGGTATTTGTGTCCGAAATAATATGGGTCACATAACTAGTTTTCTATGAGAATTGAGCAGTTCTCATAGAACTGACTATGAGAATTGACAATTCTCATAGCCCACATAGCCAAGGGTATTTGTGTCCGAAATAATATGGGTCACGAATTGATTCTAAAAATATAAATTTTGTTAAAAATAGACATGTACACAAAAAATTAAGAAGAATGGGCAAAATAGTAAAATTACATGGAAAGTCAAGAAAAAGGACTGAAGGAAGGAAAAAATATTTTTGTCAAGACTATTTGAAGTCCGAACCAAGAAAAAAGGCCCGGTCCTCTTTTTTAGGTTGGGTTTGATCCCAACCCTAATATATTTTGCCGAAGCTAGATGGCTCGGTTATGCTGTGTGATGACCTTTTTGCCCCAAATGTCAACAAACAAATAAAACCATGATTCCCCGAATCTTACCAGACGATAACCCCCCTTTCTCTCTCTCTCTCTCCCTCCCCGTTGTTTCCACCTCCATCTTCATCTCCACATGTACAGATTCTCGATCTTCTCAACCCACGATTCTCTCTCTACATCTCGCTTCCTCAGCTTTGGGTGAAAACAAGGGCTTGCTCGGATCCTTCGCCGTCGACCTCAACCAGTTCTCCCTGCTGTTCAATTTGGCATCTCCTCCTCCTGCGGCGGCCATGGCGGCTTCCCTATGAGCTTTCGAACGACTGCGATGGCGATCCTTGGACTGCTACTCGATCGATCGGAACACGTCGCCGGAGCCATTGTACGACGTCGTTTGGTCGGAGAAGATCTCAGAAGGCATCCTTCGCCATCAACCTCAACCAGTCCTCCCCGCTGTTCAATTTGGCATCTCGTTTGGTCGGAGAAGATCTCGGGAGGCTAGTGGATGCCTGCTTCATTAATTTTGTTTTGCTTCTGGTAGGACTTCTTTTTGCACCCGTACTCGGCGTCATCATTATGGTTATGATGATATATGGAGTATTAATTTTGAAAAGAACTGTGTACATACTAAAATGTATTTATGAGAAATGAAAATTGAAATCCACCTGAATCTGTATTGATGAGCTTTGAGATCTACTGGAACACTGTATTTTTCTATGAGAAGTGTGTATTTTCTATAAGAACTGTGTTTTTTCTATGAGGAGTGTATTTTTCTATGAGAATTGTGTATTATACATGAGATTTGTCTATGAGAACTGTGTATTTTCTACTGGAACACTGTATTTTTCTATGAAAACTGTGTATTATACATGAGATTTGTCTATGAGAAGTGTGTATTTTTCAATGAGAACTGTGTTTTTTCTATGAGAACTGTGTATTTTTCTATGAGAATTGTATTTTTCTATAAGAATTGTGTATTATACATGAGATCTGTCTATGAGAAGTGTAGTGTATGTGGGCCCTAATGTGTGTGAATGAATTTGTGTAAATATTTGTTGCTGTAGAATGATTTGGGGAAGGACATCCTTGTTGACAACATCAACATCAAATGCATCATCATGGAGATTTTCCAAATAATTTAATTAGAAATAACTATAAACAAACTATTTTAATGAGATATACTTGCTAATCACCGTATGTTTGTAACAACCCGGAATTTCAACCCAATTTTTTTTTGAATAAAGAAATTATTATTTTAACTAAATAGTCTATAAGTAATGGATTATTTATAAAAATATAATTCGACTAAAACCTAGATTTATTTTTGGTGATTAAAATTTATTTTAAATGTTACATTAATTAACTTGTGACCGTATAATTATTGTAATAACCCGAAAATCTTAAATAAATAAAAATATTAAAAGTATTATTTAATTCCAATAATATTAATTTCCTTATTAAGTAAATAGTAGATAATTACAAAAAAATAGTTTCCTATCTAATTATCTCTATAAAAATATTTTATAATTGCATGCATGCATACAATAATTCTATATCTTCCTCTCCTACTCTTACTCGATCTCTACCTCCTCCGTGACCCAAAAATCGTGTCTAATTCATTCGTTCCGAAACCCAATACCGTTAGGACTCGTTTTAATCCGAAACTCATCAAATTCTCCTATATATATACACCAGTCTGACCCTATGGCGCGTACACTATTCTACCACCTTCCACGGAGTCCAAAAGGAGAGAAAAATCCGAGAGAACCGAGCTACAATCCATAGATTTTTAGAAAGAGAAAGAAGGAGAGAGAAAAGTGGGTTTCATGGTTTCGTTCGTCCGAGACTCAAATTGATCGATTGAATTACTTCCTACAATCCCAAGGATCCCCAAACATCATCCAATTCGGTCCCAAGGTCCCCCGATCGACGGAATTGAAGTCGTCTTCTCCAAATTCAAGTTTTCGATCGAAAACGAATTTAATCCGAACCGAGGTATTATAATTCGATCCGAAGCCTCCTCTAAGTATATTTGATGTTTATAGATATAACCCAATAGACCCCGTAGCCCCATGCATCAAAAACCATCGCGAAAACGAAAAAAAATCAAGGCAGCCTGCGACCTCGCGGCCGCAATGTTCGGGCGGCCCAGCCGCTAGAACCAGACACGCGGAGTTCGCGGCCGCGAACTCAGTTACTCCCAGCCGTGCGTCCTTTGTTTGCTTCGTGTCGAATTGATTTTGCGACCCTTTAAAAATAGATTTTGACTCCGAATTTTTTATCCTAGGTTCCTAACATTCTAAAGTTCATAACTTGTTAGTTTTATATTTTTTTTATTTAATCTACTATTTATTTAATTTTTATTCGTAATCGTGTGATCGTTTGTAAACTAAAAATCGTTGCGACCTTTTAAATTATTCTATAAATCCCCAAACTATTTTTCTTAGATCCCCAACTTCTTAAAAATCATAAGTTGTTGATTTCATAACTTTTTGATGTCATTTGTTATTTATTTTATTTTTAATTAAAGTTATAAACGAAAATTAATAACGACCTTATAAAAAATACTTTTAATATCGAAAATATTTTTCTTAGACTCTTGATAGTTCAAAGGTGGTATGTTGTTAAAATAAAATTTTATTTATTTAATTAAATATTTATTATTATTTAAGTATTGTTTCTTAATAATAATACCGTAAAATATTATAAAGAAGGTTTAAAATTCTAAATAATTTTATTTATACTTTTTACAGCCCCATAATGTTATTCTGTAAATATAAAAATATTATCAAATATTTAATCATTTATTGTCTATTTAATCTTGTTTTGCCTATTAACTTGAATCTTTTATTCAAAATAATTCCGTGAGCGTTCAAACCCAACTTTTAGCACTCGAACTTATTATAGGGGACTGTTAGGACCTTTATTAAGGTTACAATAATTATTCTAATATTTTTAACTAATTAATATATTTAATTAGTGTTTAATTAACTTAATTACTTATAGTTAATTAACGAAAGTTTAGAAAATTATTTTTAAATCTTAATTAAATAATTCTTACATTCTTAAAGACTTTGTGATCATATGAGATTAAGGGCAACGGCCCAGTCATAAAAAGTTATGTGATTGCATTGCTTATGAATTGTTTCGATCCATCTGTTATTCGTTTTAATTATTTTTTGTTTATAATTGATATTGTATCGATGTTTCAGTTGACTGTTAGATTGGACCCTAGGGACATGGGGTGGTATGCGAATTAGAAATCACGTAGACGATGTTAAGTAATGGATAAATTGTGAGGTTTATTTTCTGTTTAGAGGTTGCCTGCAGGCGTGATGTTGTGATATGATGAGATTGTGATGAGAATTGATACTGGCGGGTGTCCAGTGATGAATTGATAGACTGGCGGGTGTCCAGTGATGATTGTGAAATGATTGTGATGTGGTTTATAAGATAGGCGAACCCTAGTTGTGATTCCGGCATGATAAGCTTACCCCTTGTTGTAGTTATTGGGGGTGCACACTCGGTACATAACTTAGGTGTTCCTGCGACAACAAAGGGAAGTGATCTCATGGGACTGAGCATGGCTAGTGGTTGGGGAGGAAAGATCTCGTGGAGAGATCTTAGATTTCATGTTAAGTTAATGGATAGCAATGAATCAAGTTATGTGAATTATCTCTGTTTTACTTTTTCGCACCATATATATTCTGTTTGCTTGCTAGCTGTAAAGTAAGAGGGGTGGTTGGGTTGGATTATTTTACTGGGTGATTTATCACTCACGGATACGTCTGTATCCTGGCAAATCGATTGCTTCGGCGATCAATTTGCTAGAGGGCGCAGGATTCAATGGAGGAGATTCAACGATGATGCAGTTCGACACGAAAAGAATATCAGTAATGAAGATCGAGGATGCTTAGGATTCGTATCAAGATTAGAGTCAGCTCTGAAGTTAATGTATTTTGTTTCCGTAAAACTATCTTGAGATTGTATTAACAAAAGTTTTATTTTGGAAAATCATATTTATTTAGCAAATTTTCTTGAGAAATTATTTTATTTTTCTCCCGAAAAGTCGGGGCGTTACATATGAGAACTGTGTTTTTTCTATGAAAACTGTATTTTTTTCTATGAGAACTGTTATTGTCCATGATGATTATTTATGAGAACTGTATATTTTTCTTGAGAATTATGTATTTTCTATGAGAACGGTGTATTTTAGTGTGTGGTGAGACTATTTGAACGGTGCATTTTCCAATTCAAATAGCCATTTTACATGAGAACGGTCTATAAGAACCGTGTTTTTCTATGAAACTGTATTTTTTTCTATGAGAACTTTGTATGGTCCATGAGGACTATCTGTTGAACTATTTATTTTATATAAGAACTGTGTATTTTAGTGTGTGGTAAAGCTATGTGAACTGTTTATTTTTCAGTTCACATAGCCCCTTCCCATAGCCAGTTCTATATGAGAATAGTTAATTCTCATAAAACTTACCATTAGAATTGAATATGAGAATTGGCAGTTCACATAGCAAGCTCTCATAATTCAGTTCATATAGCCAGTTTTCTATGAGAACTGAACGATTCTCATAGAACAGACTATAAGAATTGGTAGTTCTCATAGTCCACATAGCCAAGTGTATTTTTATCCGAAATAATATGGATCATATAGCCAGTTTTCTATGAGAACTGAGCAGTTCTCATAGAACTGACTATGAGAATTAGCAGTTCTCATAGCCCACATAACTAAGGGTATTTGTGTCCAAAATAATATGGGTTACATAGCTAGTTTTCTATGAGAATTGACCAGTTCTCATAGAACTGATTATAAGAATTGGCAATTCTCATAGCCCACATAACTAAGGGCATTTGTGTCCGAAATAATATGGGTCACATAGCCAGTTTTCTATGAGAATTGATCAGTTCTCATAGAACTGATTATAAGAATTGACAATTCTCATAGCCCACATAGCCAAGGGTATTTGTGTCTGAAATAATATGGGTCACATAGCCAATTTTCTATGAGAATTGAGCAGTTCTCATAGAACTGACTATGATAATTTGCAGTTCTCATAGCCCACATAGCCAAGGGTATTTTTGTCCGAAATAATATGGATCACATAGTCAGTTTTCTATGAGAAATGAGCAGTTCTCATAGAACTGATTATGAGAATTGACAGTTCTCATAACCTACATAGCAAAGGGTATTTTTATCCGAAATAATATGGGTCAGGAATTGATTCTAAAAATATAAATTTTACTAAAAATGGATATGTACACAAAAAGTTAAGAAGAAGGGGCAAAATAGTACAATTGTATGGAAAGTAAAAAAAAAGGACTGAAAAAAGGAAGAAATATTTATGTCAGGACTGTTTGAAATCCGAACCTAAAAAAAAGGGCCAGTCTCTAAATCCCCCTAGTAATTATCTCAATTTTGGGCCACGTGAAATTGGGCCACGTGAAATTAAGCCCGACATAGGAAAATGAGATTTAAAAAATACTACTATTTGATAAAAAGATCAAGAAAACACAATTTCAAAAATATTCCCTATATATATATTAACTCCGGTGTCCAAACTAGTTTAAACGCATCTTGATTAATTCGGAAGACTAATCTCACCATTCAGTAGCGGAGGCTAGATTAAAGTTGGGGCAAAGTCCAGAATGACTAGCCCAAAGGAGAGTTTGATGACATCAGCAGTGAGCAAATCCCGCCTTGTTCATTTTGGGACCTTAAAATTTCTAGGCACGGCTTCCAATAAATTTTCTCTATCTCTCTCCACTCATTACTTTCGAAAACTTCCCTCAAAATCCAAATCGAACAAGGCTGTCTTTTTGTCTTTTACCACCAGGCCATGCTCTCTTGTGAGATGCGTGAATAATTATAAGAGTGGAGAAATGATATTAATATATTGTTAGTATATTTACAAAACCAAAACAACTTAAAGTAACAAAATAAAAATATACTGTAGTATATTATAACACCTTGATGTAGGGGTGAGTTTGGACCGGATTGGTATGATTTAATAGTAATTTAATAACCAAACCACAACCGACGGATTATGAGTTGAAAGAACCAAACCAACCCACAAAATTCATAGAACCAAACCAATCCAAACCATTCAAGGTGGTTCAGTTTCAGTTTTGAACCACGGTTCACTTGAAATTGAGATATCATTGCCTTAAACTATTTAAAGTACATAAAATTGCATAGATAAGTTAAACCAAAACTTATATTAAAATTAGTATATTAAAATCATCAAAACACACTAATATCAACCAACCAAATAAGACTAAAATACAAATAATTGGTGAAGGAATAGGGCCATGGAATAAAGTATTAGATTAGGAAATTAGTTACCGAGAAATAGGAGTGAAAATTCAATTGACTAAGCCCAAGAAATATATGTTTAGAGTATTAAAATTATAGGAATAAGCTATCATATATAGAAGTTCAGGAAATTACTATTGGAAGTGAAAAATAGAGTGGTGGAAGTTAGATTAGGAAATTAAGTTTATTTAGTGTATGTAAACAAATTATATATATGTATATATATCATACGGTTCAGATTGGTTTGTAACTAGAACCGTTAACGTAAAACCACAAACCAAACCATTTAACACGGTTTCTATATTTTTAAATCCGAGACCAAACCATATTATTAAAAACCAAACCAAATCATTCGGTTTGGATTGATTTGGACTGGATTCATGATTTCACAGTTATTTTGCTCACCCCTAGTAGGAACTAGGAAGGAGGAATAATATGGGTCGGTTGATCTATCAATCTCCAAAACGGACTCAGTCACCAATGTGCGAATACTACAACTATAGTAAGGTTAGTTCAGTCACTTGTTCACATGACCTAATAAATTCATGTAACATAGCACTAAAAGTGACAATTATTCCACAGCTACGCATTCCATCCGTTCAAACAATTACAGACGTTGTTGTAATCCTTAGGGATAACTGGACAAGAATAAGTTCGGTCAATAATTACAATACAACAATAACAGTACTCATGCAATCTGCAGGTAACAATCGCTTGACTATACCTTCTGATTCGATGCTTGTTCAGCAATGGCGATAGATGTCTTTTACCTTATGGTAGTTTTATATGTAATCAATTTAGACCTAATTGATCTTAGATTATTCGAAGAATAGTTTCTTCTCATTCTTAGATTGATTCCCCTGCTGGAAAAGTAGGCCAAACTTTTATTCATACAATTGTATATCGAATCGCGCGAGTCGGATGGCTGATTTTGTGTTGGTCACAAATTTGATGTTTTCTTCCTTGTTGCATCTTGCCTTACTTTCTGCACATGCAATTGGTCTAGCGTATGTTCGTAATTGAATCGCTCTTTATAATTCTGTTTAGTGTTATAAATCAAAGACGCATCATGCCCAATAAACTATATATAGACCTCGGACTATGTGTGTCAACTTAAATACTGTCAGTGTAGAAGTAAAAGAGAATGTCATGTTCATGAAGGCTCTGTTTGGATAGAAAAGGATTTCAGTAATTTAGGTCTGAATGACACTGGTGACATAAGAGGTTTAGCTTTGTGGCTTGTGAAACTAGTAGAGGGAATATGGATTATAGGAAGTAGTCAAGTAGAGATGTACTTTATTTGGATCCTGTATAAAAGTTGTGAACAAAAACCTTTTTTTTTTTGCTATAGTAACTTTACTCACAAACCCATTAACAATTTATTTACTACCGAAAATAATTTGACATTTTTTAACAACTTATTCACCCGAAAATACCTAACAATTTCTCAATCACAAAAAAAAAAATCTACAAATTTTTCATTACCGAAAACACCCCTGAGTCTCTACGAAGAACCAAATTGGATGATAGTGGGCGGAGCACGTCAAACCACCCAATCCGAAATTCTTATGTACTACCCGTCGGTCCTAATAGCAAAATTGTTTTGGTTTTACACTTGAGAGGGACTCCTAAAGTAACAGAATTGCTATGAGTACCGACCATGAACATAGGAGTCTGTGAGATCCACTTACGGATTCTACACTACAGATACGAACCGTTTAATATTTCTAAAACATTTTTTTTAATGGAATTGGGTCAAAAATCAGTACAAAATACTATTGGTAAGTGCTTGATCAATGTAAGGTCCGTATTTTGACAAATTTCATGACAAAATCTCTTTTGATTTGGATTCCATTAATTATGCCGTAACTTATTGTTCTAGAGCATCTATTTTAGGAAAGGCTTTCAATTGTATTTTGTAATTGATAGACAGAGGATTTCAAAGGAAAGTATTTGAAGGAAATTCAATTACAAAAGAACTTCGTGCTTGTCAGGAAAGGAATTAAAAGAAGGTGAGATTATCATGGCAATTACTATGGAAGGAAATAAGAGAACGTGCATAAATCTTGTGATTGAGCAATTGGACAGCTTTGCATCATTTTCTATTAATATACGGTTTTGGCTGGGATTTCGTGTTACCGAAGATCAGAGAGCTCTTCACCCTTTTGTGTCCAATACCGAGTATGGTCTAACGGTGATTGTTTCTTACCTCTTGGAGTTACATATGATTCGGTGATCAGAAATCTTTTTACATAAACTCCAAGTGTTCTCTCCAACCATTGTTCCAATTAGTTGAAACATTGTTCCGGTGGATTCTGGAAGTATCTTGGAGGATTTGTGGATTCAAGGCAGCGGCGGTCAAGCACTGGGTGGGGTAAACGAGTGCTTCGGCAATCAACCTTGGTCAACCGAGAGCGATTCTAGGTTATAAGTATAGGTTTGTTTGTAACCGTACAATGGTTTATAGTGTTTGATTTCCTCCCGTGGTTTTTACCTTTTTTAAGGGATTTTCCACGTATATCTTGTGTTCGTTATTGTTCATCGTTTATTGCTTTTCAATTCCTTTTATTTTGCTTGATTAAGTTTTAAGATAGCTAAAGAGGATTTTTCAATCAATACATCCAATTTTTTGTTCAAAAACACCTCTCTTTTTTCTGAATTAAAAATTATATTTATGGATCAAACATTTAAATGATATTATTTTCTTCTGATTTTAACCCAGCTCCATAATCATTATTTTTTTTACTAAATTGAATGGATCAGACTTGTCGCGTGGGGCCCGTAAGTGGGTCCCACGGACCTATATGTTCATGATCGGTACATAGTCCATATCGTTTGCGTTCAAATGATAACAAAGTCCAACCTTATGGGCTTTGTTGGGCCATTAAATCCCGAGGCCCATCCTTGATGGTTTCTACTTTCCAAATGCAATGGAAGTATGGAATAGAGTTTACTAGAAAAGATGAAGCACAATAGACACAATAGAATAGAGTGATCTCATTTTGGAGGACAATAATTTTGGAGGAGGAATGAAAATGTGGTGTCATTTTTTTATGTTTGGAATTCACTGGAATAGGAATATTATGCCTGATTCCATATTCAGTCAGGAATCACATTCTCAAATTATGTGGGAAGATAATCTCTCTCATCCCCATGGTAATCTTTAGATTTTTGGCCCAATTCAACAAAAAAGAAATGTCTAACTCTACGGAGTAGTATATTTCCAAAATATCTGATTTCTGGAAAAGATTATCGAAGTAATCCAATCATCGAAAAAGAATTACTCCATGTACCGAAGTACTACGAATTTGATTCATAGTAATCAAACTCTAATTCATATTGAATATTACGGGCATCCAAAAACAGCGTTAGGCTCAGTTCATGATAGTTATCTTGAGGAGAAATGAGAATGTGGTGTATTACTTTTCATCATTACTACGTTCAGAATTGATTGGATTGTGAATGTGATGAAATATTTTCACTATTCCTAAGTTTGAAACCGTCTGGAATGTGAATGTGATGTAATATTTTGGTGAATATTCCTACATTTGGAACTAAATGCAATGGAAATGTGAACCATAAATTACATTCACAAATTAAGTAGGAATTTGATCTCTCTCATCCCTGATGAGAATCCTAGATTCATGGTTTAGTCCATCAAAAAAAGGTAACGTTTGACTCTAGCAAAATTTTCAAAATAACTTATTTTTGAAGAAGATTACTTACTACTTACTACAAAGGCTGCAGCAGCCAGCAGCCCATGTGCATCACCCACATGGGTGAATTTCCAACATTCCTACCGAAGATTACAGGACGGCATCCAAACATGGCCTTAAAAAAAGTTGCAAGATTTTTGCCATAATAGCGAAAAAGTTGCAAGATTATGCTGCAAACGTTATCGAAACCTATTAAGGAAATAGAATCTCACATTGCTTATAAATGGAGTGAGTGATCATTTAATAATATTTAAGACCTCTCTACTTATTGTCAATTGATTTTAAGATGGATACAACGTTTTTACATAGTATCAGAGCGGGGGTCCGTTCCACCCCAAAGTGACCACAGATGACAGACCTCAAACGTGGCTGCACGTGAGGGGGAATGTTAAGAAAATAGAGTCTCACATTGCTTGGGAGTAAAATGGGTAATCACTTAATAACATTTAGGACCTCTCCATTCGACCTCTCCACTCACGCAGCCAACTGACGTGTGTGCGACGCAGAAAAGTCTTAAATAATTCCAAACGTTTTTTTTGCTGGGCAAGTGTTAAAATGAACTTCTTCTTTACTACCACAGTAAATGTCATGATCACTAGGGAAAAAATCAGCCACAAATATCTCGTCCTTTAGCATAAGCTGGTAAAAAGTCATGATCACGGAGGGGAAAAAATATCAATGGGTCACAATCCAGGAAGAAAAGAGAACAACGACATGATAAATTAGTTATGGTACAAGTGAGGCCTTGTCAATGTCTGCCCCGTCTTTTATCATTTGGAGCTTCATGCCTGAGATGCCACGATTGGCAAACAAATTATTTGGCCTCTTTTGGGACGAAAGATTATTCAATGCCCCGGAGCATGGCAGATAGATGTCTTAATCGTCCTTCTCACCGTCCATCTCTGTATGGAGCCCATCACAAAGAATGTGGTAGGGAGGGAGTTGGGACACCCGCATACTTGCATGCTTTAATCTCTCATTTTGCGACACTCACACGTGTCCGTTTTTCTAGCATCATTATACCATTTCTCTTTCTATCTCTCTCCACTTATTACCCCTACTATTTTTCAAAAAAAATTTCAAAAACTAAACCAAACACAGCATAATCTCTCATTTTGCGACACTCACACGTGTCCGTTTTTCTAGCTTCATGGGCCGATGTGTTTGACTGCGTCAAAACTCATAATTACAACACAAATTTGCTAGAGTGATCAACAAGTTTATTCACCTAGTGTTCTAATGATCGTGAAACGACACATGACCATGCTTCAGGACCATCGACCATGGAATAATTAATTACTCGTTCCAAGTTGTAATTCCACGCTGGGTAAAGAGATAGAGACGAAGCCAGTATGTTACCTTAGTGGTGGCGAACCTGTAATAAATAAGTGAAAAGACAGACCAAGGTATGAATATTTATAGGCTTTGGACAAAAATCAAAATAACATACTAATAAGAAGAACTACAATAAAATCCCATTTCCACTCACAAAAATCACTAAAAACTTAACGCATTTTATCACATCGTTTCTATTAACAAAAAAACACAAAAAAAATTTACGCATTTTACCAACTGGTTTTCACTAACAAATTTTTCTTTTTTTATACCAATTCAACAACTTTTTCACTTACATACCCAGCAAAAACTTTTTCAAAACACTTTATTCACTGTCAAAAGCACCTAACAAGTTTTCAATCGCAAATAAAAATCTACAAATTTTTGCTACCGAAAATACCCCTAAACAAAGTTGGTCATATGCACGCATGTATAGAGCACAGCTAGTGGACGTCCCTTGACATGCTAGTTTCCTTTCTCCACTTAACTGAGGTTGGCCAGCACCTTAGTTTAGGCCTCATATTTCCTACTGTAATATTTTACTTGCCCCATTAACTTTATCTTTGGACTTTTTTTTTTGCCCTCCTTTATTAAAACAACAATAGCCGACGTCTAAAGACTTTCTATGTACTAGCAAAAGATAATTAAAAAAAATCAAATGGTGACAGGCCAGTATACAATTTCGGATTCGTTCATTATTGAATATACTAATAATAAGATTTTTTTAAAAATGGTTGCGGCATCAACTGTCGTCTCGTGTCCCTCGCTCCATCCTTGGATGGAGAAGTGACTTTTTGAAATGGGATGCTCTAAGGATGGAGAAGTGACTTTTTGAAATGAGATGCTCTAACTGTTTTTGGTGGGAAAAAAGGAGTACTATATTTTCATATTTGGCTTTAAAAGTTAAATAGTACTACTACCTTATTTTGGGAAATGATTTTGCAACTCTTTTTTTTTTTGTTAACGTCACTTTCCTGCCAGTATATTTTTGCACCAAAAATACACTCGAATGGGAGTGGCGTTAACAAAAAACGAGGGAGTGGAGAAATCAGTAGCCCTTATTTTTTGTTTTTATTAAAAAAAATAGTAGTTGTTAGTTTTGTGCTAAAGTTTTGTGACTTATTGATTTGTTTTGACGAGAGGATTCGGAAAAGTATAAAATTTTGATCGAAACTCTTTTTTTTTTTAAAAGAGTAAAAAAAAAAAGTTGTCTTTTTTTACTTATTTTGTCTTTATTCAAAAAATTATGAGTTTTGATAAATAAAAAAATTACTCTTCTTCCGATTCCTCTCGTTGAGACGAGTCATTAAGTCACAAAGTTTGATGAAAAAAGAATTCAAATAAATAAGTTATTTAACTTTTCAATCCAAATCCATATACTGTATACAATATTGTATTAAATCCAATATTATTGGATAGTCTTTAAATCTCCTTGAGCTAACTCTAACACCCGCCAATGGATACAATATTGGCCAAAAAAAATTTAAAAAATCCAAACCTATATACCAAGGCATTTATTGCGTAAGATGAAAATAGAAATAGACACGGGCCCATGCATGGAAATTGCTATATCCAGCAAACACAAATAGTTGTGCCGACTCTGCCTCACTTTTGTTTCCACTACAAAGACACCATCATAATCCTAAGTTTGACAATCTGTCGAAGGAATATCTTAGCCAATCTGGAAGCCACTAAAGTAATTTTTTTTTTTTTTTTGGCTTCCCAATCGATCAGGGGTATCCTAGCCAGCTGAACCACACCTTGACTATTCCTTTCTCTGGCCCGGTCAAAGGCTAATCATCCACGCCGGGACTGGAGCATTCACAAAAAATTTCTCTCTTGCGACCTAACCTCAAGAAGCTAGTTGACAAATTTTGAACCCAAAATGTTTAGGTTTACATCTCATCTTTTTGTCATTTGAGCTCCCTTTGGGGTTTGGAAGCCGCACGTACTAAAGCTGGGCAGCGGGTTGGTATCAGACTAGAGTGTTGTAGGGACCGGGGTGTTATAGTGCACCCGGCAGTGCCCACACTACATGTGTAATGCGACTAATTCGCCTGTTTATTTTGGCAATGGACAGTTCGAAATTTTATCAGAATAATAGATGGTGAGGATTTGTAGAAGTTCGGATTAAATTCAAGCCGTTCGTGTCGAAATAGAAGGTCAGATTGGCCGCGCTACACGGTGTAGGTACTACTCCCTCCCATTCCTATAGGTACTATTCCCCCTGTCCCTAAATAAGTGTTCGATGCGCAAACCTATGCCTTTAAAAAGATGCATTTTGTTTCATTAAAAAATTAATTTTTTTTTCACAAATGAATAGATAGATAGTAATGAATTCTATTAGATTGTGAAAAAATAAAAAAATTTAACGAAAAACATGCATATTTTGTAAGACAAAGATTTGCGCACCAGACACTAATTATTTAAGAACGGAGGGAGTACAGCTTAATTATTTGCCTGGAGCACATGTAAAAAGATTTTAATATTTCTGCGTGTGTATGTTTGTGGTAATCACCTATAATGACATTCAGCTCAAAAAACACGCTGAAATCCATGACAACCTCCATGTCTTCTAGTTGCTCCATGGAATTCTGCATTCCATTCTATGTTGGGTTTGTGAACTCTTGTACCCACTCTATTACCCTCTTCATTCGATGCATAATAAAAATTGGCATGAGTTATGAATTACTCTACCTTTAAGTTTGGGGAATCATGTAAAAACTTGTGTGGCTTGCATTCTTAATTTGTTTCTTGCTCGATTTTTCTTTGCGCTTTGTGTGTTTGTTCGGTTGGTAAATTTGTCAACATTACATATAGGAGCAATGTTTGTGTATGTGCATGTGATGCTAGGCATGATTGGTCAAAAACCCTGCGGTTCAACAAATGGAAGTTTGTGATCGGCGGGTCTGATTTCGTCGTCCTAGTTCTAGGCGGGTTTTTTTTTCCTTTTTTCGGATCGATAGTATCTGCTTTTATTGTACTGTTTTCTTATACATAATATATGTATTTTCTGCTTGGTCGGAAAAAACAAATGGAAGTTTGGGGTTCAAATCCCACGCTATCCCCTTGTAGTTATCTCTTTTTATAGCTCTCGCTCTGACTTACAAAAGGAGCGGTGTCATTTATTTCGGCATGGATGGTTTGGATCTAATCTGAGTGAATAAAGATCCGACCCGCCCGTTGCTTGGATTAAGATTCGAGCTGTCGATTGTCAAGATGAACGGCCAGATCGACTGGTTGACACTGCCGCCAAACAAAGTGAGCTTGGCAGCATTCCCGGGTCCACATTAATGATGTCCTGTATCTAACTTTCATCGAAATTTGTGAAACTTTGGGCTTTCGTGGTAATGTGAGATACTCCTATTTTGTTTATTTAAAGTACAGGATATCATCCTAATCTAAGAACATCTGGTCATATGCTTAGCTCAAGCCGCCAGTCACCTCCAAGAATAGTTTACGGAGAAGTGTACTCATAATTTCTGATGGGCCCCAATGCTTCTATGGATTTGGTCAAACAATAATTCTCGAAAACAGAATGATATAGAATACGTAGAGACCTAATTTCATGATCAGTTGGACCGTGTCAAGCCTCAGAAGCACAAACGATGTTTAGTTTCGATACCCGATTTGGTAGAATTCTGACGAGCTCGGAATAGACCCAAACTTGGTATGCTGACTTATTTTTGCGCTCTGGTCAATACTAACCACCCTAAGGTTGTGATGCATAGTGGATTTTGGCCTAATTCATCCGCTTAGGTCTTCAATTGCGTTATTTTGCCGTTTTAAAAAAGTTTTGATTCGTTAATAACTTTTAAACCATAATTCCTTATTAGTTCGTTTTAGTTGGGAAAGTTTTGTTTTTGTTTTTGTTTCCCGTTTTCAATTTTCCTATTTTCTCCAATTTTTGGGAATATTTATTTTTTAGCTTTATTTCTAGGGTTTCGGATCTATATAAGGGTTTGTAACCTAATGTTATGCATCTTTTATCAATATTATTCAGATTTTGTCTCTTTTTCTCGTAGATTCGGATTTATCAATCGTTTGATTAGTACGCAACTAATCTCTCTTGTTAATTCCATTGGGTCAAAAAATTTGGTTAAAAAATGTCAATCCGTGCGACTACTTTAAAAACAGGCTTGCGAGTGCAACGTCGAATGTCAGACTTAATTGAAGCTCTCCCCAACACCAATTAATTTTAGGAGAGATGTGGGTAGAAAAAAACGGTCCTGCAATTTCCTCTATCCGTGCATCTGAAATTCACTACCGGTGCAGAAGTTGCAACCATCCAAGCCATTTATTGAAATTGGGGTCTTCTGCAAAAGACCAGAACACATACAATATTTACAGGAGAAAAGACTAAAATGCATGGCCTAGATTCAAACTGCTGTAGCGAATGCCATCTCTGGAGTCTGGAGTAGCATTGCTCTTTTTCTCTCTCCCAAATATTGCAAAGGAGGCCAAACATTTCATTCCCAGCCAAACATTTCATATTTTGGGGCCACCGGAGGTTATGCTCGGTCATTACTTTCAGGGTCCGGAATTAGTCGAGGTGCACGCAAGCTGCCCCGGTTATTAAAAAAAAATTGCAAAGGAGAAACTTCTATGAACAAATGCACACCTAATGAACACTAACATATATACATATAGTAACTTATAGTAGTTATAACCCTATAAAAATGGCTCCTCAAGTTGAAAACCAATCTCAAAACCTGAGAGCTGCAACCATGAACCATGACAGAACTCGATTGAATGATCCATTGAATCCAACAAAAGATCAGGAAGATCAAACATTAAGGCCTCATCACTCTCATCACTAACTGCCACAGGGGATCCACCCAATTCTTGTTCTTCACATGAGCTTGTACCCGTGACCCGGCTCGGCCCGGCTTCGTTGAATTCATCACAGGCAGCTGCCAAAGCCGCAGCTACTTTGATGTCTTTCGGGGCGGCGGTGGCGGGGCAGGGGAGCTTGTGTGCCAATTCAGGGAAATTGAGGGTGGCTGAGGGGCCTCTCATGGCCAGCGCAGCCACGTCGTGAGCTCGAGCCGCCATTTCGGCCGTCGGGTACGAGCCCAGCCATATTCTTGATTTCTTTCTCGGCTCACGAATTTCAGACACCCATTTCCCCCAAGTCCTTAGCCTAACTCCCCTGTATGTTGGGTGCTTCCCACCATTGATTACGCTCTTATGGTTCTGCTTCCCTGTTTTTGGTTCTTCATCGATGGCGGTAGCGGTGGCGGAGGAGGATGAACAGGGAGTGGATTTGTGCTTCATTGTCAATGCAGAGGATGCATTATTGTGGGCATTAGTGTGACAAGAGAGAATGAAGTGATGCATGCATGTTGGAAGGGTGTGCACTGCTTTATATCATTCCTCTATCGGCCCTCGTAGTTGTACTATAAAATATGCTGTTTCTCTTTTTTATAGCAGATGTCCGGGTCCGTTTGCAGCTTGCATGCTCTTCGATATTAATTTGGGATCCTGGAGTTAACGATCATACAAGCCTTCTAGTGGTCTTAAGATTTGAAATATTTGACTTCCGTGTATTTGAACATGTAACCATAATTATTTGTTTTCTCACGCATATTTAACCAAACCCCTTCGAGTATACTACAAATATACTGTTGCAAGTAAATCATGTCGGCTGCCTACTCTTCCGTCAGTTCCGTGGCCCACCGCCCCTCTCAAAGTGGAAGTATATGCTGGTTCTCGTAGTATTACCAATTTGGGGAAAAAAAAGTTTCCACAGTAACATGTTTGGTGAACTCAGAGTTTGCCAGAGTTCTCCTAGTGGTTAACACTTTACGTTTAGAGATGTGTTCACTTTTGCGTTTCAGGTTCGAAATCTTTTAAGAGCTATCTATTCGTATAGCGTCAATCTTTGTAGGATTTCGTTCAAGCTTTTTTTTAAATGAGTCATTCCATTAGTAAAAAGTAAAATTGATCCCTCACCTCCCAAAATGCATAAACTAGCCCAAACACTTTGAATTACATTAGGAGGAGTTGTAGCATGTTTGGAGCAATGCACGGGGTAGCCGAGCCGCGATTAGAACCGTGAGAAGTGCTTCATGAACGTAGGTTACTGTTCGAATGCCCACTTGTGGCCAGCAAGGCCTTGTGCCCCTAATTATTGATTATAAACGGGACAGAGGACTCCACCTCCCCGAGACAAAGGGCCAGAATGAGTTGAATAACCTCGTTACCGACAACAGCGACAAGGACAACCCTACAGCCACAATAAACTTTGCGGATAGACGGGCGATGTAGTGCGTGTCAACCCTATACATTTGTATAAGTTTTCGTGTAAATAAGTGTAGTGATAGCATGATTCATGATTGTAAAATAAGAAAAACCTTTTAATAAATAGGAGTATTATGGCAATATCACGTGCATGATCACGTTGCACTGATGAGATTCTATGGCTTGAGTCAACCTAAAATAGAGGATGTCCTAATCAATACTACTCCATCAAGTAACGAACCTACGCACAACTATGTCAAGTGCACCACCAAGTATTTGCACTGTATATGGATTGCAATTGGTACCTCTCCGAACCCATCCCGATCGGGACGTGTTTTCATCAAATTTCTTTTGAATATGAGGGCAAGTCCAAGGAAAAATTAGAAAGATCCGATTGGAGTTGGATAAAGACTTTTTTAGAATAGTATTGCGTACGTGTCCGGATGCAAATCTAAACAAAAATCGCTCTCGTCCCCACTTAAATTCGTGAAAATGTATAAAGCTTTTTGAAGGCACTAATGTCTTCTTAATAAATTAAAGTTTCATGAAAAAAGGGATTTGTTTAGATTTGTATCTGGACACATATGACAGCACCCCATGTAGTGACTCGGGGGTGTAGTAGTGCATCCCCATGTAGTGCATATGTAGGACAATACACAGCCGTCAATCTCATCAATCAATGGTTCAGATTCAAAATAATCTTTTACCCATAAAAGATATTCCCTCCGTCCGGATTTAATAGTCCGTCGTTCAATTCTAACTGGATAAAAAATAAGTTATATGTTTAAATTAATAATAAATTTTATATTTAATATGGATCTTATTTGATAAATCTCAAATAGTTCTATAAGACAATATTTTCAAAATTTAATAAAACATCATACAGTAAATTACAAGATATAATCGATTGAAAAATAACATAATCGATTGAAAAATGATATGAATTCCAAAAAATAATTATAAACTCTGGACAGAGTGAGTATTTATTATCGATCAAAGATTAAAAACACATCACAATCGTTAATTGACGAGCTCAACAGTATGTGTTTTGCACTACAAGTGTACTACACCGGGGTGCACTATAGCACCTCCGGTTCCCGACAGCACTATCTTAGAGAAAGTCTTGGAACTTGAAAAGAAGGAACCAACCAATAAAGCTACTTTGACGTCGTCCCTGGGCTGCTGCTCCTCCTATCTGTGTCGAGTCTGTCGACAGACATTCTGCTCTTGCAACCTCCGCCAGGCCACCATTAAACTGCTGCCCACTCATTCTGGATTGCGTAAATTTCTACACGCCAAAAAATGGAGGTGAGATTATGGGACCACTGTGTAGAAGAAGCACTTTCGAAGTTGGAATCCCTCAAACTTATCAAATCTCTCAAGCCCATTCACCTCCCAAGCGATGAACGACGAAGATTCGTTGAAATGGAGCGCGAATTTGGTCTGATTTCCTACAAATTCGAGGTGTTCGACGGATAACAGGAATGGGATAGGGCGTCGGTGGAAGTTGAGATGGCCGAGAGTACGTTTCAGAGATGGGTCCGTGGCGTCCCCAGTTCTGGTACGGTTCTTTTAACTCCAATTCCTTTTTATTATATATCCCGAAGTTAACGAACACGCAAACTTTAATAGCCTCATAAAAGTACCTGGTGGTAGCAAACTCGTAAATCCGGATTCAGGAATGTAACTCCGTGGGGACACTTTGGCTGTGTTCTTGTTCACTTTACTTAAACTTAACTTAAAATGAGTTCGTTTTTTATTATTGAAATTTGTTTTTGTTAGTTTTGTATTAAATTTTTGTAAATTATTGATTCATCTCGACGAGAGGAATCGAAAAAGTAAAAAATTTGTACTTTTACCCAAATATCCTAAGAAATAACTATTTTTTAGCAGAAAAAGTAAAATACGTCTAATTATTTTGAGAAATAAGTGGTTATTTTTCAAAATATTTGAGTAAAAGTAAAAAAAAAATTACTTTTTCGATTTTTCGACGAATCAGTGATCTACAAAAGTTTGGCGCAAAATTAACAAAAGCGAAAAAACTCAAATAATGACAAACTAACTCATTATAAGTTAAGTTCAAAAGAACGCATCCTTTGTTAATCATAATAGTGAAAATTTATTTTTCTAATTAACCACAATAAAATCGTATACAATTAAGGCATGCATTACAAACTACAAAAGTTTATAACACATTTTTTCAAAACAAAATCTCAGACAAATTTTTTAAAGTATGTTTTACATGGACATCGACAAGTTTTAGAATGATCGAGATAGTTTTATTGATGACATTATTTTAAAATATTGCTCTTGGATGGTTAAAAATAAATATAATTAAGAAAGAATCGTTCCAAATAGATAGACAAACAGTTAGAAAACTAACAAATATAAATGCACCATATGACAAAATTGAAACATAAAACTAATTCTATATGTATATTTCCGAGATATATATGCAATGTATAGTAACACACTTTCATAATTATGCTAAATATACGAAAATATAATAAAATTATTTTAGTTTCGAGTGGGGGGCACGTGGGGTAGAACCGTCCCTGGTCCAGACCTTGACCACCATGCCAACCCTTGGTTCTCCAATTCCTACTACAGACGCCTGTCTATTTCTTCGATTTCGTTTAGTTTTCTGTTTAGTCTTTTTCTGGGGTTTATGATTTTGTTTGTAACAGAGGCATTGTATATGCACTGGCTTTCGTGTGATTACAAATTCATTTGAGATGAGTACGCTATAGTGGACTTATACAGTTATACTTCCTGCCACACATCTGTACATATCCACGCACATACATGTCACGTAATAAGAACATTAGTTGTAAAGATTTGAATTTGACGGGTGGGAATATTTAAACCGCCAAATTCAAATCAATCAACTGTGAGCAATAAAATTATTATTTAGTACTAACTACTAAGAAAAGTACACATGTTCTACGGTACATCATCCATGAGCGTCGAACAAAACTACTTTTGGAATCAAGGTTGTAGTGTTGGAAACATGAATAAGTCCAAAAACAATGCTCACAAACAAGGCTTTCTTCTTGACAAATTAAAATGTGCTAATTAAGGATCACATAACCAAACTCAATACTTATATAAGGGTGAGCCGTTGCATCACACTTTCTCCTTGACAAGCATCACAACAAAACAACTTGGCATAATTTCAGTTTTTATATTCTTGGACTTGGGACACGAAAGCCAAAATGGAAAACAAAGTTAGAACCTAGGGGCGGCATGTGCCACCTTCCCCCACTATAAGCCTCCACACGTATCTGTAAACATCCTTTGCACCTATTTATCCGCCATTTTGATTTGTTGTATGTGCTAGGAGATGATGTTGACTGTGGCAACCTAGAAGTTGGAAATGAAGCAGGGGCTTGCTCTCATCAGAAGTTTAGAAAGCTACTTTTATTTTCGGGAAATGATTATTTGGGCTTGAGTACACATCCCGTGATTTCAAAGGCTGCTGCAAAGGTATAACATTTAAGGGTCATCATCATTTTGTTCTCTTTGTCAAGCAATCAGTGCCCCCTCTGCATGTGGGTGGAAATTTCATCAATGGAGTGGAAATGTGTGACATCTCTTGACGGTTGAATCTTCTATTTTAGGCAGCCTTGGCACATGGAATGGGACCGAAGGGATCTGCGTTAATCTGTGGGTATACCAACTACCATATACTCCTGGAGTCGTGCATGGCAGACTTGAAGAGTAAAGAGGTATGGGTTCATCTGTTACGTTCTCACTGTTCCTTGGAGTCAGAACAAGTATATTCCATCACCCATTGTCTAGATTCAATTGAATTATTTTTCTCCCCGAGTTTCAAAAATGTTGCTTGTTTGAAATACTTGAAGCTTAGTATAGTCATCTGGCAGTATTATCATTCAAGCGATTTTAATTGTACAAATGACTGATACAGAAACTTGGCCATAATAGGTTTACTCAGCTCACTTTAGTTTGTTTCTGCTCGATTATTAGTTTACTAAAGAACTGATCCATTGTTTATCTACGTCAATGCTACAGGATTGTCTTCTTTGTCCTACTGGCTTTGCAGCCAATATGGCCTTGATGACAACATTGGGAAGTGTTGGTTCTCTTTTCTCCACACGGGGAAAACCTTTGAAGGATGATAGGGTCGCCATATTTTCCGATGCTCTGAACCATGCTTCCATGATAGATGGCATTCGTCTGGCTGAACGACAAGGAAGTGTAGTGGCATTTGTCTATAGACACTGTGACATGTCTCACCTTAATGCATTACTGTAGGGTCGCGCTTTTTGTCTTTCTCCTTCCTCTATCTGAATTTTTTTCTTCCTGTTTTCATCTCATGGCTATGCAATTTGTGTTTTGACAGATTGAGATGCCCGATGAAGAAAAAAGTTGTTGTGACTGATAGGTAATTCGTGGGAGAAAAAAGTTGTTATCCTCCTGATTCTTTGTCTTGCTAGAATTTTGAGTAACTACCAATTCTTTGTATCTTGAGAATTTGTTGATTGTGTAGAGACATGTTTCTGTTGTTTTACCAGCTTATTCAGTAGGGATGGGGACTTTGCACCAATGGGCGAGCTTTCAAAGCTTCGGAAGAGGCATGGATTTTTGTTGGTTATTGATGATGTAAGTTCTTCAATCTTGACGATCGAATATGAATTTGATATTATGCAAACATAGTTCTTAGCCCTACGCCTTTTCAATTGTAGCCAATAACTTATTACGAATGATTCTGAAAAGAATCTCAGGATAGTAAATATGGGCCCTCACCACCCATCGATGCATGGCGTTTATTGATTGACTGGCTACTGGAAAAAATGGAAGTCTTACTGAGCCTCGGGCGCGCGCCATGGGATTGTATGAAGCTGTTTGGCAATCTCTTACATTTGAGCCTTGACAGTCCGTTATTTTCTGAATATTCCCTTTTGTTTATCATACCTGTGTAGATTATCTACTTTTTTAGACAGAAATTTGTAGAGTACATATCGGAAGGAAAAGGATTTACATCTTGCACCTTTTCTGTTAGAATCTTCCACATAGAGCTGATCTCTTAGCTGCCTAGCATTCCTTGCTCGTTTAGTTGGTCTGTCCACTACAGTTGAAGGGATAGTTTGTTCCTGTTCTCCTCTCCCTCTTCTAAACGACTTGGCAGCCCAACAAATCCGCCTTCCTGGTCTCCCAATTTTGTGGACCACTCTTAGAGATTCTACTTATTCAGCTACATGGCACCTTCTGATTTTCTTTTCATCACAATTTTCGTACATATTATTAAAACTACTATTACTCTGGACTCTGGATTTCTTTTCAGGCTCATGGAATGTTTGTTTGTGGCAAAAATGGAGGGGGTGTGGATGAGGAGCTTAATTGCGAAAGTAATGTTGATTTATGTGTGGGTACTTTGAGTAAGGCTGCAGGTTGCCACGGTGGATTCATAGCATGCAGGTAATCCTGTTAATGTGCCTCTCTTTCCCGTATGGAACTTGCATGGAAACAGAAGGAGACCAGGCACATTCAGCATGAGCAACTCCTTGGAATTTTGTCAGTCGAATTAGACTTACTTTGCACTCGAGCAATGATATGAACTTCCTATACTTTTTCTTTTCGTCACTTGTCGGAACTCATCTTTATAGCAATGTTACAAGTGCAGTATTAACTCAATTAACTATACTTGTTTCACCTTAGCTTCCTTTTTGGGGTTGTTCAATCTTGAAGTGAGAAAGCAATGAAATAACTCCTCACCTTTTTGAATGTTGTTAATTCCCAATTTCTACTTTGGAAATAGTAGCTTTCCAAGGGTCTATTGCATTGTTATTCGGTTTTGTACCAAAACAAACCGAGCCTTATGTCCCAATCACTTGGGGTCGGCTACATGAATCCTTTTCCTACATTGAGCTCTGTCAAGAGCCACTTGTTCACACAAACCTACTATACTCATATCTTTGCGCACTACAGCATCTAATGTTAATTTAGGTCTACCCCTCCCCCTAACATTGCTACCTAAAGCTATCTTATCCGCTCTCTTAACTACTGCATCTCCTTGTCTACGGTAGATATGCCCAAACCACCTTAGCCTATTTTCCCTCAACTTCTCTTCTATGGGTACTACACGTACCATCTCACGAACTGTTTCATTTCTAATCCTGTCTTGTCTAGTTTTATCACACATCTACCTCAACATTCTCATTTCCGCTACACTCATCCTATTCACTTGTTGTTTATGAGCTTGGATTTTTACAGGCATTGATGTGGTGACGCTTCTGACTCACAGTTGTCTTCAACATCGTCACTCATCTGCTCAGGAAAAAACAGTTAATGATGATAATTTTGAGAATAATAATTAAATAAAGTTTTATTGATTCTGTATTAAGTTGTTCCTATACATGTTTGATGGTTTTTTAAATGTAACAGCAAGAGGTGGAAGCAACTCATACAATCCACGGGTCGTTCTTTTATATTTTCAACTTTTACACGAGTGCCCATTGCTGCTGCTGCACATGGTATATAGTAACTTCAACATGAGGAATATTTCAGGCGTAGTTTTCCCATTCTAGTGTTTAGTTTCTATATGAATTTGTTTCTTTTTGGTAATTGGTAGCTCCACGGTGCTCGTTTTCTCTGTTTGCCTGCTGAGAGACATCTGGAATGACACATGCACACTAAAGTAAATTAGAGAATGACATTCTCTCCTTAACAGTTTCTTTACACAAGTTGGAGGATCATGAACATATTTCTCTTTGATTCGTTCTAGGTAGACTATCTACCAGATAATGATTATACTGTACTGCACTTGTAATGCTTATGGCCTGGGGATTTTCTATGATTTACTTCTGTTGTTATACCTACCTTGTAATGAAAAACAAGAAAACAGACAGAAAGAAAGAAAGCAGAAGACGTGGCATGGTGCTGCTGCGTTGTTATAGGGTTTGCTTTCACTGGGCTTGTTTTCTGTTGTTGACAGTTTGATTATAATTTACCAGCTGCTGTTATATTGTGGCCCAAAAGGGGACTTGGCGTAGAAGGGCCATTTGGAAACGGGTGCAGGACTTCCATGCTCTCACCGGAATCCCTGTTACAAGTCGCATCACCTCTCGTCGTAGGGAGTGAACAGAAGGCCCTTCAAGCCAGTGGTCTCTTTCAATCCCTCTTCTTAAGTGTACTTTACAGTGTTCAATATGTACTTAACTGTCTCAATTGTGGAACAGCTACCTCTTGAAATCTGGGTTCCATGCACTGCAATTAGACCCCCGGCTGTTCCTCCTAATTCCTGCAGGTGTGTTGGACACGTACTCGTTGGTTTTGTCATATTGTTAATCCTTTATTATTTTCCTCTTTCTTTTAATACTTATGCCTGATCTAACTGGGATTTCATGCTCACTTTTGTGGAGTCACAGAAATGTGAATCCTGTAGACTCCTCCTATTTACCTCCACTTTTGTTCAAATTTTTTTGGGCTTGAGTCGAAGAACTGTTGGCAATAAACGTGCCAAAGTATTTATGGTTTTGTTGGTTTGAGTTTTTTCTTGACGTTTTCACGACGGTGGAGTACTTCATGCATGTATACTTGGATATATACCTTCCCATGAATCGAAATTTTTATGTCGTTCAGGTTAAGAGTAACTCTGAGCGCAGCGCGCACACTGGATGATTTGAAGAAGCTCACAGCTGCACTCTCTGAATGCATCAACTTCCGAGATATCATTGCCCACAGCACAAATGGACACACAAGGCTATAGCGATTCGTAAGAATGAATTCTCTGGTTTAACGGCTCGTTGGAGGAATGTTTGAACATTGAGTTATAAGGAGAATAAGTAACCTATTTGGAGCAATGCACGGGGTGGCCAAGCCACTGTGATGAGTGCTTCATGAACGTAGGTTACTGTTCCAATGCCACTTGTGCCCCTAATTGTTGGCTATAGAGACAGAGGACTCTACCTACCCGAGACAAAAGGCCAGAATAACCCCTCTTTTCTTTCTTTCTTTTTTTTAAAAAATCTCAAAGGCCAGAATTAGTTGAATAACGACGAGGAAAACCCTACAACCACAAAAACTTTGCCGATAGATGGTGGCGTAGTGCGTGTGAACTCTACACGTTTGTATAAGTTTTTGTGTACATGTGTGTAGTGATGGCATGATTGTAAAATAAGAAAAACTCTTTAAATACGTGTTTTATGGCAATATCACGTGCATGATCACATTGCACTGGTGAGATTCCATGGCCGAGTCAACCGAAAATAGAGGATGTCCTAATTAATATTAAACAACCAACCTATGCACAACTAGAGGTGTCAAAACGGATTGGGCTGGCACAAGCATGACACATTCATCGTTGGCACGGTAGGACACGAACATTAAGGTGGGTTGGGCTGGGCCATCGCCTTGGAGCCCACGACATGGGCATAGTTAGGCACGGGGCACGGCAAGGGCACAATACAAACACGACAAGAAGTATGGGACGGACATGTATAAGGGATTCTGGAGTAGCAAGAAACATAAAAAAAAAAAAAAAAAACTTTATGCCAATTGTGACTTTGTATACTGTCTACACGTGTAAATTTTAATCATTAGGTAGGCAGTCTAGAATATGCTCCAAGAAATCTAAAATCAATTGGATTTCTTGGAGAGTTTCAACCTAAAACCAATTGGTAATAAATGGAGTAATCTCTAGAATATATTAACCAAGTTTGAGTGGTTTAAATGAGCGATGTGGGATAAATCTAATAATAATAGTAATAATAATAATAATTACTGCTAATGCCACGAAGGTTTTTGTTAGTTCCACACCACTTTGTGTAATGTGACACTATTGCCCTCAATTTAGTCTTCACGTGACTCTTGACCTCTGCCTTTCTCTCTCTAGAGACCCATTATGTTTTTGATTTCCTCTGCTCTCTTTTTGGCCTCTCTTAAGCTCTATGGTCCATGGTCGGTGGAGATGACTAGAACTGGAACGTGATGGATTTGAAGAAGATGATGAGCATTTCACACCTCTCGCCATTCGTACCCACCCTCTATGACTGGGGCTGATCGTGAAATCGAGGACCACCGCGGTGTCCAAACCATTATCGGTAATTTTTTTTGCCTTTTATCCAAAGGATCTCCAACGTCAGATCAAATCGTGAGAAGATAGAAAGGAAATTGTAGAAATAGATTGTGAGTTTAAATTTTTCAGTCTCTCCGCTTCTTCTTGTATTGTAACGCCCCGACTTTTCGGGAGTAAAATAAAATGATTTCTTAAGAAAATTTTGCTAAATAAACATAATTTTCCAAAATAAAGATTTAGTTATTACAATCTCAAGGGAATCTACTGATTCAAAATATATTAACTTCAGAGCTGACTCTAGACTTGATACGAATCCTAAGCATCCTCGATCTTCGTTACTGATATTCTTTTCGTGTCGAACTGCATCATCGTTGAATCTCCTCCATTAAATCCTGCGCCCTCTAGCAAATTGATCGCCGAAGCAATCGATTTGCCAGAATACGAACGTATTCGTGAGTGATAAATCACCCAGTAGAATAATCCAACCCAACCACCCCTCTTACAATTACAGCTAGCAAGTAAAACAGGATAATCATGATGCGAATAAGTAAAATAGAGATTTTTCACGTCAACCAGTTCATTACTATCCATTAGCCTAACGTGTGATCCAAAATCTCCCTACGAGATCTTTTCTCCCCAACCGCTAGCCATGCTCGGTCCCATGAGATCACTTCCCTTTGCTGTCGTAGATAACCTAAGTTACAATACTACAACAAGGGGATAGCTTATCATGCCTGAATCACAACTAGGGTTCGCCTATCTTATATACCACATCACAATCATCACTGGACACACGCCAGTCTATCAACTCACCACTGGACACACGCCAGTCTACCACCACAAAACATCACTAGGCACACGCCAGGTTTTATCGTCACAAAATATCGCTGGACCTCTCGCCAGGTTTTAACATCACAAAATATCGCTGGGCCATCGCCAGGTTTTATCGTCACAAAATATCGCTGGACCTCTCGCCAGGTTTTAACATCACAAGATATCGCTGGACCACCGCCAGGTTTTAACATCACAAGATATCACTGGACCACCGCCAGGTTTTATCAACAGAAAACGTCACTGGACCAACGCCAAGTTTTATCAACCGAAAACATCTCTGGACTACCGCCAGGTTTTATCAACATAAACCGTCACTGGACCAACGCCAAGTTTTATCAACCGAAAACACCTCTGGACTACCGCCAGGTTTTATCAACATAAACCGTCACTGGACCACCGCCAGGTTTTATCAACATAAAACATCGCTGGACTACCCGCCAGGTTTTATCAACAGAAAATATCGCGGGATCACCTCCGGGTTTTATCAAAATATCACTGGGCTTACTTTGCCAGGTTTTATCAAAATATTATCACAGACATCACTGGGCTTACTCTGCCAGTCTTAAATCATCTCCGGACTTACTCTGCCGGTTTTAAATCATCACAACCATCACTGGGCTTACTCTGCCAGTCTTAAATCATTTCCGGGTTTACTCTGCCGGTTTTAAATCATCACAACCATCACTGGACTTATTCTGCCAGTCTTAAATCATTTCCGGGCTTACTCTGCCGGTTCTAAATCATCACAACCATCACTGGGCTTACTCTGCCAGTCTTAAATCATTTTCGGGCTTACTCTGCCGGTTCTAAATCATCACAGACATCACTGGGCTTACTCTGCCAGTCTTAAATCATTACAAACATCACTGGGCTTACTCTACCAGTCTTAAATCATTTCCGGGCTTACTCTGCCGGTTCTAAATCATCATCACAAATCTCATCAGATCTTAAATCACGCCTGCAGGCAACCTCTAAACAGAAATAAATTTCACAATTTATCCATTACTTAACATCGTCTACGTGATTTCTATTTCGTATACCACCCCATGTCCCTAGGGTCCAATCTATCATTCAAATGAAGTATCGATACAATATCAATCATAAAAATAATTAAAAACGAATAACAGACGGATCAAAATAATTATTAAGCAATGCAATCATATAACTTTTTATGACTGGGCCGCTGCCCTTAATCTCGTATGGTCACAAAGTCATTAAGAATGTAAGAATTATTTAATTAAGATTAAAAAAATAATTTTCTAGACTTCTATTAATTAATTATAAGTAATTATGTTAATTAAATACTACTTAAATACATTAATTAGGTAAAAATATTAGAATAAATATCGTAACCTTAATAAAGGTCCTAACAGTCCCCTATAATAAGTTCAAGTGCTAAAAGTTGGGTTTGGATGCTCACGGAATTATTTTAAATAAAAGGATTAAATTAATAGACGAAACAAGAATAAATAGACGATAAATAATTAAAGAGTTGGAAATATATTTATATTTACAGGATATCATTCTAGGACTGTAAATAGTCTAAATAAAATTATTCGGATTTTTAAACCTTCTGTATAATATTTTACGATATTATTATTAAGAAACAATGCTTAAATAATAATAAATAGTAAATCAAATAAATAAAATTTTATTTTAATAAAATATCACCTTTGAACTGTCAGGAGTCTAGAAAAATATTTTCGATGTTAAAAATATTTTTATAAGGTCGTTATTAATTTTCGTTTATATCTTTAATTAAAAATAAAATAAATAGCAAATAACATTAAAAAGTTATGAAATCAACAACTTATGATCTTTAATAAGTTAGGAATCTAAGAAAAATAGTTTGGGGATTTATAGAGTAATTTAGAAGGTCGTAACGAATTTTAGTTTACAAACGATCTCACGATTACGAATAAAAATTTAATAATAGTAGATTAAAATAAAAAAAATATGAAACTAACAAGTTATGAACTTTAGAATGTTAGGAACCTAGGATAAAAAATTTGGAGTCAAAATCTATTTTTAAAGAGTCGCAAAATCAATTCGATACGACTCAACCAAAAACCGCACGGCTGGCCGAGCGGAGTTCGCGGCCGCGAGGTCCAGCCGCCTGGTTCTTGCGGTTCAGCAACCCGAAGGTTGCGGCCGCAAACTTTCTTGCTGTTTTCGTTTTTTTGTTATTTTGACGAGGTTTTTGATGCATGGGGGCACGGGGCTTATTGGGTTATGTCTATAAATCGTATATATACTTAGAGGAGGGCTCGGATTGAATTGTAGTACCTTGGTTCGGATTAATTTCGTTTTCGATCGAAAACGTGATTTTGGGGAAGACGACTTTAATTCCTTCGATCGGAGGACCTTGGGACCGAATTGCTTGATCTACGGTGATCCTTGGGACTGTAGTAAACAACTTGAACGATCAATTTGGGTTTCGGACGAACGGAACCTCGAAACCCACTTTTCTCTCTCTCTTTTTCTCTCTCTAAAATTCTATCGATTGTAATTGATTTCTCTCTGGTTTTTCTCTCTTTTCTGACTCCGTGGGAGGTGGTAGAATAGTGTACGTGCCCTAGGGTCGGTGTGGTGTGTATATATAGGAGAATTGGATGAGTTTCGAATTAAACCGAGTCCTAACGGTATCGGGTTTTTGCATGGACGAATTACGCACGAATTTTGGGTCATGGAGGAGGTAGAGATTGAGTAAGAGAGTGAGGGAGAATATAGGCGTGCATGCATGCATGTATTGTAGGAAAAATAAAAGTATGCATGCATAATTGTATCTTAAAAAAAAAATAATAATAATAACAATTGTATTAGGAAAATAATTTTTAATAACATAAAAAAAAAATTGGGTCAAAAATCCGGGTCGTTACATGTATACCTAAAAGGATTGTAAATTTTTATGCTATGCTCGTACTGTGACTTTTTTTTGCTTGATATCGAAATTTGGGATTGCTCCCTGGTAACGGTGGATAGAAAAAAATACAAGGGGAAAGAGAAAAGTGTGGTGCAAGGAAAAGAGGACAAGTGGATTGCACTCTTCTGAGAGGGAAATAGTTGAAACCAAGAGAGAGAGAGAGGAGGGGGCAGGGGGAAGGGGGGCTTTTTGGCTCTTTTAGGGGTAGAATAGTGACTACATACAAAGTGTCGTGGCACTAAAATAAATCTTTGTGGCATTAGCTGCACCCATAATAATTACTAAGAGAGGGAGCTATCTCAAAGGAATATTCTTTTTCTTTCACATGTCATTTTAATAAATACTTTCCATTTTTAATGTCAATCTCCAAAACTGATTCTACTGGCGTATCGGGAAGTCCAGATTTATATTGGGTCCCAAACTCCCACATAAAAGCCATAGGACAAGAAGTTGTGCAGCTCAAATACCCACCCTTGGATCACCTTTTCGATGCCTCCATAAGCTGTGGATCGGGTCCGATGCTGCCAAAATATAAAATTTATAGAAATGGTTCTCCTAATTTCATCCAAGTTTTATTTCGTCATCTAAGTATCAATTATTACTTCTTCTTTTTTCAATTATAACTCTTTTGACCTTCGAATTTGATTTTCGTACCAAATTGATCAAATTGATAAAATTTGTCAACCAAAAAAATCAGATTGATAACAGTTTAGACGTTGTAGTTTGTACCAAGTTGATTTAATTGATGACGTCTGCCCTCAATTTAATTTTTCCTCTCAGTTTGGCTGACAGAAGTTATAAATTGGACCAACTTGGTACGAAAACCAAACTTGAAGGTCAAAAGAGTTACAATTGATACTTGGAAGATGAAAATGAGACTCGGGTGAAACTAGGAGAACCATTTCTATAAATTTTCCATATTATATTCATTTTGTATCTTTTTATTTTATTTTAAGAAATGTCATTTGATAGTTAAGTAGGTATCAATCTAGTTGGGATATATTCAAACTATAGTGATGCATTTCTTTTTATAATTACATTCATAGTATTACAAAATTTAATTAAATAAAATATTTTGTTTTTTTTGAATTAAATGTGTTAAGGCCCCGTTCCAGTTTCTTAATAATTCTTTTTTTTTTCAAAAATAATGTAATTTCAAGCTCAAAAATTATGTATTTATGCAAATAATTTTTCTATCAATATGGATCTTGTTTTATAGAACTCATTGAGATTTTTTAAACAGTACAAAAAAAATCAAAAAATTATTTTTTCATTTTTATTATATTTGAGTTTGAAATTACCTTCTTTTTTTAAAAAGATAGTTTTGAAAGAAACTGAACACCACTTAAGTTTTAGTTGCAATGGTCAATTTTGAAAAAGTAATGGCAATTTTTTAGAAGTATTTTTTAGCTTCACAAGGCTCAATTGGGCACACGGGCATCGGCACAAATTGTGAAGGGTTGTGGGCCGTGGCTGGGGATATTCTGAAAAAGCACGACAAGATACGACACCGTTATTAAATGAACACGACACGACACGGCACGAAACACGCTAGACACCTCTATGTACAACTATGTCAAGTGCACCACCAAGTATTTACACTCCGTATCGCAATCGGCCACGCTCCAAACCCGCCGTGAACGGAACATGTTTTCATCAAATCTCGGGATACCAGGACCAGAACTGGTGTGGGGAAAAATTTATAAAGTCCGATCGGAGTTGGGTAAAGACTTTTTCAGAACAGTGCTGCGTGCGTACGTGTCCGGATACAAATCTAAACAAATTCCCTCTACGTTCGCATTTAAATTATTTGAAATGTATAAAAAGCTTTTCGATTTTCGAAGGCACTAATTCTGTCTCCTTAAGAGAGCATCCACAATGGATGTACTAACTAGTGTTTTAATTGTATCTGTCAAAACTTAGCAAATAAAAACGTATTTTTTTTTGCTGCAATGCTTGTGTTAATTTGTGTGCAAGTGTGTTAAATCTTATGGTGCGTTAGCATGTGTGTCAAGTTTGACAACTATGCTAGCAAATAACAAGTGGGTCTCACCTCTGTAATTCAAACTTCAACCATAAAATATAAATATTCACTACTCCTAATACACTTGTGAGACTCATTTCAATCTTAACAAACATTTTAACACGCAATTTTACCAAACTCATTGGGATGTTGTAACACTCTTTTATGTTGTCGATATCTAACACATACTTGTAGGACCTATTTTTATTCTAATACTCCTTTTAACAAATATTTTAACGAACAAATACCCAAATGCTCTAATAAATTGAAATTTCATGAATCTAACTGGGAATGAGGAAAGAATTTGTTATGATTTGCATCGGAAATGTACGCACCACAACACTATTTTAAAGAAAGTTTTGGAAATTGAAAACTACTTCAACGTCGTTCCGGGCTGCTCGCTTCTCTCTCTCTCTCTCTCTTGAAACCTCCGCCAGGCCGCCATTAAACTGCTGCCCACTCATTCTGATTGCGTAAATTTCTACACGCCAAAAATGGAGATGAGATTATGGGACCACTGTGTAGAAGAAGCACTTTCGAAGTTGGAATCCCTCAAACTCATCCGATCTCTCAGACCCATTCGCCTCCCGAGCGATGAACGACGAAGATCCATTGAAATGGAGCAGGAATTTGTTCTGAATTCCGATGAATTCGAGGTGTTCGACGGATTGCAGGAATGGGATAGGGCGTCGGTGGAAGTAGAGATGGCTGAGAGTACCTTTCAGAGATGGGTCCGTGACGTCCCCAGTTCTGGTACGGTTCTTTAACTCCAATTCATTATTTTTTTTTATCCCGAAGTTAACGAACACGCAAACTTTAGTAGCCTCATAAGAGTTGATAGCACCTGAAGGGAGCAAACTATTAAGTTCCAGGCCTTGATTCTTGGTTCTCCAATTCCTACTACGGACACCTGTCTCCAATTCCTACTACGCACCCCTATCTGTTTCTTTGATTTCGTTAAGTTTTCTGTTTAGTCTTTTTCTGGGGTTTATGATTTTGTTTGTAACTTAGGCATTGTATATGCAATGGGTTTCGTGGGATCACAAATTTATTTGAGATGAGTATGCTATAGTGGACTTATACTTCCTGCCATACATCTGTATATAGCCATTGCATATATGTGTCACGTAATAAGAACGTTATTTGTAAAGATTGAATTTGACGGTGGGAATACTTAAACCGCCAAATTCAAATCAATCAACTGTACACGTGTTCGAAGGTACATCATCCACGAACGTCGAACAAAACTACTTTTGGAATCAAGGTTGTAGTGTTGGAAACATGAATAAGTCCAAAAAAAATTGCTCACAAACAAGTCTCTCTTGTTGACAAAACAAAATGTACTAATTAATGATCACGTAACCAATACTCAATAATTATTTAAGGGTGAGTCGTTGCATCACACTTTCTCCTTGATGAGCATCACAACAAAACAAATTGGCACAGTTTCAGTGTTATATTCTCAGACTTGGACATGAAAGCCAAAATGGAAAACCAAGTTAGAACCTAGGGGTGGCATGTGCCACCCTTCCCCACTATAAGCCTCCACACGTATCTGTAAACATCCTTTACTCCTATTTATTCGCCATTTTAATTTATTGTATGTGGTAGGAGATGATGCTGACTGTGGCAACCAAGAAGTTGGAAATGAAGCAGTGGCTTGCTCTCATCAGAAGTTTAGAAAGCTACTTTTATTTTCGGGAAATGATTATTTGGGCTTGAGTACACATCCCACGATTTCAAAGGCTGCTGCAAAGGTGTAGTATTTAAGGGTCATCAGCATTTTGTTCTCTTTGTCAAGAAATCAGCGCCCCTCTGCATGTGGGTGGAAATTTCATCAGTGGAGTGGAATTGTGTGGCATCTCTTGACGGTTGAATCTTCTATTTTAGGCAGCCTTAGCACATGGAATGGGACCGAAGGGATCTGCGTTAATCTGTGGGTATACCAACTACCATAGACTCTTGGAGTCATGCTTGGCAGACTTGAAGAGTAAAGAGGTATGGGTTCATCTGTTATGTTCTCACTGTTTCCTTGGAGTCAGGACAAGTATATTCCGTTCCGTCACCCATTGTCTAGATTCACTTGAATATATTTCTCCACGAGTTTCAAAAATGTTGCTTGTTTGAAATACTTGAACATTTCAAGAATGGGAAGCTGAACCGGCTGTTGGATAAATAGGCGCTTATGATGTGTATACGTTGACTAGGATCTTCTAAGTTGAGTTATGGTGTTATACTGTGGTCAGGCTGTGGTTAGCACCTGTGGAGCTCTCTTGAAGGTTCTTCTTGGCAAGGCTGGTGCCTAAGTTCTAGGATTTTCAGTCCCTTGTAAATCTGTTTGGGTTTGTTCCCAAAGATTCTAGTTTGGTTGCATTATAAAATGGCTGACTTACACACACAAACCAAACCAAACCAAACCGAGCCTTATGTCTCAATCACTTAGGGTTGGCTACATGAATCCTTTTCCTCCATTGAGCTCTGTCAAGGGCCACTTGTTCACACAAATCCATATACTCATATCTTTGCGCACAACAACATCTAATGTCAATTTAGGTCTACCCCTCCCTGTAGCATTGCTACCCAAAGCTGTCCTATCTGCTTTCTTAACTACTGTATCTCCTGGTCTACGGTTGACTTACACACACACACACAAAGGTTGGGACACTAGACATGCATGCTGCCTTGATAGTGATCTGTTTGGCCTGCCATACTCTCATGGTTGTCCCTTATGGGGGAACCTGTGTTGATCATTACGGCCGCTTACGGTGTACCTACACTAAGTGTCTGTCTAAGTACTATATCTTTCAAATGTATACTTAAGTGCTGAAGCCAACAGAGGAGTTTAAGATGAAAAGGTTAGCGCTTTAGCCTTTAGGCATATGCTAGGAATTGAAGTGCTAGTATAGTCACCTGGCACCATTATCATTCAAGCAATTTTAATTGTACAAATGACTGATACAGGAACTTGGCCATAATTGTTTTACTCCTTGGAGCTCACTTAAGCTAGTTTGTTTCTGGTTGATTATTGGTTTACTAAAGAACTGATCCATTGTTTATCTACATCAATGCTGTAGGATTGTCTTCTTTGTCCTACCGGCTTTGCAGCCAATATGGCCTTGATGACAACATTGGGAAGTGTTGGTTCTCTTTTAGCCGCAGGGGGGAAACCTTTGAAGGATGATAGGGTCGCCATATTTTCCGATGCTCTGAACCATGCTTCCATAATAGATGGTATTCGTCTTGCTGAACGACAAGGAAGTGTAGTGGCATTTGTCTATAGACACTGTGACATGTCTCACCTTAATGCATTACTGTAGGGTTACACTTTTGGTCTTTCTCCTTCCTCTATCTGATTTTTTTTTCCTTCCTGTTTTCATCTCATGGCTATGCAATTTGTGTTTTGACAGATTGAGATGCCCAATGAAGAAAAAAGTTGTTGTGACTGATAGGTAATTTGTGGGAGAAAGTTGTTGATATCTCACAATTCTCTCTCCTTAGAATTCTGAGTAACTACCTGTGTCTCGGGAATTTGTTTAATGGGTAGAGAGTTGTTTCTGTTGTTTCACCAGCTTGTTCAGTATGGACGGGGACTTTGCACCAATGGGCGAGCTTTCACAGCTTCGGAAGAGGCATGGATTTTTGTTGGTTATTGATGACGTAAGTTCTTCAATATCGACGATTGAATAGGAATACGACATTATGCGAGCATAGTTCTTAGCCCTATGTCTTTTCAATTGTAGCCAATTTCTTATTACGAATAAATCCAAAAAAAATCTCATGATAGTAAATATGGATCCTCACCACCCATCAATGCATGGCGTTAATTGATTGTGGTTACCGGAAAAATTTAAGTTTTACTGAGCCTCAGGTGTCACAGGACTGTATGAAGCTGTTTGGAAAACTCTTACATATGAGTGTCAGTCCATTAGTTTCTGAATATTCCCTTTTGTTTATCATACCTGTGTACTTTATCTACTTTTTAGACAGAAATTTGTTAAGACATATTGGAAGAGAGGATTTTTTTTGTTAGATTCCTCCACATTGAGCTGAGCTCTTATGCTCTTATCCACCTAGCATTCCTTGCTCATTTAGTTGGTCTGTCCACTACAGTTGAAGGGATAGTTTGTTCCTGTTCTCCCTCTTTAAAAGACCTATGAGCCTAACAAATCCCCCTTCAAAACAAAAAGAGAGAAATAGAAAACTATGAAAGGGGTTCACTCTTAGAGATTTTACTTATTCAGCTACATGACACCTTCTGATTTTCTTTTCATTACAATTTAGTACATATTATTACTCTGGACTCTGGATTTTTGTTCAGGCTCATGGAACGTTTGTTTGTGGCAAAAATGGAGGGGGTGTGGCTGAGGAGTTTAATTGCGAAAGTGATGTTGATATATGCGTAGGTACTTTGAGCAAGGCTGCAGGTTGCCACGGTGGATTCATAGCATGCAGGTAATCCTGTTAACATGCCTCTCTTTCCCGTATAGAACTTGCATGGAAACAGAAAGAGACTGGGCTCATTCAGCATGAGCAACTCCTCGGTATTTTGTCAGTCAAATTAGACTTACAATGCACTGGATATGTCTTCTATATCAATGATATGAACCTCCTATACCTTTTTTTTCCCCGTCACTTGTCTTGACTCATCTTTATAGTGATGTTACAAGTGCAGAATTGACTCAATCAACTATACTTGTTTCATCTTAGCTTCCTTTTTTGGCATGTTCAATCTTGGACTGAGACAGCATTGAAATAACTCCTCACCTATCTTGACTTTTGTGATTCCCAATTTCCACTTTGGACATAGCAGCTTTCCAATGTGTCTGTTGCATTGTTGTTCCATTTTGTGAGGTTGGATTTTTACAGGCATTGATGTAGTGACTCTTTTGATTCACAGTTGTCTTCAACATCATTGCTCATCTGCTCCAAAATAGTGAATGATGATAATTATGAGAATAAAAGTTTTTTTTGGTTCTATATCGACTTGTTCAGATAAATGTTTGATGATTTTTCAATGTACCAGCAAGAGGTGGAAGCAACTTATACAATCCAGGGGTCGTTCTTTTATATTTTCAACTTCTACGCCCGTGCCCATTGCCGCTGCTGCTCATGGTATATAGTAAACTCGACATTAGGAATATTTCAGGCGCCGTTTTCCCATGATAGTGTTTATTTTCTATATGAATTTGTTTCTTTGGTAACTGTTAGCTCCACGGTACTTGTTTTCTCTGTTTGCCTGTTAGACATCTGGAATGACACATACACAATAGGGTAAATTAGCGAATGACGATCTCTCTTAACGGTTTCCTTACACAAGATGGAGGATCATGAACATATTTCTCTTTGATTCGTTCTAGGTCGACTATCTCTCAGATAATGATCATACTGTACTGCACTTGTAATGCTTATGCCTGGGCATTTTCTTTGAGTTACTTCTGTTGTTATATCTACCTTATAATATAAAATAAAAAAAAAAAAGAAAACAGAAAGAAAGCAGAAGATGTGGCATGGTGCTGCTGCATTGTTATAGGGTTTGCATTCACTTGGCTTAGTTTCTGTTGTTAACAGTTTGATTATAACTTACCAGCTGCTGTTATTGTGGCCCAAAAGGAGACTTGGCGTAGAAGGGCCATTTGGAAACGGGTGCAAGACTTCCATGCTCTCACGGGACTCCCTGTTACAAGTCCCATCATCTCTCTTGTCGTAGGGAGTGAAGAGAAGGCCCTTCAAGCTAGTTGGTCTCTTTCAATCACTCTTCCCAAGCCTACTTTACAATGTTCAATGCTGTTGTGTACTTAACTGTCTCAATTGTGAACAGGTACCTCTTGATATCTGGGTTCCATGTTACTGCAATTAGACCTCCAACTGTTCCTCCTAATTCCTGCAGGTGTGTTGGACACATACTCGTTGGTTTTGTCATGTTGTTAATCCTTTAGATTATTTTCCTCTTTTTCTTAATACTTATGCCTGATCTGACTGGGATTTCATGCTCACTCTTGTGGAGTCACAGAAATGTGAATCCCCGTAGGAATATACCGCTTTTGTTAAAAAAATTTGGGTTTGAGGTGAAGAACTGTTGGCAATAAACATGCCAAAGTATTTATGGTTTTGTTGGTTTGAGTTTTTTCTTGACGTTTTCTTGATGGTGGAGCACTTTCATGCATGTATACTTTGATTTATACCTTCGCCTGAATCGAATTTTTATGTCGTTCAGGTTAAGGGTAACTTTGAGCGCAGCGCACACACTGGATGATTTGAAGAAGCTCACAGCTGCACTCTCTGAATGCATCAACTTCCGAGATATGAGTGTCCGCAGCACAAATGGACACGCAAGGCTATAGCGATGCATAAGAATGAATTATGTAGCTTAACGGGTCATTGGAGGAATAATTTAAACTTTTTCGTCATTTTTGTTTGAGCAAGAATTGCAGTCCTTTCAGGGAGGCTACGCAACACAAACTAGTAGCTTGGTTGAAAGTGATTTACAGATCATCAACATTTTATATTCAGTTGCCGTTCAGTAGTTAGCTGATCGAGAAGGTAACAATAAATTCTCTCTTAAGTAGAAGGGTCTTCTAATTCTAAACCAATAGATGAGGTTATTGTTTGAAACTTTGCATTTATTGCATCCGGAATTTCATCTGTAATGATGTGCCTTAAGTTTACCAATTAAGCAACAGTTAAACCTGTCCCGTACAGCAGCTAAGTTCCGCTAAGGGATTTTTTGGGCTTTTTTTGTTTTGTCCTTATTGAATTTTTTTTTTTGCCTTTGTTCATTTGGCGACAAATATTTTACCCTTATTGATTCGTCTGGACGAGAGGAATCGGGGAAAGTAAAAAATATTAGTGTAAAAGTAATTTTTTTACTTTTCTCATTCCTCTCGTCGAGACGAATCAATGGGTGTAAAAAGTTTGTCGCAACAATGTGCTTGATACTATTTGTGGAAAATGTTTTTTTGAATGTTTGGTTAGCACAATAAGCTAGAATGCTGAATGGTTAGTCATTGCTTAAGTTATGTTTATTTACACAAGTTTCTGCAGAGTTCATTTTCCTAGCAAGATTTTTATTTACACAAGTTTCTGCATAGTTCATTTTCCTAGCATAATGTTGCTCGATTTCAAAAGAAATCAAACACAAGAAAAGCACCACCATATGCACACAAAAAAGAGGGAGGAAAAACATAGAATATCATAAGCTGAAATTATGCTTATATTGCCATTACAACCCCATAAAAAGGGCCACCACAAAAACAGGAATAATTCCTAATTTGGACCCTCAGCTCTTCTTACAATCCAACTGAACACTTATATCAACCCACAATAGTATCTCTCCTGGACATGATACAGCTAAACCAAAAACATGTCATAGTATCATACAAGAGCATCCGTACTAAACCAAAAAGACAAGTCCTCACATGGCTAAAGCCTAAAACCCAGATTAATTATCCACGGGTGGAGTCATTAGGAGCAGAGGTGGGAGTAGCCAGAGCCAGCCATGTCCCCACTCTCTCCGGCAAGCATGAGCGGGCTAATGAGGAGGACGAGAATCGGGGCCCACAAAATATGTCTCCAGGGTGGGATGGGAAGTCATTGAGGTTCATGAGCGAGGCTGTGGTCTTGTTTGTGCCAGTTGTGGTCGTCGTAGTAGTAGAGAAATTTGTGTCCCCAATGGAAGAGACAGTGACCTTAAGAGCTCGTCTCTCGGCCAATGGCTTAACGGGGTAGGGTCGGTAGTGGTGGTGGTGGTGGTGGTGGTGGTAAGGCAGTTGGGGAGGAGCGGAGGAGGTGGAGGAAGAAACTGAGGGTGGGGTTGGGACCATTAAAAGATCTTCAGCATGGACCACAACCTGAGGTGAGGCCATGTTTGGCCAAAGGAAAGTGCCCTGGGGCTTGCAGATTCTGAACCCACTCTTTGGCCTTTGTATCTCTGCTGCTTTTTCCTCTCCTGCGCCTGTACTTTTTTTTTTTTGATCAGCTCCTGCGCCTGTACTTTCTGCTTCTTTTTCTGTTACGTTTGTCTTCCCCTGATCACCCCTTCCCTCTGTTCCCACTGCTTCCTTTTGCTGTGCTACTACCAGTGGTTTGCCTACTTTCTTTTTCTCCTTTTCATCGCAACTTTCTGCGGATACCATTAATGCCGAGTCTGATTTTATTTCTTCTCTCACCTTGGACTTCAGCTTCCCTATCTCTTCCTGCAACCATTACCATGCACACCATGCCATGTCCATATATGATCAGCATCTTCATTGTCAAGATTCATGCATGATGTTCTTGACATTTCATGTATTTGGTAGTGTAATTTGAAAGTGTCCCACCATATGAACATACATGAGGTGTGCTGTGGCCTGTGCTTGTGTTGAACCAATAAATGGAAGTACCAACCTGTTAATGCCTTATACTTTAACTAAGCAATTGTCATTACTTTACATTTAGAGATAAGATGCAATTGCCAGTTAGTTTCAATTCATGCTCTACATAGAAGTATTTATCACCAACCTGTTAAGAAGTACTAGAAGTTTCAATTCCCGGTTACTTTACGTTTAAAGTATCTTTAGTGCCATTGATTGCAAGAAGTCCAATTATCACCAAAGTTACAACAAGGGGGGAAAACAGTTGGAAAATGTTTTTGCAGTTTGTTTCTGCAAGTATAATGCATCAGCACCACTATGGAAACTAATTCAAGTAAGCCCAAAACATGAAATAAATCTTTCAGAACTAGCTCAGTTCATTTGGAAACATGATCTGGGAGGAATTGGAAAGAACAAAGGTAAAGTAGTTGCCAATTGCTTAGGTACCTCAATTCTGCTCACATATCTTGAGACACCCATCACTTCTTCCATATACTTCTCCTACCAAAGCAAACAACAAAATGGAGGATTCACTAACAAGAACTGAAATAAAGAGAAGTGAATCAAAAGAAATTCCGGATTCGTTGACTACGTACCAATGTGATCATTGGATTCAAAGGCACAGTTTCTTGACTTTCCTGCTGCTGCTTTTTTGATAACTCCTCCTCTATCTCCCTGTTTGATAGACAACAAGGTCAAAAAACTCATAAAAACTTAAATTCATAGTCTTTCTATGTAGGATAAAAAAATTTGTAGGTCCTTACCTCCTCAGTTTGGCAATTTCTTCCTCCATCTGTTTCTTGGACACTAACTCCTCCAAATCCCTGTTAACTCAACCATGATAAAACATTTCAAACAGACCCAAATGAAGATTTCAAAACCAGGAGCTAGGAGTTCTGGTTTCATATTTGACCTTTCCAATTTAGAGGTCTCTTCCTTCAATTCCTTCATCTCCTTGGCACAAATAGGATCCTGACTAGGACAATCCCCAGTCTTCCAACCTGGTGGTGGGGTCCAATAAGGATCTTGAACTCCAGCCTCCCTCCTTATATCAACAAGATCAGCACTCTCCAACCAATACTCCATTACCCCTTCTGCATTGTGCCGCCGCCGGAACCGCTCATCCCCGCCCGGCGCCACCTTCCCTGCCATGTGCTTGAGGAGGTGGTCCAGCAGACCCGTGTCCCCGATTCGCTTGCGAGCCTCCAATCTTAGTTCTGGCCTGAGAATTGGGCTTTTATAAACAGCACCCTTAGCCTTCATCACCTCCAGAAGATTTTTCTCAGCCACCTTGTACCTTCTCATATATAACAATCCAACATTTAGAATGTGAAAACAAATTTGTAAGAGCATCTCCGGCCCTTGCTCTTTTAACTGACTTAGAACCAAATTTCCGAGTAAAACCCCCTCTAAACGCACTCGATTTCCTGACTCAAACTCTTACTAGATTGAATTTTACTCAAAATTTTCACCAAATTAAGGGAGTATCAAATTTTAACTCAAATTTTCGAATGCTTGGTTTGCTCTTTCCAATTTACAACTATGCCATTGATGAAGCTTTTACTCAAATTTGTGCTTCCGTTTGGGTTTGTCAATTGGAATACTTCATAGTTCATACCATGAAGCTTTTGCTAAAATTTGAGTAAGGGCAGGAGATGCTCTAAAAGAGCTACGATTAACATTGTAAGTCAGAGTTTCAGTTTCACCTTTCAGCAGACCACCTGCCTATTTGCTTACAACTCTTCTTCCTAGTCTTATTGATCTGGCTTTGGTTTTCAAGTTTTGCTTTCGTCCCCTTTGGCACAAGTCTTGAGCTACACCTCTTTCTCTTATCATTCTTCTTACTCGCATCGGTTTCCCCATTGCTTTCTTCTTCAGATTCTTCGTTTTCTTCTTGTTCGTCTTCATTGGTTTCTGTATGCCTGTATACGAACTTGACCTGGCGACGAACACCCCATCGCGGCATTCCATTGCATTTTAGCTCCGATAAACATGATCCAGCCTTATTGGAAATCACAAAATCCCCAATTCCACAATCGGAGTTGGAAATCAACTGCCAGAAATCCTTCGAGTTCTTTTTCTCCGTGAATTCTCGAGACCGGACTTGTCGGAAAAGCATTTTCTCTGCGAGCTTTGTTCCCATAACGAACCTCTCGTCCAGCTCCGGACACATCTCTGTGATTCCTTTGCTCAAGTACCTTTGAAGCGATCGCGTGCTCGGAAATCTCACTGCAATATTCAATTCCGTCTTCTCACTTACCTGAAATCAAAAAAAGAAAAAAGCAAAAAAAAACCCAATTGAAGAATAAAAAACATACCAACAACAAATAACATAAAAATCCACAGATGTACACAGAAAACCATTATGTAATCGAATTTAAGGTGTAATTTCTTACCACGACGACACGGGTGGATCTGAGTTGAACAGGGGTTCTGGGCGGGAGCTTGCTATGATCAATCTCGTAAACAGAACCCAGTTGTATGTCCATGTGGTCTTTGGTGGTTTCTGTGAAGGGCCAGACCAATACAAACTGTCATGCTAATTTCGTTAACAAACTTTTTCTTAGCTACTGTATGGATATATGGGAATCATGGACTTATTAGATGTCGAATTCGAATATGGCTTAAATTGGAAGGATACATATATGGAGTAGTAGTAGGTTAGACACAAAAAGGGTTAAAGGAGGAAGACCTGTGTCAGTGTCGGTGTTGAGGGTACAGTGAGATGTACAGGGGAGTAGGTGTCTGGCCAAAGCCGGTGTTTCTCCGCCGCCCACGGTGCCCTGTTCCTGCTCCTGCATTTTCAAGTACACAATTTCTCTCATCTCTCTCTCTCTCTACATGCAACAGATTGTGAATTCAAATAACGAATCACTTGCTACCCACGGCCTCTCAACTTAATTAGAGAGAGAGAGAGAGAGAGAGAGAGAGAGAGTAATAACTGTAGTGTAGAGGTTGTAACGACGGTATATGCATGCTCACTCCATTCATGCGGTTAGGAGGGAGGAAATCTTGTTGGATGCGCAGAGCAGAGCGCGTGGTTGACATTTGCACAATTGTTTATTCACTTCTCTCTTCCTCTTTTCACTTCAGTACTGGTAATAATAACAACAAACAAGCACAGATACAAGGCGCGTGTGGAGTCTTGAGAGTGTAAGACCAGAGTAACAGAAGAAACGCGGGAGAGAGAGAGAGAGAGAGAGAGAGAGAGAGTGTGTGTGTGTGTGTGATTACACATGCAACTCATCCCTTGTGTTCTTACTATACATACAGCGGTCCCCGTGGTGAATTTAATTCAAGAGACAGTAGTCTTTTTCATTACTGTATTTCGCATCTGCAGTCTTGATGTAAAATTTTTTTTTTTTTTTTGGGGTAAAAATCTTTTTTTTTTTTTTTTTTGTGTGTGGCAATCATCGGGGTAAAAATCTTGATGTAGAGAGATGGTTTTTCTTTACCAAATATTTTGCAGTGCTAGGGATGGTTTTGTCCATAGTCTCAACCTCGTATACTACTGAATTAGATAATAGAAGGAATGGGATCAAGTTAGGTATTACATAATTGATGTTCCCAACAGATTTTAAAAAGTGAACGATTTCGATCGTCGTGTTAGGTTGAAAAAAAGACCCGCAAATAGACCAAATAGGACTCTTGTAGTATCTTACCGGGGTTAGCTTAGTTGGCTGGGCAAGAAATTCGAGTCTTTCCACTTGCGTGTAAGTGTTTTTCCGTTGAAATTATTTCTCCCCCTAATGAGGGCTTGTAGTTGGGTTGGATTTACAGTGGTTCAATTGTTAGGCTTTGTTATCTCGGAAACTCTCACATAATTGACGTAGTCTCTCGTAATTTGTACTTTGTAATTGATACTTGATGTAAGGTTATCTCCTATCGATTGGGGGGCAAAAAAAAAAAAAAACCAAACATGACCAACCTCATTCTCTGGGGGACCAAAGAGGATTCCTCTAGTAGGCTCTAATGAAATGCAAATGTTATACAAATCCAGCTGCGCCATCAAACGAAGGTTTTCAGAAAGAGTACATGGAGCTGTTTGACAGGAAATGAATATTCCAGCATCGCAACGATACCTTTCTTAGCGAAAGATCAGAAAAGTATCCAAGTATTGCAAATGCAAAATCAAATACTCCACCAAAAAGATCAAACACATCCACAAGGAAAAAATTAAAACCGCCACACATGACCCATCATTTTATTTTTTCACAATAGTTCTCAGATGAAACACATTACCTGAAGCAGATATCTCTGCCTTTGACGAAGTAAATTTCCCACATCAGTCATAAAGAGAGTACAGAAGACTTGAAGAACAAATATACACCATACAATCCAACTTTTCCAGCCAATACGTCCATTCAGAAAGAAAAACACCAAAGTTGGACGTAGAAAACTCACTGCTCAAATTCTCCGTCGGGTATCAACACCACAGAACCAGATGTTTTCCGACCCTCAAGGTCTTCATGGGCCTGTGCTACCTGAGACAAAGGATACTTGTGGTTTATGCGGACGCGCAAGATGCCGGAGGCAACATTAGAAAAGACCTCTCCAGCAGCTTGTAGAAGCTCATCCCTGGTGGCAGTGTATGAAAAAAGGGAAGCCCTTGTCAAGAACAGCGATTTTGCAGCAAGTTCTGTCATAGGGAGGGGGTCTGGCATACCGGACGACTGCCCATAACTCACCATGTATCCACGAGATTTGAGGCACGCTAAGGATCCCTGAACAAGATAAATTCTCCATTAAAGACTGTTAGAATAGAGTTCTAGTCTTCAGTCTTTATCCCACATCGGCTAGTTGAGTCATGTAATATGTCACTCCATAATATAAATAAAGCTCTTTTGTGTTAGGGTTAATTAACACCCTATACACTTTCTCTTATCTCTGACAACATGGTATTAGAGCCAAGTCTTGGGTGGCCTCACCTTTCGTGGGAAAGTCTCTATCATCTCTATCGCTTGAGTCAATCGCTCAACTCTTGGTCTTCTGGTCTGTCACCTTCACATGTCTTAGGACTGTACGTGGGGGAGTGTTAAACCTATCTCACATCGCCAATTTAAGCCACCCAAGCTTAATACTCCCTCCGTCCCATAATGGATGTCAATTTTTGATATCCGTGCCAATTTCAACTCCTTATATCTTTTAATACTGATCTCAAAAAATATGCAATATGGATCTTGTTTGATAGTTCTCGATTAATTCTATTATACAAAATTTTCAAACTCATGAAAAACATTATAAATTGAAAGATATAAGCGATGAAAAATGACACGAATTTCAAAAATTGTCATTCTTTTTGGGACGGAGGGAGTAAATATATTCTAGAGATTACTCTACCTATTGTCAATTGGTTTTAGGTTGGAACCCTCTAAGAAATCTAACAAAGACTACTTAAAAGAGACTTAAGTGTGTTAGAGACTGTTTCAAAAGGTAAATTTTTTTTTTTTTTGGCCAGTTAATACCAGGAAGCTCGCCTATTAGACTTCTCTATTTTAGCCCCCCCCCCCCCAAAAAAAAAAAAAAAAAGGCAAAATCTCCCAATGAACTTACCTGAAGGCCAGCTTTTCCAGTCGAACTTCTTCATAAAAAAGTTGGAAAGAAAAAAAGTTCAACTAAAATAGCCCAAACAGCTCAGCTAAAAGCTTGTCACTTGGCAATTTTAAGCAAAACTCCGAACACATCTTTAGTTTGGGGACTACTTTTAAGTTCCACTTGGCTCTAAGTGTAAGCCTACCCTTTACGCCATTTGTTTGATATCAAGCAAAGAGCTGACTTGGACCAACTTGCACCTCAACTAATACAGGATATATCTAACAATATAAGGAGCAAACTTGTGTACTGCAAATTCCATTAGAATACATCCATCTGAAAGTTTTGACGCAAACCATTGCATTAAATGCTATCTATTTTCAGTGAATATGTTGCAAGTTTTTATTGGAGGTTATGAGTCTTGTGATAGAATATCCATCACCTGAAAGGTGTCTTTTCCAACAGAATCATAGACAACATCTACCCCTTTTCCTGATGTTATCTCGTTGACACGGGTCACAAAATCCTCTTCCTTGTACATTATCACATGGTGGCATCCATCTTCTTTGGCTTGAGCAGCCTTCTCTGTGGTTGAGACGGTTCCAATGACAGTGGCACCAAGTGAATTTGCCCACTGGCATAAGAGAGACCCAACTCCACCAGCTGCCGCATGAACAAGGACAGTGTGTCCCGGTTCAACCTGTAATAATAAGCAATAGAGTCGTATCCTACACAAGATGAATATACAAGCTGCAATATTTTAAAATAACGAATACAAGTTGGAAACTAAAAGTACCATAACTAATGACAACTGACAAACATGACTATTGTGCAGGTCCACTACGTTGAAGTTTCAACTTTCATGTGACATGGACTATCCCATATTGATGGATATGGAAGGGTAAAACAGATGATCACCGCAAGTCTAGAACTATAAGTCTCTTAATATGTCAGGTCTGCCTGTGCGCACACACTTGTGCGCTTGTATTATAAACAAATCCTGATTACAGTTGTGGAAAATGGAAGCTCCAATGCTAGAATGGTCTTTCCCTTGCTTGGAATGCCAAAATCTCCTCACAAGCCTCAAAGATATATCTTACTTGTGTTTTGCACATACGACTACATTAGGGAGAGACATAAGGGAGAGATAATACAGCTCTGGTTACTGAGATGAATTGAGTAGAGGCAATGATGAAGATAAAATACCATAATCGGGGTGTGTTAACTTTCTCTTTACATGGAAAAAGTCGGTGTAGGCATATTTTGGAGTTCAAGTAGCACAACCCTACATACGTGTGAAAGTAAAATATGATACACACGTTTTTATGATATGTCAAATTTCCTAAGGTCTGAAGTGTAAGAGAAGAGTGTAAGGTACCTTAAAGCACCGGCGAACTAGCATATGAACCGTCATTCCCTTGAGGATGACAGATGCTGCAACAATTGGATCCAAGGACGGCGGAACAGGTACCACTCTCTCGGCTGGTAGGATCTGCTCCTCAGCGTATGAACCCATTGGATTACCAGCATAAGCCACAACATCTCCAACTTTTCTACCCGTTAATCCTGGGCCCACAGCTGTCACCACACCAGCTGCCTCCCTACCTGCGATTGAAAATTGAAAATCTTGAGCAACACATGCTCAACTACAGCAAACCTTGCATCAACATGTACTGGTAAAATTAAACATCATATATGGTCATAGTGATGCAGAGAATTCAATGAAAACAATGAGTTTCTCCAGTATCATGAAGGTGATAACCCAAGGGATTTATTCCAAACAAACAACGGTTCGGATTCTTAAGTCCTGGCAAGAACTGGCGTCAAAGGATCAGATGTAGAACATTCAACCAATTAGCATTGTTGAAGGCATAACAATAATGTTACCCCTCTCTCTAACAGCTTAAACTATAGATTAGTTGATGGTTAACAATCTAATATGGTATGAGAGCAGGCAATAGATCATGTGTCCAAACCTCACCACTATCTACCTACAACAACAACAGAACCCAGGTAGTCTCCAATCATTGGGGGTATGGGCGGGAGAGGATTGGAGACAAACCTAACATTTGGTAATATGCACAAAGTGGCTGCTCTCAGAATATCACTGAAATAGTTGTCCTCCTATACCTGTTTTGCTGCGGAATCATACCCCCAAATCAAAGCCAAATGGCATCAGAGAGAGCAGACCTAGAGACCCAATTCAATTTATGTACACATTACCATACTTCATTGATAGTCCAGAGCATCGGTATGCACAATGGCACCACCACCTACCTAATGTTAAAATATTTACACATATTTAGTCCGCTTATGGAGGAGAGTCTGGCTACGCATGAGAGGGCGTATTGAAGGTATAAATAATAAAGTTACCCTTTCTCTAACAGCTTAAGCTTTTAGATAAGTTGGTTGTTAAAATTCTAATATGCATATTCCGCCCCTTAAAAAAAAAGGCATAAACTGAAGAGCCATAAACAAGCAACTTTGGATTACTTTGAAACAAGCACACTTAAACTAAGGCTGTGTTTGGGATGTCTAAAGTCTAAACGAGACCAATCCCAAGTTTGCTTCTATACAAAGAATTGTGATCTCAAGAGAATCAAGCATCTAAGGCTTGTAGACGTATTTGACATCTCTAAAATCCTACTAACAAAAAGATCCTAAGAAGAAGAACTATTCATGCTGAGTCCTTTACTTGGTCTTTATTGTATGTGTTTATATTTTGTTCTTTCTCCGGGAGGCAAATACAACTAGCTAACAACAGGAATTGTCAATTGACTCAACTCCATAAGTGAAGGGATATTTGCCATTGGATGATGCCAAAAATCCTAAGCCTACACTCTACATGGTACTTTGACATACAGATATGAAGGCAAACCTGGAGTAAAGGGCATTGTGGAGGCCTTATAAACTCCTTTGCGGAAGTAGACATCGACGAAGTTAAGCCCAATAGCCTTGTTTTTCACTAGGATCTCACCTTCCTTTGGCTCTCCTATTTCCACGTCTTCCCACTTCAGAACCTACCATCATGTTGATTTGGAAGTGACTTAACAAGATCCAAAGTGTAATGGGCAGCATGTCCATCAACCATATTTATGGTTGTGCCACACAAACTACACTGCAATAGGAACATAATGAAAAACTTCTTATTTTTCACATGTAATCAACAATGACATAGAGATTAGAGGCCAACCGCATGTGTGCAACTTCGATTGTAGCCCTAACCACTAAAAGGCTGCATATCTTATTGCAAATAGGATGTCAAACAATTAAACCCATCCAAAATTAACCCTACACACATGACCAACATATAAAAACACGAAGTAGTATGCACCAAACCCAACAACTAGCAATAGCGAATTAATATAGCTGGGCTGCCCTGTCAGCTTGCGAAATTTTTACTGCAACAAGGTTTCTCAAAGTATGAATAATGAACTACGCCGGCATAACAAGCTTAAAATCTCACACATAGTTGATGAGAAAGAGAGTTTGACAGGGCAGCCCAGTTAAAATTCAGCTAAAGTAAACAAATATGGAATGGAATTTTGACACACATGTCATCGTTGCAAAACAAATTTCGAAATATACGCAAACAATGACAAGGGAATGAGGGATCCCGTGTAGATATCAGTATCCACACATTGGTATGGCGCCTTAAACTGATGTACATTGCGCAAAATCAAGAAATTAGCCAAAAATGAATGACAGGAACACTACCCCTTTTAAAGAACATTTCAAAAGTCTTTTTTTGGCTCACAATAACACAAATCCTTTTAAAGAACACTTCAGTGGACAATACATAAGAAGTTGCAATTGCAAATATGACAACAGTACATGAAACAGGTAGAGACCCCAGGACCACCACTCAGTTCATGTGCCCTAACGGCTTAGACACAACCAGTATCTTTTAATCAAGAAAGTAGCCACCAAGACTAACAATAACACCAAACCTAAAGCACGAAAAAAGAAAGAAAAAAAACCGGATTGATACCACTTGACACAATCAGTACTTGGTAATAAATAAAATGAGCCAAAAAAGACATACAATAACACCAACCTTCCCACAAGAAACACTTCAAAATTGAACACCAGTTTTTGCTGCAGAAATAGAAATGGTGTGCAATATATACACAGAGAGAGAGAGAGAGAGAGAGAGAGAGAGAGTGAGAGAGAGACCTCAGGGCCACCAAGTTCATGAACTCTAATGGCTTTGACCATTGTTGCTGCCTCTGGTGCCGATGCAGAGATTGCTCTGGCTGTTGCTTTGATTGTCGATCTGGGTATGAAGGGAATTTTCTGCTTGTCGGTAGTTTTTCTTGTTGTGACGGAGGTGTGGGCGTTGCTGGATATTTGTTGTTGTAGACTGGAAGAAGTGCCACGGCAATGGCCACAGGCAAATGGGTGCGGTGGAACTGGTAATTTAGGCCATTGATTATTGGTGCTGTATGCACTCTCTCAAACCGTCGGATGTACGATCCACGGTTTGAAAGTACGCAGCAGCACAGCTTACACCACAACATACCATTGCATTGCACAATCCCCAATTATTATTCGGAAGGTCGAGAAAGTTCGGAGATAAAAAGGTTTGTGATATCATTGCTTACGCTTCAAACCCCTTTCCTACGTCGGATCACAGAAATTTTGCACGTGGACGATTCTTTAGGCTAATTTCTTTTTTTTCCTTGAGGCTGATTTGCTATGGTTAGAGTATCTCCTTCACCCATTTTAAGATCAAAATTTAAAATTTGAGAAAAATTCACGAAAAAATAGTATCCAATTTTTGATTCAAATCCTTCTCTATTTTGGATTTTACCCATTTATTTCTTCAAATTTGAGACAACCCAAGTCTCTTCTTATTTTTTTTCCAATATTCCACCGTTATTTTCTCTTTTCAACTGCTCTTTCCATGCCATTCTGAGAGCTTGGCTTTTCCAAGTTTGAATACCTGCAACTCTCTCCCTCTCATGGCCGCCGCCAGAACGAGTTCCTATAGATGGAAAAGAAAAGAGGATATATGGATCAGAGTTCTGTGGGTCTATACATGGAATCTGTTCAGTTGGTTGACAGTGATTATGGAGGTGGGCCGAGTTTTTCTTCGTTTTTTTCACAGCAATCAATCAATCAGTCACTCTCTACCTCAAATCAAATTTGTTCCCTTCTATTATTTACATTATTGCCATTGAATACTTAAAAAATAATAAATTTCGGTAAAAGATCATTTTGTCATTAGAGTGAGCCTGACCCAAAATGAAATTTACCCAAATTAGTGTAAAATTTTGAGTTAAGGTTGGAGATACTCTTGGGCTCCATTCTTAACTTTTTCCTTTAATGATTTGAATCACCAAGCGTGAAAATTTAAGCACCTCCGGACAAAATCCCTATTTAACTTTTCCATATATATTTTTTAATTTTTTTGTAACTTTTTGTTTGGCTTTTAATCTTAATTTTGGGATTAATTATTATTCTCGATGAGAGGAATTTAAAAAGTATGTGAACCAATGTTAAAAAAAATTTATATAAGACGACACTTTAAATAGAAAAAGATAGTATGGTTAAAAAAAAAATTCTTTAGTGAATTTTCTTTTGTATTTTTTGTCATAATTTTGACTCTTCTTGGTAAGATGGATAATTAATTCAAAAATATAACGTTAACTTAACAAAAATTCAAAAAAGACGAATAAAATACAATAGAAAAAGACAAAATATTTATTTTGTCAAATTTAGGAGACAAAAGAAATATTTTTGGGGAATTTCTATTTACACCCCTTTATTTTGAGCAATTTAGTCTTACACCCCTTCAACTTCAATTTTAGATACTTATCCCTCTTATTAAAAGTAAAGTGAATAGTTAAACTTAGCAAATTTCCACACAAAATGTAGAGATCCGTAAATTTCTTTATTTAATTTTTACGTTCGTAATTGAGGAAAAATGGTGGAAAATGACGTGAATGTGAATGTGGTGGTTCAATGTGCAAAGATTGAAAAGATGTGGGTGTATATGTGTGGGTGGGTGTGTGTCCTGGGGAAATTCTTCCCATTTCTCCATCTTTCTCTCACTCACGGTTCTCTCTCTCGGCTCTCTCACTCCCTCTCACCATCTCTCAAATTCTTACCTCCAAACTCAAAATCCAAGAAGATTAATCTTCATTCTGCTTTCCATTCATGGTTTGGAGCTTGTAGTTCGTTGGGTCTAGCTCGGAGAGGAATATTTGGTCAAATTCAAGGGTTTCGGAAGCTAGGACTTGCTAAATCTTTTCGGTGTTGGCTTGGATACTCGAGGTAGGAATTTCTGCCTCTCTTTATTTGTTTTATGAGTGATTTGGTGCTTGAAATCGTGCTTGTGATGTTGTATTTGAGATTGGATCGAAATCTAAAAATCCTGTCGAAATCGCGGAAAAAGTGCTTCCTCTACCGGTAGGAGGTTTTCACCTACCAGTAGGACAAGTGAGATCTTCATAACCAGCTCAAACGTACAGCCGCAGCTCAAAAGCTACTCAACGTATCCAACTTCTACCGGTAGGAACTTTTTACCTACCGGTAGGTCAAGTACAAAGTTATTTCGTTCAAAATGTTGGCTCTTCTGTTTGCAGTCTCTACCAGTAGGGCTTGTTTACCTACCGGTAGGTAAAGTGCTGAACTCTTCTTCTCTACCGGTAGAACTTGTTCACCTACCGGTAGGAGATTGAGCTGCTGCAGTGTCTTTCAGCTGCTTCCCTATATCTTTCCAATTATATTTTGAAGTTTCTCATCGACTCTAATGGGTTTGTTTGCACATTTTTTCAAGTGTCTTAGAGAGTATTACTTGTCCCTCGCTTAGAGTGGTATCCGATAGACTCAAGTGAGCTTGTTGAGTTAATTGTTAGGAAAACTTGAATTAACGGAATGACATGAACGAACTACGGATACAATGTGATACATTACCGTCTAAAATGAATCGAAGACCGCGGTGAGCAATTGATGCATGGGGTATGGGTTAAACTTGAAGTGAGAGGTTAGTAGATTGCTTAAGGGGAATTAATGACGTTTTATATATGGATAAAGATCAAGACAATAATCGTGAGCACTTTAGTACTTGATTGAAGCGTGGTGACATGATGTGTAGATGCAAGGCGACGTCTAGTGACAAATTATTAACACAAATGACATAATGGGCAGCCATTAGCTGAAATGAGAAACACGTGGGGTAAAAGTTGATATCATGTTAACTTGAAGTGGGAAACCAAATGTATGAATCGGATATACGGGGTCCTATGTACCTGGAATATGAGTTGGATATACGGGGTCCCGAGTACCCGGAACATCAGTCGGATATACGAGGTCTCGAGAACCCGGAATAAAAATTGGATATACGGGGTCCTGAGAACCCGGAATGAGAATTGAATGTATGGGGTCATGATCACCCGGAACGTAAATTGGGTATACAGGGTCCTAATGCCCAGAATGTCCCTAGGTCTATTATGCGGTCTAACGTGAGTGAAAAGTTTCTAGTGTGCCTATCTAAAATCCATGGGGAACATATAAGATACTGAGCTGTTGGATTGTAAACCGCTTATGGTGGATGCGAGCAGATAGGTATTTGAGTGGAGAAAAATTCAAAAGACAATAATAGGTCGATTGGCAAGAGTGAAGTGTTTGTTTAAATTCTTAAATTCTGATATAGATCTTATGTCTTATCTATGCTCATTTGTTATTCGAAAGTTTGTGCCTCGTCGGTATCTCTCATCTCATTTGCATATAGAGTTTGTGTAGACTTTTCTACTGGGCTAGTGTAGCTCAAACCTTACATCATTTTTAAGTGCTATATCGGGATAATAGCTTGCATGCCTGGAGTGCTTGGATTGTGGACATTGCTTTTGAAAGCTAACCAAATGAGTTACTTGTTCATCATTGTAAATTTCTTTTGAAAGATGTGATTGTAATCTTAAGTACTTTTTCACTTCTAAAGAACTGTTGTAAATTCCAAACTCTATTAGTAAATATTGATGTTATTTTGGGCCGGTGTGCCAATGATATAATATTTGGGCAATTTACCTCTAGGTCCAGAAAATAAAAAGTAATTCCCACCAAGTCTCCTCTAATTAACAAAACCCGAAAACCCTATGAAAGTGCCTAAAATCCTAAATACTAAAAGTGCCTAACCCCTAGGGCACCCTATAAAAGTGCCTAAACTTCAGGGTACCCTATAAAAATGCCTAAACCCCTAGGGCACCCTATGAAAGTGCCTAAACCACTAAAACCCTATAATAGGAAAGTGCACCCTAAAACTCCTATGAAAGTGCCTAAACCTAAACCCTAGCGCTCTATGAAATCACCTAAACCTAAACTCTAGGGTACCTTAAACCCTAGGGTATTCTAAAACCTAAAATCTTAAGGTACCCTAAAACCCTAGGGTACCCTAAAATCCTAAAATCCTAGGGTACCCTAAGATTTTAGGGTACCCAAGGGTACTAGGGTACCCATTAGGGTACCATAAAATCCTAGCATGCCCTAAAACCCCAGGGTGACACTTCCATTAATGGTAAATGTATTTTTGTAAAAGTGGACTTAGTGGTAATTAAGTATTTCATCTATCCTTAATGGGAATTAAGTGTCACTTTTCTGTACTTAGAGGTAATTTTCTCATAATATTTTGGAATGTTTGGAACCACAGGTAGCAAACACATACTGAAAATCTCTTTTAGGGAATATCGTATATATCTTTGTGAGAATTTCTTTATAAGAAATTATTTATTATTAAGTTGAAAAATCGAGGGGGTGACACAAAACAGGCTTGCTAGTAAAATCCCCTCCAAAATGCATTATAAAATGACCAAATCATCCTTAAGAAACATCATATGAGTCGTCCCACTATTCTCAAGTGAATTTTTTTTTAACTAAGGACAATACTCTCAAAAAATTCTATAATACTTAGCGGAAGCCTATTTAAATATGTCCTATCATGAAACAAATAGTTAAGGAATTTCAACAAATTAGGCACAGTAGTGGAGAATTTTAGAGCTGAGTTCGAAACTAATAGGAGTGCTAAATAGTTTTTGGGAAAAGTCAGTTGTCTCTATCATCATGTCCTCTCAAACATTCAACAAAAAATTTTCCGTCGTCAAGAACCAGAAGCAACACTTTAAATCCAATGAACATACAGTCATGGGCGGACCTACATTGTGGCAAGCGGGGTCAACTGAACCCATTGAGTAGTGAAATCTCCCAAGGAATGTCTACCATTTTGGCTATTTTAGATAATTTTGCCCCAAAAATTTCATACCTTGTGGTTCTTGCCCTGTAAATTTTGTACGTAATATTAAATCTTATAGTTCTTGCCCCACAGATTTTATTGGTTGCCCTACGTATGTAATGGATTACAACATTTTCAATCATTAAAATCTCTCTCTCTCATCCAGTAAAACAGTGAAGCTCTATGGGTTATGGAATGAGCTTTTGCTTCCTCTTAGGTGCAAGAGGAAGTCAAAATTAACCCTTAGGAAAGTTCTTTCTCCCCAAGTTTGATAGTAAAGGACTAAAGATATACAGTTCTTGGGTTTGTTTTTCAAATTGTTTACTATCTGCTTTGATTACTTCTAATTTAACACTTTGAATTTTGTATGCTAAGTTAGACCTGCTAAGTTAGCCAATTTATTGATCCTACTATTTCAATTTTTTTTGGTCCGCCCCTGCATACAGGAAATAAAAGAGATTTACATCTGCCCAAGTGTAGTTCCTCCGCCCCCTGTTCCTCCTCCGCCGTCTCGACGTCGTCCGGTTCCTCTTTCTCCACTGCCGCCGCAACAACCGGTTCCTCCTCAGCCATCACCATTGGTTCCTCGTTATCCGCCGCCCCCAACGTTTTCTTGTTCGTGGCGTTCCTCTTCCAAAATGGGGTGTGTGACCATATACAACACTAGGGCTGTGCCAGCAGATACAATCATACAACCATTCCTTCAAGCGTCTCACAACAATGGGAGAAAGAATTGAGGTAATCACCCCAAGAAATACATGACCAAAGAACATACCCAGATTCAATTTCATCGAGTTCAAGAATATCGTGAGACGGTACTGCTTGTAAAGATTGGATTTTTTGAAGCAGCAACAACCGAAGATCACGGTCATGAGGTTGAGCATGGCAAAGTCGTATTTCTTGGAAAGTGTTTCTTTGGTGAACAAACAAATTTAAGCTGCCAACGATGGTGGATGGTCGCTGACAGTGTGCCAACTACAATGTCAGCCATGTGACGTGGAACACTCTTTGAAAGGGAGGTATGTCTGAGGAGGGGATCGAGTTTTTATTTTGATTCGAAATGAAGATCGGAGTTTTTTTTTTTGTCATTTATTAAACATAATCTACTTTTATCCTAGGAAATTTTGGAAGGAGAATGGGGTATATATAGAGAAATAAAAAGTGCCGTGGAGCGCTGCGTGTCGTAGGTCACAAATGCCAACTTAATTATTAGGTAGGGATCGATCCCTTCTTTATAGTCTATTAGACCTTCTGAAACAAGATTCAATAGCTTCTCCTTCTGTTGACTTCACTCATTTTGAGCTAACAGCAGCGGATGACATAGCAATAGGAGCTCCCATTTCTATTCTATCTATATACGCTACTAATATCTGTTTGTGATGAAATCGACTCTCACTTCTCACCTAAGAGCATCTTCAATCCATACTTTATAGTTCTATTTGAGAGTATCAAAACACTCCAACCCATCCTCTCAACCCTCCTCCATTTGAGAGAATGGGATTTTGATCCTCCATATTTAGAGGATGGGAGAAAATATGGAGGATCCCTCTATAACACTATTCACCTTTTAAAATGGCAATTGTATCCTTATTAACTTCTACTACAACCGGTAGATGAACTACCATGCACCATTATTAACTTCACTCTGTTTCTACCATGCACCAGGTTTTTTTTTTTTTTTGATCAGATGCACCATGTTTTTTTTTTTTTTGATCAAATGCACCAGGTTTTTTTTTTTTGACTGGGATCAGATGCACCAAGTTGTAATAGGTTGTAACATTAACTTCTACTGTGGAAGAGTGGAAGAGTAAAAAATAGGGGGGAAGTAGTTTTCCTGTGGGAGGTTGATTTTGGAGAGAATTTTTGGAGGGAATTGGTAGAGGTTAATTTTGGTTAGAGGGAAAAAAAGAGGATTTGTGGTTGGAGTAAATAGGAATAGTGATTTCCTCCAAAATCACTTTATGAATAAAATAGAGTATTTTGATACTCTCAAATAGAGTATTGGATTGGAGATGCTCTAACCCGAGGGTTGCCCCAGACAGACTCTTTTCTTCCTAGCCTTCTTCCTTCATCATAAATACCATAAGGGAAATCCAAGCTTTAGTACCTGTGGTAAATAATTGACAATGAGTCAAATAAGCCATAAGATCAAATTTTTTTATCGTGAGAGAACTGGGAGGTAGGCTAAGTAAACTTGAAGTAGTACTTATATTGAAGAACATACAACCACACACAATCACACATACTCATTCACGTCAAAGGGGCAGTTAATCTGAACCGTTTGTGTATACTTTACGGGTTTTTTCTTTGCCAATTTTCTTTGTCCTTAGCACAGTCCCTAATGAAATGCAAATGTTATACAAATCCAGCTGCGCCATCAAAGAAGGTTTTAAGAAAGAGTACATAGAGCAGTTTGACAGGAAATGAATATTCCAGCATCGCAACGATACCTTTCTTAGCGAAAGATCAGAAAAATATCCAAGTATTGCAAATACAAAATCAAATACTCCACCAAAAAGATCAAACACATCCACAAGGAAAAAATTAAAACCGCCGCACGTGACCCATCATTTTATTTTTTCACAATAGTACTCAGATGAACATATTATCTCGAGCAGATATCTCTGCCTTTGTCATAAAGAGAGTACAGAAGACTTGAAGAACAAATATACACCATACAATCCAACTCCTCCAGCCAATACGTCCATTCAGAAAGAAAAACACCAAAGTTGGACGAAGAAAACTCACTGCTCAAATACTCCATCGGGTATCAACACCACAGAACCAGACATTTTCCGACCCTCGAGGTCTTCATGGGCCTGTGCTACCTGAGACAAAGGATATTTGTGGTTTATGCGGACTCGCAAGATGCCGGAGGCAACATTAGAAAAGACCTCTCCAGCAGCTTGTAGAAGCTCATCCCTGGTGGCAGTGTATGAAAGAAGGGAAGCCCTTGTCAAGAACAGCGATTTTGCAGCAAGTTCTGTCATAGGGAGGGGGTCTGGCATACCGGACGACTGCCCATAACTCACCATGTATCCGCGGGATTTGAGGCACGCTAAGGATCCCTGAACAAGATAAATTCTCCATTAAAGACTGTTAGAATAGAGTTCTAGTCTTTAGTCTTTATCCCACATCGGCTAGTCGAGTCATGTAATATGTCACTCTATAATATAAATAAAGCTCTTTTGTGTTAAGAGTTAATTAACACCATATACACTTTTTCTTATCTCTGACAACATGGTATCAGAGCTAAGTCATGGGTGGCCTCACCTCACGTGGAAAAGCCTGTATCATCTCTATCACCTGAGTCAATCGCTCAACTCCTGGTTTGTTACCTCCACGTGCATCCGGGCTGTACGTGGGGGAGTGTTAAACTTGTCTCACATCGTTCATTTAAGCCACCCAAGCTTAGTTAATATATTCTAGAGGTTACTCTATCTATTGTCAATTGATTTTAGGTTGGAACCCTCCAAGAAATCTAACAAAGACTACTTAAAAGCGACTTAAGTGTGTTAGAGACTGTTTGAAAAGGCAGTTTTTTTTTTGGCCAGTTAATACCAGGAAGCTCGCCTATTAGACTTCTCTATTTTAGCCCGAAAACAAGAAAAATAGGAAAAATAGCCCAATGAACTTACCTGAAGGCCAGCTTTTCAAGTACAACTTCTTCATCAAAAAGTTGAAAAGAAAACAAGTTCAACTAAAATAGCCCAAACAGCTCAGCTAAAAGCCAGTTTTGTCACTTGGCATTTTTAAGCAAAAATCCGAACACATCTTTAGTTTGAGGACTACTTTTAAGTTCCACTTGGCTCTAAGTTTAAGCCTACCCTTTAGGCCATTGGTTTGATATCAAGCAAAGAGCTGACTTGGACCAACTTGCACCTCAAAGAATACAGGATATATCTAACAATATAAGGAGCAAACTTGTGTACTGCAAATACCATTAGAATACATCCATCTGAAAGTTTTGACGCAAACCATGGCATTAAATGCTATCTATTTTCGGTGAATATGTTGGCAAGTTTTTATTGGAGGTTATGAGTTTTGTGATAGAATATCCATTACCTGAAAGGTGTCTTTTCCAACAGAATCATAGACGACGTCTACCCCTTTTCCTGATGTTATCTCGTTGACACGGGTCACAAAATCCTCTTCCTTGTACATTATCACATGGTGGCATCCATCTTCTTTGGCTTGAGCCGCCTTCTCTGTGGTTGAGACGGTTCCAATGACAGTGGCACCAAGTGCATTTGCCCACTGGCATAAGAGAGACCCAACTCCACCAGCTGCCGCATGAACAAGGACAGTGTGTCCAGGTTCAACCTGTAATAATAAGCAATAGAGTCATATCCTACACAAGATGAATATACAAGCTGAAATTTTTTAAAATAACGAATACAAATTGGAAACTAAAAGTACCATAACTAATGACAACTGACAAACATGACTATTGTGCAGGTCCACTACGTTGAAGTTTCAACTTTCATGTGACGTGGACTATCCCATATTGATGATGGATATGGAAGGGTAAAATAGATGATTAACTGCAAGTCTGGAACTATAAGTCTCTTAATATGTCAGGTCTGCCTGCGAGCACACACTTGTGCGCTTGTATTATAAACAAATCCTGATCATAGTTGTGGAAAGTGGAAGCTCCAATGCTAGAATGGTCTTTCCCTTGCTTAGAATGCCAAATCTCCTCACAAGCCTCAAAGATATATTTTATTTGTGTTTCGCACATACGACTACATTAGGGAGAGATAATACAGCTCTGGTTACTGAGATGAATTGAGGAGAGGCAATGATGAAGATGGAAAAATACTATAATTGGGGTGTGTTAACTTTCACATTTACATGGAAAAAGTTGGTGTAGGCATATTTTGGAGTCTAAGTAGCACAACCCTACATACGTGTGAAAGTAAAATATGATATGTTTTTATGATATGTCAAATTTCCTAAGGTTTGAAGTGTAAGAGAAGAGTGTAAGGTACCTTAAAGCACCGGCAAACTAGCATATGAGCTGTCATTCCCTTGAGCATGATAGATGCTGCGACAATTGGATCCAAGGACGGCGGAACGGGTACCACTTTCTCGGCTGGTAGGATCTGCTCCTCAGCGTATGAACCCATTGGATTACCAGCATAAGCCACAACATCTCCAACTTTTCTACCCGTTAATCCCGGGCCCACAGCTGTCACCACACCAGCTGCCTCCATACCTGCAATTGAAAATTGAAAATCTTGAGCAACAAATGCTTAACTACAGCAAACCTTGAATCAACACGTACCGGTAAAATTAAACATCATATATGGTCACAGTGATGCAGAGAATTCAATGAAAACAATGAGTTTCTCCGGTATCATGAAGGTGATAACCCAAGGGATTTATTCCAAACAAACAACGTTTCGGATTCTTAAGTCTTGGCAAGAACTGGCGTCAAAGGATCATATGCAGAACATTCAACCAAATAGCATTGTTGAAGGCATAATAATAAAGTTACCCCCTCTCTCTAACAGCTTAAGCTATAGATGAGTTGATGGTTAACAATCTAATATGGTATGAGAGCAGGCAGTAGATCCTGTATTCAAAGTTCACCATCACTTATCTACAACAACAGACAACAACAACAGAACCCATGTAGTTCCTAATCATTGGGGGTATGGGCGGGAGAGGATTGGAGACAAACCTAACATTTGGCAATATGCACAAAGTAACTGCTCTCAAAATACCACTGAAATAATGGCCTCCTATACTTGTTTTGCTGCGGAACCATATCCCCAAATTAAAGCCAAATGGCATCAAAGAGAGCAGGCCTAGTGATGCAGGGAAGCGTGAGAGACCCAATTCAATTTATGTATACATTATCACGTTTCCTTCATTGATAGTTTAGAGCATCGGTATGCACAATGACACCACCACCTACCTAATATTAAAATATTTACACATGTTTAGCCCGCTTATAGAGTAGAGCTTGGCTACACGTGAGGGGCGTGTTGAAGTTATAAATAATAAAGTTACCCTTTCTCTAACAGCTTTTAGATAAGTTGGTTGTTAAAATTCTAATATGCATATTCTGCCCCTTAAAAAAAGGCATAAACTGAAGAACCATAAACAAGCAACGCTAGATTACTTTGAAACAAGCACACTCAAACTAAGGCTGTGTTTGGGATGTCTAAACGAGACCAATCCCAAGTTTGCTTCTATAAAAAGAATTGCGATCTCAAGAGAATCAACCATCTAAGGCTTGTAGACTTATTTGACATCTCTAAAATCCTACTAACAAAAAGATCCTAAGAAGAACTATTCACGATGAGTCCTTATCTTGTTCTTTATTGTATTTGTTTCTATTTTGTTCCTTCTCCAGGAGGCAAATACAACTAGCTAACAACAGGAATTGTCTATTAACTCAACTCGATAAGTGAAGGGATATTTGCCAATGGATGACACTCTACATGGTACTTTGGAATACAGATATGAAGGCAAACCTGGAGTAAAGGGCATTGTGGAGGCCTTATAAACTCCTTTGCGGAAGTAGACATCGATGAAGTTAAGCCCAATAGCCTTGTTTTTCACTCGGATCTCACCCTCCTTTGGCTCTCCTATTTCCACGTCTTCCCACTTCAGAACCTACCATCATGTTGATTTGGAAGTGAGTTAACAAGGTCCAAAGTGTAATGGGCAGCACGTCCATCAACCACAATTATGGGTGTGCCACACAAACTACACTTGAATAGGAACATAATAAAAACTTTTTATTGTTCACATGTAATCAACAATGACATAGAGATTAGAGGCCAACCGCATGCTTCGATTGTAGCCCTAACCACTAAAAGGCTGCATATCTTATTGCAAATAGGATGTCAAACAATTAAACCCATCCTAAATTAACCCCACACACATGACCAACATATAAAAACACGAAGTAATATGCCCCAAACCCAACAACTAGCAATAGCGAATTACGAATATATAACTGGGCTGCCCTGTCAGCTTGTGAAATTTTTACTGCAACAAGGTTTCTCAAAGTACGAATAATGAACTACGCCGACGTAACAAGCTTAAAATCTCACACATAGTTGAAGCTAAAGAGAGTTTGACCGGGCAGCCCAGTTAAAATTCAGCTAAAGTAAACAAATATGCAATGGAATTTTGACACACAAGTCATCGTTGCAAAACAAATTTCAAAATATACGCAAACAATGACAAGGGATCCCGTGTAGATATCAGTATCCACACATTGGTATGGCGCCCTAAACTGATGTACATTGCGCAAAATCAAGAAATTAGCCAAAAAGGAATGACAGGAACACTACCCCTTTTAAAGAACATTTCAAAAGTCTTTTTTGGCTCCACAATAACACAAATCCTTTTAAAGAACACTTCAGTGGACAATACATAAGAAGTTGCAATTGCAAATATGACAACCGTACATGAAACAGGTAGAGACCCCAGGACCACTCAGTTCATGTGCCCTAACAGCTTAGACACCAAGACTAACAGTAACACCAGACCTAAAGCACGAAAAAAGAAAGAAAAAAAAAACCGGATTGATACCACTTGACACAATCAGTACTTGGTAATAAATAAAATGAGCCAAAAAAAGACAGACAATAACACCAACCTTCCCACAAGAAACACTTCAAAATTGAACACCAGTCTTTGCTGCAGAAATTGGAATTGTGTGCAATATATACACAGAGAGAGAGAGAGAGAGAGAGAGAGAGAGAGAGAGAGACCTCAGGGCCACCAAGTTCATGAACTCTAATGGCTTTGACCATTGTTGCTGCCTCTGGTGCCGATGCAGAGATTGCTCTGGCTGATTGTCGATCTGGGTATGAAGGGAAAGCTATGATTTTTCTGCTCGTCGGAAGTTTTTCTTGTTGTGACGGAGGTGTGGGTGTTGCTGGATATTTGTAGTTGTAGACTGGAAGAAGTGCCACGGCAATGGCCAGAGGCAAATGAGTGCGGTCTGGTAATTTAGGCCATTGATTATTACTTCGGCTTGATGTTGTGCACTGACGCACGGCACCATACTGCACTCTTTTGAATCATCAGATTCATAATGCACGGCTTAAAGGTGCGTAGCAGCGCACACTACCACTACACACTATACAGTACCATTCCTAATTATATTGGCCTTGTTCGTTTAGCATATTTACTTTGTTTTAACTTTATTTTCTAATCATTACCCTATATTTTTCTCCGATCATTATCCTATTTTTTCAATTATTAATTTCATTTATCTCTCTATCTCTCTCCACTCATTACCTCTCTTTCTCCAATCATTACTCTATTTCTCTCTCCACCCACTACCAAAACAAAAAACCCAAATGTGTTAAACGAACAAGACCATTATTACTTGGACGGAGAGAAAAAGGTTTGTGATCTCATTGCTTACGCTTCAAACCCCTTTTCTACGTCGGATCCCATAAATTTTGCACTTGGACGATTCTTTAGGCTAATTTCTTTTTCGATAACCGGTGCTAACTGCTCTCTGGTTATGTGGGGTCCCGACAGCCACTTTACACTATAATGTACTTCCATATAATGGAGAAATTATTCGTTGCCTCAAAGGCAACACGTGGCCGTGCCTGGGCACATCCGAGCCGTCCGTTCGGTACCCGGACGGTTCGGATTTAGTGAGAGAAACAGAGAGAGAAAGGGGAGAGAGAAAGGAGGAGAGAGGGTGTTTTAATCCGAGCCGTCCGGGTACCGAACGGACGGCTCGGATGTGCCCAGGCACGGCCACGTGTCCTTGCCTTTGGGGCAAGGAATAATTTCTCCATATAATGTAACGCGGAAAACGACATAAGCAGGTATCATCGGGCTTCTTTACACTTTTGACCTTAGTTTTGTAAGTAATAACAAAAACTAACACAAAAATAATACTTGGTGAGAGTAAAATGGAAGTGGAAAGGAGCTCCAAAACTAACATAAAAAGTTAAGCATGGCCATCCACAGTGATATAATCAAAAATTAATTATTTTTAAAGTTAACAATGTTGGTACCAAAGATGGTTTACAATGATATAATCAAACTTAGTAACATTTTTAGAAATAGTCAAATTTTGGGCTTTACATAGCCAAAATTAACAACATTTTTCAATAATCAAAATTTGTGAATACCACACCATATAAGTTAACTACTTTTAAAATTTGTATTTTTTTCCAAAATTAAGAGAGAGAATAAATATATTTTTACGTAAAAAAATGTAAATTGAGGAAAGTGAATGGCGGAAAACAAAGGGGGAGAGAGTGAGTGAAACTGGACTCTTTATTTTGGTTATGAATTAGAAGTGACCATTGTGAAACTCAGCATTGTTAAGCTAAGCAACTTGTCAAGTGATATTTACCCAAAAAAAAAAACTTGTCAAGTGAATAATCAAAAACTGATCTGTCAACTTTTGATTATTCTTTTTTTATTATACCTCCGTTCCTTTTTAAGTGTCTTTCTTCGTAACTCCAACTTATTAAAAAAATATCACCATTATACCTTTCACATCAATTTTTTTCTCCACTTTCCTTACTCATCATCGTTACATTTTTACTCACTAATTTTTTAAAATGGAATTTATTTTTAAGGACAAATAGATAATGCACCAATTTTTATCTACTAACTTTACAAAATGGACACTTATTAAGGGATAGTCCAAAATAGACTACTAGACTCTAAATAAGGGACGGATGGAGTATTTTTTTGTCCTTATTTAAATTTTTTTTTTGCATTTGTTTATTTTGTTTCAAATTTTGGCGACTTATTGATTCATCTCAATGAGAGAAGTCAAAAAAGTAAAAAAATTTGATCCAAACTCATAATTTTTTGAATAAAGACAAAAATAGTCAATAAGACAACTTTTTTTTACTTATCTTTGTATTTTTAAAAAAAATTATGAGTTTCGATAAAACAAATTTACTTTTCTGATTCGTCTGGCCGAGACGAATCAATAAGTCACAAAAGTTTGATGTAAAACTAACAAATGTGATTTTTTTAATAAAGACAAAAAAAGTTACTGTTCGACTTTTCAATCCAAATCACCCTGGTAAAAATAATACTTGGCGGGCACTTTCTCCCCTTTACAATTTTGGAGCTCCTTTCCGCTTTCATTTTACTATTACCAGTATTTTTTAAACTCTTTTGCGTACTACAGTATACAAGACTAATCATATGTGCTAAACTTATTATTGCTCTTACATTTTGTATAGTGAAAATGATTTTTGCACTTTCTTTCTTGATAATGGCACTTTTTTTTTTCTTTTTGAAGTTTTTGTGTGTATTTCTACAAAAGATAAGTTTTTATGGATTATTAATTTTTCTCAACGAGATGAATTAAAAAAGTAAAACATAATGGTCCAACCCTAAATTTTTTCGATTAAAAGACAAAATTAGCCAAAAGCTAGGTTTTTTGTATTTAGACAAAAAAAAAAATCTCGTTTGTTAGTTTTGCGTCAAATTTATTTGACTTTTTAATTCGTCTCGTCTCGACGGATCGAAAAAGTAAAATAAAAAATTCTTTCTACCTAAATATTTTGAACAATGACCACTTTTACGGAAAAAAAAAAAAGTTGACTTTTTTTTTTTTACTTAAAAGTGGTCATTGTTCAAAATATTTAGGTAAAAGTAAAATTTTCTACTTTTCCAAATTAGAAAGTCAAAAAAATTTGACACAAAATTAACAAACGCGAAAAAAATTCAAATAAGGACAGAAACATATTTTTTCTAAAAATTCAATTGTGAAGTAGAAAAGTCCAAGACATTGTTTGGGGGCAAAGTTGTCACTTACAAATTACTTCGTAAAAGAACGTGGGCTGCCATTTCTTCTGAGTAGAAAGTACATCTTCTTTAAAAGTTAGAAAATGAAAGGACGTTTTACAAAGGAAAACGCAAATTGAAGAACATTTAGGGAAATGATTTTGTCACTCTTTTTTTTGTTAACGTTATTTCTCTATAAATATATTTTTGTACTAAAAATACACTTGCAGGAGAGTGGCAAAATCAGCAGCAAACATTAACCGGTGCAACTATGTACCCAATAGCAGGACCGTTACTTTTTTTTTTTTTTTCTTGAGGCTGATTTGCTGTGGTTAGGCTCCATTCTTAACTTTTTCTTCTTAATGGTTTGAATCACCAAGGGTGAAAATTTAAGCATCTCCGAGAGACAAAATCCCTATTTAACTTTTCTATATTTTTTTAGCTTTTTTTTTTAATTTTTTGCAACTTTTTGTTTGACTTTTAATCATAATTTTTGGGATTAAGAGATTAATTATTATTCTCGATGAGAGGAATTTTAAAAATATGTGGACCAATGTTGAAAAAAGTTAATATAAGACGACACTTTAAATAGAAAAAGATAGTTTGGTAATTTTTTTTTCTTTAGTGAATTTTATTTTGTATTTTTGGTCATAATTTTGACTCTTCTTGGTGAGATGGATAATTAATTCAAATATATAACTTTGACTTAACCAAAATTCAAAAAAGACAATAAAACACAATAGAAAAAGACAAAATATTTCTTTTGTCAAATTTATGAGACAAAATAAATATTTTTGAGGAATTTCTATTTACACCCCTTTATTTTGAGCAATTTAATCTTGCACCCCTTCAACTTCAATTTTAGATACTTACCCCTTTCATTAAAAGTAAAGTGAATCGTTAAACTTAGCAAATTTCCACACAAAACAGGCTTGCTAGTAAAATCCCCTCCAAAATGCATTATAAAATGACCAAATCATCCTTACGAAACATCATATGAGTTGTCCCACTATTCTCTAGCGATTTTTTTTTAAACTAGGACAAAACTCTCAAAAAAATCTATAATACTTAGTGGAAGCCTACTTAAATATGTCCTATCATGAAACAAATAGTCAACGAATTTCAACAAATTTGGCACATTAGTGGAGAATTTTAGAGCTGAGTTCAAAACTAATACTCCTTTCGTTCCAATTTGGGAGTCCCACTCCGGAATTCCAACTTTTTAAAGAAATGTAATTATTACTTGCACAATTTTTAACTTTCCAATTTTACCCATCATTTTTTAAATAGCTTTAATTTAAATGGAAATTGGTTGTTTCCGTACAAGAAGAAAACAAATCAAAAGGTTTTTTAGGCGGCAAAGTCCAAAAGTCAGTTCAAGAATTTAATTTTGAATACAACTCTCTCTCTCTCTCTCTCTCTCTCATACACACACAATTTTGTTCTTTTTTGAAGAAGGGTAAAAAGGGAAAGTTAGCCCCCTTTTTTGTGTTGATTTGTCAAAGTGGACCTTTATTTTGGAACACCCAAACATGGAAAGATGGACTATCAAATTGAATCGGAGGGAATACTAAGTAATTTTTGGAAAAAGCCAGTTGTCTCTATCATCATGTCCTCTCAAACATTGAACAAGTAACTTTTCCCGTCGTCAAGAACCAGAAACAAAACACTTCAAATCCAATGAACATACAGTCACGAGCAGACCTACATTGTGACACAGCTGACCCCACTGAGTAGTGAAATCTCCCAAGGAATGTATACTATTTTGGGTATTTTAGATAATTTTGCCCCAAAAATTTCGTACCTTGTGGTTCTTGTACTGTAAATTTTGTACGTAAAATATTAAATCTTATGGCTCTTGCCCCACAGATGTTATTGATTGCCCCACGTATGTAATGGAAATTACAACATTCCAGACCATTATAATCTCTCCCTCTCTCATCCAGAAAAACAGCGAAGCTCTATGGGTTATAGAATGAGCTTTTTTGCTTCCTTTTAGATACAAGGTCTAAGGGGAAGTCAAAATTAACCCTTAGGAAAGTTCTTTCTCCCCAAGTTTGATAGTAAAGAACTAAAGATATACAGTTCTTGAGTCTGTTTTTCAAATTGTTTACTATCTGCTTTGATTACTTCTAATTTAACACTTTAAATTTTGTAGGCTAAGTTAGACCTGTTATTAATCCAACCTTAGCCAGTTTATTGACCCCACTATTTTAATTTTTTGGGTCCGCCCCTGCATACAGTAAATAAAAGATGTGAGATTTACATTTGCCCAAGCATGGCTCCTCCGCCGCCTGTTCCTCCTCCGTTGTCTCGACGTCCTCCGGTTCCTCTTTCTCCACTGCCACCGCGATCGGTTCCTCCTCAGCCATCACCATTGGTTCCTCATTATCCGCTGCCACCGAAGTTTTCTTGTTCGTACGTGGCGTTCCCATTCCCAAAAGTTCCTCCACAGAATGACGATGAAGGAACATAAACATATGGAAGTCACGTACATGTCAAGCTCGAACATCAAGTGAACTCTGAGTTCTAAGAAAACCATAGGCCGGTTTAGGTCATATAAAAGGCTGATTATCATTGACCAATAGTGAGTGTATGGAGCCATGGCCAACATCAAGAAGACCAACCACTAGTCAATTAACTGCTCACCCTCTTCCAAAATGGGGTGTGTGACCATATACAACACTAGGGCTGTGCCAAGACAACAGATACAACCAGGGATGGAGTCAGGGAGGGGCGGTCGCTCTTGCAAGAAAAAAAACACTACTATTATATGTAAAAATAAATAAATTCTTAGGAAAGTGTTTACACCCGTTTTTGGCACCCAGTCCTGGGCAAGCATTGGAAGGCCATTTAATTATCTTTTAATTAAATTGGGCCAAAAAGTAGAGATGTATTGGGTTAAAATTAGTGGGCCAAGGTAATATTGGTTGGGCCCAATTAATTTTAATTCATTGTTGGGCTATAAATTGGATTGACGAGCACTGGGCCAGATCTTATAAAGTTTGAAACGAGGCCTGACGGGTTATTTTGGTAACAAGACCTCGAACATGTGAATTCGGCCAGTGAGCCAATTGTTTTGATTCATTTGGTTGCTGATGAGGTCTCGTGAAAAGAGAAACATGAAAATAGGGGTGTTTTGCCACATGGCCATTTGACTAGTCAAATGGCCCATGATTTTCCATGTGCCCACAAAAGAAGGAGATGAGGTGGACCATTATCTTGCCCAACTACCCATGATCAGGAGTAACTTGTGGGTAAATGTTTTCCACTCCCAGTAACTTTCCATGTTGGAGGAAAAACACATGGGCAGTTCTCTGATAACTACCCATGATCCCATGGTCCCATGAGGTGGAAGTTACAAAGGACACGTGGCACCACTAAATGAAGACAACAAGGCCTTTGCATGCAGAAAATCCGAAGACCCTTGGCCTATAAATATTAGTTTGCAAGACAAAAAAGAGGTTCTCACACCAATTAAGCTCAACGCTTAAAATCAAAGCCTTCCCAGCGAAGCAACTATCTCTTTTTTCTCACCTTTACTCGGTTATTTCTCCAAATAATTCGAGCTTCTATCTCTCTTGTATCCCAACTTTATTATTACGAAATATAATAAAGTTATTCATATCTCTCTCATACCTCCTACTTTATTATTCCGATATAATAAAGTAATTCTTACGTTGTTACTTCTTTTCCTACACGGTTAGAAAATTGTTAAGTCCTCGCACGAAGAGGCAAAACCACGAACCAACACTGCAACTCAGCCCTTAGGTTGCAGAACTATTGCCCGCACAGATCTAGAAGTCAGAACAGGGACGCCCAGTCTTTCACAATGGACGCGACAAGTCCTGGCACGCCCGCTCAGTCCTTTGAGCCACTTCTGAGGCAAACATCTTTTTGGCACGCCTGGTGGGACCCTGATCGTCTAAGGGTTTTATCATGGTCAAGAAGGCGCAACAACAGCAGCAGCTACCAGATCCACCCATCCCGGATCCACCATAGAGTCCTAAGGGAGTGGCAGTCGACGTGCCATTACTCTAGGAGGCTGGCCCTCCGGTCAGTGCTCAATAGCTTAACGACGCTACTGATAGCGTCAAAAATTATATATTTTTGGCAGGACGCGAGATCTCCCACGACATCACACAGTCATACTCTCAATCGTTCTCTCAGTCCTTGGAACCTCTAACCATTGTAGTCCACAAAATGATTGCTACGCTTACAGAGAGGCTGCCGCTCGCTCCTCAGCAGCAGGGCTTTCCACAGTTTGGGGTCTTTGGCAACGGTCAAGACCAAACTGGCCTTCTAGGGGGACATCCCCATCCTCAAACATTCCACCATACAACCTCTTCCAACAGCCCAGCACTCGGGGGGCATAAGGAAAAGGGAATCATAATTGGAGGAGCCTTGACGCCTCCAGTGAACAACGAACAGAGGTTTGTTCTGGCAGACGACCAGCCCAGACCTGACAAGATGGACAGAAGGCCTCTGCAAGGAGGCCAGAGCTCTGGAAAGGACAAAAGAGTGGCTCACACCCCCCAAAGCTCTGAGACTTGGGGGGCAAGTCCAATCCAGAATCAGCCGGCACAAGAGGTGCCCCAGCTGCCGCCTCCTATGCCAAACATGCTCGTAGGACGGGACCAAGTCCTGAACTTGCTCCAGGAGCAGTTAGGACCTGGTTTCAGATCTTTGGGAAGGCCAATGTACAGGAAGCCTCACACCGAGGAGGTGGACAACACACCTTTCCCGAAGGGCTACAGAGTTCCAGAATTCCAGACCTTCAATGGAGAGAACGTACAGTCCACGGTGGAGCACATTGCCAGGTTTCAAGTTCAATGTGGAGAGGTTGGGACCACTGGTGCTCTGAAGTTGAGGCTTTTTCCCAATTCTCTTACGGGGGCAGCCTTTACTTAGTACATCAATCTTCCACCAAACTCCGCGCAGACCTGGGCTCAGTTGGAGGAGATGTTTCACCAGCAGTTCTATAGGGTAGAACCAGAAGTGACGTTGGTAGACCTATCGTGCTACCGTCAAACCCATTTGGAATCCGTGGAGTCCTATCTCCTACGTTTCAAAATAGCTTGGTTCAAGTGCAAGATTGTCCTTCTAGAGGCCGAATATGTGCGCATAGCACTAAACGGCCTGGGCTTTGAGATGAAGAAGAAGTTCTATGGGACGAAGTTCAGAGATTTGTTCGAGTTGTCTACTAAGGTCTCTCATTACGAAAGGCTCTTGGCGGAGGAGCAGGACAGGAAGACGGCTTCCAAGTGGACATACTACCATGACCTTAACTATGAGGTTGCTGCAGTAGAAGCAGAGGCAGATACAGACGCGACCGTAGCAGAAATCATCAACAAGAAGCCATACGTCTGCAAGGCCTTTGTTAAGATGGAGCCAACGAAGCAGCCCATCCAGAACACTCCTAATAGGCCAACCAGGGCTTATACTTTTGACGTTGGCAGGGCTGAGGCCATCTTTGATCAACTCCTTGCTGACAAGCTGCTCAAATTGCCCTTTGGTCACAAGATTCCAACCGTGGAAGAGCGGAAGGGCAAGGAGTATTGTAAGTATCACAACTCTTGGAGTCATTCAACGAATAATTGCATAGTGTTTAGAAATGATATCCAAGACAAAATTGAGCGGGGAGAGTTCAAGTTCCCTGAGAAAGACAAGCAGCCCATGGGGGTGGATGGCAACCCATTTCCCTCAGGGCTGAGTACAAATATGGTCTCTGTCAACATGAGAGGCATGCCTAGGGCTGCACCTAGGCAGAAGATAAGTTTGGGAGCCCCTTCCAAAGAAGTTCACAAGTACAGCCCAGACAGGTACTGGGATCCTTATTACGACGAGAGGGATTTCAGGACTGAGCGAGTCAGGAGATTTGAAAGGCAGAACTCCTGATGGTCCAGACCTACAGGGATGAAAAACTAGAAAGGCCAACTTGTTCCATGGTATGTGCAGAGTGTGGACATCACGCCAGTCCTAGCAAGTCAACCCTGAAGAGCGTCATCGGGGAAGGACTGAGATAAGGTTTGAGGAGCCACATAGACCTAAGGGAAGAAGGGTGGCCCGTGAGTCAGTATTCAACAGAATCCAGCCAGGGTTGCTTGAAGTTGAGGACGAGCTCAATAACTTGAGGATATCCGCTCCGTCTGAGGGTAAACCTAGGGCTGTGAGACCCCCTGTCACTCCTCCAAATGAGTGGCACAGGGTCGAACATCCCAAGTTTCTCTCTCCACCTCCACCTTTGTCTAGATCTCAGAAGAGGCGCTGCCAATGGTTTAGGCAAGCGGCCAAAAGGGCTGCAGAGGAGACAGATTTGCTGGATGACCCAAAGATTGAGGATGACAATGAAGTTAAGGGGAAAGTGAAGGCAGACGTCCTAAAAGAAGAGCCCAGGGTTGAACAACCTAAGGCGAAAAGGGTGCACAAGCCCTTGGAAAAGACTTTGGAAGAGGCTATCGTTGAGCCTCCGCCAAGGACTTCACCTAAGAAACAAGTTCCTACATGGAAGACCTACAAGGAGGCTGTCACCAGAATGTCGCCAAAGCAGGCTGTTATGCCTAATAGACAACCACTTTTGGAGAAAACCTTAGAGGAGGCTAGGATTGAGCCTCCTCCAAGGCAAGTGACTTTACTCAAGAAAACAACCCTTGAACCAAGTACATTGGACTCGGGGGGCAAGTCTAAGTTAAACCCTCAGGCTAAGGAGTTCAGACTTGGACGGGGTCCTAGCATGCAGTGTAACATGGTGGTGATATTGCCCTCAGATCTGCAGGCCAAGGATGATGCTCCAACAGCCTTGGAAGGAGACTTTGTGGAGATGGGGCAGACGACAGAAATTCTGAACGAGTCCTTCTCCGTAGGGGTGAACGGACCATCAGTGATAGTGCTGAAGGACAAGACCAAGGGGAAGGCTGAGGATCGGGCAGCTAGTGTGATCTTTGAAAGGCCCAGCCCTGCCATGAACAAGCACATCAAGCCCTTGTACGTTGCTGGCTGTCTGGACGGGATGCCAGTCAATCGTATCCTTGTGGATAATGGTTCTGCAACCAACCTTATGCCGAGGTTCATGATGCAAAAGCTTGGGAAGACTGATCAAGACCTTGTCTCCTGCACGTCAACTTTGACTGATTTCACTGGAAAAGAGACAGCTTGTCAAGGTATTCTGATCATGAACTTAACGATAGGATCCAAAACCTTAACAACACCTTTCTTTGTTGTTAATTCACACTCTTCCTTCAACGTTCTATTAGGGAGAGATTGGATTCACTCATGCCTAGCGGTTCCCTCAACCCTTCACCAGTGCTTTATTTTTTGGAATCAAGACAACGTGGAGGTGGTATGGGCTGACCGCAGACCTTTCCAGGCCTCTACCAATCATGTTGAGGCCCATTTATATGATGAAGGGGTTGGTCCATTGAAAGTGGTAGGTCTTGACAAATATGGCCGCCACAAGGTTGCCCCTGTATATGGGAACAAGTCAGTTGAAGAGGTGAAAGCATTTTTTCAGTAGTTAATCGATCCTATGATCACGGAGTCAAGCAGGCCGATTACAACCTCATTCAAACGCCCTTCTCAATGTTAGTAAACCCTTCAGAAAAAGAGAAGAGTGTGGCCCTCCAGGCCATGCTATCAAAATTCGAGGCTTACTTGCTTGAAAGGAGGCTAATGGGAAATCAAGAATCAGAGGATGATCATTCGGCCTGTGCAGCTGAAGTGATCAATGAGGATGAAAACCTGGTTGAAGATTTGGACGAAATTCGCTTAGAAGACCTTGAAGCAGCCCCAACCAAGTTGGATGATATAAGGGCTGATTTGCAAAAACCTTTGGAAGAAGTTAATTTGGGGGACTCAGAGAATCCCAGACCTGTGTATATTAGCCAACTCCTGCTAGAGGACGTCAAAGAGAAGTTCATCCAGCTCTTAAGGGAGTTCAAGTCATGTTTTGCTTGGACCTATGAGGAGCTCCCAGGTTTGTCCAGAGACCTGGTTGAGCACAAGTTGCCCATTCAACATTCAACCGGGGTTCAAACCTTTCAAACAACCACCAAGGAGGATGTCCAATGAGGTCTATTTGCAAGTCAAGGATGAGATTGAACGCCTCTTCAATGCTGGGTTTATACGCACAACCAGGTATGTCGCTTGGCTCTCTAATATTGTGCCAGTCCTTAAGAAGAATGGCAAGGTCAGGGTATGTGTGGACTTCAGAAATTTAAACTTGGCATCCCCAAAGGACGAGTATCCAATGCCAATTGCAGATCAGTTAGTAGATGGAGCTTCTGGTCATAGAGTCATGTCCTTCATGGACGGACATTCTGGATACAATCAGATCTTTATTGATGAGGCCGATACGGCTAAGACTACTTTTAGGTGTCCTAGAGCCCTAGGAACCTTTGAGTGGGTCGTAACGCCCTTCGGCCTAAAGAATGCTGGCACTACATTCCAACGTGCAATGAACGCCATTTTTCATGATTTCATTGGCCGTTTCATGGAGATCTACATTGACGACATCGTGGTCAAGTCTCAGTCCTATGACGAATATTTGGAACACTTGAGGAGGTCATTTTTGAGGATGCAACAGTTTGACTTAAAAGTGAATCCCTTGAAGTGCGCCTTTGGAGTCTCAGCGGGCAAATTCCTTGGATTTCTGGTCCATAACAGAGGGATTGAGATTGACAAGAACAAGGCTAAAGCAATCATGGAAGCAAAGCCTCCTACCACCAAGAGGGAGTTGCAGAAGCTCTTGGGTTCGTTCAACTTCTTGAGAAGGTTCATCTCAAACCTAGCAGGAAAGGTCCAGGTCTTTTCTCAACTCTTGAAGTTGAAGGACCAAGATACTTTTGTATGGAAGGCAAACCATCAGAAGGCCTTTGACGAGATCAAAGGCTATTTAGCTCAAGCTGCAGTCCTTATGCCTCCCATCAAGCACAAGCCTTTGAAGCTATACATCTCAGCCGATGAGGGCTCTGTTGGAGCTCTTTTAGCTCAAGACAACGCTCAAGGAAAGGAACAGGTAGTGTATTATTTAAGTAGGTTACTGACTCCATGTGAACGGAGATACAGTCCTATTGAAAAGATTTGTCTTGCCTTGTACTTTTCAGCAATAAAGTTGAGGCACTATATGCTTCCTGTTTTGGTTTACATCATGAGTAAAACAGACCTAGTTAAGTACTTGCTTTCTTGGCCCATCATGAGAGGCTGAATTGGCAAATGGTCTTTAGCTCTATTGGAATTCAGTTTTCAATACATTCCTCAAAAGGCTGTAAAGGGCCAGGCCTTGGCAGATTTTCTTGCTGATCATCCATGCTTGGACATCAGTGATGAATCTAAGCTAGGACTGAGCGCCCTCGAAATATCACTCACTCCTTTTACGCTACTCTTTGATGGGTCAAGGACTCAAGAGGTCTCGGGCTGTGGGGTAATTATTGTTTCCCCTCAAGGCCTGAGAACTGAATTGTCCTTTCAATTTGACTTTCGTGCATCAATAATCAGGCTGAGTACGATGCAATGGTTATAGGCCTTGAGATCCTTAGAGATCTAGAGGCCAGGGAAGTAAGGGTCATTGGGGATTCAAATCTTGTCATCAATCACTTGGCAGGAACATTCAAATGCTATAGTGAGGACTTAGCGCCTTATTATATGGTAGCCATGCAAATAATGCAAGATTTTGACGACGTCACTGTCAAGCACGTCCCAAGGAGTATGAACGCTGAAGCCAACAGCTTGGCTCAGGCCTGAAGTTAGCCCCATAAACAATTCACAAGATTATCACAGTCCAGAAGAGATTGTTACCTTCTGTTAGGAAAAGGGGTCTAGGACTGGAGGTATTTACTTCAGACTTCACAGGAGAAGAGTCAGACGACAAGCCCGAGAACGATTGGCGTACACCTATCATTTCTTTCCTAAAAATGCCCGATTATAGAGCCTCTAAGAAGGTGAGAAGGAGAGCCATCAGTTATATCCTTGTTGGAGATGAGTTATACAAGATAAGCCCTGAAGACGACTTGCTTTTAAGGTGCTTAGGGCACCCTGAGGCCATGAGGGTCATGAGTGAAGTCCATGAAGGAGTCTGTGGAGGCTGTGGAGCCCATCAGTCAGGGATAAAGATGAGATGGCTAATCAGAAGGGATGCTATTGGCCAGCCATCTTAAAGGATTGTATTCGTTTCTCCAAAGGATGCCAGCCCTGTCAAGCCCATGGCCCAATTCAGCGTGTCCCTGTAGCTAACTATCATGCCGTCGTTAAACCTTGGCCATTTAGGGGCTGGGCTCTAGACGTAATTGGTAAGATCTATCTTCCTTCATCTGAAAATCATGCTTACATCTTGGTAGCCACGGACTACTTTACTAAATGGGCAGAAGCGGTGCCATTGAAATCTGTGGATCAACAAGAGATAATCAAGGTGATCAATGAGAAAATCATCCATAGGTTTGGGCTGCCAGAACACTTGGTTGCAGATAGGGGTACGATCTTCATGGGAGAACAAGTGGTCAATTTTGCTGCTCAACAAAACATCATTGTTTCCAATTCCACTCCTTATTATGCACAAGGAAATGGTCAGGCCGAGTCCACTAACAGGACTCTGGTCAACATTATTGAGAAGATGGTGGAGGACTACCCAAGGGCTTGGCATGAGTTACTTTTTGAGGCCTTGTGGGCCTACAGAACCTCAAAGAAAGAAGCCACCAATATAACTCCTTATATGTTGGTATATGGACATGATCCAATCCTACCAATAGAGGTGGCAGTAAAGTCAACAAGGATTGCATATCAACATGGCCTCACTCCTATAGATTATCAAGCCATGCTGATAGAGCTGGAGAACCAACATGAAGTCAGGCTCGCAGCCCTTGACCACATGTTGGTCCAGAAGAGAAGGGTCACTAGATCTTATGACAAACGTGTGAGGAAGAAGAGCTTTTCTGAAGTGACTTGGTCTGGAAGGCTGTCTTTCCCTTGGGAAAAAGAATTCAAGGTATGGCAAATGGTCTCTAACCTGGGAAGGGCTGTACCAGATTGCCAAAGTCCTCAGAGGTAATGTTTATCATCTTATGGACTTAAATGGTGGTTTGTTTCAACATTTATCAAATGGTAAGTATTTAAAGCATCATTATCCTACTATGTGGGAAATGAGAGACTTTGGAGAAAATCAATCAAGCAAATCATAAGAAGCATTTCAACAAGGCCTGAATGGAGGCCAAGGTACCTGTGATTCAAAACCATAAAGGCCTCAGGTTCAAGCCACCAGAAACAACATCCAGACCATATCAAACCACTGCCTTTGGCCATTTAAGGGAAAGTTTCAGGCCAAGCAAAGAAACAAAACTTATTACAGACTAGGAATGCAAAGTTCAGAAATTAAAGTTTCGAAGGACAAAGACCTACAGAAGGCCTTCAAGACTTGTTTTCAGATTCTCCCATGAAGTGCTGAGGCTGGTGAGCTGGGCTTCAAGTGTTTCCCGCTTCCTACGGAGATCTGGAACTTCCTCAACCAAGAGATTTAGCTTCATCTTTTGGCTCTTGGACCCAGCCTCAGGTCTTCATGATGCTTAGCCAAGATCTTGGACTCCTTTCAAAGGTCTTCCAGACGACCTTCAGCTTGTGCCAATTTTTCCTTAAGGTCTTGGATCTCTTCAGAGGTGGCTGTGATGTTGGCTCCGTTGACTTTGATGCCTTCTTTCAACTGGTTTCACTCGGTGCTAAATCTGGTGATCTCCGTATCAACCGCCTCCAATTCTGACAGCTTGGCATGTACTTTGCTCAGATCTTGAGTGGAGGCATCGTGAGTCTTGACCATGTTGGGGAATTCCTTTTGAAAATACTAGAGCGAGGCGTCATCTGGTCCCAGGGCTTGGGACTTCACCAGCATGTCCATGGCTTTCTTGACGTTGGAGGCCCTAGCAAGGTGGACAATGGCTTGGAAATTCTGGAGAAGGACCATCCTAACGGCTGTTTTGGCTTCAGTGACCTCCTCTGGAGTGAATTGGGATTGGGAGGTGGAGCCAAGTCCACTGCCCGAGGTGCCAGAGGTGGCTGCCTTCATCAAGTCCTGGGCAAACTTGAACAGGGAATCCAGGTCTTCATCTTCGTCTTCTTCTGGTACATTTACAAACTCCTGGTCAGCCGGCGGGTCAGGGGGTGGAGAGGAATGTATGGCTGGAGATCCAGGTTTGTCTGGGGTCCGGGACGATGCCTCATGCTCCGATTCTGTTTCAACTTGGTCCAGCCATTTCTCTTGAATTTCAACTTCATCCACTAGAATCTCCTCTTCCAGATATGCATCAAGTTCCTGAGGATTGAAAACAAGGGAAAGTTGATGATAATATGGGGCCATAAATGTTGGGAAGTTTGTGTCGCAGCACATCCTTACAATTGGGTTGTGCTCGGTGGCGGATTCAGTTTTCTCAGAATCAGACGGGGTGGAAGTTTTCTTCTTCAGTCTCTTCTTCTTGGACGGGACAAATTCAGCTTGCTCTTCTTAGATCTTGGAGGTGGCCTGCAAGAGGGAAGTTAGTATAACATTTGGATGAGGTCTGAGGAAAACGGGAAGAAGGGGTGATGAGAGCCCAGACCTTCTTTGAAGGGTCAGTCTCAGGCGAGCTGGTCTTGGCACTGCTCCGTGTCCTGCTAGCAACCGTTGTCTCAGAGGCCTGCAAAGAAGAATAAGAGCATTACTACCTTGCCCTAAAGGATTGAGCAAAGGGCTAAGAGGTTTATACCTTTGGCCATTGCCTTTGGGCAGTCATCTTTACCCTTTTTGATCTTTGAGGGGACTGGAGGAGCATCCTTGAGCACATCACTCAGACCTGCCAATATGGGAGGAAATTCAGTACAAGCTTCAGAGGCTTAAAAAGGAAAACAGAAATAGTAGAAGGCCTCTAAGTTACCTTTTCTTTTCGTGCTCTGGGAAGGGGAAGGACTGATTTGCTGCAGAGGCATATGAATGCCAGGTTCAGGAGCTACAGCAGGGTTGGGCAGAATTGCCATCAAGACATCCAGATAGGGCTTGGAAAAGTGCATCTTTGTGTAGCCTCCCCACCAGCTATCAAACTTGGCGCCTTCTCAGTACGTTCGACAAAGGGATGAAGGGCAAATTCCTTCCTCCATTCAGGTAGAACATTTCGGACTCTTTCCAGGTCCCTTGGTTGGATTACGGGCCTGTCAGTGAAGTCCTCCTTCAGGGATTGGTATGGAGGGATGGAAGTGAGCTGACACAGACTGAATTGCCTGGCAAATTGGGCTGCATTATAGTATTCAACCCCACATTTGTAATTTGTCGGGGTATAGGCCATGCCGTACATCAGATCCCTTGAGATCAGGAAGCTGGTCCAGATCTCCATATGATCATCATAGTCGTCCCCAGGGTCTGATGCACTGGGCTTCGGCCACCATGGCACAGTGTCTCTGGTGAAGGGCATCCAGTTCTTTCCCATGCTCATGAGCTCGTGGTAGAAAAACTTGAAATAGGCACCAAAGGCATACCTAGGGCCACGGATCCCAGCGTAATGGAGACCATAACAAGTGTGTTCTGGGTTCTTGTTCATTGGTGGAGCTAATTTGGGGAAGTAGGACCACAGCCACAGGGTCATGATCCATAAAGGGCCAGGGGCGAAGACGAACTTGTTGCTGATGAGTTCCTTCATCCCACGGTAGAGATGAGCCAAGACCAAAGGGCCTAGTGCGAGCTTCTGCCCTGAAGCTAGGGCACAGGCTAGATCTATGAAATCTTTTGTCACCCTATTGGCGGAGATGCAGAAGATGAACTTGTTTAGCCAATAGAGGAGGAAGGCGACTTGTTCGTTATCCTCAACAGGGCCCTTGTTGGCGTAATGGTTTATGAAGGGAGCGAAGGACAAGGGTTCTTTGTACTCAAAATAGGGGGGTTTTTAGGACAAGAAGTAGTTGGCTTCGATCCCGTGGGGACGTAGGCTTGTCAAGAAAGCAATATCTTGAAGAGTGGGGCCCATGAGACCTACCTTGAAGTGGAAGGAGTTTGTGGTGACCGACCAGAACTGGGATGCAGCAAGGAAAAGGTTCTTGTCCATGTCAATGAGGGAGCGACTGAGCAATATGGCATCCCTAATCCCGATCTGCCTCAACAAATCTCCTTTGGCCTCCAGCATTCGATCCAGCCACTCCACATACTTCGCGTCTGGTCTATGCCAGAGGCGGTTGGGGATGTCAGTGGTGAATTTGTGCCAATCGAGACATGGTGACTCGAATGGGAGAGCCTCCTCCGCCAGCGGGTACATAGGGGCGAGCTGAGAAGGAAACCCTAACTGGAAGGCGGGACCTAGACCAACTCGATCAGAGTTTGCGATCATCAGAATATTGTGGGTAACCGCTATGTGCTCGTCGGCCAAGATTTTCTTGATTTGAATGGCGAGGCTGTTAGGGTTTGGAGGTGGAGCATGGGCTTTATGGGTAGCCATCTCTTCTGGGGTTCAAGAAGCTCGATGGTGAGACGAGGATGATTTAGGGTTTTTTTCCTGGGTTTCGTTCGTGCAAAAAGAGAGGAGCCAGAAAGGATGTGGAGCGATAATAGAAGTGCAAGAATGGGTTTTATGGATGACGATACAAGTTCAAATGATGCCGTTGCACTTATCTCGCTTTCTTTAATCAAATTTGAAGAAGTAACTCAAGGGTTGGACTCTTGATTGACCCAAAGAAGTGCTGATGGCTTGAAAAGCTGTATGGCAGCCAATGCAAGGCCTGGGGTAGTGACACGTGTCCCCTAGGCCTAAAAAGGTGATTATTATTGTCGTGGAAAGGACTCTTCATTGGGGGTTTTATCCCTACACTATTGGGATTTGGTTCAGTTCAAGGAGGAGGAGTCCAAATCCAATTAAAAGATGTACGTTGGAATTTGAAAAGTTGTTAGCCTCAGTTTTTAAGCCTGATTAACTTTTTAAATTTAAACATGTGAAGATTTAAAATGATTTTAGGCTAAGTTTGGGCCTAATTATCTTTTTATTCCGAACCCAATGGCAAGGACTCGTTTGGTTTGCCAAAAACTGTACTCTGTCCTATCTACACGCCTAGATCTTGAACAAGATCAAGGCATGGGGGGGCATTGTTTACACCCGTTTTTGGCACCCAGTTCTGGGCAAGCATTGGAAGGCCATTTAATTATCTTTTAATTAAATTGGGCCAAAAAGTAGCGATGTATTGGGTTAAAATTAGTGGGCCAAGGTAATATTGGTTGGGCCCAATTAATTTTAATTCATTGTTGGGCTATAAATTGGATTGACGAGCACTGGGCCAGATCTTATAAAGTTTGAAACGAGGCCTGACGGGTTATTTTGGTAATAAGGCCTCGTACATGTGAATTCGGCCAATGGGCCAATTGTTTTGATTCGTTTGGTTGCTGATGAGGTCTCGTGAAAAGAGGAACATGAAAATAGGGGTTGTTTTGCCAGTCAAATGGCCCATGATTTTCCATGTGCCCACAAAAGAAGGAGATGAGGTGGACCATTATCTTGCCCAACTACCCATGATCAGGAGTAACTTGTGGGTAAATGTTTTCCACTCCCAGTAACTTCCCACGTTGGAGGAAAAACACATGGGCAGTTCTCTGATAACTACCCATGATCCCATGGTCCCATGAGGTGGAAGTTACAAAGGACACGTGGCGCCACTAAATGAAGACAACAAGGCCTTTGCATGCAGAAAATCCGAAGACCCTTGGCCTATAAATATTAGTTTGCAAGACAAAAAAGAGGTTCTCACACCAATCAAGCTCAACGCTTAAAACCAAAGCCTTCGCAGCGAAGCAACTATCTCTTTTTTCTCACCTTTACTCGGTTATTTCTCCAAATAATTCGAGCTTCTATCTCTCTTGTATCCCAACTTTATTAGTACGAAATATAATAAAGTTATTCATATCTCTCTCATACCTCCTACTTTATTATTCCGATATAATAAAGTAATGTTTACGTTGTTACTTCTTTTTCTACACGGTTAGGAAATTGTTAAGTCATTGCACGAAGAGGCAAAGCCACGAACCAAAACTGCAACTCAGCCCTTAGGTTGCAGCACTATCGCCCGCACAAATCTATAAGTCAGAACAGTGACACCCAATCCTTCACGTTGGACGCGACAAGTCCTGGCACGCCCGCTCAGTCCTTTGAGCCACTTCTGAGCCAAACAGAAAGTATATAGGCTCGCCCTGTGTAGAATTTTGACAAAAAAATATAATAGTAACATTTGAAATTCAAGGATACCAAGATTAATTACTAAATGCTAAGGGTTAAAATATAACAAAATATAAAACTAGAGGGTTAATATTGTGAATATTCAAGTAATAAATTTTCACCTTTCGTTAGATGAGTTTAGTATTTTACAGTTTTATTTCTTTTTGCTTTAAAACCTCAATGGCATACCAAACACCCTCCCTCTCTTTTGGCACAAACATCCTCAATAGTTAAGACTTCAAAGGCAATTTTGAGAAAATAGCAACGGATGAGAAGAGATTTTGGAAACTCTCATTAATTTTGGTGAAAGTCGTAGGTATGTATTTCCCCAATCGTTGTTGTAGACTTCTAATTCTTTATTTTTTGACTGGTAAAATCAAGTAACATGAAAGCCATTGGACTGAATTCGTCCAGTTGTGATGAATGAAAAAAGAAGAAGATGAACAATAAAAAAAAACAAGACACATACATCAAGATCGATCCCATTAGTTAAACCGATTTATATATTTACGTTATTGTGAGTTTTAATGTATTTACGTTATTATACATGTGTTTATATTTTTTTCTCGCATGTACGATCGCTCCTGCGTGGTGAAATTCCTGGCTTCCGTCCCTGGATACAACCGTTCGTTCAAGCGTCTCACAACAATGGGAGAGATAATTGAGATAATCACCCCAAGAAATACATGACCAAAGAACATACCCAGATTCTATTTCATCGAGTTCAAGAATATCGTGAGACGGTACTGCTTGTAAAGATTGGATTTTTGAAGCAACAGCCACCGAAGATCACGGTCGTGAGGTTGAGCATGGCAAATTCGTATTTCTTGGAAAGTGTTTCTTTGGTGAACCGACATAATTAAGCCGCCAATGATGGTGGATGTTCGCGACAGTGTGTCAACTACGTACAATGTCAGCCATGTGACGTGGGACACTCTTTGAAAGGAAGATGTGTCTCAGGAGGGGATCGAGTTTTTATTTTGATTCGCAATGAAGATCAAAGAATTATTTATTTATTTGTTGTCATTCGTTAAAGTTAATTTACTCTATTCTACGTAATTTTAGGAGGAGAATGAGGTATATATAAAGAGAAACGAAAAGCGCCATGGAGCGCCGCGTGTGGTAGGTCACAAATGCCGACTTAATTAGCATACCATAAGGGAAATCCAAGCTTTGGTACCTGTGGTAAATAATTGACAATGAGTCAAATAAGCTATAAGACCATTTTTTGTTTATAGTGAGAGAACTGGGAAGTAGGCTGAGTTAACTTGAGGTAGTACTTATATTGAAGAACATACAACCACATACATTTACACACACAATCACACAAATTCATTCACAACAAAGGGGCAATGTGTGTGGGCCCTTTTGATGTGATGAATTTGTGTGAGGGAAAATAACGGTTCAGGACGTGTTTTGATAATTAATATCTATCAAGAACATTTTCAGCATTAACAAATATTCTAAGCATGTCCTTCGTGGGTATTAATTATCAAAACACATCATCGACCGTTATTTTCCCTTTGTGTGATTGTGTGTGTAAAAGTGTGTATAGTATTATTTCTAGCCCAACCCTTTTCGTATTCCCGAAAACCGAATGGGGGCTGCCCGCTTTTTCGATTGTACATGCCCAAATTCGACCAGCGTCGCGTGATTCTCCAAGAAACCGATCACAGCCGTTAATCACCTCAACTTTTGTCACGACCCTGACCCGCCCCTTGAGGTCTTAATCATGACAAATGCCAGTGATTTCTCACTAAGGCCAAATCACATATCAAATATCACCTAAACAAGTGATAATCAAAAGGGGCGAAAACATAACAGCGGAAGCAAAAGCCAACTTTTATTGATAACAAACCAAAGTCTGACATAGGTTTTACAAACCAAAAGGGTAAACCTCTCAGAGCTATGCTTACCTACAAATTTACCAACTAAACAAACCATATACAAAGCTCAGTGACCATGAAGCATAACTTCCTTTCTACAAGTTCCAAATACACAACACATCTCAAAAGTAAACACCCCGCCACACTACGCGTCATTTCCTGAAAGGTGGAAGAGAAAATCCATAAGCCAAAGCTCGTGTGAATGATTAATACTTAACTCACATGCCTTCCATGGATAATGCAAAATAATTTGATAATACTTCGAAACAAAGAACTCAAATTCATAAGCCAAATATAATGCACATTCCGCTATTCAAAATTCAAAGGCTACCGGGCGTCCCCGGTAGTGGATAAGCCAGACGTCTATGCATTATCCCAAAACACACACCAACCTCAAACACCCTTGCTAGCCATTAAGCCATCCCCTAGCAAGACCGGACGTTGGGAATGCCATTAAATAGATTCGCAAATATTTCACAAATAAGTCCACCTTCCATTGTTATCCATGGAGTACACAAATTTTTAAACATGTTCAAATAAGAAAAACAAGTTCAAAACCATGTGTTTAAGTATTAAATCACTCACCTCGTATCCACGTGTCACCCGAACCTCCTAAGACAATTAGGCAACAAAACATGATTAGAGGATGTCAAACAAGCCTATTTTTAATGCACGTAAGATCCTAGGGTAAAATTATAAAGTTACGTAACTAGCCTTGAGAGAACATACCCTGCGGTTCTAATTTCAACTTAAAATCTGACTTTGCACAGGAATAACCAAGACACAATCTTTATGCATTTTTTTAGGTCTATGAGTCTAGTTTCTAACAAAACAAACGGTGCGTCATTTTGAGTCCCGAGCTAGGAGTTATGGCCATTTTACCAAAGTCCGTTGGTGCTGTCAGATTCTACGCGGGAATAAGTAAAATTGATTGAAAAATCATAACTCTTTCACCTTAAACCCAAAAATAGTGAAACCAACGCCAAAAGTTGCACCACAACAAGTCCTACACTCAGTAAAAATCCCAGGTTTAGGAACGAGAGGAAATTAACCCAACAATCAAAAGAAAAAACAGTTTCGCAACCATTTTCGCACCAGTCAACCAACCCCGCTTAGAAATTCACCAAAAATTGTACACTTAACCAAATTACTTGATTCCAACTCCAATCTCTTCTTAACTTAAATGTATAACTCCTGTAACAGACCCAAAGCCACCCAAGTAGTTCAACATGCCCAGTACGGTAAAAGAAGACAGCCACGCACAGATTCGTACATCCATGAAACAGCCGGTATTCAAAAATTCATAACTAATTGTGTGGTTATCGGTTTTGCATGATTTTGGTACCGAAATCTTCGTATTGAAACGTACTTCAACAGTTATGAAGACACCAAAAATTGAATCTTAGCAGAAGAGCCCCAAAATGACAGATTACTAGCATCCACAAAATTTCAGCATACACTAGATTTAATCAAGACTCAAAATAGATGATCAGACTTGATTCTTGTACATCAAACTAACACATAAACATATAAAGAAGGCAAGAGATCCCAACCTCATGGGTTTTGAGCAAAACCCGAACCTTTGACCAAGTCAACCGAGCTCCCACGTGGTCCGATCATGATTTTTCTTGGATATCCGGAAAGCCCGTGCTCCGTATAGCAACTTTAATTCGCGAACCTTGTTCGGAATCACACCTTAGGTGGATAAAATCGAAGAGAGAAGAGAGGAGGAAGTTTCCGGAGGAGAGGAATAGAGAGAGAGAGTGAGCCGAGGAGAAAGAGAGAAATGGGAGAAAATTAGTCTCCCGGAGATATTATTGAGATATGGGAGTAATCCCCTACTTCTCGCACCACACCCTCACACGTGCACCTTTCACATAATTACGCCAATATCTTTCCACGAACAGGCCTCACCATATATCCGTACCGTCTTTCTCGACGGGCCTTACGATTGCAAAAGAATAAATACGGCATCAAAAATCCGGGTCTCTACAACTTTCATCCCATCGAATGGTTGAGATCAAATAAGAAACCGAGTAACTACTTCTTCAATCAAAAGTGCTACACACAAACGGTTGTATAAAACACAACACACAACCAATCTCTGACCGTTCATTACTCTAATAAATGGTTGTGTAGCATTTTTTATTGGGCTGGAAAAGGGTTTGTTTCACCTAATGTTTTTAGACACGTATTTGAATTTGTGTTTGGAAGGTAAAATTTTTGGGTGCAGTCTTCTCCTCAGTTTTTATTTTTTGGAGTGTTTTGTGTTTATTTAAAAAAATTCGTGTTTATTAATTTTGTGTCAAAATTTTATGAATTATTAATTTGTCTCACGCGAGAGCGTAGGAAATAATTTTTTTTTTATCCTCATAGTTTTTGAAATATCTAAGATAAAACCCAACTTTTTAATCTTTATCTTGGATATTTTAAAAAATATTTGGGGTAAAATCGTAATTTTTTGTTTTTTTGATTCGTCTCAACGAGACTAAACGTTAATCCACAAAAATTTGACCCAAGATTAACGAATACAATTTTTTTTAATAAAGAAAAAACTTAAAAAGCCTAAAAACTTGCTGTAAGAAGAACAACACCTAAGAACAACTCCTGGATTTTGATCGTAATTTTTTACTTTTTAGATTCCTTCTGTCATAACAGCACAATAATTTACAAAAAAGCGACGAAAAATTAACAAACGGGGATTTTTTTTGGAATAAGGACAAAAAAAAGAAAAGAAAAGCTCATTAGCTTATTTAGCCAAAAATCCCCTTAGTTGGCCTAATAATCTCAATGGATTAATTTTTTGTCCTTCTTCAATTTTTTTTGCTTCGTTGATCTTTGTGTGGATTATTGTTTCGTCATGACAAAAGAAATCTAAAAAGTAAAAAATTAAGATCAAAATACAAATTGTTTGGAGTAAAGATAAAAATAAGCGGCTTATTTTCGTCTTTTATTTCATCTATCTCTCTCTCTAGTCTCTACATGCAACTGAATATGAATTCAATATGAATCACTTGCTACCCACGGCCTCTCAACGTAGAGAGAGAGAGAGTGAGTGTGTGAGTGAGTTCACATGCAACTCATCCCATGTGTCCTACTATACCATACATACAGCGGTTCCCGTGGTGAATTTAATTCAGGATAAATTATAGTTAATTTCATCTAACTAAGTCTCACGAGCACTTTATCCCCTTTAATTTTTTTTTTTTTTTTTGACACTTAATTCCATCTAACCAATGGAAATGCTAAACTAACGGACTTCCCTAACGGAGAGGAAGTAAGTTACAATTTTGCCCTCTATCGAAAAAGAAGGAAACGAATGAAAACCCAAACGTCATCGAGTCCTGGACTGGAGCCAGAAATGGAAAATGTCAACACCTCTCTCTCTCTCTCTCTCTCTGTCTACTTCTTCAACCCTTCTTCCACTTTCCTTCCCTCCCTCCCACTCCCCCCCAACACACACACACACACACACACTTTTTCTCTCTTTGACTGACTTCCGTTCCACTGAATTTAATTTTCTTCAATTTCTTCCTCTATATTTTCTGTACGATGGGTAACGGATTGGGGAAAATCGGTGCTTGCTTCACCGGCGGCAATAATCGTCGCAAAGACCCGGCCGTGGTCAGGTACCTGTCGGACATGGTGGAAATGGTCTTGAACGCTAGTATGAGGGACCGATCAGGGTTCGCGCCGCGATTCTGCCACTGGTCGAGCAACGACGAAAGCAAGTCGGAGGTAACACCAGTTGCGGGAGTGGGATCTTACAGAGGCCCATCTGAAGACACATCATGACGATGAGTCGACGACGCTTTTCATACACAAAACTTGGTTTGAACATAGCTGTAAGTGCAGCAGTAAGCGGTGGAGAGGGTCATCAGAAAAATTAAGCAAAAAAAGATATACCAGAAGGTAAGGAGGAAGGCTCACTCAAGGTGTCCCCATAGTTCTTTGCCTCTGATATATGTTCGGAATTGGAATTCCCATAGCAAAGTCATTCTTCTCCGAAAATCGGATGCAAAGAAAATCAGTATTTTATGTTAGGCTTGGAGATGACGGTGGACAGTTCGCCAACGGGGAGGAGGGGGTTGCTGGGCCCACTGCGGACCAGGTCATTGCTGCCGGACTCGTCGATCGAGGGGGACTCCACGACCAGGCCGCACTCCGAGCACACGGTGTCACTTGCCCAGTGGTAGAACTCAAATCTTTAAAAGTTGCAATGATGGGTGATACAGTTTGTTTATTGATGCAGAAGACAGTGAATAATTCTTGCGTAGTCCGAAGGGGGGGAACCACAAACGAATAACTCCAAAATATACGACCAAATTAACGATCATGTTTATGGGTAGCACCCTAGTAATGGTATAAGCAGCAAATAAGAAATAATTCGAGAACTCTGGGCCTAGCGTAATGGGCTTCAATTAGCGTTGGGAGAGTGGTATTCAAGATATTGACGTGGAAATTAAACGGATGCTTTACATTCGTCGTTCAATCAAACGGACAATGACTATCAACCTTTGTTCCGGTTGATTTCGGGTTGCTGGTTATTGCTTAGGAAATTCAGGTCGAGTTCAATACGCCATGTGTTTCGAGCAAATCGGTGGGCGGAGCTCATTGCTAAGGAGGCTTTCAACAACCGAGCCGGATTAGTTATCTTTAGTTTCTGTCCTTCATTTATTGTTTTTCAATTAAATGAAGATGTTGTAGTGATGCTTTACCCCAGACCTAATAATTCTTGAGTTATGCCAGTTTGTTTTCTATCCAAAAAAAAAAAGGAAAATAATTCAAAGAATTTAGCCACCATTGATGAAGAATCATGCAATTGGACTTCAAACACCTCGGAATTTGATTGACTTCCCTTCCAACCTCAATCCTTCTTCAGCACCACCTTAATTTGACAAGAACAGTTCTTCTTTTTCCCAATATTTTGCAGTGCTAAGGATGGTTTTGTCATAGTCTCAACCTCATATACTACTGAATTAGTTAATAAAAGGAATGGGATCAACCTAGTGTATTACATAACTGATGCTCCCAACAAATTTTAAAAAGTGAACAATTTCAATCGTCGTGTTAGGTCGAAAAAAAGACCCGCAAATAGACCAAACAAGACTCTTATATTTTACTAGGGCTAGCTCAATGGCGAGGTAAGGAGTTCGAGTCTTCTCACCTGCGTGTAGGTGCTCTTCCGTTGGAATTATTTCTCCCCCTAATGAGTGCTTGTAATTAGGTTGGGTTTACAGTGGTTGAGGTTGTTGGGCTTTATTATCTCGGAGACTCTCACATAATTGACATAGTATCTCGTCATTTGTACTTTATAATTGATACTTGATGTAAGGTTATCTCCTATCGATTGAAAAAAAAAATAAAAGACCAAACAGGACCAACCTCATTCTCTGGGGGACCAAAGAAGATTCCTCTAGGCTCTAATGAAATGCAAATGTTATACAAATCCAGCTACGCCATCGAACGAAGGTTTTCAGGAAGAGTATATAGAGCAGTTTGACAGGAAATGAATATTCCAGCATCATAACGATACCATTCTTAGCGAAAGATCAGAAAAGTATGCAAGTACTGCAAATGCAAAATAAAATACCAAAAAGATCAAGCACATCCACAAGGAAAAAATTAAAACCGCCACACGTGACCCATCATTTTAATTTTTCACAGAAGTTCCCAGATGAACACATTATCTGAAGCAGATATCTCTGCCTTTGACGAAGTAAATTTCCCACATCAGTCATAAAGAGAGTACAGAAGACTTGGAAGAACAAATATACACCATACAATCCAACTCCTCCAGCCAATACGTCCATTCAGAAAGAAAAATACCAAAGTTGGACAAAGAAAACTCACTGCTCAAATACTCCGTCGGGTATCAACACCACAGAACCAGACGTTTTCCGACCCTCAAGGTCTTCATGCGCCTGTGCTACCTGAGACAAAGGATACTTATGGTTTATGCGGACTCGCAAGATGCCGGAGGCAACATTAGAAAAGACCTCTCCAGCAGCTTGTAGAAGCTCATCCCTGGTGGCATTGTATGAAAAAAGGGCAGCCCTTGTCAAGAACAGCGATTTTGCAGCAAGTTCTGTCATAGGGATGGGGTCTGGCATACCGGACGACTGCCCATAACTCACCATGTATCCACGAAGTTTGAGGCAGGCTAAGGATCCCTGAACAAGATAAATTCTCCATTAAAGACTGTTAGAATAGAGTTCTAGTCTTTATCCCTCATCGGCTAGTCGAGTCATGTAATATGTCACTCCATAATATAAATAAACCTCTTTTGTGTTAGGGTTAATTAACACCCTATACACTTTCTCTTATCTCTAACAACATGGTATTAGAGCAAGACTTGGGTGGCCTCACCTCTCGTGGGAAAGTCTCTATCATCTCTATGGCTTGAGTCAATCGCTCAACTCCTGGTCTCCTGGTTCGTCACCTCCACGTGTATCCGAGCTGCACGTGAGGGGTAACGACTTGTCCCACATCGCCCATTTAAGCCACCCAAGCTTGGTTACTATATTCTAGAGGTTACTCCACCTATTGTCCACTGGTTTTAGGTTAGAACACTCTAAGAAATCTAACAAAAACTACTTAAAAGGGGACTTAAGTGTGTTAGAGACTGTTTCAAAAGGCAGTATTTTTTTGGCCAGTTAATACCAGGAAGCTCGCCTATTAGACTTCTCTATTTTAGCTCGAAAACAAGAAAAATAGGCAAAATAGCCCAATGAACTTACCTGAAGGCCAGCTTTTCCAGTCCCACTTCTTCATCAAAAAGTTAGAAAGAAAAAAAGTTCAACTAAAATTTCCCACAAACAGCTCAGCTAAAATCCAGTTTTGTCACTTGACATTTTTAAGCAAAAATCCGAACACATCTTTAGTTTGAGGACTACTTTTAAGTTCCGTTGGGCTCTAAGTTTAAGCCTACCCTTTAGGCCATTGGTTTGATATCAAGCAAAGAGCTGACTTGGACCAACTTGCACCTCAAAGAATACAGGATATATCTAACAATATAAGGAGCAAACTTGTGTACTGCACATACCATTAGAATACATCCATCCGAAAGTTTTGACGCAAACCATGGCATTAAATGCCATCTATTTTCAGTGAATATGTTGGCAAGTTTTTATTGGAGGTTATGAGTTTTGTGATAGAATATCCATTACCTGAAAGGTGTCTTTTCCAACAGAATCATAGACAACGTCTACCCCTTTTCCTGATGTTATCTCGTTGACACGGGTCACAAAATCCTCTTCCTTGTACATTATCACATGGTGGCATCCATCTTCTTTGGCTTGAGCCGCCTTCTCTGTGGTTGAGACGGTTCCAATGACAGTGGCACCTAGTGCATTTGCCCACTGGCATAAGAGAGACCCAACTCCACCAGCTGCCGCATGAACAAGGACAGTGTGTCCAGGTTCAACCTGCAATAATAAGCAATAGAGTCGTATCCTACACAAGATGAATATACAAACTGAAATATTTTAAAATAACGAATACCAGTTGGAAACTAAAAGAACTACGTTGAAGTTTCAACTTTCACGTGACATGGACTATCCCATATTGATGGATATGGAAGGGTAAAATAGATGATCACAGCAAGTCTGGAACTATAAGTCTCATAATATGTCAGGTCTGCCTGCGCGCACACACTTGTGCGCTTGTATTATAAACAAATCCTAATTACCAGTTGTGGAAAGTGGAAGCTCCAATGCTAGAATGGTCTTTCCCTTGCTTGGAATGCCAAAATCTCCTCACAAGCCTCAAATATCTATCTTATTTGTGTTTCACACATACGACTACATTAGGGAGAGACATGAGGGAGAGATAATACAGCTCGGGTTACTGAGAGGAATTGAGGAGAGGCAATGATGAAGATGGGAAAATACTATAATCAGGGTGTGTTAACTTTCTCTTTACATGGAAAAAGTTGGTGTAGGCATATTTTGGAGTCCAAGTAGCACAACCCTACATACGTGTGGAAGTAAAATATGATACACATGTTTTTTATGATATGTCAAATTTCTAAGGTCTGAAGTGTAAGAGAAGAGTGTAAGGTACCTTAAAGCACCGGCGAACTAGCATATGAGCTGTCATTCCCTTGAGGATGACAGATGCTGCTACAATTGGATCCAAGGATGGCGGAACAGGTACCACTTTCTCGGCTGGTAGGATCTGCTCCTCGGCATATGAACCCATTGGATTACCAGCATAAGCCACAAAATCTCCAACTTTTCTACCAGTTAATCCCGGGCCCACAGCTGTCACCACACCAGCTGCCTCCATACCTGCAATTGAAAATGGAAAATCTTGACCAACACATCCTCAACTACAGCAAACCTTGCATCAACATGTACTGGTAAAATAAAACATCATATATGGTCATAGTGATGCAAAGAATTCAATGAAAACAATGAGTTTCTCCGGTATCATGAAGGTGATGACCCAGAGGGATTTATTCCAAACAAACAACAGTTCGGATTCTTAAGTCTTGGCAAGAACTGGCATCAAAGGATCAAATGCAGAACATTCAACCACATAGCACTGTTGAAGGTATAGATAATAAAGTTACCCCTCTCTAACAACTTAAGCTTTTAGATGAGTTGCTGGTTAACAATCTAATATGATATCAGCGTAGGCAATAGATCCTATGTTCAAACCTCACCACCTACCTAATGTTAAAATATTTACATGTGTTTAGCCCGCTTATGGAGGAGTGCCGTGAGGGGGCATGTTGACGGCATAAATAATAAAGTTACTCCTCTCTCTAACAACTTAAGCTCTTAGATAAGTCGGTGGTTAACAATCTAATCTAATATGCATATTCTGCCCCTTAAAAAAAGAAGAAGGCATAAACTAAAGAGCCATAAACAAGCAACACTGGATTACTTTGAAACAAGGACACTCAAACTAAGGTTGTGTTTGGGATGTCTAAACGAGACCAATCCCAAGTTTGCTTCTATAAAAAGAATTGTGATCTCAAAAGAATCAAGCATGTAAGGCTTGTAGTCGTATTTGAAATCGCTAAAATCCTACTAACAAAAAGATCCTAAGAAGGACTATTCATGCTGAGTCCTTATCGTCTTCTTTATTGTATATGTGTTTTCTATTTTGTTCTTTCCCTTATTATTTTTACACAAAGAATATTATCGGAGGCACATTTCTCCAGGAGGCAAATACAACTAGCTAACAACAGGAATTGTCAATTGACTCAACTCCATAAGTGAAGGGTTATTTGCCAATGGTCGATGTCAAAAATCATAAGCCTACACTCTACATGGTACTTTGACATACAGATATGAAGGCAAACCTGGAGTAAAGGGCATTGTGGAGGCCTTATAAACTCCTTTGCGGAAGTAGACATCGATGAAGTTAAGCCCAATAGCCTTGTTTTTCACTTTGATCTCACCCTCCTTTGGCTCTCCTATTTCCACGTCTTCCCACTTCAGAACCTACCATCATGTTGATTTGGAAGTGAGTTAACAAGGTCCAAACTGTAATGGGCAGCACGTCTATCAACCACATTTATGGGTGTGCCACACAAACTACACTGCTATAGGAACATAATGAAAAACTTCTTTCACATGTAATCAGCAATCACATAGAGATTAGAGGCCAACCCCTTGTGTGCAACTTTGATTGTAGTCCTAACCACTAAAAGGCTGCATATCTTATTGCAAGTAGGATGACAAACAATTAAACCCATCCTAAATTAACCCCAGGCACATGACCAACATATAAAAACACAAAGTAATATGCACCAAACCCAACAACTAGCAATAGCTAATTACGAATATATAACTGGGCTGCCCTGTCAGATTGCAGAATTTTTACTGCAACAAGGTTTCTCAAAGTATGAATAATGAACTACGCTGCCGACATAACAAGCTTAAAATCTCACACATAGTTGACGTGAAAGAGAGTTTGACCGGGCAGCCCAGTTAAAATTCAGCTAAAGTAAACAAATATGCAATGGAGTTTTGACACACATGTCATCGTTGCAAAACAAATTTCGAAATATACGCAAACAATGACAAGGGAATGAGGGATCCCGTGTAGATATCAGTATCCACACATTGGTATGGCGCCCTAAACTGATGTACATTGCGCAAAATCAAGAAATTAGCCAAAAAGGAATGACAGGAACACTACCCCTTTTAAAGAACATTTCAAAAGTCTTTTTTGGCTCCACAATAACACAAATCCTTTGAAAGAAAACTTCAGTGGACAATACATAAGCAGTTGCAATTTCAAATATGACAACAGTACATGACACAGGTAGAGACCCCAGGACCACTCAGTTCATGTGGCCCAACGGCTTAGACACCACCAGTCTCTTGTAATCAAGAAAGTAGCCACCAAGACTAATAACACCAAACCTAAAGCAGGAAAAAATAATAATTCGGATCGGATTGATACCACTTGACGCAATCAGTACTTGGTAATAAATAAAATGAGCCAAAAAAAAGGACAGACAATAACACCAACCTTCCCACGATAAACACTTGGAAATTGAACACCAGTTTTTGCTGCACAAATAGAAATTGTGTGGAATATATATATATATATATATATATATATATATATATAGAGAGAGAGAGAGAGAGAGAGAGAGAGAGAGAGAGACCTCAGGGCCACCAAGTTCATGAACCCTAATGGCTTTGACCATTGCTGCTGCCTCTGGCGCCGATGCAGAGATTGCTCTGGCTGTTGCTTTGATTGTCGATCTGGGTATGAAGGGAAGGCTATGATTTTTCTGCTTTTCAGTAGTATTTCTTGTTGTGATGGAGGTGCGGGTGTTGCTGGGTATTTGTAGTTGTAGACTGGAAGAAGTGCCACGCCAATGGCCTGAGGCAAATGGGTGCGGTCGAAGTGGTAATTTGTTAGGGTAGTGACTACGACAGAACAATTTCAATCTAATAAGTTGTCCCATTTTTAAGTCAGAAGATTAAATTGTTAGCTCAAACTGACGGGGATAGGAAATGGGATACTACTTGGAAGGTCGAGAAAGTTCGGAAATATTTGGTTTGGTGATCTCATTGCTTACGCTTCAAGCCCCTTCGTTTAGGCAGATTTTTGTTGTTGTTGTTTTTCAAATACTGTATAATCTTTTTGAAACTAGTTAGTTTAAACTATTTTCTCAACAAGAGGAATTAAAAAGTATAAAAATGTGGATCAATTTTAAAAGAAGCCAATATAAAGTGACACTTTATTATTATATATAAAAAAAGATAGTTGTTTGGTATTTTTTTTTTTTTTTGTCTTTATTGAATTTTTTTTATTTTTTATTTTTTATTCCTGGTCATAAATTTTCACTTATTTAGATTTTTCCTTTCCGAGACGGATAATTAATTAAAATGTATAACACGAATCTAACTAAAATTCAGAAAAGACGAATAAAACACACAAAAAAAAGACCAAAATATTTGTAGGATGGCCCTTTAGTAGCTTTTAGTACGTCAAACATGGGACAAAAAGGAAATATTTTTTGGGAATTTCTATTTATACCCCTTCAACTTTAATTTTAGATGCTTACCCCCTTATTAAAGTAATAAAAATGATTTGTTAAACATAGCAAATTTCCACACAAAACAGGCTCTTGGTAGTAAAATCCCCTCCAAAATGCATTATCAAATGACCAAATCATCCTTACGAAACTTCATAATCAGTCGTCCCACTAATATATTCTTCCGCTATATCTAAGGAACTTTCTTCTTCTATCTCCATTCTAATTAAGGTAGCTCCAAATTTCACATCAATGACCCATGGTCCCAATCCCAATCCAAGCAACCATGGGCATGAAGTTTATATATATAGGATGAATGCTTAAGGAAATATGTACGTTTAAGTAAGCAAAAGTTTTCCTGTTTCTTCCATACCAAACCATCTTTCGTGAACTACAAATAGTTGAAAAAATGACAGGAGGTTAGCCGTTGTAGTAGTTCAACGACTATTAACATCCTATCGCCTGGCTAAAAAATTAAATTTATAAACCATATATCCAATTTAATGTACACAGGCCCATCTCTAGGCTAGCCACCAAATTAATTAACATATGGAATTCCGAAGTAGTATCAAGCTAGCGCAATGTTCTCATCCCTGAAACTAGGGATGACAATGGGGCGGATCGGAGTCGGATTTAGTGTTCTCCAAACCTGCCCGTTCTATATCGGATCGGAGTCGGAGCGGGGAAATCGGGGAGATGTCGGGGTCGGGGAAAAATCGGGTCCCCACTCACCATAATAATTTGACTAGTTTTGTTCTTTTTAGAGTGTTTTGAAAAAAAACAAGATATTGATAATTGATGAGAGTTAAAAAATATAGAAATAAAAAAAAACAAAGACATAAATTAGTGTTTTATTAATTGGTATATTACTCTTATTATATCAAAATAATGAAATTTATTTAGACATATACATACAAAAATATAAAATATCTATAATCGGGTTCGGATCGGATTAAAACGGGGCGGGGGAAGCAAATACCAAACCCGCCCCATTGGCCTATCGGATCGGGGAATACCCGCTCCGAAGTAGTATCAAGCTAGCGCAATGTTCTCATCCCTGAAACTCCATATTCTGTGGGATAAATAAAAGTTATATTACCATTTCCCATTTATTTCTTTGGTCTAAACCACCCTCATACATCATTCGGATTTATTGCTTCCACAAACACACATACCTACATATAGTGTCATTATACGAGCAACCACCATTTGTGAAATAGTAGTAGTTCAAGTTTATTTTAAGGGTGTGTTTGGCATCATTGAGCTAGGTTAATTCAGTGTCAATGACACAAAAGCGAGGACGGATAAGATGCACCCGGTCGCCACCTGACTGGGATGACGTTTTTTTTGCCACCTGAATCTGAGAGGGGCCATCGGTCAGTCGGATAGAAAATGGAGCTCGTAACGGCAACCCACCAGAATCAAGCGCCCAAGAAGAATCCATTGACGGTGTAAAGCGCATAGGTTTCCAATTATTCTGATTGCTCGACGATGCATCCGCTAGATCAACACCTTGATAATTATCACACGGATGAGAAGATTTGGTTCGAATCTCCACAGCGAAGTAGTACGGGTTAGATAACGGGTCAATATCGAATATGATTGTCTCTCCCTCTCTCCTCTCTGCATCAGATATTCCATCACCAGATGAAACACAAGAACAATTAGCCTTGGGTGAACATATTGCTTAAATAAATCATGTAGCTGAGAGTACTTCTATCTCTAATCTAATAAATAAAGAGGGAAAAGAAAAACGTATCACAGGTATTTAATCGATAACAAATTACTCACAAAACCAACACAATTTTGTTTTCTATTCTTATCAGAAATATCATTGTCGCATCATTCTAGACTGATTTTCTAATGGTACATTATTTTTCTGATGTAGAATGTCCAAAAATAACAGACGGATCAAACTGAATAATATATGGATGAGCCTCTCTGGAACAAAGTTTTCACTATAACATTTTATTTTATTTTCAACTAGAATTTCGCATTGTTCTCAAAAGACACTAGAGTTTTGTATAGAATGATCCGGCCGGAACTTCCTTACCATGTTGCATTCGTTGAGGACCATCCGACAGCCACAGTTGATCGACAGAAGCAAAGCTCGGAGAAACAAAAGAAAGCTAGTAAACAAGAGACAAAGAGAGGTGACAAAACGGTATGAAGTAGCCATTTCTAATTTCACAATCCGTTGGAAATTGGAATACCTCTTTGGATATGTCATACTTACACATTGCCACTTGAATTTATAAAGTAAAAACTCATGTCGGATCAGATGTGAATGACCTGCCTTTGATTAGCTTGCCCGAACACCCCTCAGTCCCTGACCGTCGGGAAAAAAAGCATGTGCCACATAATGTTGGACTCAAGCTGGGAAGCAAGTCATATGACTCGATGTGAGCTAAATGTTATGTTTATCCAAATTATACCGAGGGCGAAATGCACTTTATGTATAAACACAACCCACGATAAGTGGTAGGTAAATGACATTATTAAAAGTTCGTAGGTTAACATGTGAAATGTTCATTAGTAGAATTTGGTTCTTTAAACGAGTGCTTGGATTTGTACTTACGTTATTAAATGTAGACACTGGCTAATGTGCTTAAATTTGCTCTTATGTTATCAAATGCAGAGTATTGGCTGGTGTGCGTAGATAATACCGATTTAGTTGATGCAGAGTATTGGCTGGTGTGCTTAGATAGTACCAATTTAATTGAATTGATGCAAAGCACTGGCTAGTGTGCTTAAATTGGTTTTGGGTTAGCCCAGGGCATAATAAATTCCTGGTTCCGCCCTTGGGGCCAGTACATATAGAACTTAATTTGTTCTGACTTTAATTGGAACTCCTGCAAGTGGGCGGTGAGATTGGTCCTTGGAAGTAATCGAGGACACGTAAACTGAAGCGGACACATGAGTTATTAAAAAAACATATTAGCTATGTATAACATGGCCTGACAAGAGGTGTGAAACCTCTTTTAAAAAAAAAAAAAAAGTGTGGAAAATTAAGTTTACTGTCTGAATCAAGAACCTGGCTCAACCGGAGTCGGATATATATATTAAATGAAATTAGTAAAAGTATGTAGATTACATGTGAAATGTTCATAGTTAGTAATTCTTAATCCCAAGTACAATAAGTTTTCATTGTGCACAGAAAAATTCCATCAAAATGTTCTCAATTGTTTACGAAAAAGAAAAGCCCATTGGAAAACATATTAAGCTCCTTGCTATGTCTGGAGTCCAGTTTAACATGGATCAACGAAAAGCCCTAAAGCTTAACAATAGATAGATTTAATCTAGAACACATGCATTGTGTATATTCGGCCCATACAAACAGATATATAGTTTAAGCCCTTTTAGATTGGGCGGACCCGTAGGAGTACAATTTCTCCAACTTCTTGATTCAAAGTCAACCCTAAGGGTTTAGTAAAAGCAAATAAGTGTTTGTCTTTAGTGAGGTCAAATATTCAAATCTCATTCATATTCATTTTGGATTTTGGTTTTGGGATTTTGAAAAATGAGTGAAGAGAGATAGATAGATAGAGAAATGAGAGTAATAATTAATAGAAAATTTGCCTAAAGAACATGAACAGAGAGAGAATCTCAAATCCGAAATTCCGAAACGAACACGGTCATGGAGTCCGAACATTTCGAACATTGGGGCTACTGAAGGGTTTGCATGATTGTTTATTTTAGGACCCCGAAATAAGTTGAAGTACCTGCAAGCTAACCCTGACATTCAGTTATAACTAAAAAAAAGAAAAAATTTCTTAGTTCAAAAAGTCTCTGTCCTAACAGAACCATCATATTTTAGTTTTGGTTCGTCATATATGTTAGATTCTTTTTTATTAGGGGTTGATAGTGAAGTCTTTAGTACGACTACAAAGCTTCCAACCCAATTATTCAACAGCCACAGGCTACTCAAAAGGTCCAACTAATTGCGACATTTTTGTTTTTATCCCATGACTACTATATGGATGCTGATCTCTAGCAGTCGTGTTGGACTGCTCTGTCTCCCTCGCATTTTTCATCTTTGAAGTTCCTCTCTCTCTCTCTCTCTCACACACACACACACACACACACACGCACTCACAGCTGCAGATATGGCAGTGGGAATAGCAGTAGGGAGTGATCAAGGTGCAGCAGGGGAATACAATGGGAGAATGACTTTATTTGTGGTGTTATCTTGCATGAGGGCTGCCATGGGTGGAGTTATTTTCGGCTAAGATATTGGAAAAAGAAAAAAATGAGTGCGGCTTTCAGGGCTGCTGCTGCTGCTGCAGCAGTAGTGGCCTTGTCAATATCGACTGAAGGTATCTCCAATAGAAACAGAATTCTATCGAATGAATCCCAAGCTGGAAATGGAACAAGAGGATGATGACAGGGCTGCACCATTGGCAGCCAAATCACACGCACAAATTAACTTCTGTCCACCGTGCTTTGTGTCTGGGGTAGAGTGATCTTTGCTCTCTTTGTGGGGTCTTGTCTGGGCTTGGTGTGTCTCTTGTTTGAGGGGTTTGTGTCTTCTGGGTTTTTTTTTTTTTTTAGGGGCTTTGAGGCTGGATTGTTTTTGGGGTTATGGCAGCAGGGCTTGGTCTTTTCTCTTTTGTGAGCTTGGGTGGGTCCTTGTGGGGTGTACTTCTCTAAACCTCTTTGTTAGATTTTTTGGAGGGTTCCAACTCAAAATCAATTCGCTATAGGTGGAGTAGCCACTAGAATATATTAACCAAGTTTGTGTGAATGAGCAATGTGGGATAAGTCTAACACTCTTCTCTGATGGTTCTGAGATTTCTTCTGGGCTTTGGTGGGTTGGGGTTGTTTTCGGGGTTTCTCCTGGGAGCATATCTTGAGGGGTGGGAATGGTGTGCATACCTTTCAACTGCTTTACTACTGGATGGGATTTTCTCGGATTGATCGCTATCAGTTGGAGCTTTACTCTTAAAGACATCAACTACCAAGTTCTTTTGAGCTGATTGGCCGGTGTCTTTAATCTTCTTTTGAGCGGAAAACTTAATTGAAGAAAATGTATCTTTCATTTTTCTCTACGAGAAATCCGTTCTATGATATAAATTCATTGTCAGTTTTTTCAAGTTCAATTTTGAAAATGTCGTCTTCTTTTTTCTTTTTCTTTTTATACCTTTTTCCATTGCATTGAAGCGTGGGAAGAGTGGATATTTTGCCCGTGCATAGCACCAATTGCTTGCTAGTTAATTAGTACTACAAAATTGTTGGGAAGAATCATTTGAAGGCAGTGTGAGATGATGTAGAAGAGAGAACTGATATATGATTTGTTAGAACCGTTTGACTTTATTTTAACACATTTGGTATGACTTCCTTTAATTTCATATCTTATAGGCTTGTCACATGTGTACTTGTGATATTCCTTGATGTAACTACAGTTATATTAGGCTTGTAATCAGTGGATTGATTTTCCATGCCTTATCGGTCACTCTCTGTGATTGTGATTACATAAATCAATCCTCACTGAGAGACGAAATCTATATTACAAAAACTCACCAAAATATAAATTGTTGCAATGGATAAGATTAATTTGATTCAATGGTTGGGACTGATCATGCTCCTCCTTTGAGTAAGTGCCCAAATTTTAGGAACATATTACACAACTAGTGGTTGCCCGTGCCTACGGCACTACACATCCCTGTTGGAATTGTCTGTGCCTACGGCACTTGCTAGCTAGTGGCTCAAAATACTAAATCGTCATTGCTGAAATGAGGACAGGGTTTGACAACGGCCCACAAAAACAGAGAGAGAGAGAGAGAGAGAGAGAGAGAGAGAGAGAGAGAGAGAGAGAGAGAGAGAGAGAGAGAGAGAGAGAGAGAGAGAGAGAGAGTCACGATGAAATTGCCATCGCTAAAATGAGGATAGGGTTTGAGTGATTCAAATTTTGAAGCCCTTGAAATCAAGAAACATGTTCCACGCACCATATTAATTTTATATTAATTTCATTCTCACTATTCATCCTGTAATTCTGAACACACACCAAAAAAATGAGAGTCAAATAAATGGTGTTACAACTGGTAGAAACTTGTTGAATAAAAAATTAACTATTTTTTCACTTTTCAAAAAATCAGCCAGTATAGTCCATAGTCTCCGCACCAATGTTTTGATGGAAATATGATTTGAAGAAAATAGCATAAAAGTAAAAAAAAATTATATACTATATGTATTGAACGCAACCAAAAATCTATTTTAGATGCAATCCTAATATCTATATCCCGTGTGATGGAAAATGAATTTTTCATGCAAACTTAATGATACGGCCCTTTTGGTAGTCGTTGTAGTTTACCAAACGGCCGTCAAATTCAATTATTTATAAACCGGACTATGACTAACGATTTGCATAGTATAGTGAGAAAGTCCGAGTCGATCCACAGGGAGCTCGAATATAGCTTGTTCGGATTTGTAGATGTAAGGGTTTTCGGCGTTCAAGCAGCCAACTTGGAGTTTGGTTTAAATAACGAAATTGAAATTGAAATTAACTTAGATTAAAGCGTTAAGTCATAAGGATTGATTAACTTACGACTTAGTCGTTAACGCTTTCTTCATCTAACTTAGAGTGGACCAAACCGTCAGAATTCCACTTGAAGAATTAACAAAGACTACTTGTAACTCAACTCAAAGCATTAATTCAAATGAACTCATTTAACGCAAGTGAGAGACGAAAAGGATCGTTCGCACGCGTAGGATAATCAAGCACGTAGCATGAGCCGATAGACTTCATTGATCAAAGAAGCCACCGATCCCATGATCGATGCTAGAAATCATGGGTTTAATTCATTTAACACATTGAAATCGAGCTAAAGTTTAGGCGAAACCGTTTAAACGACTAATCCATAGGGAGCATCTCACCCCATGACCAAACCTATTAACTACTCACACATAACTAAAGAACAAGACATAGCATAAAAACAAGACATAAGATTTAACCGAAGAAAACGAAAATAAACTTAAGATTAAGGAGAATCTAGTCCGTAGTTACAACATTAACAAACGAGAAATTAACATATGACAAATACTTACTTGAGTTCTTGAAGGAAATTACTAGAAAAGCTTGAAAACATTAATGGAGTCCTAGGAAACAAAAGAAATGCTTAGGCCTAAAAAAGACTAGAAAAATGGCCATCCTCCATATATGGCATACAAGCCATATATATAGGGTTTACAAAATCAGCCAAACAATGGACAAAAATGCCCCCAAAATATCCCAAAAACCATCCAAAAGTAGAAACTTTCCATAAAAGGAAAGTTGAAATATTCAGCAAAAGGTGCTGGCGAAGGGCATTGGTATGGATACCTAAAACATGAGGTATCCATACCAATGCAACTGTCTTGCAATTCGGATGATGGTATGGATACCTCATTTTTGAGGTATCCATACCTCTGTGCAAAAACTGCAGAACTGGACAGCTTGGTTCACCAAGCCTTGTGGTAGTCCGACGGCCTTCCAATACTTCATTACATGATCAACGGGACTTGGCGGAGGTATGCCTTGTGGTCTTGGATCGTCGGATGCCCTCGAGGGTAATCCCCGATGCATTTGCCACGCTTGGAGTATTTTGGCACGATCCTTGCCATCTTTGACCACCGGCCAATCTCCGAGGCTTCTTGTGGCACCATTAGGCTTCGGTGACAATGAAATGAGATCCGGCGGGCATTTGGACACTTGGTTCTTCCCGGAACTCTGCTTGGTGTCCAAAACCACCTTCTTGGCACGTTTTACCTGAAAAACACAAAAACCTACCTTACGTGCAATATCGAATAAACCATTAATTTTATGAACATAAGTACTACAAAACCAGGGACTTAAGCACCAAGAATCTACATTATTGGGTGCTTATCACACCCCCCAACTTGAACTTTGCTAGTCCCTAGCAAACAAAAGCAAAACATATTTAACTTAGCTATGCAACCCTCCCAAAACAAAGATACAAAAGCTATGCTCATTCTACAAAAGATTGGCAAGAGAAAGAACATCCGTTAAGCACTATCATGCAACCCACGTGGATGCATGCCTTGACCCAAACATGAACAAGCTCGCCAACGAAACAAAAATCAAGACAGCAGTCCCCCGAAGGGTTGCTTCCACAAGCAACCAAAATCAACATGTGATTACATGACTAAGTACATCGAATATAACGCATGCATAACAAGAATGATTAACGTGCAACGGATCACTAAAGGACTTCATTAAGCCTATAATGACCGAGGTTAGCAAAGAAAGGGGAAAACTGCAAAAGTGGCGGCGGCCTATACTAGTACAAGGTTACACTACCCAAAATGGTCGCCGCCTCACCCCTAGATCTAACCGAAAGCAATAAACAGCATGCTTTCACCAAAATGCAAGTCAACTACTAAAAACAAACAATAAAAAGACTCTACCACCGACACAACCACACATAGTCGTCATCCTCATCTGGCTCGTCATGGTATTGAGCATCAAACTCCCCCTTTCCATCGGATTCTTTCTCATCTGGAATGTAAGCTAGCCCGGAGGTCACACCAATCCTCTCATCATAGTATTCAACCCTTTTTCAAATCCAATTCTGCTCTTCCATAGCATTTCTTTGATTTTTCTTTTCTTTCTTTGAGGAATAGGGTCATTTGAATTGAGATTTGTAGAGGGAGAGATTGAGGGCCAATTTTGAGGGCTTTGGAGAGAGAGATGAAAATTTGGGATTTTAACATTTGTAGTGGGAAAGGAAAGATAGGGAATCATGTACCAATTCTTTGCCTTTTTGCATTCCAACCACTTCTCTCACATTTACACCACCCCCAAACCTCCTTGAATATTTGAAAATCAATTTCACACAACCCTCCAAACATCCGGTTACCTAGGTTTGAACAATGGAAGAGATTCGGACTATGGTTCAAAATAAGGACGAGGAGACTCTTATGTGGTTTAATCAAGCAAAAATGCCTTGAATCATTTCCTATGCACGTTAACAACTCTTAAAGATGCATACAAGATATTAAACTACTCAAACATGTCAAAAGCTATTATCTATGTACAATGTGGAAATTCACCCTAAGAGAGAATGCTAACTAAATTAAGCCCGTGGCGAGACTCATTCATGAAATGGCAAGTATATGCATGCATGTAGGTTAAACACAAACGGCTTTCACAAGACGCATTACTGAAGCCATTATTGAAATGAAAAGAGCATAACCAAAGTATCTAGCATGTGACAATCCTAAAGACAAAGGAAGCTTGCACAAAAAAATTTAAAAATTTTACCAAAAGCAGAAAAATGAGACAAGTCTCATGAACATATATACAACATATATATCCCTCCCCCCAACTTAAACGATGCTATGTCCTCATAGCATGAAGACAATTGAAATGAAATACAAGAGAGGGAATAAACATACCTGCCAACCAACTCTTCACGCGATTGAACGAGTCATACTTTTCTTCCCATTTCCCAAGTGAGAAACGGGTGGCTATACCAGACCATCAAAAGAGAAAAAGAAAAGAGAAAGAAAAAGTTTACGTATGTTCAGCCAAACGCGGGCTTTGAATATGCAACATGCCTGCAAAAACCAATAGTATGAACATAGCATGCCTCATTGCACGCTTTGCCAAAAATTGAACCCGGCCATTCCACAAGAAAAGATATTTAGAGTAAAGCATTTGCCGAATTCGTGTCAAAAATTTAAGTTCCACCAAGTGTATAGCCCAAACTAGATCAATTTTCAAAGTGTTGACAAAATCTACAAGATAGGGATGATAAACTAAATTAAAATCTTCAACACCAAGAAAATCAAGCCGTTCGACTTTTAAAAACTCGTGCAATGGAGACTTAGTATGAAGGGTGGCATCATCTAGAGCCGAGACTATTCGATTGTTCAAACTAATTATTGGCAATGACTCCTCAAAAGGCATATAGCTTTTACTAACGACAAGTGGCTCTATTTGCTCTTTTTCGCTCGCATCAGAATTGGTATCCTCAAAATTTTCAGCCAACTCACAAAATTGGAGCTTTTGAGCTAATTTATCAAGGTAATCCCAACCGTCTTCAGCGGTTTTATCCAGGAATTCGTCGTTGGACAAAAAATCAACCTGGCATGTCTTAGAATTTAAACCATGGCAAAAGATAGCCAGAAGACTGTCAAGCTCACAATTAAAACTTGACCAAGAGAATACAGAATGTTTAAATCGCTCCCAACACTGCGGAAAAGACTCATCATCTTGTTGATAGAAATGTGATAGTTCTTGTAAAAGCATATGAGTCTCATATGAGGGAGTGAAATTTTTAAAAAATTGTTTTGCAATCTCTTTCCATGTCGATCCTGGACTCAAAGAATAAAACCAATCTTGAGCACTATCACGCAAAGACGCTTGGAATACATGTAAAATAGCCACTTCATCGCTAGCAAAAGCTTTCTCAAGGTTATCAACATGCGAAAATGGATTTTCCGAGGCCAAGCCATAAAATATAGGAAGTGACACTGAACAATCCAATTGTTTGGCATACCCTCCATAGCACCTTGCAAAATGGGCCATTTTTTTTTCTTTTCAACAATAAAAAAAAAACAGGCTAGAGGGGCTATGCCGCCACCTCTTTCTCAAAACAGTTCCGTGGGGTTATGCCACCACCACGTTATACAAACAATAAGAGAAAAGGCAATTGATACGTACTCTAGCTTCGTTACACCTCAAATTTGATATGAAGATCGGTTAGAGGTATCCGCTAGACTATGTATAAGTTGCACAAAACAAAATAAAAGTGGGATACTTACAATGGTTTGTTGAACCTCCAAATAAGCTATAATAAGAATTCCCCGGCAACGGCGCCAAAATTTGATACGGCCCTTTTGGTAGTCGTTGTAGTTTACCAAACGGCCGTCAAAGTCAATTATTTATAAACCGAACTATGACTAACGATTTGCATAGTATAGTGAGAAAGTCCGAGTCGATCCACAGGGAGCTCGAATATAGCTTGTCTGTTCGGATTTAGTACGTAGCACGGCTTTCAAGCCGCCAACTTGGAGTTTGGTTTAAATAACGAAATTGAAATTGAAATTAACTTAGATTAAAGCGGTCAAGTCATAAGGATTGATTAACCACGACTTAGCCATTAAGCTTTTTCATCTAACTTATGAGTGGACCGAAACCGTCCGAATTCCACTTGAAGTTAACAGCTTAAGACTACTTGTAACTCAACTCAAAGCATTAATTCAAATTGAACTCATTTAACTCAAGTGAGAGACGAAAAAGAATCGTTCACGCCGCGTAGGATTATCAAGCACGTAGCATAGGCCGATAGACTTCATTGATCAAAGAAGCCACCGATCCCATGATCGATGCTAGAAATCATGGGTTTAATTCATTTAACACATTGAAATCGAGCTAAAGTTTAGGCGAAACCGTTTAAACGACTAATCCATAGGGAGCATCTCACCCCATGACCAAACCTATTAACTACTCACACATAACTAAAGAACAAGACATAGCATAAAAACAAGACATAAGATTTAACCGAAGAAAACGAAAATAAACTTAAGATTAAGGAGAATCTAGTCCGTAGTTACAACATTAACAAACGAGAAATTAACATATGACAAATACTTACTTGAGTTCTTGAAGGAAATTACTAGAAAAGCTTGAAAACATTAATGGAGTCCTAGGAAACAAAAGAAATGCTTAGGCCTAAAAAGACTAGAAAAATGGCCATCCTCCATATATGGCATACAAGCCATATATATAGGGTTTACAAAATCAGCCAAACAATGGACAAAAATGCCCCCAAAATATCCCAAAAACCATCCAAAAGTAGAAACTTTCCATAAAAGGAAAGTTGAAATATTCAGCAAAAGGTGCTGGCGAAGGGCATTGGTATGGATACCTAAAACATGAGGTATCCATACCAATGCAACTGTCTTGCAATTCGGATGATGGTATGGATACCTCATTTTTGAGGTATCCATACCTCTGTGCAAAAACTGCAGAACTGGACAGCTTGGTTCACCAAGCCTTGTGGTAGTCCGACGGCCTTCCAATACTTCATTACATGATCAACGGGACTTGGCGGAGGTATGCCTTGTGGTCTTGGATCGTCGGATGCCCTCGAGGGTAATCCCCGATGCATTTGCCACGCTTGGAGTACTTTGGCACGATCCTTGCCATCTTTGACCACCGGCCAATCTCCGAGGCTTCTTGTGGCACCATTAGGCTTCGGTGACAATGAAATGAGATCCGGCGGGCATTTGGACACTTGGTTCTTCCCGGAACTCTGCTTGGTGTCCAAAACCACCTTCTTGGCACGTTTTACCTGAAAAACACAAAAACCTACCTTACGTGCAATATCGAATAAACCATTAATTTTATGAACATAAGTACTACAAAACCAGGGACTTAAGCACCAAGAATCTACATTATTGGGTGCTTATCACTTAAGCTAAAGCTTATGTGGCTACGGTAATGTGTGTTTTTTCATGCAAGCTTAGGCTACGGCAATTGTCTATCATTTTAAAAAATAAATCTATCCTTTTAATTGAAGCTAAAGCTTCAAAGACAAAGTTTGAGAAATCCAATCCAAAAAATAAATTTTATACCCGTGCAATATGGTTGTTGGAAGAATTTTTCGATTAACTCCAACTAACCCAGCACTAAGAATTGGCTGAAAAAAGAAGAGAATTAACCATGGATAGAGAACAAAGAACTGATAGCCATACCTGTGGAGAGAGAACCGAAGAGAATGCGAGGGTCAAGGACATATGAAAGAGAATTGGAAAAAAAACGTTTAGGGAGAGAAAAAAAAATAAAAAAAAATGCCAAAAACTATATTGCTAAAAAGTTGACAATCAAAAATTATTGCAGAAAATCAAGTAAAATTAGTCGGTTTATTATATGTATTTAAACGCAAAACTTTTCAAAAATTTATACATGAAAACCTTTCCAAAACTCCTCCCTCGCCTATTAATCAACGTGTATATTGTGTTGATTTTATTGGGAGACGATTCCAATATAAGCCCCGGAATTTTAAACCCTAGGATTGCACGCTATTTACAAAATATGTCATTAGTTTGTATGTGAAAGGTAGAGAAATCTGGACCGTTGGATTTGTTTGCATGAGTAGATAAAATTTGTGTCAGGGAGAAATCTGAACCATTGAGAGAGAATATTTTTTAGGAATATTTCCAAAGATCCTTGTGTTTTATTAGATAGATTGTCGCCATGCTTTTATAAACGTGGAGATTCTACCTTATTTTTTTTTATTTCTCTCGCGAACAAATTAATTAAATCTTTTTGTATCTCGTCCTAGACCTTTTTATCTGTTCCACTGAATCCCTCTGAAACCAATAATCCAAACACAACCTTATCAAACCACCACGATATGCTAACTTCGTGTTTGCCGTGTGGTTTTGCGGCAAAGGACAAAGGTCCGAGGCATTAATTAATACACCATGATATGCTAACTTCGTACTAATGTAAATTAATACTAAATTAATTAGGATGTCAAATCTAGATGCAAATTAAGGTCGAAACAAATACTACTAAATTAATTAGGATGCCGTCCATATCTTGAAACAAATAGATAGTCAACGAATTGGACATACCTTGAAACAAATAGATAGTCAATTTTTATGCTGCTAAATTAATTAGGATGCCATATCTTGAAACAAATAGATAGTCAACGAATTGGACAAATAGGGTATGCCATATCATCATACCCTCCCAAATTCAATACAATTTTTATGCTGCTAAACATTCGACACAACAAGATTAAGCTGCCAATGTTGGGGAAAAACTACATAATCTTAGGGATATCTCACAAAAACCATCAAGGATGAGGGAGAAGGAAAAATCTTCACACATACCTGGAGTGAAATTCATCATCTTCAACAACCTAGAAAGAACTACCACTTGTGAAGGTTACTTCTAGAACCGATGGGTAAAAAAAAAAAAAACAAAAGCTATGGTCCTCTTTTTATAAAAGAAAGTGCTTATACAAAAATAACCTCACACGGAACGATTTCTCTACAACGGATACATCATATGTCTCCCTTCCCACTGTAGAAACAATGAAACTAATGGTGGATATTTAATCTCACCGGCGATTATTGAGAAACCACTACCCAATAGCAAAAAAAACCAAGCTTCCAACTAGATCACATAAATTGATTAGCTTGATCCAATCTATTAAGTCCAAAATCACATTGCAATCCAATTTTAGAAAACATAGCACATAGGACCACATAAAAATAAGGGAAAAAAATCAAAATTGTTCCTGTAGTTAAGTGTTTGTGTCAATTTGGTCCCTGCAATTTTAATTGGCTCAATTTACACTCTTTACTTTCCATTTTGTTCCAACTTGGTCCAATTACTAACTGTCATTAGCCTTTTTAACGCCAAACGCGAATGGGTCACTTTTCTGGGGTTAAAACAGTAATTCTCTCATTCCCCTCTTGCCCTAATATACATTTGAACCAAACTACAGCTCATTCTTCCATTCCTAATGTTAATCACTACTATTAAGTTTGGATTTTGAATTTTTGGTAATGAGCAAAATTTGATTATAGTTTTCTACAAAAAAGAGTTGCCCTCTAATTCAGCATTTTCATGATCGACCATGAGGCAACATATATAACCACTGGTATTAATACTAAGATGCCTCATTTTTTTGCATACCCGTTCTTTTGAACTTAACTTAAACTTAATTTAAATCTGAAAATTTTGTCCTTATTTGATTTTTTTTTTGCATTTGTTAGTTTTGTGCCAATCTTTTTTGGGTTATTAATTTGTCTCGATGAGAGGAATCGAAAAAGTAATTTTTCTTTTACTTTTACCCAAATATTTTCAGAAATAACCATTTTTTAGCAAAAAAAAATGATAATGATACTACAAAGTGGTTATTTCTCAAAATACTTGGGTAAAAAGAAAAAAAAAAAAAGAGTTACTTTTCCGATTTCTCTCGTCGAGACGAATCAATAACCCATAAAAGTTTAGCGCAAAACTAACAAATGCGAAAAAAAATTCAAATAAGGACAAATTTTCTAGATTTAAGTTGAGTTCAAAAGAATGCAACCTCAAATGCATATAGAACCATGTCTAAAAGTCACAACATGATATAGATTCAAGAGTCACAACTTGATAAAGAACTATATCCAAAAGTCAGAATATTACATAAACTCAGTTCTAAATTTAGCAAGTCATAACCTAATACATAGACATAACAAACCACGCAACTAGGTTACATTAAACCTAACTTAACAGCACAAGTGGTTACAAAAAATAGTGTTATGTCATTCCATTCATTTTCCTACACTGGACCAATGCACTGATTCCTAATTAGGGATGTTGAAGTTTGAGTAGTTCCACAGAGGGGAATGGGAGCATTACTGTTTTAACCCCCCAAAAAAGGGGGCCAATTCGCGTTTGGTGTTAAAAAAGCTAACGGTAGTTAGTAATTGGACAAAGTTGGAACAAAAGGGAAACTACAGAGTGTAAATCGAGCCAATTAAAATTGTAGAGACCAAATTGACACAAATACTTAACTACAGGGACCATTTCGGTTTTTTTTACTAAAAATAAATACTGTTTATTTTCCCAACAGCAAAACATTGACCACAATTTTTTTTTTCCCCGTCGTCAAGAATCAGAAACAAAACACTTTTAATCCAACGGTAAGTAAAGATTTACACCTACCCAAGCATAGCCCTTCTTCCGCCGCCACCTATTCCTCCTCCTCCGCCGTCCCGAACTCCGGTTCGTATTTCTCTGCTGCTGGCACGATGATCGGTTCCTCCACCGCCATCACCACCGGTTCCTCCTTCTCCGCCACCACCACCGTTTTCTTGTTCGTGGCGTTTCTCCTCCCAAAAGTTCCTCCACAGTATGACGTAGAAGGAATATAAGCATATGGGAGTCATATACTTGTTAAGCTCCAACATCAAGTGAACTCCGAGTTCTAAGAAAAGCACAGGTAGGTTTAGGTCATCTAAAGGGCTGATTATCCTTGACCAATAGAGAGTGTATGGAGACATGGTCAACATCAAGAAGACCAACCACTGGTGCTTTACTCCGCAACCTAACCTCTTAGAAAGGTTTGCACCCAAGCATAGGGCTAAGTCGTTGATAGCATATAAACCGGAAGAACCGGATCGATCCCACAGAGAAATCTTCTTTAGCAAATTTGGAATAGATGTTGAATATCGAACTTCGGCGTTCAAGCGGCCAACTTTGATGTTTGATTCAAACGGCGATATTTAACTCGGAAATAAACGATACTGAGATGGTCGAGTCAAAGGGATTGATTAACCCACGACTTAGCCATAAAATAGTTTCTTCATCTAACTCATGAGTGAACCGAAACCGTGCGGATTCCACTTGTAGAATTAACAACTGAAAACTACTTGTAACTCAACTCAAAGCATTAATTCAAACTGAACTCATTCAACGCTTTTGGTCACGTTTGTTTGATTTGAAAAGGCTTGTAGACTGGACCGTCGTCACCTTCGATATCTGAGGCTCGGGAGCTAGGTTACGAGAGGAGAAGAGTTTTATGACACCCCTCTCGTCCAATCCGGAGATCGGTCTCTACTCAGGCATTTTGTAAAACATTTGCATTTTTCTCTCTTTTAATTATTTTCAGCCAGTTAGGGCGGAGGAACAGTTAATGGGGATCAACAAATGACAAGTTGTATTTATATAGCAAAATGTGATGTATGAGCTATGAGCAATGTATAATAGATTGAGAACAAGCACTTCTGTGAGTATCTCGAACAAACTGGAGTGCCTTGACCTGGTAACATGCGCAGTTAACAACGACGGCATGCACCGGTTTGACTGCATGCTAAGACAATCGCGCCACGCCACCCATGGTCGGCGCACTTTAGTGAGCTCAAGCTCACAAACTCTATTCTCAACCCTGGGCTCTGGAATGGACCGGTGCACACCCAGGACAAACCACGCAGCTTGAATATCACAGGCTATATACAGTAACAGGGTACAGCAACAAATCAAAAATAATGAGACTGAAAACCCCATAAACAGTGTGGGGGATCAAACAAAGGCCAGGACTAAGCTGAAAAGCAAGGGCCAGCCACTGGAACTTGGATCAGTGGCGCACGCAGGTCAATAATGACCGTGCGCCACTTGTCCTACTGGTCCAGTGTTTGGCTTTGCTTCATCTGGGTTCTGGAACACGACCAGAAGGATTCCAGGGGCCTTACGAAGCAGGTATAACAGATAACTAGTTACACAGTTCTAAAATATGGAAAAACAGTAAACTGGTTTTAGCATGCTTCGAGGTGATCAGAAAGAAAAGAAAATGCAATGAGAACGATCAGTGATCCCCACACCAGTCCTGCCATGCAGCCATGACTGGCGCACGGCTGGATATGACTGGCGTGCGCCACTGACCATCCTACGACATTATTTATTTGTTAGCTTTGAGACCAGGCTTGGTATTGATTACCAGCCTGGGCTCTGCTAACTCCCCTTAGGGATCGAAACAGTTTCCACAACAAAAGGTGGTATACCTTTGGTTTGAGTTGATGGATGGTTTGAGTTTGAAAATGGATGGATGATGGATGAGAAGAGGATGGAGACAACAATGTAGGGGAGATGACTGATTTTCCTTGCTTTCTCTTTCAATGGAAGAAAGAAAAACAAGGAGAAAACAAGAGAGAGAAGGGGGAGAAAACTTTAGAGCTTATTTATGAGTGTAACCCCTTGCAAATAAATGCAAGGAGGTATATATAGGCTGGGAGAGAGGGGCTGGCCAGCTGAGATCAGTTGAGGCCTAAGGCCTTGTTTGGGATCCAAGAATGGGGGAGCCTCCCATGCATTAAATGCATGGAACTTGCCTTGAGATATATTGTGGGAGTGCAGGGAACACTTCTGGACGAAACAATCATCAGTAGAACTGTGGCTCACGTCAGGGTGGCACAAAAGTCCCGGGTAAGTGGTTGCCAAAAAAGGTGATTGGACTGGGTTAGACAGGCGTGCGCTAGTGCTGGACTGGCGTGCGCCACTAGAAATTGGCTCCATGCTCGATGACTGACACGTGGCCATGTACCTGCGTGCGTTAGTTGATTACCACGTGCCGAAGCAGGGTTTTGCTGAGGCCATTTGGTTCTGTCTCGAGGGGTTTGAAAAGGGTTTTGAAAGGGTTTGAACGAGGTTCGGAAGGCTCAGAGCGCAAACACACCATCAACTTTGGATGTTCTCGACCTTTAATCATCATTGGGGAATCAAAGACCGTATATAAACTAGTCTGGACAGTCCAGAATAGGGTGTCTACACCATAAAATAGTTTCTTCATCTAACTCATGAGTGAACCGAAACCGTCCGGATTCCACTTGTAGAATTAACAGCTGAAGACTACTTGTAACTCAACTCAAAGCATTAATTCAAACTGAACTCATTCAACGCAAGTGAGAGACGAAAATGGATCGTTCGCACGCGTATAATTATCAAGCACGTAGCACAAAGCGGGAAGCCACCGACCTTATGATCAAAGCTAGACATCGTGGGTTTAATTCATTCAAAACTTTGAGATTAAGCTAAAATTTAGGCGAAACCTTTTAAATGACTAATCCATAGGGTGCGTCTCACCCCATGACCAAAGCTAATAACTACTCACTCATGGTAAAAAGACTAGAAATTGTGCTTGGAAAGGAAAACATGCTTAACCAATAGAAACGAAAACAAACTTGATATATATAGAGATCTAACTTGTAGTTACAACATTAACAAGCGAGAAAATAACATATGACAATTACCTTAAAGAGTTCTTGAAAGAAATACACTTAAAAAGCTTAAGGAGAGCAACTATGGAGTCCTAGGAAAATAAAAGACTTAGGCCTAAAAAAAGACTAGAAATAGCCATCCCTTCCATAAATGGCATACAAGCCTATTTATAGGGCTTACAAGATCAGCCAAACAATGGACAAAAAGGCCCCCAAAATATCCCAAAAACAATCCAAAAGTAGAAAGTTTCCATAAGTGAAAAGTCTGAAAAACAGAAAAAATATCTTCTGAAAACAAAAGGTTATCGATAACACAAGGAAGTGCTATTGATAACATTGCCTTGAAACTTCATCGTAACAGAGAGTTATCGATAAGTAGGGGCAAATGTTATCGACACCCTCACGTCTGGAGACTTTCTGGACCAAAATATGACAAACGTTATCGATAACATAAATATTGTTATCGATAACAATCTTCATAAATGCTGGTTCCAGGTTGAGGCTTCAACTTGAGCAAACAGCTCCCAACAACTTCCAACTTCTCAGCACTTTATTTTCATTATCTAAACTTAAATAAAGATTACATTTTAAACTTTTCTTTTACCTTTTCTTTACTTTAATTTATTTAATGAAAATAAGAAAGTACCCCATATTTGGAAACAATGGCATTACTAGAATTTTGAATGTCAAATCCATTTGTTTGGCAAAACCCATTTTATAACGGAGTTTTCTCTGGGCAAGCAACCCGCTGCCCTCATGTCCAACTGTACTACTCACTACCAAATTTTCCCAAGTGGCACCGTACAACAACAGTAGTTTTCCGTTCAAGTCTTGTTTCCTCTGGCATCACACAATCGCCGATCGCTCCTCCAGTGGACTCGATCCGCCGTTGCCAGCACCATGCTATTCTCAGTCGCCGCCTCCACGCTCGCCGGAGAAGTCCACGCCAAGAAATTGCCATCTAAGAAGTTCACGCCCAAAGACCTCGTCCTCTATCGGTGGGACTCCAGGACCTAGCCGCAATCCGAGCACACCACCTCCGTCGCGCGCTTGCCGTCTGAGTAATACACTTCCGCCATTGGTTTGTTACGGTGGCAATTTGTTGGCGCTAGGTGAGATTGGGGATATAGGTGATTGGAGGGGGTTTGTAATGGGTGTGATTTTTTCTTTGATTTTGTTGCGATTTTTTTTGGGTGATACACGTATATAGATGTAGTATGTAAATAGGTACGGTGTATATAGATGTAGAGAGGTGTATATAAATGTAGAGAAGAGAAAGGGCATAAATGTCTCAAATTTTCAATCTGAGGGCAAGTGAGCTGCAGGTGACATTTTCCATCCATTCCGTAATGGAATGCTAACGGAAGTTGCATTTTCATTAGTTATAAGTGGTTAAGTGCCAAAAATAAAAGTTTGAGGGGGTAAAGTGTCCCGAGTTATAGTTTGAGGGGGTTAACTATAAACGGGGCAGTTCCGCGGACAACTATTTAAACACCTAAAAAAACACCCCAAATCTAAAACTCATAGTTCCCGATCAAATTTTTATGATATGAACTGTTCAATGTGTGCAGAATGTGATTTTAAGGGTACCCACGAGAAATTAGCAAAAATTATGGCCGAAAAATGTTTGTTTTGAGCAGTTTTTAATTGAACCGTTCATTAAATCTTAGTTAAAAACTATCTAGATCAAGCCTTTCCCGGTCTTTTTTTTTACTAATTTCTCGCGGACACCCTTAAAATCACATTCTAATCACATTGAGCGGCTCAGATCATCAAAATTTGATCGAAAACTATGGAGTGTTTTTTTAGGTGTTTATTTGGGTGTCCCTTGAACCACCCCGAACTATAAATTACCCATTTTCGAATTACGGTTTTCGGACTTTTGATGTTTTCCGTTTGCGTCCCAAATTTTCTATACTATTTCGTCACGTAGTGGTGTCGAGCTTGAGGGCTTTTTGGTAAGATCACTTAACCTTTGCACTGTGCATCCGGGAATCTCGGCTGGAAGCCGGCTCGACTGTCTCCAATTCAATTGGTGAGTACCAACCAGAGAGGTGCTAGAGACACATCACCTAAAGGCACATCAATTACACTCATTTCGCATACAGGTCTGGTATGTACGGGAGAGGAGTATGATTGATGTGCCTGTCTAGTTGATGTAATTTGTACCAACCTTCTCCTGGCCCTGACTCTCACCATCTCAACATCCACCACCCCTCGAAACACCACCACCACCACCCCCTTCCATCAGCATCACCTTCACTGCCCCCCCAGCCCTTGACGTGGAACAGCCACCTCCAAACCTCGATAGGGAGCAACCTCCTCCTCTGGCGTTCGACAGTGAGCAGCCTCCTCCTTCGACGCTCGACGGCGAACGATTCTGGTTCCACTCGTAAACGAGGAGGAAAAAAAATTAGCGTTCTAGGGAATGCAATGAGAAGAGAGAGAGAGAGAGAGAGAGAGAGAGAGAGAGGTGGGAGGGCGACGAACTCACCACTTCCGTCGACCCAAAGCACCGGCGGAGCCGCCTCCACCTGCTCCTCCGGCCACCACCACAGGAGCCGAAATCTGCTCGGCCCAGCATTGGCGAATACAATCGACGCCATGTCAAGGTATCTCTCCCTCTCTGTGTGTTCCAAAAAAAATTAGGGTTCTGTGTTGACATGAAATTAGGGAGTTTGTTTGACATTGGGTTCCATTAGATGTGAATTTGGGAATTTTTTTGAAATTAGGGTTCCAATATCTATTTCTCCGTTTGGAATTGGTTATAAGCTAGACAAGAAAAAACTAAAAAGGACCTCCAAATGCCATTCACATCGTTTTGGTGGTTTCAGGAGGAGGAGAACTCCCGACATCGCCGACGGCGTTCTGTCCCTCCGCCTGTACGGCGCTGCCGGTTTGGGAGCTCCAAGTCAGATGCGAGGTCCTTCTTTCTCTCCTCCTTCGTTTTGCTATATTTTTTTGTGAACCCATGGCAATGAGAATTTTCTGCTGAACAAAGGTTCTCAGTAATATGTAGTTCCAAATCGGTGTTTTCTCTTCGGTTTTATTATTTATTTTTTAGGAGATTTCATAGTTATTGAAAGAAACATGTACTAATTGGGAATCAGAAAGATAGCGAAACCCTGTTTCAAAACAGATGATTTGTGATTGAAAATGGTAAAAATAGTGAATCGCATAGAAAAAAACGGAATTTGGAAAGAAATTCGAGAACCCAGAAAGCCAAGTGATCAAATTGGGGCTATTTCTACAAAAAAAAAAAAAACCAGACTATCAGGAATAAAGAGAGAAACCCTAATTTTAGGAAGAAAAATCCTTGATGTAAGGAAAAGAGAAGACAAATACATAACAGAAGGGGCATATACACAAATACCTAACCTATATAACCATACCATCTCAACAATAGGGATTGAAAAGTAACTGCCGATGATATTGTTCATATGTCTGCTTATCTGAAACACACTAATAACTGAACTAAACCGTGTGATCGCTATGGTTCTCAGCTAAAGAAGTTGGTGATTCTCTATATGTGTTTTTGTTTCTAATGTCACAATGTGATGTTCAAGACTTGGGGACACGATGATATGACATGCAACTGTTCTTGGGAGAATGAGAACAATTGTGCTGAAGCATTACTTTTATGTAGTTCTTGACCGATTTTCATTTTTTTATTCAAAATATAGCAAGTTGAAGCAAGGATTTTGTTTTTGTATGACCACCTTTTGTTTGGGCTACTCCTCTTATAGATTTGAGAAAGGGTGTACTATGAAAATCTCAAAATTCGAACCCTTAATGGTTCACAACTTATACAAAGGTAGTTAAACGGGGACATAGGAGCGAAATGGAGGAAAAAAAAATTGATGCATTTACAAATGGGGGATTGAAAAGGTTGTTGTGTGCTGTAAATGAACTGTTCCGGGATGGTATAAGTGTTGCATAACTTCAAAAAAAGGAGCTACCAAACTGCAATTTTGCATTCATATATTGGTATGGATAGGTTTTTGGTAGTGTATGAAAGACAATTGAATACGGTTTCAATAAACTAATCATGCCAAAGGGTAATGAGGGGACTGAAAAGTCAATGGAGGATTCACTAGCTTTCCCATCAAAAAATGGCGGTACTTCCAAGGTCGACCTACCTTTTGAGTTCAGAGTGCTTGAAATTTGCCAGAAATTTGTTTGCAAGCGTCTAGAATCTGAGGTATATATTGAAAAGAATTTAAATGAAACACTCATATTCATAGAAAAAAAAATTCGTGATTTTTTTCATTTTTTTGGTTTGTTTAATTCAGGCAAGCACACTAGAGCAAGAAGCATATCCAGCTTTGGATGAATTATCAGTAAGTGTCTGCACGCTTAATCTCCAACGCTTTCGAATTATAAAGAGTCATCTTGTTGCTCTGCTCGCGTCCAGAAGGTAATAGCTATGTCTTGATTTCAAGAATAATAAGGTACCTTTTCTTGGAAAAAAAAAAAAGAATAATAAGGTACGAGTTGTATAATGATCGAGCTCAGAATTTGTCATTTTTGGAATTAGCACAACTTGAGATGTGCTTCTATTTCTTTTAATCAGTTTTTTCAAAATGCAACTGGAATGATACATACAATCATGTCCTTAGGTGAGAGATGAACTTGAACATTTACTGGATGATGATATGGATATGGCGGAAATGTACCTTATAAGCATAATAAGTGGCATGCCGAAGAACTGGAACCCAAGATGATGCCGAGGATGACTAGCAAGATACTAATCAAATTTTGTCGCACTTTAAAACTATGAGGAAAAATGAATACAAGTTTGTATGTTGTTCGATCATGTCTCTTTTTCTACTTGTTATTTTTCAGCGATGAAGAGGGAGGAGGGGGCAATAGAAGTAGCAGTGCAGACTTAAGTGGCCAGAGGCCAAAAGTTGAAGAGTTGGAGATGTTATTGGAAGCATACTTTGCCCAACTGGAAGGAGCCTTGAGCAAACTATCCAAACTATCCACTGTATGTTGTCAAATTCTCTATCACGCATTTGATTGCTCCATTCGACAATGGGAAAGCATAATATGGATATACAATGACATTATATAGCTGATCAACATTAAGATAACTAAAGATATCCAGTATACATGGTCACTCCAATCCAGTCATATGAAACATGGGATGCCGTGGACACATTGTTTAGCTCAATATTTCTTATGTTATAGAACTCATAATTCATCCTGATAACTCAAAAGACGTGATTTTTCTAACGTGTCAATAGTTCTATTTATCCTTAAAAAAGCCTAAAAAGTAAAAACAAGTCTTCAAACTCTAGGCTACATTCATTTGAGAGGGCCAAACTTGCGATCTGTGAGGATAAAGGGAATCGTATTGATTTTGCAAACTTCATTCCATTGTGACTAATCTGGATCCTCGCCCCTTCGTTTTGACCTTACATCTTAGTGAAGATGAACGTGGATTTAAGTGCAGTAGGAAAAGAAAATAGCTGAAAGAATTTAAGCGTAGTAGGAAAGGAAAATGCATGTGAACAGGTATGGTTCTTTCAGCTATTTTAAGTTTTAGGCACACTGCACACATCATAACTCTGCATATGCATTTACTTGATCATGGATTGCAGTTCCAAATCTAATTTCAAAAATGAGTCGGTTTCTTACACAGATTACGTGCGTGAACGGCTTTGTAACTTTTTACATAGCTGAAGAGTATATATGCTTGGAATTCTTATTGGCATGTCCAAAGGCATGTCTTTGAACGCTGGTTGGGCTAAGTTGTAGTGTTGGTAGTCTTATGGGTGGGAGTGGCAGGAGAGAATGCTTCCTTAGAATTGAATTTACACATTGGTGCTCAATTTCTATCATACTTTAATTTCAGTAGGACGTGCTGCTCATTTTATTTTGCAGCTACATGTGCTTTTGAAGACCAAAAACCTTTGCCAAAGCTGTCATCATCGTAATTGGTACATCTCTCTGTAGTCTTCAAGGGTTTAGAAGGTCTGATTGGGGTCCCTTGGTATATTGAGAGTGCCTTTCTTTGTGGTTTCGTAATTTTGTTTTAGGATGGGAATATGGTGATTCTGCATAATGTAACCTTGGCTTATATGTTGAAAATAGCATCTTTGATTGCTGAAATTTTTATGTAATTATGCAGCTTCTTCTTTCCTTTTCATCCAGACAATGGTAACAAATTATGTCGAAAATGGTTCTACCTATGTGAGTTTTTGTGTCGGTGGAATTGGATGTTTTCGTTTGGTATCGTTTTTGTGTGATAATTTTGATAAATTGGAACACATATTATGCCGGTCTGTGATGACCAATTATAGCAGACTTGTGGACTGGTTGGGTTGTCTGTGGTCAGTGGGGTGGATTGAATCATGTAGTATTGAAACTGTGTGAATGTGATTGGGTGCCCTCGGTTTGAACCTTATTTGGAAGATGAAGTAGGGAGGGTTATTCATTGTTGTGCCATGCCTTTAGCCACGGACAATTTCAAACGGAAGTAATATTTTCCTAACAAAGAGAACATCTGTAACATCCGTTCACTTTAAAGACTTATGGTGAGCCTTTGTGCACTCATAGATATTGAGTTCCATGAGCGGAAAATCGTATAATGTTTCGCATCAACTAGGTAATTCTAAAAGATGCAAATAAATTAGCAATTCAGTTGAGACAGCTGGTTTTTGTTTTTAGTCTCTATTGCATTAGACTTTTTTCTTAAAATACTGGTTTTGAATACCTGTTTTCAGTTGTAATACTAATTTTCATGATCAGTTGGTTGAGTTTTTGGTTGAGGGATTTTCTTTGGGTGATTATTGGCAAGTGGTGACTGCAATGTTTTGCTTTGGTTTTCCTTTTTAGTTGTAGTTATTTGAGCTGCATGAGTGGTATAGTTGGGTTAGTCCTTTACGTCCCTTTTAGAAAACACTCATTTGCCAAATTGTTATAGAGTGTTATTGAATGTCCAACAATAAGGCACTGGGCAATTATGGGCAGTGACTTAACTTGGACTGGCACGAGTACACAACTTGACACCGATACTCCGACTTGCAGATTCACCATGTTCACATGTTCAAAATTGTCAATTACAGCTCGAGGTCCTACAACTCCTCTATCTACTACAACATAACTTTCATATACCATTTATGAATCTTTAACTATACAATCCAAATCAGACCACATAGTAAAAACTCTAATTCAAAACTTTGTACTAAGCACGCGATTCATGCAAAGCACGTCATGTGAGAGTAGTATAGAGAAACAAAAAGTGCCGTGGAGCACCGCGTGTGGTAGGTCACATTTGCCGACTTAATTAGTATACCATGAGGAAAATCCAAGCTTTGGTACCTGTGGCAAATAATTGACAATGAGTCAAATAAGCCATAAGACCAATTTTTTATAGTGAGAGAACTGGGAAGTAGGCTGAGTTAACTTGAGGTAGTACTTATATTGAAGAACATACAATCACACACAATCACACATACTCATTCACATTCTTTGATGTGAATGAGTTATTGTCTCTCTCATTCACATCTTTTGATGTGAATGAGTTTGTGTGATTGTGTGTGTATGATATTATTTCTAGCCCAACCCTTTTTGTGTTCCCGAGAAATCGAATGGGGGCTGCCCACTTTTACGATTGTACTCGTCCAAATTCGACCAGCGTCGCGTGATTGCCAAGAAACCGATCATAGCCGTTAACCACCTCACCTTTCATCCCATCGAACGGTCGAGATCAAATAAGGAACTGAGTAACTACTTCTTCAATCAAAAGTGCTACACATAAACGGGTGTAAAACTTAACACACAATCAATCTCTAACCGTTCATTGCTTTAATAAATGGTCCGAATTCGCTCAAAATCTTCTCCAGAAAAGTTACCGTCCAAATACACCTGGACATCTGGACGGTAGGAATTACACGCACAACCAACACAACGGTTGTGCACGTAGCATTTTTTATTAGGGCTGGAAAAGGGTTCGTTTCACCTAATGTTTTTAGATAAGTATTTGAAGTTGTGTTTGGAAGGTAAAATTTTTGGGTGCAAAATAAGGTGTTCTCCTCAGTTTTTATTTTTTTGAGTGTTTAGTCCTTATTTAAAAAATTTTTGTTTATTAATTTTGCATCAAAATTTTGTGAATTATTAATTCGTCTCGCACGAGAGGGTCGGAATTTTTTTTTTTTTTATCTTCATATTTTTGGAAATATCTAAGATAAAATCCAACTTTTTAATCTTTATCTTGGATATTTTAAAAAATTCACAAAATTTGACACAAGATTAGCTAAGTACAATTTTTTTTAATAAAAAGACCCGCAAATAGACCAAAAATGACTCTTGTATCTTACTAGGGCTAGCTCAATTGGCGAGGTAAAGAGTTCGAGTTTTCCAACCTGCATGTGGGTGTTCTTCTGTTAAGAATTATTTCTCCCCCCAATGAAGGCTTATAGTTGGATTGGGTTTACAGTGGTTGAGGTTGTTGAGCTTTGTTATCTCGGAGACTCTCACATAATTGACATAGTGTCTCGTGAGTTGTAGCTTTATAATTGCTATTATCTCCTATCGATTTGCATTTTCAAGTACACAATTTCTCTCATCTCTCTCTCTCTCTCTCTACATGCAACAGAATGTGAATTCAAATGATGAATCACTTGCTACCCACGGCCTCTCAACTTAATTAGAGAGAGAGAGAGAGAGAGAGAGAGAGAGTAATAACTGTAGTGTAGAGGTTGTAACGACGGTATATGCATGCTCACTCCATTCATGCGGTTAGGAGGGAGGAAATCTTGTTGGATGCGCAGAGCAGAGCGCGTGGTTGACATTTGCACAATTGTTTATTCACTTCTCTCTTCCTCTTTTCACTTCAGTACTGGTAATAATAACAACAAACAAGCACAGATACAAGGCGCGTGTGGAGTCTTGAGAGTGTAAGACCAGAGTAACAGAAGAAACGCGGGAGAGAGAGAGAGAGAGAGAGAGAGTGTGTGTGTGTGTGATTACACATGCAACTCATCCCTTGTGTTCTTACTATACATACAGCCGTCCCCGTGGTGAATTTAATTCAAGAGACAGTAGTCTTTTTCATTCCTGTATTTCGCATCTGCAGTCTTGATGTAAAATTTTTTTTATTTTTTTTGGGGTAAAAATCTTTTTTTTTTTTTTTTTTGTGTGTGGCAATCATTGGGGTAAAAATCTTGATGTAGAGAGATGGTTTTTCTTTACCAAATATTTTGCAGTGCTAGGGATGGTTTTGTCCATAGTCTCAACCTCGTATACTACTGAATTAGATAATAGAAGGAATGGGATCAAGCTAGGTATTACATAATTGATGTTCCCAACAGATTTTAAAAAGTGAACGATTTCGATCGTCGTGTTAGGTTGAAAAAAAGACCCGCAAATAGACCAAACAGGACTCTTGTAGTATCTTACCGGGGTTAGCTTAGTTGGCTGGGCAAGAAATTCGAGTCTTTCCACTTGCGTGTAAGTGTTTTTCCGTTGAAATTATTTCTCCCCCTAATGAGGGCTTGTAGTTGGGTTGGATTTACAGTGGTTCAGTTGTTAGGCTTTGTTATCTCGGAGACTCTCATATAATTGACGTAGTCTCTCGTAATTTGTATACTTTGTAATTGATACTTGATGTAAGATTATCTCCTATCGATTGGGGGAAAAAAAAAAAAAGACCAAACATGACCAACCTCATTCTCTGGGGGACCAAAGAGGATTCCTCTAGGCTCTAATGAAATGCAAATGTTATACAAATCCAGCTGCGCCATCAAACGAAGGTTTTCAGAAAGAGCACATGGAGCTGTTTGACAGGAAATGAATATTCCAGCATCGCAACGATACCTTTCTTAGCGAAAGATCAGAAAAGTATCCAAGTATTGCAAATGCAAAATCAACTACTCCACCAAAAAGATCAAACACATCCACAAGGAAAAAATTAAAACCGCCACACGTTGTTAACTATTTTTCTGGTTTGATCCGCTCGACGGGAAAATCGATGGGGATCCTGTTTCGTGATTTGCTGGAATGTGTGTGTGGTAAGGTGGAGTTTGGTTCCTTACCGTGTTTCAGGACTTCTCTGGAAGCAAACAATGAAGTGGATGGGATATGGAAGAAGTAAAATAAATGGACTTTATTAAACTTCAAAGTAGAAGAACAATCAACCGAGAGAGTTGAGTGAACAATTACAAGTTATGGCTACTCCTAGAAAAGAAAAAGATAAAGGACTGATTGGCGTTGTTTGTGTGTCCATAATTTGTCACGATCTCAAGCATAAATAGAGGCCTTCTCTAATTTGAATTTGAATCTCCCTCCAAGATGGCAGTTGAGCCTATTCCTGACTGATCATTCTCACGAGCAGTTGAGTCTTTTCTGGCACAAGAGTTTGTAAAACTGCTCACGTTGGAAAACTGCTTTCATGACCAAAAATAACTACTTTTGGCTCGTGGGGGTAACTGCACATTTCTCCTTTCAACACCTGTATATGAGTTGTCACGAGTAACAAGTCCATTAACTCTTTAGTGATTATCTGAAAATAACCCGTGTATTGACCACTCGACGAGTCAGTCACAAGTAAAACTTTTGTACTAGTTTTGACTTTGCTCAATTGGGTTTAACCGTAATAGTTGGGGTATAATCCCTTAATAATCTTTTCCTAACATGACATGTGTCAATCAATCGACGGGTTTAAGAAAAATCACAGTAATGGAGCAAACAATGCCCCCCTTATTTATTTGAGTTAAAACGTTTAACTCAAGTAAATAAACCCCTCTGAAGTCGTGATTACTACATTCGGTTTTCAAACGCCCATATATTCCCTTTACTGTAAAAGTTAGGGCACAGTTACTTTTGCTTTCACTTCTCTTTTGATACTTCTCTTTTGAAATCCTCTCCTATATCGTTATGGCGCCTAAGAAAGCTTTATCAATGGCATCCAAATCCTCGAATTCTCCATCCAAGTCTTCAACTCGGAAGTCCACCAAAGTATCAGTACAAAGCCCTTCAGCACCTAAGGCTTCCGTCGAGTCGAATCTCCCAAGATATCCACAATGCCTTAGGGAGGCACCACATGTGAATCAATTCTTTATTTCGACGTCTAAAAGCCCCACGAATTTCATACTTGGGCCAATTTATCACCCAACTGCTCCTGCAGCCTTACCAACCTATTATCCAGTCAATAACGAAGAACCATTGATGCTTTCTTTACCGGGTCTTCATCGTACTGGTTGGTCCACAAGAGGAACCATTAGATCATGGCCCTCTATTTCTCCTTCTTGGGTGAAATGGGTAGAAAGAATGAAAGAATATTTTTATTCTGAATGGTTGGACATGAACCTTAGTGAAGCTATAGACCTCTCTACCCAATCAATGGTATTAAACCCTAACCTGATTGCCGCAGCATCTTGCTTCTGGTCCACTTCATTAAATGCTTTTGTTTTCCCATGTGGCCCAATGTCTTCCACTGTTTTAGACATCTGCCATCTTACTGGTCTATCAGCTGTTGGTATAGAGGTTAATGCTACCCTTGATCACCAACCTTATGAATTGCCTTTCGACTTCAAAGGTTCAAGTAGTTATACTAGCTTTTTAACTCGATACATTGGGCCTGACAATGTAAGGCCTACATTTTGGGAGAAGATAGCTTTTTACACATATTGGCTTAGTAAATATGTGCTTTGTGTCTCGGGTGTGAAGATTACCCAAGAATATGTTCGACTGGCCATATGTTTGGCTCAGGGGATGAAGCTTGCATTAGCTCCTTTCGTGTTGGGTACTCTTTATAAGGGTCTGTGGACGTTTGTACAGAGCAAAATAACTAACAATTGTGGAGGACCCTTTTGGATACTTCAGGCCTGGCTGTATGCTTATTTCCCATCTATTAGGCCTATAGGTTTCTTCCCAAAACGGATTGATGGAGGAGAATGTTTAAGTTATGCAGAGCATCTAATGTCTTATGAGCCCAGACAAGAGAACACTTCTTTCAAATTCTACTTCAGGGTTCTTTATAACCTAAAAATTGGAGAACAGCCCAATTGGCTTCCTTTTAAGGAATGCCAATATTCTGCTTCTATTAGAATCCAACCCATCCTCAACCTACTGATGCCAATCGAAATGGTGAACGAATTCTGGGGAAGTGTCTTGATTCCTAGATTCCTTTCGATAGGATTCTCTCCTTCAACATCTCTCTTTGCCAGCTGCAGTTTTGAGATATACATGCCTAATCAGTGTGCCAGGCAATTTGGGCTAGCTCAGGGCATTCCTGTTCCTTATACTCATCCCAGGATTAAGGACTTAATCAATACTCGACCCATCATTTCTCAAACTTCAGTTATCAAAGAATTGGAAGGGCAATTTAAGGGAGTTAGGGCTGGTTATGAATTCAGGGCTTTTGTGGCTAAACCTTCTTCAACCTCAAATTTTGAGACATTTTGGGCATGTATCACGCCCATACTTTTCAACAAGGATTTAAACAATTGCCTTTTTAGGCTTGATCCGGAGAGCTACGAACCAGGTAACTCGTTACTCTTACTCCAATTTTCTTTAATATCATCCCTCAATCATTCTTTTCATGTCACTAAGTTTGTACTATCATATTTCTTAGTCTCAATTCCCAAAGAGATACCTATCTCCAAATCTTCCAGCTCCAACAAAGGGAAGAAAGCTATGACAGCTGAGGAATTATACAACTTGAAGAAAAGAACTCGTAGTTCTCAAGTTGTAGGCCCTAATCGAGATCCTCCACTAATGGCAGATGCAATGAAGCCTTTGAATCAGCCAGATCAGTTGGCTGATGATTCAGAAATTTTAGTGCAATTTCAAAGAGTATTACTTTTACTCTTAATGTTTCAATTGACCATTTATTTACTTATGTTTGGTCATTCACTGAATTAACTACTTTCAATTCTCTTTCTTTTCAGAAAGTCAGGAGAAAACTCAAGTTACCCATAGTCTCAGATGATGAAACTGGTCAAGATAAAGGTTCCACTATTGGCCTCTCAAGTACTGATAAGCCTCCAGCTCCAATGGATATTCTTGCTCCTGTTCCAATAATCACAAGGATTGTGCAACTTGAACAATTGGGAAGAACAGGCATAGCTGGATTAGCATCAGTGGCAAAAGTTACCAAGGGATCAACCAAAGCCTCTGCTGACAGTCAATTGGTAGTTGATGGCCAAATGATAGATGAACCAGCCATCGATCCCTTGTCAGATACTCCCAATCAGGGGCAAGAATCTCTTGGAGGTGACGAAACACCTTTTGATCTTAATCTTGATCTTGTCTCTCATGGCCACACCGAAATCACACCTCAAATAGTCCAGCAAGGTGCTGAATCAATATCACCACATGAGCAAGGGTCTACTGATAAAAGAAATACAGAACCCTCCCCATCTGCTTCTTTGGAGGTCGCGGGTGAGGTGCATGTGTCATCACCTATCATGCCTACTCAACATGAAGCTCCATTGCTGACAGAGGTGACTAGGGTTCAGGATCCACCACCAGAAATTGAGGTTCTGCCAGTCCTTGATCAAGGACTAATTTCTACTAATACTCCTGCAACTTCACCTTCCTCTGTCAATAAGGGAGGAAGTCATAATATAGCAGACCCTGTGTTGGTCCTCACTCCCACTTCAGATCTTGATCTCATGCTTAACCAAGCCAAGACTTACTCTGAGTCTTATTCTAGATCAGTGTCTGAATTCTCAAAGTCTCTTACTCCATCCTCATTCTTTCAGTTAAGTGAGGAAACCAAATCGGAGGTGGAGTCATTTTTTAGGATGTTGGAGCTCCCTTTGGCTGAGGTTGCTACTGATCATATTTCAGCTTTCACCAGCTGTGTCAATCACTTGATCAACAGGAGAGTTCTTCCAGACTTAGAACATATCGAACTTGAAGAGCTTTGGTCTAACTTGAGCAAGAACTTGCCTGTTGCAGCTTACTGTCAGAAAGAGATGAAAGAGAAATTAAGCATTATGAACCAATTCGCCAATACTTCTGGCCAACTAGATACAATGGGGCATTCCATTTCTGAATTGAAAGATAAACTGCATCAGCTGGATATAGAAGAAGCTGCGTTGCTTGCCCGTTTGGGTAAGATCAAGGAAGAGAGGATATCATTGCTAGCTCAGAAGGAGCTCCTTAACCATGACTTGGCTGCCATCCCTCATGATGAACAAGGACTCAAGGCAATGATATCAGTGACTAGGGATGACTATTTGAAGAACCAGTCGAGATTCAAAATCATAGATAATCAATGGAGTTACTTTGTAACATATTTCATGGATTTTAAATCACGAATTCAGTAGTTACCTACATTTGGCCTATCTTTTTGTCAGGCCCCATAACTGACTGTAATTAGTAATTTTAGCCTGTTTTAGGCTTGTTTCTAAATAGTTTTCTTTGCCTGTTTTAGGCTTGTTTTGCTCTTTTGTACCTTTTGACTCATGATTTCACTATTACTAGCCTATATTCAAAAGGCTCTGTTTGATATGTATATGTGCAATTTCCTTCGTCCTAATGAATCATAGTACTAATGCTTAATCATTACTCCCCCACTCGACGGGGCCTTCATCTATATCCAACTTTTATAAGTTGTTTATCGTGTAATAATAATAATGAGCTTAAATACATAGGTTTAATTATTATGCATAAGTTCATCTGGTCAACCAACTCTTCCACTTCTCGATAATAGTGGAGATCATGGCCATGATGCTCTAACAAAAACTGAATCGTCAGTTCCACACCTTTTGAAACTGAACGTGGTAGTTTCCAAAACCTCAGAAAACTGAATCGCCACTATGTTGGCAGTTATTTTAATGCTTTTAAATCAGTCGTCATTGATCATCTTTCTTTTCTAATAACAAATCAAACTCTTTTCCTTCCTTCAATGATGGCAAACCCCGACCAAAACCCCACAGATATGAAAATCGATGGTGAGACTAACCTTCTAGTTTTCGAAGGAGCTAGTTCGTCTGCTCATGATCCCTACTCTCCCATCGTGGCCACTGGATGGGATGATCCTCTTCCATCCAATCCTCCAGTTGCATGGAATGTTCCACCCACTGAAAGGGTGGTAGTAAGAATGGAAGAGCCACCACTCTACCCAAACTCTTGCGTTCGACGCTCACATGTCAAGGTGAGTTACCAATTTGCTTGGGCCAGAGATGAACCAAGGGCTACGCTACTGGATGCACTGCTTTCCTCCACATTCAAGCCTATACCATTCCAACTAGCAGAGGCAGGTGGCAAGCCGCATTTGGAAAATTATGAATCTCTTTTCGAAAGGGCTAAAAGTCAACAGTACTAATGGAGAGAAGTAGTACGAAAGCCCCACTAACCTGATGGCTTTTCTGATGATGAACCTAGTCTTATCCCACTGCCTGAGAATCCAGACTGGTTTCAAGAACTAGAGAGGCTGAGGTTTGATCCCCCATTAACTCATGCTGCCCAACCGGGATATTTACCCTATAGAGATTCTGACGAAACAACAGCCAAAGAATTACTCGCTGCTTTTGCTTTTTTAGATATCCACATTCTGGAGGAGCATGTCCCTTACTTAAATTTTCTATGGGCATGTGAAACTCTCCAATTTCACGAGAGCATTATGATTACTACTCATCTTAATGGGTTTAGAGTATCCTTGCCTCTCATAAGGCTCTGGTTGAGGGCAAACACGGCTGCCCATTATGATCCCTTTTGGACCGACTATCAGATACAGCATGACAAGGTGACTAGCCTGCATAACAAAATAATGGACCTTGACAACTCTCATTGGGACCTGCCTCCCAATCCATCCAACGCTCTCCTCAAGAAGCATCAAAACTGGCAGTTGACAAGGGCACGAAAAAGGGCTGAGTTTCAAGTCCACGCTCAACGAAAAGTAATGGCCATGAGGCCAATGATAGAAAAGAAAATAAAGATGGATGCAGAGGAAGCGGCCAGAGACAGAGAATGTGATTTCCTAACCTATGCTTAGGCACAATTTCATGGTTTTGTGACTTTGGGTTTCCCCAACTATTTTGAGATTGTGAAACTCGACGCTGATGGCAATTCCATCCCTGCTATTGAAGTTTAGACTTTATAAAGTCTAACCTTTTGTTTTGTTTGTAATTTTCTTACCTTTTGTGTAGGTATGTTTCTTTTGCTTTGCCTTTTAGATAGGTTTTGGACTTTTTATATGAAAAATATGCCTGACTCAATAGGCAATTTATGTTGATCCATGGCTTTATTATTTTCGGTGTTAAGCATTATTGTTTCTTTGATCCAGTTGCCTAAATGTTAACTGTAAATCAGAATAGAACCCATTATGAGGTTCCTTGTTTACTCCCATGTGACTGACTTTCATCATAAGTCTCACAAATCAACTGAATGCCAAGGAGATGGAAAATATTCCTTCAAATATTTTCCATTTATTGTCCTTTCATGTGTAATTCCAAGGACTGATTCTAACTGATATGCTCCTCCTCTTAGAACTTTCAACACACGGAATGGTCCCTCCCAATTTGGAGACCATTTACCAAATCTTCCTTTCTTTTTCTTGTCCAAAGGTAAAATTGCTTTTCAAACCAAATCACCTTCTGCAAATGATTTTTCATGGACTCTCTTATTGTATGCTCTTTCCAATTTCTTTTTCTGGGTTTGGATATTATTCAAAGCATCTATTCTAGATTCTTCTAGTCCGTTGATTTCTTCATACATTGCTTCCTCAAATTCAAAATTACCTGGGTCATAATGCCTTGTCACTCTGTGGGAAGTAATGTTGATTTCAACAGGCAAAACTGTAGCTTGTCCATACACCAATTCATATGGTGTTGCTTTGGTACTGTCCCTTTTTGATGTTCTGTATGCCCATAACACTTTTGGCAGTAATTCATGCCATTCTCTAGGGTTATCTGTGATTATTTTTGACAAAGTATTTTTTATAATTTTATTTGTTGATTCCACTTGCCCATTTGCTTGGGCATAGTAAGGTGAAAAATTCAAGATTTTTACTCCAAATGACTTAGCATAAGCCATAACCTCTTGACCATTAAACACTGATGCTTGGTCAACAGTGATTGTTTCAGGAATACCAAATCGACAGAAAATGTATTCCTCCAGAAAATAAATCACTTGTTTTTGAGCTACACTTTTTAAAGGAATTGCTTTCGTCCATTTTGTGAAATAATCTGTAGCTACCATTATATATTCATGCTGTAGAGAAGAATGTGGTATAATTTCCCCAATCATATCGATTGCCCAACCTCTGAAAGGCCATGATTTCACGATTGACTGTAAAGGGAAAGCTGGAAGCCTTTGTATTGGTCCATATTGTTGACATTTTTGACACCCCTTTGCATAAGCAATGCAATCTTTCCTCACATCTGGCCAATAATAGCCATATCTTCTAATTAACCATTTCATTTTTTCTCCAGACTGATGAGAACCACAAATCCCTTCATGAACCTCTCCCATGACTGTCATGGTTTGAGGCTTTGCAATACATAGCAATAACACTCCATCTGATGACTTTCTGAATAGATCATCACCCAACAAAATGTAATTAATAGCTCTTTGCTTCACATTTCTGTCTGTTTTCTCATTTGGATTTTCCAAGAACTTTCTTATTGGAACCCTCCAATCGTCAATTAAGCTTATCTCCATAACATCAATATCACCTATGCTCCTCTCGACGAAGAAAGGCAAAAATCTCTTCTGTACTCTTATTAACTTTTCATGTTGTCTTTCCGGGATTTTCACTCCAGAAGCAATCTGTGCCATTTTATTGGCTTCGCCATTCTCTAATCTATAAATATGCTCCAATTTCACATCATCAAAATATGACATGAAAATTCTTACCTTTTGCAATTGTAATTCCAATAATGGATGATTACATTTATACTCACCTGTCACCTGCCGAATTACTAATTGTGAGTCACCTGTGATATTTAAATGTCTAATATTCAATTCTTTGGCCATTTCTAATCCAATAATCAAGGTTTCATATTCAGCTTGATTATTAGACAAAATTCTATTTTCATCTAATTGGAAAGAGAACTGTAGTAGTTCTCCTTTTGGGGAAGTAAACACTACTCCAGCCCCAACACCACTATCAGTCTTGGACCCGTCGAATGACATTTTCCAAGGTTTTATTTCCACTAAATGAATTTCAAATTCATCCTTTTCCAACATCATATTAGGATGATCCGCCAAAAAGTCAGCCAATGCTTGACCCTTTACTGCCTTTTGAGGCATATATTGTAAGTCATATTCCACTAGAGCCAAAAGCCCTTTACCTTGTTTTCCTCTTAGAATTGGCCTTGTTAATATATATTTAATAATATCAGTCTGTGCAATCACATGTACCGTCGATGGCAACATATAATACCTTAATTTGATTGCAGAGAAGTACAATGCTAAACATATTTTTTCAATTGGTTTATACTTTACTTCGCGCTCATTTAACCTTCTACTGAGGTAATAAATTGCTTGCTCATGACCATTCTCATTATCTTGAGCCAAAAGACTGCCAATTGACTGGTGACTAGCTGAAATATATAACTTCAGAGGTTTACCAAATATGGGTGGCATCAGCACAGGAGGTTTGACTAATGACTGTTTTAAAAACTCAAAAGCTTTTTGATGTTCTCCCTCCCATTTGAAATCTTTTTGAGATTTCAATTTTAATAATGGTGAAAAAGTAAGAGTCTTCCCAGATAAATTGGAAATAAATCTTCTTAAAAAATTTACTTGTCCCAAGAACTGCTGCAGTTCTTGTTTGTTTGTAGGTGGCTGTGCTTCTAAGATTGCTTTTGTTTTATCTTTATCAACTTCAATTCCTTTCTTGTGAACTAGGAATCCAAGAAAATTTCCAGCAGTAACTCCAAAAGCACATTTTGTTGCATTCATTTTCAAGTTATACTGTCTCATTCTCTATAAGACCTGTCTTAAATGGTCAATATGGTCATCAAAAGCATGAGATTTTACAACTACATCATCAATATAAACTTCCATGAATCTTCCAATTAGATCATGAAAAATTACATTCATAGTTCTCTGATAAGTAGCACCAGCATTCTTTAATCCAAATGCCATTACAACCCAATATATCCTGGGCATCTAAATGCAGTTTTGTGAGTATCTTCTTTGGCAATAAATATTTGATTGTAACCAGAATATCCATCCATAAAGGAAAGAAACTGGTGGCCTGCAGTTGCATCCACTAAATGATCTACAACAGGCATATGATATTCATCTTTAGGAGACGCTGTGTTTAGATTTCTAAAATCGATGCATATTCTAATTTTTCCATTTTTCTTAATCACAGGGACAACATTAGAAATCCATTCTACATATCTAACAGGCCTTATATACTTGGCTTAGAATAATCTTTCCATTTCTTTCTTTACTCCCTTCTGTACTTCAGGAGTCATTTGTCTGGGAGTTTGTTGATATGGGACAAAATTCTCTTTAATAGGAATTTTATGTTCTACCAGTGACCTATCTAAACCAGGCATATCACCATAGTCCCAAGCAAAACAATCTTTAAACTCAGACAACAAATACTTCAAATGATCCTTCATTTCATCAGGTAAAGAAGCACATACATGAAGAATTCTAGGATCTTCTTCTGTCCCTACATTAAAATCCTCTAACGGATCTTTAACCTCCATCTTAAGATCATCAAGCTTAGCGGGAGCAGCTTTGAGATTCTCCATAGCTAATTCTCTCAAAGTTAAGGGACTATCATCTATCACACACTCTGCCCAATTACAAGAAATAGGCTCATCAGCCTCTAATCTTCTAGACACAATAAAAGAAAATAATCTCTTGAACGTGGCTTTCAAAGTAGCCAACTCTTCATCCACTAGATTCCACATTTCACTAGACATGGGAAACTTTGGACTCAGTACCACTAGACCTCAATATTATGTTAGGTCTAATAAAATCCTCACTCAATTCTTGCAGGCCATCTTTAATATACTTGAGAAACTGGCTTTCGGTCAGACTTGCACCTGCTGATCTCACTTCTGATTCTTCAATCTTAACTGGCCATAAGTCTTCATCATATAGACTTGCTTCCACATTGTTAGTGTCTGCTTTGAATGGATGCTTGTCTGCCCAATAGATCTCCATGTTTGCACCCTCCTTACTTTTCCCTTGTTTGAGGAATATCAATGCTTGATGCAGAGAAGAAGGAACACATCCATTTATATGGATCCAATCTCTGCCTAACAAGGCATTGTAATTGGATGAGGAATCAATAACAAAGAAAGTGGTATTCATTTTCCTATTACCAATTTGCAACTGCAAAGAAATTACACCTTTAGCAGGTGAACATCCCCCTGTAAAATTCCCAACTGTAACCTCTGTTGGAATCAGGTCAGCATCGCTTTTATTCAACACTTTCATCATTCTTGAGGGTAAAATATTTACGATAGCCCCATTATCAATTAGAACTTTGTTGATGGGTTGACCATTGACATGTAACATGATGTACAGAGGCTTTAGGTGCCTAACCAGGGTATCATCAGGAGACCTAAGTACAATCACATCTTTTCCAACTGCATCTTTTTCCACCCTAATGGATTCCTGTTGGAAATCCTTTTCTTGCTGATCATTTATCTTCACTATTGCATCTGTTTTATCTTTCACATCTCCTTCCAGACTAGTTGGTTGATTAGGCTTTACCTGAAAAGTTTTTGGCAAGACCAAAATCATATTGCATGAGAATTTAGTAGGAGAAACTGACCCGAATTGAATAGTATCCAAAGCTTGACCAAATGAGGTAGACTTTGGATCCTCTTCATTTCTGTTGTCTTTAGGATCTTCTTTCATGATATCTGAACTGTCAACAGACAATAGATCATCATCTCCATCATCTTGTAACAATACCTGTTGGAATTCTGCTATCTTCTTTTTCAAACTTCTCTTAAATACTGCTTTCTGCTCTTTGATCGACAGAGCAGAAGTACTTGAAGTACTTGGACCTTGCCCCCCAAGTCCTTGGGCTAAACTTGATTTACTGTCTTGCCCCCCATGCTTTTCTGCCTCTTTTGCCTTCTGCTTAGGCATTGTTGGTTCTCTATTCCATACTAAAGGAATTGGTTGACTGGGAACGACTCTGGCCTTCAATTCTAGCCAATGCGTCGATTCTGCTTCCCCATACAAATCCTTCCTTTCTCTTTCTGAAATCTTTCTCTGCAATCTCCTTTTTTGGGTATTAGTGATGGGAGTAAATTCCCTTTCAATTGGGAACTTTGGATGTTTTACAGTATTCCACATATGATGTTCCATATTTGGGGGCACAATCATTCTTCCATGATATCCATCTCTAAAGGGAAATCTACCTCTAGACCTCATACCCCTGTGGTACATACCTCTACCTCTAAACATAGGTGGGTAAATCAGGCTTGGATCAGGTCTCTCCGGCATTGCAGGAATTACTGGATACCCCTTGAATAAGAATGGTCCATCATCTTCCCCATACCACTTAATAGATTCAGATGGTATAAATACCCCTGGATCTTCACCTTCAAATATCAATTTTGGACCAACGTAAATTTGCAAATCACTACAACCCATGGTATTGAATCTTATGGAACCTTTAGCATAGGTCCCATTATATTCCTTCTCTGCAATTACTTCTTCTCCAGATTTGATTTCTCTATCACACCTTAAACAGAAGTAATTTTCAAATTTCTGTTTGACATGCATTTCCTCTTCAGTTTCCATGATGTCATTCTCTTCTTGAATCCTCTTCTCAATTTGAGATGCCATCTTCCCTTTCTTTAGTTTGGCAGTCACCACATTGACATCCACCAATGGAAATGGATCAATGTCAATTCCCATAACTTCTTTGTTTCCTTTGGCATACTGCAACAAACCTTTCTGAATTAGGTCCTGCACACAATTTCGAAATGTAATGCAGTTATTGGTGTTGTGTCTAAAAGAATTATGCCATTTACAATAATCTTTTCCTTTCCTATCCTTTTCTTGAGGAATAACATGTCCTGGTGATAAAGTTAAGAACTTTTGCTTTATTAGTTCATCAAACAACTGATCTGCTTTTGACAAATCGAATGAATATTGTCTAAAATTCGCCTGATTTCTCCTATTCGGATGAGATGAAGGCATATTCACAGGTTTCTCAGTTTTTGTTAAAGTGTCACACACAATTGGAGCTTTGCCAATTACTTGGGCAACATCAATTTCTACGTCACCTTCTACATCCTGATAATATGTACCAAGTGATTTGTTCTTCCTAACTTCACCTTCCATAAGAATAGCCTCATAACCTATGGCTTTTGAAGTAAAATCAAACAAATCTCTAAATTCAGTGCCAATGAAGTGCTTCTTAAAATCATAGTCCAGCCCCTCTTGAGCAATTTTCACTATTTCAGATTCTGGAATATAGAAATGACACTGATTTCTAATCTTTTTGAATCTGTTCATGTATTGTTCAACAGACTCTGAGGGCTTTTGTCTTATTTTAGCCAAGTCTGCTACAGAAATTTCTGGTGCATGCCTGAAAAATTAAGTGTGAAACTGCTCCTCCATTTCCCTCCAAGAACGAACAGAATTTGGAGGTAAACTAATGAACCATGAAAAAGCAGTTCTAGTAAGAGAATGAGGATACAACTTCAATTTCAAAGCTTCATCCAAATCTGCTTCGCCTATTTGTAGGCAAAATCTACCTATATGCTCAACAGTTGATTGATTTTCTTCTCCATTGAAAAGAACCAAGTCTGGAATTCTATAGTGCCTAGGAAAAGGCACATTATCAACCCAATTTGGATATGGTTTTCTGAACATAGGTTTCTCAATCCTTCTGAGTCCTGGACCATACATATCTTGCATAATATTCATGAGTTGAGCCCTCAAATTGGGCTCTTGCATTCTCCCTACCTGATTAGTTACATCAGGCCTTATTTCATACCCATGTGGATAATCTGGCCTTCTTCCATTTTGATTAAAAATTGGTGGGTCAAATCCATACACGTTGGGGTCACTATTAACCATATTTGGTATGTTTCGATTATCATTCCTATTCAAATTTAATTGCTGTCCCCCAATCTCTACGTTATATGGATTTGGGTTTTGGTTTTCATTATTTCCAACTCCCATGTTTATCGGAATTGCAGTTGGAACACTCTGATAAAAACTCTGATTCTGCCTAGGATTTTCATTCCCCAATGGAATTCTATTGACTCCAGTAAAAATGGGGTCAAAAGTTGGATTATCATATACCTGAGAGGAAGGTATTTCGGTCACAGGGTTTGATTGCCTACCGTTTTGTCCTGGGTTAACATTCACATGGACTGGTACTTCAACTGTTGGTTGAGTCGTTTGACCCTGTGCCATTGCCTCCTTAACCGCGGCTATTAAAATTTTAACTGTTTCATCTTCTGGATTCTTCAACATTCTTAGAACTTGTTGAACCAAAGTTGCTGGCTCTAACTCTGGGCCTCTTGATTGGCCAATCTCTGGAATCCTCTGATTTGGACTCACTGCATTTCCTTCATTCACATCATTTCCACCATTAGAGTTGGCAGAATTGTTGTTCTCATTGTTACCATCAGTTGGTAGTTGATTCCTTGTCTTTGGTGCCATCACTCACTTCCAAATTAGTACGAGCCCTCCTTCTAGCGCCAAAAATTGTTAACTATTTTTCTAGTTTGATCCGCTCGACGGGAAAATCAACAGGGATCCTGTTTCGTGATTTGCTGAAATGTGTGTGTGGTAAGGTGGAGTTTGGTTTCTTGCCGTGTTTCAAGATTTCTCTGGAAGCAAACAATGAAGTGGATGGGATATGGAAGAAGTAAAATAAATGGACTTTATTAAACTTCAAAGTAGAAGAACAATCAACCGAGAGAGTTGAGTGAACAATTACAAGTTATGGCTACTCCTAGAAAAGAAAAAGATAAAGGCCTGATTGGCGTTGTTTGTGTGTCCATAATTTGTCACGATCTCAAGCATAAATAGAAGTCTTCTCTAATTTGAATTTGAATCTCCCTCCGAGATGGCAGTTGAGCCTATTCCTAACTGATCATTCTCACGAGCAGTTGAGTCTTTTCTGATACAAGAGTTTGTAAAACTGCTCACGTTGGAAAACTGCTTTCATGACAAAAAATAACTGCTTTTGGCTCGTGGGGGTAACTGCACATTTCTCCTTTTAACACCTGTATATGAGTTGTCACGAGTAACAAGTCCATTAACTCTTTAGTGATTATCTGAAAATAACCCGTGTATCGGCCACTCGACGGGCCACTCGACGGGTCAGTCACAAGTAAAACTTTTGTACTAGTTTTGACTTTGCTCAATTGGGTTTAACCGTAATAGTTGGGATATAATCCCTTAATAATCTTTTCCTAACATGACATGTGTCAATCAATCGACGGGTTTAAGAAAAATCACAGTAATGGAGCAAATACACGTGACCCATCATTTTAATTTTTCACAGAAGTTCCCAGATGAACACATTATCTGAAGCAGAAATCTCTGCCTTTGACGAAGTAAATTTCCCACATCAGTCATAAAGAGAGTACAGAAGACTTGAAGAACAAATATACACCATACAATCCAACTCCTCCAGCCAATACGTCCATTCAGAAAGAAAAACACCAAAGTTGGACGTAGAGAACTCACTGCTCAAATACTCCATCGGGTATCAACACCACAGAACCAGACGTTTTCCGACCCTCAAGGTCTTCATGCGCCTGTGCTACCTGAGACAAAGGATACTTATGGTTTATGCGGACTCGCAAGACGCCGGAGGCAACATTAGAAAAGACCTCTCCAGCAGCTTCTAGAAGCTCATCCCTGGTGGCAGTGTCTGACAAAACGGAAGCCCATGTCAAGAACAGCGATTTTGCAGGAAGTGCTGTCATAGGGAGGGGGTCTGGCATACCAGACGACCACCCATAACTCACCATGTATCCACGAGATTTGAGGCACACTAAGGATCCCTGAACAAGATAAATTCTCCATTACATCGGAAATTATGATGTGTTTTTTTAGGTGTCTGATTTGTCGCAAATACCCTTAAAAAATCTGCCGCCACCACTCACCACCACCACCACTACCACTACCACTACCACCACCACTCCAGCCCACCACCATTACCACGCCGCCGTCGCTGCCACAATCACAATGCCACCATTGCACAACCACCACTCCACCACCACCACTCACTACCACCATTGCACCACCATCACTCCACCGCCACCCCACCATTACACCACCACCACCACCACTCTCACTCCATCCCCACCCTCACCACTCCAGCAGCATCACTACCCTCGTTTCATCACCACCAACCCACCACCACCACTATCAGCAGTCCAATATTATTGTTAGTATATTGTGACTATTAGTAAATTAAGAGAGAATCAGAATTAAAATTAATTCAACATTTTTTAATTTAGCACTTAATATATTTATCAAACAGCTTTTCAGCTTAAAAAATTCAGCATTCAGCTTTCGGTACTTAATTTTTTAGCCTTCAGTTTCAGTTTTCAGTTTTATTAAACAGCCCCTTAATGTCTCAAGTTTGTATTCTATTTTTCATATCTGATATAAAATGATCTCTTCATTGTACTAATGCAGTTTTTTTTTTTTTGATCAAATGTACTAATGCAATTTGCTTGAGATGGCTTTACTTCTTCGGGACCTTTTAGTGAAATACATTAATGTCGATCTGCAATAGTAGTACTTGCTTGCTCTTCAATTCAAATGGTTAATAAGGCACGTATATACGTATGATGGTGTTGATCGACTTATGCAGCTCTCTTATGCGGATCATTTGTATCACTAATCTATCTAGTCATTAGGTTTCAAGAAGACGTAAAGATTTTTTTACATAAAAGTAATCGTTTTGTAAATAAGTCTTTTTCTTTTGATGATGACAAAATCCAATACATGTCCAATTTCGAAATTATGATCATAAATCTTTCAATTCTCACCCCAATGAATGTCATAATTGAAAACAAACACATGTTCAATTAATTGATCTTATATAAGGGTGGGCATCATGTCGTATTTGTGTTCATGTCATTTCGAATTTAGTGTCATTTTAGATTCTTGTAAAAACAAATTACCATTGATAAATGCGTCACATACCTTGATCCAAATCCGACCTACTTAAAATCGTGTTTGTTTGGCTGATGTTTTTCTGTGCTTTTTTTTTTTTTTTTTGCCAAAAGGATAACAATTACCATTGATAAACATTTATACAGAGAAACATACAAATAGCATATCCAACCCTAATCAAAGGCGTGGATAGTGATAATAGAAGGTAAGCTTTCCAATCAAAGACACCTAAAATAAAACACCAAACTACCGTCCGACAACACCCACAAAGGGAAGGAAAGCTACCCACAAAGGTGAGAGAATATTCTACTGACCAAGTATGATTTTGGAAGATAAAATATTCTACTGATTGGGAAATCCAAAAGATTAAGATCTTTAAGAAACACAATTCCGGTCTATGGTTTGGCATCATCGACACCATTGCGTTGTGTCATGTGCAAGTCGTGCCATTTTGCATGGTTTAATGAATAGACACGAAAAATTAAATGGTTGTCTGTGTACGTACTGATTGAGTATTGATGTGAATCCAACCGTATTCGTCTCTTTTAATTTTCGTGTTAATTACGGGTCAGATGGTGTTCCTGTCAAAAAGTGGATGACTGAAACCATCTAACTTCGTGTTAATAAGTTGGTGTTGTGTCAACGAATCGTGTTCAAAATTTCCACCCCTAATCATCAATATCTAGCAAGGTGTGTATTGTGGCCAAGGCGAAAGAAATCTCAAGTCGTTCATTTTCCTTTTCCTTTTCAAGTTTTGAACCAGTCGTAAATTTGTCATAGTAGTATTTTGTTTATTACGCAATTGTGATTATTCTTGCTGCTTCGATTATCCTCCATATGCGGAGATGTACACTTCCCTGCATCATGTTTCTTAGTACTACATCATGAGGCTTTACTTGATCGAAAAGTCTATGCGCCCACCCTTCTTTATCTTACCGCTCACTCCACCATACTCAATTGAATTTTTTAATATGTGGACTATTGATTGTCAAGACGGATAATGAAAGAGAGCGGTGAAACCGTGCGGTGGACATAGCACCGCTGTTTATAGGTTGGAATGGAAAATCTATCATAAATATGAAGACTATTTCATTAATTAATTTGGAGGAAAAAAGTGTAAGACTAAATTTTGTAATTAGTCTTTATGGCCCACATGTTTTAAGTATGACACATATGAATAATGGGTCTAATGAGATTCTCCATATCATTATGCCGAAGATTTTATTCTATTGGTCAAATAGAGAAGTTATTTCCTAAATACGCTATACTTTGATGGGAAGTTAGTATCAATGTTGAATAAGGAAACCGGTCCTCTCTCTGCCTATAAAAGAGCGTCTAGGGTTCCATCAATTTAACGTCATATACTAAATAGCTAGAAAGTAAGGCAAGGGAGAGAAACTCGCTTCCACCTAGGGCTTAATGCTCTAGTAATATTATGGTTGCTCCAATAATCACTGGATCGCTCAAGTTCCGCATTACTGGATCCGGGTACGTTGTTCTTGATTATTTAACTTCCGCTTGATGATTGTGTTGTGATTATCATGATAGTTCTAGATCTTGGCATAACATATGGTGTTAATTATCTAACCCCATTAAGAATAATTTTACATATGGTATCAGAGCCATAGGTTTACGAATATCTTGATTTTCCGTTAAAAACAAGCGGATGAAATAATCTGTGCCAGTCCTATTTTTTGGATCGACAACCTACGGACGGAGTAGTAGGATGAATTGACTAATAACGATACATGTACACCATGTATAATGATGAGATCATGATTCCTCCTGTTTTGAACGGTTTTGGACCGAAGTCGAGATTGGGTTTTATCTCGTCGGTGGCGTGGTACTTGTTTTATAATGATGATGAATGGAACCCATTATTTTAGCACTGTAAAGAGAAGAAGCAATTCGATGTAAGCAATCATGCACATAGCATGACATAAATGTATTGTTGAAGTAAAATAAAGTCAGTTACTTCATGATCACTGAACGAATTGTTTTTGCCTAACTAATATGCGCAAATAACAAGGCATTAAATATGTGAGTTGGTGGGTTTACTTTCATTGCCTAACGTTTAGTTGTGATCGTATTCCGTACCGCGGCTCTACCCTGAACAGTTTTTTTAGTTTGAGATAATGACCGTTTTGAATGTGTTTTTCATTATGCATAAGGAGGCATCTCATGTACTTAGAAAATTTTGATAACGTGTCGGCATTAAATTTTATGTCGTTTTTACGGGATAATGTCGACAGACAATCGACATATAATAGCTTTGTGGCTTCTTATGATCTGTGAGGGCTTAATGATGGGTCATATATATGTATTTATGATCACTAGATTATGGTTTTATGTAATTATTGTTTTGACTGATAATCTACATTATAATAGATTTGATAGTTACTAAAGTGACCCAATCAGTATGGTTCGTAGATATCAAGTCATGTTAGAAAAATTTATTTGTGAATAATTGGTTATTCAGCTTGTGTCCATAAAGAAAGTTATCAATTTGAATCTATATTATGTGAGATTTGGTAGTCACCAAAGTGACCCAATCATAATGATTTATAGATATCAAATAATATTATGGAACCCGAATTGTGGATAATTTAAGATTCACTTATTATCCGTAAAAATTTATTGTTTTGATTTAACTCTATATAAACTACGCCAAATATTGCTTTTGCCGGCGGTATTATTACCGGCGGTAAAAAAACTGCCGTTAAAAGCAACTTTTACCGGCATTAGTAAAACCGCCGGAAATAACTACCAAAAACGGCGGTTTTTTTAATAATGCCGTTTTTATAAACTTTTACCGGCGGTTTTTTAAAATACTGCCGGAAAAAATAGAATATACGGTTTTTTTAATACCGGCGGTTTATTAATGCCGCTTATAATAATAATACCGACCCGTATAATATAAATATTATTATTTATCCTACAAGACGCAATATGCGGGTCAGCCCAGTTGGTAGCACGCGCGCTATAGGATCCGGAGGTTCCGGGTTCGATTCCTGGGAGAACAAAAAATATTAACCACCGATTTTATTGCCGGCGGTATTATTACCGGCGGTTTTTTACCGCCGTGTTTAGTATTGCCGGCGGTTTTCTAATGCCGCTTTTGTTTTTCCGACAATTGTATTCCCGGCGGTTTTTGAACTTTTACCGGCGGTTTTGAGTATTACCGGCGGTTTTTGGACTATTAACGGCAGTTTTCTCATGCCGCTAATACTAAAATTTGGCGTAGTATGGTTTGGTAGTCGCAAAAGTGATCCAACCGGCATCTTGGTAGATGTTAATCAATTATGAAATTGTAATACCTATTTTGATCAAGTATTAAAATAGTGATACTTTTTTTGTTTTTAATCACCTAATGTTCATGCAAATGTCATTTATCTTGATTGAAATCTGTATTAAGACACAGTTCGGTAGTCACCAAAGTGGCCCAACTGAAATATTTCATAGATTTCAATTAAATTACTGAAACTTAACACTTATTTTATTTGATATTTATATTATGATACAGTTTGATAGTCACCAAAGTGGCCCAACTGGAATGACTCATAAATATCAAGATATATATGAAACTTATTCCCAATTTTAAGTGTTAAGAATAATGACTTTGCAAATTGCAGTTCTCTAGTTGCATGGATATTAGGTAGGCCCAAAGGTGCACCACTTCTAAGTAATTAGTGAATTGGAATAGGATAATTTTTAAGTATTTACAATTGAGATTGGATTTGAATACTCAAAGGTAACAAACCTACTTAATTGTGAATCCTTTTGATTAGTCCTATTGGTGATAGGGAATCACCATAACTGTTAATAGTGTAACATTAGATGAACCCAAAAGCAGATCACCGTTGCACTATTTATTATTGTTTGGACAAAATTCATTTTGTCAACTTATTGGTTACTCAAAGCATTATTACTGTGAGCATATATTATGTGTGCATTGTTTATTATATCTGCTTCACATTCACATGCTTGGCATGTTTCATTTTAATTTAAATGATTGAATTTCTCATTTTGAAAAAAAAAAAGGATTAGTTTCTTTTTGAACACTAGATCTTAATAAATTATTATTTTTGAGAAATTCCTTTATTTTGTTTAAGTATGAATGAAATGGAATAGACTAAGTCTTATGTTTGTGTGAATGTCTAAAGTGAGCACCATTATGTTTATTGTGTTTAGAATGTTTGAGGATGCCATTGAAATGTTATATTTGGCTTACTCAACTAAAGTACTTGAGAATTAAAGTAAAGAAAGCCTAAATGGGATATAAAGTTGGCATTATGTAATGCTGATGAGTGTACTAAAGATTTTGGACTCGAAAGAATATAAAGGCAATGATATATGTCGCTTTTGTAAATAGTTGAGACATTATCAGAAAGTTTGTCATAAACGTAGGAAGTGATTCAAAAGGGGAAAGTAGTTACTAATTTGTGTGTTTCGAATCAACTTAGCTAATTGAAGTCCCATTAACTATGCAGTGTTTTAATTATGAGCTACTACTTATGTTTATAACCAAGATGCGGAGAGATTTGAAGTTATTAAAAACACAAGCCCATTGAGTTCTAAAAATTAGGTTAAAATTTTATTAAAAGGATTGTTGTGACTTATCGTTTGCTATTTAAGAGTTGGTCATCATTTTGTATTTTCTATAATGTTTACAAATTTAGTTTCCTTCGTTCAAACTAAATTTTATTGTAATGTTTTTCAAGTTTCGAAATCAAATTTATGGTGATTGAAAAATACCAATTAGTGTTATGGTATTTTATTATGTTTTGAACGAACTAAAGTTCGATGACCATTTTATTGAAAACTCTTCTTATATTGCATCATATTGGTTTGGTTAGTAGTCCCATGAATGAAAATTACTTTATCTTGTGACATGAATGACTAAAACGTATTTGAGAGATTAATCTATGACTGAAATTTTATTAATCTCTTATATGTGTGATTTACATTAAGTACAAGCAAATCATATTCAGTAAGGAGTAAGTCACAAGAAATTACAAGCTTTTTATTGTGATTCATGTAGACGTAAAAAAAATTTACATCTTTTGATGAATAGACCTATTTTATCACTTACAGATGACTTTTCCTGTTATGTTTGCTTTTCTATTTCATGAAGATCTCAATCAAAGAATGCTCTCGAGGTGTATACATTATTGAGGTAGAAAGGGCAAATAGAAAATAATGTTAAAGTCATCAGATAATGCATGAGTAATAAATATTATGGAAGGTCTGTTCTAAAGCAGAATGGAGTAGCTGAAAGACAATCGTACATTATTAGAAATGGTTAAAAGTATGTCTGTAACTCTGAAATACCCATTATGTTGTGGATAGATACTTCTAAGCCTGCTGCATTTATGTGAATCATGTTTTTAGTAAGACAGTTTCGAATACTTCTTTTGAACTATGGATGGAAAAGATATCGAATTTAGGACACATGAATGTTTAAGGTTGTCCAGCAGAGGCTAGAATTTCTAGTTCACATGAAAAGAATTTGAATTTTAGAATGAGTTACTCTAGAAAATTCAAAGGGTATGAGTTATATTATTCAACCATTATACAAGAATTATAGAAATCGGTCTTTCAAATTCGTTAGGAATGGTGAAATCAGTGGGAGTGATAAACCACGGAATGTGGTCACATAAAAGTTAGGGTATAAGTGTCTTTACCCATAATTTAGAATGATGTTGTTTTTACCGTTGTTAAACAACATAATGATTTAGAATAACAAGTTGTCAATCCCTCCATAATGAGATTGACACCAATGAAGAAATTGTAGAACAATAAAAGAAGATAGCATTAAGGATATCTCGAAGGCACATGAGATTAGCTATTTGATTTACCTACAAGAATGTGTTGTTGATTCGATTTCATTTTCATAAGCCACATAAAGTGATAATTTTACTAAATGGATTGATGCCATGAATGATGAGTTGAGCCAATGGAACATAATGAAATTTGACGTTTCGTTGGATCGCCATAAGGATACAAGAAAATATGTTGTAAGTGGGTCTTTAAGACTACTTTTAACTTAAAGGGCAATATAGAACGATATAAAGTCAAACTTGTGGCCAAGAGTTACACTCATAAAGGAGGCGTAATTTTATGGAGCCCTTCTCTCTAGTATCCGAGAAGAACTCGCTGAAAAATTATTGTGGCGTTGGTAAGTAACTCTTTATGTTTGGGGGTTACATTTGGACGTGCAAATAAGCTTTTGAATGAAAGCTTAGATGATGGAGTCTATATGAATCAACCTAAGGTTTCTCAATTTAAGTAAAGAAGCACTTTAATACAAATCTAGGAAGTCAACTTATGTAAATAAGCTCCCTGCCATTGGTTATTTATGTTTTCTTTGGAATTAAGGAAAAACACTATTAACTGGTATATATATCCAAAGATTAGTGGGAGTAAGTTTATATTTTTAATGTGTATGTTGACGGTGTTCTGTTTGTTATAGTGATATATTTATTGTTTGCACTTAAAAAGTTTTTCTCATGAACTTTTAAATTAAAGATTATATACTCACATTAAGGAGGTCTAATGATCTTGAGTTTGCTAGCTACTCAAATTCAGATTTTGTTCGAAGTTTTGGTAGTAGAAAGTTTACTTTTGATTAGTTGTTCCTATTATGTGAAGGAGCAAACAAAAGTTTTAAAGTAACTATCATTACTTCATTCATTATGTTAGTTGAATTATGGCATGCTTTGAGGCCATAGTTCATGAATAGCAGTTGGGAAACTTATCTTAGGATTTGGGGTTGTCGACACCATTACCAAGTCGCTAAGAGTTTATGATTCTGCAATTACTTTCTTTTCTAAGAAAAAATTTCAGAAGCAAAAGTGTCACTAAAGGCATAAGCACAAAGCTTATGGTTGAAGATCCACTTATGAAGGGGTTAACGCAAGGACATTTAAGATATATGCTAATAGAAAGAGTCTAGCGTAACCCATAACAGTTGTAATTTATGGACTGCAATATGATGATAATGTTATTCGACACTTTGAGAGATCTCAATTAAGTGTTTCTGATAATTCCCTGTAATGAATAGTGTACGTACATGTATGTGAATGGTTTATGATTACAGGAATAGTTTGTGACAAAAGACATTATCGTTGGACCTTATGAAAATGCTTCTCACTTAAAGACTATGTTAAATAGTTTGCTAGTGATTGTGGTACATGGAAGGGACTTCGTCACTGTGATATAGAACCGCCATGACTCGCACTAGTGGGTTGTTTAATAATAATATTATGATTGTGACCAAGTTAAGAAGGAATTGATATGGATTTATGGCGCGCCTTATGTTTACCTTGTTAGACCTACTTAAGTTTGTCATATGTGCCAAGTGGGAGAATGTAAGACTAAATTTTGTAATTAGTCTTTATGGCCCACATGTTTTAAGTATGACACATATGAATAATGGTCTAATGAGATTCTCCATATCATTATGCCGAAGATTTTATTCTATTGGTCAAATAGAGAAGTTATTTCCTAAATACGCTATACTTTGATGGGAAGTTAGTATCAATGTTGAATAAGGAAATCGGTCCTCTCTCTGCCTATAAAAGAGCGTCTAGGGTTCCATCAATTTAACGTTATATACTAAATAGCTAGAAAGTAAGGCAAGGGAGAGAAACTCGTTTTCCACCTAGGGCTTAATGCGCTAGTAATATTATGGTTGCTCCAATAATCACTGGATCGCTCAAGTTCCGCATTACTGGATCCGGGTACGTCGTTCTTGATTATTTAACTTCCGCTTGATGATTGTATTATAATTATCATGATAGTTCTAGATCTTGGCATAACGTATGGTGTTAATTATCTAACCCCATTAAGAATAATTTTACAAAAAGCAGCTACATCTTGTAGTTTACATGCAATATTAGTTATTATTATTATTATTATTTTAGTCTAAACCACACAATCAATACTTTATTGTTTACATAGCCAGTACTAATTCTGCATCCGAATCCCAAATCAGAGGTAGTTAACCAAGGATGGATAAATCGCACCAGGCTGCCAACCAGCTGGGATCACGTCGTTTGCCACGAGGATCCTGCCGGTGTTACCGGACGTCAACCTGATAGAAAACGGAGCTTGTAATGCCGACCCGGATTCGAGCTTCCAAACAGCACCCCAAGATTGCTGCATGGGTTTCCATTCATCTGGTCCAGTAGTAGTTGACGTAGCTTCCTTTAGATCAACACCAGCAAGATCCCCATCCCCCTCTTCGAATTGAGGTGCTACCGCGAAGTAGTAAGGGTTCGACCCCGGGTCTACCCGGAAGGCTATGGTAGTTCCTGCGTAATCGCATGGAACACTAGAAGAAGCACACAAAAAACAAACCTTATGAGGTGAAGGAGTCATTTAATTTATCAATAGGAGGGGTTACCATTTGAAAATATATGTATCGGCGTCTTGTTTGGTTGTCAGTTTTGTCTTTGACATAACAATTAAAAAAATTATATATTTTCAAAACTAATTTTATTTGAATAACGACAAAAAATAATTCAAAATGAGTCTTCAATTTTGAGCACGAAAGATGTCTTTATTAATTAGTTTTCGAACTTAATTTCTACATGCATGTAAAAGTACTTGCCGTGCATGTTCAATTTGCAGGACTCCAGCACCACGGAGCTTGTCTCCTTCACCAGGCTTTGCCAAGGCACCAAATGCAGTCCCGCTTAGATCAAAATGTATCGACTCGGGCACGCAGGGGCCTCCGGGGCAAAGATCTGCTACCACCACCCTCACCGGATTGCCCGAACACGACGGGTTCGTCATACATTTCACCTAGTTGTATATGATCACAGGAGTCATTAATTAACGTAAATATTGCATTAGTGTGTTAATGAAACGATTTTATAGCTCCGAATTTCTTGGAGTACGTATTACTTGTTTGTATATGAAGTCTTATAAGATGGTGTCACCGTTGCACTCAATATTTTTTTTTTCACTTTTGTGACCTTCTATAGATAGCATAAGAAATATATTCATACATTAATTGGTTGTTTTTTTTTAGGAACTTGAGATTGTATTTAATTACACCTCGTAACAAGCTCCACATCCTTTGCCGGATTTGTAGAGAGATGGGCTAATAGCTGTAATCATGGAATTGAAAGGTGGCTTTAACACTGCATCTCCATATCCACAAGCTCCTCCTGCATGCAAGGATGGACGCAAGATTTCAACGTTCAGGTGGAAGAATTTTTTTTTTTTTTGGTAGCCACATATGAAAGGTGATACCAATATTTGGAAAAAAAAAACACACATGCACCACATAGGAGTACTATCGTAGATATTTTTGAAAAAACATACAATTATAGAAGTATGGTTATACTTAATTGTAAATGCATACAACCTATATATATCCATTCTAAAAAGTAGAAAATTGAAGAGTGTTAAATTTTCATAGATATATGTGTACGATCTTAGGAGGACAATCGATCATTGAATTTCTCAAAAATATCTTGGACGGGCAGTGTAAGATATTTTTGTTAACGTTGGCCGAGCGAAAACTTGTAGAATTTTGATATTTTTAGAAAAAAAAACCACTACAGTTCTAAAGAATTTTTGAAACTTGGGAAGCAGTTGCCCAGACTTATCCGCCCATCAATCCTTCCTTGGCTGGATGTATAATTGCATGCATTACCAAAATACAATTTAATACCAATCCACACAAATCTCTCTCTCTCTCTCTCTCTCTCTCTCTCTCTCTCTCTCTCTCCCATTACCATCACTTCCAGCTCCATCAGGACTGCCGTACCAAGTTGCACCAGCGGGCGACCATTTTCTTTTCTTTTGGTACTTCGGCGGAATTTCTGCAGGTGACCATTGGACCGCCGCAGTTGATAAATTCATAACTTGTTTGGGGTGGAAACAGTAGCAGAACTCACAGAAGCAAAACAAAGTAATTAGTAAACACGAGACAAAGAGGTGTGGCCAGTGATATGCATTATTAGTAGCCATTTTAGTTTCCCAAAAACTGTTGTAATTTTGCGAACCCTACGAAATATTGTTTTCGGATACCGGCTACAAAATTTTACTGGCATTTATAGGGTAATCCATGCATGCATCTGTTTATGTTAGTGCCCTTGAAGCTGAGGCAAGTCACATGGATTAATTTCAGCTGAATATCAGGTTTATCCAAATTATGGTCTAAAGTCAAATGCATATGTTCTATGTATAACCCCAAGGGGTTGGCTAAGGCTACGTTCTTTTGGACTGAACTTAAATTTAAAAGTTTTGCTCTTATTTGAATTTTTTCCGCGTTTGTTAGTTTTGCGCCAAACTTTTGTGGATTATTGATTCGTCTCGACGAGAGGAATCGGAAAAATAAAATTTCAGCACTTTTACCCAAGTATTTTTGAGAAATAACCAATTTTTTTTGCGCTAAAAAGTGGTTATTTCTCAAAATACTTGGATAAAAGGAAAAAAAATTTACTTTCCAGATTCCTCTCATCGAGATGAATCATTAACCCACAAAAGTTTGGCGCAAAACTAACAAATGAGAAAAAAATTCAAATAAGGATAAAATTTCCGGATTTAAGTTAAGTCTAACATAGCAGAGCCTAGTGGTCAAGGCCTGAGACTTAAAGATATGCTTCATCTTAAGGTGTCAGATTCGAAATCTCTCAAGTGCTATTACTCTCTTTGGGATTCCCGCAAGCGGGTGTTGAGTTTGGTCTCTCGAGATTAGTCAAGGTGCGAGTAAGTTGGCCCAGCCGTAAGCCTGAGTTATCAAAATAATATTAGCTGTGTATAACAAGGCATGACAAGCGGTGTGAAACGTTTTTTTACTGTATGAAAAGGTGTGGGCCCTTGTTCGGTATAAATCAAGTACATGGCTCAACCAGAGTTAGGTATAAATTAAAAGAGATTAGTAAAAGTTTGTAGATAACATGTGAAATGTTCATAGTCAGTAAATTCTTAATCCTCCCAAGTAGAAGAAATTTTCGTTGTGCACAAAGGAATTCCATCAAAATGTTTTCAATTGTTTACGAGAAGAAAAGCCCATTGGAAAATATATTAATGAAGCTTCTGCTGTGTCTGGAGTCCAGTTTAACATGGGTCCAACAAAAGCCCGAAAACTTAGCAAATAGATAGATAGATAGATTTGATCTACAACACATTGGATGTATTCGGCCCATAGAAACACTGAGTTATAAAGTTTAAGCCTTTTTAGATTGGGCCTGACCTTCGCAGGTCAAGCCCACAGTTTGGCCGAAGCAAATAATTGTATGTTCTTCGTGAGGTTGCATGTTCAAATTTTATGGAGTTAAAACATTTCGAACCTTGGGGCCACTGGAGAGTTTGTCCGGTTATTAACTACAAGACCCGGAAATAAGTTGAGGTGTGCGCAAAATGGTCCAGACATCTAGTTATAATAAATAAATAAAAACTTTTTTAGTTCAAAGTCTATGTTTTAACAGTATGATCATAATTTAGTTTTGATTCGTCACGTTAGATTATTTTTTTTCCTTAAGAGTACAAAGCTTCCAACTCAATTATTCAACACCCACATGCATGCTACTCAAAAGGTCCAACTAGTTGGGCCTTTTTTGTTTTTATCCCATGACCACTATATGGACGCTGATCTCTAGCCGTCGTGTTGGACTGCTCTGTCTCCCTCTCAGTTTTCATCTTTTAAGTCTCTTTCTCTCTCTCTCTCTCTCTCTCTCTCTCTCACACACACACACGCGCGGACAAAGCTGGTATGGCAATGGGAATAGCAATAGGGAGTGATCAAGGTGCAGCAGGGGAATATAATGGGAGGATGACTTTATTTGTGGTGTTATCTTGCATGATGGCTGCCATGGGAGGAGTTATTTTCGGCTACGATATTGGAATTTCAGGTTTCTACTGGTCTTTCTTCAACACCCTTCACTTTTAGTATTTGCCTGAATATAATGAGAATTTGTAAAAAAGTGCTTGCACGGTATGTGAAGAACAAATTTTGCACAAAAGTTTTGTGAGCGAAAGTATAATCAGTCTGGATGTTTTTTGGATTTTGCGTTATCCAGTTCAGTTATGCTAATCCATTTCACATAAAGGTATCCATTAGAAATCAGGAAAAAATAAAAACCGGAAAGAGCTACATCTGAACAGATTTTATTGAACTGTTCAATAAAAAACTATTCGGATGAAGTCCTTCCCGGTCTTTTTTTTTTTGCTGATTTCTAGCGGGTAGCCTTAAAATCACATTCTAAACAGATTAAACGGCTCGGATCATCGAAATTCGATCGAGACGCTACTTAACGGAGCCTTTAAAGAAATTCGTTAGTCATTCAGACGGAATGGAGCGTTTTAATTAACGGAAAATAACGTTGGGAGTAAAATTAAATTTTTTAAAAAGTTGAAAGTCTAAAAATTTATAGTAAAGGTTAGGGGATATTTTGAAATTTTCCCTTGACAATTTTTTTTTTTTTTTGAATTAGTCAATTCATTACAAGCCCGAAGGCAAAGATTACATCGAAAAAATACAGGAGTGTACCAAACTACATACTCCGGGATTACAAGACACCCTGCAAAAACAAATCAACACTAGGTGCCGATATGAGAATCCCATCCGGGACCATGCAGAGAGTAATCAAATGAAATCCCAATACAAACCAGTAAACAATGATAACAGATGTAATCAAAACAACAAACAGATCACAAGCGAAAGAAGAAATCTAATCCCGTGCCGGAGACCAAACACTGCTTCGCGCCTGAAACTGCTGTTGTTGACCCAGAACAAGAAAACAACGCTGACAAACAAAAACAGGCCAGAGCTGCTATCAGAAAACCCCAACAACGGTTCCACTGCTACCACTGCTGGAAACCCCCGAGAAGCACCACCGATATCGCCGTCGACCACCGCAGTCTTCACTCTGACCACCACCAAACCCCGAAACTCTCTGCTTCGGCCAGACCACCGAAACCCTAACTAAAATTATTCGCCCACCACCCACCAGATCTAGGACACTAGACCGGTACAAACCGGACTGGAGGAGACCCAGCTGGTAGAAACTGAGCTAAACGGCCGGAAAAAGAAAAAATAAAAAAGCCCTAACCCCAAACCGCCATTATTATTTTTGCCGACGGCCACAAAACACCGGAATCAAGGAAGACAAGGTGGAGCCGTGACGAATCGAGCCCACAGGTCACTGACCGGAGGTCAGAATACCTGGAACAAGGTCATCACGAACAAGCAACTCATGCTCCCAAACCAGTGAGAAGATATACCGACGAAAAGAGAGAGAAGGAGGAGGGGAGAGGGTGAGGAGGGGAGAGGGAGAGGGGCGGAGGAGGAGGCAGCGGCGCCAACCTCCCCCAAAATAAAATCTGTTTTTGGGTCTGTTTTTTTAGAGAGAGAGAGAGAGAGATATTTACGTTCAGATGTCGCTTTTTAAATCGGTTCCCTTGACAAATTGACATATTAAAAGTCTAGCAATAGATTGTATACGGTGACATATGACATGATTGCATGATGTAAGGGTTTAGCTTAAAAAGACAAAAGTAGCTCTATTTCTATTTTAAATCACAATCATACCATACAATTCTTTGGCTCATGGCGGCAATTTCTCCCTACATTCCTTTTTCTTTTTGGGTAAATCATTGGCATTCCTCTTGTGCTGCTCTTATTCAACATTTTCTACTCCCACCTATTGTTTTTAATTATTTTGTTGGAGATAACCCTGGTTATTGTTGGGTAAGCTTAATTTTAAATATACTAATGCTTTCTTGGATGTCATATTTGGAGTTGGAGTGATTCTTGTACTAGATAGATATGCACAATTTTTTTATATGGCTTATCTCGGGTATCCCAAAATGATCTGAATTGCTCATTTTTTAATTTTCTTTTTGTGGAGTCTAGTAAAAAAAAAATCAGTTCAATTGAATATTGGTAAAGATTTTTTTAAAATAAAGATAAAAAAATAAGCTATTCGACTTATTTAGAAAAACGAGGCACAATTTTGTTTGGTTTTGACTTTTGAGGAAAAAATTATGATGTAAATGTAATGAATAGTAATGAGTAGAGAGAGATAAATAAATAAATATATCGAAAATCATGAAAAGAGTAAAAAATATTCTCAAATCACATGATAACATGATGTAAGGGTTTAGCTTAAAAATCATGCAGTTGACATGACGACAAGATGTAAGGGTTTAGCTTAATAAGACAAAAGTAGCCCTGTTTTCTATTTTAAATAACAATCCTTCCCTACAATTTTGGCCCTTGGCGGCAATTTTTACCCCCCCAAAAAAAAAAAACCCGACCCTATAGTGCTAGCACTTTGCGTTCTTTCTATTCCATTTCATTCCGGGGCAAGCGACTAATACTAATCTAATAAGTAGTTGTCGTCTGACCAATAGGCTCGGACACCATACCAAATCGCTCGTGCCTGCCCATTTTATCTCGCCCTAATGTGAAGAATGCCTTTTTACATGACAAATTGTCACAAGAGATAGAAAATCTGCTTGGGTGATTCCCACCAAGAATTTGATCGCCGGGTCGTGCTATCAGTCTTCCTCTGCCCCAGGCCAAACAATAAAGTCAGCTTAAAAATCATGCTGTGGACATGATGACATGAGGTCATGAAGTAAGGGTTTAGTTTAAAAAGACAAAAGTAGCCCTATTTCTATTTTAAATCACAATCCTACCATACGATTCTTGGGCCCTTGGCATACAACTATAAACACTTACACAATCTCATTCACGTTCACATTGGGGCACGGCTATTTGCACCCACAAATTTGCTTAGCGTACCCTGTATATAATATGGTATACACCTGTATATAATATGGTACACAGGATATGCTTAAGAAATAATGGTTTACAAATAGCAGTGCCCTTCACATTGGCGTCCACACATACTCACTCACATCCACTTGTGCATATGTGACTTTATTTTTACAATTATTTGAATTCTCCACATTGATTTCATTTGCATTCCTTTTTCTTTTTCGGTAAATCATTGGCATTCCTTTTGTGCTGCTCTTATTCTACATTTTCTACTCCCACCTATTGTTTTAAATTATTTTGTAGGGATAAGCCTTGCTATTGTTGGGTAAGCTTAATTTTAAATATACTTTCTTGGATATCATATTTGGAGTTGGAGTGATTCTTGTACTAGATAGATGATGCACATTTTTTTTTATATGGCTTTTCTCGGTTCTCCCAAAAATGATTTGAATTAATAATTTTTTAATTTTCTTTTTGTGGAGTCCAATAAAAAAAATTAGTTCAATTAAATATCAGTAAAGATTTTTTCAAAATAAAGATTAAAAAATAAGCCACTTGACGTATTTAGCAAAACTAGGCACAATTTAGTTTGGTTTTGACTTTTGAGGAAAAAGTTTAGTTGTAAATATAATGGGTGGTAATGAGTAGAGAGAAATAAATAAATAAACATATCGAGAATCATGCAAAGAGTAAAAAAAAATTTCAAAAAATTTTCTCGCAACTTTGTTTGGTTTTTCTGGAGTAATTTTTTTTGTTTTTGTTGCATCTTGGTTTTGTTAGACAAAAAATAAAGGAAAAATTGGAATTAAATGAAAGTCTTTTGCTGGACAAAACATACAGACATGTTTAAGAGCATGTACACCAATAATAGCTAAAATACCTACTTAAAAAGGTACAAAAGTTATTTTATCTATTTACTTTTTCTTCTCACCACACAGCAGTCTCTCTATTCTATTCTCTCTATCCAAATACTTACAATTAATTATAAAGATGGGGATGAATGGAGAGAGGGGGGGGGAGGGATAAGTGGATGTACAAAAGTTATTTTATCTATTTACTTTTTCTTCTCACCACACAGCAGTCTCTCTATTCTATTCTCTCTATCCAAATACTTACAATTAATTATAAAGATGGCGATGAATGGAGAGAGAGAGGGGGGGATAAGTGGATGAAAGAGACTCAAATATTAATTATTTACTCTTTGTCTGGATGAGAGAGACTCAAATATTACTTCTTTATTCTTTACCTAGCTACAGTCCATCCGCGATCGTCAAAAGTACCGAGTATAATAATAGCTTTGAGAGTGCCTAGGCTGCTGCAGGTTGTTTTTTCTAAATTTCCTCTCTACTTAAACTAAAAAGGAAAATTTTCAAAAAAACTAAAAAGGAAAAAGTAAAGAGTTTGGTGTACATGCTCGCATTTAAAAAAAATTAAAGCAAGTACCGACTACTGTATGACTTATGAAAATCCGCATAAAAAGCTGACACAAAGAACTTTTCTTTTCTTTTGAAAATGGTATTCCTATTCCCAAAGCAACTGTGGAGCACTGGCAATTGGGCTGCATCTAGCAAAACCCATGTAACAATATGAGTTTTTTACGAAAACATCCTCGAACTATTACTACTATTTTTTCTACTTCTTCCTCGAACTATCAAAATGCCCTACTTAGTCTCAAACTATCCAATTCCCACCCATTTAGTCCTCCTCGCAACGGCATCTAACATTTTGGACGGCAAAATCACCATGTGCGAACCACGTGAGCTTTTCAAAGGGCACAAATGATATTTCACCTTTTCTCCTTGCAATATTTGTAACGCCCCGATTTTCGAAGGTAAAATCGGAGGTATTAAATACTAATTCTTGAAAAACTTATTAAATCAAATTCGAAATCCAAAACGGATAATTCATCCTAATGATTTATCTATTACAAACCATTGTGAAAATATTGAAAATAGTCTTTAAAGGGATATGCTAAACAGATATTAGAGCTGTAACGCCCCGACTTTTCGGGTGTAAAATAAAAGGATTTCTTAAGAAAATTTTGCTAAATAAATATGATTTTTCAAAATTAAAGGTTTTGCTAATACAATCTCAAGATAGATTTACGGAATCAAAATACACTAACTTCAGAGCTGACTCTAATCTTGATACGAATCCTAAGCATCCTCGATCTTCGTTACTGATATTCTTTCCGTGTCGAACTGCATCATCGTTGAATCTTCTCCATTGAATCCTGCGCCTTCTAGCAAATTGATCGCCGAAGCAATCGATTTGCCAGGATACAGACGTATCCGTGAGTGATAAATCACCCAGTAGAATAATCCAACCCAACCACCCCTCTTACAATTACCAACTAGCAAGTAAAACAGGATAATCATGATGCGAATAAGTAAAACAGAGATTTTCACGTCAACCAGTTCATTACTATCCATTAGCCTAACGTGTGATCCAAAATCTCCCTACGAGATCTTTCCTCCCCAACCGCTAGCCATGCTCGGTCCCATGAGATCAATTCCCTTCCCTTTGTCGTAGATAACCTAAGTTACAATACTACAACAATGGGATAGCTTATCATGCGAATCACAACTAGGGTTCGCCTATCTTATATACCACATCACAATCATTTCTCATTCACCATTGGACACCGCCGATCTGTCAATTCACCCACTTGGACACACGCCCATCCAATTCACCACCGGACACACGCCAGGACATCAATTTATTCCATTGGACTCTCGCGAGGACATCATCACAAAACATCAACTGGACCATCGCAGGTTTTATCATCCCAAAATATCGCTGGACCTCTGCCAGGTTTTAACATCACAAAATATCATTTGGACCACCGCCAGGTTTATCAACATAAAACATCTCTAGACTATCGCCAGGTTTTATCAACATAAAAGATTCGCTGGACCACCGCCAGGTTTTATCAACAGAAAACATCGCTGGACTACCTCCAGGTTTTATCAACATAAAATATCGCTGGACCTCCGCCAGGTTTTATCAAAACATCATTGGGCTTACTTTGCCAAGTTTTATATCATCACTGGGCTTACTCTGCCAGTCTTAAATCATCTCCGGGCTTACTCTGCCGGTTTTAAATCATCACAGACATCACTGGGCTTACTCTGCCAGTTTTAAGTCATCTCCGGGCTTACTCTGCCGGTTTTAAATCATCACAGACATCACTGGGCTTACTCTGCCAGTCTTAAATCATCTCCGGGCTTACTCTGCCGGTTTTAAATCATCACGACATCACTGAAGCTTACGCGATTTTATATCATTACAACCATCACTGGGCTTACTCTGCCAGTCTTAAATCATTTCAAACATCACTGGGCTTACTCTGCCAGTCTTAAATCATCTCCGGGCTTACTCTGCCGGTTTTAAATCACATCACAAATCTCATCAGATCTCAAATCACGCCTGCAGGCAACCTCTAAACAGAAAGAAACTTCACAATTTATCCATTACTTAGAATCGTCTACGTGATTTCTATTTCGCATACCACCCCATGTCTCTAGGGTCCAATCTAACATTCAAATCCAGTATCAACACAATATCATTCTCAATAATAATTAAAACGAATAATAAACAGATCAAAACAAACATTAGGTAATGCAATCACATGACTTTTTATGACTGGGCCGTTGCCTTTAATCTTGTATGGCCAAAATATCAATAACAATGTAGGAAATTTTATATAAGATTTTAAAAAATAATTTTCTAGGCTTTTATTAATTAATTATAAGTAATTAAGTCAATTAAACACTAATTAAATACATTAATTAGGTAAAAATATTAGAATAATTATCGTAACCTTAATAAAGGTCCTAACAGTCCTCTATAATAAGTTCGAGTGCTAAAAGTTGGGTTTGAATGCTTATGGAATTATTTTAAATAAGCAGATTAAATTAATAGGCAAAACAAGATTAAATAGACAATAAATAATTAACAATCGAAAATATATTTATATTTACAAAATAACATTCTGGGGCTGTGAAAAGTCTAAATAAAATTATTTGGAATTTTAAACCTTCTTTATAATATTTTATGGTATTATCATTAAGAAATAATGCTTAAATAATAATAAATAGTAATTCAAATAAATAAAATTTTATTTTAATAACATATCACCTTTGAACTGTCAGGAGTCTAAGAAAAATATTTTCGATACTAAAATATTTTTTTGTAAGGTCGCTATTAATTTTCGTTTATAACTTTAGTTAAAAATTAAATAAATATCTAATAATATAAATTAACTACGAAATCAGCAAGTTATGACCTTTAACATGTTGGGAGTCTAGGAAAATAGTTTGGGTAATTATAGATTAGTTTATAAGGTCGTATTGATTTTTTGTTTACAAACGATTACACAATTACAAACAGAAATTTAATAAATATAAGATTAAATGAAAAAAATTATGAAACTAACAAGGTATGAACTTTAGAATATGGGTAACCTAGGATAAAAATTTCGGAGTAAAAATCTATTTTTAAAAGGTCGCAAAACCAATTCGATCTCAAAACAACCAAGACCGCACGGCTGGGCAGAGGGAGTTCGCGGCCGCGAGGTTGGCCGCTCTGGTTCTTGCGGCTGGAAATCCCGAACCTTACGGCCGCAGAGAAGGCTTGGATCGAATTATAATACCTCGAATCGGATTGGATTTGATTTCGATCGAAACTTGACAATTTGGAACGAAAGCTTCGGGTTTCTTGATCGGGGAACCTCGGGGCCGAATTGATTGATGTTTGGTGATGCTCTAGGTTGTAGAAAGAGTTTGGGATGATCGGATTGGATCTTGGTTGGGTCTAGGTACGAAACCCACTTTTCTCTCTCTCTTTTCTCTCTCTAGAACTCCATGGATTGGAGTTTCGATTTCCTTCGATTTTTCTCTCTTTTCTGGATGATTAGGGCGTGAAAAATATGGTGCGTGCCATAGGGTCGGAGTAGTGACGTATTTATAAGAGAATTTGATGGGTTTTGATTAATTAGAGTCCTAACGGAATTGGGTTTCGAGATGGACGAATGGAGCTCGGTTTTTGGGTTACGGGGAAAATGGAGACTAAGTAGGAGTAGGAGATTAAGAGATTGGGAAGGTGTATGCATGCCTGTAACTAAGGAAAATAGAATTAGATAATTATAAGTATTTATCTAATAAAATAAATGTTTTTATTAAAAGGATATAATTAGGGAAAATAATGCTATTATTATTTTAAAAGCTATTAATAATATTATTAAAAAAAAAATTGCGGTCGAAAATCCGGGTTGTTACAACCTACCCCCCTTAAAATAATTTCGTCCTCGAAATTAGGGTGTACTAGATTTGGGTAGTCGGCGCTCATAGTATCGGTTCGTTCTTAAGTTCATTCCTCGATGTCGCTAAGATTTTAGGATGAACACTACTGCTACCTGCTCCAAATCATGAGTTGGATAATTCCTTTCATGCGGCCTCAATTGTTAGGATCCGTCTTTCTCCTTGACAAATAGGGTAAGGGCTTCTAGGTGAGGTACTGGGTTGGATAAAACCCTTTTCCAAAAGTTCCTGTAGTTACGTTTTCAATTCTTATAGTTCTGTCAGAGCCATTTGATACGAGGTCATGGAAATTGGTACCGTACCGGGTTGTAGCTTGATATTGCAATCTATTTCTCTTGGTGGCGGTAATCTGGGCAATTTCTTGAGGAACACGTCTTTGTAGGTAATCCGAGGAGGTCCCAACTCCATATGATCCATTTCTTTCGACTTGAAGCTCGCCAATCATTCAGAGAGCTTATCACGCTATCTTGCTTTGTGCGTGTTGGGTGTCCTGTCTACCCCCCTTAAATGAGTAAGGCCTCTTTTACAGAAAATGACTTTTCACTTCTTATCACTTTTGGTAATAGCATGATTGGCTAATAGTCGAACCTTATCGTCAAAGTCAACTCCTTTTGTGACCTAAGAATCACAGGTCAACGTAGGGCTAGGACTTATTCTAATATGATCCATCCATCTTTTACGGACGAGGGGCGTTCGGAGCTTTGAGGTTGAAGTTGGTATTGATCTCGGAATTCACTTAGGCAACGTTGTTGTTGGAATCAGGGCTACGCGTATTGTCCTTGCTGGCGGGGGTTGACCCAGATGACCATGGAAAGTGACGTTGTTGACCCTTAGTTTCATCTTATAATGACTGCTCCACAAGGTTAGGTTTAGGGTTTTAAGGGTTTCTAAATATCAGGTTCTCAAAAGAAAGTGCGTGCGACAACGTTCTTACATCGGTTCTACTCTATTTGATCATTATCTACCTAGAGAAAGGAAATTCTTCTTCGACAGGTGCTCTATTTACTGAGTAGCCTCATTCGACAGTACCTTATCCTCCATTGTCGAGATTTGTCTATTTGTCTTCTTTGTACTAGGATTCTTTGTCCCGTTTGATCAACCAACAAATGATAAAAGGGAACGGCTCCTCTATCGCTTCCTTCCGATCGGAGTCAGCGTTTGATTTCATAACTTTTCGGAGTCTGAATCGCATCAGGTAAATAAATATTTATATGATATACTTAGGTAAGATATATCGTAGTTTTAGGGAAGCAATAGATACCGTAAACGTTTAGCTATTCGGATTTACGCTCTCAGAACGTGATCTACCCAATCTACCCAAGGCCGAGGGTTGAACCTATGCTCTGATACCACTTGTAACGCCCCGACTTTTCGGGTGTAAAATAAAAGGATTTCTTAAGAAAATTTTGCTAAATAAATATGATTTTTCAAAATTAAAGGTTTTGCTAATACAATCTCAAGATAGATTTACGGAATCAAAATACACTAACTTCAGAGCTGACGCGCCTATCACGAATCCTAAGCATCCTCGATCTTATTTCTGATATTCTTTCCGTGTCGAACTGCATCATCGTTGAATCTTCTCCATTGAATCCTGCGCCTTCTAGCAAATTGATCGCCGAAGCAATCGATTTGCCAGGATACAGACGTATCCGTGAGTGATAAATCACCCAGTAGAATAATCCAACCCAACCACCCCTCTTACAATTACAGCTAGCAAGTAAAACAGGATAATCATGATGCGAATAAGTAAAACAGAGATTTTCACGTCAACCAATTCATTACTATCCATTAGCCTAACGTGTGATCCAAAATCTCCCTCCGAGATCCCCCAACCGCGAGCCATGCTCGGTCCCATGAGATCACTTCCCTCTGCTGTAGTAGATAACCTAAGTTACAATACTACAACAATGGGATAGCTTATCATGCTGAATCACAACTAGGGTTCGCCTATCTTATATACCACATCACAATCATTTCTCATTCACCATTGGACACCATGATCTGTCAATTCACCCTTGGACCTGCGCCGATCTGTCAATTCACCTGGACACACGCCAGGACATCAATTTATTCCCTTGGACTCTCGCCAGGACATCATCCCAAAACATAACTGGACCATCCGCCAGGTTTTATAGTCACAAAATATCATTTGGACCTCTGCTTGGGTTTTAACATCACAAAATATCATTGGGCCCCGCCAGGTTTTATCAACAGAAAACATCTCTAGACTATCGCCAGGTTTTATCAACATAAAACGTCACTGGACCACCGCCAAGTTTTATCAACAGAAAACATCGCTGGACTACCTCCAGGTTTTATCAACATAAAATATCGCTGGACCTCCGCCAGGTTTTATCAAAACATCATTGGGCTTACTTTGCCAAGTTTTATATCATCACTGGGCTTACTCTGCCAGTCTTAAATCATCTCCGGGCTTACTCTGCCGGTTTTAAAAAAAAACAGACATCACTGGGCTTACTCTGCCAGTTTTAAGTCATCTCCGGGCTTACTCTGCCGGTTTTAAATCATCACAGACATCACTGGGCTTACTCTGCCAGTCTTAAATCATCTCCGGGCTTACTCTGCCGGTTTTAAATCATCACAGACATCACTGGGCTTACTCTGCCAGTTTTAAATCATTTCAAACATCACTGGGCTTACTCTGCCAGTTTTAAATCATTTCAAACATCACTGGGCTTACTCTGCCAGTCTTAAATCATTTCCGGGCTTACTCTGCCGGTTTTAAATCACATCACAAATCTCATCAGATCTCAAATCACGCCTGCAGGCAACCTCTAAACAGAAAGAAACTTCACAATTTATCCATTACTTAGAATCGTCTACGTGATTTCTATTTCGCATACCACCCCATGTCTCTAGGGTCCAATCTAACATTCAAATCCAGTATCAACACAATATCATTCTCAATAATAATTAAAACGAATAATAAACAGATCAAAACAAACATTAGGTAATGCAATCACATGACTTTTTATGACTGGGCCGTTGCCCTTAATCTTGTATGGCCAAAATATCAATAACAATGTAGGAAATTTTATATAAGACTTTAAAAATAATTTTCTAGGCTTTTATTAATTAATTATAAGTAATTAAGTCAATTAAACACTAATTAAATACATTAATTAGGTAAAAATATTAGAATAATTATCGTAACCTTAATAAAGGTCCTAACAGTCCTCTATAATAAGTTCGAGTGCTAAAAGTTGGGTTTGAATGCTTATGGAATTATTTTAAATAAGCAGATTAAATTAATAGGCAAAACAAGATTAAATAGACAATAAATAATTAACAATCGAAAATATATTTATATTTACAAAATAACATTCTGGGGCTGTGAAAAGTCTAAATAAAATTATTTGGAATTTTAAACCTTCTTTATAATATTTTATGGTATTATCATTAAGAAATAATGCTTAAATAATAATAAATAGTAATTCAAATAAATAAAATTTTATTTTAATAACATATCACCTTTGAACTGTCAGGAGTCTAAGAAAAATATTTTCGATACTAAAATATTTTTTGTAAGGTCGCTATTAATTTTCGTTTATAACTTTAGTTAAAAATTAAATAAATATCTAATAATATAAATTAACTACGAAATCAGCAAGTTATGACCTTTAACATGTTGGGAGTCTAGGAAAATAGTTTGGGTAATTATAGATTAGTTTATAAGGTCGTATTGATTTTTTGTTTACAAACGATTACACAATTACAAACAGAAATTTAATAAATATAAGATTAAATGAAAAAAATTATGAAACTAACAAGGTATGAACTTTAGAATATGGGTAACCTAGGATAAAAATTTCGGAGTAAAAATCTATTTTTAAAAGGTCGCAAAACCAATTCGATCTCAAAAACGAAACAGGCGCGCGTCTGGCCTAAGGGAGTTCGGTTTTTTTGATTTTTTTGGTACTTTTTCGATGCATGGGACTACGGGGCCTATTGTGTTATGTCTATAAACACTTAATATACTTAGAGAAGGCTTCGGATCGAATTATAATACCTCGAATCGGATTGGATTTGATTTCGATCGAAACTTGACAATTTGGAACGAAAGCTTCGGGTTTCTTGATCGGGGAACCTCGGGGCCGAATTGATTGATGTTTGGTGATGCTCTAGGTTGTAGAAAGAGTTTGGGATGATCGGATTGGATCTTGGTTGGGTCTAGGTACGAAACCCACTTTTCTCTCTCTCTTTTCTCTCTCTAGAACTCCATGGATTGGAGCTTCGATTTCCTTCGGTTTTTCTCTCTTTTCTGGATGATTAGGGCGTGAAAAATATGGTGCGTGCCCTAGGGTCGGAGTAGTGACGTATTTATAAGAGAATTGGATGGGTTTTGATTAATTAGAGTCCTAACGGAATTGGGTTTCGAGATGGACGAATGGAGCTCGGTTTTTGGGTTACGGGGAAAATGGAGACTAAGTAGGAGTAGGAGATTAAGAGATTGGGAAGGTGTATGCATGCATGTAACTAAGGAAAATAGAATTAGATAATTATAAGTATTTATCTAATAAAATAAATGTTTTTATTAAAAGGATATAATTAGGGAAAATAATGCTATTATTATTTTAAAAGCTATTAATAATATTATTAAAAAAAAAAATTACGGTCGAAAATCCGGGTTGTTACAAGAGCCATCTTCTAAGTCTGATATGTGTCTCAAGCGTATTCTGGCTCAACTCCCACTTCCGGATTCTCCTCAGCATAAAACTGTTCGCCCGCGGGATCCTGTGTTTCCTGGTTTTTTGCAAAATCTGACACGGATGCCAGAAAATCCGTGCCTGAGTGAAAGAGTTCACCCCGAACTATAATCCAACCCAAATACCCCTCTTACAATACAGTTAGCAGACAAACAGGATATATATGGTGCGAAAAAGTAAAACAGAGATAATCCATATAACTTGATTCATTACTATCCATTAACTTAATCTAAAATCTAAGATCTCTCCACGAGATCTTTCCTCCCCAACCGCTAGCCATATCCCGTCCCATGAGATCACTTCCTTTTGCTGTCGCAGATACACCTAAGTTATGTACCGAGTATGCATCCCAATAACTACAACAAAGGGTAAGCTTATCATGCCGTTATATTGCTAGGGTTCGCCTATCTTATAAACCACATCACAATTCTTTTCACAATCATCACTGGACACCCGCCAGTCTATCAAATCATCACTGGACACCCGCCAGTCTATCAAATCATCACAATCTTATCATATCACAACATCACGCCTGCAGGCAACTTCTAAACAGAAAATAAACTTCACAATTTATCCATTACTTTACATCGTCTACGTGATTTCTAATTCGCATACCACCCCATGTCTCTAGGGTCCAATCTAACAGTCAACTGAAGCATCGATACAATATCAATTATAAACAAAAAGTAATTAACACAAATAACAGATGGATCGAAACAATTCATAAGTAATGCAATTACCTAACTTTTATGACTGGGCCGTTGCCCTTAATCTCATATGATCACAAAGTCTTTAAGAATGTAAGAAATATTTAATTAAGGTTTAATAATAATTTTCTAGACTTCTATTAATTAATTATAAGTAATTAAGCTAATTAAATACTAATTAAATACATTAATTAGATAAAAATATTAAAATAAATATCGTAACCTTAATAAAGATCCTAACAGTACCCTATAATAGATTTGAGTGCTAAAAGTTGGGTTTGGATGCTCACAGAATTATTTTAAATAAAAGGATTAAATTAATAGACGAAACAAGAATAAATAGACGATAAATAATTAAATAGTTGGAAATATATTTATATTTACAGAATATCATTCTAGGGCTGTAGATAGGCTAAATAAAATTATTCGGAATTTTTAACCTCATTTATAATATCTTATAATATTATTATTAAGAAACAATGCTTAAATAAAAATAAATAGTAAATCAATTAGATAAAATTTTATTTTAATAAACTATCATCTCTGAACTGTCAGGAGCCTAAGAAAAATATTTTCGATAAAAAAAATATTTTTTATAAGGTCGCTATTAATTTTTGTTTATAACTTTGGTTAAAAATTTAAATAAATAGCTAATAATATTAATTAACCACGAAATCAGCAAGCTAAGACCTTTAACAGATTGGGAGCCTAGGAAAAATACTTTGGGGATTTATAGCTTTGTTTATAAGGTCGCATTGATTTTTCGTTTACAAACGATTATACAATTACAAACAGAAATTTAATAAATATAAGATTAAATAAAAAAAAATATGAAACTAACAAGGTATGAACTTTAGAGTATGAGAAACCTAGGATAAAAATTTCGGGGTCAAAATCTAATTTTAACAGGTCGAAAAATCAATTCGAAACCGTAAAAAAATATCGCGCGGCTGGGCAATAACAGAGTTCGCGGCCGCGAACTCTGGCGTTCTGGTTCTAGCGGTGAAGAACCCCGCACCTTGCGGCCGCGAGGTCGCGCTCTGTTTTTTTGGTTTCGTTCGTATGGCCTCGGGTTCGATGCATGGGGTCACGGGGGATGATGGGTTATGTCTAATAAACATATTTATATATAGAGGAGGGCTCGGATTGAATTATAGTACCTTGGGTTGAGTTGAATTGGTTTTCGATCGAAAAATTGAAATTGGAGAAGATGACTTTGATTCCTTCGATCGAGGGACCTTGGGCTCGAATTGGTTGATCTTCAAGGATATTAGGAGTCGTGTGAAGCAATTCAATCGATCAATTTGAGTCTCGGGGGCACGGAACCACGAAACCCACTTTTCTTTCTTCTTCTTCCTCTCTCTAAAAATCTATGGATTGTAATTGATTTCTCTCTGGTTTTTCTCTCTTTTCTGACTCCGTGGGAGGTGGTAGAATAGTGTACGTGCCCTAGGGTCGGTGTGGTGTGTATATATAGGAGAATTGGATGAGTTTCGAATTAAAACGAGTCCTAACGGTATCGGGTTTTTGCATGGACGAATTACGCACGAATTTTGGGTCATGGAGGAGGTAGAAATTGAGTAGGAGAGTGAGGGAGAGGATAAACGTGCATGCATGCAATTATATGTACGTATGTAATGCTAAATAAATTTTTAAAAGCTAATTAGATAGAATAGCTTATTTTTTTGTAATTATTTACTAATTATTAAATAAGGAAAATAATATTATCCTAAATAAATAATTCTTTTGAATATTTTTATTAGTTAAATTTTCGGGTTATTACAATATTGCTCTAAACCAGATTTTCTTCCCTCCAATTTGGGTCCTATATAAGCCTTGACAGAGAGGGGAAAACCAGAGCCCTCCCTTTCTCCCTTACCTGTATTCCCCGCCATGCCTTCCAAAATCTGAGCCCTTCCCTTACCTCCATCCCCCAGTCCTTCCCCAGCCATGCCTTCCTCTTCAACATATTGAGAAAATGCTCCAAGCAGGTCTGAAATGGCATAAGTGCAGAAAATGCAGAGGACAATATAATGGATTCACAGTTCCCACAAAAAGTCACACCTGCATAAGTTAAACCTGCTCTGAAATTGAATCAAAACTTGCAGGTTGGCTACACAACTTGAACTGCAGATTGCTAGAAACAATATCAAACTGCAGATCAAATAGCAACTAAAACTGCAACCAAACAGGTCATAAACAGGTTCCAAACATCTGGCTCAAGTCACTAAAACAGTAAAAAACAATGAGTTTTGTTAATGTATGCCCCATGAGCATATGTTAGTACTCATTTAATGATGTTGACTATATCCAAAATTGTATTGGAACTCCAAAAGGTAATCAAAAGGTCAGACAACGTTTACTAGGAGAAAAATTTATTTGTGTGAGACCAAATTACCCCTTTTACTTTTCCCTCCATGCTATAATCTTTCCAACTCCTATTAGTTTTCTAGGTCTGCGGGTTTAAGAAAAAATAAACTCCTATGTATTATCTATTCTTTGGCTTTCGTGTTGTTTTAAAAACTTTTAATCAAGAGAATTTATTTCGCTAATTCATTTTGATGAGAGAAAACGTAAAGGTAAAAGAAGACAATATACAAAAATGTTATAAAAAAAAGAAGAAGATAACATTAGCCCAAAATGTTTAAAATCTGGTTGACGGAAAAAATTAATAACTTGTTTCGCAATGTATTAGTATTTAGTTATTAAAAAAAGAAGTGCTAGGACTTATTTTCCTTATTTTGGGAGGTTTTGGGGCTTTTTGAGATTTGTCTTTATTCAAAAAAAATTCTTTTTGTTGGTTTTACGCCAAATTTTTATGGATTATTGATTCGTCTCGATGAAAGAAATCGTAAAAGTAAAAAATTATGACTGTTATCTAAATATTCAGGCTATATCTTAGATATTTCAAAAATATTTGGATAAGAGTAAAAAAAATTACTTTTGTCGAGACAAATTAATAATTCATAAAAATTTGGCACAAAATTAGCAAACGTCAAAAAAAAAAAAAAAAGAATCAGGACAAAACAAAACAAAACAGCCAAAATAACTAAGCTAACGGGAGACTTTCATTTATTTTTTCAAGCTTCACTCTATTTTCTTCATTTTTTCCTGCTTAGAGTTCAACGAAATAAATAATTAGTTGTTTTTTGTATACCATTTTGGTGATTGATATGGAGTACCTATGTGTTTTTTTTTTTTTTTTTGGCTTAAACCCACGGGAGTTTAAGACCAAAAAATAAAATGAGTTGAAAAGATAGCATAGAATGAAAAGTAAAAAAAAAGGGTAATTTGGCCTCACCATAAATAATTTTTTCTCCTAGTAAATGTTGCCTGACCTATTGATTACATTTTAGAATTCCAATACAATTTTGAATATAGTTGGTATTATTAAATGAGTACTAACATATGCCCCTAGGGCATATATTAACAAAACCCTTTTAAAATTCCATTGATGTTTTTCTGTACTAGTTGACCAAGTATGATGTTGGAATATAAAATCTTCTACTGATTGGGATATCCATGACGCTATTCGTTTGGGGTTTTGAATTCTAATCATTATCTTATTTTTCTTCAATCATTACTTTCAATTTTATCTTTATCTCTTCAATCATTATCCTTATTTTTCAATATTACTCTATTTCTCTCCACATTCATTATCTACAAATCTAAATCCAAAATCTCAAACGAACGGGGTTAGATTTAAAGCTAGTCTTCAAGAAACACAATTCCCGTCTATGGTTTGGCATCGTGGATAGCATTGCGTTGTGTCGTGTGCAAGTTGTGTCATTTCAGTTTAACAAACAGACACGAAAAATTAAATGGTTGTCCATGTACTGATTGAGTACTGACGTTAATCCAACCTTATTTGTCTCTTCTTTTTTTTTTTTTTGAAGCGAAAGCAATTTTATTAATATTAAAGAGAAGGGGGATAAATGGCATCACAATCAGTGAATGACATCCCAACTATGTTAGCACCCCAAACGCTCGACAATCATTTGCCACCCCAAAATCCCAAAAGATCGACACCCATGAATAGTTGGCAAAATTCCAACCACACAAAGTCTACACCCACAATAATTCCAACAACATACAGATAATAATAGAGCTAGCTGCGACACCATGAGAGAGATAAAGCTCCATATTTTAAGCAAAAATATGGGTCATGAATAGTAGGCAAGGTTAATTCCAACCATTCTTTTAATTTTCTTGTTACGGGTCATGTCACATTCGTACTTGTTCATGTCCAAAAATGGACGGCTGAAACCATCTAACTTCGGGTTAATAAGTCTGTATTGTGTTAATTAAGCGTTCAAAATTTCCACCTCTAATCATCTAGCAAGATCTTTTACTTTTACCTTCTTTTTTTTAGTTGGAAATTGACTTTTACACTACATTTTTTACCACATACTAGTGTAATGCACGTGCGTTGCACGTTATCGCGTGCTCATTTGTTGATTTGTTTTTTGCAAGTTTTGTTTGGCTGTCGTAGTGTCCTAAGATGTGAGGTTAGAGCATAATGTCGGTAGTTTTGTATGGGTGGTTTAATTTGGTATGTCCGAGAGAGTTGAGTGCAAGCTCTTCCTTGATCCTAAACGTTTTTGTATTATGATCTTAGTTTGGCAGCAGAAGTGGAAGAGCATAAATATTATACAATAGAGTAAATATTGACTCGCAAAATGAGAAGACCAAAAGAAAGAAAATCACGCACCTGGTTTCTTATAGAGCTAATGAAGGCACTAATTTCACAATGACAAAACCTTCGTTTGTTTTGAAGCTCGAAATACTCGATAGAATAGTGTGTCTTCAATAGGAAAACTGAACAAATCCACAGAAGTTCGGTTTGGCATTTTGAGGTTTGGCCACTGCAGTGTGTTGATCAGAAAACCAAATGTGCCAACCAAGAGAAAGGTAGTAATCGTGTAAGCCAAAAAAAGGGGGAGGAAATTATAGCCGGCGCCGTTGCAGAACCTGAATTTCTGGTACTGATGTCGGCCAACTGCTACCACAGTGAACTAATTAATTTTATTCCCTATTGGACAGTTCATAGAACAACAATTGAACGTCTTGACCATTCTACCCTTAGAGTAATTTTCTACCAGTTACATTTCAACTAAGTTTGTTCTAGTTACATTCAATGCATAAAATACACAAAAATAAAATCCATGGAATACGAAAAATAAAATCCAAAAGAAATGACCAAGTTTTTGTTATAAATTCTTATAATAAGTACTAATTTGAGAATAAATATTTATTATGAGTATAAGAGATAACGTAATATAAAAGAATCACCTATTTAAAAAATTTGAAATAAATAAATTTTTTTTAAAAGGCGAATTTAGACTGAAGCCTGATTGCCTCATTATAAAGTTATTTAAAATGTCATTTTTTTTCCAATATATTTTATGCTTTTCGCTTATGCAAGCTTTGGAAAATCTAGACCAATATTTAAAACATTAAAGAAGAGAACCTTTTACACCAAAAAAATAGCTAGCCCCATTCCCGAAAAGGCAGTAGATAAGAAAAAAGAAGGGGTGAGGCGATACTATCGGCTGCCTTGCTTGGGGAATAGTTTCACGAAAATAAAGATGAACCAGAATAACGTCCGATCTTGTTTCTGGATGGAGTGGAAAAAGTTAAAAAGAAAACATGCCCCCTGCCTAAATTTGTTGGTCCCTTTTGTTCTACGAAAGATGATCCTTTTGGGTTAGCTTCTACCCGTTTTACAGGCAAAATGACTAATTTAGGACTCCAAATGAGATGAGTTGAGTTGAGTTGAGTTGAGCTGAATCGACTGAGTAATCTGCGGGGAAATGCTTTTTATCCAATGGTTGACAACTTGACAGTTAAGACACTCTGGTTTCAGTATAAACCATCGTGAAGACTACGGAAAAACACCCTTTAGAAAACGCAGACTACAAGAATCCCACCCATTAACATTACACATACTCTAATTTGTCGATCCAGTAGAAAACCTATTCAAACACACACATACGAAATGCAAACTTTCATAGACAGAGCCACAAAGATGCATGCTTTCAGCCTTGAAACTTGTTAGGGCCGTCGACATAGTGCTATGGCTGAAAACAGAATTAGAACTATAAACCCAAGAATTGCACCGAAAGAACCAATCAGCAATTCAGAAACAAGGTCACAAAAGCTGTTGAATTGTTGGCATATTGCCAGCCAATTAGCCGAAGCGTTCAATCAAACACAACAACTGTTTACCAACTTCGGTAACTTTCAATGAAACTAAAAAATTGGGATCAAATTATATTTTCACCACTGTACATATCATCTTTTCCCAATACATATTCTCATCCTAATTAAACTATAATCTAGGCCACCACAGAACCGCTGGGAAACATTTATCATACCTTCTTCAATACAAACACTCCAACTACAACGAAGACATAGCTGGTACTGCCAATGGTTAATATCCTCTAACCCATTTGAATCAAATACAACCATTTCCAATATAGCTCAAATCAGTAATTACAACATACAAAAACACTATTAACTTCCGGAAAAAGGAATTCTATCAGTATGGCAGGGTACACTGGATGGTAATGATCTCCCTTACTCACCAATCAAACACAACATGTGGATCTGAAATGAAAGTCATGCATTGGTGGATTGCACTTACAAAGAACGTGATAGCATGAACTCTGGTCCTTCAAGAGGTAGTCATCAACACTTGGTGGATTCTTTGGAGGTGAACACTACAAATTCTGCTGATTCACACTTGGTGCATTCTTTTGAAAAAAATTGCCCATAAAAGCATTAAAAATTGCCCAGAAACTCGTCCAATATTGGAAAAAATCAATGCTGCAAATAGAAGACTGAGAGAAGGTCTATTTGTGGGAAGGTCTATCAAACAGAATACAACTATTATGTACAAGTATTAAGTTGGAAATCAAAGACAACAGGAAACTGAAAGATAAATCAACTTCTGAGGAATTAAATGGTAGAGAACATTCTCATTTTGTAACTATTGTGATGTCCCTTTAAAAGTAAACATCTGGTACATATCGAGACAGTTGGATAAGTGTGGTAATCATCAAAAGGTAGCTCAGCAGAAGTAAACCTAAAACACCAAATACTTTTTGGGGTTTTCCAAATATCAAACAGAATGCCAACAACGTAACGGTAGGAAAAGGGCTTTAATAAACACACTCCATAAAATAAACCATTTCAACCTCCAGTAACTGGGAAATATATACTCATTAAAATACAAAAACACATACAATTTAACTCACACAAGTTAAACAAAATAGCCTACAACTTCATTGCCATTTAGAAAATCAGTGTGTTTTTGGGACACTTTACAATCAGCTATGGCAATACAAAATGGCTTTTTCAAAAAGCTTTAAGCCATTGTCATTCTAAGGAATTCTGCAAAATGAAGTTAAACCAGAGTATTGGATCTTTCTAGCTCAGACTTATACTTACAAATGAACAAAATATAGGAAATCCTAGAATTCCACTGAACTGGCCTGCCCGAATCCAAATACAAATCAACAGGCAAAAAGAGGTGGAAATTCGCATTAGTACCACCAGTAGATACGCCCGCAATCATTCACACTGAAAACCATGGTATGCAATTGAAGCATGATATCAGGATTCAGCACCAACATGTCAGAGCTCTCAAGCTTGTGTTCCTCGACAAATAATTTCCAGCCATAGCCAACAAAGTGCCCAGCAACATACCGCACAAACCAACTTCTTCCTCTCGACACCAATCTAAAGTATTCACAGCCATGAGTTTGGCAAAATAGCTGGAATCGCATAGACAGTTCCTAGAACCAAAACAAAAAGTTCTTTTAATGTATGCACACATTCTAAAATATATATTCTTTTATCATTTTCAGAGTTGATCGTATAATTAAGCCTAACCAGCCTTTCGGGATCAGAAGACGACAGTAGAAGGTTGCAGCGCAATGCATGCCTAAAAGCCCTAAAACTGTTTGGTGGACAAGCAGTTAAAGCTACAGCTGTAGGAAGGCACATAAAGTATTAGCAACTGTTTTGAATTACTCGAAATAACAAATGCAATAGTAACTACATCCTTACAGCCATTACTGTTACACATAGCCAACTCTGCATCCCATCTGGCGGTGCGAAGATATAGGGGAGGAACTCTTCTGGTATAGTCTGCATTTAAACGTACAATTTAGCTCAAGCTTACATTTTCTTGAAAATTCAGCGATAACTAACTCTTAAATGACCTCTAAAATCATCTATCTTTTCAAACTCTCCAGCTTTTTCCCACTCGAATTGCTCACCAAGCTCAAACAAAACTGAATATTTCCTTATGAAAGCCACATCAGTGGTATACCGTAAGTTATGTGTGCTTCGTGATGTTGACGCTCCAACCCTTACAACTGTGGCATTTGAACTCCTCAAATAGTACACTACTCCAGGTTCTATTCCAAGCCTACAGCTGCGCACCCGCAAAACTTCGACGAAATGCGGGCAAGTAGATGCCAAAGAATCTTGAAAGCTTACAACCATACTAAACGAAAGAAACCTTTAAAGGCAATTCCAAAAATTACACAAAGGTCGACTGATATATTGCTATTATGATAGCAAAATACCTAACACTTCTACACAAACACTCTAAAGACCACCAAACGGTGGAAAATTCCACACGTATACAAGAGCAGAAACAGCTCAAACAAGCCTAAACTATATCGCTCTGTATAATATGCGATTCTTTTCATCAAGAATGAACTTAGACCAGAAATGCGTGTGTGTGTTTTTTTTAGTTCAATATGTCAGTGGAAGTTAGTTGAATCCTATTCCAATGACTCGCAAACGTAACATCTGCAGCAAATATGATCTGAAAAATTCTTTTTCCCGAAATCGTTGAATCAGATCGGAATCGAAACTCTCACAAAAGTAAAATCCCTTGAAAAGTTGGCCTGAAAAATTCTTTTCCCTAAATCATTGAATCGAATCAAAATCAAATCGAAATCGAAACTACAAACAAATCAATAATTTACCTCTTCTCACACCTCCTCTTTGATTCTAGCACGGCCGGAATGCAGTGAACCAAAAACTCATCTCGCATCTCCTTTAAAGACAGGGACCGCCGGAGCAACAGTGAAGTCATTATGAGTTACGAAAAACAAATCGGCTCAACAGGTACAAAACTTCAATAAATTACGGAACTGAAGTACCAAAAAGCGTGTTTCTCGTTCAAAGACGGCGCCAATCCTACACAGTACAACAAATTCGGCGAAATCAGCAAACAGAGTACCAATTTCAAGCGCCAAAACCGGATGACCGACCATATCTCTGTCGCTACTCTCTCAATCGAACGCTTGCAAGAAAACGCCAGTACAAGAATTCGGCGAAATCGGGAAATAGAGTACCGATTGTAAGCGTCAAACCCGGCCGACCGACGATGAAACTTTCACCTCTCCCATGATCAACCCTTGTCATCAATAACGTAAAATGCCGAACCTGCCCATACACAAACAACTGCAGAACTAAACACATACCAAAAGCTAAGAGGGTATTAGCGTAAATTCACACCGTGCCATGACTTACCACCCTAGGATCTTTTATTACAAGTGTATTGATATTTCATTTTTTGTCCTTATTCATGTAAATTTATCACAAGCAACCACAAGTACGAATTCTGCATCCAAATCCCAAATCAGAGATAGTTAACCAAGGATGGATAAATTGCATGTCTCGGGTCATACAAAATATTTGTGTGGGTCAAGAAGTGGGCCCCACTCAAGAAGTACACAATCAGTACCAAGTCTAATCTTTTTCTTTCTTTCTTTTTTTCCTGCATAGTATTTGTGAAGTTTTCTATCGCATAAGTATATATACGTGTACCTGTCAGAATCTCTTATTACTCTACACACTTCTAATGGCATCTATAGTCTAGCAAACACACAAATCGAAGTTATGTGCCATATATAGCTTGTGGTCCTGTTGAATGGGATTGAGTGGCTGTATCCTTATTAAGTTCTAGGGAAAATTTTATAAATGGTCCATTTAGTCTGTACGAGTTCTCATTTTCATCCCTCTAATATTAATTGTATCAATTTTAATTCTATAGTTTTCATTCCATCTCAATTTCGTCCCTCTCCCTGACGCCGTCAATGAAACAGACGGAATTGAAGGGAAAAATTGTTATTTTCTCTCATAGAGGGCCTAAATTGCGATTTTAAACCAGAGGGATTATTTTTAAAATTTTAAAAATAAAAAAGACCATAAAATAAATAAATAAAGACCAGAAATAATGTATTTGACAACTGAATTAGTTTTTATTGGGTAATCAAACTATATTGAAAAAATTTCTATTTCATTACACATTACAAAAATATTATAAAAATGCACAAATCAACCCCTTAGCTAATGTCTCTGTATCATGTTCTTATAATCTTCTTATCTTTTCACCCGATAAAAGAAATGTTCAAAATTCGTATTTATTTGTTATACGAGTGATCTTATGAGTAAGTCCCAAAATAAATACACTTATTCCCATATTTTAATGTATTTGATCTCTTAATATTCAGTAGTGTTTCATTGCTTAATTAAACCCAATTACAAGATTTCTAAATACAACTGAATAACTTTTTTCTTTTTAATCATGTGACAAAGAAAATAACGAGAGTGAAAATTCAATTGAAAAAAAAACACAATACCAAAACATTTAACATAGGGGTTGCTTTTTGAATTTTCTCATATTTTTTGTGATATATATAATAAAAATTTTAAAAAATTTCAACGTATTTTGATTATTCAATATAAAATGAGATGAGAAATATATTACATATGATGTATTTTAAATATATTTACAAAAATAAAAGTAAAAAATAAAATTATAGAAATAGTCCCTCTAGTTTGCATGAAATCTCAATTTAGTCCCTCTATGAGAAGAAATGACAAATTTGTCCTCCAATTCCGTTTGTTTTATTAACGTCGTAAGCAGAAGGGACGAAATTAAGACAGATGCAAATTATAGGGCTAAAACTAACATAATTGATACTAGAGGAATGAAAATGGGAATTCATGCAAACTAGAGGGATCATTTGTAAAATTTACCCTAAGTTCTAATATGGAGGAGAAGACAAATCTATCCATTTTCTCCAGATTGGAATTGTCTCCGAGGGAAGGAAAAAAAATGTTGAATTGACCCCAATGGTTTAGATGTATCTTCTTGTAATACACATCTACAAGGCCTAATAGAGAAATGATCAATAGCCAATGCCAATAGTATCCCTCTCAAAGTGTCTAAATCAAAGTCGCTCATTTGACAGGGTACCAAGCCTGGGTGGCCAATCACATTCGTTAATCGAAGCAATGGCAGTGTCACGTACCCCAACTGCCACGATATGAAGCAAAATTGAGCATGATTTACCTTGACCACCTCATTGGGTTTAATGGTATCCCCCGAAGATTCATTCATTGTTTCAGGCAGAATACGTATGTGATTATGCCACTCAGAGCCATGATTAAGTCACTAAGATGGGCAGTAGGGTGGATTATTCATATTTAGCATGATCATTGATCGATCACCGTAGTACTCGGAGAATTCCAAGTCTCCACCGAGTCACAGACGTTTATACTAATATCTAAGCTAACAGTCAAAAGAGGTATTGGTTCGCACACGGAGGTCTTGATTTTTGTTATTGTCATACTTATAAATTGGAAGTAACCAGAAACCACGTGGGTATACCCAACAACTAGAAAGCATGAGGACATCTAATGAAGGCTTCACCATACTTCTTTTCTTATCCTCTTTATTTTCCATCTCATTGGCAGTTTGGGAAGTATAGGCTATGGGGGAAGACTACACGGGTACACTTGATCGAAGTCAGCCCTGTTCCACGTATGGGAGTGCAGCCACTATCGGCTATAAGCTAAGCCGAGTAAGACGGCGGACTTAAGCCTCCGAAATTTGGCCAAAAATTAAGGCCCCTATACCTAGGTACGTAATATATATTTAATTAGTGGTTTCTAGTTACTAGAGGAGATAGCTGGCCAAGTGGTAAGTTTAAGTCTTGATATCCAACAGATTCAACGTTCAATTCTCAGCCCAAGCAACTCTCAACTTTTTTTCCCCTTCTTTTGTTTTCCTTGAGGTTTATTATTTTTTTTTTTAAAGAAAAATAGGGCCCCTGTTTTACAAGTTCGATTTAGGCCCCAAAAATCTCAGGGCCGGCCCTGATCAGTCCAGCCTTAGAAGGATCTTTCAATAACATTACAGACATTGCGTCCTATGGGTTGTGGGCTTCCAAGGGAGAATACCTTGAGCTTCTGTCATTCATGTAGAACTATGAACTGATGTTCCTCACTGTTGCTTCCTTGTATCCGGATCAAATAAATCCTTGAACTGTCAACAAGATCTTTGTGCCAATGGGTGTATCTGTTGTTGGACTGTATATATATCTACAACCTTGTGTTCAGAAGTCTTGAGAACCTTTACAGTTTCAGTCAAAAGCCATTTAATCATTTTGTTAATTTTCTTGCTTTTGATTAGTTTCATGTTTTTTGAAGGACGTCAATTATAACATGTTCTGCCTAGTCTGTTATGCGTGCAACAACATCCAGAGGATATGTCAAGTATGTCATTTGTGGTTCTGATGTTAGGTGGTGAGGGTGCATTGCCTCGGTCTAAACAACCTGGTTTTTGCACTGAAAGCCTTGAAGCTGGTTACCATCATGGGGTCGGGTGACTCGGGTATCACCAAGTCCAGTCCATGTAGTCACCAGTATGCAGTTGGGAGGTCGATAGAGAACATGACTTGGTCGATCAATATCTTTGAATATTTCTAGAACCGTTGAAAAATGAGGCCTATTTTTGCTGTCTCAGGCCACCCATTTTTCTACTTGTGTTGTATATTAAATATGATGATCGGTACCCAATTTTGCCTCATGAGTTTGTAGAATAGCTTTCCTTTTTGGTTGGGATTGGAATAACATAAACCTTTCATTGAGTTTTGGTTGGGATTGGACTAACATAAACGGGTCATCGAGTTTCAGCCTCACGTAACAACGTAACAGGCGCCGATAATCTTAATTCAGCCCTTCACGTAATTGAACTTTGATCTTTGAAAAAATCAAGAACCTTTTCCTAGAAGCAAAATACTATCCTAAAAAATTGATGCAGTGAAAATTTGAAAAAAATTAAACTATTTAAGTCTTTCAGTTTTATTAGTATAATGTGAGTCAAAGAGTCTTTTATCATTTTTTTGTGTTAGTTAAAGAGTCTTATCATTTTCTATGTTAGTCAAAGAGTCTAATTGCCGTTGTATGTGTTCTATGAGGCTTCCTAGTATTTTGGAAACAAAGTCTAATTTTCATTATGAGTTGTCTTGAAAGTTTAAGTTTGTATTTCCTATTCTTGGAGGGTTGTTAATTGAAATTCTATATAAGCTTTGCTAGTGAAATGAAATAGAAAGAGTTTGAGTTTATGAAAAATATATGCAAGTGTTTTCTTGTTTGAAGTGAGTGATTCCTTCGATAATCAAGTGTGTGACTTGGTCGCATGAGTGTCTTTCACGATTAGCAACGTCGAGTGACTTCCGTTGCCCCCGATCAAGTGGCTTCCCGGGACTATCCCAACCTCATAGGTTTCGGCTTGCATCAAAAATATTCCCTCATTGAATCCCAATGGGGACCCATAAATATGTTACTATATCATTTTCTCGATTTTTACATTTAGGAGTCTATAATACACATGTCAGTCTTTAATTTCCTCGAACTAGCAATTTACAATATGCTCCATGAAAATTATGCACCTTTTCTCTAGCCTCCAGCATTCAGGAGAATACCAAAAAAAAAAAAAACACAAAAAGCACAAAAAACAAAATCTATACTTGTATATCAACATAAAACACTCTTTGCATATATCACAGCCTTTGAATTCCTTGAGCTTGGGTTTTACAATCAACTCCTCGATGGTGATGTATCTTCTATCTGGCTTCTGGCAATGTTATTGTTATGTCGCTTTGAGTGTAATATGTCCCTTCGGATGAGGTATCTAAATCGGCGGAGCTTCTTTCTACAAAGAAACCAGGCTGCTTAGGTTGAGGCAATGTCACCCCTTCATTCCCCAACATGAAAACTACAGCCGGCATTGCTGGCCTGTCTTCTGGGAGTTTCTGAACACATAGTAGACCTACTTGAATACATCTCAGTACTTGAAATTGAACATACGAATCCTCTAAACAAGAATCCATCAACTCTAGTGCCTTGTCTTCCTTCCACAATAACCATGCCTGCATCAATTGCAATCCAATACTTGTTTATTTAGAGCTATGGAAAGAACAGAAATAGAATTGTAGCTTACAATGGATACCCACATGTCCCAAAAGAGTGTGATGGTGATCTGAATGGTGAAATTTCCTGTTCTTTTGGCCACTCACTATCTCCAACAAAAGCACACCCAAACTAAAGACATCCGACTTCACCGAAAATTTGCCATCAATGGCATACTCTGGAGACATATAACCACTGCAGATATGTGTTACTAAATGTAAGCAACTAAACATGATGACTTGCTCCCAAAATAACCACGAGTAGGAATAAAGTCCTGGAAATCTGTGAAACTTACTATGTCCCAATTACTCGCTTTGTTTTTTCTTCTACTTGATCTCCACTGAAAATTCTTGCTATGCCGAAGTCTGAGATTTTGGGGTTCAACTCACAATCTAGTAGAATATTGCTAGTTTTGAGATCCCTGTGAATAATTCTTAATCTGGAATCCTGGTGAAGGTAGAGAATACCCCTTGCAATACCCATAGTTATCTCAAATCGCTTCGGCCATTTGAGTAGTTTTCTTTTATTATGATCTGCAAAATTTTGCATTCAAGGTTAGTAATCTGCCAGTTTCATTTTCACTCAAAACCAAACGACTCCGAGAAACCGACATTTAAGTTATTTCAACGAGGCTAAGGGATAAGAGTGTTGTACCAAAAATAAAGTCGTCCAAACTTTTGTTGGGCATATACTCGTAGATTAGCATCCTCTCTTCTCCTTCAATGCAACAGCCCAAAAGCCTAACAAGGTTCCGGTGTTGGAGCTTGGAAATCAATAAAACTTCGTTCTTGAACTCTTGAAGACCTTGTCTAGAACTCTTTGAAAGCCTTTTCACTGCAATTTCTTGTCCAATCGACAGCTTACCCTAGAAATTGTGATGCGCTCATGTTACAAGTATGTAACTCACTGTTTTCTTAACTGTAGAACTGAAATTATGTACCTTACCTTGTAAACATGACCAAATCCACCCTCTCCAATCTTATGATCATTAGAGAAGTTATTAGTGGCAGTCGAAATAGTAATCAGATCAAACAGTGGTAATTCTATGTCTTCTTTTTCTGGTTTTAGACCTGTGGAATGAAAAACTAATTCATTATTAACAAATTCAACTGCATAGTTTTTGGTGATTAGACTGCTTCCAGCATATAGTAGGAACGAACAAATGAACATATAGGCGGCTATCTCCATTTTCATGGTTTAGGAGATTAGCCAGAAATACCATTTGAAACAAACACAGGAAAATCCTGACAGCACTCACAAATTGACAAGAATATTGGTCAATGGTTGTCTTTACGGATTTTCAAAGGTTGATAAGATATGCTTACTTATTTTCTTTCCCCTCTTCCAAAATATCCACCAGCATAACAAGCTCAGGAAAAGCATCCCACAAACTGCTGATACAACTACTATGATCACAAGTACATTCTTTTGATTGAGATCTGGACATATTACATGGAAGCAATTAAGCAAATACATATTTCAGAAAAACTTGAGAGAAACTGGGTAAAAAGTTTAGGGTACAACTTGCACGTACCTAGTTCTGACGCTGGCATCCTTACATAAATACTATCCTGCTGAACATTTTCTTGAACAAGCTCACGAATATCTAGCAGAACATCAAACCACATCAAACACCCACTGCCACTTCCACTTGAATCTAAAGTAGCGTAAGCCGTACAAGAACAATTCTTCAAACACTCTGCCCTGCATTCTTTAGTTTTCATGCTCGTTTCCAGCCAAAATTCTAACAGGTCCGGTAATTTCACGTTTTTCACCTTAATAAATCCTTCTCCCTTTCGGCAATCAAGTGGAATTCTTCTCACACATCCGCTAGACCAATCAGAAATCCCCCATTCATTCTGCAATTGTGGTACAAATCCTTGCAAGCACTCACAGATTGGTGCTTTGTTAATTTTACAAATGCCATTTACACCACAATGTCCATAATCATCACACAAGTCATTCTGAAGTGTGTACATGAGAGCCCATTTAGAGCTCCCTGTATTTAACACAAACCGCTGGAGCAAGCCCTTATCGTTTACCATAAACCTTGTAAGGACTCCATTAGCCTTATAAATATAATAAACCTCATCTGGTTCATTCACAAAACTCCGTATAAAAACCGTTGTTGATCTCATAGCCATACCTGTAAATTGAACTCCATTCCAAGGCCCACTTCGGTACTTCTTCGTGGATCCTCTCCGAAGAGCAGTCTGAGGCAGCCCTTCAATATCAAGTCTGTAAGTGAAGTCTCCAGGAGAAGGGTCACTGGCATCTTTCCATGAAGTCAAATACCGATCTAACCCCGAGTTTAAGTCCCAACCAAACTTCATTCCGGCTAAAAGTGTATCAGATGGGTAATCAAAGCTTTGCCATGTATAGTTCTCGGTACCCGTGTTACTCTTGTCCGTAAGGACAAGGTTCCCAGAATCCAACAGCTGTGCAACTGAATTTTGCACACTTCTTGAAGAATTTGATGACCAGATGATACCATTTGATCCATTGAGAAGGACAAGATTTCCGCGGCTGTTGATAATTAGAGTTCCATTTGAATCTTGTATTGGTTTTTCCCTGTTTGCCACCCAAACCACAATTTCCGGATAACTCTTCTACCATATGCCTAAAAACCAGCTTTTGGAACCGTTTGGCGAAAAGAAGCCTAGGACAAAGGTTTGGCCCGAGGAAACCAACGTCCCACCGGAGATAAGGGGTTGATTTGGAGTTAAGGTATCAACTGCAGAGGAGGATTCAAGGAGTGAGAATGAGATTAGAGAGCAAAATAAGACGAAAGGAAAGGTCTCCATGGGAAATTCTCACAAAGAGAAATAGTCTGCTGCATTATTTAGGTGAGGCAATTACAAACTTTGACCATTCAAATGTGTTGAAAGTTTGCTACAATAGTCTTTAATGCGTCGACTTTGCCCGCTTAGAAGTCAAAACATTCCTCAAGAGTTGAGTGGGAGATCTTTCTACAGGCCGGTTTGATTGACTGAGCAGTTAATAAATGAAAAATGAGGAAATCATATATCCCAAACCCAGAGAGAAACTATATGCGAAAGAATAGCTAAAGCAGATTGTAATGAACAAGAATTTAGTGCCCTATTTGTGCTGTGATTTTCTTAAGGACTACAAAAGAAGTTAGAAAAAAAAAAAACCATCAATTACATGCATTTTGTGACCTGATAGTTTGGAAAAAAAAAAAAAAACCATCAATTACATGCATTTTGTGACCTGATAGTGTAAAAACCCATTTGACAGTTTGGATGCAGGATTAAACAGCAAAGTGATTTGCCAACAAAGTCACGAAAGTGTGGGGGGAAAAGACGAAAGAGAAGTCAACCTTTTCGCGCTTGACCATTTTGAAGAACTGAAAAAGAGAACTTTTCGTTTCCTCAACACCCAAGGAAGAAAAGATGCATTAAATAATTAAGATTTTCCAGACCTAGGGTAAACAATCCCGATCAAATCCGCAAAGAAAGCATTAGTAATACAACTAGGAATACTATGATAAACATAAAAGTCCCCGGCTGAAATGGGCGCATCATTTGCCAACGTATCTGCACAATAATTTGTTTTCCGATAGATGTGTTTGATAGACACTGCCTCAAACGCCTCCATAAGGGACCAGCAATCGAGTAGAATATTACCAAGTGGGTGGTTTGACAGACTAGTATCATTAATCAAATGAATAATCCCCATAGCATCTGTTTCCACTTCTAATTTCCTGACTCTCACCTCCTTTGCGAGAGCCAATCCGTTCCGCAAAGCCCAAAGTTCTGCCGTAAGGATAGAGGTTGCCAAAACGTTTCTGTGGAAACCTCCTAGCCATCTGCCATGTTGATCTCGAAGTAGTCCTCCTGTTGAGGCCTTCCCCGTGCTAAGCTCAAACGCACCATCAGTGTTCAGCTTCACAAAAAATTCCCGTGGAGGTGTCCAGCCAACCAAAATGTCCCTCAAGTGGCTGTTCACCTGTTGAGGTACAATGGAATACCACTCCAAAGCTTTGTTCCTGATATTATTTGCAATGGTGTTTGGGCTTGGTAAATTCGAGTTGGAATTATGGTCAAAGAGACGTTGGTTACGGTCAATCCAAATGTGCCAAATGGCAAATAGGAAAATGGAATTCCAAGGCAGGCCCGAAGGATCAGAAGATTTACTCTTGGAATGAAAAAGGATCCAATCATGGGGATTGCTGGTATGAGTGACAAAAGGAAAACAGAGAGCATTCCAGATGGCTGTAGCACGCTCACAATCACACGGAGTGCGTGACAAATGGTTTCCGGAACTAGGAGGTACCGTTCACAATAAGGAGTGGTTGTGATATGGCCAAAAAACCAAAAATTACGAGTAGAGATCCGCTCGTGGGCGGCCGGCTAACCAAACGAAGTGTTAAATGCGGTAGGTGCACCGAAGACGCCAAATCCATTTGCCAATTTGGAGTTGGAACGGGCGGGCTAGTATCAAGAATGGAATGGGCAGATTTATTGCTTAAATCCCAATTGGAAGTGTGGTTCCAAATGATACGGTCGGCAGTGGGGTTAAACCCCTGGAAAGTGGTCCGAAGAATAAGGGTGCCCTTATCAAAAAGAGGTTTCCCTCCAAGTAGGGCTGTAAGGGAGCCGAGCTACTCGCGAGCTCGGCTCGGTTACAGCTCGACTCGGCTCGGTTCGAAGGGTTAATGAGCGAGCTCGAGCTCGGTTTTGTGGCTCGTTAGACAAACGAGCCGAGCTCGAGCCTAGTTAGGCTCGGCTCGACAGGCTCGTGAGCTGGCTCGACTCGACTCGGTAACGGCTCGGCTCGGCTCGCGAGCCGAGTATATATATGTATATGTTAGGGCTTTCCTGTAAATTTTGTTTTGTTTCCATTCCACGGTCAAGACTAGAGAGAGCCATAGAGGGAGGCGATTCTACCCCAAAGCCGTCGCCTACTCCAAAGCCCAAAGCTGCCGGCGCTGGCCTCCGGTCTCACTCTCCGGTCTCCTTCTATTGTTGTTCGTAAACTTCCGGCGTGGTTCGTAAACTCCCTAGACCTTGCTTTCAACAGATCTGAGTTTGTGAGTGACTGTAACAGCGTGAATCGAGCTCCTACGACGTTTTTGTTGCATTGTGTGAGGTCTTTATTACTTCGATTGGTCGCGGTTGGTCTTTATTACTTCAATTTGTAAAGATTTGGTGCGATTATGACTGAGTCTGGCTATGGTTTTCATGGAGGCAGCTCGTTTGGGCCTCCAAGTTCTTTCAAATTTTCATGTAAGGCTATTTCTTCTTCGTCTTCTTCTGAGGCCCGAGGATTATTACTCTTTTATGGAGGCAGCTCATTTTCACCACTGGTGTTTTATGATTGTTAATTGGGTTTGTGACTAAGTTGACTGGGTTTACTTTTGTTCCTCCTTTTTTTTTTTTTTTTTACAAGAATCATTTTTCATTACAGAGCCTTTTGGCGAGTTCGAGCCCGAACCGAGCTGGCTCGTTTATTACAATCCGAGTTCTAACGAGCCGAGCTCGAGCTTTATATATACTTATCGAGCCAAGCACGAGCCTAGTTTTCTTGGCTCGATTCGAGCTCGAGCCATACCAATTTTCACCGAGCCGAGCTCGAACATGCCAATACTGGGCTCGACTCGGCTCGTATACACCCCTACCTCCAAGCATGCCCCTCCAAGTGGTGGATGGTTTAGAGCACCTTCTAGAGGTTGATTTATAGTACCTAGCTTTGGCTCATTACTCTCTCAAACCGGAGTTTATTAGCGTTTGTGTCTGTTTAATGCACGAGAAAAAAATAAAAAATTAGTGAGAACTTCTTTTTGTTGTCCCATATATCAGACGGACACAACACTAGTAATAAATTACTTCAATTTCAAATTGTGAAAAATGTAAAATACACCAAGAAAACAAACCAAAATTAAAATGAGTGGTTTTTATAATACACATACCCAATTTCAGGCCTGACTTGAAACTTAGGGGTGGTTTGGCATTTTAATTAAGCCAGAATTTTTTTTGTCCTTATTATAAAAAATTCGTATTTGTTAGTTTTTTGTTGATTTTTTTGAGGATTATTGCTTATTCATGACGAGACAAATCTAAAAAGTAAAAAATTACGATTAAAACCCATTTTTTTAATAAAGACGAAAGCCAACTTTTTCGTCTCGGGGATAAGCCTTTGACTTCAGGTGTTTCTTTTTTGGTGGAAATAGAAATTGCGTAAGATAAAAAAATGACAGTAATGGTTATGGGGTATTCAACCCCGCAACATCTTCATGGAATTGAAATTCTGGAAAACGACACAGTGTAAAATATAACTAATTAAGCCCACACTAGCACCAAGATTCGAATTTGCAAGGATATCCACACATCTACTAGCCTCCCGAAACACATGGTTGATGGACTTCGGTCGGAACTTCCCCAATGGCAACCTAGCTACAATCAGAAATCGGGTGAAATATATAACGGGTGATGGTTAGTTGTTTTCTGCTCTTGAATTAGCAGCAAAACAAGCGATGCATTTCGACATCAAGATTTGTTACTCCCCGTTCCCATGATAATCTTAAGCCATCTCTTAGAGTCCATAGTTACGCTGCAACAACAGAAACTTTCCCACTGTTGCACCGGTGTGATCCACATTAAGGCCATCGTTGTCTCTGATCGGACCTCTCCCAGTTCCGTCCCCATTTTGAGTCATGGATCCATTGGTATTCAGTTTGTAGAGCCCATATGCATTTTGAATGTGCAGTTTTGTGTACAGAGTGGTAATGGAAACTCTTTTGGTCTAAATTTTGAAACATGCCACCCAAAATTCTTTTTACTTATCAATATTTCAGCCTTTTTTTTTTTTTGATAAGTAAAGTTTATTTCACCAAAAAAAAATGCAAAGAACTACACAAATCACAGAGGCATACCTCTGGCTACTCAAACACTAGAAAGATTAGCAAACACCCAACCCTTCCAAACTACAGAATACTATCTAGCATTGTTAACCAAATATATTCTAGAATCAAGAAGCCATTTGTCACACAATTCTCGATTCTGGGCCGTAAACTTATCAATATTTAAGTTGGTACTTCAGTTGTTATGCAACACTTTGATTCTGGGCCGTAAAGGCGTAAACTTCAGTTGTTATGCAACACTTCATTTCTTATTTGGTCTTCCAGCTGATATTCTTAGTTATAGATCAACTTTAATATTCCAACTGTCTCTAATTGTAGAGCCTTCCATCATAGCATGAATAGACTGCATTGGGTCCTCGCATGATTCTTTGGAGCTGGTTAGAGTTAATTAAGAAATGGAATAACCAACAGTATGGTTGAGCAAATAGAAGCTAATGCTAATTCTGCATATAGGAGAGCCTAGTACCGGCCAATTCCTTAATCTGTATTGCGATATAAACGAGGGGATTTGATTCAAAGCGCCCGATATTTGTTTTTGAAAGCTCAAGCTGGTGGATGATGAAGTAAAGTCTTTGTTCGATGGTCAGGCAAGTCCGGCCCAATGTACGTACATTTCAACTATTCCCTTCCCCGGTATGGCCCCATGAGGTTGCCAAGTTCCGAATTGAGACCAGCTTATCATTGTTGCCACTTGAGCTGCCTCTAGGGGTTAGCTTCAACGAAAAGTCCAGGAACCCAACTCCGAACACAATTGTGTTTGGAGCCGTCTGATGCATGTGCCCTCACGTGTAATGAACAGTTCTGGATGCGGCTGTGTTTTTGAGTTTGTGTTCCTAGGCCTAGCATTGCTCTAGCTTAAAGCCTTTGATTGCATCTTTGCTTGAAGGGGAATATAAATGTACGTTCTAAGCATTTTAGAATCTTAATTAGGTTGGTGTTTGGTGGTGCTGGTTCTGAGTAATTGGTTTTTGGACCGTTCCGTTTGCTTTGGCTTGTTCTGTGCATGTCTGGCATCTTTCAGTGGCCCTTTGATGTTTCTTGTTTTGGTTGTCTTGCTCCTGATTGCTTGCAGTAGGGGGTTTGGCCCGGTTTGTTTTCATGCTATATTTTAGTAACAGAAAAAGAAGTTAAGGGAAAAAAAACCGCAAATTTTTTATTAGACTCCTCTCTATGAAAAACCGATGTTTGTAATTTTTTAGGTATCGATAAGAGATTATTCACAAAAATCATGCTAGTAACATCAAAATTGGCAATCATCAAAGAATTCCAAACCTTGGGGCCACTTGCCAGGAGTTATGCCCCGTCGTTACCCTTCAGAGCTCCGGAATTAGTCGAGATACATGCAAACTCTTGTCCCAGACATTCGGTTATAAAAAATAAAAATAAAAACGTATAGTACACCACAATCTTGGTACCACATGCAAATTGCATGTTCTGTTGCCAAGAAATAACCAATTCGATTAACAACCCTGTAGTGAGTAAAAGATAATCAAATCGCATAAAAGGGACCTCCAAAATACAGTGAACATGGGCTAGATGTTCCTCAATCATTGAGACCCTGTCTCCAGACCTTTGCGGCCACGTTGTGATGCCTTTCTCTGCCTCCTTGTAATCCTTGTATGCTTCAGCTTGTGATTAACAAAATCTCTTCTTTAGCTAGCTGTTCAAAAAAAAAAAAAAAACTTTTTTTTCAAAATTAATTAGCTTCTGCTTCTTTGAGTTCTTTCATGATTTACCGACCTTTTGTGGATTAATGTCACTGCTATTCTCTGTTCATTTACCAAAAAACTGAGATTTCAGCATTGCGTGATGTGGATCGATTTGAAACTACACTGTACATCTGTTAAACTACTTCTTTTTTTTTCCAAAACCATTACTTCAATATTTCCTTCCATTACCTTAAGCCTTTTCTTAGTCCATAAATCCTTCCATTAACTCAGGATTCAAATACAGCTTCGAGGTTGTAACTCATTCCAGAAAATAGGAGAAAATTATCAAAACAAAATGCATTGCCTTCTCTTTCTATGACATAGTTTAACACCACCTATGGCATATTCTGATGCATCCGTGTGTACTTCAAATGGCTTAATGTGATCTGGCAACTGCAATACGGGGTCATCCATCATTGCCTGCTTTAGGTCCTCGAAAGCTCTTTGACACTCTTTCCATGTGGTTAAGACCTTATAAGCTAGAAATGATCAACAGTACAACAACTGCGCGCAGTCACTTATTCTTTGACTTTTCAAAATGCAACAGAGACTTAAACCAAAACAAGGCCACGAAATTCAAGCTACTCAATTCATAATTTGCAGGCCAGGTGACTAGCTGGTAATGATAAGCTCCAATAGATCTAGCAAACAATCAGACATGACATCTTATGAACCTAAGATTAGATTTAAACTACAAGAAAACTAAAGTGTGAAATGAATAAATAGTAGTATTATTTTCACATTTGAACATTGCATCCAAATTTTCAAATTTGAAGTGTGAGATAATGTTTGAGGTTGAGATAAACTGGCCCATGAAAAGTCTTTTCACTACAAGAATGTCGCCGAGGGTCCTAGTCATGAAGGATTGGCTATATATTAAATTTATAGAAGAAAAAACATTTAGTAGTAGAATCTGATGGAGGCTATTATAACCTTTTAGAAGTAGGCTTTTTAAATGACAAGGAAGTTGAGGGCCTCCAGCTAGTTGTGAATCTTAACCCAATTGAAGAGGCTAAGGATAGGGGGAAACGAAAATGGAAGCACAAGTCAGTAGAAATATGTTGGGCATTCCCAAGTCCAAGAAGAAAGGTGGTAAAAAGAAGCAAAGTGGTGTTCTATTTAGATCAGCTGTTGCCGCTATTGCTCTACCAATTTTTTCTGACGGCATCAACAGGAATCATCTAAATTAGGCTCAGGCTGTTTGGACCATAAACAAAATCATGGGCCTTCGTTATTCGGGTGACGAGAAGGATCTTAATCGTCGATTTGCGAGTATGAAAGCCGAAGATGAGAAAAGGGCTAAGGCACATGATTTTCAACATAATGATTGACTCTTAGGTGTCTCTTTGGGTGTTGTATTGATTTTTTATGCTGTGTTTGGATTGGATTTTGAATTTTTTTTGAAAAATAGTATGGGTAATGAATGGAGAGAGATAGAGAGATAAATGTTAGAAGTAAGGGGAATTTAGGTGGAATTTTTTGAAAAATTCTTTTTGAATTGCAAAGAGGTGTCTCTTTAGGAGTGGTATCTTTGTTCGTTTCTTGCCAACCTTGATTTGTTATTCTCTTCCTTTGGGTTCGTGTTGGCTTTGATTGCTAGAGCTATTGTTTCCCTTGTAGGTTTTCTCTCCTCCAACTTGAAGCTGATTTGGTTTCTTTTAATCTTTGTAATTTGTTTTTAAAGATTAATAAAAAAAGTCGCTTTTCAAAAGAAAAATATGTTTTGGTAATCGAAACGCAAAGTTGGTCAATCTATTCTTTCAAATATTGCCATCAAAGCCTCTCAACTTGAGAGCCTCCCTCTCTAAACTTTTCTCCTTCTAGGGTTTTCTTCGGGGGGTGGGGGTGGCCGCCACTCCTCACCTCCACCTCCCCCCTTCCTCCAATCTCCCTCTTTTTCACCTCCTAGCCTTATTGTGCTCCACTTGCGCCTCCCCTTCGATAGGACAAAATCTCATCTTTTTTTTTTTTCAAAACTTAGACTTGTATCCTAACACTAATATCTATTTAGTGGAATATGGTATACCATGTGACTGCGGCTTTTGCCGCACCCTAAATGAAAGAGTTCTTATGTTTATGCATCGAGAAAATTATATATGGTGAAATGCATTCGAGCTATTTTCAAATACCGCCCTCCGCCTCCATCCCGCCCCCCCAACCACCTTCTGCCTCCTTCCTCCATTTGCTTGTCCGGCCTTGCTACATGGGGCCGATCTGGTGAAGATTTGAAGATGCGATGGCTTGGCTTTGCTCATTCGGCGAATAAGCCAACGAATCTGATGCGGTGGAATCTGGCGACAGTGTCCTCGGCCGATTTTTTTTTTTTTTTCTGTCTCTTTTTGGTTTCGTTTGTTTTGAGTTTTGTTGGTTTGGTTCTCTCCCTTTGATGAGAGTTTTTCCTCCCTTGTGTGGAATTTCTGCGGTTATTTTAGTTGTCTTTGCCGCAGTTGATCAGGGTTTGTGTTGCTCTCTCTATTTGGAGGTCTGTCATGGCTGATTAGTTGGCAAAACCTGATTGTGAGGCTCTAATGGGTGATATTGGGTAGCTACGCCTCTTATTTGGTTATTTACTCCCCTTGAAACGATATTCAACTTCTATGTATTCGGTTGTTTTATGATCAATATAATACAACTCCTACTATTTTGGGGGGAAAAAAAAATCAATACTACTACGATAACCGCAAATTTGCAATATTTTCTGTTTTGACGTGACATAATCTCAATGGTTGATTCAAATATGGGTCTTACATGAACACCACAACATTAATTGTTGTACAGCAGTAGTAAGAGGATATAAGTACTTTCTCCAATGAAATGTGTGTGGCCCGTGATCTCTGGCTCGAGTCCTTCCTCTAGTTCGGGTTTGATCAAGCTCTCTTCACCTAGCCTGCACCACGAAGCACGACTAAGGACCACACCGGAGGAGCCCCGGTATGGCCCTCCGGCGCAAGGATGAGTATAGTGCAGAGAAATAGGAGAATGAGCTAGGGTTTTCAGTAAGTGAAGCTGTGTACCTTTTAGGGCTGCATCACTTGGTATTTATAGAACCTTCCTAGCTTGCTCTCCAAGCACAAACACGTGCTCTGCACGAGCTGAGTGACGCCATTGTGGTGTCACTGGATTGATCTTTGTAACCGTTTCAGCGTGAGCTGGCGTCTCCCATGTGCATCCATCCTTATCCTTCGTAACCGCTTCCGCGCGTGAGGAGCATTTACACTCGCGGATGGCCGAACCTAACGATCAGTTCGTGTGGAGGTTGGGCCGACGGAGCCTAGAGTCTGCAGGAGGCCGAGCGTGGGCTTCCCGGTGGCCGACGACAATTGAGACAAAGCGCGAAAGCGGTGACGTCGTTGGGGTCGGCCTCGGCTTACGGCCGAGACCCGGGCAAGGAGTGTGGCCGACAGTGACCGATAACGGCATCGGAAGGAGCGCGCAGTTAGGGCACGACCACGGTCATGCTCGGCCAGGTGGAGATAGGTGCGAGAGGCTTCGTTCGGCACCCTACAATAGCCCCTCGATCCTTTGCCGATGCCGAGCCGCGAGGTGAAGATCGAAGCTAACCACTGGCCGAACGCAAGATTTTGCCGAAAGTGAATTCGTGGATTAATTTGCTGAGGGTACTCTAACCGTTCCCTTGATACAACTGTTTGTTAAAGCCGAACGCTAACAACAAGTTGCCATGTCCCCTCTTCTAGACACGGCGGGTACTCATGACAGCTGGTGCACATGAGCGTCTGTCAAATTGTCCTATCAATGCCACGTGTCAGATGCTGGTTGGCTGTGAGTTCGGCGGAGTCAGACTTGGGCGGGAAACTCAAAACCCTAGCCCCCCTCTATATAAGGAGCGGGGTGAGGAGAGAGATAGCCACGAAGCCTCTCTCTCTCTAGACCTCCATCGCCAGAGCTCTTCCTCGTGCCTGTTCGTCTTCTCGCCTTGATTCCCAGAAGATTTGGCACCAGACTTCGTTGAAAATGACAGGTATGAATTCGTTTTCAACTTCTCTGTGAATTATTGTAATTTTTTTTGACTTTCTCCCCGTTTTCTGGGTTTTTTGGGTGTTTTGTGTTCTGTGTGAACAGTGGAGGGCCTGGAGATGAATGACTGTTCATTTTCACCTTCAACCTGTTCTTCCTAGCATAGATCCCACTGTGGTTCTGGGCTTGGCCGACGTTGAACTTATCCGTGCCCATCGCTGATGATGGGTGGCTTGGCCGATGGTGGGGCTAGCCGGGCCCTACTTTGACGGCTCTGGGCCGAAACCCACATTAAGTCCTTGAATTCCCGAGCTTGAGGTTTTAGGATAGGGTTGAGTTGGTGGGCCAGTAGGTAGCCGAGCGTAGAAATCCTTGCCTTCTTGCCGACGACGGGGATTCTCACGATCTCTCATTGCTTTTTGTCTAGGTCTGGCTCACCAAGTCATCGTCATTTCTTCCGACTCTGAAAGCTCAGGGGACGACTCTGGGGACTTGATCATCCGAGAGTACTTGGCGAGGCACCGCAGCTGGCGCCAATCTTCTTCAATTGTGTCCAACATGTCGGATTCAAGTGATTCCAACGCCGAACGTATCCATGAGTACGATGGCGGTTTCAATACCGACCCAGAGATATCATTCACATCATCGACGGATTCAGACGCCGAGCACGAGCTCGGGCCTGAAGCCGAATCTAGATTCCATCAACCATCCGAGACTGCGACATCTTCACAGGCGAGGCCGAGCGAGACTGCGTCCGGTGATAGAGAAATTGCCGACCTCTACGAGAGAGGTCAGGTCTGTCCCCACGCTCATTTCTTCAGTGGGCAGCCCGACGAATATGCTGCCTTTTGCCGAGACTATAACATACCCGACGATGTATTGGTCAGCCAAGTGGCCAGCAACCGCATTAGGGACAAGGCCGAACATCACCCCGAGCATATCACCGTTCCCCTTATGGCCATCTGCGAAGCCGGCCTGAGGTTCCCCCTTCACCCTTTTCTGAGGGAACTCCTTGCCAAGTTCGGCTTGGTCCCTCATTTCTTCTCTATCAACAGTTTCAGGATTGTGATGGCAATTATTAAACTTAAAGAACTTCATGGTCTAGAATTCTCCGTCCCTGACATTTTCCACACGTACCAAATGTCTAAGCATGGGAGAACCGGGCGCAGATACTTGTCAACACGCAGTGGCAAGGAGCCCCTGATAGACGGGCTTCCCGACACTGACAAATGGGCCAACTTCTACGTTGAAGTTAGTGGCAACTACAAGTTTGGTGACCAAACGATGAGGCTGTACTCTGTGCCGAAGATAAAGGACTTTCGAGGTTATTATAACACTTCTTAACTATGTCGAGCGTGATCTCTATGTTTGAAGCCTCTTATGTTTGTCTCTGTCTCTTGTGCAGATCATCGTTCAATAACTAAAAGACAGCAGGATTTGGCCGACGCAAAGCACGTCGAGATTCTAAAAGCCCATATTTGCCGCGACGCGCCGACGTTGCTCGGTTACGAACCCTCATACAAGGGGAAATTGAAGAGAAGGGAAAAAGGGGCTGGACCGAGTGCAGCAGCTCTAAAGAAGAAGGCCGTCCAAGAGCCCGGGAGGAAGGTTGCCGAGCCCAACAAGAAAACAAAAGTACCGAGGGTGAAATTCCCGACGTTCAAGAAGTCGGCTAATTTTTGGTTCCAGAAGAGCCAGCCTCCCACCTTCGAAGGTATTGACCTTGAACCTCTCCAAACCCTTATCCCACAGTTTGCCGACGCCATGGGAAGGAGGAATGTCGTTAGAATGAACATCAAGGACGGTGCTGCGGCACGTCAAAGGAGGCCGCGGAGGCCGAACGTGCTGCAAAGAAGCAGAAGGTAACCCATGATCTTTTCCCTACCAAGCCTCCGACGCCCCTTGTAAGGGAGAAGGAGCATACCGAGTCATCAGCTGCTGGCGGCTCCAAAGCTTTGGAGAAGGCTTCCGGTTCGGGGGGCCGAACGCAACTGCAGGAATTCGCTCCCTCCTTTGCCATGGCCGAAGGCAGGGTCATCTCAATAAATGATAGCGTCAAGTTGGAGCCCGCGCTAGCCCCAACAATGCTTCAAGGCCTGGCGCTGCCGAACGACATGGCGAAGGTCCCTGAGGAGCTTCAGCCGAGCCTGGTTCACGCCCGTGCTTATCTTGTTCAGGTATTGACCGAACTTAGTTGCTTTCCTGATTTTTAATACATGTTTTTGAACCTGCACTCCTGCTGCTATGCAGGCTGGCCAAGCGGTCCTCCGAGCATACAGCCAAGCCGATCTCCTGACTGCCGAGCGTAACCGCTACTGCGAGGATCTCAAGACCGAGCGGTAGAAGTCCAGGAGCTACAAGGGCAGTTTGAAGATGGCAAAGACCCAGATTGCCGAGCTGGAGAAGGAGAGAGATGAATTGGCTGATAAGGTCAAGAACGCCGAGCGCGAGCTTGGCCAGGTCCTCAAGAGGGAGAAGCGGAAGATTAAGGAGGCTGATGAAAAGGCGTACCAAGCTGGGTATGACCGAGCAGGGCTGGAATACATGAGGGACGCGCGATCGATGGTCAATGACGCCGTTGAAGAGAGGGTCCCTAAGGCCTACCGACTGGGGTACAAAGCCGGCGTGTTGGCCGTTGGTGATGCTATGAACCTCGAACTTGATATGGGCAAGATCCCAGCAGCTGTCGTTCCCAAGCTTAATCTCCCTTATACTGAAGAGGAGTGCGCTCCGCTGCCTCCGGAGGAGTTTCCCGAGAGCGAGGAAGATCTCGAGGACCTGACAGTTGTTGCTTTGTCCGAGGGTGATGCGGGCAAGAAGCTAGGAGATGGAGCTGATGAGACCGCTGCCAATGCTGAAAAAGATGCACATGGAGAGCGATTTAAAGTGGCCGAAGGAGGGATTGCTGCCGATGCCACCGAAGACACCAATGCTCCCGCTTGATTTTACTTTGTTCTTGTCTTTCTAGTTTTTTGTTACTTTGAACTTTGAAGCACTTCTTGGACTGGACGGCGCCGAATACTGGTGTTTGCCGTTCCAGATGTAATAGTTCTTTAGGGGTCGGCATCGAACGATTTTCCACGCCGTACCTCCTGTTAGGAACTTCTGCTACACTTGTGTTTCTCTTTTCCATGAATGAATCTGTTTCTCTGCAATGAATTCGCTTATATCTTCTGCCTGAGTATTTAGCCTTGTGAAAAAATTTTGAAGTCTTGTATGTTTGGGTTGGTAGATATCCGTAGCCCCCACTTTGGTATAGGTTCGACTGGGAAATAGAATGTGCTGGATGTATGCTGGCTGAAGCCGAGCCTAGACCAAAGTAGAATAGTGATCGAGCAATGTAGTACCAGAGTAGAATAGTTACTGAATGCGAATAGGTAAGTGCGGTCAAAGTGGCTGCCATGTTACCCAAGGTAGGATAATTGTTCAGTGGGTGGTTTGCTCACCAAAATGTGAGTGTAACCTGACTGTGGCCGACCTTATTGTCTTGCCAAGTCTAACCGAAGCCCACATTCCAGCCGTAATGTGTTATGGGCTTGGTGGACCATATGTCCTATTTTGCTTCTTTGGGCAGTATGGCCGAAGCAGACCCATGGGGTCGTTTGTGGGTGTGACCGAAGTCATCGTTTGTGGGTGGCTACTACATGTCGAGAACAACAAAGTATGCAAAAAATGTGAAAAAATGCGAAGTTATATAATTGGGGAAAAAACGATTGCCGAATCAAAAAGTTGAATTCCCATTAACTTGATAGAACAAGCATCAAGTGGCTGAGGCCCCTTTGTGTTTTAACATAAAAAGCAAACAGGAAAACTATCAGTAAAGCCGAGCACGGGGGTGAAGATCACATGTACGCCTTCTTGAGGTTCTGGGCGTTCCAAGGGTTGGTCAGCACCTTCCCATTCATGTCCTCCAGTATGTATGCTCCTTCGCCAGCAATCTTGACGATGCGGAAGGGACCTTCCCAGTTCGGCATGAATTTCTTTTTCTTAGTCGCCTGGACCACCTTTCGCCAAACTAAATCGTCAGGCTTGAACTTCTTGACGCGCACACTGCGGTTATACCCTTTGGCTACTTGCTGTTGGTAGTCTGCAAGCTTCAGCCGAGCGTCATCACGCTTTTCTTCCGCGAGAATGAGTTCCTGGGCGACTGCCTCGTCATTGGTGGCAGGATTGAAAGTCTCAGTCCTGAGGGTGGGGAACTTAGACTCCAAAGGTATGACGGCCTCCATGCCGAACGCCATGGAGAAGGGTGTTTGGCCTGTTGAACAGCGTGGTGTGGACCGATAAGCCCAGAGAACCCGTGGCAGCTCCTCTGCCCACTTGCCACGTTTCGAGGTTAAGCGACGTTTGATACCGGCAGAGACAGTCTTGTTTGAGGCCTCGGCCTGGCCGTTCCCTTGGGGGTACGCGGGAGTAGAGTTGAAGAAACGAATGCCGAACTCTGCTAGAAGACTCGAGAGGCCGTTCCCGACGAATTGCATGCCGTTGTCAGAAACTATTGCGTACGGAACGCCGAACCTTGTAATTATGTTCCTCCAAACAAACCGCCAAACATCAGCCTCGGTTGTGGTTACCAAAGGTTCAGCCTCCACCCATTTGGAGAAGTAATCCGTTGCTGTGATGAGGAACTTGAAGCCCCCAGGGGCAGTTGGCAACTTCCCGACGATGTCGAGCCCCCATTGGGCGAATGGCCATGGACTGGTTATGGGGGAGAGGTTTTGAGCGGGTTGCTTGGGTATTGGGGAGAACAGTTGGCATGGTCGGCATTTGCGGACAACCTCTTCGCAATCTTTCTTCATATTCTTCCAGAAATAGCCTTGACTTAGCGCTCGCTGGCATAAGGAACGTCCGCCAGAATGGCAGCCGCAGCTGCCTGAGTGGAGCTCGTTGAGGATCGTTGGTACCTGCGTAGGGTGGACGACGAGTAGGTACGGCCCAGAGATTGACTTTCGATAGAGTTGGCCGCTGTCGGATAACCAGTAGTATGCAGCCTTATTCCGGATTCGGTATGCTTCCTTTTTGTCATCAGGTAGAGTGTTGGTCCTAAGGAAGTCCACGATCTCATCCATCCAGCTTGGGCCGAGTTCGATGTTCAGCACTTCTGGGGGAACGTCAAAGCTTGGTTGACTGATGCTGCCGAAGTTGATAGTGCGGAATCCTGAAACCTTGGAGGCCGATGCCAAACCAGCGAGAGCGTCGGCGTGTGCGTTGTGTTCCCGGCTTATCTGCTCAATTTTGAAACTTTTGAACTTGGTGATAAGCTCTGCTACCGTCGTCTGATACTTCATCATTCTTGGGTCCCTGGCTTCGTAGTCCCCTAACACTTGATTCACAATCAGTTGAGAATCGCAGTAAACAACAAGGTTATCGGCTTGCATTGCGGAAGCCGAACGTAGACCTGCGAGGAGGGCTTCGTACTCGGCCTCATTGTTAGTGGCGGGGAAGTCAATGATGATAGAACTTTCATGCATTGTCCCACATGGGGAGACTAAGACTACACCCGCGCCTGCTCCGTTACTGTTTGAGGCGCCGTCGACGTGCAGTCTCCAGGAGTCGCCCTGAAAAAGTAGCCAGGGTTTCGCAGCATCTATTGGTTCGGCCGCAGCTGGTAGAGGAGGCGTATTGAACTCTGCGGCATCTTCAGGGGTGAGTTCGGCAATGAAGTCGGCGAGAACTTGGCCCTTGATTGCTGTACGAGGCTCAAAGTGGATGTCGAAATTGGCAAGTTCGACGGCCCACTTGGAAACTCGATTGGAGAGGTCGGCCTTTCGAAAGAGAGCTTTGAGGGGGTACTCTGTTAAGACCGTGATAGTATGGGACTGAAAATAGGGAAGTAGCTTCCTTGCGGCCGAGACGAGAGCTAGAGCTAATTTCTCCAGAGGGAGATAGCGCGTTTGTGCGGGAAGGAGTGTCTTGCTGGTAAAGTAGATGGGCATGTCATCGGCTCCTTGTCGTCGGACGAGAGCGGAACTGACGGCATGGGCTGAGACGGCCAAATATAGATAGAGCATTTCAAATTCTGCCGGCTTTACTAATAGAGGTGCGAAACACAGGTAACTCTTGAGCTCGGCGAGCGCCTTGTCGCACTCTTTCGTCCATTCGAAACTTCGCCTACTTTTCCCTTTCAAAGCATGAAAGAAGGCGTGGCATTTGTCCGAAGACTTGCTGATGAAGCGGTTGAGAGCAGCGGCCATGCCGGTGAGTCTCTGAACCTCTTTGACCGTACGTGGTGGGCGCAGGTCTGCTACAACTTTGATCTGGTTGGGGTCGGCTTCAATACCTCGTCGGTTGACAAGATGTCCAAGAAACTTACCGGCGCTCACACCAAAGGCACACTTCTCTGGGTTAAGGCGGAGCTTGTAGAGTTTGAGGACGTCGAATACCTCTTTCAGCTCAGCGAGATGGTTACCCTCCCTCTGGCTCTTGACGACTAGGTCGTCAATATATGCCTCCAAAATATGGCCAATCTGTCCGTGGAGCATTTTGTAGATTGCTCGGTTGAAGGTGGCGCCTGAGTTTTTGAGCCCAAATGGCATGACTCGGTAGCAAAAGATGCCGTGCGGAGTGATGAAGGCGGTTTTTTCCATGTCATCGGGGTCCATGGCTATCTGATGATAACCACGGTAGGCGTCGAGGAAGCTAAAACGAGCGTGGCCGGCGGCGGCGTCGACTAACTGATCGATTTTTGCCAGAGGGAACCAATCTTTAGGACAAGCATCGTTGAGGTTGGTGTAGTCGACACAGACTCGCCACTTGCCGTTTTTCTTTTTGACTACCACCGTGTTGGAAAGCCAAGTGGGGTACTGTACCTCCTGGATTGCATTGGCTTCGAGTAAGCGATTGACTTCCTCAATGACGGCGTCGGCATGCTCGGGAGCTGAACGTCGAGCCTTCTGGACTACCGGCTTGGAGTCCTTCTTGATGTTGAGCGAGTGGCAGATGAAGTTAGGGTCGACACCAGGCATCTCGTTGGGCGTCCAAGCGAAGACCTCCATGTTTTCTTTCAGAAATTGAAACATTTCTTCACGCTCGGCGTCGCTCAGGGAAGAGCCAAGCAAGAAGAAACGAGATCCGTCCTCATTTATGGGCATTTGAACCAATTCTTCTTCGGCTTTATCTTCGGCCTTGTAGCCGACGTCTTCGATGACAGCCATGTCCGGGACTTCAACCCATTGGACTTGTTTTGCTTTGGAGGACGTGTGTACAGCTGAGACGTAGCATTTTTTGGAGGCAACCTGGTCGCCTCTCAGATCTTCTTGTCGTCCGCTGGTGCCAATGAAGCGGACGACCTGGTGGTAAGTGGAGGCAATGGCCTGCATGCTGTGCAACCATGCTCGGCCGAGGATGGCATTGTAAGGGCTTGGAGCATTGACCACGATGAATTCTACGGAAATGGTCCTTGAGCCGACGACGACAGGGAGGAAGATTTTGTCGATTGGCCAGACAGGAGCTCCGTTGAATCCGATGAGAGGAACCTCTGTGTCTTGTAGGGCCGACTCTGGGAGATCAAGCTTTTTGAAAAGGTCATAATACATGACCTCTGCCGAGCTGCCTTGGTCGATGAGGACACGTTTGACATCATGGACGCCAATTTGAACAGTGACAACAAGTGCATCAGAGTGGGGAGTTTGTACATGCTCAAGGTCACGCTCGGTAAAGGTAATCGTCCATTTGGGAACCTCCTGCGGATACGGTCGTTTGGATCCACAGCCGACCGAGAGTACCTGGTTGGAGGACGAGGCTTGATTGATGTCGGCTCGGAGAGTACCTTCGAGCTCCTTTGTTACTGGACCGTGGATAACGTGTATCATCGGCCTTTGTTCGTTGGGATTGGGATTGCCGATTGGCTGTCGTGCTGGTGTTTTTGATCGGTCAATGTATTGATCGAGATGGCCCTAGGCGGCAAGTCTCTCAAGGAGTGCTTTGTATGGTGCGCAGGCTGTCGTGTAATGGCCGAGCTCGTTGTGGTAGGAGCATTTTTTCCTTGGATTCTGATCTGGTTGACCAGTATCGGTGCCGAGCTTCCCAGTCGGCCACTCAAACCATGGCTGTCGCATGATTTCTTTCAAGAAGGACCAGATAGGTTCCTTGAAGTATGTAGTCTCGGCAACGTAGTCATGTACCTTCGGCTGACGCTTCTTGCCGTCCTTGATATTGTTCACATGTTTCTTCGAATGCTGTTGCTGGGCGAGGGCAGGTGCGGGCAACTGTTGGGTGACAGCTGGGGTTGTTGTATTTGCGCTCGGCATGCCCTGCGCCGCCCTGTCAGCGTAGAATTCCTCTAGTGCGCAAAATCGTTCGACGACACGCATTAGTTCGCCCATGCCGTGGGGCGGGCGGATGGCGAGTTCGTCAAGTATCTTGCTGCCCGTTTCCAGGCCATTCTTGAATGTACGCGCAGCCCAGTATTCGTCGATCCCAGGTATTTCGTTGAAGAGTTGCCAGTAACGTTCGGCGTATTGCCTGAGGGTCTCGGTCGGGAGCTTCCTCATCTGGGACAAGGACTCAGGCTCCTTGGCAGTCTTGTTGCTAGTGATGAAGCGGGTATTGAATGCTCGCTCGAGGTCGGCAAGATTCCGAATGGATCCAGCGGGCAACTTGTTGAACCACTGGAGTCCAAGGGAGCCGAGGCTGGAGGGGAACGCTTTGCACTTGATCTCATCCTTCTGGGTACAGAGCTCTATTGTTTGGCGGAAGTGGATGAGATGGGTGTAGGCTTCACATGTTGATGGGTCGAATTTGGTGAACTTAGGCAAGTGAAATGTGGATTCGGGTGAAGTGTTGATGACATGGGAAGTGAAGGGTGAAACGCCGAGATCCTTCAACTGCCTCTCGAACCCAGGGCGCGGCGGCTTGCCGAACTCATCTATCTTCGTTCGTTTGGGGTCCCTTCCCTTGGGGTCCTTAGTGGTTGTCTTCCCATCGTTCCTGTGCCTGAGTTTATCCCTCAGGTCTGTTGTTGTTCGCCGTGGGCCGTCGATGGACTTTTCTCGTTCACGACGAGTTTTGTTATCATGGGTCCCTTCCTCATCAAATCCTTTCCCGCGTCGTCGGCGGATCTCATCATCCTGGTTCTCGGGTGGGATCTCGCCGTGGCGTTCAAACACGTGGCGCCTGGTTTGTACGGAATCTCGGCTATGGTGCGAGACCGTGGTGCGAGAGAATTCCGCACGACCAGTCGAGTACGTGCTTGTGAACGACTCGGTGTCCCGCGTCCTGGTGCGTTCTTGGTGGCTTCTGGAACGATGTGCTCCAGAAGCGTTTGGCTGTCTGTAGAGGATGATCTCTCGTGCGTCACCAGGCGCAGGGGTGAAGCCAAGTCTGTCCTTCACAGATCCGCGTTGGCCCAACTCTTGTTGCTCCTGAGGTGGCGGTGGAGGTGGCGTTTGTCCCCGTCGCCTCCTGTTTCCACCAGATCTCGAGGTGGCAGGGATTGCTGTTTGCTGAATGTGCTGCTTCATTTGGGCCACCTCCGCCCTCAACGCGGCCAGCTCATTATCTCGTTCGTCGTCTCGACGTTGTAACAGGCGGATGTAGGACGCTGTGACTTCCTCCGCGGCTGGTGATAGCCCGGAGCTGGCGGGGATTGAGATTGACACGTGTCTCTCCGGGGGTGGAAGGATGATGGTTCTTTGTTGGTATCTTTGTTGGTTTCTTGCCAACCTTGATTTGTTATTCTCTTCCTTTGGGTTCGTGTTGGCTTTGATTGCTAGAGCTATTGTTTCCCTTGTAGGTTTTCTCTCCTCCAACTTGAAGCTGATTTGGATTCTTTTAATCTTTGTAATTTGTTTTTAAAGATTAATAAAAAAAAGTCGCTTTTCAAAAGAAAAATATGTTTTGGTAATCGAAACGCAAAGTTGGTCAATCTATTCTTTCAAATATTGCCATCAAAGCCTCTCAACTTGAGAGCCTCCCTCTCTAAACTTTTCTCCTTCTAGGGTTTTCTTCGAGGGGTGGGGGTGGCTGCCACTCCTCACCTCCACCTCCCCCCCTTCCTCCAATCTCCCTCTTTTTCACCTCCTAGCCTTATTGTGCTCCACTTGCGCCTCCCCTTCGATAGGACAAAATCTCATCTTTTTTTTTTTTTCAAAACTTAGACTTGTATCCTAACACTAATATCTATTTAGTGGAATATGGTATACCATGTGACTGCGGCTTTTGCCGCACCCTAAATGAAAGAGTTCTTATGTTTATGCATCGAGAAAATTATATATGGTGAAATGCATTCGAGCTATTTTCAAATACCGCCCTCCGCCTCCATCCCGCCCCCCCAACCACCTTCTGCCTCCTTCCTCCATTTGCTTGTCCGGCCTTGCTACATGGGGCCGATCTGGTGAAGATTTGAAGATGCGATGGCTTGGCTTTGCTCATTCGGCGAATAAGCCAACGAATTTGATGCGGTGGAATCTGGCGACAGTGTCCTCGGCCGATTTTTTTTTTTCTGTCTCTTTTTGGTTTCGTTTGTTTTGAGTTTTGTTGGTTTGGTTCTCTCCCTTTGATGAGAGTTTTTCCTCCCTTGTGTGGAATTTCTGCTGTTATTTTAGTTGTCTTTGCCGCAGTTGATCAGGGTTTGTGTTGCTCTCTCTATTTGGAGATCTGTCATGGCTGATTAGTCGGTAAAACCTGATTGTGAGGCTCTAGTGGGTGATATTGGGTAGCTACACCTCTTATTTGGTTATTTACTCCCCTTGAAATGATATTCAACTTCTATGTATTCGGTTGTTTTATGATCAATATAATACAACTCCTACTATTTTGGGGGGAAAAAAAAAATCAATACTACTACGATAACCGCAAATTTGCAATATTTTCTGTTTTGACGTGACACAATCTCAATGGTTGATTCAAATATGGGTCTTACATGAACACCACAACATTAATTGTTGTACAGCAGTAGTAAGAGGATATAAGTACTTTCTCCAATGAAATGCTACAAACACAAGTGAAATTAATCATGAGCTTGTGCGGATGTGAGAGAAAGAGAGCGTGTAATATCCCTGTGAAATCATCAAAACTATTTAAAAATCGCGAGAGCAAGAATTGGGAGCAAGAGTATACGTAGAGTGAGAATTGAGAATGGGATCAAAGAATCCTACCGGAAAATTAAGGGAATGAAAAAGAAGTTCATTGGGAGTACTAGATCGAACAGTACTGATACATGCGCCTATCACCCTTCGGAGTGTTTCCTAGGTTGGCATCTTGCCAAACTAGCAATTGGGTCTCCAACTGGCACTTTATTGCCTTTCTCCTTGCTCCTACTAGTCTCTGTAATTTTCTTTAAAGATAAATAAATAAAAGTCGCCGTTTCAAAAAAAAAAAAAGATACATACATGCCCATCACATTGCCCATTTAAAGCATGGATCTGTCTTCTCCGAGTACAACTACTATTCCGTGATAAGATGTAAATTATTGAACATTGAGTGTATGAGGCAGCAAAGATAGCTATTGTGCGAGATACATGGTATATGTCTGGCGCAGTATAATTGACGGAGGAAAGTGCACTGAAATTTCCTCGTCTGCCACACAAAAATTCCCAAGGGAAATGTTTCCCTTGCCAACCAGCTGGGATCACGTTGTTTGCCACGAGGATCCTGCCGGTGTTACCGGACGTCAACCGGATAGAAAACAGAGCTTGTAATGCCGACCCGGATTCGAGCTTCCAAACAGCACCCCAAGATTGCTGCATGGGTTTCCATTGATCATCTGGTCCAGTAGTAGTTGACGTAGCTTCCTTCAGATCAACACTAACAAGATCACCATCCCCCTCTTCGAATTGAGGTGCTACCGCGAAGTAGTAAGGGTTCGACCCCACGTCGACCCGGAAGGCTATGGCAGAGGTAGTTCCTGTGTAATCGCATGGAACACTAGAAGAAGCACACAAAAAACAAACCTTATGAGGGGAACGAATCATTATTTGTTCCCAAATGTAAAAATTGGCCAAGGAACAGCGAGTAGTGCAGTTCTAGCTATGTCTGATGCGAGTGTATCAGGACTGAATTGCGGTCCAAATTCGTGCTAAGGCCTGAATGCCTCAAATCTGGCTTCGTATTGAGCGATTGCATACGACCTAAGGGGTGACGCCGTATGTGGTTCATGGTTTGCCTTGTCGTGATAAGAATTTAGAATTTCCCATTCGTGTAGAAAATGGAAAGAAAAGAAAACAGGACTGAACGATAAGGTAAATGAACTTTGCTAACGGTTTAACAAAGTAAAGAGGTACAAGGAAATGAAATAAAATCTAGGCTTGGCTAGATTAAGTACAAACTTTGCTGGAAAGTAAAGGTAATTGAAAGATGATTTTGCATAACCGCTGGGGTTGTTGGTCGGGGACCTTTGCCAAGGCCTTCAATTCTGGTATTTATAGGCAGAAGTTTCAAGCCTTGAGCTGCTTCAGAATGCTCCAATGGGAAGCTGCCACTTGTTCAAGCCTTGCTCTCCACTCCAAGAAAACGGCTGCCGGTCTGAAAAGCTTCCTTTTTTGCCTAAAAATCAGTTAAAGCAAAAGGAATTTGCAACTACACAACATCCCTAGGCCCTTTGAACTGCTTGTGAGCAAATTGTGTGCATGAATGCTTCTAAAAAGGGATATTTGGGCCCACCAAGGCCAAAAACGCTGGCCTGGTTAAGCTGCTTGTGAGCAGCTTGTGTTGGCTGCTTGCATGCATGCCACCGTTCTTGGCCTTGCTTCATCTTGAAGAATAACAGTTGTGCAAGCCTTAAGCTGCTTATAACCATGACTAAGCAGCTTATACAGACCTGATTGAGCTACTTGTGAGCTGCTTGCTAGAGAGAATCTTTTAGGCCTTTGAGCTGCTTGTGAGCAGCTTGCTTCCCAAGCATGACTGAGCAGCTTATACAAACCTGATTGAGCTGCTTGTGAGCAACTTCAATTCTTCCTCAAGACAATCAATTAAAGGCCAAAATTAGTAACTCTTGAACCTAGGTGGTGGGCCCCTCCCAGGCCTTAAATAATCTTCCCATGCTCGCTACTCCACCATACTCCCATAGGCCTCACTCCTATTGGCTGGGTACATTCTAGAATATGGTAGAACATGGAATGTGAATCTGAGCCATTTCATGAATCAAGCCTTCAAGAATCAGACCTTCACGAATCAGACCTTCACGAATCAGGCCTTCATGAAAGTCTTTAACTGATGTGGACCTAATATAAGGCCCAAGGGCAAGCCCAAGCTTGAAAAGTAGGTGTTTGGGCCTTGGCCCAATAGTTTTCACGAATGGGCCTAACTTTAAGGAAGTCCATTACAAGCCTTCACAAAGACAAATGGGTAAGTTCATGCCTAAAATGGATTCGATCTGGGCCCTTATTAATGAAATTTTGGGCATTAACCTAGCCCTAGCCCATTAACTTTTTTGTGTGGCCCAAAGACTTCTCACTTTTGGTGGCCTAGTTAATTTAACCCAGCCCAATGACAAGAGACCCATCACCCAACTCCTTTTAAAGGCTCAATAATGGCTCTTTTAACCATTAATTTCTCAATCAACCATTCTTTCAAGAATTGGCCAAAAATGAGTGTAAACAGTCATTTAATTTATCAATAGGAAGGGTTACCATTTGAAAATATATGTATCGGCGCCTTGTTTCGTTGTCAATTTTGACTTAACAAGTAAAAAAATTATTTTCAAAACTAATTTTGTTTGAATAACAACAAAAAATAATTAGAAATGAGTCTTCAATTTTGAGCATGAAAGATGTCTTTATTTAGTTCTCGAACTTAATTTCTGCATGCCGTGCGTGTTCAATTTGCAGGACTCCTGCAACAAGGAGCTTGTCTTCTTCACCATTGATAAAACCCAATATGTGGCTGAATATGCTTTAGGTTTTCATTAATATTCCACGGCATAATACAAGCATTATATAAGAAAGGATTACAACTAATTAGGAAGGGATTGGTTTGAAAGGAGAATAATTCTCCTACAATTATGGGATTGAGTAGTGATCCTAAGTGATTGATTGCCGTGTAGAATCCATGGAGATATTGGACTTCTAATACTCCCCCTCAAGATGGAGCATGGAGAGACGTAATGCCCAGCTTGGACGTCAAAATGCGAAATTGTGCGACTCCTAAGGCCTTAGTGAAAATATCCGCTAACTGGTCAGCAGAGGCAATGTGACGAAGCTGAAGAAGGCCTTGTTGTACTCGTTCACGAATGAGGTGACAGTCTATTTCAATGTGTTTGGAGCGCTCATGAAAGACTGGATTCCGTGCAATATGCAAAGCGGCTTGGTTGTCACAATAGAGTGTGATTGGCGAGGATAGAGGGACTGCTAAATCATTGAGTAATGCTCGAAGCCACAATAACTCGCAAGTGGTGGAAGCCATGGCCCGATATTCGGCTTCGGCAGAGGAGCGGGAGACAACGCTTTGCTTTTTAGTACGCCAAGAAACCGGACTGCCACCAAGAGTAATAAAATAACCAGTAGTTGAGCGACGAGTCATTGGGCAACTAGCCCAATCCGAGTCAGTATAACCGGTGACCGTTAGGTCTGAACTAGAAGGAAACAGTAAACCATGTGAGAGAGAGCCCTTGAGGTAGCGAAGGAGACGAGTGGCAGCATCCAAGTGAGGGACCCGAGGGGTGTGCATGAACTGGCTGAGCAAATTGACGGCAAAAGTGATGTCGGGGCGAGAAATAGTGAGGTATATGAGGCGACCAATGAGCCTGCGGTATGAACTCGGATCGGAGAGGGGGTCACCAGAATCAGCAGAGAGCTTGAGATGTTGCTCCATTGGAGAAGAGGCGGGGCGACAACCTGATTGCCCGGCATCCGTAAGGATGTCAAGAATGTATTTGCGTTGATTAATAAAAATTCCTGCAGTAGAGCGAGCCACTTCGATGCCCAAAAAATATTTGAGCTTCCCAAGATCCTTTAACTGAAAGTTACTGGATAAGAACTCCTGTAAGCGACGGATAGATTCTAAATCGTTGCCTGTAACAAGCAAATCATCAACATAAACAAGAACAACCAGTATAATGGGACCAGTTTGCCGAGTAAACAGAGAGTGATCAGCTTGGGATTGTGTAAAACCAGCGGATAGGAGAACAGTAGACAATTTAGAGTACCAATTACGAGATGCCTGTTTGAGCCCATAAAGTGACTTTTGCAAGCGGCAAACGCGCGTCTCCCCCTGTCGGCCATATCCCGGAGGAAGGGACATATAAACATCCTCCTCGAGGTCGCCGTGTAAGAATGCATTGTTAACATCGAGTTGGTGTAAATGCCAGTGACGAGTGGCCGCTATAGCAAGGACACAACGGACAGTGACCAACTTTGCTACAGGCGCAAAGGTGTCATGATAGTCCAAACCCTCTACTTGAGTGTAACCTTTGGCCACCAAGCGAGCTTTGTAGCGTTCTACGGATCCATCTGCCTTTAACTTTGTTTTAAAAACCCATTTACAGCCGATCGATGTTTTGCCGGGGGGAAGAGAAGTAAGAATCCAAGTTTTATTTTGTTCAAGTGCATTGATTTCCTTAGAAATGGCATCACGCCAGTGAGCATGTTTAACGGCTTGACTATAGGAAGTAGGGTCATGAGAGTTAGATAAAGCCGATATAAAAGCAAAATGAGACGGAGAAAAGTGTGAGTAAGAAATGAAATGATGAAGCGGATGGACCGTACCTGAAGACTGAGAGGAAGCGGGGGTGGAAGCAGTTGTGGCAGAAGGAAGAGTAGGGCAGATGTAGTCCCTAATATAGCCCGGGGGCCGATGGTGTCGGGATGGCCGAGAGGTGACGGGCGAGGATGGCTGGCCCGAAGAGTTGGGGATGATGGGAGTGGTGTTCATTGGGGAGAGACTGGAATTTGGTGGTTCGGTGGATGGTGGGGTGGGGTTGGTTTGATCAGGAGGAGGATTTGGGGCGGGTTGGGGTAGATTAGGAGTAATGTGGTTAGGTAGAGTAGGAGTATTGTGGGTAGGGAGATCAAGGGTGCTTAAAGGTTCAGCGGGATATAAGTTGGTTAGGCTAGGTGTCGGGTTGGTGGGGGGTGGGATATGGTGGGGGCTTTGGGAATCAAAAGGGAAAATATTCTCAAAAAAAGTAATGTCCCGAGAGATAAAAAACGTGTTCGTGTCGAGATTAAAAAGCCGGTATCCACTGTGGCGGGGAGGGTATCCCAAAAACACAAAAGGGACACCGCGAGGTTGGAACTTGTCACGACCGACACGGGATGTTTGTGCATAGCACAAGCATCCAAAAACACGTAAGAATTTGTAGTTGGGAGTTCTGTGAAAAAGACATTCGTAAGGGGAGACATTTTTTAAATTTTTTGAGGGGGTACGGTTAATGAGATAAACGGCAGTTAAGATAAATTCGCCCCAAAACTTGATAGGAAGGTGGGCTTGAAAACGTAAGCATCGAGCCACATTTAATATGTGACGATGTTTGCGTTCAGCAACACCATTTTGCTGAGGGGTATCAACACAGGTTAATTCTTGTAAAATCCCATTATCATGAAACAATTTTTGAACCGGACGAGATAAAAAATCTTGGGCATTGTCCGAACGAAAAGATTGAACTTTTGCATTAAAATGAGTGTTGACCATGTTAATAAAAAATTGGAGCTCGGAAAGAGCATCCGATTTGTAACGCAACAGATACACCCAAGTAGTACGTGTGCAATCATCCACGATCGTAAGAAAATAACGAGCCCCACAAGTTGAAAAAGTATGATATCCACCCCAAATGTCAACAAATATACCAGCAAAAGGAACAGTACTTTTATTGAGAATTAAAGAAAAAGGTAGTCTCGTGTGCTTGCCACGCAGACATGCATCACAAGGAGAATTATTGGTAGTGCGGCTAATAAAAGAAGGAGGTAAACTAGTGGGTGCTGGGTGACCTAATCTTCGGTGCCAGAGGGTGGGGTCATCAGATGGGGTTGCAAGTACGGTGGAGGACGAGGTGCGGAGGTAGTATAAGCCATTGCGTGCCTCACCCGCTCCAATCACAGTCTTCGATTTGAGGTCCTGAAAAAGACAGAAAGTGGGAAAAAAGAAACAATGCACTTGAGATCACGGGATAATTGTTGCACAGATATTAAATTGAAGCGAAAACTGGGAACATGCGAGACATTAAATAGGGTGATGGAGGGGGTAACAATTATATCTCCTGTATGGGAGACATCATGAGTAGAGCCAGAGGCGGACCGAACTGGCAAAATCTTATCGGTAGCTGTATAGGAGTTAAAAAAAGATAGATGAGGTGTCATGTGAGATGATGCCCCACTATCAACAATCCATTCGTTTAAAGAAAAATCTGTATTACCAGTGAAAAAGGCAGACGGATTATCGTAAAAATCATTAGCTTGAGAGGCCTCAGACTGGGCTGCATAATTGGACCGACCAGAAGATTGATTGGAAAGACGATTGAAAAACCAATCCGGGTACCCGATGAGTTTAAAACAACCTGATTTATAGTGTCCCGTACGGTTGCAATGAGTACAAAAAGCATTTGGGTCTTTGTCGGGGCGGCTTGATGAGTCAAGTTGCTGGGTATTTTGTGGCTGGCGTGGCGGGTTTGTCCGTGCAAGAGTTTGTTGCCGATTTGGTTGCTGTTGTCGGGGCTGGGACCCGGCATAAAAGGGCTGTTGAGGTTGGGCCGGGGAGTGGTTTGCTGAAGAAGGACGTTGCCCTTGATGATGGCGATGCTGCCCGCGATTGGGTTTGGGGCGATTGTGCTGTGCTTGGTGGTATTTGTGACTTGGCATTGCTGAATCTTCTTGTGCGGGCTGGATAGCGGTGACTGGTTGTGAAAGCTTGGTTTGTTCTTCCGAGATTAATAAGCCATGAACCTTCCCAAGATCGGGAAGCGGTTCCATGGCAAGAATTTGGGTGCGAAGAACATGATACGGTTCGTTGACGCCCATTAAAATTTGATATACTCGTTCATTCGACACTCTCTTTTGCCATGACGTGGCGGTGCCGCATGTGCAGGCTGGAATCGGATTGATACCGTCAAGTTGATCCCAAAGTGTCTTGAAGGTGTTATAATAATTGGTGATATCGAGATGACCTTGTTGGAGATTAGAAATCTCCCTTTGAATTTTGAAGATGGTAGCATTGTTCCCTTGAGTAAATCTTGACTCAAGGTCACACCAAAGTTCATATGGCGTGCGACAACTGGCTAGACTTGGAGTGATTGTGTTGCTGATGCTATTAAGCATCCATGAGAGAACCATGGTTGATACGCGCTTCCAAAGAGGTTGAATATCTGGATCGGCGGCACATGGTAATGTGTTGTCGATGAAGGACAATTTATTTTTTGCGCAAAGTGCCATGGTGACGGCACGACTCCAAGACCCATAATTGGTGTGGGTCAAGGCAATATCAACAAGAGGAGTGCTAGGATGATCGGCTGAATGTAAGAAATAGGGAGACGAAAGGTCAGAAATAAATTTCTAAACTTTCTCTTGAGCGTCAACCATGTCAGGAAAAAGGAATTGGAGGTTGAAGATGTTATGTTCTTCCAGTTTATGATTTGTGGCGGACAGTGTTTTATGTGGGAGAGGAAAAACTAGAACGTGTACCACGCTCTGATACCATGATAAAACCTAATATGTGGCTGACTATGCTTTAGGTTTTCATTAATATTCCACGGCATAATACAAGCATTATATAAGAAAGGATTACAACTAATTAGGAAGGGATTGGTTTGGAAGGAGAATAATTCTCCTACAATTATGGGATTGAGTAGTGATCCTAAGTGATTGATTGCCGTGTAGAATCCATGGAGATATTGGACTGCTAATAACCATGGCCAGGCTTTGCCAAGGCACCAAATGCAGTCCCGCTTAGATCAAAATGTATCGACTCCGGCACGCAGGGGCCTCCGGGGCAAAGATCTGTTACCACCACCCTCACCGGATGCCCGAACACGACGGGTTCGTCGTACATTTCACCTAGTTGTATATGATCCCAGGAGTCATTAATTAACAGAAATATTGCACCAGTGTGTTAATGAAATTATTTTATAGCTCCGAATTTCTTGGAGTATTACTTGTTTGTATATGAAGTCTTATAAGATGGTGTCATTGTTGCACTCAATTTTTTTTTTTCACTTTTGTGACCTTCTATAGATAGCATAAGAAATATATTCATACATTAATTGGTTGTTTTTTTAGAAACTTGAGATTGTATTTACACTTGGTAACAAGCTCTACATCCGTTGCCGAATTTGTGAGAGATGGGCTAATATCTGTAATCATGGAATTGAAAGGTGGCTTTAACACTGCATCTCCATATCCACAAGCTCCTCCTGCATGCAAGGGCGGACGCAAGATTTCAACGTTGAGGTGGAGTAATATAATATATATAATATATATATATATATATATATATATATATTAGCCATGTATGAAAGGTGATACCAATATTTGAAAGAAAAGAAACACACACACTACATGCCACTGTATTTGTTAACGTTGGGTGGGCGAACTTGTGTAATTTTGATATTTTTGAGAAAAAAAAAACCACTACATTTCTAAAGAATTTTTGAAACTTGGGTAGCGGTTGCCCAGACTCATCCGCCCCTCAGTCCCTCAATTCCTTGGCTGTATGCATAATTGCATGCGTTACCAAAATACAAATTAATACCAATCCACACAAATCTCTCTCTCTCTCTCTCTCTCTCTCTCTCTCTCTCTCTCTCTCTCTCTCTCTCTCTCTCTCTCTCTCTCTCTCCATTACCATCACTTCCAGCTCCATCAGGACTGCCGTTCCAAGTTGCACCAGCGGGCGACCATTTTCTTTTCTTTTGGTACTTCGGCGGAATTTCTGCAGGTGACCATTGGACCGCCACAGTTGATAAATTCATAACTTGTTTGGGGTGGAAACAGTAGCAGAACTCACAGAAACAAAACAAAGTTAGTAAACACGAGACAAAGAGGTGTGGCAAGTGATCTGCATTATTAGTAGCCATTTTAGGTTTTTCCCAAAAACAGTTGTAATTATGCAAACCCTACGAAATATTGTTTTCGGATACCGTTGTTACAAAATTTCACTGGCATTTATAGGGTAATCCATGCATGCATCTTTTATGTTAGTGCCCTTGAAGCTGAGGCAAGTCACATGGGTTAATTTCAGCTGAATGTCAGGTTTAATGGTTTTTCCAAATTATGGTCTAAAGTAAAATGCATATTTTCTATGCATAACCCCAAGCAAGGGCGGAACCAGGACTTTATTCTGTCATGTGCTAATAAAAAAAAAAATCGATGGGCAAAATAGTGTATATAATATGCATACGATCAATTTCTAAAAAATAAGACTTGTAATCCAATTCATGCATCGCGTATATTGGTAGCACTATCATACCCTTGACCTCGCATATTGCAAATGTCCAAATTGTAACGAGTGAGGACATCAGATATCTATTTATTTAGAGTTAATGCAGTGGTGTCCTTAACATGCACAATATACAAAAGAACTCTCCCGTAAAAGCTCTTTGACATCAAAAAGTCTCAAAAACGTTCCATTTTTTTTGTCTCATTATAATTTAAACCTAAAAGCATAAGATTGTGAGAACCAACATTTTAAGCCAATTTAAGCAAATTAGCCAGCGTTTTGCATCAACTGAATCAAAACAAATCTAAGTACACCAACCTGTGCTCTACATAATAAGGAAATACTTACGAAAGCCTCGCGATTCGAGGTATTGTCAGCTGAAATCATTTGGATGGTGGGTTGGGCTAAAATTACTTAGATTCAATTTTCCATATAGAGTTTTTTTTTGGTTTATGCGGTAGTGACATGGCTACAGCCCATGGTAGCCTATGAACAATTCCGCCCTTGACCCCAAGGGGATGGCTAAGGCTACGTTCTCTTGGACTTAACTTAAATTTAAAAGTTGTCTTTATTTGAATTTTTTCCGCGTTTGTTAGTTTTACACCAATATTTAGCGAACGGGAGAAATCGGATATTCGATGGGAGAAATCGGAAAAATAAAATTTCGGCACTTTTAGCCAAGTATTTTGAGAAATAACCAATATTTAGCGCAAAAATGATTATTTCTCAAAATACTTGGGTAAGAGAAAAAAAAATTTACTTTCCCGATTCCTCTCGTCGAGACGAATCAATAACTCACAAAAGTTTGGCGCAAAACTAACAAATGAGAAAAAAATTCAAATAAACAAAATTTTTAAGTTTAAGTTAAGTACAACAGAACGCAGCCTAGTGGTCAAGGCCTGAGAGTTAAAGATATGCTTCCTCTTAAGGTGTCAAATTCGAAATCTCTCAAGTGCTATTACTCTCTTTGGGATTCCCGCAAGCGGGTGGTGAGATTGGTCTCCCGAGATTAGTCAAGGTGCAAGTAAGTTGGCCCAGACGTACACCTTAGTTATCAAAATAATATTAGCTGTGTATAACAAGGCATGACAAGCGGTGTGAAACGTTTTTTTACTGTATCAAAAGGTGTGGGCCCTTGTTCGGTATAAATCAAGTACATGGCTCAACCAGAGTTAGGTATAAATTAAAAGAGATTAGTAAAAGTTTGTAGATAACATGTGAAATGTTCATAGTCAATAAATTCTTAATCCTCCCAAGTAGAAGAAATTTTCATTGTGCACAAAGGAATTCCATCAAAATGTTTTCAATTGTTTACGAAAATAAAAGCCCATTGGAAAATATATTAATGAAGCTTCTGCTGTGTCTGGAGTCCAGTTTAACATGAATCCAACAAAAGCCCCAAAACTTAGCAATAGATAGATAGATGGATTTGATCTACAACACATTGGATGTATTCGGCCCATAGAAACACTGAGTTATAAAGTTTAAGCCTTTTTAGATTGGGCCTGACCTTCGCGTGTCAAGCCCATGGTTTGGCCGAAGCAAATAATTGTATGTTCTTCGTGAGGTTGCATGCTCAAACTTTATCGAGTCAAAACATTCCGAACCTTGGGGCAACTGGAGAGTTTGTCCGGCAATTAACTACAAGACCCGGGAATAAGTTGAGACGTGGGCAAACTAACCCAGACATCCAATTATAATAAATAGATAAATAAAAAGACCTTCTTAGTTCAAATACTATGTTTTAACAGTATGATCATATTTTAGTTTTGATTCGTCATGTTAGATTTTTTTTTTTTTTTAAGAGTACAAAGCTTCCAACTCAATTATTCAACACCCACATGCATGCTACTCAAAAGGTCCAACTAGTTGGGCCATTTTTGTTTTTATCCCATGACCACTATATGGATGCTGATCTCTAGCCGTCGTGTTGGACTGCTCTGTCTCCCTCTCATTTTTCATCTTTGAAGTTCCCCTCTCTCTCTCTCTCTCTCTCTCTCTCTCTCTCTCACCCACACACACGCGCGCGGACAAAGCAGGTATGGCAATGGGAATAGCAATAGGGAGTGATCAAGGTGCACCAGGGGAATACAAGGGGAGGATGACTTTATTTGTGGTGTTATCTTGCATGATGGCTGCCATGGGAGGAGTTATTTTCGGCTACGATATTGGAATTTCAGGTTTCTACTGGTCTTTCTTCAACCCCATTCACTTTTAGTATTTGCCTGAATATAATGAGAATTTGTAAAAAAGTGCTTGCACAGTAGGTGAAGAATAAATTTTGCACAAAAGTTTTGTGAGTGAAAGTATAATCAGTCTGGATATTTTTTGGATTTTGCGTTATCCAGTTCAGTCATGCTAATCCATTTCGCAACTAGCTCCCAAACAGCAAATTTTCAAAATATGCAAGATGAATTAATTTGGCTCCCAAACAGAACCTAACTCAGAAAATGGGGAATGTGTATCTAATCCTTTCATAATTGACTAACATCAAACAGGCTAGGCCTCAAAAGCCTTTTAACCAGATTTGTTGAATAGTGCACGTTTTTTTGCCTCTTGTTTGGCATAGGCTCTTTGTGGGGCCCAATACGCAAGACAGGTGTAATTGGAGGTGTGGTTGGTGGGTGTTCATGTAGCATTAATGCTGATGAATAATTCATGCATGATCGGTCAAAGGTAGTAGTGTCATAAGGCCGATATACCGAATTATCACTAATTTTGAAGGCGGAAACATAAAAGAATTTCTACTGACATGTGTTTTTTTTTTTTTTTTTTTTTTGAAATGGGAAATTTGAAAAACTAGCACAACCAAATGGGAAGCTGGTAGCTAATACTGAAGTATTATACTCGTGATTAAATTCCTTCTGCCGGCGGCGGAAACTATGGGTTTTCCACCACCATCATTTTGGCCCCACGGTGCATTAGTTGCCTATCTGAACCGTTCATTTTGTAGGGCCCGTAAATTAGATTCTCATTCAAAGAATTAGTTTCAACAGACATGGATAGGTGTATCAAAATTTAAATTTTGATTTATGAAACAGATGGTCATGGACGGTTCGATTGGACAGTTTAACTTGACAGGATCAAAGCGTCCATTTTATAAATTAAAATTCAACTTTTGATTGAAACATAAATATCAAATCAAGCTGATTTTTTGTATGAATATACTTGACTAGGAGCCCTAAAAGATGAACGGTTCAAATTATAACAATAAACGAATGGTTCAGATTATAAAATAAACGAATGGTCACATCCACAATGGGCTGCGGTGGAAAGGCGGAAAGAATTTAATCTCTAAACACTCTTTGAAGTCACACCATAGCAAGTCCATTGCCGTATATACACCTTGATTCAACATAGTGGTTTCATTTTAGGCAAAGCAACAATTGTGATTAACCTCGATTCACCTATAGATTCGTATCCCTTTTTTGTGAATCATGGATTGAATAGCGAATCAAACCGTAAATCCTGCAATTCACCACCGATTTTATATACACCTTGATTCATCTATAGATTCGTATCATTTGTGTGTGATTCGTGAATCGAATAAGGAATCGTGCGATTCTGGCAACTATGTCATCCAGGCCTTTTGCATCAAAATGCCACAAGATGCTTAGTAGTTTTTATGCTGCAAAAGGGGATAAAAACTAATGATTGCTAGTTGCAATTGTTTTTCTGCCATAACTTGTTGGTATGCATAATGCCATGACATGGTTATACAATGCTTTAATGAAAAGGTTTACAATAATATTGAGAAGTAGAATTGAAATTGTGAAGGTGGAGTGACCTCAATGGAGCCATTCCTGAAGAAATTCTTCCCAGAAGTGTACACAAGGATGAAAGAAGACACCAAGATTAGCAACTATTGCAAATTTGAGAGCCAGTTGTTGACCTCCTTCACATCCTCCCTCTATGTGGCTGGCCTCATTGCTTCCTTCTTTGCCTCATCCATCACCAAAGCTTTTGGGCGCAAACCCTCAATCCTCGTCGGAGGAGCTGCATTCCTTGCAGGGGCAGCCCTCGGTGGCGCAGCTTTAAATGTCTACATGCTAATCTTTGGCCGCGTCTTGCTCGGTGTTGGTGTTGGCTTTGCAAACCAGGTATACTATGACAGTCTGTTTGAATTGTTTTCATTTGTCAGTTTCTGTTTTCTGCTTTCTGTTTGCCCATTTCAGTGCGAAAGCAGTTTTTACAAATTTGGAATGAGCAATGCTATTATTCATACAGACTTATGTGCAAAGATTTTCACAGAGATGTGTCTGAAACCGTTCAATACACGTGGGTTACTCGTTATTTGTAGGTGCACGTGAACCTGACAACTCCATACACATTTGTGTGCGAATTTGTGCACACAAATCTGTCCATACAGACTTCATCATCTGTGTCAAGAAAATACCGATCCTGGATTTTGTAATACTTAGTTTTCTGAAAAACTTCCCGGGACAGTTTAAGAAATTCTTGTACCAAACAGATTATTTGTGTTTTCTGGTACAACACTTGCTGTCGAGCTTGAAGTTTTTCTAGCTTTTAAATTGAAAGTGCTTTCGCCATCGTAAAATTTCTGGGCTGCCAACGTTATAAAAATAGAAACAGAAGAGAAAAACTATCCGAACAAACTACTATAGCCGTTTTCTTGAATCAACTTTTCATGTTTCATATCATGTGATCACATTGCTCTGCTGATTTTCAGTCAGTGCCACTATATCTCTCAGAAATGGCTCCACCAAGATACAGAGGAGCAATCAACAATGGCTTCCAATTCAGCGTCGGCATCGGTGCTCTCTCAGCAAACCTCATCAACTACGGCACACAAAAGATCAAAGGCGGATGGGGTTGGAGGATCTCCTTAGCCATGGCAGCGGTCCCCGCTTCGATCCTAACACTCGGCGCCCTCTTCCTCCCCGAAACACCCAACAGCCTAATCCAACAAAACACCGATCCCCAGACGGCCAAATCGATGCTACAACGAATCAGAGGCACCGAAGACGTCCAAGCGGAGCTAGACGACCTTATCAAAGCAAGCGAAATCTCAAAAACCATCGAACGCCCATTCAAGAAAATCATTCAGAAAAAATACCGGCCTCAGTTGGTCATGGCAATAGCAATACCCTTTTTCCAACAAGTCACTGGCATCAACGTGATTGCGTTTTACGCTCCCCTTGTTTTTCGGACAATGGGTATTGGCGAAAGCGCTTCGCTGATGTCATCGATTGTGACGGGAGTGGTGGGTACCGGGTCCACGTTCATATCCATGTTGATCGTCGATAAGCTTGGGAGGAGAGTTTTGCTTTTGGTTGGGGGAATTCAAATGTTGGTGTCACAAGTAATGATCGCAGTGGTATTAGCAACTCAGTTGGGGGACCACGGCGGGGTGAGCGAAGGGTATGCCGTTTTGGTCCTGGTTTTGATATGCGTTTACGTCGCAGGGTTCGGGTGGTCATGGGGTCCGTTGGGGTGGTTGATTCCCAGCGAAATCTTCCCGCTGGAAATACGGTCGGCGGGGCAGAGCATCAACGTGGCCGTGAATTTTTTCTTCACTTTTGTTGTTGCTCAGACTTTTTTGGCTATGCTTTGCCATTTCAAGTCTGGGATTTTCTTCTTTTTCGGAGGGTGGGTGGCGGTGATGACCGTGTTTGTTTACTTGTTTTTGCCGGAGACCAAGAATGTGCCGATGGAACAGATGGATAGAGTGTGGAGGGAACACTGGTTTTGGAAGAGAGTTGTGGGGGAGGAGTATGATGCGGGCAAAATGGAGGAATAAGTAATACAATCATGCCACAGACACATTTTTCGGTCACTCCTCTCTCACAAGCAGTGGAGCCCGCAGATGTGTGAAGCCCACTACTTGTGAGAGAAGAGTGTCTTGAGAGTGGCCAAGAGGCGATAAATGAGCATACTAGTCTAACAACAATGAATATTTCTAATAAAGTCACTAAAGCAATATTGTTTTCTTATATAGTTGCTGGTTTGGTGCAAATACTTTAGAATCCAAAGAAATCTCAGTCTAAGAAGAACAAATGAATGTTAAATTCTTCCGAGTAAATATCAGAGGCCTTTTACTAGTGTTGTTTGCATAGCCATTTGTGACACAAGGGGTGATGGTGAAAACTCATTAGCATTTTGAAAAATGGGTGTAAGAACTGATATGTGGTTAGCATTTGGAATGTTTGGCGTAGTTGAAAAAGGGAAACTGTTCATGACAGAGAACAGGCGAATATGCGAGAAAGCTTGTGGAATTGAAACAATAAAGAAGGCATGGTCTGGTGGAGCAACGATGATTAAACGCCAGTGTTGATGTTGTACAGGGTCGGGAAATATTTGCTGATATAAAAAAAAGGGGTCAGGAAATGAGATACCGAATAACCGAAAGTAACCCACCACCCATTCAGACAAACGGCACAAAGAAAACGAAGGCCTCAGTTTGCAATGGCAATAACAACAAAAACGAAGGCCTCAGTTTCACAAATGATTGCTGGAAGTATAGTAGCAGTTTAGCTTGTGGACAGTATGAGATTGTGCAAAGGGTATGCTTTTGTGGTCCTAATTTTTGTCTGCATCGATGATTTGGGCATCTCTTAGTCATGGATCCGTTGAGAACTCTTGTTCCGAAGTGAAAATTTTCCACAGAAGACTACAAATTATGTATGTGGAAAAAGGAAGCACAGTCAATTATTCAATCCCACATGCTCCTTATAGTCAAAGAAATGGGTAATATTTTTGTGCCATGAATATCATACTGTGACTATACTGATGCTGATGTCTAGCAGCCACATTGGACTGTTCAATCTTCCTGTCATTTACAGCTTTGAAGTCTCTCTCTTTCTCTCTGTCTGTGACTGCGAGTTTGAGAGGAAGAGGGTGAAATTGGTGGAATCCATGGCAGCGGGAATGGTGATAAAGAACAACGGTGGGGAGTACAATGGGAGGATGACCTCATTTGTTCTGTTATCCTGCATGGTAGCTGCCACAGGAGGAGTTATTTTTGGATACGACATCGGTATTTCAGGTCTCTCTCTCTCTCTCTCTCTCTCTCTCTCTCTCTCTCTCTCTCTCTCTCTCTCTCTCTCTCTCTCTCTCTCTCAAGTGAAAGGATTCTCTATGAAAACGAATTTTGCCAACTCTCATAGTAGCTTATTGAATTTGTAGATCTATAAGGGAGAAGGAAGTTGTGATCATAGCTGACTCCTAACTAAACATAAGACCAAATTATTTTCCAATCCAGAGAGTGAACAGAAATACGAGCTGATCCGATATGTTTCCCTCATTATCTAGGTTCATAAAGACTAAAGAGTGTCTTGTTTCAAATACACCATGGGATTTCACATGAATTTGGCCTCGGGGTTCAAACAAATTTTCTTGTTTCTTTCGGATAATAGGGTTACATTCACAAATTTTCTCTCAAAGTTTGTTGTCTTTTGTTTCTATAATAATAATACTAAGACATGCAAGTAAATGTGAAGGTGGAGTGACCTCCATGGAGCCATTCCTGGAGAAATTCTTTCCAGAGGTTTACACTAAGATGAAAGAAGATACTAAGATAAGCAACTACTGCAAATTTGACAGCCAGTTGTTGACCTCATTCACATCCTCCCTCTATGTCGCCGGCCTAATAGCATCCTTCTTTGCCTCATCCATCACTAAAGCATTTGGGCGCAAACCCTCAATCCTTTGCGGAGGAGCTGCATTTTTGACAGGCGCAACCCTCAGTGGCGCAGCTGTCAATGTCTTCATGCTAATTTTTGGCCGTGTCCTGCTTGGCGTGGGCGTTGGCTTTGCAAATCAGGTATGTAGCAAGAAAGCAAATTGAATTGACATAAAAGTCCAAAAAGCTTAAGCGATGCTGCTAATTAAGCTTGTTTTGTAGTCAGTCCCACTTTATCTTTCAGAAATGGCTCCACCAAGATATAGAGGTGCAATCAACAATGGCTTCCAGTTCTGCGTTGGCATTGGTGTTCTTTCAGCAAACCTCATTAACTATGGAACCGAAAAGATCGAGGGTGGATGGGGTTGGAGAATCTCCCTTGCCATGGCAGCAGTCCCTGCTTCAGTTCTGACTATAGGATCCCTATTCCTCCCAGAGACGCCCAACAGTCTGATTCAGCAAATGTCTGATCATCAAAAGGCCAAGGCAATGCTACAACGGATCAGAGGCACTGAAAACGTCCAAGCCGAGCTAGATGATCTCATCAAAGCAAGTGATGCATCAAAAACCATCAAACACCCGTTCAAGACAATCATACAAAGACAATATAGGCCTCAACTAGTCATGGCAATAGCTATACCGTTCTTTCAACAGGTTACTGGAATTAATGTTATTTCATTCTATGCTCCAGTACTTTTTCGGACCATAGGTCTAAGTGAAAGCGCATCACTCCTTTCAGCAGCAGTTGTGACAGGGGTTGTGGGTACCATCTCAACCTTCATATCAATGTTGATAGTCGATAAAATTGGGCGGAGAGTTCTGCTCATGGTTGGGGGAGTACAAATGCTGGTTTCACAGATAATTGTCGGAAGCATAATGGCAGCTCAGTTAGGGGACCATGGAGGGGTGAGCAAAGGGTATGCTCTTGTGGTCCTAATCTTTATCTGTGTCTATGTTGCCGGGTTTGGTTGGTCATGGGGGCCATTGGGATGGTTAATTCCCAGTGAAATTTTTCCGCTGGAGATACGGTCAGCAGGGCAAAGTATCAATGTGGCAGTGAACTTTTTCTTCACTTTCGCTGTTGCTCAAACGTTTCTGGCCATGTTATGCCATTTCAAGTCCGGTATTTTCTTCTTTTTCGGGGGATGGGCGGTGGTGATGACTTCCTTTGTGTACTTGTTTTTGCCGGAGACAAAGAATGTGCCGATTGAGCAGATGGATAGAGTGTGGAGGGAACACTGGTTTTGGAAAAGAGTTGTGGGGCAGGAGTGTGAACTGAGCAAAATGGAGGAAAAAGAATGAGTTGAGGGGATAGTAGATAACCTCATCACTTCGGTGTTTTTGAATTAGTTGCTGCTTTGATTCGATTTCCCAGTGTACTCCCGAATTGGGGAACGGAATGGAAGTGTGCGTGATTTTCGCTCTGGTGGAATTGTTTTTGTGAAGAGTACTGATCCGTAAACAACTTTCAGCAATGCGAAGGAGATTCAACCGTCTAACGTAATTGTGATTGGTGTAACATTACAAGATTCCATAGTTATGGAGGTTATTGCTTAAAGGTTATAGCGAAACTACAAAATTTTGGAAACTTCATCTATCATTTGTGTAGTTTCTCAAATTCAAGATTTCTTATGATTGAAGAGTAATAGTGTGAAATGTTAAAGTTTCAAGGGAGGCTTAATTATTCATCCTAGAAGCCTAACGGACTTAAGATTTCATCCCCCTTTTTTCATGCTTATGATTTCGTCCTCCTACTACTTTTTATACCTTTTATGCCCTTTTATTCTTGACTTATATATATATATATATATAGCGTTGAAATTTGGGATGAAATCATAATCCCTTTCATCCTCCCTTGAATCCCGTAAATTTCGCCATTCAATCCCGAAATTCTCGACCGTGATGTTCATCCCAAAATATTTATAGTCACCACATCCCCAAAATCATGCAAACCAATCCTCACCAAAATTTGAAAAACCAGGAAAGTTGATCGCTCGTAGGGTCAGCGGACCAAAATCTTGATCTGGATCAGAAACGGAAACACCCACACAAATCCTCCACTCTTTATACTCTCTCCCTAAATCAAGACAACTACCGCCGCCGAATTCATCCGGCCCACCGTCGCCGAACAACCTCATTGTTGCCGTCAACTCCATCGTCGTCGATTGGCACAGTCAAACCCATCATCAACAGTTAATCGTAAGAATTGAATGATTTTTCTACCCATTTTTTATCCTCTGTACATTTATGGAATTGGAACTTTGTTGGCTAATTGAGTTTTATGGTAGAAAGAGTGAGCCAAACCAACGAACGTTTTTTGTCAGCGACTCTCGACAAACCTCGAAATCCTCAGATCCGGTACCTAGTGGCTGTTTCGACTCTCGACGCCCCTCCAAAAACCTTACCCAGTCGCCAAACCCTTTCGAAATCCCGTTCTGGATATCGCCACTGCTTGCCCGAAGATCATTTCGGAAATGAAACTGGTATCGTCGCTCGCTTCTCAAAATCCCGCTGTGGTCCAGTTGGGCGAGCCTCAAAATGAATGGAAATGGAAGGTGGGGGGATGGGGAACGGAAAGTTCCCTAAAAATATCGGCATGGTAATGTAACCATGAAACCTTATGGTAAACTAACCATGTAATGGTATGAGTACGACAGGATAATTTTTTTTTTTATGGTAATTTAGTCATGTTTCGTGAAACAAGATACATGAAAAATGACTTTCCATGTAACCGTAGGAACGGTAATGTAACATTGTAATCGTCATGGTAATGTAACCATGTAACGCCATGGTAATTTAACCATGTAACCGTTTCATAATGTCATGTTATTTCCTATTTTGATGGTAATTTAGCCATGTTTCTTGATACAAAATATGACCTTGAAGAACGACGAATTCAATAGACATGGCCATTGTGGAAAAAGGATGGAGAAGGACTAAGACGAATGTAAAAATTTCTAAATGAAAAAAAAACGGTTTATCAAGAAGGAATGTAGAAATCATTGGGATTTGGTGATCTACACATTCGAAAATTTGAAATATATCATCCTATTGTTTATCACTTAATTGGAGGATTGTGATATGAAACCGAATCCCTTTAATTTAGGAGTCAAGAAGGTTTGAATCCCTTTAATTTAGGAATCAAACAAGCAAAGGGGTAACAAGCAATAAATATAATATATTTATGTCATAGTGAAAAGGGTAAGACAGGTAATTCACACACTAAGAGGATGAAAACATAAGTATGAAAAAAGGGTGGGATGAATTCTTACATTGCATGAATAAAAGGGATGGATATTTAAATATTCCAAGTTTGAAACTATAAGTTCTCCAATTACAAAAAATAAAAATAAATAAAATAGAGAAGATACGAATCCAATTTGTCGATAAAGGGGGAAAGGGAGCAGCTCATTCATAGACCATCCAGTTTTACCTATTTGTTGGCCTGTTACAAGTCAACTTATTTTTGTAGAACTCGTCAACACCGTTAGCCGTATCAAAACTCGTATGATTCGAGTATTAATTACAAAAAAAAAAACTATGGGTACATACAAATATGTACATATCGTGCACATATGGATTTTGTGGGGCCCACCTCGGGTCCCACAAAAATGATTCGAACCGCCCATTATTTTTAAAATATTTTTTTATGGAACCCCGTAAAAAATCAGCTCAACCCGATATCAGTAAGGATTTTTTCGGAATTTGTAGGGGCGAAACTACCTAACTGCTCAGTTTCGCTCCTACAAATTCAAGAAAAATCCTTACCAATATCGGATTGAGCTGATTTTTTACAGAGCTCTATAAAAAAATATTTTAAAAATAATGGACGGTCCAAATCATCTCTGTTGGGCCCATATAAATCTCATATGTGCATGATTTGTACATATCATATGTTCCCATAGCAAGATTCAATTAATTAGTACTACAGAATTGTTTACTACTACACAAAGAAGATTTTTTGGCTGGCTGGGAAGAAATAAGATTTTTGTCCATCCAATTTGTCGATAAAGGGTGATTTGTTATCTTATGCAACTTATCTATTACAGAATATACTAAGAAGAAAAGGTTGATTGCTAAAATGGGTCTCTTTACAAAGAAAACATTGTGTTATGCTTTACAAAGAAAACTGATACATTGTGTGTGGAGATACCTTCAGTTATTGATATATATAAGACAAGAATACATTGTGTTATGCTTTACAAAGAAAACTGCAGAAATCAAGAGAACTATACAAGGAAAATACAGTAGAGCAAATCACTAAGTTAATGCTGGAAATTAGCAATCTGTCAAGGGAAATCTTCGAGATCTTCTTTGAGATCTTTCCATGTTTAATACTCCCCCTCAAGGTGGAGCGTGTATGTGAGTAACGCCCAGCTTGCTAGTGAGACGGCTGAAAGGGTCCTTTCCCAATGGTTTGGTAAATAAGTCAACAATTTGGTCAGTTGATTGGATATAACAAGGAGAGATCAACTTGCATTGTACTTTCTCACGGACAATGTGGCAATCGAGCTCGATATGCTTTGTACGCTCATGAAATACGGGATTCTCAGCAATGTGAATGGCGGCTTGATTGTCACAATAGAGATTGATAGGCGATGAGTGTGGAATCCCAAGATCATTCATGAGATAGGTTAACCATTGAAGTTCGGAGGTGAGGGTTGCCATGGCACAATATTTAGCTTCAGCGGAAGAGCGCGAAATAGTAGTTTGCTTCTTGGTTTGTCATGAGATTGGACTTGAGCCTAGAAGAATGCAAAAACCTGTCGTAGAGCGACGAGTTATGGGACAACCAGCCCAATCAAAATCACAAAAATCGTTGATTGATTGAGCTAGTTGAAGATAATAGAATTCCTTTTCTGGGAGAACCTTTGAGGTAACGAAGAACATGAGTAGCAGCATCCATGTGGGAGGTGCAGGGGTCCTGCATAAATTGACTAAGAACATGGACTGAATATGCAATGTCTGGCCTAGTGACTGTAAGATAGATGAGAAGTCCAACAAGGCGACGATACGTGGACGGATCAGATAAGGGGACACTGTCAGTTAGCATTAAACGAAGATGTGGTTCCATAGGAAAATCAGAAGGTTTGGCACCTAGTAAACCTGCATCTTGGAGAATATCAAGCGTGTATTTGCGCTGAGATAAGAATAATCTTTTTTGTGATTGGGCTACCTCAATGCCAAGGAAGTACTTGAGTCATCTAAGGTCTTTGATGAATAAATTCTTCGCTAAATAATCTTTGAGGTGCTGAATCGCTGTGAGATCATTGCCTATGACAAATCATCAACGTATACCAAAACAAAGGCAGAAGACTGTCAACTATTACAAGTAAACAAGGAATAATCTACTCGTGATTGGGAAAAACCAGCTTGTTGAATAATTTGAGAAAACTTGGCGAACCACTGGCGAGAAGCCTGTTTCAAACCATATAAAGACTTATGTAACTTGCAAACTCGAGTCTCCCCTTGTTGAGCAAACCCAGGTGAAAGGGTCATATACACTTCTTCATTTAAATCACCATGAAGAAATGCATTGTTAACATCAAGTTGACGAAGCGACCAATGTTTTATAGAAGCAATTGATAAGAAAGCACGAACAATAACAAGTTTTGCTACAGGTGCAAAGGTATCGTGGTAATCAAGACCTTGTACCTGTGTAAATCCCTTCACAACTAGGCGAGCTTTGTAGCGGTCAATGGTGCCATCAGATTGAAACTTGACCTTATAAACCCATTTACACCCAATAGGTTTTTTGTTGGGTGGTAAATGAGTCAAACTCCAGGTATGGTTCTTTTCGAGTGCATCGATTTCTGCAACCATGGCTTCACGCCATTGTGGGAATTTAACTGCTTGGGAGAAGGACTTTGGCTTTTCGGTGGAGGTAATGAAGATAGAAAGGCTCGATGATTAGCAGAAAAATTGGTGTAGGAAATGTATTGTTCAAGAGGATAGAGAATACATGTCCGTTGCGAAGACGTAGGAGTTGGGAGTGTAAAATTAGCAACTGCAGAACAATGGAAATCCTTGAGATAAGATGGTTTTCGTCGCTCACGAGGAGGACGATTGGTATGACTGGTGTCACGGGAATTGTCAATGCCCAAGGAATTATCAGCAACATGAGGCCTGGTGGTAGGTTCATTGTGGCTGCTGGAACTGAGGGAGATGGATGAGTCTAGACCTCAACAGGTTCATTTTGGATGGGTTGGTGGCGGCATTGGTAAATTTGGGTGATGGGTGGTCCGTCCGGGCGAATCAGATTTGGTTCTGGTAAAGAGATGGGCTGAGTTGGTGCATAGTCAAATTGTGGATGATCCTCGATAGGTAAGGGAATGATCACCGGTGGAGTGTAGTCTGATGAAATATCTTTGAAGGGAAAAATTGTTTCATGAAATGCATCATCTCTTGACACATATATGCTTTTTTGTGTTGATATCAAAAATCTGGTAACCTTTTTGGGCATAAGGATATCCAACAAAAACTTCAAGCTTTCCACGTTGGTCAAATTTGTGTTTTATGTGAGCATTGTGAGCAAAAATTAGACAACCAAATACACGAAGATGTGAATAGAAGGGGTGCAAAATAGTACTTCATAAGGTGATTTGTTCTAAAGTAAGGGTGTGGGCATTCTATTGATTAAATAAGCTGTAGTGAGAATACATTTTCCCCAAAAAGAAAGGGGCAAGTTGGCTTGAAATCTTAATGCTCGAGCAACATCTAGGAGGTGACAATGTTTGCGTTCGACAACACTGTTTTGTTGAGGTGTAGACACACAATTATGCTCGTGAATAATCCCATTTTCAGAAGAAAAAAAATGTTGCATTTCATTGGATAAAAACTCACTGCCTTTGGCGGATCGAATTTGTTGAATCTCTGGGAGAAACTCCTCACCTTGACCAGAAAATATATGTTTAATTTGACAATGATATTGGGTTTTTACCATGGAAAAAAAAAGATTTCAAATGATATTTCATATCAGACTTCAAACGCGTAAGGTATATCCACGTGCAACGTGAAAAATCATCCACAATGGTAAGAAAGAATCGTGCACCACTCATGGATGGTTTGGAGAAACTACCCCAAATGTCAACATGGATTAATTGAAATGGTTTATTTATAGAAATGGAACTATGATGAAAACATAATCTGGTCTGCTTTTTTTTTTTTTTTTTGGTCAATCGGAAGATTAATCTGGTCTGCTTTGCTTGTGGACAAATGTCACAAACATGCAGAGGAGAATAAGGAACAGAGGAAAGATTGTTTGCTAGTTCAAATATTCGGTGATGGGAAGGATGTCCAAGCCGCCAATGCCAGATGTCAATGGTAGGTGTTCCAATAACTAGGTGTGTAGAAGATGCTTGAAGATAGTAGAGATTGTCATGTACACTACCCAATCCAATCGTCCTCTTCGCGGACAGGTCCAGAAAAATACATCGATCAAGCAAGAAAACAACTGAATACTGATGGGAATTGGTGAGCTAACTCACAGATAATAGATTGAATTTAAAAGATGGAATGTAGAAAACATTATCAAGTTGCAAATCTGATGAAAGAACCACAGTTCCAATGTGGGTGATTTTTGCATCAGAGCCATCAGGCAATTGAACAAAAGATGGATTAGGGCAAGGTTTATAAGATGGGAAAAGTGATAGGGAAGAGCACATGTGGTTGCTAGCACCTGTATCAATAATCCAAGCAGAAAATGATGGAGTAGAAAGAGCTATACCTGCTAAGTTAGCATTGAAATCTGCGCCACCTGATGAGAGCATGGCCAAAATTTTGTTGCACTATTTTGTGTAACCGTAGGAGCAGTGACCATTGCTCGATCATTAGCCCGAGAAGGTCCTGAAGAAAGAGAGTTCGAATGGCCCTAATTTCTACGAGAATTCCTTGGTTTATCTGTTGGATAACCATGCAGTTTATGGCAAGTGTCTATGGTATGATTGTCCAAATCATAGTAATCACAATGCATTCGTGTTTTTCGCATCCGACGATTGTCTGCACCACTATTGCAATGATTGGAATATGCATTTTGACGGTTCGATGGATGGTTTTGATGAGGAGCCCTGTAATTCCTGCTAAAATTAGCACGGTTTTGGACAGGCACGTACTTATTTTTTGCACTATTTGTAACAGCCGAGTTCACTGCAAGAACATCAGCTTCTGGAGTAGTGATGGATGGTCTTGAAGAATGTATCTCTTGTTGCTTCTCCTCTTATCGCACTAAAGCATATATCTTGGTGGCATTTGGAAATGGATCCATTAGTAGGATCTAACTTCGAAGACCGGAATAACGCCCATGAAGGCCTTGAAGAAATTCCATCCCACGATCTTGCTGTTGGAGGGCTGCATTAGCTATCCCATGGCCACAAGTGCAAGGCAGCAAAGTAGAAAGTGAATTGAGTTCATCCCATAACGCCTTCATCTTTGTAAAATATATGGAGACTGACGAGTCTTCTTGTGTGGTGTTAGCAATAGATTGCTTCAGTTGATAGATTTTCGGTGCGTTTGTCTAGGTGAATCGATCACGTAGATCGATCCATATTTCCCTTGCAGTTTGCACATATAGAATACTGTTTATACCCGTTTTTGGCACGCGGATCGGGCTAATCGTGAACGGCCATTTAATTAATTTGGTAATTAAATTGGGCCGAAGTCGTGTAATTAATTGTTTTTAAAGTGAGTTGGGCCATGGGTCTTTTCCATTCGGCCCCAAGGAACACGCAGCCCAGGTAAGGAATTTGGGCCCAAAGTGATTGAGAGGCTGGCCCACGATGAAAAACGCGGCCCATGACTGTTGGGAAATGGCCCATGATTTGGCTTACAAGGTACAGCCCACGGGTTGACCCACGAGGCAAAGGATCAGATTTAATCCGTTTAAAGTAGCCCATGATTTCAGGAGTTGGTTATGTTGGTGGTAGTTGTATTCTTGCAAAGTTCAAAGGCCAATTGACTGAGTCAATTGGCCATGTGGCACGCAGAGGCACAAAACAAGGGAGTGGGGTGTTTATCACATGTGCCCATGATTTTAGTAACTGCTCTCAACCTCTGGTAACTGCCCACTAACGTACATGCACCAAAAGTGGAGGGAAACATGGGACACATGTCAGCTGATTGTGCAGCCCAGAAACCGGATTCAGGCCTGAATCAGGATGCTGTTTTGCCTATAAATAACAGAATTGAAGATGGAAAAAGGGTCCAACACCAATCAAGCATAACGCTAAAAAACCTAAGCCTTCCCAGCGAAGCAAACACTTTCCTACTTTCAGCAAAGTAGATTATCGAGTCCATGTACTCACCCCCCATTCAAACTCACTTCATCAAGTAGTTTGGATTTTTACTTTTCTTGTACAAACTTTATTATCCCGGTGTAATAAAGTTACGTCTTTACGTTGCTACGTTCCAATTCCTATACGACTAGGAAATTTTAAGTCCACGACCGTGTGGCAAAACCACGAGCCTCATTGTGATCTTCACCTTTGGGTCACACGCAATCGTTCACGAGATAGAAGTCAAGATTCACGGCAATCTTCTACCAAAGTTAGGCGCTACAAGTCTTGGCACACCCGCATTCATCCCATTCACACCTTGTGCCAAAAACGAGAGTTTTCAAATACTAACACGGATCTCACTTTCTGTGGAGTTAAGGATCCTTGAACTGACAACGTCATTGCAGCGCTCCCATTGACGTAGTTGGGTGGTTTCCTTGGGCTCTTCGATTGAACCGTCGACAAATCCAAGTTTGTTTTTAGCGCGAAGCGCCATGGTCATCGCATGAAGCCATGTTCTGTAGTTATCTCCAGAAAGAAGTGGAGAAACTAAAATAGCAGTAGGGTTGTCTGAATGGTGTATGAAGTATGGGTCATCAGATCCTAGTACATCAATTGAACTAGGATCTTTATCTTTATCTTTCTCTTTGTCTGCCATGGCTATAGAGCCAAGATCTTTCATGGCTTTGATACCATATTACAAAATATACTAAGAAGAAAAGGTTGGTTGCTAAAATGGTTCTCTCCCTTCTTGTGTGTGGAGATACCTACAGTTATTGATATATATAAGACAAGAATACATTGTGTTATGCTTTACAAGGAAAACTGCAGAAATCAAGAGAACTATATAAGGAAAATACAGTAGAGCAAATCACTAAGTTAATGCTGGAAATCAGCAATCTATCAAGGGAAATCTTCAAGATCTTCTTTGAGATCTTTCTATGTTTAATATTTTCAGTATCGGCATTTGGTTGGCTCGGTTCAGTATTTGACTTTCGGGAAACCTGATATTACAACTTAAGTTGGGCATCACGTTGCCAAATTCATGAGCCATCCCCGCACCACCCGCTTAGTTGCTGTCAAACTTTCAAAACACAATTCGCGATATCTTCAAGGCAGAATGGATTATGGTCTTGATTTTAGACCTTCCTCGGGTACTTTGGCATTGCAATATGCCTTCTCCGATTGGGCTGGCAACCTTAATACAAGACGTTCCACGACTGAGAATTTTGTATCTTCTTGGGCCATAATTTGATTTGTGCGGAGTAGCAGGCGACCATATGTCGCTCTAATGCCAATCGCTCCCCAGCACTTGCACGTACATAGAATTTATGGACTTCCCATCTCCTTCAAGAGCTCTAGTCACCCATTAACACACGTATCACTTTGTATATATTGTGACAATCTTAGCACCACCCTACATGGCTTCGAATCTTGTTTTCCATGTTCGTGAGCGACTGAGCGTGTCGCCTCAGGCAGTCATCCTATTCAGTTTGTTCCCTCATTTGATAAGACTGATCACCTTTTCACAACAGAACTCCACAAGCAACGATTTGAGCTCCTACGATCCAAACTCGTCCATCCAAGACCACCCGACTTTGCAGAAGAGTGTTGGAACGATTTGACTTATTTTATCGCATTTGGTATAACTTCATCTTGTCGGACCGTTTTCCACCATCTCTCCTAAAATCAATTAGTGTTAGCGAAGGCTTCAGTTAAGTCTTTTATAACATTCGATATCACACCCACAAGTTTGTTTTTAGAGCGGTCGCAGAGAGTAGCATTGTGTAAGCAAATTCATGGGGGCACTCCGGGCCCAACAATCCCTCCTTCACGATGACGCTCCCACGACTCGAACCCATGACTTGCTGGCTTTGATACTAATTGTCGGACCGCTTTTCCACTATCTCTCCTAAAATCAATTGGTGGTAGGAAGGGTATCAATTAAGACTTTTATAGCATTCCGCATCGCACCTGTAAGTCTGTTTTTAGAGCAGTCGTAAGGAATGACATTGTGTAACCAAATCCATGGGATACTCCGGGCCCAACACCTCTAATTGTAGATCTTTCGGCTTGAATTATTACATGTGATATTCCTTGACGTAACTAGATAAATAAGCTTGATATTAGACATGTAGTTACTGATTTGATTTTTCTTTCATTATTGGGCTGTTTTGTAAAATAAATCAATCTTCCTTGAGAGATGAAATATACAGAATAGTTTTCTTGCAGTGAATCAGTAAGACTCTGATACCATGCAAAATCCTGGAAGTGCAAACCCCAAAGAATTTGGTCAAGTAAGCATGAGAAAGTAATAAGTGTCTGTCAGCCAAAAAATTTCAAACTTTGGGGTCATTAGAGAGTTTGCAAGGTCGTTAACTTTAGAACCCCAGAATCAGTCGAGGTGCGGACAAGTCGGCCCGGACATCCGATTATCAAAAAAAAGAAAATTCCGGATAGTAATTATTTTATTCATCTTTGATCACTATATGTACGTAGTGCATGAATGTCAAATCCCGTAACTCATGGGATTATTCAAAGATTACAGCTAGCTTTAGTTAGAGCAGATAACATTAAGGACTGAAATCATGGGCCGGACACAAGGCAGAGTATATAACTGCTGGTAAAATCTTCAGGCTGATGGTGTGCTTTCCTATTAGTAAACTAATCCATTAACAATTGTGAAATGGTCCGTTGTAGATTGCCGCCGCTTTAGACTATAAAAAATGTTGAGCCGGCCTTCTCTGTTTCCGTATCTGTCTATCCATACTGTCCACTTGACATTACCTCTTTGTAGGGGAGGTGAATGGATGCGACGATTTGACCAGTTTACTTGTTGACAGACTAAACTAGCGGGACTTGTTGACTGACTAACTAGCGGGTGACAAAACAAGTCACTCTCGCGGGGTTGGCTCTTTGACTAACCAACCCTAGATTGCCGCTTTAGACTATAAAAAATGTTTAAAATGTTTGGTATGTGAAATTACCCTCTCTCAAAAAAAAAGACTATAAAAAATGCTGAGCCGGCCTTCTCTCTTTCCATATCTGTCTATCGATCCATACTGTCCACTTGACATTGACAGATCAATGGACGCAACGATTTGACCAGCTGACTTGTTGACTGACCAACTTGCAGGTGACATGCACGTCTAGTCACCCTCGCGGGGTTGACTCTTCGACTAACCAACCCTAGCTCGCCACGTGGTGCAAGACTGGCACGACACGTGGAGTGCCACGCAATTAGCCCTGCACTACCCCCACGACATCTGGTTTAAAAAAATATATAAAAAAAAGCGACTCATCTACTATCCACCAGACCTGTGATTTGTTTAGGTGTGATTTAAGAAAACTATATTGAAAAGTGTTGACATAATAAAACGGAACATGATTTATTCCATATTCACATAGTCAAACAGAACATGATTTATTCCGTATTCCCGTACATCACGCGGTACTGCGCTTCTCTGTATATACATGTGTGTGATTGAGAGAGAGAGAGAGAGAGAGAGAAACAGCTTGGAGGAAGCTGGTATGGCGGAGGGAATAGGAAAAGGGAGTGAAGTTGCAGCAGGGGAATACAATGGGAGGGTGACTTCATTTGTAGTGTTATCTTGCATGATGGCTGCCATGGGAGGAGCCATCTTCGGCTACGACATTGGTATTTCAGGTCTCTATGCTCCTCTTTCTTCAACCCCCTTCACTTGAATTTGCTTTCTTCTCTAAATCATAAGAAGCAGCATAAAGGTGTAAGGGATTAGAGCAACTTTGCTGAATGAGAATACTAAAACTAATACTATTGCAGAATTTGGCAAGGTTCCTTTATATGACACCAGAAATGTTAGGATTTTAGGCTTTTACTAGATTCTGTTGGCTGCTGTGCAAGTTAGCCTCTATTTAGCATCATAGGATTCTCGGGGTTGTTTTTTCCTGCAGCTCGATCTTTTATTTTTCTCCGGTAAATATTTCACTCCTCCATGATACATGCTGAACACTTCCCTTTGCACACGCAAATCAGCAGATGGTTCATTATCTGTCAAAACATCAGTGATAATGAAAACATAAGCGATAAATTGAAGTTACTTGAAGTGACGAATGACTGAGACTCTCCGTGGAACCGTATATTTTCCACACTCAATATGTACTTCGGAGAAAGACCAGATGGGGCATTTTGATGCCTAAGTTCGAGCCGTACAGCTTCTCCGATTCCCATATCCTTCTACTGATTTAAAAACATAATGCTAGCTTAGAGAATTCGTGAAAGAAGAACAAAATATGCCAGGGAAATTCGATCAGGCTGTTGTTATGGACATCTAATATTTCACATTTAAACCCATTCATAAGATAGCAAGATACATCTTTGATATTAATTAAAAAGGTATAAATAAGAGTTCCATTGCGTAGTATGCTTTGATGAGAATGGTCACGCAATTTTACTAACATATGGGAACGTGAAGGTGGAGTGACTTCCATGGAGCCATTTCTGAAGAAATTCTTCCCGGACGTGTACTTTAGGATGGAAGAAGACACCAAGATTAGTAACTATTGCAAATTTAACAGCGAATTGTTGACCTCATTTACATCCTCACTCTATGTGGCTGGCCTTATTGCTTCCTTGTTTGCCTCATCTGTCACCAAAGCCTTTGGGCGCAAACCCTCGATCCTCATCGGAGGAGCTGCATTTCTCTCAGGGGCAGCTCTCAATGGTGCAGCTTCTAATGTCTACATGCTAATCTTTGGCCGTGTCCTGCTCGGTGTTGGTGTTGGCTTTGCGAATCAGGTATGACAGTCTGTTTAGACTTGTTTTCGTTGTGTCGTTTTCTGCATTTGCGTAACATTTGATACTCGCTGTTTGACTGCAGTCAGTCCCACTCTATCTCTCAGAAATGGCTCCACCAAGATACAGAGGAGCAATCAACGCTGGCTTCCAACTCAGCATCAGTATCGGCATTCTCTCAGCAAACTTCATCAACTACGGCACACAAAAGATCAAAGGCGGATGGGGTTGGAGAATCTCCTTGGCCATGGCAGCAGTCCCCGCTTCGATCCTAACTGCCGGCGCCCTCTTCCTCCCCGAAACACCCAGCAGCCTAATCCAACGAAACAACAATCACCTAAAAGCCAAATCAATGTTGCAACGAATCAGAGGCACCCAAGACGTCCAATTGGAATTAGACGACCTCATCAAAGCTAGCGAAATCTCGAGAAGTGTCAAACACCCATTCAGGAAAATCATTCAGAAGAAGTACAGGCCTCAGTTGGTCATGGCAATAGCAATACCGTTTTTCCAACAAGTCACCGGAATCAACGTGATCGCATTTTACGCTCCCGTTGTTTTCCGGACTATGGGCATAGGCGAAAGCGCATCACTGATGTCTGCAGTTGTGACTGGAGTGGTGGGTATCGCAGCAACGATTGTATCCATGTCAATAGTCGATAAGCTAGGGAGGAGAGTTCTTCTTATGGTTGGGGGGATTCAAATGTTGGTGTCACAAGTGATGGTCGGAGGGATATTATCAGGTCAGCTAGGGGACATTGGTGGGGTGAGTAAAAACTGTGCCATTTCGGTCCTGATTTCGATCTGCGTTTATGTTGCTGGTTTCGCATGGTCGTGGGGTCCTTTGGGGTGGCTGATTCCCAGCGAGATATTCCCACTGGAGATACGGTCGGCGGGGCAGAGCATCAATGTGGCTGTGAATTTTTTCTTCACTTTTGTTGTTGCTCAGACTTTCTTGGCTATGCTCTGTCATCTCAAGTCGGGTATTTACTTCTTTTTAGGAGGGTGGGTGGCGGTGATGACCATGTTTGTCTACTTGTTTTTGCCGGAGACGAAGAATGTGCCGATCGAGAAGATGGATGGAGTGTGGAGGGAGCACTGGTTCTGGAAAAGAATTGTGGGGGAGGAGCATGGAGTGAACAAGATGGAGGGAGAAGACTGATGGGGACAATGGATAAAACCATCAGTCTTGTGTTTTTTAGTTGATTAAGTCTTGTGGACACAAGAATGGACTAAACAATCAGAACTATGTAACCCCAATCAATTAAAGTTCTGCTAAGTTACTGGAGTTATAGACATATTTTTACCTATGTAAAGAGCTTAGTTCTTTGATTAATTAGTTAGGAATGTTACATTAATTTGTATTGACCCAGGCCGATTCTAAACCTGTATAGACCTATAACTCACGTTCGGGGGCGCCTATAATATTTTGATTTCATTATTGAACATATTAAGACACGAAGTAATTGACAAAATAGGTCAGTCCGAGGAATAAGTACGAGAACGATCAAGTCTTTATCTTAGCTCTCAAGAAGTCAAAGGTGAGATACTCTAACCTTAGTTATATTACCTTTTCAAGCAAAATATTTTATGCGTTTCATATGCTCATATTTTGTGGGGGAGGAGCATGGAGTGAACAAGATGGAGGGAGAAGACTGATGGGGACAGTGGATAAAACCATCAGTCTTGTGTTTTTTAGTTGATTAAGTCTTGTGGACACAAGAATGGACTAAACAATCAGAACTATGTAACCCCAATCAATTAAAGTTCTGCTAAGTTACAGGAGTTATAGACATATATTTTTACCTATGTAAAGAGCTTAGTTCTTTGATTAATTAGTTATGAATGTTACATTAATTTGTATTGACCCGGGCCGATTCTAAACCTATATAGACCTATAACTCACGTTCGGGAGCGCCTATAATATTTTGATTTCATTATTGAACATATTAAGACACGAAGTAATTGACAAATAGGTCAGTCCGAGGAATAAGTACGAGAACGATCAAGTCTTTATCTTAGCTCTCAAGAAGTCAAAGGTGAGATACTCTAACCTTAGTTATATTACCTTTTCAAGCAAAATATTTTATGCGTTTCATATGCTCAAAAGTTATACTCCGTCCGTTCCACTTTAAATGTCCTCCACGGATTTCTGTGCATTTTCAAACCCCAAAAAATTATATTTCTATATAGTATTATTTTTATGTTCTTACACCAAATCAAAGCGCTCATTGAGTAGATTTTCCGCATATGGGACAAACAATTACATGTCCAGCCTATGAAGCACGGGTACTTCGGAAATGTTGCCGTACGCGTACCGGGTACGTACCCGTACCGGGTACGGCGTGGGTACTGCAAAAAACGTACCAGGTACGGCAAAATTGTACCGGGTTCTTTTGGTATCTTTGGGTACGGCGTCGGTACACCGTGGGTACGTTTTAGCCTGGATGAAGAAGAAGAGAGAGAGAGAGAGAGAGGGGGACGAAGAAGAAGAGCTGTTGGCTTCGATTCTTCTAGCTGCAATTGAAGAAGAGAGAGAGAGAGAGCTGCTTCTACCGCCAATTACTGCTAGAGCTGATGCGCCGATGACTGGTACAAGAAGTACTAGAGCTGCTGGTTTTTTTTTTTTTTTGAACCGATGCTGCTGCTGTTTGTTTTAGTATGAGGGCTAGGGCATTCTAGTATTTTGTTGGGCCATTTATTCTTGGGTTGGACCATTTATTCTTGGGTTGGGCCACTATTTCTTTTGGGCTCTATTCTTTTAATTTTATTCTATGGACTCTATTTTTTTTTTGGATTCTATTCTTTCTATGTCAAAAGTATTAAAAAAAAAAAAAAAGAACTTATTATCCAAAAAAATGATATATAAATAAATATTTTGGTAAAATGGGTTTACATTTCATTATATGCAATAAAAAATAGTAAAAAATTATATATATATATTCGCCGTACCCGTACCCTACTTTTTTGGAATTTTGCCGTTTACCGTATCCGTACCTGTACCGTACCCGTACCACGTACCGGTACTCGTGCTCCATAGCGTCCAGCGAATCTGAGGTTGCATGACCACCTCACTATGCGAGACGCTCAAGATATCGCATACCGAGAGCTAGTACAAATAAGGCAACGAAAATCCCTGTTTACTGCATCAATGCATACGAGTATAGTGCAGCACCTCTTGGACACAGAAATTGTGATAAGAGACTTTGTTCAAAGCATATTAAATCGAATCGATGGGTGGTGCAGCCGCCCCTAAATGAAGTGGTACCTAGAACATAGTTTTAAATATCGGCCGATGCGGTTCGTATCGGCCGGTTCGTACCGGAATTTGAGGGTTCCAGTTCGGATATAGGCCGGTATAACGGGGAGACTGGAAATCACAGGTGAACCGGCCGATTCCCGATACGTATCAATCTGTAACCCGATACAGACCGATACGTATCGTTCTGTAACGAACTGGTTCAGGCCGGTTTGGGCAAAAAAAAAACAAAAATAACAGAGCTTCCCACGATGCGATTTTCAAGTTTTAAAAATTCACGACCGCGACACCCGATTCCCGCGACGTATCACCGATATGTCCCGATACCGATATACCGCGACCGATACCGCGATTTAAAACTATGACCTAGAATAGTATTTGTCCTATGAATGAGGATGCTCCCCATCTTGCTGAGAACGAGGATTGCGTAACCATAATATAAATAATAAATAAAAGGTCACGCCTCATATTTTACTAATCCTCATTCCCAATAGAAGGGAAGCATCCTCATTCATAGGGACAAATACTATTCTATGTACCACTTCATTTAGGGTCGGCTGTGCTACCCCAGGTTCTTCTGCATTGATTCGATTTAATATACTTTGAACAACGTCATAGTTGTTAAGGAAAAGCTTTTTTCTCTTATCAGAATTTCTGTGTCCAAGCGGTGCTGCACTATCATCGTATGCATTGACGCAGTGAACAGAGGTTGTCGTTGCCTTATTCGTACTAACTCCTGGTACACGAGATCCTAAGCGTCTCGCATAGAGAGGTGGTCATGCAACCTCGGATTCATTATTTACATTAAAAAAAAAACTGTCAAGCGCCTTAACAATTGTACAAACTTTACCAAACTTTAGTGCCCTTACACAATACGAGGAATGGTCAATTCTGACTTGGTTTTCAAAAAAATGACTATTCAATATTTACTCGTCCCCCAGGCGTCAGCAAACTCGTTCCTACTCACCATTGCCTCTAAGAAAATAATTAATTTTCATAAACCGACAGCTCGTGTGAGATACAATACACCGACAGCTCGTGTGAGATACAATACCAAAGTTATATATTTTACCATGGAAATAACATTCATAAACTTCCTTGACATTAACCATATCATAACTCTAATCATATCATAAGAAAAGATTGCATAATATCAACTTCACATATAGTCTTCTAGTCTTATGACGCACATCCAACAATTCAACATTAATAGGGGAGCGACCCCACATAGTGTGAAATGATTAAGGCTTTGTTCGGTTGTGGGTTTTGAGTTGTGTTTTTTAATAAAGGTAGAGAGAGAAATGAGAGTAATGATTGTGGAGAGAGGTAAAAAGTAGAGAGAGATAGAGTGAAAAATGAAAGTAATGATTGAAAAGTTAGAGAGAGGAAAAGTAAAAAAGTTACTTTATCCAAAACCCTGGGTTTGGAATTCCAAACCGAACAAGGGCTAAATTCCTTCCATAACTCCCAAAGATTCGTCAATAAGCTGATTTGTTGGTCATGGTATATTTAACCCCCCAGGACAATGTCTAGATGCATCCATTAATATACTTTGAAATCATAGAATCGTAATATTGTTTCATCTTCACGCAAGGTGTTCATAAAGAGTCGTCCTCATTAAATTATCAACTTTCAATAAATAATTCATAGCATATCCCCATGGCATAAATTATAGACATAAAAATCATTTCATGATCAAATCATGTTGTCTTGTTAACGTATCATAACTTTTGAGCATATGAAACGCATAACATAATTTGCTTGAACAAGCAATATAACCAAGGTCAAGGTATCTCACCTTTGACTTCTCGACAGCTAAGTTAAAGACTTGATCGTTCTTGTACTTATTCCTCAGACCGATCTATTTGTCAATTACTTCATGTGTTAATACGTTCAATATGAAATCAAAATATTACATGTTCGAGATGAAATCGAAATATTACAGGCCCTCTCAAACGTGAATTGCCCTATATAGGTTTAGAATCGGTTTGGGGTCCATACGAATGTAACATTCCGAACTAAATTAATCAACGAACTAAGCTCTTTACATAGGTAAAAATATATGCAACTTAGCAGAACATTAATTGATTGGGGTTACATATATAGTTCTGATTGTACTCCAAACAAAATTAAGGAGTACTTAATTAGAAACTAACCTAATATTCAAATATTGATATATACACAGCTAACATAACATGTATAGGACTAGATTACGTAGTATATATGTCCACTGTTTCCTCCCCTTTTGGTTCAAACAAACACATATATTGATTTGTACGTGTACTACGTACCCACCTGGCGTGCACATAAGCTGCGGCCTTGCCGCTGCTGTTCCGGCCATGTACGCAGGAGTGAGGGAAGGGGATCGGAAAAGAGAAATAAAGGGCCGGTGGTTCAAACAAACACATAAATTTCTAGTTTTGTATTAACACCTCTAGCGGTTTCATCTACAAGGACAATGTCATCTGCAAACATTATACACCAAGGGATATCTTCCTGAAATTGTCTAGTCAATTCATCCATAACTAAGGCAAAGAGGTACGGGCTCAAGGCTGACCCTTGATGCAATCCGACAGTGATTGGAAATTCACTCGTTTCCCCTACTGGTGATCGAATGGTAGTGACGGCACCATCATACATGTCTCTAATTACCTCAATATACCCTTTGGTCACTCCCTTTCTCTCCAGAACCCTCCATATGATGTCTCCAGGCACCCTATCATAAGCCTTTTCTAAGTCTATGAAAACCATATGGAGATCATTCTTCTTTGCTCTGTACTTTTCTACCATTCTCCTTAATAAGTAGATAGCTTCCATGGTTGATCTCCCATACATGAACCCAAACTGTTTCTCTGACACTGTAGTCACCATCCTCAGGCGATGCTCAATAACTCTCTCCCACAACTTCATCGTGTGACTCATCAATTTAATATATCTATAGTTGTTGCAGCTTTGAATATCCCCTTTATTCTTATAGATAGGTACTAGCGTGCTCCTTCTCCATTCGTCGGCCATCTTCCTAGTCATAATAATCTTGTTAAACAATTTCGTCAACCAAGTCACCCCCAGGTCGCCTAGAATTTTCCAAACTTCAATGGGGATACCATCTGGTCCTAAGACCTTACCTGATTTCATCATTTTCAAAACTTTAACCACTTCAAACTTTTGTATTCTCCAATAGAATTCATATTCTATGTTCTCACCAAATACATACACTTCCTCCCCACCAAAGCCTCCTTCATGTTTCTCATTTTACAACTTCTCGAAATACAACTTTCATCTATCCCTGATCGCCTCCTTCATGTTTCTCTTTTATACACTTAACTTGAGAAACGTCTCCAGCTCTCCTTTCTCACGACTTAGCAAGTTTATAAATAATCTTTTCTCCATCTTTACTATCGAGTCTGTCGTAGAAATTCTCATAGGCTTTCAACTTAGCCACCCTAATGGCTTTCTTAGCCTCCTTGCTAGCTTGCTTATAACCCTGAAAATTTTTCTCATTCCAGTCATTTTGCCACTTTTTGAAACATTCCTTCTTGGTTTTTACTATGGTTTGAACCTCGACATTCCACCACCATGTCTGCTTAGAAATTGGACCTTTTCACTTCGACTCCCCAAGAACTTCTTTCGATATTCTTCTAATATCGTCGGCTATGGTATTCCACATGTTGTCACTATCACCTTCCACTCCCCACCGAACTTCTTGAGACGTTCTTTCTTTAAATACCTTTAATTTCTCCTTTCTTAGACCCCATCATTTAGTCCATGGGCAACTGGTTTCCTTTCTCCTTCTAGTATTCCCCTTGAGACAAATATCAAACACCAAAAGCCTATGCTGTGTCACTAGACTCTCTCCGGAAATAACCTTACAATCCTTACATGTCAGGCGATCTGCACCTCTAGCAAGAAAATAATCAATTTGGCTTCTATTGGCTCCTCTCTTAAAGATAATTAAATGTTCTTCGCGCTTCCTATAGAGAGTATTCCCCACTATAAGATCAAAAGCTACTGCAAAATCTAAAATCCTCTGACCACCTTAATTAAAGTCACCAAATCCAAAGCCACCATGCACCTTCTCATACCCTTGCTTCTGCCCTCCCACATGACCATTGAAATCGCCTCCTATAAATAGCTTCTCCCCAAAAGGTATCTCTTGAACCACGTCATCCATCTGCTCCCAAAATTGCTCTTTAGCAAGATCATCCAAGCCTACTTGGGGTGCATAAACACTAATTATATTAACTATGCTCCCTCCAAGCACAAGCTTAACTAATTCGATCTCTTTTCCTCGTGACTGTAACTACTGAGTCTTTCAGGTGTTTATCTACTACGATACCTACCCCATTTCTACATCTATCCTTACCTATATAGTAACACTTATAACATGTGTCATCCATCTCCCTAGCTTCTCCCCTACCCACTTAGTCTCCTGAAGGCAAGCTATGCTAAGCCTCCTATTAAGCATGGTGTCAACTAGCTCCCTAGTCTTTCCCATTAATGTCCCTATATTCCAAGTTGCTAAACGAATCCTATAGTCCTGGGCTAGCTTCTTTATCCGCGCTCGTCCAGGCACGCGCGAGAACCCTTGCTCACTTATCACCACCCCCGGGCACCGGTGTGGCACCCCTTGCTCATTTTTTGAAGCACCCAAAGGCAAGCACAACGCGTCACACTTAAAGAGAACGCCCTAGCATGTCTCGTTATCATATTTGGATATTCATGTCATAAAGATCTGATGGGCTTTTTTATGTGCTGGCTGTCAACTACCTAACGCACAACCCTCCAGTAGCGCTAACAAGAGCATTGCAGAAACCATAACATAAACAGAAATACACAGCCAGAAACATAAGTGCAACAACCCATATTTGCACCCATCAACTATATTGGCAGCACTAGGCATTACTATCAATAACCATTACTAGATTAAGATGCATCATGAACCATAAATCTAAAAGACCATCTCATAACTAACCCACCTCCAATTCAGCAACTCAGCCTCTAAGGCTCTCAGCATCCCCGAAATCATCATCCCTTTAGAAAGAAATTTATATAATTTCAGCGCAAGATCGGAAATCTGCAGCAATGTTAGGATCATCATTGATTTGCGCATTAACATTGAAAAGGGGCATTCCGTGAACAACAACGATGTTGTTAAAGTTAAAACCACCCAAAGCAATGTTTTTTTCCTCATGAATGTACTTTAAACATTCCATTAACATCCTGCAAATTCAGAAAATTGAGCTTTAGAGATGTCAAATTAATTACAAAACAAATAATAACATTGAGAAAAGGAAACCACCTCAGCAAATCTCAAATTGCAGGTTTAACCATAAGTAGGGGTGGACCTCCGAAGAAACTAGTGAATGCAAAATACGATAGGCAGTAACGTCTGTGAAAACCTCTCAAATACAATCGTGTATAGCTCAGTCCAAGATTCTCCTCCGCAAAACGACCTCAATATGATGGGGTGTGTACAAAAGTACCACGCTCTATCGAACACGTCACAATCCCTATAATACTGCACAGAGACGGAAATATTTCCCGTAACCAAATGGCCGACATCGAAATCAAATTCGCTCTCAGTCACAACATACGGGGTCAAGATGGAATTACAATCCATCTATACAAAAGAAAAAATCAATTATTAGGACTCGCGGCTCTTTAAAGAAAGAACCCTTGACTACAAAATATACAGCACATAATGGGTTCCTTAGTGTACTTCATAGTGTATTTTTCCATACAAAATAATCCGCATGAATTTCAAGATACAACCTACAATAAATCAATAGACAGTAGAAAGAGACATCAAGCAAGTAACAAGTAAGTTTTTTTTTTTTTTGTGAACAAAGACGGAAGAAACTAGTCAAGTTTCCAACCTCGAAACCTAAGTTAATGACAATTTGTCAAATCTCCAAAAGTTGCACAAAGAAGGCCACATTAGACGCTCCTAACCTCGAATTTGAAGGATTGGATGGGGAAAGGGAGTAATGTTAATTAGTTTTGTTTGCACAGTTCGCTCCCAACCTCGAATTTGAAGGATTGGATGGGGAAAGGGAGTAATGTTAATTAGTTTTGTTTGCCCACTATAACTGTGCATGTAGAAATATTTCGAGGTTGGGAACGTCTAATGTGGCCTTCTTTGAGCAACTTTTGGAGATTTGACAAATTGTCATTAAATTAGGTTTCGAGGTTTGAAACTTGACTAGTTTCTTCCTTCTTTATTCAAAAAAAAAAACTTTAAGACTTATTACTTGCATGATGTCTCTTTCTACTGTCCACTGATTTATTGTATGTTGTACCTCGAAATTCTTGCGGATTATTTTGTATGGAAAAATACACTGTGAAGTATACTAAGGAACCCATTATTGCTACTATATTTTTTGTCGTCAAGGGTTCTTTCTTTAAAGAGCCGCAAGTCCTAACAATTGATTTTTTTTCTTTTATATAGATGGATTGTAATTCCATCATGAGCCGGTATGTTGTGACTGAGAGCGAATTTGATGTCGATGTTGGCCATTTGGTTCCAGAAAATATTCCCGTCTCTGTGCAGTATTATAGGCATCGTGACGTGTTCAATAGAGCGTGGTACTTTTGTACACACTATACACACCCCAGCATATTGAGGTCATTTTGTGGAGGAGAATCTTGGACTGAGCTATACACGATTGTATTTGAGAGGTTTTCACAGACATTACCGGCCTATCATATTGCTTAACCGGTCGCAAGGTTTTGCATTCACTAGTTTCTTCGGAGGTCCACCCCTACTTATGGTTAAACCTGCAGTTAGAGATCTGCTGAGGTGGTTTCATTTTCTCAATGTTATTATTTGTTTTGTAATTAATTTGACATCTCTAAAGCTCAATTTTCAGAATTTGCAGGATGTTAATGGAATGTTTAAAGTACATTGGGTGGTTTTAACTTTAACAACATCGTTGTTGTTCACAGTACGCCCAAACTTTTCAATGTTAATGCCCAAATCAAGGATGATCCTAACATTGCTACAGATTTCTGATCTTGCGCTGAAATTATCCAATTTCTTTATGAAGGGATGAAGATTCCTGGGGAGCTGAGAGCCTTAGAGGCTGAGTTGCTAAATTGAAGGTGGGTTAGTTATGAGTTGGTCTTTTAGATTTATGGTTCATGATGCATCTTAATCTAGTACTGCTTATTGATAGTAATGCCTAGTGCTACCAATATAGTTAATGGGTGCAAATATGGGTTGTTGCATTTATGTTTATGGCTTTGCATTTCTGTTTATGTTATGGTTTCTGCAATACTCTTGCTAGCGCTACTGCTACTGGTTAAGTCTCCTTATGGCTTCTTATGATTACCTTTGTTCTTCCGTGACAAAAAAGGGAAGTAGGATAAGATACTATTGCTAATGCTAACGCTTTCTGTGAGCTCCTTGACGTGTTTTACAGCTAGTGCAGACTCTTGGTTTGGTTAGGGACTGTGTCTATTTAAGTGTCTCATGTTCTGATTTTTTTTTTTTAGTGGAATCTATAATGCTGATCTGATATATGAAAATCCCTCTCTTTGGGGTGAGGCTAGACGTTTGGCTTTTCTGAGGAATTTCGAGGATTGGCGTTCATTCGTACCTTCCTACATGTTGGGGCAACATCGTGCTGCTATCAGTGGCATTAATCTGCCCTGGAATGCTGGGTCCTGAACGCACTTTGTTCCTCCCCAATCTGCTTTTTTGTCGTGTCTCAAATCTCAATAATAAGGTATACAACAAAACGCCCGAAGACCTTGCGAGGTTCCAGCGAAATTGTGCAGGTCATATTGCCAGATATTCTAGAAATCTACACTCCACTCTCTCTCATTATTTTGCTTACTTAAAAAGTCCCTTAATTTATTTATGCACTTATATTTACTGTTGGAATTTTCTACGGGGCAGGAAGTTTAACCAACTCACCCTTGAAGCAAGGATGCAGTACCTTTTCCCAATGCATCTCGTGGAGTTGGTATCCCGGCTCTACATTAGTAGGCAAAACAAACTCAATAAAAATAGTTTTCCTTCATGATATCTTTGAGCGAACCAAATAAATCATTTTCAAGCATTAGTTAAGACATACCTTCACACAAGCAACATCCTCTGTTGAAACTTCACTACTAAAAAGGGGAGAGCTTCCAACTCATAATCTAAATCACTATCGTCGTCCTGAAAGGCAAAGCAAAATTACTTGGAGAAGCAACAATGATTTCACTAAAGTGTTCAAAGACCTCAATTTGAAGGCCTCCAAAATTTCAAATCCCCACGCTATGATGATGCTCTACTTTTTCCACTCACTTGATTGAACCTTGGCTCAATTAAAACATGTGCAAATGAATGACTTCTAGTAGGAAATGAACTGCAATTTGGTTAAGCACTTAGGTGGAAAAATTCTCCTGGAAACCAAACAACGGCTCCTTGCAATTCCAACGATTACCCACTTGATTTTTACAAGAACCCAAGTGGAAAAAGAACCCCAAGAAAAGGAAAACAAAACGAATGAAAGAAGCCCTTTTTTTTCCTTTCCTTTCTTTCACTATGAATTGAAAAGCCTTGTTTCTTCCCCACAGAAATTTTTGGCAATGTTTAGAACAACAAATACGAATAAACAACGGAGGCGATGAGAGAGCAAGCTTTTATTAACATATGCAGAAGGTTAATTACTTAATGAATGAAGACCTCAACCCAACTCTCCACCATGTAAACCAAAAATACACATCTCTGTGGGGTCGAAACGTGAACTCAGAACAACTGACTACAGCACAATTGATTTATTTCTTCATCCACATTCAAACCAACAAAGAGTATTAGAAATGTTAACTTACGCATGCTATTAAATATGTCAGGGTTCATGTAACCGTGAACATTCCTTCTTGTAGACGGTGTGAATTTGCATTTGCACCTAAGTCAAATTTTTTGCTCATTCAAATTCTATAGGCAAAGATAGTACATAAGCGCAACCCATGATATAGAGGAAAGGAAAATTGCCCAAATCAGCATGGAGTTATTTAGCCATCCAAGTAAGACAAAGTAAAGCACCTTTTACAGGGAGAGAAACCACATCAGTAGGCAAACAAAGGAAAATATTTATTTATTTTATTCTGAAAATGAATAACAATACCGTTTAGGCAAAAGTAATACATGTAACACGTCCCTTAGTTAGGAAAAACCTACCTACGCCAATACATTTACCCACACACACATACACCGTCTACTAGGAATCTAAGCTTTGCGTCACATATCTCAATTCTTGTTGATACTATTCCCGTGTGACTAGTTGGTGACACTCAGTGTTCTCTAATCAACTATCTTCTCTATTGGGTCCCACTTCACCGACCGACCTCTTACTGGAACATACACACAAGCGCAAGAGGACGACACATAACGTGAGTATTAGTCATGTCAAATAACAACCGCATGCTACTCCTAAAAACTCGTCCGCATGCCTAAATCAGTCCTTTAGATTTCAATTCAATAAGTATCCATCGTATCCTCCACCGTATCCCTTTTATTTTATATTATTCATGTTAATGCCCACTTGTCAACGCGTACACACACATGCCCCCTTTTTCCTATTTCTAATTTCATCGGAATTCCATTTTTAATCCACATGTGAAACACTAACGTAAGCCTCCCATAATCTACCACACTTCAAGTATCAACATGCCTTCATACCAAACAAATTATCAGACCAATAACAGAAAAATGACCCACAATACGGAAGGCTATGAGAGGAACGAAGACAAGTACAGACAATCCAAACCACCTAGTACACCGACTCAGCCACATCCTTTTAATATCGTTAATCAAACAACCTCATCTTCAAGCTTACACATTCCCATTATAATATGATATTACAATAACAAGATTCTCCGTTTTCATTATGTCACATGTTTCAATTTCATTTCCGAGCATTAAGGACCCCGTGCATCCTATGTTCATTCCGGTATCACACCTTTCAGTGGATCCGTGGCTTTCTTGTGCACTTCCCGGCATTAGGGACCCCGTGCATCCCGTTTCCAGCATCTCATCTTATGGTCGATCCGTGGCTTTCTTGCGCATTTCCGGGCATTAGGGACCCCGCGCATCCCGTTTCCGGCATCTCACTTTATGGTGAATCCGTGGCTTTCTTTATCGTTAAACCATTCAATTATCCACCATGCCACTCATATAGTGTCACATATTCTCGCTAAGCAAGCAATCTCTTTATCCACCATTTCTCTAATCCCCACACATAGCAAAACATGTCTCTCACATCAATACTTAGATTCACTTACACATAAATAATCTCATCTTCATTATTTCAATAAAGAAGACACAACACCCCACATCCTTCACATAGTAAGTCGACCCTTCATTTCACGTCTCATTTACCACCTAATGGACCCCATTTGTGACATTTCCATTCATAGTCTAATTTGCAAATACCCATCTATGTAGTACCCATCAATGCTTAGCAACTATGCATTCAAGCCAAGAGATTCATTAAGTTCTGTTTAACTAACAAGAAGTATCACACGAGCCCAAATACTCAATCACATGGAATAACATCAAATAATTCACACATCACATCAACATTCCATAACCTAAATTATCGTCAATCATATCCTCCAACAATTCATTTTTACACACTTTCCATTCCAATCGTTTATAAGTATTCAACCCTTATGCTCAATAGTTCTCTCATCCCAATAAGTTAGTTTTTTTTTTTTTTTTTTTAAATCAATTCACCGCACCATCACATGTAGAATCTAGGATTTCAATTTTAGATCCCTGTTCTAATCACTTAGCGACACCCCGAATAGTTGAACCCAATATCCATTTTAAATGTTTCATATCAAACTCCAAGTGGGAACTACGGTTTTACATCACTTTCCAAATTCAGAAACCAACCACCCCTTACGTTACCCAGGTTCTAGTTTCATCAATAAAGCTTGTTAACCCAACATCCTAACATACCAACACGTATCGAATGTCACAAGCTCAATCGAAAATGAATCTAAGTCCAAATCTTATTCAATACCAACGCTATGGTTTTTCTTTCGAAATGGGTTAATCATAATCTCATAATCGTCCCCAAAATCATTAAAAGAAAAAAAAAAAAAAAAAAAAAGTGCTGGACGTTTCCAGGAACATTCAGTATGTTACTAGTAATATTTCAGCGAAATTTCAAAAAAAAAAATTACAGATTGTGCACTGTTATCGATACCCCAACCATGGGTATCGATACCCAGTCAGTCCGAAGACTCCGACCAGCGAAATTCTGCAGATTTTAGACAAATTTTCATACACTACGACCATAGATGATCAAACACTAAAAACCACAACAAATCAACAAATAAACATATAAAGAGAGAGGACAAATCCCTACCTCAAGGGTTTTGAACAAAACCACAAAGCCCCAAGCGAAACCCTAACTCTCCAAACTTGAATTCAACCGGAACACACCTCCTCTGGGCTCAGCCACGCGACCCACGTGCCTAGGGTGCTTGAATATGATGGAGATAGGTTGGGCCTCCATGAATTTGAGGTGTGTTGCAAGATTTTTGTGTGGGTGTGAGAGAGAGAGAGTGAGAGGCGAGAGAGAGTGAGCCGAGATCAGAGAGAGGGAGAGAGCAGCGTGGGTGAGAAAGAGGGAAAGTGAAAATTAAAAAATTGTCCTCTCCCGGTGTTGATACACATATGTAGTATATATACTAGCGTGTGTGTCCGTTCAATGCACGGGACAAATAAAAATCACATTGACATTTTTTTTGGCTCTATATATCGGATGGACACAATGCTATATAATGAAAAATATAGTAGTTTAATTTTTTTCACGGTCCCAAATACGATGCACAGTAGCATTTTTTCTATTATATTCACAGGATAATAGCGTGCATGTTTGCACAGAACAAAAAAATCATATTCTTAATTTTTTGACGAACAAAATCACATTGTTATTTTTTTTACTCATGTGTATCGGTTACGACTCTAATTAGTAGAGTATATAATTTTAAAAAACATCGAGATGGGTTTTGAAAAACTTACGATTATTATTACTTTGTTATTATACTACTTAAAACTCAACTCTTTTTCATCTTAAAAATCACAGCAATGGTACTGGTACAGCACTTACTGTACAGACAGCATAGCGTGCTTTTGGGCCCGTCTCGGATCCAACAAAGATAATCGGAGCCGCTCATTTTGTTCAAAATATTTTGTTTTAGGTCCCTGTAAAAAATTAGCTCCAACCGATATCGTTAAGGGCATTTACGAAATGTTCAATTTTGCTTTGGAATTTAAGCTTGTAAAATTGGACATTTCTTAAATGCCCTTACCGATATCGGTTGGAGCTGATTTTTTACAGGGACCTAAAACAAAATATTTTGAACAAAATAAGCGACTCCGATTATCTTTGTTGGACCTGAGACGGGTTCAAAAGCTTGTTGTGCGCACTGTCTGCACAGCAAGTGTTGTACCAGTAGCACAGTTCTAAAAATCAACTTTTCCCCCTAAAATCTCTCCAACACCCCTTTCTATATTCTCTCTCCCCCTCCTTCCACGTTTTTTTTCCTACTCTCTCTCGCTCTCTCTTTTTATTTTAAAAAAAAAACTAAAAATTTTAAGAATTTAGGGATTGGAGTTTGAAGGTTTTGAAGGCTCACACAGGTTTCTATACTAGATAGATAGATAGATAGATAGATACCACAAATTACACTTACACACCCTTTAACAATATGACACCTCATTAAGTCCCAAAACCTATATTCGATTACACAAGGAACCATATCCTTTTCCACATGTCATTCACTGTAAACGTCACCATCGCATTTTAATATTATATCGTAAAAAAAATTATTACAGGTCACTACATACCTAATCGAAAACTATCAAATAAGATCCATATTGCATATTGTTAGTGGAAACGAAATGTAAAAATGCTGAAAAAAATTTGCTAGTAGAAACGAAATGGAAAAATACATTAATTTTTTTATGGTTTTTGTTAATGGAAACACCCAATGAAAACTTCTGCACAATATTTCTTCCCATATATATTCGAAACAGTAATTAGAAAGTTGTCTTCTGTCATCTCACTTATAAAATGAGCACAATAAATGAAAACTCTTCCATATGATAGATTTGAAACAGTAATTAGAAATTTGCCTTCTGTCATTTCTAAAATGAGCCAATATTTTCATTTCGTGTTTTGTCAATCCTAAAAAAGAGCTCCATATTTCCATTTTAAAAATAAATAAATTACACTGTCATCCTACCTAATTACACTTATTTAGGGTGGATTTGGCTTTATATTTCCAATTTAAAAATAAATAAATTACACAGGCATCGTACCTATTAGACTTATTTAGGGTGGATTTGGCTTTATAAGTGGAATATTAACTTATTTGTTATCTTTATTAAAAAAAAATCACATTTGTTAGTTTTTCATCAAACTTTTGTGACTTATTAATTTGTCTCTTCGAGAGGAATTGGAAAAGTATAAAATTTTGATCGAAACTTACAAATTTTTTTAAAAAAGTAATAAAAAAAAGGTTATCTTTTTAACTTATTTTTGTCTTTATTCAAAAAATTATAAGTTTGATCAAAAAATTTTACTTTTCCGATTTTCTCGTCGAGATGAAACAATAAGTCATAAAAATTCGACGTAAAACAAACAAATGGAAAAAAAATCAAATAAAGACAAAAAAATAAATTACTTAACTCTTCAATCCAAATCCACCCTAAAGAGTATCCACAATAGCATAACCAAAAGTGATAGGCTTTTAAAATTAACACTGTTTGTGCAAAATATAGCCCATAATGTTATAATGAAACTTAACAATCTCCTTAGAAAAAATAAAATTTTGAACTTTGGATAATCAACACTAACAACTTTTTGCCAATAACCAAATTTAATGAACCCCACATTCTCAATCAAATACACTCATCATTAAAAAAAAGTTCTCTCTCTTTCCTTTTTCCCCCTCTCTCTCTTTTTATTTTTCAAAAATGTTTTCAAAAAAAATTTTACTAAAAAAATTAAAATTTTCCCCTAATAATCGTTTTATAAAAAAAATTTATATACACAATTGTTCTTTTTTCAAAAAATTGTTTTGTATAAGAAAATATTTTTTTCAAATCTTTTTCTTATATGAAAACTATTTTTCAAAAAATTGTAGTTACACAAAAGCTGTTTTTCTTAAAACTAATTTTTTTAGGTCAAAAAAAATTCAAAAACCATTTTCTATTTCTAATAAATGGTTTTTATTAGTCTCAAAATTAGTTTTGGAAAAAATTATTTCCTATGTTCACAGCTTTTAGTTTTTTTATAATCTAAAAAGGTGATGTGACAAATTTTTATTATTCAATTTTAATTATGTCATTATAGACCACTACATTATCAACTTTATTAATCTCTTAAATGGATAATAGCTGATGTGATAATTTTTTATTATTCATTTTTTATTACTATAACATTGTGGATACCCTTAGATATTCATCCTAAGAGAATTTAAATATTTATATTCTCATCATCAAAATACATTATTGCCTCATTATACCTGTATTTTTATATATTATTAAACACTAGTGTTTTTCCCACTCGACATAGAGGAGCAAATGGATTCCACTTCAGCCTTACCATCGCTTTTCTCTCGGCTAACCTTATCATTTAGGGCACCGAAAAGATCAAGGGCGGATGGGGGTAGAGAGCTCCCTTGCCGCCGTGGGGCAGTCCCTGCTTCAATCCTAACCCTAGGAGCACTTTTCCTCCCCGAGACACTCATCAGCTTAATTGATTCAGCGGAGCAACAATCATCAAAAGGCTAAACAAATGCTACAACGAGTGAGAGGCACCGGAGACGTACAAGCAGAACTCGACGATCTCATAAAAGCAAGCTAATGTCCAAAACCATCGGGGAACCCGTATCGGAAAATCCTAGAGACAAAATATAGGCCTCAATTTTTCATGGCAATAGCTATACCATTCTTCCAGCAAGTTACCGGTATCAACGTTGTCAGCTTCTTTGCTTCTGTGATCTTCCGGACTATGGGCCTGGGTGAAAGTGCCTCACTCATGTCAACGGTGGTGACCGGGGTTGTGGGTATTTGCAGAACCTCTGTATCAATCCTGACAGTGGATAAATTCGGTGTCGAAGAGTTCTGCTTATGGTTGGGGGAATACAAATGCTAGTTTCACAAATTGTCGTCGGAAGCATAATGGCAGCTCAGCTTGGGGACCATGGCGGGGTGAGCAAAGGGTATTCGTTTGTGCTGCTAATTTTCATATGCACTTATGCTTTGGGGTTCGCCTTGTCGTGGGGTGCATTGACGTTTTTTTTCCCAAGTGAGATATCCCCGCTGTGGATACGATCGGCCGGGCAAAGTATTTGTTGGAAAGCGAAAGCGATAGGTATCATTGATGGAAAGAAGAGATTTCTCACACATAATAGTAAGCACAATTTTATTGATAAAAGACAAAAGATTACACAAAGCTATCACATTTCTCTCTGTCTTTTACTCTCACTCAACTCTCATACTTTTACAAAACATATTACAAGTCTATTTATAGGCAGAACAATAAGAAAACAAAGATGAGATAATCTCTCAATTATTTTTCTCTATGCCTTTTACTCTCACTCCACTCCACGATGAGATAGTCTCTCATTTATTTTTCTTTATGTCTTTTACTCACACTCCACTCCCATACTTTTACAATACGAATTACAAGCCTATTTATAGGCAGAACAATAAAAAAATAAAGATGAAATAATCTCTCATTTATTTTGCAAATCCCAAAATATATCATGGAAGCTTGAAAGTCTTCAAGCCTGATAAAAAACAGTGCTCCACTTTTCTTTTTCTTTTCTTCTTCTCTCAATCATCCACTTGCCCTTCGAAACTTATCTATTCAATCCTCAAGCATACTTTCAACAGTATCAATGTGGCAGTGTGCTTTCACTTCATTTTCGTAATTGCTCAAACTTTGCGTGGTGGGCCGAAATATCCGAAGGTTTAAAGAGTTTGGAGGGATCGCAATATGACCTCATCGTTCAATTGTCTCAGTTCATTTATATGTTGGGTCGCATCTTCCTGAAGGATAGACGGGGCCGAGGATACCTTGCCGAGCCGAGCATGCTAATGTTCAGTCTTGTTTATTAATTTTTTGAGGGCTCGAGCTCAATAAAAACTTAACGAACCAAGCTTGAACGAGCCCAAAACAAGCCGCACATCAAGCTGTTCACGAACGACTTGGTTCATTTGCAGCCCTAGTTTTAGTCTTTACATTAATCTGATAATTCTGATCCGAAGTTGAACCTTTAGGGCTTTTGACGGTGATAGTTTAGCCCTTGTTCGGTTGTGAGTTTTAAGTAGTGTTTTTGAATAAAAGTAGAAAGAGAAATGAGAGTAATGATTGTGGAGAGAGGTAAAAAGTAGAAAGAGATAGAGTGAAAAATGAGAGTAATGATTGAAAAGTTAGAGAGAGAAAAAGTAGAAAAGTTACTTTTTCCAAAATTTTGGATTTGGAGTTCCAAACCGAACAAGGCCTTAAGCTTGTGCTTTCAGCTTCATCTTTCTTTTCTCTACTCTTTGCCCTCTTCAATTTCTCTTTCTTCTTTGTTCACTTGATCACTTGCAGTAAAGTTTACCTTAATCTTTCGTTTTTATAGGATATACATACAATGGCAAAAATGCATTACACCCAATAAACTGGACCATAATTGGGGAACATCCAGTTTACAAATGCACGGAGTTTTATACAGAATGTGCCTTGTCTGAATATATGCACTGTGATCAGTTTACACCCTTCAACTCTCTGATTACTTGGATCACTTCTAATCGGCTGCTTGTTCTTGTATTTGTGAACCTTAGTTTGACATCTAGGGCAGGGTTCCCTTCAGCAAGAGCAATAATGGACGGATTCGGTGGTGCAGACCTGACGGTCTCTAGACTAAGGAACATGTCATGAATGTCATTCAAATGCTTACTGTAATTGTCTTATTTGTCTATTCTCTGAGCTTTTCTATTGTATATACTATATAGTGCTATTGTGCAGAGAAACAAGTTGTGCCGTCGATATATGTTACTGCTCACTGTAGGTCCCGATTATTAAGCTCATTTCGAGTATTCCTTTCAAACTAGAGAGCTCTGTAATGCTTGCTAGAGTTGACAGGAACTGGCTTTAGCTTCATGCCATTGACCTATGCTAAGATGATTATTGCTATTAAAATCTTTATTTCCCTCCTTTGGCCCTTTTCGAATATTTCGCAAAGATCTGATCCAACAGATGAGTTAATGAATACATGTGGCGTTATTATTTCATTTCACTTGTTTGAATTTGTATTTGAGTTGTTTACAATCTCCGGAGAAGAAGAAGTTGCAACTCAAAGCAATAAAACTCCAAGGGTAGGGGACCGTCTCTTCAATGAGGCCGACCCCTTCATCTTTTGCTTGCTGTTTTCGACGTACAATTTGATTAGGTTTCCTACCCTTTCGACGTACAGTTTGATTAGGTTTCCTATCCACGACATCTCCTATATTTTGTAGGACTTGTGAACTGGGTGTGGGGGGGTCAATTCCACTCTGAACCTTTTCCTTCTCTGACTTGAACGGAGAAATTGATAGAAGAAGACTAGGGTACGTGCAAACCGGAGGGGAGTGTACATCCGGAAAAAAGCTTCGACGATTTAGTTAGGGTGTGAAAGATCAAAGAAACGATTCCTTTTTAGAAGTAAGGTGGAAGTGGGGAGGAAGAGAGAGAGATTACCTGGGAGGAGTAACCCTCTATTTATAGGCAAACTTTGGAGTGACAAACAAGTCTTTCGCTTCCTCCACACGCATCGTACTACTCGGCTAACATCATGCGTCAGAGTTATTAATGAACGCCGCCTTCGATGTTCGCAGAGCCGCTTTAGTCAATGTTAGAGATGTCACATCAGTGCAATGCGATCACTTCGCTCTGACACCATTGATCGTCATGCGGACGTTGATAAGTGTGCTGACTATCGAGTCTGGCGGTTTCCGAGGAGTAAGCTTCCCGAATGATAACCTTCCGAGCATTTCCCAAACGACGGGGACCGGTTCCGAGCATAAGACTCACCTAGCAATGAAGTCCAGCGGACCTTCATCGTAACCGAGGAATACAGGGTGAAGCAATCCACATAATGATATATACTCCCTCCGTCCCTTATTTACGGTCTAGTATTCCATTTTGGACCGTCCCTTAATAAGTGTCTATTTTGTGAAGTTAGTGGATAAAAGTTGGTGTATTGTCTATTTTGTTCTTAAAAGTAGATTCCATTTAAAAAGTTAGTGAGTAAAAATGTAATGATGATGGATAAGTATGGAAAGTTTTGGAAAAAGTTGATGTGAAAGATATAATGATGATGTCTTTTTAATAAGTTGGAGTTACGAAGCAAGACACTTAAAAAGGGACGGAGGGAGTAGCTCGGTAACATCTGTCAGAATATGATAACGCTCGGCGAAGTTGTTCGTGCGAAACCGAGACTTTCATAGAAAAGACAACATGGACGAACTGAGACAACTGAACTGCAGGTCAACTCGTTGCACCATCTGACCCTTTGGTTATTTCGGCCCACTACACTGGAAACAGATCTTTTGTAGCCAAACATGTTTGATCCATGTGAACTTTCAGTGGCTGAGAATTGGATGAAAGATGTATTTATTCCTTGATCTCTATGTGATGGAGGGCGGAAATACTCCCCCCACTGGATATAAAGGGGTGCTATATGTTTGTAACGTGAGTCGTGACTACGGGTAAAGGCCTAAATGTCTCCTGGGTCCAAATAATGGGGGAATGGGGATGCTACAAAGTGGTCAATCCGGCTGCAATCGATGACTTGGATCTTAACGAGGCAATGGACGATTTAGATTTGAATGTGATTTGTATACGCCTTTTGATCTAAGCCGTCCGTGCTGATATGAATGGACGGATCGACAGAGAGCTGCTCGGCAGCATTCATGGATCTGAATAATGGGACGGGATTGTCTAATGACAACTCTAGTTCCAACTCTCCAACCCGAACCTAAAAAATGTTCGAATTTCATACTCGAATCCAACCCAAACCCAAAAGAAGAGTTGAGGACCCAAATTAGGACGGGGTAAATTGGCATCCCTACTTGCAAACACGGAGGAAGAAATGGAAGTTAGCTAATTTCCCAACTCATCTATTGGTTCAGTGGACAATTTATGAAAATCATAATTTAAAGACTAATATATCTACCCCACTAGGACGAGGTTTGGACTAAATTATTTTTTGAGCTTATTTAGTTTTTTCTTTTCCTGAAGTTTTATTAAGTTTTACGTTAATTTTTTTTTATCATTTTTTCTTGAATTTTGTAAGTTTCCTAATCGCTATGAAATGGGTTATTTTGCTCGAGTATAATTTCAAAAGCTGCTAAGGACAATCAGTTGATGTAATCGATACTCCTATCTATGTCGTCTTTTTTTTTTTCCCGAAAGCCTACCCACACAGCAAATGTGCACAGATCACGGTATGGGGCCTAGTACGGGTCCCGCACAAACGATTCGAGCCGTTCATTAAATGTAAAACATTTTTTCAAAGGTCTTTTGCTAAAAATCAACTTAATCTGATATTTATAGATGCTCAATCCAATCATCTAACTTTTCATTGTCCGAAAATCTGAAAGAAAAGTGTTTTCAGATAATGAAAAGTTAGATGATTGGATTGAGCACTTATAGGTATCGCATTGAGCTGACTTTTCTTGGTGACCCTTGAAAATATGTTTTACATTTAAAGAACAGCTTGGATTATTTGTGTGGGTAGCAACGTTTTTTTTTTTAACTCGGGTCTCTAGACCAACTTTCGTGCAGCTCGACTAATCCTTAGAGCTCAATCCTACCGCCCACTTGTGGAGAGCCAATTAAAACCATAGCAACCTGAGACCTTGGAAGGGAGCATTTGCGGATCAAAAAAATGAAGACAAGAGGGGCACTATTAATCATAAGCTTGAAAATATGTTTTTTCAATCGAGCACAAAATTATTAAGTCCAAGTTTTGGAAGCTTTAGAGATGAATTTTCGGACTATATTGAAAATCACAAATTTCACATGCAATCAACACATAATTTTGAAAAAACTAAAACCATACAATGAAATGCCTAGCAATTAAATTATGAATCAAAGTTCTAAATCTCTCAAAAACACAACACAATCAATAGATTTTGTATAAAATACTAGATCAATAAAATGATTGACAAAGAGTTATTTTTAACAGAGAAAGCTAAGCATATTTATTAACGAATTATTTTTGTACTTTTCCAGACATATAAGCATCATTGAATTGATAATTTATATATGTCAATGGGACACAAGTGCAATTTTGAGGGGTTAAATGAAAAATATCATAGGTTGATAGGGGTACAAATGCAAATTAGAAAATTCAGGGGGTCACGTTGAATTTGTGTCTGTGCCCTGGAAGGGAGCAAACCACCGAGTCCCATGTAATGATTCACGCTAGCTGACCTACTAAACCCTTCACCTAACCATGTGACTCAAAAGGTTTAGCTTGAGTTTATACAGTAGCCGATCAGAATCACTTATATACCATATTCACTTCCCACGTCTTACCGATCCGGGACTTAGCCAAGGTGGACTCTCACAATCTCCCCACCTTATGATCGTTGCATTATCCTAGCAACCTTCCTTTGGTGGCCATAGTATAGCACTTAGATTTGTACAACAGATCTGTGTGCTCGTATCAGATTCTAGAGGTGGCCCCCCACCATATAGACCAGGGTTGTGCTCTGATATCAACTGTAACGACCCGTACCAGCTGACTTGTTAAACCCTTCGCTTAACCGCGTGACTCAAAAGGTACTTCTCACATCTTATCGATGTGGGACTTAGCCAAGGTGGACACATCCCAAGCCTAAACCACCAATCCAACTCCTTGGGGTTACTTTTATCTAACTTTTAATGTAAACCGTATATACACATGAGGTATGCTACTAACACAACACTTTGCACAACATGCTTATGTGGCATACTGGCATTATGTCATTGGGCAATGGATGAGATACCATTTTACACTATCAAATGATATATTGTCACATAAGCATATTGTGTGTGTATATTATTGTGCAAAATTTTGTGTAAATAGACTTTCCGTACAAATAGTATCTACAGGGTGATAATAGGCAAAAATATAATAATAATAAGGGAGGGGCACGACTCATTTCAATTTTCATGGCGCGCCACAAACCCAAGGTCCCAAGCACCCGTCCTCCCTTATGCCCTCCCTACTTGTTTCCGTCATTCGATGAAAACAGGCAGAAATTGTTAAAAAAGGACTGATTATTGCATTCCACTTCTTTATTTATGTATGTATATAAATAACGGGCTGTTCTAGAGATACCTATAAAAATATTTAAAAAAATTACTTCAAATCTTAATCTCATAGTTTTCGATCAAAATTTTATGAATGTGTGCAAAATGTGATTTTAAGGGTGCCCTCTAGAAATTAACAAAAAATATGACCGGGAATGGCTTATTTAGAGCAGTTTTTAATTGAACCGTTCAAATAAAAATTGCTCAGATGAAGCCCTGCCTGGTTATTTTTTTTGGTGATTTTTCCCGAGTAACCTTAAAATCACATTCTGATCACAATGAGCGGCTCGGATCATTAAAATTTGATCAGAAATTATGAGATATTGTTTTAGGTGTCCTCAGAACCGCCCTATATAAATCAGGGTGGTTCCAGAGACACCTATAAAAATATTTAAAAAAACACTTTACATCTCAATCTCATAGTTCCCAATCAAAATTTTATGATCCGAACTGTTTAATGTGCGCAGAATGTGATTTTAAAGGTGTCCGCGAAAAATTAACAAAAAAATATGATCGGAAAGTGCTTGTTTTGAGCAGTTTGAATTGAACTGTTCAAAAAAAAATTGCTCAAATCAAGTCTTTTCCGATCAATTTTTTTTGTTGTTGATTTCTCGCGGGTATTCTTAAAATCACATTCTGATCACATTGAGCGGATCAGATCATTAAAATCTGATTGGAAATTATGAGATATTTTTTTAGGTGTCCTTGAAATTGCCCCGTACAAATCGGGACAGTTCCAGAGACACTTACAAAAACATCTTTAAAAAATCTCCCCAAATCTCAATCTCAAAGTTTCCGATTAAATTTTTATGATCTGAACCGTTCAATGTGTGCATAATGTGATTTTAAGAGTGCCCACAAGAAACTAAAAAAAAAAAGACCTGGAAGTGCTTGTTTTTAGCAGTTTTTAATTAAACCATTCAAATAAAAACTGCTCAGATCAAGCCCTTCCTAATCATTTCTTCGCTGATTTCTTGAGAGTACCCTTAAAATCACGTTCTGATCATATTGTGCAGCTCGGATTATTAAAATTTGATCAAAAATTATGATATTCTTTTAGGTGTCCCCAGAACCGTCCCCTATAAATAATTTAAAGTTTATCTTCTAATCAAATGCACTATACAAATTATATTGTGTATAATGTTAAAGTATTAATAATTTGCACAATAATCATTTGTCTTCATTTTCTCAAACCCCAAAATTGTTGCAGTGGTTAATCAACTTGCTTCAGAAATATGATTATTATTCCAAGATCGCAGGGTCTATTCCTTTCAATAGCTATTTTTTCGTAGAGCCACCTCACTCACATAAACGGGTGGAAATGGCCGTGTGAGAGGTTGGGGAAATTAGTCAAATTTATCGAGACACTCTTCATCATTTCAAAATAAAAAAATGCAGCACCAAGTAATACTACTATGCCTTTTTTATAATAAAAAATAAAATACTACTATGCTCAACGGGGCAAAAATATGTGGTACTTATAACTTATACGTACAGATAAATAAGGAAAAATTATACGTGGCGTACTAGTATGCTTTTTTTTTTTTTTTTTTTAATCCGCAAAAACGCAAGGCCTTTCCGTGGCGGTAACGTCCGAGACAGGAAAGCTCTCTCTCTCTCTCTCACTTACTTTGGAGTACTATTTTAATTCCCTCGAGAAGTTTTTCAGTGTCGGATGAGCACCGTTCACGTGATGTCGAGCACCATCTCGGCTATCTAAATATATTTTGGACCGTTTAAATCTGTTTGGATAATTTTTAAGTGTAAAATTATCAAAATACCTCCTTAAGCCCAAACAAATTTGGACCATCTAAAACACATTTAGACGATTGAAATACGTGCTCGGCACCATGTTACCCACCCGTGCAGTCTCGGCGCTCTAAAATTTCTCCTTCTTCATTATTCGAAACCTATACAACTACGAAACTAAGGCTCTGTTTGGAACCTATGAAAAGTAAAGGAAAAGAAAGGAAAATAAAAAAATTTTCCTTTCCATTGTTTGGTTGAAGGAGAAAGTGTGAAGAAAATAAGGATTTTAAGTGTAATGAATAGTAAATTTTCCCTTCCATTTTCATTCCCTTTTATTTTCCTTTCCTTTCTTTTCTTTTCCACGGCTTCCAAACAGAGCCTAAAAGAGCAAGAATGGTTTATTCTCCACATCAATAGTTTCTTCTTCTACTCCATCCTCTTCCCCTTGGAAACCATTGATGATAAAGAGCCAAACTTTGTTTGCAATTCTACCAAAAAAAAAAAAAAAAAGACTCTTCGGTTATACTTGCAGAACCGAAGAATCCAAATATAGTTGACTCATGGGCGAACAAGATTGTTGCTCGACTCATCTCATCGACGGAAATGGCGAATTCAACGTCACCGGTCTCCACAACTTCATGAAAACTGCCAAGCTCGCCGACTTGGGACTTTCGTACGCCGTCGTCGCAATCATGGGCCCACAAAGCAGTGGTACGTATCTATGTAAGGTGGATTAGCTGTTGGTGAGGCCGAGACTTCTTCAGTTCAATTCAGCGTTATCCTTGTCTATTTATATTTGCGTCGACTTTGTAACACCCCCTCCGTTCCATATTACTTGTCCATTATTCTATTTTAGAATGCCCAAAAATCGGTCATAGTAAAAAAGTGCGTAAATTTCCACAATCCAACCCTCATAAGTGATTAAAAATAGTTTTTTTTGATGAAGAGGGTATTCTTGAAATTTTAATTAAACTTTCTGAGGAGAGGTCCCTTAAAAAGTTGAGTTTTCGTATAGACAAGCAATACGAGGAGAGTATATACTGGTGGTTGAAATTGGTGAAAGCGTATTTCTGTGGATAGATACTACACATGTACTTCTGGTGGACTAATAGAGGCTTCAAATTCAACAGGGAAGAGCACACTATTGAATCATCTTTTCGGTACCAATTTTAGGGAGATGGATGCATTCAGGGGAAGGTTAGTACGTATTTTTCGATGAATTCTGCTTCAAATTGCCTATTTCTATCTTGCTGCTATTTGCATCCGCTGCATACGAGGAGACATGTAACATGTATTACTTTGTTGTAGGAGCAAAACAACAAAGGGCATTTGGATTGCAAAGGCTGTAGGCATTGAACCGTGTACAATTGTCATGGATTTAGAGGGTACAGATGGGAGAGAAAGAGGCGAGGTAATGACCTTGTGCGCTCATGTTTCTTACTTCAACTATAAAGGAAAGCGGAAAAATATAGAGCTCAACCCTACTTGGCGTCCTTTTCCAAAATATTATTTTTGAAGTCTTGTTGCCTGTTTCTGTATAGTAGAGATGGAAATGAGATGCTTGTACATTAGGAAGTAGGAGAACAAACATTACCTTTCATCCTGGCTACAAGAATCGAGAATGTAGTTTTTCCTTTTGTGCTTGTTTAGGGTGAAATAACAGAGTAGCTGATGTTCGCTTCTCTAATGCACTAATGGTAATATACTAATATGACATTGGAGTTTACATGTCTTGCGGGGGTGATTATACCACTTAAGTAATCAAGAGATTTTGATCTAGGGTTCCTATTGCCTCTAGAAAGATTGTGCGTTTCGAGCAATGGAGGGTTGACTCTGTATGATGTAGTGGCATATAGTTTTTCCTTCCAAACCATTTGGATCGTATACTGAAACTGAATAATTACATGATATTTTCACATAACTTCATAAGATGGCCTTGTTTGAAAAGTTGTCAAAGATAGTCGGGACTAGGAAAGTTACTTCGACGCTTTCCATCTTTTATATCCTATCGTCGTCGCATTTTGGCCTTGGAGCTTTTAGATTATTTCTTGTTGAAGGAATGAGGGAAGACTTCAACTCTTCAAGGATTACCCAGTTCAATGAGAGATCTTTTGCTGCTTTAATTTAAACTGGTTTATGCATTTTGGCCCTATAGTTATAACTTAGTTTCCTTTTAGTTTATGAATTTGTTGTTTTGGAGGGAAGGGGGATAGCCTATTACATCTATGGTGGCGGCTAATTATGGATGTTTGTTTCGTGATTGCGTTAGTGAATTGGCATTCTTAAACTGAAGAGTTGCGTTATGTACTTGGTTTGCTTTAAAACTTTGTATCAGACATTATTATCAGAAAAAATTCCATCATCTTTTTTTTGGGTGGTTAGGTAAAATGTAGTGACAAGCGTCTCTGCATCTACTTTCGGAACACTATAATGACATTCTCGAAAAGGAGAGTTTCTTCTTTAAAGTCCAATCTTGTTGGTGGAGTGGGGATTCCATTTGGTGGCATGTTCTTGCTATGTATCTCTTTGGTAGATTCTATGTCGATCTTTTGATCTCTAGGACCTCTGCCAGACTGCCACAATATGTGGGCTTACTTACCAGTTAGCAATTTATGCTATTCAAAATGCTATTTATATGTGTGGGATGTGCATGTTTTTTTGTGTCTTGTAAGAGGACTGGAGAAATTTTCCCTTAATTGCTCAACTTATTTATCGTAATTCATGTCCAGTTGTTTATTTTCTCAATTTCAGGATGACACAGCCTTCGAGAAACAAAGTGCTCTATTTGCTTTGGCAATTTCAGACATAGTGCTCATAAATATGTGAGTATGGAAGTTTGTTATAGAATTTTTTTGGATGTCAGTCACTGTGTTTGGATGACAATTTTGGATTGAAAATTTTGAGTTAAAATGTAAAAATATGTGATTGGATGAGTTATTTCCAAAATAAGTGGGACCCTCCGGAGTCAGACTGTCAGAAAAGAAAAAAGACAAAGGAACGGAAAAAGGTACTTTTCTCGGTTTGCATTTTGCCATTTTATGTTAAATTACCAAATTACCCTAAGCATTCTTACCTTTTTACCAGCTTGCACTCCCATTTATTCCCCGAGTAATGCTATTGGGACCGACGGTCCCCGGACCGAAATCGTACCGACGGCCTCAGTCGGCCGTCTCCGGCCACCGGATGACCGATCCAAGCCGTCCAAAAATTCTAAAACAAAAAATCCGAGGGGCTTACCCGAAAATCAATGGCATCCGAAGTGTGTAAAGTGTTTGATCAAGCAACCTTTTTTTCGTGTATATATGTCTATTCGTGTGTATATACATATATACACGAAAAAAGGGTACTTGATCAAGCACCTTAAACACTTCGGATGCCATTGATTTTCGCGTGGTCCCCCTCGGTTTTTTTTTATAAAATTTTTGGACGGCTCGGATCGGCCGTCTGGTGGCCGGAGACGGCCGACCGAGGCCGTCGGTACGATTTCGGTCCGGGGACCGTCTGTCCTCATATCTTTATCTTTATTTCCCCTTTTTACCTTGGTTCGTACACCACACTGGCGTGTCAGAAAATAAAGTCAAAGAAGTAGTTCCCGGCCTTGGAAGGCCCCTCATCTTTTGGCCCCACAGCTTTGCCTTTCAAAAACAAGTTTTTGAAACAAACATTCAAAATGGCCTTCCGAACAAGGTGAGTATCTTGCTGCTCGTATGTCTTTTGGTGGTTGGGATTCCACACAGTGATATGAGTTTGGGCCAGACTGGCATAAATTTTGGAAAAATGGGTTCACTGCTGGACAGTCCTGTTACCACATTTTAATTGCATGTATCTCGTTAAAGTCAATATTTTGTTCAATTTGAAAATGACTACTTAATAAAGGTTAGACATATAAGGTAAATAAACGTTTGTGGTCGCTTTTAAGTTTATGACATTTGCAAGGAAAAAGTTTGACATAATTTTTACATGTATTGCATTAAGCCAAATTTTCGCTTACAGCATCTGAACATAGCTGGAATAGCAATTGCCTTTTAATTGCATGCTTCTTCAATTTCTATTCATTCAAATGCTGCTGGAACAATATAATGATATGTTGTGAACAAGTTTTGGATTGAATTATTTGCAGTTGGCCGTATTCATGTCTGATTGATTTATTGATACTACTATTGCAGCAAATTATTACTAAACAAACAACAGCCAGCTGCTGTTTACTTGGATACATTTATTCTAATGCATTTGGCTCATTATGTTTAGTTATGAGCTTGCTTTTGTGGTCTCTTGATCCTAATGAACCCTCTACCGTGCCCTAGCCTAGCCCCTTGGTTGTTGATGTCCCTGAGCACCCTATGGAACATGAATGGGATGCGTTATATGGGATTGCAGGTGGTGTCATGATATCGGCCGGGAGCAAGCTGCCAACAAGCCTCTTCTAAAAACAGTATTTCAGGTACTGCCCTTTCAAAGTTTTTCCTTTTGGTAATAATGTTGTAGCTGGTCTTAGTCATGTCATTGTATTTACTGTCATGTAGGTTATGATGCGCTTATTTAGTCCCCGCAAAACTACACTTCTCTTTGTAATACGTGATAAAACCAAGGTATGCTACTTCTCCGTCCAGTGTCTTTCTTTCTTTTTTGAAAAAAGTAATTTTTGTTCAATGACCTGGTGCGGGCTTTCTGATTTGCCTTTTTGCTCAATTTGGATCATTCTGTATTCATGATCGTCTCATGTAGACCCCGCTTGAACATTTGGAGCCTGTTCTGAGGGAAGATATTCAGAAGGTACATTTTTGCTTGTACATTTGCCCTCCCCTTCTGCTCCCTCTTATCACATGGCTAAGAATGCATGGATTTCTGTCAGTTGCCTTGATGATTGATTATATTCTTGCAGATATGGGATACAATTTCTAAGCCCCAGGCTCACAAGGATACACCTCTTAGTGAATTTTTCAATGCAAGATTACTCTCTCTCTCTCTCTCTCTGGGTGTACAAGTTTTCTTTTCTGACCTCAATATTTTGTGGGCCTGTAGGTGGAGGTCACTGCTTTGTCTAGCTATGAAGAGAAGGAAGAGCAGTTTAAAGAGCAGGTGGATCCTCCCGTATATAGTGCTTATCATGGAGCTGCATAATTTTTTTTGCCTTCCATTATTATTACTTATTTTTTCAATTATCTAGCTGCACTATTGAGCATGTTTCTCTAGGTCATTGATAAATCATCTCCAACTTGTGTTGATCCCTTTTAAGTGAGTTTGTTTTCCTTAGCAAAGAAAATTACTGAGCCACAATAAAGCTGTTTCAACATTCTCGCACTTGCTAAATAAGCAGCACCCTTTAGGTTTTTGCAGGCAGAATCATATTGCAGGCTTAGACTCTCACTCTCACATTATTTATGTAAATTCAAGTCCTAAAATTCCTTTCGATTCCCAAACAAATATGATGTAGGTAGAAGGAGAAAGGCCAAACCTACTGTGGGTATATGACCGGATGCACCTTCTCTAAGAACCCCGCCGGTGACCATCTCTGGGAGGAGCAAGGCCTCCTCCACAATAGTCACCTCCATGAGGAGCATGCCTCCTCCACTAGCTCCACCCCCAGGAGGAGCAGGCCTCCTCCACAAAGTTCACCTCCAGGAGGAGCAGGCCTCCTCCACATAGTTCACCTCCAGGAAGAGCGAGCCCTCCTCCACAATGACCATCTCCGAAGGAGCAAGGCCTCATCCACAAGAGTCACCTCCAGGAGGAGCAAGGCCTCCTCCACAATATCCACCTCCAAGAGGAGCATGCCTCCTCCACAATATCCGCCTCCAGGAGGAGCAAGCCTCCTCCACAAAGGTCACCTCCAGGAGAAGCGAACCCTCCTCCACAATGCTCACCTCCAGGTGGAGTAAGGCCTCCTCCACAATACTAACTCGAGCAAGCCTTCCTCCACGATCCTCACCTCCGGGAGGAGCAAGGCTTCCTCCACAAACTCTGCCTCTGGAGGAGCAAGACCTTCTCCAGGAACTCTCCACCCATAGAGGAGGGAGGTTACCTCCGGGCACCTCACCTCCTACTTAACACTTTGAAGACTCCACGAATACTTAAAGGCGACTCTATATACCATCATAGGCCAGGAGCAGGGCCTAGGTACCTCGCTCGGGACCTAAGGAGGAATGTAGTTTGAAGGCTAGAGCAAAGGGTTTGTCAAGGAGGACGAGCTTGCCTCCGGCGAGCTCTAACTTAACCTGTCCTAGAGAGAGAGGGGGCATTGATCGTCGTCTGACATCTTGGGAGAAGTATCATACCTATCGCCTGGCACCTCAGAGCCCGTATCATGCCTATCGCCTGACTTGGCAGATGATGCAGGTCTCCATGTATCACTGAAATAGCCTCTGTTGGTTCCTTGGTTACGGGCTCCGATGCCTGACTTGGGACTAAAAGATGAAAGGAGGTCAACCTCCCCTCTGTCCACCAATGGGGAAGAGCCTTACACGTGGCTCTCCCTCATCTCCAAGGCTAATATAAAGGACAAGCATTCAATACCTACCTACTATCCACTGCCATCCCCCTCTCTCTCTCTCTAAGTCCACCCTGAGCTATCTCCTCCTCCACCTCCGGTGGTCTCGATCACCATTGTAGCGACTGCCATATACCCGGAGGGCGACCTCAGGTACTCTTCCCACTCCTACCTCCCACACCTGCAATTTAACATCCATTAGTTATGCCGGTTGAAATTTTAGATGGTAAATTTGTGAATGTTTAAACTGAGGAAATCTATGTTCAGATGAAGTTAAAGCCAACCAATGCCGACAATATAAGCTACAGATCTGGATATCCAATTACAAAGTGGAGGGTAGAATTGTCAATGTCTGTGTAGTACTGTACTTATGTGTCCTCTTATACAGGTTGCTCAACTGAGGCAGCGTTTTTTCCATTCTATAGCTCCAGGAGGGCTTGCTGGGGATAGAAGAGGTGTTGTCCCTAGCTCAGGATTTTCTTTCAGTGCTCAGCAGATATGGAAAGTTATAAAAGAAAATAGGGACCTAGACCTTCCTTCTCACAAGGTTATGCATTAATCTTGCAGTTTGAATGATATGTAGCCTTAGTTTGCACAACACAGTTCTTACTATCGACTTGTATTAATTTCTCACTTTTGGATAGTTAGGTCATGGTTGCCACTGTCCGGTGTGAAGAGATTGCCAGTGATAAGCTTAGACGCTTGACCTCTGATGAGGTATTTGTGCATCTATCTGCTGTTTGGGTTACTCTCTATAACAAATGAGAAATCATTCATTGTGCATTTCTTATTTCTTTGTCCCAAATAGCGTTGGTTGGCATTGGAGGAAGCGGTTGAATCTAGTCCAGTACCTGGTTTTGGGAAGAAGCTCAGTTCAATCTTAGATACCTATCTTTCTGAGTAAGTGTGAAGTCGCAAATGAGTACTCTGAACTAAGTCAGCTTGAGTTTTTAAAGACCGATGGAGTGTAACTGAAGCCTATATCCAGCAAGTCTTGTCCATAAGGACATACTATTTTTTTATTTTTTATCTGAGCTATAAAAACATACTTGATCTTGCAGAGATAGTAGAAATAAGTAACAGCGGCACACTAGATTATTGGAAACATGGAAAAAATTGTAACAATGACTTATCTCTTATTTCTGCACCCTTCCCTCAAAGACATAATGTTCTTCATTTGCTCTCTTTTTTCTTATTCTGTAGATATGATATGGAGGCTTTCTACTTTGATGAACTTGTGAGAAAGGCAAAGAGACAACAGTTAGAGTCAAAAGCATTGCAGGTAGAAACATATTTTTGTTCACTGATGAGCTAGAATCACATTTTGTCATGTACATGCCTTCATGATGGCTGTTATTTGGGAAACCACATGTCAAACATATATTTTCATGTTTATGCCCTCTTGTTGCTTGGAATGGGTCCATACCATCCTAGTTATATTATTCTGAGGATTGATCCTCTTACATCATAACTTGTTGACTTCACCTCGACCTCGTTGATGCTTTACTAGTTCTGATACCAACATTTCAGTTTATGTGCATTGAATTAGAGCACACACGTGTGTGTTTTATCTTCTGTAAGCTATCTGATAAATAACTTCTCTTCTTGCGTGATCTTTTATGCGGAAGGGTTGATTTGCAATATTTGGCTATGGTATTTAAGGGTTAAGGGGATAAGCTGAGATCTGATTGGGCTGCAATGGTTAAAATCGGCAAAAAGTTGGAGGAGAGGAATAGGACATCGATTGACTGGTTTGAGCACACCATAAGCAAGGGGGTGTAGTGGTGAGAAGAAAAACATGTGGAGTGTTTCCCTTAATTCTTGTTCTTATGGCACTCTGTCCTTAGTATATTCATGACATGATTCAAGAAAGGAGGCCTAGTTTAGTTCAAAGTGGTGTGTTATGTGGTGGAGGGAAGGGGAAACTACCTATTTTCCGCGGTCATGTGGATTTAGCTTGATGGTGGGATAATTTCAATTGGTGAAGATTATTATAGGAGTATATGAGATGCTCTATTGCACTTTGTAAGCATTATTTTTACCCTTCAAGATTAGGGTAGTGTATTTAGAAATACTGGAATAGGTATATTCCTTCATGTCCACAAGTCTTTGGACATCAAAATTGGATGAATTGACACTTAGAGTTAGGGACATACCCGCACCTGGCAACCGTGCAGCCTTTGCCTCAACGCCTAGCATGAGAATCTGAGATTAAGGCAACACAAGTGTTAGCCTTGCCTACGGCTGGATCCATTAGGAGAAGATATAGAGACTTGATTGGTTCACATGTCACGTCATTAGACTGACTCATGGATCCTAGGCGTTGGAGTTCCTGACAAGGCAACGACCATTGACTTGGGTTATGTGTCACTGATGATGCACACCATGTAAGGGAATTAGATACATGTATTGACAACCTTCATTAAGGAATGGGATGTTGTGTTTGAATTCTCAATAAATCTTCCTGTTGAGACTTACCCCTGAAGTATTGTAAATGTCTTGGCATGTGTCTGCAGGATTTTATTACTCTGCGTAAATCTCATCCAAAATTGTTCTTTCTGTTCGTTATTTGCTTGTCGGGGAGTTTATTATTTGTCATATGCTCTCTTGTTTATGTTTTGTGCAGTTAGTGCATCCTGCCTATGTCACCATGTTGGGACATTTACGTTCTAAAGCACTTGAGAGTTTTAAGACACATCTCGAACAATCTTTGCGTACAGGAGATGGATTTGCTGTTTCTGTTCGTAACTGCAATCAGGCATGTATGCTTGAGTTCGACAGGAGTTGTGCAGGTACTGCATTAGATTGATGGAATTATGCTGGCTTGTGCATATGTAATGAGGCCTTTGATATAGTTGCTGAAAATTCTGCTTTGATTTGTATGGGCATGATTTATTATTAGAATCTTAGATTATCCTAAAACCAAAGAATTTTAATCTACTTTTGCCTCGTGTAAACTGGCTATTCTAGTTTATATCTCTATCAATTAACTCTCTTGAAGTTGGTTCTAATTTTTTTTATGTGCACATGGTTTGAATTGACAATTCGTAAGCAAAGCACTCTGATGTCTCTTTCTTTTGCTACACTTATGATCTTGGGACTCTTCACAGCTCCAAAACCCCTACTCCTCTTTCATCTGCTCGAACTGCCTCGAAGAAGAAGAAGATTGGCTTTCTGATTTTAATTTGTATTTGTCTTTTCATGTCTTCCTTGTGACCATCATCAACCAATAGAATTTTGAAGCCAAAACCCCTACATTTCGTCTAATAGTTTGAGATCTTTTTGAAGAGGATCATAATCAAGTGTTAATCTGTCTGCTCAAGTTGACGGTGATATTTCTGAAGATGGGGTCTTTTTAATCTAGTAGTTAGTTGTGTCTTGAATCTCTTGCTATGTTTAAGCCTCCTAATTAAACAAATGGAAAAGTTAGCATTGGGGCTTCTGAGGAGTGCCTTTTGCTTGATACATCTATACTTTCTTATTTCAGAGATACAAATTTACGTATAGGTTCTTATAAAATTGGGTCCATTTTTTAGTTTCTAAATCTCCACTTTTTGATATTTATGATATTGCCTCCCATTGTGATATTTGGATTTTGTGTTAATTGTAATGTCAAACTTTGTACAGTAGTTGCTATTCCATTACTCATCCTCACCTTTTTATACACGTATCCTCACTTTGTACAGTAGTTGCTATTCCATTACCACCACTTTTTCAGATGCTTCTATACAGCAAGCTAATTGGGACGCTTCAAGATTGCGGGAGAAACTTCTTCGTGACATTGAGGCTTATGCATCCTCAGTTCGCAGTGCAAAGTTATCAGAAACCATTGCTAATCAAGAGGTACTGCCAACGTGATGTGGAATTCATGGTCATGGGTGTTATTTTCAGTCGAATCTTTTTCTGTCTCACGTTATTTTATTTTTTGGGGAGACTGGTTTTCCCAAGCATGGATATCGTCTTTTTAGATTACCCTTTCTTGCAGAAAAAACTCGATCAAGCCCTAGCTGCACCTGTGGAGTCCCTTCTGGAGGCTGGTGGGAAAGATACCTGGGCGTCTATAAGAAGGCTTCTAAGACGTGAGACTAAGGCTGCAATATCAGGATTTTCATCTGCTGTCACCAGTTTTGAGTTGGACCAATCAACATTTGACAAAATGGTGCAAAATTTGAGAGACTATGCAAGAAGTATAGTGGAAAAAAAAGCTAGGGAGGAAGCTGGGAAAGTTCTAATTCTTATGAAGGATAGGTATGTACTTTTATACATCTTTAATGTATCTTTTCAAATGCTAATATCTTGTTTTTGTTGCTTATTACTTTCAGAATGCATGTAGGTTCTCGAGTGTCTTCAACCATGACATAGATTCAATGCCGAGGGTTTGGACTGGAAAGGAAGATATTAGAACTATCACACAACATGCCCGCTCTGAGGTAATTGGTTAAGGTGTTTTGTTATTGGAGCCGTTAGATTGTTATATTTAATTTGTTCTCTTAATGTGTTAGTCATGGCATTATTGTAACTTCATGTTAGTATGCAAATAAATGTTGGTGTAAAAGGCTCATTGAGCTTTTGAACCCTATTCTCTTAACATTCTCTGCACCTCTTCTCTTCTCTTTGTTTCGAACTGGGATTTCGTATTGACTTTGTGCATAATTGGTAATTTATGAATGAAGTATTTTGTCACTATATTGCAGTCACTGAAGCTTTTATCTGTTATGGCCGCCATTCGTTTGGACAAGAAACCAGATAAGATAGAGAATGTACTGTTCTCATCACTCATGGATGGAACAGTTGGTGTTCCTTATTCCCAAGGTTCGATTGGAGATTCTGTAGATCCCCTTGCCTCAAGCTCATGGGCGGAGGTAATATACACTTTATACTGATGTTTAGCCTTTTTGCCTGTGAGGGTGTATCAATTGGTTTGAGTTGACTGATTATCCATTGAGGAGCGTACTTTGCTAGATACCGCTGGACAAGACTCTGATTACGCCCGTGCAGTGTAAGACTCTGTGGAGACAATTTAAGTCAGAAACCGACTATTCAGTCGCTCTAGCTTATTCTGCACAGGTACATGAGTAAACCTCCTTTTTGTGAATTTTTTTTTTCCTATTTCAAGGACCTGTCTTGATTTTCCTGATTATATATCCAACCATTGGGTTATGGGAAAGTTGGAAAATTCTTTTGACAAATTTTCCATTTTTCCCTCTTGTTGGATGATAAATTTTTAGAACATGTCTCTTTTTTTCTTTTTTCCATTTTTCTTTGTTCCATCACTATTTGTGTATTATTCTTCAATATTTTCTATCACATGCCTGATGATGGGACTTTTGAAATCGTGGGTACATGTCTATTGGACTCTGATGCAAATATGCAATTGCTAATTCCATTGTGTAACTTTCTAGAGATTTGTCTTACGGAGATTCATGGTTTCATAACAGTTGGTATCATATGTATGATATCTTACATGGAATTGGGTATGGGTGTGGGTGCCAATTTACATATTCAGCATGTGCGTTTTTCTCTTTCCTCCCCCTTTTGGTTACCCAGTCCATATCTCATTCATGAGTATTGTTTGTTTTCTTCAGGAGGCTTACAAAAAGAGCAACAACTGGTTACCTCCTCCTTGGGCTATCTTGGCGATGATTGTTCTTGGGTTTAATGAATTCATGCTTCTTTTAAAGTAATTACTTCTAAGCTATGATGGTTAACTCTGTTGCACACACAAACACTAACATGACACATTTCCAAAATTCAGTTTCTGCTTAACTGCTTTTATTTCTTGTTTTTGCCCCTTCTATTTGCTCTGTTTACTTTTTACTCCTTGCTGAAACAGGAATCCTCTTTACCCAATGATCTTATTTGTTGTATTCTTACTTGCGAAAGCCTTATGGGTGCAAATGGACATTCCTGGGGAGTTCCGTCATGGCTATGTGAGTAAAGAATTTACCGGATTCTTCTTTCCTTTCCACTTATTGGGTAATTTGGATCTCTTTTAAGCACAGAGATCTTGGTTTTATGCGATGCGTACCGTGGTTTATTTCTGGATTCTGTAATTGTTTTATGTTAAACCAGTTGATATACGGGAACTGGAGTTCAAAACTCCTGTTTATTTTCAGCTCAGTTTAGTGTTCTCTTAAAGCATTTTTGTTGATTGTTGGGCTAAGATGCCACCATACATGTTTATTGGTATACCGTGTACTCTTGCTGTCGTCTCTGTGAGAATTAAAAGTATTTGCTTAGGCTTCTTGGAAAAAGATCTTAAGGGCAGATGTGCTTTTGAGATGTGCCCTTAGGCAATGATCATCTATCCATACAGCAAGAGGTATGCGAGATGTTGTTTTGGCATTGCGATTGCCCTTCGTGGGTTGAAATGTTCTCCTATGAGTTTTTCTTGTTTTTGAGTGTGGACATGAGCCAACTTACATCCTCTCTTTGTTGGCAGCTAGCCGGAGTTCTTTCTGTCACGTCACGGTTTCTTCCCACTGTCATGAACCTTCTGAGGCGACTTGCAGAAGAGGCTCAAGGGCATCCGGCTCCTGAAACACCAAGACCACCACATTCTCTGGCTTCTCATAGTTTGAGAACTCAAACTTACCAACCAAACTTGTCAGTATCAAGTTCAGTGCCTGATTCATCTGTATCAACCCATATCTCGTCAACTGAAGGTGGTGTTGAATACTCAAGCCCTCAGCTAACCCACAGGCGAGGTGTGAATGTTGAACAGGCAGAGTTCTCTTGAACCCGAATACTAATTCTTTTTTTATGTTGAATGTACAGTTGAATAGATTTGTGTAATTCCCTGTGTGAGGATTGAGATGTAAACATGAATGATAAGCTTCGCAAATGAATGCATTGACCTGTAAATCTTAAAGAGATAACCTCGTCGAGATTAATAGGCACACAACAGAATATGCATGATCCACGGAGAGAATACAAGTGGCCAAGAAGAAAATGTTCGAGGAATAAAGGAAGACAACACTGTTGAAACTATGGTACATGTTTTCTGAAAGGCCCAATTAGGAGGGATGGTTGCGTAAATGATTTGCTTATCCATTACTGGAATCATGATGTGGGTACAACTGGCATTGTTCTCGAGTGTGTTTGTATGTTTGTGGAACGCAGAAAGATCTACCAATTCGTTTGAGTTCAGAGTTCAGTTACGAGATGTGATATGAATTCAATAGTGGTTATGTTCTTTATGCCACAACTCGACAATCACCTTGTTTTTGTCGTTGGCAACTTGCCTATTGCCCCGGCTGGTTTCTTGATAACTAGTTCCTGTCTTTTGGGTTTGGAATGGCAGGTGATTGCCGAGGGGTTGGGTGCCAACTTTATTAGGATGCCCCATCGTTATGATGCTGTTTGCTTTTTATCCGTTTAATCTGTTAACTTTTACATGGATTTGCAAATTCTTGTTTTGCTTTCAGAGTTTAGAGGCGATTGTGGTCATTCTCTATATCTCCCCAACTTCCTGTCGTAATGGAAAATGTTATTGAAGCCAAAAGGGATGAACAAATATCTTCTTTTTTTTTTTTATAATCAAAAGGGTGGGAGGGGGCGACCAGCGTAGCAACTCCTCCCTGGGCATGACCATATCTTGAAATGAAAAAACCATTAATAATGGTTGGCAACTTGACTATTGCCCCGGTTGGTAACTTGTCAACTGGTTCCTGTCTTTTGGGTTAGGAATGGCTGAACCTGGTTCAAGTTCGCATTTTAGTGCGGTACATAAGATTGAACCTGGACCGAAACCTGTCAATTTTTAATATTAAAAATCAAGTTCAAACCCACAATTAAAAAATCGACTAGAAACCGTCCCAATTGGTGTTGGTGGAGAGAAGTTAGGGTATTCATCAGTTTCGGGGCCATTGTCATCCTGAAATCAGCTCCTGATTCTGTAGCATCTTTCGGAGAAATACCCCCAAACTCTCACTAAAACCCAGGTGAAATTTTTTATGCTAATCCACATTCCAAAACTGCCGAAGTGCCAATTTTTTGTACCATGCTGTTTGCCCATTTGGAGAATCATGACGGGCCTATTTTGATAATCGAAATCTTTTATTTTGTAAAATTTGAAGTCTTAAAAAATTCATGTTGTTGGATACCATTCAATATTGATCCAAACATAACTAACTGGGGTTAGCTCAATTGCATTTCACTAGGAGGTCAGGAGTTTGAGTCTTCCTACTTGCGTGTTTAAAACAACAAATACATAAATACGAATAAACAACGGAGGCGATGAGAGAGCGAGCTTTTATTAGCATACGCAGAAAGGTTAATTACTTGATGAATGAAGACCTCAACCCAACTCTCCACCATGTAAACCAAAAATACACATCTCTGTGGGGTCGAAACGTGAACTCAGAACAACTGACTACAACACAGTAGATTTATTTCTTCATCCACATTCAAACCAACAAAGAGTATTAGATATGTTAACTTACGCGTGCTATTAAATATGGTAGGGTTCATGTAACCGTGAACATTCCTTTATGTAGAGGGTGTGAATTTGCATTTTCATTTTGCACCTAAGTCAAATTTTTTGCTCATTCAAAATAGGCAAAGATAGTAACCTAAGCGCAACCCCATGATATAGAGGAAATGAAAATTGCCCAAATCAGCATGGAGTTATTTTTAGCCATCCAAGTAAGATAAAGTAAAGCGCCTTTTACAGGGAGAGAAGCCAAGCCACATCAGTAGGCAAAACAAACTCGATAAAAATAGTTTTCCTTCATGATATCTTTGAACGAACCAAATAAATCATTTTCAAGGATTAGTTAGACATACCAACTCATAATCTAAATCACTATCGTCGTCCTGGAAGGCAAAGCAAAATTACTTGGAGAAACAACAATGATTTCACTTAAGCAAAAAGTATCCATAACTTGCTTATCCAAAAAAAAAAAGTATCCATAACTCAATTAGAAGAGTGGATGATCTGAAATGGTGCTGAGAGAGGAGAGAATTTACCTCCGGTGTGGCTGGGAATGTGAGGACTGAGGTGTGACTAGGGTTTCTTTTTTAGATTTTAGGGCAGGAGATAGGGGTGCACAAGAAATCGATCAGATCTGTAAAACTGGTTCGATCCGGACCAAACCGTCCTATTTGGTCCGGTTCTGTGGTTCATTGGTTAGGTTATGGTTCCAAAAAACTAAGAACCGTTAATTTTGGTTCGGTTACTGGTTCTCAATTAAAGAACCATGGGTAGAACAGAACCAGACCGCATATAACACACACATATATAATACAGTATATATATATAAGTGTAATTAAATATTATTTGGATTTTGTAAGTTAATCTTTTCCTTACTAAAATCAATTCATTTACAAGAAATATCTCATTTGTTAGAAAAGGTTTTAATATACTATTAAAATTATAGAAATCCAAACCCCTAAGAATTTTTATTGTACTGAATATACCCAATATTCAGTGTTTTTAATTTTTAATTTTTGTGAACAAATGTTTGGATGCTAATTGGATAGAATCAGAATCGAACCGAAATCAAACCGGTCTTGCGGTTAGGTTCTACGCTAATATTGGTTAGGTTTTGGTTCTCAATTTTCTAGAACCGTAAGGAATGGTCCAGTTATTGGTTTTCTAGAGAACCGGACCAATCCGGACCGTGTACACCCCTAGCAGCAGTAGCCCATCATCCCATCTGGGTTCCGGGTTCCTTACCCGTTCCACCAATTTAATTAGAGCATCCCCACCCAATTCTCAAAGGGCCGGACTATTTGCAGCCATAATTTTTCTGAACGTAGCCTGTATATAATATGATACACACCTGTCTATAATATGATACATATGCTACGTTCAAAAATTTTGTGGCTGCAAATAGCGGTGCCCTTCTCAAATTTCCCCTCAAATTTGAGTAAAAATGAGTAAAAACTTCTTTTTTCCTCTTTGATATTCAAAACGCCCTCATGGCTTACAAAAGATGAACTTCATTTGGTATTGTGTGCTCCAATGGATAAACCCAAACACAAATATGCACAAATTTAAGTAAAAACTTTATTGTCACGACCCAAATCCAGAAGGAGTAGGACCGTACCGGCCAGCGATTTTTAGAATCACCTCAGGCCTTAAACAATTCTCGTCTGTAAAATTCTTTCAAAATATCAAGTTACAAGAATTTATAAAGAGCAGCATGAAAATATGTTCATAGCTATCTAACGTGAAATCAACATACATACTCGCCTCGCCCTCGCGGGGTTAAAATTACTACACTATGGCCAATAGTTATGGCACCACTAAGAATAGTTATAAATTATTACATGCCAAATAGAATGCTTATTACACAGCAGCACAACAATCACTATATGTCAAACCACACAACACCGGTTGCACCAATCTTACCCACAGCATCCTGAAAGGGTTTCATAAACACAAAACCAATTCAACGAGTTACGATGGTATACAGATGTTACAAGTTTATCATGTGCTTAATTAATAAAATATACTAACATTTATCAAAATGTTCCAACAGTCGCAACTTTTCCAATATCCAAAAATGGGATTGTTGTCATCATTCCATTCATTTTACCATCAAACATATCGAAATTCACATCTCTTGAATGGACACCGGTATGTCGGGAGCAACCCGACAAAATCTGAGGAAATGATATCAAGTCCTTAGGGTACCTGGTCGTACCCTACCCCTTATAACACCCACACACTGCCAAATTAACGTCCATGTGTCAGGACCTCAACGTTCAGATGCTTCGATACCATTCATTTCATTTTCTTTTCAATTATACCCATGATCATCATATTTAAACATTATTCTCCAAATCATGCTCGATTCAACATTAATCCACAAGTTCCTTTTTTTACGAACAAAAATACCAAATCAAGTATTTCATATACATGCAAAATATATAAAAGGCATGTAACCAAAATATATTCGTAACTCACTCCTGTAGTGTGAACCAAAGCTACCCACGTACGGATGCTAATAATTCTCGTCAGAATCGTGGAAAAGATATGTTGGGCCGGGCCGCCAATCGTCGGAAAGGAGAGAGCCGAGGTGGGGGAGAAGGTGTTGGCAAGGGTAATTTCAAGCGGAAGGAGGAGAGAGTTCAAGTGACTTTGAGAAAAAAGGGAGATGCAATTGTTGGTAAGTAAGCTACAATGGTTTATAAAATCAAGATTTTAGACGGTCTATAAACAGAATTGAAGAAGGGAGATCCATCTCACTTAAACTGCCAATCACTATATGTTTGTGATAACATTATTCAGAAGATAAGAACCCCCTCGAAGGCTTTGTCTTTTGCTAAGGAAATAATTCCATCGACGGTGTGGAACCGGTCCCCGACGGTTGCACGGTTTGGACTTCGTTTTCAGAAAAATACCAAAAATTTATTGTTTAGTGGAACATTTACTCTAACATCAACCATGGCATCGAAATAAAATTTGAAAATTACGATTCAATTTTAAATAATCAAAATTCGGGTTATCACATTCATCAATGGTAAAGTTGTAAATTTAAAAGATTGAAATTTGCTTTCAAAAATTTGAATATGGGTTTGAGCTTAACTACGCAGTGGAAGAGAGTATTGGGTGATTTTTATCCAAATGTGAGTTTCATTCATGATTTGAGTTAGGAGGGGTGATACCCATTCGGTTCGGTCCGGTTTTGGACATTTTTTTGGGTACCGAACCGGTTATCCGGATGGGAAGATTTGTGCTAAAGATTTTTTAAAAATAAGTATTTATTTGTAATTTTGAAGCTTAAAAATCTAGACTTACTGAATATTTTTTTTTTTGTGCAATATGGATTGTGCATTTTATTTGATAGGTCTTCTGAACAGTTCAAAAAATTAGTTTCGTAAATACTACATTATTGTTAAGTTTGAAAATTGCAAATAAGTACTTATTTTTGTTTAATTGGCGAGAAAATGGGGGATTAACCAGACCCAGCAATCTGTCTTCAGATGTTGCCAGTTTAACCCTCACTCCTGTCCCTCGTTGGCTGTGGCGAGGTTTTGGAGGCTCGCTTGCCCCTCTCTCTCTCCCCCGCTGGCCCGCTGCAGCCTCATCGCCAGAAGACAGATTAGGGTGCTGGGTTGTGGGTTTTTTAGTTCTGGGTTTTTCGATCGCCGACGGTGCGGACCAATCACCGGAGTGGCGGAGTCTAGAGGAATGAAATCTAGGAAAGGGAGAGTAGGGATGCGTGTGTGTGTGAGAGAGAGAGTAAACAATGGCAGTGGAGGAGAAATTTTTCGCTGTGGAGGCTGGGTGGTGAAGGGAGAGAAGTGGTGTTTTTGTTTGAGGTTAGTGGAGGGACCCACTAAGGTGATTTATTATTTCTTTTCCAAATGGCTAGGGTGTTGAGATTCTTGAGAAAACTGCTAGGTAGTTCACAAATTTAGGAGATGTTCGGCTAAATAAGTTATGTAGTTTTTTTTATTTAATTTTTTTTTGTATTTGTTAGTTTTTGGTTAATTTTTTGAAAATTATTGCATCGTTATGACGAAAGGAATCTAAAAAGTAAAAAATTACGATTGAAAACTTTTTTTTTGAATAAAGACAAAAATAAGCTAATAAGCCAATTTTTTTCGTCTTTATTCAAAAAAATTAGATTTCAATCATAATTTTTTACTTTTTAGATTCCTCTTGTCATGAAGATGCAATAATTTCCAAAAAAATTGATGAAAAACTAACAAATACAAAAAAAATTTAAATAAAAACAAAAAAATAAGACACTTGACTTATTTAGATGAATAGCCCCTTAATGGCTAGCAAACACACTTTTTCTCACCAAAATGGCTAAAAAAATGGTTAGTCTGGTGCAGATGCTAAATATACTACTAGTTCTAGATTTTTATTTAGATGTAAAGGGTTGTTTGCTTGGAGGAAGAATATGTAGGGGTGTTCAAGAAAACCGCCCGAACCGTAAAACCGGTCCGATCCGGACCGAACAGTCCTATTTGGTCTGGTTCTGCGGTTCTACGGTCAGATTATGGTTCCAAAAAAATAAAAACCGTTAATTTCGGTTCGGTTATTGGTTCTCAATTAATGAACCGTGGTTAGAACCGAACCAGACCGTTTAAAACCAAGATAAATATAAAAATACATATGTGTGTGTAATTGAATATGTATTTGAATTTGATAGGTTCAGATAAATTAGAAATGAAATCTCATTTGTTAGGAAAACTTTTATTTTCTTTCTCCCTTTCCTATTCCAACAGATTATCTTCCCATTTCTTTAATATTATGAATTCATATTTAATTGTGAATAAGTGTTTGGATGCTTATTGGATAGAACTGGAACCGAACCAAAACCGGACCGGTCTTACGGTTTGGTTCTGGTTAGGTTCCATGCATATATTGGTTAGGTTCTGGTTCCCAATTTTTTAGAACCGTTTGAAATGATCCGGTTACTGATTTTGTAGAGAACCGGACCAATCCGGACCACGTACACCCCTAAGAATATGAGGCCTCAATGGGAGAAATAATTGATTTAATGAGTTATTCGTCCCAAACAAACCCTAAAAGGGAGTACGAATCGTATCCAACAACTAGTCCACCTCGGAAGGTGGACTCTGTCGAAACCAGAAATCTTTTAGGCCCGTTTGATAATTGGATCGGTGGAATCGGGCATTATCAATACCTTATTTTCTTAAAAATGGTTTGGACTATTAATTCGGTCAGATTGATAAGACGCCAACTTGGGTATTGCTAATGTCCTTTTGAAGATGGTATTGGTAATCTCATCCCAGCCTTTCATCGGTATCAATACCTTTTCATTACGAATCTCTTCTATCAATCCAATCTCATCATCTAATCTCATATCAAACAAATATGATATTAATAATCATATTATCTAATCACATCCCAAACAAACAAGCAAGTTATCAATTCCATCTCTTTACCAATTCCATCTTATTACCAATTTCAATCATAATTCTACCTCCTTACGAATATCATCTATCTATGACCATTATCACCCCGTAAAGGAAAAGGAAAATAATACTTTCGTACAACTATCCTACCCTAGAGTTTTGCGCCGGGAACGAGGGCCGCTGATACGTTTGGTGCCCTTGTCGATTTACCACGTGTCAATAATCTGTTCCACCGAGTATGCATAGTTCACGGGCTCTGATTGCGCCACGTCTGTCGACGAAAATTAAGTAGTGTACGCTCCTCCCTAATTTAAAATCTGCCCGTTAATTTTCCGGAGCAGTTCAAAATTCAAGTCAAAAAACAAAAAGCGATGTTATTCCTACATTTTTATTCCACTCCGAGATAATTATAGTACCATAATACTTCTTCCGTCCCATTTTCTTTTTCATTTTTTGTTATTCGTGTTCTTCTTTACATATGTCCTACGGAGTAATTTATAACGGTTTTTAATTTTTTTTAAACTTTATATTATATATCTAATCGAAAATTATCAAACAAGATTCACATTACATATTTTTAAAAATTCATATTACTAGTGTTGTAGGTGGATTTCTATGGGGCGTTTCGGGTAATGAAAAATTTTTAGATTTTTATTTATAGTTGAGAAGTTGTTAGATATTTCCGGTAATAAATAAGTTGTTGAGATATGTCAAGTTGTTTTCGGTAGTGGATAAGTTGTTGATGATTTGTGAGTAGAGTTACTGTAGCAAAAATAGTTTATGTCGACACATTTTTTGTTGGTGGAAACAACCCCGTATATATATATATATATTATCGGGGCGGTTAAAGAGACACTCAAAAAAATGTCTAAAAAAACACCTCATAGTTTCTGATCAAATTTTGATGACCCGAGCCGCTCAATGTAATCAGAACGTGATTTTAAGGGTATCCACAAAAAATCAGGAAAAAAAGACCGGAAAATGCTTGATCTGAACAGTTTTTATCTTAGATTTAATGAACGGTTCAATTAAAAACTGCTTAAAACAAACACTTCCCGACTATATTTTTTGTTAATTCCAAGCGGGCACCCTTAAAATCACATTCTGCACACATTGAACGGTTCGGATCATAAAAATTTGATCAGAAACTATGAGATTGAGATTTGGGGTGTTTTTTTAGGAGTTTTTTTCGATGTTCTTTGAACCGTCCCCTTTTTTGTTAGTGGAAACAAAATGGAAAAAATGCGTTAATTTGTTTTTATGATTTTTGTTAGTGGAAACACCCAATGAAAACTTCTGCACGATATTTCTTCCCATTTAGATTTTTTTTTAGGGAGGACAAGAGGGTAATTTCACCTACCAAACTCACCTAGGTAATTGCTGACTAGGGAGAGGTAGAGTGAATCCTTTAAACACACACACACAAATCCAAACTCCCGATGTGGAAGCCAGCCCAACTGAAACAGTAATTAGAAATTTGCCTTTTGCCACTTCTAAAATGAGCCAATATTTTCATTTTGTGTTTTGTCAATCCTAAAAAAGAGCTCCATATTTCCATTTTAAAAATAAATAAATTACACTGGCATCCTACCTATTAGACTTATTTAGAATGGATTTGGCTTTAATTTTCCATTTTAAAAATAAATAAATTACACAGGCATCTTACCTATTAGACTTATTTAGGGTGGATTTGGTTTTATAAGTGGAATATTAAATTATTTTTTTATCTTTATTAGAAAAAATCGCATTTGTTAGTTTTTCGTCAAATATTGATTCGTCTCTTCGAGAGGAATCGAAAAAGTATAAAATTTTGATCTAAACTTAAAAAAAAATTTTAAAAAGACAAAAAAAGTAAAAAAAAAAAAAAAGGGTTATCTTTTTAACTTTTTTTGTCTTTATTTAAAAAATTATAATTTTGATCAAAATTTTTTACTTTTCTGATTTTTCTCATCGACACAAATCAATAGGTCATAAAAATTCACCGTAAAACAAACAAATGGAAAATAAATCAAATAAAGACAAAAAAATAAATTACTTAACTCTTCAATCCAAATCCACCCTAAAGAGTATCCACAATAGCATAACCAAAAGAGATAGGCTTTTAAAAGTAACAATGTTGGTGCAAAATATGGCTCACAATATTATAATGAAACTTAACAATCTCCTTAGAAAAAATCAATTTTTGAACTTTGGATAATCAAAACTAAGGCCATCCACAGTGGTATAATCAAAAGTCAATTGTTTTTAAAGTTAACAATGTTGGTGCAAAAGATGGTTCACAATGGGAAACTTTTTTGTATACCTGGTATACCAACACCATTGGTATCCCCTCCGGTCCGATTTTTAATTTTTCGGTCATTTTCGGATCACATTTGGATGATCGAATCCGTTCATTTTGTAGAGTTTGGCGATAACCTTAAACATATCAAAAATCGTGTTCATCGGATTTTTTTAAATACATGATCGGCACACATAAAAATTGAAGAAAATCAAAATTGGATCCAAAATCACACTGAATCAGAACCCAGTTTTGTTTTTTTGCAATTTTCACGTGTGGCGATCATATATCAATTAAAATCCGATAAACACGATTTTTGATATGATTATGATTTCTACAAAATGATCGGAGTCGATCATCCAAGTGTGATCAAAAAATGGCCGAAAAATTGCAAACGGACCGGAAGGGATACCAAAGGTATTGGTATCCCCGGTATAGAAAAAAGTTTCTCTCACAATGGTATAATCAGACTTAGCAACATCCTTAGAAATAATCAAATTTTGGGATTTGAATAATCAAAACTAGCAACCTTTTTCAATAATCAAAATTTGTGGCCTCCACACTAGTTCCTAAATTTGTATACACGTGTGTTTCAATTGGTAATTTTTTCTTTTTTTCTTCGTCTACTCTATGTCTTCTTCACTTTACCTACAAACTATTTCACTTTACTTCCCTCAAAAAGTGAAGCTCAAATCTCTCGATCATCTACAATTCAAACCTGATTAAGGTATTTCGATCACTCTTCTTTCCCGTTTCTATTTTTTTTCCCCTCAAAAAATTCATAATAAGAGGGAAGAAAGTCATCGATTTTTTTTCAAAATTAAGAGAGGGAATCGATATATTTTTGCCAAAAGAAAATGTAATTGGAGGGAAGTAAATGACAGGAAACAGAGGGCGAGAGAGAGTGAAATTGTAGTAGACCCTTATTTTGGTTATGGACTAGAAGTGACCATTGTGAAACTTAACATTGTTAAGCTAGCAACCATTTAAGTGAATAATCAAAAACTGATGTGTCAACTTTTAGTTATTCTTTTTATTATAGTACTGTGAATGGCCTAACTGTAACGACCCAGATTTTTGTCCTTATTTTTTTTATATAATAGTAATAGAGTCAATATTCTTAAATCTTAATTATTATTTCTAATAATTTTATTAAGTCTTTTACATGCAAATACTATATAGTTTTAGTCATATTATTTGAAGAGTTTATAAAATGATATTCCTAAAAAAATTAAGCGTCACTCCCTTGCAAAGGTATTTTTGGTGCAAAAATACACTGCAAGGGTGTGGCAATAACAAAAAAGGGTGTGACAAAATCACCTCCCAATTTATATACAAAATTGTTCTTTTTTCAAACAATTGTAGTTACACAAAAGCTGTTTTTCTTAAAACTATTTTTTTTTTCAGTCAAAAAAATTCAAAAACTATTCTCTATTTCTAATAAACAGTTTTTATTAGCCTCAAAATTAGTTTTAGAAAAAATTATTTCCTCTGTTCACAGCTTTTAAATTTTTTATAATCTAAAAAGGTGATATGACAAATTTTTATTATTCAATTTTAATTACTGTCATTATGGACCCATACATTGTTAACTTTAGTAATTTTTTATTATTCAATTTTCATATGCACTTACGCTTTGGGGTTCGCCTTGTCGTGGGGTCTGCTGATGTTTTTTTATCTCAAGGGAGATATTCCCACTGGAGATACGATCGGCCGGGCAAAGTATCAATGTGGCAGTGTGCTTTCTCTTCATTTTCGTAATTGCTCAAACTTTTCTTGCCACACTTTGCCACTTCAAGTCCGGGGACTTTCTTCTTTTTCGGGGGATGGATTTCGGTGATGACCGTGTTTGTATACCTGTTCTTGCCGGAGACTGAGTGTGCCGATTGAGCAGATGGATAGAGTGTGGAGGGAACACTGGTTTTGGAAAAGAGTCGTACGTGGGGGAGGAGTATGAAGTGAGCAAAATGGAGGAAAAAGAATGAGATGGGGACAGTAGATAAAATCTTTGCTCTATTTTTTTTTTTTGGATTCAGTTGTTGCTTCAACTATTCAATGGTCTGTGCAGTTTAAAAGATAGTGGCTTTGTTCGGTTAGAAATTTAGCACTTTCCAAAAACTTTTAAACTCGCGTTCGGTTCCTAGTTTGGTGAAATTAATCCCCTGCAGTCACCTATCTCATTTACTCCCCTCGTTAACATAAACTTGCGCCCTTCTACCTTTCATCTTCACAGTGTATATTATTCTGTATCAATAGTTCTTGTATCTAACTGAGTCGTGACTTAGAGTCAATTATTCAATCTCGATCATAAGCTTTTTCAAAGTCACAGAAATATGAGTTTATCATAGTTTACATAAGAAAATATCCGACATGGACTATACTGTGATCGCGGAGCGAGTTGAGACCATGATTAAGTCGTCGTCATAAAAGTACGCATTCTATTTTTTGCATCATCATCTTGTGGAGTTGGTTTTTTTTCCCTAGTCCATCCATTCATCCCACCACGAAAAATTTAAATTTTCCAGGAGACTAATAATTGTTTATGATAAATCTGTTACTATATTTATAATAAATTTATTGTTACCATCTAAGTATACAAAGATAACTAAATATGATAGATTTATCGTAAAAACTCAGAAATGCGTGTGAGAAGACAATGGGGCTAATGAATGGGTTAGAGAGGAGAGAGAGAGAGAGGGTGGGCGCAACATTGTTAAATTTAATGGACATACATGCACTTTTCTCACACCTATTTTCTTAATTTTGAAAGCGCATAAAGTATCTTCCTCATCCATGAATGTTATCCAGCCGAAACACATAAATTACATGACCCCTTGTTGTTAGGGCAAATATCACTAGTTTCAATAGTTTCTCAAACGAAAATGTCCTTGAAAACTACTATATACATATTACTCGTCATCATAACACCCTAAACCCTCCGTCTATTTGGGGGGCATTGTGAGAGAGATGGGGGACGACGGCCCTCTGTCTATCCAAGGGAGAGTCTGAGAGAGAAGAGAGATGGGGAACGACGAATAAAGAAATGGATTGTTACAATCTCGCGGGATCATTTTTTTAATTATTTATTTATCAAAAGCCCATTGCATTAACTGCCAAAATAAGCTAAAAACAACGAATTCATCCTAGAACAGAGAGAAAAGGAACCTATAGCAAACCATCATCGAAGGAAAAATAACAATAATTGGTGACCCAAGAGTAGCGATAAAATCGCAAAACTAGTAATTAGACCTTGTAACGCCCCGACTTTTCGGGAGCAAAATAAAATGATTTCTTAAGAAAATTTTGCTAAATAAATATAATTTTTCAAAATAAAGATTTAGTTATTACAATCTCAAGGGAATCTACTGATTCAAAATACATTAACTTCAGAGCTGACTCTAGACTTGATACGAATTCTAAGCATCCTCGATCTTCGTTACTGATATTCTTCCCGTGTCGAACTGCATCATCGTTGAATCTTCTCCATTGAATCATGCGCCCTCTAGCAAATTGATCGCCGAAGCAACCGATTTGCCAGGATACAAACGTATCCGTGAGTGATAAATCACCCAGTAGAATAATCCAACCCAACCACCCCTCTTACTTTACAGCTAGCAAGCAACAAGATAATGATAATACGAAGAAGTCCAAACAAAGATATTTCACATAATCCAGTTTATTATTATCCATTAACCTGACGTGTGATCTAAGATCTCTCCGCGAGATCTTTCCTCCCCAACCACTAGCCATGCTCGATCCCATGAGATCACTTCCCTTTGCTGTCGTGGATTGCAGCTAAGTTATGTATACAACAAGGGGATAGCTTATCATACCTGAATCACAACTAGGGTTCGCCTATCTTATATACCACATCACAATCATTTTTCAATCATCACTGGACACACGCCAGTCTGTCAATTCACCACTGGACTTTGCCAGAACATCAATTTACCACCGGACTCTCGCCAGGACATCAATTTCATCGCATCTCAAAATCACGCCTGTAGGCAACCTCTAGAAAAAGAAAACTTCTCAATTTATCCATTACTTAGCATCGTCTAAGTGATTTCTATTTCGTATACCACCCCATGTCTCTAGGGTCCAATCTAACGTTCAAATTAAGCATCAACACAATATCAATCTCAATAATAATTAAAACGAATAACAAACAGATCAAAACAAACATTAGGTAATGCAATCACATAACTTTTTATGACTGTGCCGTTGCCCTTAATCTTGTATGGCCAAAATATCAATAACAATGTAGAAAATTTTATATAAGACTTTAAAAATAATTTTCTAGGCTTTTATTAATTATTCTTAGGTAATTAGATTGATTTAAATATTAATTACATACATTAATTGGGTAAAAATATTAAAATAATTATCGTAACCTTAATAAGAGTCCTAAAGGTCCTCTATAAGAAGTTTGAGTGCTAAAAGTTAGGTTTGGAGGTTCGTGTAATTAATTTAGATAAAAGGATTAAGTTTAATTGATAAAAGAAGAATAAATAGATAATAAATAATTAAATAATTAAAAATATATTTATTTTAACAAAATATCATCTTGGGACTGTAAGAAGTCTAAATAAAATTATTCGAAATTATTAGCATCTTTTATAATATCTTAAAGTATTTTTATTAAGAAACAACGCGTAAATAATAATAAATAGTTAATTAATTAAATAAAATATTATTTTAATAACATACCATATTTGAGATGTAAGGAGGCTAGGAAAAATAGTTTAGATGTTAAAAACGTTGTTTGGGAGGTTGCAATTATTTTTCGTTTGTAACTTTAATTAAAAAAAATAAAAACTTTAATAAATAGCTAATAAAATAAAAAAAATATGAAATCAGTAAGTTATGATTTTTGATATGTTAGAAGTCTAGGAAAAATAGTATGGGGATTTATAAAGTAGTTAATAAGGTCGCGAGTATTTTTAGTTTGTAAACTTTGATTGAAAACCAATAAAAATTAATGAATATATAATAAAATAAAATAAAATTATGAAATTAACAAGTTATGATCTTCGACGTATGAGAAGTCTAGGAAAAATAGATCGGGGGTCGAAAACATTGTTCGAGATGTCGAAAGTCGTTTCGAACGTTTTTTATCAATTCAATCTACCAGATAAATGAAACTGATATAAGTAATAGTTTTGATACTAAGATGATATTATTTTGTAAGAAATAATATCAATTCAGTATTTTTTTATAATAATAATATCAAAAAGATTTTAAAAAATAATATCAGAAGGGTCATCTTCTACATAAATAATTACAAATAAAGTGTCGAGCTTAGAAATAATATCAATATGGTGAATCTGGGCGAAAATTCTATTTTTTCCGTTTTGGCTCGGTTTTTGATGCATGGGACCAATTGGGGCATATGGTTAAGCATATAAACACAATATATACTTAGAGAAGTGGTTGAAAGAGATTATAATAGCTCGAATTGGATTGAATTGAATTTCGAACGAAACTTGAAAGTTTGGAAAGAAAGCTTTGGGTTCTTCGATCGGGGGACCTTGGAACTGAATTGGTTGATGTTTGGCGATGCTAGGAGTTGTAGGAAACAATTGGATCGATCAATTCGGATTTTGGTCGGGTCTAGAACACAAACCCACTTTTCTCTCTCTTTCTTTCTCTCTCTAAAACTCCACGGATTGGAGCTCCGAATTCTACAAATTTCCTCTCTTTTCTGGACTTTTGGGGTGTGGGGGATTGCGTCGTGTGCCCTAGGGTCGGGGTTATGGGTTATTTATAAAAGAATTGAGGAGAGTTTTGATTTAAATTGAATTAAGGAAGTTGTATCCTTTTAGGATTCGATTTCGGACGAGATAAGAACGAAAATATGCTCACGGAGAAGGTAGGACTGCGTAGGAGAGTGAGAGACGAGAGGAGTGTACATGCATGCAATTATATGTATGTATAACAAGAAAAATAAATTTAAATAGAATAGAACAAGATAAGATAATTATATGCTAAACTAATTTTAATTACCAAAAATTATTCTAGGTTCTAGTTTAATCTAATTACACTTTTAAATAATTAATCGATTACTATCGACTATTGGATTAAAAGTAATTTCTTTATTTGAAAAAAATTGGGTCGAAATTCCGGGTCGTTACAGACCTGAGCATGACTCACCGCCGTAAAAAATTGGGACACGAGGTGCCAGCCATCTAATACGAGTGATTCATTCATTTGCTGCAATCACAAACAATTGAGGTTCTGTTTGGAACCTAGGGAAAGGAAAAGAAAGAAAAAGAAAATAAAATAGAAGGAAAATGAGAGGAAAATGGAAAGAAAAATTTACTATTCACAAGACTGAAAATTGTTATTTTCCTCCCTTTTTCTCTCCAAACTAAACAACGGAAAGGATAATTTTTTAATTTTCCATTCTTTTCCTTTCCTTTCCTCGAGTTCCAAACAGACCCTGAATCTACCCATATTAATAGACGATCGTGATCGGGATTGTCACGTCCAGTTCAAATCCTTGGACTAGAAAGGAGCGGGACCCGACGAGGAAAGAGCGGATTGGGGGAACCGAGACTACGAACTCACTCCAACCTGTTCCATTGCCATCCCCACTCTCACTCTCTGCGCCGCGCACAATTTCAACGCCCCTCTCTTCGCGGTGTTCAAATAGAAGTTCCCCGGAGCTCTCCGAGGCTTCCAAAATTTCCGGCCTAGTAATTCGAGCCATTAAGGAACTATGGAGCAGAAGAAGAACACCGAGAAGATTTCGGCGTCAGACCCAGAACTTGAACTACCCGCATTGCGTTGCCGCACGTGTCTCGCGGCCTCTGTGTCGTCGTAATTCTCTTCTCTCTTAACTTTCACTTGTTTCGAATTTCGACGTTACAAATGATCTGTCCAGCCCTTGCGATCCTTTCCAGATTTTGCTGTCGTTATCTTTTCTTGTAATTCTTTTGGATAGTTGTGCGATCATTAAGTGCTGAATATCATTAAGAGCTGAATTTGATGAACACTGCGAATCTGTTCTTTCTTCTGTGCGCGGATATGTGTGACAGTGTGAATCTTTGTTTGATGTGGGACGGTTTAGGGTTTAGGTTGGGTGTTAGAAATTAAGTGCGAGCCTTTGTATAAGTGAAATAAAATGGGAACTTTAAAGTTTAAACGATCTTTTCCCTTTTCTTTGTTGTAGAAGCCTTTGCGTTGCATAACTTGAGCCAGACATAAGCTTACTCGGTTGGCGTTAAAGCACGTACACCATGGTCCATTTTTTTGTTCATTATGTACGGGGCCAGCTTACACGGGCTAATTTCCGCGCACTTCGATCAATTGCTGAGATCAATCAATCCCGCCGTCCACTGGCAGGGGCCGATAAACCCGAAACAAAGTCCATATGGGCTGGCCCTCACAAGAGTTGATAGCGCTTAGGTGATATTAAACTGAGAATGTATGAGGGAACAGACTTAAAGCTGGGGGGCTGTGGTGGGGTTGTAAACCATGGACCATATGTTAGTTGGCTTTTCTTTTCTTGCAATTAAATCCCAAGTCCAAAGTTATTATGCCCAACTACTTCCTATCTATGATTCCTTCAATCAGCTATTATGCCCAAAGTTACGAAAGGTTTTTTTATCTCAGAACATTTTTACTATCTTCGATTTACTCTTAGTTACTGAAAAATAAGTCCATTTATTGTGGGGTATGTTAGTTATCAGGATGATTACTTCAACTTCAGAGTTATATCGGTTCAAAGAACTTCTCACTGTTCGGATTATGCTTTCATTAGTTTAGTCCAATCAAGTTTTGTTTTGTTAGAAAATATCCAAGTCTTTGAAAGTGAAGCCCATGAAGTGCATTTACAAGTCTCCCAAACTGATTACTGAAGCCCATAAGGCTACAACTACAAGTCTCCCAAATTATATATTCAGCCCCACGCTCTCTACAATTTCCACTTGATGTGCGACATTCCCATCATAATAGCCCACATTGTCCACAGAGTGATGCTGATCTCTAGTAGTCAAGGAGTGGGATTGCTCTATCTTCCACTCTTTTACAGCTTTTTGAGGTTGTTTCTCTCTCTGTCTATTACTGCGAGTGAGAGAAAGGGAGAGAAGCTTGGTGGAAGATATGGCAGTGGGAATGTCAATAGCAAGCGAGGGTGGGGGATACAACGGAAGGATGACCTCTTTTGTTGTGTTATCTTGCATGATGGCTGCAACAGGAGGAATTCTATTTGGCTACGATATTGGAATTTCAGGTTTCTCTTGCTAGTCTTTCAGCTTTCTTCTCCACATGAAGATCACAAATTATGTACTATTAGTTTCATTTTACAGAAAACATTTCTTCAAATAACAAAAAAAATGTTGTTATTCCTTTTGTAATTAGGTGAGAACTAGTTGGATGGTGTCATGTATTTGCTCCTACTTACCTTATTGATTACACTCAGGGGTGAGAATTCCAGACACACCCATAAACACGACACAAACCCAACACAAAGTTAGTGGTTTGTCTCGGACTCGAACACGATGTGGCAATGCCAACCAATAGCCCGTACTTGTGTTTTCTTTTAGATTAATTTTGATTCTTTTGAATTCCCCAATCAACAGAAGATTAAATTTTCCAAAATCATGTTTGGTCAATTTTTATAGGAAAACATGTAATTTTGGAAAGACAAGACAAGCACATTACAACCAATCACAGAATTTGGTGGTTGTTCGGATTGGTGTTTTGGATAGGCATCTTTTGTGGAATTCGAATTGGGACTTTGAGTTAGTAGAAATGATCAAGAAGTACTCTCTATGATTTCAATCTGATTAGAATTATTCTTCCATTATTTGGGCCTAGGCTTTTAGTTTACAATTTAGATTCAGACTTATTCTATAATAGTTGGTGCCTTTTTATTGCTTTAGCAAAAAACCATACAAAAACATCTAATTTGAGACTTATGTCTGGTTGTGGCTTAAGGCATTTTTCAATGTCATGATTTGGTTATTGTTGACTAATTTTTTGTGGTTTTATTGTTTATATGATTATGATGTTATTGCAAATGTCCTCATTGTTGTTATTGGATTAAATAAGTTGTTAATGCACGACATTGCTAGGATAATTTTATATACATACTTAACTTAAGGTCTTAGCAGTGTCTACTAAACACAACACGATTTTGAGGAAGTCGGGTTAGTGTCGAGATATATGACACGTAAATGTTAACATGTGTTTTGACACAAACCCGAAAAGACACAAAACTTGAAATGACACGACACGAATATGACACTATGCCCATGCCCACCACTAATTACACTGCATTAAGCTTTTGTAGTTTTTTCCTGTTATAGTTGATGTGTTGAAGAATTGCTAGATTTATAATGCTTGTATGAAAATGATGAAACAAATTTGTTAACTTCTGAGACTAAATGTAAAGGTGGAGTCACCTCCATGGAGCCATTTCTGAAGAGATTCTTTCCAGAGGTGTACACCAAGATGAAAGAAGACACTAGGATAAGCAACTACTGCAAATATGACAGCCAATTGTTGACCTTATTCACATCCTCCCTGTATGTGGCTGGCCTTATTGCTTCCTTTTTCGCCTCATCAGTCACCAAAGCCTTTGGGCGCAAGCCATCGATTCTTGTTGGAAGGGTTGCTTTCCTAGCTGGTTCAGCTCTTGGCGGTGCAGCTTTCAATCTGTATACACTAATACTTGGCCGCATCTTGCTTGGTGTTGGGGTTGGCTTTGCAAACCAGGTAATTAGCTAATCTTTCCCTTCCAGTTGACATTCATCTATTGGCGGGAAGTGAAAAGGAAAGTCCCAATATGCAGAAGGATCTCTTTCTTTTACCAATTTGCCTCTATTCCTAGTCCGTCGCGTTATCAAGAAGCATTGCGTAATGATAGTATTGTCAGTATATCCTACCCAAGGATGCAGAAATATATCACAAACCTATTCAAATAGAAAGGCAGGATAACAATGAGAGTCATGAAACGACTAGTTGTTTTTTCCCTTTTCACCTCGAGTATACATTCGGTTTTACATTTCATACTCCGATGCTTGTCGTGCAGTCAGTCCTGCTATATCTCTCAGAGATGGCTCCATTCAGACATAGAGGAGCAATGAACAATGGATTCCACTTCAGCCTTGGCATCGGTGTTCTCTCGGCTAACCTTATCAATTATAGCACTGAAAAAATCAAGGGCGGATGGGGGTGGAGAGTTTCCCTTGGCATGGGGGCAGTCCCTGCTGCACTCCTAACCCTAGGAGCCCTTTTCCTTTCAGAGACACCCATCAGCCTAATTCAGCGGAGCAGCAATCATCAAAAAGCCAAGGTAATGCTACAACGAATTAGAGGCACTGAAGACGTACAAGCAGAACTCGATGATCTGATAAAAGCAAGCGAAATGTCCAAAACCATCGAAAACCCACTTTGGAAAATCCTAGAGACAAAATATAGGCCTCAATTTGTCATGGCAACAGCTATACCATTTTTCCAGCAAGTAACTGGGATCAATGTTGTAAGGTCAAGTTTTTATTTGGCAAATCCCACAACAAAAATACATTGATTTGTATCTCTTATTATTGAGTTGAAATTTATTCTTTATTTATCTCTAGAGTGTCTATTTAGGAAGTGGAGGAAATCATATATTGTATTTGAGAGGTAGAGAGCGTTAAGGAAATTGGAGTGGAAGAAAATCAAGATTTTCAAAAGATTTTGTGCACATGGGAGCTAAATAAGGAAATTAAGAGAATTAAACATTCAAGGGTGAGTTTGTTAAGGAAATGCATTGGAAAAAAATCATCGGAATTTCATCAGTATGGGAGACTTTATGGAAAGTTTATCAACGGAAGCAACATTAGAAAAACGTGGCAGATTCAATAGTATTGGTGGCTCGGCACATGTAATACTATTGGTTGCTCGATTCAATAGTATTGGTGGCTCGGCACATGCAATGGTATTGGTTGCTCGAGCAACTCCGGACAAGCCTTCACGTATGGTCGAGCAACGTGACAGATTTTATTCAACTATTTATAGACGGCTCTTTTGGGTTTTCATGATGACCAAAGATATGAGAGTTGATTCCCTCTGCTTTCAACACTGAGACAATATCGAAAGGAGAGTGGACATTATCTCTTGGAGTAACACATGATCTGGTGATCATCAATCTTTCCGAAAAACTCCAAGAGTTCTTTACAAAATCGATTCAACTCAACTTGAATCAACTTCCGGTGGATTTCCGGAATATCATTGGAGGGCTCGAGGATTCGAGGCAAGCGGCAGTCAAGCACGGGGTACGGTGAACGAGTGATTCGGCTATCAACCTTGGTCAACCGAGAGCGATTCTAGGTTGTGAGTATAGGTTTGATTTGTAACCGTACAATGTTTTATAGTGTTTGATTTCCTCCTGTGGTTTTTTCTCGTTTAGGGTTTTCCACGTATATCTTTGTGTTCGCTGTTCGTTGTGTTTAATTCCTTTTAATTTGCTTGCTTTATTATTTGTATTGCGAAAAAGGATTTTTCAATTGGTATCAGAGCGGGTCACTCTTTTCCGTTAGGGTTATTCCTAGAGTGGATCTATAGTCGAGATGAACACGATTACGAACATGAACAATTACACGAATCATCCGTCGAGTCGCACACCTATTTTGGATAGTGAAAATTTTGACTACTGGAAATCTAGAATAAAGGCTATCATGAGGTCTGTGGATGAGGAAATTTGGAATTCTTGCATCGGAGGGTATAGCCATCCCACGAAAAAAGTAGAAGAAAAAAAGGTCCCTAAACTTACTACTGAATTGTCTAGCGAGGAAAAGGCTGCTTTACAGGCTAATAATCGTGCCTTAGACATTTTATTTAGTGCGGTTGATGTTAATGAGCATCGTAAGATTGCTAATTGTGAGATTGCAAAAGATGCTTGGGACATCTTAGTGACTTGTCATGAAGGAACAGATGTGGTTACACAATCTAAATTACAAAGACTCACAACTGATTTTGAGGTTATTAGAATGCAAGAGGATGAGACATTTAATCAGTTCTATTCTAAATTGATCGCTATTGTCAATAGTTGTGAAACACTCGGTGAACCTATTCCTTCATTTAGGATTATCAAGAAAATTTTGAGGTCTTTGCCAGAACGGTTTAAAACGAAGGTCACTATGCTTGAAGGCAAACGAAAACTCAAAGAAAAATCTGTTGAAGAAGTGGTAGGTATCCTCTAGACTTATGAAGCTGATATGCTACATCCTGAGCCTCTAAAAACAAACGATAAATCTTTGACTAAATCGATTGCTTTCTCAAGTTCTCAAAACGATTCTAGAGTGTCAGACTGTGATGATGAATATGATCTCGAAGCTATGAATATTTTTATTAAAAATTTCAAACAATTTTTCAAGAAGAAAGTGACTGATAGTGATGGGAATAAGAAATTCGGAAATAGAAGAAAAAATGAGTCTTCGAGTGCTAAAGAAAAGAAAGGGATAAAAAGTACTCCCGCAGGCCCTAAATGTTATGAGTGTCAAGGTTATGGTCATGTAGCTCATGAATGCATTAATAAATTAAAGAAAAAGACTAACTTCAAGGCCAATATAACCTGGGATGACGATAGTGAGTCTGATAACTCCGAAGAAGAACAAGTTGATCACACGAATTTTATGGCATTTGGGGCTTCCTTAAAGTCGAATCTTAGTGATCATGAATCTTCAGACGACAGTGAGAATGAGGGAAGTGATGAGGAGTTTAGTTTCGATGAGCTAAAACAATCCTACAATATGCTGTTTAAGGAGAGTATTAAGATTAATGAGTCAAATTTGAAAATAGCTGAGAATTATAATAATTCTAACAAGGAGTTAGTGACAGCTAAAAAACAAGTGGAAGAGTTGCAAGTTTCTTTGAGTATTGTCACTAGTGAGAAAGAAAAATTGAGTAAGGAGGTTGAGAATCTTCGAGAAAAGAACAAAGTCTTGACTGATTTAAACGCTGCATCGAAAGATAAAATAGAGTCATTAAATATTGAAATTGATAATGCTAATATTCTATTTGAGCGTTTGAATACAGGTTCCAAGAAGTTAGACAAATTCTTGATGTTCAAAGGCCAACGAGTGACAAAACAGGGCTTGGATTTTATGAAGCTTCGTCCTCAAAAATAGTCAGAGGTAAACCGAATGAGGTGGAATCAAATAAGGTAACGCCGAAACCCCATAGTATAGATACAACAAAAAATGTGATTGGAAAGACTCATGACATTAAAAAGGACAGTTTTACTAATTTCATTCCCACTTGTCATTATTGTCAGATTAAAGGTCATATTAAACCAAAATGTTTTCAATTGCATGGATACCCCCAAGGTTTTCGACACTATAAAAATGCTACCATGGTAGGCAGTATTGGAAATGTTATATCTAGTCTTGTTAAGAACAAAAATGTCAAGAGCTTATGGTTAAAACCTTTATCTGAAAATCAAAAGAATTTTGGTAAAATTCAAACTAGACAGATTTGGGTTAAGAAGTGTGATTTGGATTGTTTTATTGCTCATACAACATTTAAGGCTAAGAACTCTCACATATGGAATCGTAATAGTGATTGCTCACATTTTATGCCTAGCAATAAGATTGGTTGGGGTATGTCTCGTTGATTGAGTTGGTCCTTTTGTTATTGTTATTGTGATTGTTATATTTTTTTTCCTTTCAGTCGAGAAGTCTATTTTGTCGTTTTTATTCCTAGTTTTATCATGTCTTTTAAAATTAAAAAAAAAAAACTATAATTTTGTGTTGGACGTTGCATGTTGTTTCAGTTATGAGTAATCATCCATGGTTTTCTCCTAAATGCACATTATTTTTCAAATGCATGCGTGTTTCTTGTTGTTCTCCTCCCATGCGCTATATTGGGACATTAATTGCATCATGCCTTATGACTCTATGATCGCCACTTTTACACGTCAGGATTAAAGAGATTCTTCAGATTGGATAGTTGGTTCTCATGTCCATTAGAATGTCTCATTTTGTTTCTTTGGCGATTGACCTTTTGACATTTTGGTTGGATACGGTCTTCTCTTGGTTTCGTTTTCTTAAAAAAAAAAAGAGAGAGAAAGACAAAAACATATAAGAAAGACTAAAGTCTATTTGTGAGATTTTTTTTTTTGCTTATCCGGGCGTTCATTGAGTACTGGACACTTGGGGTGAGGTACTCTCCCTCTGAGCGTTCGTGTCACCAAATGGATAGACTTTGTGAAGGCCTCTGTGTTGGACCACTCGCTTAGTAACCGGGGATTGGGTATGAGATACTCTCAGTTCCAATATTCGTGTCAAAAGGCAGTGGGGTAAAAATATTAAAACACGTGTATTTGTTTGGCAGATTCAATAAAAATTGATTCGGCAAAATACTCGTTGGTTGAGGGGGAGTATTTAATCGTTGAGGGGGAGTTTGTTAGGCCTTGGGATGTCATTCGTATCATCATGTCTGGTTTGACTTTGTGGGGAAAGGGTGGTTGTCATTCTCATGGAACACGAGATATCTTGTATCCGCAGATGGTGGTCTTAATAGTTCTGACGTGTCACACACCCACTTTTGTCATGGTCTCATATCGCATGGTGCCCTTAATTCCCAATTTCTTCATGCTTGGGAAACATACAAGTTCTCTCATGCATTTAAAAACTAGCAGTGACATTTATTAATTTTCATGGGTAAGTATTCATCTCTGGATCCATGTGTTTATCTTCCCCGAATTTTTTTTTCCAAAAAAAAACAAAAAAAAAAAAACCACAAACCGAGTGTTTTTTGGTCTAATACACATCTTCTATTGTTGTTTTGGGTTCTAAGGTAGTGGGCCATCATCTTAATCGGTTCAAACTATGTCTAAATGGGCAATTTTTTTTACAAAAATCCCTTGTGTGCATATCTATTCTTGCATGTCTTCCACATCACGTGCTATAATTTTTTGTTTTCTTTTCCATATCACATGCGTATCTTAAATGGTTTCCACTTTTCAATGGCTATTATATTCTCTCTCTTCTGTGTTTTAATTAGGTGCTTATTTCTATATGTTCTACCTTTGTCATTCCATGACAAAAAGGGGGAGAAATTTATTGATTAACAGATTGTCTTTAAGTATTTGTTTCTGCAGCTTCTCAGGTCATGTTCAATCTGTTAAAAGATAGGAGGGATAGGTTGTTATGTATGTTTTGTCATGGAAGTGCCAAAGGGGGAGATTGTAAGGTCAAGTTTTTATTTGGCAAATCCCACGACAAAAATACATTGATTTGTATCTCTTATTATTGAGTTGAAATTTATTCTTTATTTATCTCTAGAGTGTCTATTTAGGAAGTGGAGGAAATCATATATTGTATTTGAGAGGTAGAGAGCGTTAAGAAAATTGGAGTGGAAGATAATCAAGATTTTCAAAAGATTTTGTGCACATGGGAGCTAAATAAGGAAATTAAGAGAATTAAAAATTCAAGGGTGAGTTTGTTAAGGAAATGCATTGGAAAAAAATCATCGGAATTTCGTCAGTATGGGAGACTTTATGGAAAGTTTATCAATGGAAGCAACATTAGAAAAACGTGGCAGATTCAATAGTATTGGTGGCTCGGCACATGCAATAGTATTGGTTGCTCGAGCAACTCCGGACAAGCCTTCACGTATGGTCGAGCAACGTGGCATATTTTATTCAACTATTTATAGACGGCTCTTTTGGGTTTTCATGATGACCAAAGATATGAGAGTTGATTCCCTCTGCTTTCAACACTGAGACAATATCGAAAGGAGAGTGGACATTATCTCTTGGAGTAACACATGATCTGGTGATCATCAATCTTTCCGAAAAACTCCAAGAGTTCTTTACAAAATCGATTCAACTCAACTTGAATCAACTTCCGGTGGATTTCCGGAATATCATTGGAGGGCTCGAGGATTCGAGGCAAGCGGCAGTCAAGCACGGGGTACGGTGAACGAGTGATTCGGCTATCAACCTTGGTCAACCGAGAGCGATTCTAGGTTGTGAGTATAGGTTTGATTTGTAACCGTATATAGTGTTTGATTTCCTCCCGTGGTTTTTTCCCGTTTAGGGTTTTCCACGTATATCTTTGTGTTCGCTGTTCGTTGTGTTTAATTCCTTTTAATTTGCATGCTTTATTATTCGTATTGCGAAAAATGATTTTTCAAATGTTTTCGGCTTCTATGCTCCTGTCATCTTTCGGACTATAGGCCTAGGTGAAAGTGCCTCACTCATGTCAACAGTTGTGACCGGGGTTGTAGGTATTTGCGGAACCTTACTATCAATGTTGATAGTGGATAAATTTGGTCGAAGAGTTCTGCTTATGGTTGGTGGAATACAAATGCTCATTTCCCAGATTATAGTTGGAAGTATAATGGCAACTCAGCTTGGGGACCATGGCGGTTTGAGCAAAGTGTATGGTTTTGTGGTGCTAATTTTTATATGCATTTATGTTTCAGGGTTCTCCTTGTCGTGGGGTCCATTGGGGTTTTTAATCCCGAGTGAAATTTTCCCGCTGGAGATACGATCGTCCGGGCAAAGTATCACTGTGGCAGTGAGCTTTCTCTTCACTTTCATCATTGCTCAAACTTTTCTGGCAAATGCTTTGCCACTTCAAGTCTGGGAGTTTCTTCATTTTTGGTGGATGGGTTGCGGTGATGACCGTGTTTGTTTACCTGTTTTTGCCTGAGACTAAGAATGTGCCGATTGAGCAGATGGATAGAGTGTGGAGTGAACACTGGTTTTGGAAACGAATTGTGGGGCAGGAGTATCAAGTGAGCAAAGTGGACGAAAAAGAATGAGATGTGAACGGTAGATAGAGAAGAGGATCCTCTCCGGTCCTTTTGTGGATTGAATGGTCTTGTTGAGCTATGTGCGTCCTTCCCGACCTACTTTAATGATTCAAACTTTCACTTTCTAGAGATCGCGGAGAGTATTAATCCTACCATTTTGACGAGCTCTAAGGATTGAAGGGTTCTAATCATCAAAGTAGGCCAGGAAAAGTCACACAATAGTCCTAAATAGGACTGTCCACTCCCGAAAGGATCCTCTTCTAGCAGATAAAATCCTCACTCTATTGTTCGGATTCAATTGCTGTTCCATTCAATGGCCTGTACAGTTGAAAAAATGTATCACATTCTGAAATCTGAACCAATAGTTATTAGATCTATATCAATTCTTTGTTTTGTTGACTTAAAAGTCAACTTTAGAAATCTAAGTTATACTAGTTTACACAGTATATGAGCACACAATTTATGACTACATACACGGACACTGATCATAAATGGTTCCGTAGTTGTCCGATGCATGTGGAATCGACAACAGTTTATTGCTATGTAACTATGAGTATTAGAATCGAACGTAGACTACAGTGAGTGTGGACTTTGGAGTGACAATGATTGAATACTAATCATTCTAGTTGTTTGAGGTGGTGTTCCAATATCTAGAAATAGGAACTTTTGGAAAAAGAAAGTAATTTCAAACTCAAAAATTATGTATTTATGCAAATAATTTTTTTACCAGTATGAATCTTATTTGATAGATCTCATTGAGATCTTTTAAACGGTGCAAAAAAAATTAAAAAAATATTTTTCATTTTCATTATATTTGAATTTGAAATTATATTTTTTTGAAAAAAGTGGAACACCTCCTGAATTATCAAGCTTGTGGAGTGGCTTTTTTTCCTTTTCTCTTTCTATCCCTCTACTCCCATTGGGCCCATATTTCTCAAAAAAAAAATTGCGACAAGACTATGAAGTGTTTATTACGTTCACGCCACTTCTAGGAAAAGTATACATTTCACAAGTGCTTTAAATGCACCTTAACATGGAGGAGACTATTCAGCGCCCTTGGTACACCACTTTGCGGGGCTCTAAACAATTTTATATTACACATTGTTGTGGATTCTCACATTTAGTCTCGAGCCTCACAAAATTGTATGGTTAAAAAGAGGTCTGGGCCACCGGGGGCACTGAGGGCATTGAATAATTTTCCTTAACATCAATCTAAAAGCACTGATGTGTATAGAGTGTGGCACACCCTTTTCCTAGTATTACGTCCAAGTTCGAGATGAACTAGTAAACCCGGAAATTTATGAGGATATCTATTAGAACGGTTGTAAACTTTATCCCGGAATTAGCGCTTTTCTCTGGTACATGAATAATATGAAGGAGCCTTTCGACTGGGACTCTCCTTTGTGCGAGAGCTTGGTTGAAGAAGAAACCATGGCAGAGAAAAAAGATGCAGAGAGCAGAAGTACTGGGAAATACCGCGGAAGAATGACGTCGTTTGTGGTGGTGTCTTGTATGGTGGCTGCCGTGGGTGGAGCTCTCTTCGGATACGACATCGGAGTTTCAGGTCATTCTTACCACCGCTCTGCGTTTTGTTTATTTATTATTACTATACTCCTCGGTATGGCCAATGAACTGAACCAAAAAAATGTCAAACCCATCACACCAGCGTGTGGCAGTGACATATAACTAGTATCCTGTAGGATTTTTTTGCAATGATTGCTGCAACCACACACAATCACACAAATATTTACACACACCCACAAATGGGGTGATGTGTCTGTGGGCTCCACCCCATTTGTGATTGTCCGTAAGCATTTGTGTGATTGTCATTTGTCTTTGTGGTTATATAATTGTTGATTTTTGTAGAGAGAAAATAGGTACCGATAGAAACGTACAGATGGGTTACCGACCATATATGTGGGGCCTGCTTTTGGATCTTGCCCAAATGATCCAAACCATTGATTAATTTTTAGTAATAATTTTTTGAGTTTACTAGTAGAATTTAAGCTCAATCCAATAAATGTAAGTGTTTGATCCAATCATTCAATTTTTCTTTCAGACTTAAGGATCTTGGATTCTGAAAGAAACATGGGACGATTGGATGAAACATTCTTATTTATCGGATTGAGCATAAACTTTTTTGGTCGGTACCCTTTGTAGCATTAAAGGTATTGTTTGCGGATAAAGTTATGATGGGTTATCATTTGTTTTTTTGTTTTTTCATCGGCAAAAAAAAATTATTCAGAAATCTTGACAAATGGTACTTCAAGATGGGGGAAGGGGAATCCAACCAAGGTTATCATTAATTGGGTCAGGGATAGGTTGATGTGGGTTAGTGTGGGCTCCACGTCCCACTAACGGTTAGGTGGTTTGATTGGAACCAGTTATTGGTAGGACTCATGGTTCGGTGGTTTGATTGGAACCGGTTATAGGTAGGACTCATGGTGTGGAAGATCAATGTAGAGATTTAGGTTGATTGGTCATCGGTAGCCACTCGATTGAAGCACATTTGACTTTCACCTTTCTACCTGTGTTTAATCGGGCTGAATTTTTACGTGAATGACTAGCACAAATTTGTCAGCTGCGAGTAAACCGCAGCACCTGGGTGGAGCCCACACTTACCCTAGTCACAACATCTACCCCTGACCCATCATTTTACTTGATTCCTTTGCAGTAGCAGGCACCAAAATAGTTGGGACCTTAAAGTGTTTTCCAAATGTAGTTTATTGTAGTTACTGTTTGGTCCAGACCTGGGATTTTTCGAGTTTAGGTTCTAGAACTTATATGTGTTTGGTTTCTGAAAATCATGACAGGGAAGCTCAACTTCTGTTGATAGCATTACACCTATACTTCTTGGGCAGGTTTGGAGCTATGTTACATGGGTTCGGGTTCAAGTGTCGGGTGTGGGTAGGTGTCTAAGTGTCAGAGCCCTATCGAGTATCTGACACAGTTGTTTGTCATCTAGAAGGTTCCGTGTGACATTGGCTTGGAGGGAAGAATGTTACATCATTTCTTCCATCAGGTCATAGAAAGAAGAAACTTTCTTCAAATTGTATTCTGACATTACTAATACTTCTTTTTCCTGAGTTTGTTGAGGATAAAACTGAACAAATAACAATAAACATTAGAGTCCATACATACAGGCTTTTCTAGCAGTTTTATTGACATATGCATGTGAATAGAAAGGTGGAGTGTCGTCCATGGATACATTTCTGAAGAAATTCTACCCAGACGTGTACACTAAGATGGAAGAAGACACCACAGTGAGCAACTACTGCAAATTTGATAGCCAATTGTTGACCTTGTTCACATCTTCCCTCTACATATCTGGCCTCTTTGCCTCCTTCGCTGCCTCGTCACTCACCGAGACCTTTGGGCGCAGGCCATCAATCCTTGTCGGAGGAGCCTCACATCTTGTGGGTGCAATCGTCGCTGGTGCAGCTTCTAATATATACGTGCTAATGGTAGGCCGCATCTTGCTTGGAGTTGGCCTTGGGTTTGCAAATCAGGTACGCACATGAGCTTCTGACTTTCACGCTAACCATGAACTTGTCAAGACCATCCCTTATCGCCTACTGGGTGCGTTCAAAAAACTTTAAGACCTTAGGATTACGTTTTGAAGCACACGCTAGCATGTTACCTTTGACTCTAAAAAGGTTGTTGGAACTTGTGCCTCATATGTTGTGTATGAGAGGTACTAAAGAGTTCTGTAAAAAGTCAGGGCCGAGCGGAGCGGAGTGAGGGAAGCGTACTAAAGAGTTCTGGTGAGGGAAGGCCGAGCGGAGGAGGTGGGCTCGCGGATGGAACGGAATGGAACATTAGGGTTGGAATAGAAGGAGCGATATAAATACTCTCTATTGTAAAACCCTAAGTACTGTGATCAATAATAAAATTCTCTCTCCGCTCCCGTGGACGTACCCGGTTTAGGGGAATCACGTATATCTCTGTGTTGATTATTTACTGGTTACTTGTATATCGTGCGTGCGTGTGTGATTCGATCCTATCAAAGGTGAATTTAGCAATAAAAAACGCGTTTTACTCGAGTTTTGGTCAATATGCTCTGACAATATTTTAGAGGAGGAGGAGTGACTTGCCTAAAAAAAGATATTTTAGAGGAGTTTCCAAGCAATTGAATTCCTAGAAAATAGCAAGTCGCCTATTGATAGTTGTTAACTTCAGTTTTCTGAAAGGCTGTGCTACGGTCTCAGAATTAGGATCAAGAAACTATATCGAATTCAAAAATAAAAATGGCCAGGATTCATTTAGTTTTGATCTGTAGCGTATTGCACCAGACTCTCGCCGCATAGACGATGTAAGCAGCCTCACCCCACCTGATCACTAGTAGGCCGAAGGAAGAAAAAGGCATTTTTTGCATCATCTGTATCTGATTAACATGTACTTGTACTCCTGTTGTTCATCAGGCAGTCCCACTATATCTCTCTGAAATGGCCCCAACCAGATACAGAGGAGCATTCAGCAATGGCTTCCAGTTTTGCGTCAACATAGGGGCTCTATCAGCAAACCTTATCACCTACGGCACCGAAAAGATGGAAAGTCATTGGGGATGGCGAATCTGCCTGGCCTCAGCGGCGGTGCCGGCTGGAATTCTAACTCTAGGAGCACTCTTCCTTGAAGAAACGCCCAACAGCATAATGCAGCGAACCGACGACCACAAGAAGGCCAGATCAATCTTGGAAAAAATCAGAGGCACAGAAGACGTCCAAGCCGAACTCGACGACCTCATAAACGCGAGCACCGTATCGAAAACTGTCGCACACCCATTCCTCCAAATAACCAAAAGAAAATACAGGCCTCAACTTGTCATGGCAATAGCCATTCCGTTTTTCCAACAGGTGACCGGAATCAACGCCATTGCCTTCTACGCTCCTATAATTTTCAGAACAACGGGTCTAGGCGAAAGCGCTTCGCTCTTGTCTGCCGTTGTGGTACGAGCTGTAAATATGACATGCACCTTCATCTCGATGTTGATAGTAGATAAATTTGGGCGAAGAGTTCTGTTCACAGTTGGGGGGATTCAAATGGTGGTTTCACAAATAGCTGTTGGAAGCATATTGGCGACTCAGCTAGGGGATCACGGCGGAGTGAGCAAAGGGTATGGTTTGCCTCTGTTGCTTTTGATCTGTGTGTATGTTTCTGGGTACGGGTGGTCGTGGGGTCCCTTGGGTTGGCTAGTTCCAAGCGAGATTTTTCCGCTGGAGATACGATCAGCTGGTCAGGCTATTCGGGTGGCAGTCAACTTTCTCTGTACTATCATTATTGCTCAGACTTTTCTGGCCATGCTTTGCCATATGAAGTCTGGGATCTTCTTCTTTTTCGGGGGATGGGTCGTGTTCATGACCGTGTTCGTTTACTTGTTTTTGCCGGAGACTAAAAACGTGCCGATTGAACAGGTGGATAGAGTATGGAGGGAGCACTGGTTTTGGAAGAGAATTGTGGGGTAAGAGAATGTTTTGAGGGAGACAGGACCATGAAAAAAAAATAACGGTTATGTTGCGAATTTTCCCTGTAGCAGATGATTGGATCTTGGATTTGTTCTGGAAAATTTTTGGTAGGAAAGTTTTCGCAGATTGAATGGAAGAGAACTGAGGACGTTGGAGCGATACTTGGAATGAAGTTGTACTCATTAGACATTACTGCGTTAGCAATTTTTGACAGGGGAAAGAAATAACATCTGTTGCATGAACTTATTATCTTGGAAAGGGTTGCAATTTTTAAATAGCTTCTCAAAATTTTCATCAGTGAAATGTAAGACAAGTAAACAGTAGGGCCACAGGTACAGCAAACCCCGTGCAGCCGCCGCATACAAATCCATTTTGGGTCGCACAAAGATGATCGGAGCAGTTCATTTTGTTCAAAATATATTTGTTTAGGGTTCTTGTAAAAAATCATCTCAATCCAATACTGGTAAATGCGTTTATGAATCATCCAACTTTGCTTTAGAAATTCAAGCCAAATTCTGAAATCCAATTTTTTTTTTATTCCTCTCGTCAAAACGAATCAATAATTCTCGAAAAAACTAATAAATGCGAATTTTTTTTAATGACAAAAAAAAAAAAAACCTTTTGGCTTATAAGGCCAAATTAGGCCTTACTAAAATGAGCCAAAAACTTGAGCTTGAGTTCGGTTCAAGCCTTAATAAGCCGAACTTAGTCATTTACTAAACGAGTCTCTTTAATCGAGCTGAGCCTCCTTTAATAGACTGAGCTTTTTTCGGATGGGCCCAATTCTTGTTTACTAAACAAGTCAAAAACTGGAGTTCGTGCAAGCTGCTTGATTCATTTAGCATATGCACGGTGATTTGAAAACAAAAAGAAAGAAAAAGGATTAGAAGGGGAGAATTAATTTAATCAAAACAGCGTAACACCCGCAGAGCCGTTATATCCGTTGGAACGCTACAGAAGTGGGATCCACGCGACCTTTCTCCGCGTGAGTTCCTTTCGAAGTATGCACGTGGCTAGATCCCGTTGGTCGCACCGAAAGCTAATTTGACTGGCTTTGCCGCAAGAATCGGCGTACCGTATCTTTATTCCATCTCCAACTCTGTGACGCAATCATGCGACCCTCGATTCTCTCTCATCGCCCATTCGAATAAAATTCTCTCTCTCTCTCTCTCTCTCTCTCTCTCTCTCTGTGTCAAGGCTGACTCCACCCTTTTACTTCTCTCTCCCCTACTCTCCTACGGCTTCGATCGCTTGCGACTTCTGAAGGTAAGACTAGCGCAGCCACGCAGTCTTTACTGGAAATTAGGGTTTAGTTGCTGCCGATCTTTTCATCTACTATCGAATTCGTTTTGTTATCATGTTGTGCATGATTTGATTCCTCGTGTGATGGGAAACGTTCAGTTTAACGAAGGCAAGTTGGTCTAGTTGGCGTGGTTTGTGTTTTGTGTTAATTTATTAGTTCTTTTCCTCTGAACTGAGTATCGATATAGGATGCCCGCAGCCTTTCTTGTTATAAGAGAATTCCTTGATGTTGATTAGGGTGAGGAAGATGTGATGTACTGATTCATGTGCTTTTAAGTGATTCTTGATTTACCCTCTGTTTTTTAGTTGATTGGAGATGTAAATAAAAATGTCTAAAAATTATATATTGATATACCTAGAGAGAGAGAGAGAGAGAGAGAGAGAGAGAGAGAGATTTGTAATCTTTTGCCCTTAGTTGTATTTTGGAAGGATAATAGTCTTAAGTCTTACTGAGCTTAAGAAAATAGATGTTTTACTTTGAAGATGGAAGAGTTCTTTGTGTTTGATGTTCCAAACCGAAAATCAACATTGGCTCCCCTCCCCGTCCCTCGGCAGAAAATATTTGGGGAAATGGAAAAAAGAAAAAGGACGAACTGGAAAGGGAAAGAAAGAAAGAAAAAAGACTTAGCAGACAACTAGACGTATGAGAAATTGGGTCATGGATTTTCAGGTATTACTTGAAAAGATGGATTGAAGTAGTAGAACTAATGTTTTCCGACCTTTCTGGTAGGTCCGGCCCAGAGTGTCTTGGGAATCCTCTGAAGCCAAATCTTGTTGGTTGCTTTTGGAGTTAATCTTGGTCTTGGGTGTCAGTTCAATGCCGTCAGCTATCTCACCTGAGTGGCAAGAGAAGGCTAGTGGATTCTTTTCATCTTCAGGTAATCTATGGGTAATATTCGAATTTTCTTTTCTTTTTTATGCTTGTTTTCATTTTCAGTACTGTATTTGTTAAGTTTTTCAATTCAGGTGTGAAGCTTAAAGAAGCTGGTCAATCTGCGGGGACATTTGTGGGTGAGGTTGCAAAGGATGCGAAAGGGAATGTTGCCGATGTGGCAGGAAAAGTTGGGTCAATTGTCAAAAGTCGTTGGGCTATTCTTCAGCAGCCATCTACGAAGCATGCCATGCAGGAGCGTCTTATTTCTGCAGCTGCTACCACTGGCATGATATTCAGGAAGAGTTATTCAGGAACCAAAGATAAGGTTGTAGTTGGAAAGTCGAAAGTTGAAGAGGTAATTCGGGATACGTTAGTTGTCTTTTGGTACTTGTTAAACAAAGAGGTGATCAACTGAGGCTGAATTAAACGGATGCTGCTATAACCCAAAATTCAGTGACAATGAGAATATGTATAAATTAATCTCGTTCATATTACAGTAGTATTTTGACACGGATTTCAAAACTAAAATGCACAACTTTATGTTTGTTTATAATTCTAATAAAAACCTAGATTTGTTGTTTGAGATGATGTCTGACATATTTGAGTTTGAATTTTGGTTCAGGTAGCAAAGAAAACTGCACAGAAAAGTAAGGTTCTTTTAACAGATATTGAGCGATGGCAGAAGGTATGTGATTCCTATTTCTTTTCCCCTTTTTGAATGTGGTTGCAGGTTTAAGAATTCTTATATTTTGCCTTTCTGATTCTGCAGGGTGTTGCAAGCACCGATGGTAAATATCTTACAACTTTTTCAAATGATAGTTATAACTTATGTATCAATTATTGTTGAGGCTTCTATATGCACCTCTATGTTCCAGTTCTATTCTAATCTTATCTTGGCATGGAGAATAAAAAAAATACTCAAGAAATGGATGTTCAAAGTGCTTGACAGTTAATTGCATTTGCTCCCCATTATCACCATCCTTCAAAAGTTTTGGTCACTTAGTTTTTATTTTGTGTCAGAAGAAGACTCGTAGATTTTTTATTATTGGAGTATAGACTGAAGAAGTAGAAAAGAAAGCCAAAATATTGCCACCACTCTTACATAATGAAAATCTAGTTGTTCCTTATCATCTGATTTCTATATTTCTTTGTACCCTATATGTTTACTAATCAGTTGGCATTTTAGCATAGTTAGATAATTGTCTCAAGTTCTCAACTTTTCTAAGATTGGCATGGAAGGAGGGAACCTCGGATTTGGATATGTAGTGAGTAGAGCGGGAAATGACTGCTTTGGCAAGAGATATTTTAGCAAACAATTAAGGACAGTCAGAATTTACATGTTATTCTACTTTACCGCCTGTGCTTTGCAGGTGCCAGCAACTAACCTTTGTTTTTGGTAAGTTGATATTTTGTATAAGCAAAAAGACTAAAAACACCAAAAGTTCAATACAGAATGAAAAGGATCTCTATGGGGCAAAGTAACAAGACCTAACAGTAGACTTTGGCAGCAAATTAGTTGTTCAGCGATTAAGTCGTGCTGGCATTCTGGCCTTTTCCCTGCTAACCTCAAAGATTGTAACTTTTCTGCTAATTTTCTTTTATGCCCATACTCAAGGAAGCCTGTGATGCCTCATTTCTTGAAACATTCTTTTTTTTGCATGCATGCATGCTTTTCCCTTGTCCTCTCCTTGAATAACAACCATTGAACTATAAGTTTCAAGAACCTCAAAGATGTTGGGGCAACTCGAAATGCTGACGCTTCTTGCGTAGCGTCTAGTCTTGCCAAGTATTTTATGGACTACACACTGTGATGTGTATTTGTGTCATTCCAACTTAATTAGTAGTTGTAAAATTTTGCTTTTGCCCTCAGTATTTGGAGTTCCAATTGAGGTTACTGTGCAGCGACAACAGTCCAGCAGACCTATTCCCCATATTTTGGTCACATGTGCAGATTATCTCATATTATCAGGTACTTGGTTTAGCCTGTACGCAAATATAGTTTACTCCATCTTACTGTATGTTTAGTTGCTCGTAGTCACTTTCATGTTATTTTCTCATATAGGGCTAAACTCGCCTGAGTTGTTTAAGTCTGATGGAGACAAGAAGGTTATCCAGCAGTTGGTTTCATCATACAACCAAGGTAAACATTCTAATGTCGGGTTTTTTTTTTTTTTTTTTTTTGTAAATTAACGATTTTATAGAACATTCTAATGTCATATTTTGTTTTACATAGTTTTGTTTGATCTTATTTATCAACTGGTGTTCTTTATATTTTGCAGATTCAAATGCATCACTGCCAGAGGGGATAAACGCAGTTGATGTTGCAGCTCTGGCCAAGTGTTACCTTGCAAGTCTTCCTGAACCATTGGCCACATTTGAGCTATCGAAGGAAATCAGAGGTGCCCGCTCAAGTATACGTGCGATGAGAAATATATTGAAGAAGCTTCCTACTGTTAACTACATGACTCTAGAATTAATTACTGCACTACTGCTCCGTGTTAGCCAGAAGTCACTTCTTAACAAGGCAGGCTGCATCTCTATCCCTCTGTGTTTGTGTTTGTGTGTATGTGTGTCTGTGTGTGCGTGCATGATCATGTGCTTCGCGGGTTGTTCTGTTCATAGCGTATTGGTAGTTTTAATTTGTATTTTATTTTATTACTTGTGGTGGGGTGGGGGCTGTGACCCGATAAGGCACCTTGTGAGGATCTGTGACTTGGATCATGTGGAACGTACTTCGAGAAAAGGATTACCCGGAGAGATAGGTTGACGTGGTAAGAAATGACATGATTGATTGAGACTTGAATTGAGGATAAGATCCACGTAATTGGGTTAAAAGGCTTGTTGAGTTGAGGTGACTGAGCTGATTGTTTTTTCCTTTCTTTTGTGGGAATCCCACAATGGGTAGGGGTTTGGTTGATTTGGCGTGGGTTGGATTCATTTACTTCTTGAACGTGGAAGTGAGCCTTTATGTGTGAGAAATTTCATTCATCATGTTACACTGTGAACTTGAAGTGATATCAATTTTCCCATTATCTGAGTATGGAACCGCCACATTTAAATTGTCGTGAGGATGTATTGATCGGAGAAGTATAGGCCTAAACACCTCCACATTTATCTGGCACAATGGCACTATACAACGGATTAATTTGACAACCTCAATCCATGATCAAGCTTTCCTAGATTGGCTAGTCCATAGGTTTATTGGCTCTCTGGTTGGGTTTTGATTGTTATCATTTGGGGGAGGATGTTCCATGGTTAATTTCCTCCGTTGGGGCTATTCTATAGTAAAACCATCTGGGTTTTCAGCTTATCCCTTCACTAGTGGATTCTACTTAGTACTCTGGAGTGTAAGCTTTTTTCTTTTCTTTTTCTTTTTGGGGTTTAAGAACAAGCCATGGTCATTTGATCTGTTTATGTTATTTGAGAATAGCTGCTCAACATTCGCATACAACATATCATTCTTAATAAGTTAAAACCCAATTAGTGGGCTAAGTGTTTGTATTTGTTGCAGATGGATACCCGAAGCCTTGCCATGGAAATGGCCCCTATCATTATGTGGCAGAGGGGACAGAGACCAGAATATTTTAGACAGTTTTGGAATCAGCCATCTGAAATACTTTCCAAGAAGAAAATGGACCCTTCGCCCAACTTTAATGCTTGCGATATGCTTGATGGTTAGTAATCTTATTTCTGATCTATTTCACATAACCACACAGTAAACAAATTCCGGCCATTTTCATGTATATCCTTATGTGATAAAACTTTTCAGACTGTTGAAGTTTCATCCGCTCCGCATTTTCTCCGTGTTAACCATTTTTGTGGGCAGAACTTGTTTTCCTTCACATTCTTTGATTTTGTGTACTAGTCTGTGGAAATGCTGAGGAACATCTTGAACCAAGTATACTTTCGTTCACTGTTTGTTGGGAATATACTGATTCTCAACTCTCTCTTCTTTTGCCTACAGAAGATAGCGAAAGTGTAGACGCGTCCTCACCCATTTCTTTGGATGATGGTTTGCCCATTGACTTCACCGCCATCGAGGCTGTTCAGTGCTTAATCGAACATCACAATGCGATTTTCACCGATGCCAACGAGACTGTCTGGAGATGACTTCAAATTTCCTACTTTCCTATAATGCATGGGGATTCATTAGAATTGGACTGTGTAACCAATAATTTCACAGAATGGATTTCCAAATTTTCTCGTGCTGGTTTGTTAGTTGTTACCTAGTGTCATCATATGTACAGTTCTTTAACAATTTTGTGGGATCTCATAGGTGGTGTAGATTTTGGAGTCACATCAGCATTATATTAGTTTGTATAAGAATAATTGATCTTCTTCTTCCACCTTTGCTGCGTGCGAATATTGATTAGATATTGGAATTTTGATTGTTTGGAATGGCCTAGAGAAGTTTCTGCACTTGGAACTATGAACTGAAAATCTCTGGATTGTACTGTACTCTCCCTCTCTCTGAGCAAGAGTTTGACCATTGATTGCCCTCCTGCTGATGATCAGAACCGTATGTAGCATTGTTTGGTTAGTTCGGTTTGGGCATTTTCAGCGGATTTGAGCATGCAGTTTATTTTTTTATATACACCAAAAAAATTAAAAAAATAAAGCCCCAAAACTTCAAATCCGATCAAGTCCACCAAAAATTCAAACTAGTTTAAACCAACATTACTTAGAATTAAGTTACATTCATCCACTCTAAATTCTTAAGATAAATTATTAGACGTCAATAACACTCGAACTTGGAGCTAGACTAGAACATGAATTTGATTCAGATTCTAATGTTACAAAAAAAAAAAAAAAGAGAGAGAGAAGATTATTAACATTTTTAACATAAAACATAAAAACATCCTAAAATACATGTTTATTACCTGTGAAATATCGTTCAAATTACTCAACGCCATCCATAACTTTCGATAGAGAAATAAGAACTTTACGGATTGGACGAAACCGAACCGGATCTGTTAGAATTAGTATTTTTAGATCCGTAACCATCGGTAGCTTGCCTCGATTTGGTGCGGATTAGACGGATTGAATGGATTGGATGATTCGGTTCATCCGCTGGACAGCCCTATAACTACAAGTGTGGAGAGGAAAAGCATATTTTGAAAAGTAAAAGCTAAAAATTTGATAAAGTGAAATATTAGCTAGTTTGGAGTATTTTACACGGACAATTTTACAACAAAATAAAAACTCCAAAAACTATTTACAAAAATAAAAACAAAAACCCTTGCAAAGAACGGCTTTCAATTCTCTCAACCCCCACTCGGATCGGGCTGCGAGTGCCTGTTTTTTTTATATCCCGTGGTCAGTTGACCGTTTGCAGCATCTGAGTGAACTACTCGCAGTTCGACGACAATGGACGCCGCCGCCGACGAAGCTACCAGAAGCCGCCTTATCTTCAGAATTTTCTTCCTCTTCACACTACTGCTGCCTATGGTAAATATCTTCCAGACACAGCTCTCAATCACTATTTCCATTTCAAATCTTTTACATGTATATACATACGACTTGTACAAACTTTGTTTCGATGTTTCGTGATTCTGGGAACTATTCAGCTCAATTTGAAATTATTGGAATTCTTTCCCCTGTTGTTTGGCATCTGGAAAACGAAATTAGTTGGAAATTTGCTACTGTGCCCAAACGCCTAGGCACACGCGATGCGTGTGCAAATGGTCATATGCAAACGATGGACAGAGGAAAATTTTGAATCGAGATTAATCTATAGTGAAATTTGGGATGTGGAAATAGAAAAGAGAGGAGAAGAAATTTCGGGTGCCAGATTTTTTCCCTTTTGGAAGTTTCCTTAGGTAGTTAAAGGGGTTGTTTGGGAAAAAGAGTGTGCGTGAGGTTCACACCAAGAGGGGTGTTCCCTTTACGATAGTTTGTAATGAAATTTGGGAGGTGAAACGGTGAAAGTAGAAAATTGTGTGTGTGTGTGTGTGTGTACACTACACACCCATATATCTTATGTGTGTTTTGTGCTGTTAACCAGGCATTGGGAAACAAGGTTGAGGATTCAGGGCAGTTCCCTTTAGTTGTGAGTACCTGGCCTTTCAAGGAGGCTGTTAGAGCTGCTTGGAGGGCTGTAGAAAGTGGGTTTTCTGCCGTTGATGCAGTTGTGGAAGGTTGCTCCACTTGTGAGGACTTAAGATGCGACGGTACAGGTGGGGGTCTGATGCCATATATGTGGTATGCCAAGCAGCTTTATTTGTCTGATTCTTGTTGTTATTGCGTCATGTTTGCTTCTGAAGTAGGTTTTCTTTCTATGACTATGGGAAAGTAGGTAGCTCTTTATTATTGTTGCTTAAATTTATGCATGTTTGTTCAAGATTAATTGATCCCAGAAAACCAGTTTACTGCCTACTTTTTATGTTTGAATATAAAGGATGTTTGGCCCAATGAATTCTAGGAAAAGTAGGTCTTATTGATCCAGGAGTAAACTCTTGCGACTTAATTTATAGGTATCGTTGACGACACGAGAGACTTTAGGTGAAGGCATCGATTAACTAATACAAAAATGTATCTTAGAAAACTGTTATATATGTAGAAGAATAGTCAATATGTTATACTTGTCTTAACAAAATAAATCTCAGCCCATTCCTCCCCCTCCCCTCCCCTCCCTTCCCCTGCTTTGGGTGGGTGGGGAATCAATTGGGCCAATCATGTTCCCCACAACAATTGGGTAGTTCGTGTCCTTATTCAGGTGGTTTGGTGCACGAAGCCAATAAGGTGGTTTCCTTTTGATAACATGCCCTGTAAGGGTTTCAGATTGGGAGAAGTTGGATAACTGGTGGAAGTCTTGGACTTACATTGGTAGGCAATTTCACGTGGAAAGATGCTTTGGGTTATTTGTTTTCCAAGACTGGGAAATACCAATTGTTGGATTCTTCCCGGAATATTATGTTGTTGCTTTTATTAGAAGTTAGAATGTGGGTAAAAGTTGAAACTAGTCCAAGTTTAAGGGATATACATGATTTGGTGTTATATGTGGAGGATTAACGTTATCATTGTATACCGTAGAAATATAACCGACCGCCATGTACTCTATCTTTCAATTTCTAGTTTTTTTTGACCCAGTATGTTTTAGCAAATGGTTACTGCCAAACATTCTGATGATTTAAGTGTAATCATGCAGTTGGACCTGGTGGAAGTCCAGATGAGAATGGGGAAACTACGATCGATGCTCTGGTCATGAACGGGGTAACAACTGGTTAATCGTCATTAGATTAGCAAAATCTAGCTCCTTGTAGATGATTGTTGCTTTAGAAATTTAATGACAATCTATCTTGGGTCTGCTAAGGAAATGCATAGGCTACAATGGAGGTTGGAGCGGTTGCTGCCATGAGGTATGTGAAAGATGGTATCAGAGCTGCAAGATTAGTAATGCTGCATACTGAACATACTATGCTAGTTGGAGATCAGGCCTCAGCCTTTGCCATTTCTATGGGTCTATCCGGACCCACAAATCTTAGCTCAACAGAGTCGCTCGAAAAGTGGAATAAATGGAAAGAGAGTCGCTGCCTACCTAATTTTAGGAAAAATGTTCTGCCGGTCGATAATTGTGGTCCTTATCAGCCAAAAGAAACTGCAAACCTAAGTTGGAACAGGTGTTTGATGGCCAATTCAGTGGAAACTATCACAAGGAGGTCATCTCGTGTGGGTGTTGACAACCATGACACAATAGCCATGGCTGCTATCGATAATGTAAGTCAAAGTTCATGGGGAACTTTTTTGATGTACTTTATTTTGGTGAGTTTAGTAAGTTATTTAATCACAGCTACATTCCTTGTTAGATGGGACACATTGCTGCTGGTACATCTACTAATGGAGCCACATTTAAGATCCCTGGCAGGTACTTAGAATGGCACCCTTTTTTTAGCAAGAGTCTGTTTGAAAAAAGAAATCTTGGTAGTTGGTACTGCTCAAGTGCTCAGATTTTAGTACATGTCTTCACAGTCCATGGTGTACTATTTTTCAGTTGGGGATTGGATGTGCTTGTACAATGATTCATCTGGTTTTTACTATTTTTTATTTTCAGTGTTTATATACTGAATAATATCATTTACTGGACTCTAGGGTTGGCGATGGACCTATTGCAGGATCTTCTGCTTATGCTGACAATGAAGTTGGAGCATGTGGCGCAACTGGCGATGGTGATATCATGATGCGATTCCTTCCATGGTAAGTTTGCTAGAACTTATAGTTCTGAATGTTTAATATTTGCTTTAGTCCTAGTTTAAAAGAAACAAAAGTTTGTAAGGATCGATGCCGTACCAATGTTGGAGTTCTTCGTATTGCAATAGTAACGCCGGCTGTTATGCGGATGTCCAAAATTAGTGACCTTTTAAGATAGATTGGATGTAGAATTCCACTGCAGGTTGTTCTTTGCCTAGTTTGCCCTCAATTACGGCTTGCAAATATGCTACTACTATGCAAAGGTTTGGGCTCCAAGTCAGGCTGGGTATTACCAGCTCAAATTGTGGTGTTCATCTGACTTGTACTATGGACTTTATTTTCAGTTATCCTTTTCTTTGGGTGCTTCGGAAAGTCATTTTCAATTATCGTGTCGTGGAGAGTAACACTAATACAGAAATATCTTTATGGTGTATTGATTAACAGCTCAGAATCCTTCTGGAATCTGACTTATTATACGGATTTGCTTTCAGTTACCAAGTTGTGGAGAGTATGAGGCTGGGAATGGAGCCCAAGCTTGCTGCCGAAGATGCTATATCGCGAATTGCCAGAAAGTATCCTGATTTTGTTGGAGCTGTTTTTGCGGTAAACAAAAACGGCGTGCATGCAGGCGCTTGCCATGGGTGGACGTTTCAATACTCCGTGAGAAGCCCAGAAATGGCCGACGTTGAAGTGTTTACTGTGCTCCCCTGATATTATGACTGCCTGCTGTTTCAAATATCAATAATAGCATGAGGTCCCTTTATCAAATTTGTTTTTGATGTGGATATGTTTCATTATTGGAATAGATAGTTTGGGGATCTCTCTTTTCACCTATCAAGTTCACCCCGGTGCTGAACTTTGATTGTTCTCTCTCTCTCTCTCTCTCTCTCTCTCTCTCTCTCTCTACGAAACTTATGTTGCTATACATATGTTCGTATTAACAAAGTGTGTTATTGTGAAGTCTTTGTTTCAATCAATAGAGGTGTGGACTATATGAATTGTTTTTCATCATTCTGCAAACAACAAAATCCATAAGTTCAATTGAACTTGATGATGGTCAACAATCTGCAAGCAGTGACGACTATGTGATTCACATCTCCCTTGAAGCATGATGCTATTAGTGAAAGAATCAAAGAGTAATAGCTAAAGAAATGATCAACCACTCGAGATCAAACGATTTGTGTCACCTTCTCCTCTCTGGACTATGATCTCTTCGTGGGACAAAAAGTTTAGTTGCGGTGTTTGAATTTCACTCTTGATCGTCTTCAGTAACTTCTTTCCCGGAAGATAGTCCTGCGTTCTGAAAAAATATTGAACTACCCGGGAGAGTTTTCGGGGACGAACTCGACCCCCTACAAATCCATGTGATTTGAATAATAATGTAAGAACATCACTGCAATAAACTTGTCTTTTGGGAAGTTTATTTCATGATTCATGATTACCACCCATGTCCACGTGATGCTTCTGATAAGATGTTAACTTGACTCGTGACATTAAGTACCCATATCCGATAAAATTAAAATAAATAAAAAAACCGTTAGCAACCATGTATTTTTGAAAAGTTTATTTCACGATTCTCATCTTTGACCCCTCAAGGGTCTCTTGTTTTTTTTGGAGCCCATGTTTTTTAGGCGCCAAAATTTCCCTCCCAAAGCCAAAGGCCATGTCACTACCACGTACTGTAATATCCAGGAAAGCAAGAAGCCAGGGAATATTAATGGTCAAGTCACATAATTTTCGTCTGCTTCTAGATAGAAGTTGACTGTGGAAATATTCATGAGTTTTTAGATACTACAGGTGTTTAATTGACATTTACTTAAAGCTGAGGGTCAAAGGTGGTATTTTCAAATATTTTAATCCTATCTGCCTCTCAAAATGAGCATATCATCTTTTGCCAACGTCGAAGGCTCTACTGTTGGAGACCTTTTGGCCCCGTTTGATAATAGTGATAGATGGATGAGGTTCGTAAGAAGATGAGATTAAGATTGGGATTGGTAATGAGAAGGGATTGATAATGAGTATGTTTGTTTGTGATGAGATTAGATAATAGGATTATTAATATCATGTTTGTTTGAGATGGAATTAGATGATGGGATTGGATTGATAGAAGAAATTAGTAATGAGAAGAGATCGGTAATGTGAAGGAGTTAGGATTAGACTATTAATACCAAGTCTCACGGGTGTTTACATCCTAAGATACGCCACCCAATAAGAAAATTACACGTGGCATCAAACGATGCTTTGGCCTATCAGAACATATCCCATTTTGGCCCGAGATACATGGAATCATAAGGTTAATGGCGATATTATTTTAGTACTAAACGGTATCGTTTTGATGGGAAACGGCAGCGTTTGAGTCCCAATTAAGGGTAATTAAGACGGTGATTAGGTTTAGCCGTGGATTACTGACTAAAACTCATCCAACGGTGATTGAATCTCCGTCTCATGGGGAATCAAGCAGGGAATCATTCAAAAGGAGTGATCGTGTTCACGTTGCATAAAAAGAGGAAGCCCACGATCCAGGAAACAGGCATGATCAAGATTAGCAAACGTGGAGAGAGAAGAACTCTAGAGGAACCAGTCCAGCAACCATTCGAAGACTCCACTCGGTCGAATTTCAAGGAATCATGGGCAGTTCGAAAAGGAACATGTGCATCAATTGAAGACGTGGGTTCGAAGGCACACTTTCTGCCTATAAATAAGAAGTTGTCAAGATAGGGACCCCGATTAAAAACTCATCCACCGACAACTCATACTCACATGATTGCTCGATTTATCTTAGTTTAGACGTAGTTTAGTTTTACTTTGTAAGTTGAAGACTTGTTTGCATGTAAGACTACTTTCGATTAAATTCAAGTTTCTTATTCCTTTTAGTCTTTCTTACTAGAGATTAGTCGTTTATAAGCCCTCTTCGATTAAATTCGGTGTGCTTATATTTCGGCATTGTAGAAAAATTCCAAGAGTGTTTGTGCACAAATTTGCCTTCGATTCGATTCCAAGTTTGTTTGTGCTCGATCATCTCAATTGGTTATAATAGGCTCTCTTCGATTAAATTCAGTGTGCTTATATTTGTTCCATTGGTTTCAGTTAAGGTCTTAAGAGTGTTTGTATACAAACTTACCTTCGATTAGATTCAGTGTCGTTTGTGTTCATTCATCTTTTTTGATTTGAGAAAACCCAGCCCGTAGTCTTGGTTCGACATTTTTAAGGAAAAATCCTCTTAGTTGAGGTAATTGAACAGATAACACAGTTGCTTGATATAAATTAGTTGTTTCAAATCACGTTGAAAAGAATAATTTCATTTGTGGAGTTGGTTCTTTTCTGGCACGCCCGCACACAATCTTTTCCTTTGATTGAACTAATTCATTCCCCAAACAATTTTTGGCACGCCCGGTGGGACCCAAAGGTGCCGAAATGCCAAGGCTCAAGAAGCAAATAGGTACACCTATTGGTGCTTTGGAGCCAGGGGAACAAATTGAGCCAGAGCAAGGCTGCAGAACCAGGTACGCCTGTTAGCCTAGCTTTTCAGCCATTGGCTTTAGAAATGGAGGAGCCTCTGCAAGGAGGAGCCTTCTTATGAAATGCCTCCTTATCAAGGGCCCACAGGCTTCCCTTCAAATTTCCAAGAGAGACAGGTTAGTGGGAAAGACTATGATAAGGAGGACATGTTAGAGAAATGATGATAGCTTTCAGAGAGATGGCTCAAACCCAAAGAGCCATGATCAAAAGCATAAAAACTAGATTGTCCAATCCAGAGTTAGCAAGGAAGTCCAGCAGATATTGGACTGAACAACCAAGCTAACTCTAGCACTCACCAAAGTCCTTGAAGGAAGGCTTGGAGAGGATGTTGGACAGGTAAGATAAAATCTAGACCAGAAAAGGAGAAAATATTTCCTGAAGACATACCACAATCTTGGTATGAGCCAATGAAACCAACAGCCATTGGAGATTCCTAGGCAATCTCATGGTATTACAATTGGACTCCCAATGCTGGGAATAGACAAAATGTTAATCCTCTCTTCGAACCTGTTCTAAGATAGGGGGATGATGTAGAGTTAGAACAAGGGTATAAACCAGAAAAGGAAGGATGTCAATCCACGAGACTCTCGTCAGAAGTTGCCAATGGCTAGGGTCCCTTCCCCACTGTTCAAGAGAAAAACCCTAGGTATACACAGCCTCATCTTGCGCCTGAAAGGATGCAGCAACCACCATATGGGAGGCCCCTAGGGAAAACCAAGGGGATTTTAATGGGGTTCAGGAAGATGATTTAGAAAGGCAAGATCAGCTTGTGGCAAATCAAGGACAGAATCTCCTCGTAGATAACCCAGTGTTAAGAGACCATATGGGTCTCATACAAGAGGTTTGTGGACCTCGAACTCGGGGGGTGCAACCTCAGATCTATCGAAAGCCATATCCAGAATGGATAGACACCACATTTCAAATCCCTAGGGAATTCAAAATCTCAGATTTTACTTTGTTCTATGGGGATGGAAGACAGTCTTCCGTAGAACACATTGCTAGATTTTCTGCCCAATGTAAGAACTTGGCCCAAAATGGCTTCATGAAGTTGAAGCTGTTCCCAAATTCTTTGTCTGGACCAGCTTTTGCTTGGTATACCAATTTACCACCAGGATCAATAACCAATTGGTTTCAGATGGAGGAGGTGTTTCATGCACAATTCTTCCATGCAGAGCCTGAAGTCTCAATGGCAGACTTGGCTAGATTAAGGCAAAAACCAGATGAAAAGGTAGCAGACTTCATATCTAGGTTCAAAAGGGCCAGGACCAAGTGCAAACTCCAACTGCCAGAGGCAGAGTTTGTGAGGTTAGCCCAAGATGGGTTGGAAGGAGAACTTTGAAAGAGGTTCGATTCCACTGAGTTTAGAGACTTTGCAGATCTAACTTACAAAGTCACTAGATATGAGTCATTGTTGGAAGAAGATACAGATAGGCATAACTCTTCTTATTCCACGTATTATAGAGATCCCAACTATGAGATAGATGCTGCAGAAATCATTGAACATGATCCTTGTGTTTGTGAGCCTCTAGTCCAGAAGAATGTTACTATAGGGCAGAAATTCAAACAGAAAGAAATACATAAAGTTTATTCTTTCGACGTAACAAAGGCTGATGAAATTTTTGATTACCTGTTAAGGAAAAAGATCATCAAGCTGGCCTCAGTAAGTTAAATTACTAACCTAAGAAAAGCATGGGGAAAACATATTGTAAATGGCATGATTCTTGGTCTCATTCAACTAAGTCTTGCGATGTTTTTCGGACAGAATTCAAGAACAAATCAAGAAAGGAAGGATCAAGTTCCCGGCTGGCCACATGGGATCGATGCCACTCTTTTCCAAAGGTCGAAGTAAACACCAACGTGCCCACTTCGTTGGCTCGAACTGTCAAAAAATATTGGCGTGGCAAGGAAGCACCAGTGAATATGACTTCAGCCCACAAGGTGGAAGCCATATGTCGTCATCCTCGAGGCATGGGAGTAAGACAAAGCCATTACAAATCAAGCAATGCCGGCTTATCTTCACAAGATGCTGGAACAAACCATCTGCCTATGCTCGAAGCCTCGTTTTTGGAGTGCTTATGCATGGGTTGCAGAGCTAACTATTTGGTGTTCAAGGATCTGGACAGGAAGGGAGTCAGCCTGTTCCCTAAAGAGCAAGGGATGAAGCGAATTGCTCCAGCACCAGCAAAGCCAAATGAGAGCAAGCCTTGGTTGGCTTCGAAGAGGAATATGCCCTCGAATATAGTTCCTTATGCTCAGAAAAGGGAAGTACCTCCTCTAAAGAGGGCCAACATTGGTCAGACTTCAGGGGTACAAGAAGAAGTCAAGCAAGACGAGTTTACTTTGGTAAAAGGCGTCCCTGATTGGTTTCTGAAACAGGTTAAGCCTGATCTATTTCAAGGATATAAGGGTCCAGCCAAATGTGGGACCAAGACCTTCAAACCACCCAGCTCAAACTCTGGAAATTGGGTATTGATAAGGGATCCCAAGTCCAAAATCCCACAGATGGTCCCCTTGCTCTCAAGAACACAGAAAAGGAAGCTCCAAAGGAAGTATTCACTCTTTCAAATGGGAGACTCCTCAACTGGAGAGGAATCTGGAAAGGGAGCAAGGCTCAATCCAAGGTTCGACAGGGCTCAAAGGGACCCTGAGGAGTTTCGAACCCAATATCGAGAGGGAGAAGCTTTGCTGAAAAGTAGCTTCAGCGATGCTTGAAGAGGACTTCGATGCACCTTCCCCAACTCATTGGCTAGTTACTAATCCGCTGGGCCGCTAGAAGCCATGTTGGTGGAACAAGAAGTGGCAGGGAGCTCTTCTCCCATGGAAGTGTCAGCACAAGAATTCAAGGGAGAAGTGAGAGCAGAGGCAATTAACCAGACCAAAGAAGCGGCAAGCATTCAGTTTGAGGTGCAAGTTAACATGGTTTATCCGTGTTCGATGGACTCTTCAAAATTAGCCAGCGCTAAAGATGAGTAAACAATATGGCCGGGTCAAAGCGGCCCCTCAAGAGATACAGTGATGAAGAATCAACATCATATGCAATGATCGTGATCTCGAGGAAGTGGCCGGCATCGAGATGGATGAGACTTCGTACGTGAAGTTGAGCGAATCGGGAGAGTTTGGAGGTAAGTTCCAAAGAAAGTGCTTGCTTTGTACCAGATTCCATGTCAGACATCGAATACCCATTGGTAATAGATTTAAATTATGTGGAGCTTTCATATCCATTTAAATTACCTACCAATGCTATGCGACAACATTTACGTCCACTATATATTATTGCACACTTTGATGGAATCCCACTTAATAGAATCTTGGTAATGGGGCTGCAGTGAACATTTTGCCTTTTCAAACCCTGAAAAAGTTGGGTAAAGGAAAAGCAAAGTTGATTCCAACCAACACATCCATTGCAGGATTCACAGGGGAAAGCCAACATGCCAGGGGTATAATTTCCATTAGATTGGCAGTAGGTGGAATAGAAACAGACACTGCTTTCTTCGTAGTGGATACATATGCTAAATATAATGCTTTACTAGGAAGAGATTGGATTCATGTTAATGGATGCATTCCTTCTTCTCTCCTGGAGGAATTGATGATTGTTAAGTATGACAAAGGCAAAGAAGTGGGTGTTGAAGGAGTTAAAGCTGATCCACATCCATTTAGTGCCACAGCAAATTTTGCTGAAGCAGAAATGTACAAGTCAGACGTAGTTCCACTAAGTGAACTACTCCAGGCAGCCACTTGCCCAACCAACGAGATGGAATTGGGAGAATTAGCAGAGCTAAAATCGAAGCTGAAACAAGCTGTTGATTATGAATCAGACACCCCAAAGGATGATGCTGCTTGGATGTGAATCCAAGGAAGAGGGGGAAGGAGAGGCCAACTCATTGGCTTTAATAAGATATGTTGCTTTGAGGATTGAGCAGAAGATACATGAGGACAACATGTGGGAAGATGTTCTGCAGGATCACAAGCCTCACAAGGAGGAAGACAGTCCAACGTCTCAAGAACATTTCGAAGACCAAGATCTTCTGGAGGAAGTAAAATTGGGAGATGAAAGAAATCCCAACCCAGTGTTCATCAACAAACAGCTCGACTCAGAAATGAGGGCTAAGTTGATAGTACTACTGAAAGCCAATAAAGAATGTTTTGCATGGAGTTACAAGGAACTACCTGGATTGGACAGGAAATTGGTGGAGCATAGGTTGCCTATCAAGCCACAATTTAAACCTGTGAAGCAGCCAACCAGGAAGATGAGTCCAGAAACTATTGCAGGAGTCAAGAAAGAAATTCAGCGACTTCTAGATGCTGGATTCATTTGGACAGCCAGGTATGTCGAATAGTTGTCTAATGTAGTTCCAGTTCCTAAAAAGAATGGGAGTATTAGGATCTGTATTGATTTTCGAAATCTAAATACTGCCACTCCTAAGGATGAGTATCCTATGCCTAATGTGGACATGCTTGTGGACAGGTCAGCTAGACACAAGATGTTATCCATCTTGGATGGGCATTCAGGATACAACCAAATTTGCATAGCAGAAAAAGATGTGCACAAAACAGCATTTGCATGCCCTGGTAACATTGGCATTTTTGAATGGGTCAAGATGCCATTTGGGTTAAAGAATGCTGGTGCCACTTACCAAAGGGCTATGAATACCATTTTCCATGATTTGGTAGGAGGTTTTCTAGAATGTTACATAGATGATATCATTGTGAAGTCAGATTCTGATGAGGATCACTTGCAACATCTAGAAAGGACATTTCAACAACTAAAACTATACCAACTGAAGTTAAATCCAGAAAAATGTGCTTTTGGAGTATCAACTGAAAAATTTCTGGGTTACTTAGTTCACAAAAGGGGAATACAGGTTGATAAGAACAAGGCAAAGGCCATTATTGAGGCCAAACCCCCTTCGAACAAGAAGGAATTGCAAAGGTTTCTTGGTCAATTAAATTTCCTTCATAGATTTATACTAATACTGCAAGAAAGACTAAAATCTTCTCTTCTTTATTGAAATTAAGGAGGGAGAAGAATTCAAGTGGTTTAGAGAGCATGATGATGCCTTCGAAGCCATCAAGAGATACCTAGCCAACCCACCAGTGTTGATGCCACCTATTGAAGGGAAACCAGTGAAGCTGTACTTAGCAGCGACTCATGATTCAATAGGAGCATTGCTGGCACAAGACAATGAGGATGGCAAGGAGAGAGCAGTCTATTATCTTAGTAGGTTTCTAAATTCCTGTGAATGTAGATATGCTGCAGTAGAGAAACTATGTTTAGCTTTATTTTATGCTTCCAAGAAGCTCAGGCATTATATGTTGCCTAGAGTGACTTATGTCATTTCTCAAACTGATGTAATTAAGCACATGCTTTCGAAGCCAGTGCTTAGGGGGAAGATTGGGAAATGGATAGTATCTTTAATTGAGTTTTGTCTCGAGTACCTACCCCAGAAATCAGTAAAGGGATTGCCAACTTTTTGGCTGATCACCCTAATGGAATCGAAGTGCCTGAAATGCTAAGCAAGTTTGATTGATATCAAACCATGGAAGCTTATGGTTTGACGGATCGAAGACTGCCCAAGTGGCTGGAGTAGGCATAATCAGAGAATCCCCTCAAGGTCCGAAAACCAAATATGGATTTCAACTCGGTGAGGGGCAATGTTCAAATAATCAAGCGTATCTACGGCTTTAATCATAGGTTGTAGATTCTACTCAGACATGGCAAATCTTGTGGAGGTCTTTGAGATTCTCGCTAGTAATCAATCACCGAATGGGCAATTTCGATGTACCAGCCCAGTTTTGCTTTATTATCAGCATGCTAAAGTGCTAATGGATCGATTTTTCATGATCACTTTTACTTATATCCCTAGATTCTTCAATGAAGAAGCTGATGAGGTGGCTCAAAGGGCATCAGGGTATAAAATTGTGTCAGAAAATGAAAAAGAGTTCTGTCAACTAACTAAATCTTTACCTATGTTAAGCGACAGGTTGACTGACTTCGAAGTATTAGAGGTAAATCTTCCTCCCAATCAGAACGAGGATTGGAGGCAAGTGCTCATCGATTACCTAACCAAACCAGATGCTGAGACAGACAAAGCAACTAGGTTGAAAGCACTGAATTACATTATGTACAATAATGAGCTATTTAAAAGAGGGATGGATGGTCTCTTTTTGAAATGTTTGAACAAGGTAAATGCTTTTAAAGTAATGGCCCAGGTCCATGAAGGAATTTGTGGAGCTCACCAAGCTGGCATAAAGATGAGATGGTTGATAAGGAGATATGGGTACTATTGGCCCACGATTCTAAAAGACTGCATCGATTATGCCAAGGGATGTCAAGCCTGCCAGCGAACAGGGCCACTTAAACATTTACCAGTTACAGATTTGCAGTGCATCATAAAACCATGGCCTTTTAGAGGATGGGCCATGGATATGATTGGGATGATTTATCCACCTTCTTCAGAAAATCACAAATTCATTTTGGTAGCAACTGATTATTTCACTAAGTGGGTGGAAGATCAAGCTTATGAGGAAATTAAGCAAACCCATGTTATTGAGTTTATAAAAGGGATCATTTATAGATTTGGCAGCCCTCAAACAATAACAGTGGATAATGGTTCCATATTTGAAGGGAAATTGGTTAAAGCTTTTGCTAGTAACCACGGAATTTCTTTGATATACACTAGCACATATTATGCCCAATCGAATGGCCAAGCAGAATCAACCAACAAGATTATCAAAAAGGGAATCCAAAGAATAGTGGATAAAAACCCAAAAACTTGGCATGAGTTGTTAATGGACACACTATGGGCTTATAGGAATACGAAAAGGACTAGCACTGGCACTACCCCATTTGCTTTAACTTATGGGCATGATGCAGTCCTACCCATGGAGATCACGGTGAGATCTCAAAGGGTAGCATTCCAAAATGATTTGGATACCCAGTCATACCACCAAGCCATGCATATGGAACTCGAAGACATTGATGAAGCCAGGGTAAAGGCTTTAAATCAAATCATGTTACAAAAGGCAAGAGTGGCCAGAAGTTACAATAAAAGAGTAGCTTTTCGAAGCTTCGATGAGGGTGACCTGGTCTGGAAAGTAATCTTACCCATCAGAGATCGAAGGGTCAGGTTGGATGGATTAGGCAAATGGGCTCCAACTTGGGATGGACCTTTCCAAATTCACAGGGTCTTGAAAGGAGGAGCCTATCATTTGAGAAATTTAAATGGTTATGTCCATCGAAGAAAGATAAACGGGAAACATTTAAAGTCTTATGTCCCTTCCATATGGGAGTCGTTTCATAGAAGACAACTGTCTTCGAAGAGATGAACCCAGCTCGGGGGGTAGTTCCTCTAGGCGTTTGACTTGATGCAACCGTTAGCCTTCTATGGGTCACGATAAAAAGGGAGGAAGTCAAGAGGAGAGGTTTCCGTCGTGGTTACTTATTTCGATCTCGACTCACGATTACTTCGAAGTATGGATTAACAGTTAGGGTAAGTAAAACACGACACCCTGATAGCAAAAGTTTTATTTATTCATAAAAAAAAGCACCTAAAGAGGTGCCATTACAAAACAAAAAGAACAGACCCAAGTGGATCTGAAGCAAAAGAAAGAGAGTCCATGACTGGAAGATCTCTTAAACAGGAAGAGATTATGCTTCGAAGAGGGTTAAGGGGTTTTGTGATTCGTTAAACCCTAACTCGAGTCACTATTTATGGAAGAATTAATGCAGCTTTCTTTGAGAAGCTCAAGGGACGTGCATGAAAGCAGACTCTTCCCATGACTCCATGCATCTGTGTTCTTAGGAGACGTGGGTAGATACGTGCACCATTAACACTTATTTAATTATCTTAAATAAGATGTTAATGCGGGGGGTGTGTTTACATCCTAAGATACGCCACCCAATAAGAAAATTACACGTGGCATCAAACGATGCTTTGGCCTATCAGAACATATCCCATTTTGGCCCGAGATACATGGAATCATAAGGTTAATGGCGATATTATTTTAGTACTAAACGGTATCGTTTTGATGGGAAACGGCAGCGTTTGAGTCCCAATTAAGGGTAATTAAGACGGTGATTAGGTTTAGCCGTGGATTATTTATTAAAACCCATCCAACGGTGATTGAATCTCCGTCTCAGGGGGAATCAAGCAGAATCATTCGAAGGGAGTGATCGTGGTTCACGTTGCATAAAAAGAGGAAGCCACGATCCAGGAAACAGCCATATGATCAAGATTAGCAAACGGGAGAGAGAAGAACTCTAGAGGAATCAGTCCAGCAACCTCGAAGACTCCACTCAACCGAATTTCAAGGAATCATGGGCGGTTCGAAAAGGAACATGTGCATCAATTGAAGACGTAGAGTTCGAAGGCACACTCCGCGTGCCTATAAATAATAAGAAGAAGTTGAAGATAGGGACCCCGACAAAAACTTATCCTCCGACAACTCATACTCAATATGATTGCTCAGGAATTTATCTTAGTTTAGGACGTAGTTTAGTTTACTTTGTAAGTTGAAGACTTGTTTGCATGTAAGACTACTTTCGATTAAATTCAAGTTTCTTATTCCTTTCATTCTTTCTAACAGAGATTAGTCGTTTATAAGCTCCTCTTCGATTAAATTCGGTGTGCTTATATCTCTGCATTGGTAAAATTCCAAAAATGTTTGTGCACAAATTTGCCTTCGATTCGATTCAGTTTGTTTGTGCTCGATCATCTCAATTGGTTGTAGCTCTCTTCGATTAAATTCGGTTGCTATATTTGTTCCATTGGTTTCTAAGGTCTTAAGAGTGTTTGTATACAAACTTACCTTCGATTAGATTCAGGTCTGTTTGTGTTCATTCATCTTTTTGATTTGAGAAAAACCAGTTCTTGGTTCGACATTTTTAAGGAAAAATCCTCTTAGTTGAGGTAATTGAACAGATAACACAGTTGCCTGATATAAATTAGTTGTTTCAAATCACGTTGAAAAGAATAATTTCATTTGTGGAGTTGGTTCTTTTCTGGCACGCCCGCACACAATCTTTTCCTTTGATTGAGCTAATTCATTCCCAAACAACGGGGTATTAGCAATACCCCTTATTATCCGGATTACTCATCCCATCGAACTAGTAGTCCGAACTATTTTTGGTTAGCAAACAAGGGCTTCATAATCCCATAGGATTGGTTATCAAATCCCAACATGCAAGAGCCTTATCAAACGGGCCCTTTATACACAGGTGAATGTACCAAAAAATTCATTAAATTCTACAAAACCATTGTAAACCATTTTCATTAAGGCTCCGTTTGTTTGAACGTAAAATATTTTCTGATAAAATGTTTTATCTATTTTTCGGTGTTTGGTTGTGTAAAAAATGATGAAAATATTTTACACATAAAACATTTTTCACTAATTGAATGAAAATAATTTACTTTTAAATCTTCCGTAAGTTATTTCCAGAAATGAAACCCCCCCCCTCTCTACACTATTTTGGCGATTTCTGAAAATATTTTTCATATCCCAACCAAACACCAGATAATAAAAGTTTGAAGTTTATTTTCTGAAAATATATTTTACATGAAAAACATTTTACATCGAAACAAACGGAGCCTAAGTGTCAAAAAAAGAGGCTGATTAATCACATCTATTGCGAAATAAACAAACGTGTGGACTCTCTCGCCAAGGATGAATTAATTGCAGCTGATGGCCTTCGTATCTATCTTTCAACAATAAGGCCTTGCTTGGATGAAGGGAAAAGAGGAGGTGAAAAATTAGAAGGGGTATAAGGGAGGGGTCCACCTGTTTATACCCCGTTTGGCAACCCAATTTCTTCCCTTATTATTTTTTACCCCATTTTCGTTTTCCCCAATTGTTGGGATTGTGTGGTATTAATTTTGGGCTGGTCTTGGGGTGCCCAAAAATAATCCCCCTGTGGAGGGGTGTTTTGTGGACGAAAATACCCCTCGTTATCCCCTTTTCTTATCCACCATTCAACCAACTTCTACTCTCCATTCTACCCAAAAATAAGAGTTTCGCACCGGTTCAAACAGATTGAAAATTGGAACACTTAATTTTTAACTATATTTTTTAATATATAAACGGTGTAAAAAAATAAGTGTTCCAATTTTCAATCCGTTTGAACTGGTGCGAAGATTTTAATTTTCAAATCATTTTATCCTAAATGGTCATAATTAAATTTTGCCTCTATAACTCTTGATTAGCCCTAAGCCCCTAAGAGATATTTGATTCTACGACTTTCTTAGGGTTAATCAACGAGAGCCCTAGAGTCAAAATTTAATTATGATCATTTAGGATAAAATGATCAAAAAATTAAAATCTTTTCACCGGTTCAAACAGATTGAAACTTGGAACACTTAATTTTTTTAATAAAACCAAATTTTATAAAAAAAAAATTGTTTAATAATAATACTAAATTCGCTAATACTTCCAATTATCCAAAATTGCTTAAACAAATGAGTTTGCTCAATGTAGTTTTGAAAAAAAAAAAACCAATTTTTAAAAAATATCCGACTATTTTAAAATAAAAACAGAATTTTAATATTTTTTCATATTATTAAATTAGTTAATTTGTTAGTAAAAATAAATATTACGCCTTAAATTGTAAAGATTAATATATTTGCAATTATATATATAACGTAATACATAATAAAGTTTGGGACTGCACAAGGGTAAAATGGTCATTTGACAGCTTTTTACATTATCCACCCTTCCTTATACCCCCTATTAATCCTCCATCCAAACGACGTACTATTTAATCTCTCATCTCTAATACCTCATCCAAACAATCTACTATTTAATACCCCCTCCATAAACATCACATCAATGTGGCCATCCCTTATTAACTAATACCCTATACTATCTTATCCCCCCTTATTAACTAATACCCCCAATTCTTTTCCCGCATCCAAACGGACCCTAAGTCTACATGCACTACTTGTTTCCACTACCTCATCCACTGCTTCCCCAAAACGACGTCGTTTTGGGGAGTCCCCCTTAAAAAAAAAAAAAAACGAAAATCTCAAAATCAAAATATACGCGCGCTCCCCAGTTCCCCAAATCAGTCACATACAGAATGAGAGAAGAAGAAGAGAAAAAGAGGAGGAGGAGGAGGAAGACACCACAGCCAATCCAACCCACCGCCGACCACCACGGGACCCTCCTTACACACCTCTGGCGACCACCACTACCAGCAAGGAAAGGACCAGACTAATTCGAAATCTTGGGTTTTCACCACCACCACCACTAAGGTCTCTCTCTCTCACGCTATATTGGAGATTTTTTGAAAAAAAATTAGGGTTCCAAAACAGATTAATTAAATGATATGCCCAGCCCTCCAAAACAGATTAACTAACGTATAGTCAGTTTTTTTTTGGGTAAGTAATTTTTCCATCCAGTCGTTGCTTTGTGACCCGAACCCTAACTCCCCTTGTCAAAAAAAAACCCTAACTCCCCTGCCAATTCAGAAGCTGCACGGATGTTTAGCGAGAATAAGAGCGAGTACAACAGGAGAGTCCGAGAGATTGTTGAGTAGAGTTGGACTGCTGACTAATAGTTGATGCATGGTTTGAATAATGTGGAAAACGTATAAGACAATTGTGTTGAAACCTCTGTGGATTCTATAATGTGTGCGCTTACATTGTTTTTCTTTTAAAGTTTGCTACTTGGAATAAGAGAAGCAAGAGGATTGTTCTTAAACAGAAAATGGTGAAAATTCTAGGATAGTCTTATTACTAATTTTTCGAATCGGATCATCCGGGCCTTATTTGTTCTCCATTTGGGTCTTTTTTGTAGCTAAGTTGCATAGAATTTCTCTACTTTTCAGCATTCGGCTTTATTTTAGGGCTAACAATGTGGCATGAAAACAATTAATCTTAATTAAATTTGTCATATAAAAAATTAATCAACCCATACTATATATAGGAGTCCTATATACAGGCTTTGTATCTGTTTTGCTAATTATGTGGTGCTTATTGACTTCTTTTGGAGGCTTTTTTGAGATGCATATATCTGTAAAGGAACCTTTTTTTTTTTGTAGTTACCGAGTGTTCGAGTCTGTTTACACGCTCATCGACTAATGATTTGTTTCCTTTGTTTTTGAACTACTAGATGATGTCGTCGGAGTCTGTTATGTTGACATTGCCTCCAAACAAAGAGTGTGGAGAACAAGAAGAGGTGTGGAGTGGAGACAGTGAACACGAAGAAGAGATATGGTGTGGTCCTTCAAGCAAAGATTGTGATGGGATAGAAACTATTGAGGATGGAAAGGAGGAAACAGAAAATTGTGAACATGAAGTTGAAGAACCGAAGGTGGGAATGACATTCGACACATCGGAGGGAGTTTATTTGTATTACTTAAAATATGCAAAAGAAAAAGGGTGTGGGCTCCCGCGCCCTCCGCCTTCTTGAAAGAGTCGCCACCCGGATTTTTGAGATGGATCATCCGAGAAACCGAGAAATCGTTTGGAAAAGACTTTTGGTCTAGCGAAAAACGTTGAGATTTCGGGTTCGGGAGCCACATTACGAATGGGAAAGGTTTTTTCTTTAAAAAGCACCCCACTCGCCCGATAAAACCGGTCTCTACTTAATATTTTCAAAAAGGAGAATCTTCAATATCATTCAGAGTACCAAGCTCTTTAATAAAAGCACATAACGGGAAAAGGATATGGAAAATATATCACATTGGCGTGCATGTGGTGCTGCCTGTACAGTAGTGGAAAATGATGTGAGCGGATGAAATGAACAACACTCAAAGAAGCTATGCCTGGACCTAGTCAAATGCATTCACGGCATCTTGAAATTTGGCAACTCAACATGCCGTCTTGAGAAGCTTCTACTTGGTGCTTGCACTTTCAAAACCCTATCTAGCCCATTATTCTTCTCAGGCATCTTTTGGAAAACTTGTCAGAAGCCTCATGACGGTCAGATCATCCCAAACGTGGTTGTTTTCAAACAAGGTTTTAAAACGGCTTTTGACATATTTGATCATTTGGGATGATCTATAAAGACTTTTAAAGAGCCAAAACATGGCTTGTAGATATGGTCTTATTTTAAAAGCAACAGTAAACAAGAAAGCAGATACGGGCAACCACAACAGAGGAAGACTCGGATCCAGGCAGCCTGCTTACTATAGCATCCATATGTGCCATGCCGTAGGCTGATGGTCAGGTGCCGCGCCCTGATCAATGCAGGCAGTTCCCCAACCTCCACACAGTGTTGATTTTATTCTCTAAAAATGGATTTTTGCTCAGGATCTAATCAAAAGGGGTTAGACCTGCTGACAGGAAAGTCCCCTCAGGACCAGAATAGGGTCTAGTCCGAGGAAACTAGTTTTTACCTTTGGTTTCGAGATTTGATCAAGGATCATAGGTGCAAGGATGTGGATGGACCGTCACGGATGTGAATGAGACAAGGGGAGTATGAGTATGAGTGAAGGTTAGGTATTTCAAGAAATAGGGCTTTGAAGTTAATGAATGATCACCTTCAATGATGGAAAAGGAGTAAGGGGAGGTGCCTAAAGAATGTCTTTAGGGAATGACATCCTTTAAAACTTGGAAATGGAAGTGGTAAGGGGAAAGTGGGTGTGGGAACTAGAGAGAGAAAGTAAGGAGAACCAAAATGAAACACCAAGAGGGGACTCAAAAGAAGGGCCCTTTCTCCTTGAGATGAGGGGTCAATTTATAGGCAAAGGCCAAGGATTTTGAATTCTAAGTGGTGGAGGTATTTTCTGGGCGGGCCAGAAGTGCATTTTCGGCTGAGCCAGTCATCAGTTGTGGCTCAAACTGGCATGGCCGACAGCTTTCTGAGCCAGTCAGCCTTTTTGCTCAAGGTGCCGTGTGGCTCAGTTTTGCCGCGCACGGTCCCTTAAATTTCCAAGGTGCCGTGCGCTCCAGTGCCAATCCGCACGGTACCTCTTCCTTCGGTCCAGAGTCTTTTGGGTTTTGTCTGGGCTTTACTGGGCCTGTCAGGTTTTTTGGGTTTTTGGGTTTAGGGAGATCCCTTTTCAAGCTCGCAAAAGGTACTGTTTCCTCTGTTTCATCATCGGGGTGGACAAAGACTCTCCGAGATCCAGATTGGGGTGTCTACAAAGGGTTTGCTGTTGCGAAAAGATCATCGAGAAAGGGAAGAGATGGAAATGTGAGGCATGTAGGGTTTGAATGTTGTCGTGCTGAAAAAGCAAGGGTGAGAACAAGCAATCCGGTGAAACCTCGGCCACAAACAAAAATTGAGTGTCCAGCTCACATTAATGTTGTGATACACCCGGATGGAAAGTGGAGGTTAAGCCATGTTGTTTTGAAGCACAATCATGAACAGAGCCCGGCAAAGACAAGGTATTTCAAATGCAACAGGGTACTAGATGAACGTGTAAAAAGAAAACTTGAATTAAATGATCAAGCTGGGATCAGAGTATACAAGACTTATGACTCACTTCAGATGGAGGCTGGAGGTCCTGATAAGCTTCCATTTCTTAAGAAAGATTGCCGAAATCATTTGGACAAAGTTCGACGTTTACGACTTATGGAAGGAGATGCTGAAGCGATGCATCGTTATTTTATGAGAATGAAGGCCGACAATTCTGACTTCTTTTTTGCAATGGATTTGAATGAAAAGGGTCGACTAAGGAATGTATTTTGGGCTGATGCAAGGAGTAGGGCAGCTTGTAAGGAGTTTGGTGATGTTGTGACCTTTGACACAACGTATTTGGTAAACAAGCATAACATGCCTTTTGCTCCATTTGTAGGTGTGAACCATCATGGTCAGTCAATTTTATTGGGATGCGGGCTCCTTTCTCATGAAGACACAGAGTCGTTTTCGTGATTATTTGAGACTTGGAGGACATGCATGTGGGGTTGTGCTCCGAAAGCAATGATTACCAACCAGTGTATGGGCATGAAGAATACTGTAGAAAATGTATTCTCTGACACTCGACATCGGTGGTGCATATGGCATATTATGAAAAAGTTGTCTGAAAAGTTGAATGGGTACAACGACTATGAGAAAATTAGTTCGTGTATGCGCAAGGCAGTATGAAATACATTGACAGTAGAACAATTTGAGGATGCTTGGAATAGGTTCATAACAAAGTATGAGTTTCAATCTAACACATGGTTAGAGGGGTTGTATCTGGAGAGGAAACGGTGGATTCCTACTTATGTGAATGATTGTTTTTGGGCGGGAATGTCATCCACTCAAAGAACCGAGAGTATGAATTCATATTTTGATGGTTACATAAATTCAAAGACGACCTTGAAGCAATTTGTAGAGTAATATGAAAATGCATTGGCGAACAAGGTGAAGAATGAAAATCAAGAAGATGAGAAAAGTTCGCGAACTTACATCCCGTTAATAACTCAAAGTGATTTGGAGAAGTAATTTCAAAGTGTTTACACAAATGACAAGGTTAGAGAGTTTCATGAAGAATTTTTCGGGAGACTTGAGTGTTCTTGTAGTAAAATAAAAGAAAGTGCGTCTGAATATGAGGTAAAAGAATGGGTTACATATGGAGAAGGAGAAGGGAGAAAGAGAATTCAAGTGCCATTTATTGTTGATTTCAATGCTGAAACCAACGAAGTACATTGTAATTGTCGATTGTTTGAGTTCAAAGGAATGGTTTGCAGGCATCAACTCATGGTGTGGAGTCAAATGGGAGTTGAAAGAGTGCCTGACAAGTATGTCTTCAGAAGATGGTGCAAAAATGTGAAAAGGGTCCATACTAAAATTCGGATTAGTTATGACAAGTCCTCAACGTCAATTGAAGCGCATCGGCATGACAACATGTGCAATCTCTTTAATGAGGTTGTTGATTTAGCAGAAGATTCTCAAGAGAAGTATAACATGGTGATGACACGGGTACGCGAGCTAAAACGAGAGTTGATGGAAGCTTCGATCGTTTGTGAAAATAATGTGGTTTCACTTGGCGATGACACGGGTACTCGTATTGTGGACATTTCACTTGGAGATGGGGTTATACCTTCCAAACAGAGCACGAACATACTTAACCTGGAAGGTGTTCAACGAAAAGGGAGGCCGCCGTGCAAAAGGAAGCAAGGTGCTGTGGAAAAAGCAGTGAAGAAGAAAAGAGAAACAAAAAAAAAAAGACGTTATCCAATGAAAATGTCAAGGTATAAGTTCTTTATTATTTGTTGCTTACTAGTTAATTTTTTTCCCAACAGCACTTTTCTAGTTAATATTGACATATAGATCTATTCGATGCATGTGTAATACTAATATAATTGGCTAATTTCAGGAGATTGAGAAGATTGCGGTTGGCCATGGGTTCGGGACACAAGAGAGTGTAGTAAATGTACATATTATGAACTTTATTTTTAATTGCACAATCTCATTCTTCATGTAAAAGATATTGATAATCGTTCATTATTGTTGGGCAGGGTAACCCAAGCTATATGGGGCATTCAATGTGGCCAAACATGATGCCCCATAATATGCAACCAAATATGGCACAAGGCGGAACCATCTTTCCATTTTCGCCAACTTTTTGCCCAACCGGAACAAGCTTGAACCAATTTAGGCCTTCTTTTCCAAGTTCACAAAGCTTATTCAATCAAGTTTGGAGAGGTCAATCGACTATTGCGGGCAGTCAAGTTTGGAGAGGAGGACAATCAAGTTTTTTAGAAGACCAAAGTCAATATTGGGAGGGACAAGAACCAAGTTTACTGCAAACTTAAGGGCATGGATGTGAAAGACGACAAAGTTTCACAGATATGTTGAATGCAACGAATAATGATGGGGAATAGTTCACTTGTTTGTTTAATGGAAATGATTATGTATTGTTATTTTTATTGGTCTTCACATTGATGAATCTGTATTAGTATTAGCATTACGACTACTTTTGTTGAACTTGGGAATGTTGCAAGGTTGCAACGTGTTATATTTGATGAATGCAATTTATGGTAATCAAATGTATCGTGTTGTGTCCATATCATATCTCGAAAGATGTGTCTCAGGATATTTTCTGAAAAATTCGACAGAGTTTCCTTTGCAATGTGCTAGATTGTATTTCTTTTTGAAGTGCAAGATTATATTTGATGAATGGAATTTATGGTAATCAAACGTATCGTGTCGTGTTCGTATCGTATCGTATCTTGAAAGACCTCAAGGTATTTTTTGAAAAATTCGACAGAATTTCCTTTGTTTTCGGTCTAGCCCGACGTCACAGCGTCTCAGTCAACAATGATCAGCAGTAGCAACAGAAAAAAGAGCCAATTGAATTGCAATTGAAACGGAAGTTTTAAATCTAGCCAACATGAATACATAATGTTTTACAAAAGAGGCATGAGCTGAACATCATCATCATCGTCTATCCTAAGCTATATTACAAGTAAAATGAAAAAGAAAAATCCTAAGTGTCACTAGCATCTCTTCTTGGTTGGACGCTCCATCTCTTCAGAAAGTTCTCCAATTGTCACATACAGTTATTGCACAGCTGCATAGCTTTGTGCTCACCCTCTCGATGATCTGAGGCTGTGCACTAACATGAACCAAAGCAGGTAGTAGATATGGTAAAGTCTTTTCAGAATCTGTCTCAGCAATGCCAATTAAATCACTTCCTTTTAAGTCCATTGGCCATCCTTGTGATTGATTAGGCATTGGCTCAACAAAGCCCAATCTTGTGATAGTCTACGGGCAATAACCTATCAACCATATAAGATCAAGAAGTTAATCAATAACACATCTTCAAAAGTTGTAGCAAGAATCTACACGTTGAATCCAAACCCCAGTACATGATAGCTGACGCATTAACAATCTCAATGCGCAAAACTAAGTAGGAAGAGAAATAATGCAGAAGGGTCTGAATATTTTATAATTCTATGTCATGTTACATCTTTAAACAACACAATTGTGCACCACAAATTAACACTAAATTGATGATACCTGGTACCCATTCCATTCAGGAGTTGGAAGAGCCTCTTGAGGAAGGAAATGCATCGTAGGCATGTAGGCTGAGTGGTTCTCTTGGTAATATGGAACAGCTTTATCAGAAAGCACATGCGTTGACCACGATGCTTGAGCTGGGTGTGATGCCCTTGATGCATTCAATGGAATAGATTCCCCATTATAATGTACTGCAGGAACGCTAAATTGACCACTACATTCGTCATTACGTGGTGAGCTATTAGGGTCATGTCCTCCAACACCAGTAGGATTAGGATGGTGAAACCTGCAGCGAGGTCCATATCCACAGGAACCATTTCTCATGTAAAAAGGACACTCTTTTTCTCCCTATTGAAAAAAGGCTGAATAAACTTGAGGATATGATCTTTATATACAAACAACAAACTTTGCATGGCATTTGTCTACTCCCGTCCATCTCATTAGTTTCTTCATTTTCACCTCAGTCTTTAATCAGATCAGTATCAACCAACGATGTATATTCTTGACTACTTTTTCAAAAGTTTACCCACCAATAAAAAATTATCAACGAACTACCCTATTCGCTGGTCCGATTAACAACTCACCGTCCAAAATAAACAAACAAAATGAGACGGATGGAGTACAAACTAGGAATCACATTTAGTAATGCCTAAAACAAAAATGGAAGGACAAGTATATGTGGGAAATATTATGTACCAATCGAATTGGCAAACCTAGAAAGTTGAGCTCCGGAGGAGCAATTTCCGCTTCAGCTTTGGAGTGATTGTATCTACAGGATTTTTCATATTTGCACCCTTCTGCTGTGAGGTACCACAAATCAGCTTTAAATAACACAATTGTGCACCACAAATCAATTTTTCAAACCTTGAAAAGCCAAATGCTTCTCTCAAACTTAAATCCTACTTAGTTGACATGAACTTATATCATGATGAGTTCAGCCATTTAACCAATAGCTGCAAATTTCTTTGCGAGGGTAAAGTACTTCATACCCAAAAAAATTCATAGTGCATTAAATGCCCCGAAACTAAACAGCCAAAACTGATTGAAATTGGAACACTAATTAGAACCCTAATTTTTTGAACAAAAATCCCCAATTTCTACGAATTGAAATTGGAACCCTAGTTCGATCAATACCAGCGTTCGAGAGAGATAGAGTTCGCGAGAGAGACCTTCGGCGGCGTACGGCGGTGGTGGTCGAGACCTTCGTCAGCGTTCTAGATCGATACCATTGATTGTGGTTCGAAGCTCGTCGGCGTACGGTGGTGGTGGTGGTCGGCCGTCGTGGAGGCGTTTTCTCCGTCGGTGTCGTCGGCAGTGGTGGTGCTTGGCGATGGGTTGGGTTGGGGGTGGTGTCCTCTTCTCTATCACTCTGTTCCTCTTACGTCGACTGATAGGGGAAACAGGGAAGGAGGTTCTGATTTTCAGATTTTTTTTTTGGACCTCCCAAAACGACGTCGTTTTGGGGATATAGTAGACTTTCTGATCTTTCAATTCCATATTATATCTTATTTTTGTAGTTAGCGATTCAAAAGGGATAAAGTACCCTGCCTTGTTCGGTTTGGAACTACAAACCTAAAATTTTGGAAAAAATAACTTTTCTATTTTTTCTCTCTCTAACTTTATTCAAAAACACTACTCAAAACCCACAACCGAATAAGGGCTTTAATTTTCTTTTAATGCACGTTGTTTACAGAAAAAAAAGGGTGAAAATATGCTTGTACGAGGATATACGAATAGGATAGTTCAAAGGCAAAGTCCGCCGTCAAAAAAAAAGAGGGAAAAATTCAAAAAACCCCCCAACCTTTAGGCCCAAGTTCAATTAGACTCCCAACCTTCTAAAAACTTTAATTTTACTCCTAACGTTACCTTCCGTTAATCAAAATGCCCCCTTCCGTCCAAATGACTAATGGATTTCGTTAAAAACTCCGTTAAATACCATCCCGGTCGAATCTCGATGATCCGAGCCGCTCAATGTGTTCAAAATATGATTTTAAGGATACCCTATAAAAATCAACAAAAAAAATGACCGGGAAGGGCTTCATCGAAACAGTTTTTTTATTGAATAATTCAATAAAAAACTGTTCAGATCAAGCCATTCCTGATCATTTTTTTTTGTTGATTTTTAAGGGGTACTTCTAAAATCACGTTTTGAAAACATTGAGCGGCTCGGATCTCGGGAAAGGGGAGGTGTAGATCGATCCGGATTTTGTTCAAGTCCGAACGTCCGGATTTTGCTTCGGTCTGCACCTCCCCTTTTTCGATCGAATCTCAATGATCCGAGCCGCTCAATGTGATTAGAACGTGATTTTAAGGGTACCTGTAAGAAATCAGAAAAAAAAAATGATTGGGAAGGGCTTGATCTAAACAGTTTTTTATTGAATTATTCAATAAAAAACAGTTTAGATGAAGCCCTTCCCGGTCATTTTTTTGTTGATTTCGGTTGGGTACCCTTAAAATCACGTTTTGAACACATTGAGCGGCTCGGATCATCGAGATTCGATCGAGATAATATTTAACGGAGTTTTTAACGAAATCCGTTAGTCATTCGGACGGAAGGGGGCATTTTGATTAATGGAAGATAACGTTGGGAGTAAAATTAAAGTTTTTAGAAGGTTGGGAGTCTAATTGAACTTGGGCCTAAAGGTTGGGGGTTTTTTGAATTTTTCCCAAAAAAAGAAGAAGATTAATTGAAAAACTTACCGCGGTGGGAAGTCAACCATCTTTGTCCTACAAAAGTCCCTGTTTTTAGGGTGCCCCTTGTTTTTTAGGCGCCAAGTTTCCTTCCCAAAGGCCACGTCATTGACACGTAATACCCCAGGGTAAGCAAGAAAAGGCCAGGTCACAAAATTCCATCTGTTTTTGGACGAAGGGAACTGTAACGCTCCGAATTTTAAGTACGTTAAATAACATTTTATTGAACAACAAAAGAGAGTCTGGCTCTTTATTACATCATAAACTCCCAAAGGGTTCTTATATTACACAAAAGGGATGGATATCTAAGGTTATCTACAGCTCCTTCTCTTCTTCCATCTTAGCAAGTTCCTCAGCTCCAAAGGCCTCCAAGGTATACAGCTCCCCTTGTTCATCTAACAAGTCTGACACATTATATCAGCGTCGCCACCAGTATAATATGTCAGGGTCACATAAAGCAACACCATGAGCTTGGAAACTCAATAGAATAATCCAAAACCCACTAACCCTTAACTTACAAATAGCAAGTCATGCATATATCATAAAGAGTCATAACAGCACATGCATTAATATAACAATAACAACAACAATGACACATCCGCATTCGCTATCTATCGTTGGCGTCATGTTTCCGTGTGTTTCTCCTACGTGACTCATCGTTTTGTGTCTCATCTATCATTTCCAAAAATCACACGCACATACCAATGAGCTACCAAGTCCGGCACATTGTGAACGCACATAACCAATAAGCTACTAAGTCCGGCTAATTGGCCACAATGGCTACCAAGTCCGGCCACGTTATTACATCAACTCTTGCATTGGCTCCTCTCCGCAGATAACCAAGCCCACCTCACCAATGAAGCTACCACGTCCGGCTCCGTTAACAATCTACACAATGGGCTACCAAGTCCGGCACATTATGAACGCACACAATCAATAAGCTACCAAGTCCGGCTTATTGGCCACAATGGCTACCAAGTCTGGCACATTGTGTCATATACTCACCTCCAAATGAAGCTACCAAGTCCGGCTCCATTGGCAACGCATACCAACGTAAGGCTACCAAGTCCGACCATTACGTAGTTTCCAAAATCCTTTTTACCAAGTCCAATTATTTCCTTTATCCCCACCCTAAGTGTCATGTTTCTACTTTTCGGTTCTCATGTCTCGTAATCATGTATAGACTCCGCGGCGGGACGAATCACTTTAAAGTAATCTTGAAACTAAACTAGCAAGATCATCCAACTCTATTTAATCATGCTTGTTTACAACCACAAGTAAGGCAAGCAACATGTTATCATACTCACAATCATTTAAAAGGTCAAAATACGAATATTTCGTTTAAAACAACACTTTATCTTTTAAAACGATAACGTATAGCCATCTTTTTGGAAGTTCAAAACAACACATGTTTATTGACGAGTTCATACATAAACAAGCAACTATCACGAGATTGAGCAATCAAGTAGTCATAAGATCAAAGTAAACTACGTAGAATAAAAGCACACGATCAACTTATCCAAGTATACTACATATTTTTCTATCATGCTCATAAATTATACCTAGGATAATTAGGTTCGAAGAACTCTACACTAACATAAAATCACGTATACTTAGGAAGAGTAGATCGGAAAAATCTACCTTTCTTCTTGGCGGTAGAAAAAGACTACGGAAATACGACGGAAAGAAAGTCGGCACTCGAACGGCGTAACGGCTTACGATAAGCTTCCGATAGCTTCGAAAGAGAAAGGTTTCTCTCGAAACTAGATCGTAACCTATACTACTACTACTTTAGGATCGAGGTGGTGGTCGTATGATGGTTTAGTGGCGGAGATGGAAAGAAAGCTCAAGAACAAGCTAGAACTACTCAAGAACACTAAGAACTCTTATGCTTTCAAGGAGAGAACTTGGAGAATGGAGAGGTGTGAATGAAATGGAGGAATGACTTGCTATTTATAGGCAAGGATTGGCCCTCTCTTTCTCCCCTTGGCTGGCCCACTCTCTCTCTCTCTCCATATCTCATTTTTAAATAATTTTATGTCAAGTTTGCTTGAAAACTCAAGGCCTAAAACTAGGCTTGCATGGCTACCAAGATATTGCTTTGCTTTCACTCCAAGAATTAGGACAAAACTAGGTTATTCTAATGGGTTTCTAGTCTAGTCTTAGTACTTTAAATAATAGAAATCTAGATATGGTTGTCCTAGGATGGGATTATGGAAGATTGAATGGGAGAAAGGAGATTTGATCAAGTAATAAAATGGGAAAATGTACAAGTTGTACATTGAAAGTATAGATTTTTGCTTATAAGAGAGAATCCAATAGATTTGTATGCTTCCAAAGGTACAATGGGAGATTAAAAGCATAAGAAAAATCAAACAAGGTACATCTCTCTCTCCTTCTTTCTTTCTCTCTCTCTCTCGGCCCAATCTCTCTCTCTCTCTCTCTCTCTCTCTCTCTCTTATGTATTATATATATATATATATGTACATATATACTTGCAAGTAAACATATATAATAATGTAATAGTGTACTAGAATATCTAATAGATTTACAAGCAAAAGGATTTTTCAATTAAAAATTGTAATACACACATGTGTACTTACATTATTATATATATATATATATATATATATATATATATACATACATACAAGTACACCTATATATAAATATATGTATGTACTTCCTAATCTAGACTATATCTTCCAAATCTAGTTTTCCTAATAAACTAACTTATACTTTCAAAATATTAGGTACTAATGATATTAAATCCATGTACTAACTATAATTTAATCAATTAACACACATGGAAGATCTTATTATTATATATATAACTATATATATATACAAGTACACACACAATATATATATATATATATATATATATATATATATATATATATATATAAAACCATGTACTACAAAATCCTACTAGATATGTCATATCTAATATCCTAATAAACTATGATATACTTTCAAAGTACAAGTACTTATAACATATTACCGAATGTACTAATTCTATTTTAATGGATTTCACACATGGCCAAATCTAATATTTTATCAACCTAATACTTGGTTGGCAAGTAAAGCTATTATCCAATGGATAATAGTTTCCCTAGCGGTTAATAACCAATGGTTAGTGAAGGTAAGGTCCAAGGGTTATCGTCCAATGGTTAATAAATCTCCAAGCGGTTATTATCCAACGGGTAATGCTAGAAAGTCTAATACTTGAAATTAAGCACTAAGCTAATCTAATCTCGTACTTAGGAAGATTAACCAAGGTTTACCTATTGACCAATGGGTAAAGGAAACCCTAACGCTATTGTCCAATGGATAAATATTACACTAGCTTTTATCGTCCAATAGATAAAGACAAAAAGGGTAAAATGGTCCATCTAAGTTTAGGGAGAAGTTTTATCGTCTAATGGATAAAGACAAAAAGGGTAAAATGGTCCATCTAGGGTTAGGGTAACCTAATTAGATTTGGGATCCAAGTGATTAGGTTAACAGTCTATTAGGAATCTAACTAATTGGTTAAAGACTAATGATACTTAATCTAGGTTTTCATTACTCGAGTGGTATTTTGGTTTTATTTAGTAGGGAATCGCCTAATAACGGAATATTAAAGTTCGACGGTGCCAAACGCCAAGGCAAGGCGTGAGTGTGGCCAAGGCAGCCCGCTAGCAAAGCAGTGGCCAAGCGGTGGCCAAGGCGGCCCGCTGGCAAAGCAGTGGCCAAGGCGGCCCGTTAGCAAAACGGTGGCCAAGGCGGCCCGCTAGCCAAGCAGTGGCCAAGCGGTGGCCAAGGTGGCCTGTTAGCCAAGCAGTGGCCAAGGCAGCCCGCTGGCAAAGCAGTGGCCAAGGCGGCCCGCTAGCCAAGCAGTGGCCAAGGTGGCCCGTTAGCCAAGTAGTGGCCAAGGCAGCCCGGCAACGGCAAGGCAAGGCAAAAGCAAGGCACGACCCGACGCTAAGGCAAGGCAGGCCCGACAGCGAGCCGACGCCAAGGCAAGGCTGGCCCGACAGCGAGCCGATGCTTAGGCGATGCAGGCCCGACGCCAAGGCGAAAGCAAGGCGCGACAGCGACCCGATGCCAAGGCAAGGCAGGCTCGGCGGCGACCCGACGCCAAGGCAGCCTAGCTAAGCCAAAGCAAAAGCAGTCAAGTTATCGGTCAAGGTAAAGACCAAAATTTTTCTACTAACCACTCCGGCATCGATGCATGTAACGACCCGGAATTTTGACCCAATTTTTTTTTTTATGTTATTAAAAATTATTTTCCTAATACAATTATTATTATTATTATTATTATTATTATTATTATTATTATTATTATTTGAAGATACAATTATCCATGCATACTTTTATTGTTCCTACAATACATGCATGCATACAACTCTTCTATATCTCCCTCTCCTACTCCTACTCCTACTCGATCTCTATCTCTATCTCCTCCGTAACCCTTAAATCGAGCCCAATTCGTCCGTTTACAAACCCAATTCGATTAGGACTCGATCTAATCTTTCTACACCAAAATTCTTTTATAAATACATTACTACTCCGACCCTAGGGCACGCACATACTCACCACCTTCCACGGAGTCAGAAAGGAGAGAAAAACCAGAGAGAACCAAACCCCCAATCCATAGAATTTGTAGAGAAAGAAAGAGAGAGAAAAGTGGGTTTTGTAGTTCTGTTCCTCGAGACTCAAATTGATCGATTGAATTACTTCACACGACTCCTAGCATCGCCAATCAACAACCAATTCGGCCCCAAGGTCCCCCGATCGACGAAACCGAAGTTGTCTTCCCCAAACGTTCAAGTTCGATCGAAAACTAATTCCACCCAATTCGAGGTATTATAATTCAATCCAAAGTCTCCTCTACGTATATTTATGATTTATTAGATATAACCCAAGGTCCCCCGTGCCCCCATGCATCAAAACCGTAGCCAAACGAACAAAAAAATAAAATCAGCAAGCAACCTCGCAGCCGCAAGGTTCAGACTTCACCATGAGAATCAGACGGATAGAGTTCATGGTCGCGAACTCCTCAGATTTCCAAATGCAGGCTTTTGATGTTTTGAGTTTGAATTGATTTTGCGACCTTTTAAACCTAGATTTTGAACCCTAACTAATTTTCCTAGGTTCCTAACATTCTAAAGTTCATACTTTGTTAGTTTCATAATTTTTTATTTAATCTTCTATTTATTTAATTTTTATTTGTAATTGTGTAATCGTTTGTAAACTAAAAATCAATGCGACCTTATAAACTAATCTATAAATCCCCAACCTATTTTTCCTAGACTCCCAACATGTTAAAGATCATAACTTGCTGATTTCATAGTTAATTTATATTATTAGCTATTTATTTAATTTTTAACTAAAGTTATAAACGAAAATTAATAGCGACCTTACAAAAAATATTTTTAATATCGAAAATATTTTTATTAGACTCCTGACAGTTCAAAGGTGATATGTGATTAAAATAAAATTTTATTTATTTGATTTACTATTTATTATTATTTAAGAATTGTTTCTTAATAATAATGCTGTAAAATATTATAAAGGAGGTTTAAAATTCCGAATTAATTTATTTAGACTTTTTACAGCCCTATAATGATATTCTGTAAATATAAATATATTTATAATTATTTAATTATTTATTGTCTATTTATTCTTGTTTTGTCTATTAATTTAATCTTTTTATTTAAAATAATTCCGTGAGCATCCAAACCCAACTTTTAGCACTCAAATTTATTATAGGGGACTGTTAGGACCTTTATTAAGGTTACGATAATTATTTAAATATTTTTACCTAATTAATGTATTTAATTAGTATTTAATTAACTTAATTACTTATAGTTCATTAACAAAAGTCTAGAAAATTGTTTTTAAATCTTAATTAAATAATTCTTACATTCTTAATGACTTGTGACCATACGAGATTAAGGGCAACGGCCCAATCATAAAAAGTTATGTGATTGCATTGCTTATTAACTGTTTCGATCCGTCTGTTATTCGTTTTCAATTATTATTGTGATTGATATTCTATCGAGATTTCATTTGAATGTTAGATTGACCCTAGACTAAGGACATGGGGTGGTATGCGTAAATAGAAATCACGAGACGATGTTAAGTAATGGATAAATCGTGAAGTTTCTTTCTGTTTAGAGGTTCTGCGGGCGTGATGTTGTGATTTGATGAGACAATGGAACAAATTGATGTCCTGGCGAGAGTCCGGTGGTAAATTGATGTCCTGGCGAGAGTCCAAAGTGAATAAATCGATGTCTGGCGAGAGTCCGAACAAATTGATGTCCCGCGAGTCCGTGGAATAAATTGATGTCCTGGCGTGTGTCCAGTGGTACGAATTGACCGGGCGTGGTGTCCAAGGATGAGTTGATAGACTGGGCGTGTGGTCCGTGAATGATTGGGATATGGTGTATAAGATAGGCGAACCCTGATTTGTGATTTAGGCATGATAAGCTATCCCTTGTTGTAGTATTGTAACGACAACAAATGGAAGTGATCTCATGGGACCGAGCATGGCTAATGGTAAAACAGAAAGATCTCAAGTGAGATCTTAGATCACAGCCACAATGGATAGTAATGAAGCTGGTTGATGTAGAAAATCGCTTTACTTTCATATCATTATTATCCTGTTTGCTAGCTGTAATGTAAGAGGGATAGTTGGGTTGGATTATTTTTATCGGGTGATTTATCACTCACGGATACGTCAGTATCCTGGCAAATCGATTGTGGCGATCAATTTGCTAGAAGGCGCAGGATTCAATGGAAGAGATTCAACGATGATGCAATTCGACACGATATCAATAACAAGATCGAGGATGCTTAGGATCTGTATCAAGATAGTCAGCTCTGAAGATAGTGTATTTTGATTCCGTAAATCTATCTTGAGATTGTATTAGCAAAATCTTTATTTTGGAAAATCATATTTATTTAGCAAAATTTTCTCATAGAAATTATTTATTTTTGTAATAACCCGAAAAATTTAACTAATAAAAATATTCAAAAGAATTATTTATTTATGATAATATTATTTTCCTTATTAAATAATTAGTAAATAATTACAAAAAAATAAACTATTCTATCTAATTAAGCTTTTAAAAATTATTTTAGCATTATATACATACATATAAATGCATGCATGCACGCCTATATTCTCCCTCACTCTCCTACTCAATCTCTACCTCCTCCTTGACCCAAAATTCGTGCGTAATTCGTCCATGCAAAAACCCGGTACCGTTAGGACTCGTTTAATTCGAAACTCATCCAATTCTCCTATATATAACTACACCGACCTTAGGGCACGCACATCACCCCACCACGTTCCACGGAGCCAGAGAGAGAAGAAAAACCAGAGAGAAACCAATTACAATCCATAGATTTTTAGAGAGAGAAAGAAGAAGAAGGAAAAGTGGGTTTCGTGGTTCCGTGCCCCCGAGACTCAAATTGATCGATTGAATTACTTCACACGACTCTTAGCATCCCCGAAGATCAACCAATTCGAGCCCAAGGTCCCTTGATCGAAGGAATTAAAGTCGTTTTTTCCAAAATCACGTTTTCGATCGAAAACGAAATTAATCCGAACCAATGTATTATAATTCAATCCGAGCCCTCCTCTAAGTATATTTATGTTTATTAGACATAACCCAAGAACCCCCGTAGTCCCATGCACGAAAACCGAGCCAAAACAAGCAAAAAATCACGGACCAGCGACCTTTAGCGCTTCGCGACTTGGTTTCTAGCCGCTAGAACCGTAACGCTGAGGCTTGCGCCGCAACTCTCATGCTCACCATTGCTGGCTACTTTGTTGTTCGTTTCAATTGATTTTGCGACCTTTTAAAAATATATTTTGACTCCGAAATTTTTATCCTAGGTTCCTAACATTCTAAAGTTCATAACTTGTTAGTTTCATATTTTTTATTTAATCTACTATTTATTAAATTTTTATTCGTAATCGCGAGACCGTTTACAAACTAAAATTCGTTACGACCTTTTTAATTACTCTATAAATCCCCAAACTATTTTTCTTAGATTCCTAACTTATTAAAGATCATAACTTGTTGATTTCATAACTTTTTAATGTTATTTGCTATTTTTTTTATTTTTAATTAAAGATATAAACGAAAATTAATAACAACCTTATAAAAAATATTTTTAACATCGAAAATATTTTTCCTAGACTCCTGACAGTCCAAAGGTGATATTTTATTAAAATAAAATTTTATTTATTTGATTTACTATTTATTATTATTTAAGCATTGTTTCTTAATAATAATATCGTAAAATATTATACAGAAGGTTTAAAAATCCGAATAATTTTATTTAGACTATTTACAGCCCTAGAATGATATTCTGTAAATATAAAAATATTTCCAACTATTTAATTATTTATTGTTTATTTATGCTTGTTTAGTCTATTAATCTAATTCTTTTATTTAAAATAATTCCGTGAGCATCCAAACCCAACTTTTAGCACTTGAACTTATTATAGGGGACTGTTAGGACCTTTATTAAGGTTACGTTATTTATTTGAATATTTTTATCTAATTAATGAATTTAATTAGTATTTAATTAGCTTAATTACTTATAATTAATTAATAAAAGTTTAGAAAATTATTATTTAAGCTTAATTAAATAAATCTTACATTCTTAATTACTTTGTGATCATACGAGATTAAGGGCAACGCCCATAAAAAGTTACGTGATTTGTCTCGCTCATTATTTATTTCAATTATCATTGTGATTATAATTATTATTTGAGATTGATATTGTGCGTCGATGCTTCATTTGATCATAGATTGACCCTAGAGACATGGGGTGGTATGCAACAGAAATCACGTAGACGATGTTAAGCAATGGATAAATTGTAGTTTATTTTCTGCTGTTTAGAGGTTGCGTGATGTTGTGATATGATGAGATTCGTGATGAAAATTGATCTTGGCGGGTGTCCAGGTGATGAATTGATGGGATCGGCGGTGTCCAGTGGATGATTGAAAGAATTATGACGTGGTTTATAAGATAGGCGAACCCTAGTCGATACTCCAGATGATAAGCTTACCCTCTTGTTAGTTATCGGGGTGCACACTTGACATAACTTAGGTGTTCTGCGACAACAAAGGGAAGTGATCTCATGGGATCGAGCATGGCTAGTGGTTGGGAGGAAAGATCTCGGAGATCTTAGATTTCATGACAAGTTAATGGATAGTAATGAATCAAGTTGTATGGATTATCTCTGGTTTTACTTTTCCGCACTATATATCATGTTTGCTCGCTAATCATTGTAAGAGAGGGTAATTGCTGATTATAGTTCGGGTGAACTCTTTCACTCAGTGCACGGATTTTCCTGGCATCCGTGTCGATTTTGCGTAAAACCAGAGATCTCGCAGCGTAACGCTTTATCCGAGGAGAATCCGAAGTGGAGTTGAGCCGTAATCCGCTTGGGATCCATATCAGACTTAGAAGATGGCTCTAATATCTATTTAGCATATTCCTTTAAAGACTATTTTCGATATTTTCACAATAGTTTGTAATAAATAATTCATTAGGATGAATTATCCGTTTTGGATTTCGAATTTGATCTAATAAGTTTTTCAAGAATTAGTATTTAAAACCTCCGATTTTACCTTCGAAAATCGGGGCGTTACAGAAACGAGCCTTAGGTTCAACCCTCGGCCTTGGGTAGATTGGGTAGACTCACACTAGATTAAGTATATCCTTACGCCTTTTAAGATAACGTTATCTGAAATATACCAAAACCGTTCGATAATTAGATTTCTTCCTTATTTTGTAGATGGACCCCGCACTCGCAGCCCAGTTAGCTACAGAAGTGGGAAACCTAAGAGCCTTCATGATAGACACGCCAGATTTTCCGATGGAAGATGATTATTTGGCTGGAATGTTTCCTACTCTCTTCCAGATAAGGCAGGACTTCCAAAGAGCTAGAGTTCTCGCTGATACCATCACCCGTTTCACTAGGGGACACCACGAGAGGGAAGCCGTGTTAGCCTACATCCTTGGAATAGAAATTGGACCGCTAGGAGATCCTGAGGAACCCCTTGAGGAGGAGGAAGATCCTGAAGAACCTCCTGAACAAGAAGAGGATCCTGAAGAACCTCCTGAGGAAGAGGAAGTTCCAGTAGAGCAGAATCAGGATGAAGAGATGGACAATGCTGGGTCTGGGTCAGAAGGAGATGCAGGAAATAATGCTGACACTGAGGATGAGTTTTTGGAAGACCTAGAGGAGGATGATTATGGTTGGATGCTACCTGTAGATGCACCTAGAGATATGGATGCCGAGTTACAGTGGTGGCGATAACCCAACGACTTGAGATGCAAGAACCCCTACCTCTCCCAGTCCCCGCACCAATAGAAGAGTCCGACAGTGAGTGTGAAGTCATAGATGCCGATCCTCCACCTCGCCCTAGAATCGACCCGCAGGAATCCCATGGGTAGGACACCATTCCGATTATGACCCTGGCACTATGGTCTATATACAATTGGAGCCACTATACCCTTGCCCCTTCAAGATTCGAGCACAGTCCGCTTATTTAGGGCCATTGAGGATCATAGCTCCATGCTACAACGGATATTACCTCATTGCGGTACCCCGCGGATTTCAAGAGCATTACACTGACCGCATCCACTATTCTCGCGTCACAAGGGCCCGGCCCGAGCAAGAGCATCGTATCATTTCTACAGAGAATGCCGATTTTACTGATCACGTCACCTATGTAGAGGTACCCATCCGCCTAGAGACCTATCATAACCCAAACTCTCACGGAGGACAGCAAGAACAACTTTGGCGAGTGACTTGGCGTTGCTACGGACTTACAGAGGACACCGTTGAGAGGCGGAGTATACTAGAGGAACACTTTCCAGGGCTTTTTGATTGATCGATTCTCTTAGCATCTCTTGGAATTTGTTTTGCACAAGATTTTTTTTAGGAGAACAATTGTGGTAGTGGAAATTAGCTTGACTTTTAGAAGTAACATTTTTGAGTAGTATGTTTTGATAGGAACAAGTTGTTTGATTCGTTTTATTAATAAGAGTAAAGTTTCTTACGATATCCTGTCTTCCATGCATATAATAGATTTATAATATATATGTTCATATAATAAAAACCCCCCTTACGGATTTATAACATAATGGTACCTAGATGGAGGGAGCAGAAAACAACCAAAACAACGGGCAGAACAATGGAAACCCTCAACCAAACGGCCAATTTGGGGCTCCTGAGATAGTCCAACTCATGCAGGCGTTTATCGCCGCTGCAACTGCCAACAACCAGAACCGCGGACCCCCACACACACCTCGAGGGCCGATGACTAGGAGTCAGGCGCTGAACGAATTTTGCAAGCGTCGCCCGCCCTACTTTCAGGGAGAACCTAACCCCACCGCTGCAGAAGCTTGGTTGGAAGAAATCAAGAAGATTCTTGAAACCCTAGATATTCAAGAAGCTAGCAATCGTATTGCTCTGGCCACCTATCAGATGCAGGGGGAAGCTCAGCATTGGTGGAATCTGATGAAGAACACTCATGACGTGGCAGCAATGACTTGGGAAAGATTCGAGGAAATCTTCCTTGACAAGTACTTTCCAAAACCTGTCAAACAGGCAATGGCCCTTGAGTTCATGAATCTAGAGCAGGGTACGATGACCGTTACCCAGTACGCAGCACGGTTTGAGGAACTGTCTCGCTACGGTGCAACGATCATACCTACTGATAATGATAAGGCAAGAAAATTTGAGTGGGGGCTCAATGAGACACGCCGAACGGTAGTGGCACAGTCACTTCCCACTTACTCACAAGTGGTGCAATGTGCGCTAAAGATGGAGAGAGAGAACTTGGATTACAAGACAAGGCGTGAGCAGAAGAAACCGATACCCGCAGTTGGAGGACCTATTCGCAACAACCCTATCAGCAGGAGTATCCAAACCTCTCAACCCTACCAGCAAAACTACCCTCGCCCTCAGCCAGCACAATTCAACCCAGTATGGAGGAACCCTAACCCAGTTTCCAATCGAAACCCTAACCCTAATCCAAACCAGATACAAAACCGAGGCCCAAATCCTAATCCTGGACCAAACCGCAACCCCTTTCCTCAGAACCAAAACTCCGACCCCCACTGCTTTTACTGCCTAGAGGAAGGACATATCAGGAGGAATTGTCCAAAGCTGAACGGCGCTGGAAACTATGGAGGACCGCCGCAAAACCTGGTTAGGACTGCAGAACCTGGAAATCAGAATCAGAATCAAGTCAGGCCGGCCTGGAATGGTAATCAACCTGGAGGTCAGAACCAGCCCCGTGGCGGGTGGAATCAACCACCAACTCGCCCTCCTCAGAATAGAGTACAGAACGAGCCAACTCAGCCCAATGCTGGGAGGATGTTTGCACTGCAAGGAACAGAAGAGGAAATGGACCCTGCAGTAATTCAAGGTACCCTCACTCTTTATACTACATGCGTTCAAGCACTATTTGATTCTGGAGTTTCGCACCCATTCATATCTGCCGCATGTGTATCTGCATTTGGATTAGAAACCGAAACCCTAAAAACAACTATGCATGTGACCTCACCATTAGGGGGTAAGATTTCGGTAGAACTAATCTGTAAAGGGTGCGAATTAGGAGTATCGAATTTGCGATTAACGTGCGACTTACGAGTAATTGAAATGACGGACTTTGACGTCATATTTGGGATGGACTGGCTGACTGCACACCGAGACTGTCATAGACTGCCATCGAAAGATGGTGACAGCTTATTCACCAGATGAGACTTGCTTCAAATTTAAGGGGGATAGACAAGACCCTTTCGCACCTCACGCGCACAAAACGAAGTGGCATAGGACGCTTGCTGGATGGTTAGCAAGTCTCACGTTGGGGGAAACGGACCGGATGGAATTGGGCCTTCCTCATATCGTCTGTGAGTACGAGGATGTATTTCCTGAAGAGTTACCAGGATTACCGCCGTCAAGGGAAATGGATTTCACCATAGAATTACAACCCGGCACCGCCCCTATTTCTATGGCCCCGTACTGAATGGCCCCAACAGAACTACGAGAGTTGAAAACGCAACTTCAAGAACTTTTAGAGAAGGGTTTCATCCGACATAGTACCTCACCTTGGGGAGCCCCTGCTCTATTTGTTAGAAAGAAAGAGGGAACGCTCCGACTTTGTATCGACTACCGCCAACTCAACAAGGTCACAATCAAGAACCGATACCCCCTACCAAGAATAGACGACTTGTTCGACCAACTGAGAGGGTCGACCTGTTTCTCGAAGATCGATCTGGGTATCACCAATTACGAATTCGAGATGGTGATATACCTAAGACGGCGTTCCGCACGCGCTACGGACACTACGAGTTTGTAGTCATGCCGTTTGGTCTAACCAACGCTCCTGCAGTTTTCATGTGTCTGATGAACCAGATTTTCACCCCGTACCTGGACAAGTTCGTGGTAGTGTTCATTGATGATATTCTGATATACTCTCCAACGGAGAAGGAACATGAGGACCACTTGAGAATTGTACTCCAAGTACTTCGAGACAACCATCTGTAATGCTAAAGCTAGCAAGTGTGAATTTTGGATGAAAGAAGTCAAATTCCTAGGACACGTGGTGTCTGAGAAAGGAATTTCAGTTGCGACAACAAAGTGGAAGCAGTCATGGATTGGAAACGACCTTCTTCAGTGTTCAAGATTAGAAGTTTCCTGGGATTAGCTGGTTATTACAGAAGATTCATTCAAGATTTCTCCATTTTGGGAAAACCTTGACGCGACTGACCCAAAAAGGGGTTAAGTTTGAATGGAACGAAGCATGTGAGAGATCTTTCCAAGAACTTAAGAAGAGATTGACTAGCGCTCCTATATTGATCGTACCCGAAAGAGACATAGGGTATACCGTGTACTGCGACGCATCCAAAGATGGATTGGGAGCTGTACTCATGCAGAACGGGAAAGTCGTTGCCTACGGATCCCGACAATTGAGGCCGCATGAAAGGAATTATCCGACACACGATTTAGAACTGGCAGCAGTAGTGTTCGCCCTAAAGTCTTGGCGAAATTACCTATACGAAGTGCAGTTTGAGGTATTCACGGACCACAAAAATTTGAAATATCTGTTTACCGAAAAAGAGCTAAACATGAGACAAAGGAGATGGGTGGAATACTTGGAGGATTTCAATTTCACGATGTCCTATCATCCTGGAAAGGCAAATGTAGTTGCTAATGCGCTGAGTCGCAAAAACCGAGGACAAGTGGCTAGTTTAGCCATAAGAGAGTGGAAGATGATGGAAGACCTTAACGAATTCAAGCTACAGCCAACTGCAGAAGACACCGACGCTTGTATCTCCGCCATAGTCGCAACCCCAGCCTTACACCGAGAAATTCTTCTAGCCCAAACCTTTGAACAAGAGTGTGATTTCATCAGGTATCAACTCGCAAATGGAAAAGCAGCAGCTGGATGGGAAATCCATGCTGACAAGAGCCTCCGCTTTCAAGGGAGAATTTTTGTACCTGACATTGGTACCCTCCGGGAAGCAGTACTTAAAGAATTCCACCATTCCAATTTCGCCGTCCATCCAGGAAGCACCAAAATGTACCAAGACCTCTGCCGACAGTACTGGTGGACTGGAATTAAGAAGGACGTGGCCAATTACGTTTCGACGTGCCTCACATGTCAACAAGTAAAAGCGGAACATCAGAAACCCGGTGGAACCCTGCAACCCTTGCTTATACCCGGATGGAAGTGGGAACATATCGCCATGGATTTTGTGACAGGACTACCAAGGTCTCCACAATCGAATACCGCCATTTGGGTAATAATTGACCGTTTAACCAAATCCGCCCACTTTTTACCCATGAAGATGACAGATTCTATGGACTCTCTCAGTAGACTCTACATTCGAGAAATCGTGCGATTACATGGAGTACCTGTATCCATTGTGAGTGATCGAGATTCACGATTTACGTCAACGTTTTGGGAAAGCCTACAGAAAGCTTTGGGAACCGATCTTCGTCTCAGCACTGCATTTCACCCACAGACAGACGGACAATCCGAAAGAACAATCCAAATCTTGGAAGACATGCTCCGAGCTTGCGTATTGGACTTTAAGGGGAGCTGGGAACGACATCTACCCTTAGTAGAGTTCGCTTATAACAACAGCTATCAATCGAGCATTGAGATGGCACCATATGAAGCTTTGTATGGACGACCCTGCCGATCGCCAGTTTGTTGGACTGAATTGGGAAAAACAAGTTTACTCGGACCAGAATTAGTCCGAGAGACAACAGAAAAGATCATAACCATTCGCCAACGGCTCCTGACTGCGCAAAGTCGACAGAAGAGCTACGCGGACAAAAGGACCAGACCGTTGACCTTTCAAGTTGGAGAACATGTGTTCTTAAAGATTAGACCATGAAGAGGAGTTATCCGATTTGGAAAGAAAGGAAAGCTATCACCACGATACATTGACCCTTTTGAGATCCTCGAGAAAGTTGGAGAAGTAGCATACCGCCTGGCACTACCACCACAACCGGACCGAGTTCACAACGTGTTCCACGTGTTAATGCTCCGGAAGTACATGACGCATCCCTCCCACATCATCAATTGGGAAAACATCGAACTCAACGATGACGCCACTCTAGAGGAACAGCCAGTGGAGATCCAAGACTATAGTGAGAAGTGCATTCGAAGGAAGACGATCCAGCTAGTCCGAATCCTCTGGCGACATCGAGGAATTGAGGAATTAACCTGGGAAAGAGAGGATACTATGCGCACCAAATACCCAAATCTGTTTCCTTCTAAAGGTACACTTTAATTTCGAGGACGAAATTTTATTTAAGGGGGATAGGTTGTAATAACCCGAAAAATTTAACTAATAAAAATATTCAAAAGAATTATTTATTTATGATAATATTATTTTCCTTATTAAATAATTAGTAAATAATTACAAAAAAATAAACTATTCTATCTAATTAAGCTTTTAAAAATTATTTTAGCATTATATACATACATATAAATGCATGCATGCACGCCTATATTCTCCCTCACTCTCCTACTCAATCTCTACCTCCCCCTTGACCCAAAATTCGTGCGTAATTCGTCCATGCAAAAACCCGGTACCGTTAGGACTCGTTTTAATTCGAAACTCATCCAATTCTCCTATATATATACACTACACCGACCCTAGGGCACGCACATCACCCCACCACGTTCCACGGAGCCAGAGAGAGAAGAAAAACCAGAGAGAAACCAATTACAATTCGTAGATTTTTAGAGAGAGAAAGAAGAAGAAGGAAAAGTGGGTTTCGTGGTTCCGTGCCCCCGAGACTCAAATTGATCGGTTGAATTACTTCACACGACTCCTAGCATCCCCGAAGATCAACCAATTCGAGCCCAAGGTCCCTTGATCGAAGGAATTAAAGTCGTCTTCCCCAAAATCACGTTTTCGATCGAAAACGAAATTAATCCGAACCAAGGTACTATAATTCAATCCGAACCCTCCTCTAAGTATATTTATGTTTATTAGACATAACCCAAGGTCCCCCGTAGTCCCATGCACGAAAACCGAGCCAAAACAAGCAAAAAATCACGGACCAGTCGCGACCTTGCGGCCGCGACCTTCGGGTTTCCCTAGCCGCTAGAACCAGAACGCCAGAGTTTGCGGCCGCAAACTCTGTCATGCCCAGCCGCGCGGCCTTTTGTTGTTCGTTTCGAATTGATTTTGCGACCTTTTAAAAATATATTTTGACTCCGAAATTTTTATCCTAGGTTCCTAACATTCTAAAGTTCATAACTTGTTAGTTTCATATTTTTTATTTAATCTACTATTTATTAAATTTTTATTCGTAATCGCGAGACCGTTTACAAACTAAAATTCGTTACGACCTTTTTAATTACTCTATAAATCCCCAAACTATTTTTCTTAGATTCCTAACTTATTAAAGATCATAACTTGTTGATTTCATAACTTTTTAATGTTATTTGCTATTTTTTTTATTTTTAATTAAAGATATAAACGAAAATTAATAACAACCTTATAAAAAATATTTTTAACATCGAAAATATTTTTCCTAGACTCCTGACAGTCCAAAGGTGATATTTTATTAAAATAAAATTTTATTTATTTGATTTACTATTTATTATTATTTAAGCATTGTTTCTTAATAATAATATCGTAAAATATTATATAACTGAAGGTTTAAAAATCCGAATAATTTTATTTAGACTATTTACAGCCCTAGAATGATATTCTGTAAATATAAAAATATTTCCAACTATTTAATTATTTATTGTTTATTTATGCTTGTTTAGTCTATTAATCTAATTCTTTTATTTAAAATAATTCCGTGAGCATCCAAACCCAACTTTTAGCACTTGAACTTATTATAGGGGACTGTTAGGACCTTTATTAAGGTTACGTTATTTATTTGAATATTTTTATCTAATTAATGAATTTAATTAGTATTTAATTAGCTTAATTACTTATAATTAATTAATAAAAGTTTAGAAAATTATTATTTAAGCTTAATTAAATAAATCTTACATTCTTAATTACTTTGTGATCATACGAGATTAAGGGCAACGGCCCAGTCATAAAAGTTACGTATTTCATTGCTTAATAACTGTTTGATCCGTCTGTGTTCGTTTTTAATTATTATTGAGATTGATATTGTGCCGATGCTATTTGAATGATAGATTGGACCCTAGAGACATGGGGTGGTATGCTAAATAGAAATCACGTGAGACGATGTTAAGTAATGGATAAATTGTGAAGTTTATTTTCTCACATGTGAGGTCGTCTGACGTGATGTTGTGGATATGATGATTTGATGAAAATTGATACCCGGGTGTCCAGTGATGAATTGATGGACTGGCGTGTGTCCAAGTGATGATTGTGAAAAGAATTATGACGTGGTTTATAAGATAGGCGAACCCAGTCGTGATACCTAAGATGATAAGCCTTACCCTTGTCAGAAGTTATCGTGCACACTCTGCATAACTTAGTGTTCCCCGCGACAACAAAGTGGAAGTGATCTCATGGGACTGAGCATGGCTAGTGGTTGGGGAGGAAAGATCTCGTGGAGAGATCTTAGATTTCAGATTAAGTTAATGGATAGTAATGAATCAAGTTGTATGGATTATCTCTGTTTTACTTTTCCGCACCATATATATCATGTTTGCCTGCTAACTGTATTGTAAGAGGGGTAATTGGGTTGGATTATAGTTCGGGGTGAACTCTTTCACTCAGGCACGGATTTTCTGGCATCCGTGTCAGATTTTGCAGAAAACCAGGAGATCCCGCAGGCGAACAGTTTTATGCTGAGGAGAATCCGGAAGTGGGAGTTGAGCCAGAATCCGCTTGGGATCCATATCAGACTTAGAAGATGGCTCTAATATCTATTTAGCATATTCCTTTAAAGACTATTTTCGATATTTTCACAATAGTTTGTAATAAATAATTCATTAGGATGAATTATCCGTTTTGGATTTCGAATTTGATCTAATAAGTTTTTCAAGAATTAGTATTTAAAACCTCCGATTTTACCTTCGAAAATCGGGGCGTTACAATTTTTCTCCCTAAAAGTCGGGGCGTTACAATGCATCACTAAGCCAAACGGTAGTTAGGGTTGCTAACTAATCGGTTGCCATATAGGACTTCCAGTCGAGAAATATAATTCTAGGATTTTACTACAATTGTCAAGAAATTATACCAAGGTCTTAATAGGCATACTCGTCTTTAGAAAATGACCTTAATGCCCGGGCGATGAATACCAATCTCGTAAGTCAATAAACTTAATTACGACGGATTATTAATCGTTAAAAGGGATTTATAAAACAAATAAAGAATTTTCAAATATAACAACAAAATTTTTATAAGTCAATAACGACCGATTTTTGGATGTTAAAAAATGAAATCCAAGTATTAAAATAAAATTCAAATTTTTAGCGAAATTTTTATTGACAAAAAATCAAGGTCGTTACAGGAACATGGATGAGTTCTAAAATACTAGCCTATAGGGTGTTCAATTGACATTTATCAAAGGCTAGGCGTCTATGACTAATGTAGATGAAAGGTCGGGTGTTTTTTGAAATACAACCCGGCTTTTTTTAGTCCAACTCTACCGAGGTTTCTGCCATTTCGTCTCATCTTTGCGTTGAATGATTCATATATTAAAAAAAACTTTTTTATCTAAACTATTAAAAATACTTTTGGACGATCAAATTCACAAGAACATTCTCTTCGGTCCAACACAAAGACTGTATAGACTATAGAGGTCCGATTCTTTGAAATAATACCATACTACACCCGGAAGAAAATTGCCTCTCAAATGAGCATTTTGACTTGAGCCAACAACCTCCAGGCTCTCCTCCTATACGTAGACTTCTATATACACAGGTGTTAAACCATTGTTTAGTTGCTGGTAATTAGGTCCCCTCGATTTGACGGTCAACAATCTGCAAGTGGTTAGATCCCCCATAAATCAAATTTCTCGACGTAATTCTTTCGTAAAAATCAGATTGGGGGAGAGACATTTGTTTCTCCATTTTTGTTCAAGGGTCAATGGAGAGAAACGGAGATTTCTCCGGAGGTGATAATAAATCTCTCCCAGATGTACAAATTAATGGGGAAAACCCAGTTTTGACTTCGAATCTCTTCTTGGACCATGTCGGAGAAGTTGTTCTCACCATCAATTCAGATGGGTTGTCTTGGAATTTGGTTGAATCCATTTGTAAAGTAAGTTCTCTTCTCTTCTCTCTTCTCTTCTCTCTCTCAAGTAAATTGTGCTTTGATGTAATGAAATACTTATCAAATTTTGATGTTTGCTTTGCGATTGGCTTCCCCATCATTTTAATATGTGATTATGAGCCGGAGAAAATACAAGGATTGAGATTAGTTGAGGTGCATGTAAGATGGTCGGATATCGGAGTTATAAAAGAATAGGCTTTTGGTTTTTTGAGGAATGAAATCATGTAGGTTGACTTTCCCGAAACAAAGCTGAAATGGTGTAAAATTTGTTGGATATTATTGCAAAAATGTGATTGTTTAGCTAGACATTCGGAGGGTCACAAAGGCTACGTTGAGTTAATTTGAGCAAACAATTGGATCTTGACAAAGCACTTGTTTTCATCCCAAAGAAATGCTGCAAAATGGGAGATGCCAAAATATATGTTTGTGTCGTAATGTTTTGCACTTACGTGCAAGTTGTTTAATCCGAATTGTTTCAAACCAGTTCAGAGAATGTTCAAGATGATTTTACTTCTACACGAGTTGCGCAAGCTGATTTTCTAGGAGAAGTATTTCGTGTAGAGTTTTAGTTTATAATTTGCTTCGTCTTGTCGTATGTTTAGAACTTTTTAATATTTTCTAATCATTTGTTTATGCATTCTGAATCTGATATTAGGGATTGTTTCCTTACGTTGTGATTAATAGACCTCTTATGTTATGTTTTCCTTTTGTATGTGTGCTAGGAGCAGGATGAATCACCTTGTCTGGGCATAAAACTTGCCTCGAAGAGTGAAACTGCGATAAAGTTTTCTGATGTATATGCTGTTGAGTTCATAGACTGGGGTTTGGTTCAGGAATCAATTCTTGGAAATGCTAGAGGATGTCTTTTGGGTCATGCGTCTGAGGTCATAACCAATCTCATTAATTAAAGATTGACAGTTTTTATTCCATTTTGGTCATACGTATAAATTGCGTTCACAGGTATATGAATTTCGATTAATTGCTGCAGATGTACCGCTTTACAGTGCACGGATTCCATAGGTCAAAGAATCAGCCTTCTCTTTGGGCCCCATGTGTGTACACATTTGGCCACAAGGATATGGACACATGCCAGCTTTGTTTTAATCGGATCACTGCTTGTCTCAACATGGTGACTGGACGACCGAAGAGTCTTCTGGTATGCCCCATGAGTGGTTGTATTTCCTGTATGCAGTTTCTTGGATTGGTTTATGATCTATTTGGTTGTGAAAACAGAAATATACCAGTATCACATTTTTTTCAGACTTTATTTGTGTGACTAGGTTTTTGTTCATCCAAAGAGTGGGAAAGGAAATGGATGTAGAACTTGGGAAGCAGTGGCTCCTATATTTTCCCGTGCTAAAATAAAGACAAAGGTAAACTTCTAATATGCATTTGACACAGTTATAGATTTTTCTGCAGTTCTCGATACTCGTTCTTGATCTTCTTCTTTCTCCCGTGAAATTAGTTTGATATAACGCAGATGGAATTGCTTCATAGATTCTGCTCGCTGTGTGTGTGTGTGTGTGTGTGTGGTTGCTTGTGCAAAATGGTTCTCCTCCAGGAATCTATGCCTGAAGACTATACTTTATCAACTTATCTAATGTGGAGTTCTTGGTCTTTAATTGTAGTGTGGCTAAAAATTGTAAGGTCTAAGTTCCAAAATTCAACTTGAGGTTCAATTTGATTATTTTGGGAGTAATTATATGGAACTATGTAATGAACTATTAAGAGCCAGGAAAAGAGGATTAGTTTTCAGACAAGGAAATAACAATGGAATCATTGAAAACCAGGATTTTGCCAGTCAATCATAAGTTGATACTTGCAGACTGAAATGCAAATTTCTTTGTGTAGATCCAATCATAGTGGGTTTGTGTGAACAAGTGACCCTCGACAGAGCTCAATGGAGGAAAATGATTTATGTAGCCAACCCCAAGTGATTGGGACATAAGGCTCATTTTGGTTTGGTTTAGATCAAAATCGCGGGGTAAAAAAGCACTTTTAATTTTACAAGATCTTAAAGAACAAAAGTAAGGGTCATCATGGACCGGGCCGGGCCAGCCCAGCCCGCTAGGTCCCAAGCCCGCCCACGGGCTGGGCCGCTCAGGCTTTTTCTTTTTGGCGGGCCGGGCGACCAAACATAAATTGAAGCCCAAGCCCGGCCCACGGGCTGACGGGCCAAAATCCGAGCGGACTGGAATACACTAGCTGAAGGATGACTTGGGTTTGTGAGGGCTGCAATTGATGGGTACTTTGAATAAAGAAAACCCATGAGAGGCACACTAGTAGGAACGAGCTAGACCACCCCATGATATGAAAATTTCTGATTTTTGAAACAGAGTAGTGGTGGTGAGCTGTAGATTTTGAAACTGTGAGCTGTGTTTGTTTCTTTCCTATGGGAAAAACCCAAAACAGATTGGAGGCAAAATGGAGAGGAAATCCTACCTTTGAAACTGAAATGTAGTGGTTTATGGGGTTAAGCTGTTGAACAAGGTGAACAAACCCCAGGACGCAAAAGCAGGTAAAATGTGAAACTCAGAGTCTCAAATGACAAGAGCCAAGGGTTTCACTTTCATGGGGTATACTGTGAAATGGAGAAAGTTAAGCCCATGTCACCATGACTTGAACCTAAGAAACAAATTATAACGGGCAGAACCAGTAACACGGAATAGAACCACAGGCATTTGGGCGGGTAACACGGGCGGGCTCCCTAAAAATTCATAGGCCCAAGCCCGCCCATTACAAACTACGGGCCGGGCTAGCCCGCCCGTTTCACGGGCTCGGGCCGGACAAAAGCCCAATGGGCCGGGCGGGCTGTGGGCCTTCAGGCTAAATGATGAGGCTTAAACAAAAGATTGGATATTTCATGTGAGGAAAAAAAGTAAGAGATTAAAATTCAGTGTTGTAATTCCTGTGATTGTTGGAAATCTTTCAGGTTCAAGCTCTCTCATTGGCTCAAAAGTATGTTACCTAAGTGGATAATCCAGACAGTGTAACATTTTTTCTCAGTTGCTATAATACAAAATACTAGTCCTAGGTGTAAAGTCTTGTTTTTTTTTCCTGTACAATAGTCACCCCTTTTAACGTAATCTTCGGATTAGCTGGTTGTTGACTTCACATTGTGCAGTTAAGTCTCTTTCTTTCCTCGGTCTTCTCATGAGGGGAAGACTGACCAGTACTCTTTGACAGCCACATTGCTCAACAGTCCGTCCACTAGGATAAACGTGACATGCTATGTATTCAGTCTAGTTATTTAGAATGTGATAAGTTTGGACTGTTACCACCATGGGCGATCGGAAATTACAAGTTCAATACACACAGAATTAAGCCAATATCACTGATTGTGTTAACCTCATTCATTTTCAACTTGTTCATTAGGTGATGGTGACACAAAGGGCAGGACAGGCATTTGATGTGATGTCATCAATTACGAATGAGGATCTAAACGTATACGATGGTGTCATAGCTGTTGTAAGCAATGAGATTCCTTCACATTTATCTATTACAAACTTATTGAATTTTTAACACTATATTTTCTTGTTTTGATAAATCCTGGATCCTCTGAGTGAGTGTTATGGAAATTCCTGAACATTCTTCGGTGGAATTGGTGTTTCTTTATTGTTGGTGGTGAATCTTGTGATTCTTCCAGCTCTGCAATGGTTGCTTGGGAACTTCAGAAAAAAAATCAAAACTTGCCACCAAATCTCTTACACTTGCAATGCTTTCTTGCTTTACATGTTCGATGTTTTCCATGAGATAACACAACAAAGGCACCTAGAGTGCATATGATGAGACATAAGAATTTGTTCTCCAAAATATATCTTGATGAGGTGCAATCTTATACTTACGTTTTGGTAGGATATTTCCTGTTCTTTGATATTGATGAGTAGGGGTCCGTTTGTTTCGATGTAAAATATTTTACAATGTAAAATGTTTTTCATGTAAAATGATTTTGCATAAAATGTTTGTTTTTACTTGTGTTTTCCGTTGTTTGGTTGGAGTTAAAACTATTTGTAAATAATTTTGATTAATCACAATTGCAGAGAGAGAAGTATAGAGTTTCTAGGTATAACTTTGTAGAGAGACACAAAAATTGATATATGGAGAGAGAGAGAGCGAGAGAGAGAGAGAGAGAGAGAGAGGGAGAGAGGGAGGGAGGGAGGGAGGGAGAGAGAGAGAGAGAGAGAGAGAGAGAGAGAGAGAGAGAGAGAGAGAGAGAGAGAGATTCCTTCTGTTGGTGAACTATTGGGGTCCTTTTTTTGGAAAGGGAAACAGCTAGCTACTGGACACTTCTGAAACTTCATGTTGAGACAAAGGGAAAACAACTTACCGTCATTTCCTAGGTAAGTCATTTTACGCCGGATGGTGGAAAATAATTTACACCAGAAAATATTTTCCTTGTTCTTTGTTCACCAAACACCGGAAAATAGGTAAAATATTTTTGCGGAAAATATTTTACGTTGAAACAAACGGAGCCTAGGTGTCTGCATAGTCCCTCCCACAATCCCCACTCTAATTGGTGTGGGAATGCATGCAAATGCAAATGCATGTGTGTGTGTGAGAATTGTCCTGACACAGCTTTTGCATGTTTCTCTAATTTTCCAGTCCTCCTTTTTATCATCATCATAGTTCACAACTCTCAACACCCCCTCCCTTTTTAGTTCGTTCCTGTGCGAAACATATACTTGTGTTCCCTGGCCATTTTAAAAGATGCCCCCAAGTTTTTTTTTTCTACTCTCTTTTTTGCAGCCAAAGAAGATGTTTCCTCATAAAGTGGGTGACCATCTAAGTTTCGGCATTGAATGCCTTCTGTAGCAGAGTGTAGAATGCCTCTTTTTCACATTGTTCAATTTTCGCCCATTTAGCATCAGTTTTGTTTGATGGTTCATACATTTTGTAATTCCAGAAATATAAGTTCCACTTTGTTTTTCCAACTGATTTCCAGTTTCATTGCCTGTTTGTAATTTTTCGGTTCTAGGGTGGTGATGGTCTTTTCAATGAGATCCTTAATGGACTTCTCTCTTCAAAGCTTAAAGCTTCTTACCCACCTACTCCAACAGATTTCTTGCATTCCGGTGAGAAAGATGGTTGTATCATGCTTCATGAATCAAATAAAACTGTTGCCGAGGCTTCTGATCATATTGAAGATACTTCTCCTCTTCTACCAGGTGCAAGTCTCGATGATTCAAGATCACCAAAATTCAGTATGTACAATAAAACAAACCTTTCTATTTTCTGATTTTGTCACTGTCTTGCTTATCATGGGCATATGTGGTACAGGAACAGAAGAAGGTTGTTGCAATACAGGTCTGTTTAGTTTACCCATATGATATCTGTGTAAATAGTATTTTAAACCGGAATGTTGATATTGTTGGTCTATTTTCTGATTATTGCTTGTTGCTTCAAGCAGACCAAGGTCCGTCGTTTTCTCTCCCGAACAAATGGTTTAGATTTGGTGTTATTCCTGCTGGTTCGACTGATGCCGTTGTAATCTGGTATTTTCTCCCGTTGCCTTCTGTTCTATTTTCTCTGTTTTTTTGAGACAAGTTTTTTCGGTGATATGTAAGCTGTTCTCTGCTGAACTTGTATATACTGTTCTTGTCAGCACCAAGTTCTTTGTGCCTAGCGGCTAGTGATGACTGTATTACTTTGCATTCTCGTATTACACAAATCTTTTTTCAAGGCTTAGGCTTTTAAGATTCATACTTCAACCAAGAGACTTGGTCATGATATATGGTTAGCACCGGAAAGGTCATTTTCTTCCTGAGCCAGGGGGGATTATTGAACAAAAATATAGTCCAAAAATACGGAAACACATTACGTAGATTATGGGAACTTGAGGCTTCCGTCTCTTGGTAATTCTTATTTTCTGGGGACCTTCAAAACCATTACGCGAAGCCCCTTCTGTTACTAAACTGAGTGTAAAAACCATGTCCCCAACAATAATACTGACAAATAAGTCTTCGATATGTTGCTTAAGTATCATGCACTTTTGTCTTGTACCACTCCCATTAGCATGTAATGTGCATTAATGTCCAGTGATGTACTATGTTTCAAAGATTTCCCAGTTTAAGCTAAGTTGATTCTTCTGAGATAATACTGTTACTGATAGATTGCATTTTCTTTCTTATTTGTAGTACCACTGGAACTCGAGATCCTGTAACATCTGCATTACATATTGTCCTTGGCAAAAGGGTGTGCCTTGATATAGCTCAAGTTGTAAGATGGAAAACAACATCAACATCGAAGGAAGAACCTTGTATACGCTATGCAGCTACTTTTTCTGGGTAATATATGTCATTTTACTTCAGGATATACTTAGAAAAGGCTTTGTTTGGTTTGGGTTTTGAGGGAGGTTTTGGGGTAATGAGTGGAGAGAGATAGATAGAGAAATTAGAGTAATAATTGCAGAGAAAACTTGTTTGGGACTGTGCGCAGAGGGGTTGGTTCTAGAGACCCAAAGCTAACACAGGTTACTGTCTTACCAATTACAATATTAGTCGTTACCAGTTTTTGTTTTTTAAGTGTTGATGTGTTTGCATTTGTTCTGTATTTTAATTTGGCTGGGTCCTGGATGCGGCTGGACACAAGACAATGTTTAGAGCCATGTCCCCAACGTGTACAGCAAAGAACTAAAGTAAAAATAACATAAGCCACGTGTCGTGTCCAAGGCGTGCTGCACACTGCTACGGTAACTAAACTGAAGTTTTCATAGCATAAGATGATGATATAATGTTCCATTATGTCTGACCTGCACTTCATCTCTCTTTCTTATCATCTCATATACTGTAGTCTATTTGCTCTATGTGGTTCTGTGACGGGTTCAAATTTAGCTGCAAACCTACTCTTCCGGTTCAGTGGAGTAATTTGTTAGTCTTGTCCTTAACCCTGCATAATTTTGAAAAATGCACATAATGGAATTTACGGAAAGAACCAAATTTTATGTGCATTATATTTGTACGCATATACAAGGTTTTCATATTAAAAAAAACAACAGAAAGAACCAAATTACACAACATGATGAAGTTGAAAATAAAACTGTCCATTCAATACTTGTACTGTATTGCTGTCCATCCAACCTTGTTTCTTTGATCCTTAATTGTTTCTGACTCTTTGGTCAATGACTTCCGTATAACTTCATAATTTGACTGAAAAATGTCGCTGCACCTCTTCTTTATGTCCTTAGCCCTCCACCCAACCACCGGCTCTTTCATCTTTGTCTTTCTTTGTGCATCTGTTTGTGTTACATGGTTGGGTAGAACTCAAATCCAAAAGCTAGCTATTGAAGTGAGGGTGCGCTCATGCTTAGATATTTCATATTACTTTGGTACACGGGCGATGTGGGACTTCGCTTCACAGCCTTCCTCACGCGCAGCGTGCTCATTTGGCAACACCTGCCGCATGCAGGCCAAAGACCCACACCCTACCCATCTCTGGTACCTAGTTTGATACCATGTTACACGGTCTTGGGTAAAACTCAATCCCAAAAGCTAGCTATTGAAGTTATGGCTCCCTCACACTTATGTATTTCATATCACTTTGGTACCTAAGCGATGTGGGACTTCGCTTCACAGTTGGAGCCTGTTTGCATCATTGTATTATGCTTTTGCTCATGTCATATGATATTTAATTTGACTTTGAACTGTGTAGAGAGTTATGTTTAATGCGGCTTACCTGGATCGTTTGTTTCGACAACTAATGATAAATAAATACTCAAGGTTTTTTTCTGTCCTTGTCATGGAGAAGAAACGTTGCAGTTTTTTTCTTTCGTAGTTCTTTGGGTTAGTTTGCCTTGATCGTAGTTTAATGGTTTGCGTGCCCTACAGAGGTTGGTATATAGGGTAAATAAATAGGTCCTAGAGTTCTCGTGGAATTAGATTTTCTATACTCTTTAGGCTTAATTTCTTGTTATTAATCGATCTTCTCAATCTTATCAGGTACGGATTTTATGGAGATGTAATTAGGGAGAGTGAGAAGTATCGCTGGATGGGTCCAAAGAGATACGATTATGCAGGAACCATGGTGTTTTTGAGACATAGGTATCTCTCTATGTAGACCAAATTTTCTTATGGTTTAATGATGAGGGAACTACGACAGACGACAGTCAATAATTCACATGTCATGTGTTTTGAAAATAAAATATTGGTATCATTCCATTGCTTTCAGCCTCAGGCTTATTCGATTAGTTCTATAAGATGGAGTTTGTTTGTGCATAGATTTTAATTTGGTAATTCTGATGATAGAAACAGGTAATGAGATTGAATGAAGGTATGGTGTTCCATTTCAATTGTTTTATACATATTAGTGTGTTGGAACATCAATGGCCAATTGATAATATGTGCATTCTTCGTCAATTTGGATCAATATTTTCACCACCAAGGCAAAAGCATTCTCTTGCTGTGAAGAGCATTTATCCTAGTGTGTATAGACCACCCAACACTTACACCTCAATGTAATGATTTTTTCCCTTGAATAATGAAGTTATCACTCTCTCTAAGAGCTTAATCTTTTGGATGAGTTGGTGGTTAACAATCTAAATGGTTACATGTGTTGAACCTTACCTCTACCTGATGTAGGTACTAGAGCAGGCGATAAATCCTGTGTTTGAATCTTACCGTCAACCTGATAATTAAATGCTTGCATGTGTTGGGCCCGCTTATTAAGGAGAGCGTGGCTACAAGTGAGGGGGCTTGCTTAGGATATAAATAATGAAGTTCTCTCTCTAACAACTTAAGACTTTTGAATGAGTTGGTGGTTAACAATCTAATCTAATCCTGATTGAATGTTGTGCATGTTAAAATAAGCGAATTATTCCATCTTTTCATTTCACACCATTTCTTTTCCTGTTTCAGATCATATGAAGCGGAAATAGCCTACCTTGAAGTTAAATCAGAAGAAAGTAGTTCAGCTTCAGAGGAAGTTATTCGCGGTAGTAGAAAAAGAGCTTTATGGGGCCTACCTAAAAATTCTGAAAGAAAACCTTGCCGTATCAATTGTAATGTCTGCACATCAACAAGCCATCCCATGCCGGCACATAACGGAGAAGGATCAAGATGGTTGCAATCAAAAGGCCGTTTTCTTAGCATTGGTGCTGCTGTAATCTCATGCCGAAATGAAAGGGCGCCTGATGGTTTGGTGGCTGATGCGCACCTTTCAGATGGTTTCCTTCATCTTATATTGGTTAAGGACTGCCCTCATGCCTTATACCTATGGTAATATAGATGCCCCTCTCTCTCTCTCTCTCTCTCTCTCTGTGCTTGTTGGCTGCCTCATTTAACTACATAGCTACATAGATATCCGCGGTCATGTGATTTGATCACATTGAGGTGGGTATTTATTGCTTATTTTTTCCTGTTATTTCTCCCTGTGCCTCACAAGCCACAAGCCACCCTTAAGTCTATAAGGAAAATGTGCTTTAATCTGTGACTGGAAACAAATGGTGGTCCAGTTACCACTGATAGCTGGCTTCCTGATAAAAACATCTAATTAAATACCTAAATAGCCGAGCAATTTTCCCTGATTGACTAACGGAAAATTTTCTGTTGCACTAGGGAAAGGAATTTTTTAATAAGGTGACAAGTAGTGTCTTAGTCTTCCAACTGCGTGAAGTCAGAACTGCTGTGGGCCTTTTTACATCTCCTGTTGGGTCCTGTTAATATTCGGCCAAGTGTTCTTCTAGCAATTTGTGTCTACAGTATCAAAGAATTCTTACTTGTCATTCAAGAGATCAAGATATCTATCATTATTCCTTGGTTTATACAGGCACCTAACGCAGCTGGCAAAGAAGGGTGGGAACCCCCTGAATTTTGCGTTTGTAGAGCACCATAAAGTATGTTTTCCCTCTTTTTATTCTTCTTGGTCTACATTCTTGTATTGTTGTGACATTTTGCCAATGTTTTTTGTGCGTAGACTACGGCTTTCACATTCACGTCCTCCGGCGAGGAGAGTGTCTGGAATGTAGATGGCGAGCTCTTCCAAGCACACAAACTCTCGGCACAAGTATTCCGAGGCCTTGTTAGCTTATTTGCAACTGGCCCAGAGGTGTAATGTAAAAGTCACAAAACTGATTTCTAGCGTCCCTTACTTCTGTTCTAATTTATTGTTGTCTTGTATAATTAGCAAGTCTGATCTATATAAATTGGTGGAACCACACATCAAATGGTGGTTCCACACATCAAATGGTGGTTCCACACATCAAATGGTGGTTTATATTAGATAAGCTTCTTCTGAACCCCGTTTCATACGCGCCATATTTTTCTTTTCTTTTCTTTTCTTAAGCCGACAGTTGTTTCTTGTAATCAACCTTAGATATCAATAAGACTATCAGAGCATGTGCTTCATTTTTGTGTTGATGGAAATTCTTGGGTAAAAAAAGTGTGAAGGAAGTTATCTCTTTAACAATCCAGTTTCTCTCAGTGGATGTAGCACTATGAATGGATGAGAAACTTTACTTTGCGCCAGGCGAAAAACAGATAAGTAATGCCTTTTGGGTGGAACTGCCCATCTGCTGAACCACACGAGCTAGGTTCGTTCACAGAAGCTTGTTTGATTTCGTAGAACTGTATATACTGATCGAGTTTGAGCCTAAATTTGAAATGTGTTTCCGCATTGTTGTAGTAATACATACCGTAATCTGTTTTCAATTTCCAAATACGAATTTCGCCAAATGTTCATTTTTGTTGTTGCCCTGATGACTGATGAATATTATGAGCTGAAATCACGCTCGGTAATCAAACATGCAATGCCCGAGCACTGTTAGTCAGCTCGGCTCAGTTTGTTTACACTTACAGCCTACTTATCCCACAGGTTTGTATTCACTGTGGTATTGCCCTTTGTTGCTTTTCTTCGTTTTTTTTGTTGCCAATGATCCTAACGTGTATATTAAGATGACTTTTTTTTAATGACCGAAATCTTACGCTTATCTCGACTATTTTTGAGATCCTAAAGTTAACGACTAACATATTCTGTACGTAGGTGTCAAAGTGACTTCATTACAATAATTTATTATTTCTTATACGAAAGTGTCAAACTTGCCCTTCTTTTAATATAGCCTATCTCGTCGGACCGTAAAAGATCCTTAACAAATCAAAATTCTCCAATCGTGTCTTGCTTCTCTTTTGTTCTTCAAAGATTTATTAATTGAGTGATGCAATAATTCTAATCATAGCCGGCAGCAGAGCAAGCTTCAGTTGTACAAATGTGAATATCCTACTGTATAATGTTTTGTTCACCAGTTTTATTTACATTTGAAAAAGAGAATTGATTTTTACGCTCCTTTTTTTGGATTTTAGTGTTTAAATCATCGGTATTTGTTTGCTAAAAAAACAAAAAAAAGGGAGTGTGAATATCAAAAAAGGGAGTGCAAAAATCAATTCCCATTGAAAAACTTGTTAATACATTTTAAGTACTTTGAACACCCTTAAGTTTGAAAAAATTATTCAATGCCCTTGGGGCACGCCAATTTGGTGCCCCAAGGCTTCCTTCCACCAGACATTTTTGGTGTGAGACCCAAAACAAATGTGTAGGTCCCATTTAATATGTGGTTGAAAAGGGCTTGGGGCACCACCATGTGATACCCCAGGGGCATGGAATAATCTCTCCTTAAGTTCCTATTTTCACCCCTTCTTGTTACTTACGAGCACTCAAACAACGATGGAGTATATTTTTACCTAATTTCCTCTAATTTATAACTAAAAAGAAAAATAGGGATCAGTATCAATAAACGTGCTACTTTTATGAACCTGGAAAAAATTTTATGTAGCCGCCACTATTCTGATATCATACTCGTATCTTATCTAATCTATCAAATGAGAAGTCGGGAGAAAACAAGAAAGTTACTGAAAACCGAAAATGAATGATGTTTTCATGATTATTCCCTCCCTACACCCATCAGTCTTTTCTCATTTTCTTAATTGAAATCTAAAGTAAGCAAATCTCTTCCCGTTTCATTTTCATTTCCTGTCTTGTTTCCGAAATGCAAACAGAGAGAGGGGGGTAACTAAAATTCATTTTTGGGTCTAAGTCTAAGACCACGTTGACGTTAGATATAGATAGTCCCCTAACTAGAAAAGAGTCCTAAATTACTCGTGATTCAGACTAACTCCGGCGCGCCTCGACTAATTTCGATGACTTTGATGTTTTAGTACTATGAACGGATGAAAAACTTAGCTAGCTTTGTTCCAAAGGGAAATCCTTCTGCTGGGTGCTGAGCCACGTAAGCTTGGTTCATTCCCGGCAGCTCGTTTGATTTTCTTCAATTGCATGCACTGATCAAGCTTGAGCCTATATTTGAAATCTGTTAGTGTAATCAGTGATTAATGTTGGCTAGTGATTTTGCCACACCCTTTTTTGTTATTGCCACACTCCTACAAGTGTATTTTTTGGTGCCAAAATACACTTGCAGGGTGTGGCACTAACAAAAAAGGGTGTGGCAATATCATTTCCCTTAATGTTTCTGGATAATGGATATAATCATATCGATCATAATCTGTTTCTCATTTCCAAATTAATACGAATTTCGTCCCTAATTAAGCTCATTTATTTGTAGCCCTGATTAGCCCAATCCAGCTTGCCTGATTACGCATTCAAGCCAAGCTTGAGCTCAACACGATCAAGCAAACATTGCTACATCAGTGTTGTTAATTAACTCGACTCGGTTTGTTTACAGCCTAAGGGGGTGTTTGGACAAATAAACCAAATTGGTTTATTTTTTGTCCTTATGCAAATTTTTTTTGCATTTCGTGGTATATTGTCAATTTTTTGGGGATTGTTACTTCGTTATGACAAGAGGAATCTAAAAAGTAAGATTTTTTAATCGAAATCCAATTTTTTTTTGAATTTCGATGAAAATTGGCAGAAAAGCCACGTTTTTCGTCTTTATTCAAAAAAATTTGGATTTTGACCAAATTTTTTTACTTTTTAGATTTCTCTTGTCATGAGGATGCAATAATCTCCAAAAAAATGATGATAAGCTAAGTGATACGAAAAAATTTTGAATAAAAACAAAAAAAATTGACAGGAAAACCAAATGACTTATTTGTCCAAACAGGCGCTAACTTGTTCCACGGGTTTATCTATAGTATTTGCTAGCTAATTAATCAATTTGACTGACTTATTCCACACGTCTAAAGTACATGAGACGGCCAGAAAATTCAGACGCAATGATAAAAATAATAATAATAATAATAATTAAGAAGAAGAAGGTCAATGCCAGTGATGGTCCCTCGCATTACGAAAAATTCAAAGTCAAGTCTTTCTCTTCGGAATTTCCAATACCTCTCTACTAAACAAAACACCCTTTCCATTTTTTCCACATTCACCAGACACCGGCCGCTGTCGATCACCGCACATCTACTATGTCTACTCCAGCGCAGTAAGCTCTCTCTCTCTCTCTCTCTCTCTCTCTCTGTGGTTGCGTAGCATGGTGGCAAACTTATGTCCAACAGTAGTTCTAAGGGAACTTTTTTTTCACTTCAAATGCTTGGCTAGTTTTGTTTTTGTTTTCCATATTGATCACCATAATCTTTTCAGCGCGTGGGCGAGTAACGGAATTTGATTGTTATAGCGTGTTGATCGCCGGTTTCAGAGATTTTAATTTGTTGGTTGGATTACTAGTTATTGATCAGTTCTTCATGTAGGACTTTTAATCTTGTGTTTCGCAAATCTGTTATTTGAAGTTGTAATTTCATAAGAAACTATTTGTCTTCCGTAGTGATATATAGGGAAGATCTTTAGCATTTTTTTTCCCCCAACGTCATGAATCCTTCTTTTGGAGACTTGAATTTATCACGCAACAAGACGTGAAACAATTTTTAAGATGTTTTTACAACATCATTGTTTATTCTAGCTCCCTCTGCTTGCTTTGATCTGGGGCCGGCCTAAGACTGTACGAGGCCTAAAGCGACAATTAAGTTGATGTTTTTGTGTTTGCTAACTAAAAAATATGTTATCTAAAAAATTCATAGCCGTTCTACTCAATCTTTTGAGTATTATCAATTAATGCTCAACCGAAATTATCACAATTTTAATGAACACTTCTTTTTCCCAGAATCCGTAGTTATAGCCTTATAGGTAGTATAATTGTGGGAAAGTTTCATTTCGCCCCATGAGCTTTCATCCAAATGTACCATAAGCACATATACTTCATTTTATTTTCATTAAACATTTGAATTTACAAAACCCCCAAAATTAGGCACACACCGTCTAAATCCGTCCAAGTTTCTAACGCAAACTTTTAATATCTCTCTCTCCCTTCCCTCCAAAAGCTCTCACCCTAAAAAAAACCCTTCTCTTTCTTGCCAAAGAAGATGGGGAAGAAGGGAAGGAGATGAGGGAAAGAGGAACAAGTGAGAAGAGGGGAGAGGGAGAAGATAAAAGGAGGAGAGAGCGAGTGGTGCTGCCACCGGGTGGCCAAAGCTGCTGCTGCAATCTTTTTATTTTTCCCGTTTTGAAGTAAAACAAGTGAAGGGGTGCAGAGAGAGGGGAAGGAGAGAGAGAGAGAGAGAATGTGTGTTATTGGAGGGGAAAGAGAGAAGAGGAAAGGAAGAGAGAGGCAGGTGGTGACAGCAACCGGTGGCCATGGCTGCCGCTGAAGCTTTCTATTTTTTTTGGTACTTCGAAACATGGAGAGGTGTCGACAGAGCTACCAGAGGGAGAGGAAGAGAGGGAGAGCGCGCGATTGGCGACGAGAGAAATTTTTCAGTGTCGGGTGGGTCCGGCTGACGTGGTGTCTGAGCGGGATGACCTGAATGCACTGAGCATGCACCATGCATGTGGTACCCGCTTGGCACTAAAAAATTTCTCTTTGGGCGGCGATGGAAATGGTGAAGGATTTGCACGGTTAACAAAGGAGAGAGAGTATGAAGTGGTTTAGATTTGAATTTTGGGGTCAAAGTTTTTGGGTGTGTGTGTGTGTGAGAGAGAGAGAGAGAGAGGGGGGGAGATATTAACATTTTCTGTTAGAAATTGGACGGATTTAGATGGTGGGTGCCTACTTTTGTGGGTTTTGTAAATTCAAGTGTTTAATTGAAATAAATCAAAATATAGGTGCTTATGGGACATTTAGGTGAAAGTTCAGGGGCGAAATCAAAATTTTCCCAACTATTTGCGTAGGGTGTGTGTATAGATCTTCTTTTGCTATCTCTTTCGTGTTCGATCACTTTGAGTTTTATTTTTAGATTCTTATAATGATCATTTTTGTGTTTGAGTCCTATTTTTAATTTGTGGGCGCCTCTGTCCATGTAAAATATATTCTCTTCGTCTCATATGATTGGTCCTTTACGAAAAGACGTGAAATTTCTGGATCAAAAAACTATGCACAAAAATATTTTAGTTTCTTTATCCGAAAATTGCACTTTCTTTTTTTTTTTTGTTGCGTAGAGGACTAACAAGTACCAATATGGAACGGACTGGAGAGAGTATATGATACTCCTACGGACTTGGGGCTTAAAGCAAAGGATTTTACCAAAAAATCATTTCCTAAGCTTCCAAATGCCAACAGAGATAAGTTGAATTGAAGGCACAAAGGAAGAAAATATATTGAAGGATTTCATTTCATGTGTATATCTACTGCTTTTTGTTGCCTCTAATTCTGCATTATTCAGATACTATCAAGACTTACCACCTATAGCCAAGGCGTATGGCGTTCTCTGTTTAATGACCTCAGGCGCCTACCAGCTCGAACTTTATAATCTTCGAAATATAGCACTGTTCTATGGACCTGTTATAAAACGTTTTCAGGTAAAAATATGTTGTTCTGATGACCAGTCTGTTGTTTGACCATTGCAACACCTCAATTACTTAAAAAAAGAAGATTGGAAAAACAAAACAAAATACCAGGATGGTTTCAGGCGACCTTTCAGAAGTAAACATTCCACTTGTTTGGTGATGCAGGTTTGGAGGCTCGTCACAAACTTCTTCTTCCTCGGGCCATTTTCGTTCACATTTGCATTTCGCCTTCTTTTAATGTAAACTTTAAACCCTCTGTTATGATGGATTCCAGCATGCTCACAAAGATGGGAAGGCTAAATTCGTGCCTTGCCAAAGCAACGCTTAGAGGTTTTGACTGGTTAATGGATTTGAGTAGGCTGCCTCCTCAAACCCATGATCCAAACCAGCCTTAATGTCTGGATTATTTCGCAACATGAGTGCCCTCTAATAGCGCCTTTTGTCATTGTTTTGGTCAGAGCAAGGCATGGAGTCCAGTTAGAAAGGGGACCCTTTGACAAGAGGACAGCAGATTATCTGTGGATGTACATCTTTGGTGCATTCTCCCTGCTGGTACAATGGCAATAACCACCTCCTATTTCTGTGAAAATTTGACCATATTGTTGATATACCTGTAACCAGGAAGGACAACTGAGAAGGTAAAAGTACTAACTGATACTTCTTGTTGGTTCCTAGGTGATGGCACTTATTCCGTACCTATCCACTCCCTTCATGGGAGCTTCTTTGGTTTTCATGATTGTCTATGTTTGGGGCCGTGAGTTCCCAAATGAGCGCATGAATATACACGGCCTCTTTCAGCTGAAGGTGTGCTATCCTTTTCCATTTCTCTATTCTAAAAGCTTTTCATGCTCAAGCAAGGATGTTACGGGAAATGATCTTTCAGTTCTCTATACACAGAATTCGCAGTAACTCCTTACTAGTCTGGAGGGCCCTGACTGCTACTGTTTTATTGTTACGGTTGATTTGTTCCTTCAACGTATGCAACTTACATGTGGCATTAATTCGTCAGTTTACGTAGTTTTTTTCAGCCATTTTTTTTTCCTTCATTGATTATTTTGTTGCCATTTCTTTTTCTTTAATTGTCTGCAGTGGGAGGAGCATAAATCCCTCTTTTAAGTTCTCCCACAAGGTTGTTTCATCTGTTAGTGTTTTAGGTTTTTTCACTTCGAAGTTTCCAAAACTGAAACAATGATAATTTGAAGATACGACTCTTTTCATTTACTGAAGTAAAATATCGTTACAATATTTTTCTTGGTCTAGAGGTGGGAGAATTTTAATAATGGGACACTACATCAACCACATGACATTCGCAACAACTATAATCAATCCCATTCCAAAATAACCGAAGAACTAGCTCCATAGAGGAGAATTATTACTCACTTCTTGCCTCCGGCAAGATTTGGCCCCATTTGCCGACCAAAAAAGATTTGCCCCCTTTCCCTCTTACTAGAGAGTGTAAAAGGGTGGCCAATTAGGCTAGGCTTGTTTGGTTAAACTGCCGTTATAGCAACTGAGGAAAAGAGAACAAGTATGAGACCTAGCTGCAAATGTTGAGGCATTTGAATTCCCTCATTTTAGTCATCTCCTAGCCTCATTTTCTACTTTGTGAATAAGCTAACTTATTAGCTAGTCTAAATGTGGGCGGCTTTACAGGGTTTCTACCTCCCGTGGTACATGCTCGGAGTAGATTTGATCCTCGGAAATCCACTGAAGCCAGATCTACTTGGCATGGCTGCTGGACATCTCTATTACTTCTTGACTGTGCTTTATCCTCTTTCCGGCGGGAGATTTTCCTTGAAGACTCCCCACTGGGTGTATCCTTTATATAGCTTCTCTCAGATTGTTGATGAAGTACTTGTGTTCTCCATTTCTTCCAATCCACTTTTAGACACGAAAGGATTTCGAAATCTCATCCAAATCTTCCAGTTCACCTCCTGAAAGACTAAATGATGCTTTACACCTGAGAAAGTGTTGTATAACTTGCTGTTTTATGTAATTTGTGGATGCCTTTTTTTATTTCCTTGACTCACACATACATTAGTCACAAGCTGGTTGCATATTGGGGCGTGGGGTTCCAACAAAATGCTCCGGTGACGAGGACTACTGCTGCTGACGTTGCTTTCCAGGGGAGAAGTCGCCGCCTGGGTGGGACCCGAACAAGCGCCTCAACACAGGCACAACCAAGGAGTTCAGAACAGGTGCAACAAAATGCAGCGGCACAGCCAAATCAAGCCAATGACGGAGTGGCTTTCCGCGGGAGAAGTTATCGTCTTGATGGTCGCCGGTAGACAATGGCCCTTTCCATTGATTAACGGCGTGATAACGCTTCTTATTGGGCCGATGTAGTTCGGCAAGAAAGAACACAAATGTGGTAGTTGTAATGGCGAAAGTTTGGAACACAAAAGCTATAAGATGCACTGAATAATGTGTTGGGCAATATTTGAAGGAATTTTCTGCTTCTCTGTGAGGATTGTAAAGTACAAATTAAATGAAGTAAATAAACTGAAAATATATACTCCATGTTAGGCCAGTCCAGTCCAGACAAGTTCTTGTCTTGCCTTCTATTGGTCCTCCACTAGTAGACGTCAAGATTGGTCTCCCAGAACCTAGATTAACCATTACTTTAGGTAAGACATGGGCCGCGGGTTCATCGTGCTGCGCTGAAGAAAGCTGAAATCCTACATAACCAAAATGCAGACACACAACAGGTGTAGCTCTAGTACCTAGCCCTGATCAAATCACGGCTCACCGTTGAATATAAATTGTTGCTTGACGCCGTGGCATTGCTGCAATCTCCCAATGCACCGCGATAGTTTATGGCAGAGAAGAAAGCGAAACCAACGTATGCACTATTAATGGAGGGCGGAAAAGTAAGGAAAAAAACAAATGTCAAATCTTAAACAGCCCGATTGGCAGTGACACAATGAAACAACAAGAAACTCTTATCAAAGGATTCTGAAAAACGATGAACCATACTACACGAAGCAAGATAGGATGGGTGTGAACTTACATGACGAAGGCACAGCTACTGTAGACGGTTAGTGGGTGAGGGATAATAAAAGTTTCACGGCATACAATGGAAGCCTTGAAGCCACCTTGGTGTGAAACTCGAAACTTGGAGCAGCGAACTTTGATGGGGTCTCCGGGGAGATCTTTGAGGGTGTGAGAAAACAGAAATGACTTCCCCCCAAATGAAGCAAAGCTGGCTCAGGGAGGAGAAGATCCGCTTGGTACTTTGTCATTGGGTAACCCTCAATGGTTACCCAGTCGAATTTCTCCGTCTTCATATCGAAGGTGTAGAAAATTCCCCTAAATGTCCAGTACAGGAGGTTGCCGACAGCAGTTAGATTGGAACTGAAGTTAAGCGAACGTTTGGGTCGGAATTCCTCCCAACATCGGGCGTTGACATGGTAGATATAGCTGCAGCAACCCAGCAGGATCTTCTTTCCATCTCTTCTCTAGGACCGCCGCCGCAAAGGACGGGGTTATGCATAAATCGCTCTTGTGCATACCAAAGCGCTTTGGGGGTGGGGGTATAGGCTCCCATTCGTTTTCTCGGGGTCGAGAAACTCTCTTAACTTCAACATCCACAGCTTTACCGCCATGTCTCTTGTTGAGCATATCAGGGCCTTGAATCCATCCCTTCCGCGGATGATTAGTGTCGAAATAGAAGACCTTGTTGGAGTACAGCCATCGGCCTTCCTTCTCAGGGTCTTCAGAGGAACCACCAAGTGCGTAGACAACCGTGCCGCGGACAGGGACGGTCATAGAACAGTCCGGAGTCAGTCCCAACTTGTTGGACGGAGGAGAAGTGAGCAGCCGCATCCCGACAAGCTCAGGCGGCTTGTCCTCCGCCGCTTTGTCTTCTCCGAAGAGATCGGCGCAGCGCCGTCGGCCGAAGTTTCTCTTGCTCTGGCTCTTCTCGTCCAAGTTGAAGCAGTACAACACTGGACCGTCGCTAGAAGGATACCCGAAAAGGCAAGAACATTTGTCGAGCTCCTCCTGCAAATCGGAGCTCGACCTAGATGATCTACATCTTTTCCCAAATCCGACTAAGCCTTCCTTACCGTCGGATTTAGACCTTTTCCCCGATACGACTAAGCCTTCCTTCCAGTCGCCGCCGTCCGCTGCGTTCATCTGCATCCTTGCTTTTTCACTCCCGCCGCAGGTGGGACAGAATTCTCGTCGCGCCTTAAGGGGTTCGCGCGCGTGTGTTTTTTTTTTTAGGGAAATTTATACAAATGGTCCTTCTAGTTTCACCCGAGTCTCATTTTCATCCTCCAAGTATCAATTGCAACTTTTTTGACCTTCAAGTTTGGTTTTCGTACCAAGTTAGTCCAACTAATAACGCTACTAGATGGAAAAAATCAGATTGAGGATAGACGTTATCAATTGGACCAACTTGGTATGAACTGCAATGTCCAAACTGCCATCAATTTGATTTTTTCCATCCAGTTTGGCTAACAGAAGTTATCAATTGGACCAATTTGATATGAAAACCAAATTTGAAGGTCAAAAGAGTTGTAATTGATACTTGGAGGACGAAAATGAGACTCGAGTGAAATTAGGAGGATTATTTCTATAAATTTCCCTTTTTTTAACCTCAGCCGTGGGTTTAAAAGACAAAAAACGGTGTCGCCGTGAAGAGTCTAAAAGTAAAAAAATTATGATCATAAATTTAAAAAAAATTACCATCTTATATGAACTTAAAAAATTTAAATTTCAAAAAATTCAAACATTGGTGTTGTATAAATTTTATATGAACTTTTTTCAATATATGACCATATTTTTATACTTTTTTAAAAATTTCTCTTGTAGAGATGAATAATTAATTCCAAAAATTACAAGAAGATGGAGAAGAATGTCCAAGAAAAACTCAAACAATTAATATTTTCACTGTCTAATGAAATTAGAATTAGTCCCCAAAATTAATATCGTCACTGGCTCATCAAAATTGTCATCAACTGCTTTTCTACATGAGAAAACTTCAATATGGATAAAAGTATTCCAAATCATCATCTTCTGCTTCAGAAGAAGTTCATCGAAATTAATCACTCGTGTTTTGAGAGGAAATTGATTGATATATTCTGTAGGAGATGAATAATTGGTTTGTGGTAACATGAATAGCCAACTGAAACATTTTTTCTGCAATGGGGGAATTGGGTTTGAATGTGAGGTGGGGTAAAAAATTCACAAGTGGTGGACAAGTTTTTATGAAAGTGCATAAAAATGAAATGGACAAAAAAAAAAAAAATTCTCATACATGAAACGGACAAAAATAAATTCCCCGTACATAGGGACGGTTTGTAGTCGAATCTGAGTTTAGACCTAAGTTGCTCTTTGTATGGAACTAAGTTGCCCGTCGTATGGACCTAAGTTGTCCCTTATTGAACCTGGGTTGTTCTTTTAAAAAAGCTAAAAGTGGCTTATTTTTTGTCCTTATTTAAATTTTTTTCGTATCACTTAGCTTATCATCATTTTTTTTGGAGATTATTGCATCCTCATGACAAGAGGAATCTAAAAACTAAAAAGTTTTGATCAAAATCCAATTTTTTTTGAATAAAGACGAAAAATATGCCAATAAGCCACTTTTTTTGTCTTTATTCAAAAAATATTGGATTTCGAACAAATTTTTTTACTTTTTAGATTCCTCTCGTCGTGAGGATGTAATAATCCCCAAAAAATGATGATAAGCCAAGTAATACGAAAAAAATTTGAATAAGGACAAAAAATAAGCCACTTTGACTTTTTTAGAAGAACAAGATTGCCCCTTATTTGACTACTGCCAAGAACATTTACAGGGTTAAGTAACTGTCATCCTCCCCTAACCCATTTAGCTGGGAAATGTAACGACCTGAATTTTTGACCCAATTTTTTTTTTTATGTTATTAGAATTATATTTCTTAATACAATTATTATTATTATTATTATTATTATTTTTTATTTTTATTTTTTAGATAGAATTATGCAAGCATTTAAATACATGCATGCATATTTTCTTTTTATTTTCCTACATGCATGCACACTCCTTTTACCTCTCCCTCTCTTAGTCCTACTCGACCTCTACCTCCTCCGTAACCCTAAAACCGTGCATAATTCGTCCATTCCAAAACCCACTTCCATTAGGACTCGATTTGATTCTATCTCATCAAAATTCTCTATATATACTTCATTACATCGACCCTAGGGTTCCCCACAAAAATTATCACGCCCCAACAGTCCAGAAAAGAGAGATAATCGGAGGAAATCGAAGCTCCAAATCTATGGAGTTCTAGAGAGAGAAAAGAGAGAGAGAAAAGTGGGTTTGCGATCAAGAACCAAGAGGAACCCGATCCGATCATTCCAATCCCTTTCTACAACCTAGAGTATCGCCAAACATCTTTCAATTCGGTCCCAAGGTCTTCCAATTGTCAAATCCGAAGCTTTCTTTTCCAACGTTCAAGTTTCGATCGAAAACAAATTCAATCCGATTCAAGGTATTATAATTCGATCCGAAACCTCCTCTAAGTATATTTAACGTTTATAGACATAACCCAATAGGTCCCGTAGCCCCATGCATCAAAACCGAACCAAAAAAAATAAAAAAAAAAGTTTCCAGCTGCGACCTTCGGGCGGCCCAGCCGCATGCACCAGAAAACAGAGTTCGCGGCCGCGAACTCCCCTTGGCCCAGTTTTGCGGTTTGTATTGTTTTGTTTCGAATGTGTTTTGCGACCTTCCGAACCTAGTTTTCAACCCTCGAAATATTTTTCCTAAGTTTCTAACACTCCAAAGATCATACCTTGTTAAATTCATATTTTTTTATTTATTTATCTATTTATTAAATTTTTATTCGTTATTGTATAAAAGTTTGTAAACTAAAAATCATTGCGACCTTATAAACTACTCTATAAATCCCCAAACTATTTTTCCTAGTTTCCTAACATATTAAAGATCATAACTTACTGGTTTCATATTTTTTTTATGTTATTAGCTATTTATCTTATTTTTAATTAAAGATACAAACGAAAAATAATTGCGACCTTACAAACAATGATTTTAACATCTAAACTATTTTTCCTAGACTTCTGACATCCCAAGAATGATATGTTATTAAAATAATATTTTATTTATTTCATTAACTAATTATTATTAATTACGCGTTGTTTCTTAATAAAAAATACTTTAAAATATTATAAAAGAGGTTAATAATTCCGAATAATTTTATTTAGACTTCTTACAGTCCTAAGATGATACTTTGTTAGAATAAATATATTTTTAATTATTTAACTATTTATTATCTATTTATTCTTCTTTTGCCTATTAACTAAATCTTTTTATTTAAAATAATTCCGTGAGCATCCAAACCCAACTTTTAGCACTCAAACTCATTATAGAGGACTGTTAGGACCTTTAAGGTTACGATAATTATTCTAATATTTTTACCTAAGTAATGTATTTAACTAGTATTTAATTAACCTAATTACTTATAAATAATTACTAAAAGCCTAGAAAATTATTTTTAAGTCTTTATTTAATAATTCATACATTATTAAGGATTTTGTGGCCATACAAGATTAAGGGCAACGGCCCAGTCATAAAAAGCTATGTGATTGCATTGCCTAATAATTGTTTTGATCCGTTTGTTATTCGTTTTTAATTACTCCCTCCGTTCCAAAATAATTGTCCCATTTGGGACTGCGTGTCATTTTCAACGGCTTATATCTTTTGACGTGAACCTCAAAAAATATGCATTATGGATCTTGTTTGATAGATCTTAATTAATTCTATTATACAAAATTTTCAAAATCATAAAAACTACTATAAATTGAAAGATATAAGTCATTGAAAATGGCACGCAGTCCCAAAAGGGACAATTATTTTGGAACGGAGGGAGTATTATTGAGATTGATATTGTGTTGATGCTTAATTTGAATGTTAGATTGGACCCTAGGGACATGGGGTGGTATACGAAATAGAAATCACTTAGACAATGTTAAGTAATGGATAAATTGTGAAATTTCTTTCTTTTTAGAAGATTGTTTGCAGGCGTGATTCTGAGATATGATGAGATTTGTGGTGAGAAAGTATACATACGTTGTTATTGTTAAGGGAAAAGGAAACAAATGAAAGTCGTGGGCTTAGCAGGACCTCGGGGGTAGCCTAACAGGACCTCGTGTGATCGGGGGTAGCCTGAGTAGGACCTTGAGGGCAGCCTGAAAGACCCAGTGTCGTTAGGGTGGCCAAGCAGGACCTCGGGGGTGGCCTGACAGGACCTCGTGCGATCGGGGGTAGCCTGAGCAGGACCTTGAGGGCAGCCTGATGGACCTAGAATTGTGAGAAGGGCCAAGCAGGACCTTAGGGGCAGCCTGACAGGACCTCAAGTATTGGGGGTAGCCTGAGCAGGACCTTGAGGGCAGCCTGATGGACCTAGGATTATGATTTGAAACTGGCGGGTAGTCCAGTGATATGATTTGAAACTGGCGGGTAGTCCAGTGATGTCTGTGATGATTTAAAACCGGCAGAGTAAGCCCGGAGATGATTTAAAACTTGGCAAAGTAAGCCCAATGATGTTTTGATAAAACCTGGCGGAGGTCCAGCGATATTTTATGTTGATAAAACCTGGAGATAGTCCAGCGATGTTTTATGTTGATAAAACCTGGCGGTGGTCCAGTGACGTTTTATGTTGATAAAACCTGGCGGTGGTCCAGTGACGTTTTATGTTGATAAAACCTGGCAAGTGTTCCAGAGATATTTTGTAGCGATAAAATCGGCGTGTGTCCGTGATGTTTTATGGTGATAGGACCGGCGTGTGTCCAAAGTGGTAAATTGATGTCTGGCGAGAGTCCGGTGGAATAAATTGATGTCTGGCGAGAGTCCGGTGGAATAAATTGATGTCTGGCGTGTGTCCATGGTGAATTGATAGACGGCGTGTGTCGGTGATGAGTTGATAGTAGGCGTGTGTCCAATAATGATTGCGATATGGTGTATAAGATAGGCGAACTCCTGGTTGTGATTCGGGCATGATAAGCTATCCCCTTGTTGTAGTATTGTAACTTAGGTTATCTACGGCACAAAGGAAGTGATCTCATGGAACCGAGCATGGCTAACGGTTGGGGAGGAAAGGTCTTCTGGAGATCTTAGATCACACGTCAGGCTAATGGATAGTAATGAACCGGTTGATGTGAAAAATCTCTGTTTTACTTATTCGTATCATTATGATCCTGTTTACTTGCTAGTTGTAATGTAAGAGGGGTAGTTGGGTTGGATTATTTTCTTGGGTGATTTATCACTCACGGATACGTCAGTATCCTGGCAAATCGATTGGTTCGGCGATCTAGAGGGCGCAAGATTCAATGGAAGAGATTCAACGATGATGCGGTTCGACCCGAAAGAATATCAATAATGAAGATCGAGAATGCTTAGGATTCGTATCAAGATTAGAGTCGGCTCTGAAGTTATGTATTTTGAATTAGTAAATCTATCTTGAGATTGTATTAGCAAAATCCTCATTTTGGAAAATCATATTTATTTAGCAAAATTTTCTCATAGAAATTATTTATTTTTCTCCCGAAAAGTCGGGGCGTTACAGGAACCCCCTTGTATGGACTTAGGTTGAGTTTCTTTGGGTTTTTTGAGCTTTTTCTTGTTTTGTCGTATTTGAATTTTTTTTTCTAAATTTTTAGTTTTGTGTCAATCTTTTTGACTTTTTCATTTGAATCGGAAAAGTAAAAAAATTTTACTTTTATTCAAATATTTTGAATAAGGACTACTTTTAAGCTCAAAAAATCGAAAAAATATGACTTTTTGAGCTTAAAAGTGGTCCTTGATCAAAATATTTGGGTAAAAGTAAAAAAAAAATTACTTTTTCGATTCGTCTTGACAGACAGTCCAAAAAAATTGGCGCAAACTGAACAAGCGCGAAAAAAATTTAAATAATGACAAAATGTTAACTTTTAGAAAAAGTTAAGTGGAACGGGGTAAGTTGTTTCTTATATGAATCTAAGTTGCCCCTTGTAGATCCAAATTCAGTCATTCTCAAGTGTTACTTCAAAAAAATAAGGGGCAATTTAGGTCCAATAAAAGGCAACTTAAGTCCATACAAGGGGCAACTTAGTTCCATACAATAAGCAACTTAGGTCTAAACTCAGATTTGACTACAAACCGACTCCATGTATGAGGAATTAATTTTTATCCGCTTCATATATGGAGAATTTATTTTTGTCTGTTTCATGTATAGAAAATTTCTTTTTGTCCATTTCATTTTTATGCAATTCCATAAAAACTTGTCCACCATTTTTACCCCACTTCCCACTGAAACCCAATTCCCATGTAGAACATGGAGTTAAATGATTTGGACCCATTTGCAGAGCTTAACCATGGTTACATTGGATTTGGAATTTCGGTGCTCTATTTAGAGAAGTTTTCAAACAGTGGCCCCATTAAAATGTGTGGTGCAGGGAGCCCCTGGGGCATCACGTGGCCATGCCCCAAGGGCATAGTATAATTTTTCATGGTTACATTGGATTTGGAATTTCGGTGCTCTATTTAGAGAAGTTTTCAAACAGGCTGACCTGTATTTAATGCTCAGCATTTTGCAGAAGTTTCTTTTCTATTCTTCCAAGGTGGTGCAATGTGATTGGCTGGACGTTGGAATTGTGTTCACGGATTGGCCGTGATACATTATGTGAGTGTATTGTGTTGAACTTGATTAGAGCAAAACATAAGGTTGATTCTAGATCAAATTCCGTATATTGGCTTCCGGTTGAATCCACCATCCACATGGACCACACCACACAACACCCCCCCCCCCCCCCCTCAGTTTTCACGGGAACTATGGGAATTCAATCAACCACTAATGTAGGCTCTGGCTCATCAAAGGTCACGCGTACTTTGGGAATGTTTGGGTGATCCAAACCATGCATTAAAACCGTACCTCAAGTCAAAAAGACAAATCGAAATCGTCAAAGAAGAGAAATGTGACATCCTTGTTGAGGTTGGCCCTCGGAGTGTTGGACATGGAACAATATCCGTCCCTTCTCGGCATCGCACACTCCTCGATCTTGTCACTGGTGTACGAGTATAGTAGTTTGATGGGGAATGAGGAGGAGGTGCCAACGGGTAAGGTTTGGTTGGGGGGTGGTCAGAGTTCTTAGAATATTTTCTTTTTCTTTTCAACGACGGGTTCCATGGCAAAAGAGTATGGATTGAAGTGTGGGTGAATTTGGGAGGTTGGGTTGGGGTGGGGTGGGCTAGAATGGTTGGATAAGGGCTGGTGGAGGCTGGGATACACTCAACGGGAGTGAAAATGTGGGAAGGAGCTGTAACAAGTTATAGGGTTAGGGTTAGGGTTTAAGAACGATCATTTTGGCTTGTGCTGGTGAATGCGTGTTGAACTGGTGGTGGGGTAGTGGTAGTATGGGGGGACAATTGCTGTTGGAGGTTGGAATCACTCGACGGAGGCAATGGCGGAACCACTCTAGGTCCACTGGGGGCACGGGCCCCACTGCAAATTTGTTTTTGTTTCAATTTTAGTTAGTTTTTTTTTTCCTTCAATTGGTAGTTCAAGTTTTATTTTAATCAAGCAATATTGCCTTTATATAATTAAGTCAACTAGCTAACACAATTATGTGCATATCAAGGAATTTTGTCAATAACTGAAAATAGGGTAAACATTATCTATTTTATTTAGAATCCATACTAGGTCCCACTTCAATAGTCAAAGCAATTTTTTAACATTTTAACCTTTTAATTGTTTATTAAAAATATACTACTCTCAATTCGACATTTCTAAGTGTTTAATCAAACTATCTAACTTTTAATTGCAAGACTATGTTATTCGATAAAATACTTATAAAAAATGAGAATGGACTACTGACATTTTTTTTTTTCTGAATGTTCTACAAGATTGTAAAAAACTCTATATGCTAGTCTTGCATGGAGAGTTCTGAAACATTTTCGAGATGTGAAGAAGGAAATATGTTTTTTAGAAGGATTCTAAAAGAAGAATGTGAGCTGTTAGATGAAAATAATCCTAGCCGTTCATTGAAGAGGTGAATGACTATAAAAAGAAAGTATGTGTGAGTGTTGCATTTGTATAAACTATTGTACAAATATTTGCCCACCTAATATTAATTGGGAGAATTTGCACCTACTACGAATTCCCCCCTTGATGCATATTGGAGGGAGAAGGAGCTGCGGTGGTTGCCACTGTTGGGGCCAATGGGTGTAGGGTTGGAGTTAGGGTTTCGGAAGAAGTGCACTTTTCGAGTTGAATTCACCGTCCACATCCCCACCTTCCAGCTTCATGAAGTCATTTTTTCATGGGAACCGAGGCAATCCAATCAACAACCAATGTAGGCTCTGGCCCATCAAGGGCGGCGCGTACTTTGGGAATGTTTGGGTGATCCAAATCATTCAAATGCTGCAACAAGTTGGAAAGACGGTCGAAATTGGCAAAGAAGAGGAAGGTGACATCCTTGTTGAGGCTGGCCCTCTGAGTGTTGGACATAGAACAAGACCTGTCCCTTCTCGGCATCGCACATTCCTCGATCCTGTCACTGGCATACGAGCACAGTAGTTCGATTGGGAAGGAGGAAAAGGGGCAAACGGGTAAGGAGGAGGAGGAGTCAATGCCGACGGGTAAGGAAGAGGAGGTGCTAGTGTCAATGGCTAAGGAGGAGGATGTGTCAGCGTCAATGGGTGAGAAGAAGGTGTCACAGGTCTTAGATTTCTTAGATTGTTTTTTTTTCTTTTTCTTTTCAACGGCAGCGGGTTCGATGGCAAAGGGTAAGGAGGAGAAGGTGTCCGTGCCAACGGGTTAGGAGAAGGAGGTGCCAATGGGTAAAGAAGTGAGCTATCAGGGTTCTTACGTTTTCTCTTCTTCTTCTTTTTAAAAACAGGCTCCATGGCAAGGGAGTGTAGATTGAAGTGTGGGTGGTTGGGGGTGGGCTGGTCGAAGAAGAGGTGATGGAGGTTGGGATACACGCGAAGGGAGGAGTTGCAGGTGGTTGGGCTGTAGAGTTAGGGTTAGGGTTTAAGAAGATGATTCTGGCTTGTTTTGGTGGTGGGGCGGTGGTAGAATGGCAGGCTGTTGGAGACTAGGATCACTCGACGGAGGGAGAAAGAGCTGCGACAGTGGTTGCCACTATTGGGGGCAGTGGCAGGAGCGATGGAGTTAGGGTTTCGAAGGAAGTGTGCACCTTTTGGGTTCTTCATACTTCAATCGATAACGATACGGACATGGGTTAAATAATATATAATAATAATAATAGTATCTGTTAAGTGTGTGTGTTTACGGGTTTCGTTTTGTTTATTTCTTAGTAAGGGTATTCTTATAATTCTCTTGGTTGATAAGTATAAATACTATGGAAGGTGTAGAAGCTGGTTAACGCTTCTTTCTCTTTTCCTCTCAATCTTCTTCTCTGCCTCTCCTCTCTTAATAAACCCTAATTCCATATACACAACTTAACTGTATCAATTATCAAATGAAGCTTTTGTCCTGTAATTTTCTCTTTTTTTAATTAATGGGAAATCAATTTGCTAATGAACTCGGAGGGAGGTCCAATCTTTTTCTGAACACAAAAATAAAAAAAGGATTACAAAATGTAAAAGAAACAAATTATACAAAATTCTGAGGTTTGTTCTTCTTCCTTTTTTTTTTTGATCTGTTTGAGGGTTGGTCTTCAACATAAAATTCGTTGGCACGTGAATCGCACCCGAAATGAATTTCGAAAGCCTGTTCATTTTTTCTACTTTTTGTGTGTATGATTAGAACTAAATGTATTTTTTGTAGCTTTTGATGGGAACATACTCAATGTTTTCTTGTATTTTTTTAAATTAGAGAAATCTAAAAGTTATAGCAAACCAATAAATTCGCTACAAATTTTAGGTCCGAAAGCTGAAGTTCAAGCGGGGACATAATTTACTTAAGGAGTATTAGCGAGCAAAGCAGTAAACAATTAACGAGCATGCATAACGAACAAAAGCACAAAACCAGAGTTTGACACGTAGGCCAAACTCGCGGCCATAACATCAGTGATGCAGCCGCGACTTCAACTATTTATTTAAGGTGCGAACGCATGCACAACACGTGGGCGCGTGTTGTATTGGATTGAAATATGTGGTGGTCTGATCAACCCAAAAGAACTTGCAGCCGCCTCTCGAAATAGGTTTCCAGAAATTGTGTTATGAACATAACTAAAGTGAAAGAGTATCGATCCGACATAACGTAGAGTTTCAAACAACATTAGCCAGTTTAATGCGATCATGTCCATGTTTCCATGGGGCTACATCAGGTTAGCAAGTGTTTTCTTGACAAGAGGTTTAGCAAGTTTTGAAACAAAGGAAAAACATCTACATAGCCAAGGCACTGCCGCCAAATAATAGTAACCGTGACCACGAGCAAAATTATTTTGCATGGGGCAGCATCAATGTGAAAAAGGGGAGAAGAAAAACGTATCATCAGTTCGCACAGTTTTTTTAGCTTCCTGCCCGAAATTCATATATTGATACCGGAAGATGATGTAAAACTATTACCAAAAAATAATCAATTTGGTGACGAAAAATTCCAAGCACTTGTATTCTTGGGAGACCATGCCTCTCACAGCAACAAAATATGACATTAGCCAGAAACTCCTCAACTACCATTTAATTAAGATCCCCTTTAAAAATTATACCAAAAAAGACCGTAACATCATTCAATGAAAGTCCGCCAGACATCAATTTAAAGCGCTACATATACAGCCACCCATCTAGCTTTTACTTGTGTGGAGCACACACCGCCAAATGAACAAACTGACAGGACCATAGGGCCAGCAGGAGCAGATGCCGAACATTGATCAATGATGACTGCAAAGCGATACCAAAGAGTTAGAGAGTTCGCCAATACCAAATTGTATGCATGCACCAATTTTATCTTAGGCCCCATTTTCCTTGATAAATGCCAGAGGCCATAAACTTCAAACATACAAATGTTAAAAAGTAGTTCATGACTTAAGGGCAAAACCTAAAACACTTGATCCTAAGGAAAAGAACGTGACCATGATTTGAGTAGACTGCCTCCACTCTACAAAACTTGATCGATGTCGTTTATTTCTCGTCCAATCAAAATTCATCCAGAATGGTGCATACCTTAGGATCGAGAACGAAAGTTCGTGGGACTGCGCAAATTTCCCCTTTGACTTGGTGACCCGCTGGTTTCTTTATTATCCCTCTCATCACTGGGACTTTGATCATTCTCTCTAGGGCTTGGGGACCTGTAATTTTTCTTTTCGCGTGAAGGATACCTGGAAATGGATCTAGACCGCCTTGGCCTCGAAACTCTGATCCCACTACTTTTAAGGCTCTAATATTCTGCACTGGATGATCAGCATCTGATAACTTCACAGCTCTCTTTCTCCAACCTTTTAAAACATCACGATCCTTAAACAACCCACCATATCCCTTACCAGTTTCCAATCTTTGAAGTTGATTCTTTCTTTGGCCAACTACAAGCTTTATATTCTTTCTTTAACTGGATAGTATATGCAACACCAAGATATCAAACTTACAGTGTGCATTGCATCCGTGCAATTCTTTATTTTGTTGACAAGGTGAATTTAGAAATGAAACCTCTGCAGAGGCTTTGACGAAAACGTAAGCAAGGAGTCCTGACTTTATGAACTTTTGTCTCTGTCTGTATTAGTTTATATTCTCTGTCTCTCTTATTCAACAAGAAATCTCTGCATCAACAAGGCCAGTGGCAAATGTCATCCAAATTCATTTTAACACGTACCAACATGTCAAAAAATAATAAATTCGTATTACGAGGTTGAAATCACTGCAATGGGAGGCTATCCACGCCAAAATTGTGGACGAAACATCTAAAGAAAAGGAAACAAGTGCAGTTCAAGATTTCAAAATCAATATATGCCTTGACAAAAAAAAGTCAAATTTAAAGGGCAAGAATGTGTCTAGGAGTAACCAATTAACCCTGATGGCATTCACATTTAGAAGAAAACCTCTCACAAACGAAAAAATAGCAACCAAGATACGGAGACAAGTTCACAAAAACAAAGTAAACAAATGGTAAACCGCAAAATACAACACGAGAATTTTCTCACAAGGAAAAGAAACTAAAAGTGCATACTTTTAACTTACTACAACAGACAAACTAGCATAAGGGGGAGCTGCTCACATCATTGCTTACATCACATATCAATAATACTCGTTACATTTTCCAAGCCTAGCCTACTACATGCCAAAGCCTATTACATGCCACACTTATTACACCATACTGTTGCCTGTCATACACATATGACTTTTACTACTACTAAAGTCCACACCACACCTACTAACTTTTACATCACACCATATCTACCACATTTTACTACCACGTTCAACTTTACGTATCATCTATTAACAGTACACACTAATAATACTACTTTCAACAGTATAAACCAATAATTTCTGCCCAAACACCAAAGCTAAGTAAATCTGAAATTAGAAGAGGTTTTTTTTTTAAAAAAAAAGTAACAGATTGTAGAGGCACTAAATCAAGTGAACAAGACCACATCAACAGACTCATTAATAATATTGTCACTTATGACATAATAAATCCACATTAAACATTGGGACGGGCGGATTGATTTGTATTGCCTAATTCCTGAAAAAAAAAATTGGCCCTTGAGAGTTGAGAGCAAGTTCTATTAAACGGAGTTTAAGTAGATTGTGTTGGAGATTTTTCAAAATAAAAAGATTGAGGGAGGTTATTTGTGAAAAGGTGCGACACCTTTTCACATGGGGTATGACTCTATGTGAATAGTTATAACACCTATTAACTTAGGGTGTGATTATTAGAATGAGGTGTGATTGTTAGAAAGGGATGTGAAACATGGGGTGCCTCCAAGAGGCATGACCCTTCCGATTAATTGTTTTCATGAAAGGGTGTCTACTAAAAGGCATGAACCTTTCTATTGATTAATTGTCTTCAAAAGACATACCCTTTCTAATGTGTGTTTACTAAAGACACAACCTTTCACATAAGGGTGCCTATAAGTCTATAAATAGGCTATTGGTTAAGCCATTTGAGACACCAAAAAATATCCAGAAACTCTCCCTCTCTCTATCTCGTTGTTTTCTGTGCTGTTATTCCGTTATTCTGCAGAAACGGAATCAACAGTCCTTGGTTCAGTTGATTCTATTAGGCTCGGTATTCTGTCTGTCCTTCGTTTGTGTGGACGCAGGCAGAAGATCAGTGATCGGGCTTTGTTTTATCCTCAGAACAGATTCGCTGTAACCCAGTGCACACCAATTGGTGGGGGCGAATACTGTTTTCGGAAAGCGACATTGTAACGTGACTCGAAGTGGTTTCCATCAGATTGTTCAAGTTCCAGAAGGCTCCAGATTCAGAAGGTACCAGTTTTTGCACCAACAGATTGGTGGAGAAATGTTCGGAAGCACAAAGGTGGAGGGTAAACCATTCTTGACTGGCCTATCAAAAAAACAAAAACAAAAACCACTATCGACTGGAAAGAATGCACATAGATCTAGACTTGAGATAAACGGATGTCAAATAAGTGAGTAAGGCATTCAATTAACATGTGTAGGTAGGTACAATGAAATACATGAAAGTAAGAGGCATTCGTTTAATAACAGAAGCATGACGCAAGATATGCAACGAAGCCCGGGATCCAAGACCAAAGTATAAACTCATACCTTAAACCACTTCTTGATGGGGAAGGTGAGTGTGAGTAAGCTGTCATGGAAAAAAGCAATTTCACATGGAGAAAGTGGATTGTGAAAAGCTAGCAAGCCTTACCAGGCCCAGCCCACCTGGTGTTTTTAGTCATTTCATAGTGGGAAGAATTGCAGGAAATCGTTCAAGGCCGAGCCCTACCCCAGCAGTAAATCAGGGGCCTGATTTACTTGGTCCGAGCTGACTCACCATCTCAGCGGATGAGTTGTGGTTAGGGGTGAAATGCCACTCAAACCCAGAGCTAGCTGGTTCTCCCCGAAATTAGTTATTAACCTATCAGAATGATCATAGAAGGGCGTAGCCCTAAAGAAGTATCAAGAGAATAATCTTGTTCCAAAATATTGGGGAGGAAAGAAAAGAAAACGGGAACAAGCTTAAAATATGAACTCAGAGTGAAGCGGCGTCTTTGGGGAACTCTCTGGACATTGACTCCTATAGCTTCCCTGTTGCAGGATATTTGTATCTCACGGCCTCCATTAACTGTATGGTTCAAACTTCAAACGTTCCTTTGCATCTGCTGCATCTTCAGGATGAATATACTTCACAAACCCAAATCCTCGTGCATGGTTCCCTGTATATCAATTCAAACAGAACTATATACTACGTCGTGGAAATGAAAGAGTCAACTATCGTTATAAACATTCAGACAATAATGACTGATTAGGACATGGCTCCATTCAAACAATTATAACTACTTTCATGCCTTCGATCAACCAGCTCTAACACTTCAAAATTTTAACAGTGAAATCCCTCCAAGTTCTTCCTTGGACCATTTTCATATACGTTTGTGTTTCACCTTCTTTTAATGTAAATATTTAACCCTCTGTTATGCTGGATTCCAACATGCTACAATGTGGTCTCAGAAAGATGGGAAGGCTAAGAATTGCCAATCCCCTTCTGGGGTAAATTGGTGCCTTGCCAAACCATCGCTAGGTTTTGTCTGGATAATGGATTTGAGTCCGTCTGCCTTCTCAAATCCATGATCCAAACCAGCCTTAATGTCTGAATTATTTCGCAACATGACTGACTTCTGATAGGACCTTTTTTTTCATTGTTTTGATCAGAGCAAGGAATGGAGCCCAATTAGAAAGGGGACCCTTCGACAGAAGAACAGCAGATTATCTAGGGATGCTCATCTGTGGTGCATTCTCCCTGCTGGTACAGTAGCAATAACCTCTTACTATCTGAGTTTAATTAGAACATATTGTTGAAATATCCCATGCTTCTTGTTGGTACCTAGGTGATGGCACTCATTCTGTTCCTATCCTCTCCCTTCATGGCATCTTCTTTGTTGGGAGCATTGGCCGCTGGGCTACCTGGCCGCTTTTCCCAAGTTGGGGATATTCGGACGGTATAGGTATAGGATCCGATGTCATTCGGCCCACTACACAACCCAAACGGCCGGGGGGCTTGATGTCATATGAAATATTGATGATATTCCCCAAATTATACAAGGGAAAAAGACAGTCCATGACGTATTTTGATAATTAATACCCGCTAAGAACGTGTTAAAAACATTTGTTGAAGTTGAAAATGTCCTTGATGGGTATTAATTATCAAAACACGTCATTGGCCGTCATTTTCCCATTATACAAGTCACGTGCTGCCGCCTGCCAGTGGCATAATCGATCGCATTTGGGTTGCGTATTAGCATTGTTAAGTGGCTCTTTGGTGGTACTAAGGTTCCGTAAAATATTTTACCTATTTTTCAGTGTTTGGTTATATAAAAGATGAGAAACCTGTTGCCTTCTATTGCAATTCTCACTACTCAATTTTCTTAATCGTCAGTCCTGACTCACGTTCAGCTCCAATATTCTTAGATCTTTTCATCGTTTAAGCCCCTCTCTCTCTACACTATTATGCCGATTTTTAAAAATATTTTTCAAGTGCAAATCAAACACCAAAAAATAAAAAATTGAAATTTGATTTCTGAAAAAATATTTTACTTGAAAAACATTTTACATCAAATCAAATGGAGCCTAGATACGCCAATTGGCTTTGTGATGGTCTAAAATGAGTTTACAATATATATAGTATCATGTATTTTTCTAACATTATTTTATTTTAATTGTGCTTTGTTTGACGTTGTGGAATGGAAATATTATTTTATTATGTAAAAGTACATGATGAAATTGTTAGTGGCTTTTGGAATTTGATGGGGTCACTTGACCTCATAAAATAAGATACTACAGCGTTGCCACTGACTTTTCCCACCAACACTAGAAATACTATTTTTTTAGGATTTTGTCGGTCTTTTTACTACTACTATTATATTATATTTGAAGCTCTGAAAGTTGGAAGATTAATCCCATGCCCCACAGAGCAAATTAATGGTGTCTTTGGATTGGTAGATTTTGTACAATTACTTGATCGCCTACAAACTTACTACAGTAATTTACAACCAAAAAAAAAAAAAAAGTTTGCCGAGACGAATCAATAGCCTACAAAAAGGTTTATCGAGACCAGACTAATCAATAGGGGTAAAAAAAAAGTGCAAATTACTAGTAGCACTGGATGAAATCATCTCTTCTTTTCTGATTCTTCTCGTCAAGACAAATCAATAGAAGTAAAAAGTTTGTTGCAAAACGAACAAACACAACAAAATAAAAAAAAAAATTGAATAAGGACAAAACGGGAAAAAAAAAAAACCCATAAAGCCCTTCGCGGGACTTAGCTTAATAGATGGCATTTACAATTCCAGATTGGTTCTACGATTCTACCACGGCATATCAAAATGGATACAAACTAAAAATATTTTACACATGCGTGCAAAAAAATGTCCTCCTTTTCTCTATCGGTGTGACATGAGATACTAATCACGCGACAGATTGATTAAAAAAAATCGATAATCATGTCTTTTATTTGTTCTTTACAAATTAATCGATTATTATAATACAAAATTATGATCACGTACCCGTATCAGGTCTATCAAATGGGCAGTCAGGAAAAAGCACTCCAGGGCGTCCTCTATGACAAGATATTCTTAGTTCGGTCAATTTCTAAGGCATATTCTCTTTTTTTCCCCCCCGGTTCTAGGGCATATTCCAGTTCATCGATTTTGTAGGCTAAATATATTATTCTCGAATCTTGAATTTGTCATAAGAAAGTGTAAAAAATATAAACGGAAACATGAATACAATTGTATGTATTCATTGCAGTTCAAAAAAAAAAAAAAATTGTATGTATTCTTTTTTTTTTTTTTTTGATTATGTCATATAAAAAGCCCGAAAGCAATACAGATTTCATCAATAATACAAGAATGAACCAAAACTGCAGAAGCAAGACCGACGAAACGCTTAGATTAGGAACCAATCTAGGTCCAGGTAGTAAAGAGTCCCAACGGACTCCCAGCTCAAACCCGCACAAACAGTACGCACAATTGAAATCTGAAAAACAACCAACAACAACTAAGAAACAAGCAAAGAAAAAATACAGATATCCTGCCGGAGTAAATTGGTTGATTCACCCATGGCTCTCGAAGATCTGCACTCCTCCTTTGTCAGATCGAGTCGTTGTAGCCAAGCACACCGAGAATTTATTGCCCACCACCGCACACCACCGAATCTAAGGGACACTCATACCAGCACAAACCGGCACCGATTACATCGAAAAAACAAGAATGAAACCAGCTCAAACCATTACACAATAACAACTGATGCAATCAAACAGAAAAGGAAAGAAAAAAACATAACAAAACCAACTAAAAGGAACCAAAAAACACTGAGATCCCAATGAGTCGGCCCACTGAGTCGCCGAGTGAAATATAATCGGATTCATAATCAGTCGCATCTCCGGAAGAGAGAACAAGCTCCATAGCCGCCGCCGTCGGCATCAGGAGGCTTTATTCGCCGAAGGGGGCAAGAGCCACCCAGCATCAACTCAAAGTCAGATCAGACCCAAAAACAAACCTAGGGGGAAGGAGAGGTGGGGAAAGAGCGGTGGAAAGATGGGTTTGCGGCGGGGATGGAGCGGTGATGACGAACTGCGGCGGTGATGGAGCAGTCAGAGAAAGGCGGTGGAAAGGTTAAGGAGGCAGAGGATTTGGTTTGGAAGATCGGCTTGGGGTTGAGGATGGGTGGCTGGTGGGCAGAAGAGGGAGGGGAGGTGGGCCATGGAGGGCGGCGGCCCCACCTCCCCGAAGCTGTGGCCGAGAAAAGTGAACTGGAGGTAGAAGGAGGCAGGTGGACTGGAGGTAAAGAATGAAAAACGGAGCAAGATAAGAGAGAACCAGATAAGACCCTAACTAAGGTATTCACTCTTCTAGAAAGATATATACTCTCTTCTAGAAAGTTTAACCGAAAATGAGCGATGTTTTATGTGAGCAAAGAGAGAGGGCATTTGAACAGCGGAAAGCCCAATCAATCGATTAAATTTCAATGCAACAGTTGTTGGTAACGCTCTTCTGACGTGAGGTTGGATCTGCACACACATGAAATCCACTTCATATGAGATGACGCTACAAATAACTGTTGAATCGCAGAAAAAATTCCAATCAACGGATCCTGAAAATTCATATTTGAGCCTACCCGCGTTTCATCAGATAGGGATGGTCCCCCAGAGAGGAGTACTGAACTCTAAATAGTGATTGATGATTATGAGGTAGTTGGTTTTTCCTTTCCATTTGGCTATTAATCGACAATACAGTGTGTTTGAGCAGGATTGCATTTATTGTAATCAAAATGAGTTTAACTTTGGAAATTGATTTTAGCACTCCAAAAATTGATGGAGGGGCTCCAAAACGACGTCGTTTCGTGTATCAACACAGTGCAATTTTGGAGCCTCCCTATCAATTTTTGGAGTGCTAAAATCACAAATCACAATCCTTAACTTTTGTTTCCCGATCTTTCCATCATTTTTGGGACCTCGGGAGCCAGATATGAGCTTTGGCTCTTGAATCCGATCGGTCATGGCAATAGATTTTTGCACCTCCCGACAGCGACAGTGAAAGCGTCTGCAGCGGATCCAACGATGATCCCTAGACCTGCAGCCGGAACGAGCATGTGTGGTGCATACCCTGATTTTTTCACCCGCCTTCATTAGCGGATTGATGGGTTCGACACCGAAGTTGATAACTTGCGGCTTTGACTTGTTTTTTTTTTGTTTTGTTGTTTTGATTTTATTTTGCAGTAATCTGTTTTTGTTCTATACAACAAATGGGCTGATTTCTATTTTCTACCGTCAAAAGAAAAAAAAAAAGAAGAAAAAGAGAGACCTATTTTCTCTTGGTTTGTACGGACTTAAAACTTCTAACTTGAGAGGAGTTCTTTTGCTGATGTAGAGGCTGTTCGGCCTCCAATGAACAAAAAATCTTCTCCAAGATTTCCACATAGTATTACTATATATATTTTTTTTATGGGCCAATGGGGTGCGTCCACATGGGCATAGAGTTTTTGGGTTATTATTATACTTAATTACGTCCCTTGTGACTAGGGGAGGATTAAGATCATAAACTTGTAGAGATTGTTATGATCTTCATTAGTAATTAATAGAGATATATTCAGGCTTTATCTCAGCTACTACTGCATAATACAATGAATACATATGAAAATAAAGCATACAAATACATTCCCCTTAAACATATATATAGATATAGATAGATATTTTCCTCATAAACCCTATTTGGTTCGCTTAACTATATATGCTCGACTCTAATAGTCACTCTATTTCGGAAGAAGATCGAGTTTCCCTTGTTCAATCCAAGTGCTTTCCGTGTATTTTGTATTTTGTAGAGACGTGTGCGACTTTTGGTGCTTGCAAAAAACAAGCACTTTGATTCAAGCATCGTGGCAATCTGCATGAGGTACTTTTTAAGTATTTTTTTTTAAAATTTTCCTCCTACGATTGTCCAAAAGATTTGGTTCGGTTTGATTCAGTCATGGACTCAGAGTTTTAAATTCTATCACGCTTTTATAATACATAATTGGGTGGCGTGTTTAATTGTGGTGAATTAATTTTTACAAGAATAGAAGGACAAAGTAAAATAAACAAATTAGTTCTTTACTCCTTGGGATTGATAATGTCAGAAGACTCAGAACCGCTTTTATTAGTGTCGAAATCTTGATACGTAAATGACCTTGTTCTCTGAACATGGTACAAGCTTTTTGTGCGCTGAAGTTTTGACACTAACATAAACGATTTTGGCGTCATCACTACCTCATCAATAATCTATAATAAGCTAATGGCATTACGTTGGAAGATCGTTTGTAATCTTTTGTTTTATGCTTCCTTTCGTGCATTCTCTTTTCTTTGTTGACTTAACTTTGTGGGAATGTATTATCAACAGTATATAAATGAAGTTCTTTTCTTCTTCTCTCTTTGAAAAAAGAAAAGAAAAACACCCAGGGGTTAAAATACTGTGGAAAATCGGAAGATTCAAGAAGGAACAGACTTGACCTGGTCTAGTTTTTTAATGCACTTTACAGAGGATATCCTAGAAGAGATACCCAAACATGCCATAGAGGAGCGGAGCAATTATTCCGCGAATGTGTAGTAGAGAACTGTGCTGGCCGGAGGCATCATACAATGACAGTGCTCCAAAACCATCCAATAATTTAGATTCAAAAGTATACATGTGCACGTCATCGCGATCATATATATATATTGACTAAATTTTGGGAAATTCTACAACTATCCAATTTTTGATTCTGTTCTTCTCTTTGGTTTCACTCCAGCAGACACTCCCTCGACTCGAGTAAAATTTCGAATATGAGTAAAAGAGTGAAGTGGATTTTGAGAAGTTTTACTCAAATTTCGAGTTTGAGTAAAAAATAGTAATAATTTTAAGAGCTCAAATTATCTTGCCTCTGAGAATAAAAAGATGTCCCCACACATTTATGTCTCTCCAAACCACCCCTAATTATTTCTACCTAAAAGGTTGTTGGCATGTGAAAACCAACATACCTACCCCAGAAAAGTTTAAAATACGGAGTAAGGCCCCGTTTGGACAAATAAGTCATTTTGGCAACAGGGTAGGTTTCGTTTTGGTGATTACAGTATATTTTTAAACATACCATTGCAAATAGCCATACTTTTATCTTAACTGTTTATGCTTGTCCTATTTTATTTAACCTTTTAGGCCTATTAGGAGTTTCGGTTTGTCCCAATGAGTTTTCTGTGGTTGGCATATTGCCAATTAAGAGACTGGGTCTCGGACTAGGGCATATAATTCTTCTTAGGAATATGATGACCTTGTTTGGTTCTCATTTTTGAAAGTTAACCAAACAAGGTGGATGTTATTTTCCTTTTATCTTGTTAGTCTTTGTAGCTTGTTCAAACAATGTCACTTATAAACTCCTAAAAGCATTTTTTTGTTTTTTTCGTAAGTAAAGCAGCTGTAGCCTGTAGTGGCACTTTTGGTGGATACGCTCGTTGACGACGGGGAAAGGGAAAATCACAAACGAAACAAGAAAAGATTATCGGTTTAGTGGTCTCAAGTTCTAAAATTTTCAAACTACAGTAAAAGCTATAACAATGACCAAAACATGGTGTGCGGCAGACCTTTTTCCTCTTATACCCCGGACTTTGGAGGAGACTATTTGCAGCTCCGTATTTTCTCCCTTAACCCATTATATTTCAGTAAATAGTTGTTGAAAATCATACATAACATTTCGGTAAATAACTCTTGAAAACAAGATTATATTTCGGTAACTACGTGTCGAAAATATGTTCAACCTTCGGTAAACAACTACCGAACGTACATTTTTGATAAATAGCTGTTGAAAAAAAGATTATATTTCGGTAATTGGATACTGAAATGTATCTCAATTTTGGTAACTAACTATCGAGTATAGTTGACAATTTTTAACAAGCTAAGGGAGAAAATACGATGCTACGAATAGTCGGCCCCCGGACTACTTTGGAGTGTAATTTTAACAAAATGAGAAACAAGTACATGAAATTAAAGGGCAAGTACTTTTTTTTTTGGTCAGACTTTGACCCCAAGAGCATGCACATAAATTCATGCGCATCTCTTAAAAAGTAATCGTTAATGGGCTCAATTTGGGTGTCTATTTTTTTGTTAGGTTGACTTGCTTACGTAACTTAATGAACTTTTTATTTTATTATAACACTTCACCCCAAAAGCCTTACACAAAGTAATCATTTCACATGCTCATTTTGGGTGTTCATTTTTGGGCTTGTCTTTTGTATTAGATGAACTTGCTCTCATAATTTTATAAACTTGTATTTTATTTTTGTATGACTTGCACCGAAAGGCATGCACATCTCTCTCTGATATAAAGAGTAATATTTCTATGAGTTCATTTTGGGTGACCATCTTTGGAATTTTTCTGTGTATTAAAGGGACTTACTTTCATAACTTCATATACTTGTTTTTCGTATTTATTGAACTTGCATCCCAAAATATGAATAAAATGATCCTTGCAATTAATATTTTTTTATGGCTGATGATAACACCATGATAGTGTCTTTTAATACCACGACCGATTTTGGTAGTCTTACAATCTTACCCTTACTCTTCTCTCATTGTTATTCCCCCTCTCTACCTTCACTTTTCAAGAACTACTGTCTTTCTCTTGTGTCCATGATTTTAGTGATTGCCATTAGCTTTCGAATTGAGAAACCTGACCCATTGTACCCATCTCATGAATATCTTTACTCGTCTTGAAAATGGGGTGATCAATCTGAGTTTGCCAACATTAACAATGGGGGAAGAAAGAGAGATGGAAAAGTGGATATTGTTTTTACTTTGTCTAGTTGTCCGTACTAGAGATTGGAGTGTAGGGAGAGGTGATCATGGGTTATGAATTGGCGAGGAATCATATATGGGTTCATACAGATGAAAAAGGAACAATAAAATGGGTCTCTCCCTTCAAGAAGGGGAGATAGACGGGGGAGGATAAGAGAAAAATGGAGTCATTTTCTTTATCAATTGATGAATGTGGTGATATAAGGAGTGGTGCAGATCAGGAAAAATGTCTCTTAAACTAATAAGGGCATAATAGTAAAGAAACATAAAACTTCGTGGCACTATCATAATGTGTCGTGGATTTAACATTCTCCTTTTTTTTTTATAACCAAATGTTCAAGTCAACTTATGTACACCTCAACTAATTCTCAAGGATCATAAATGCGTCATTCACTAGCGAACCAGACATGTAATTTTTACCATGTACTATTGGTTACTCCTATTATAGTTTGTTCGGTCGGTGATTTCAAAACATGACACCATTGAATGGTAATTTTTTTCTCATTCCCACCTCTTATATGTGATTTTCCCAACAAAATACTAAAGTAAATAAAATTGGGAAAAGAAGGGCAAAAAAATCCCCCCCCCCCCCCCCAAAAAAAAAAAAAAAAAAAAACTGGCCCATTGATTTAACAGAAATAAGAAAAGTAAGACATTTATTTCTAGTAAATCATTGACAGAATTAAACTGCTTCCTATTGGCTTCTGTTCGATATTGGACAACGTAATTGACAAGGACAGAATTCCCCATTCTTAAAAGATGCAAACAGAGAAGAAAGAGAAGTCGTCTTCTCTTTTACATAAGATCATGCTGTTGAATGAGAGGAGTTGATAGACCAACGTAGGAAAAACGAGAATACAGGTAAATTATGAGAGAGGTTCAGTGGTGAATTATGGCAGTCCTTGGCATCAAATTATCCCGTATTTTGCGAGGTTTCACACTTTGAGGCACATCTGACTCTTTCTCTGCTAAAAAATTGCCCAGCTTTTCGCTGAAAAACTCCAGTTTCGATTGATCAATCTTGGGTAATGGGCTGAAGCTGCAGCTGCTTGTGGGTTTTGGGAGATTTGAGATTTCTTGATTGCGGAATGTTGGTATGGTATATTCCGCGCTTTGCTTAATTTGGTGTCTTTCTCTGCAATTTCTGTTGGTACTGTATATCTTTTTGGGTTTATGAGTATTTTGCTTCTCTGGTAAGTTATTATTTTGCTTTTTGGTGTTGGGAAATCTCTCTCTCTCTCTCTCTCTCTCTCTCTCTCTCTCTCTCCTGTATGTATGTACATACACACTTCGTGAACAACTAGACATGGTGTATTGTGTTCTGAATTTTGAGTAAGATTTCTTTCTGGGTCAATTGCCCCTCTCTCTCTCTCTCTCTCTCTCTCGCACACACTCAGACTCTCTTTTTGTGTACAGAATCCTTTTGATTTTGTCTTTTTCTTTACGGCCGCCTTGTATTTTGGATGGAGGAATTTCATGAGAACAAAGCCGGCACTGACTTTTCGTCACTGACTTTTCGGGGACGAAAAGCCAAGCGAAGATGAAAGATGGGAGTTTTTTTTAAAACAATTATTATAAGTAGTGTCAAAATAGGAAGGGCTCCTAAAATTTGTAAATTTGGAGGCCTCAAGCGGCCGTCTCTCGAGTTTTAGCTCAGGACCGATTCTGCATAAGAAAAGAAAAGAGAGGGTTATGATTTCTAGCCAAATGGACTATTTTGGTAATGGAAGTCAAGAAAGAATTTTTTGAGTGACTCTTCCCCTTTCCAGTCTCACAAAAACTGGTGATATTTGGTTAGAAAGTGATTCCCTTTCTTATCTCACCATTTCTAGAGGTTGTTAGGGCTTGAAGCATAACATTCCAAGGATTCAAACTAACTGAAGAATTTTACTATTGGGGTTTGAAGCATAACATTCCAAGTGATTCCTTTCTTATCTCACCCTTTCTATAGGCTGTTAGGGTTTGAAGCATAACATTCCAAGGATTCAAACTAACTGAAGAACTTGATGTTTATTGATTGGTTACATAAATATGCACTCTCTCTCTCTTTCTAGGCTTTTAGTGTGTTGTTTTTTTCCCCCGTATTCTGTTTCTCTAGTTTGGAAGAAATGGTTGTTTGTGTTCCCTTTTGATGGATTGTAAAGCCTTGTTTCACTGTGGCATACATCCAATCCAATACATATACTTATGTGGAAGGAAAGTACTGGTTTTGAGGGTTCAGAATATTCTGTTGAGGATTGTAAAATAGGCTTCCAAGTTGTAACTCTGGTCAATTTGCTTCTACTTGTATCCAATTTTTTTGCTCGAACTAAAACGCGTATTAGTACTATCTGACTTCATCTGTTTTTTCTTCCAACTTACAGATGGTTAAGCTCTGAAGGAAACTAGTAGACTAATGGCCAGAACTCAAAAACCTGAAGTAGGAGGCTTACTTAGATTGCCTACTCCCCCATCTGTAACTGTCAACATAGCTATCAAAGGAAATAGCAAAAGCAAATATGTAGTCGATTGGGCGTTGGAGAAGTTCATCCCAGAGGGCATGTTTTTGTTCAAGTTGATATTTGTTCGCCCTACGATAACCGCAGTTCCAACACCAGGTAATTTACGCCTCTTCCAATCTTCCTCTCGAGGTTTATTTGTGTCGTAAAGCAAATTCTCATTTCTCGATATCTAATTTTGAGTATGAGAAGAAAATGATTACCATGTTGCTAGTATTGGCCCTCTCTTGTTTGGTGCCTTCACACTTGTAAACCTTTAGATTCTAGCCCAAAGTTATTTTGCTGCTTTGATGTTCTGATATGTTCCATAGTTTTTGATACTTAGGAAAAAATTTATTGGGCTATTTTTCAGTTTCACTTTTCCGATACCTAGGAATATCTTCTCCTTTCTCAATGTGACTTCTGTTTGTTGTCCCCTTTTCCACAGTTGGATCATTTCGCCTTTCAGAAGTGCGAGAAGACCTAGTAACCGCTTATAGGAGAGAAATAGAATGGCAAACAGATCAAAAGCTTCTACCTTTCAAAAAGATGTGTATTCGAAGAAAGGTTACTAGCTGTTCCTGCTTGAGCTTTTTACTCGAAGGAAGAATTAAATGGTTTAAGGGGCTAACTGTTAGGGACTCAAATGCAGGTAGATGCAGAAATTGTACAAATCGAATCAGATGATGTCGTAGAGGCCATATCAAGGGAAGTTGATCAGTCCTCTGTTAACAAGCTTGTTATAGGGGCTTCATCCCGTGGCATGTTTTCAAGGTACAAACATTGTAATTTTCTGGTAACCAGAAAAGGGTAAAAGAAGAACAAGAACTAGTGCTTCTATCATTGATGAGATACTACTTTATTACATGTGGTCTTTTTGTAAACTTGCCACATTTGATTTAAATTAAACGGGACATAGAGATTGATTCAGTTACCGAAAAGGAATAAGAACATGTAGAGATTGACATTTATTTTCCAAGCCTAACAAAGTAATGTTTGTTGCAAACATAGACGCCGAAATGTGTCCTCGGAAATTGCAGAATCCATTCCAAAGTTTTGTACAGTCTATGCTGTTGCAAAGGGGAAGTTGTCAGCTTTGCGCCCCTCTGTTTCAGAAACACATGGAACCATTAAAGAAGACAATAGCGAAACAAGTAGCTCTACCAATGATTCGTCCATTCAAAATACCAGCTCACATCCAGGTACATCAGTAGATGATTTTGGCGATCATACTGTCATACAAATTGTGCTACTGTAAATGTAGAATTTGAAATCTTTTGATCACAAAGTGTTTATTGTTTTACCATTCAAATTACACTAACTTATAAAGTTAATACTTTTCTACATTTTATGTCTCGACCTCATGTATTGAGTTTTTTGTCCAAATCTTTGTCTGTGACCATGTTATATAGTCCAAATGTTTTGTTATCAAAGGAGTGTCTTTTTTCAAAAGAGAAAAGGTTTTGTTTTGATTCCAAATGATAGGAAAGCAACGCACTGCATCATTCTGATCCGGATGGCCATACTCGGTGTTATGCAACAATTAGTTAATAATCTAATTTTCCTTCTTGTTTCGCAGAATGGACCGAATCAACCATGGTTGCCTCATACGCTCATTTCCACTTTCCTTCACTTCCAATGCAGCGGTTTCACGCTCTTTCGAATGTAAATCAGACCCTTCTGCATAAAAAAACAAACTCAACTGAAACCATTGACCTGGATATTGATGGCGATGATGTTGTGAGCTCTTGTCCTGGAAACTCAGATATTGGTCATCCAAGCGGCGCATTGTCCAGTTGCCAAAATTTGGAAACAGACACCCATTCGTGGATATCTCATCAAGCTTCCATATCAGATGGTCTTCCAGAGTTTTCATCTGAAAGCCAGGTAACGTTTTTCATTCTGCTATGATTTCGTTTCTCGTGCATATCATTGTACTTAGTACTGAGATTCCAACAAAGAAAATGCTAACCTCATCAGCTCATCCCTAAGGGCGGTGGATAACGTGTAAAAGGTGCATCAATATCCGAGAAAAGTGTATTGATATCTGGGAAAGTGTACTAATATCCGCAAGATATGTATTGAAATCCGAACTTGTTTGGCATTATTTGCATATTATCCGTTGCCTACTAGGCGGAGGTTAGCAAGACCCTTCCAACAATAGGGCTGCCTTCTCTGCACCAAAGTAGTCTTTATATTTTATCGACTTATATCCTTAACACTACTAATTTTGGAGTGTCGTGTTGATTTGCAAACTTTGGTATCTGTACGTGAGGGTGATGCATAGACAAATCAATGGAGTTAAATGAATTTTTTTTTCACTTTTGTGCAGATGAATGTTGATTTTGAGCTAGAAAAACTGAGAATTGAACTCAGACATATTCGGGGAATGTATGCAATGGCTCAAAGTGAGGCAATTGATGCTTCTAGGAAGGTACCATTTTTTCTCACTCTCTAATAATGCATGGAACTTAAGGGTTTCTTCTTACTCGATGTAAATGAGATCACATTCCTATTTTTATTGTTTACCTTTCCTTGCCTTTTTGAAAAAAAAAATCAAATTGTTGAATGTTTCAAAATTCGGATTTGGTGCTTACATTAGTATCTGACTCTCTCCATTACTCTGGCTTCTCACTTCATCATAGCAGTAAAGCTCTACTATGATGTAAGCTCAAAATTCTCTCAGCCTTGACCAATTTGAACTTTGAAATTAGCAAATTGTCTCAATATTTGTGCACAACTAAGACATGATCTGCATAAGTTCTGAGATTTAGACCACTAATGGTTAGGTACGTAGCTGTGCAACACTACTCAAACCGGTAACCTAAGTATCTACATGCTAAACAGTTTTTTTGATGCACCAAAGCTCAATATACCTGGTATATCAACTGCCACAGCCCACAAATGAACCATTTCTTTGTTTGTTACCAAAAGATTCCTTGCATTTTGTGGCAATGGCTAGTTGATGACTGACGTCCTTGCTTTCTATTAAGGTAAATGATCTTCAAAAGCGCCTAATGGAGGACGGTGTTAAGCTTGAGGAGATAAATGTTAAGGAGGTGGAAGCAAAAGAATTGGCAATACAAGAGAGAGTGAAATATGAAGCTGCGAAAAAAGAGGCTGAGTATGTGAAGGAATGTGCTGAGAGAGAAGCTGCAGAAAAGAACGAAGCGGAGAATAAAGCCCTCCAAGAGGCCAAAGAGAAAGAAAAACTAGAGAATGTGCTGGTGGGGCCTCTGCAGCAGTACCAGAAGTTTAAATGGGAAGACATTGTGTCAGCTACCTCATCCTTCTCTGACAATCTTAAAATTGGATGGGGGGCATATGGAACTGTGTATAAGTGCAGTTTGCATCACACAACTGCAGCTGTGAAGGTCCTCCATTCTAAAGAGGCTCAAAAAAACAAGCAATTTCAGCAGGAGGTAAGAAAATCCTTCAAAAGAAAAGAGACTTGATCTCATTCCATTTTTGTTTATATTTTCTTTTTCTTTTTTGGTCAATCAGAAGTTTGTTTATATTTATGTATGTATGTACTATGTACATAGATTAGTGTGTTCATCACATTCTTCTCTGCAACTTTAAATTATCATATGCATTGGATATTCCAGGAGGCCATCATCTGAAGTCCAGCAGTTGAACTAATGGCAAGATTCTGATCTAAATTGAGCTTAATAATTAGTGCCTTTAAGATTAACTAGTGTTTGCCCGTGCCTACGTCACTACGCACTCCGATAGTGATGTAATTTTTGTTTTTTATGTCAACGCCAGAAGCCGAGCAGTGGGTAAAAAAAATCGATGGCATTTTTATAATATATTTGCGAGAGTATGGGTGTTTTTTTAAGAGAGTTGAAGAGCATACATCGGCCCTTAGATTAAACGAATCTCAGCCCTTCTTTCAATTTGTGTTTGTGTGGTCCCCCACCCATATGTTTTAGAGAAAATTACCGCTAAGTACAGAAAAGTGACACTTAATTCCCATTAAGGATAGATGAAATACTTAATTACATTAAGTCCACTTTTACAAAAATACATTTACCATTAATGGAAGTGTCACCTTGGGGTTTTAGGGCATGCTAGGGTTTTATGGTACCCTAATGGGTACCCTAGTACCCTTGGGTACCCTAAAATCTTAGGGTACCCTAGGATTTTAGGATTTTAGGGTACCCTAGGGTTTTAGGGTACCTTAAGATTTTAGGTTTTAGAATACCCTAGGGTTTAAGGCACCTTAGGGTTTAGGTTTAGTCACTTTCATAGAGCGCTAGGTTTAGGTTTAGGCATTGTCATAGGAGTTTTAGGGTGCACTTTCCTATTATAGGATTTTAGCGGTTTATGCACTTTCATAGGGTGCCCTAGGGGTTTAGGCATTTTTATAGGGTACCCTGAAGTTTAGGCACTTTTATAGGGTGCCCTAGGGGTTAGACACTTTTAGTATTTAGGATTTTAGGCACTTTCATAGGGTTTTTGCGTTTTGTTAATTAGAGGAGACTTGGTTGGAATTACCTTTTATTTTCTGGACCTAGAGGTAAATTGCCCCATGTTGTATTAGGTAGATTCTCAATGTCAAAGACTTTTTGAGTTACTGCAGGTATCTCTGGTGCACTCTCATTTCTCTTTTGAGCAGACATGCACATCTATTTAACATGGAAAACTGACACTGTTTGGACACACACACAAAAATATGCAACTACTGTTTTGAGTAAGCCTGAAAAATCAGACTGACTGTCACTGTTATATGGTCCTCAAAAGCCAAATATTGCGGTGAGTTTAGTAGATTACCCTCGTGATTATATACCTCACATTACTTTTGTACGTAGCCATGGTGGGACTCTACTTGCACTCTCCTTCATTCCCAACTTGCTCCATGTGCAAGCCAGGGACACGCACCCTTACCATCCCTGGTACTTCTGTTTGATATCATGTTTTATGGTCTTGGGTAGTACTGAACTACTTGTCAATACTTCAAACCTAGGCGATCTGGGACTTTGCCTCGCAGTCATTGCTACTCAAAATGTAAGTACTGATTTTGATTGTATATTGGCTTTCAGCTTGAAGTCTTGAGCACAATTCGCCATCCGCATTTGCTAATTCTTCTTGGTGCGTGTCCTGATCACGGTTGCCTAGTTTACGAGTACATGGAGAACGGTAGTCTGGAGGACAGGTTGTTCAGAAAAAACAACACCCCTCCAATTCCATGGTTCCAGAGGTACAGAATCGCTTGGGAAATAGCCTCAGCGCTAGTCTTCCTCCACAGCACAAGCCCACAACCCATTATCCACCGCGATCTCAAACCTGCAAACATTTTGCTCGATCACAACTTCGTGAGCAAGATTGGCGATGTTGGGCTTTCAAAAATGCTCGATTCCGACTCTTGTTCTGCTTTATTATCCACCATGTGCAATGAGACAGGGCCCGTGGGGACACTTTGTTATATAGATCCGGAGTACCAGAGGACAGGATTGATTTCTACAAAATCCGACATTTATGCATTTGGAATGGTGATTCTGCAGTTGGTGACTGGAAAATCTGCAAGAGCACTAACCCATGTGGTGGAAACGGCAGTTGATGAGGGGGATTTGGCAGATGTGTTGGATACTGAGGCTGGAAACTGGCCATACGAAGAGACAAAGGAATTAGCTCTGTTGGGATTGCGATGTGCTGAACTTCGGCGCAAAGATAGGCCTAGTTTGAGAGACCAAGTACTTCCTGCGTTGGAGAGATTGAAAGATTTTGCAGATAGGGCTAGACATGTTGGAATCAGTGCTCCACAGGCTCCTCCTAACCACTTCATTTGCCCAATCCTTCAGGTATAGTTGTCACATTTCTCTGAATCTTTGGTGAAATTCTACTTGTTTCTAAACGGAAGACAGATTTTGTCAATTTGCAAATGTTTTTTTTTGGGTAAATTAGCTTGAAATTGAAAAAAAAAGGCTAACCGAATATACAGCCTATGAGGGGCATACCCCAGGAGGAAAAGAAAAGAAAATAACCAAAAATTTGCCAAAGCCCAATGGCTACATATGGTAAATGGGACATGTTGTTTTCAACCCATCTTTCAAGAGGGAAGGAAAACAAACGACACGTTAATACAATTCAACCTAAAACATTGCCAAAGAATCTCGCACCACTCATTTTTCCGTAGCTAAGGCTGTCCATGATGAAGAGAACGGTTTATTCTATCCCACTCGTTTTAATCACTATTGGAAAGTATTGGATACATGATAGTCACAAAACCAAATAATGGATACCCGCTAGGCAAAAAAAGCTGCTTTTTTTGCAGGCTTGTCGGTTGTTTCTTAAGGGTTTCTCCTGTTCGTTGATTTCTTGCTCCTCTCTAGTATTGCACATTAAGTCTCCATTTGATTGACCGTAAAATATTTTCCCGTGAAATGTTTATCCATTTTTCAATGTTTGGTTGTGCAAAATAGGAGTGAAATGTTTTACTTGTAAAATATTTTCCTGAAATGGAGGTAAAATGACTTTTGGGCAGAACCTCCGTAAGTCATTTTACTAATTGGATCCCAATCCCTCTCACAAGTTGGCGCTAATCTCTTGGACAACAACGAGCATCCCCTCTCTCTCTCTCTCTCTCTCTCTCACACACACACACACACACACACACACCCTTGAAGTCAATCCTCTCCCTCCGCTTCAATTTCTTCACCTGAAATAAAAAATTTTGCTTTCAAGAAATATTCCACTACCAACCAAACATCCAAAAACAAAAACGAAAAGTGTCATTTTGACAAAATTATCTTACATCAAAACTTTTCTGCGTAAAATATTTTACGTTGAAACAAACGGGAGCCTTAGAACCTGTCATTCAACAACTTGAATATTGACTCCCAATTCAGTTCAGCATCTAACGGAGCCACTTTCTCCTTTTGAACTTTTGCCGGTATGGAACTCTTGTATTTGTGGTTATGAATTCATACGTGCTTGTAGGCTGTAGAACCAATGGTTCCAATTGGATACCAACAAATGGGGGAAAAAATGGGAAATCAAACATGGCCATGTTGAATGGTTGGATTGGAAATGGGGCAGAGGAGGATACGTTCAGGAACTGGGCCACAATCTCAAGCTTTTAATCACATTCTTCTTGTGCAAATCAGAAATGATACTTACAGTTCAATTATGTAATCCTTTTCTTAGTAGATGAAAAGATGAACTACGAAGCTTATGCTTACAACATCGGTTTCTTGACTTGTACAATTGTGATTTTAAAGATTTGTGGGAACTACAAGTTTTCATCTGATAATGGGAACGGATCTGTTTCGTCTTTCAGGATGTAATGGAAGACCCTTGCGTCGCTGCTGATGGGTATACGTACGATCGCAAAGCTATAGAGATATGGCTCGAGGAGAATGATAATTCTCCAATGACGAATTTGCCCTTGCCGAATAAGATTTTGATACCAAATTATACACTTCTTTCTGCCATTATGGGGTGGAAATCAGGAAAGTAATGAAATGATATCCTTTTCGTTGTTATAGAGCGTTGGTACTTGGTAGCTGCTTCTTCATTTGTGAGAATCCTTTGAAGAAATCGTCTGCCCAGCATTTTACATGCTAAGCTCCATTGTATCCAATTTGCCTTCTGCTTTAAACATGAATGTTGATATTGTCAACATAAACTTGCGTTAAACATGGATGGCGGTTTCTCGGCGGTCACAAGTGGGGTCCAGCAACTTGCGGTTCGCAGTGGCGTGGGCTGCCTGTTGTTCATTCAGCTTTGCGGTTTGGGTCCTGGCGTTGTTCTTCATTGGTTTGCCTGCAGGTTCTGTGGTGGTTGGCGCCTGTGGTGGCGGCGGTTTGATGGGTTCTAGGGTTAGGTTTTGAGGCTCTTGGGTTGCGCTTGGCCCATTCTATGTACAGGGTTTTTTAGATGTTTCGGGCTTGGCCCGTGGGTGTCTTTTGGGCTTTGTCCCATTAGGAGGTTTTTTTTTTTATTAGTAGTATACATTTTCATCCAACCTTTAATTGGGTTCCCCTCCCCTCCCCTCCCTCCAACTTAAACCCTTTGTCAAGTTTTCCTCAATAAATTTGTTGCCGATAGAAAAACATAAACTTGTATATTGTAAATTTGTGATGGATCAACCATGTTTGTGGAATACTACAAGCGTTGCATTTTCATGTCAAAATTGCCACCTTCCTATCCCATATCCCCCAGATTAACACGAAATATGTTACATTTGCTGTTAGGAAAAATGAATTACATTGCGTTTTTTTTATAATTGTGTCTCTGGATTAGCTTACATGCATTTTAACTGACCATTTGTTTTAAAGTTAACGAGTGGACAAACCTCCATTTTGTCTGAAGAACTTTTCGCAAACAGTGAAAGTTGAACTTATGAAATTCGGAATTTATTTGTTGTCATGCTCTCACGTGATTAACTCCAAACATTTTTTGATTGAATTATATTGCTAAGGAGAATTTAGGAAGCTTCATTATGGTGCTACAACATTTGATGCTTTGCAGGCAAATTAAGCACAGAAAAAATATTTTTCCATTGAATGATATAATACTTCCTCCGTTCCAAAATGAATAACCTTTTTGGGACTCCGTGTCATTTTAAAATGCTTATAACTTTTGATTTATGAAGTTTTATGTGATTTTGAAAACTTTGTTTAATAGAACTAATTAAAATCTATCAAACAAGATTCATATTGCATATTTTTAACATTCATATTAAAAAATGTAAGCATTTGAAAATGACACGCTTTTCAAAAAGGTCACTCATTTTAGAACGGAGAAAATAGTAAGGTCAGGTATTCATGTGTGATTTTGGTAAAAGTTCAGAGGGGCTACATGCAATTTTCCCAGAGAAAAAGGTTATGACCAAAAAAATAGGGATACTTAAATCTTCATCCTCAAATCCAACTCTACATAAGTATTCATCCCGGTCATTTTGAATAATTATGTTTTCATTCTTTCAGATGGTGAATTACTTTATCTTTGTCTTCCTCAATTAGTGAGATTAAATCATTCCCTAATTTAGTGGGGAAGTTCAAATCTTTGTTATTCTCTTCCCAAAACTAACAGAAAGTGTTTTTCCATTCGATCCATGCATCGTCAAGGAAACCTTCATTGCTTATAATAATGGTATGAATACCCAAACAAGCCATAAACCAAAAAAAAAAATTCAATGAACAAGACGACAAAAAAATCATGAATATTCAATCGTCGATTTGTGGTTTATCATAAATAAACCATGAATACCCAAACCACCAATAAACAAAAAAAAAAAATCAACTTCAGATTCAAGGTACAAAACGACAAAAAAAACCATGAATATTCAATCATCGATTCATGACTTCTTTCTGCAAATAAACCATGAATAGCCAAACGTCATAAACAAAAAAACACATGGTTTATCTCTATGACGAACAAGATGACAAAAAACGAACAAGATGATAAAAATTCATGATTATTCAATTGCCGATTCATGGTTTATTTCTGCAAATAAATCATGAATACCCAAACAAGCCGTAAAAAAAAAAATTCAACGAAATCAACGACCAAGACAACAAAAAAAAAATCATGAATAGCCAAACAAGTCATAAAAATAAAAAGAATCATGACTTATCTGTACGACGAAAAAGACGGTAAAAAACCATGAATGAATAATTGCTGATTCATGGTTTATTTCTGCAAATAAACCATAAATACCCAAATAAGCCATAAACAAAAAAATATCAACGCAAATCTGTACGCCGCGCTCTTGCCACTCACCGTCGCGCTCTCTCCGCCCGTCGCTCGACCATTTCGGGAAAATGGCCACTAGAGCTTCTTTCCCGTGCATGCATGGTAACAACTAACAATGATTAGCACTTCCCATTCTTCCATTCTAATCAATCGAGCCTCCGATTCCCTATTGGCTTAATAAACAAGCGATTTGAGGTTTCGGGAAAAAGGTTTCAGAAACCTGCAAATGGAAAGGGTGGGGGTGGGGTTCGGGTTAAATGGTTTTTGCGAGATCAGGGCCGGCTCATAGGGTAGGCGAGAGAAGCAATCGCTTCCGGCCTCCGAATTTTGGTCTAAAATTGAGGCCCCACTGTAATGTAAATGTGGGCACACGTCCCTAAAAATTTCGCATTTTTGGTTTGCGAAAAGTTCGGTTTGCGCCCTTTTATTTGAAAGCATGACGAAATACTATTTTGAAAGAGTCGCCACCCGGGTTTTGCGGAAAACATTCAAGAAACCGATTTTGAAAACGTTTTTTGTTCACGTTTGTTTGATTTGAAAAAGGCTTGTAGACTGGACCGTCGTCACCTTCGATATCTGAGGTTCGGGAGCCAGGTTACGAGAGGGGAAGGGTTATATGGCACCCCTCTCGTCCAATCCGGAGATCGGTCTCTACTTGGGCATTTTTGTAAAACATTTCCATTTTTCTCTCTTTTAATCATTTTCAGCCAGTTAGAGCGGGGGAACAGTTAATAGAGATTAACAAATGGCAAGTTGTATTTACATAGCAAAATGTGATGTATGAGCTATGAGCAACGATAATAGATTGAGAACAAGCGCTTCTGTAAGCATTTTGAACATACTAGGACACGCTGACCCTGAATGATGCACGTAGGAGTAAACTTGTATGCAATGGTCATGTCACTGCATACAAAGATCACTGCGTCTTAGGATCAAGGGCGTCTTGCCGTGAGCCCAAACTCACACGAACTCAACCCTCGGCGGTTGAATATCACGAGCTATATCACGATTCTGATTCTGATCGCCTCAATCAAAAACTAAATAGACTGAAAACCCCATAAACAATGCGGGAATCAAACAAAGGCGAACTAAAGCGAGAAGCAAGGGCCACCACTTGAACTTGGATCGATGGCGCCGCAGTCGAGTGACCATGCGCCGATTGCCGCGCTTTGATCCAAAGTGCTTGGCTTTTCTTCATCTGGTTACGGAACACGAGCGTAAAGATCCCGTGGGCCTTCTTGAGCAGCTTATAACGAGATAGCTAACTACACAGTTCTAAAATATGGAAAGCAGTAAACTGGTTTTTAGCATGCTATCAAGTGATCAGAATGAAAAGAAAGCAAAATGAGGGTGATCGGTGATCCCCACACTAGTCCTACCATGCAGCAATGACTGGCGCACGGCCAAGGATGACTGGCGTGCGCCACTAATCTTCCTACGGTATTGCTTATTTGCTAGTTTTGAGATCAGGCTTGGTATTGATTACCAGCTAGCCTGGACTCTGCTAACTCCCCTCAGGGATCGAAACAGCTCACAGAAACAAAGGTGATATACCTTTGGATTGAGTTTGATGGATGATTTGAGCTTGAGCTTGGAATGGAGGGATGTGTGGAGGATGAGTATGGCAATGTAGGGTAAGGGAATGATCTTCCTTGCTTTGTCTTTCAATGGATGAAAGAAAAATAAGGAAGAGCTAGAGAGAGAGGAGAGAGAGAACTTAAGAGCTCTTAAATGAGTGTAACCCCTTGCAAATAAATGCAAGGGGGGTATATATAGGCTGAGAGGGAGGGGCTGGCCAGGGAGATCAGTTGAAGCCTTAAGACTTGTTTGGGTTCCAAGTGTGGGGGAGCTTCCCATGCATTAAATGCATGGGACTTGCCTTGAAAGATATTGTGGGAGTGCAGTGGACACTTCTGGACGAAACAATCATCAGGGAACTGTGGCTCACGTCAGGGTGGCACAAAAGTTCCGGGCAAGTGGTTGCCAAAAAAGGTGATTTGACTGGGTTTGACTGGCGTGCGCCATGGATGGACTGGCGTGTGCCACTCTGAATTGGCTTCATGCTCGATGATTGACACGTGGCAATGTACCAGCGCGCGTCAGTTGATCACCAGCGTGCCGAAGCAGGGTTTTGCTGAGGCCATTTGGTTCTGGCTCGAAGGGTTTGAAAAGGGGTTTGAAAGGGTTTGAACGAGATTCGGAACGCTCAGAACTCAAACACACCATCAACTTTGGATGTTCTCGACCTTTAATCATCATCGAGGAACCTGAGACCGTATATAAACTAGTCTGGACAGTCCAAAATAGGGTGTCTACAGTAACTTATATATTAATATTAGATTGTTACTCCCAAATAATATCTTATTTTCTTCAAAAACTCTTGCAATTATATCTTTTTATATTTATATTGTCATAATTGTATATCCATTGGCTTTTAGATTGAATTTTTTTGTTATTTTTTGTACTTCATTATTTTTTAAAGAAATTCATAAATATATAAAGGACTCAATATAGAAAATTCGCTTCAGGCCTCCAAAATATATGAGTCGGTACTGTGCGAGATTATAGGAATTTGTTAGGGTGTTTATCCTAAAATCATGCAACAGGATGTTGAAGTTTAGATTTTAGTCCCAAAAATTCCTGTTTATATATACATATATTATATTATATACTATATAATAATCAATGTATCTTTATAATAAAGGGTAATCTTGGAATTTTTAAAAGCGGAGATGAAAACATAACTTTTCAAAATGACATGGATGAATACTTACATGACATGAGATCTGAGGATAAATATTTAAAAGCTCCCAAAAAGAATATGCAATTTTGTTCATTCTCCTTAAAAGAGAGTGAACAATTAACCCTTCATCTTATTGGTTGAAATAGTATAGGTCTCACCCATGCAATACTCTTTTTAGTAAGCATGATATCATTTTGTGATAGGATCCATACCATTTTAACCAATAAAAAAAAGATAACGTTCACCCTCTTAAATGGACAATGAGCAAAACTCTACTCAAAAAATAGTTATATTGTCCAGCCCCCAATAGCTACACTACACTCTATTATCTTACAAAACAAGAGCCCATATCCTCTTGGAGTAAATTGTTTTGCTGGTAATATTGCATTATTTGTGCAATATAGATCTTATTTAACAGCTCTTAACTAGTTCTATTAACAAAAGTATTTAAAATTAAATAAAATATTATAAATTCACGTGATATAAGCAATTGAAAAATTACACGAACTTTCGAAAAGGACCAAGGGAGTAATAAAAATGGTAGACGGAAAAATTGCATTTACCAGATAACTACATTAATTTGAAAGAGATCCAAGGAACCAAGAGATTTTTTCTTTAAACCTCATTTTTTCGTATTATTGGTAGGGAGATATCCTCTCTAGATCCAAGCAACCCATATTTGTGGGCATTTTTTTGGGGTCTAATTTGATGAACAAAACTGTTCATTTTTTAGATCTCTTTTTGAGTACATCAACCATGGTGAAAATCATCTTGATCGGTTATCATCAATATAATTTCAGAACACATTCATCTTTAACAAAAAGATTGACATTATATGAAAATTTATTTGTTTCAAGATACATGTGTTTGCAATTTGGTGCTACTAGATATTTGATCAATACGAATTTCGGTGCTGATCGATATCTGATCAATACGTATTGGTTTTCGACTCTATTATTGTTTATAGGAAATGATTTTGCCACTCTTTTTTTTTGTTAAGGCCACTCTTCTGCAAGTGTATTTTTGCACCAAAATGCATTTATTGAGGAGCTCTAAAATGTTTCATTTCCGAACATTAAAAGTGCCCCAAAAAAAGGCCCACAAAAAATCCTAACAGGACCGTGGGATGGGATTCCTTTCCATTAGCTCCCCACCACAATAACACATAGATAGTGCTTTCTTACATAAAGACCACCACCAAACACTTGCCCATCCCAGCTACAGAACTAAAGAGAGAGAGAGAGAGAGAGAGAGAGAGAGAGAGAGAGAGATGTGAGAAAAGTTCTTAGCAATGTAGGAGTAGTACTTCGTTATCGTATCTGCACAGTTGGATTTAGAATTTAAAAAAAAGGCTACAAACTTGGAATTCAACAAAAAAGACAAAGCTAAGAAGTTGCTTTTGGAAAACAAGAAAGAACTCAGCAGACCATCAAAAGGACAAACTGTTTTCTCATGTCTCCAAGGGAAGAAGGCTGAAAAATGGACCAAACACAAAGCAACTGATCATCCATACATTACTCTTGGAGGATTTTGGTAGTTGGAAATGATACAAAACTCTTGCTGTTAATTTGTATGCGTAAGCTGGGCAGTCATACAAAAAAAAAAATTCCAAAGATGGGAACCAAACAGCCAACTTCTTTCATGCTTCAACTAACAATTCTAAAGATCAAATTCCTGACATAACTCTTGCTGTTAATTTGTATGGCCTTCTTCCTCTCTCACAGCATTATGGAAGCAGGGACCCAAATAATCAACAATCCTCTTACACTTCTTGCACTTCTTGTTTAATTAGCTTGTTGAAAATTCTTCAATCATTTCTGCCCCAAGGGACCACAACATAACAGACTTCTGCTTGGTGCCCATGACAGTATATCCGCACCCAGAATTGGATGATTAAAATGTTGAACTCTTGCTTGATTTCATCATCAAACCACATCATTGTTTTGGCACAACTACTGTATTGAGCTTCACATCAATTGCCTCAAATGACTTTCATCTGCATACCGTGTCTATTTTCTGAAAAACCCAGGTCCCTACTTTCCAATTTCTTCAAGCTTCCCAAGCACTTGCTTTATGTGGGGCCTAAGAGAAGGCGAAGGTGAGCAACAAGCCATTGCAAGCTGGAAGAAATTGAGGATCTGTTCTTCAATAATCGGGATTTGATCAATGCCTTGCCCTAGAAGAATGTCTGGATGGTATAAGTCCGTAATCCGATGCTCAAGAATAGCATTTCTCATCGCGTTTGGCAAATAAAAATCCTCATCAGGGGTTGGATTCTCATTTATCGGTTCCTTTCCCGTAAGTAGTTCTAGTAAGATCACTCCAAGGCTGTAAATATCGGTCTCTTCACTTGCGTCCCTCATTTTGATTAACTCAGGGGCTTTATATCCCTGACTTGCAGATACTTCGAGCATTTCTTGCCCTGATGTGGGATTCAAGAGGAGATGTATGCCAAAATCTGAAATATATGGATGGTAATTCCGATCCAAGAAGATGTTTTTCGACTTGAGGTTTCCGTGGATTATGGGCTTTTGCAATCCAGTGTGAAGATGATCTAACCCTCCGGCAATACCGATCGATATCTTACTTATGATGTCCCACCTGTGAGAATCACCATTTTCATCTGCCAATTGAAAACATTGTTGTTCTCAACTTAATGTGTTGCAATACTTCAAAATTGGGGATAAATTGACAAGTACTTAAAAGTTAAAACAGATGGACCAAACAAAGCGTAACACATCGACATGAACTACCACTAACTAGGTAAAGGAAAGGGAAATGAGTTCTGCACTCTATATTCATACAAATGCACCTCAAAATTTATCATTCGGTATGCTTTGAAAATTGTGTTGCAATACTTCAAAAGTGGGGATAGATAGACAAGTACTTGAAACAAATTTACGAGAGAAAGCGTAATACGTCGACATGAACTACCACAAATTAAGGAAAGGGAAATGATTTCCGTGCTCTATGTTTACTTAAATGCACCCTTAAATTTATCTTTTGGTATAACTTCGAAAATTGTGTTGTGAAATAAAAAATAAATTTTGGGGAGCATTTAGTTATTAAAAAAAAAATGTGGATCCCTAAAGAAAAGTGAAGAATTAAAGGGAACAATATTAGAAGTAGTTGCAATACACGTTGTACAGCAAATACATTATCTCACCTACAAAAAAGGGTGGAATGATTGTGCAGAGAAAGACAAAGTTCATTTAAAAACTCCAGCTAAGTGCTCACCAGGAATCCCCATTTTCCCATTAGCCCATAGGCTTAACTCCAGCTTAATTCAATTAATAAAGAGCAAAAAGTCTCAGCAATTTAAATAATTCGGCAAAGCAATATCCAACTTTACTGCCATTGAGCAACTTGATTAGCTGTTTCAGGATTGATCTAAAATAAGAGATCCAACAAATAATTACAAACATGTCAACCCCTGGGTTTTGGTTAAGAGGGTATGAGAAAGCGAATAAGTGTTTGTCTTACATGAGGTCGCATATTTGAATCCAACGGAGGTTAAATATTCCAAACCTTGGGCCACTAGAGTATTTGCCCGACCGTTAACTTCAGGCCTTGAAACTAGTCGAGGTGTGCGAAAACTGGCCCTGACGTCCGGTGATAAAATAAAAAACCTAACATGTCACTGAAAGTTCATTCCAGACCAACTAACCAAAAAAGAAACTAGAGAGAGAGAGAGAGAGAGAGAGTCCAGCAGAGTAAACCAAGATAAGAATGGAGAAGAACACACAACCTCAAAACAGGAAGGAAGATCCACCAAAGAAAGTGGGGCAAAGGGTAGCAATGAATATTTTTACAGCGAATTCCGGATAACGATAATTGACAGATCGAGAGCTAAATTCCAAGACCTAGGTTTTTTTTTTTTTTTTTGTACTTTTGAACAGGAAGTCATTCAAGAACTAGGTAGAGGACCACAGAGACAAAGCAGACAAACAACGCGTGCATTTAAACTGAGAACCCATATGAAGAAATTGACAGGACTAATTTCTTCTCCACTTTTTCAACATCGCTGCAAAATTACTGGTACTTCAGCCACATAGTGATGAAATCAAACTGTGAAAAATAGGTAAAAACGGAAAAACCCATAGAAAGAAATTGATTGCTTTGGCTATGTAATTCACATGACCACAATCATGGCTATTTCACCCAATATGATATGGGGGGAAAAAATCACAAGATCAAACTGAAAGAGAAAACCCAAGGGGTTGCCGCACTAGTTAATCGCCTTGCTTCGCGGGATTTACCACCTCAAGGTTGCAGGGTCGATTCCTCTCGAGTCTCGACAGCGAACGCGTACTATGGAAAAGTATAATGACCCGCATCACCTAACCTGCCAATTCTTAGGCTTATCACATGGTTCAAAAAGTTAATTTCGAGTTATACAGTAGTGACTGCTCACGATTCATTATATATTGTTGCTTCTCAATTTTTCCCATCGATGTGGTACAACATGGGGTCTCACAGAAAGGCCGCAGAGATTAGTTTGGTGCATCGGAACACTCTTTATTACCAAAGAAAAAACTGGAAGAGCATTATTACCTCTAATGAATTGTGCCAAATTGCCACGGCCAAAGAAGGGATGGACAAGAAGCTTCTCACCCCTAGGCCCTCCATAAAACGCCTTCAAAGGCACCAAGTTGTCGTGCCTGATCGAACCCAGAACCTGAATTAGGTGCACCACTTCCTTCATCCCCCCAGTACAAGCCGGCCTCAAGAACCTGAGCACCACAACCGAGTTAACCCTTATCAAACTCGCCCTGTACAGCGTTCCATAGCTGGATTTCCCAATCACCTCACCGGGGGCGTCCAGTATGTCGTGTACCGTTAGATCTTCACCGCATTGAAACTTAATTAACTCTTCGTTCTCCGCTTCACCTATATGTCTGGACTCAAACCCAGCTTCCATTTGAGCTGGTTCATTTTTTGTGGGTCTCTTTCGGCGCAAGAAGATGATGAAGAAGAGGATGAGTAGTAAGAGAGAGAAAGTGGTTGGGACTATTATTAGTATGAGCTTGTGTTGGTATTCCATTTCGTGGGAGAAATTGTTTGTGGGATTGGTTGAGGTAGGAAAGTTGTGGGTATTTCTTGTAGGAGTCTGTGGAGGAAGAATTAGAAAGATTTTGTTTTGAAATGGAGTAAGAGTTCAAGATCTGGGTTGAGTGTGGGGGATGCAAGTCAGAATGCGAACAAAATTGAGAGTGGAAAGTGGTGAGGAGTCGATATCAGTGTCACGGAGTTGAGAAACAGAGGAATTAAAAGCCTCTGAGGTATGGGAGAAGGTCTGTAGATTTCTGGGCATAGCATTTTGGAGTTGAGCAGCACGCGAGAGAGAGAGAGAGAGAGAAGCAGGAGAGAGAGCGCGCGTGCTGGTGAATGAAAATTTACTAATGGAACCATGTGATGTTATCTCCGACCATTGCGGTTGGGATTTTTTTTTTTTTTTTTTTGTTCGGACCAACTTACACATAGGCTCCGTTTATTTCAATGTAAAATATTTTTCATGTAAAATATTTTTTTTAAAACAAAATTTAAACTTTTATTTTCTGGTGTTTAGTTTACCTTTGAAAATATTTTCAGAAATTGACAAAATAGTGTAGAGAGAGAGAGGAGGGATTTAAACGGTGGAGAGATCTGAGAATATTGGAATTGAACGTGGGTCAGGACTGATAATCGATAAAATTGAGCAGTGAAAATTGCAGTAAAGGACAACTGGTTCATTTCAAAAAATAACTTACAGAAGAATTAAGGGTAAGTCATTTTCATCCAATTAATGAAAAATGTTTTACATGTAAAATATTTTTCTCATTTTTTATACAATCAAACACCGAAAAATAGGTAAAACAATTTACAGGAAAACATTTTGCGCCCAAACAAACGGAGTCATAGTTCAACTAATTCCCTCATCGGTCTGGTCAAAATTAATACGTTCACGCCGGGTAAGGGGGATTCACAAGAATATTTTTCCTTTCCGACCTAACACCAATAATCTATTTCTGATAAATTCTGTGAGAAACAAATCCGCAAATCATCTGGACTAATCTGGGGGGATAGACCTGGCAAAATTTCAGGAGCTTCTATTTGCACCCACTTTTTGTTCAAGCGTCTATCAAAATTTAGTGTGAGTTTCAATTTTCTACTAAATTTTGTCTTCACGTATTGACAATAGATAAGTTGTTTGCACTGCATGGTATTTAAGTTGACGTATATGAGTAGAATAACTTGTCTGGAAATTCATGAAAATACGAGCTTGATTCAAATGTCCATTAAGTCAATAGAGAAAACTCACGCTTCGTAATTTTTAATTTTACGTGTTTATTTTTCATATAATTTCCAAACACAAAAGGATACTATTAATTAGCCAGTATTTTATTTATTACTTTAGCTAGAAAGTTTTGTCAATGCTCTCAATAATACTAGCTATTTAAATATCATAAATTTCTTTTTTCTTCTTTTACTCCTCCGTGTTCAATATAATTCATTTTCAAAGGGAAAAAATTGTAAAATACACTATACCCCATTAACAGTACCTCAACAAATTTTGCTAGGCATTGAAGGCGAAGACATTTTTAGCTAGTTTGTATTGAAGGTGTTGGAGGGTTAGTTTTATTTTTATTTTGGCAACCTAACATAAGTTAGCATGTACATTTATCTAGCCTCATGTACATGCTCTTTACCATAGCCGAAAAATCTCAATTTTTGTCTCCATTCTCGGGGAAGGGGGTTTCCTATAGTGCAGAGCCCTGTACAAGAACCTGTGTAACGCCCCGACTTTTCGGGAGTAAAATAAAATAATTTCTTTAAGAAAATCTGGCTAAATAATTATAATTTTTTTTAAAATAAAGGTTTAGCTATTTCAATCTCAAGAAATTTACTGATTCAAAATACATTAATTTCAGAGCTGACTCTAGGCTCGATACGAATCCCAAACACACTCGATCTTTGTTACTGATATTCCTTCCGTGTCGAACTGCATCATCATTGAATCTCCTCCATTGAATCTTACGCCCTCTAGCAAATTGATCGCCGAAGCAACCGATTTGCCAGGATACAAACGTATCCGTGAGTGATAAATCACCTAGTAGAATAATCCAACCCAACTACCCCTCTTACATTACAGCTAGCAAGTAAATAGGATAATAATGATACAAATAAGTAAAACAGAGATTTTTCACATGAACCAGTTCATTACTATCTATTAGCCTGACGTGTGGTGTAAGATCTCCCCGCGAGATCTTTCCTCCCCAACCGCTAGCCATGCTCGGTCCCATAAGAGTACTTCCCTTTGTCACAGATAACCTAAGTTATATACTGAGTGTGCTACTCAATGACTACAATAAGGGGATAGCTTATCATGCCTAAATCACGACCAGGGTTCGCTTATCTTATATATCACATCACAATCCAATTCGAAATCATCACTGGACACACGCCAGTCTATCAATTCATCACTGGACACACGCTAGTCTATCAATTCATCATTGGACACACGCCAGGTTTTATCGTCACAAAACATCATTGGACCATCCGCCAGGTTTTATCGTCACAAAATATCACTGGACCTCTCGCCAGGTTTTATCGTCACAAAATATCGCTGGACCACCGCCGGTTTTATCGTCACAAAATATCGCTAGACCTCTCGCCAGGTTTTAACATCACAAAATATCGCTGGACCACCGCCAGGTTTTATCAAAACATCACTGGATCACCTGCCAGGTTTTATCATCGAAATATCACTGGACCACCGCCAGGTTTTATCAACAGAAAACATCTCTGGACTATCGCCAGGTTTTATCAACATAAAACGTCACTGGAGTACCGCCAAGTTTTATCAACAGAAAAACGTCACTGGACCAACGCCAAGTTTTATCAACCGAAAACATCTCTGAACTACCGCCAGGTTTTATCAACATAAAACGTCACTGGACCACTGCCAGGTTTTATCAAAATATCACTGGACTATTCGCCAGGTTTTATATCATCACTGGGCTTACTTTGCCAGTTACAATCCTTCACCGGGCTTACTTTGCCGGTCTATCAATTCATCACTGGACTCTCGCCAGTCTATTGATTCTCATCACAAATCTCATCATATCTCAAAACCACGCCTGCAGGCAACCTCTAAAAAGAAAGAAACTTCACAATTTCTCCATTACTTAGTATCGTCTAAGTGATTTCTATATCGTATACCACCCCATGTCTCTAGGGTCAAATCTAACATTCAAATCAAATATCGACAAAATTTTAATCATAATAATAATTGAAAACGAACATCAAGCGGATCAAACAATTAATAGGCAGATGCAATCACTCAACTTTTTATGACTGGGTCGTTGCCCTTAATCTTGTATGGCTACAAAATCATTAATGAGGTAAGAACTTTTATAAAAGATTTAAAAATAATTTTCTAAACTTTTATTAATTATAAATAAGTAAATAGATTGATTAAATACTAATTAAATACATTAATTAGGTAAAAATATTAGAATAATTATCGTAACCTTAATAAGAGTCCTAAAGGTCCTTTATAACAAGTTTGAGTGCTAAAAGTTGAGTTTGGAGGTTCATGGGATTATTTTAAATAAAGAGATTAAGATAATGGCCGAAAGAAGGATAAATAGATAATAAATAATAATATAAATGTTGAGGTTAACATTGTTTCATCCCAAGACTGTAAGAAATCTGAATAAAATTATTCAGGTATTATTAACATATTTTATAATATCTTAAAGTATTTTTATTTAGAAACAATGCGTGAATAATAATAAATAGTTAATTGAATAAATAAAATATTATTTTAATAAAATATCATATTTGAGATGTAAGAAATCTAGGAAAAATAGTTTAGATGTTAAAAACATTGTTTGTAAGGTCGTAACTATTTTTCGTTTGTAACTTTAATTAAAAATGAATAAAAATATAATAAATAGCTAATAAAATAAAAAAATAATGAAATCAGTAAGTTATGGTCTTTAATATGTTAGAAGTCTAGAAAAAATAGTACGGGGATTTATAAAGTAGTTTATAAGGTCGTGCGGATTTTTAGTTTGTAAACTTTTACATGATAACGAATAAAAATTTAATAAATAGATAATTAAATAAAAAAATATGAAATTAACAAGGTATGATCTTTGAAGTGTTAAAAGTCTAGAAAAGATAGATCGGGATTCAAAAATCAAGTTCGGGATGTCGAAAAGTTGTTTCGAACGTTTTTTATCAATCCAATCTACTAGATAAATTAAACTGATATAATTAATATTTTTTATACTAATATGATATTACGCAGTCATAAAATAATATCAAGTTAGTAGTTTTTTATAATATTAATATCAAAAAGATTGTAAAATAAATATCAGAATGGTCATCTTCTACGTAAATAATTACAAATAAAGTGTCGGGTTCAAAATAATATATCAATTTGGTGAATCTGGCCGAAAATTTTATTTTTTTCGTTTTGGCTCGGTTTTTGATGCATGGGACCAATTTGGGCATAGAGTTAAGCATACAAATACAATATATACTTAGAGGAGGGGTTGGAATGGATTATAATACCTCGAATCGGATTGAATTGATTAAAAATTGAAACTTGAAAATTTGAGAAGAAGGCTTCGGGTTCTTCGATTGGGTGACCTTGGGCTCAAATTGGATGATGTTTGGGGATGCTTGGAGTTGAGGAAAGAGATTGGAACGATCAATTTGAGTTTTGGTTGACCGTAGCTACGAAACCCACTTTTATCTCTCTTTCTTTCTCTCTCTAAAACTCTATGGATTGGAGCTTTAATTGGCCACGATTTTTCTCTCAATTATGCTCGGTGGAGGATGTATGGTGTAGGGATTTTCGTGGTGTGCCCTAGAGTCGACGTACTAGGGTATATATAGAAGAATTTTGAAGAGTTCCGATTAAAATTGGATTTAAAAAAGTTGTATCCTATGGAGTTTTGGAATGGACGAATTTGGGACGACATACACTTAGGGAGGAAGTAGAAACTGAGTAGGAGAGTGCATGCATACATGTGCGTAGGAAAAAAAAATCATGCACGTAGTGTAAACGCATGCATATATGTATTTTAGAAAAATAATAATAATTGTATTAAGAAAATAATTCTAATAAAATTATTAAATATAAAAAAAATTGGATCAAAAATCCAGGTCGTTACAACCTGTGTCCCATTCTCGGACCCACCCCTCGCTGCCACGCCACGAAAATTCTAAATTCCCAAGGAGTGTGTACTTTGCAAAGTTTGGCATAAAAATTGACTGCAAATAGCAGCTCCTGAAAATTGCCATTAAACATTATGGCAAAGACAATTTTAGCCCCAAATGTGCTTGTCACAAATAGCATTTCCGTGCCGTATCCGTCTAAAAGTGCCACATTTAAACGTGCCGTGTCAGTGTCGTGTCATGCCAACCCGGCCCGTTTGACACCTCTATCGAAAACTGTCATTAGACATTATGACAATGACAATTGTAGCAGAAAATTTAGGCTAAATTTTGAAGTAAAGTCGGATGATTTGTAAACACCCTTCCCGATATCGGATTGAGGTGATTTTTTAAAGGAATCATAAACGAAGAATTTTGAACAAAATGAGCAGCTCCGATCGTCTTTGCGAGACCTGAGACGGGCGCAACGCTACTGTACCTATAGCAGCGTTCCAATTTTAGCCCCAAATGTGCTTGACCGAGAAAGTGATGGTTTGGTGCGTGATTAAGGGATTAGTCATCCGGGTGTAATCAGCTGTAAAATGTCGGTTGGAATCGTGCGAGATGATTTACAATGAAGGGCCCACAAGTGCGAAGGTCTCACTCACATGAACCGTCCGATCTGCGTTTTAAGAGATTGGTAGTTTGAGTCTGTTGCCAATGGACGGTTACAATTCGCGAGTTGTTAGTCGACCTGACCGAGAATTTTTTCAGTGTTGGGTGGGTATTAGGTGGTGCCTGCTCGGTGCATATGGACTGTTCATTTTGGTTTTAGACAGCTCGGATTTGGAGAGAGAAAAAGGAAAGAGAGTGATAAGGTGAGAGAAGAGAGAGGCTTTCAATCTGAGTCGTCCAACACACTTTTAGACGGTCCAAATGGACTGTTTGGACACCGTGGTACCCACCCGTACCCAAAAATTTCTCCGACCCCACAGTAGAGCTGGTTATAATGTCTTCGTCGTATTTTTTTTTCCCAGCATGATCAAATGGGGCGGGCCCTGTCCAACTCGTGGGGATGATGGTATGTGAGAAAAGTGTGGACCGAAAAAAAAAAAATTAAAATTTGTTGGCCATATATTTATGATTCCCTCGTTTAACAGGGAATGAAAGATTATTCATGTTTGTGTGAAGCTACTCCCGAATCTAATTATAATTACATTTGATTCTAGAGTTTAACTTCCAAAAGCGCTGCACCTTGCAGTGTTACATCTCACCGTTCAAAACAGTCCAAATGTTAGAAAAACTTTTGCTCGGAATTTTTTTTTAAAAAAAATCTAGACCATTGATTGCTGAGAGAGACGGACAGGATCAAGCACTACAACTTGCAACGCGCTAGGGGGCGATGCAGGGTCCCAAGGTCCGACGGTTAGATATATCTAAGTTGCGGGTGGTCGAAACTTAACGTTAAGAGTTTGCTTCCGCTTGAGCTCTCATATTTAATTAAAACCTCTCAAGCGTTATGTATATATATAGATAGATATCAATTTTTATCGGGCCGGATCCCCAAAATAAACAAACATCATTGGGCTGGTTTATACGGGCCTTTGCCTCAACTTTACTCAACTCTACGTTTGTGGACATCAAGATTGAGTCTACAGGAGGTGATGTAAGTTGGCCCGAACACACTTAGTTAAAAGATATATAACAATTTGGGCTTTCAACCCAACCCAAATTCTATCGGTTATATAATCTGAATTAATGTGAAAGAATCAATTTTTCTCTGAAGTCATGAGTGATTAGTTAGTGCTCCATCAACCTGCTCCTAAAGTATTGTCACGTGATGCTCCATCAACCTTCTCCACGTGGTGCTCCTAGAAGGTTAATGAAGCCACCAGGTGGCAGTGCTCTTGGAGCAAAGAATAATACTTGCAAAAGTCTTTTCCTCTATTTTCCTTTTTGTGTGTTTGAAATAGTGGCCTAACTAATAACCCGGTCTTGATGGCCATTTCATAATTAGGTTATGGATACAAACTCGAACCCCAAATTTCTTTATATATATATATATATATATATATATATATATATATATATATATATATATATATATATATATATATATATATATATACACACACACACACATACAGTGGGCTTCCATTGAGGACCTAAGTTGTGGATTTTGCCTTTCCTGATCGAATTTCGATGATCCGAGCCGCTCAATGTGATCAGAACGTGATTTTAAGGGTACTCGCGAGAAATCAGAAAAAACAATTACCGGGAAGGGCTTCATCCGAGCAGTTTTTGTTTTTTCTGAATTGAACGGTTCAAATAAAAACTGCTCAAATCAAGTCCTTCCCGGTCATTTTTTTTCCCGAATTCTCGCGGGTGCCCTTAAAATCACGTTCTGAACACATTGAATGGCTCGGATCATCAAAATTCAATAGGGAAAGGGAGAAATTGGGTGGTCTGCAACTTAGGTCTTCAATAGAAGGGGACTCAAATATATATATATACACACACACACTAGAGTTAGGCACGGTGCAAACACGTTTTGAACACAAATAAAATGAATTGCAAAACTAATGACTATCCCCGCCAACACTAATGACTACCCCCGCCAATGAAATTGATTTATACGAGAATATTTTTTCTTAAATTAGAATCACATAGATTTTTTTCTTACCCTTTCGTTTAGTTTACAAAAAAATTGAAATTGATCAACCAAAAACCAAAAATATTTCTTACCCTTTTGTTTAGTTTACAATTACAATCTGACTTGCACTAATTTTATACATGAACTTTTATTACTTTCTATCTTTCCATAACAAAAGAGAATTGAAATAAGAAAGGTAAGAGAAGATTCAAAATAAGATTTTTCAGCCCTAGGACTTTTCCCAGCCGTAGGATTTGTGAGGGATAAGTCTAGGCCATTAGATTTATGTACATAGGATTTAAATCCTGAGTTGTTTTATTATATATATATATGTGTGTGTGTGTGTGTGTGTGTGTGTCTGTATATATATAAAAACTTAAAAGATTAGTACTTTGAAGGGGGGAAATATGAGCAGAGTGGGTCTCGGATTTTTTTGGAGAGAAGTTTTGGAGAGCATTCATAAAAAGTAAGGTTGCACAGAATGGCTAAGGAAACCCCAATAGGATTCCTGATGAAGCCCTTCCCGCCATTTTTTGCTAATTTCTCATGAGAACCCTTAAAATCACGTTCGCACACATTGAACGGTTCAGATTTTCAAAATTTGATCGGAAATGAGAGTTCCGCATTTTAATCCCTCATTTTAATCCCTCACTTGATCCGTCACCTATAATATATATATATATATATATATATATATATGTATATATGTATGCATGTTAAATAAAAACTTAAAAGATTAGTACTTTGAAGGGGGGAAATATGAGCAGAGTGGGTCTCGGATTTTTTTGGAGAGAAGTTTTGGAGAGCATTCATAAAAAGTAAGGTTGCACAGAATGGCTAAGGAAACCCCAATAGGATTCCTCCAAAGAAAAACACAAAAACAATAGGATTTGGGTAAGGTGAGACTTGTGGGGGGGAATTTATACAAGAAAATGAATAATAATTGGGTAGTTGTGTGTGGGTGGAACTTTGGTAAGAGATATGATTAATATTCAATTAGGGAAAAGTTGGTGGGAGATGGGAAAGCACATGCACTTATTGGAATGGACATCACATCACCAATTTATGTTCTTCAATGAGGTCTTTTAATTTATCCCCATGTAATTAATTTTTTTTTGTTTTTCATTAAGCAGCAATGCAGAATGCCACTTTTTTCTGATCTAATAATTCAATTTCAGAGACATCTTAGTATTGGTTGAGGGAGAATTTTTAATAAGGCCACTATAGCATGTTTCTAATCCGCCAAGTCCACTTCTAAAGTTTCTAACATCTCTAGTCCACTAGTAATTCCAATGACAAAAATACCCTATATAAAAGAAACATGGGCCTTGTTTGGCTAATACAAAAAATATATTTTTTCATTTTTTTCGATCTTGTTGTAACCACATAACCATTTCATCATCGGAGAAACTTAAAGATTATTCAGGGGTCCAGATTGGGGTGTTTACAACCACCACACCGCTGCCGCCACCACCACCACAACGCCGCCACCTCCACCACAATTACCACCACCACCACAACCACTCCAACACCACCACCATCGCCACCACAACGCCGCCACCACAACCACCACCACACCGCCACAACCACCACCACCACAACACCGCCACCACCACCACGCCGCCACCACAACCACCACCACCATCTCCACCACGCCACCGCCATCATCGCCACAATAATGACCACCACTCCACCGCCACCACAACAACCACCACCACCACCACATCGCCACAACGACCATCACCACCACAACACCGCAACACCGCCACCACCACCACGCCGTCACCACAACCACCACCACCATCACCCTATATAAAAGAAATAAGGGCCTTGTTTGACTAACACAAAAAATATATTTTTTCATTTTTTTCGATCTTGTTGCAACCACATAACCACCACCACCACCACCCGCCGCCGCCACCACCACCACTACACTACCACCACCACCACCCGCTGCCGCCACCACCACGTCGCCGCCGCCACCACCACCACAACGCCGCCACCTTCACCCACCACCACCACACCTCTGCTGCCACCACCACCACAACGCCGCCACCTCCACCACAATTATCACTACCACCACCAAGCCACCACCACAACCACTCCAACACCACCACCATCGCCACCACAACGCCGCCACCACAACGACCAAAGCCACCACGTTGCCACAACCACCACCACCACAACACCGCCACCACAACCACCACCACCATCTCCACCACGCCACCACCATCACCGCCGCAACAATGACCACCACCGTGCCACCGCCACCACTACCACCACTCTACCATCACCAACACCACCACTCCAACATCACCAACACCGCCACTGCCGCCGCCACCACCACCACTCCACCGCCACCACAACAACAACCACCACCACCACCACACCGCCACAACGACCACCGCCCCCACCACTACCGCCACCACAACCACCACTACCACCACCACTCCACCATCACCAACACCACCACTCCACCATCACCAACACCACCACCACCGCCACCACCACGCCGCCGCCAAGACCACCACCATTTTTAGACTGTAAATTTGCACTTTTAGACTTCAAAATTTACAAAAATTCTTTTATTTGCAGTCTAAAAATATTCATTTAATAATTCACAGTCTAAATTTACAAAAATGCCTAAATTTGCAGTCTAAATTAAAGTCTCCTTGGCGATGGTGTTCATATACAAAAGTGCCTTTATTTGCATTCTAAAAGTGCCAATTTATAGTCTAAATTTTCTCTGGCGTTGGTGATCATTTAACAAATTTTGCAGTCTAAAAGTGACAATTTGCAATCTAAAAATGTAAATTTGCAATCTAAATTCTCATTGGCATTAGCGTTCATTTAATAATTTGCAGTCTAAATTTGTATGTACACTGTAAATTTGCACTTTTAGACTGCAAAATTTACAAAAATGCCTTTATTTGCAGTCTAAAAGTGTAAATTTGCAGTCTAAATTTTTTATGGCATTAGTGTTCATTTAACAAATTTGCAATCTAAAAGTGCAAATTTACAGTCTAAATTCTCGTTGGCGTTAGTGTTCATTTAATAATTTAGAATCTAAATTTATGTGTAGATTGCAAATTTGCAGTCTAAATTTTCTCTGGCATTAGTGTTCATTTAACAAATTTGCAATCTAAAAGTGCAAATTTACAGTCTAAATTCTCATTGGCGTTAGTGTTCATTTAATAATTTAGAATCTAAATTTATGTGTAGACTGCAAATTTGCACTTTTAGACTGCAAAATTTACAAAAGTGCCTTTATTTGCAGTATAAAAGTGTAAATTTGCAGTCTAAAAATACAAATTTGCAGTCTACATACAAATTTTGACTGCAAATTATTAAATGAACACTAATACCAATGAGAATTTAGATCAAAATTTATATTTTTAGATCAAAATCTACAAATGCTTTTATTTACTGATCTAAAAATACAAATTTGCGATCTACATTTTCTTTGGCGTTAGTGTTAATTTAGCAAATTTGCAATCTTTGCAGACTAAATTCTCATTTGCGTTAGTGTTAATTTAATAATTTTCCGTCTAAAAAAATGCCCTCATTTGCAGTCTAAAAGTGTAAATTTACAGTCTAAATTTTCTCTGACGTTGGAGCTCATTTAACAAATTTATAGTCTAAATTCTCATTGGCGTTAGTGTTTATTTAAAAATTTACAATTTAAATTTGTATGTAGACTGCAAATTAACACTTTTAGACTGCAAAATTTACAAAAGTGCATTTATCTGCAGTCTTAAAATACAAATTTGAAGTCCAAATTCTCATCAGCATTACTGTTCATTTAATAATTTACAGTCTAAATTTGTGTGTAGACTGCAAAGTGTACAAAAGTGTCTTTATCTGCAGTCTAAAATTACGAATTCGCTGTCTAAATTTTCTCTGGCGTTGATGTTCATTTAACAAATTTGCATTCTAAAAGTGCAAATTTGCAGACTAAATTCTCATTGGCGTTAGTATTAATTTAATAATTTGCAGTCTACATTTGTGTAGACTGCAAATTTGTTGTTTTATACTGCAAAATTTAAAAAAAGCCCTTATGTGCAGTTTAAAAGTACAAATTTGCAGTCTAAATTTTCTTTGGCGTTGGTGTTCATTTAACATATTCTAAATTCTAAATTCTCATTGGCGTTAGTGTTCATTTAATAATTTACAGTCTAAATTTGTGTGTAGACTGCAAATTTACACTTTTAGACTACAAAGTTTACAAAAGTGTCTTTATTTGCAGTCTAAAAGTGTAAATTTGCAGTCTAAATTCTCATTGGCATTATTGTTCATTTAATAATTTGCAGTCTAAATTTGTGTGTAGACTGTAAATTTGTACTTTTAGACTGCAAAGTTTACAAAAATGTCTTTATTTGCAATCTAAAAGTGCAAATTTACAATTTAAATTTTCTCTTGCGGTGGTGTTCATTTAACAAATTTGCAGTTTAAAAATGCAAATTTGCAGTCTAAATTCTCATTGATATTAGTGTTCATTCTAAATTCTCATTGGTATTAGTGTTCAATTTCAGAATAACGTATATTGAATAAAATGGAAAAATAATCACCTAACTTGTCACCATATACTTGAACATGCATCAAACAACTCATAACATTTACAATTTCACTTTTAAACACTTAACTAACAATTTATATGCATTCAGGACCTATCGATGATTTTCCAGCATAAATAGGACTAAATATAAATGAAAACAGGACTAAATAGTAAATAATATTTAAAGAATAGATCACCATCTACATCACAATTTAAAAATACGTCCAAACTCCATTAAAGCGTAGATTAAGTTACGGGTAGCCGAAAAACTACCTCAATACACGAATTAAGGCTTGGGAAAGAGTATATGGAGGCCGCAGATCACTGTGGTGCTTCCGGAATCTCAAGGCAGTGTTCGTTGGGACTCCGCGGTGGCGGGTCGGAGCCACGTGGAGCTCAGTTGTGATGATTTTGAGCACGGCAGTGGTATTCGGTGGTGCTGATGAGGTCCGAGGGTAGGGGTGAGGAGGTGGTGGTGGTGAGTTACGGTGGTGGTGGTTTCGGCAGTTCTGAAAGGGCAATTACGGTGATGAGGTGTTGGTGGTTTCGGCAATTACGGTGGTGGTGGTTTCGGCAGTTACGGTGAGGAGGTGGTGGTGGTTAAGAGTTACAGTGGTGCTGATGAGGTCCGAGGGTGGTGGTGATGAGGTGGTGGTGAGTTACGGTAGTGGTGCTGAAAGGGCAATTTTGTCTAGTCAAAAAGTGAAGCTGGACCCAAGGCTTTAACAAAAAGAATGGGCTGGACGAGAGGTGTTTTGAAAATATGAGGTGGACTGGACATGTTATAAAACCCTATAATGGACCTTACAACAATTCTTTATACAATATATAGTATGCATGTATGATGGCCCGAATACTTATAACAAGTGAACACGGAATTATTTAAAGAAAAGCCGTGATCATTAATTTCGAGTGCCGTGGAATAAGAGCAGAGATGTCCGGTTATAAAAATCTCGGAGGTAGTAACAGATGTCTTTATGTTAATTATACTTTGACTCTGCAAATTGACATAAAAATGGAATGGGGAATGGTGCTGTGCAGTGGTGCGCGTAGCACTTTGCTGCGCACCTCCGAGCTATTGGATCGTGTATCTGACGGTTCGGATCTCATCTCGATAATGAACGGCTTTCAATCGTTGATTGCATCCGAACCGTTGGATGCACGATCCAATGACTTGAAGAGTGCGCAGAACGGTGCTACGCACTCTACTGCACATCACCAACCCCAATTCCAATCAATTAATTCAAGCATTATTGAAAGTAGCTAGGGAATAATCACCAGCCAATATTCTTCCTTGACTTGGTTGAATATTCTACTGTTGATCTGTCTTGCTCCATTATATATAATACAACATCACACATTAAACAAGTAGATTCAGCCACTTAATTAACCAGACTTGATTAACACATGCAGAGGTTGACTCCAGTGGTCCAGTAGTCCCAATAAGACTAGGAGAAAGCTATGGTTCACCTAGGTTCATTATGGAAATGGTACTATGTATTTTTTTTTCAGTGTCTTTTACACATATTTTGTATTGTCTAAAATAAAGTTTTGAAAATGTCCATGTTACCATTTCGGACATTTTTAAAAAATCATTTCTATCGTCTAAAGTACATCATTTTTTTTATATGCAATATGGACCTTATTTGATAGATCTCAATTGGTTCTATTAGACAAAGTTTTGAAAATTATAAAAAAAAATGCTATATAAATTGAAAGATATACTTAGTTTAAAAATAATACAAAAAAGTGCAACTGGACATTTAATTGAAAGTGTATTGTACTCATAATTTATGAGAATGATACTCGTATTTTTTTGGTAAATGGTACGCATATTTATTGGCTCATCAGTTATGTATTTTTATGGTATTAGACTATTAGTTATGCATTTTTTTGTTGAAGCTACAAATAGTTACTATTTTTGTGCTTGCTATCTATTTTTTTTTTGGTACTAGACGCTCATTTTTTTTTTTTTTTACGTTACTATTATCTATGCATGCATTTTTTTGATAACCAAAGCTTATACACATTCACTGATAATCACCAAAATTTTAGGGTATGTACTAGGGCTATAAACGAACCAAATCGAGCCGAACCCTGTTAAGTTCGGCTCGAGTTCGTTAAGGTACTAGTTCGGCTCGAATTCGGCTCGATTTCGATTCGAGCCCAAACAACTCGGCTCGAGTTCGGCTCGTTAAAATTTTTCAAGGCTCGGGTTCGGCTCGGTTGGGTTCGTTAAGGTACTAGTTTGGCTCGAGTTCGGCTCGGGTTCGATTCGAACCTGAACATCTTGGATCGAGTTTGGCTCGTTAAACTCAAACGAATGGAGCCGAGCTGAATCAAAGCTCGAATTGAGCTTGTCAAGACTTGGGTTTGGTTCGGCTCGGCTCATTAAACTCAAGCGAACCCAAACTCTCTCATTGATCATATAAAATTTGGGAGAAAAATAAGTATTGAATTATATATACAACCTTAAAATTTTTTATATTTACAAACAGACCCCTATTGAATTATTAATTAAATTTAAGTATAGGTTCGCGAGCCTAACCGAGCCGAATACCGTTAGGCTCAGGTTCGGCTCATTTACGGAACGAGCCTAGAATTGAGGTTCAGGTTCAATTCGTTTAGCAGACGAATCGAACTCGAACGAGCTCTTGCCGAATCGAGACTCGAACAGTTCGCGAACGGCTCAGTTCATTTACAGCCCTAGTATGTACCATAGACTCGCTATAGTTGTAAAGTGAATTTATGAAGGATAAAAAAACACAACTCAGAATTTCTAAGGGCAAATTCCGAAGATATATATTTTTTGCATCATTTCGCGACTAAACCCAGCTAATCAAATAGGCGATTGTGGAAAGAAAATCCACATTTTGGGCTCAAAACTGCGAAATGAGTATACTATAGGCCCCGTTCCGCTAAGTATAAGTACTTAATTTTTGAATTAAACGTGATGCATTATGAGGGAATGACATGTCTCGGACAGAGTGAAAAATAAATACTTAAAAAGTAAGAACTTTAGCGGAATGGATCAGAAATAATTTTCCACTCCACCCCAGGTCAATCTTGAACGTAGTAAAGTTTCTTGATGACCAAAGAGTCGAGTTTTCCAGTAATAAAATATCCAATACCTACACTGGTTTCATTTTCCTCAGTTCTGGAACACAAGAAATTAGCTAGGAGTACTAAATACGGCACCCTAATTCCCCAGAAAACAGAATAGAATAGTGACATTTCCGATACTGAAGTCACCAAATTGCTTCATCCATGTGCGCGCAGAGAGAGAGAGAGAGAGAGAGTTTTCCAAGCAAGGGTATGTTAAACAGTATTTCTACCGGTTCTGATCCGGGATTTTATGCAGACGATTGAAATCGTTCATTTTTTTTAGATTGATTTTCTAACATGCTCTATAAAAGATTAATTTAATGGGATAAGATAAGTACTGATCAATTCGTCTCGTATTCAATTGAACTAATCTGTTACAGTTCAATTTTAAAATTTGTTCTTTACAAAATGAAAATAAGCAGCTTGAATTATATTAATATAGGACATGAGGCGGGATGAACCACTACACCATTTGCAAATTGCCCTATTTTTTTTTGCTTTTTGGCAGCTCCCCGGATGAACCACTACACCATTTGCAAAGGAACCAACAGCTAGCTGCACTGAACACACAGGCTAAAACTCTCTCTAGACTCTTTTCAATATTCAATAATCAATTGCCTCAGCCAAGAGGCGAACAACCGAATATATAGGACGCAACTCTAACCCTAGAAAACATAAAGTAACCATACTAAAATTATTACAGACCCATAAAATAGAGGAAAAAATAAGAGTTCTGAAAAAAGAACAGGCTGAAACGGAGTTTCCTACAAAAAGTTATAAGCGAAATAAAAGGGCTGAAAGAGGGTAAATTGGTAATTTCAGCAATTCCGTTAACGGCTCACTAACGGAAGGTGCTTAAGTGTCACGCCATAAAAGATGAAGGGGGTTAAGTGTCCGAGTTAAACGATGAAGGGGCCAACTCGTTACCAAGGTATAGTTGGAGGGGGCTTACTGTAATTTCCCCTTATATTAATATAGGACATGAGGTGGGACTCCACACACGGGATTAGTAGATTTTTTGCACCCAAGGATCGGCTCCTATAATCGCACTTGTATGGTAATCATACAAACTTCAGATTTAAGTATAGCAAAGTAAATTATTGAGCATATCAATCTGTTGGGAAGTGGATTCCTACACTCATCACAAGAATATCAGATGAACATGAATTTATGAGAGGATTTGCACAGTTGGAGACATTTAAAAATTAGTCAAAAAGGCTGAATTCAATACCATCAAAGTACTACAAAGCAGGCAATTATGATGTTTAATTGTAGCTGACAGTATGATCAATTTGGACCCCAAAAGACACTGGGAAACACATTTTCTTTTCCATAACTCACGCATTCTAGCTAACTTATGCGTATCTTGACTAATTTTGGTAGACTAATCTCACCATCTATTAGCGGGCAAAATTTTGTATCGACTGGCTCAAAAAGAGTAGATAGCGAACCCCTAAGTTCCAGAGACAAAGACCTTCACTGCCACGCGGCCAACCCCATGGGGATAATGGGATACACATTAGACAAGATCACATGGGAAGATTAATGTTCCAATCGCATTTATCGTAGTAGAGGGAGACAGTACAGATTCAGACAGTCTTATCTTTATTCAACTTCCCTGATCATTACCAAGGAGATATGTTAAGTGGGCAATTTCATATTTCCAATGGGCTAAGCCCAATTTGGCCAATTTCTTAGGTGAGACTCACAAAGTTTTTAGGACCATGGTCCTAAGTTCCATGGCACAATTCCAATGCAATTTACAATTGCAAATGCATTGGAGCTTGATTTACAATTGAAAATGCATTGTGATACTTTTGCTACAGGAGATGATTAAGCTGTCAGGAAATGGGCCCAACAATCCATATCAAGCTATTTAACACCCTCTCTCACGTGTGCAACCCCGTCTTGCATGTGGAAATGCAAATTTTTATAGACAGAACAAAACAGAATACGAAGGTGAGAAGCAGAATGCAACCAGGGAACAAATGCAAACGGAGAGACTGGAACAAGACCTCTTGCAACCTGAGCTCTCTGATACCATGACTCTTTTGCTAAAGGAGACAATCGCTTATTGCATAATGACTTGCTTACAATAATACAAGATGTAAACCAAGGATCCTATTTCCCAGTACATTAGTTTTTCTTTGAATGGCTTTACGGTACATTAGTTACGCCCATCTCATCAGAAATATGAGGGGTTGCTGAAGAGAGCTAGCAGAGGCAAGCCAAGGTATTAGGCTTCGCCTTTCCTCAGGAGAGGAAGATTGGGGCAGTCGGGCTATACCTTACGCTTCCCAAAAACTGGTTATGCTTACCAGTAAAACTAGAATTTGCAAATGCTAGAAGCTAAATTACTATCATCATCAAAATGGTCTACAAAAAATGTGCATAAGATAGGTACAATATTCTCTTATTCCTAAGAAGCTCAATTTCCCACCAGAGACCATCACATTGTTAATAGCAAGTATTCGGAATCACATCCCAAACATTTCTTTTTCTTTTTAATCACACATCGCACAAACGCACGAATGTACAAGATGCAAGTTGCTGTTAAGATTTCTTGTTCCATTTGACATATCAAAGAAATGATTGGGAAGAGATTGTACTATTAGACAATGGCCATTTGAAAGTTGAATGATCAGCCAAAATGATTTCACCTTCTTCCTCTTGCCACACCCAGCTAGTCTCACAATCTTTACACAGCAAACTGCAGCAAAAGGCATAAGCTCATTCAAGCTCCAAGTACTAGCTTGGAGGGAAACCATGTCAAAATCCCCTTTGATGCTAGCATCAGTTTAGCATAAAAAATCAACTGCTGATCTCTTTACTTCATATTTGCTGGAAAAGAAAAGCTTTAACAGATGGGAGAAAACCATTCACATCATTCCGGACATAGTCACTTTCAATCCATGCAATGACCCGATCAAGAGCAGTAGCAACATCGGCATCCATCAAAATGCTTAATATGTATAAGTTCTAAACTCAGCCACTCTCATTTGACTCTATAGTCTATATCCAAATGTGGTATCTACACAAAAGGAAACAAGAAAAAAATTACTCACTTGACAGTTTATTGTTGCAATTTCACCTTCGAAGAAATAGTACAATTAAGTTTCTTATTGCTACATATAGCCTACATTGTCACCGTTTTTTTCATTTACTTCTAACTTATCAAGATCAAGGAATGAAATTCTCAAAGGCTGGGTTCTTCTTATATCATCACATGATTCCTACTGAACCTTCCACTGGAATGGGTAATCCTATAGGACACTTGCTCACCGAGGCATTCAAAATTCTCTCAGCAATAAAAATACAACAAACAAAACCAGTTAGATAACAAAAAACTACAAACCTGAACGAATTTTATTTTATTAATCCCAAAGGTGTTGCCGTGGCCACCTAAATCTATGAGTACGCTTCTCAATAACCAGTTAAATCTAGGACACTTCTTCGGACTCAATTTGTACCTTAGCAGGTGAATTAGCAGTGTTACAATGTGATGGTGTTTTTGGTAACCATGGATAAGAAAAATGGAGACCAACCTAGATGCCAACCATAATCACGAGAAGCAGAACCACTGACAAGCACAACTAATTGGCAAACTAACCGTCAATTTTACTACTATTATCCTGAAAAAACAAACTCTGCCTTGTGAAAAGTTGTCAAGTGTATGGTTAATTAATTGTTCCAAGATCCTGTTGTGTTTTAGAATACAAATGATATTCACTCGTAATGGTATCCAAATTCTTTTGAGTTTCCTATACGTATACTACATGGTATCCAAGAACACACAGCTTCTTGAAAGTCTTGCCTTCAAAATCATACCGCATGACCTTCCCATTTATGACGGGCACTAATAATCACTCCTCATGAATGTCTCCCTGAACCAGTGTTTTAAATGGCGATAGGCGCACTGAGGCGCCAAGGTCCCCTGGAGCCTAAGCTCAAGGTGCGAGGTGAGGCGTGTGCCTCATCAAAGTGAGGCGCAAATTTTTTTTTTCCATGCTTGGCAGCGAGGTGCAATTTATTAGAACAAGTATTCTAATATAGGCAAAACTTTCAACACAAGAAAACACTTGTCGAACTTTCCAATGTCATAAAACATAACATTTCAATGTTAAACGGAAGCTGTTGTTGGCATTGGCGGCTGTTGTGTATCGATTTGAGCATATCAATCTCTAAGGTTGCCGATTAGTTCTCTTTGCATGGAAGGAAATTATCCAGTGCATTAGCCCACCTTTTACGCGCATCATAGATCAATGGTGGAGATCCATTTTGGCCTAATCTGAATAAAGGTGTCTGAAAAATTCTCGAGGCGCTTGCCTCAGCGCTTAGGTGTGCACCTCAGTGCCTAATATGCGTCTAAGTGATCTGCGACTAAGCTCAACTCCACGAAGCCCAAACCTTGCCCCTCGCCTCAGCACCTAGGCGCGTGAGGTGTGCGCCTTTTCATACACTGCCTCGAACAACTAAAAACGACACAAAATTCTACCCAAGAATCATCCCCTCAACTCTGATACTTCACAAACCCCTGCGAATAATTTATTTTCATCTCTTATACATCAAACCGAGCACACTTCTGGCCATATATCTCAATAAGCTGCAAATGGCCCCGAGACTCCCCAAAATAGCTTGCACTCCTCTTACCAATAACAAACCCTCTGGGAGTGGCATTTTCATTTTCGAAATCACCTGGTAATGATATTGAAATACAATGAGTCAATGACTAACCATGATTAACGATATTAATCCAACGAATAGAACCCTTCCAAAACACTCCCCTATTGAAAGAAGTGTTAAGACTTGCCACAAAAGGCTCACAAGACAAAACCCAATCCACTATCTCCAACAAGTACACCTCTACCCAAAAATACTCAAACCCTAATTCTTGTTTCCTCGGACAAGGCTCCAGATTTTCATCAAAATAACGAACCAATACAATTTTGTAGTACCGTGATTTCGATGGAACAAAAGCCAAATCTACACCACAAACGAGTGGCTTCAAAACGCCACCATAACCGGGTTTGGGCAATTTCTTAAATTGCTCAGTTGTGGGATTGTACATGTATTTTCCGATTGGATCGGCAGGATAGGGAAGCTAAAGCAGTAGAATAAGCCATTGCAAGATGAGGCGATTTGTAGCCTAATGGTTCGGGGATGAAGTTACTAGGGTTTAGGTCGGGCAAGGAAAAATATAGATGAGGTGTATGAACACGTGTAAAGCTTATGCTTATAAATCTTTAAGAAGTTGTTACTTCTCATATAAGAAGATAGTGTTATTACCGTTACTTCTCCGGCATTTTCTATCTTCATTTCATCAAGGGACAGAGACTTCCACATTTTCTCCATTAAATTATTTATCCCCGCATCTCTATGTCATTCACAAAAAACAAAAAAAAAAACAGATGACTAAGGCTTTCTGCGAAACTTAAAAGAAAACTTAGCATGTCAAAACAAACAAAAAATGTTTGTAGACATATTTACCTGTAGATTGCATTCCTGGCATAACTTGATCAAACATTTTATCCATTCATTCACGTGAGCCAATGCACCCCGTACCCCGTATGCTTTCCTTCATGTTCTTGCTCTAGTCCTCAAGTTGACAAAAGAGACATGAACCAAACTCTGCTACCGTTTTGAGTTATTCATCCGTAAATCCACGGCTTGAGGCCGCGTCTGGTAAATTTAAGCACTCGGGAATAATCGGATCGTGTTAGGAAGCACTATGCATCATGGTTACTAAGTCTTTGGGTTCCTTCTCGCTAAATTTGTACACCATCTCCTCGCACTTGAGAAGTTTTTTACGGCCTAATTGAACATCCATTCCTCGGTTTTGGGTCTCTCTCTCTATATTTTTTGCTTTGTTTCCCACCATTTGTCTATTACGTTGTCGCTGGACCCGTCTTTAAATATAAGAGTCGTCTCTTCCCAAAATAGAGAAATGAATGTTCAAGTTGGCAGCAAAAAAACTTCTCGACTGCAAAGAGATGATGTACAAATTTAATGAGAAAGAAGCCGAAGACTTAGTGTCCATGATGCATAGTGGTCCCCGAAACGATCCGGTTATTCCCGACTCCTCAATTTTACTAAATGTGGCCTCAAGCCATGGAATTACAGATGAAGGACTCAAAGCGGTGGCAGAGTTTGGTTCACGTCTCTTTTGTCATGGTGCAAGAACATGGAAGAAAGCATATGGGATGCAATGGCTCATGTGAATGAATGGATAAAAATGTATGATCAAGTTATGCCAGGAACGCAATTTGCATGTAAATATGTCTACTGATGTTGTTTTGACATTCTAAATTTTCTTTTAACTTTGCAGAAAACCTATGTTAATAGTCATCTGTTTGTTTTTGTTTTTTTGAATAAAATATAAATGCAGAGATAAATCATTTAATGGAGAGAATGTGGAAGTCTCTGTCTCTTGATGAAATGAAGATAGAAAATGCTAGAGAAGTCACGTTAAGAATGATATCTTCTCCTTATACAAGAAGCAACAACAACTGTCTTAAGATCTCTAAGCAAAGGGTCTACACGTGTTCATACACCTCATCAAATGATGAAGCGGCAATTCGGACCCATATTCTGCTTGGTCAAGCTCTAGTTGGGCGACGTCAAAAGAACTAGGGCATCGCACACATTTTGTCTATGTTTCTGATTCATGTACTTGTTGTATTGGATTGGGGTTTGTTCACCGTAATTTTGATTTCAAGGGAAGTTCCATTGCCTATTGGATTTCAACGAATCAACATGGGAGTTTGATAAGTGTAGCTGAAATAAGAACCCTGAGATGGATGTGTGGGACATTGGGTGATAACTAGAAATGACTACCTTCTCGGAATGATAGGTGTAGCACCAATAGCAGCTAAGATGCGGGAAAATGTATTACGGCAATTTGGAGATGTTATTATAAATAGACTAACACTATAGTCAAGAAGAGTGATATGGTTCTAGTAGAGGGAAATACTTTGAGAAGATATTCGAGTATTGACTATAGAGGTGTTGATACAATCGATTAGGAGTTAAGTCTCGGTTTGGTTTGGCTATTGGATTTAAAGGAAAGGAAAGTTTTTGCTGCGCATTACCAACATTATGGGGAAGTAGAGGTTGTTGCCGATAGTGGCATTTTTGGGAAGATGATCCCAAGTGCTATTTGTGGTACTGAGTACATAGGATTATATGGAGGGATTATCCTCTCCAATTGCCACAAAATGGTGTCAAAGCTTCCACATGGCAAGTGCTGGCATCAAGGGAAACGGCCACATGGGACTTGCTGTTTCTCTTTTGACAGTGTGTGAGTGTAGGGCGGGAAATGATGATGGAGTGAAAAATCAGGCATTTAATAAACATTTTTTGAAGTTCAGGTGTGTAAATGGGACATTGAGTCAAAGGTCAGGGGTTGTTTTGAAATTTCTCTGCAAGATTATACAGGATGACCTTACAATTTACGTATAACTAGAGCACCAAGATCGATTCATCCTCACTTACATGCTCAAGAGTCATGACAACCAAAGAACGTGCAATGTGTAAAGGAGACAACCAGCAATGTCAAGCCCAAACACAAGCCATACAAGAAATAGGGCAGCAAGTTGACACAAATTGTAAATGTAGACATTTAAATCAAGGACCAAAGAACTCAAAAGTACTTCAAAATCAACTATCCAAATTCAAAATGTTAACTAACAAAAACAAATAACTTAATAAATTTCCCAAGCTTCTAATCAACAAAACAATTTCCCAAGAAAACATTGCATAGATATGTACTCTTTTGTCTAACCTGTTACGCTATTATTATGCTAAGTAGGCCCAAAATATATACCTTCGCTTGTGAATCCATCACAACTGCGAAAATGACTCGATGAAGGGAAAAGTGCTTAACCACCCACCATATCTTGGTAAGCCATCAACATAATTGCCGTTGTACCACTTCCCCGAACCAAAATCACAGAGCTTCTTGAAAGTCTTGCCTTTAAAATCGTACCGTATGACCTTACCGTTTATGAGCAGCACCAAGAACGACTCCTCATTAATGTCACCCTGAACAACTAAAAGCGGAACGAAATTACACCCAAGATTCATCTCCTCAATCGCAACGGGAATCGAATCAAGATCAACTTGATACTTCACAAACCAGCCCGAATAATCCATTTCCATCTCATGTACGTCAAACGTAGCACACTTTTGGTCATAAATCTCAATAATGTGCAAATGTCCCTGTGACTCCCCAAAATAGCACACGTTCCTCTTCTCACGACTTCCACTTTTTTGGACGCGAGGCATTTTCATTTCTCGAATCATCTCCTCCTCAATATCGAAACGAAACGAATCTTTCCCCCAACGATCGCTATTCACCCAATGAATAGAACCCTTCCAAAACACTCCCCTATTGAAATAAGTATCATGACTCGCCTCAAAAGGCTCACCAGACAAAACCCAATCGCCCGACTCCGACGAGTACACCTCCGCCTTGTACCACTCAAACCCCAATTCGGGTTTCCTCGGACGCGGCTCCAACGCTGGATCCAAATACCGAACGCACAAGATTTTGTAGTGCCGCGACTTTGACGGGTCAAAAGCCAGGTGCGTGCCACAGACGAAGGGTTTCAAGACGCCGCCGCAGCCGGGTTTCGGGAGTCTTTTAAATTGCTTGGTTGTGGGGTTGTACATGTAATAGGTTCGATTACAAGTGTCGGATAGGAAGGTGAAGCAGCAGAACAGGCCGTTGCAAGACGAGGCCATTTTGAGGCCTAATGGTTCGGGGACGAAGTTTGTAGGGTTTTGGTCGGGGGAGGGTTTAGGGTTAGGGTTTTGGTTGGCAAGGGAGAGGAATTCAACTAGGGGGAGGTCGTTGGGGCGGGGGGTGCGGCGGTCGAGGAAGAGGGCGGAAGGGCTGAGGGAGGTGGGGGGAATTTGAGCTCGGAGATGAGGGAGAGCCAGTGCTTGGAGACGGATTTAAATCGGGAGAGGGACTTGAAAGGGAGGAGTGAGAAGGCGCGGTTCAAGAGGTCGCTACTGGCAGCGACGGCATCCGCGGGCGGCGGCATTGTGGATGTGTCAATTGAGGTAGTGGTAATTTGAGAATGCGAGGGTTTAGAATCCTATGAGGAAAAATTTGATGCAAACTTATGTACGTTGAGCCTCCGTTCCGGAAATCTTTTTTAAAAAAAAGTACTTATTTTGTAACTTTTCATTCAAAAATAATAAGTCATTCCATAAAATTCAAATAAAAAATTCCTTTCACATTTTTGACCTCAAAAATAATTATAAATGGAAAAAAAATTCAATTTTTTTTTACACCGTATTAAAGATAGATCTATCAAACAAGATCCATAGTGATAGGAAAATTATTTGCGTAAACACGTGATTTTTGAGTTTGCAGTTGTTGTATGTAAAAAATAAGACTGTTGCTATGATAATGGGCGCCGGCGGAGGGAAATCGTACTGACGGCCACGCCGGGCCGTCTCCGGCCACCGAACGGCTGATCCGAGCCGTTCAAAAATTCTAAAAAAAAAACCGAGGGGGCTTACGCGGGAATCAATGGCATCCGAGGTGTGTAGGGTGCTTGATCCCGCCCCCTCGGTTTTTTTTTTTTAGAATTTGTGGACGGCTCGGATCGGCCGTCCAGTGGCTAGAGACGGCCTGGCGCGGCTGTCGGTACGATTTCCCTCTCCGGCGCCCATTGGTACCTATATAAATTCTGAAATGTAGCAGGACTTCTTCTTATTTTTGTGGAACACACCTTATTATTGAACAAAAAATAAGTTCTTATTTAGTTTGTGGAACACAGCTAGGACTCGCTTCCAATCTATCAATAATTTTAAAACCACACATACCCACATTCTAACGGCGTGTTTAGCTGGCTCCTTAGGGCAAATTTATCAGCATAGCAAAACAAGCTTTTGAAGCCATTTTACCTCATTAAAGACACCAAAACCAGTCTACACCAGCTTCGGCAAAAGAGAAGCTAGTTTGCATTTGTGAAAACTGTTAAGTAAATGTATTGAACCACTATTCACAATGCATCCATTAAAATATTAGTATTTCTTTTCTCTCTCCTCCCTATCACTCATTCACTCCCCCCTCTCTCCCTCCCTTTCTCCAAAAAAAGAATTAGTATTCTAACAAATGATAGTTAAAATAGAGAGTATTGATGTAGTAGTGTTGAAGGAGATATGAGTAAAAAAAAAAAAAAAAGAGTGCATTGCTTACTAGCATTTTTACCTTTTAACTGGTGAACTTGCTCTTAAGACCCCGCATAAGCCGGCCCTTTTCCAATTACAACTCTTGGCCCCCTCTTTCTCCTGTGTTTGGAAGAGGAAAAAACTTTCTCGTTTTCTTTCAAATTTGGCCGACGTCGGGATTGCTATTCTCCCTCCGCCCGAATTTATAACAATAGGGGTACTCCCATCATTGGATATGTGGTTTGGTTGAAAGACTATGTTGCCCTTTTGTTTTCGTTTTTGCACTGGATTTTGCTCTGTTTCATTCATCCCACAAAAGCAGATCTGAAGAGAGGGAAGAGAATATGAGGTCCCACAAAAACATAATTTGTTTTTTTAAATAATTTTCATATTAATTGAATTGTTTTACAAGTATTATATCATATAATCCGGTTTTTTTTTAAATATAAAAAATAAGGTTTAAACATTTTAAAGATAAATTAATTTATTTTTATCCCATTTTTTTTGATAAATATGTATTTATTTTAATTTTAATTCAATTAACCTATATTACCCATTAAATTAATAAACTGGGGGCAATAAAGTCATTTCATATCTTATCCCATCATATCCACCCTCCAAATCCCTCTTCTACAAAAATCATCCAAACAGTAGATTATAAATCTACCCTTCTTAAGAGGTGGGTCCACCCTCCTTACATATCCACCCAAAATCATACTCCGTATCTTCCATCCAAATGGATCGTAAAGCTCTGTTTGGAACTCAGGGAAAAAAAAGGAAAATTAAAAAAAAATTATCTTCCATTGTTTGATTGGAAAAGAAAGAGAGAAGAAAATAAAGAGTTCAAGTTTACTGAATAGTAAATTTTCCCTCCCATTTTTCCTCTTACTCCCCCCGTCCCAAAAAGAATGACATTGAAATTCGTGTCATTTATCACTTATATCTTTCAATCTATAATATTTTTCACGAGTTTAAAAACTTTGTATAATCGAATTAATTAAGAACTATCAAATAAGATCCATATTGCATATTTTTTGAGATCCGTATTGAAAGATATAATGAGTTGAAATTGACACGGATATCAAAAATTGACATCCAATTTGAGACAGAGGAAATATTTTCTTTTCTTTTCTTTTCCTTTTCATAGGTTCCCAAATGGAACCTAAAATTGCTTTTGTTTTTTCGTTTCCATTATTTTTGCTACCAAAACCAATCTAATGATTTTTGCTTCCAAATCCAATCTAATTACTTTGTGATTTATGTTTTGCGAAAGAAAACAACTTATAATCTCCCTAATTTTTAGACTGCTTAGATAATATCTTTAGAAATTATCTCATTCCATTTTGAAATTTGTTCTATCTCATTCCATTTCAAAGTCACCTAATTGCATCTAAAATCCCGCCCATACAACGACTATTTTGCGTGTCCAAATCCAATCTAATCTATTCCATGATTTCCGTTTCTAAGTTATCTCATTCGATTCCAAGTTCCAAACCCAATCTAATTTCTATGGGATTTATGTTTGCAACCCCAATCTAGTTACTCTATAATTTTCCATTTCCATGTTCTCACAGTCTCCAGATGCATTCCATCGTTCAGTTGTCTCAGTTCGTCTATAATGTCATCCAAGGCCGCACGTTTATTTTTTGACTTCGCTGTATATATTTGGTTATTGGTATGTGTGTCTTTGTGTTTGTTTGGTGATATTGATTAAGGATTTAATAATTAGATTGGGTTCACACCCTATTTGTTTACAGACTAGCGGATGAGCCCGTGCCTGAAGGCACGGTGCAACACGTTTTGAGAACAATTAAATTGAATTACCATTCTATGCTTCTAACCAACTTGATAGCGAACCTATCTTTTTCACGAAAAGATTTTTTAAATAAGCTTCAAACAAAGTACATCTAATCAATTTCAAGTAAGTGAATTTCAAAGATGTAAACAAAAAAAAGCTGCCTAAGTTTCACAAAAAAAAAATGATCATAACCTAAGCAAATTAAATCACTACATAGCAATCTGTTCTTTCAACCTCCCTGATCTCCGCAAAATATACATAGAGCAGTTCGAACAATTCATCAATTAAGTTAGACACAAAACTTTCACATTTCATCAAACCCCTCCAGAGAATGCTAACTAAGATATAATTCTAACAGCAAATGAGCCTATGCTTGAAGATGCTAATTCAAAAGCATAGACCAGCGACCCTAGCTCATTCAATTTTCAAAAATTCTACATAGGATCATCAAAATTTAGCATTGAATTCCAAAACAATCAAGCAATTTTTTTTTTTAAGTTAGGGAATACAAATCAAAGAAATTGTACAATTGCATGTGCTATGGCTCGTACCAACCTAAACCAACTACTCTATTTTACTATTGACCTCAATTGTCTAACAAAGGACCCAATAGCTCCATCTCCAAAATCATTGACACTTGAAAAAATAAAATAAAAATCATATTTATGTCCTGATACAGGCTTAAGATGAGAGGCAAAATATGATTTTTTTTTTTTTTTTATACTATATACTTTATCGAAGAATTGCCATAGTCAAAGAATGCAAATCAATCTTGTGTATTTGATGTGTATTATAGAAAGCCAGTGGGGCCATTATACTTTTGAGGCTAATGCTCGTGTGTGTTAGAGAAAAATCATATAATCTGTAGCGGTCCGAATGCACATCAAGTCATAACATAAGTATGCTTTCCATGTTAACAAAAAAATTGCTAAACTAACAAATGTCACCTGTTGGACACTCCGGAGACGTGCACCATGTCGACGACACCTATGGGACACATATGGGCGTGCCCATATGTGTTGGATTTTAAAAGAATGTTGAATTTTTTGTTAAAAAGAATGTTGAATTTAAAAGAATGTTGAATTTTTTATTAAAAAGGACCACGGTGTTGGATTTCTTGTCGGACCTCCCTGAATGGACTAAAGAGATCATGCAACACCCCCTTTTGAATCCACTACAACTAAAGCATAGAATGCTCTACGTTTTGTAAGGTTGAAGTTTTGTGAAGTATTCCTCGGTGGAGCTTAGACGTGCTTTAAATGAATAACAATGGATGTTTAACTGTTCAGAAATCTCGTTTCAAGGGCGACTACGTACATGTCCAAATCAAAAACTTTTGTATTAAAAACTGAAAACATACCCATTTTCAACCTGCATATTCGATCTTTCGCAAGTGAAATGCCTCCTCAACATGCACGGGTAGATACTGCTGAAGACCACAGCAATCGGCAATAGTAACTGTAAACAGAAAAAAGAAAAAAATTGAAACAAACAAAGCAAGGAAATGGAAAGACAACAAAAGAGAATGTCTATGGAGACAGGGAGGGGGAGGATGAGAACATAGATGGCTTACTGCTTCAGATTTGGGGATGAAGCTGACTTTCCTTTGGTAGCCTTTTGTAGCCCTTCGTCTACAGTTTACAGCGAAAAGTGCTTCCGTGTTTTAGTCATGCTAGTGTATAAAGTCAATACAAAATAAAAGCCAAGGGCAGAAACCTCATTAAGCACGATACGCAATAATTGAAGTGCATATTAATATGCCAATCTAGCACACTGTACAAAAGTAAGGACACATAAATTGAACAAAGAACATAGCTAGGAATCTTAAAGACGACCGTGTTGGAAAATATAAATTGAAGGATTCAGAAAATTACCTTCTTGAAGGCACCAATGCTCCTCATGCTCACAGTAGCTAAGACCATAAGGAAAAAATGCAAGGCTGTGCTTCAAGCTTGATCTGTCAAGAACTGAAGATCTCTCCAACCTTCATGTTTAGTTGTTGCTGAAATGTATCCGACCGCTCATACTCTTGTTCATACTTCCCCTGTATCAAAGTCCCACGGGATATGAATCAGCAAGCGGTTTGACTTTGACTCATCAATGATTACCAAAAAGCATTTGGCATGGACAATGTAAGTTTCATTCCAAAAGCTGAGCAAGGTACAACCAAAATGCAATGTTGGAGTAATATCAACACAGGCTGCCATAAAATGGTTCTTTCTTCGTCCAATATGGCACACAAAAGTAATCCATGGGCTCGGACCATAACACAAAAAGAGAGCAATGCACAAATTCTGCCCATTAAAATACATAAAAGTACACAAAAACCGAACCGATTTATACACATAGAAATACATAAAAGTACACAAATTCCACCCATTAAAAGAAACACCGACAACAACACAGTAAAAACCCATCCACATAGACGAAAAACACATAAAAACATGCTAATTCACTATTCAGAGCCTTCAGATTCTTGCAAATTTCTCAATACCGAAACAATCCTTATATTGTCGAGAGAGAGAGAGAGAGGTACAAGACTGTAAATTCCAAAAACTTTTATCGCCAGATGAAACTATAAATCCAAAATAAACACTTCTGCGTAGATTACCCGCATAAAACTATCATTTTTTTTTCAAAAAACCAACTTAGTGCAACACTCAATTTCAGTCAATGTTAATAGAGCAGGAAGAAACTAACCAAGCAAGATAGACTCCAATGAAACAATTACTGTTTTTCGAGAGTAAGTTTTCGATTAGATTCAAAGAAACTCGAAGCCATGTAGTCCTTAGACGGGAAGCAAGAATCAAAAACAGTAGAACTGAACACTAAGCTAACTTGTAAAGGCACCTCATGTTGAAATAGTAGAACTAAACACTAAGCTAACTTAAAACTCTTAAAACAGATTCAGATTCCATTTTCCAAAAATTGATCCAAGTGTAACCATGATGACTGTGGAGGAAAAGCCACGTACAATGATGTTGGCGGATGTAAGGAGCAGATTGAGAAGATGCGAGAGCTTTGTATTGTTTTTTTTTTTCCTTTTTGTATGGTATTAATTGCGTTGTTCCGTGGATTTTTGCAGATTGTGTGTTGTTTATTATGCCATATAAATGGCATATTCTGCAAGCAGTGATTTGAATCTCTGGTTGTATCCCCCTAAAATCTAACGTAAGCTCTCTGTCAATGGAAAGCAACAATGGAAGACAAAAACAAATCTAATCTTTGTTTACCAGTGATGGTGGAAGAGTGGATTCAAGAGAGATTTGAGATCCGTAGCTGTCCGAATGCACATCAAGTCTCACATAGCGTTAATGGGGCTGGGAGAGAGATTTGAGATCCGATTCTTTGGCAAATTTCAAATTCTTACCCCTGCAAAATGAATTCACACTTAGAAGACTCATAAATGCGCTGAATGCTATATTGCAATAGATTCCAATGCTTTAATTTGTTCAATACCACCACCATTCTTTACCCCCTTTAAATTTCCATGTATCAATGGGAATGGAGTACCTCCATCGAGGAGAATGCACAACAACCTAATAATCTTATTGAACCAATCAGGAGACACCCTTTTGCAAATGGCAGTTATTTAGCAAAGAAGCATGCGATTAAGGGAAAATTTCAAAAAAACACCTGACCTTTCAACTCAATGTCACATAAACACCTGGACTTCAAAAAATATCAATCCCCCACCTGACCTTTGGACTCCGTCATCAAATAACCCCCTCCATCCATTTTCCGTCCAATACTTAACGGTTTCCGTCCAATACTTAACGGAGAAGCATAATTCTGAAGCAAAACGGCAACGTTTTGGTTAAAAAAATATTCTTACCATCAATTTGCAATCCTATGGAGCAGAAACGTGATTATGGGAGCCCTAGAGACAAAATTTAATTATGTCACTTTAGAATAATATGATCAGAATAAAAAGATCTTCACACTTAAAGATTAAAAATTGGAGCACTTAATTTTTTAACCATATTTTTTAATATATAAACGGTCTAAAAAACTTAAGTGCTCAAATTTTTACTCCGTTTGAATCGGTGCAAAGATCTTGTTATTCTTATCATATTATTCTAAAAGGTCATAATTAATTTTTGTTTATAGGGCTCTCATAATCACATTTCTGCTCCATATGGTCCTAAATAAAGAACATATACTTAATATGAGAGCCCTAGATATAAAAATAAATTACGACCCTTTAGAATTATATGATAATAATAACAAGATTTTTGCACCGATTCAAACGGAGTGAAAATTTGAGCACTTAAGTTTTAGACCGCTTATATATTAAAATATGGTTAAAAAATTAAGTGTTCTAATTTTTAATCCGCTTGAATCGGTGCAAAGATCTTTTATCGGTTAAAAAAAATCTTCTATTTGCAATCTTATGGAGTAGAAACGTGATTATAAGAGTCTCAAAGACAAAATTTAATTATGTCACTTTAGAATAATATGATCGGAATAAACACTAACTCAAACGGATTAAAAATTGGAGCACTTAAGTTTTTAGACCATTTATGTATTAAAAATATGGTTAAAAATTAAGTGCTCCAATTTTTAATCCGCTTGAACGGGTGTGAAGATCTTTTATCCTGATCATATTATTCTAAAGTGACATAGTTAAATTTTGTCTCAAGGGCTCTCATAATCACGTTTCTGTTCCATAGGATTGCAAATTGGTGGTAAGAAATTTTTTTAACAAAAACGTTGCCGTTTTGCTTTAGAATTATGCTTCTCCGTTAAGTATTGGACGGAAACCGTTAAGTATTGGACGGAAAATGGATGGAGGGGGTTATTTGATGACGGAGTCCAAAGGTCAGGTGGGAGATTAACATTTTTTGAAGTTCAGGTGTTTATGTGACATTGAGTTGAAAGGTCAGGTGTTTTTTTGAAATTTTCCCTGCGATTAATATCAAACTAAGTCATAATCCTTTCGGTTTAAATAAAAAAATTCAATTCAGATTGAGCAAATGGAAAGCTACATCACAGTCCTCTTACGAATAATTCCACATCCAGATACTCTCTAACAAATTAACCTTCGGACAAAAAATATATATTCAGTCATTCAGTTTTTTTCCAGTGCAAGAGAAAGAAGCATACCTATTGGTTGGTGGAACGGAGAGTCCCACAGAGCGTTATGGGGCTGGGAGAGAGATTTGAGATCCAACTCTCTTGCAATTTTCAAATTCTTACCCCCTGCAAAATGAATTCACACTTAGAAGACTCATAAATGAGCTGAATGGAACAAACATATTGGGACCGTTACAGCAATATATTGAATACATATCAGTTTGACCAGAGTAGTCCCACATAAGCCATACATTTGCAACCTAGATTGAATCCAATAAGCACACAATTTATGGCAGCTATAGTGTACAGGTGGCATAAAACACATAAAATAATCAAAGACGTGATACAATCAACAACTACTGCTTGAGGGGAGCCAATGCAAAACCCCTAATTAATTGATACTTTCATAAGAATCAAAGGCACTTCAACATAACAGACACATTAGCCAACTCTGTTCACTTTGTTCATAGTGAATAATCGCATAAAACTCAGCACTAACTGATGTAACGTGCATTACCGATAGTCATCTTGTAGCTTTTTTTAAGAATCAAACAATTCAGCACTAATTGATTACCTCCGAATGGCAGAAAAAATGACATGGCAATTTGAAGTTTTTTGCCATGGGAAATCAATTCTCGCCTCATCTCCAGGATTCTTATCCGGATGTAATCGCAATGCCAGCTTATGATATGCTTTCTTTATCACTTGTTGAGATGCTGTCTTTTCCATGCCAAGAAACTGCAAGGAATTTGATTACTTTTTTGTAGTTACTGGCTCTGAGTCAAGAAAACAGGAACCATAACCATGCAATAACACTCCATTAACGACTTCTGATCAATCAACAGCAAAGCTCAGTAAACCACTCCATTAAACAACTCAATTTGGCAACAACTACTGACAGAAACAGAAATCCTAATTGAGAACCAAAAGCTGCCATGAACATGAAAACACAATGGACCAAAAATACAAACCATAACTAAACGAAAATAATAATCACCTAAGGGCATTCTGTCAAACACCTAGTAGGCGTTCTCTTAAAATTGTTTTGCCACTTTCTTCAAGCCCAACCTTAGTGTAAGAAAGAAGACATCTGCACCACACAATAAACAAAAGAAATTGACGGCAAGTTTAAAAAGAAAACGATGGCTAAACATTGATTGATCAGTGGTCAAAAACCTATTGACCCGCCTAAGCAAACCCAAGAAGCTCTTTCAAACGGTTATCTCAGACCTCAAAGCCCTAGAAATGAAACGCAACAGTTCAATAGAAACACAAAAAAGAAGAAGAAACTAACGGGTTCCGTTCGGGTAATGGCGTGGCGGAGGGTTACCGGGGTTGGGTTGGCGGTGGTGTGGTCGGAGTGGTCGGCGATGAGCCTGGACTTACGGAAATTCGAGAGAGCAAAAAGAGATTATGGCTGGGGATGAGAGAGAGAGAGAGAGAGAGTCCCCGATTGAGATGCCTGTGTGTGTTTAAAATTTGAATTGGGAAAATGACGAGTCAGAGGCGTTGACCCGATTTATTCCCAAAATCATGGTATGCACTTTTGAAACTACCACTCTTATGACAGGAGGAAAAATATTCACCAATACATGGTGTGCCAACTTGAAATGTCTATTTTACCCTCCTTTATATATCATTTATTAGCCCTAAAACTCATTCCTCCCCCAATCTCCCAGCGTACACACCAAGCGACTCCTCTCTCTCGGTCTATCACTCTGGTCTCTCTCTCTCTCTCTCTCTCTCTCTCTCTCTCTCTCTCTCAGATTAAGCATACAACCATCACTAGCGACCACCACCACGACCGGCAGCACCTTAACTTGTACCTCCGGCGACCACCAACGGACCCCTTCGCCGAAATCGCCACCCCAAGCGCATTCCTTCACGACCACCGACGCCAAACTCACTTCGCCAAGGTCTCTCTCTCTGACTCTCTCTCTCGCTGTGTGTGTATTTAGCAGAACTTCGGTTTCTCCACTAGAACTTCATACCACAACTTGTTCAAATAAAAAAAATTTAGGGTTCCATGTTGAATTGAAATTGGGGATTTTGTTTGAAAGGATTTTGTTTGAAATTAGGGGTCAATGTTTGGCAGGAACATGATCCTCTATGTTTATTATACACAGGAATTGCCAAAATTTTCGTCACCAATGTGATTACTGGAAATGGTAAATTGCTTTGTGTGGATGAATTTACTGTCTCAGCTTTTGAAGTCACCAACCAAGCAATACATGCCACTATTCAAAAAATGGGTTTGGAGGAATGGGTGTTCTCGGCTATCTATGGTAGCCCTAACCCTGTTAGCCGTGATATACTTTGGTACGATCTTCAAGAAAAAGCCAGCAGGGACAACCGGGCTTTGTTACTTGCAGGAGATTTCAATGATCACATGGAAAGCTCAGAGAGGCGAAGTTTCAGGAGAGGTACATCGTATCATAGATGTAATAAATTTTCGCATTTTGTTAATTCCTGCAATTTCACTGATCTTGGGTGTGTTGGCCCTAAACTCACTTGGTCTAATAACCGCGAGGGCATGGCGAATACTATGGTGCGTTTGGACAGAGAACTGTGTAATAGTGCTTGGAATGTTAGGTTTCCTGAAACAGTGGTTAAAAACCTTCCGCGTGTGTACTCGGATCATTGTCCTTTTCTTATATTCATGGATGGTATCCCCATGCCCTCCCCCCGCAACCGGCCTTTCCGTTTTGAGGATGCGTGGTCGTCCCATCCTGATTTTATTAATATTGTTAAGGAAGCTTGGGCGGATAGTCATAAAAGTTTTTCCGAAAACCTTGATAAGCTTACTGATTTGGCTAAAGTTTGGAACAAGGAAGTTTTTGGAAACATTTTCTTTCGAAAAAAACATCTCCTTGCTAGATTGGAGGGCATTCAACGTAGTCAAAGTCTGTCTTATTCGCATAATTTGTGTCTTCTTGAAAAGGACTTAAATCGTCTCTATCAAGATACCCTTAAACAAGAGGAGACTCTTTGGTTCCAAAAATCTAGAGCTAAGTGGATTGTTGGAGGGGACCGTAGGTCCGTAACACCAAATTTTTCCATTTATCTACTATTATTCGAAGAAGGAGAAATAAAATTTTATCCCTTAAAACTCCTAAGTCCTAATGGCTGCTGGATTTCTGATATGGATGCCCTTAAACTACATATTAATGACCATTTTCAGGCCTTATTTTGTACCCACGCTAATAATACTTATATGCATTGGGATACTTGGGTGCATAATGGTTTTGATGAGAAGACTAATGATACTTTAGCTTCTGTACCTTTGGATGCAGAAATTCTCTCCGCTGTTAAAAATATTGGGGCTTTCAAGGCTCCTGGGCCTGATGGCTACCAAGCAGTTTTTTATCACAAGTATTGGACTACTATTGGTCCTTCCTTCTGTAATCTCATTAAAAATTGTTTTCATAATAAAGCTGTCTCTAAAGATATTAATCACACCTACATAGCTCTCATTCCCAAATCGGACAACCCTGAGTCTATCAATCAATTTCGGCCTATTGGCCTTTGTAATGTGTCCTACAAGGTTATATCCAAAATCATTGTTAATCGTATCCGTCCTCACTTGGATGCCATTGTCAGCCCCTTTCAATCTAGCTTCATTCCGGGTCGTCATACCACTGATAACATCATTATCTGCCAGGAAATCATCCACACTCTCAGAAATAAGAAAGGGAAGAGTGGGGGCATGATCTGGAAAATCGATTTTGATAAGGCCTATGATAGAATCTCTTGGGATTTTCTGCTTGATACCCTTCGGTATTTTCGTATGAATGAGGACCTCATTGCCCTCATTATGAGTTATGTTACTAATATTGAATCTTCTATCCTTTGGAATGGAGATCCTCTCCCTTCATTCACTCCGGAGAGGGGCCTCAGACAAGGGGATCCTCTTTGTGCTTTGCATGGAACGTCTCTCTGCTCTCATTACCCAAAAGGTGAACCATAACCATTGGGTGGGTCTCAAAGCTTCATGTGATGGTCCTACTTTCACTCATCTTTTCTTTGCAGATGATATCCTCCTTTTTGGTAAAGCTACGTCTAATCAATGTGAGGTTATGAAGGACACTCTTAATATGTTCTGTGAGGAATCCGGGCAACTTGTTAGCTTTGTTAAATCAAAATTTTTTGTCTCTCCCAATGTTTCCAATAGAGTGGCCAAGGATCTTAGCACGGGGGTTTACTCTTACGAAAGATCTTGGTATGTATCTTGGGGTCCCTTTAATTCATAATAAAGTCTCTAAAAGGCATTATCAGTACATCATTGAAACACTAGAGAAGAAACTTGCAGGTTGGAAGTCTGATTCCCTTAATCTCATGGGGCGCTCGACGATGGTTCAATCTGTAACTTCCACCACCCCTAATTATACCATGCAAACTGTTGCTTTGCCTACTCCTATTATAAACCAAATTGATAAAATCAATCGTAACTTTCTATGGGGTGACACTAGTAACAAGAGAAGGATCCATCTTATCAATTGGGACACCGTCTGTCGTCCTAAACGTTGTGGTGGGCTTGGTATTAGAAAGGCAGGAGCTACCAATCTTGCCTTGCTCGCTAAACTTGGATGGAGAATCATGACAGAAAGGCAGCCTCTCTGGATTCAAATCTTACATAAGAAGTATCTGAACCACCATCATTTTAAAGACTGGCCTTCACGTCAGAAGGCTTCTCATGTTTGGAAAAGCATTTTTAAAACAAAAGATTTTGTTGTGAATAATCTGAAATGGTTAGTTGGTGATGGTAAGGACATTTCATTTTGGCATGATAGGTGGTGCGGCAACTCTATTTTGGCTGATTCTCATGTTAATATTACGCTTGACCATCTTAAAGTTGCTGATTTTATTACTAGTTCTAAGGACTGGAATTGCACTCTTCTTAACCAAGTGATCAATGCTAATTCTTTGAGTTGATCCCCATGAGAGCTATCATTAAGGATACCCCATGTTGGACTCCTTCCAGCAAGGGTAACTTTTCGGTCAAGTCTACCTATGTTGCTATTTCTGATAATCCTACCCTCTCCACTAGTTGGAAATGGATTTGGACTCTTCATGTGCTGAGCTTTGACCCCTAAAAGAGCCCAAAAAACAGGAGGCAGAGGAAAGGTAGAAGGAAATGCATGCAGCAAGATGAAATAGGGGAGAAAAGAGTGGCAAATGTAAAAGTTTGAAGTCAATATGAAAGGCATTATCTAAGCTATTGTTCGTGGTTTGTTATTTTGATTGTACTTTATTTCTGAAGTATCAAATATGCTAAGAATGCCAAATACTTGTGCGGTTGTACCTTCCATGAGATTAATGAATGCGACTTTCTTGGATCACATGTTTTTTGAACGAATATCTTATTCCCACAATTTGGATTGATGACATTTGCATGTGTTGGTTTAGATTTGTTTCTGTAATGTAGTGGCAGTACATGAGAATGTCTTAGTTGATTATGGCTCTTTCCTATAGTTTTGAAAGTGTGTGTGCACGCGCGCTGCTGTTGAATGATTCCAAGACGTGGTACTTATGCTCAAATAATGTTGGTTTTTTTGCTACAAATGAAGTCTATTTTCTACCAAGTCAAAGAGAACAATGTAGCTTTAGGTTCTATCTATGGCGAGCGACACAAACACAATGGGGGACACAGACACGACTATTCTAAGAAGCCAAAGTTCATTCTCACTATTCTAACAATATTCTCAGACTTTTTAAAACAGAAATCTCAAATAAAAAAGGCATCATACAGTTAAGTGTTAAAAAATGTAAATGACGTAGAGTCGATTTTTGAAGATAATTGTGATGATGATGCCATTGCCTATTTTTTCCAAGGTCTCTATTTTGTATATCTCTGAAACCAAAGAATATGTTTAGCAAAACAAACCTAATCAAGCAATTAGAGTTGGAGAGTGGCTCTCCTAACTTTCCACCATCATGTGCCCTTAAACATATCATTAGAATGATCAATCAAATGGGATTTTTATCACAAAATATGAGTGGTCCATGTTAACAGAAAGATTGGTCTTCACTAATACCCGACATAGTGTTTTGTAAATTAATGACTTACTCTTTTATACCTCAAATAACGTTGATTGAGAAATTGCCAATTTTTCAGCCTTATGTGCCCTTAAAGACAATGGTTGATAATATGAGACAAGGTTCTCTCAGGAAATATGATTTGATTCATGTTAACAGAAAGATTGGTCTTCACTAATATCCAGCGTAGTCCTTTGTAATTAATGACTTGCTCTTTTATACCTCAGACAATGTTATATGACTTCCCCAAAATATTATATGTTGCCTGTAAGAAAGACATAAATTAATACAACTACAGAGGGAAATTTGAACTTTTCACAATTGCTATTTTAAAACTTTCCTTATCTAAGTCCATTTCCACAAAAGTTATTTGTTTTGCATCTTTCTATTGTCAATGTACAGTTGTCTAGTTGGGGGGAGAAACTTCTTTAAGGAACATCAGTCTGGTGCATAGAGAGTAACAAAAGTTCCTATAAAGAGTTACATTAGGTAACTTAAAAGAGTAACTATTATATTTTCAGCAAAAAATTATGTTACATACTTGAACAAGAACCACATTTCGTGCATATCAACACATCTTTGTAAAGGGAACAACCATTCAGTTAGTTAAAATATAGATCACTGCCCTTAACAGTCTGGGGCATCCATTCTTACATAGAGAGTAACAAAATTTCTAACAAGGAGTAACATTAGGTAACTTAAAGATCAAGTACTATATTTTCAGAAAAAAACATGTTACATACTTGAAGAAAAATCACATTTCGTACATATCAACACACCTTTGTAAAGGGAACAACCATTCAGTAGTCGGGTAATATTTGCCCCCTTTTCCACTATTCCGTTATTTCCCCCTTTCCACTCTCATATTTTCAGATAAATAGTAAAACAAACTTTAATCATTCGTATAATGACAACAAGAGATTGGAAAAACAAATAATGTTTCATGATTTATAGGGGCATACAATTGATTTATAAAAAATACTACACCCCACTAAGTGGCAAGACATTTGTGGGTAGAGAGGAAAAACAAAATGGCTATAGACCAAGTCATTTTAAGATTCAAATCAAAATGGGTCAAAGTTTATGTCATGATATATGACTTGGTCACAAATTCATTGGTCTTTTGGCATAACCGATGTAGTCCACTTGCAGTGACGTTGAATGTCCATTTGAATGACGGATTTCATTTGAATGGACTTGGTCTCTGTGAATAATGGTAGTGCTCTTTTACGATAAATGACGTAGTCCTTTCCTTTTACTGGCTTGCTCTTTTTATCGTAGTCCTTTCCATTTTAATGGACTTGGTCTGTGTCAATAATGGTAGTGCTCTTTTACGATAAATGACGTAGTCCTTTCCTTTTACTGGCTTGCTCTTTTTATCGCAGTCCTTTTCATTTTAATGGACTTGGTCTCTGTCAATAATGGTAGTGCTCTTTTACGATAAATGACGTAGTCCTTTCCTTTTACTGGCTTGCTCTTTTTATCGCAGTCCTTTTCATTTTAATGGACTTGGTCTCTGTCAATAATGGTAGTGCTCTTTTACGATAAATGACGTAGTCCTTTCCTTTTACTGGCTTGCTCTTTTTATCGTAGTCCTTTTCATTTTAATGGACTTAGTCTCTGTCAATAATGGTAATGCTCTTTTACGATAAATGACGTAGTCCTTTTCTTTTACTGGCTTGCTCTTTTTATCATAGTCCTTTCCATTTGAATGGACTTGGTCTTTGTCAATAATGGTAGTGCTCTTTTATGATAAATGACGTAGTCTTTTCCTTTTACTGGCTTGCTCTTTTTATCGTAGTCCTTTCCATTTGAATGGATTTGGTCTCTGTCAATACTGATAGTGCTCTTTTACAATAAACGATGTAGTCCTATCTTTTTACTAACTTGCTCCTTTTATTGTAGTCCTTTCCAACAATGTACTCCTTTCCTTGTACTAACTTCCTCCTTTTATCGTAATCCTTTCTATTTGAATGAAATTTGTCTTTGTCAATAATGATAGTGCTCTTTTAAGATAAACAACGTAGTCTTTTCCTTTTACTGACTTGCTCTTTTTTAGCCAAAGAATGCTGGTTGAAAATTTGTCACAGAACAATGTCCCATTTAAAAAACTAGTCTAATGACAAGTCTAAGGGCACACGAGAGTAAAGTAGAGGGACCCAGCTCTCATTCAACCTTAACCAACATTCAAATGGGGTAAAGGGAGTGGACATCGTCATTTATTCTAAAAGACCAATAACTTTGTTTTAAAAGACCATATTATTCTAAAAGACCAACATTCAAATGGGATAAAGGAGAAATCCTTTTTTTTCTTTTTTTTTTTATCAACAACAATAAATTTTATAAGAAACCTTATAGAATACGTCAAAGGAAAAAGAAAAGCCTACACCAATATATTGATACATGGGATAGGAGAAGAAGAAAAAAAAACTTTAGTCTCCAAATCATTGGAAGAGAGAAGAAGGAAGAGAAATAGAAAGGAGAAAAATCAAACCGGTGGCCTAAAGAGAAATAGCTTGCTCTCATTGATGAAAGCTAGCTCAAGGGACGAAAGATTGTTCACAACCAAGCTAGATTGCAGCACTAGCAGTCATGGACATTCATTGAAAGATCAGCAGCAGTAGCAGCAAAGGAGAAAAGAAATCCATGGCTTGACCCAAACTCAGAGACATGCCACATCACATAAAAATCACAGCTTGACATCTTCAGACTTAGCATAGATGTTAATAACTCAAAGCCTCTTAGCCCTCCAAGGATTGGAGTTGTGAAGAGGAAGGAAAAACTTCAACCAGCTATGTATTATTGTCATGAAACTCAGCAACCTCTTAGCCTTCCAAAGATGGGAGTTGAAAAGAGGATAGATGTCACGCCCCGCCCTAGATCAACACCCGAAGTGGACCCGAACCGACACGGCCATGTGACATTCCACACAAAAGAACAACAACTAAACGACAAAACCATATACGAAACAGAGTAAAACCCCAGTGGAAGACTTAACAAATATATAACAAGGTGTCTAAGGTAATCACAAACTTGCATTGTACAAACGATACCCAACATATTTATAAACTTGAAGTCAAAAGAACTTGACAACGTTGGTCACAAAATGAGTTTAGCAAAAATAAGAGTTTGACCCATTACAACCAACACGACCACAGACATCAACACTCGATACTAATCTAAGTGTCCCCAAAACGTCGACCGGTAGTGGACCAACTCTACAACCACCTGTGACCTGGCAATCCAAAAAAGGAAAATCAGAGTGTGTGAGATATAGAATACATTCAATAAAATATCACAGAACCCAAAGGAATATCTCACTTGAATGTAAACTACACAAAACTCAGTATAAGTACTCAATTGTACAACCACATGCATAAACACCAACATACAGTGGCACGTCTGCCACATCCCATGTACCCAAGGTATTGTGTCCCGCACACCACATTCCCATTCACCGTTAATTAGACGGCATGGCCCACGATATGGTGTGACTCACTCCACAATCCTTTAGCAGATACAATCAATACTCAACAAACACATATCATTAGCTAAATCCCAAACAACATGATACACAACCACCAACATGTAATACCTTATTGAACATAACCATATCAAACACACTCACCTTTGTGTCAACAGAAGTATGCCAAACTAAGGTTTTGGCACCTCCCGAATAACCGGCTCTTTACCTAGCCACAAGTTAACTCATATTAGTTACGAATTCAATGAACACTTGGCACAAGATTATAAAGCTAACAAGAAGCTAAACGATGTCCAACAAATACAAATATGTCTATGTCAATATCTAGAAGTGTCCCAAAAATAAGTGTGACGCTCAAACACAATCCAACACCCCAAAATAATAACACATTTACAACCAGACTGTCTTTAAATGACTGTAGCATTTTATAGGATCAGAATTGGGTCATGAAACTACCACCATTAGAAAGTAGACTTCCAGTACACCAAAATCGATATAAAGTTTGTCCCAATTGGATTTTGAATGACAAAGATATACTAGTTCAAAGTTACACAACTAGCTGTACCCAAAACCACAGATTCTGCACATCAGTCAACTTCGCACGCAAAACTAATTTTGCCTATGGAAAACTAGGATACAAACCCTAGATATTCAGAAAGATATACGAGTCTAGTTTCCAAATCAAAAATGGGTGCACAAACCCGATGCCCGAGCTAAAAGATATGACTGTTTTTCCCAAGACATGTCAGTGCCGCAAACACAAAATCCTGCAGAACAGTCATTGATAGAAGATTCATTAAAAATCACCCATAGTCATTAATAATATTCAACTATGATAAATTTGATGATAAAAACAGCTCCAAAAGCTTCCCTGAATTCCAGAATCACCAAACCATCAACTTCGGAACAAAAACTAATTTTTTCTAGAAGGAACTAAGGCACAAACCTTACATATTCAGAAAGGTATGTAAGTCTAGTTTCATAATCAAGAAACAGTGCGTAAAACCGATACCTGAGCTAAGAGATATGTCCGTTTCTGTGCTGTCTGCCCATACGCGAAACTGACAGCAGCTCGGTTTATGATTTTTATCTTTTTCCGCACTTCTCAGAAAATTCTGAAATTTTATAGCATGAACTACACACACAAAGGCATCTCCATTAAAATTACCAGAAAATAACATGGTCGGCGTGTCAATAAGAAAAATTCATAAAAAACAGGATAGATTCAACTTTGCTTAAAACACAGTTTTGTATAACCATAAGATGCACGAATTTTCTGGTATAAAACCCAACTCCAACCTCTAATCCTCTCCCATGGACCCAATTCAGAGCATGCAAGATGAAGGACATGAAACCTAGCATGGGAAACATGAAATTCAGCACTTTAAGAGATGAAAATTACCTAATTAAGCTTCAATTCAAGGCCAGCAAAATCTTCTCTAGGTTTTCCCCTTCCTCTTCTCACGTCTCTCTCTCTCTCTCTCTCTCTCTCTCTCTCTCTCAAACGGTGTAAACTGATAAGAACTGCACATGTTTAACGTGGAGAGTATAGGAACTTAATTCCTAAGATTATTATTATTCTGTGTGGTCAGCACCACCCAACTCTCTTTTGTTTTTATCAGGCTAAAAGAAATTTATTCAATGCTAGTGGAACACACACACCTTATACTAGGCCAACAAATGATATTAAGGCACACATATGCATAATCAGACACTTTCATAAACTAGACCAATTAATCTAATCACCACATGATCAATTATTTTTAAACACATAACTCAATTAAAAATATGAATCATGCTAATTATTTGAGGCGGATGTTACAATAGAAACACCAAAACACATACACGAACGTACATATGTAGAGAGGAAATCAAAGCAGCTTCTAATTGGTAATGATGCAAGAAAAGCTTGAGTCTTTTAGCCCTCCAAAGATTTGGAGTTGGAAAGAGGACGCTTAAGGTTTAAAGGATCTCTTAGCCCTCCTGGGAGTAGGAGTTGAAAAGAGAGCATCTCCAAGTGATATGACAACACACATCAAATACATTTAACAGCAAAGGGTAGGGCCATCCTTATCTAGCAAAAAATAGCAAGATGTAGCAGTGCCACAGACACCAAAGACCTAACTGGTAACAAAGACCCAAACTGAAGATGAAAACTTATAGCTTGTTCGAGGTCCATCAAGAATTCCTAGAACTTCAGAAATAAAGAGCGAAGTTGTTAACACAATTTGGCTATATGACTCCCAAAAAATCAAACATGAAAAAGTGTATAAAGTAATTTTGTAGAACTATATGATAACAAAAGATGTTAAAAGATCCAAATAAAACTATCTTGAAGATTAAAAGCACATAAGAGAACTAGGAAACCAAACAAGTAATTGAAGTTTACCCCAAATATACAAATACATCCATTTACCATTTGGTTCAATATTACAGCCCGTTTGATTTCTAAAAAAAGTGGGTGATACGCCCTGTGTTCCAATTGTCATCAATCCATAATCTGATGCCAACTTCAAAAACAACATAAAAACTGATAAGAACTTCATTACTTATTAGTAAAGAATACATTTAAAAAAATCACAATTGGCATCTTCTTCTTTTCACTCTACCTCAAAATTGGCACCTTAATCTAACAACATTTTAGTTCTGCGAAATGAAGTGCCTTCATCGATTTACCTGAAAGGTGGTTAATCAATCTGAAGAACCTAAAACAGAGAATCACAAGGCCACAGAATTGTTGCCGTGGCCAGTTTTTGGCACTTGCAATAGGCATTAAGCATTCTGATAATCACACGGATTAAGCAGTGAGAGAGAGATTACCTTGGCTTCACTTCCTTGTACTTGGCACTTATACACCATGGCCCACAATCCCAGCAAAACCAAGTTTCCACTTTCCAGTCAGAAAAGGAAAGAGAACAAAAGATCCCAGTAGAGACATCAAAAGACCAAAAGATGAAACTAGCAAAACGCATCACCATTCGTTAAAATGCAACAAGGACATATCATGGTGAACAAATTAGTAATGAGAGCTAACATATCATCAGAGATTCAACAAACATGACAAAAATTCTGAGTATTGCCTTGGGTTTCCAAAGAAATAAGGTAGCAGAAACCCATAATGGTCTCATTTGTTTTATGCAATAGCTAGAGTTCAGGAACGATCGGTAACCAAAATCATCATCCACCTACCTCAAAATATGAAAGCCTATATAGAGGCAAAAGATATTGCAAAAAATCACACAGAAAAGCCCTAAACTCAAAAAAACTCCCACATCAAAATGGATAAAAATCCCAACTTCAAACAATTTATGACCAAACTTAAGAAACACAATGAAGTTAGGATACAACTTACCTGACGATGATTGAGTCGGAATCGATTCGGATGAAACGTGGACGATTGAAGGACTCAAGGGAGCCAATTAGGGCATGAAAGTCGGGGAGCAAGATCGGGCGTCGGGGTACGGGCAAGTCTTGTGAGGAAAGGTAGCACAGAGGAGAAGAAGGGGAAGCACGCCCTAGAGGAAGGAGGGAGTTTACGTTCCAGTTGAGAGAGAGAAGAAGGGAAAATAGTCGTTCCAATGGAGAGAGAGAGAGAGAAGAAGGGAAAACAGTTAAAGGTTTAGAGGATTTTAGTTCCACGACGTCGTTTTAGTAGAAGGGCATAAGGGTCCATTCTGAACATGGTTACCATGTAATGGTGATTAAAATAGGAGGTGCCATGTATATGTGGTTTGGAGAGTGCTAACCATGAAAGTGGTAATAAATGGTCTGGCCCTCCACCTGCCGGTAATTCTCCCATTTGAATTCGCCTGAGAGAAAGAGAGAGAGAGTTTGGACGTTTAGAGAGCGAGAAGAGGTTGGGAGTCGTGGGACGTCTGCGCTAGGTTGGGTCATGGATTGACCAAATGAGGCTCAGATTCGGAACGCTTCTTAAAAAATAAATACTTTTTTGTCACTTCTCTTACAAAAATAATAAGGGCTATTCCATAAAATTCAAATCAAAAGTTTCGAACTCAAAAATAATGTAAATAGGAAAAAAAAATTAATTTTTTTTTGCACCGTATTAAAAATCTCAATGAGATCTATTAAACAAGATTCATAGTGGTAGGAAAATTATTTGCGTAAACACATGGTTTTTGAGCTTGAAGTTGCCTTATAAAAAAATAAGACTATTGCTATGATAATGGGCGCCGGCGGAGGGAAATCGTCGGTGGCGTCGCCGCCTCCGCCATCGAGCGGCGATCCGAGCCGTCAAAAATTCTATTAAAAAATCCGAGGGCCCACATGAGAATCAACGGCATCCAAGGTGTGTAAGGTGCTTGATCCGAGCACCCATTTTCCATGTATATATGAAACCCATATATACACGGAAAAGGGATGCTCGGATCAAGCACCCTACACACCTCGGATGCCGTTGATTCCCGCGATAGCCCCCTTGGTTTTTTTTTATAGAATTTTTGGACGGCTCGGATCGGCCGTCCCGTGGCCGGAGACGGCCCGACGCGGCCGCCGGTACGATTTCCCTCCCGGCACCTATTGGTACCTATATAAATTCATCCAAATAAGTGGCAACCTTCTTATTTTTCTGGAACAGGGGTTCTTATTCAACAAAAAATAAGTTCTTAAATCGCTTCTGAAATGGAGCCTGGGTCATTTAACTTTGGAGTATTTACTGAATTGCCATCCAAAAGTTAGTTTGTGAGAGGGATAGATTTAGGCCGTTGGATTTTTCGGAATGGAGGATTGAGGTTTGTTTGAAAAAGAATATTATATTGGAAACAAACCCTCCCTTGTTATTTAGCAATTGTAAAACAAACAATGTAAAATACTAGAGTGTGTTTGTTCAGTTTGCACTAATTTAAATTTAAATCTACCCCATACATACCACGGGCTCTATGCTAGTTTAAGTCCAACTGTAAAGTCATTTTAACAAACTCAATTCCATTGCTCAATTTCATTTTAAAAAAATTGCCAAAATGAAGGGTCAAAGCAGAGATGTCCTAAATATAATCAACTGTGTCATTGACATAAAATATTTTTATGCTAAAAGAGCATGCTTTTTCGCAAGCTAACATATGATATGACCAACGAGAAGACATTGAGGCCCCGTTTGATAAACGGACTGGAGGTTTGGATTGGATTACTAAGGTGATGGTATTAATAATTCTTTGTTTGGTTTCCAAAGTTGGTCCAGATTGGTAATCCCATGGGATAAGCAATTCGGCCCATAGGGGGTATTAGCAATACCCTTGGGCCTCGTTTGATAACAGAGATAGGCGGATGGGATTCGTAAGGAGATGGGATTAGGATTGGGATTCGTAAGGAGATGGGATTGGTAATGAGAAGGGATTGATAATGAGTATGTTTGTTTGGGATGGGATTAGATGATGGGATTATTAATATCATGTTTGTTTGAAATGAGATTAGATGATGGGATTGGATTGTTAGAAAAAATTGGTAATGAGAAGGGATTGATAATGTGAAGGAGTTGGGATTGGATTATTAATACCCCTCAATACCAAGTCCCACGGGGTATTAGCAATACTCCCTAATACCCCCTCTATTAATCCGATCGGACTAATAGTCCGGACCTTTTTTTGTTACCAAACGGAGTATTAATAGTCCCATGGGATTATTACTCCAATCCCAACCCTCAAACCCGTTATCAAACGGGGCCTTGGGACTTGGTATTCATAATCCAATCCCAACCTCTCTTCATTACCAATCCCTTTTCATTATCAATTTATTCTATCAATCCAATCTCATCTTAAACAAATATGATATTAATATTCTCATCATCTAATCCCACCCAACCAAACATACTCATTATTAATCCCTTCTCATTATCAATCCCAATTATAATCTCATCTTTTTACGAATCTCGTCCATCTATCACTGTTATTAAACGGGGCCTGACAGAAAACACCGACCTGCTTTTGCTCTATGACATTCCAACTATTGGGCAGGGCCGGTTTTGTATTTTTGGAGGCCCTTGGCCATCTTGCAGAACGGGGCTTTGTCTATTTTTACTATTAAATTCAAAAGTAAGAGTATATATGTATACTAACATATGTTTTTATTGTTAATTTTAACTAATTTGAGCTTATAAACAAACTTAAAAAAAGAACATAAGATAGAATATTATATTAAAAAAAGAAAGAAAGAAAAAAGGAAGGGAATAGCAAGCATATTGGGAAATTTATAGAAATGGTATTCCTAGTTTCAATATCAATTGTAAATCTTTTGATCTTTAAGTTTGATTTTCGTATTAAGTTGGTTTAATTGATAATATCTGTCAGTCATACTAGACGAAAAAAATCAAATTGAAGGCAGACATTATCAATTAGACTAACTTGGTATGAACTGCAATGTCCAAATTGCTATCAATTTGATTTTTTTTTCTTCAAGTTTGTCTGACAGAAGTTATCAATTGGACCGATTCGGTACATAAATCAATCTTAAAGGTCAAAAGAATTATAATTGATACTTAGAGGATAAAATGAGACTCGCATAAAATTAGTAAAACCATTTAGATAAATTTTCCAAGTATATTTGTAGTCTCCGAAGATTGAGTTCGATTTTTGATTGCCTACCACCATAAGACGCATCCACAATGCCGCCGCCGCCTACCAAACGGAGCTGCTCCGCCTCCCTCCCTCCGCCCGCGGACGCCGTCGCCGCCAGCACCGACGTCCTAATCCAAATCTTCTACCTTCTGCCTTTCAAGTCCCTCTGCCGATTCAAATCCGTCTCCAAGCACTGGCTATCCCTCATCTCCGACCTCAACTTCCCCCCCACCTCCCTCCTCCCTTCCGCCCTCTTCCTCGACCGCCGCACCCCCCACCACAACGACCTCCCCCTAGTCGAATTCCTCTCCCTCACCGACCAAAACCCTACAAAACCCTCCCCCGACCAAAACCCTGGTAACTTCATCCCGGACCCACTAGGCCTCCAGATCGCCTCGTCTTGCAACGGCCTGTTCTGCTGCTTCACCTTCCTCTCCTGCCAATCCGACCGGACCTACTACATGTACAATCCCACCACCAAGCAATTCAAAAAGCTCCCCAAACCCGGCCGCGGCGGCGTCTCGGAGCCCTTCGTCTGTGGCACGGACCTGGCTTTCGATCCATCGATGTCGCGGCACTACAAGATTGTTTGTGTAAGGTATTTGGACAAGGATTTGGAGCCTCCTCCGAGCAAGCCCAAGTTCGGGTTTGAGTGGTACAGGGCGGAGGTGTACTCGTCGGAGTTAGGCGATTGGGTTTTGTCCGGTGAGCCTTTTGTGGCGAGTCTGAATACTTGTTTCAACGGGGGAGTGTTTTGGAAGGGGTGTATTCATTGGTCGAACGATGGTCGCGGGAAAGAGTCGTTGTGTTTCGATATCGATCAGGGGGTGGTACGAGAAGTGAAAATGCCTCTCGTCGGAGGGAAGGAGAGGTATGAGAAGAGGAATGTGAGCTATTTTGGGGAGTCTCAGGGGCATTTGCACCTTATTGAGATTTATGACTTGAAGCGCGCTAAGTTCGATGTGTACGAGATGGAAATGGATTGCTCGGGGTGGTTTGTGAAGTATCTGGTTGACCTTGATTCGATTCCTGTTGTGATTGAGGAGATGAATCTTGGGTATAATTTCGTTCCGCTTTTAGTTGTTCAGGGTGACATTGATGAGGAGTCGTTCTTGGTGCTGCTCATAAACGGCAAGGTCATACGGTACGATTTTGAGGGCAAGACTTTCAAGAAGCTCTGTGACTTCGGTCCGGGGAAGCAGTACAACGGCTATTATGTTGATGGCTTTTTAAGATATGGTGGGTGGTTAAGCGCTTTTCCCTTCATCGAGTCATTTTCATGGTTGTGAAGATTTACAAGCTAAGGAATATATTTTGGGCCTTTAGGATAATAATGGTGTAACATGAGGACATCTCTATGCACTGTTTTCCCAGGAAAATGATTAGTTGATCAGGAGCTTGGGAAATTTAATAGGTTATTCGTTTCTGTTAGTTAATATTTTCAAGTTGAATACTCCTATTTGATTTTGAAGTACTATGGAGTTCTTTGGTCCTTGTTTTAAAGGTCTACGTTTGCAATGTGCGTCAACTTGCTGCCTTATTTCTTGTATGGCATCTGTTTGGGCTTGATATTACTGGTTGTTTCCTTTACACATTGCATGTTCTTTGGTTGTCTTGATTATTGAGCATGTAAATGAGGATGAATCGCTCTTGGTGCTCTAGCTATATGTAAATTGTAAGGTCATCTGGTATAATCTTCTGGGTACGACATTCAAGAAGGTTTTTGGGAGGTGGGATAGTGATTAGAGTAATGGATAATGATATAACCAGCTTTGGGTGGTCAATTTATCCACACATTGAGAGTGTCACTTCCGTTTGAAAATACGACTGCTCAGAGCTACTGATGTCTTGCATATGCACATCTTCTTACTGGGTTCCTGTTACTCACTGTGCTGGTCATTGCATAAGCATCGCGATAAGATTTCCGAATGATTATATATGTATCACATTGAGGTGATACCCAACAAAATAATGCTGTTGCATGACTTTTAGATAATTTTGAAATCAACTTCAAACTTTCCTAAAACTTGGTTTGGATTGAAAATCCTTGGGTAGTTTTCTGTACTAGGAAGTTCTGCCTTTGATTCAGTGTGATGTGTTTGTTTTCAAGATACTGTTTTAGCTTGGTTCTTATGTTCCTTAAAATGGCACAGCCAATTGGTCACTTCAAGGCGAAATGATGTGTATGATGTAGTTACTTTATAATATGCCCAAAATTTTGTTGATGGAATATGTCTAGGAAAACCTCACTGACACTGGGACGAAGTAGCGAATATAGTTAGCATATGGCCCTATAACCCCGATAACATGGGGATCAAATCAATTTGGGCGTTTGCTCATCTCATGGATAAGATCTCTGGTGGGATTCTGAAATTATGCCTCATGGCCACCATATATTAACACAACTTGGGATGTTTATCTAAATTTTAACTGTAGGTTACTGGTATGATGACAAGGGATCATAGGCAAAACTTGTAGTGTGAAGAAAAAAGGGCACTTCATTCTTGCGATCACAATATTCTGATTTCGAGTGCCATGAGGGTTGTTTAGTGCAAGATAGAGAGGCCTTTTGTGTGGACTGCTACTGCAACGAATTTGGGTGAGAGACATCGTCACTTGAAGATTTGGTTCTTTTTTGGTGAGTAATGGTTTTCTTGTTTTCTTTCGTGTACATACCAATTGGTTTTGGATCTAGATTCAAATGATAGCGGCTAATATTTCCGTTTGACAAAAAAAAAAAAAAAAATGATAAGCGGCTGAGTTTTTGGCTCACATCATGGAATCTATGGGATATTGAGTATTTTCGGGATGCCTATGTTATTGTCATTTATCTGGTCATCATATGGGTTAAAAGAGACGATTTTTCGGAATAATGGGAATGCTATATATTCCTACTTCTGTTTAGCTTTTCTTTTCCAGCAAGTGCACAGATTAACAGGTCCAAAAGTTTAGCCGAGACCGACAGGGATATTACAAGTTGGTGTCAACGTCAGCCATTTTAAAACATGAGACATTTATTCATGCGTCTACACACATCTCCCCAACTCCGCTCGTCTACACGCATCTACGCCCCAAAAAACCCTGAGGTAACGAGTTCAACTTCCTTTCTGATGTAATTCCTTCGTATGGCTTTGGGGTTTACCTGTAATTTCCTTGGAAGGGGATCGTTTTTATCCTTTTAACTTCCACGTTTCGTTCTTCCGCCTTCTACTTCAACCCAAAGGAACCATTGCCTTTCCATGTTAACTCAGGAACAAGAAACAAGCGATAGATCGATTAGCTTTATTGTTGTGTAACAAAATATTAGATTATCGAAGAAAGAAGATTGTCATCAGCAATGCAAATGTACTTTTTATGCAGCAGTTCCAGTTCAACATCTTAACGTGGTGTTTGAAATCAAGACACAGACTCACAATATTTGAGCAAAAGTTTCTTGAGATTTCAAAACACGAGGATAAGAACTGAACCAGTACATTAATGGTTGTAAAAAAAACACCCCTGTCATCAAATATAAGAGAGAGACTCGATGTATTCGTGAGAATTACACCAGTGGTAGTATAGCGAAGGATCGTCGCCATCATTGGGCTGTGAAGCATCACATATGGTTTTGAAACTCCCGTCGACAAGTCTGTATTCGACAAACTTTCCCCCTACGGAAATCACCATATACGATTCCTCATCGCTTTCTTCACGTACAATATCAAGAATGCTACACCCGATGTACCAGTTATTAGGAATCTGCATCAGTTCAGGAAACGTGATTCCAACTGCGGCTATATCAACGTTGTACTTCACAAACCACCCCGAGTAGTCTCTCTCCATCTCATAAGCCATTAGCCGAGTCGTTTGATTGTACATCTCAATGAGATGCAAATGGCCGCGGGACCTCCCGTAATACATATACGCTCTGTCATACCACCACTTCCCGTGAGGAGCAGGAGGCATCGGTATGGTCCCCAGCCGTTCTTGGTCGATGTGGAAGTACAACGAATCCCCCGGCCCCAAATTCAACCAGTTAACCGCACCGTTCCAGTAAACCCCACCATGAAATGAGGTCTCAGGGAAATCAACCTCGTCAACTGTGTAAGAATCCCCAGAAGGCCGCCAAGAGCCGGTCTCAGACGAATATATCTCAATATGGTAGTAGGTCTCCCGCTGCGAAATAGAAACCGATCTCCAGAGGCCGACGACTTTGTAGCGAGGCGATTCTGATGGGTCGTAAGCTAAGCATAGATCTTCAAGGCCATCTTGATGGGGCTGGGGAAGTGTTTTGAATTGTTTGGTGGTAGGATTAAGGATATGATGTCCGCCTTTACCCTCAACCTCGTTATAGCCTAAACAAAATAGGAGTCCATGACATGAATTTAAGACTATAACATCGGAGAGATTCGGAAAACGCGTGAGAGATTTGATGTAGGCATCATGATCATCAGGTTCATGAGCTGCGGCTTTCCCATTCTTGAGAGGGATGAATTCGAGTCCAAGGTTGAGGTGTTTTGTACGCTCGCTCCAGCGGAACAGACAAGTACCATGTTTGGTAGGGTGCAAGAATAGGCCAGAAACGGAACAAAAGTCGGGGTTCCGTAGGCGAGCGACGTGGGGACTGGAAATCAAAGAGTTCCAGTTTTTCGAGACGGATTTGAAGCGGAGGAGAGGCTTTACTGGTAGACGGATCAGGATTTCGGTTAATACGTCACCGTTGGCAATAACTTTTTCTGCTGACGACGACATGGGTGTGGGGCTGTCGGAGGGTTCGACTCTCGACTCGTTATTAGATCCAATCGAAATCATATCGATCGATCACCAACGCGCGCAAATTGTTGCCCGGAGTTCGACAAAAGTGAGTTGGTAAACTTGTGTATAACATAGACATGTACTGTGAGTTGCCTGTTGTTTCCGCGTGTTCACAAGACCTTTCCATGATTCAAACATTGTGCGCTGTAAACTCTGTCTTTGACTATGAAATTTCAAACTAACCAAGAAACAAAACAAGAAAATTTCGAGCTTGTTTCAAGAAAATCACAAGATCATGATGTTTCAGGACTTATATTTCCCAGTATTCATTATTCAGAGTCAAATTCCGGGTTCCATGAAACTTTTCTCCGAATGTGTAGTCGTCGATCTTCTCATCTTTGAGAATATTTCTATTTATTGGACAACTTAGAACTGTCCAAGATGATCATAAGAAGAGTTTCCTCTAGACTTTTCTGTTTGACAAGTGTGTGTGTGTGTGTGTGTTTTTTTTTTTTCCCGTTCGGCAAAGGAAAACATTTTATTGAAAAAATGTTGGGGGAGGGGGAGGGGATAACCAAGGTTGGCTGCATCCAAATGGGTCAAAGCCCAAAAACATAAAATCAAAGAATGGACCAAAACAAGGGCCCAAGCTCATCATCCCTAGACCCAAAACCCCAACGTACTACACCTAGAAAGCCCTAAACCTCCCGCCGCCATCCCTCCACCGGCCGCCTTCATGTTTGACTAGTGTTTTAGCACGTTCGTTGCACGTATTATTTTCTTCATATCGTTTCAGTCTTATACGATATCGAAAGAAGTAAAGAAAAGGGGATGTAGGAATTGCATCCGATGTATATAATTCGACCAAAACAAAAAAATAAAAAATAAAAAAATCAGGTCATCACATTGCCTACTTTCAGTTCCTTATAGAATTTTGTTTCGAAATTGATAAACGAGGCCGGTTCTGTACAATCTGCAGCATACATTAGCATATTTTCATTGGTGGAATGTTCATATTTGGAAATTTAAGCACCAAACACTGAATCATTAATCATTTAAATACTCTCTCATATATAGCAATGCCAACTACGTAACTAACATAAGCGAAAAATAATGTCACATTTGTTAATTAAGAATTAATGCATTCAGATACAAGAGACCGACTCAATGTATTGAAAAGCATGAAAATAGAAATATCGTAATGCATCCTCTATCATGCCGCTACTGTCACAATGCTCCGGGGCAACATCGCCTATCTTCTCAAACCTTTTATCCACAAGATTGTAACGTACGATCTTTCCAGGTATGTGCAACACCAGAAACGATCGCTCATCTTCTTTTTCTTCTTCCCGTACAATGGCAAGTATAGCAAACGAGTAATACATCGGATCCCACGACAGCCTCTGCATCATCTCAGGAAATGCAATTCCAACTTCGTGAAGATCAACATTGTACTTAACAAACCACCCGGAATAGTCGGCTTCCATCTCGTACACACAAAACTGAGTCCTTGCATCATAGATCTCAACAAGATGCAAATGGCCACGAGACTCCCCATAGTACCTAAACAGCCTCCCATTCCCTTCACCCTGAGGAATCGGAGGCATTGGCAAGATTCCAAGCCTCTCATCCTCGATGTCGAAATACAAGGAGTCCCCCCAAGTGTTGAACCAATGAATCGCTCCATGCCAATACACCCCGCCAAGGAAATGGGAATTGAGATCGCCGATAAAAGGTTCACCAGAAGGCCTCCAAGTGCCGGTCTCAGACGAGTATATCTCAATCTGATAAAGCCACTGATCACTCTGATAAGGGTCTCTGGACAAAACTGATACGGTGCCCAATACGCAAATTACTTTGTAGTGAGGTGATCTACATGGGTCAAAAGATAAACTCAACCCTCTTACGTCCCCACGGGGTTTAGGAAGTGAAGTGAATTGCTTGGTAGTAGGATTGAGGATGTGGACTTGATGGTAGCCAGCACGGGAGAAGCTACTACAGCATAATAAGCCGTGGCATGAACTTAAAATTTTCATTCCTAATGGTAAGGTTGTAAAATTTCCGTCGGTTGGATTGCCATCATTTTGAAGAGGGATGAAATTGAGTCCGGTGTTGAGGCGCCGACCGGACGAGTACAAGAATAGGCCAGATACAGAGCTAGGGTCAGGATTCCGGCAGCGTGAGAAATGGGGTGTGGCGATGAGAGAGAGCCAGTGCTTCGATACGGACTTGAACCGGAGGAGTGATTCCACAGGTAGCCGTATGAGGATTTCGGTTAAGAGGTCATCGTCGGAGGCTATCGTATCGGCGGAAGATGGATACTCAGACATGATGGATTTCAAGAGTTCGAATGAATGGCTGGGTCTTGTGTATCAATCTATTGCTTGTCTTGCTTCAACTCTGAACATGTGGTGGTGCTTTATTTTTGATGTGTTTTTGTAGTTTTCTTGGCATTGCTTTGTTGAATGTTGACGATGAGTTGCTTGTGGAAATTGGCTGTTGACGAGATCAGTGGTCTTCGTTTCGCTACAACACAATTTTCAACACCAGGGAATCATTAATTTTTTCTTGTTTGGCACGTTTGAAAAAGTAGGATAGGAACAAGGAAGGAAGCAGGAAGATTCCTAACTGCAGACTAGAAATCATTTCCCTCTCTCTTTCTTTCCTTTGGGTAATTATTGGAAAATTTATAAAAATGATCCTCCTAATTTCATCTGAATCTCATTTTCATCCTTGAAGTATTAATTATAATTCTTTTGACCTTTAAATTTGATTTTTGTACGAAATTAGTCCAATTGATAACTGTTGTCAACCAAGCTGAACGGAAAAAATCACATGGATGGCAGTTTGAATGTTGCAGTTCGTACCAAGTTGGTCCAATTGATGAGTTTGCCCCCAATTTAATTTTTTCCTTCTAGTTTGACTGACAGACGCTATTAATTGGACCAACTTGGTACGAAAATCAAACTTGGAGGTAAAAAGAGAAGCAATTAATACATACTTGGAGGGCGAAAATGAGATTCGGATGAAATTAGAAGAACCATTTATAAAAATTGCCCTAATTTATAAGAAGATGATATAAGGGAGACTAAAAAATCAAGTGAATGGCAGGTTTTAGTTGTTTTTTTTTTTTTTTTTTTCCGTTTAGAAGTTTCCTTTAAAACTTATTTTGGGAAAGGGATGCCTCTTGAAATTTATAAACTCAAAAGCAGGCAGCAAGGCTCCTAAATTTTTTTAAAAATATTGGAGGTGGGAGGGGAGCCCTACGAACCCAACCCGGGTGGGTGCATAAGCTGGATGCCTGGATAGCACGTAAGTACTCAGCAGCTCAGCTTGTGCCACTGCTAGTATCATTTTTTGATGTACTCATGAAAATAAGATCACTACAAAGCAAAACGAAGACTACAATTACAAGATAACAAGAAGAAAGATGGAGCATAACAAAATCATTACTACAAATGAACGCGCGGCACCTATGTCAAACACGAGAGAGAGATTCGACGTAAGGATAGAAATCAGACCAGAAATATGTAAGCACATCCTGCACCCCTCCCTCGTTATCGAACCCCTCCGGAGCCGCCACGCCACATATCTCCTTGAAATTCCCATCTGCAAAACCGTAGCCCAAGATTTTACCAGGTACGTGCAGGACCATAAACTACTCCTCGTCTCTTTCTGTCCGTACCACACAAAGCACCCTAATCGAACTACACCCCCACAGGCGCCGCACGATTCCGATGCCATCCAGATTATCAACCCGGTATTTCACCGACCACAGAGTAATCCCTCGCCATCTCGTAAACATCAACCTGATTCGTCAGACCAAAACGGTAGGTCTCGACGAGATGTAAGTGGCCCCCGGATTCCCCATAATAACTAGACTCCGGACCAGAACAGCGGCCCCAAAATTCCCCATAATGCATAGAATCCCGACCATAACAATTTCTAAGCTCTCGTGCCGGAGGTGCTGGAATGAATCCCATCCGCTCTTCACCGACATTGTAATACAGTGAATCCCTATTCCGCCAGCTGTTGAACCAATGAACCGCACCGTTCCAATACACCCCAGAGTTGTCATACTTGTAGAAATCTACTGCGAACAGCTTTCCATGATCGGGTCTCAGATGAGTACGTCGCGATCTGATAGTAGGGCACCGCTGGACATATTAATGTGTCATAACGAGCACAAACGATTTTGTAGCGAGGGGATCTCGACGGATCGAAAGCTAGTGTTAGGCCTGTGAATTCGGAGAGATGGCGGTTGGGGAGGATCTTGAATTGTTTGGTTGTGGGATTGAGGATAAAGTAGTCGGGTTTACTGTAATTCAGTTCTGTGTAGAAACAACACAATAGTAATCCATGACAAAATCATTTCCGCAAAATGTTCATATGAAAGTGTAATTCAGAACCAATTCAGTGTATTCACTTACAAATTAAACCAACAAAATAATACTCTCTCTCTCTCTCTCTCTCTCTCTCTCAAACCAATTGGTAAGTTCAAAGTGCCATTAATTTATGACGCATAATTAACTTGGCATTTCAATCTTGTAGCACTAAAAATGGTAGTTATGTATTTTAAGATACTATTTTTTAACAGTATACTATTTTTAAACCAAGGCCGCTTGTAAGTTGTATCTATGTATTTTAAGATACCAGTATATTTTATTATGAACATGTACAATATCTAGCAATACAACCACACCTACAAATTAAAAATAAAATAAAAGTGTAAAACAAATTAAAAGGGACTGGGATCCTCTGTCCCACATTGCCTGTCCCATTTCCCTGTCCCAGTTGCCACAACTTGACACTTGTCATTCATACCAAAAATCAGATCACCAACAACCAATTCCCCCTTGTCGTCTACCCTGCTACTCCGTAGCGAGCTCCTAACACGGTCTCTGCACCGTGGCCACGTCGATGGCGTTGTTCCTCTCAAGTAACGCCGTCAAGACGCCGCCCGACTTCACCTCCTCAGAATAGGGAGACGAGACGATCGCCAACGCAGTCCTCCAATTAAAAGCAATTACTGTCAAACACCAAATAGTGACTCAATGTACTGGAAAGAACGACACCAAGAATATTTCAATCGACTATCAATGGGATTAATGCATCCCCGACTGTGGAGCCTCGAAGGAATCGCCACGTCGCATATCTTGTTCAAAGTCCCATCGCCCAAAATAGTACAGCACAAGATTTTACCATGTACATGCAGCACCAGCAACGACTGTTCATCTCTTTCCATCCTCACAACACAGAGTATACCAAAGGGATTATCCCTCGGAACTCCAACCGCGTCGAGATCGATGCTGAATTTCGAGAACCACCCGGAGTAATCTCTCTCCAGCTCGTAAACATCGACCCGATGCGTTCCATCGTAGGCCTCGACGAGATGCAAGTGGCCCCAAGATTCCCCGTAATGCCTAAACTCCCGATTTTGCCAATCCTTACCTTCTGGGATAGGCGGCAGGGGAATATTTCCCAACCGCTCGTCGTCCACATTGTAATACACCGAATCCCCGATCCCCCAGCTGTTGAACCAGTTAACTGCACCGTTCCAGTACACTCCAGCATCATACTGTGTTTTGTATTTTGCTGCCAACGGCTCACCGGAAGCCTTCCATGAGCCAATCTCGGATGAGTACGCCATGATCCGATGGTAAGGTCCAGCTGGATAAGTTGGAACAAAATCAGTGTAACGAACGCAAACAACTTTGTAGTGAGGGGATTTTGACGGATCGAAAGCCAGGGTTAGGCATATGAGGTTGGAGATATGGCATCTTGGGAGGATTTTGAACTGTTTGGTTCTGTTAAGAAAATAAAGAAGAGTATGCGGAAGAAGAAATAATTGTTCTTGGTTGTTTTCTCATTACTAAACTCACGGCACAATACAAGTTATATAGGAGAGGTTACAATAATCAAGAAGGAAAGAAAATAAAAACTCTCTAATAAAGGAATAGAGATAAGAGAAGGAATGGGAAAGAGATAAGTGAAGATCCTAAAATCTTGCCGTGATCTTGATGATAGGATGATAGGATTGCCAAATATGGTCCCGATCTTGGTGGAGTTCCGCTAATACTCCCCCTCAAGATGGAGCATGGAGAGACAGAATGCCCATCTTGGACCGTAGACGATGAAAATGGTCAACACCTAAAGCTTTGGTGAAAACATCGGCCAACTGATCAAGAGAGGCAATGTGGTGAAGTCGGATGAAACCTTGCTGGACCCTTTCACGAATAAGATGACAGTCGATCTCAATGTGCTTGGAGCGCTCATGGAAAACAGGGTCCTTAGCAATGTGTAATGCAGCCTGATTGTCGCAATAGAGAGAGACTGGAGAGGATAGGGGAACCGCCAAATCATGAAGTAGGGTGCGTAGCCATAGCAGCTCACAAGTAGTGGAGGCCATGGCCCGATACTCGGCCTCGGCAGAGGAACGGGAAACGACACTTTGTTTCTTGGAACGCCAAGAGATAGGGCTGCCACCAAGAGTAATGAAATAACCAGTAGTTGAGCGCCGAGTCATGGGACAGCTAGCCCAATCAGAGTCAGTATAAGCGGTAAGAGTGAGATCCGCCCCTGTAGGAAAGAATAAACCATGGGAAATAGAACCTTTAAGATACCGAAGAATCCGAGTAGCAGCATCCATGTGAGGAACGCGAGGAGCGTTCATGAACTGGCTGAGCAAATGGACGGCATAGGTGATATCGGGCCGTGAAATAGTAAGATAAATCAAACGTCCAATAAGCCGGCGGTAGGAACTCGGATCAGAAAGGAGCTCACCAGAATCCGCCGCAAGTTTAAGATGTTGTTCCATGGGAGAAGAAGCTGGGCGACAGCCTGATTGACCGGCATCAGTGAGGATGTCAAGAATATATTTTCGCTGATTGATAAAGATTCCGGTAGAGGAGCGGGCAACCTCAATCCCCAAAAAATATTTAAGCTTACCAAGATCCTTTAACTGAAATTGATCGGACAGGAACTCTTGTAAGCGGCAAATGGATGCTAAGTCGTTGCCTGTAACAAGTAAATCATCAACATACACGAGAACCACAATAATAGTAGAACCAGATTGCCGAACAAGCAAGGAATGATCAGCCTGGGACTGTAGAAAACCAGCAGAGATAAGAACTTGGGACAGTTTGGAATACCAGTTCCGAGAGGCCTGTTTGAGCCCATAGAGCGATTTTAATAACCGACAAACACGGGTCTCCCCCTTTCCTCCATATCCCGGAGGAAGAGACATATAAACATCCTCGTCAAGATCACCATGTAGAAAGGCATTGTTAACGTCTAATTGACGTAAATGCCAACGGCGAGCAGCGGCAATAGCTAGCACACATCGAACGGTGACCAGTTTGGCCACAGGTGCAAAAGTGTCATGAAAATCCAAGCCCTCAACCTGAGTATAACCTTTGGCGACCAAGCGCGCTTTATAACGTTCAATAGATCCATCTGCGTTGAATTTTGTTTTGAAAACCCATTTACAGCCAATCGGTTTTTTGCCAGGGGGAAGGGGAGAAAGAACCCAAGTTTTATTTTGGTCAAGAGCATGGAGTTCTTGGGAAATGGCATCACGCCAGTGTTGGTGCAAAACAGCTTGACCATATGAGGAAGGATCATGAGAATTAGATAAAACGGAAATGAAAGCAAAATGTGAAGGAGAGAGATGTGAATAGGAAATAAAAGAACTGAAGGGATGAACCGTAGTACCTGAAGACTGTGGGGAAGCAGAGGTGGAGGCAGCGGAGGCAGAGGGAAGAGTAGGACATATGTAGTCACGAAGGTAGTTTGGAGGTCGATGAGCTCGGGTTGGCCGGGAGGAGGCAGGTGTTGGAGTTGCCGAAGTGGGGAGTGGTTCGGTTGATGGGGATGCCGAAATGGATGTTGGAACGGATGGAGTTGGTAGCGGGTCAGTTGGAGCAACAGGAGGGTCCGATGGAGTTGGCATGGGGGCAGGAGAAGGTGATGGAGGGGGCTGAGGGGGTTGGTCGAGGATGGTAAGAGGCGCATAGGGATATAGGGAAGGGGAACTCGGGTTGGGATTGGGAGGTGGTGGAAAATGGTGAGGGCTCTTGTCGTGGAACGGGAAAATGTTCTCAAAAAAAGTAACGTCCCGAGAGATAAAAAAAGTGTGCGTATCGAGGTTGAAAAGGCGATAACCACCGTGGCGGGGAGGGTAGCCCAAAAACACACATGGAACACCACGGGGTTGAAATTTGTCTCGACCAACACGAGATGTTTGCCCATAGCATAAACACCCAAAAACACGTAAGGAGTTGTAATTTGGGGGGCGTTGAAAAAGCCGTTCATATGGTGAAATTTTGTTTAAAGTGGAAGAAGGTGTCCGGTTTATGAGATAAACGGCGGTAAGAATGCATTCACCCCAAAATTTGATGGGAAGGTGAGCTTGGAAACGTAAGCAACGAGCCACATTTAATATATGACGATGCTTACGTTCGGCCACGCCATTTTGTTGCGGTGTATCAACACAGGTGAGTTCCTGTAAAATGCCATTCGCATGAAATAATTTGAGAATGTCATTGGACAGGAATTCTTTGCCTTGATCAGAGCGAAAAAATTTTAATTTGGCACCAAATTGAGTTCGGACCATGTTGATAAAAAACTCGATTTTAGAAAAAGCATCGGATTTTTTTTGTAAGAGGTACACCCATGTAGTACGCGTGCAAGCATCAATAATGGTGAGAAAATAACGTGCACCTGAAGTGGATGGAGTATGATAACCACCCCAAATATCAACAAATATGCGATCAAACAGAACAGTACTTTTATTGTGAACAGTGTCAAAAGGAAATCTAGTATGCTTCCCACGCAAACAAGCATCACAAGGACAATTTTTATTGGAAACTGAACTAACAAGAGAACGGGGTAAACTAGCGGTGGACGGGTGGCCTAATCGGCGATGCCAGAGGGTGAAGTCATCAGTGGTGGCTATGAGGGCGGTGGAGGGAGACGTGCGGAGATAGTATAAGCCATTGCGTGCCTCACCCGCTCCAATCACAGTCTTCGATTTCAGGTCCTGAAAGAGACAAAAAGTGGGAAAGAAAAAAACAACACACTTGAGGTCACGAGATAATTTTTGCACAGAGATTAAATTAAAACGAAAGCTAGGAACATGTGATACATCAAGAAGAGTGATAGAAGGAGTGACAGAAATTGTTCCCGTGTGCGAGACAGCACGAATGGAACCAGACGCAGACCGTATAGGCAAAATTCTATCAGTTGCTGTATATGAGTTAAAAAGCGATGGATGGGGCGTCATGTGAGAAGAAGCCCCACTATCGAGAACCCAATCATGAGAGAGAGGATTTGTATTACCAGAAAACAACGCAGAGGGATTATCGAAGAAATCACGCGCTTCGGATGCCTCAGCTGGACTCAAATAAGAGTTGAGATTCATGCCTGACGGTTGTGCCGCATAATTGGACTGATCGGATGGCCGGTTCGGAAGGCCATTATAGAACCAGTCCGGATATCCAATTAATTTGAAGCAGCCCGATTTGTGGTGGCCCGGACGATTGCAGTGGGTGCAAAAAAGGGTCGGATCTCTGGTGGTCCGAGGGGTGGAGTTGGGTTGTGGTAGAAGGGGTGGCTGTCGGGTTGGGTTTGGACGGGCAGTGGGCTGTCGGGTTGAGTTTGGGCGGGCCGTGGGCTGCTGAACAGAGGGTCGGGCAGTGGGCTGTCGGGTTGGGTTTGGACGAGATTGATGAGTCTGAAATCTTTGACTCACCATGGCTGCATCTTCATGAATTGGTGGAACATCAGTGGTGGTGTTGGGATTTTTTGTATGTTCTTCGGAGATCAACAAACCAAAAACTTTTCCAAGGTCGGGAAGTGGGTCCATGGCTAGGATTTGAGTGCGGAGAACATGAAACGGTTTATTAACTCCCATCAAAAATTGATAAACACGTTCATCCGAAACCCTTTTTTGCCATACCTTAGCTGTGTCACACTTACATGCCGGAAGGGGGTCGATGCCATCAAGTTGATCCCAAAGAGATTTTATGGTGTTATAATAATTGGTAATGTCGAGATTACCTTGTTCCAGATTGGAAATTTCCCTTTTGATTTTGAAGACGGTAGCATGATTGCCTTGAGTGAACCGCGACTCGAGTTCTTGCCATAGTTCATATGGCGTGCTGCAACTCGCGAGACTTGGTGTAATAGAGCTACTAATGCTGTTAAGCATCCACGAGAGGACCATCGTGGAGACGCGTTTCCAGAGGGGCTTGAGATCTTCATCTGCAGGACATGGCACGGTATTGTCAATGAACCCTAATTTATTTTTGGCACAAAGGGACATGGTGATTGCACGACTCCATGACCCGTAATTGGTGTGGGTCAAGGCGACGTCGACGAGAGGGGTGCGTGGGTGGTCGGCGGAGTGGAGGAAATACGGTGAAGAAAGGTCAGAAATTAATTTCTGGATTTTCTCTTGGGGGTCGGCCATGTCGGTAAAGATAGTGGATAAATCGAAGGTTTCGTGTTCCTCCAGTTTTGTTTGGTAGAGAGAAAAAAAACACGGATCAACGCTCTGATACCATGTTAAGAAAATAAAGAAGAGTATGCGGAAGAAGAAATAATTGTTCTTGGTTGTTTTCTCATTACTAAACTCACGGCACAATACAAGTTATATAGGAGAGGTTACAATAATCAAGAAGGAAAGAAAATAAAAACTCTCTAATAAAGGAATAGAGATAAGAGAAGGAATGGGAAAGAGATAAGTGAAGATCCTAAAATCTTGCCGTGATCTTGATGATAGGATGATAGGATTGCCAAATATGGTCCCGATCTTGGTGGAGTTCCGCTAATAGGTTCTGGGATTGAGGATGAAATAGTTGGGTTCAGGGTTATCGTCATGGTTGTGGCCAAAACAACACAATAGTAACCGGTGACAGGCATTTATTATTCGTATATGAGCTTGTAAACCAGGAAAGAAAGCGAGATCAGTGAACCAGGGTTGGGCGTCATGGATGGTGTTGATAAGAGGGATGAAATTGAGTTCGGGGAAGGGGTTGGTACTATGGGGGTGCAGGAATAGGCCAGAGACGGTTGTTGAGTCATGATTGCGGAAGAGAGTGAAGAAATGGCTGGTGATGATAGAGAGCCAGTGTTTGGACACGAACTTGAAAATCCTGAGAGATCTTATGGGCAGATGAATCAGGATTTCGATCACGAGGTCAGAATTGGCAGCAACTTTTTCGGCAGCAGATGACGATGATGATGATGATGAATACTCAGCCATGGAGGAGGTGTGTGATACTTCTCCTGTTTCAAGTTAACTTGAATATAGGCAGAGAGAGAGAGAGGATTGTATGGCATTGATAGATATGGGTATCAAGTATACCATAATAGTAGTTGTGTTTTGTATTATGTTAATTAAAACCCTCGTACTCTTTCTTTTATATATATATATGATGTTCTTCTTTGATGCCAAAAAAGTATACCATAATAGTCAACTTTCTACCATTTACTCCAATATAGTACAATGATAAGTTGTATTTTTGCCCAAAAGAAATGAGCTGGTCATTGCTGGTGGGGCGTTGAATACTCATTAAGTAAGAAAAACTTTTATATATCCCAGATATATGAGAGGGGGCGTTGAGTACTCATTAAGTTTGTGAGAGTAATGTGATGGTCAACTCTATCTTTTTTTATTAGATACCGTAAGCTGTATTTCTTCTATAAAAAAAAAAAGAAAAAGAAAAAGATTAGCCGACAGGTTATTGAGTATTGACTAAACAATTGCGCAGTTGCTTCTGAAATTTTTCCAACAAACATTGTCAAATTTTGAGGTAGATCCTATCTAGCTCATGGGAAGGACGGAAGGGTGCTATCCTAGCCCAATATGGGTGTAATGACCCGAATTTTCACGCCAAATTTTTTCGGAATAAAACTAAATATTTTATTGAAGTATTTTTGCAGATATAATATCCAGATTTTCTAGAAAACCCTAGCCCTATTTCATGATCCTAAAAATCTAGGATAAAATTTGAGGAATCTAGGATAAGATTGGATTGGATTTTTATTATTGGATAAGATAAGATTTGATTTAGATATTGGATAAGATTTGATTGGATTGGATTGGATTGGATTAGATTAGATACATTAAGATTTGTTTGGATTTTCATATTACAAGATATTGTTAGATTTGGAAAAATATGATTGGATATCTAAGAGATATACTTAGATTTGTTTAGATTTGCCTAGATTCTATTAATTATGTTTAGATTTTATTAGATTTTATTAGATTATGTTAGATTTTATTAGATTTGGTAAGATTACTTTAGGGCCATGTTTGATAAGTGTGTTGAATTAGATAGGATTAGTAAGGAGATGGGATTGGTAAGGTGATGAGATTAGTAATACCGAGTGTAATCCCAAGTGGGTGTTTGATTGTGTAAGGATTAAATCATGGGATTGTGATTACCAATCCCAATTCCTTGTTTGATTGGAATACCATGGGATAGGATTACAAATTGCATTTCCAATTATACCCATGGATGAAAATATGGTCTATTGAATTGCATGAAAAAAAACAAACAAACAAACGGATTGCATTTTCTAATCATTTTCGGACAATTTGCATTTTTTCATCCAATCAATTTCCAGATTCTTATTTGGACAAATATCCATGCATTATTGTGACACATATTTGGAATAAAGCAAGCATATATTTTTTATTCATGTCCCATAAAAGGAGGAAAATGAAAAAACAAAACAGATAACATCTTAATAATTATACTCTCAAATAAATATAATTATTTATTTGCAATCCTATAGAGCAGAAACATGATTATGAGAGGCTTAGAGGCAAAATTTAATTATGTTTATTTAGAATAATATTTTCAGAATAATAAGATATTCGCACCGGTTCAAATGGATTGAAAATTGGAATACTTAATTTTTTAATCATATTTCTTAAAATAAAACGGTCTAAAAAAAATTAAGTGCTCAAATTTTCAATCCGTTTGAACTAGTACAAAGATGTTATTATTCTGATCATATTATTCTGAAGGGTCATAATAAATTTTGTCTTTAGGGCTCTCATAATTAAGTATCTTCTTTTTATTTAGAATCATGTGAAGCAGAAACGTGATTATGAGAGTCCTACAGACAAAAGTTAATTATGACCCCTTAAAATAATACGATAAGAATAATAAGATCTTTGCACTTGTTCAAAAGGATTGAAAATTTGAGGACTTAATTTTTTTAGACGGTTTATATTATAAAAATATAGTTAAAAAATTAAGTGCTCCAATTTTTAATTCATTTGAACCGGTGCGAAGATCTTATTATTTTGATCATATTATTCTAAAGAGACATAATTAAAATTTATTTTTAGGGCTCTCATAATCACGTTTCTGCTCCATAGGATCGCAAATAAAGAGGCTACGAGTTTTTTTTTTTTAATTCCAAAGCGGTGTCGTTCCCGAGCTGGGTAGGGGCTGCTATGCCATGGTGGCAACAGAGCCCCCACGTATACAAAATATAAGTAGCGTATTAGGGATGGGTAGGTGAAATGTGTAATTAATGGAGGATATTATTGGTATTAAGTTAACATACCATGGGCAAGATGGTCATTTTGTAGGAGAGAGCTTGGGACAGGATTCATAATACCTTGTACCCCATGGTATTACTAATCCTATAAAAAAAAAAAGGGGATTGTTAATCCCATCCCATTTTTGGCAACCAAACAAAGAGTTAGGAAGCCCATAAGATTAGCAATCCTATCCCAAGTCCTAACACACTTATCAAACATGGCCTAGATTCTATTAGATATGATAAGATACTCTCCTACTAGTATAAATAGACCTCCTTGCCTTCCCTCCACACACCACACCTCACTTCTTCATTCTTTCTTCCTTATTCTTGCATTCATTTAAGAGAGGGAAAGTGAGGGAGAGAAAGGTAGTCGGCAAAGAAGTGAAATAGGGGAGGAGTCGAGGTGTTTTACGATAGACCAAATTCAATTGGTGTAGAGTAGTAGTACTCGGTTATGCATGAAGTTCAACGGTGGCAATTTATTTGAGGTAATTCGAGAAGTATACGATATGCTTCCTACTTCCGGAATCCTTTCTTCACTCTCATTTTTGTACTCCTTTTGACTATCTTGTGATCTTTGTTCAATCTTGTGGATATTATTGGAAAGTGGAATAATTAGTATTACTTATGTGAACGATTAATAATTGTATGAGCCTGAGAACCTGATGGAATCTGAAAGAATGGTTAGCGAAATCATGGCTCGGGTGTGTGTTTGTGTGAGCATGAGAACCTGATGGAATCTGAAAGATGGTTAGCAGAATCATGGCTCGAGGTGCGTGTGTGAGCATGAGAACCCGATAGAATCTGAAAGATGGTTAGCAGAATCATGGCTCGGGTGTGTGTGTGTGAGCATGAGAACTCGATGGAATCTGAAAGATGGTTAGCGGAATCATGGCTCGGGTGTGTGTGTGATGGTCACTTCGATTTGGTGGTCGGTTATCGTTTATTGATTCCACTTATGAGCTTTGTTATTCTGTTGTATCGTATACTTCCCGGATAATTTCTTTTTCAGGTAAGAAGCTGGATTAGTAGAAATTGACGTGGAGCATATAAGAATTAATTTGGAGAAGTCTTGGAAGAGTTGACAATTTTTGGAGGATCTAGAAGATTATTTAGCTGGTGGCTTAATTTATTTTGGTAATGTAATTTATTTATGGAGAGAATAGGGGCCTAAAAGTGTTTGAAATATAATATAATTTGGAGTTTATTTTTAGAAAATAGCGGGGCGTTACAAAGGGCCCCTCGAGCCTAACTATTCCGATGATCAATACTTCTTACCTTTTAGAACTTATCATGTGAACACAGACCAAGCAAAAAACCATGTTCATAGGACATCAATAGATATATTTTTGAAATACTCCGCCATGGAGGAGGTGTGTGACACTTCTATAACCAAGTCAACCTAAATATAGGGAATTTGTCACACCTCAAATCTGGGAGCATGACCGGCCATGTAACCAAGTCAACCTAAATATAGGGAATTGGTCACAGTTTCGATTTTTTTATGTGCATTTGTCATCGCATCTTATCTTAGAAAAGGTCCAGGTCCCGGAGTCCTATAGACATGTGAGTCGATATTTTATTTGTTCAATTTTGTGTTTAGCTTATGGTCTGTTGTATGATATCTTCACAAATTAGGGAATGGTTTGTCCACGTCATAATACTAGGTCGACAAATGAGGGTCCAGCAGTTCATGGCCGAGGTCGGGCCACTCATTCAGTTTGCGGTTGTGGTCAGGCCACTCCCTTAGCACGTGGTCGTAGCCACGCCAACCCAATAGGTCGTGGCCGAGGTAGTGTTAAGGCTGAAGTTTTTGATGATACAGTTGAAACAGAAGATAATGCTAATCTAGCCGACCCCGCTGCGGATCCAACTGATCCAACTACAGAAATTATTGCAAATTCTGGTGCACCCACAGGTTCTGTTGACTCGATAGCTGCTGTTTAGGTCTTTCAGACTTTTATGGGATTATTTAGTGGGCATCAGGCCCAAGTGGCACCAGCAAATGTATCAAGGTCTTTGACATTGGACAAAGGTAATACTTTTGATAGATTTCTAAAGACTAATCCACTGAATTTTATGGGGACTGATAAGCCATGGGATGCTGAGGCTTAGCTGTTGCAAATGGAAAAGATTTTTGATGTGTTGGGTTGTTCTGAGGCCCAAAAGGTGTCTTTTGTTGCATATAAGCTGCAAGGGGGAGCTGAGCATTGGTGGCGGTCAGCAAAGCAGCATTACAAAGATAAGCAGAATGAATTAGTATGGAGCAATTTCAAAAATGATTTTGAGGAGAAGTACATCCCACCGGCAATTAAAGACCAAATGCGGACTGAGTTTTTGGCTTTAAGACAGGAAAATATGTCAGTGGCGGAGTATCAGCAAAAGTTCGATGAATTGTCAAGGTATGCAGGAGTTTTGGTGGAAAAAGAAACAGATAAGGTGTGACATTTTCAAAGGGGGCTTCGGTTCGATATTCATGGGAGAGTTTCTTTACTTGACACAAAAAGGCTACCTAAACTTGTGACTAAAGCATTGACAGCAGAGAATGATTTGAAAGAGGAAAAGATGAGTGAGGAGCGCCAGTATAAGAGATCTAGAGAATGGTGGTAAATAGGACAGAGCAGTGAGGGTAGTAACTCTAACAAGAAGACTTTTTTGCCAACGCAGTCAAATGCTGATAGGAGTGAGCAGATTGAGTGGTTATGCAATTGTTGTGGGAAATCTCATTACGGTTATAGTTGTGATGGCTCGCCTAAGTTATGTTACAATTGTGGACAACTTGGACATGTAGCTGCTCGCTGTAAGGAAAAAGGTGTTATCTCATTTTACTATATCTACTAGGAATATCATGATGATTTAATTCATTAGTGGGTCATATTAGTTTGTGCTTTAGCTGCTTTTTTGAATTTCGAGGACGAAATTCTTTTTAAGGGGGAAATGATATGACATTTCACTTTTTCAGTTTATATATATATATATATGGGCCGGTTCTAGAGACAATAAATTTGACAATATTTTTGACAATATATATAATATTTTTGAAGCAAATAATTAAATCTTTCATTTTTCTTTTCAAACTTCTTGCTAAAAAAAAAAAATGTTGGGTTGCTTTTTTTTTTTTTATCAGTTACACGTATCGCATAAAATCCTAAGTTTGGTTAAACTGGGAATGGGTCCCCGCAAGTGATTAGTTAACATGAAGAATAATGTTGGGTTCATTGTGTAGTTAGACAAGATAAGTTTTAAGTTTGAACGTGGGTAGTTTATTAGGGTGAGGAAATGTTTGAGAAGTAGGGTTATTTTATTCCAAAAATTGAGAACGAGGGAGGAAGAGAGAAGCCACAGTTGAGAGTTCGTCAGTAGTTTCCAGATCAATGAATCATCGAGTAAGCTCAATATTTTTATCTTCTCTTTTCTTCTTTGCTGAGTATATACTTTATGTTTATATATAAGCACATAGAATTAGGGGCTTTGATTTGGAAATAGTGGAGTTTTGTTTGGTGGTGCCGAATGAGCGGAGGAGATAGAAAGAGGGGCGGCAATGGTGATCGATCAGTTTGTGCGTGCATGTGGTGCTGGGTGTAGTGTGTGTCGTGTTATACTCCTGGAATGTTGAAGGGGAGTGCAATTTTGTTCACCCTCTTTAAAAGAGGGTGAACAATACCCTCTCCCTCATTGGTTGAAATAGTGTGGACCCCGCCACAAAGTGATGTCATGCTTACTATGCAATACACTTTTTGGTAAGCATGACATCACTTTGTAGTGGGGTCCACATCATTTCAACCAATAGAAAGGAGGGTAATGTTCACCCTCTTAAGTGGAGGGTGAACAAAACTCAACTCTGTTGAAGGATGGACTTGGATAATGGTCATTTATATGGTGATGATTCTGATGACTTAATTCTAGGTTTAGGCCTAAGCAATTCTAGTACTTAGTTAATGCTAGTATAGGTTTGGAGTATTATATTTAGCAGTTCGGCATCGTGTGATTAATTATGATTTTGTATACTTCTATCTAGATTAGGCGCTGTTACAGTTGCATAGCAATCGTGATATCATTTCGGATAGGGAAAAGACTTGTAAAATACCCTATGACTCTAGTGCTCAAAGGATAGGGAAAAGACTTATGAAATATCCTGTGACCCTATTTCGGATCGGCTTAGGGAAAAGGTCCCATGCGCCATCCTGTGGTGACTCTAAGTACGGTGTTGAATCCAACGGGCGAAGCCTTGAGAAAATATTTGGCATTTGGTAATTGGTAATTGGAAATTGGTAATTGTGGTTCGCACTCTGGTTTATACTTCCATTATCATTGTTCGTCGTTCGGATATTGTTGGACTCATTGTTTGGTATAATTGTTGTGGTGATTTTATTATTGTTGTTGCTATTCGTTAATCCGTTATTCATTTTGTGGATACTATTTGTTGAGCTGTTGATCTCTTTGTTCAATATTCGGTTTGTTGATAATATTCGTTGAACCATCGATCTCTATTATTAATTTGAAACCACTTCTTTGGAACCCTCAGTTATCGTTCATTTAAACGTATGCTACTTTGTATTATTACCCTTAGCATGCTTAACTACTCACTGAGCTCGTCAGCTGACGGATTTATTCCACATTTTTTTCCAGGTTAGTTCATGGAGCGTTGTAGTGGACTCTGTGACATTGTTGAGACCTTCTGTTTGGACCTCTAGGGCACCTGCATTTTTATTTCTTTTCCATTGTTAAAAGTTTCCGCACTTTTATTTATTAGCTTCCACACTTTTATTTATTAGCAATTATTGTGGAATTTGAAGTTGGAGAATATCGGGTATTGTGACCATCTTGCTACGGAAAAATATTGGTTTTGGGTTTGCACATTTACTTTAATAAAATATTCAGTTTTTACTTTACTTGTTTCAAGTTGCTAAAAATATTTTAATTAGGCTTCGTGTCCCATGATTGCATTATGGTACATGACCGGTCATGCTCCCGGATTTGGGATGCGACAGAATTTACACATGGACAAGTTTGTACAGTAAAAATATGTGTGCGTATAATAACGTGGTGGTCAACTCTTATCTTTTTTTTTTTTTTTTATCAGACATCGTAAGGTGTATTTCTTCTATAAAAAAAAAAAAAAATTAGCCAGCGGGTTATTGAGTGTTGACTATACAATTGCGTGGGCAGTTGCTTCTTGAAATTTTCAAACAAACGTTGTCGAACTTTGGAAGCAGATCCTATCTAGTTCATGGGATGGACGGGAAGGGTGCTATCCTAGCCCAATATGGGCCCTTCTCGAGCCTAGCTATTCTGATGATCAATACTTTTTACCTTTCAAAACTTATCAAGAACATACACCAATCAAAAAAATCACAGTCATATGACATCAATTGATATAATTTTAAATACATTTATATAGTAATAGTTAATAACGGCGTCATATCTGAAATTATTACTAACCAAATAGTCAACATACAAATTGCTCCTCTCCACAAATTGCTCCCAACGTTGTAGATTTCTCGGCTCTTGATGAACGTGTTGGTGATGAAGCTTGGTTCCATGACATATACAAAAACCTGGGTTAGAAGAAGAACACCTCCCAATTTCGAAAATGAATTGTTTCAGATGCAAAGACAATAATGGAATATTTCCTCAAAGAAGAACACCAGTATATTTTATTATGAACATGTACAATATCTAGCAATACAAAGGTGGTAGCCTAGTGGGCAGGTGCCCCTCATCCCCAGCCAAGGTCTTGGTTTCGAGCCTTGGCACGTGGCAAGGGGTTAGGGGGATAAAGTATTATGCTCATTTGTATCTAGGTGGTGCTATGGTGACGGTCTGTTCTTCCGGACAGTAGCTATGGCTCAAACCGGACATTCCACAGCGGGTAGGGAGCCCCTACGGTCACGCCCAAGGGGGTTGCTACGCTGGTCGCCCCCTCCCACCCTTTTTAAGGATCAAACAAAAAAAAAAAACACACCTACAAATTAAAAATAAAATAAAAGTGTAAAACAAATTAAAAGGGACTGGGATCCTCTGCCCCACTTTGCCTGTCCCATTTCCCTGTTCCAGTTGCCACAACTTGACACGTGTCATTCACACCAAAAATCAGATCACTTAGCCACACCCAATTCCCCCTTGTCGTCTTCCCTGCTACTCCGTAACTCCCAGTCGTCGAGCTCCCAACACGGCCGGCCTCTGCACCGCCGCCGCATCGATCTCGTTCTTCGTCTATAGTGACGCCGTCAAGACGCCGCCCGACTTCACCTCCTCAGAATAGGGAGACGAAGACGAGACGATCGCCGACGCAGTCCTCCAATTAAAAGCAATTACCGTCAAACACCAAATAGTGACTCAATGTACTGGAAAGAACGACACCAAGAATATTTCAATCGACTCTCAATGGGATTAATGCATCCCCCACTGTGGAGCCTCGAAGGAATCGCCAGGTCGCATATCTTGTTCAAAGTCCCATCGCCAAAAATAGTACAACGCAAGATTTTACCAGGTACATGCAACACCAGCAACGACTCTTCATCTCTTTCCATCCTCGCAACACTGAGTATACCGAAGGGATTATCCCTCCGAACTCCAACCGCGTCGAGATCGATGCTGAATTTTGAGAACCACCTGGAGTAATCTCTCTCCAGCTCGTAAACATCGACCCGATGCGTTCCATCGTAGGCCTCGATGAGATGCAAGTGGCCACGAGATTCCCCGTAATGCCTAAACTCCTGATTGCGCCAATCCTTACCCTCTGGGATCGGCGGCAGGGGAATATTTCCCAACCGCTCGTCGTGCACATTGTAATACACGGAATCCCCGATCCCCCAGCTGTTGAACCAGTTAACTGCACCGTTCCAGTACACTCCAGCATCATACTGTGTTTTGTATTTTGCTGCCAACGGCTCACCGGAAGCCTTCCATGAGCCGGACTCGGATGAGTACATCATGATACGATGGTGAGGTCCAGCTGGATAACATGGAACAAAATCAGTGTAACGAACGCAAACAATTTTGTAGTGAGGGGATTTTGACGGATCGAAAGCCAGGGTTAGGCATATGAGGTTGGAGATATGGCATCTTGGGAGGATTTTGAACTGTTTGGTTGTGGGATTGAGGATGAAATAGTTGGGTTTAGGGTTATCGTCATGGTTGTGGCCAAAACAACACAATAATAACCCGTGACAGACATTTATGATTCGTATATGAGCCCGTAAACCCGGAAAGAAAGCGAGATCTGTGAACCGGGGGTGGGGGTCATGGATGGTGTTGATACGAGGGATGAAATTGAGTTCGGGGAAGGGGTTGGTACTATGGGGGTGCAGGAATAGGCCAAAGACGGTTGTTGAGTCAGGAATGCGGAGGAGAGCGAAGAAATGGCCGGTGATGATAGAGAGCCAGTGTTTGGACACGGGCTTGAAAATCCTGAGAGATCTTATGGGCAGGCGAATCAGGATTTCGATCAAGAGGTCGGAATTGGCAGCAACTGTTTCAGCAGATGATGATGATGAATACTCAGCCATGGAGGAGGTGTGTGATACTCCTCCTGTTTCAAGTCAACCTGAATATAGGCAGACAGAGAGAGGATTGTATGGCATTGATAGATATGGGTATCAAGTATACCATAATAGTCAACTTTCTACCATTTACTCCAATTATGATAAGTTGTATTTTTTCCCAAAAGAGATGAGCTGATCACCGCTGGCGGGGCGTTGAGTACTCATTAAGCAAGAGAAACTTTTATATATTCCAGGTATAGGAAGGGTCTTGACATCCCCTTCGGTCACGATTGATTCCGGAGTTTCCCTATTGGAGCAGTAACATTTTTGAATTCCGCCACGAATGTTTATCCTGTCCTTAAGTCAATTTTATAAATAGCATTAGCCGTTGAGTATTGAGCCACGCGATGAAAGCTTCAACTTTGAGCCACCAATCAAGGTTTTTTTTTTTTTTTTTTTTCATTTTTCATTATCAAGGGATTTCATGATCTGCTGTCATTCGATTGATTCCTTGGGTTTTCGAAAGAGTGTAGAAATAACTTGCTAATTGTAGGCGTAGTCAAGATTATAACCGTTGACTTGCGAAGAAGTTTGACCGACCACTCATGCGCCGACATGTGGGGCGGTCGGGATAATGACACGTGGCTAGCGACTACCACGCGGAGATAGAATTGGTGCCACCGGCACAAGATGGTACCCGCGAGCTGAACAAGCTCGCTAGGGCAGATGGACCAGCGAGAGCCATTGCGAGGGTCCCGAGGTCGCGAGACCCCAAATTATGTAGAGTTTATCCAGCGAGATCCCTAGAGTGTGTAGAGTTTACCCCGTGAGCTGAACAAGCTCGCAAGAGCAGAGGGATCAGCGACAGCCATCGGGAGGGTCCACGAGGTCGCAAGGCCCGAGTAACGGACCAAAGACGCGAAAAGGGCCAAGATTGTGCAGAGTTCATTCAAATGTCTACCGCTTGCTCTAGTCATAAGGCAGGACCAGAGGGACCTTCCTAAGACGCAATCGCGGCAAGTCGCAACCTTGCTCCACCGGGAATTGAGGGTGATCTAGTGGTTTGGTGGCTTAAGGAGAAAGACCGTTGCGAGGAGGGCGCACTCGTGAGCAAGGCTCGCGAGGGGTGACGTCACCCTTGCGACCTAGGGGTATGAAATGGACACGTGTCAGGATTTTATTGCATTACTCTGGGCCTGACCCAGGCCCAAATGCCTATAAATACCAAACGTCCCCTCAGATTTCAAGGACGATCACAACAGAGATTTTCCTAGAGAGAAAAAGTGGTGGGCACTGATTCTAAAGGAAGGAGAACATTCTTACAAAGAGTAAGCTCACCCAATCCATCTAGCGAAACCTGTCTATACCTATCGCAGAAAGACTAAATGACACGCTGCCTTAGTCTCTTTTGTCCCCTTACTTCTTCCTTCACCCCTCTAGATCAGTCCTCTCATCTCTTTCCTAATCATCAACCAATTGCACCTCTTCAGCTCACGTAAATTCACAGGTTAGCTACCTATCGCGAACTACGAACCTACATTGAAGACCCACTTAAAGTCCGGACAAAGTGCATATAGATTAACTCCATGGGAGTTGATAACCCTTACAAAGTTTTGAACTTGAAATCTAACTGGGAACAATTGGATCTACTCGGAGCAAATAACCAATGATAAGCAATTGGAGTAATACCCGGCTTGTTTGTGGGGGTGTTAAAGAAGGGGATAAGAGAGGAGGGGGATAAGGGAAGGAAAAGGATAAGGGAGGGAGAGGGATACGGGAGATGATGTTTGTTACGGAGAGAAGGAAGGGGAATTAGGGAGAGGGGGAGAGCTTATGCCCTTGGAAGCTAATCCCACCCAAGCATATACGGGTGGGGAAAAAAGACCAAATTGACCCTCAAATCTTTTTGAGGATTTTCAATGTAATTATTTAATGAGAACAATTAAGTAAATTCATACATCATCCACTCTTATCCACCCGTATCAACTAGACAACTACTACTCAAACCAAGTATAAGCTAATCCTCCCTCTTAGCTAATCCCCCCTCATAACATATACACTTCTTATCACCCTTAATTCTTATCCACCCCAAACCTTATCCATCCGACAAACAGGTTCTTATGTGAGTGGTTCACGTCCATTCATAAAACAGCGGTTCCCAATTGTATCTAATTGGAGCAAATCAAAAAGTTTAAAGACTAAATAGGTGCAATTAGTAGTTGAGGGACAAAGTAAACAAAACATGAATAGTTTAAGGAATAAAAATGAAATTAACTCATCAAACTATCCTTTTTTCCTTTTTTCTTTTTTGGGGTAAAACAAGTAGGCAAAGATACCTAAAGGATACCAAGTACCTACATAGCAAGGTCTTCAACCAGCTGACAATTAGTAGTAACTAAAAGTGACAATGAGTAGTACTCAACAAATTACTTTCTTCAGCGAATATACAAGAAATAATAATAACAATAACAGCAATACCAATAACACAACAATAATAATAGCGATAGTAATAAGAATAACACTAGCGATTTAAAAAGTTCCCTTGCATACTCATTGGAGTACCTTCATGAGATCGGAAATACAAATCACAACCAATCGCACAGATATTGCACTGTCAGAATACGAATTACAACACTAAAAAATCTCTCTCTCTCTCTCTCTCTCTCTCCTACACGAACGAATACACGAATCAACCATATTTCAACCACACAACACAACTCTGAAATGAGGCAAACTTACAGTTTCCCAGAAAATAAAGCTTCTTCATCTGCCCATCAAAAATCACTTCTAAGACAAATGAGAAATGCTAGCATTCTTGATAGAAGTTCTTCCACATTACATAGCACTTACATTTAACCGGAAATTGAATAATGTCGTCCCAAAATGATATCGGAATCTATGAAAAGGTATTTGTACCTGTTAACGACCGGCAAGTAGATTCAAGTTCAAAAAAAAGAAGAGGTAAGTAGATTCCCGCAGACATACCTTGACATAGCCTGCATATATATCAAAAAGTGTTCAGTTTGCATTACCTCAAACGATTTTTTTTCCCTTTCTTTTTATTTTTCTTTGTGCTTTCCAGTTCAAGATGTATTTTCTTACAAGGAAAAAAGGAGTGATTTCCATACGCGTACAGAGAAAATCACAGAAATAAAAAAAACAACATTGCTGTTTATACCACAACTTTCAAGGCTTGGCAAAGGTAGCTTCAAAAGTACCAAAATAAAGGAAGGATTATAATATACTACTACTAAGAATCAACTTGAGGGGTCCTCCATTTTTTACTTCAGTGAACCAAAAATCTCAAATCCTAAACTAATTTTTTAACACCTTTTCCGAGTAAAAGAAGCCTCCTATAACAGCAGTGAACAGGGGCTTTGGGGGAAAATGGAAGAAGATGAAAGCGCTTTTACCCCCCACATTGCACTATTGCCACAATGTGGCATAGAGTACATACCATCTAGATGCTAACGCGGCTAATACCAGTATTCCGTGTATCAACGATAGAAGCGATTCCGACTGAATTAAATGACAGTGCTCGTCAGCTCAAAACAAAATGACAGTACTTAGATATATTAGTTTTTTTGTATCTACATATTTTTAGGATATAGGTATATTTTACGATACAGATGCATGGCATATATAGTTATAGAAACATACTTGATTAAAAGCAATTACCGTCAAACACCAGCGAGCGACTCAATGTACTGATATGAACGAAACCAGGAATATATCAACGAACAAGACCTCTGTGGAACTACCAAATCACATATCTTCTCCAAAGTACCATCTCCAAAACAATAGCGCAAGATTTTATCAGGTACGTGCAGCACCAGAAACGATTCCTCATCTCTTTCCATCCGTACGACACAAAGTATACCAAACAGACAATACAGAGGGTCCCGCGGAATTTCAAGAGCATAAAGATCAGCGCTAAGTTTCACAAACCACCCGGAGTAATCTCTCTCCATCTCGTAAACATCAACCCGATACATCTGACTGTTGATCTCAACGAGATGCAAGTGGCCCCGAGATTCCCAGTAATGCCTGAACTCTTGACCGTGCCAATCATTACCCTCTGGGATCGGAGGCAGTGGAATAATTCCCAACCGCCCTTCATCCACATTGTAATACACTGAATCTCCCTTCCCCCAGTTGCTGAACCAGTTAACAGCACCATTACAATACACTCCAGAAGTATACTGTTCTCGGTCTTCTGCTGCGAACGACACACCGGAAGCCTTCCATGAGCCAGTCTCAGATGAGTACGTCATGATCTCATGATAGTATTCCACTGCATAAGTTAACATAGATCTAGTGTAACGAAAGCAAATGCAAACGGAGACGACTTTGTAGTGAGGGGATTTTGACGGATCAAAAGCCAAGGTTAGGCCTCTGAGGCCGGAGAGATGGCATTTGGGGAGGATTTTGAATTGCTTGGTTGTGGGATTGAGGACAACGTAATTGGGGTCACGGTTTTGCTTTTGAACAGCATAATCGGGGTTACGGTTTTTCTGTCGGGTGTAGCGAAAACGGCATAATAGTAAACCGTGGCATGAATTTATGATTCGTATATTATCTGATAAACCCGGAAAGAAAGTGAGATCAGTGAATTGGGGGTGGGGGTGGGGGTGGGTTGGGTTTCTGATGGTTTGGATAAGGGGGATGATATCTATTTTGGGGTTGCTACCATAGGGATGCAGGAATAGGCCGGAGACGATTGTGGGGTCGGGATTGCGGCGGAGGATTTGAATCGCACGAGAGATCTTACGGGTAGGCGAATCAGGATTTCAGTCAGGAGGTCCGAATCGGCAGCAACTTTATCAGCGACACATGATAATGATGATGCATACTCAGCCATGAAGGAGGTGTCTGATACTTCTCCTGTTTCAAGTCACCCTGAATATAGGCCATTTTCAGTAAGAGAGGATTTCGTCGTATTGATAGATGTGGATATCAGGTAACAGTTATAATAATCAACTCTTTATCAGCTCATATAATATGATGTATTTCTGGTAAAAAATAGTTGATCGGAATCCCAAGGGGTTTGGCCAAGTGGATATGAAAAAGTAACAAGTGTTTGTCCTGTATTTTCCAATCCCACAGAGGCCACACATTCCAAACATTCAGGCCACTGGAGGATGGAAGCTAACTTCAGGCTCTGGAATTTGCCAACATTTTATTACATTAGCAGGTTCAAAGCGAACATTTTCAATGAAGCCTCCATATTAAGTTGTACTTACGAAGTACAAAACTTCAAAAAAAAGAGAGTACGAATTAAAACAAATCAGTAAACAAACATAAATAAATAAATAAAAATCAAAATAAACGTTCATGAAAACTCATTTGACAACTAGACAAGGCATTCTCAATCCCAGAAAAGCAACGATGCCCATTGCCCAGATACATAAAACCAAATTAACCAATTGTCTCAAGAATCAAAACCTAAACCAGTTGATTCATCACCCTCGATACGAAAAATCAAACCCTAACAAATCAAGCCGAAAACGAGACCCCGAAAAACATCAAACCCAAAGTAGTAGATTTTCAGCCAAAATACAGAAACCCTGAGTTCCTCATATAGTTGATACTTGATGGACAGAAACCAAGTGTGAAGATAAAGAAATATACTTACTTAGCAAAGATTGAATTCAGAAGCAGCAGCCTTGTTGACGGAGGCTGTGTGACCTCTTGGTCGAATTTCCGTCTTCCCCACACCGACAGGCGCCGGCTTCTTTTGTTGTTCAAAAATGAAGTACTAGTGGCCCCGTTTCAGTTTCAAGATAAGTGACTAAAAACAAAAATGATACGCCCACGAGAAGTCGTATTGGTTATGCGCGTAATTCTAACCGTTCACATGTATTTAAACGGTCTAAATTTTAAAAAATATTGAGTTTATCGAAATTCAAAAATATGTCAGATGAATCTTATTTGATAGATTTCGATGAGATCTTTTGAACGATGTAAAAAAATTGAAAAACTATTTTTTGTAAATACATTATTTTTTTAAGTTTATAAGTAAAATTAAAAATTAAAAATAATTACTTATTTTTTTTAGAAGAGGAAATCGAATGGGGCTAGTAGCTTTTTCTTTTATCCCCGTTCTCATAAGTTTAACTTAAATCAGGGAGTTTTGTCTTTATTTGATTTTTTTTTCCATTAATTAGTTTTGCGCCAAACTTTTTGTGGGTTATTAATTGGCATTTTTTTGCTAAAAAATGGTTATTTCTCAAAATACTTGGGTAAAAGTAAAAAAAATTACTTTTTCGATTCCTCTCGTCGAGACGATCAATAACCCACAAAAGTTTGGATCAAAACTAACAAATGCGAAAAAAATTCAGATAAGGACAAAACTCTCAGATTTAAGTTAAATTCAAGAGAACGGTTAAAACAGAAAATCTATATTATAAAACAGAAGGGTGTTTGTCTTACATGGCACCCATGTGGCACCCTTTGTTTTAGGTGGCACCCACCACGCATTAATCACATATGTTAGATTCAGTCAAATTCCATAATTGTAGTTCTCATCCTTTCCTAATTGATAATTGATTATAATACTAGTATTTACCTAATTGATTGTAATAGTATCTACCTAATAGTTCTCATCCTTTCCTAATTGCGAATATTCCTAAATAATATTCTCGCTCAACGGTTCAGATTTCTCCCTAACACAATTTTTATCCACCCATACAAACAAATCCAATGGTCCAGATTTCTCTGCCCTTCACATACAAACTAATTGAATTTTCGTAAATACTTTACATTTTCTGGAATAAATAATTGAGTACTAATTCTTTCAGTTTTGGTATTTAATTTTCCGGATTTGGTAATGATTTAATTTTCCCGTTGAGTACATAGATGGCATTGAAAATATTAGGCCAGAACGAATAAGGCATTATTTGCTAATTACACACTAATGAACCGATTTAGTGTTTAAGTCACTAGCTAGCAAGTGCCGTAAGCACGAGTAATTTCAACCGGGGTGCATAGTGTCGTAGGCACGAACAACCACTAGTTTTATTTAAAACAAAAAATTACTTCTAAGAATAGAAACAATGTACTTAGAGGTAATTAATTTTCTATACTGGCAATGTACTGATGTTTAAATTTTCTATACTGGCAATGTACTAATGTTTTAATTTGCTTTTCTTTGGGGTTGCAGATTCTGGGATTGGGGAAAAAGGCGAGGATCTCTCTCCACACACACACACACACGCACATACTCGTATACATTATAATCTCTTCAATTCCAACAGTATTTCTTGAATGTATTCCTGAACAATATTTGGCGCATTAAAAGTCTTGTTTGGAGTCGGGATCTGCAATGTTCAACTGGGTTTCTTTGAATGGATTTGAAAGGGGCATTGGACCATCTTGAAGGGGGATGCTAAATATAAAGCCAGTTTTGGCCCTCGCGGTGGTGCTCATGGCTGTGATCTTATCAAACACCCAATTACCCAAAAGTCGAGCATGGAGGAGAGTGAACAAAATTATTCTTGGAACTCCGGGGGGGGGGGGGGGGGGGTTGGCATTTTCAATCTGCAGGACTTTTATTCAGCTCTGTGACATTGGATTTGATATTTCATACATCTATATTTTTACTCAGGAAACAATACTACTAGCTGGATTTTCCCTCCTTTTTTTCTTTTCGTAGTATGGTTTCTCTGCGTTTGGTTTACGGGGGAGCTGTAAAATTGATTCCTAATCCTTGTTTTGTAGATAAAAATACTTTCACCGACTAGTAGCTAAATAAAGCAAATAAGAACAGAGGCCGGAAACAAGGGGAGTTTTTGGAGTCTGTTTTATTTTTGGCTTCGAGTCCCGTATGGGAGCTGGGCTGCTCAAAGAGAAGAATTAGTGAGTATGAGAAATTCTATAAATATTTAAGGGAGTGGGGAGTGTGTCTTTTCAATAATTGTTTGTTTGGTCAGAGTTTTTCATTTTGGTCTAAATAGATTATTGCGATTTACATTTCAAACCATGCTTGCTCTGAGGTTCCCACAATAATGAGTTTGTGGCCTTTCATTTTTGGTATCTTCTCTCTGTAATTTTATCCTCTTTTTGGTTGTCCTGTCTATTACGTGGACGGTAAAATGCTCCACTGAATTTGTTGCCTTTCATTTGGATACTGAGACACATGTTGGAACCTACACATGAATTATAGAATGGCGGTTCTTTAATGATCAGTACTCTTCCATTGTATGCAGGTTTTCATGAGGCCTCTTCTATGTTTGCGTCGTAATGATTACTTAGATATGTTAAATGTCATACACGATTTTAAAACTAAACGTTAGAGGGAGGGTTTCCCAATAAAAAATTTTGGTAAGCAAAAAATAGAGGCATGTCAAGCCTTGGGAAAACTTAGAGAAATTATAAGTGAACAATACATTATGGAAAAAACTAGCGTTGCGCCCGTTCGATGCACAGAGTAAAAAAAAAATCCATGATGTGTTTTTTCCAAATTCATGTTTCTCTCATGGTCAGTTGTATGTAGCTCTGTCACATGTCACCTCTCCACGGGGCTTAAAGATATTGATTGTTAACAAACCCGGTATACCAAATGATGTCAACCAAAATATTGTGTACAACGAAATTTATAGTAAGATACCCTAACCCCAGTAAACCCATCTACCAGTTACTTTTTGTTGCATAGTTTGTAAATAGTTTCTTAAAACACTTTTTAAGTTGCAAGAACATTATATATCAGCTTCATCATTTCATGCATGATTGTTACCAGTAATTGTGTTTAATGTTCACATGCTACCATTATGTTTTTTCATAAACTAGTGTTCAACCCGTTCTATGCACGGGCAAAACTAACCTGTTCTAGCATTGTGCCCGTTCGAAACTACTTTTTTTAATTGTCTCGTTCATCGAATGGGCACAACGCTAGAACGGATTAGTTTTGCCCGTGCATATAATGGGTTGAACGCTAATACTACTATATGCAAATGAATTGTCAAATAAAAATCATGTTTGTGTCTTGCTTATTTGCTAGGGGGCATTTTCGTAAATTATATGGACTACAGCACATGTTTTCACGGATTTCTAGACATTTCGTTCTTCTCCCATATGTCAACTAAAATACCATTCAATAAAAACAACGAGACTATTGCCATTAACTAGTAGTTCAATAATATAGCGGAAACGCAGACTAAGAAAGGTAACCAAAGGAGCCCTTAACAATATACGTACATTACATCTCTGCAGAACAAAAGGACCAAGTAGCTGCAGCTGGATCCATCCACAAACACAAAGGCACGGAGAGAACAAACGGTAGCCCTGTGCACCCTTACTCAATTCTCACCGTAGGGTCTTATTCCCGACCCCTTAGATTAGGACAAAGTAAGTTTCTTGCACGTACCAAAGAAGAAGAAGAAGGGTCTCATCATTATACAAGGTCTCATTATTCAACCAGCTGACATTGAGTAACCGAAAGTTAAGTACCCAACAAATCACTTTCTTCAGCAAACATACAAATATATCCATGGTGAACAAAGAGATCCCTTCTCTTAAAAAGGAAAGAATAAAAAGATGCCTTCATATTCATTACTCTCATGTGCAATCCGAAATCCTGCCTACTTATACATCCCATGAACCACCATAGGATCACCCTAATTGTGTCAACATGTTGCCATAATCTCGTCTCAGACTGTTCTATGCTGTCCCCTTTGGCGTATGGCTCGACGAATTCTCCAATGACGTGAACATAAAGTTCCCAGAAAATAAAGCTTCTTTTTCTGCCAATCAAAAATCAATGGTAAGACAGATGGGAAATGCTATCATTCTGATTGAAGTTCTTCCACGCAGCAAAGAACTTAATATTCACCCTTAAAGTAGTTATGTTGTCCCAAAGCAACATTAGACTCTATGTAAAGGTATATGTACCTGTTAGCGAGAGGCAGGTAGATTCCCTGCGAACATACCTCGACATAGCCTGCATATAAACCAAGAAGAGTCCATTAAGCTTTCCCTCAACTTCTTTTTCTCCCTTTCTTTTCGCTTTTCAATCCAAGATGTATTTCCTTACAAGGACAGTACAGAGATTTTTCAAATGAATACAGGGAAAGTTTAGAAGGAAAAAACAAAATCGATGTTTATACAACCCTCTTGAACTCAACTATTACATGTGGTCAAGTTATGAAGTTGTTACATTCCTTGTGTGTCATAAGACCCCACTTAACCAACAAGCTAAGAAGCTTGATGGTCCTCCAATTTTAACTTCAGTGAACACAAAAAACTCAATCTTAAACTAATTGCTAACACCTTTTCTGGGTGCCCAGTAATTTTGAGAAATGCATCCTCCAATAGCAACACCAAATACTTCTGGTTTATCGTTGGTGGTGGAAAATGGAAGAAAGACGGAAGGGCCTTTACTACAATATTATTACAACGTACCATAGAGTACAACCCCTGTAGATGCTAATGCAGCTACATGACTGATTTTTGTTACACCCACCAGAAATAGATGTGCGATTAACTGCCAATGTCATCATTTCTTTTTGAGCACCCCACACCAATGTCATTTCTTTGGAGCTACATGTTGGTGTGCTTCTATATGCATACCAACATAGATGCTATGGTCATATTTCTCATCTTATGTATCAGGACACGAGATTAACTACTTTCACTGATTTATATTTCCCTTCAAGCTTAAGGAAATAAAACAGAGGTGAGAAGTTTGCCTGAACTGCACGTAAACCAGAATCATCTGGTATTGATGAGCCATCATCAGAGAACACATTCCTGCAGCATATACAAACATTAAAGCAGAGAGTTAAGAACCATCATGACAAAACATGGGCCAATCAAACTCAAGCGAATGCCTCACCTCCACAGCACATTTTCCAACTCCTCTTGTTTAGCTTCTGGTAGCAGGGCAGCATCATAAGCAACAATATTTCCATAAAATATCTTCTCCAAATCCTTCATCCATCTAGTCAATAGTAAGTTAACCTGCAAAAACACGAGCAATAAATGATCTCCCTACTTTGATATGGCTATTCAAAATCACTGATTTAACCATCCATCTACAAAATACATTCCCGTGTGATTCCCTCATTTTGTCAGCCAGTCTACCCTTTTTAAAGGCAATATTCTACAAGTCAATTGATTCAATTTCCTCATCAATTTCCTAAATTTCATCCTACTGCAACTAATAGCTCATTTCTGACAGGCAATACTAAATAGAGAAGTGTTAAAGTCACCAAATGGAAACAAATCACGAACCCCAGCCTTAGATACTCGCTTCTCTACATCATGATTGTATAACTCGTACAAGTACTGCCCAAACTCAACACCTTCATTTCCCTCTTGTTTCAACCGGCGTAAGCAAAGCCACATGTGAAGCACGAGCAAAGAGAATGTCATTTTGAAGGTCTTCTCCAGGCTAAATACTGCAAACAAAGAGAGTGTCATTTTGAAGGTCTTCTCAATATAGTTATTGCAGACATTTTACAAAAACACGCACTCGATGCCTAGGATCATGATTCCAGTTTCAAAGCCACATAAAATGCTGAGGTTGCTTCTGAATTCTCGGCGAGAAACCTTACCTGCCACCCCTAAAAATGTTTATTTTTCAGTAAGGAGTGACACCCGCTACTTTGACACAAAATCCAGGAGGAAGCATCAGTCAAGTTAGTCGCTTAAGTTTGAAGTACAATGCAGCACTGATGAGGTCTAGACCTGCATACGTCAGCATCTTTTCTACCACACTAGCCTTATAGAGAGGAAATGGTTGATTTTCACTTATTCTCAGTCAGAATGCTCACCTCAGTTTACGAAACTTTTTACAAAAATGGTTTGGACCTCAATATTGGCTTTTATAGATGTAAATATTGAGGACACACTACAGCAAACCCAACCTCATATGGTATATAGCCTGCAAATTGTTTCTATCCTGTTTTTTATAGGAAAATTTTGCACAACGACACAAGAATATAAAATTCAACCATCAAACTTCTTTAGGGTAGCTTTTTCTGAGTTGTTTTATTCTCATCCAACATTTTCACCAACATCAGGTGAATGTTTAAAAAGGGGAAATGACTACAATTCCTTTGTGTTGTGAAAAAATTACAACAGAAATACAGAAACTTGCAGGAAAGCAAGAGTTCACCACATTAATGAGAAGAAAGATTTACTAATAGGTGAAACAAAACATGGAAAGACCAACCATTATAGATGGCAGGTTTATCAACTTGTGAAACGATGCGGCGGTAAACAACATTTGCCCCTCGAATGGACTTGCTTTGTTTACTATAAAATAGCAGCAGCTTGAAAATTATATGCCGGATGCCCTCATACTTTGGCTCTTCAACTCTTAATGGGGAATCAGCGGCCAAAGCCAATGAACAGGGTTTAGCCCAAAACATCTTATTCAAGTTTACCTGTTCCAAGAGTATAGTGTGTTAGTCAGCACAAGAAAATTTCACTAGTCAACAGCGTATTACCATCGAATAATGTACAAGAGCTTTACTTATTTGTTTGACATCTACTTGGTAATAGAGCACTATCTGAGAACACCGCATGACCTCAAAAACAAAACCTTCAATAAACTCATTACCAGACTATACACATCTTATTGGTAAGGCTCAAAGCAGATTATACTCATCAGAATAGAAACAGAAACAGAGACCGCCTGAGCTAATTTTTTGTTTTACTTTACCAATTTTACAGTAACTATCTGTTGAGACCAAAGATAATGATACAAATAACAACAGAAAAATAGCAGAGTATTCTTGGCCCAATAGAAAAACAGATGATGGATACATCTGCCACTCTACACGCCATCTTCTAGTGACCAAAATTTGATTTTAAACTTAACATACCACTATCAAACGAGGAAAGGAGAAAAAACCATAACAGTTCAAACGAACTACAACAATTTGTTCTTCTTTTATTTTAAATTTTTTCTCACGATATCAATTCATCTTGCTGAACAAGACCAACATTTGAAATCCAAACAATACTGCAAGCTGAAGTAAATTACCAAAGTGTATTCAGGGATGGCTGATCCCAGTGATATCCCTGAAATCTACATTTTTCGTAGTTCAGAACATTAGGCATCAACATGAGAGGTGTGTGTGTTGTCATCCATCCTTCTGTTCCAAACTCCACCAATATCCATTTTACATCCTCACTCCCAGGGGAGGAGGTATCAAGAGGCCCGTGCCACCCCCCACCCACACACAATATACACACACGTGTGTATATGAATGTATGGATGTAAATTTCAAGTTTTACTTCTCAATTTCGTAACAGTGTTGCTAATGCCAAAAATTATAGCGCATAAAAGACTTGTTAGACACTATCCCACATCGCTTATCTAACCCACCCAAGTTTGGTTAATATAAACTAGAGGCTACTCCACGTATTGTCAACTGATTTTGCGTAACCCTCCAAGAAATTCTAACATGGTATTACCGTATTAGAGCTAGATCTTGAGTGGTCTCACCTCACCTGGCTAAGTCTATGTCACTTGAGTCAAATCTCCTGGTCTCCTCAATTTGTGTCTTCAAGTGCATCTGGGCTGCACGTAAGGGTGAATGTTAGACTTTATCCCACATCGCTCATCTAAGCCACCCAAGTTTGGTTAATATAATCTAGAGACTACTTCACCTATTGCCAATTGGTTTTAGGTTGAAACCCCCCAAGAAATTTAACAATGTGGAGTACAAGGCTCTTGTGCGCTACGATTTTGGCATTAGCAAAAACAGTTCTTCCATTATCATTTTCCTCGTGTGATGTACCTAGAGAAAAGACATAGAATTTTACCCATAACTATGATATAAGGATCAAATCTAATATCACCTTACGCTGTGATGTACCTAGAGAAAAGACATAGAATTCTACCCATAACTATGATATAAGGATCAAATCTACCATCACCTTACGCGTACCAAACTTTTCAATTCCGTAAGTTCACTAACAGAACACCCCAAAGTTGAATTTCTCTATCCACAGATTCTCCCCCCAAAAAAATTGCTGGTTCTGAATGTATACCTCTGGTGCATTCGCATGGCCTTTCTCACCAGAATCCACCCCGACCGGCGCCTCAGCAGTGGCAGCCACTTTCGAATACCCTCGGCCCGAGAGAGAACAGAAATCTCTCCTGATTACCACGTCCTTCTGTGGTCCAACCCTATAGAGATACGTCACGGCTCTGCTCCATCTCGAAAACATGGCGGCCTTTAACCTGTCAAATTCAAAACAACATTTCCCAAACCTCTACCACAATTAGAACTAAGCTTCATGTATATGTATATTTTTACATATATTTATACATATATATGGGGGTGTAAGTACAACGCAAACAGAACCTGATTCGTGCTGGGGTCGGGTTGTGATTTTCCAAAGTGCGTCGTTCGTTTTTTTTACGATTGGTTGATTAGGAGGCTAAACCCTAGAACGTAATGGTCAAGGGCGAGAGGGATGAAGAGCAGAAAAAGAGATCTAAGGGCAGAAAGTAAGGAGAGAGAAATGAATGGCAGAGGAGGAGGGAGAGTTCATTGAAGTGAGGGGAGAGAGAGAGGGTCGAGCAGAGAGCTGGGTAGCCTGGGGTCATGGTAGGCTTTGGGGAGAATTTTATGTAGTGGTTCCTGCTTATTGGAGTATGGATACGTAGCTCTTCTAGGAATGTTAAAACCCTAGTGCCTAGTTATGCACATAACGGGTGCAAACGAGTCGAGCCGAACTTCGTAGCGTTCGAACTCGGTAATTGAGTCTAAAATTCAATCCTAGCCTAGCGATTTTACTTAACAAGCCTCTTTAAATGAGCCGAGTCAATAAACAAGTCAAGCCAAGCTTTTGAGTGTCGAGCTCGGCTCGTTTAATAAACGAGCCTAGAACTCAAACTCGAGCTCTAGCTCAATTACTAAACGAGCCGAGCCTTAACGAGCCGAGCCGCGAGCAACTCAGTTTATTTGCAGTCCTACACATAATCCTTCTCTTAGCTTCCTATATCACTTTCTCATTTTGGCTCTGGACAAACGTATTTTGCACTCACTTTCAATTTTCGTTCTCACGAACTTCCAGTAGTTAAAGCGCTTTCACCTTCTCATTTTTACTTCATCACACACAGCAGTGACTTAAGAATGGAACATCGGCCACATAATTGATCATCTGGAGTATTTTGTTTCTAATCTTTCTTGTTTCAAAAAAATTTGTCCATTCTGATTCTTTTCAATTTTGTTGGCATATCACAGACTTGAATATCTCGTCTTCCACATTGATGAGGGAACTGGAGGAAATGCTATGGAAGGACTTCTAATACGTTGAAAAGAAGTAAATGAAGTGAAATGAAAGCGCTTTTTTTTTTTGGTAAGTACAACATGCTCGACCGAACAAGAACTGCATCCCAAAGACCCCTGACCATCGGACGATGAACAACAAATACGCCTCTGATTCACCATCAGTCAAACAAATGCAGTACTGATTCACGATAAACATCATACGCCTTATAGTTTATCGTATTTCCCGGTATAGTACTAAAAACCACCATTCCTCCTATGTACTTAGCACCAAACCAAACTAAGAAGAAACTCACAAGCCAGATTCCTGATAGATCTTCTCCTTCCTCCCACATTACTTTCCAAGTACCAGGTCGAAGAAATAGAACTGCTTCATCAGCACCTTTGGCCAAAATTTCTTGCTAAACACAAATAACTTTCGTAAGGAGCATTCCAATCATTCAGCAAATCCAGAAAGCAGAACGTGACTGATTACCATCTTTAGCATAAACAAGAATACATACATGATGTATCAACCGGGGCACATCAGAAACTACAAAATTTGCCCCCTAAAATCTAAAACCAACTGAAATAAAAAGGAGCATTCATGTCAAAACTTCTTTGAGTTCATGTACACTGACCATGAAAAACATGTTACATTACATTTATGTACATGCGATAAATAGGCACACAGGCATCAGCTCCACAGAAAGCACAGTTTGTTCTATCGAGTTTCACCACCATGTTGCCATTTCTCAAGTATACCACCGCTTGCAGCATGCTACAAAGGAATTGTATAGCTAATCAATGACATCCATCAGAGGTATTGTCGGAGGCTTTCACCACTCATGAACTCCATTTCTTTGAGTATCTCTTGTGCAAGAGACTTGACCGGTAACTCAACATCTTCCAGTAATTCACCGAGGAAAGGGATGGTTTCAGGTAATAATACCAAATATTCTTCTTTAAGACTCTCCACAAGGTACTTCACAATTCTCAGCCCCAAAATGCGGGATCGAACCTTCTCGCTACGAGTTTGCATCAACACCTGCAATATCGAAAACAGAATGTAATGCCCCAAAGGAAAAAATAACCGCATCCTTGGTAGCCAATAAGTATGGCCTTTGATATCAAAGACGCATGCTTTGAAAATGCACAAAGTAACTAAAATGACAAACCCCCTACAATAGCAGTGGTAAAAGCCATATGCACCACCATGTTATTGACACATATTGTAAACAGTCAGAACATTGATTTGGAGAACCAAACTTGGGAGTATTGTCACAAAAGTATAACAAGACCGGAAAATAGAGCACAATACGGGACGCCATTAAAAAATTGCGTGCAGGCCCTGGTTTGGCAGAGTGGCACCTGACAGGGGTTACTTAAAACACCATTGATGCTTGCGACTAATTTCAAAGCTCATCAAATAAGCAAAAATCTTGGCGCACAAAAATTTTGGGCAGACAGTATTTAAAGGGCCACAGATGCGCATCATGAAGAAAGCGCGCATCATGAAGAAAGCGCGCATCTTGAAGAAAGCTCAAGCAATTCCGCTGCACATGAGTCTTCTTTTCCCTTTATTTTTTCTTTTTGTTGTGGTGGTGGCAAGGCAATTTTTTTTTTTTTTTTTGGGGTTCAAATCTTCTTTTTATGGCATAAGCTGTAGGAGCTATCAATTAAACACCAAAAGTTGAGGCCCACAGCTAAGAGCATCAACAGCATCCAGTCAGTCAGTCAATTCAGAGGAGATCTGCACTCACCTCATGATTCAGGGGCTTCCAGAGAAGGTCGGTGCCAGCTGTAACAGCCATTTGACCAACACAAGTAACCAACAAATCATCGACTTCTTTTAAGGAAGGTATGCTTGCATATTCTTCTAAAGAAGCAGGTGGTTCTACGACCAGCTGTGATACAATAGGTTTTAACAGAACCTGAAGAAACAAGCAAATTAACGTCAATCAAAAGGAAACGGCAGACATGGATGGCGATGAAAGAATGCCACATATTACTGGTTCATAAAGGTGATAGAAGGTTGCAAAAAAGGACACCGTCAAACTTATTCTAAATTGCATCACAGGTAAATGGAGATCCAATAAGCCCAAGAGCTCCATGATTTAGAGTTAGTACCAATGACAGTCAAACCCAACTACCTACTTTCAAGATACTTCCAAATGAGAACACAACCAATGAGCTAACAAAAGCTCATATGAAGCTAAAGCCGCAGTGCATCGAAAGTTGGATCTACATTGGATCTCACCTTACTCGCCCCATGTATCCTCTTGAGGAGTAGTTTGGTTTCAAACCCCGGTTCGCATAGGAGGAGTACACCATGTTAATGTGCCTTGGATGATCCACATCTAAAGGTCAAGTGCCGAACACAGCCCAGGCACAACGACGCAATTATTAGGGGCACACTCTACCACTGAGGCCTAAGCTAATAGCCTGTCGTGCGAGCCTTTCAATGCGGGCCCACTATGCCAAAAGCGAGAGAAACCCCATCCCTCTCTTTCAGTTTACCGCCCGATAGAAAACATAATTGACGTGTGATAAAGAATCCACACGTCCAAAGCTTTGCCAACCCATACGTGTACTAAGTTTTCGAGGTAATGATCGCATTTGATAATTCAAGTATATCACATTTGTACCATTTCGGATACATCATTCAACATCAATCAGACAAATTATTTATCCAATCATGTTACACATTTAAAGGCTTCATCAAAGTGAATGATCGGAGTTTCTTAAAATTCGCAGACTTTAGTAATGCTTGGCCATTAAAAGGAACCAAATTGACAATCAGTCCTAACCGTACCTTTTCTCAACTATGCTAATTTTATTGGGAGCTGGCAACCTACACAACATCAACACAAACTAACAGACGTACCAACTTTTGAAAGGAAATGGCAAAATTTGGTTAACCAATTAGCCTTCTTTAGCCCTTTTTCTCCCTGCAGGTTTGCATCTTCCCCTCTCATGGTTACATTCTAGTTTGGGTCTTAAGTTGAACAAAAGCATCCAAAGTGGTTTTACATGATAACCTATGTTACACGGACACGGGTACGCGAATAGGATTCGGGTACATATCTAAGGGTCTGACACGTCAAAGATAAAAAAAGAGGATTCGGGGATATGTATCCGAATTTGGACACAGGTGCGGGGATCCGTTGAATATTTTTTTTTATATATAGAATTTTATATTTTCTATATATGTAAAATTATCTCATAAAAATATCATTTTCTTTATACAATACTAATATACGTGTAATGTTTATATTTGTTAGGGGTAAAACTGGGAGATAAATATAAAACTACTAAACTAGGAGTCTGGGAGATATAAAACTGTAATTTTTAGAAATTAAGGGACTTTAGTGTCGTGATAAAAAACTTAAGGGGTATGATCAAAACAAAAATAACTTAAGGGGCTATGGTGTAATTTTTGTATTCTATATATATAAGTACAGAACAATAGACAAACCCAGCAAAAAAACATAACGATCTAGACCTGATCTAGCTGCGTCGTCGATCAGTCGATCGAAAGGAGTACAAAAATCGCCGTCGATCTAGCTGCCGTCGTCGTCGATCGAAAGGGGTACAGAAATCAGTCGTCGATCAAGCTGTCGTCGTTGATCGCCGTCGTCGTCTGGTTCTCTCTCTCTCTCTCTCTCTCTCTCTCTCTCTCCTTCTTCTTCTTCTTCTTTGATCAGACTCCCAACTAAACCCAACGTGTCCGATTTTCTACCACCATATCCGACACATATCCCGTACCCGTACCCGTGTCGTGTCGTGTCGACACGGGTACTCCGCCCAAAATCGCGGATCCGTGTAACATAGATGATAACCAATAACAACAAAAAAAGCTGCATTGACCATCAATCAGGAAAATGATAAGGTTGGACATCTTGTAGACCAGAAACTGGAGGGGGCAACCGAACCAATGGACAGACTAAATGGTGAAACACAAGTATGGAGAAGCAACTAAATCTATAACTTAGTTTCTTGAGCTAACAGAAAATTACAAAAGAATTAATTGCTCAAACAAAAAGTCTGGCAAACAGGCAAAAAAGAATGAAACGATCAGACTTGAGTCACATATACCACAGGAATTCATTCATCAAGCAAAACCACTCCTTGCAGGCACCATGGATATAAGACAGTCAAAGAAATAGGTTACATAGAAAAAATAGCCAGGTTAACAACAGCAAATGCAAAAGCATAAAAGGTGAACAAGGTGTTTTGACTAACCTGAAAATTTGACGAGTCAAGAAACTTCAGGTTTCCAGTATCATATAGGAAACATCTGTGTAAGGAAGATAGAACCAACGTCCGAAGATGCCATACTTGATGCGTCACTGAACCATTTTCCTCATCTACATTACTATACCCTTCTTGATGTTTGGCCTTCTTCTTTTTCCGTGGCACTGCAACATTTGCATCTTCAGCGCCCGTCAGATGTCGTATACAACTATCAAGCAAGTACTTGAAGTAAGGGACAAACAAAGATCTGCACTCGTAAAACAATAGTATCAACCACCAAGGGAAGTGTAGGGTACAAGGATGACTGAAAGCAAACTGAAATGCTACTTAACCAAAAAAGATAACTGAAAAACCAGAAGCATGTCCTTGAGAGTAATGTCTTCACAAGAACTATGAATTTTTGTACTTCTCAGCTACCATAAATCTACTGTTAGCCTTGAAGCTTTTGTTTGTACACTCACAGCCCTCCCCTCCAAGAGGTCTTCTCATCAACCAAAGAAAACTCTCGAATATAAACTCCGCAGACGAACTTGGAAAAGCGCATGACCAAAAGACAATTCATCCCCTCAATCAAAGCAACCCAAGGTCATAAAGATGAGCTCGGAATTGGCTTTTCAGAGACAGTTTACGAAATTGTCTGATGAGATATGCAATAATCTAAATATAAAGACTAGAACACAAATTAAGAACCAAATTATTGAGCCTCTACCGAATTTCCGTACCACAACATCTAGCTATCTGCCAAACAGAATTTCATTTGTCATCAGGAATATAAACTGCAGAGAAAGGGAAATATAGTCCACCTGTGGCTTTCAGCTAGTCTATGTACCAATCCATAGAAAGAAATTGCCCGATCAAGATTTGTGCTTCCCACACCTCCACTTTCATACAAATCTGAGTCGGCCCACTCGATACACCTAATGAATAGAGGCTTGAACATTGTCTCCGTAAGCTTCAAAGTAAGAAAGATCGTTGTGTTGATGACATATTTCTCAACATCCTCAATGCTACTAATTGAAACAGGACGTTGACGGCGAAGATCAAGTGCTACCAAACATAAGTCGAATATTTTTGCATGATAAGCAACAATTGATGATTTATCCATTGTTCGGACCAAATTTCCCAACATTTCAAAAGCAATTGATAAACTTGAATCACCAGATTTAATAGCATCAGAGTATAAGCTCAGCAACGGTGGAAGTAAAAGTCGGACCTGGCACGCAAAATGTAGGTCAGTAAAACAATGCTACACAAAATAGTGAAAAGAAAGAGAGATAAATCTGACTCAATTCAACCAAAAGCTCCAAAAAACACAGCGAATTTGACAAAGATACTTACAGTTATTTTCTCAGTTATAAGCTTTCGAACTACATCAGCTTTCGATTTCAATTTTGGATCTGATCCAGGCAAAAACTTGGGATGCAACACCATGAGTTTTAGAATGTCTCCAAGATATGGGTTTAAAAACCCACCAAGCTTGTCAATAACTGCCTCGAATGCGAGAAGAATAGACGTGAAGAGAGGTTCCTTGGAGGATGTTGACAACGCAGAAGTTCCATCTTCGCCATAATTGGTTATTGCAGACACAGATGAGGAGACAACGCGAGACCTACTCATCACATTCTCCATGATAGAAGGAAGCTCGGGAAGGGCCCTTGGACCAAGCACATTGATCAAAGCACCAGTCGTTCGAATGCAGGAAGAAGAGAAAGCCACATTGTCTGACTGGATGTGTCTGGTTACAGATGAGAGGCACATGCTGAATATTGAATAATAGGAAGGAAACTTGTACACCAAAACTTCCATGGCTGAAACAGCTGCCACTTTTAATGAAGTACTAGAATCATCAAGAGAATCATCAACCAAATTGACAATTTCCAAACACATCTCCCCAAATGACTCCACAGCACTGTCATCTAGATGAACCCAAGAACTAGACTTCGAAGTCAAACCCCTTCTCCCATGCTTCAGTTTCGTAGTGTCAGAGTCTTTGACAGTTTCCGAAAGAAGCCCAAGAGCCTGCTTCAATGAAAGGTATTGATTTAGTTGTGCCAAGATTACAAATCAATATCAAGCAGCTAACAAGAAACACAAAGATGAACCATGAGAGAAACAGTAGAACTTAAGCCGTGGATCCGTTAAAGTAAAAAGTTCCATCTGTTCCAAGCAGCAGAAAGTTTTTAATTGTGCTTAACTAGAGATCATCAATTTACAGACAGTAAAGGAATCAATAGGATTTAAAAGGAATGTATACTGACGGTTTCCAACCGCGGAAATCTCCAGGTGAAAAATCTCACACAAAATCACCACCTAATACAACATTGCCACATAGGATAGAACAGTACTACAAAATGCGACAAAAAGACAACTTTTTAATATTCTCTCTACACATGATTCATGATCCATTACTTACTTTCCTCCTCACACTTCTATCTGCATGTTTCAGCAATTTAATAATCCCATTGAAGTATGTTGACGGCATGAGCCCCTTCGTAATATTTTTCAAGACAGTATGCATTAACTCCTTCAGTTCTTTCCTGACGACTGTGGAAAAATTTACATGCTTTTTGCTCGAGTCAACCAGTTGTAAATGAGAAACAATACATTCCATAAGTGCTCCAAGTGCTCTCTGCAAAAGTATCATAATTCATAAACATGATTTTAAATCAAGTAGCTAACGATATGAAGAACAGCTATACGTAGATGCGGTAAAGTATGAACAGATTGCATTATACAAAGCAGCCTCCCATACTACTTTAAACCCACTGAAAGTTCAATGGTACAAAGACATGATGAATTATCCCCATCAAGCACAAAGCCCGACAAATTTGTTGGAGAAAAGCATATGTTGCAGTACATTTGCTGTATATTATTCCCTCCGTCCCAAATTGCCAGACCTTCTTTCCTTTTTGGAAGTCCCAAAATTTTAGTCCCTTTAAAAAGTCAAACTAAAAAGCTTTTAGTTTTCCAAAATTGTCCCTAAAAGGTAGTAAACATGTTTTAAAAAGATAGGATTCAAGGGCAATGTAAGAAAGTTATGCCTCACAAATTGAATTTGATGCAATCATCGCTTGTCCTTTTAATATTTAGCTTCCCCAAAAGGGGAAAGCAATTTGGGACGGGGGCAGTAATTGTTTCTAGCCTTTAAACAAAACCCCTCGACTCAGCACTTTCAATTTTGATGCAGGGTGGGGTTGGTTTGGGTGTTTGATGAGGGTTTGAGTACATGTTTGATGTGGAGATGGATGGCGGGCTGGGCGGCTGGGTTAACACTTCTCTCCAATTAGGACCCCAAACAGAAAATGATGTGTTGACCGCAGGTCCATAGCCGTAGCTTCCCACCACTGCGGCATAATGTTCTTCAGGCAGTCACTGATTGAATGGATCACTTTTCTTTCATAATGAAGAAAAATGGGTGAGGCTTATTTCAGTCATAAGTCCTCTCTTTTTTTTTCTTTTAAAATGCCTCAATTTGAAGTTTTGTTTCTGGCGTCTGGGGGCCAAGGCCTTGATGATGCCACATCCAAGCTCTAGATTTGTTAGTCGTCCATAACTCATTAAGGAATGAAACAAACAAACATAATTTATACAAACCTGAACGTCTTCTGATTCTTCACCCGAATTGAGCTTAAATGTAATTTCAGGATCTAGCAGTTTGTCTGAAACGAACTGCATAGCAACTAGCAGTTCCTTAAAACTTTGTACACCACAAGTACCAATTTCTATTTGTTGAAGCAGCTTAACAAGTGAAGGAAGCCATATCATGCATGAATACTGCTCAGATATTCTCATTGCAAATACAAACTCCCATTCTATACGAGTAAGAGAAGTTAAGTGATCCCACGAGTGCAGACTATTATCAAGAGCAGATAATAGTTTCCTTGAAACCAATGAACCGAAAAGGAGAAAAAGTAATGAACCCAAGCTAGCACGCTCTCCAAGAGTCCTGGAAAGAAAAAGCTTGTCAATCAGGGCAAAAGCAAAGATACCTAGACTGAAGGAAGTTCTCTAATACCTCAAAAGATGTAAGATAATTGGCAGCCTTCTATGCTCAGCAACTTCAGGCATTACATTCACAAAAATCTGAAAGACGTACATAACCCAATCAAAACCTGAGATAAGAAACCATTTATGTACCACTGGAGAAGGAAGGGTTTGGCAAGTGTAGTAGTATCACATTACCTGAAGCAATGTGTCTATGCTGCCATTCTTAGATAACCAGCACGGAACTATTGCCGATATGAGGACTTCAAACACTCTTTGTGAATGACTGTTCCACTGCAACAAAAGAGTTCATAAACACTTGTATTCATAGGTATACGACTACAATAGGTTTAAGTGGGGAAAAAAACTCAATAACCAAACAGTTCTTTTAACGCATGTTCAATGTAGAGAACAGCAAATTTGAACCAAAAGGCAAGAAACAAATACCAACAGACCTGTGTGACAGCTGATTCCCCAATAAGAGTGCAAATATCCACTATATGGGCCAAAACTTTGTCTGGAGCAACCTTTGCAACAGTAGATAATAATGAAAATACTTGATTGCGAGTGATTTCATCCTTTGTAGATCGGGCGCAATTAATCAAAAGCTTCAAGTCAAAGTTATTCATTGTATCATCCTGGCATTAAATTCGTTATACCCAGAGTTTAGAAACAAATGGGAATAAATAGAGAAATAAAGGCCTATTAGAAGTTTTCTATCCCTAGAAAAATGGGAGGCAACCTTTGAAGGAACAATAGTCGAAAGTGAGGCACTTATATCTTCCAGAATCAACAGTAGCGTCTGTTGATTGTAGCATATCATACTGGAAACGGTTTGAGAGACGCCCGATGAAGCTTGCATATTTTGCACATCCTGGTCAACATCATTGTGAACCGGCTCATCCGTAAACATTTTGCGGAGAAGCTTAAATAAGGGCCCTATTAGGGAAGTCCTACAAACCAAGGGAATAATATCGTTAGTCCCAGTATGAGAACATATATGAACGCAACTCAACAATGGCATCATGGTAAACAGAACAGCGACCACGACATAATAATCTAGTAATACAGATAATCAAAGAGCAGATATATTCATTATAGCAAACCTGTTCTTTAAATCTTTCTTCAGCAGCAAAAAATCTAGGAGAGAGCTCAGGAAAGAAAGTTCATTTTTGCCAGTTCTTCCACTATCTTGGTTAAGATGAGACATATGTTTCTTTTTCTTCTTCCCATATGGAGAACCAATTGTGCAAACTTCTTGCTCGAAAACAGAATCAAGTATCCTGATGACCGTAGAGCAAGAAAACTGCAAAAATTTAGAGGAGTGCTAGTAAGTCATCCATAGATTGCTCAATTTAAGGCAATTTAAATGATGATTATACTTGTTAGCATGTCCAAAAGGACTTAATTTAGAAGTTTTTGATCCTGACATCATAGCAGCCACATGATGATTGTGTAGATCAAAGAATTCAAAGACAAAAGAATAGCAACGCAAGATGGACACCTTGATAGATGAATAACATCTTAATAAGAGGTAGAAAGTAAATCTATAGCTGCTTTTTATAGATGAATGAATGGTAACAAATCATTAGATCAACAGATTTGGGCCATCTCAAATGCCTCAGGTGGAGATCATAAAGTTGATCCCTGTGATCTCGAACTCAACTCCTCATGCTTTTAGTAAGTAGTAACTAGTAAGTATTTGGCATCGACATTGGGAAAACTTTAAATAAACATACAGCAGGGAAAATCAACTCACAAAATCTGTCAGTTTAATCAGAATGAGCTTCATAACAAGCTGGTGACATTGTAATACTTGTTTAATGGACAAAAAAGGGAAATAGTTCAAGACATACTCTTTTTTTTTTTTTTTGAACATCAAGTTAAACTCAATTGTACCAAATTTGAATCATGAATAAAGCTGAGAAACAAGAAGCTAACTTTTATACGCAGTAATGCCTCCCTAGTGCCGTTTTGTATGTCACCGTTAGCAGACCGAAACAGAAGCACCAGGTCTCGGAAAAGTTGATCCTGTCAAAGCAAGAAACAGGACAGAAATTAGGAAAAAAACATAGGATAAAAATCTCTAAGTTTTGAGAACACATCTATAATCACAGAAGCATAGATCAACAAAACTATTCAATCATGACACAACTCTAATTTTGTAGTTGCAGCACTTCAATAATACTTTGTTAATGAGAGAACAAAAAAACTATGCACCAAAAAGTTAAATGTAATCGCTAGAACAGCAGCTAATGCACTACTAACTGGATCAAATACGAGAGACTAGAAAGGCATCCAGTGTCTTCGGGGAATGCAATCAAAACTAGGATGAGGAAAGGGGAAGTTAATAATTCAACCCCATAGGAAAACTTCAATTCTTTGGAGAAACTTCAATGCACCTTACAGCTCATTCTCATGAGCTTAATTGACAATATTTGCCGACAACGATGTCCTTTATAAGGAAATCAGACAAAGGAAACGATGATTGAAGCTCTTTTCTATACAAAAACAATAACAGATATCTTAAAGTGTCCAAAAATAGAGCACTGATGCCAGGGAAGTGTACAAACCACCTTCCATTTGGATCAAGCTCCTGCTTTTTAGCACAATTTTGTTTTTTTTTCTTTCCAAAAATGCGAAAGCTTTATCAAAAAAGGCTCTCCCTACCCATTGTACTGACAAATTAAAGCAAAATATATCTGGGCAAGGCTTCCCCCTCCCCCCTCCAACACACACACACACAGAGGCTGAAGAGGACTGTAGTCAAAATTGATACCATGAGCGGGCGAGGGAACATCCGCAGGCGCTGGAAACACAATGCATTGGTGACAGATTTAGGAGTACATACATAAACAAAATACCAATGCATCAATTAAATCTCAGTTCACAGCCCAACATTTTATCAACATGCCATTTAGATTCCATTATAAAGAAAGCAAGTATATTATGAAATTCCAGCAAAACTATTTTTAGCAATATGTTCCGTATATCCATCCGACGCAGAACAACCCAAGCCTTAATAAGTGGTATCCAGAAGTTAAGAATGCTGATTAGTGACGAGGCTAGAAAAGGATGTGGATAACCTGTTTCTCAGTTTTCAAACTTCTGTAAAAGGAAGCATTGAGATTCCTCAACACAGTTATACAAGGCTGCACAATGGCAGAATCTTCAGAGGCCACTCCACCAAACTGGAAGAGAAAGCAGTATCAAATAAGACACAAGTGCATGGAATTGAAGTCTTTCACATCTAAGAGCAAACACAAACAAATAAATCAGGATAGATATAGATAATTACCTGCAGAACCTCCAATAGTTGATCTTCAAAAACAGGCGCATCAAATGAAGAGGTGGGCGCAGCGCAGCTCTGGCACGGTGAGAGCATTCTTGTAAAATTAGAAGAATGCAATAGAAAATGAAATTGCAAGGAAAACAAACTATGTAGAACATCTTTAACCACCTCCAATAGTAGGCAGAGGGTTTCAACTTCAACTTTTGACAATTTTTTGGATGTCTTTTCTTTCCCAAAATGATACCGACGACATCTTTCCAAAAGTTCAGAGAGCAACGACTCAACATCCTCAACAAGCATAACTCCTCTTCCTAGTCCTTTGAGCAAGGACAAAATGACTAGCTGTCAAAGGAACATCTATAGTCAAACACTATTGGGAATATAAATAAGATAGTTGAGGAATAAAAAAAAGTTCACAATCAGAAGTTAGAATAACGAATAAATCAGAGATACATGCATAACTTCCAAAGACAACTACCCTAACTGTATCTGAAAAATAGTCAATCCCATTCTGAAAGACTAACCTTTGCGTATGTGGAAAGTTTTAGGGCAGAGCGTAGAATGAAAATCAGTATCTCATTCTTTATAGATTGATTGAATCTGAAAAAGAATGTTGAAAATGTTACTACAGACAGTTAATATAGGTAACCAATCCGTATAGCACTGCTAATTGTTGCATTCATTCAGGACAGAAAATGGCAAAAGAAATTGAAAAGTCAAATAAATCATACATGAGGAAAAATAGAATAGGTATAGAGGCCCATACAATCATAATGCATATACTCAACACCAAAAGAACAAAGGCCAAGATGTGTTCCTCATTATGACTAAAATAAAGTGTAGTAACAAGTGGTCGTGTGCCATCCTGGAGCCTTTGAATTGCCAAAAAGCCAATGGCATCTCTGTTGAGTATGTTTCGGGAGCAAACATCAAACTGCCTAAAAATTGATTTGTGAGTATGTTTCGGGAGCAAACATCAAAAAGCCTAAAAATTGATTTGCGAATTGGCATAAGCAGCTGTTCACGGAAAGCCGAATACAATCTTCACAGAATAGGCAGTCTTCACCTATAGACTAGATCCTGTTCGGGCCCCAAAAGGCCATCTTGGTACCCTACTCCTAGTTTCTAGAAGACATTTCCCTCAATTTTTCAGAATGCATGTTTTTTCACTCTCGATCCCATCATAGATCTCTAAGAGAAATTTAGAATGTATAATTCTTCTCATTTCAGCAAGTTTATCTACTCTACGTGATTCTAAATTAATTAACTAAACCTTGCTTTTTCTCAATCAATTTCTTGTGGTTTCTTATTTATTAACACTAAAGGAATTTGCTATAATACATGGGACCATTTGGAACAACTAACATAGTCATGAATCCCAAGCAAAATACAACATCAGGCAGGGTGTAAAATCTTCTATCAAAAAGAGACAGCAGAGATGACAGAGGAAGGTATTCGGTTAAAAAATATACATCAGTCACAACATGTTCTGCCTGAAATTCACTAGGGACAGAACAAAGCTAAAAGTTTAGCAACTGCTTTAGTTAAACCGTATGTCAAAAAGAAAGAGCAGCAAAAGTTTCTTAGTTTTACGAGTAATAGCATTTCAGGTTGAAGGCTTTGACTTTCCGCTCTTTATGATTCTGCGTCAAAATATTTCAATGCATGAAAATGCCCCAACCATGAACTGTCACTTTTCAGAGCTAAATGCAACAAATCCAGCAACATTTAAACACTTAATGTGCATGGGACATCCTTAATTCATAGGGCATATGACAAAAGTGCATGTTGATTACCCAGCTACAGGTACAATCCATCAATGAATTTGCACCTGCAACAATGGTTATAGAATACACTTAAAGGACCGGGGTCCAGAAGCAACTGTCTTTTCTTATTATCGAAAATGGTTGCAACTCTCAACCTCTATTATAAACTTCAGAAACTTCCCATTCTTTGAATATTGACAAGTGGTCCAAATGAAAGGACAAAGATGGTGAGAGAGAAGATGGAACTGTCAATTATAAGGATAACATAATGGAAAGTAACTACAATAGATGATGAAAACCTCTGTCCAATTCTTTCTGGTACTAAAAGGCTATGGCAGGAAGAACTCAGCAAAGTTGTTAAAAATGAAGGCAAAACATCTCTGTCTGATAGTATCAGCCTCTTTTGGTGAACCATCAGGCTCAAAAGTTCATCAAGAAAATGTGGACACGTTGCACTTTGCCCTGTCAATTTTAAGAATTAGAAAACCCAAGATTGAAGTATTGATGCAGGAGCCAATAAGATACTGAAATTGGTACCATCACTAAGGAGGAAAGGCATTGTGTTAATACCAGATTTCCATTTGGAGAAATCAACATGAGGCGACAGTGTGCACAACCCTTCAATGCAGCTCATGGCAGCCACCCGTAAATCCTGAAATGATAAAGAAAATAAATCCTACCCAAGAAATACGTAATGTAACGAAAGCAAAAAAAATATAATAATAATAATCACAAAAGGATTGCCAAAATATAGATAAGCTTCAAGAAAATGGTTCAGAACCTTGTTATCACTTGACAGTGGAACAAGAATCGAAGGAAATTCACCAAGAAGTTCAAAATGTAAGCTTTCATCTAACTGAGAACAAAGAAACACAAAACAATGAAGACTCTCGACTTGAACGGCAACAGAAACACCTGCAAAATTGAAACAGACATTATGGAAAAATAATCTCTACATGTCAAAACCATCACAAAACAAAGCCAGCTAGATCTTTGCAAAAAAAGAAAAAGAAATAGAAAAAGGAATTTCTAAAGAAAAAACTGGTAAAGGTTACTTGTACCCAATGATGTTAGACCCACATGTACTGAATTTGATGTCCCTACATCCCAAAATGAGACCAAGAGCATCCGCATCACAGCTCCAGATGGGGACCAAGTACTAATATATAATATCAGCAAGGGAAAACTATTTTCAAGGCTAACTGTTAACGGTGGTCAACTGGTCAGTATAAAAAATTCAGATTATTTTCAAAAATTAAAATTTCAAGGTTTTCCGTTTCCCCACACCATTCCACCCTGTCATGATATTTCAGCAATGGAAATACTTGTGATAAGCTATTCAAGCATATCTCCAGAGGTTTTAAAGCACTCTATAGAATCCAGTAACAATATAGTCCTCATATCTAGCAAAAAAAGTGTGAATAACAAACTTGAAAACATACATTAATTACTACCATTCAAGCTTAGAGATACAAATGGATTACGAGTATGGTTAAAATTATTTTCACATTTACCAGAAACGTGAAAGTAGCAGTTGGCCAGAAGCGAAGAATGACTAATTTACCAAATCCAAGAATTTTCCAAAAAAAGAAAGGAAATAAAACATTGAAATAGGATCCTATGATAAAAACCTTCTTCAGTGACAAGCTTTAATAAAAATCGGACTGGAGAGATCTTGCATTTTGTAACTAGGAAGTGAAGATGCTTCTGGAAAACACTCTTCCGGTCTGAGTCAGCAAAGAACACAAATAGATCCTGAAATGTGGACATCCACTTTCCACAATCATCCTGAAAGAAATACAAGCTCACTTATGTTACAGCAACAATAGTGACAATATTTTCCACACGGTGGGAAATAAAAATGAGTAAAAAAAAAATGCATCACAAACCAATGAGACATCTGCCGGCATTGTTGAGACAAACACCTCTAGTATCCTCCAAAATAAGCAAACTAGTATCTTCGAATTCAGTTGCCTAAAATTGGTGTTAAAGTTGGCCTCAAACAGCTGATCCAGAAAGCCTTTGCAATCACCATCCACCATTCTTGTCTTGGACTGAAAATTACATAGCAGAACCATATGATATGCAACTTAACAAGCCCACTCTTCCTCAGATGATCAATAAAACATTTGCAGGTACAGCAGTCCAAACCGAGAAATAATAAAATATGTAATGCAGAAATCATTTATGTACCTCTTCTGCAGATACATGTCCCACAGACTTCAACACATTCCACTCAGTTACCAGAACTTGATAGCAAGCATCATACAATGCATTAAACTGACTAACATCTAACAATAAAGAAAAAACAAAAATCAGCGTAGGACCTTCATCATTTCAAGGCAATCCCATCGCAATAGATAGGCGTAATAATATTCCAGAAAATTCTTATATGCAGCAAAAAAGGCAAACCATGAGTCGCATAAAGCATGAATTCAGTTCAGTTGCCGCATAAAGGTTTACATTACATGTCGCCTGATTAAATTACAGGAATGGGTTGAAAACATACAATCAAACCCAGCGAAAACAGATTTACTAAAGTGAATTTACCTCTTTTTTTGTATCTAAACCTGGATATAGTCACATAAATTGACACCTTCTTATAGACATCGACTTTTTTCTGTCAAGTATATGCTTCAGACAACTGCCAATGGAGCATGAACTTTAGGAGCGAAAATGTTTAGTGGTGGCGGCGGCGCCAGGGGAGGAGGGGTGTGGCGCGGCGGCAATGGTTTCCTAAAATGACAAACAAAACTCGTGCATAGAGACAGACTCATAGGGGAAGTTGCCAATGAAATCCGCAGGTCTTGTACACCTGCCTGTAGTGCTTGAAAGACAAAAGGCAGCAAAGTGGATGGCAACATTACCACAATCACATCTGATAATAGACCCAACTTGCTAACCTCTATCAAATCACCCACCTAGGGCATTATATGCAATCATTTAAATAGAAATAATTTCACTGCCATCAATAATGGTGTCAAAAGGGCCTATCTCAATAATATGGACTGATTTGCTAATCAAACTAATGCATACCATCTCTAACGCAACTTAAAAGTTGACAACATGGAATGATCTTAAAAGGCTAGGTACATCTTAATGAGGGGTAGATGACAACTGAGAAGGTGCAAGGGAGATTGTAACTTTCAAGATTCATGTTAATTCAGAACACAAGAAGTTCAGATACGAATAACCATTTCGCAAACTTGCTCATACACCACCCTTGCTTATCCTTCCAAATACAGAAGAAAGCAGGCATCTTGAAAGTGAATCGCATTCCATGTGAATGGTAACTATCCATTGTTATGCAAGGAAGTATGTTGAGATTGGTGCTTCTTAAAAGTACAAAATGAAATAGATTATTTCATATTTTCTATAGCCTATAGTTTCTTCAAGAGTTAGGGATTCAGGGTTTGAATGACATTTTGGGCCCACCCCTATACACCAACAAAATGCACAAGATGAAACATATCATGATTTGAGTTCATAATCTGCCACATACTTTTATAAGGAGCATCTTCACTAGTGCTCTATAGATCAAAAGTTCACAACCAGACGTGCTAAAGTAACAGTGACAAGAAAATCCTTCACCAATAATTGTCTAGTCAATAACTATTTTGCATTGCAAGAGAAGCCATGTACGCAGTCAAATCAAAACCCAACATGTACATTACAAGATGGATGTCAATAAACACGAGCATAAAAAGACTTCTAAGAAGAATTTAAAAAGAAGCAGCACAGCCAGTCAGTATACCAATCTTAGGCATCGTGAATGACTGCAACAAAACCAAGAAGAAAAATGTCTTTGACAGCTCCGAAAACTTGCAGCATTCTACAAGCCAAGGCATATACTCTTCAGGGTGCCTTGACAATGTTTCTGCCATTCCTCTTATCGTATCCATATTAGTAGAAGAAATGTCATCATGATCCAAAATCTGTAAGCATAAATCATAATTCAAAGTCATGATCGATTTGCAACACGCCCACCAAAACTAAGAGGGCAAATAAGAAGCAAACAAGAAAATCAAATATATAGAGTAACAACAGGATTCAACAACCCACACCCTTGACATTTCAGCTGATAAAATAGGGCCTACAAACTTTTATGCTGTTATGCACAATGTCCTCTCACATATAATCGACAAAGTATGACAGTTTCTGACAGACAAATAGAAAAGACGACAGAGTGTACATGGAGACCCTTTATCAACAAACAAAATATCAATTTGAAAACCAAAACCACTGCACACACATAAAAACAAAGCTCCAATAACATGTAAGACAACCTGCCATCCCAAAGCTAAAGCTGATGGGGAATGGAACAAAATCTCAAAAAGCTTTCAAATCTTAGTTGCACAAAGCAGGAGCGGGGGCAGGAGCGGAAGCAGAGGGAATATAAAAGCTCCCAAGGTTGGGAGCATGAGAGGAGCATGTACATATATTATGAAAATAATGTAGCATAGAGTATTCACTTTAAAAGTACAATAATTTAGGAAGTAAAAATATGGGCCAAGTCCTCCATAAGTGTAAGAAATGGGCTAGTGGTACAATATATGATTTTCTTTTTAAGATCTCATGACTTAGGCTAGACATATGAGTTCATCAAAGAGCAAGTAATAAAGCCAAGAGATAAATCCCTACAGATATCATACAAAAGCTCTCATCTTCCTAAGGAGCAGGCTCCCGTCAAGCTCCTTAGTTGGGAGCGCAAAAGCGGGCTCCCAATGTGGGAGCAACACCACTTTAGGAGCTCCCTGCAACTAAGTTTCAAGTGTCAAAAATACATCTACCATCTCCTTCGAGCAAATAAAAATCACTTAGCAAAAGACAATTTCATTCCCAACTTGGATCTGTTTGAAACAAAATAACTAGAATGCAGACAAGACACCACCCTTTATAAGTTCAGGTCAACTTGGTTCAGTACGGCCTCTTTTGGCTTCTATAACACAAGGTAAAAAAACACCTTAAACTAGAAAGCAGTCAATCATGGTTCAAGAGCATACCACTAGCATTTGCAACATCTAGGTATACCAAAATATCAAAAAAGCGAGACAGCAGAACTGATAAAAGGCATACAAATTCAAGGGTAACAAACTGGTTGATTATAACACCTTGCTCAGGATTAGCATACAACAGCATTCACATGCAACACAAAGTGGGAAGGCGAGTCAGTAGCTCAAGAACAAAAAGTCTCATATCAAATCTGTCTATGCTCAGGAGCTTCAGTTCAACATCAGTATATAGAGCATGATATAACCTTTGTCAGTTGCCATAGTGCCTAGTTATACCACGGACGCCACACTTAGGTAAAGAAACACCACCCTGAAGAGGACCTAATAGAAGTAGTAACATGCAAGGTACTATGACCTACCACCCACTTACAACTGACCCCATGGAGAAGTGGCGAGCAGAAGGAAGGAATACATAAAAACATACTTTGAGCTCGAATTCGGATCTTGCATTTGCTGCGAGATTTGTGAATGGAAAAGAAAAGATAAAGGAAGCATAGATAGGATTGGCAAAGCGAAATCCTTTGCCTTCTCTGTCATCCAAGAAATCAAAGATACACAAACCATGAAGGAATTTGATCGGTTGAATTCAAGGATAGAAGGATTCCAATTTTATGCAACCTTGTTGATCCATAAGTTCCCATACACATCTCAAGCTGTCATGCATAAATTCAGTTGTTTCTTTCGCCTTAGGACAAGCAAAATTCAAAGATGTTACACATAGAAGCTTTTAAATCCATATTTTACCTTCTCCAGGCTGCTGGGAATGATAAGATTCTGGTAGAATGGCCACTTTAATCCCTTGGCCAATTCTAAAGCCTTCAAATTTAACCTTTGACTCTGCACTCAGGAAAAGGAACATTACATCAATAAGGAAATGACAATGAATGGAAGTCTATCACCAAATGATGCATCATTAACTTTAAGTTGGACAACAACTTAAAGATCAAGGAACCTTTGGTACAATTAGCAGCAAGGGAAACGTCATTGTTGCAAGTTGTTTCGCAAACTCTTTCTGATCTTGGAAGTTTGAAATAGCCCGTTCGAGACACAAAAAAGCAACATCGCTAGGTAGAGATGTGTCACCCGATGCAGCTGCAACACAAGTATAGAATGAGAGAGAGCTGCTAAAAAATGTTTCATATGCCTATAGCATGTAATTTATCAAGCCCAATAAAGTAAGCCTCCTATGTCCAATATGTTGAAACTCCAATGCAACAACTGTGAAAATTCTATCTTGTTTATAAGCTTTAATAACATAACCCAAAACCGTGGCACAAATTCTCTGATTTCATACACCTGTGACCATCACTTGTTAGCTTCTTTAGGCTCCAACTGTCTAAATAACAAGGCCAAATTCAGTTCTTTCTGGAGATGAATATCAAGATGACATGCCTATCACAACCACCATTGTCATAGTGAAATTTACCATCCCGAATTAAGTAAACATTTTAAACTAGTGGATACACCTTAGGAAGCTCATACGATATGCATGCAGATCTCACAATGCGAAAACTATGAATGATCTGACCTCACCATTTAGTGAAGGTCACTTAACTAACATCAGATCACCAAATATAACATTCATCTACAATTATACTCTTCAATTCCGCTTGAATAAACAAGTCCCAAGTAGAGAGCCATCTGATCAGCGCCCACTCACCAAAAAAGTTCCTTGGAGACTTATCCATACAACAGATGAAGAAGACATTCCTTCGTTTGCCAGTCAGCAGCCTTAAACCATTCCCAGTAACATGGGTTACTTGGTTTTATCAAGGACACGAATTCGGATTGGTTTTTCAAATTATCTTCATACTTCGCATCCTGACTTAAAGTTCACATACAATTTGCCCAATCATGCATTAACCAAAAAAATTATATTAGACATCAGAATTAAGTTTCAGGAAACCAAATTTACCAAGGAAGAATTTTTTGGCATTTTTCCTGTACCATGACAACTGTATTTTCCCTATCACAGCCTCAATCCATGCCCTTATGTCAAGATTTATACTAATGGCATCTGTAAATCCTATCAACAACTCCATCTCACTTGTCTATATGAATAGGTTAACTATCCTCTTTGTCACATTGGGCCATATTGAACTTATTTACCCTCAAATTGAATCTTTCCTTGTACTGCTACTCCTCAATTCAGCGACTAATTAGAGGAATATTTTGCTGAATCAAACATTAGGTAAACAAAGACAAGCAATAAAATAGATTGTTCCAAAATCTATATATAAATTTAAAGAAACTCACTTGACATTACAATCCCGAGACATCTCTGAAGCACATTCTCAAGTGCATCAATAAGAGCCGGAGGACATATGCAGACATCCAATCTATTTACAGTTAAAGCTGCATGCACCACAGTAAGATCATCATCTCGAAGCCGACGTAATACTGCATCTTGAATAGCTACAAGTCTCTGCACAGAAGTAAGGAGTCATCATCAGAAACGCAGGAAGGAAAGAACCACTGATAACTGAAAGAACATGACTTTTTTCCCTTTTGATCACTAAAGTGTTGTAGAACATGAATTTCATTATATGCAATATACGGGAGAACATGATCAACTCCAGCCTCCAGGTATATTTCAAACCTTCAGAATTACAAATGCAGCATCGAGTAAGGCTAAAATCATTTCATTCTAACATAAATCACCTGGTAGACCAAATATGTTTTTAAAGAAAAACACTAACAATACTTGCATTGCAAAAAAATAATATGTAGGCAAATTTCTGCTAAACATTGTATCATATGGCCTGCTGCCGGTAAAAACTGTCATTCTCCATCCGTCGACTTCCCCCCAAATAACACCGAACAAACAACACAGCATTCCAGGTACTCTGACTTCTATTTTCCCTCCATTTCTACCTTCCTTATTCTATCCACAAACCCCACTCTACCAGATTAAGAACTGTCCATCTTTTCCCTCATTACTTGAGTCCCACCTTGGATGTTTAGCTCTCTCACAGATCACTGGTGTCAATACTAATCATTTCGCGGACTTCAGTCTTACATAGTTCATATGTGGAACTTTCTCTCACATTTTGATAAATAAAGAACCTTAATAGGTTTGCTATCTCATTTCAGTTTCCATTTACCAGCTAATGGATGAACATGCATTGTGATCTACTAAAAACAAAGACTAACTAAAAAATCCCTGCATGGTCAAAAAATTCTGCCTATCTTCTTTGCCGTATAAATATACTGCTGCTCTGTTGTATATGGACGCTCTGTCACAAACCAGCCTTTACAACTTCATGATGAACGTTAAGTCCCCAAAAGAAGTAAATGAGCTTCTTCCATTTGACGAACAACTTTTCCAGGAAGACAAAAATAAAGTGAACAATCTTACCCCAGAACACAACTTGAGCAACTTACAAACCACACCCAACTCAAATTCAAAGCACCAAAAACATGAATAAGCTGGTGAAGCATATGTTTAGATGAGTTGTAACATATCATGCAGATTGACTGGTACTGCAGCATCACATAACAAATTTTTCCCTGCAACACAGGAAGAGGAAATAAAAGAACATCACCTCCGAACCAACAGACTTCTCTTTGAGAACGCCAAATGCATTCAACCCTGAAAGTGCAGAGCATCGAACCTCAGCCTACATACATCATGCAACTAAAACCATGAGGACCAGATGATGCCTGGATATGAATACCACATAAGGTAGAAGTAAAATGCCAACAAAATAAAGTTTGTAGAACACAAAATGAGAAATAGACAAACAAATCAACCTATCAGCTACCTTTGGATGTTCCAGTGCAAACCAAATTTTAGAATCAGAGACGTCAATAGACAAATCCAAATTCCCATCTAATATTCTGCACATGATCTCATCTATGGAACCATCATTCTTGGATTGCACTTTAGCATCCTGCAGGTGTAGGGAAATGGATATTAAGAACACTATGCATAGAATAAAACAGGAAAGTAACAAGAAAGAAAACAATGGCGGGAGAACAGAGACACAGTGAGCCAACACACCTCCAGAAAACTGTGAACTGCTCCGAGAAATTCAGATGGGTACATCTTATTAATGGAGATTAAAATTTGCTTGGCCCAGCTTCCTGACAATTGTCGAGAGCCACACAAAGAGAAAAACTAGTTTAGAGCCAAGATAACGCATAGCAGAAAATGCAAAATGATGGATTTCTCTAGCATTTAAATGTCGATAACACGCATACCAGTTGCTGAAAAATCTAGAAAACGAAAACAACAAAAAGATTTCATGACCAACGAAACCTGATTCTGATGATATCGGCTCATTCTTCTTCTGTGATAACCTCATGCAAGAGTAAAGGAGCTTAGACACTATACGATTAACAAATTGCTTCACAGGAACTGCCTCTATGATTGATACTAGAGTAAAATGGCAAAGATCATCAGAAGAACTGCAAACAAAAGTTATTTAGTTTGGCAGTGCCATTAAGAGAAAATGAGAACACCCAAGGGTAGAACTCAAAAACATGTGCAGTCGCACCTGTACTCCAGGAGAGATTCCAGAAACACAGCCAAGAATTTGTCGATATTGAACTCCTTGGTCAGTCCAGCAAGAATCCCCGAAACATCCCTATAAATCGATGATAATACTTCGCAAAAATAAGTTTTTGAACAGCATAACGGAAAGTATCACCAGGAAGCTGCTTCTTTTTTCCTACGTTTCCAGTAGCAGTTCAAGATTTAAGAATTACCTGATCTCTTTCAGACTATCCACTGCCTTCTTGGGGAAGATTACAACAGATTGCAACTAGCCAAAACAAATCCAAACCAAAGTGAGCCCGTGAACAAGCAACATTTTTCCCAGCAACACACTAGTAAGTAGTAACACACAAAAACAAAGAAAAAAAACACCAAATGGCTCCAGCATTACTCTCGGATACACAACCCTAGAAACTTCCTTTTTTCAATCTCATTAAAACCACAACAAAGCCAGATTTTTGTTAACTTTTTAACTACAAAAACGTTATTATCAGGACCTCCGTAAAGCTTCCGCCACTTCCCTTTACTAATCCTGATATCGAAGCTCATAGGAGACTAGGAGAGTGTCTTCATATTCGCCCTAAATCATGAACTTAATGCAACAGGTTCAAATATGCAATTTCATTTCTAAACCAAAGCCTGCAGCAATATTCCACATATCCATCTATGTAAAAGCTAGCTTGTGGACAAAAAAGCTAGAATCGACAAGGGAAAGCACAGCTTTTTGGGATCTGTTTTCAAGGTAGGGAAGCAAACACAAGAGTCCACTAACTCAAGGTCGAGGAGATCGATGACACTTAATCTACAGAACTCCATAACTAAGGAAAAGAATAAAGTACTCATAGGAGTAAAGCTACAAAAATTGAACACAATTCAAAACATTACCTGAACTAGATTGACCAACGCCATAAATGAAGTGCGAAACCACTGCAAATCAGTAGATTCTTTAGCATCCTCTCTAGCTACCTCAGCAATTGACCTTATTAAGCTATTGACAAGTTTCGGGGATAATGCTACCCTGCTCGCTAGCAAACTGACAGTCATCAAAGCACCAGCCTAAACATGTAAAAGTTAATGAGAGAAAAAAATGTCATAAGTCAAGCTACCAGCTTCAATGAGAGGATAAAAGTTAATTCAAAGTCGAGTTCATATTTGTAGAGAAATTGTAGTTCAAACCAACCAAATTTCAGGTCACAAACTTGAATGAAGTAAGACTCAGTTACTGCTTAGCGGTACTACTAAAAAGTACACAAGGTAAAGAACATACCCATGTCAACTGAGAGATAACAAGGATTACAAGTCTTTAATCTCAATCAATGCAAAATTTTCTGACAAAAAATAATTAATTCTAGTTCAAGAAACTTGAAAACCTATAAAACCTAGATAACAGACATGTCATTGTTTTGGATCTCATAAAGGCATTTCAGGGCTCTGTCAATTATAATTAACGAACACTTCTAGAAGCAAGTAAGCAACTTATATGTGTAGCAGTTTAGAAATGTAGCCAACCGCTGCTACCATTACTTATCACATTCTAAAGCCATCATGAGCCCATTCTAAAGCCATCATGAGCCCACCTTAGCTGTGTGTACCCCATTCAAAAAATAAATCAGCATTCACCTTGGAACACATCTAGCCTCGAAGAAGACCGTCTTATATTGCTTTCTTATGTTTAATTTCCTGTACAAAAGAAGCTGCCACATATACAAGCACATAGATATCCACGTCTATATCAAGACACCTAGCACTTCTGGAGTGTTAACTTCAGAAACTATGCAACCACAACTGATCACAAGTTTATGATGGCACAAGCCGTTAAAAAATTAAAGCTGTACGAGTGATTGTTGATAAAAATTTGCCAAGGGCACATGAAATAGAAGGCACAAACCAGTGAAGAGAAGATTTTCTACAACCCACATTTCCAGGATAATATCTTCAAACCTTACCTTGAGATCTAGACCACCTTTGGCATCAAGCTGCAATCCAGAGAGTACATTTGGAAGGACTCTCTTCACAACATCATCATCAAGAGTTGTAAGAGAACCCAAAACCTCAACAACAACTGCTGTGCAGAAGCTAATCACGGCTTTAGAAGGATGAAACTTCTTCGTAGGTGAGACCTACAAATTTTACAAACAACAATGAATCCGTGTAGTATGTCCACGGAAGTTTAGCAATCAAACAACATTTTATGAAGAACACAAGCTTACATAGTTGCATAAAGCCTCCAAAACTCCCCGATCATGAATACATTGTTGCACTATAACTTGCCTAGGTGGCGGTGCACCCGATGCTTTAACACCGTCAAGAAATTTCCACTTACTATTCCTACACCATCAGAACTTAAGAATCAAAATCTGTCTCCAAAAAACCGCATATAATCGAGTCGAAAAATATGTGAATCTCCTTACCCCGTATCAAGCAACTGCACGATTCGAACAAAAACATGGGTGTCATGGTAAGGCAGAGCACATAGAATCAGTTCCTCCGTGTTGTATACATGAACCCTACAAATTCCACCAACACTCATAATCCCCCACAACTATATAATTCACAATATCCATCATGTACCTTATAAAATTGTATCAACCGATTGAACTTCTGTAATACTTACTTGAACCTACGTATCAAGTACTCGAGCGTCTTTAGCGCCGAAGGGAGCTGAAAATAACCGGATAACAACCGCAAATAAGAACTAATGGCTATATTGATTTGGTTATTTTCCTCAATGCCCATGAGCTCCCTATCCAACTCTCTACTCCTGTGACTAAACAAATCATTCTTGTAATTCCTAAACCTCTCGTCAGCGCTTACAAGAACCTCCAAACCTGCCAAATCACCAACAATGCAAGACAACAAATATAACCATAATTCGAGAAAGATAAAAGCTTTTCTTTCTTATTATGTTTATGATTAACGGAGTGGCGGCCGAGGGTACCTGAGATGGCGATGGAGAGTAAGGTGTCGAGGTCGAGGTCGGCGGCTTCTTTGGGGTTGAAGAGGATGGAGGGACGAGTGAAGGGGCGCTTGCGTGGGTCTGAATCGGAGGTTTTGATGAGAGACTTGATGGCCTGTAACTGGGAGGCGATTGAGGTCGCCATTGGAGGTGTGGAGTGAGGGTTTTGGGAGAGGTTTTGTGGCAAAACCCTACACAACCCTTGAACGTTATTGCGTGTGTGTTTGGTGGGAGGAAAACGGCTCGAATGATGGGGGGTTTAGGGTTTTGTGTTATTGGGATGGTTACAAGGGTGGGTCCTGTTGAGTTTGGGAGCAAATGGGCTCGAATGAGGAAAACGGCTCAAATGATGGTGTTGTTTTGCTTTCTTTTAAATTTTTTTTTTAAATGAAGATAAGTTTAAATTTAAGACTCTGTTTGGAACCTATGAAAAGGAAAGGAAAGTAAAGAAAAATAAAAAAAAATTTCCTTTCCATTGTTTGGTTGAAGGAGAAAGTGTGAAAAAAATAAGGATTTTAAGTATAATGAATAATAAATTTTTCCTTCCATTTTCTTCTCATTTTCCTTCCCTTTTATTTTCATTTCATTTCTTTTTTTTTTTCCACTGATTCCAAACAGAGCCTAAATATAATGAAAAGCAATTCGCATCGTTGTGTCCCAATTTCCAACCATAGTCGCATATTGATGATTAGAATCATATTTCACTTTATCAGTAGTATTTTTATGTTCACTTTATTTGGTTAGGGAAAAAAATGCTAAACATAAGAAGGTAAAGGAAAGGAAAGTAAAAGAAAGAAAATTCGAAAAGGAACTTAATTTTTCTACCCAGCATTCAAGTAGGTTCAAAGAATCAAAATGGGGTTGTAAAATAAAGTAAAAATTTTGGACTCTTTCGGGGTTTTTTTTTGGCTTTATTTTAGATACTGTATTTTTAAAAAATATTTGGGTAAAAGTTATATCGCACAAAAGTAAGCGCAAAACTACAAAATACAAAAAAAATTTGAGTAAAAAATCCTTGGCGTAACTTAGCCTAAATATATACGTAAAAAAGGAAATATACTTAAGAATGAAGTAAAAATTTGAAAGTCCGAATTTAACCTCATAAATTTCTTCCAATTCTATTTTATGCTTTTCGCAAATCTAATATACCAGTAAGTATTTGTGAGAAAGCAATAAATGTTCCTCCATGAAGTCACCAATTCCATTTTCATGAAGGCGAGACATTCCAAATCTGGAGGCCTCTGGGTTATATCCGGTCGTTACCTTAAAGACTTTAGAATTAGGGTGCGAACAAGTTAGTCCGATATCCGGTTATAAAAAACAATATTCGTATGAAAAAATAATAATAATAATAATTAAAAAGTAGTAAAATTCCTTGCATTTTTCACCATGTTCCTCTCGTACTTGATCTTTCCATCATTTTCAACCCATTTCCCAGCAATCACATTTTACAGTAGCATTTTCCACAGCGCCGGCAAAAAACCACCACCCTGTTTCAAATTTTGATCTGCGTATATACATCCGTATATACCTATATCTTTTCACCGCGCCGGCCATCTTCATCCCGGATCCAACAACCTCCGCCCCAATCCGGGCCTCATGGTACCGCAATGTGTCACCGTTGAAGCTTAGCTCCGAATCTAACTTAGATACGGCTCAGTCGCGGGAGACTGATTCGCTACTGAAGTCTGTTTCTGTTTTGTTTCCCATGAAAACACTGCGCCGCTGATGGAATTCACGGAAACTTACAAGCAGTCCGGTCCCTGCGCTTTCTCGCCCAACGCTCAGTTTCTCGCCGTCGCCGTCGACTACCGCCTCGTGGTCCGTGATGTGCTTTCGCTCAAGGTACTTTGTTCAGTTCCTTTTAACTCTTCAATTTTCGTAATCCAATTTCCAATTGGAAGTTTATTTTGCAATGTCCATGCGGGCATCGATTTTGGCCCTTGTGGCCGAACTCTGTTACGAATTTCCGGCCGCATTGTCGCTAAGGCCTTCTTGTTTCTTTCTTCTTCGAGCTAAGGTTATAGGAGACTGAGACAGTGCAATTCTATAGGACTGGTTATTACCATTACGCATTGGAAATATTTGATATTCACTTGGCATTGCCGAGCAACATCAAGTACCAATTACTAGTTAGTGGTACTAATGGAAGAAGAAAAAAAAAAAGGATCTCGTAGCCTTGTAGGGTTGCAATGTTTCTTCTTTATAACTCCATGCATCTGGGGTCTGGGTCAGCTTACGTTCACCTCAATTACCATCCCAGCCTTCACTATCAGGGGCCTTATCAAAGCGGGAGCATTGCAATGTTTCTTCTGTACAACTCAAGGTTTTGGGTGTCTGGGCTAGCTTACGTGCACCTCAACTACCATCCTACCCCCCAATGACAAGGGTCCTAATAAGCCAGAGCAAAGCCCTGGCCCCATATGGGTTGATAGCCCTTGGGAATGTTTCGAATCTGAGACATAGAGGGGCATTGCAATGTTGAAGAATGTCCATAGTCGTAAAAATGTTTGTCTCGTGGATGATGTTCCAAAAAATTAGTTTTTTTCTGAGAATCTAATTCGTAACTCTGTGGGATCCGAGGAATTCCAAACTATCGAACTAATCACCTCCGAGCTTTATTTTATGGCAAAGAATGAGAGATTTTAAAACAAAGATCAATGATGGAAGATTGTTAGTGAGGCTAAATGGGTAGAGTTGTAGAATTTGTAGTCTATCTTTGATTCTAGTAAAAGAAATGAATGCTGTATGTTTGGAGTCTGATGTCATTGTTTGTTTGATCACTAGTTCATCTGAAAATGTAACTTTGGAAGTTACCAGTTTTGAATTAACGGCTGGTATGCTAATACAGGTTGTGCAGCTGTTCTCGTGTTTGGATAAGATAAGTTACATTGAATGGGCACAAGATTCTGAATACATATTATGTGGCCTTTTCAAGAGGCCAATGATTCAGGCATGGTCATTGACACAGCCTGAGTGGACGTGCAAAATAGACGAGGGTCCTGCAGGTATTGCTTATGCAAGGTGGAGCCCTGACAGCCGCCACATACTTACCACGTCTGACTTCCAGCTGCGATTAACAGTTTGGTCCTTGCTTAACACGGCATGTGTGCATGTACAATGGCCAAAGCATGCTTCTAAGGGGATTTCTTTCACTAAAGACGGTAAATTCGCTGCGATTTGCACGAGGCGTGATTGCAAGGATTATATTAATCTTCTGTCTTGTTACACATGGGAAATAATGGGTGTTTTTGCTGTCGATACACTGGATTTGGCTGATATTGAATGGTCACCAGATGATAGTGCTATAGTGATATGGGATTCACCTCTTGAATATAAGGTACGATGTTTCATGTTTGTAATTGCTTTAAGAGTATGATTCTTTTCTTCTACTTCTAGGTGCTGTTCTATTTTTCTGCATAAGGGTTTATTAGAGGTGTTATCTTCTTGAATTTTGAAGTTTATGCACATACAACTGATTTAAGTGGTCGATATTTTTGTCATACCATGCTTGTGAAGCTTCCGAGTCCTGAGACTAATTGATTAATCCATATGACTCTGACCATCTTGATGAGTGATAATGAATTCCACAGTTAATTGCCTTAAACATAATGGTACACCATCATGTCCACAAAACATGCAACGTTCCTGTAGAAACATAGGTTTTTGTTGGTCTTTGATTTGTGGCCAAAAGGTTGTTTTTTTATGGATGATGCTGTCACTATGTTCTACGTGATTGTGGAAGTCCTCTAAATTCATTAATTTGGTTGCAGAATACATTTCCTGTTGGAAGTGAAAATTGGTTAATGTGAACAGTATCAATAGTAATAAGTAGTGCTTTGCCAACAAGTATTGACTTAAAATTGTCTTGTGTCGTATGATCAAAGTTCTATTTTCTGTTTCTAAATACGCATTAAGATGCATGTGAGTCATGGTTGTGGGGCATTTTAGTTGCAAACAGTTGAATCCTGGTACATGATGCTAGTTGTCATATGGTTTCTGCAGGTTCTGGTTTACTCTCCAGATGGGAGGTGTTTATTCAAATATCTAGCATATGAAAGTGGACTTGGGGTGAAAAGTGTGTCATGGTCTCCTTGTGGCCAATTTCTTGCAGTGGGAAGTTATGACCAGATGTTACGGGTTTTAAATCAGTTGACTTGGAAAGTGTTTGCTGAATTCATGCACTTGAATACTGTCCGTGCTCCTTGTTGTGCCGCTACCTTCAAGGTATTTAAGCATCTAATATGTCACAAAGTTTAACAATGAATATAGCTTGTTGATATTTTTGTTCCTTTGCATACATTTAATCTCAGGAGGTAGACGAGCCATTGCAACTTGATATGTCTGAATTGTGTTTGAGTGATGATTTCATACATGGCAACTCTGGTAAGTCTATTGTCGTAAATGACACTCAGAAGTTTGTCCATCTGTTTCCTTATGTATTAGGCTCACAGTCTTTCTGTTGGAGAATTTACTCAGTTGAACGACTTCTTATACTTGTCACCATTTTCTTTTGAATGACGTTACTGTTATAACGCTAACTTTTTTTTCTACGGTTTGATTTTTCAAATGGGTGGTTGATTTTTCTAGCAGACACATTCTAAGTTCATGGGGATAAATGTACAAAAGAGCATTTATGGAACTTGTTGAAATTCACTCTGTAGTGATGCTACAAGGGCACAAGATATGTAACTGAAATATATAAGTACAGCAAAACTTTTTATCAGCGCTTTTCTTGTGAGGACTGAAAATGTTAGTCTGTGGCTCTGTGTAGGCCTGTCAATGGACCGGATTCGATCCGAATCCAACAAATCCAAATCCGATAAGACTTGAATCCGATCTGAATCCGGTAAGACTCGGATCCAATAGCGGTAATCTGAATCCGAAAAATCCGGATCTGATCCGAAAATCCGAATCCGATCCGATTTGATTTTTTTTTTTTTTTTTACTTCCAGAATTTTAGAAAAAAATACAAAAATTTTAAAATACAAATCTACCCCCGCCTTCTGGATCCTTCACCCGGTTTGGGAAATCCTAGTCATCCTTCCGCTGGAGACTCCCCCGCCGCCGTCCGCCACCCACCTCACCTGTCTCTTTCCGTACAACATTTCACCAACAGCAAGACATTCTGGATTCCTCTCTTCTCCTTACAGAACAACCTTCAAGTGCGATTTTCCGGCGAGACACTGGCGCCGGTTTACTTTTCCCTAGCCTGTTCTGAATTTGCCAGAGAAAAATACTCCACCAGTGATTAAATCTCCAGTGCCGGAGCTTCTCCAGTGGAACTTCCTCGTCTACGATTCAATAACTACAGAGAACCACGTTGTCTTGTTCATCAAGGGCCTCAATCGCCACGGCTCGAGCCGCTTGCGTTTTTGGCGACAATGTAATTAAAGGCGTCAAAACCGCCGTCACCTCCTCCATCCAAGAAATATTCCGTCCTTATCTCCCTAAACTGACGGCCTGGTGGGGAATGGAGAGGCGGTGGTGGAGGTTGAAACAAGAGAGAGAGTGGCTTTGAGGTGGAGATAGAGTGGCTTCTATTGAGAAAAGGGAAATAGGGTTTTGTAAAATAAATTTCGGATCAGATTGATAACGGATTTAATCCATTACAATCCGATCTGATCCATATTATGGTTAACAGATTCGGATTACGGATCGACGTTACTGGATTCGGATCGGGTTTTTCCGGAGCGCGTTCGGATCGAATCCAATCAATTGACAGGCCTAGCTTTGTGGTTATTGTCCCAGGAACCTGAAGAAATGGTGCGAGGCTGCATACATCTTGCCCTCCCCAGATCGAACCCTAACTGGAGTCTTACGCACTGGGTCACCCTTCATTTTGTTTATGATGACTGGTAGTTAGAGCTTTTGTTGGCATCTACAACAACTTGACGTTCACGGTGGCCTTTTATTTGTGTAAAGCTTCCTTGATGGATTAATACTTGGTGTTTATCAATTAATGTGTCTTTTAAGAGGTGGTTGTAACTTCTTTGAATTTCCTGTAGCTACTTTATTTTCCTATTTCAGCACGACTTTAGTTTAAGTATACACAGTACTTGTATTTTGAAATTTTCATTTTTCAGATTAATTGCTATCTCACCGTTTTATCTCTCCCTGTAGAAAATCTCTCTGAAGGACACATCCAAGTTAGGTATGATGTCATGGAATTGCCCATTACCTTGCCTTTTCAGAAGCCTCCTGCTGACAAACCCAATCCAAAACAAGGGATTGGTAAGCTGAGCTTTTCTTTGGTTTCCATTGCTTTCTTATTTGCTTTCTTTTTCCCGTATAGTATATTTGGAAATGGAAATACACACAGATAGTAAGCATGTTTTCCCCATTTTCTGACATCATGTTAGAACCATTTATGTTGGAAAAAGAATGCACTGATAGTATTGTAGGTAAACATCCACATCTGGGAGGTTTGTGCTATATGTAGTATGTGACAATGAATTCCTCATGATACTGCATATGATGTACCAGTGTCGGTTGTACGTTTACGGAGAACATACCTAGTTCTGAAGATGCTTAAGTTTCCTAATTGAAAATTTTCATATCAATGAAGAGTGCTGCAAAGTGAAGATTCCTTAGCCGATGAACCTAGTATTTCTTGCGTCTCCGTGTCCCTTTTCTAGTTCCATTTAAATGTTGAATGCATATTTTTACAAACTCGAAAGAGCCTATACGAGGACTCCACATAGTCAGAACTTTTCACCAAGGTCTTCAAAAGTCTTCGATCTGAAATACTCCCATACAGGTTTGATTGAAGATTAATTGATTTTCTCTCTCAGTTAAGCTGTAGGTAGCCTTGCATGAAAGTACTGTGAAATATGATGTAACAACAAAGCTCTCAAATCCCCAGAAATTATTGTTCTGGCTGATTATCTCATGAATCATTGATATTCGAACTGGCCAAACTCAAATGATTTCAGGTCTGATGGCATGGAGCCACGACAGTCGGTATATCTGTACTCGCAATGATAGCATGCCCACTGTTCTGTGGATATGGGATGTACACCATCTTGAGCCGGCTGCCATCTTGGTCCAAAAAGATCCCATCCGAGCAGCAGCCTGGGACCCCACGTGCACACGACTCCTGTTGTGCACTGGAAGCCCTCACTTATACATGTGGACCCCTTCGGGTGCTTACTGTGTGAACGTACCTCTGCCGCAGTTTATGATAACTGATCTGAAATGGAATTCAGATGGGAGCTGTCTTCTGCTCAAGGACAAGGAATCATTCTGTTGTGCCGCTGTGCCTCTGCTTTCAGAATCCACTGACTATAGCTCAGATGATTGAAAAGGGGTATGTAACTTGATATATTTAGCTAGCTATTTGGTAGAAATGTGGAAGCTCTGTCTTTCTCTCTGGTTGTTTGTTGTAATATACTAATATTGATGCATTGCTGAGAATCTAACTGTAGTCCTGATTTAGAAGCCATAACCAAATATTTGTTAGCCTATTTTGTCATGGTACCCCATCTTATTAGATAATCATGCTAGTATACATTTTAATTCAAGTGGCTACGATTCCTATGTTAGAACCCGAAGCATACTAGGTGCATTGTGGTAGTGCTACGAATTACCGTCATTATAAGTTGTTGGAGATTGTTAATTATCACCTTTAAAATTAGTATATGAGCCTGTGTAGCCTCTCCACTCATTTCTGATTGGCCTTCGTTTCATTATCCTTTGTTTGCCTCTCCACGTACGATTCATGGGTGGAATGTGCGAGGGAGTGTTAGAGCATGTCCTGCCTTGGTTTATCCCCTCCAAAACTAGTACATGTGCCGTGCCGTCTTTCCTCTAATTGTCAATTGATTTTTCGTGGAATGCCTAATGTTTTGAAAGGCGTGAACCGGTTCCTGTGCCTAGAAAACTGTGAAAATGTTTGCTTATTGTGTGCAGTTGAACTTAGATTATGAGAGTGGGCTGATAAATGCCAACTATTTGTTAGGCCAAGGCCAAGGAAACTACCTATTGAGTAAATTAACCCAAACCTTGTGAAACTACGAGATTTACATGATATTGCATTTGCTGTCAGACTATAAGTCGCTGATATTAGTTTTAGTCCATGGATGTGTGGAGCGAAGTCCCACATCATCTAAGGATCAAAATAATATATACTCCATCCTTCCAATTTATTTGTCCAATTTTGAAATTTCAACTTTCTTAGGTAACAAAATAATTGCACCTAGAAAGATTCAACTTTCTAAACATTTACTCCTTAACTTTATGAGAAGTTACTTTATTTCAAACAAGAAAGGGCGAAAAAGAAATTTGATTCATCCAAAATACAAGTGGACAAAAAATTTGGGAGATCTAAAAATTTACTAAAGTGGACAAATAAATTCGGATAGAGTGAGTAATATATAATAAGCATGAGTGCACTCCCATTTCAACAACTAGCTTCTGGGATTGTATTCTATCCAAGATCATGTAACATGGAATCAGAGTTAGGTAGCAGAAATGGGTACGGTCAACGGTGCATGTCTCTCGCTTGTATGCGGCAAGTGTTGCCGGGTAATTTTGTATCAGAGTTAGTTATCATGTAACATGTCTCTGGCTTCTGGCTTGCCAAGTAATTATGTGGCATGTCTCTGCCCAAGATCATGTAAAACATGGTACACACACAGACACAGAGCGAGCGAGAGAGATTGATTTCTAATTCTTTATTCTTTGAGGCCTGAATTAGACCAGCATCTTGGTTAAGTCCCACCTAGAAATTCATGGGGTATTACCAAAGGGACCAGATGAAATGTTTGGTATAATCATATAATGACATGTATGGCCCCCAAATCTCCATTCACAAAGTTTTGGGGCCTCCAAAAGGTTCTCTTTTCTCCTGGCTGTTAGTTTAATAACTGCGGCTTCTGTGGCCTTTACTTACTAGTATTATACAATCATAATGCTCTACTTCAGTTATGCAGGATTAGTTTCCTGTTGATGCCATATTATGGTATTGACTCTAGGGACCCAATTCTGCTGCCAAACAAGGCAGTAAGGCACAAATTAGTGTTTGCAGATGACTCAGCCATGTGCCGAGCCCCTGTCCTACATGTTTATCGATCCATCCTTCGAAGGCAAATACATAAGCTGGACCGGGTCTCTGATCTTTATCCAAGTTTTCATTATTTGAGGTAATGAACAAGCTGGTGTTTGTGATAAGATTGGTCCCTTAATCGAGGCGCTCGTAAGTTGGCCTAGACACTTGAATTAATGAGAAAAAACCTATCCCGAACACCTGAATTAGCGAGAGAGAAAACATGCTGGTGATTGGATGTTTTCTATTTATCTTCTCTCTTTCTTTCCTTTTTAGGTCTCCTATTTGGTAGTGGAGGAGTTGTTGGTGATAACTCTGATGGACGTGGTGTATCGTGGCACTGAATGGAAATCTGATCAAGGATACGTTTGGTACTGCCAAATCGAATTATTGGGCCAAAAGTCCACAAAAATGGAGACCATGTTTTTCATATGAATCGCTTGGGTTGGGACCTTGGGTTACTACTCGGATACTCAACGCCGCTTTTGCCGACCTGTCATCCATCATCTTTTGTAGATTTTTTTTTGATAATATCTTTTGTAGATTGCTTGTCCCAAAATCACACACCACCGCATGGATTTCGTGGTGATCGTCCACCGCACTTATTGGAGCCCACTCCGAGTCCCATCGCACACCTTTTTAGATCTCTGTATTTTTTTGGAGCCCGGAGTAGGCCCCAATAGGAGTGCGGTGGACGGTCACCGCGTTTCCGTGCAGTGTACCTAGACTTTCTATTTGAGAATTCGTCTGGGAGGAGTTTTTGGACTCTCATTTTCGATTTTGATTTTCCCCTACTTTCGAAAACACCGAAATACCCATGCCTTTTTATGATATGGCCATGCTTACATGATCAAATTTATGCTAAAGACTCAACTTATCCTGTTGCTATGGCACCATTGAACAAACAATAGCGTTACCTACGCTAGCGGCAGCTACAGAATTTTAACTCATCGGTGAAAAAAAATTATACAAAAATTTTTGCATACCAAACACTATTATTTTACTTTGCTTAAAGATTTATTGAGCCTAATTTATTTCATTTTGTTGAGCTACATGAGATCATTTACTCACAAATTTCAGTAAATTTTTATTTCCTCTGCTTCGCACCACTCATTCGGTGCCAAGGATACGAGAGAAATATCAAAGTATATGCAAAAATATACAAAATTTTAGTATATTTTTTAATCTAGGGAGTCAAGCGACCCTAGTGGAGCCGCCCCTAGGTCCTACGCAGTTCAGTTGTATCTGATTGGTAATTTTGATAACTCGGCTATTCAGATGTTATGTTTGACTCTCTAGAGGTTGACAAATGATGTGTTGTTTTTCTATCATTGTTACGCTCGTCACGGATATGCAATTGTTGTTGGAATTCTTTATAAAGATAAATGTTAGTATGATTTGACATACTTCAAAATAATGAATTTAGTGAAGTATCATTAATGCGAGGTACAAAAAAAATACTTGAAGTATCCCGAAAAGGAAAATCAATGATCCAAATTATTTTTTGGGTGAATCTGAACCCTTGATTTCCCTTTTCAGGGTACTTTTTGAGTAAGTTGTTTGGGTACTCGTGAAGTATCTCCTATACCTTGACAAAGCTGAGATTAATAAGTACATGGAATTCTAGGTTTTCAATGTAAGGATTGAGGCAATCAAAAAATAAAAAAAATAAAAAAAAATGTAAGGATTGAAGCTAATTGGGTTCTTTAAATGTTTTGCTTCTTTACAATTTTATCACAAATTCCAAGTACAAGAAAGTTGGTTTGTTTTATTTCGTTGGGTTTTTGTTTTGATTTGTTGGGTTATGTTGTGTTTTGGTTGCTGCATGAGACTGTTTTATGGTTTGTAATTGACTGATTGTACTGTTTATTTGCTATCTCTATTATAATATATCTGAGATGATTTTGTTTGTCAAAAAAGAAAGTCGATTTGTTTCAAGATTCATTCTGATCTCTCTTTGTCGTCCTAAAGTTTGGTTACAACTCGAGTGGACCAACTATGATCATTTGCTCCTAAAGTGCTCAAAATGTTTATTCCCAATCAAAAAGTTGTCAAACTAAATTCTCGAAAATCTGTGAAACGAAATTTTTTTCTGCATTTCTTTTCGGTGGGAAAGTTTTTTTTTTTTTGTCCTCATTAAGTGAAAACTCAAAAAATACATTGAAATTATTTTACTACTCTTTGATGCATTATTTAACAACAACAACAAAAAAAAAACACTGATTTATGTTAATTTGCGGCAAACAACCGAACAAAACACCAACAGAAGAATATATAAGCGTAAATCAACACAAAAGAGCAAGGTTGATTATCAATTTTTTCCCTATTCGTAAAGAGCTTGACTACCCCCACCGCCTAACATTCACCGTTCAACATCTCACTGTCCGTCTCGGCAATTAATAGTCAGTTTTTTAAAATCCATACTATCCAAAACACTTTCGAACAGTGAGATGGAGACGTGAATGTTGAGAAATAGAATTTAATGATTTGTAAATCACTCGATACACCGTGTCAACCACGTTGCTTCCAACTCAAGTAAAAACAAAAAGAACTGAATAAACTTGAGAACCAACATTTATTTATTTATTTATTATGTGGAGATTAAGAGCAATCAACAAAGAAATGACCTTTTTTTTTTTTAACAATTAGTGTTGTCGGTGTATCAGTTAGTTAAGTACTTGATCTAATAGACCCCACAACGCAATCTGTGCACGATTTGTGCAGAAATTTGCTGTGTCAGTAACAAGGTTGGGAAGCGGCCTAGTGCACGGATAAGTTGAAGTTGGACCATTCGCCAGAAAATTTAAAAAATATTTTAAAAATATTTAATATATATATATATATATATATTAAGAAATTTAAAAAATATTTAATATATATATATATATTAAGAAATTTCAAAAATATTTAATATTTTTAAAAAATATTTAATATATTAAAATATATTAAAAAATATTTAATATATTTTAAAAATATTTAATATATATATATATATATATATATTAAAACCGGTTCGGTTCGGTTCGCCAAAAATTTTCAAAAACCGAGAACCGAACCGGTTTCAAAACCGAACCGAGTTCAAGAACCGAACCGAACCGACCAATGAAAAAAACCGAAAAAATGAACCGGTTCGGCAGTTGACAGCTCGGATCAACCGAGCAATAGATGATTCAGATTTGTATGCGCTCATATTCGATCTGAGTCGTCCGTGCCAAGATGAACGGTCGGATTGGCCGCTCGACAGGGAGCAGCTCGGCAGCATCCTGGGTCTATGGCAGTGGCACCATTGAACAAACAGTAGCGTTACCTTTGCAGTTCAGTTGTATCTGAATATCTGATCGGTAATTTTGATAACTCGACTATTCAGATGTTATGTTTGACTCTCTTGAGCATGACAAATGATATGTTGTTTTTATATCATTGTTACGTTCATCACGGATTTGGAATTGTTGCTGGAATTCTTTATAAAGGTAAATGTCATGATTTTGACATAGTTCAAGTAATGAATCAGTGAAGTATCATTAATGCTAGGTACCCAAAAAACTTACCCATAAAGTATTCCGAAAAAAGAAAATCAATGGTTCATATAATCTTTTGAGTGAATCTGAACTCTTGATTTTCTTTTTCGGAGTACTTTTTGAGGAAGTTATTTGGGTACCTAGGATTGCTCGTGAAGTATCTCCTATTCCGTGACAAAGCAGAGATTAATAAGTACATGGAATTCTAGTTTTCAGTGTAAGGATTGAACCTAACTGGGTTCTTTATTATGTTTTGCTTCTGTACAATTTATCACAAATTCCAAAAACAAGAAAAGTTGGTTTGTTTCAAGATTCATCCGATCTCTCTTTGTCGTCCTAATAAAGTTTGATTACAACTTGAGTGGACCAACTATGAACATTTGCTCCTAAAGTGCTCAAAATGTTTATTCCCAATCAAAAGAGTCCTGCTACCTGTACCGATCCAATCCCACCAAAATCGTACCGACGGTCGAATCGGACTATCTCTACATATATACACAAAAAATAAGGTGTTTAGATCGAGCACCCTACACATATTGGATGCCGTTGATTCTCGCGTAGGCCCTCTCTTTTTTTTTTTTAGAATTTTTGAACGGTTCGGATCGGCCGTTCGGTGGCCGGAGACGGCCCGGCCCGGCCGTCGGTACGATTTCGATGGGGATTGGTCGGACCCAGTATCTTTTTCAATCTGTGTAAGGAAAATGTTTTCTGCATTTCTTTTCAGTGGGAAAGTAATTTTTTTTTTTTTGTCCTCATTAAGTGAAAACTCAAAAAAGTACATTATCATTTTACTACTCTTTGATGCCGTTCAAAAAAGCAAATTACTAATCTTTGGCGCATTTCTTTCACAAAAAAGAAAAACACTGATTTTTGTTAATTGGCAGTGAACAACCGAACAAAACACCAATAAAAGAATGGGAGAAGTTTTCCCAAGTCCACTATACTACTTTTCAAACCCATTAAGTCCACTTCTAAATTCTATAACCCCCTAAGTACACTTCTAAATTTTATAACTCTGGTTAGTCTGATATGCCCCTGCTTTCAAAAAAAAATTTATCCCGTAATTTTACCCCTTTTTTTCCACCATTTTAAACAAATCTATTTCAACCCCTTACAAAACCCCTCCCCCCTTTCCCCCCTTTTCCAGACCGATCCAAATTCTTCGTGACCCGAATCCAGACGATTTCCCATTACGAACGAGACTCGTCGGCGTTCTTCAACCGAGAACGAGACTCGTCGGCCTACTCGTCGGCTTTCTTCGACCGAGAACGAGACTCGTCAGCGTTCTTCGTCCTCGTTTGTCCTTCTCCGTCGTCGTCAGGCTTCGTCGTCGTCGACCCTTCTTCAGTCGCGATCGTTGGATCTGCCCTTCTCCGTCATCGTCGGCCCTTCTTCAGTTGCGATTGTCTCCGTCGCACTAGCCGCCTTTGATTCGCCTTAGCTTCAGTTGGACACCGTCGTCGTCGTGCTAGTCGCCATTCTTCGCCTTCGTTTCTCCATCGCCTTCGTCAGATCCTACGTCGTAATCGATACACTGGGTATGTTTCCCTTCGTATATATGGTAATATGAATAGTTTGGCTAAGTAGGGTTTTGATTGCGAGTATTTATGGTTATAAACCTAAGTTAGTTGCCCTGTGATTGAGGGTTTTGTTCATAGCATCCGGGGGAATTTTATGATTGGTATATATGGTTATATACTCAGATCTGTTAGGCCGCTGCGCGGACCAATTCATATAAGGTTATATAAGAGTCGATGATTATATAACCTTAGTTGCAAACCAACTGTAATATAATTAGGTCGAGTTCTATGGCCGAAATTACACCTCAAGTTCTTGAAAATATCGTTTGTGCCGTGGGGGCTCCGCCACCACACCCCCGGATGTAAACATATAACAGTAGGTTATAACATAAAACATTGTAATGTTAATAATGCATTACAGAAATGGCTAAGTTAATTTAGGGTTTTGATTGCAAATAGATATGGTTATATCAAACTCTAAGACCCTGCTCTGAACACTTTATATTTCTCATCATATATATGGTTATATAAATGGTTTGACTAAATTAAGTTAGGATTTTGATTGCGAGTAGATATGGTTATATCAAACTTTGAGTCGGTTACGTATTGGTTCAGTTAAGATAAGGTTTTGATTGTGAGTATATGTGATTATATCAATCTTTGATTTGGTATGGTATGGTTGAATTAAGTTAGGGATTCGATTGATAGTATATATGGTCATATTAATGTTGGTCATATACGAATTTTTGTTAAAGGCTGCGAATGTAAACTGTGTGTGAATAGATGGTTCTTTATGGTATGCTTTTTTATAATGTTATATGTTGTATTTTTTTTGGAGTTCCACTACACAGAAACTCACATATAACATTATATGTTCTACTTTATTGAATTGGTCCGCGCAGCGGCCTCACTGACTTGTTATTATTTGTGCAGTTGTTCAAGGGGTGAAGAGTATTAAGTTAACCTGCGAAGAAGGCGAAGGCAACGAAGGAAAAGAAGTTACGAGATCTTCTCTTTTTTTGTGTGTTTATGTTTATGTTTAAGCAGTCCAGTTTATATGGTTATATAACTGGTTTGCCTAAGTTAATGGTTTGGCTAAGTTAATGGTAATGGTTAATGGTTACATGTTTATGAATGGTATATGTTTATGTTTGAGCAGTCCAGTTTTCACCTTATATTTTTCTCTTCATATATATGGTTATATAACTGGTTTGGCTAAGTTAAGTTAGGATTTTGATTGCGAGTATATATGGTTATATCAATCTCTGAACAGTCCAGTTTATGTTTCTATTCGTATGTATGATTATATAATTGGTTTGGCCAAGTTAAGTTAGGGTTTTGATTGCGAGTATATATGGTTATATCAATATTGGTTATATATCGGATCAATTAGGCCACTGCGCGGACCATTTCAATTATCTAATTTAATTGGTTTTACAGATATAACCAAATTTAACGTATATATGGTTTTCCCTCTATATATGATACATGTTACATAACCTTATATATTTATTCAGAAAACTCTAAATATATCAAAAGCAAGTCGGAGAGGCCGCTGCGCGGACCAAATCAATAAGTGATTTAATATGGTTATATGATGATACATGTTATATAACCTTATATATTTATTCAAAAAACTCCAAATATATCAGAAGCAAGTCAGAGAGACCGCTACGCGAACCAAATCAATAAGTGATTGATGAAAAACATAATTAAAACCTTATATTTTTATTCAGTAATAAAAAAAAATCAAATAATCGAAATACATGGTAATATATCAAAATCTGTACAACGTTACAAAAGATATATGTAATTCTTAAAAAGGAGAATATATAACGTTTTATATGTACAATAACGTTATATATAGTCTATCAGAAAAGAAGAATCTTCGACTGTTATATAACGTAATATAAGTACAACAACGTTACATACGAAACTATATCAAAATCAGTATATCCGTGATTGGCGTGATCAGCATTCCAAATAGAGAGAGAAAGACCCGTGATTGGCGTGATTTCCACAACTATGAGGGATAATGAGCTAAATTGATGGGATTTGAATGGAAGGGTAAATCTGTCAGGCACTATTTTCCTTTTTAAATGCAGTGGACTTTAGACCTTACCAAATACATAATAGTGGACTTGGTGGGTTAGAGATTTGATCAGTGGACCTAGTGGGTCAGAAACATGCTATAGTGGACCCTAAACCAATTTTTTATAAAAGAATTTATAAGTGTAAATCAACACAAAAGAGTAAGGTTGATTTATCAATTTTTTCCCTATTGGTAAAGAGCAAGACAAACCTGCCGCTTAGAATTCACTACTCAACATTCTTCGCTCAACATTTTACCATTTGTTTCGGCAATCAAGTATCAGAATTTTATAAAATCCGGACCGTCCAAACACTTTTGGCCAATTAGATAGAGAGCTAAAGCTGGACGGTGAGATTAAGAGCGGTGAATGTTGAGCCGTGGAGATATAATGATTTGTAAATCACTCGATACACCGTTTCAACCATGTTGCTTCCAACTCAATGAAAAACAAAGAGAACTGAATAAACTAGGGAACCAACATTTTTTTTTTATGTGGAGATTAAGCAATCAACAAAGAAAATCAACAAATGTTTTTAATAATTGGCGTATCAATTAGTTAAGAAAAGGTTGTTAGGGCTTGTTTGATAACCTAAATTCAACACTTAAAACTGAATTAATTAAGTAATAAGTGATTCAGTAGGTTTGATAATCACATTTGACATTACTTAACAAATTAAGTACCACTTAAAATATAGGTTAAAAAGTTGAAAAAAATTAAGTAGCTTTGAGTTACTTAATTGTGGCTGAATTTTTGTGTACTTACATTCAACTATCATACCACAGCCACAACCACTCCCACCAACACCTCCACCACAACCACCACCACCACCACCTCCACCACCACCACCACCTCCACCACCACCACCACCACTCCTCCACCACCACCAGCTCCACCACCGCCACCACCACTTTACCACTTTCTGCACTACCACCACCACCACCACCACCACTAAAGCTCCTACCACCTCCACCACCACCACTCTACCATCACTATACCACCACCACTGCTCCTACCACCTCCACCATTCTACCACCATCATCACCACCATTCTACCACCATCATCACCACCACTCCACCACCATCGCCACTCTACCACCACTATCATCACACCACCACCACCACTCCCACGTACCACTCCACCACTACCAACACTACACCACCACTCTACCACCTCCACCACCGCCGCCACCACTTCACCACTACCACTCTTCCACCATTACCATAAGTATATTATGATTGTTAGTAAATTAATAGAGAATTGGAACAAAATTAATTCATTATTTTTTTAATTCAGTACTTAATATATTTATCAAACAGCTTTTCAGCTTAAAAATTTCAGCATTCAGCTTTCAGTACTTAATTTTTCAGCGTTCAGTTTCAGTTTTATTAAACAGCCCCGAAGTATGGCGCTTGTCCCAGCCAAAAACAATACTTGGTCCCCGTCAATACTGGTAGCTATCTTCTTCAGTCACTTTTGCGGTTTAGTTTTTTTTTTTTAATTTTAAAATAGGTAAAATTAATATTTTATAAAGGAAAGAGGAAGAGAAATTCCAACCAAGGGTTCAAAATATATTTGGATGGATGGGATAAACCCAAATACTCCATAGGGATAAAACCCTAAACACCTAAAGACCTATAAAGCGCAGATGAAACAATTACAACCCAAAATATCTGATAGCCTAGAAGTCCAAATCTTACACAGAAAGAATGTAAAAATTAGGGGTGAGTATGGTCCGGATTGATTCGGGTGATGGCCAAGGGGTTTTATAGTAAACCAAGAACCAAACTAATACCTACGGATTATGAATTTGGAGAACCAAACTAACCCACAAAGGCATAGAACCAAACCAATCCAAGCCATTAAAATACGGTACGGTTTAGGTTTTAAACCACGGTTTGCATGTATAGAAATTTAGAGTAATTAGTCTTGGTAGTGAAGAAAATATAGGAATTGGAATTGGTTTCCATCTATAGAAATTTAGAAATTGAGCCGTAAAAGTTGACTGATCTGTGATCCATATGCGTTTTTTTTGTGTAAAATAAATTAATAATCATAGAAAATTAGGATTGGGCTTGATAGATAGAAGTTTAGTCTCAATTATTTTGGTAGGAAAGAAAAAACAAATATTGCGGTGGATTTAATAGGATCAATAAAATTAGGAAAGTAGTTAACTAAGACTCCCATATATATATATATGTGTATGTATTATACGGTTCGGATCGGTTTGAAACCATAACTGTGAACGTGAATCCACAAACCAAACCATATAATGCGGTTTCTAATTTTTTTAAAACTATGACCAAACCATGCTACTAAAAAATCGAACCAAATCTTTCGGTTTGGATTGGTTTGGATTGGTTTGAACTGGATTCACGGTTTGACGGATTTTTTGCTCCCCCCTAGGAAAAATGATGGAAATATCAAATTTTCTGTATCTTTTTTTTTTGCATTCAGTTAACAAGAAAATTGTGAGATCACAATTACAATTTTCTCGCTGAGAAACACTTTCCTGCAAAAAAATAACTGTCAAAAGGAAGGAATTTTATTATTTTTGCAAAATTCCTTTTTAAGATATCTCACACAGAAAAATAAATGATATTCTTTTACTTCACCTCACTTAACTTTTTCTAGTTAACATTTTTGAAACGTTAAGACTGCTAGAAAAATACTCAATCAATTATATGCTTCTTTTTACGCCTTGACTTCCACTTCAAAAAAATAGGACACTTTGAATTTAGAAATCTTCTACAATGCTTCCAAGTGGTATAGGAGCATCATATCCCATTAATTATGGATCATTAGATTGGAAAATAAGTAAATCACAACCGTTAGATCAAAATCACCCACAAAAAGTAGGGTGATTTTGCTAAAAATGAGATGATTTTATGATTTTCCCCCCAAAAATTATAGTATTACTTACTAGGTTCTACATACCATTTACCAAGCTTGTACTTACTACATTATAAGGCTACACTTACTTTATAGTATGACCACATTTACTACACCCGAATATAGATTAAAAAAATTGTGCATTTCGATTAGAAAAAAAGTGGTGAAAACAATTTTTCATACAAAAGTAAAAATAATTTAATGTATTTTTTTATCTGCCAAAAAGTATCTAAGGTAAATTAATGTAATTGAAATTGGTCGAGAGACTCAAGACTGATCAAGATCATAGTTCGGGCAAGAAAATACAGGAAAGATAATACAAAAAGAAAGAGGCCAAATAAACCTATATATGCCAGCCGAAAAAAACAAAGAAGAGAGGTGAGAGTCATGGTTATTAACCTTTTTATTGGACCGACCAGATTAATCAGAGAGATCCAATGGCTATAAATACCTGGGAGCATGATGCTTCCAAACCACCTGTGAGCATTATAACCGAGCTTGAAAATTTAAGAAGTTCTTTTTTTTTTTTGAACGGCAGAAAATTCAAAAATATGATCTTGACCAATTTCAAGATTGGTCAAAGTCGTATCAAGAAGGGGATAAATGACCCGACTTTCTTGTTTTCGCCAATAATTTTCCACCCGAAATTTCAAATATAACTTTTCAATTTTGCAACTGAAATATCAACTGTAGTTTTTACTTACTCGGTAAAAAATCCTTGGGATAGCATATATTTGCAGAAGCGTGCAAGTATTATCAAATTCATTGAGATGTTAGGATGATAGATGTCAACCTTTCAAAAAATCTTAGGTGGACAGTTTCAACATTTTAAAGAAATAATAATAATTATTTTTTTGCTCAAACGGAATAGCAAGAAATTATGACTATGGTTGTGAGAAAAATTTGAAACTTTGGTAGCGTGGTCGTCCAGGCTTATCTGCCTCTACATTCGTCCTTGGTGATGAGGATTTGTATCCTTTACATTTTTGACACTTACAAGCAGGGGTGAGAATTTTCGGCATGACACGAGAATTCGAGACGAAGTTAGCGAATTATGGTCAACTATTTTTGACAAGGAAAACGAATATGATATGAAAAGCTAAACAAGTCGGGTTAAGGTTGATAGAATTCTAGAGATGACACGACACGAGAATTTATGAAAGGACAAGATAACCCAACACGAATCCGACACAAAGTTAGCAGATTAGAGTTGACTATTTCTGACACGACAACACGAAAAACCAAACAGATCGGGTTAAGATTGAGAAAATTCAGATACGAACACGAAATGACACAATACGAACACGATACGATGTCCACCCCTACTCACAAAGCCAAACAAAGCCTTAAACCGCCATCCCTTCCGAGTCCCGAGTCCCGAACCAAAATTCCAATGCCATTTCTCCTCTTTATATGGAGTGGTTTCGTCTTCTCCATGCTGTTATACACAGATAGTTGCACATAGATTGCGCACATGTTTTTGTGTGGAGCCCATTTCAGGTCCCACACAAACAATCCAAACCGTTCATTAAATGCAAAACATTGTTTCAAAGGCCCCCAAGAAAAATCAGCTCAATCCGATAAATATAAATGCTTGATCCAATCATCTAATTTTTCATTCAAATTTTAGAATAATGAAAAATTAAATGATTGGATCAAACACTTATAGGTATCGGATTGAGATAATTTTTTGCAAGATCCCCCAAAACAATATTTATATTGAATGAACGGTTTGTATTGTTTATGTACGACCTGGAGTGAGCCCCACACAAAAATCTGTGTGCGATCTGTTTATAATAGAACAGACTTAGGGGGTGTTCCGATTTCTCGAAAAAAGAACTTTTAAAAAAAGAAGGTAATTTCAGGTTCAAAAATTATGTATTTATGTAAATAATTTTCATACCAATATGAATCTTACTTGATAGATCTCATTAAAATTTTTTAAACGGTGCAAATTTTTTTTTTTTATTTTCATTATATATAAATTTGAAATTATTTGAATTTGGAAAAAAGAACTTTTTCTAAGAGGGGAACACCCCTTTACGGCTTTACCGGTTGATTTGAATGCGATCCCAGAGGAAGAGTAAATAATTATGCGTCGTAGAGAAGGGGGAAAAAAAAAACAAAAAACCCTTGTTGTAAAGCTGCTGGTGGCCGACGACGATACCAGGGGTCGCATCCCTTAGCATCACGACGCGGAGCATTAATACATCGACCGGCTACTGGTCCCGAGGAGTAGGAACGACGATTATAGGTAAAAGTTGAAAAAGTAATCAGTTAGAAAAAGTAAAATCAAACCCATTCAACTCCGCAACCAGATTTGTCCAGTTGATTGTCTGTATCATCTCTCTCTTCCGTGGTGACTTGAATTCGAGTTCGACATGAATGATGTTTGGATTTTAGAACCGTCTGATAGCTTCTGAACTTCCGTTGATTAACATATTAATATTCCGGTAACCTCCCTGCTGATCTATACAGAATGAAAAAAAAAAAAAAAAAAAATCCCTCCACCGCCAAGCTATAAATTTGGATTTCCGCAACGCCTCTCGCTCTACCTATTTTTACTTTTCTTTTCCTTTCGCTCCCCAGGACAACTCTCTCTCTCTCTCTCTCTCATCACAACCACTTCCCCATTCCCCTCGTGCACTGACGCACACACGCTCTCTCTCTCTCTCTCCTCCGACTTGTCTCGACCGTTTGAATTCTTAACTCGAAGAAGATCGATCAGTTTCTGTACTTTCACAATCTAGTTTTCGATTAATAGCGGGCCGATACGGGGTAGGTGACCTGAGAATGAGCGAAGCAAGAGGGATGGGAAACGGGACAGTGAAGAACGGGGTTTACTCCTCGGAATCGGTGAATGGTGGGGAAGATATGCGGAGTTGTGACAAATCTGCTGCTGCTTCAGCTGATCATCTTGTCGTCATGGTCCACGGAATTCTCGGAAGGTCAAATCCTCTCTCTCTCTCTCTCTCTCTCTCTCTCTCTCTCTCTTTCACGCACACACATTCGATATGCATATCTAGAAATTTGGGCGTACAAGTTCGTAAATTTCGTTTTTGTGGTGGATTATTCTTTTTGATGGATTTTTTGCTTGAATTGAATTAATTTGGAAGACAAAGTTGAAGTACTGTAGTAGCTAATTTGCATTTTGCGCTGTAGAGATGAAAGTTCAGTCATTCTTTTCTTATGTAGGTTTCAGTTTGTTTCTTTTCCCCCTTTGTCAAAAGGTTTTGTGATGTTTATTGCAAAATGGGAATTTTGATGTCGTTTGATGATTTTTTGCCTTTAAACCGTGAAAATATATGGGGAAGTTGAAGCTCTTGTCGTCTGGATATAAATTCAGGAGTTTGTCCGCTTGAAGCCGTGGTTGTTTTTTATTCTTTAAGGCTGTTTTTTTGGATTTGAGCAATTCTAGGAACAAAACGTTAAAACACAACTCCGGGCATACCCGTGTCTGCAGCCGTTTGACACACGTGCATCCACATACATCAAATGGGTTGGAAACAAGCCGTTTGATGCACGTGCATCCATATATATCAAACGGCTCCAAACATAGTTGTTTCCGACGTTTTGTAACTTGGCTTTTTCGTTTGGATTTTTATCCTATGGATACCATTATTTTTCTTATCGCAATCATCATTCAGACAGAGCACTGGTTATCTTTCCCCTATTTTCCTCAGTCAATCAGACCTGTGTCTTCCATAGACACTTTCTCATTCTTACTTACCTTCAGGGTGGTGGTAGATGGCGTTTCATCTACCTCTGGATTCAGAATTATAGGTTTGAAGATCATGTACTAAAGGCAAAAATGTGGCAATTACCACACCAGGGTAGTCCAAGGGTTTAAGTTTGTCACCAGGGATCCAGGACCAACTGTAATTCGGAGGTCCTGTGTACATCTCCCGCTGTCAATGCCTTGACTTACAGATACACGTGGTTTGTAGATGGTTGCATGTCGTTGAGATTAGCCCGTGGGGCGAGTCCGAGTTACCTTGCGTTGGTTTCCTCGTTACCCAAGAAAACTAGTGGTGGCAGTTAACTGTTACATTGATAATCCCCGAATATTGGCTTTTATGTATTGTAATGGAAATATCTCCACTGAGAAAATTTTGCTAGAGAGAGAGAAAGAGGATAATGTTCAAGTTTTTTGGAGACTTTCTTCCATCTTTGCTTATGAAGTTATTGGTGACTTGAATGCTTATGCTCTGCGGAGCTTCTCTTGCTCCTGATGATTGGAAAGTCTGTTGTTTGCACTTTGCAGTATGGATGTTCACCCTGGTGCTATATTGTTTTTGCAGTTCTAAAGATTGGAAGTTTGCAGCTGAGCAGTTTGTTAGAATGATACCTGATAAAGTATTTGTTCATCGTAAGTAGTATTTCAACAATTAAACTTGCATTACAACTTGTTTTCTCATTCTTCCCTTCCTTCTGGAACATTGATATCAAGCCTTTGACTGCATAAAAGTAGAGGAGTATTCTTTTTCCTGTTTTAGTTTCCCTTTTTTTTTTTTTTTGCATCCTTTTCAGATATTCTTGTTGATCTTATATGTGTATATTGATTTAAATGCTGGTCTTTTCTGCATGGGTGGAGCCATACAGGAATATAGAATTCTCATCCTAAAGTATGAATAAGTGATACATTTTCTGGTGACCTCCATAATGAATACTATTGTCTGTATGAATTGAATCGGTGTAGCTCCCTTATGGGGGTTGTCAATGTTGACCAACCGATTCAGGTGTAAAAGTTGTTCGCCTTGGCTAATTAAACTGGTGAAATTATTTCCGTTGTTGTTCATAGATAATCTTGTTCTCCGAATGACGTCTGCATTATTGTAAGCTGTAGACGTTCTCCGGGAAAAAAAAAGGAAACAGGTTTTTAAACAACAGGAATTTCTAGGGTTAGCTGCTCTAATTTGTATTCCCACCCGGGAAAAAGTGATGATCATAAGCAGAAGAGATGGAAAAAGTCTTTTATGTACCCTGAATGCAGGCATCAATTCCATTATTTTGACCGCTTGGTCAAAACTCATGTTTGTTGACTTGCTTTGCAGGTAGTGAACGAAATACGGCCAGCCTGACATTAGATGGTGTGGATGTAATGGGTGACCGATTGGCAGAGGAGGTTAGTTGTTCCTTTTGTGCTGCAGACTTGTAGTATTGTTAGCAGTGGAAGATCTATAAAGTCTGCTTATTTTTGTACATCTGGTATGTGGTTTGTACTAATGTTGTATATTCCAGATTCTCGAGTTGATTAAACAAAAACCAAGTTTACACAAGATCTCCTTCGTAGCACATTCAGTTGGAGGACTTGTGGCAAGATATGTGATCGGGAGATTATTTCGACCTCCTAGAAGCAACAATATGGAGGATTCATTGCCTAAATCCTGTGAAGAGCTGTCCAAGGGTACAATAGGTGGTTTGGAGCCTATGAACTTCATTACCTCTGCTACACCTCATCTTGGTTCTAGGGGTAATAAACAGGTATGTTTCTTTCTTGTAATCGCACTTTCCAATCATGCTGACATTGGATGATGCTGCCAGTATTAGGAAGAGCTTTATTTGAATTATCCAAATAGATAGTTTATGTTCACCTTGCATGATGGTTCTGCTGGGTTGGGTCAGGAGGGTGATGTGATGCAATCTGAAAAAGTACAGAGTTAGGTTGTGAGAGGATTTGGCGACTTTGTTTAAGATGTGAAAGTATTTTTTGTGGGATGTTTGTAGCACGTATAGTCATTGGTCAGCTTGATTGTTAGAGTTAATTAAAGGATTAGCCAAGAATCTCTTAGGGTCTGTTTGAAAAAATTTTATTTCCAGTATTTTGTTTTTGTTTATGGTAAATTTTGAAACAGGCACCATAAACTTGTTTGTGTTACTGTTTTTGTTTAAAAAATACAAAAGCAATTCCACTTGTTTATGGGAAATTTTGGAAACTCAAAAGCTGCATTTCCATTTGTTTTTGAAACACTTTTGGCAGCCAAAAAAAACACGGACCTACCGTACTGGCACCTAACACGGAGTAGGCACAAGTTCCAATCCTACTAAGAGCATTTTAGAAGATGTCCATTTTAGAGGATGTCCATTCATCTTCCCTCAATTCACAGACCAATAGATCTCTGGCGTCGATGTAGCCATGGCTGACTAGATTTGCAAATCTGACTACACCGCAGCTTGTACTCCCGAAAATATCCACTGTATTTCTTCCAGTGCCGACCACGACCTCTCTCTCTCTCTCTCTCTCTCTCCAACGATGATCGATGTTCTACCCAACCAACGGCCGTCGGCTATCATCCCCTCCATGATTGAGGACGAAGTTCATTGGAGGAGAATCGTTTGCCTTAATAGCTCCTTGATTTCATGGCTCCCTTGGATCTTACACTCACTAATCGAAGAAGAGAAGGAGTCTTTGGCACCCTGGATCGAAGGTGAAATTGACTTAGACCCATCAATCTGCAAATTTTCCCTGAGTTCAAAATTGATCCTCTCTTTGTGTGCTGGTAATGGCTGGTTGCTGTTCGATGTTCTAATATATTATTGGGTTAGAATTATGCTTGTTCTTTGTTTTTGTTTTGGTTTGTTTTCCAACTATTACGGACAACAAGCATGCTTTTTGTTTTTGTTTTTTACAGAATAAACAGAAACTCAGTTCTTGTTTTTCATAAACACACAAACACAAAACTGGCAATTTTTCCAAACAGAGCCTTAAAGTTCGAGGGTTCTTATTGATCTTATTTAGGGTGTTTGGATCTCTGCGGTGTGGGTGTTGGACCTAGGATTTAGGGTTTCTTTTTGGGTTGGGTTGGTTTCTTACCAACCGTTGGGTTCTTAGGGTTTTTTCCTCCTGGTTTGATCTCAAGCCTGTTGGGCCTAAATCAGTTTTCTCTGTGTGGTTAGGAGAAGAGGGTCTTGGGTGGTTAGGCTGGTGTACCCAAGTCCCTATTATTTCTGTACTTCGTGTTATGAGTTAATGAAATATCTTTTTTGCTGATCAAAAGAAAAAGTTCAAGGGTTCTTACTTCTTTGGGCCATTTGGCAAACTACATGGTTTAACCTTTACCTCATTCTCAACAACTACTATTCAAGAGTTGGAGTCCGGTGATTCAGGCTAACTTAACTAAACCAACACCGAGTAACTTCATTTGTGCAGTATTCACAATGTGTATCCGAGTAACTTGAGAGAAAGTAAATGAGCCTTTACCTGATCTTTAGATAATGTGGTGATGAGGTGTTCATGGTTCCATGTGGATTTTACGGGATACGTGCATTTTATCCCATGCGGAAGATGAAAGTTGTGCTTCAGATAAATTCAGCGCTCAAGGATCCTAAAGTTGTGCTTCACATAACCCCTCCTTTCTTTTAATCCTAGACTGGGAACACTACCACCATGCTGCCAGTCTGTACAACTCAATTTCTCTTCGGCATATATAAGTAGAATATAACCTGGTCTTACATTGATTCGCCATGTCGGGTGCGGTTGCGTTTTGATTGATCTTCATTAATTTGCTTCCTTATGCAGGTACCCTTTCTTTTCGGTTCACCTGCCCTTGAAACAACTGCTAGACTTGTTATTCATTTGATATTTAGAAGAACAGGCCGACATCTTTTTCTCGTGGACAATGATGATGGAAAGCCTCCATTACTTAAACGGATGATAGAAGATTACGGTGAATGTTACTACATGTATATTGCTTTAGCCCATTCCTTTGTTAAGTGAATTGCTTTTCCAAATTCCAAATGTCTGCAGATGTCAACATCTATCAATATCCTAGTACTAAATTGATATACCAACCGATTTGTTGATGCAGGTCTGCATTAGGTTCATTCAAACGCCGCGTGGCGTATTCCAATGTTCGATATGACCGTATCCTGTTGACACTCTAGATGCAGCCCTTATATCTATTAGCGTTACGCCCTCCTTGTTTTTTTTTGGTAAATTTTCTCGTTGTTTCCTTTTACCAAATGTTGCTCAGATATAGTGGGCTGGAGAACCTCATCAATTAGACGCAATAGTGAGCTTCCCAAGGTACCATGTTTTCTGTGCGTGTTTTTATTAGACTATATGTGAGTTGCAGTTGAATGACCAAACAATATATTGTTCATCAGTGGGAGGATTCTTTAAACGAAAAATATCCACACATCGTATTTGAAGAACATTGTAAGGCGTGCGACTTGGAGCAGTGTGAACCCACTGCACTAGCAAATGATTGTTCAGATAAGCTGGAAGGTTTGTATCTTCAGTGACTTGTAATTAGAGTATTCAACAGCTTGCTTTTATTGTATATTAGACTTTGTTTTAGGCCAAGTGCTGGGGCTCCATTAATTCATCTTATTGCTCGAGGAGGCATTGCATTATCTTTTAGTGGTGTTGGTTTTGTTTCTTTTTGCACTTGGTATTCCAGATTCTATTTGCTGAATTTTTTGTTTGGACTGTACTACTCAGAGGAACTTGTGACTGGCTTATCGCGTGTATCGTGGGAAAAAGTAGATGTCAGTTTTCATAGTTGCAAACTGAGGTCTGCTGCTCATAGTCTGATTCAGGTCTCTCTCTCTCTCTCTCTCTCTCTCTCTCTCTCTCTCTCCGTGGTTATGACAAATACATATTTACGTGAACCTTCTTAGCAGTGTAGCTGTCTTTGCAAATTTTCCCAGGAAACATGGTTAATATCTATTTAATGTTTGGCGAGCTCTTTTGGTAATAGTAAAAATCTTGTCTAAGAGAAACTACAGCCATAATCCTGCAGATGGAATAGAGCATTTTTTCTAGTTTGTAAATCTTAACGTTTCATCTATCTTGCTGCTTTTGGTTGGATATTTCTCCATACAATTAGGAGAAAAAACTCTTGATTTGTTGACCAGCACAAGTTTTCTAGTTCTGATCTGCATCTCCAATACCTCAGTACGTACTGATTTTCCGTTGCGCAATATATGACAGGTCAAAGACCATGCTCTGCATTCAGACGGCGCAGATGTCATACAACATATGATTGATCATTTGATCCTTTAGATGGTCATCAGCTCGAGTTTCACTGACCAAGAATGCATGGTGTATTGGTAAAGCTACGATGGGCTGGGTGCCAAAATCCCTTCTTTTTTTTTTTGGGAGGATGAGAGTTTGTCAATGGCTTCCCGGGGTTGTAAGTAGCAAAGTTACGAGGTTATCGGCAATGACAAACTGTACGAAAACTATTACTAAAGTATAAAGCAACTATTAGAAATTTTGTTTATCCATTACCTCTTCCACTGTACAAGAACACAAACTATCTATCAATAAAATGGAATTTGGGCTTTCAAATATATCGTTAATCTTTGTGTATCTGATTAGGCTGAAGATTTTAGGCTTATATGATACCTTGAAGATTTCCGGGTGAACTGTTCTTAAAGTCTATGGAAGACAAGGAAAAAATCTAAAGACGGTGGGCTATTTCAAATTGCTCTAGTGGACTATGGGCGATGGTCATAATTTGCGGGAGCATTCTATGGTCTTAATAAGAGGAGGTAGAGTGAAAGATTTGCCAGGTGTGAAATTCCATTGTATTTGAGGAGTCAAGGATATGATTCCAACTCTTCTCTAGCTGGCTGGCGAAGCATGAATGAAGCGACGGAAGGTACATACCAACGAGCGAACTGATTTTGTCAAAGCAAGGAAATGCAGGAATGTTCAGAGCACTGTAAGTTTGTGGAAGCATTGGAATGGAACTACAGCACATGCACACATTACATCCGGGCATGTTCAATGTTTTCCTGCAGATCGGAAGAACTTTTACAGGGGTGAATGTAGACAAAGTTTCTAAGTAGAGAGTTGTGACAGTATAGATTAGATGCATGTAGGATAACTCAAGATTAATGCGTGCTGCTTCTGTGTTGGAGTATTTTTGTATGAGCCTCGCATAGTTTCGTGTTCATACACTGTCAAATATGATTAAAAAAAATGAGAAATACACCACTTTTATCCATGATGCTGATAGTATCAAAGTGCCCTTCATATGAAAAAAGAAACTCAAGAGGTAAGGGTAATTTAGTAATTTCAAATGAATAAAATACAAAAAAAAAAGAAGAGCGTGCCAATAGGTAAAAGAAAATGATATATGTACCGACTGGGGTGAGACAAATCGTATCGACGGCTGCCGCCGGGCAGTCTCCGGCCACCAGACGGCCGATCCAAGCCGTACAAAAATTCTAAAAAAAAAACCAATGGGGCACACGGGAATCAATGACATCTGATGTGTGTAGGGTGCTTGATCAAAACACTCTCTTTTTCGTATATATATGTACATACATGTATATGCGAAAAAATGGGGTGTTTGGATCGAGCACCTACGCACGTCGGATGCCGTTGATTCTCGCGTAGGCCCACTTGGTTTTTTTTTAAATTTTTTTTGGACGGCTCGGATCGGCCGTCTGGTGGCCGGAGATGGCCCGGCGAGGCCGTTGGTGCATTTTTCCTAAGCTATTGGTCGGTAATAGTAGTACTCATAGATAAAAAGGGAGGGTGGAAGACATTGGTCACGAATTTTTTTGACTTTTAGATTTGTCTCGTCGAGACGAATCGAAAAAGTAATTTTTTTTCTTTCTACCCAAATATTTTGAATAAGGACAACTTTTAAGTAAAAAAGTCTAGATTTTTTTTTTAAAAATTTAAAAGTGGTCATTGTTCAAAATATTTGGGTAAAAATAATTTTTTGTTTACTTTTCTGCTTCGGCTCGTCGAGAAAAAAAATTTAAATAAGGACAAAATCAAAATTTTTTTTAAAGTCTCATCAGTGGAAGTGTGGAACAACACTCGACCCATCTTTGGTTATTCAACTTGGGAACCATCGATAAGATTGCACGGATGGGCATTGGTGCATAGATTGGCGCGTCGGACCCATTTTTTTTGTTCTCACACAAATAATTTGATTCGTTAATTAATTTTAAAGTATTTTTTTGAGTGGTTCTGTAAAAAATCAACTCAATTAGATAACTGCAAATGCTCGATCGAATGTACTAACTTTTATTCAAAGTCCAACATCCTATATTAGATTGAACACTTTCAGTTATTTAATTGAATTGATTTTTTCCACAGTTGCTCGTAAAAATATTTTACGCAAATTGTTTGAATCATTTTGTGGAATCTGAATGTAAATTCCTTGTGCCAATCTATGCACCATCCGTCCTCCCTTCGTCAGTGCATATACATTAGGAGTAGTTTTTTCGGAGGGGATTGGTGGCGAGAGCATCCACATATCTCTCTTTACTCTCCTCTTCAAACTAAATTAAAGAGCCAAAAAGAAAAAAAACATTCAAAACCCCCTGCATCAGTCTCTCTTCTTTCCTCTCTACTTTGAAAAAACTCTTAACATTGCTACAGTTGCTCGTTTGGACAGCCAAGCAACCAGGCAACTGTCCACTTGCTTTTCATTTTTATAAGTATTGTTTTTCAATCTCTCTGTCTTATTTTTTTACTTTTCCTGCTTTTGTTTCTCTCTTCTAGGCAAAGGAGAGAATTTAATTGAGGTGGGTTTAATTATTTATTGAGATGAGAGTGAGAATAAAGAGTATGATGCAGTTGTTATTTTGAAAGTGGGTAACTAAAGTTTTGTTCGGTTCTTAACTTAGTTTTAGTTTTAGTTTTGTTTTCAATCATTACCCTATATATTTCTCCAATCATTACCCTATATTTTTAATTATTAATTTCATTTCTCTCTCCATCTCTCTCCAATCATACTTTTGTTTTCAATCATTACTTTATTTCTCTCTCCACCTACTACCAAAATTAAACTAAACTAAACTCCCAACCAAACACAACTAATTTTGTTCATCCTCCACTTAAGAAGGTGAACATTATCCTCTTTTCTATTAGTTGAAATGATGTGAATCTCACCCCAACGTGAAAGTGATGTCATATTTACTAAAAAGTGTATTGCATAATAAGCATGACATCATTCTGTGATGGAATCCATATCATTTCAACTAATAAAAAAAAGGGTAACGTTCACCATCTTCTAAGGAGGGTAAACAAAATTGCACTCTCCGGCCTGTGTTCTCCCCGCCGAAGTCCAAATGTTATTTTCGAGGTGGCCCAGAAAAGTCTCGTCTTTTTTTAGTAACAGCTTTACCAGTTCACGTCCAATCAAACGTTCCTTGTGTTGACTGTCGAGGCCCGACGTAAAGATCGATCAGCCGTGTAGGTTCCAGGCTTCCAGCTTAAGCTTCCACCATTCCTAGCGTTCAGTTTCGATCACGCACAGTTCGTCAATTTTCCAATGGATCTCTCTCTCTCTAGAATTCCTCCTTCGCTTTCTCTCTCCGAAAATTCATCCATTCTTTGTTCTCGGTACTCAATAAGGCCGCTTTCCTATCTACCCAACCTGAATTTCAAACCCAAGACCTCCATCAGAAAGCCATTGCTTTGGCGCCATGTTCAACCGATAAGAGCTCAAAATCAGGATCAGACAGTCAATGACGGATTTGTTCTCGAGGACGTTCCTCACTTGACGACCTTTCTCCCCAATTTACCAGTAATTCTTTCTTCAATTAAATCCTTTTTTTTTTTTTTTTTACGTAAGACATGCATACGTGCAACATTCCGCATAAGTGTAAGTTAGTATAATTTGGTTAAACGTGTAAGTTAGTATAATTTGGTTAAGCTGTAGTTTTTTATTTTGTCGATAGATAGAAGATATCATTTACATCATATATGGATTACTAAGTATAAATCCGGGACACTATGTCAATTTTGAGAGTCGGCGAGTTAACCAAGCCCAACATCTCAACCACCACCACCAACAACATAACATAACCCATCTAGTCCCCAATCATTTGGGGGTATGAGCGGGGACGATTGGAGACATACTTAACTTTTGGCAATATATGCACAAAGTGACTGCTCTCATAATACCACCGCAACAGTGGCCCCTCTAAACCTCTAAGAACCGAGAAGCTACAGGGGCGTTTTGTTGTAGAATCATGCCCCTAAATCAAAGTCAAATGGCATTAGAGAGGGCAGGCCTAGCGACCTAACATCTCAACCAATACAGAAATGAGCTCATCATAGGGAAGAAACAAAGAAATAAAAGAAAAGTCCCTCTAAGGAAAAAACACCATAGGGAAGAAACAAAGAAAGAAAAGAAAAGTCCCTCTAAGGAAAAAACACTCATATGCAGGTGGGGAGATTCGAATTCCCAACCTCCGAGTGAGATGCAAGAGTCGTGGCCAACTGAGCTAGCCTCCTCAATTGATTGGTTAAGCTGTAGTTAAAGACTTAAAGTTGTAGCGTGTATCCAATCCTAAATCAGATCCAAATTTGAAGAGACTATGAAAAAGGCAAAAGACTAGCAGCAATTCTTCCAGGGAAGGGAATTTTATTTAGGAGACATTTTTATAACTACCAAACGTGATGCAGAGCAGGTTGCCGAAGAATATCTCAAGAGTTGGACCGTTGCAAGTCAAAGGAGTCTAATAGTTGCTTATTAACACTGTGGGTAAATAAGTGTCTTTCAAAGTTCCTAGGTTGGTTCTCTGGATTAACTAGTCTTTTGCATCAAGTGTAGGAGTCTAAGGGTTCTTTGTATTTCACACAAGGGTCGAAGGGTCAGTCCTATCTATTAGTAATTGTTAGGCTTATCTAGTTATCTTTTATATCTAGTATACTATGGGTTGTAATCCTAAGGGAAAGGCATTCAATCAAAACTTTTAAATTAAGAGATTTATCTACTCCTTGTGTTCAAGGTGTTTATCTTACACTTGTGGATTCAAGAAGACCGTCTATTACAGCGTGGTCCATATCTAGTCATTACTTCCGCTACAACACTGCGTCAATACGCTAATGTCTTTCCAAAGGATTATAATTGATAAGTTTGTATTAAACTGAAGTAAAGAAGTAGGGGATTTTACACATGCAACTATGCAAGTGTGGGCATGTATCCTTAAAATGGAGAAAATGAATATGTTGCTGAGGTTGTAAGTCTTTTGAGTGATGCAATAAGTAAATGCAAATATTTCTATTGGATTATTCATGAGAAACGATACTGCATATGTACATTCAACTCATCTATCTGTGATACCAAATCGTCATCAACAAGGAACCATCTTTGTTTTGTGTTAAATTAGCAATATCTTGATTGTACAGTGGGTAACGTTTCGTGTTATATTGTTTTACTTTGCTCGTTTTTCTAGCTATGTGGTTATGCCTTAGTGACATACAGTGGGCAAACAGTTGTTGCGGAATCATGAGTTGGAAGTGGGCTTATCTATCTATTCTAATATATAAAGGGAGAGTACCAGTTTGGTGTCTCCCCTTCTTGAAGCCCTGTCACAAAAGTGATTTCCGATGAAAGGAAAAATTTGCAATTACTTTAAGTATAACACAAATTAACTGTTAGGGGCAGCGTTGTAAAATCATTCATGCTCAACTACCCCACTCTCCCATCCCACGTTTCAATTTCAACATGCATGCACACGTCTGTGTGTGCCTAAACTGCTAGTATGTATTTAGTTGTTTAAAATTGAGACCTTAATATGTAGCCTGGGATGCGAATTTAATAGATTTACTCCCTTTGTTTGGTCATCTTAAGGAATTCTGATTTCAATCTTCGGATGATTGGTTGAGAATTAAATATTCTTTTTTGTTGTTTTTTCCAGTCCTACCCGAATCCTTTACAAAGGAGCCAAGCTTATGCCATAGTCAAGTAAGTTCACATTTCCTTTACATTTTTTCGTCTATTAGGTATTTCCATTTTGAAGCACCAACCAACTTGAAGTTTCTTTGCATGGTAATTCGATGTGATTACTAGGCAAACTTTTGTCAGCCCAGAAGATGTGGTCGCAGAAGAAGTATGTGACCTCTCTTTCTCTTGTAATGTTTTTGTTCCAAATTTTTCTGTTTGTATCGTAATCTATGTGTCATTTTTGTCCTTCAGATTGTCATTCAAAAGAACAGTCCTAGAGGAGTACACTTTCGGCGTGCTGGGCCTCGGGAAAGGGTAGGTCATCAGTATACTTTGTCAAGGTTGGCACTGGGTTAATCAGATGCTGTTGCAACTTTGAACAGCTTTTACCTATGTTTTTTCCCGTATCAGGTTTATTTCAAGTCGGAGGAGGTGCGTGCTTGTATTGTCACTTGCGGGGGTTTGTGCCCCGGGATCAATACAGTGATCAGGGAGATAGTTTGTGGCTTGAATTATATGTATGGTGTTGATAACATACTCGGAATTGAGGTGAGTTTGCCTCGGACCTATATGCTTAATGCTGAAGCATTGGCAGTGAAATGTTATCGGCTGTCTATTCAGTACTCTTTCCTAAAAGTTTCCCACCATATAATTGTTTCCGTTATATAACATCATCTAATTAAACAGTTAGTCTTTTAGTTTACACAAAATTGTGTTGTATTCTAGTAGTTGTCTGCTGATCAGTGTTATTTTTATGGCTGCTTTGGCCCTTCATGCGATCACAGCGAATAGTGCACAAATCTGAAAGCTTGAAATATTATAAAAGATTGAAGCTTCTATATGAATCTTTTTCACCATTTCAGTCCATCATGTGCTATATGCTCAATTACGTACTTACGTCCTATCTCCTTACTTGCATAATACTTGGATTCATGTTCATGCCATGACGCTATTGGAAATTTCCAGGGGGGGTACAGGGGCTTTTACTCTAAAAATACGATGCAGTTGACGCCTAAAGTTGTCAATGATATCCATAAACGTGGCGGCACCTTTCTTCAAACTTCAAGAGGCGGTCATGATACAAACAAGATTGTTGATAACATCCATGACCGGGGGATAAACCAGGTGACTTGCTTTTTCCCTTTGGCTTCCGTTTGGATGAAGGTTTTATTAGTTTTCTTTTTGATTTATAGGTTTATATAATTGGAGGTGATGGGACTCAAAAAGGGGCCGCTGCTATTTACAAGGTATTGAATTCCATAAATATGATCTTGTTTCTCTCTTATCCACTCTTCGCTGGGAGTGTGCCCTGCAAGATGCTAAACGTGCATACTTTTGTCAAGGAAGTTGCGAAACGTGGTCTTCAAGTTGCAGTGGCAGGAATTCCCAAGACAATCGATAATGATATTGCAGTTAAGTCTTACCAACCATTCCCATACTTTGTTGTTGTGTGAAGCATGCATGCTTCGAATGTAAATCTGAAGGCTGAGCTACAGAATTTTGACGAGTATGGTAGGACACAAAATCAGTTGACGAATATGTATATTTGTGTGATTTTTCCGTCACGGAGTTTGGTGTCTTTACTTGGGATAACCTATGCCTACAAATAAGTGTAGCTCTAATTTATGGGCGACTATGTTACGCTTTAACATACTCTCATAAATGTAGTGACTATTTCTTCATCTCGGTCCTGGTTTTATTGAATTGAGTTTTGGCAGACAATTTCTTTAAGTGGTATTTTGATGTGCTTGTAATTCGTTTTAGATTAGTTTTTTGCAGCATAAAAAGCCTGAAAGCAGGATCCATTCTGATCCGTTCTATAGCAGATATGTTGTTGCAAGAAGACTCTTTGTCTTTAGAAATACAGTGAAGTTACAGTAGAAAATCATGACCATACATTTTTTTTTTTTTTTTGTCGAATGGAAACTCTACCATATGTATTTATGTTCTCCAAGAACTGTCTATTCGGGAGACCAGTGAAGGGAAATGGCATATAGGGACCATGTCAGCAAACTTGAATGTATTTGATAAGAGAACTTAGTTGACAGCCAAGCACTAGTCTGGAACTTCTAAATGCATGTTGGTTGGGGACCAAACACTTTCTTTGTTTAAAGTCTCTTCTTTGCTTCTACAGTCTAAATGGGATGAAGAAACATAGTGAGATTTATGGCTTCATGGTGTCCCTAGCACTTACCTTCCCGAAGGAGGATAAATAAGTATACGTGTTCATTAGGATAATGATGTGCTTCCTGGTCTCTCTCAAGTTGAGGCCCTAAAGTTTCAGTAAATAACGTAGATGATACCATTCACCGCAGATGCAGATTGAAGGTGCTGAAGTTGAACACAATCATTAGTTGAATATGAAGTTGTAGCATTGTCTTAATTTCGAAACTTACTCTTTTACTTTCAATTTGATTGATCCAGTGGAGGGGATTTGGGAAAAAAGGGGCATAAAAAGAAGCTTATTTTTGCTTAATCGAGCTATTTTGGTCGAGTAATTTACTTTGCAAGTGCCATTTTTCTGTTTTGGTCCCATCCACTTGGATTGCTAAGAGCCTGGGTTGATATGATGTGCGGATTTCATCTTCCATTCTCATACAACAACAACAACAACAACATAACATAATCCATCTAGTCCCCAATCATTGGGGGTATGGGCGGGGGATGATTGGAGACAAACCTAACTTTTGGCAATATATGCACAAAGTGGCTGCTATCAGAATACCACTGAAACAATGGCCCCCCTAAACCTCCAAGAACCGAGGAGCTACCAAGACGTTTTGTTGCAGAACCATACCCCCAACTTAAAGCCAAATGGCATCAGAGAGGGCAGGGCTAGAGACCCAAATTTTACCACTGCACCAAGCTAACATAACTTAATTTTGTATGCATGCTGTTTATGTTTGTTGAAATTTGGACGTGAATTCATGGGTATTTTCATCACAATTGGGTCTAATATACTTAACTTGTTTCAGGTGATAGACAAATCTTTCGGTTTTGACACAGCTGTTGAAGAAGCTCAGAGGGCCATTAACGCTGCACATGTGGAGGTTGAGAGTGTGGAAAATGGAGTTGGAATAGTGAAGCTTATGGGTCGATACAGCGGTGAGTTGAACACGTGCAATGCATTGATTACCAGATAGATATTTAGCGATGGATTTCTTATTTCTGCTTCCGACTTTTCTGCTGCAGGCTTCATTGCTATGTTCGCAACTCTGGCTAGCCGAGATGTGGTGAGACGACCTGATTATGATGGTTTATACAGTAAACTACTCATGTATTCTCTATTGTTTAGATCATTGTGAATGGTTCTCAGTCCATTTTGGTTCCAGTTAGAGTTTATTACATAACTACCTCTTTTATCTCCAGCTTTCTTGATCTGGCCATAGTGTAGTTAGAGTGCACTGTTTTATGCATAGATGAGGAACTGTATCTGTAGATATACGGTGCAGGACACCAGGTTCAGAACTTCAGACCCAGTTCATCTTGTTTAGTAGTTTGCGTAAATTAGTGATCATAATTATAACCAGTTGTGCAAATAATACAGTTTACTGAGAGTAGCCACCTTTTTGCAAACAATGCCAAAGGTTAGGCCTATCTTGTGTCTCTAAGCATCCTCGATTAAGGGGGACCAGCACCAAGTAATTCCTTTCGACATCCTAGTTGTATTGACGTATCTATAGGGTGCCCCTCCAGAAGTTTCCACTGGCGAATTTCAATTGCCTAAATTTCTTGCTTACATATCCCAGTTGAAATTTCTAGTTTGGCCTGTATTGACGTAACATAGCAGTTCTTCCTTTTTTTTCCATCGGTGTATACAATACAGTGGTATGCCTACATGTTGGATTAATATCTAGAAAAATTGTGTCTATAAAAGCTTCAGTTTTGTGACAGACAATACATCTGTGTCTATCTGTTATCATAAAAGACATTTTCACCTGTCGCGTGTGACCTGTTAATTCCCTACCCATCATATTGATTTGGTGAGATAACTGACAAAGCCAATAGTTGCTTAATCTGGAAGGACATAGGTGCTCAAGCAGACTAAAGATCATTTGTTGGTTACTGTTTCTCCTTAATCTCAAGTCTCAACACCGTGCATGAAAATCTGTATCCAAACATGTATTTAGTGCTAGAGTTGTATGCTTATTGGAATTTTCGTTTGGTGAATGTATAGGATATAGTTTTTACTTCATACGAGTAGTAATTTAACCTAGTAAGTGCCTGCTATCATCGGTCAATAGACTATATTTACAACTCAAAAGTAGAAACAGTACTAGGGGATTTGAAACATTTTTCACATTTGTTATTACGTCACTGGTCTTATTAACAACATGATTGTTACGAGATTGGTTGATATGTTTCTGATTGCAACAGGATTGCTGCTTGATTCCAGAGTCTCATTTCTATCTCGAAGGCCAAGGTGGGCTTTTTGAATTTATTGAACAGCGGGTGAAAGAAAATGGGCATATGGTTATTGTGTTGGCAGAAGGAGCAGGACAGGAATATCTTTCTCAGAGCATGCATCCAGTTGATGAGAAAGATGCATCTGGAAATAGGCTACTTCTAGATGTTGGTCTATGGCTAACTCAAAAGATTAAGGTGTTGTACCATTTCCTTTACAAGTTGATTTTTTTTTTTCCCTTCGGTAAGAGTACATTTCACTAAAAGACCAAACAAGGACACAAACACCAGTCCAAGCAAAAGATCTATGCTCTTCTGATGGTCATGCAAAGACCAAAACTAGAAACACAGACATGCCATAGCAGAACCATGCCCAAACTAAATCTAAAAACAAATGGAAACTCTCCAAAATAGACTACAGAGGGGCAGCCTGAAGAATCCAATGAGGCACACTCCAAATTCTGCATATATCTCTATTCTCCTGACTAGGCTTCATATTCCTCCGAAACATCGTAGAATCTCTTATAGCATTGCAGACCAAAAGGTGGATTGCTTCTGTGTGGCTTATTGTGATTCATTAGCTTTTTCAGTTAGCTTTTGGCTCTTGATCATGCCCCAAAACATGAAAATTGTCATTTCCTATATATTTTCTTCTGTCAACCATGCACTGTCCATGACAGTGGAGATTCTGCAGGCATCTAGTTGTATTTAGGAATCTCTCAAGTGGTATTTATGTTGTGGTGTAGAACTATGACTTTTATCCTTTCTTGTAAAATCTATCCCATAGGGTTGACTTGAGTAAGCAATTTTATCCATCAAATCCTTTTTCTTCAATGTTGATCTCATCAATTATAGAAACCTCTATTTCTGGTCTTGGCATCCCAAAGCAGGGATGGTTTTGTGACTTTTGTCCATAAGAAAGAAAAGGTGAAAATGTTTGCAGCTTAAGGTGTTTGACTACTCTTATTTCCATATGTTATGATCTAGCTCCAGTACCATTCTCAATCTTTCTTCACAATCCGGCCCTTTCCTGTTGTTTATTGTTTTAAGATTGCCAGTAGCCCAAAAAAGGAGAGGGAGTTGAAATAAAAGAGTCAAGACCATGGATTACGTGTCAACTAATTTCATCCTGATGGGTTGTTTCTTACTTTGTCCAGTGTCCACTATGTCATTTCTTCTCCTCATTATTATACGGGATTTGTTAATTTGGTGTATATGTTCCCCATCACAGGATCATTTTACCCGGGAGATGGCAATAAACCTGAAATATATCGGTACTTCCCATTTTTCTATATGGAAACTTCTTTGTTGCAGTTTGGGAACCATGTACCTCCAAGTGCCATTTATTCTTCCCGCCCCCACAAATTTTTGTTATACGTCCCTATTCTATTTGTTTCTTTCTTTAAAATCATGCATTCAGAATGGTGAGAAAAAGGAGTTAATTGACTTAATATTCATCATTCATTTAACTACTCTGATGTAGAAATCTGTTTTCTATCTAAATGCTGTTTGTTTGTGAAAGAAATTGTTGGGAGAATAGTGAGCTCAACTGTCTGAAATAAATATCAGAATATTTAGATCACGGTTTGGTTATTTTGGTCAGTATGAACAACCAATGCGGGTGCTATATATAACGGGGGCTTTTGGATTGCATGCAATACCGAGTCATCGACTCTTACGTGATCATCTGAACTCATCATATGCTTCACAGTTTTGAGGAGTCGTTGCAGGCGTCTTTGCTGATATTTCTGTAAAAGAGGACCATAATATAGGAACGGACAGTTGTTTAGCTGTGTGACATTGCTTATGTCATTCTCGCGGATAGAATTCTTTGGAGGGTGAGAACAAATTTTACTCTGGGCTTTGAGAGGTAGTCATGTAATCAACCAGAGTAATTTCGTTCACATGTTTATGTTTAGACCCAGTTTAGATTAAACACTTGCAATGGAAGTGATTTTGGAGAGTCTTCATTTAAGCATCCTTTGGATGCTTCATTACCACTATCATTAGTGGTAACCGTGCTCTAGTAATCCAGTGTCATGAAAATGATAGTTTTATACGTATATCTATACAAGAGTATCAAAATCTGCTAATGAACATGTATAGTTTCATAGATAGAACAAGGTTTCCTCTTAATGTCACTTTACAAGGTCTAGCAACATGTACAAGTCAGAGCATTCAACATACAATCTTCTCCTGCACTTTCTTTGCTGAATCTAGCTACTGTAGATATTGTTGCTTAAACAGTTTTCATTGTTCTGAGATTCCTTTATAAATTTTCTTCAGATCCTACATACATGATCCGAGCTATTCCAAGTAATGCATCCGATAATATTTACTGCACACTGCTTGCTCAGAGTGCCGTGCATGGAGCAATGGCAGGGTACACAGGCTTCACAGTTGGTCCTGTGAACAGCAGACATGCGTATATCCCAATTTCTGTAAGCACTTCTGTCGTTTATTCAGGTTTATGCTTGAAGCTGTCTGTAAATTACTGTTCACTGCCCTGTAGTTGGGAGAAGTTTTACTTTGATCAGTGTAGTTGGTCAGTTGTTCACTCTCGTCAAAGACTTGGATGAAATAACCATGTGTCGACATCATGACTTTCTTGACCATGTCAGAATAACCGTGACGCCTTATGACTTTCTTGACCATGTGGATCTCATATGGATCCCTCATTGATGCTGCGGAACATGTGAAGCTCTTGTTTATTTATCCCCCTTCAAATCCTGAACTGGAGTCGATGGCTACTGGCTAGACCCAATTGAAACTGATAGAAAGTATTATACTTGGTGGCAAGAAAATTATAATTGACCTTCCTCTTCATACTGATAGTTTAGCTCATAATCGAGCCTTAAATGAGTGGTAATGGCTCTGTCAACGTTAAATAAGTTTAAAGTAACTAGGAGCAAAGCCAACCTTGGGCTTTTGCTAGTCTGTTATGGTGAAAATGGTGACAAAAGGACTCATTTTTTTCTACATGGGATATAAGAAGTATTAATCATTCTTGAGGATATGAAGGTTCTAGACTTTGAATTCTTTTCTTGTACTTGATTGACGCAATTGCTGGATCCAAAAGAGGACAGCATAATTTTCACTTGTTACCTGGTGTGAAGTGTGCATGCAGAACCAATGATGTTTTTGAAACCAAATATTGTTGACAAATAGTACTATTTGACATTTTAATCCGATTTTGAGTGCTGGGGGCAACTCTAGTTTCTATAGTTACTGAACATGAAAGAAAGAAGCAAAAAAATTTCAAGATTTATAGATGGAGCAAATCCCCTCACAGAAAATTTTATTCGTTTTTGTGATCTAACAACATGATCTTGTTGAAGTCTAATACTGAGTGCCATTGGCATGGCAGCGCGTAACGGAAACCCATAACGTTGTCAAGGTAACAGACAGGATGTGGGCTAGACTTCTCGCGTCGACAAATCAACCCAGTTTCTTACAGAACGAAGAAGGGACGGAAAGCTTTGACAAAAAGACTCTAGATGTGATCAACTAAATGTAGATTACTTCTATTTAATACTCAAGGATTGCAGCTGGAGAAACTGAAAATGAGGACTTTTTAAGAGCTTCCCTCTTTTTTTAGCATTATACACTGAAAGCCTATCAAGCAGCTCTTAAAGGTGACTTCATTATTGTCTTTTTACAGTATTCTTGCTGTGCAGTCAAGTACAGATTAGCTTTAAGGATAGATTTTTTTACTAGATTTCCAGGGAGGTGTTACTGTGGCTGTTTATATTTGTTCTCAATATATTGGTATGAACCTTGCTACTGGAACAGATTTCTGTGCACAGATTGTGCACAGATTTCTTTTGGGGCCCACTACGGGTCCCACACAAGTGATTCGAGTTGTTCATTATGTTTAAAACATTTTTTCAAGTGCCCCTGCAAAAAATCAGCTCAATCCGACACCTATAAGTGCTTGATCTAATTATCTAACTTTCATTCGGGTTTTTAGATAATGAAAAGTTAGACTATTAAATCAAGCACTTATAGGTGTCGGATTGAGCTGATTTTTCGCGAGGGCACTTGAAAAAATGTTTTAAATATAATGAACAACTCGGATCACTTATGTGGGATCCGTAGTGGGCCTCACAAAAAAATCTATGTACAATTTGTGTACAGAAATCTGTTCCAGTAGACTTTCGGTATTGGTATCTTAGAAAATATTTTGAATTATTTTAGGTGACGTAAAGTAAATATTTTTTGGTATAAGTTCCAACATGTATTATTTGTGGTTATTGGTTGATGGCAGTCAACAATATCAGTATATTGATTATTGAGCATTTCAGCTCTTGTTTGCACATGTGTATTGCGAAGTTAGTTAGTCCCTTTTGTCTTTTGCTTGCAAAGTTGCAATACTGGCAATTGGGACCTGAATATCGCCAATGGACAACTGCTTGGAAGTAAAAAAATCTATCTTCAGAGCTCATATTACTCGCATCAGGGAAGGGAAATTATTTGAAAAAGATCGCAAAACAATCATTGAGATTGTAGCACCTTTGTATCTCGAAAGGGGATCCGTCTGGTGCGAGACTAATAGAAACTCGAACATGGTACATCACACGCCCTAAATTGTGGTAGAACTGCAGTAGGGTAACAATCGTAACATTATTTGCACTTACTCTTTCGAGTGATCAACATCTAACAAGGCTGAGTAGTATTTCTTGCAATACATGTAGAATTCACTTTTTAGGAGCATTTTAACCTCGTTTTTCCATCGCGTTTTGCCCAAGTTCAGCTTGTCTAGAGTTTTAGCCTATTAAACACAGATATGGATACGATATGACACGGATACGGTGGTACGTTAAAACAACAAAATAGGATATAGATACATGTCAGGGATACGTTTGTGTAAATTGTGTACTTTTATAATTATAAGTCTTGTATACTAGGCAAAAAAATGAAGCCAAAAGAAATAAGAGTAGTTGATAGGCAAATGCTAAAAGTCATTAATACAATAGTATAGGTATATAGAAGAGGTATATATGTACTTTATGTACATCAGTTCTACATATATACATAATTTTGATAGGTAAATATACTAAAATATAGTTGAAGGCGAAGTGTATGGAGTGTATATAACACACATACAGCGTGTATAATCAATGTATAAAAAGAGTATATAGATACACACGCACAAATAGAGTGTAAGAGCACTATATAGGAATGTATATTGTATCACAAAGGATATGAATATATAGTGGGGGTGTGCGACTATGTATGAGTGCGACAGAGAGAACCTGCGAATCTTTACTTGTTTCTTTAATTCTTACTTGTGCATGTACTATTATTACAGTTTTCCCCTTAATAGTTTTCTTGATTCTTTCAAATATTTCATTTTTCTTCCAGCCGTATCCCCACATATCCTTCATGTATCCAAAACGTATCTGATTTTAAAATTAAATAATTTTAATATAGGATACTTATTTTCCGTATCCGATACCCGTACTCGACTAGTTTTCAGAGTATCTGTGCTTCATAGGTTTTAGCTCATTACATTTGATTTTAGATTTAACTTTTTCATGCTAAATTGCTGTTTTGGAACGAACGTGTGTTATGTTTCAGACTCTGCATGTCAAAACATAATCCGGTGAGGTACTGGTAAGCATTTTCCAGTAAAAATACCTTCGCAAGGATGCCACTCCAAGTTACGCGCGCCAGAGGGCAGAGGTAATAAGGTAGGCACTCTTACCCTCTAAATTTTGTGGGGATGCTTATTATTGTCGGTACAAAACTACAAGGCCAATAGTATTTGTCACTGTGCCGGGTTGGCGTTTCAATCTGAGTGGACCAAAATCATCTGTTACAGGATGTGAGACCATCCCTATAGCAACAAATTAGTTCCAGAATAGCCCTGGATATGATGAATAGAGCGACCTTTGATATTTTGTGGAAGAGAAAAAGCTTGGGTACGTAATGAAGACAAAAATAGGCTTCCTAGGATAAATATCTTACCCTTGGAATTCAGTGTTATCACTTGCAGCTGTTGTTGGGTGCGATGGGAACGTTTGTACAGAGACATGCAAGGGGATTTTGGAGACAAAACTTGTGCCAAATGGAGGGTCCTGAATGCAAGTAGGTGGTTCAAGCCTTTTGTCACTTTCTCTGTGAATTGTGAATTAGTAATTTATTGCAGAATGGCGTTATAGGACTGATGTCGAGATGACTGAGCTGCCATTTGGGTCCCCCTTATTTAAACCCTATCCTCAACTTGTGGGCTGCGGCCGACTTGCCCATGGATGATGTACCTGCATGAATGTAGTGGGGTAGAGGTTTTGACACCCGGAAGCCTATAAAATTTGGTGTATATGTTAGTTACCTTCCAAGTGCTTTGCTCCGATTTTAATTGGGCTCCTCTCAGGTAGACAGTGAGATTGGACACCCAGAATCAATTGAACCGAGTGTAATAAGTTGGTCCGGACACTTGAGTTATCAAAAGATTTGGTGTATATGGTACTTCTATTTGCAATTTTTTGTTGCCAAGTTATGTGTAAGGGCAAGGGAAAAAGTCAAATCCAAGCACAACCTCTAGTAGTGTCAAACTTTTTTTAGAGACCCAAAATGGAGATAGGTTGGTGTCGTCTCATTCTCCAAAAGCTAAAACTGCTAATCGATCAACCATAGCAACTTCTGCGTTTGCCTACATGGCTGTGGTCAGCTCGTGTCGCGAGCCCTTAACACATTCCATAATTGAATGATCTTGGAAACGGGTTAAGTTATCTGTTTTATCCCGCCTCATAAATGGAGTTTTGAAGAGTTGGGTTGGAGATGCTTTGAAAATAGTATTGACAAGAAATGAGTGGACAGAGATAGGTAGAGAAACGAGGTTAAAACTGGAGTACAAATTTACTAGAGACCATGCTGAGGGTACCGAAAAAGCAAAGAGAACAAAGTCTGGTTGTTTGCTTATTACTTTGTTCTCCTTCGTTAGTTTGCCATATTCTAGTAGCAATGTGAAAAATGTGATGATCACACGGAGCAGGTAATTTCTCTCTTATTCTTTACGGTGAGCGGTTGAGGTTTTAGTCTTGCTTGAGTGTCAACAAAGAGAATAGAAACACAAAAACCAAGAAAAAAGAGAGCCCAGTATTTGAGTGCGTCCAAGTTTTCTCCTGTCACTTGTTACTTCTTTGATTTGGACAAATGAGCTAATTGAGAATGCAAAAATTAGGGTGTTGATCATATTCCTTGTACCCTCGCATGCATGGATTTTGTCATATTTCCGGTTCACACAGTGTGTGGGTGACCATGGAAAGAGAGAACTATACAAATTTTGTGAGAAAATTAAAGTCAACTGGAAATGTCTTCCTCCATGGCAATAGGTCATTTTTCCTCTTTCTCATTGTATATAAACAAACTCATGTGCTGTCAATTGCACTTGCATTAATGCAATTGACAAACTTTTAGGTCGAGAAAATGAAGGCAATTGATTGATTTTATCTTGGCATGTAGGCTGACGTCTGAGAAATGGATCGTCATCAAATTTTCTTGGAAAATGCTAAAAACGGCCCACTAGTCAGTTATTGAGGTTGAAAAATTGTATGGAAATTTAAGGAAATATGTTAAAAGAGTGGAAAGTTTATTTGAGTTTGTGTTTTCTTGTCATTTTCTCTAAAACCAACTCTCCTCTCTCTTGTTGATTCGTAAAACGAAAATTGGTTTCCTCACCTCACATGATTATTCTATGATTAGGCTTTTCGTTTGCTTGATTCTCATGTTGACTCTATTCGATTGATTTTTGTCGTGTCGTGTTTTATTTGATCCTTGAATTAATCAGGACGGTTCATGATAAAGCTTTTGAAATCTTCATCTCATGTGTAGCTTGTTTCCCCGTTTGGACAAATAAGCCACTTTGGCTTATTTTTTGTCTTTATTCAAATTTTTTTTCTCATTTTGTGGCTTATTGGTAATTTTTTGGGGATTATTGCTTCGTTATGACGAGAGGAATCTAAAAAGTAAAAAATTTCGATCGAAATCCAAATATTCGTCTTTCCCGCCAAAAAGTGGCTTTCCCGCCAATTTTCGTCGAAATTCAAAAAAAATTGGATTTCGATAGAAATTTTTTACTTTTTAGATTCTTCTCGTCATAACGAAGCAATAATCCCCAAAAAATTACCAATAAGCCACAAAATGCGAAAAAAATTTGAATAAGGACAAAAAATAAGCTTATTTGTCCAAACGTGTTAAAAAATTATGCCTTTTTAAATTGGATTGAGAGAGTGTGCTGTACAGCGCGCTGCGCGACACGGATGCCGTCTGTTCGGCGATCCAACGGTTCAAATCTCATCTTGCATTGAACGGCTCAGATGCAACGTGGGTGGAGATGAGATTTAAACCGTTGGATCACCGAACGGACGGCATCCGTGCAGCGCAGCACGCTACGGGAGCGTGCTGTACAGCACACTCCCTCAATCCTTTTAAATTTGAGTACCAATCATTTCAGGACTTTGAAACATGGACCCAAAATAACATTAGGCTGAAAAAAAAGTTTTGTGGTCATGATTAATAATTGTCTCTCGGGATAGTTGTGATGATCGAATAGTATGTGTGGAGACGTGGCTTAACCGTAAAAAAGGTGGAATTTGGCCATGTAATCCATTGCAGGATGTAATAATTTGGTTGAGTTTAGGATGTTTGATGGCTTGTCGTTTTTTTTTTTTTTTTTTTTTTAATCAAATTTTTTAAGCTCACGATCGAGGAAAGGTTTTGGTGGCACTTCTTGTCCTTGTTTGGTACCAACTTTCATGTAGGCCATGTTCCGCGCTAAGGAAAATAATAAGGATTCCATCTTTCCAGTTTTTAGAGTTCAGTATTTTATTTTAGATTGTCTCTTAATAAATGTCTGTTTTGTAAAGTTAGTGCGTAAAAATTGGTATATGATGAGTATGGGCTAGCCTGGACGCGCCATCAACCGATTCATCAGTACATTTTCCATTTACTTTGTCTCTAAAAGTAGATTCTATTTTGAAAAATTAGTGAATAAAAGTGATTATAATGATGATGTCTCCATAGAAGTACGGAAAGTGAAGATAAAAGTTGATGTGAAAGGTGTAATAATGATGTTTCTTTTATAAGTTGGAGTTACGAAGCTGGACACTCAAAAATAGACAGAGGGAGGGAGTATTTATTTTTTTGAATTAAAGATGATGTATTGTGAGAGAATATTTTGTCTCATAAAATGAAAAATAAGTACTTAAAAAATAAGAATCTTAACAGAACGGGTAAGTAACAATTTTTAGTGCATTGAGAACATTGTATTTGTAAGCACGTAAAATCTTGCATCATGCATTTTGTTAAGACAATATTTTAACAGTTCAATTATTGGCACATATTTTCGTGCACAGATCGTACACGGATCTGTGTGTGGGCTCATTATGGATCTCACAAAAACGATTTGAGCTGTTCACTAAATTTTAAATTATTTTCTTGACTGGCCTAATAAAAAATCGGCTCAATCGAATAAGTTAGTACTCGATCCAATTTTCTAATTTTTCATTCATATTTCAGGATAAAAAATCTAAATGAAAAGTTCAAAGATTGGATTAAGTATTCGATTGAGCTGATTATTTAAGAAGACGTTCAAAACAATATTTTAAATTTAATGAATGGCTCAGATTATTTTTTTGGGATCCGAAGCGTATAATCTGTGCATAATATGATCCGTGCTTAGAAAAATTAGTGCCGACAAACTTTCCGATATTTTAAAGCTTTGCATTATTCCGAATATTTCACCATCATAAGTATGTACAGTTCTTACACTGGAATAGGATCAAGCCCACATATAACTAATCTAACACCAGCAGCACCCACTTGATTGCAGCTTCGGATTAAGCTAGACGCCGTCGTTTAACCCGAGACCGAGAAATTATACAGCAGACTTGGGACAGTGCCCACCTTAACACCGTTCTCCGCCCCAAATTCATAATACGATTCGCACTTTAACTAAGCGTACGAATTCTGTATGAATGTGTCGCGAGGAAGGTTACTGGGGGGCACCATGTATGTTACGGTGCCCAAAACCAATGAATAATTACTCTGTTGTTTTTAACACATGCCGCAAGGCCCCCACAAAAGCCCCTGAGGTGTCGGTGATACGTTAAACTTACCGTTAACCGACAACAATCCTATTCCTTTCCCTCCCCACGTAAAAAAACCACCTAATTTAACAACGCTCTGCTCCTGCTCCTGCTCCTGCTCCGCTGCCTCTCCGCCTCTTACGGCCGGTGCTCACCGGCGGTTCCGATTTCCCGGCGGCCAGCGGGAAGTTCAAGATGGCCTTGGTTCCCCTCATCTTGAAAGCCGCGCAGTCGTAAGCTCTGGCAGCATCCACCGCCTCATCGTACGTCCCGAGCCAGACCCGGGAACCTTTCCGGGCCGGGTCCCGGATCTCCGCCGCGTACTTGCCCCATGGACGCCTCCTCACCCCTCTGTAATGGCTCCTGACGTAGTTGACACCCGAAGAATCCCTCGGGCCCGACCCGGTCGTGATGGGGTCCGGACCCGGTACCGGACTCTTCGGGCCGGGCTTGTTGGCTTCCGGTGGGAGTGAAATTAGGATTTGGGGCTTGGATTCGTAGTCGGAGAAGTCGAGGTCGGAGTTCAAGTAGTCGAGGACGGATGCCGGTGAAAGGTTGGATTTATCGGAGGAGAAAAAGGTGTTGCATGCATCGGAGGCGGCGGAGGAGGACGGAGAAAAATTGAGGGTGCTGGCGACGAAGGACTCCATGGAGGTGAAGTCTTCGAGGAGATGTTGGCTTATGAGCTCTAGAGTTAAGAACTCGTCGGTCGTCATCACTCTTCAGAGAGAGAGAGAGAGAGAGAGAGAGAGTGTGTTAGAATTGGAGGGAGTTTTGGAAATGAAGAGGGTGGTGGTGGTGGTGGTATGGTTATGATTATGGAAGGGGTGTCGTGAGGATATATAGGGAGGGGGAGGGTAATTTTCTTTTTTCGTGGTGTCTGGATCAGCTTATGCGCATCAAGATTATTGTCTTATTCAGTACCGGAACTAAGAAGTCACAAGAGATTAATTTCTCACTTCTGACTTGGTAGACCGACTCATATATTTTGGAGGCTCGAAACGAATTTCCTATATTGAAACCCTTACATATTCATGAATTTTTTTAAAAAAATGATAAAAGTACAAAAATAAAAATAAAAACAAAGTAAAAGGATACAATTATGACAATATAAATGTAAAAAGATATTATTGCAAGAGTTTTTGAAGAAAATAACATACAATTGTGTTTTTATTTAGAAATATTCTAATATTAATATGTAAATTACATTACAGTGAGGCCTTAATTTTGGACCAAAATTCGAGGGTCGGAAGCGGCCGCTTCCCCGACTTACCCCATGAGCCGGCCTTGCTGACCTGGCCCCAAGAAGTTGCACTTATGTTTGGGTTTTTCATTAATCTATATTGCCACGTGAGAAATTTTTTTGGACACAACAATTATTTTGACGCCTTTTCACATAAGGTGAGTCCTCGTATATGTATAAGTACTCGTACATGATGCGAGAGGAGCATTACTAGTCACTGTTCTATTGGAAAAAATTTTCCTGCCACTTGAGCTGGGTTGTGGAATACTATATAGAAACGGTTTACACGGTGAGCTAATCATAGATATTTGTTTATGTTGTCTATGACGAGATCATAACAGCTGTTCAAAAGGCTTTATGAAGTACTATATGAGAATTTTTTCGGCGTCGGGTGGGTATATCTCAAGTGCTATCTGCTCGCAATATCTAGGACATTCAATACACTTTTGGATGGCTCGGATTGAAACACACACACTCTTTTTTTTTCTCTAAATCCGAGCCGTCCAAAAACGTAATAAACGGCTTGGATATCATGTGGTACCACCCGGCACTGAAAATTTTTCGTGCATGTATGGTATATTGGTATGGTCTTCCATCCCACTTGTGTAAAATTCTAAATTAGTGATTAGTGACACGTTGAAAGAGAGAGTGGAACGAGCCCAAAGGTATTGGTCCACTTTTGGTAAATTCTACTACAGTTGAATGGTCGTGTTTTAAGAGGCCAAATGACAGATAATATGATCACATTTCTGTTGGGGGTCTTGTGGTGTGATTTGGGTGGGACAAAGCACCTAGACGTCCAAACTTCTCCCCCAATAGTGGCGTGAGATAATTCAATTAGCTGAGTCAAGCCGAGCCGAGTTCTGTAGCGTTTGAGCTCGGCTCATTTATTTAATGATGATGAAACAGCTTCTTTTTACGAAGCTATTTGCAGTAATCAACAAGAACAATGTTTGAGTCAGAGGTACTCTTTCTTTGAACAAACGAAATTGAGAAATAATCTTGATTTTTTCATTTAAAAAAAAATAACCATCTTGCCCTATGTCTTTTATCCTTATTTATGGCGATAGCATTCTACCCTAAAAAACTTTAAAAAAAAAACAAAAATAATGAAAAGTTTAATATAAGTCTTGGAGAACAAAAAAAATAAAAAAGAAACAGAATCAACCTAAATGAGAAAATTTAATATTCTAGGTAATTTATGCTAAAACGAAAAAATTCTTAATTAAACTAATTTAGGGAATATTAATAAAATAAAATTCATATATTTAGAATATTGGCTTGCATCACTTGACATGCTAGTGTTTGAGCTCGACTCATTTGCTTAAGTCCAAGGATGGAACCAGGGGGGTCTAGAGGCGGCGCCCGCCACGACAAGAATTTTAAAAAATATAATTATTATGTGTGAATTTTTTTTTATCCCCAACTTATACAGTCTTGTCATTGCTAGATTTTTTTTCTATTTTTTTATTGTATAATAGTCATAAATCTTCTATTATTTTTTAAGAAAGAAGACCCAAAAAAGTATTCCAAAACTAAATTCAATGGACCAAAGTGAAATAATATGAATGAAGATGTACAATTAAGAGGGAAAAAAAAAAAAACTCCACACTCCAACCCTAAAACAACTTAACCTAAAAAAATTAAGGGAATTTAATTATAATGCCACTCCCAAATTTATAATGCCACTCCCAAAAGGGAGTGCGGTTACCAATTTGAAAAATCCATATATATATATATATATATACACACACACACACACACACACACACACACACACTACGGATCCAGTGAGAGATCCCTTACCAGTCTACGGTGCGGGACTCCCCTTTCCTGAGCAAATTTCAATCATTCGAGCCGATCAAAGTGTGTAGAACGTGATTTTAAGGGTACTCGCTTGAAATTAGCAAAAGACATGACCGAGAAGGGCTTGATTTGGACAGTTTTTTTACTGAACTGTTCAATGAAAACTACTCCGATCAAGCCCTTCCCGTTCTTTTCTTTTTGGGCGATTTCTCGTGGGTACCCTTAAAATTACGTTCTGATAACTTTGAGCGGTTCGAATCATCGAAATTTGCTCGGAAAAGGGGAGTCCCGCACCGTACCGTGCGTGATCCCTTATGAGATCCGGACCATATATACATATATATATATATATATATATAGATAGATAGATAGATAGATAGATAGATAGTCAGGTTCAAGTCTATACCTTTCCCGTCCGCACCTCCCCTTTTCCGATTGAATTTCGATGATCTGAGCCGCTCAATGTGATCAGAACGTGATTTTAGGGGTACTCGCGAGAAATCGGCAAAAAAAAAAATGATCGGGAAGGGTTTCATCCGAACAGTTTTTTATTGAACGGTTCAATAAAAAACTGCTCAATCAAGCCCTTCCCTGTGTTTTTTTTTTTTTTGCCGATTTCTCCATGATATCCTTAAAATCACGTTCTGAACACATTGAGCGGCTCGGATCATCGAAATTCTATTGAAAAAGGGGAGGTGCGGACGGGGAGGGTGTGGATAGGAACCGGATATATATATATATATATATATATATATATATATATATATATATATATATATATATATATATATATATATATATATATATATAGGGATATGAGGAGCGACATTATAAATTTGGGGAGTTGCATTATCGATGCCCAAATTTAAAGTTAGTCCTTTTTGGTACTCCATGTGCAAATGATAAACATCATTTACTATAATTTTGGTTATGCTATTTTAATTTTTTCTGGAGCCGATTACCATTAATATTGTAATGCATCTTTTTATTTTTTTAGTATACATTTCGTTACTGCTAGTGTAAAATCTTGGTTCCGTCCAAGGTGCCCTAAAGCCGAGCTCAAGCTCAGCTCCTTTGTAAAGCGAGCCAAGCTCGGATAATTTTCATAACGAGCCTCTGTAAATGAGCCAAATTCCATGCAGACGAGTAGAGCTTTTGTGAGCCGGGTTGATCAGTTTTATAGTATTGAGCTTGGCTTGTTTACTGCACGAGCCTAAGATTCGAGCTGAAGCATGGCTCGATTACTAAACGAATCAAGCCGAGTCTTGAACTGCTCACAAACAACTCTGTTCGTTTGCAGCCGTGGTTATGGAGTAGAGGTACGTCTCTCTAGCTGACACCCAACCCAAACCAGACCCGACCTTATCCTTTGTGCAATGAATTTTGGGGGACAAGGCACACAACTTGGTACTGTAACCCGGTACCAAATGATAGCAGCTCTGATATTATAATTTGCCAATCAATTGGGTAGGGACGTAAATAATTGACGCACTTGATGGGGAGAGATCCCTCGTATATAGACGTTCACATGAACCATATTGTCGTTTGTTATGTAGTAGTAATAATTTTTTTTTTGCTTTGTTGGTTAGTTGCGGTTGGATAATATAAAGTTAGTTTCAGTTCTCCCTTCTTTATCTATCAAATCCGTCTCCTTCTCCGTCTCTGATCACAAATGAGAAAATTCGCTTTTTATCCTACACGAAACGGGTGTCGGCACAGTAGTATGCATTTCCGAACATCGCGTTTGCATCCATATGTTTTTTTTTTTTGATAACTTGAGATCCAACTGAATAGAGACCGATTAAGAGCATGTGCAACAACTTAGCTGAAAGATATATATATATATTTTTTTTATAGCTACTGTATTTTTGAATTGACAATACGTAAAAATAAAGCTCCAACAGCCTCAACATATTAAATAAAAATCGACAATAGAGAGAAATAAGTTCCAACAATATCCCTCATCCGTAGGGTATAGCAAATAGCCAAATAAGCACCTTTCAGTTTCAGCCGCCCCACTTGCCATAGTTGGAAATCTCCACTAAAAATACAAAACCGCTGATTTTTCCATTTCCTTTTTTGTTAACGCCACTCTCATGTAAGTGTATTTTTGCAGGGGAGTGACGTTAACAAAAAAGAGAGTGGCAAAATCATTTCCCAAATACAATAAATAAAATACTTATTCTCTGTCATTACTTTTCTGTTACAAAACAAGTGCATGCTAAATTTTTGCCCCTTACAAAATTACGAATGAGATTTATTCTAATGACTATGCCTTAATATTACAAGGCATAAATGAGATGTAAATCTAATACATTTGCAAAGGAGTATTTTGTCAACAATAATGCTACAGACACGCCTACCAGCCAGAATCAAGAGGTGATGTCGAGTGCCACAAAGGGTGTGAGTAGCATGGGAAAAGAGGAGAAGATACATATGTACTAGTATTCTTGATTACTGATTAGTGATTAGTTCTATGTCTATTTTCTATTGTAGTGTCAAGCACTTACTTCGTGACTCGTTTAAATCATTTTGTTGGTCGTGAAGACATCAAATATTCGAATGAGGGAAAGCTTGTGAGTGCTTGAATTGAACCTTGGGATTAGTACACTCTTATTGAACCTTCACGAGAGGAGAAATATAACCATTAAAACAGTGCTCTTAGCACACCTATCATTATCAGAAGCTAGCTCTTTCGTACTTTCACTATTTTCAAATCATTCAATTTTACTTGAGTGTATTCCCATGTTGATGGGTTTTATTAATTTTCGTGCTAAAATGATACTTCCATTAAGGGAATTGACATTCGTGTTTCATTTTTTTATACAGGCGCTCCACTTTCAATGTGAAGTTACTAGTAACTTCTTGAGAACAAAGTGGAACACCTACATCAAAAAATGCAACGCGAATATCAATTTTCTTTAATTAATACTAGTTCTGACGGCCATAAAGTTGTCCTTTGAATGAGGAGTAGAATATTGTTCTACATGACGAGAGAGAGAGAGAGAGAGAGAGAGAGAGAAGAGGTGATGAATCTCGAGTCGAGCCATAATATTGGACTTCTGAATTTTGGGATTTGGCGATTGGGATCTGTTGGAAGGGGTATACCTTAATTTCAAAGTCAGAGCTAGAGATCATAACTGCGCCCAAAAGGTCATGAAATGAAATCATAGCATATTGAACTTTTTGGCTTCTGAATTTAATTACTCCGCCATGGGATTTGGGATCTGTTGGGAGTGGGCATCTAAGAAAATTATACAGTACCTACCTAGCTTACGAAGTCAACAGTCATGTCCGCATGAAGAAATTAAAGACTCAGTTTTGAATTGGATGGATCGATCCTACACTACAATTTGTGCTATCGATTATAAGCTAGCGGCTTTCAACCCTTCTCTCTCTAATCTTTCTCCAGAGAAACCATAGCCGCCGTTGTTTGCTTGGGGGGAGGCGCCGTCTCCTCTCCCGGGCGCCTCTCTTTGTCTTCATTTTTCTTCTCCCCTTCCCTTGCCGGCGCTCCTCTCTTCTGTGGGCTATTGTTCTCCCCCTCCCTCTTCCCCTTCTCTCCACCTTCCTCGTTTTCACCCCCTTCCCCCTCCGGTAAAATCCCGTCGGATACTCTGCTGGGTGTATCCCGTTCCGCTGGCTTTTTGGATCCCGTTGTGGACCGCCATTCTACCTTGTTGGAGATAGCCGGTCTTTTGCCTAGCGGCGCTTGGCCGTTTCGGGTGGTGTGATGGTGCGATTTTGCTGGGTTGTTGGTGGCGATGCTGTGAGTGGATATGGTGTGTTGGGATTGAGCATGGCGACAGTAGGGGCTGTCGTGATTCCTGTGGTTGGTGTGATGGTTGTGGCAGCGGTGCTGCGGTGGCTGTTTTGAGTGTTTTGGGAGGTTAGGGTTTTGATTTTGTGTTTCGTTTTTGTTTTGTCCAGACTCTTGTCCTGTTATGTCCGGATGTTGAGGCCGGTTTCTGTCCGGATGTTGGTCCGGTTTTTGTTCCGATAGGTCTTCCTGGGTGGTTTTGTTCTGATCTGGTTTTTCCAGATCGGGTGACTGATTTCCACAGGTTTATTATTATCTTTGATTCGGAGCTTCGCCATCCCGAGACGGCGATGTATGGGTACTAGCTCCACGTTAGCCGGCCATGTTGACGGTGTGAAGAAGTGAGCGTTTTGGCTCTTGCATAGGCGCTAGACATTAATTTCGTCTTTTAGTCTTTTCTTGTCATGTGTCTCTGTTTCTCTGTATTTGGGTGGAAATCTGTACTTGGCGTATGTCCTACTCTGTATTCGGAATTATCTGTAGATGCCGTATGACTTGATTAATGAATTTGCTTCTTCCATGAAAAAAATAAAAAAAAAAAGATTATAAGCCATAGCTAGTACTGTCCGTTTAAACACATATACTGTATATAATAGGAGCCCAACCCAACATTAATAGACCAGCAGATTAACTGTCTTACCCTTATTGAGCCACCAATACAGAGACGGTGATGTGGTTGCAGGCACCACTTGCTTACAGTTTAGTTACGGCAGCGATGGTGGTATTAAGCCACCAATACAGAGACGGCGAGGTGGTTGCAGGCACCACTTGCTTACAGTAATTTAGTTACGGCAGCGATGGTGGCGGCCGAGGCCGGGACACAACAAGTTTTACTCATATCGTTGGCTGGTTTATCGATCGTTAAATAGTTTATTGTATCTAGTTTGCAATCGATCGTCTTAACTGTAATAATCCTCTATACAACAATCATACAGATAGGTTAAAATCAGACAACAGATGAGTTGTAGAAGTGAGGAAATAAAAATGTCTTTTGGTACTCAAAGGATGGAGCCAGAGGGTCTACTAGGGGCGGCTGCCACGACAAAAATTTTAGAAAATGCAATTATTATATGTAAAAGAAAAAATTATCCCCAACTTATATGGACTTCGCCACTGCTAAATTTTTTTTTTTTTTGCTATATACAAGTCCTAAAAACCTATATTTTATTTCAAGAAAAGAAACCCAAAATAGTATTCCAAAACTAAATTCAATGAGCCAAAGTGAAATAATATAAATGATCAGGTCTAATTAAGAAAAAAAAACTCCACTCTTTAACCTAAACAATTAAATAAGTTAACCAGCCAACGATATATAATAATTGCCGGCACTATGCAATAGTAGAATTTTGAAAAATTAAAATATTATTTATCGTTGGCGTTTTGTGTGAATTTTTCAAACTCCATTGAAAAAATGTTAGTTCTTTTCAATATTCAATTATAGTTCGAGAAATTATTGAATGTTTTGAATTCCTTATTGAGTTTGTATTGATGGTATTTGCACTATATGAAAGTAATATAGCAATTTATTGATTTGTGTAAACTAATGTGGTAGGTAATCATGGTCCAGAAAACAATCGATTCGTTCTTTAAGAAAAGAGAAGTATTGAATAAAATGTAGAACACAAATTACAATGCATATTTTTTTTAGCGTACATTTCACCACTGCTAAGGTAAAATTCTGACTCTGTCTCTATTGGTACTGTTTCCACTTCATGCCAACAAACTAAAAGAATTTAACTAGCTAGGTGCATATATATATATATATATTAGTAATGCAAGGTGTCACGGGCTAGATTGGGCCCACCTCTAACTAATGGGAAAATGACGGTTCATGACGTGTTTTGATAATTAATATCCGCCAAGGACATGCTGAGAACATTTGTTAATACTGAAATGTCCTAAGCGGGTATTAATTATCTAAACACGTGCTTAGCCGTCGATTTCCCCTAACTAATTCCTACTGCGTTTTCCACAGCCTTTTCATATGCCTGTGCGTGGGGTGAGGTGGCTTCAAGAATTGCTGGCCAGAAGAATCGAAAACGAGACTTTTAGGAGGGAGTAAATCTTGAAATCGCAGGCCAAAACCGGTGGACCAATTCCTTGGTTTAGGTTTTGTCAAACACTAAAAGAAGCAGAGCAAGAACACAATGGAGTTTGGCCGAAGTACAAGCACCAAAAAAAGTCAATGAAGAACGTGAATATCTGTAGTATTTTTCGATATCTGTACTGAATACTAATTTATCTATGTATCTTAGGAAATGATTGCCCTATTCCTACGATGCAGCCTTGGAAATGGTTGTTCAGCTTGACGAATAACAAGTAGAATTTGTCTGTGTAATTGTTGAATAACGAGTTCGAAACCCTCTTTCTATGTAGACCGAGAGGAAATCCTACATTCACTAATGATGCCAAAGTTCGGATGTCACTTGTCGGGTCTGCGTACTACGGCGGGCGGACTCCTGCAAAAGCAAGTTTAAGGACTAATGGTGTTTTGATGTTCAAAAATTGGTCAGGACATATATGAATGCTGACGGTGTGCATATATCTTTGGAGGCGAGTCAAGCTCCGAGGGCGCTGACAATGTTGGTTAGTTGAGAAATTTTTGGGTGTAAATAGGGTATGGCTGACGTGGTACTCGTGCAGTCAGTGCCGGTCCCGACGTTTGAATTGCCTAAGTCCGACCTCACGCTTAGTTGCCCACTTAGTATTAATTCATAAAAAAGAACAAACAAGTCAAAAAAATAAAAAGAAAAACAAGGTTATATTGAGCTTTTAGCTTGAATTACATCAAAAATTCAAAGTCAAAATGCAATTCCGGTTATGGTGCTTTATAATTTTTTTTTTTAAAACTTTTCGTCGTCATTTTTAAAAATTAATTATGGATCTCGATGAAAGGAACAAGAAATATATAAAGAGTGTTGTTAATGCCAAAACTTCTCCTTGTGACTTCAACTAAGAAAGACAACTTGTCGAAGATAAATTAAAGTTATTGTATTTTAACTTATTCATGTACTTATTTTCAATTGAGATGATAACCGATCCAGTTAATCTCTCGTGTGACATAGTAGTTCGAAGATAGATTTCTATGCGATTTCGGCTAAGAAAAACTACTATCCGCTGAAGCAATTATTTTTACAAATTATTTTTGGCAAAAAAAAAAAGCCTGCTATATAAGGTTAAAATTAAGCGAGTACTAATAGTTACCAATATAGACTTCTTAACGCCTATATCAGTTATTGTAATGAAAAGGTATACGAAAGTAAAATAGTTTGACCAAAACAAAAAGGGGAATAAATTTCGCCCTCTCCAAATAATTAACCGCACTCTTTAACTCTTAATAGTAGAGGTCACATGAAAAAAATAAAACGAAAAAAAATAATAGTAGGAGGCTTAAGAAAAGAAAAAAAACAAAAAAAGCACAATGAGAAAAGGGGCTCCCTTCGGAAAATAAAAAATGAAAAGAGTTTACTGTCGTAACCGCGAGTGCTGTGGAAAGATACAGCCTTTCCACCTGGCCAAAGCAGCTAACAGTATATATAGCACTATATTAATAATTAATATATACTTTATGGTTATTTTTTTTTTTTTGTTGCTCTGTGATGGGGTTGCTCAAGCCTGTGAATTGTTGGGCTCACCCTGGGGTCGGTCCTGCGTGCAGTACATTCAAGTCGTCTAAAAATACAATCGATGGCTTGGATTGAAAGGTACCGAACGGATTTATAAAAAGAAGAAAAAAGAAAAGAAAAAGAGTGTTTCAATCTAAGCTGCCGATTGCATTGTTTGGATGGCTTGAATATGTTGCACGGGTACCACATGGTACCCGATTTGCAACAAAAAATTTCTCTGGTTAGTTTGAGAGTCAGATTATGTCTCATCATCCACTATGGAACTTGTACCTTTGTTAGATAATTATCATTCATAAAGAAAAGATTAAAAATTACTGTAGCTTTTGGTCTTTCAAAGTTTATATGCACATCATTTGCTAGTGTTCATTCCCTAACCCAAATTCTACATTTGTGGGGCTTTGAAAGACTCCAACTGTAAAAAGAAAATAACGGCTGGCTCAGGACGTATTTTTGATAATTAATCAAACAACAAGTATAAGTTCTTCATATCCACTATTCATGCATCCATGTTGCATTGGATAACTTAGGTACTACAAACAAACAAATTAATCCATGTTTTTATTGTCCCGGTACAGATCCAAACATAGATGTATTTATGACTGTCCGATATGTTTTAGGTACACAATGTATGATTCACATGAATCGAATAACTCCAAACATAGACAGAAAATTCCACACTACCTCTCTTATATATGTACAAGCTCCATAGCGATTTCGCTCCTCCACTCTCTCTCTCTCTCTCTCTCCTCTCTTTTCTCATTAATTCTTTTTGTTGTGTTTACTTAGTATGGTACCCTATTACATCACCTTATAGACCATTTGGCGTCAGGTGGTCCTAAACTTAGTAAACGCAACAACCATCTTCCGTTTACTTGCTATGTTCATTTTGCTTTTTTAGAAAGAATTTTTTAAAAGATTCCTTCTATTTCTAATCATTCCTTTCTATTTTTTTTTTCACTTTATTATTTATACTTTTTTTTCAATTTTTTTTCTAAACATCAATCCAAACACAGAGCACCGTTTATTATGACCTTGTTCGTTTTGGTTATCACATGACCACAAGCTGTGAGTATCCCAGCGTAGGGTGAGGCGACAACGGCGATAACGGAGGAACATCGAAAATGCCCTTCAAATCACTCCACTCCCCCCAAACATCCATCCAACTCGACGGCGTTAACGGCGTAACTTCCGCCGCCGCCGTGTCGTCACTCTCCCCCACCTTCTCCCTCTTCACCTCCGCCCTCTCCCCCTCTCCTCCTCTGCACCTCTTCCGTCGTTTCTCCACCGCCGACGTCGGATAACTCTCGACCGTACTCCCAATCTCGTGAGGGAAGTTCAGTATCGCCTTGCTCCCCCTCAGCTTAAACGCCGCCCTGTCGTACGCCTTCGCCGCCTCCACCGACGTGTCGAACGTCCCGAGCCAGACCCTGGCCCCTCTCCGGTTCGGGTCCCGAATCTCCGCCGCGAACTTCCCCCACGGCCGCCGCCTCACACCCCTGTAGTGCTGCTGCCTCTTCTCTCCGCCGCCTTCCGTCGGCGGCGGCGGCTGAGACACCTGGATTTTCTTGAGGCCCGCCACCGGAATCGATATGTTTATCAAAGGGCGGCGTTCGCTTAATTTAGACGTCTTTGGGCTTGTGAGTTGAGGCTTCGTTTCGAATTCGAAGTGATCAATTCCGTTTTTGGAGGAATCGAACGAGAAGTCTTCTTTGAAATCTTGTTCAGAAGGAGTAGGATTCAGCTCAAAAGGAGGGGATTGGAAATTCGAAGTTTGTGGGACGTACTGGGTATTGGGCAAATTTGAGGAATTGGAGAGATCAAAGGAAGTAGTAATGAAGGTTTCTGAAAATGAAGAATCTTCTAGAAGGTGTTGGCGGATGAGATCTAGAGCAGAGGATTCATCAGGTGAGGCCATTAGAGTGTGTTAAAACTTGAAATAAATTTTCTGCTTCAAAGTGAGACAATAATTATAGAGAGAAAGAGGGGAGAGAGAAAGGAGGGGGTGGTTGGTGTTCAAATTCAAAGGTGGGTTGGGGGATGAGTGGAAAGATGGGAGTGAGGCAGGGGATTTATAAAGGTGTGGAATTTTGTGGTTTTAGAGAGAGTGAGAGAGAGAGAGGTGGTTTCGGATGAGATTTCTGAGGGGGAGGTAGGAAGCATCGGTGATGGATGATGGTTGCCTTTGTGTCGTTGATGAATGGTGACGGGGTTAAAGGTCGTTCTATTCTGTGGGTCTCTGCTTTTTCCTATTTCCACCCAAGCTCTTCTTCCAGGGTACTTCGTTCGGGGTAGAAGTTTTTTTTTTTTTTTCAATCGGCATACATCAGCGGGGGTTAGTAGGAGGTGTTAGAATTAGTACGGAGTCCAGAAGCTATCTATAACTTGGGACCTTAAGAGTATTGCTCCAACAGAAGTCGAACTCAGAATCTCCCTCATAGAAAAGAGATGACATACCAATTGCACTAGGCAGTGGTTGTCATTCGGGGTAGAAGTTAAAACAGAGCATTTCTATTTTCGGATTGTGACACTGGGAGGGGAAGAAGATGCAGCCTTTCTAAATCAATCAAGAATCCAAGAGGACAAATTTCTCGCGTATACTCCTTTTACACCATACGGCTCAATTATTGCCAATTTATTTATTTTCCCTTTGTTTTTGTGTGGTTTTTTTAAATTTTTTTATTAGATTCGCGTCATATTATTTGGATTAATCAGAGAATAGGAGTCCCAAAAATATAAAATTATGACAAAAAGTATAAAAAAGTTCACTAAAAAGGAAGAAAATATCAAACAGCCGTCTTATTTGTCTAAAGTGCCGTCTAATTTGAATTTTTTCAATATTGGTCTATATTTTTATACTTTTTTTTATATGATTAATCCGAAAAATTACTCCTTTGATGAAAAGCTACACAAAAAATTAGGAAAAATAAAAAAATATTGAAATAAGTTTCAGGCTTATAGGTTTACAAGAACGCAACCTAAGAACAAGTTCACCCCGTTGATGCTGAAATAAAATTGTTAAATCATCTTAATATAGTTATTGATTTTGACACTCAAATTTTTTTTAATAACAACACATTATTATTTGTCTTTTAGTGTTCAAAATACATATAAGATGAAAACTAGAAACAAATATTGTAGTGTAGTTATCAAAATATGAAATGCCAAAATCATTTCTCTTTTTAATATTCTGTATGGCTTGTTATTATAGTGTCTTAAAGCCAAAATATAGCATTGTCACTGCACCAGGTTGGTATCATTTTAGCACAATTTCTAATCCAAACAGTTGAATTAAAATCCATCTTGCTTTTGATATATAAATGATCGGTCTTGCTGTTGTCAGCCCACTGGACTGACGATAAACACACTAAAAGACAAGAAAAATATTTATTTCTATCTACTTTTTACAATCTTTAATACACATTCACACATTTACTATTGTCAATTCATTGGGCTGATTTTAGAATTTTCCATAAATGATTTGCCAAATTTTTGCAATTGCCAGATTGGATGTCAAATTTGGTATACTAAACAAGGATGATTGCGACTTGCTACAGTGTTAAAAGTAAAAAAGTTAACAATTGTTGCTCCGATTTGGTACGGTTTTGCCGGCACAAGGCTAGAGAACGTTTTGCCATTCTTGATGCCAAATTTGAACTTTGGCGTGAGGTTTGGCACATTGGTGAACTTGCTACTGACAAAAATACACCCTCCATCCTTTTTTTTAGAGTCAGTATTTTATTTTAAGTTGTTTCTTAATAAATGTCCATTTTGTAAAGTTAGTGGGTAAAAGTTGGTGTATTTTTCATTTTGCCCCGAAAAGTAAATTCCATTTTGAAAAGTTAATGAGTAAAAGTATAATTATGATATCTCTCCAGAGGGTAAGTAAGAAAAACGGAGAGAAAAATTGATGTGAAATGTGTAATGATGATATCTCCTTAATAAGTTGAAGTTATGAAGCAGAACACTTAAAAAGGGACGGAATGAGTAGATGTTTTTGTAATTGTCTTATGTATATGTGAATTTCACAAGTTGCATGTGAAAGTTGCATAAATCGAACATTTTCAAAATTTGTGATGGATTATAGGTGTGTGTCAATTCATTTTCCTGAAAGATACTTCATTCGTCACAAAAAGGATGACAATTTTTGAAACTCGTGTCATTTTTCATCGTTTATAACTTTTAATCTGTAATGTTTTTTCATGAGTTTGAAAACTTTGTATAATAGAACTTATCGAGAACTAATCAAACAAGATCCATATTGCATATTTTTTGAGATCCATATTAAGAGAGATAAGAAATTGAAATTGGCACTGATATAAAAAATTGACATCAAGTTAAGGCGGAGGGAGTATCTATCTTAGTTGTAGAAAGATTTGACATTAGAATTGTTTCTTCAAATCCGTCACTTGTTCTTGACCTTAAAACCGCGATGGCAATGCTTTGACTCATATATATGGAGTGGAATGATAAATTCTTTATGCATGCTGGTGATCACACATCCAGTACAACTACAAATGTTAGTTTCTCAATAGTTAAGGTTATGCCATCTCAATGATTAAGGTATGCACGGTTATGTTTATGTTACGCATTTCAAAGGTTTTGGTTACGCCTATGGTACGTCTCTCAATGGTTTGATTACGCTTCTCAATAGTTTAATTATACGGGTGAATATGGTACATACTTGTGTACCATAGTTTTTTTCCCTTAAATTAGATAAGTACCACTCAAGATTAGTTAGTCATTAATTTTTGTAACCTAATCATGATTTGTAATTGATTAGGTTGAAAACGTAATGAAAATAAAACTCTCGTTGACCTTCTTCGTCTTCGATGATGGCAGAGAAAACACGACAATCACAAGTCCATGGTTTCCCTGCGTTTTCATGTATCTCCAATCGATTAATGAAGCTAACCAAGGTTAAGTGGTACCTATCTGATTTAAACCTTGGTTTTAACAGTTGGTAGATTTCTAAATCCATAATGACGTGTCATTTGCTAATTGGGTACGTATGCGTAAACTCCTATATACTCCGCATGTTTATATTGCATGTGTAAAAAATTTATTCTCTTCTTATATATGGCTTGGAAGGTCAAATATATCGGAATTTTCGACTTTTTTCGATGGGTTATTCCATTTACTCCTATTTTTTGCGTTATTATATTTTACGCCCCATGTACCCAAAGACTCACAAAACATAAAACGGGGTTATCTCTGTAACGTGGGTTATTAAATTCAAAAATGTTAAGATACATGGTGCTGTGAATCTGAACCGTTCTTTTTTTTTTTTTTTTTTTATGAACATTTTCGTATTTCGAATGTCATGTATTGTATCACTCTCGGTAAGTTTCCCGGAACAAACACCTTTCAATTCATTAAACTCGAATCCGAGTCTTCCTTAAAAACATGAAAGAGCACTAGGATTTTAGTTACACGCAACGCAATTATAACTTGCACGTTCTTCAACTTCCTTCCATTTAAAAAAAAAAAAAAATGATTGGGGGCGTACCGAGTCCTTATCATGTAGTCACAACTCACAAGGGAAAAAGACGAAGAAATGAGATCTGTTTGGAAAATCTGGATCTTCAAGTAATCCAATAGGAGGACTCAAAACACGTTGGTGAAAAAACACCAGTGCATCTCTCTCTCTGATCTTAAAGAAGTCGCCACCTCCAATCTTTTTCCTTCCCCTTCCCCCTAGGGTTTTATTCTCCAATGGGTGGCGGGAGGGGAGAGATTTCTCTCTCTCGTGGGATTCTTCAATTGTTGGGTCGAGATCCCGACCCCGATTCACACCTCCAAGCACAAACACGAAAATAAACCAAGCACAAACGAGAGATATCCAAGGAAAACTCCACTATGTATAAATCACATATACAAAGTATGAAAAACCTCACTAGGATAGCCACCAGCCGGCTTCCTCACTCCTCACTCTCTCTCCCTCACTTCGGTACTCTCCGACGGTCTCTCTGGGTGTCTCCGAGGAGCACCACTCCTCCCGAAGGAGGAGCCCTCACCGCTCAACTCTCCCTCACCCTCTCCGTCTCAGCGCGCGCACACACACTGCGGGTAAGGCAGTCAATACAAAAGGAGAAAAGACAAAGGGGTTTTATCCCCTACACTCACACCCACGCCACTTGGGTGTATCCAACATCAATCACCCGATTCTAAATTTCGGAGGTTTTCTCTCTTTCTCCCTTCACCCTCATTTTCCTCCACTCCAAACCACCATTCGTCGCCCCTCCTCCGCCTCTTCCGGCGCTGTGCAGTCTGACGGCTTTTGAATGTAGTGCCTTGCAGATCATGGTTGCCGGAGGCGTCCTCCTCCCACTGGAGTGGGAGATCTAGGCGGGTGGATGAAGTCTACTCTGGTACGGCAGACTCTGTCCGGTTCCATTACTAGTTTTTCTCTTTTTTCCTAATTCTTTTCTTTGGTGTCTCCTATGTCTATTTGGAGCGATGGGTTTAGTTGGAGTTGGGTGTAGCCTTTGAACTGAGTCGCCTCCTATTTGGTTTCTTGATCCCTTGTTTAGGGTAGAGTTTCCTCATGTTGTACTATTTCTACTTTCTTAGATCTATAATATCACCTGTTACAAAAAAAAAAAGAAAGAGAAGAAAGTAATCCAATAGGAGAGAATAAAAAATTTCGGGTCTCCTCACGTATTCTTTTTTCTTCTCGTTTGAGTTCTTTCACAAAGACTTGTCACGGCAAGAACGAAGAGGGGAACAACGGAAACACAAAAAATAAAAATATCTTAGCCATCTCTTCTGAGATGCAATTTTAAAGATTTTGAACAACTGTTTGGATGTTTTTTTCGTTGATCAATATATGATACTCTTATAAAATGTAATTAATTGGGGTAAGGGTGGTCAGAGGTCAATTTTTGACAAATTGAAAGATTTAATTGTTCTTGTTGTGGGCAAATTGCTCACAGACAATATTTACCTTTGGTTTTGATTAACCATACTGTAATATTCACCCTAATTAATACTCTCTCCGTCCCGAAATGTTGATTGAGGGAATTCAACTTTCCTAAGAGAACACAAATGTTAGTCTTCCAAATAAAGGAATTTCCCAAAATTATACCCTTCTCTTGAAAATGCAATGAAAACTTTTTATGCTTCAATTCAATTCGTTTTTTTCTCTTCTTCTGCGTCTGAATTCGAATACAATCATTCAAAATGGACAGGAATTTTGAAGATATTTTTAAAAAGGAAGATGAACAGATATTTTGGGAGGGAGGCAGTATCATGCCTTCAAAGGCAAGCACAACCCCCGGGAAAAAAAAGAAAAAAGAAAAAAGAAAGCACGTGCAACGACCAAGAGGAAATTGCCCTGTCAAATGACGCCAGATTTTGGCCAAAGCCGCACCAACTCGACAAGAGTCACTTTCATCGACTTGGAAAATTTAGGGCTGTTTGGTTGACGGTACCGCCTTGTGAAAATGGTATCTGGCTAACTTTTTGTTGGGAGGTGAGGCCACTTGTGGGTACACCAGATGCACACAGTTTTATGTTTAACTCATCTCGGTATTACATAAGTGCTCGAAGTCGTTTAATTTGTTAAAATATATGTTCGAGAATTCTTGTAAAAAATCAGAAAATTAAGCGTAGAATTGAACAAGTCCTTTCCGATATTTGACTGAGCTGATTTTTTACAGAAATTTTGAAAAATATATTATATAAATTGAGCAATTGCGATCATTTGTGTAAGACCCTGAGGAAGGTCCCACACAACCGGTGTGTATTTGGTGTACACCAAATGTTATACCCGTAGTTTTTTTTTTTTTTTTTTGGACAAATTTTCGTAGTCATCCCTTGTAACGACCCGGATTTTCGACCCAATTTTTTTTTATAAAAATATTAAAAGGTATCAATTAATTCTGAAAATAATACTTTCCTTATTTATTAATTAGTAGATAATTACAAAAAAAATAAGTATTCTATCTAATTACCTCTTAAAAATTATTTTGTCATTATATACATACATATAAATGCATGCATGCACGCCTATATTCTCCCTCACTCTCCTACTCAATCTCTACCTCCTCCATGACCCAAAATTTGTGCGTAATTCGTCCATGTAAAAACCCGATACCGTTAGGACTCGTTTTAATTCGAAACTCATCCAATTCTCATATATATATATACACTACTCCGATGCACATCACCCCACCACGTTCCACAGAGCCAGAGAGAGAAGAAAAACCCGAGAGAACCGAGCTTTAATCCATAGAATTTTAGAGAGAAAAAGAGAGAGAGAAAAGTGGGTTTCGAGGTTACGTTCGTCCGAGATCCAAATTGATCGTTTGAAGTATTTTCCTCAGTCCCAAGGATCACCGTAGATCAACCAATTCGGCCCCGAAGATCCCCGATCGAAGGAATTGAAGTCGTCTTCCCCAAATTCAAGTTTTCGATCGAAAACGAATTTAATCCAAACCAAGGTATTATAATTCAATCCGAGCCCTCCTCTAAGTATAAATATGTTTATTAGACATAACCCAACGTCCCCCGTGCCCCCATGCATGAAAAACCGAGAGAAAAACGAAAAAAAAAACAAAGCAGTCAGCAACCTCGCGGCCGCAAGGTGCGGGTTCCCTCACCGCGAGAACCAGTCGCCCGGAGTTCGCGGCCGCGAACTCCGTTTTCCCCTAGCGCGCGTGTTTTTGTTTCCGTTTTAAATTGATCGTGCGACCTTTTAAACATCGTATTTGATCCCAAAATTTTTATCCTAGGTTGCCCATACTCTAAAGTTCATACCTTGTTAGATTCATATTTTTTTTATTTAATCTTATATTTATTTAATTTTTAGTTGTAATTGTGTAATCATTTGTGAACTAAAAATCAATGCGACCTTGTAAACTAATCTATAAATCCCCAAACTATTTTTCCTAGATTCCCAACTTGTTAAAGGTCATAACTTGCTGAGTTCGCGGTTAATTAACATTATTAACTATTTATTTAATATTTAACTAAAGTTATAAACAAAAATTAATAACGACCTTATAAAAAATATTTTTAACATCAAAAATATTTTTCCTAAACTCCTGACAGTTCAAAGGTGAGATGTTATTAAAATAAAATTTTATTTATTTGATTTACTATTTATTATTATTTATGCATTGTTTCTTAATAAAAACACTTTAAAATATTACAAAAGACAGTAATAATTATGAATAATTTTATTTAGACTTTTTACAGTCCTATAATGATATTCTGTAAATAAAAATATATTTTCAATTATTTAAATATTTATTGTCTATTTATTCTTGTTTTGTCTATTAAATTAATCTTTTTATTCAAAATAATTCCATGAACATTCGAACCCAACTTTTAGCACTCGAACTTATTATAGAGGACCTTTAGGACTCTTATTAGGGTACGATAATTATTCTAATATTTCTACCTAATTAATGTATTTAATTGGTATTTAATTCGTCTAATTAATTGGTAATAATTAATAAAAGCCTAGAAAATTATTTTTTAAAACCTTATTAAATAATTCACACATTATTTAATAATTTTGTGGCCATACAAGATTAAGGGCAACGGCCCAGTCATAAAAAGTTATGTGATTGCATTGCCTAAGAATTATTTCGATTCGTCTATTATTCGTTTTCATTATTATTGAGATTGATATTGTGTTGATGCTTAATCTGAATGTTAGATTGGACCCTAGAGACATGGGATGGTATACGAAATAGAAATCACTTAGACGATGCTAAGTAATGGATAAGTTGTGAAGTTTCTTTCTTTTAGAGGATTGTTTGCAGGCGTGATTATGAGATATGATGAGATTTGTGGTGAGAAAGTATATAGATGTTATTATTGTTAAGTGAAAAAAAAAAGAAACAAATGAAAGTCGTGGGCTAAGCAGGACCTCGAGGGTGGCCTAACAGGACCTCGTGTGATCGGGGGTAGCCTGAGTAGGACCTTGAGGGCAGCCTGAAAGACCCAGTGTCGCTAGGGTGGCCAAGCAGGACCTCGGGGGTGGCCTGACAGGACCTCGTGTGATCGGGGGTAGCCTGAGCAGGACCTTGAGGGCAGCCTGATGGACCTAGAATTGTGAGAATGGCCAAGCAGGACCTTAGGGGCAGCCTGACAGGACCTCTGTATTGGGGTAGCTGGCAGACTCGGGGCACTGATGGACCTAAGATTGTGATTTGAAGCGGCGGGTAGTCGGTGATATGATTTAATCGGCGGGTAGTCCGGTGATGTACGTGATGATTTAAAACCCGAGAGTAAGCGTAGATGATTTAAGACGGCGAGTAAGCCGGTGATGATATAAAACTTGGTAAAGTGAGCCCAAAGATGTTTTACGTTGATAAAACCTGACGGTGGTCCAGTGACGTTTATGTTGATAAAACCTGGCGATAGTCCGGAGATTTTCTATTGATAAAACCTGGCGGTGGTCGAGTGAACGATATTTTGTGATGTTAAAACCTGGCGGATGGTCTAGTGATGTTTTGTGATGATGTCCTGGCGAGAGTCCAAATGGAATAAATTGATGTCCTGGCGTGTGTCGAGTGGTGAATTGATGTGGCGTGTGTCCAGTGATGATTGTAATGTGGTATATAAGATAAAGCGAACCCTAGTTGTGATTCGGGTATGATAAGCTAGCCCTTTGTTGTAATATTGTAACTTAGGTTATCTACGACGAAAGGAAGTGATCTCATGGGACCGAGCATGGCTAGTGGTTGGGAGGAAAGATCTCGTAGTGAGATTTTGGATCACACGTTAGGCTAATGGATAGTAATGAACTGGTTGACGTGAAAAATCTCTGTTTTACTTATTCGCATCATGATTATCTTGTTTGCTTGCTAGCTGTAATGTAAGAGGGGTGGTTGGGTTGGATTATTCTATTGGGTGATTTATCACTCACGGATACGTCTGTATCCTAACAAATCGATTGCCGATCAATTTGCTAGAGGGCGCATGATTCAATGGAGGAGATTCAACGATGATGCAGTTCGACACGGAACGAATATCAGTAACGAAGATCGATGATGCTTAGGATTCGTATCAAGATTAGAGTCAGCTCTGAAGTTGGTGTATTTTGATTCCGTAAATCTATCTTGAGATTGTATTAACAAAATCTTTATTTTGAAAAATTATATGTATTTAGCAATATTTTCTTTAGAAATTATTTTATTTTGCACCCGAAAAGTCGGGGCGTTACATCCCTCTAGTTTTACGGTTGTCTCAATTTCGTCCCTCTAGTTTCAATTGTCTCAATTTCGTCCTTGTGTTTGTTTTACGTTCCAAATTGGTAAAATCATTAATACCGTTAATGAAACTAACGGAAAAATATAATTAAAAAATGAAATGCTCAAATTTTCAATCCGGTTGAACCAATATGAAATTTTTTTTGATCATTTTATCCTAGATGGTCGTAATGAATTTTTGGCTCTAATGTCTTTCAACAAGCATCCGAAAACTCTTTATTTAGTTTCAAGGCTCTCTTGAGCCAAAAATCCATCATGACCATTTAAAATAAAATGATCAGAAAAATAAGATTTTTGCACCGGTTCAAACAAAGTAAAAATTGAAAACACTTAATTTTTTAACTATATTTTTTAATATATAAATGGTGTAAAAACAAATAAGTGTTCCGATTTTCAATTCGTTTAAACAGGTGCGAATATCTTATTTATCTGATCATTTTATCTTATATGGTCATAACGAATTTTTGGATCTAAGGCCTTTCAATGAGCACCCTAAGAGAGCCCTGAAACTAAATAAGGAGTCTTCGGGTGTTCGTTGAAAGGCCTTAGAGTCAAAAATTCATTACGACCATCTAAGATAAAATGATCAAAAAAATAATATTTTCGCATTAGTTCAACCGGATTGAAAATTAGAGTACTTAATTTTTTAATCATATTTTTTCGTTAGTTTCATTAACGGTGTTAACGATTTTACCAATTTGGAATGTAAAACAAACTACAGGGACGGAATTAAGACAATTAAAACTACAGGGACGAAATTGAGACAATCGTAAAACTAGAGGGACGACTACGAAAATTTACCCCCCCTTTTTAATGTATGGGAACCCATAACCCTTACACCAAATACACACCATGTTGTATGGGATTCGCTTCGGTGTACCATATTAATGATTGGGCCACTTAATGTGTTCAAAATATGTTTTTAAGAGTCTCTGTAAAAATTCAGCTCATTCAAATATTGGAAAGAGTTTGATCAATTTTTGTTCTTGAATATCCACCCAGAACAACTGAAAGAATAGATCGAGCCCCGGCCCTTACCGATATCTAAATGATCTCATATTCTCCGAAGTTTTTCAGATAATGTTTTAAATAAATTGAACGGCTCCGATCATTAACGTGAGACCTTGCAATGAGTCTCACGCAATGTGGTGCAAATTTAGTGTACACTAAATGGTGTACTCATAGTTCGGCGAATGCTACCATCACACACAAATACACAATGTGGTGCAAATTTAGTGTTTTTGTATTTGTGTGTGGTTACATAGTTATTGCTTCCCATTGCCTATGATTGAACACGATTATGGGTACGGATTTTTATGCACATATTGTGCAAAGATAGCTTTGTGAGGCCCACTTCGAGACCCCAAACAAATGATCTGAGTTGTTCATAAATTTTAAAAAATTAGCTTAATCAGATATTTGTAAGTGTTCGATCCTATTGTTTAACTTTTCATTGAGAATTTAGGATTCTAAATAACAAATTAAAAAATTAGATCAAATACTTATAGTTATTCGATTGAGTTCATTTTTTTTTTACTCAAAAAATATTTTTAAATTAGTGAAGGACTTGAATCATTTGTGTTTTGACCCACAAAAGTGTGCCCACAAAGCCAACTGTGCACAATCTCTGCACAAGGATCTGTACCCATAGAAACTCGTTTTGCTTCAAAAAAGAGTTTCGTCCTATATATTTTCACAAATAGTTGATAACTTTATTTATTATAATGTAAAGAAGTACTCACTTTTGAGTGTTGGGCAATCAATTGGTTCCGCTTCACTGCACGGAGGCAGACTAGAATAGAAGGTCGTTGTATCTTAAGGAAAAAATACCAATATTGATTAACCTCGGTGAAGAAGTGGTGTGTTGATCCTAATAATAGCGCGGCTTCACTTGCTTCGACCACTCCATAGGCTTATCTAATTTTTTCTCTATAGATATTTGGGTTGATTATTTTATTCAATCATCAATATTTTTGATTGATTCACTTGTTCATTTTGGGTCACAAAACTCCTGTACATGGTCTCTAATAAATTTCGGTTTGGATTTTGCAAATGAACAAAGCATAAGTTTCTTGGGAAAAACAAATTGTAAATCGTTTGAACATCCATTTGTCTGAAGACAAAACTAATTTTTACTCATGAATTTATCGGTATCCGATCAATATTTTACAAGCAGAATAAACAAATTGTAGTCTAGATAGTAGATACTAAAGCAATTTCACTAGATCATGCAGCAATGTGGTAGGCCGCCTCATTTTACATTATAGAAAGATTAACATGGAAATTATTTTAGAATAGACTACAGAGAGCAACTTTTCCGACTGGGGAATTTGTGAGGAATGATCATGGTTTGGCCCAACTCATGTCTCAGACAGTGACCAACTTCAGCACCTCAACCTAATTTTGGTGACCCTAATAAACTTCTCTTTCTAAGAGCCTTAAACGTTAGTGGCTCTCTCTCCCTCTCCAACCCTAAAGAAGCTGTCGCCTCGCATCTCCTCCTTCTAGCTCCTCCCCCTACGATTGTACATGGGGTGACGGGAGGGGAGGGATTTCTCCCCCTCGTGTGGTTTTTTCATTTTCCGATATTAGATCTCGAAGGTTTTCTCTCATTCCCCCTTCAACCCCCATCCTCCTCCTCCCCAAACCACCATCTGCCATGCACCCCTCCTCCACATCTTCCGCCGTGTAGTCCGATGGCTTTTAGAGGTAGTGCCTTGTAGATCGTGGTCGCCGGAGGCGTTCTCCCCCACTGGAGTAGGAGATCTAGGTTGGTGGACAAAGTCTGCTTCAGTCCGGTTCCGTTACTGATTTTTCTCTTTTTTGTTCTCTTCTTTGGTGTCCCCTGTGTGGGGATATTTCTTCGCGTTTGAAGGGTTTCTATCATCCCATGTTTTTTGTTGTTTTCTGCAGTTCTCTGACTGTTTGGAACGATGGGTTTAGTTGGAGTTGGGTGTAGTATTTGGACGGAGTCCCCTTTTGTTTAGTTTCTTGATCCCTTGTTTAGGGATGAAAATTTTTCTTGATGTGTTGTTTCTTAGATCTATAATATCATCTATTATCGTTTCGCCAAAAAAAAAAAAAAAACCTAATTTTGGTGTATTAGTTCAAAGTTCTCACATTGAACCAAATAAGACTAACTATTTGAAGCTTGTCTCCAATATGAGCAATTTGCTTTGGGAGTGATTTTCGCACTTCCCAAATTATTAACGGTGCCTTCCCGTCTCTCTCTTTTATTTTTGGCAAAATATGAATAAGTAATTATTATTTTTATATAAAATAGTACTCATGGTTAGCGGTATCGAATTTGGTCGTTGTTAGAATGAGTGACAATGGAATATAATGATATTTTAAGTTAAGTTGCTGTCATATTCTCAGTGTTAGTCATAGATGCAATTTCTCTTAAAACTAGTAGCTAGCTTGCTTCAAGGATTCAAGGTGGTCATGGTTAGACACTTTTCTTTAGCAATGCATTGTGTCTCGGGTCAGTTTGCGGGCACTTCGGACTAATCTCTTCAGCTCATCCCACAGTTATTTCACACGCTTAACGCACGATGGCGAGGTGGCCCGATGCTTACGTCGAAACCTCGCCTTCCAATAAGGTTGAAACACCCGAAGCGTAGGGCTAGGTCGTCAGTAGCATAATATCCGGAAGTCCGGGATCGTACCCACAGAGAATCGAATATAGCTTGATTTGGATTGAAGGTTTGTAAGTGATGGATTTTGGCGTTTAAGACGGCCAACTTGGTTTTGCTTTAAACGGTGGAAAAATTAGAACAAAAGACTAGAAATGAGTTTTATAAACTAAAAGAGGCAAGTCTAGGGATCGTCTAACCCTTGACAAAGGCCGTTATCGGTTCTCGATTATAACTCAAACGGAGAGTCACGACCGCGTGCTCACGCCCGGAGAATTTAGCTTTAATGACTACAATAATTGAAAGATGTGATTAAACGGAGGCGAACTAACTTGTTTTTAACATTTATCGAATCCATAGGAGGCCACGAGCCCTCGACATACTTTTTGCCAAGACCGCTTGACAAGCGGCATACCGAGGAGTTAACACCCCTAAGGTTAGACCAAAATTGCAAATTAAGTCCTATTAAAATCATGCTTTTAAGCCCGATGGCTCGAGAACCAAGTAACTACCTAAGTTCTCGGAAAAGATTACCCCGAGACTTAGCCAAACGACTACTCAAACATACTTAAAGCATAAATTAAAGCATAAAAATGAGATATGATATTTAACCGACGGAAATGAAAATAAACTTGATATTAAGAAAGAGCTAGTCCGTACAAGCAACTTTAATAAACGAGAAAACAATAAACGACAAAGACTTACCAATGTTCTTGAAGGAATTAAGCTAGGAAGGCTTGAAACATTAATGGAGGAAAACTAAGAACAAAAATAAACTAGCTAATGACTAAAAAGAGAGAGAGAGAGAGAGGGTATTTATACAAAAACACCTCAGTCCCTCTTTACACGTCCAAAAATATCCCAAAAATGGGACCAAAATATCCTAAAAGTAGAAAATACAAAAACTGAAAATATCTTCTGTAAGGTACCTGTATCGATACGGCTAAAAAGCCTGTATCGATACCATAATGCTACGGATTTCCCTTGCTCTGTTTCAATGTTGTATCGATACAGCTAAAATGCTTGTATCGATACCGCTTCCTTATGGCCTGCCTCCCAGCTTTTGGCCATGGCTTGCCTGGCTGCCTTCCATAGTGTCCCGACGGCCTTCCAGATGCCTGGCAGGCACCGCCAAGTGGCCGAGTGATCCTTCCAATGCCCGATGGCCAAAATCTACCGGGCAAAAACGCTTGAACCTCCAGGGTTGCACCGGGCATCAAAACATGCCTTTAAGATGTGTTTTGCCTGAAAATGCTCAAAAGAAACCTTACGCGCAAAATGACTTAAAACGACGGTTAAAAGAAAGAAACCAATCTAAAGCGGGACTAAGCGCACCAATTATCTACAATATTGGGTGCTCATCACGCCCCCCAACTTGAACTTTGCTAGTCCCTAGCAAACTAAAGCAAAATATATTTAATAAGTTATGCAATCCTCCCGAGATTCAAGATACGAAAGCTATGCTCAACTACTACAACTAGGCAAGAGTCCAAAACACCCCTTCAAATCCAATCACGTGCAATCCACGCACAAGCATGCCATGAACTAGGATGAACAAACTTTGCCATATTAGAATAGTCAAGCATGCATGCACCACAACGAGTTTCAACTCCAAAACTCACAAAGATACGCTCTTATTCGACTTTTCACACAGTGAGACACAAGATACATCCCATGACAAGCGCTAGCGAGTAAATGCAATAGCAAGAGACAAAATGCTACGCATGCTATAAAAAGAGCGCTTAGAACGAAAGGAAAGCTAACTATCGACAAATATGGAAAGACTAGGAACAAATCATACTCAAAAAGCAATAAATATCGATTATGCATCAAACGGAGTTAACAAGCGTACAAAAGATCAACGGAGGACTTTATTAGCTTATAACGACCTTGGATACAAAAGGAAAGGAATTACAAAAAGTGTAGCGGCCATATGCTAGCACGGTTCATCTACCCTGGCCACTACCGACCCTAACTACCCAAGGCATGGCCACATAACGGCCAAACACCAAACAAAGTTACGAAAAAGACATAAGGAAAAACTACTACCACCGACTCTACCACACGCAGACAACATCCTCATCCGGCTCATCTTGGTATTGAGCATCGAGCTCCCCTCATCATCGGACTCTTTCTCATCCGAAATGTATGTTAGCCCGAAGGTGTAATCAATCCTCTCATCATAGTATTCAACCCTCTTTCGAATATGCTTTTGCTCTTTATAGCATTTCTTTGATTTTCTTTGAGGAATAGGGTCATTTGAATTGAGATTTGTAGAGGGAGAGATTAGAGCCAAATTCAAAGGCTTTGGAGAGGAGATGAAAATTTGGGGTTTTAGCTTTTGTAGTGGGAGAGGAGAGAAAGGGAATCACATGCCAATTCTTCTCCTTTTGCATCCCAACCACTTCTATCATATTCACACCACTCCAAACCTCCTTGAAACATTGAAAACTATTGATACACAACCCTCCAAACATCCGGTTACCTAGGTTTGAACAATGGAAGAGACTCGGACTATGGTTCAAAATAAGGACGAAGTGACTCTTATGTGGTTTAATCAAACAAAAATGCCTTGAATCATTTCTTTCGTACGCCAACAACTTCAACAAGATGCAAGAAAGATATATACACTACTCAAGCATGAACAAAAGATATTATTTACGCAAGTGCGGGAAATGAGAACAAAAAACATGGGATGTTTAATCAATGAATCTCTACTCTAGCGATGCACACTACTTGACTTGACTTTTAGGCTCAACTTGTTCAACAAAGTTCATGTATATGCATATGACATGGATTCAAACACATAACCAAATTTGACGGGATACACGACTCTTGCCATATTGACACAATTGAGCATAATTAAAATATCTAACAAGCGAAATCACTACTAACAAGGGAGGATTGCAAGTAAGAACAAATTTTTTGTAAAATTTTAACTAAAACCATATGAGACTATGAGACATGTCTCATAAACCATATATATAACATATATATCACTCCCCCCAACTTAAAAGATGCTATGTCCTCATAGCATGAAGCCAATTGAAATGAAATACAAGAGAGGGAGCACACGTACCTTCCGAGTGGAATGTCAACCACCCTATACCTCGACCAAGTTGGAGGCTTTCTTGTCATTGCGTCCATTCGTCATTGGAACTGCTTCCAAGGCTTCACTCCTTCGGCTCCTCCATAGGAACCACAGCTAGTCACACAAGGTCATCGCCGGAGCTTTCTTGGTCTTACAACCGCGACACATAGCCGCACCCATGCTTAGGGCTCATGAATGCCTCACTCACCCTAGTTTTGAGACCTAAACCACCAAGGCTGGTGTGGTAGCATGCTCACCCTGCAAAAGACTTAAGAACCAACTACCTACCAAGAAGCAAATGACATTAGTACCGCCCGGCTCGTGTTATCCAGGCTCAAAAAACAGACAATTAAAATGAAATCCACCAAATTGTCACGTGATTACACGGGTACTACTTTTCTCCCCGAATCCAACGCATAGTGCCGTAGAGCAAGTCATGCAACAACTTTGAGCTAAAGACGGGTGGCTATACCGGACCATCAAAAGAGAAAAAGAAAAGAGATAGGGAAAGAAAAAGAAAGAAAGAGTGTTCAGCCACACGTGAACTTCGAACATTGATTATGCCATTAAGAGCTATAACGATGAACAAACCACTCAACTCTAAATTCTTTGTCAAAAATTGAATTCGACCATGCCATAAGATAAGATATTTAGAGTAAAGCATTGGCCGTAGTCGTTGAAAAAATTTACACTCCTCTAAGCACATGCCCCAAACTAAATCAATTTTCAGAATGTTGACAAAGTTTACAGGATAAGAATGGTAAATAAGTTCAAAGTCATCAACACCTAGAAAATCGATTACTTCAACCTCCACAAAAATTGGCCCCTCACTTAGTTCCACTCCAAGGAAGTCATGTTTCTCAATTAGCTCCACTCCCACAAAGTCCTGCTTCTCATAAGTAGGAAACCAACTCTTGGTCTCACACTTTCTGTCTTGCTCTTCTAACAAAGAGTACAAATAATCTACCTCCTCGTCCATTTCCTTAATAGTGAGTACTTTTTCCAATGGGTAGATACCACAAGGAGAGGATACTTGGTCGATCATGCCTATCACAAGAGCCGGTTCCTCACACGTAGGAGACCCATTATTGGTCTCATCCACTTCCATCTCTTCAGCTATGAGATGTTTCTCCTGCGGAGCCTCACACAAAGGCAAAAATTCAAGGGGAGGGGAGGACTCAAGGGGGGAACATTGACTGTGAAGCTCATCATTCCCTCCAAACTCGGAGGAGTTTTCAGAATATAAACTAACATCTTCAACAAAGATATGTGGTTCAATAGCCTCTTCCATGGCATTTGAGTTGGACTCTTGACAATGTTTAACAAAAACCCGAGAATGTAAAATTCCAGCCAAACGATCAAAGAAATCTAAGGCTTGAGCGGGTTCTTTTTCAAAAAGTTTGCCATCGCACATCTTGTCTAAGAATCGTTGACTCGTTGGAGAAAGTCCATCATAAAAATAGTTAACAATTTGAAAATTGTCAAAGCCATGATTCGGGACCGCAATGAGCAAGTCCTTGTATCTTCCCCAACATGCATAAAATGACTCATTCACTCTTTCGGCAAAAGTTTGAATTTGTTTCTTAAGATCAAGCCAATTGGAAATGGTCATACGACTTTTAAAAACATTGGAGTCATGAGTGGTTATGCAAGGGGGTGTAAAAATTTGATTAGGACAAAGGTACTCCCGCAAAGTCTTGTGGGGTGGTCTAATAGTTGGAGTGGGACAAAGGTAGTCCCGCAAAGTCTTAGGGCGTGTGAAAATGTGAGTGGGACAAAGGTACTCCCGCAAAGGCATGGGGGCTATTTCCCCATTTGCCGCCGCCATTCTATTAGATAGATAAGACATAAAGTAAACAGGCGAGAGGGCCTATGCCGCCACCTCTTTCTCAACACAGTTCCGTGGGGTTATGCCACCGCCACGTTATATACATAAAAAGTAATAAAAAGGCAATTGATGCTCAATCTAGCTTCGTTACACCTCAAGTCGAATTGGTGGCTCGGTTAGAGGTATCCGCTAAGTTGAGTTCAAATTACACAAAGGAAAAATAAGCGGAGTACTTACAGTGGTTTGGCGAACCTCCAAATAAGCTATAATAAGAATCCCCGGCAACGGCGCCAAAAATGCTTACTCTCGAAACCTCGCCTTCCAATAAGGTTGAAACACCCGAAGCGTAGGGCTAGGTCGTCAGTAGCATAATATCCGGAAGTCCGGGATCGTACCCACAGAGAATCGAATATAGCTTGATTTGGATTGAAGGTTTGTAAGTGATGGATTTTGGCGTTTAAGACGGCCAACTTGGTTTTGCTTTAAACGGTGGAAAAATTAGAACAAAAGACTAGAAATGAGTTTTATAAACTAAAAGAGGCAAGTCTAGGGATCGTCTAACCCTTGACAAAGGCCGTTATCGGTTCTCGATTATAACTCAGGCGAGAGTCACGACCGCGTGCTCACGCCCGGAGAATTTAGCTTTAATGACTACAATAATTGAAAGATGTGATTAAACGGAGGCGAACTAACTTGTTTTTAACATTTATCGAATCCATAGGAGGCCACGAGCCCTCGACATACTTTTTGCCAAGACCGCTTGACAAGCGGCATACCGAGGAGTTAACACCCCTAAGGTTAGACCAAAATTGCAAATTAAGTCCTATTTCGAAAATCATGCTTTTAAGCCCGATGGCTCGAGAACCAAGTAACTACCTAAGTTCTCGGAAAAGATTACCCCGAGACTTAGCCAAACGACTACTCAAACATACTTAAAGCATAAATTAAAGCATAAAAATGAGATATGATATTTAACCGACGGAAATGAAAATAAACTTGATATTAAGAAAGAGCTAGTCCGTACAAGCAACTTTAATAAACGAGAAAACAATAAACGACAAAGACTTACCAATGTTCTTGAAGGAATTAAGCTAGGAAGGCTTGAAACATTAATGGAGGAAAACTAAGAACAAAAATAAACTAGCTAATGACTAAAGAGAGAGAGAGGGTATTTATACAAAAACACCTCAGTCCCTCTTTACACGTCCAAAAATATCCCAAAAATGGGACCAAAATATCCTAAAAGTAGAAAATACAAAAACTGGAAATATCTTCAGTAAACAACCTGTATCGATACAGCTATTTTCCCTGTATCGATACCAGTTCGCTACGGATTCCCCTTGCTCTGTTTCAATGTTGTATCGATACAGCTAAAATGCTTGTATCGATACCGCTTCCTTATGGCCTGCCTCCCAGCTTTTGGCCATGGCTTGCCTGGCTGCCTTCCATAGTGTCCCGACGGCCTTCCAGATGCCTGGCAGGCACCGCCAAGTGGCCGAGTGATCCTTCCAATGCCCGATGGCCAAAATCTACCGGGCAAAAACGCTTGAATACCCTCAAGGGTTGCACCGGGCATCAAAACATGCCTTTAAGATGTGTTTTGCCTGAAAATGCTCAAAAGAAACCTTACGCGCAAAATGACTTAAAACGACGGTTAAAAGAAAGAAACCAATCTAAAGCGGGACTAAGCGCACCAATTATCTACAATATTGGGTGCTCATCACCCGAAAATTCCTAATGAAGAGAATCGAACCTGAGATCTTAGTCATGGTTAGACTTGTTTACCTAAAATTAAAATAATATTAAGCGAAGTCGTTATGCATTATTGGGTCATAAATATCTGCAAGAAAAATAAAATGTCTACAAAGAAATTCAAATATGTAGGCCGACAGTAGAATTTTGTGGATTCGCAATCAATATCATGTGCCATTTTTGTTCTACTTGTAACTTTTTGCCGTTTACTATATATATTATATATATTTTATAAAAAGGCACGTTTGTTTTACATCAAAAGATTTGACATTATTTTATTCTAACTTTATATCAAATCACAGTGAAGTAAAAAAAAAAAAAAAAAAAATCACAGTGTGAAGTATAATTGTCCAACTTTTGGGCTAGATAGGTGTAAAAAGTATGTTGAAATTGAGTTTCTCCACTCAATTTCCACATGTTGGAAACCAATTTTGTTTTTTGACTTATCAAGTAGGTGAACCAATTGAACTTTTTTTGCCTTTGCGATCAAGCAAATTGGGAAATATTCCCAGAGGATGTTAAGTTATGATTGTTAATCGATATCTTGCTGTGCTTCTCCGACTTCTGACCATCTAATAAATTTATCGTTGGTGTATATCCTTCATTTGATATAGATTTGTTATTTGTCTCACTCATGTACAATAAGTGCTTTTGAAATTTTATTAGATGCACACAATGAGACATAATTTCGTTGTTATTAATATATTTCCTACCCTTCCAAATAAAGCCAGAGATCAATTTTGGTTGCTTTTGCTTCGTTCGTCGATATATATAATAAGATCACCCCAAACGTAGGGTATAAGCGTCCAATTGAAGCATAATAATCCGGAAGACCGGAATCGTACCCAAGGGAATAATTAATACGGCTTTGTTGGATTTGTAGGAGTAAGCACGGGTTTTCGGCCTTAAGACAGCCAACTTTGTTTTTCGTTTGCGGTGGAAAGTAAAAAAGCTAAATTAAACGAGAATAAACTAGATTAAAAAGCAGGTTAGGTCTAGGAATCACTAACACCCACGACTCAAGCGAAACTACATTTTTCATCCAAATACACGGTTTAAGACGCTCAACTAAGGCTCCTAATCCGGAAGATAAGATGGTTCGAAAATCAAGCTAGCTATAGAATTCATTTAGCAAACACCTCGACAGAGCTCCAAGCATCATGTGTGGTAAGTAGGCGATGCTCTTACCTACACATGATCAAGAAGGTTAACACCTTAGCAATTTGACAAACAAATCCAAGCCCCACATCAATTTTTGAACCAAAGATTGAAACTTTATTGGTGAAAAATGCAATTTTACTCAAGCCATGGGGTGCTAATCAACCCATGACCCAACCTTGAAAAACTACTCACACATATCTAGAGAGATAAGAGCAAGCAAAAATCTACTTAGCATAATTATAAACACAACACTAGAAGAAGACTAGCTAGAAGGATAGATCGAGAGATAATACACAACTTTAATGAAGGCCAGAATAGCAAAAACTAACTAAATAAAGCAGTAAATTAAATTCTAAGGGCTGAAAAAAATAAGAACAATAAAGAACAAGTAAGAACAATTCAAAATCTAGGCTAGATCTCAAAAGTAAGCAATAAAAACGTTCCTACTTGTTTGTACAATGTGATAACATTCCTATATATAGTCCCTAGCTCGCGCACGGAATATTCCCAAAAAGATCCAAAAATTCGCTGCTAAGGCCCTCGGTATTGCTACCAAGCGAAAAGTGGTAGCAATACCGAAGTGGTTAAGGGTTGACTGCTAAGAGGCTCGGTATTGATACCATTTTTCGCTTGGTAGCAATACCGAAGTGGTTAAGGCTGCCTTGTCTTGCCTTGGCCACTCCTTGCCTGCCTTGGCCACGCCTTGCCTGCCTTGGCCACGCCTTGCCTTTGCTCGCTGCTTGTCTAGGCCGCGCCTTGGCGTCGGCTTGCTTTGCTAGTGGCCTGCCTAGGCGTTGCTCGGGCATTGCACACCAACGGGCCTCAAAACTCCGTTATTAGGCGATTTTCTACAAAATAAAACCAAAATACCACTCGAGCAAGAAAGCCATTAAAACAACTAATTTAAGCTATAAAATTAACCAAATCTAGATACTAGCGCACCCTACATTGCATTATCGGGTGCTATGTAAAAGAAGATGGCTGGTCCGCCGTTTTGAGGCTGGACTGCACCCGCGCAGTTTGGCCAGTTGTGTTCTTATTTCGTGTCAATTCGATGATCAGATTAATTGACATTGCTGAGCTTGTTGAGTATAACAAACGCATGAAAAATCAAGTCAATCACATAGCATGTACTAGTGTATAATTAGAGCACATTTATATGGAAACCAAATGAATTTGGCACAGCTTGAAGGGCATATTTTTTTCAATCTAAATGTTCTCTGATTAGTTATTATTCGGTATTCGATTGACTTGATTTTTTGTGTGATTGTTGTACTCAACGAGCTCTGCAATGCCAATCAATCCGCTCATCGAATTGACCCGAAATACGAACACAACTGGCCAAACTGCCCGGGTGCAGTCTAGCCCCAAAACGGCCGACAAGCCGTGTCCTACTTTTACTAGCAGACTATCTTTGTACATTACCAACTGATAAGTTAAGGGTTCAAATCCGAAGACAATAGTAATTTTACTCTCCCTTCTTTATGAGAATCATTTTTTCTTTCGTGCCCGTATGAGACTATTATACGGGCACATTAGTTGCCTTATTGTCTATTAGGCCTTTTTTTCCCGTCAAATGATAGAACTAGATTTTATAAATGATAACAAAGAAACTATAAACATCAGAGCGGGCATCAACCCCCTGGAGGCCAGGGAGACAGAAGCCACGATGAAGCGCTAAACTCCCAAGTACAGCAGAACCTTTCACCTACAGCTTGTTGGGCTACACTATGAGCCACCATATTGACACTCCTCACAAAATTCAGTTCAACTTTCTCAAGATCATCAAAGACCGTAGAATATCTGTCACAATAACGCCAACAGTCCAATACTCCGCCTTGCGCCGGTGACACATATAGATTAATTGTTGACAATCACCCTAGCTCAACTATGATTCTTAATTTCTATTCCCAATTCCATTGCCAGGTGTGTATACCCTAGCAATGCTTCCACCATCGATCCGTGATATGCTGCCTCTGAATAGCTCATGTTACAATAAATCTTCCTCTCCAACAAGTCCGGCCCTGAGATTTCCGAGACTCTAAGCGGGGTTTGAAAATGGGGTCTCTCATTTTTTAGTATATCTATTTTTTTTCGATACAATACACAAGGGACCCATGTAGTTCACTGGCAAAGTGCTTGTATTGACATTTAGAATCTTAAGTCAGGAGTTCGAGACTTCATATCAACATTTCAAGACCCAAATTTTTCTACAAAGGTTCCAAAACTTTTGGGGAAAAAAGAGAGTGCTTGTACTGCCATTTAGAATCTTAGGTCAGGAGTTCGAGACTCCATATCAGCGTTTCAAGACCAATTTTTTCTACAGAGGTTCCAAAACTTTTGGGGAAAAAAGAAAGTGCTTGTACTGTCATTTAAAATCTTAGGTCAGAAGTTCGAGACTCCATATCAGCGTTTCGAGACCAATTTTTTCTATAGAGGTTCCAAAACTTTTGGGGGACAAAAGGAAGCTGCCAGGAATCAAACTCACACTACTGCATTCCTTGCACACTTGCCTAACCACTGTGCTACATAAGCCTACTTGCAAAATATTTCACATACATAATATTTAATGCATTCTACTATTTGGAGCCCAATTATTTGCTCAAAACGGAAGGCCCTAGGCGGTCGCTTGGTGGGCCTATGCCCAAGGCTGGCCTTGCTCTCTAATCACAAATAACCATGTACATGCAGTCTTAAGCCTTGTCTAATATTGGACTTACTGAAACTTAGCAAGGGTAATCACAAATAACCATGTACATGCAGTCTTAAGCCTTGTCTAATATTGGACTTACTGAAACTTAGCAAGGGTATCCACAATTGCATAATTAAAATTAAAAGATTTCTAAAGTTAGTAATGTTGGTCCGAAATATAGCTCACAATGTCATAACCAAACTTAGCAACCTCTCAACTAATAATTAAATTTTAGCCTTTAGACAACCGAAACTAATTAATCTTCTCTTTAGATAATCAAATTTAATGGGGACTACACACTCTCTCTTTCTTTCTCTCTCCTCTCATCGCTATCAATGGACCCTCTTACTTACATTTATTTTCAACTCTCTCTCTCTCTCTCTCTCTCTCTCTCTCTCTATATATATATATATACACACACACACACACACACACACACACCAGCCTTCACATAAGGGCGCCCGTAACTTGCTAAAATACAGACCTCCCTTTTCCGATCAAATTTTGATGATCCGAGCCGTTCAATGTGTTCAGAACGTGATTTTAAGGGTCCAAAGAAATTGACAAAAAATATGACCAGAAAGGGCTTGATTTGAACAGTTTTTTATTAATCGTTCAATGAACAGTTCAATAAAAAACTGCTCAAATCAAGACCTTCTGGGTTTTTTTTCCCCAATTTCTCGCGAGTACCCTTAAAAGCACGTTCCGGACACATTGAGTGGCTCAGATCATCAAAATTTGATCGGGAACTATGAGATTAAGATTTGAAGGGTTTTTTTAGAGATTTTTTTAAGGGTCCCCGGAACCGCCCCAATATATATATATTCTATTAAAAAAGTGTTTTTGATTATAGACCATCGTGAGACTTTACATTATTAAGCTTTGCAACACTTTAAATGGATTGGTGGTGCTCTAGAATTCTGTTGGAATATTGATGTTGTTGGATAATGGATGCTGATATTAGGGACTTTACCTCTTTTGCTTCAAGTGGTGACTTTAATTATAAACTACAAGTCGACTTACTCTGGTTAGGACTTGTTAAAGTGATGATCATGGTTATCTTGGAATTTTCAGGATGAGTTTACTGGCTTGACACCTTGGGCCAATGTAACCTTAGGCTCATTCAATCTTTATGGAATGTACTCTCTCCGTTCCTTTTTATGTGTTCTGTTTAGTAATTCTAACTTATTAAAAAGACATCATCATTACACCTTTCATATCAACTTTTTCCTCCAGTTTCCCTATTTACCCATCATCATTACACTTTTACTCACTAACTTTTTAAAATGAAATATAGTTTTAGGGCCAAAATAGATAATGCACCAACTTTTACCCCTTAACTTTACAAAATGGATACTTATTAAGGGACAGCCAAAAATGGAATATTGGACTCTAAATAAGGGACGGAGGGAGTAATTTTTTTTCCTTTTTGGGACGTCATTTTTTCCTTCATTTTTTCTTCGCAGGCCTCTTATGGTACCTCAATCTTTATGGTTCGTATTTGGTCTTGACTCGATGTACAATTTGTCGAGTTTCTAATATACTAATAAAATTTTGTTGCCCATAAAAAAAAAACACTTTAAATGGATGCTATGAACTTCCTTCTAATATTAATCCTCGCCATCAAGATTTAGAATATTTTTTTTTTGACTAGCAATCTATAATTTCTTTTTTGCGCTATTTTTATTGAGTACTATCTTAAATCTTCTCTTATCAGGATCACTCCATTCTACCATATTTCTAATATATATATAAAGTGGGAGTTGTATTTTCTTGCAACTTATTTTTTCTTATGCCTTCCATCTTTCTTTGATCTCTGTTCTTTTGTCTATATTATTTCGTGGACCCACAACAATACAATATCAAACTTATATTTCAAAAACGGAACATGATACATTTAATTAGAGGTGGCAATTCTAATCCATATTTTTGAATCCGCCCATATCAGTCCACTTAAAATCCAACCTACCCATATTGTATAATGGGTTGATATGGGTTGAATCCATACTAACTCATATTTACATGGATTTAGATGGATTCAAAATGGGTTCATTGTGGGTTGAAATTAAAAAACGATGACTGGCCCGGCCCGTATGTGGATTCCCCAAACGTTTTTGTTTTTCAACTACTCCCTCTGACGTGGATAAAAAAAAAAAAACTACTCCCTCTGACAGATATGAAAGTTTATGTTCTTTTTATTAGGATTACAAAAGACATTTTCGGTTTATATCAATTTAAAGAGCAAATCAATAATTTTACTCCCGTCGGTTTAAATGAAGACAATAATAAGTCAAAAATGAACTTCTTCTTTTTTGTTTTTATTCATTTTTTAGTTTTGTGTCAAATTGTTGTGACTTATTAATTCGATTTGACGAGAGGAATAGAAAAGATAAAAAAAATTATAATCGAAACTCATAATTTTTTTCAGAAAGACAGAAAAAAGACATTTAAACCCGTTTACTATTTGACCCATATTTAACCAACGACTTGTTTCAACCCGTCCAAATCTGTCCAGACCCACCCATTTGCCACATTTACATTTAATAAGTAGGAGCTTTTTGGCCCAACTCAATATCGATTTGTTTCTTCTACAACTTGTGGAAAGACATTTATGCCCTCAATCATTCTTTAGTCTTGTTCTTCTGTTCTAATTATTGTGGGACCCAAAATATTTATAAGCAGGAACTTGCGAGCCCCAGTCTTTGTGGGACCCAATATTCAACGTGGATTTGTAAATGACAATAATGGTCCCCCAAAATTTTTAATAAGTTTCATTAATAAAATAATTGATTCAAAACCTTAAATTATTACTCCCTCCGTTCGGATTTAATTGTTCCTAGTTCTATTTTAACCGACTAAAAAACGGGTTATATCTTCGAATCCGTAATGAATTTTATATTGAATATGGATCTTGTTTGATAAATCTCGATTAGTTCTATAATACAGTGTTTTCAAAATCACGTAAAACATTATAAATTGCATGATATAATCGATTGAAAAATAGCACAAACTTCAAAAAATGACTATTAAATCCGGACGGAGGAAGTACGTACCATCAACATTTTGATAGGCGAGTTGATGGAGGCAATTGATGTTAATGATGAAACAACTTGTGCCAACTAAAATAATTTATTAGTCAGAAATTAATTAAATCACGGTCCTAATTATGGGTACCACGTAAGATTTCATCCTGGTCACTTTGGTGGATTAAGTTTTCATCGTTTGTATGCGTGATTTCTCATTTTAAAAACAATAGGAGAATATCCTATCATTTCCAAAATTAACGGCTTCCGGTCAATATTGTGATCCACGCCAAAAAAAACCCCAATTGTTCACATGGTCATTATCATCATCTTCCACCTACTGGTGGTCAGTCTCCTCTTCGTTTTGAAATTTAAATGTTTTCCGATTTCGCCACACGATAATATTTTTTTGTTCACATGGTCATTATCATCATCTTCCGGTCAATATTGTTTTCGTTTCAGTAGCACGGTATGTGTTTCCATTATTGTTCACATCGTTTCAGTAGCACGGTATGTGTTTCCATTATTGTTCACATCGCCTTGTTCCCTGTGTTTGGATTGGTATTTGAAAAGTTTTTTGAAAAATAGTAGGGGTAATAAGTGGAGAGAGACAAAGAGAGAAATATTAGAAGTAGGGAGAATCTAGAGAGAATTTTTTGAAAAATTCTTTTTGAATCCTAGAGAGAACAAAGCACTTTGTGAGTTTCGTTTTTGTTCAATTTTTTTTTTTCGTGTTTGTTAGTTTTGTGTCAAATTTTTGTGGACTGTTGTTTCGTCTTGTCGAGACGAACCGAAAAAGTAAAAAATTATAACTTTTAGAGGAACAAGTCCATAACAAAAGACAATTAGTATTATTTTTGTATAAAGACAACTCACAAAAAGCTCAAAGGCTGCTAAGCTCTTAGAGGAACATGGCCTATTGATCATTATACCTCATTGCAGTATTAAGCTTCAAAATGTATGTTCCCACGGAGATTAAATTCTTTCCAATGGCAGTGGAAACAGTGGGTTTTCCACCACCACCATTGTGGACCGCGCTATGTGTTTATTGTTATAATTGAAACTATTCATCTTATGAGGCTCATAGAATAGTATATCAACGCAAAAAACAGTTTGATTGGACATCGATAAATATATATAAAGTTGAATTTTAGGTAATAAAATGAACGGTATGATTCTGTCAATAATTTTAAGGTTAAACTATTCACGACCATCCATTTTATAAACCAAAATTTAAATTTTGACACACCTACCGATGTCCGATCAAGGTAATTTTTTCAAGGAATGTATTATTCTGCAGGCCATATAAAATGAACGATTCCCAGATCCCTAATAAACGCACGGTGGACCCACAATTCAGTGATGGAAAACTCATGGTTTGCATTGCCGGCAGAATAGATTTGATCTCTTTCTCATGACTTCTCCAAAACACATGTGCATTTCACTCCAATGCTATGATAAAATTTTCACATTCGCATATGTCCGCACATTTAACTAGTATGACAAACTAATTATCATATCTGAACGGACCAGATTAATAAATTCATCGCAATGTCACGTGTGCGTAAATCGATTCGGACACTCGAGTCACCAAAAAAAAAAAAAAAACCTTTATCATAATGTCCTTTTTTTCCCCTCATCATAATAGTGTCCATTGTTGCACGTTATGCACAAGTTAAATATATCCCTCGGTAGCGTCGTTTAGTAGCCGACTCTTGAGGGGGGGGGGGGGGGGTTAGTTGGAGGTTCATCTGCTCCTGGCCATGCTTGCACTGGCGCGCTATATGTGCATGGATAATTTGCTTTTACCAGATAATAATTGAAACCAAAAAGTACTACTGGTACACAATTTTTAATAGTCACACTTTATGACCAGATGGGAAATCTCGGATAAGGCCGGGGGAACCGATCAACGTCGATCTTTCAAAATGTTGAAATGTTTTTTGTTTTTTTTTGGGATTTTTTGAGGTTTTTTTTAAAGCAAGTTGGTTGGTTGTTTTGTATAGAAAATTGTAAGACCGTTGAACCCCGGGCTTTGTGTAAACAAACTAGACCACGGCATTGTTTATTTGGTAGTACTTTGGTTTGAAATTTGTGTGCCAATTATGGAAAACAAACTAGACCACGGCATTGTGCCAATTTGTGTGCCACACCTCAACTAATCTTGAGAAGTTAATCTAACCGTTGATTAGCGGAGGTCCCATTTAAAGGCAAAACACAATTATGTATGGCTGGCTGTAAAAGAGTTGATAGCACCTGAGGCACTACAAGAAATTTGGTTTTTGGAGACGAATGAAAATCGTGATAGATTACATTACTTTATCCCATCTTTATTTTATTTTTTATACTTTTTGGGAGAATTTTGGAGGAACCCATCATCTTGTTTTGGGATTTGGTATCCAAAATACCTTTGGGTCTCCAAAACTGGAGACCACACTTTCACTTTGGAGACCAAATTTCTAAAAAAGAAAATGGGTCTCTCAAAGATTCTCCAAAATAGTACAAGAAGTGAAAAAAAAAAATTGAGCGGAAATAAATGACACAATCTCCCCTCAATATGTCACATTCGTTCTCTATTTTGAAGAAATAAAGATGCGTTGGAAAAGAATACTCTTTAAACGTTAAAGATGATTCGTGTCTCAAAATTTAAAAAAGAAAAAAAAAAACTTTGTACTCCGTAGATGATTTCGACAACTATTAATTTCTGGAACAAAATTGATTTTTAACACCAAAAGGCATGACCCAGCAGCCTAGCTTCAAACTCGGCAATTTACTCAAGGTATTGCTACATTAACTCGCTGGGTCAGGTGGATTTTGATGCTGGGATGTGCGTTCTGTAGAGTTTAGGTTTAAACAGCCTCTAATTGAATCACGTGCAGAGGGTTAGGTTTGGGCAGGAATATTCAACGTTGAAGAAAGAAGCCATGAATGAAGGAGCTCAAGAGGGGCTGGGGTTCTTGAATTAAAAAAATTGCTATTCGGACTTGAATTGCTAAAATGATTAGGCCGTTGCGAAATTCATATATATCCGGCGGGCAGCTAATTAAATCAGATAACAGCAATTTTCCTAGGAATTTTGCCTAGGAACTGCTAGAGATGTTCTTACCGACCTAATTAAAATCAATTTCAAAAACTATATATCTAATTCGCTTCAACGAATAGAGACTGCAACGAATGCGTGGAATGAAATATACCAATGAATTCGGCAGGTGCGTGTCTTAATTCGTATCATCTAATCTCATACTAGTACGTAAGAGTAGTACGTAATTAAGAAACTCCCAAGCTTTTTCCTAATTATCCTCGTGTTATGATGGCAACGTTCCCCCATGTACGCATGGCTATGAGTCTTCCATTGAGACCAAGAAATTAAACAGATCGAGATGGATAAAGTTTCTTATGGCTATGAGAGTTACGTTTTAAAATTAAAGTCTCACTCTGTCTTGTCCGTAAAAGACGTGTCGCTAAGGCTAAAGGAGTAGTACTAAGTGATAAGTTTCTTCCCATATGTTGTTCGAGCATCACCGTCAAGAGCGTTTGTGATTTAGGATTATTGATAACCTTTGAATTCCCTGTGGACTAATTAACTAACTAACTATCCGTTAACTTTTGTTAATATATACAGTATATACTATTTGGGGAAAAAAAAAAACCAAAAAATTATCTAGTTGAGCACCAAAATTTTGCGGATGCAGGTCAATATCAGACGTCAGGTTATGACTAAGCAGTTAAGAAGGGGACATTTAATAATTGAGATCTTATATTTTGAGGTGGAAAAAGTTGCAATTTATTGTTATAAATTTTTTACTACTTCGGTAGTGTTTGTTTAGTGTCTACCCATCACCGAATAAATTAAAATAACTTCCGTTTTCTTTTTTTTACAATCGGATTATTTTTGGCCTTTAGTAAATATTTTGAATTTTATTACTGTTTAGATTCCTCTTAGAGATGCAAAAACTTAATCTATGGGGAAAAAAAATTAACACAAAGTTAACGAAAGCTAATACAAGACATGCTTGCACTTGATTTGATTACTCAGATGCGTAATTTGATTACTCAGATTGTTCTGGTTCTTCTTTGGTTATATTGCTGCTCATGTACCTCTTTGAAGAAGGATGAAAAAAATTCGTGGGGTTGAAGGGTGTGAGGTGGACGAAGAAAAGTTTGTGTGTGTGGATTTTTTGGGGTTTTTTTAAACAAGTTGATTAGATGTTTTGTATAGGAAATTTTATGACCGCTTTGTAAAACAAATTCTAGACGACGGCATTGTTTATTGGTACTTTCCTTTGAAAGTTGTCTTCTCTAATTAAGAAGAACAATTGGATACATATACAAGCAAAAAAGTGTCAGGTGCTTTGCATTGTTACATATTATTCAAGACTTTTGTGAAGGAATTAATTGGATTCATCTCAAGGAGACTCATACGCTATTGTCTCTCTTTAAAAAAAAAATCATCAGCATTGATTACGAGGGTTATGAGGAGGAAATTGTTTGTGGTTTCATGGCTATGGAAGCTGAAGATGCGGAGAGGGGCCAAGGTTCTTGCTACTGCAGGATGATTAATTCTTAGGCATTTTCTTTGGGTGTTTTTTTTGGTTTTTGCTGCTTTGTTTTGGTTGTGGTTTGCCAGGTTTGGTGTTTTCTAGTTGTGTTTTGCTTTGGGTCTTAAGTGTTAGGTGTCTTTTTGGGAGTGATATCTTTGTTGGTTTCTTGCCAACTTGGGCTGTTATTCTCTCCCTTTGGATCCATGTTGGCTTATGATTGCTGGAACTGTTGTTTCTCCTTGTGGGTTTTCTTGTTTCCAGCTTGAAGCTGTCTTGGATCCTTTTAATCTTTGTAATTTGTTTCCAAAGATTAACAAATTTTTAGCCTTTAAAAAAATATTTTAAGACTTTTGTGTAGATTGAAAGTTTATCAGTATGGTGAATCATGTGGCCAGATCTTCTCATTTGTAGTTTTTCAATTCAATTTATTTAGTCCGCTTAACTAATTAATAGATATTACTTGCACCGCAGTAGCAGCATCCGAGTTGGCTTACGCGCACCTCGACTAATTTTGGGAAGTCAATCTCACCGTTCATTAGCGGAGGTCCCATTTAAAGTCAGCGTAAAATTATGTATGGGTGGCCCAAAAAAATTGATAGGGCCTAAGGACTACAAGAAATTTGGTCTTTGGAGAGATGAATGAAAAACGTCACAGATGACATTACTTTATCCCATATTTACTTTACTTTTTGTATTTTTTGGAAGAATTTTGGAGGAACCCATCGTTTTGTTTAGGGATTTGTTCTCTAAATTTACTTTTGGATCTCCAAATATGGAGACCGTACTTTCATTTTAGAGATCGAATCTCTACAAAGGACGATGCATGAATCCCTTTAAAATTCTCCCAAAAAATACAAGAAGTGAAAAATAGAGAAAATAAATTACACAAATCTCCCCTCAAAATGACACATTCATTCTCTATTTTAAAGAAATAGAGATGGGTCGGAGAAGAATACTTTTTAAACGTTAAAGATGATTCGTGTCAAAAAACAAAAAAACTTTGTAGATGATTACGACAACTATTAATTTCTGGAATAAACTTTGATTTTTAGCTAAAGTGCCTAGCCCCAACACTAAAACGCATGACTCAGCAGACTCGCTTCAAACTCAGCAATTTGAGGCATAGCTTCATTAACTCGCCGGTTCTGGCGAATTGCTATAGCACTCGACACAAGCCGAATAGTTGACTTCTTTTTCTTCTACTTCTCTCTCTCAACTCGCATTTTCTCAAATTCAAAATCGATTGATTTTGGCAGTGGATTTTGATGCCAAAATTCGAGTTTACGGTTATAGCCTCTAATTGAATCACGTGCGGAGGGTCAGGTTTGGGAAGAAATATTCAATGTTGGAGAAAGAAATCATGAATGAGGGAGCTAAAGTGGCTAGGGTTCTTGAATAATCCTAAAAAACAAAGAAAATCCTGTTGAGAGTTGAATGGCTAAAATGATTAGGCCGTCCTAGGAATTTTGCATATATAGCTAGGAACTACTTTGAGATGCTCCGACCGACCTAAAATCAATTTTAACAACTATCTCAGCTTCAACGAATGCGTGGAATGAAATATACCAATGAATTCGTATCATCAAAAAAATTAAATGGTAGGTGAGAGTGCGTGTCTTAATTAATTTGTGTCTAATCTCATAGTAGTTTATTAGGAGAGTAGTAAAGCTCATAATTAAGCGGCCTTTTTTCCTAATTATCCTCGATCGTGATAATCAATGATGGCAACGTTACCCCATGGACGCACGGCTATGAGTTTTTTTCCATTGAAACCTAGAAAAACAGGTCGATGGTGGGGCCAAACGAGTTTCTTATGTCTATCATCATGTTTTCAAAGTCGTGTCAGCAATGGCTAAAAGCTAAAGGAGTGATGTAACCCTCGTGCTACTTACGATATGCTGTTCTTCGCCACATACATCTCCTCTTTTGCCAAATAATATCTAGTACTTTCGGACTTGGAATTTCACTGACACATGAATTTTTCACATTAAATCATTAGAGCATCTCTTGACTCCTCGAGGGGCCGAGGGGTAAGTTAAGTTGTGTGAATTGCAGCATTAAGAGAGGATTTTACTTTTCTCTCTCTCTCTCTCTCTCTCTCTCTCAATACATTTGTTTTCGTTATTGTAATGGTTTCATTTTTTAACTTTACAATGGTGAGATTTTCTTTGTCATTTGAAAAAAATAATCTCTTATCCCTGGCAAGTTTGTGAACAGTACGATCGTTGATTTATCATAGGCCTAAAACAGAAATTAAAGATGAGACTTTTTTGTCGTTACAAAGGGTGTCAAAGTAGGATGCACGCTTTCTAGTTATATGTACATCTCAAGGATTTGATACATTATCCCAACACAATTTATCTGAGATGTTTTCTTGTTTACCCTTTCTCTTTGCTTGGTATGGCCAAACAATACACACATCAATCTAGTCAACCACCAGCCAAAAGAGTTGTAGCCCAATGGTATTTTTTTTGGTCCTCCTCTCGTGGAAGGCCAAAGTTTGACCCCATCTGGAGCGTTTGTGCTTCAGGGCTATAGACAACCTTTGAATTTTTCGTGGACTAACTTACTAATCACCCCATGCACTAACCTCTGCTAATGTATACTGTGTGAAAAAAAGAAGTTATCTAGTCACGCGCCAAAATTTTGCAAGATGCGGGGTCCATATCAAATGTCAGTTATGTCTAATCAGTATGTTAGTTATGTCTAATCAGTTACGAAGGGGACATTTAATAATTGAGTTCTTATTTTGAGGTGAAAAAAGTTGCAAAATTTTGTTATAAATTTACTACTACTTTGGTAGTGTTTGTTAGTGTCTACCCATTAACGATTATTACTATGGTGCTCTTTTTTAGAGAGAGAACATTAATATAGCTATGCAAACAACAACAAAAAATCACTAAATTAAAATTTTTTTTTTTTTTTACAATCGGATTATTTTGGCCATTAGTAATTTTTTTTAAAGTTTTATTACTCTTTAGATTCCTCTCCACGATACGAGCTCCTAATTTGTTAAACAAAAAATTAACGCAAAGTTAACGAAAGCTAATACAAGGCAGCAAATTTGTGAAAACAATTTCGGGTAAGTCCAAACTCGATCCCCTTTAAAAAACTTTTCTCCCAAGGGGTACAATGGAGAATATATATTGTACGGCATTTATAAGCCTAGGCCCCTTGGTGTTGATGCCCTGGACAAGCACTATAGGAAAAGATAAATCCCAAAATTATAATAATATCACACATGTAAATTAAATGTGAGCATGTGAGGGAAAAACTTTAAATGGAACCTTAGCTCAGCTAAAAGATAGACATGAGGGGGAGGGAGGTTTCCCACCAACCACATGTGGATGGAGTCTTTATCATCCCTTCATATTTCCCCAATTTTATAAGGGAATTCATTATTATTTTTTATAATCGGACGTTCAAGCCAGTTTTTGCGCGTCTCGACTAATTTTTATGTCGTAAAATTGACAACCGAGCAAACCCTTTGACTACCTTAAGGATTTGGAATATTTAGCATCCGTAAAATTCAAACGCGCGATCTCATGGAGAAGAATCACTTAATGCTTGTCTCATTCATACTTGGCAAAACCCTTTGGATTTCTTTATGCTTCTTCCCAGTTGCATATTTGGGTGCATGTGGTGCAATCTTTATTTGGATTCTCTACATGCACCTATGCACCAATTTATATGCAGAATGTTCCAAAAAAAAGTGTACTCCCTATGGATAAAATTTTACCATTTTTGTAATAGCACGTTTTTTTGGGTGAAGAAAACGACAAAAGTAATTGTATGCGGATAGAATATTACTCCACTTAAAATACTACTACTAGCATAAGTGGAGTTTTGTACACTATTTTTCTATCTTTCAAGGTTCTCTGCCATCTGTCATAGCCTAGTAAAATATCTTACAAAACTCTAAAATCTTTGTTCTCTTCCTAACTCAAAAAGAATTTTTCAAAAAATACCCCTTAGATTCCCCCTAGATTCCTCCTACTTCCCACATTTCTCTCTCTATCTCTCTTCACTTATTACCCCTACTATTTTTCAAAAAACTTTTCAAAACACAATCCAAACACATGTACATATTTCGAGTTAGACTTAAAAACATACTAATCTTGTGAAATTAGGTCCATCAGTTGTATTTCGATCGTTCAAAAATTCTTGGGGAGTGATTTTGTCACTCCTCTCAAAATCACTTCCTTTTTCTCTAACGATACTTTCATTTGTGTCGCCATTGGATGATGGAGATGAAAAAAAGAAAAAAAGAAAAGAGGGCACCATTAAAAAAAAAGAAAAAAAAAGTGCCAAAAATCACTTTCCAAATTTTTTCATTAAAATCTGCAAATTCTTTCTCTAACGAAAAGCGAGGCCGATCGGGGGGGGGGGGTGGGCATGGTTAGTGACGTCAGAGGCCAGTGTATGATGTAAGCACCCCACTTGTTTATCAAATTACGTTGAAGACACGTGATTTAATCTTACACCTCCAATTTGGCCACTTGCAAACCAAGAAATTTCAACGAACCACCAAAATTTTCAATAAAACGCACAAGTAATTGCAACACGCACCCACAAGTTCATGCACCTCTTTCTCTCTCAACACTCATCCACTATAAAGATTTCCCTCCAAACCCATTTCTCCCAAAGCTCTCTCTCTCTCTCTCTCTCTCTCTCTCTCAACACAACCCAAAACCCATCTCTGCAAACCACAAAAATTGGACTGACATGTACGGGTGCGAGTGTGCGCCGGTGATTCTCCCGGCAAATAATACCGTCGAGTTTCCGGCGTATAGCCGGAGCTCAAGCTTCAGTAGCCTCATCCTATGCTTGTCAGAGACATGGGGTGACTTGCCGTTAAAAGTTGACGACTCAGAAGACATGGTCGTATACGGGTTTCTACGTGACGCGGTTAGTGTGGGCTGGACGCCGTTTAATATAACGGCCACAAACGTTAAGATTGAGCCGAGAGATGAAATGGAGCCGGCTACGACGATGGCTCAATTGGTGGCGCCGCAGGTGAAGGAGGAGCCGGTGGTATCGCCGCCGAAGGGAAGGCATTATAGGGGAGTGAGGCAGCGGCCGTGGGGGAAGTTCGCGGCCGAGATAAGGGATCCGGCGAAGAACGGCGCGAGGGTATGGCTCGGGACTTACGAGACCGCCGAGGAAGCCGCTCTGGCTTACGACAGAGCGGCTTACAGGATGCGCGGGTCACGGGCTCTGCTTAACTTCCCGCACCGTATCGGCTCCAACGAGCCGGAGCCGGTTCGGATAACGGCCAAGAGGAGGTCGCCGGAGCCGTCCACGTCGGTTTCGGAGAGCGGCTCGCCGAAGAGGAGAAAAGGAGGAGTTACGGCGGCCGAGGTGGAAATAGAGAGCCAATCAAATGCGTTCCAAGTGGAGTGCCAGATGAGACAATTGCCAGTTGGCGAGCAACTATTGGTTAGCTAGATTTGAGCTGGCGATGAGGTGGGCATTTTTGTGTGGGTCGGGTGGCGGGTTAGGAAATTTGGTATGGTGGGGACCAGTTTGGCTGTTTTGCAAAATGTCAAATGTGTAAATGGATACTCCTATTCCTACATGGAGTATTTGTTTTATTTACAAGATGAAAGTGAAAGTCCAACCAAATGTGTGATATTTCAGAGCCAAAGCCTTTTTGTTTTTGTTTTTTTGGGTTTTTTTTTTTTGTTTTTGATTGTTATGTATGTATTGTTTTGCTTTTGGGGTAAGAAAAAAGAGCTTCGTGGAACATATTACGTCCTAGTTTTTAACGGTAAAAAAAGTAATATTTCATTGATAATAACAAACCATTAGGAGAGAGAGGGAAAAGAACAAGAGAAAGGAAAGAACAAAACATTAGGGAAAAGAGACATAATAAATGCAAGGCTACCGACACGAAAGAGTGAAGGGCAAATTTCACTCAGACCCCCTGAGGTATTTGACAATGACAGGTAGTATCCCTTAATTTTGAAAAATCACAGAGACCTTCCTTGTTTCACACTTTGGGTTTCCTCCGTTAGTGAGAGGGACGGAAAAGGCGTGAGAGGGACGGAAAAGGACGTGAGCTATTCCATTGGTTTCTATGGCTCTCTTAGGGCTCTCGTTGAAAGCCCTAAAGTAATAAATTAATTATGACCTTTTCGGATAAAATGATACTGTAAAAAATAATATCTTCACACAAATTCAAACGGATTGAAAATTGGAACACTTTTGTACCTGCTCTTCATTTGGTTTTACGGCTCTCTTACGGCTTCTATTGAAAGCTCTAGAGCCAAAAATTACTTATGATTCAAAATAAAATGATTAGAAATATAATATATTCGCACCTATTCAAACGGATTAAAAATTGGAGCACTTAAGTATCTGCTTTTCATATGGGTCTACGGCTCTCTTAGGGCTCTTATTGAAAGGCCTAGAGCCAAAAGTTAATTATGACTCTTATAATAAAATGATCCAAAAATAAAATTTTCGCACTAATTTAAATGGATTAAAAATTGAAACACTTAAATATTTCATTGATAATAACAAAACAATTGCCAATAGAGAGCCAATCAAATGCGCTCCAAGTCGAGTGCTATATGAGACAATTGCTAGTTGGCGAGGAACTATTGGTTAGCTAGATTTGAGCTAGCGATGAGGTGGGCATTTTTGTGTGGGTGGGGTGGCAGGTTAGGAAATATGGTTTTTGTTTTTGATTGTTATGTATGTATTGTTTTGCTTTTGGGGGTAAGAAAAGAAAGAGTTTCATGGAACACATTGCGTCCTACTTTTTAACGGCAAAGAAAGTAATATTTCATTGATAATAACAAAACATTAGGAGAGAGGGAACAAGAGAATGGAAAGAACAAAAGAGAAAGAGAAAGAAGAAATGCAAAGCTAACGACACTAAAGAGTAAAGGGCAAATTTCACTCAGACCTCCTGAGGTATCTGACAATGACAGACAGTATCCCTCAGTTTTGAAAATGATAGAGACCTCCCTTGTTAGTGAGAGGGATAGAAAAGGCGTGAGAGGGACGAAAAAGGACGTGAGCTGTTTCATTTGCTTCTATGGCTCTCTTAGGATTCTCATTGAAAGCCCTAAAGCCATAAATTAATTATGATTTTTTAGGATAAATGATTAAAAATAATAATATCTTCGCACAAATTCAAACAGATTGACAATTAGAAAACTTTTTGTATCTGCTTTTCATTTTGGTTTACGACTCTCTTAGAGCTTCTATTGAAAGCTCTAGAGCCAAAAATTAATTATGATTTAAGATAAAATGATCAAAAAAATAAAATCTTCGCACCGATTCAAACGGATTAAAAATTGAAATACTTAAATATCTGCATTTCATTTGTACAGGCTGTCGTAGAACCAAATGAAGAGCAAGTGCTTCAATTTTTAATCCGTTTGAATCAGTGCGAGTATGTTATTTTTTTGATTATTTTATTCTAAAGGGTCATAATTAACTTTTAATTTTAGGACTTTCAATGAGAGCTCTAAGAGAGCCATAAAACCAAATGAAGTGCATATCCTTAAGTGCTCTAATTTTGAATACATTTGAATTAGTGCGAAAATCTTATTTTTTTGATCATTTTATCTTCGAGGGTCGTAATTAATTTTTGACTTTAGGGCTTTTAATGAAAGTCCTAGAACTAAATGGAATTTAAGACGCTCTTTATTTTTATCATTATGAAATTTAAGATGTTGCTCATGTACTTTTCCGTCCCTCTCACTCCTTTTCCGTTCCTCTCACTAACGGAGGAAACCCAAAGTGTGAAACAAGGGAGGTCTCTGTCATTTTTCAAAACTGAGGGGTAATGTTTGTCATTATCAGATACCTCAGGGGGTCTTAGTGAAATTTGCCCAAGAGTAAACTATAGCCGGGAGGAAAGCATGGAAATATTAAAAAGGGGAAATTACAGTTAGCCCCCTTAACTAAGCCTGTGTTTCATTTCACCACCTTATTGTTCAAAACTTGGCCCTTAACCTCTTCCAACTATATGAATCTAGAATAGTGTTGACACCATTTATAGAAATAGGTAAATTACTTTAACATACTTCCATATTCCTAACTTTCCCAAGCCTGTTTCTTCTCTCACACAACCAGTAAACCCACAACAAACACACATCCACATCATACCTGCTCCTTCGGTGCCAATTAAAACCCTCACCTCAACACAACCCAACAAACTATTTATCCTCCTACTTTACCCAATCTGACCCCCTTTCCCTCTCTTCGTTTCAGGGCTCTGGTTTTTCTTCCGCTTTCTGGTTTCAACGACCTCGATTTTCTTTCACAACTTCATAAAATTGATGGCGACTGGTGAGTTCAATATCTCGATAAACTAGCGGCAATGTTTACACCTAAACAAAGCCAACATTTGTATAACACAGTTCGTCGAAAACTTTAGATTCAAAATCAAAATCCCAGTTTCCTTCATGCTTGTGGGATTTTCTAGCAATTAAATAAGCTCTGGTCATGACTGCCTTTGTCGTTTCATCGTTGGTCTTCAGTCTTCGTTCGCCGGTCTTCATTTCGTCGTCGGTCTTCATACTGGTGTTTTTTTCACATTCATGGAGGTTAGGGTTTTGTTTTTGGGGTTATGCTTTCCATTACTGCTACAATTCCACCATTCGACTACCATATTGTAACGTCCCGACTTTTCGGGTGCAAAATAAAATAATTTCTAAAGAAAATATTGCTAAATACATATAATTTTCCAAAATAAAGATTTTGCTAATACAATCTCAAGATAGATTTACGGAATCAAAATACACCAACTTCAAAGCTGACTCTAATCTTGATACGAATCCTAAGCATCCTCGATCCTCGTTACCGAATTCTTTCCGTTTCGAACTGCATCATCGTTGAATCTCCTCCATTGAATCTCATACCTGCAGCAAATTGATCGCGTTAATCGATTTGCCGGATACGACGATCCGTGGTTGATAAATCACTCAATAGAATAATCCAACCCAACCAACCCTCTTACTTTACAGCTAGCAAACAAACAAGATAATCATGATGCCGAATAAGTAAAACAGAGATTTTCCACGTAACCCGTTCATTACTATCCATTAGCCTTTTAACGTGTGATCCAAAATCTCTCTACGAGATCTTTCCTCCCCAACCGCTAGCCATGTTCGGTCCGATGAGATCACTTCCGTCGCAGATAACCTAAGTTATAATACTACAACAATGGGCTAGCTTATCATGCCTGATCACAACCAGGGTTCGTCTATCTTATATACCACATCACAATCATCACATGGACACACGCCAGTCTATCGATTCATCACTTCTCGCCAGACATCAATTTATTCCACAAACCATCACTGGACCATCCGCCAGGTTTTATCGCCACAAAACATCGCTAGAACTCTCGCCAGGTTTTAACATCACAAAATATCGCCGGGCCAGGTTTGAACATCACAAAATATCGCCACCGCCAGGTTTTATCAAAACATCACCGGGCTTACTTTGCCAGGTTTTATCAAAATATCATTGGGCTTTACTTTGCCGTTTTATATCATCACCGGCACTGCGCGCTTACGTCTTAAATCATCTCCTGCTTATTAAATCATCACGTATATTCTGGACTACCCGCCAGTTTAAAATCATATTACTGGGACTACCCGCCAGTTTTAAATCACAATCCTAGGTCCATCAGGTGCCTCAGAGTCCCGCTTCAGCACCCCAATACTGAGGTCCCGTCAGGTCGCTAGCGTCCCTGAGCCATTCTCAAACCCAGGTCCATCAGGTGCCCTCGAGCGTCCTCGCTCAGTGCTACCCCGATGCACGAGGTCTGTCAGCCACCGAACCTGCTGCCACCCTAGACCTTTGGGTGCTTTTCAGCCGCCTCAGGTCCTACTCAGCACCCCGATCACACGGTGTCACTGTTAGCCACCCCCGAGTCCCGCTTAGCCCACGACTTTCATTTGTTTCTTTTCCCTTCACAATAACAACGCCTGTATACTTTCTCTACAAATCTCATCATATCTCAGGAATCACACCTACAAACAATCCTCTAAAAGAAAAAACTTCACAACTTATTCATTACTTAGCATCGTAAGTGATTTCTATCTCGTATACTCACCCCATGTCTCTAGGGTCCAATCTAGCAATCAAATCCAAAGCATCGACACAATTTTATTCTCAATAATAATCAAAAAATAACAGACGGATCAAACAAATATTAGGCAATGCAATCACATAACTTTTTTTATGACTGTTGCTCTTAATCTTGTATGGCCACAAAATCATTAATAAGGTATGAACTATTTAATAAAGATTTAAAATAATTTTTCTAGACTTTAATTAATTATTCTTAAGTAATTAGATTAATTAAATACTAATTAAATACATTAATTAGGTAAAATATTAGAATAATTATCATAACCTTAATAGAGTCCTAATGGTCCTCTATAACAAGTTTGAGTGCTAAAAGTTGGGTTTGGAGGTTCGTGGTATTATTTTAAATAAAAGGATTAAATTAATAGCCGAAACAAGAATAAATAAACAATAAATAATTAAATAGTTTGAAATATTTTTTATATTTACAGAATATCATTCTAGGGCTGTAAATAGTATAAATGAAATTATTTGGAATTTTAAACCTTCTTTATAATATTTTACGGTATTATTATTAAGAAACAATACTTAAGTAATAATAAATAGTTAATTAAATAAACAAAATTTTATTTCAACAAAATATCACTTTTGAACTGTCAGGAGTCTAAGAAAAATATTTTCGATATTAAAAATATTTTTTATAAGATCGTTATTAATTTTCGTTTATAACTTTAATTAAAAATAAAATAAATAGCAAATAACATTAAAAAGTTATGAAATCAACAACTTATGATCTTTAATAAGTTAGGAATCTAAGAAAAATAGTTTGGGGATTTATAGAGTAATTTAAAAGGTCGTAACGAATTTTAGTTTACAAACGATCTCACGATTACGAATAAAAATTAAATAAATAGAAGATTAAGTAAAAAAAATATGAAACTAACAAGTTATGATCTTTAGAATATGGCTAACCTAGGGTAAAAATTTGGGGTCAAATACGATGTTTAAGAGGTTGCAAAATCAATTAAACGAAACAAACAAAACCGCACTACTGGGACGGAGTTCATGTCGCGCGAACTCAGATTCACTTTGGTTCTAAGCGGCTGGGCGCCGAACCTTGCGCAACGCGAGGTCGTCGTTCGATTTTATTTTTTGCTTTTTCTTGCTTGTTTCGATGCATGGGGTCACGGCATTATGTCTATAAACCCTAAATATACTTAGAGGAGGCTTGGATCGAATTATAATACCTCGAATTAGGTGGAATTGGTTTTCGATCGGAAACTTGACAATTTGGAAAGAAAACTTCGGTTTCGTTGGGGTCGAATTGGTTGATGTTCGTGGATGTTTGGGATTGTAGAATGAGATTGGAACGATCAATTTGGGTCTCGGACGAACGGATCTACAAAACCCACTTTTCTCTCTCTAGAACTCCATAGCTTTGGAGCTTGATTTCCTTTCGATTTCTCTCTTTTCTGGACGATTGGAGTGTGAAAATTTTCGTGCGTGCCCTAGGGTCGGAGTAGGAATGTATTTATAAGAGAATTGGATGAGTTTCGAATAAAATCGAGTCCTAATGGAATTGGGTTTTGGAACGGACGAATCGTGCTTGGTTTTAGGGTTACGGAGGAGGTAGAGATCGAGTAGGAGAGTGAGAGATAGAAGAGTTGTTCATGCATGCAAGTATTGTAGGAAAATTAAAAAGAAGTTGTGCATGCATATTTGTATCTAAAAGGAATAGTAATAATAATTGTATTAAGAAAATAATTCTAATAACATTATTAAAAAAAAAAAAATTGGGTCAAAATTCCGGGTCGTTACACATATCGCCGGACATTCTCCGGCTTCGTCGACCTTCGGCGGCCACTGGTGAGCCTCGCCGAATCTCTAGTACTACGATACACACATACATACGCAAACATGTATATCAGCAAAATCTACCATGAAGGGGTGGGATTTAAATGAATTAGTTTAGTACAATCCCAGCAAACCTAGCACACTTGATCTGGTGTGGCCGACCGCCAATGTCACTGGTGAAAAGAAAAAAAAAAAGCCCACTCCTGTAGTACACCCCTAAATCTCCATTGAAACTTCACTTGAAACAGTTTCCTTCCATTGGTTGAGAGAGAGAGAGAGAGAGAGAGAGAGAGAGATGTGTGCTCCACTAATGTATCGATTTGGGTTATACACAGTTAGAGTAGTGTTTGGGTTGTACACAATTGGAACTTGGGCGGAAGAAGGGCACAAATGTCATAAAATCTCACTTATGATGATATGTGACCAGCACATGCCAATATACATCCCAAACCTTAAAAGAATCTAAACGGAAAGGGTGGGTTTACCACACATTGGTAGTTCAAGGTGGTTAAGTGTGAAAAAAAATAGTTGGAGGTGGCAAAGTGTAAACAAGGCATAGTTTAAGGGGGCTTAATATAATTTAGCCATTAAAAAACATGCAGCAAGACAATGTACCCTCACTTCTCTCTCTAAAATCCTCCTTCTCTCTTCAACGAGACTTGTCCAAATCGGTTTGGATTTTGAAAGAAATTTTTGAGAATAATAAATAGATAGAGAAAATTTATCGAAGACCTTGTCCTGGGGTTTCGCCAGGGAGCACAACGTCAACAGCAACACAAACAATCCTACTTTAGATTGGAAGAAAAAATTTTAGGGGATAAGTTCCATAAAGAACGTACAGTTTACGATTTGTAGCACACTGCGACCTTGACCTTCCTCCAAGAGCTCAAGTATCCTCTAAGGTCAACCACCACTAAACCAAGAACCGGATCTTGTTCATTTTGGAATCTCAAAATCTCTCGAGCACGGTCTCAAATCCAATGTTTAATATCCGTTTGTTCAATGTGAAAAGCATCATTTTAATTCTCAGCGTTTGAACTACTCCACATGTAATAATTATTGCTTTTTCTGGTGGAGGTACATAACTGTACTGTGAAGACTCGTGCCCACTTGTTAGGTTTTGTCAATACCCGAACGAGTTTTTTCTTGGTCAAGCTTTAGATGGAGTATATAGGATTTTTATTTTTTGGCTTCTATCCAGGTCAAGCTTTTAGAGATGGTCCCCAAATTCATTTGAATCTGAGGAGGTTAAATTAGATATATATATTTTTTCACTTCCAAAAAAAATAAAAATAAATTAGTGTACCAGATCAAACTTCAGATGGAGTTTTCTCTTATTGAGGGAGATAAATTCTAACTTGAATTTGAGTTTAGCTCGACGAGTGTTAATCATAGTAGGTAGAACGTGAACGTTAAGTCGAAGAGCAATAACTTGATTTCATTACACATAGCTGATTCGAATTGCTGTACTATGAATGGTTTTTTCTTTGATATTATAAAATAGAAAATAGCGTTGAATTACACATTTTAACAGCTTAGAAATGAAGACCGGAGATCACTAGGCAGCTGCTGCCGGTTCTTCTTCTTCTTCTTTCCCTATGTGCTTAGAACATTTGTATGTCTTCAATGTGACTTAAGTGATGTGATTTGAATACGATATCTTTTACATCGTAACTTATACTCTCTGTCTCTTTTTAAGTATCATAACCCCGTAAGCTAGAAACATTAAAAGGCGTAAATCATTATACCTTTCACATCAACTTTTTTCTCCACTTTCCCTACTTACCTATCATCATTATACTTTTACTCACTAACTTTTCAAAATCGAATCTACTTTTAGGGACAAAATAGACAATGCACCAACTTTTATCCACTAACTTTACAAAATAGACACTTATTAAGGGGCAGCCCAAAATGGAATACTGGACTGTAAATAAGGGACGGAGGGAGTACCAATTTGTCCTCGAACATTTTAAATTCCACAGTTGCCGTCTCTAAAAATGTAGGAATTTTCAAATTTTGAGCCACAAAAGTTTGTAAACAAACACAAAATTTCGTTATTTATAAACACCACAAAAATGTATATTGGACCAGAAAATTTTATAACTACCACCAAAAAAAATTCATAATTAATACCTCAAAAATTCATAACCAACATCAGAAATATTCATAACTTTTGCGCCGTTCTTTTCTGGACCATCAAGTTCATAAATTGGGCCAAAAAAATCCATATGTTGTATCACAAAAATCATAAAAATAACCAAAAAAAAAAATTGCAAAAGTATCCGCAAAATTCATAAAATGATCCACCACAAAAATCAAATCTTGGGCCACACACATTCATAAAATGGGTCACAAAAATTCGTAAGAGGTGTACGATACACGTACCCCAAACAATAGGTGTGTATATATTGAAGCATTTCCTACTTTTAAAATACTTTTTTTTTCACGGCACTTTTAAAATACTGATATTTGGGAGTTCTATTTCTTTAATTTTTTGTAATTATCATTATTTGTCTTTCGTCAAAAGTTGAACTGCTACAAATACTCACCTTGTTAGGAGACACTCTCCTAATGACAAGGTGAGAAAGAATGTGACCCATATAACTATTGGTACCCCTACGTAAATTCACCCTTCTCAAAATTACCTTTCCTTCACTCTTTTTTTTTTTTTTTTTGAAAGGCAAGTCTTCTATTAAAGATCCAAACGAATCAGGGAGCAGAGCTCAACAGGGAGATTACAAGTGGCAAGGGGAATACCAACACCTGGTCTACTGTTACAAGCAATCCAATTAGCACATCTATTGGCCTGACGATTACACCACCTAAAAGCAAAGTTTGAATTAGCCGAAATGGAAATAATGTCATCTAGGAAAGCTTGGATGGTCCAATTCTTTAAGTCACTCTTTTAAATGAAGAAAATCCACTGCCCCCAGCAGCCTTCTCCTCCACGCATTTTTGTGGGACCCAATACTAAGTCTATGGACCCAGAAAAATGTTTGGAGGAGATGATGTTGGAGCACCATATAGCCGTGTCCCAAGATCATTAAATAATTAAAACTCTTTAGTTTATACTACCGCGGTCTCAAATTATTGTGTCTGTTTCCTTTTTGTGACCTCAAAATAAAATATCTATATCCCACAATCCTTAATGTTTTTTATGATTTCAATTTTTTTAATAAAAAAATTAATTGAGATTTGTCAAACAAGATCCATATTGAATATATAAAATAGTATAAATTAAAAGATATGGACAATTTTTTGAGAAAAGAACAGAAAAGAAAGGGGGCCTTATAAAGGGCAATCCTTTTCTTTTTTTCTTTTTTTATCGGCAAAAAAGATTTGTTTAATCTTTGAAAATGATAACAAAAATTAAATGGGCAATCGCCACCCGAGACCATACAATCAAAGAAAGCAAGGCGCCAACCAAAATCCCCAGGACCAAATGAGTGAGAAAAAAACCAGCAAACAGATTTAACTCAAAATACTACAGTAATGATTTAGTCATAACTTGCAAGACATATTTTTCCTTCTATTATTGTCCTTCTTTTCTCTCTCTTTGTCAAATTATTTACAATCCATTGTATTGTCCAATGTGAAAAGGATCTTTCTAAAGTCCACTTATTCCTTTTTTCTCATTGGAAGTACATAATTAACTGTACGGTTAGACTTTTGCGTCGTTGTAAGATTTTGTCAACCCCTGAACGAGTTTTTCCTGGTCAATTGTGAGGAGGATTATTTAGTTTAATGCAGAGATGTTGATTATAGTTCTATCTCATAATTTTCTGATCGATCGAGTGTTTCTTATTGAGGGAGAGCTGATAAATTTTAACCTAAAACCGAGTTTAGCCCAGTTTTCGTATAATTAGGAAACCTGTAAGGAAAGTGTTAAATCATATACTATAGATATGTGAAGAGCATTAAAGAAATGGAAATTCTAATAGCAAAGATGGATTCGAAGGGATCCACGCAAGGAAAATTGCGTTTGGGCCCATTCTGGGTCCTAAAAAAATCTAGAAAAATATTCATAAATTTTTGAATATTATTTTATGGAGCTCTGTAAAAAAATCAGCTCCAGCGGATATCGGTAAGTATTACTTTTGGATTCGTAGGGGCGAACTGAGCAGTTTCGCCATACGAATCCAAAAGTAATAGTTACCGATATCCGTTGGAGCTGATTTTTTACGGGGTTTCATAAAATAATATTCTAAAATTTATAGATATTTTTCTAGATTTTTTTGGGATCCGGAATGGGCCCAAAAGCAATTTTCCTTGCGTGGATCCCTGTAAACCTTCCCTGCGAATAGCAGGACTCCATTGACTACCGATGGTCGCTGAAAATTTGACATGTGATCGAGATGCATGTAACCATTTCCCCGATAACATTGTTAACGACAGGCATTTCTTGATTGGACCAAATAACAGTAAATTGATTCATGAATTAAAGGTCAATATATACCTAATGGCAAGAGAAGAATTGACATGGTTGTACCAATATGCGCTTGTAATCAAAATGTAATTAATTAGGGTTAGGACTTGAATTGTAAAGGTTATTAAACATATGAACGGAATAAGTTACTTCAAATTAGAGTTCACACACAAAGTTTACGCAACTTTCTAAGAAAATAAATAGAGAAAATCTTTTTTAACGGTGGAGCCGTGGAGAGTTATTTACAGAGCCCGAAGCCAATGGCGACCGTCTAAAAGTGATGAAAATGAAATTTTTTCGAGAAAGAGTGAGACTCTTTCGGAAAAGAGTGAAACATTTCTCCAGAAAAGTTTTATTAAAATTCGGACCGTTCAAAACACTTTTGAATGATCACATTTAATTACTGTTGTAAACAACTTGTTCACGACTGAACCGTGAATAGGTTTCTCATAAATATCCTTTCTACAAGTGAATAGACAGTCAGTCTACCGACGTTGGCACGTGGTTGACATCTTTTTAAGTCTTTCCCTTGGAAAAAAAAGTAGGTAGGATAATTATTGAGATAAAGCAAAGGAAAAGTATTTAGTTTACCAAAAAAAAAAAAAGGAAAAGTATTTAGGAAATATCTTAAAAGTCATTGCAACTTTTCTTTCCACGAGCTTCTTTTGGTCAATTCTATAATGAATTAAATGAAGCACTTCCTCTCTGAAGTACTCCCTCTCGGAAGTACTCCCTCCGTCCGGTTTAATTGTTCCTAATTCTGTTCTAATCGGATAAAAAAATTAATTAAATTTTAAAATCGATAGTGAATTTTTTTATCCAATATGGATATAGATCTTGATTAGTTCTATAATACAATATTTTTTAAATCTCACATAAAACATTATAAATTACGAGATATAATCAATTAAAAAGTGGCACGAACTGTCAAAAAAATAATAATTAAATTGGGACGGATGGCGTAATTGTGAATGTGCACCACACTGAATTCTCTCACTTCCGCTGCGTGGACGTGAGCGAGAAACCGTACATGCAAACAGTTGGCACGAACGTTCCAGGACTAAATCGCATCGTTTTTGATTTAGACATGAGCCGTGATCTGACTTCAACTTCAAAATTAATAAATTGGAAGTCGTTAGCGATTGATTCTTTGCCTCAATGAAGAGGACTTAAAATTAAACTAAATGCTCAAGGATGATATCGGAAGTTAAGCTTAATTAACCAAAGAAGAAATTTCATTACTCGCTAAAATAACAAAGTTAGAGCATCCTCACGTGTGGCTCGCCAAACCATTGTTTTGGGTAAACTAGCAAGTGGAAGGGCAAAATATGCGCTGCATGTGGCTCGCTTCGTTATCACGGCAAAGTAGAATTGCTACAGTAGCTCGGGGTTTTTGCCTTGCCATTTACACGCTACTACATAGTATATTATTATTATTATACTCCATCCGTCCCCAATTTTTTTAGTTCCTGTAAAGATTTCAACTATATAAGAGAACACAATCATTGCATGTCAATCACACATTTTTCCAATCCATCCTTCAATCTTTGCTTTTTAAATTGTATTAGTACTGTTGATTTAAAACTAGAAGGGTAAAATAAAACTTTCATTAACCATAATCCTCTTGGTTTGGAAGTGGGACCATATTTTTGGAATAGCAAAAAGTGCTAACATTGACTAAAAAACGGGGACCGAGGGAGTAATACAATGATTGTTTTCCGTGGCCTTTTCGTTTTAATTTTATTCTTTTTTAGAAGTAGAAAAAAAGAATAGTTTAATACAGTAGAGTTAGGTGGTGTTCCACTATAAGAAAAAGTATTTTTTTTTTCAAAATGTTTGATTTTCAAACTCAAATATAATGAAAATGAAAAATATTTTTTTAATTTTTTTTACACCGTTTAAAAGATCTTAATGAGATCTATCAAACAAGATCCATATTGGTAGAAAAATTATTTGCGTAAACACATAATTTTTGAGCTTAAAATTACCTTCTTTTTCAAAAACTACTTTTTCTTAGAAACCGGAACGGCCCCTTAGAATAGAGAGCCTGATTTTGTGTAATTGTAAAAAAAATGACTAGGTAATTTCCGAAAGTAGCTTTTGACGATTAATTTGGTGCAAAATTTGACTAGCCTGGTAAGGATGCTCTTTTAGAAACGAAGATGAAAATGGACATTGAAAGGAAAAGGAAAAGGAAATATGAAAATGTGCTAAGGCTAGACTAGACCAGGCTTTAGAAAAAGGAAATATAGCTGAACGGGTTGAGCAACAACAAATTGGAAAAAAGTAAAGTAAAGAGTGCTGGGTTCAAGATAAGAATTGAAGTGCTTGAGTATTTTTGGGTTCCGTTCAGTTGCCGGGAATATTATGTGAAAAATTGGTTCTTAAAAAAAGTGAAGTGACGTGAAAGAAAGAAAAATAAAATTTATTTTCCTTGTTTGTGTTCTGTTGACAAGAAATCTTGCAGGAAAACAAAAATTCTTCCTAACCTATTTAATTTGCATGATAGTGTTTTCCAATGGCGAACTCGAAGCTGTGGATCTTACAACTGAATAAGGCACCTTGGCGTTGGAATTCTTTTTCATCTTCGATTCTTGTATTTATAGACACTGTTAAAGGCCTGGAATTCATAACGTACAAAAGATTTTCAAAATCACACCCGGAAAGAAAGGTTTATGCTCGAGATTCATTTTTGTGTAACCATACCAATTGACACTTGAGCTACGCTGTAAGAATTGTATGTACTTACAAGGAAACCAATCATGCACGCGTATTTAAGTTAGCGACGGTGTTCCAATGATGATAAAAAAGATAGTAACGTACATCTTTCGTGGTTTAAATTAAAACCGACAGTCTTGTTATATATAGCTAATTCATCATTGTGCAAACAAAATTAGCAACTCGGTTACGAGGGCGGCGATCACTTGCTCTTATGTTCCAGTGTTTGCTCGTCACACGCGAGAGATTTCTAAAATTTGGTTTTCCCAACAGGACAAATAGCTCGTATGTGAGATATTTCTATTTTTGGTCATGAGTGCACTCTGCACATACCCCTGCGTACGGTGGTCCCCAATAAATTTTCACAATCTATCTCTCCCCATTCATTACTCTTAAAAACCTTTTATCAAAATCCAAACCGAGCAGGGTCTAGAGACCTCAGTTAAAGTGTCAATTTGGGTTTAAAATGGGCTGATCAATGTTTTCTGTATGTGCCTGTTTCTTATAGGCCTAAGCCTACGTAAAGCCCAAACTAAGAAAGCAGCCCAACTTCTTTGTGAGGTCAACTTTGGGCCGGCATTTAGCCCTCGATCAAAATTTTCTTTTCTTTTTTTTCTTTTTTTTTTGGTGAACCAAACGATAACATTAAAACTTAAACTTAAATAGTCTTGGTTTGGGAAAATTATTACCTGCGCCTTGTGCACCTCGTGGTGCCCCATAACCACAAATATTTAATTTGGAGTCCAGACCCAAATCCACAAATATTACATGAATATCACAATAAATATTTTGGGACATATGTATTGCGATCGTGACAGTGTCATAAGACCACTAAGTAATTAATAATCCACCTACTAATGCAAAATAATTCTCTTTCTTGTCCCGTGCAGTGGTAACCACTGCGGACTGTTTGAAATTATTCAGACTGTATTTTCTCTTCAATTTACACCCCAAAATGCATTTGACAAGATTATGTCACATATCCGACTACTCCTCAAATCAGAGTAAGCTTCTATATATAATCACCACCAAATAGAATGGTTCCCCAAGTTAATTCACCAATACTACTACAATGATGGTGTATACATTGAAGAAAAAAAAAAAATTGGCCCCACGAGTGCATATATAGTTTATCATTTCGCACATGTACAAAGAACTCGGGTTTCGTCGCTGGAATACATTTTTAGAGAAAGACAACAAATGCGCCGACATCCTAACGCGTGAAGCTCGGTTCACGCAAGATGCTTTCATTTCTTTTGTTTCAATCCCTAGTACGTTGTAGTAACACTGCCTCTACTTCGAATCGTCATGACCATATGGCACTGACCGCCCATTTTCAATTCCCGCACCTTCACAATTAACTCCATGCGCGCCCTGGCACATGATCCCTGCCACTAGCTTTAAATATAATTTATTTTCACCATCCTTCTTATTATCGCAATAGCACTTTCCTACTACTTTCACATGATAAAATGTGAGGGTTCGATTCTTGTCAGGAGCGTAAGTGCTTAGTGTTCTTTGAGCTTATCTTATCTGTATACCGTTAACGGTATCTCTTTTTCTCCTCCTAAAAAGTAGACTAGACATCTATCGAGTCAAAAAAAAAAAAAAAAAACCCTTCTTATCTCCCCTCTCTCTCTCTCTCAACAGTTTCAAATCCCGACAAAAACCCAACGTGTCAAAACCCCGAGCCACATCATTACATGCAACCCATGCATGAGAAGCAAAGGAACACGTGACACATCACTCCCAACACGTCCCCACCCCTGCCTCTCTCTCTCTCTCCACCTTTATATCCCCCCGTACCCCACCACTCTTTCTCTCAGAACGCTCCAATTTCCTCATATGTTAATCATCCCAATACCAATACCAATACCAATAAATATTTTAACAACTAGTCCCTTACTATCTAAACTGATCTCCCCCAGTCTGATTTCACGACCAAAATGGCTGATCAACGTCAGCAGTTCCAGCTGCACGGCCAGCAGCACCAGCAGCCGCAGCAGCGGACCAAACAGGTGGTGAAGGCGGCGACGGCGGTCACCGCGGGCGGATCCCTCCTTGTCCTCTCGGCCCTGACCCTGGCGGGAACGGTGATAATCCTGACCCTGGCGACCCCGCCGCTGGTGTTGTGCAGCCCGGTCCTGGTCCCGGCCGCGATAACCATCTGCCTGATCCTGACGGGGTTCGTGGCTTCAGGAGGGTTCGGGGTGGCGGCGGTGACGGTGTTCAGCTGGATGTACAGGTACCTGACGGGGAAGCACCCGCCGGGGGCGGACCAGCTGGACCAGGCGCGGCGGAAGCTGGCGAGCACTGCGAGGGACATGAAGGACAGGGCTGAGCAATTTGGGCAGCAGCATATCACGGGTTCGCAGCAGTCATCTTGAAGGAGGAGCGTGTTGTTCAACGCACTTGGTATGTGCATCGTAACGGACGGATGATGGTCGACAATGGGGGCGGTGAATCGAACGGCTTTAGTTTCAAGTGTTGTTGAGGGTTCATTCGGAATGTATGTGTGTGTTTGTTTATTTGTTTGTTTGTTAGTAAGTTTGTTTCCTGTCTCTTGTTTTTGTGTCTGGAATAATAAGCTGGTTTGGATTCTGCAAATTGCAAACGTAAAAGGAACTGGGAAAAAAGAAGAAGCAAGAAGTGGTTTTAAATTACGGTGAGTGATGTTTAGAAGCAATTATTCAATGTTTTTGGGCAACGCCGTATAGTGCCACAGTGCACTCCCAGTATAGTGCCACACAATCTGGAGTGCCACAGTGCACTACTCCCTATAGGCTGGCTGGTAGTATGCGCCATTGGTAATCATAATCTTGTGCACTCCCTATTCAAATCTTGTGCACTCCCTACAGGCTGGTAGTACGTGCCATCCGTAATCATAATCTTGTTCTCTGTCTTGGATGGAAGCCCATTTCTTCTAGGAAGTTAATCCACTAATTGGACTCGCTCTCACATGATGGTATGCACCGGCTGTTACGGACTCTTAAGAGTTTTTAGATTCAAATACAAGTCTTCAGAAGTTGATTCAAGCAAACATGTATTGAAACGTTTAGCAAAACATGTATTGAAACGCTTGATGACGCTACGCTTAGTTATATGAATGATGGTTCTGTACGTAGCTGTACTAAATTTCTCCTATTTCACGAAGTTTTCCTACCTCATCGCCATATATTACTCCATCCTGATCCAGCCATGCGACCGCAGTAGTGCATTTTTTTATTCGATAAAAATGTGAAACGCTAAGGCATCTTGACAATATTTTTGGAAGAGTACTGGATCTTAAGATTTTCGGTTTGACGTATATGCAAAAACATGACTCAATACCCGTCCCCTTTTATCGTCAACCCATTTCCATGGGATTCGGATACTGTAGAGATCAGAGCCGATGCACTTCAATCTCGACCATTTACCTTTCATCGTCAACCCATTTCCATGGGATTCCGCTACTGTAGAGATCAGAGCCGGTGCACTTCAATCTCGACCATTTAGCTCGAGCTCAATACAAGATGAGTTCAATCTCGAGCTAAAGAAGAGTCGGTGACGGTTATCTCGACCATTTAGCTCGAGTGCGGTTCAATCTCGACCATTTAGCAATCTAATCTCGACCATTTAGCAATGTTGACCATTTAGCTCGAGTGCGGTTCAATCGCGACCATTTAGCTCGAGATGTCTTCAATGAGTCAAGGCAATTCGAGATGATGATTTCTCGACCATTTAGCCCGAGATGTTTTCAATCTCGAGCTAAAGAAGAGTCGGTGCAATTTGAAATGATGATTCGAGATGAGTTCAATCTCGAGCTAAAGAAGAGTCGGTGCAATTCGAGATGAGTTCAATCTCGATCATTATTAGACTGCAGAGAAGAGTCGGTGCAATTCAATATTGATCATTTAGCTCGATAATTAGAAGAATCTCAACCAATTAGCTCGATAATTAGAAGAGCCGGGTGCAATTCAACCTCGACCATTTAGCTCAATAATTAGAAGAATTTCGACCATTTAGCTCAATAATTAGAAGAGCCGAGTGCAGTTTAATCTCGATCATTTAGTTTGATAATAAATGGTCTAGAACTTAGGACTGTAGATCAGAAGTTGGTGTAGTTCAATCTCGACTATTTAGCTCGATAACTAGCTCTTGACCTTTTAGCTCGATAATTAATAGTCTAGAAAGTACTTATATTATCTGTAGGATATCTCGACTATATAGCTCGATAATTAATGGTAGCTTGATAATTAATGGTCTAGAAATTATTTATCTTATATGTAGGACTAGCTGATGCACTTCTATCTTGACAATTTTACTTGATAATTAAATCTCGACCATTTAGCCGGGTAATTAAGGGTTGTGCTAGGAACAAAGAAAATGGGTAAAGAAAAGTCCGTCAAAGTGTACATAAACGGTTCAAATTCACTGCACAGTAACTCTGAACCGTTCATGTACACTTTAAAAAGCTTTTCTTTGCTCATTCTTTTTACACATAGCATTTCTCAGTAATTAATGGTCACCATTTAGCTTGACAATTAATGATCTAAAAAATACATCTCAACCATTTAGCTCAATAATTAATGGTATAGAAAGTACTTATATGTAGTACATGCCAGTGCAATTCTGTTAGACCCCAAGTCTGGGCATGAGTCCCACATCGGTAGTGTACAGAAAGTTGATTCCGTATATTATGAAAAGCGACGAGTTACTGTATAACTTGAAATTAATTTTTTGAGCTACATGATTAGGCTAAGAGAGTTAAGCAGGTCAGCTGGCGCGGGTCGTGACAGGTGGTATCAGAGCTTGCACCAACCTGAAGTGTAGGGCGGGTCCCGTGAGGAGATGTGCTTGGGTGGGCCCAACAAATGAGGAGCTTGAGGTGCTTGTCGTGCTTAAGCGGGGACTTGTCCTACATCGCTTGGTGGGTGGAAGTGATGGATTTTGGGGCGCAACAGGGACATTGCGGTCCAAGCGGGGGAGATTGTGAGACCCCAAGTCTAGGCATGAGTTCCACATCGGTAGGGTACGGAAAGTTGATTCCGTATATTATGAAATGCGACAAGCCATTGTATAACTTTTTTTTTTTTTTGAAAGGCAAGCTATTGAAGTTATTCTTTTAAGCCATGTGGTTAGGCTAATAGTTAAAACAAGTCAGCTGGTGCAGGTTATGACAAATTCAATCTCGACCATCTAGTGCTATAATTAATTGTCTAGAAAGTACTTAGCTTATCTGTAGGACATGCCGGTGCAGTTCAATCTCGACTATTTTGCTCGATAATTAAATCTCGACCATTTAGCTCGAGAATTAATGGTCTGTACTTATCGTATATGTATGACATGCCGGTGAAGTTCAATCTCGACCATTTAGCTCAATAATCAATGGTCTAGAAAGCTTATATCTCAACTATTTAGCTCGATAATTAATGGTTACTTATCTTATATGGAAGATATTTCGACCATTTAGCTCGATAAGTAATAATGGTCCAACAAGATAGAAACCAAAGTATACCTTTGAGGTCCGATTCCTCAATTTCCAACATCCAAATCTACCAAATGAAGACCGGGATTTTGAAATTTACCTTGGCTCTGTGGTCCTGAGTTAATATATTTCCATTCCCCGAATTAGTATACCTTAAATCCATATAACGCCTAATTCAATACAATTTATTATGAGATAAAATAGAATATTTGCATTTCGTTACATGCCAAAAAAACTGCTTGTCGTATCTTTGTTTGGTCCTCGTGAGTTGGCTATATAAGGACCCTTCAGCAAAAGCCCAATGACCACCCCACCTATCTCTTTCTTGGGAAAAAAAAGAAAATACAAATTACTTTAATCTGGTCGTGCTCATGGCATCTCACCAATTCAGATATACGATGTTGGTGATATGCCATGAACAACGATCATTTTGTAGGAAATTTTGTTCGAAGAAGTGGAATTCAGGTGAATACAAATTACTTCAATCTGGTCGTGTTCATGGCATTTCACCAATTCAGATATACGATGTTGGTGATATGTCATGAACAACGATCAGTTTGTAGGAAATTTTGTTTGAAGAAGAGGAATTCAGTCGAATACAAATTACTTCAATACGGTCGTGTTCATGGCATCTCACCAATTCAAATATACGATGTTGGTGATATGTCATGAACAATGACCAGTTTGTAGGAAATTTTGTTTGAAGAAGAGGAATTCAGGTGAATACAAATTACTTCAATATGATCGTGTTCACGGCATCTCACCAATTCAGATATACGATTTGATGATATGTTATGAACAACAACTAGTTTGTAGGAAATTTTGTTTGTAGAAAAGGAATTTAATCAATATCGATTGGGTTCTTTAACGTTCAGTTACCACACAATTCCAAAGTGAAATACAAATGAATTACTATAAGGGTGCGTTTGGTTGGATAGAATGGAATGTAAATTGGAATGGAATTAAGAATGGAATGGAATTGGAAGAATTGAAATTGGAATAATCATTTCCATTCCCATGTTTGGTTGTGGCTAGGAATCAATAGCAAGAATGTAATTCACATTCCAATTCCTGTGTTTGGTATACTAGAATCACACATCAATGGAATGAAATTAATAAATAACCCTGCACAATATTAGGCTAATTTTTGCATGTCTCCCAACAATAAAATCTCACATAGCAGCTATACCATGTCCATAATTCACACATATTTTAGCGTATCTTCTACAAAAATCCAGGAAAGACAAGCTGAACAGTCACATTTATAAAATCCTAATGACAGAGCTAAAATGTGAGAATTCCCAACACTTCAATTTTAACATCCAAAGTAAATCTTCTTGACAAAAGAAACAAAGCAAATTAAAATAAATACACCAAGTACTAACTTCACATATCTCCCCTAAGCAAAGCCATCACAAAATCTTCTTTCTCATCATCTTTCGAGGTAAAGAAACACGCAGTCGTCGCATGATCACGAGCTACGGCAAGTAAGGCTCTATGGCGTTGAATCATAGATAGATTTGAAAGCTTCCGAAGCTCGTCATTTACTTTGTCCTTCTTCTTAGCTATAGCAAGATCGACACCAAGAGCTTGACTGAACTTATTAGTTGCTTCTTCAATCTTTGAACCAATGATCGTTGCTGCTTCACGGAAAGCATCCAAGCTATCATCACTCCTCTTTCTTTTTTTCCCGTTACTCTCTTCTCCATTTGTGGATGACAAGAAGTGCTCCATTTCTTCAATACCAATGCCTAAATTTTCTGTATCACAACTCCCTTCATTCCTACTCTCCTCCTCTAATACATCCTCAGTAGTAACAGCATTCTTACCCGTGGCACGGTCTTTCCTGAAGACTGTTAAAAGCATGTCAAAGTGTGGGAAACTCCTATTCCTCCAGTTAGCTGCATCTTTATGGCTCTGAGTCAAAATGAAATAAGATAGAAACTCTTCAGTGCTATGTAAAATCCAGCAGGGTGGGGATTTAAATGAGAGTAGGAAAGAACCGAAAACATATCAGACAACACAACACTACCATTTTGTAGCTAATTGGTATATTGGTCTACAGTATAGTGGAAATTTTGTATCAGACAAAAAAAGTAACAGGTCAGGCAAAAAAAGGAAAAAGAAATGACTTAGCGTGAAGTGGAACTGCACAATACCTTAACATAGTCATCCCAAATATGTTTTTCAGCGACCACCATATTTGTGTTTGGATCCCATCCGAAGCCACTAGTACTCCCTCCATAGATCATATCATACACGATGCAAACATCCTTCTTTAATGTCTTGATCCTAGATTCGATGTGTGGTTTAGCCTTTATCCCATGTCCAGGTAACTTCTCATGCAATACTCCTTCAATCACTGTGAGGGAACTTGCCTTGAACCCATTGTCCCTTTTGTCCCCTTTATTCACCAAGTCGTGTAAAGCATAAATCAACTCTCTGTCCTCCTCATCATTCCATTTTCTGTGTGTCTTTTTTTCCATGCTTCTGTCTAAAAAAATACATAGCAAGATAACACCATAAACAAGACAACTGAATGGGATTCTCTATGAGGGACAAATCCAAATACATAAATCAATAAATTAAACTGGCAATGAATTCTCCAAATTCAAAACACCAAATTTATATCCAAACCCACTTTTATCTATTACATGATTGTCCTCATTCATCACCACAAAAACAAAAAACAAAAAACAGAATCCTGCGTTCTCTTTTCAGCTCTTCTTGTCACCACATATCATCTACTTGCTCTTCTACTTGCTCTCCATGCAACAAACATAGAAGTGGCCTTGTTGTCTCTAAAAGAGGTCCATTGTGGTGATGTCTCAACACTAGAAACAATATCTGCATCCTCTTCATCCCTATTCTCAATGACTCTTATATTTTCAAAGGGGTCTTTTTTCAACTCGTTCCTTACATAGTTATGTAGCAAACAACAAGCTAAGATAATATGATTTTCAATTTTAATGGGGTAATAAGAAGGACTCCTAAGAATCGCCCATCGCTTTTTCAATATCGCAAAGGCCCTTTCTATCACATTTCGAGCACTTGAATGCTTCATATTGAAATATTCCTCCCGAGTTGTAGGTTGACGTCCATCCTTCCAGTCATTCAAATGGTATCGCTGAAATTTTTTTGGCACCAATAAACCTACAAAAGGGCACCAACACATGTCCAAATTACAGAGGTGCATGAATCCACTTACAAAAATTCAACAATCAATAAACAATTTCTATTAGAAACCAAGGGTCTCATGGGCACTTGCATAAGGAATTTTTGCCCTTCTCCACTTTCTCTATTAGATAACAAAAGCAGTCATGCCTATAGAGAATCTTACGCAAAAATACTAAAGGCAAATATAGATACATGTATTTATACAGACATGAATATATGGTATACCAGATTCCTGAGTCACCACAACGAAATTTTCACACAACTGTAGGAGCTAATTGTCCATTGCAGATTTAAAGCACACACAACTCAAACTAGGATGGGTTCTATTTTGTTTGATGAGCTTTAGAATCGATGATTTACAACAACCAAGGTTCAGATCAATTATCAAACTATGGAGAAATCTACCAAACCCTAGAAAATCAAATAGCAAATCTCCATCATACATAGGAACAGTTCTCAGAACAGATCGATCAATCAGCTTATCAGAAGGAGGGAGCAAAAGTACATATATGTACGTACATGCACACACACACACACACACATATATATATATGAAGAGAGAGAGAGAGAGGAGAGTATACATACGAGATCCAGATTGATGAGAGAGAAGCCCTTCGAACCCGATCAAGGTGAGAGAGAGAGAGAGAGAGAGAGAGAGAGAGAGAGGCGAGAGATGAGAGAACTGCTCGATCTTTCTTTTCTGTAGTTGTGAGAGGCGGGAGACATGAGAAGCGTGGGAAACCCGACAAAACGACAAAATGTAGAAAGCACTGGAATAACAATTCCCTTCTCTTTTTAATGGAATTCCAATTCTCTCATTTGGGGGAATAGTAATTCATTTTGGAATAGATATTCCTGTGAACCAAACACAGGAATAGGAAATCCGTTGGAATAATAATTCCATTCCAAAGCTTATTCCATCCAACCAAACACACCCTAAGAGTTTAAATTCTTTCCACCTTAGGTGAAAACTATGGGGTTTCCACCACTCATTGCGGACCCAATCGTGTGATTTTTTCAGTAATCTGAACCGTTCATCTTGTAGGGTCCGCAGAGTAGTATGTTGACTCAAAAAATCATGTTTCTCGGATATCAATAGGTACATCAAAAATTAAATTTTAGTTTATAAAATAGACGGTCATGGATTGTTTAACTTTAACTTATCTACCGTTGATTTTGTAAACAAAAATTCAATTTTTATCCATGTCTGATAAAGCTGATTTTTTGCAGAAATATACTACTTTGCGAGCTCTACAAGATGAACGATTTAGATTACTGAAAAAAATACACGACGGGACCCACAATTGGTGGTGGTGGAAAACCCATGATTTCCACCTAAGGTGGATAGAATTTATACTCTTACTATAATCTGATTGTGTTCATGGCATCTCACTATTTCGAACATGTGTACATGATATGGTGGGGGTGATATGCCATGAACAACAACCAGTTTGTAAAAAAAATTTCCAAATGGTGCGTCTTGATGAATTCAACTTGCAAGAAGTGGAATTCAACCAACTCTCCTCTCTCTCTCTCTCTCTCTCTCTCTCTCTAACCCTAAAGAAGCCGCCGCCCCCGCTTCTCTCATTCCCCTCCCCCCCAGGGTTTTATGCCCCAATGGGTGACGGGAAGGGAGGGATTTCTTCCCCTCGTGAAATTTTTCAATCTCTCGATTATAGATCTCAAAGGTTTTCTCTCTTTCCCCATTTACCCCCATCCTCCTCATCTCCAAACCACCATCCGCCGCCTCTCCTCCGCCTCTTCCGCTGTGCAGTCTAACGGCTTTTGGATGTAGTGACTTGCAGATCGTGGTTGCCGGAGGCGTCTTCCTCCAGCCGGAGTGGGAGATCTAGGTGGGTGGATGAAGTCTGCTCTGGTACAACGGACTCCATCCGGTTCTGTTACCGGTTTTTCTCTTTTTTCTGGTTCTTTTCTTTGGTGTCCCCTGTGTGGGATTTCTCCCTGTTTGTGGGGCTTCTATCACCCCTATATGGGTGTTTTTGGTTATTTTCTGCAGTGCTCCATCTGTTTGGAGCGATCGATTTAGTTAGAGTTGGGTATAGTTTTTGTACTGAGTCCCCTCCTATTTGGTTTCTTGATCCCTTGGTTAGGGATAAAGTTTACTCTTGATGTACTGTTTCTTGGATCTATAATATCACCTGTTATCCGGAAAAAAAAAAGGGTGGAATTCAACCATTTTAATTAGGTCCGTTAACATTCAATTAGCTAACAATTCAACGGAAAAAACCAAACAATTTAAATTCTTTCTGCCTGCTGTGGAAACCGTGGGTCTTCTACCACTGCCATTGTGGGTCTCACTGTGCATTTATTGTAGTAATCCAATCCGTTATCTTAATTGTAAGGTACATAGAGTAATATATCAATGCAAAAAATACACTTGATCGGATATCGATAAGTATATCAAATAAATTACTACTACAATATAGAAGGGTGGTTAAATCATGGCATCTGATCACCACTTCAAATTTGTCAAATGACATGGTGTTGATGACATGCCATGAGCAAAAGACTAATTTGAAGAAATTTTTCCTAGAAGTTAGTAATGAAAATTTGCTAGAAGTCGTGGCTCCAAAACACTACTCCCTCCGTTCCAAAGTTTCGATCCCCTTTCTAGGGATACAACATTTTGAGAGGCACTACCATCAGTACTCTTCAAATTTTATGGACTTTGAAAAGTTACCCATATTTTTTCATATCGCTTTTGAAATTTGAATATTGAGAGGAAGCAAAAACTAAAAGCTAGTGAAATGCTTCAACATTTTTTCATTTACTATTCAAGAATAAACAAAAAAAAATGTCAAGACATCTAAAAAATGAAATAACAAACCAAATTTTGGAAGGAGTACTAATTTTGCATCCGTTTAAGAGGACGGAAAGGCAAGCCAATTATAAGAGCACTAGGAGGTGTTTGGCATTGATTTTTAGATTCTGCATTCTTCGATTTATTTTGTATATCAATGCATTTTGATCAGAATGTATTTTGCGATGACTTGTACTACGATCTTGCACGACACAAAATGCGAATCAAAGGCGACCAAATAGACCCTTATTTTGAGAATGGATCTTTAGACCCTGTTCGGTTTGGATTTTGAGAATTTTTTTTGAAAGTAATAAGTGGAGAGAGATAAATGAAGAAAGTTTTTACGAGGACCCTGCGCGGGAGGTGTGAGACCCCAACGAACAAGCCCAGCTGTCTAAGAATGTGCGTCCAATTTTTATGCTCGGTGCTTGTAGGATCGGCCAATTTCTAGTAGCGCTCAATTGATCTGAGGTAGGCCGCCTCTCTAATTTTGGGCTATCAATTCTGGCACTACGCTTTCGCTCTAAATGGTCATTTTCTCAGTAATTTGGGATGCTTCCAGAGAAGACTTTCACGTTTTGCTCACGCTCAGGCACGCCTTTACGTCTCGATCTTCAGAAGACTACCATTGAACACGGCAGTATATTTCACAGCCCCCGCATCTCACTTTCCGGACAAAGATGGTTCCCAGTAGAGATACGAAACGCCCATCTTTGGGAAAAGCATTTCACATTTAGAATACTAGTGTTTATCCGTACTTACGACATTATCCTCCTTAATTTATCTTTTCAATCTTGCTAGTGACTCAAATACTAAATCGATTATCTTTTTTTGGTGTGAAAGTAAAATCGATTCATTAGTGTGTATCATATATTCCATTTCTTGGTGTCACGAAAGAAATTTCCTTGGAAAAAAAATTCCTTTAGATGCCTTCCTTATACTCTCATGATGAACCATTTTGTATGTGTATAATTCATTTTTTCCGGGCAAACTGGAAAAAAAAATTACTTCTTGAGTATAGTTAACCGAAAAACGCCGATCAAACAAAAAAAGTTAACCGCAAATGGAGTGGAGTTGGTGCCTCCCTTATACTCTCATGCACATGGGCAACGTTCGATTCTAATAAGCACTCATCTCCCTCCCCAAGTCTCCTAGGAAAGAGTAGATTATGATTAACGAATGACAAAAATTAAAAAAGTTAACCGAAAAACATATAATGTGAAGGAGGAAATGATCACCAACTCCTATCAGAACATATTGCACCAATTTTGTAAGATTGTCTGCGATTGTAACTCCATGAAAGCTTTCTCTATTCAATCTGAGATTGTAATTTCTTCGCATAAATCAAATTGAGATCCATATATGTCAAGTTTTGCTAATTAGAGTACTTCCATAAGTAATTTTCTTCGCAAAAATTTCCTTATTGTTGCCCCATGGTAGAAGGTTGTCCAAGCCCGGAGGCTTGTGGGGCTTACCCGGGCTGACTCTTAAGCGATGAATGCTGATGAAAAAGGAAAAAAAGAATAAACCTTCATGGTTCTAAACGAATAAAAAATAGAAATTGAAGTTCTCTATAGTATCTTCAAATCTAATCCATTTTTTTAAGTTAAAAACTTTACAGTATTTGGGGTATGTCTTCTCCAATGTACACTCATTTGTTGACCCAAATCTTTTTTTTCTTAAGTGATTTTACTCAAACGCATTAGTTTTGGATAGAAAAAATGGTAAGAATTGGAGATGTACAACACAGTGAGTATATTGAATAGTACATCTCTTCGGTTCACATAAGCAGTAAATTTTACTTTGCTTTATTTTGCAATGTGATCTCAGGCTTTTCAGCCGTTCCATTTTAAAAATAATGGAATGATTGGGATCTCAGATGGGGAGAAAGGGTGACATTTTTGTAATATATTTGTAAGAGTGTGGGTGTTTTTTTAAGAGAGTTATAGAGCACACCTTATCCATTAGATCAAATGAATCTCAGCCTTTGGATCAACTTGTATTTGTGTGGAGACTCACACCCTTGTGTTTTATTAGGTAGATCCTCATTTGACTCTTGGACACCATTTTTAATCAAAGAGAAGAGAGATAAAGAGAGAGCTGCCTTTGTTCGGTTCTAATCTTTGAAAAATATTTTTGATGTAATGAACGGTAATAAGTGGACAGAGATATATAGAAAAAATTATTTTGAAACGTGCAGAAAGAAAAATGGGTTTATCAGAGATGGGAGCCAAACAAGTTAGGGTGAGTATCGATCTAAACTCTAAGTGACACTAAAAAGACCCCTAAAAATGTCAAATGTAACTATTTTTTTTTTCATTTTCTACCTAATGATTCTCTAACACACAATTTCTAGACCCACTTTTAACACTTTTTGTCCCAAAACAAGAATTTTTCCGAGAGTCAAATGTGAATGCTCTAATACTTCAACGTTTGTGCTACTGAAAAGTTTCCTTTGTCATCAGAAATGCTGTAGGCAATAGCTATGGGCTTTCAGATTTTAAAATAAAAGGGGAAATGACGGGTCAGAATGCATTTTGATAATTAATATCCGTCAAGGATATTTTCAGCATTAACAAATGTTCTCAGCATGTTTTTAACGGATATTAATTATCAAAACACGTCATGAGCCTTCATTTTCTCTTACATAAAAGTGAAAAAAAAACAAATCTTCGATCTGTGGTGCACATGGTCTCACAGTTTTCATGTGATCTTTTGGCTCAAAAACAGAGAGAAAGAAGGCATCGGGTGCAATCGGTTCAGTCCGGTCTGGAATTTCAGACATGGCTGACCAAAAAAATGGGTTCGGTCTAAAAATGATAGAACCCGATGTCCCGACAGAAATCGGTTTGGGGTGGTTTGGTTAATCAGCTTGATTGAAAATATCTATAGATCAATCAAAAGTTGAATTTATAAAATGGATGGTCTGATCCTGTCACTTTAAACAGTCCATTATCATCCGCTTTTATAAACCAAAATTTAAATTTTGATACACCTATCGATGCTTGGTAAAACTGATTTTTTGAATTAGAAATACTACCCTTGGGTCCTACAAAATAAATGGTTCAGATCGGTAATTAACGCACCGTGAAGGCCCAAAATGATCATGGTGAAAAACCTATAATTTCCTCCGCCTAGGAAAAGAATTTAATCTCCACTTGAATATCACCCCTATCTTTGGGTTGATACCGAAAAACAAAGTACACAGCCACCCTTAAAATTAGTAACAAAAAGACACCACCAGGCCCAAAGCACAAAACTGGACATGAACAGAATTCTTGGACTTGAACTTCTAACCACATCCATTGCAGCAGTAGCTGCAGGGAGTAGCAACGACTCCATAACTTGGCACTTGGAAAACGAAGCAATAGAAATAGAAAAACTTGAGGAACTTGCAGGAGAAAAACAGACCCAAGGCACCAAACTGGACATGAACAAACTCATGGGACTTGAAATCGAAACCACCTCCATTGGGGCATCGAGAGTAGAGAACATTCAGTACCCCATCATAGGCTGCACCACAAATGGTAATCCAGGCAATAACAAAAACCAGCAGACAGCTTGACTTAAGTGAATCTAAGTGCACCGGCAGGATTTTTACAGCAGCAGCAGTAGAAACAAACACCTTAGGACCAGAGAAGCAGCAGCAGCAAGATAAGAACGGGAGAGAGGGTACTTGGCAAAAGTTGTAAATGGGTACTTAGCAGAGAAGTTGTAAACACAGAACCAAATCATGCGCTTGCTATGCGCATCAAACGGGTGGTGATAGAGTAGGGGGAGGTGAATCGAACGGCTTTAGTGTCAAGTGTTGTTGAGGGTAATTCATTGGGAATGTGTGTCTGTTTATTTGTTTGTTTGTCATCCGCAATGGGTTTGTTTATATTTGTGTATCAAAATATTTGTTAAGATATATGTTAGGATAAAAAATGGGTCTCATAAGTGTATGTTAACTTAGAAGTGTGTTAGTAAATATATGAGTACTTCAATGGGTTTGATAATAGTGTGTTAACTCTTTAAAATAATATAAAAACAATGGCTATAATAAAAAAAAATAGTGTGGGCATTTATGTTTTGTGGTTGAAGTTTGGATTTATTGAGATAGGGCCCACTTATTGTTTGTTAAGTTGGTTGCTAAACTTAATAATCATGCTAACACACTACTAGATTTAACACACTCTAGCACACTTTAGCACACATGCATTGTGGCACCAAAAAACACAATTTTGTTTGTTAAGTTTTAACACACATAGTTAACACATTAGTTAACAAACCCGTTGCGGATGCTCTGAGTATGTTTGTTTCCTGTCTCTTGGTTTTGTGCACGTCTGCAATAATAAGCTGGTTTGGGTTCTGCAAATTGCAAACGTAAAAGGAAGAAGAAAAAGACGTGGGCTCAAATTATGGTGAGTGATGTTTAGTTAGAAGCAATTATTCAATGATTTTGGGCACCACCATGTAGTACCACACGATTCTTATCCACCACAAGTATATGTGGTGTCTATACACGGAGTCCAATACACGGAGTCTAATTGGACTCACAGAAATAAGATTCAAATGTGTGGCAGATAAGGGTATTAGGGCATCATCACATGGTGGTTTTCCGAGATCATCAAATAATTTTCCGTAGTTAGAGACTGCATGTGGTGCTACGGGCTGTTACGGTCCGGAGTTTTCGAAACAAAGATTCAAATACAAGTCTTCAAATGCTGACTCAAGCGAACATGTATTGAAACCGTTGGATGCTACTCTTAGTTATATGATGGTTCTCTTCTCTAGCTGCATGTAGAGAATTTTTGGACCTTTTTAATAAATTTCTCTGCAGTTTTATTTTGTCACGAAGTTGGAATCCCACCGCCATCACTCCATCCAGCCATGCCATAATATATTCCAGCATTTTATTAGATAAAAAATGTGGAACGCGCTAAGGCATATTGACAATTTTGGAAGAAAAGAATGGATCTTAAGATTTTCGGTTTGACGTCGTACATGCAAAAACATGCAATTGAACAGAATCATATATCTCCTGGCTCTCTATCTCAATACCCGTTCCCTTTCCTAGTCATTCGTCTACCCATTTCCATAGGATTCGGCTTCTTAATTACTAGTAGTTGGACTGTAGAAAAGAGTTGGTGCACTTCAATCTCGACCGAACTTCCATAGGATCCGGCTTCTTAGCAGTTGGATTGTAGAAAAGAGTCGAAGAAGAGTCAGACTGTGTAGATGGATTCAATCTCGACCGACTTTCCATCGGATCCGGCTTCTTAGTAGTTGGACTGTAGAAAAGAGTCGGTGCACTTCAATCTCGACCAACCATTGTTGCATTGTATTGCAGAGAATAGTCGGCCTGTGGAGATGGATTGTTGAGAAGAGTGAAGAGTCGGACAGACCATTTTGCTCCATAATTGTAGGATATCTCGACCATTTAGCTAGCTCGATAATTAATGGTCTAGAAAGTACTTATCTTATATGTAAGACATGTTAGTGCAATTCAATCTCAACCATTTTGCCCGATAATTAAATCTTGACCATTCAGCTCGATATTCAATGGTCTAGAAAGTACTTCAATCTTGACCGTTTTGCTCGATAATTAAATCTCGATCATTTAGCTCGATAATTAATGGTCTAGAAAGTACTTATCTGAAGGATATCGTGACCATTTAGCTAGATAATTAATGTTAGCTCGATAATTAACTGTCTAGAAAGTACGTAACAGTTCGATCTCGACCATTTAGCTCGATAATTAATGACAGTACTTACCTTATATATATGTAGGATATCTCAACCATTTAGCTCAATAATTAATGGTCTAGAAAGTATTAATCTTATTTGTATATGTAGGAGGAGATAGGACCGATTACGTGAACCGTCATCTGGCCGATTCTTTGCCAAAGTGGGGAAGCTTTCTGTCATCTTCCAAATGAAGACCTGGATTTTGAAATTTACCTAGGCTGTGTTTCTGAATTAATATTTTTCCATTCACGAATTAGTATAACTTTAATCCGCATAAAGCCTAATTCAGTACAATTTACTAGGAAATAAAATCGAAGATTTGCATTTCTTTACATGCCAAAAAAACTGCTTGTCATATCCTTCTTTGGTCCTGGTGAGTTGCCTATATAAGGACCCTTCAGCAACAGCTCAATGACCTCCCACTTTTCTCTCTCTTTGGGGAAAAAAAGAAAATACAATCCGACATTGGCATGTCTCTCTCGTTCAATGAGTGAATTCCAAGGTGAAATACAAATTACTTCAATCTGGTCATGTTCATGGCATCTCACCAATTCAAATATACAATGTAGGCGATATGCCATGAACAACGATCAATTTGTAGGAAATTTTGTTCAAAGAAGAGGAATTCAATCAATACCAGTTAAAGATCGTTCAATGAGGGAATCCCAAGGTGAAATACAAATTACTTCAATCTGGTCATGTTCATGGCATTTCACCAGTTCGGATATATGATGTTGGTGATATGCCATGAACAACGACCAGTTTGTAGGAAATTTTGTTCGAAGAAGAGGAATTCAATCAATATCAATCGGGTTCTTTAATGTTTAGCTACCACATGTTAGCCCAAAGGTTTCTATGGAATGCTTTATTGATTTTGATGATAACAAAATACGTCATATATTTTATTGAAAAGAAATATAATTAATATTGTGATATTTGAAATACCTTAATGTTTATTTTGTAGGATTTGGTTGAAGTGCACATGAAAAGATTGCTACACCAAATCATTATCTTCAATTAATGGTCAAGATAAATTGAAAGGAGGAATATTAAGGACAAATCTTCTCCTAATTTTTAATTGGCTACAAAGGATTTTGTGGAAAGCAAATACTAATCACTTGGGAGCTTAATTATCTCTAACGGCTACTGCAGAAAAGAAATGGAAAGAAGATATTTGAGGAAAGTCCACTTTCACCCCCTGTGGTTATCGCCATGTGCGGATACACCCCCTGTGGTTTAAAAGTGTGCACATAACCCCCTGTGGTTTTCAAATTATGCGGATAGACCCCCTGCCGTCATATTTTCCATCCATTTTAACGGAGGTGTATCTCACACACCTCTAGAATGTAATTTGAGTCGTTCATAATGTATTAAATAAAGAATAGAGTATCTCTGTAAAAAATCATCTCGATCAGGCATCAATAACTCAGTGATCTAACTTGTAGTAAATTCAAATTTGAAATTTTAATTTCATAACAAAATCGATTTGACCATAAGCTTTTCATTTTTTGATTGACTTGAATTTTGGCATAGACGCAGTACTCGTCAAAATTTAAAATATCAACGGTTTGGATTCAATTTTTGGTATACGGGATGGTGTGGTTATATTTAAACAAGAAGAAGAATCAAGGGACGTGATAGGGGGTATAACGGTCTTTTAATGTTGTTTCCGTTAAAATGGATGGAAAATACGACGGCAGGGGGTCTATCCGCACAATTTGAAAACCACAGGGGGTTATGTGCACACTTTTAAACCACAGGGGGTATATCCGCACATGGCGATAACCACAGGGGGTGAAAGTGGACTTTCCTCAAGATATTTATTGGCTACATTTTTGTTTGTTGACTAGAAGATTGTCCTAACGGCTAGTGGAATTTGGATGGAAGCATTGATGTGCTGGTTGCATTCTTGGAGTATATAAAAGGGAAGTCAGGATTACGCAATAGAGCTTCGGGGAAATACTTCAAAGAATACATCAATCTCTTCATACTCTATTCTTTAACTTGATAATTTTACACTTGTGTGTATGAGAGAGCTCTTATTTTGATCTTTATTGTAAAAGGGATTGTACACCATTATTCATACTCTTGTAAGTGATTATTTTTTGTGAGTGATTTTGGAGAGAAAATCAGTTGGTGGTTAGGTGTTACTGGCATCGAAGTCAAAACTAGTTGAGTTAGGTGTGACTAGCAGTACCAGAATCAAAATTAATCGAAGCGATTGGGGATAAATTGCTTGTTGTAAAGGTTGTCTAGCACCGCGAAGCTAGAAAAGTGTAACTATTGGAGATTGTGCAACAAAGCCCGAGTTGGACACTTAATTGGGGAGTGGATTAAGCCGTGAAGTTGCGGACCAAACTACAATAAATCCTTGCGTTCGATTCTCTCTTCCCTACTCTCTTTACTTTCAGTTTTGCACATCTATATTGCATGCAAGTATGAACTGATATTGGTTTGAAAACAGGACCGTGGTATATCTTTCAATTTTGCACATCTATATTGCGTTAGAGCATTCACACCAGTATCTTTAAATTTTAGATCAAATTAGAGAGCAAAAATTCACTTTATTACTCTAGTTATTCATTTTTAAAATATTCACTGCATCAAACTCTTTACTCACACTTTTTTTTCAATTAAATATACAGTTAAACTAATGGGGGCTTCTCCTGAGAATGACTGTTAGTGCAAATGATTAGGGACTTTTGATAAAATAATATAATTATAGGAGGTGGGGCTAAGAATAATAGTATTATATAGATTATAGATTGACTAGTGAATAGTTCCTCGGCTGACTAAACGAGGAATTGTTCCTCTTTCATATTGCAGGATATTATAGCAAGTCTGGTGCAGAGTACAATTTTGGCTTTTTTTGGATTTCCCTCACTACTTTAGTTTACATGGGCTTTTAGCAAGTCTGATACATATGCTCTTAGGGTCAGTTTTTTTGCTAGAACTTAGTAATGAAAATTTTGCTAGAAGTAGTGGCTCCAAAACAAAACTCTCTCCGTTCCAAAGTTTTGATCCACCTTTTATAGGAATTCAACATTTTGAGAGACGCCATCACTACTCCTCAAATTAAATGGAAAAGTTACCCATGTGTGGAAATTTTGAAGTTCTACGTATTTTTCCATATCGCTTTTGAAGTTTGACTATTGGCCGGGGAGGAAGGAAGAACTGAAAGTGAAAATGTTTCTTCATTTTTTCATTGACAATTCAAAAATAAACAAAAAAATGTCCGAATTGAAAAAAAGAAATTAAAAAAAAAAACCAAATTTTGGAAGGAGTACTAATTTTGCATCTGTTTAAGAGGACAGAAACGCAAGCTAATTTTTATAAGAGCATCCTCATTTGACTCTTGGAGGCCACACATCAAATTGGAGAGCCCGAATTGAAAAATCACCTCCATTTTGATCACACCTTTATTGTATTGCTAACTACCTAGAAATGTTATCGAGGTGAGAGCTGTATTTAACTAGAGCGATGGGCTTTTAGAGAGAGAGAGAGAGAGAGATGTATTTAACTACCTAAAAATGCAAGCCTAAGAGCATCTCCAACTGTCTAGGCAAGGTCTGATTGAAGTTGGGAGTGAGTTTCTCTATTTCGAATAATGTGTTGGCGTCGAATGAACTCCATAAGTTCCGTTGTATGCTCATGCGATACTGGTTCGGGGAGAGGTCCATCATTCCTTTCGTATTCAAAGTCTTGTGCATCATCTTCTCGCTCATCCTCAATGATCATGTTATGCATTATTATGCATGCTTTCATAACAACTTTGAGCATACTACGTCCCCAAAAACGTGCCGGTTGACGTATAACCGCAAAACGAGCTTGAAGCACTCCAAATGCACACTCTACATCCTTCCTTGCTGATTCTTGGGCTGCTGCGAAATTTTTTTTTTTGTTTCCTTGCGGATGTGGAATTGTTTTCACGAATGTAGACCACCGAGGATATATACCATCTGCTAGATAATATCCCATCGTATAGTTATGACCATTGATCGAGTAGTTGGCTGGAGGAGCACGTCCTTGGGCCAATTCAGTAAAGACCGATGATCTTTCTAACACGTTGATGTCATTATTACCTCCAGGTAATCCAAAATATGAATGCCATATCCATCGGTCATACGACGCTACCGCTTCCAGAATAACTGTTGGTTCGCGAATATGGCCACTATACATTCCTTTCCATGCCGTTGGACAATTCTTCCATTTCCAATGCATACAATCAATACTTCCCAACATCCCTGGAAATCTACGTCGTTCACCAACTGCTAGTAATCTAGCAATGTCATCGCTAGTGGGTGACCTTAAGTATTCATCGGAAAAAATCTCAATCACCGCTATGACAAATCTCTTTAGACTCTCTAATGCGGTGCTTTCCCCTATCCTCACAATCTCATCTAAAAAATCAGCCGATACCCCATAAGCAAGGATCCGAATTGCTGCTGTGATCTTTTGAAGTGAAGACAAGCCAAGCTTTCCGGCAGCATTTCTTGTTTGGACAAAGTATGGATCATGTGCTTCTACCGCAACTTGAATATGGAGAAAAAGAGAACGCCTCATACGAAACCTCCTTCGAAAGTACTTGGGAGGATAAACGGGTTGTTCCGCAAAATAATCGCGAAAAATCCTTTCATGGCCAAGGATAGTACCACGATCAATATATCTACGACCTTGAACAGAACCACGATGTCGCACTACTTCTCTCTCACTTTTTAGTCGTTCTTCTTCCATAGCAATTACGGTAAGTATCTCCAAATCATCGTCGTCTGAGTCAAGAAGGAGAAAATTTAGTAGAGCATTGCGAGACATAATTTAGAAAGACGAAATGATGTATCGACAAAATTAAAATTGAGATGGTTGTGAAAATGGGAGCAAATATGGGAAAAAGTGAAGGTTAATAAGATAAAAGAAAAATTAAATTGAGATGGTCTGGGAGGAAAGTTGGTGGAGAATATAGATGAAAGGAAAAAGTAGTGTGTATATAGTTGTTGGAAGTGGAAGAAAACTGGTGGAGATATAGCTGTTGGTTTTTTTTTTGCAGGTTACCGTTTGTTTTTTTTACAGGTTACCGTTTTTCTTTTCCTTTGCATGGCCTAAAGGCTAGTTTACTGGGGTATTGTATTTGCTGGAGGCTAGCTATTTTAATTTCTGACATATTTCCTAGCCCAAATGGTTAGGAATTGCTGGAGATGCTCTAAAGGGTCGTTTGCCGATTAGTGCAAGTATTTAACCATCTCACAGAAGGTGTTGGATAATAAATTAGTGAGTGAAGGTTCGACTTGGGGGTGATGTCGCAAACCAACTCGATCAGAACTTCAATATTGCTAACTTAATTATATTTATTTGGAGAGGTTATTTTCGTATTTCATTACGTAGCTATTAGTAGTTAAATTGTTTGAAGACTAGTATAAATTAATCACGTAGCTATCAATATTCAATCCGTGTTTATTTGTTATATGAGTGGTCAAATGAGTAAGTCCCAATTTCCAACGTACCAAAAAAAAAAAATGAGTAAGTCCCAAAATAAACACACTATACTAATGTTTTAATACATCCGATCTTTTAATATTCAATAGTATTTTATTGCTTAATGAAATAAAATTAAATACTACTGAATAATTTTTTCTTTTTAATCGCATGACAAAGAAAATAACTAGATTTAAAATCCAAAAGTAAAAAATAATGATACCAAGACATTTAATACAAGGGTTGCTTTTCAAATTTCCTCATATTTTTGGGATATGAAATATTATAAAATCTTTAAAAAAATTCAACATATTTTGATTATTCAATAAAAAAATGAGATGAGAAACATATTACGTATTGTATCTTTTAATTTTATTTGCAAAAACAAAAGAAAAAAGTTAAATTTTAAAAATAGTCTCTAGTTTGCATGATATCTCAATTTAGTCATTCTATGAGGAGAAATGATAATTTTGCCCTTCAGTTTCGTTAGTTTCATTGACGTCGTGCCGTTCAAAAAAAAAAGTTTCATTGACGTCGTAAGCGAGAGGGACGAAATTGAGATAGAATATAAATTATAGGGCTAAAATTAATACAATTGATACTAGAGGAACGAAAATAAGAATTCATGCAAATTAGAGTGACCATTTGTAAAATTTACCCAACTTATTATACAGAAAAAGGAAGTTGCGGCAGTTTTTCTCTTGTGAATATTACTTTGGCAAGGAGAGTTAAACCAAAAGTATATCCAAAAATCTAATTTGATTTTGTCAATTAGTTTCCAATCTTAGGGAAACGAAACCGCCATATATATATTTCACCCATCTGATCTCAAACTAAAACAAATATGCTTATTTGAACAAGGAGGTCGGTTGTGCTCACACCCATTTTGACACCCGTTTTTGTTTTGGGCCCCATTGTGATGGTCTGAACCGTTGATCTTGTTTAAATTAGTAAAATAGGGGGCCCTTCAAAAATTCAGCTCATTTTGATATTCGTAAGTGCTCGATCCAAACAGTTTTACAGAAACTGTGACAGGAACTGGTGTTTGCACAACTGTTAGGATCAAACCCTTATCGATATCAAAATGAGCTAAATTTTTGCAGGGCCCACAAGTTTACTCATTTAAACAAGATCAACGGTTCAGAATAACACAGTGAGACCCGAAAGGATGAGGTGTCAAAATAGGTGTCAAAATGGATGTGAGCGGAACCATCCTCTTGAACAAGATGATCAATTTATTCATAATAAAGTGCTTTAGCACTGCTTTATTTATATTCATGAAATAGGGAAAGAAATTACATAAGCATATTATTGCATGGAGCTACATTTGCAATCCATGCAATTAGTACAACATTGCAGATAAACTTAGACGTAGGCACGTTAACACATAGGCAAAATACAAATTACACAGACATCGACACGACGCTTAGACGTAGGTACGTACGTTAACACGAAGGCAAAATACAAACACAGCTAGACATCGACACGACACAGACGCATATATATATATATATATATATATATATATATATATATATGAGGGATGCTTTTACCCATCTCCCCAATACTGATACTTAATTACCATAAAAATAGTACTTTAGTTTCATAAACGGCCACTTATATTAATCTCCCATTCTAAATTGTAGAGAGATATATAGGGACTTATGAGTACTTAATATTTGATTCCCTTATCTCTTTATCTCCTTTGATCACACCCTTGCATGCATGCATTTACTCCATGATATCCGTTATCCACTCGATATCCGGCACCTCCGCCTCCGCCGCTGCCGCGGTCTCCGCCGGCTCCCACCCTCCCCACCGGAAAATCCCACTCCCATTCCCATCCCCTTCCCTTATGGTCAACCCACTCAAACTCGCCAGAAAATCCGGACTCCCGCCACCACCATCACCACCACTTCGGCGGCCACGACCGCTACCACCACCCTCCGCAGTCCTCATCGCCTGCAGAAAGGGTATCGCCGCGGCCGACGGCACGGCTCCCACCATCGGAACTCCGCTTTCGGGCCCCAAGTCGCAAAAGCAATGGTACTTGGCCTCGTCGCGCAACTCGTGGGGCGAGTGGGCGAAGAAACACACCCTGCGCTGGCAGAACCCCCCAGCATTGCACGCGCGCGTGCGGTACTTGGTGGGGTGGAGCCAATACTCGAAGACCCCGTGGGCGTAGTGGCACGCGTCCCCGCGGCGGCACACGTTGTTGCGGAAGTCCGGGCAGGCCACCGCTTCGTAGTGGTACCGCCGCGGGTCCCTGCGGCGGGCCTTCTCGCCACGGTGCGCGAACGGACACTGGGTCCAGTCGTGGCTCCGCAACTTGGGGCACCGCTTGACCTTGAACCCGTACATCCGGAACTCATCCGACGAGTATATGGGCTCGTCGAACAAGTCCGGGTAGTAGTGGGTCGGGGCGATCAGGGCCAGCTCCTGCTCAGACAACTCGTAGTAGGCCTGATTGTTTGAGTTCAACATTCTGCTTATCATATCGAAATCTCCTCTCATTTTTTTTTTTCCTCCTTAAATTTCTAGCAAAAAAATCATGCAGGAAAATTTCACAGTTTTCTATGAAAATATAGGGCTTAATAGGGTTTGTTTAGGAGGAGTGAGAGTGAATTAGGAGAGAGAGGAAACTCACGACTGTGAGTGACAGAAACAGGGAATTATTGTTGTTTTAGGAGGAGAGTGTGAGGAAAGCTAATGGAGAGGCATGGGAATTTATAGTTTGGGGAATTAACTCGACTAGGGTTAAAAGCTAACGTGGGTTTGTTTATTATTTTTGGGAAAAAGAAAACATTGACCTTTCAGTTGACAGTAACGGACGTCTAGTGGGGTTTCCATGAGGCCACATAACTTGTGGTGTGGTCGGGGAGAATAGAATCACATGCATGCAGATTGAAAATACATGCAAGCAATGCCATATACACTGCCTACGCATATAACTCCGGACACGACTGTGTTTAGAATCATTCAATACAAACAGGTCCATATGTATCGAACAATTCTGGACACAGTTGTATCTTAAGTTTCCATATGTATCGAACAATTTCGAACACAGTTGTATCTTAAGTTTGTATTTTTAAAGTTGTGCGTGTAGACTTTTCGTTCGAATTCCCCTCCTCCTTATGGAAATAATTGCCTACCCTATCCGTAATTGTGTGTGTGGAATTTCTTTCCGTTTGTGGGGCTTCTATCCGTAATTGTGTGTGTGGAATTTCTTTCCGTTTGTGGGGCTTCTATAACTCATGTGTAGGTGTTTTTGGTTATTTTCTGCAATGCTTCATCTGTTTAGAGCGATGGGTCTAATTGGAGTTGGGTATAATTTTTGAACTGCGTACCCTCTTGTTTGGTTTCTTGATCTCTTGTTTAGGGATGAAATTTCCTCTTAATGTACTGTTTCTTGGATTTATAATATCATTTATTATCATTTAGGCAAAAATAAAACTGTAGACAAATGATCACTTATTTGCAATTTGATAGTGGGATAACACCAAATTATAGAGAAGCAAAATACGGGTAAAGAAAGGAATTCGATCGTTTGCTCTGAAGTCTGGATTCGATCTGCAATACGCAGTTTGTGCGATCTCTGTTATACATGCATAGAGTTTTTAACTGTTTGGATTTGTTCGAAGACTCTTTCTAATAAGAATTTATTCTTGCCGGAAAAAGTACTCTTTAATAAATTTAGAACCATTAATTGCTAAGAGAAAGTGTAGTTTTTGCAATTCGATCGAATTTAGACTATGGAGAAGTTGGGTCCTTAAGAAAGTTATTCAAAACTGAGATATGGAAAGTCGTACGAAACAGTAACTCACAAAGTGTGAGGATTCTTTACCAATTTCTATTTGTGCAATCTATGTCCCCAGCATTGCTCGGTGCAAAAATATTTATATGTGCTTAAGTAATTCTATTGGTTTGCATGCAGACATGAACCTATATATTCTCATTAATATTGTCATTTAACTAAGCCAAACCTCAATTTAGTACTTAAATGGTATGATCTTATATGGAACATGTTGAATATAGAGAGATCTTCTTAAATGTTCTTCAGAAAAAGAAAATCTATGTACAAATTAAAAATCGCAATTTACACCTAACCTATTCTACCCATGATACCAACCAGACGAGGTTGATCGGTATGAAGAGCCTGCAGATCTAGGCCGATCGAATAGAACAGGTAAGAAGAACAGAAATGAGTGCCCAACCCGTGGTATAGCAGGGTGGTCAACTGAAGGGCCGAGACGGACTTGATCATGTCCAACCCGACAGAACGCCTGGGACAGCACTTGTCCAGATTGGCGCCATATATATGGTAAGTGGCAATGGTCGTCGACACGGTGCCCTCCCCTACGTGTTGTTCGGCAATAGCCATGCATGCAGGTTATTTCAAGAAATGGTTACGATCGAGTGTTGTCAAGCAGCACGAGCTCAACATATATAGGCTTACTTGGAGCTCACATACGGTCTATGTATAAAAGGTACAATATAAACCGTGAAAAGGTATGTCGTTACTAGTTATATGAGTCTTGTATGCTTTCTAGTACCATCTTGAGTACTGAGGAGTACTGACTTTAGCATTGGAAGACCTTCCGGCTGGCCAACAACACTAATTAATAGTTTGCTCATCTTACAAAATTTACTCTTGAGAAGGACTGCTATATATTGAGGCAAGATCCATCATATTCATAAGAGAAACAAATGATATTATTAAACCCCACAGATAGATAGAAGGATACACATAGGGCGAAGCTAGCTATTGTGGTAGTGGGTCGATCACTTGGCCCACCCTCATGAGGACATTTTACATGTTGAAACTAAATTTTGTTATTTTGATCCCACAAAAGACTCTTAGATTGCCCCAATTTGCTTTGGACATGCATCAAATAATACAATATAAGTTTTCAAGAATTCTCTTCTCATTGCGAGTTGATAGCATTACAAATAAGACTATGATGCATCGTTTCCAATATATTGAAAGTTCTCGTGGCCAATTATAAAACCAAAGCAGCAGAAACTATTAGTACCCCACTTAGGCCCCGTTCTGCTAAGGAAAATAAGTACTCAAGTATTAATTTTTTAAATTAAATGTTATGTATTCTGAGACAATGACCTGTCTCGTAGAAGAAATAAGTACTTAAAAAATAAGAACTTTAATGAAACGGGGCCCAACTAAAATTTTTAGCTCGGATATAGATATATCTAGAAGTGTCTGATGAACCTGAGTCCCTTATTATCTTGTGGAAATGGAGTACATTGAATGATTCCGAACACATCGGCGTCCAGATATATGCACGCATCTGTGCACATGGACTCTCTCCGAGAATAAACCTTCCCTTAAACTGATGTACAACTTCTAAAGCAGAGCGTACAGATGTACAAAGCAGAACGTTGCATTCGAACCAGCCGGAACCATTCTGGCACTTATCAATTTTGGATCACATGAATCTCATCCCACCATTACCGTAATCCCTCCGGCTACAACAGCTCGCAGGTACGCCCGGCCGCAGAGGATAATCGCCCCACTCCCCCGACCACCTGACGGCCGTTATCTCCGCCGTTACAAAACCAACGGCGACCCCGGTAAAAAGAAGTAACGTAAACATTATCCACCCCTGAAATTTGGTAAAATCTGCATGCGACCCCACAGGTGTTGAGTTGATTAGCAAAGCTTCTCATAAAACCGACAAATAAATGCGAAACTTTTCCTTTTTTCCTTACACGTGTGAGAGACCACGCAAAGGGTGGGGTGACTCACTTTGGGTTTATTTATTTATATATATATATATATATTTGGGTTTATTTGTTTTAGAAAATGGGATTTTTATTTAAAAGGGGCGAGCGTTTTCTGAAGGAGTAGGTGAGGTGAGGACAATTTAGTTTAAACAAACTTGTCTTTTAGTATTCCACTTTAGAAAAATAGAAAGGAAAAATAAATAAATAAACCTTGTCTTTTACTACATGGAGCTTAATTGGCACGTGTGAGCAATGCTTACGCAATAAGTTGGAAATCCCTCAAAAACTGACAACGACAAAAAAAGCTACGCAAAGTCACAAACCACAGCCGTTGGTTTCTCTGAAAGAAAAGAAATTTGTTTTCCCCACTATCTTTGTGCTAGAAAACTGTATTAAAAAAAAAAAATATATATATATATATATATATATATATATATATCGAGAAAGGTACCCTAAGACAACAAATAAATAAATAAAGCATTTTTTGAACTTCTTTTTTTTTTTAGAATCTTTTTACGATTTGTAATTTTTTTTTATTTTCCATACTCTTCTCCGAGAGAGGAATCGAAAAAGATGGTTAAAACAAGAGTAAAGTCAACTGAAAACAGAGAAAAAATTTGAAGGAGGTTGATATTTTAGACAATACAAGAGTAATGCTAAGAGAATACAGGTTTATATTTTCCTTTAATTTGAACGGTGATTTATTTTTCTAATTTTTGTGCGCGATTATATATGTTCACCGTAATATTACCTACTGAACAAAAACACCAGCCCCAGCAGTTAATTATCATAATGAGATATTGGATAGATTTGAAGCCATTATCTACTTAATTTCTCATTAATTACTAATTAATAGTACCATAATTTATTGCATGTACTTCGTCTTGTGAACTAGCATGGACCATGCAATGATCAATTGAAGGAATTAATCTTTCTACATAATTCTTTACTTTGTTAATCAGCCCATTAATGGTGGTTTCCATGTATTGTAGGAGTATCATTTTCAATAAATTGGAAGCTAAAAAATTTCAGATGCAAATTTTAGGGATCGGAAATGCAACTAGGGTAATGTTGTGTTGTGTGTGTACGTGAGAGAGCTATCCTCTACCACTAGAGTTGTTCAAAAAGCAAATAAATGCTGGAAATAGCAAGTGTATAGAACCATTAAACAAAATATATAAATAAGATGGTTTAATTTATAGGATCTAGATCGATATATAATATTCTTTCATAATTATTCAAAGAATGCATGGCAATCTCCTATCTCAAGAAATGAATTGAAGGCAGAAACACTCCTTCTGATCAATTCTTTTTTTTGAATTTATCAAAGACGGGCAGAACGATCGATATAGGATTTAGATTCTAGTATTCGTCTGCAGTTTTTGGAAAGAAAATATCAAAAACTGTCGTGGATTAATTCTTTTTTTGGATTTGCTGCATATTTTTGTTCTTTTAAATGTAATTGAAAATAAATTGAGGCATACCTTCTCTCACTCTGAAATTTAGGAGGGCCATAGTTTTGCCGTTGCTATCTATATTCGCTTCAGTGAGATTGTTCAATTGATCGATCGAGTAGATTTGGTGAAAGCTAGCTTAAACGGGGTATTAAAGGTGACAACGTAGAGGTGTGGTAAAAGTTTTGATGCGGAAGTTGCGAGTGATATACTAGGGTTACGAAAGATTGAGAAGCTTTATATCGATCGTACATTTGCACGAGAGTTAGGGTATCGACGTGTCAAACTAACAGTTGATACGTACCAACCCGGTTAAGCTCTTATCATGCATGGAATAGGAGATCTTGTATGCATTTAAAGAACAGATGGAAAATCAAGCTACTCGAACTCAAAGGTGACAACGCATGTAGAGGCATGGTAAAGTTTTTTGACGCGTCAGTTGCGAGTGATAAATTACTAGGGTTTTACAAAAGATTGAGAAGCTTTGTATCGTACATTTGCACGAGAATCACGGTATCAATGTGTCAAACTAGCAGTCGATCGTATCAAGCCGGTTAAGCTCTTATTATGAAATAGGAGATCTTTTATACATGCATTTAACGAATGGATGGAAAATCAGGCTACTCGATAACTCAAATCAAGATATCCAAAATAAAGCTCCCTCGGAGTAGTGTGCCAAATGAAGGAAAGAACATATCTCAGTTATCTCTTTGGAGTTCGTGATTGTTTCGAGGGGAAACATGTGCAATTCACTAACATAAGTTGGAATCCTTACCTAAGACCCAGCCCATGCCTATCCATGAATAGAGAAACACGAGCCCGGCTAGGCCACTCTTCTTGGAACAATGTTTAGCTGGCTCCCCGAGCTAGGTTATCAATGTTTAGCTAGCTGGCTCCACTAACTTATCAGTACTTTAAGAAAATACTGTGATAGTATGGTACTCAACTATACTATACTGTACTATACTATCGTATAGATTGTACGGTAAGCCTTATTGACATTCATCATATTGTATAGTTTTCCTTTTAATCACTTCACTCACCTATCAATATATGACGCTATTACCATCCTCATTGAGAGAACTTGAGATATTTCAAAATTTCTCCCGAATTTTGACCTCAGTATCTAATAGATCCAAACTTTGGTAAATTTCAATTAGACATCTAAACTATTAAGGCTTTATTCAATTACCCCAGTTCCATTTAAGGCGTTATTCAATTACCTCGGTTCAACACATGGTACCAGTATAGATTTGGAATAACCCATACTCGATTTATAAACTAACCCACCTATGCCCCAAAACGCAAATCCATATAATGCACTACTCATAAGGCCATAACTCAAATGTGGAATGACCCGAATAGCCTACATAGTCCAGCCTATGAACTTATAGGTTGCCCTACATGGTCCAACCGGGCATAGGCAGCTCACTGCATTCTTTTTCCAGTGCAAAGATTGCACGACAAATTGAAGTACAATCAGTTCACCACAACGCAGAGATCACGATCAAATAAAATTTTAACTCCCCTTTAAAGATGCAGGGAAAATACTTGTATTAATATCATCAAACAAAACAAAAGAGAAGCCTTTTCCTTTCTTTTTCTTCTTTGAAACTGTAAGGTGGGTTACATATGAATCTTGTACATAGAATAGCATATACGTGCAGGACAGCAACTTACAAGAAGATGGACGTCAGCCCAAATAAAGTTAAATAAACTGAACAAATACACCCGAAAATAAATTGATAGAAATGTGATGATGGGCGGATCATCAGTAAACTAGAGCGGAGTCCCCATCCCCGTTAGAATCAAATATGGCCTTCACCAATGCAAATAAATTTAGCTTTGCATGAGATCTGCATCTTGGCTTTGGCAATGTTCAAGTATCATGTTACAATTGTTCATTGACCGTGCATCAAGCAAACCATGATTCCACAGTTTGATCATAAATAGTTTCCAACACCTGCCCAAGCCCACAAACATAGCAAGGAAGGTCAGAAGCCCAATGATAGCACAAGGAAGAACAAATGTTACTGACCTCAAAATAAAGAGTCAACCATGTTCGTTTTGGGATTTTGGATAATGAGTGGAGAGAGAGAGAGAGAGAGAGAGAGAGAAATGAAAGTAATAATTGAGAGAATTTATTGGGGACCGTGCGCAGAGAGAGAATCCCAAATCCACAATCTCAAAACAAACATGGTCACATATGACCCGCATTAGATTCCTGTCAGTATTATCTACAACAAAATCGGCCTGATGTTTAACAGGATAATATCTAATCCCCAAAGACCAGTGAAGAAAATATACAATTTTACACCATTCGATAATTTAAAAAAAAAAAGATGCCCTCCTCTGCAATAGGAAGTGAAAGAACTGCCTAACAAATCTTAGGTTAGGGCCGTTAGGCTGCTGTGTACTACTTCCTAAATTTTAATGCAATTAGATGCCAAAATTGCTAGCCATTTGTAGGAATTCCATAATTTGGAACTCTCCAATTGCCCTAAATAACATTCCTCTAAGAACCAATATAAGCCAACTGGCCCAACTCTAAGATATCCGATTAGTCAATATTGACCACGAGGTTCTTTGGTAGAAGTAATTCAATGATCTGGGCACCTTGGCCGGTGGAGGGCTCCTTTTTGAACCACGGAAGTCACTGAGATAGCGCTAGGTCACCAATGCAGGGTTGGACTGAGCAGATTGTCACATAGAGGGAAGGGCAGGGACAGAGCAACGACAGTGCAGACAACCATCCAGAGAGATGAATTATTCGTCCATACGTACGGATGCAGCTATGTTTAGAGGGGAATCTGGCCATGGCTCAACTAGTCAAATCGTTTGTGGTAGGTGGGATAAAAAGGGTACAGGGAAATGTGATAGTTTAAGATACCCTAGTTCACCGATGCCTAAAGAATGAGTAGGGTCCTCGTAGAAACAAAGTTCATCATCCAACTCATTCCACACACACACACACGGGGTACTTCCCATGTAATGAACAGTGTGGGCAAAAAGAAGGAAATGTAAGGCCATGTGCAAGAACAAAATCCAGTAAGTCTACGGTACAGACCATAAAGAATACCCTAGAAAGCCCAAGAAGCGCTGACTAACACTTCCATTCCAGAAGGGTGAGGGCAAATTTGAATATGTGAGCTGCTTTAAGATGAAGAAGAGCGGGGGTAGAAGATATCATTTAGACAAAGCGAGGACAATTAGATGCTGATTAACTTGATTGTCAGTAAATGCTGATTAACGTGATAGTGAGCACCCTATTAACGGTTATAAGTATTCCATTCTACAAGAAACAGTGATACATGCAGATTGAAGTCATGTTGGTAAGTACGACAGCTGTTTAAGTTGTGTAATCTGCCAGTTTGAAAGGACAACCATCGTTATGAGGTCTTCTAATGGACAGATAGAATACACAATGTACCATGTAATGATGTAAGGACATCTTGAGAATGTTTATAGCGGAAATGTGCACAGTAACGATACATGTGATGCAAAGACAAGTGTGTCTAATTAGCAACAAATGCAGGAGTCCCATGTCGCAGCAAGATTCCCAAATCTGAAACTTCATGCTTAGAGACTAGTAATGCTCCTAATAGAGGATTAGTATACCAAATTTACCATGTGACGATATGCAGTTTTAAGCCCACATAAAGTAGTAAAGGTATAATAACCAAGTGTAGAGTTGAAGCATGCATTGCCACAACATAAAAATGAGATTAGGAGAGAGAAGCTACCAAAGCAGTGCGGGTGCCTGGACAAGGTCTTGACCATGCAATTTTGAAAATGCCTCACATGCCCACGGAATATGACCATCAGCCAGCACCCTGTCATGGTGTCAAATAAAAGAAATTGAAGTCCAGAAAAACTCAACCAGCCAAAAAAAAATTTGTTGGAGAAATTTTGCTCAATCCCAGAACTTAAACTACAAGCTGAGGTCCTATCAATTTTCTGAAGTGGGTCGGATACTTGGATGGCTTCTGACAGCAGACAGCCACATAAGCCAAGTGGCTTGAAATGTGAACAGCATGAGCAATGCTGTCAAGAATGTAATCATGTGGCACATATCCAGATATGCACAAGGGCACTGAAAGCAATGCCATGAGGAAAAAAAACCTAGCGGAACTAGAGAGTGAAGATTACCGTTGCTTCCTCACAAATGAGTTCCAGAGATGCATCATTTGCTTCTCATCTTTGGTAACATCCACAAAATCATCAAGCATCTGCAACATATCAGCATGCAACAACATTAACAATAAAGCTCCACATATTAGAGTAACTACATGTCATATTCTCATAGGAGCAACAATACAAGGACTATACGGATGTCAGATTGGGCCTTTTCCCATGCTCTACTTGGGGGCTACCAGTATGATGTTATTTAAAGCCTTTTCCAAATGAGACTGTCAAGGAATATTTCAAGAAGCAATGGGCAAGGGGAAACTTTGCAAGCACCCAATCAAATATTCTAATATTCTTCATAAAAATCGTTCAATCTAACTTCATCCATGTTATCCTATCCTTGATTCTATTCAAATGGGTAAAAATAGTTCCAGGGACTCCTCATGCTTCAGGGACAGCTTGGAGACAAGTACTAAGTAGTAGTCAGTGGAATAGCACATGGTTTTACAGCTTCAGGGACAGCTTGGAGACAAGTATTAAGTAGTAGTCAGTGGAATAGCACATGGTTTTACAGCTAAAGATTAAATTGTCATTGCGTCTGACGAAGGTAATGAGATGCACATTACACAGATTGAACAAGTTTCACCACACTAACAGAAGATACACCAAATACAAATTCACAAGCACACATGCACATTATTATGCATTAGCATACCACATGATGCCAAGCGATTACACCTTGCCCTACAAGAACAATTGATTAGCAGATTTCGGAAGACGATGGGCTGTGTCGTGAGAAGCCATATCAGTATCAGAAGCATATTAACTTTCAATTTCCGCAACATGATTGACCTAATAAGGGTATTGGAACTGAAAAGCACTCCAACACGGGAGCTCTGTAACGCCCCGAAAATTCGGAGACATTAAAAAAAAATGAAAAGAGATTTCCAATTAGTTTTTCATTTCAAAGCATTTAAAATTTCAAAAGTCTTGTCAATTCCAATCAAATCACAACGTATCAACCTTAAAGTATTTTGCCAGCTTCTCTCACAGTACAATATTAAAATAATTAATTGAAATTACGGAGCAACTAAGGGTGTAACCAGAGTTCAATAATATCATCTTCGGTCAATGTCAAATCATTCTTTGTATACGCCCCTTCTGTTCTGTCTTCAATATCTGGTGTCCGAGTTACCAGGACAACATAGTACCGTGAGCGATGACGCTCAGTAGCCAAAACCCACCCGAAACCCATAATTTACACATAACAAGATAAGGAAAGCAATGCAAATAATTAACGGCACTTGATTTCAGTTACTACTCCTTAACTTGTGTAAAATCTAGGATCTCAATTTGAGATCCGTCCTACCCTTAACCTCTAGCGTACGGCAACCCAATGTGATTCAGACTGCTCCTTGTTGTGTCTCGATGATAGCTACCAAATTATTTACTCGGATCTACAGTCGATGCAACCACGCAAGGAAGGAACCAAACATGTTCTCGCAGCCAATCACCACTGTGCCCTACCTAGGGTTGCGTTTCTCATACAAAATGGGCCCCTATTAGCACGTATTAACACAAGACTGGCCCTGTTAGCACCCATCTTAAAACCACAACTCAATCACTTTCCGATTTATCCCTTACTTATCAACATTTATGTGATCCTCTAATCGTATACCAGCTCAGGAATTTACACAGTTCAACATTTTCACGAAACATGCTAACAACAGTTACTCATGCGATAAAAGCAAACCACGTGATAAAATTTATCAACCGATAACATTACTCATGTGATAAAATGAGTAATGCAATAAAGTTAATCATACGATAGGATTAATCATGCGCTAAAATTTAACATGCCACAAAATTAATCATGCGATTAAACTAAGATTGAACCGAAACTAATTAACTTTGGGGCTTATAAAATCATTTTCTTATTCACTAGGGTGGATTTATGAGCCACTCAAACATGAAGGACTAAACCGTAGTTATACCAAACAAAATATTCAAATTCCAGTGGCTTAAGTTTTCGGGAAAAACAGTGGGTTTTCGGCCTGGGACCGACCAGCGACGTGAGGCCCGAAAATCGACACACCGAACACTAAAATCATCATATATCCACGATAAATATACGTAGGGAGGTGAGTTCCGAACTACCTTAAGTTCGGCGAACGGTTATGGAGAGGTTCGATGGCTGGTCGGAGCGGTGACGGAGCTCGGTCGAAAGGTGGTGAGCACGGCAGCGGGGTGTTCTGGTGGTGGTGGGAGGTATTGATCGGTGGTGATGATGGTGGTGACGAGGAGGTAGTGGTGGCCGGAGGTGGCCAGACTACTCTCTCTCCGAATTGGTTTTGCTGGGAAAAAACAGAGAAATGAAAATGGGGTAAGGGTTATTATAAAATGGGTTGGATTTGCCTAAGGAGTATTATCCTATGGCTAAATATGTGTTGTCTAAATGGGAGCAAATTAGGGAGGGAACTAAGGGATTTGGTTTCCTCAATTTCTCAGCAGAATTTTGAACAATTGGGAAGAGGTTGGGTTGCAAGAAAATGCTCCGGTGCAACGCGTACATGCACTAGGAAAATTACTTGCCGAACACGCGCGCACACAACCGATTACAGAATAAAATTTGGTGTGTCGACAAATAATTTTTCAAACAAAAATAATATTTTATTATTTTTGATTTGATAATTATTATTATTTATTAAAAAAAAATACCGGGTCTTTACAAGCGCCTTGTGGATCCCAGAAGGTGGAGAAGGCATGGAACAGAAAGTAAATTTCCTAATCTTACGATAGTAATCCAAGTTTGCATCTTTCCAGCAAACCACCTCATCATGACTTCAACTAGCCCGTGACAATCAAGAAAAATTATACAATCTTTATAAACTACCGCTATCCTTTCTAATTAGCTCTTGAAGATGAATACTGTTGAAACAAAAGATCACCAAAAAAGAATACCAAGAAGCCATAATCATAACTCTTCTTCAAAGCAACTTTCAAGACACCAATTAGCTGTCTCACTGGTCCACTGTGACAAATAGGCTAACACTTCTGATAGAAGCTGGAGTATTGCTGTTAAAGTAGAGGATATGCTAAGTACACACTGAGTCGTCCATGCTAATAAGCAGAGTTGAAAAAATAGGAAGAGAAGTAACTGCCAAGTAAGGGTTATACGATGACCAAACATACCCTTCTATCTTCGAAATCTGCAACATCGTCATCAACTTCATCCTCACTGTCCCGATCTGACAAAACTTGCTCCAATGCCATAGGCTACAATCACAAAAGCAGTACAATTCAGATATATCCATGGAATTCCAAAGGCATTAGTTTTAAGTAACTAGATAAGAGAAAAGAAAGGTCGATGGAGATGGTATGGTCAAGTGCATCATAGTCATTTGATCCACCCAGGGTATGGAAAAGAAAGAGGGGAAGGCCTACGAACATGGTTGAGGAGGCAGAACAACGTACACGTCTAAACTTAGAGATGGAGAAGAAACAATCACAAAAACATGTCAATGGTAGTACAAGTAGATCCAAACCCATTTAAGTGTCAAGGAAATATGTCCTCCATCATCTTTTTGTCAGCACCTACAAAGTTGCACCTCTAAAATTCTATTGATATCAATGTTTAGTTCAATTTCCTTGTAACTTTTAATAGAAAAAATGGCTTTTGTACAATTAACGAATGCAGAGATTGTAAAGCTCATAAGGAAACGAAGTCATAAATCAGTATAAATGTGACTAGTCACCTGTGCTCTATGTGAGTGAAAAAACTGTCGCTTCTGCAGGAGGGCCCGGCTGAAATGAAAGAAAGAATAACAAAAGATCAGCCACTAAAGGTAAAACGTGTAGAATCTGCCCTCAAGCAGATTCAGAACTGACATCTGAACCAAATTTCAGAACAAAAAGATGGCAAATAAACAACATATGGCATAAAATCACTTAGAAAACCAATTGAATGAAGATTATGTTATTCACTAATCCTTTGACTCCCTCTAAAATGATACAGATGTAAATCAAAAAAACTCTCTCTTACTCACCACCTTTAATAGTATAAGTAAGCATTTTAGAGAACTCTTAGACAAATTAGCCCTAGTTTTCCGATATACTTTTCTGACCCAAATGCATAGGTGTGTATACTTGTTTTGATAAAAAATGGTTTTTATTGGCCCTCACGAAGTAAGGGTTTAAGCAAGGCCCATTTAGATTCTGCACATGCCAGCAATTTAAAGTACTGGTGACAAAACACAATAAATTTTCGCTTCCACATATCACGTTAACTTGTGTTCACGGCACCATCTGTTGGGACTTGGGAGGCTTCAAAATAGAGATCAACAAGCTCTCATGCTACGTTTAATAGGAGCAGAAAGAAGGCAAGCAGGGACAAAACCAAATCATTTTACCATGTTAACTTTGAAAAAAATCCTTCCATTAGTTTTTTCACGTCTCTCATCCTTCGACCTACGCCAACCAAAACAAAAGTCAACAGAACCTCTAAAATTTTCCTTTCGTTTCACTTCTACCAAACAAACCCCCAAAGTCAAATGATAAAAGTCATCTAAGCTAGCTGGTTCTGGCGGATATGGCCATTGCTCTGCAAAAGCACTGCAGAGATCCAAAAACACTACCCCAGAACCTATGGCCCAAAGATGAGTCACAGTTTAGTGAAGGTGACAGTCAGTAACCCCACCTATATGATGCTTTGACTATGATTGACTAGTTTCAACTTTCAACTGGTCTAAGCATGAATTCCGCATACGATCAGTGCAAGAATTAGAAGAGACAGTGAAAAATAAGACCAACAAACGTACTTTCTAGGGTCAGAACGTTCAACAGATAGCTTTCTTGTCTTTGCAAATTGTAGCATAGCAGGAGGTCCAAGGTTGCTTCCGGGAAGGGATTGGACACATTCTGGATCTGCATATGAGTGAGCTGTAGCACTTGAAACCCCAGTGGCATTAGGGCTCGATGTATCACGTTCCAAGTACTCAGCAAGACCTAAATAATTATCATACAAATTGCTTGATCTAGAAATAGAAACTATTATAATTTCTTTTTTGCTAGTACGGAAATAAATGAACCCATTATTATTAAGGAAATACAATCCGAGATGAGGCTGATTGTTCAAGCTCAAACGGAGCACCAAGAAATAAACTTATATCACATTGATTATCTGGTTTTGCATTCTTTTCTTTTGAGTAGGTGAAGAGGGAAACGGTTTGTTAAATCCAAATAGCTGCCAGAAGTGATGAGAATTAGTTTCCAGCTCATGACAGCAGTCACATTTCTCACTATCTTTTCCGACCATGTTAAGTGGACTCTTCTAAATGTATATTAAGGACCTGTGTTGGACTTTAATCTCTCGGTACGGATGAAGTTACACGTCCCACATATGTTTTGGAATTCACTTAAGAAACATATTAATTCATTCAAGTTTGCCTGACAGCTGCGCAAAAAACCCCAATCAAATGCAAGAAATACTCTATAGCACTTTGTAAATCAGCAAGCAAACAGTTATAGGAGAATTAGATGAATCCAACACTTGACGTTTATCCACAAACGAGTCCATGACACTTATAAATGAATTTATTTGACATAGCTTGAGGATCGGCCTTGTGATTGTAAGAATATGAAACACGTCATACATATTTGCCAACACAAGGGGGCCAGTTCTATACAAAACAAATCAAAATCGAGTGAGCATGACCTATGCAATGGGAATATTTAAACGTAAATTTGGGGAAAAAATTAATAATTTACTACAAGTTACAACTACTTAAACATGTCCATGGCGACACAAATGAACAAGTTGTTCATCATGCGACGTATACTCAAGAAACCATTCTCCAGTTGAGGAGAAAATTGTTCAAAGCTTGTCAGTAAACAAAAATAACTACATAGCCATAAGAAAGCACATGTACCATCAGTATTGCTTCGTAGCTCATTGATTGCTGCAGGAAAGTTTGAGTCCAGGACCAGTGGACGCACATGCTTTGCTTTTTGAAATATGTTTTTGGGTTTCCTGCGTCTCAGTGGCTTTGAACTGTACATCCATTGTGCTCACCAAATTTAAGCCATTGGCATCCATAGAAATAAAACCAGTAACCAAGCAACTTAACAATTCTACACCAAAGCAACCTAAACTGACATTCCTAGAACTTACCAATGGACGAAGGTTTGTTGCTTGGGATCGACACCGTCTGCAACAACCTGAGTGGACAAAATGGAAACAACGATTAACGGGTAGGAATGCCTTCCTAGTTCATACCTCCTTAGGAAATTTGTATGATATTTTCCCTAACCGTGTCAACAAATTAAGGCCAGGTAGTTGAGGTATCAAAGTAGTAGAAAGAAAAGAGAAGGAAAAATTGTAGTCACCATCCCCTGCTACACTTCCCGAAAATCTATCTTTCAGGGTTGAGCTGCCCTGTCAAGCTGCAAAAAAATGGGGACCCCCCTCCCCCCACCCCAAAAAAAAAAAAAAAAAAAAAACGGAGGCAGCACCCCTCCCTCTTTGACCCAAGTTCTTGAAAGAGAGATTTCCACAGGAAGTGCTGTATGACGGTGCAACTGCGGGTTTTCACCTGCTTAACTTTCCATCAAGAAAATACTAACTCTAGAAGGAACATGGGTTTGAAAAGAAACCTACATCCACATGCAGGTCTTCATGATTTATGCATTTAAACATGTAGATGTCACCAGTTGATCACTTAACTATCATCAATCTTGAAAAGGTATTTCACAGGAAATAGTATCTAACCTCAGGTTTCCATATCTCTGTTTTTACAGAAACATTTACAGCTTGATACTCTTCGGTGACCTACAGAAAATGAATGGTGTTAGTTTGTAATGATTTGAAAGTCAAATACTCAAATGCCATTTCTGATTGCTGAAGTCTACTAACCCAAAACTCAAAATTGAAGAGATCATGCGAAGAGGACAAGTGAAATCTCAGACCCTATGTAGAAGTTGAAGGAAAATGTTAGAATGAACTCCTAAAAGCAGATGATATTCATTTAGTTTCATTCAAAAGAGTAGAAAACGAAGATGAAAACCAGCATCTGTCTTACCTTAAAGCTAGCACATTTTACCAAGCAGAAAGGGCAGGAGAAGTCTTCTGTCACTACATATTCGGAAAATATATCAGATGACCAACAGGAACTCAAGACCTAAGTACAACAGTTTCTGTACTACAAAAAAAAAAAAAAAAAAAGCTTAAAATAAAGAAACAAATCCATGCATTTACCAAACCAAAAATAGACAATACCTTCAGTCCTCTGCAACTTATTATTGTAGTATCTGTAGTTGAAAATGACATTTCCAGTTCTCAACCTAGACAAATACAAGCAGCCAAAATCAGAAATTTGTAAACAATGTTCAAAAAGAAGAAAATAATACTAAATAGCACAAAAATAAGTATAGTTCATATAGCAGACAAAGGGTGGAACAAGAAAGAAAAAGTGCCTGTATGGCATTTTTGATGATCAAAAAAAAAAAAAGCTGCAGCCGCAGCACATCAAATGAAAATAAAGTAAGAAAATCCACTTCAGTATGGAGATTTGAGGACTGCCATGAGTTTTAATTTCTAAATATTAACAAGAAATCAAAAAACACTCTTTTAGCTAACGTCAGGGCCTGATGCCAACATCTTAACAACTTTCAAAAAAAAAGAAGATACTAATCAATGAAATTTTTTGCCGCTCAAAAAAAAAAAAGGAAGAAAACAATAAGCACTAAAAGAGTCACCACAGCTTCATCATGTACCTCTTAAAAAATTGCAAAGTTGGATTCTCCACCTAATGTAAAACTTATTATAGATCGTGTTCCCACTACAATGTTGTTTTAGGAGGCCCCGAAATGGAAAATCTCAGGAAAAAACACCGGAAGTACTTCAAAACCCAAAAGATATTATTGAAGGGAACTAAGGCTGTTAGCTCAGTTTAGATGTAACAACCCGCACCATTTGACCTGCTTAACCCTTACCCTAACCATGTGGCTCAAAAAGTTAACCTCGAGTTAATAGTAACTGGTGGGCCTTCCCTTATATACCACATAACTTTCCTCTAAGTTCCCAATGTGGGACATTACTATCTCCCACCTTGGCTGCAATGTCCCCGTTGCACCACATGTTCCAACAACTTCCACACTCACCAAGCGATGTAGGAAAAGTACCCGCTTAAGCACGTCAAGCTCGTCTCATGTGGGACGACAAGTACCTCAAGCTCCTCACTTATCGGGCCCACCCAAGCACGTATCCTTGCGGGACCCGCCCCACACTTCCAATTGGTGTAAGCTCTGATACCACCTGTACCGACCCGCGCCAGCTGCGTCCTTAACCCTTGGCCTAACCACATAGCTCAAAAGGTTAACCTCGAGTTAATAGCAGCTGGTGGGCCTTTCCTTGTATACCACGTAACTTTCCTCGAAGTTCCCAATGTGGGACACTACGTTAGATGTCCATCTTTTTCCTTAAACCACAGGGTTTTACCTCAAATAAGTGGAAATCCATTGGCAGATAAATGCCCCTAGTTCAGTAGCAATCAATAAACAACTAAATCAAGCAAGCAGCCCATCAAGCAATAAATCCAATCGATGGCGGCATAGAAGAACTCCTGAATACACCTTTTGCCAATAGAAGTAAAGCGTATCTGATCAATTCAACCCTTGTTAACCAGAAAAGCAAGAAAGCGCCAAAGTTATATGAGACGTTCCCATCCACTAATCCAAATTATTCACTTCCCATGCATATAGGCTATAGCATTAAAAGCAATTCAATTATAGACGGCGATGAACATTATTGAAAAGTTGTTGCTATAGTCTCTCCTTTACGAATACCATTATATACTTGTAGTCAAGAAAATAACAACATAAACAGTTTCAAAGCAACTAACAAAGATGTAAACTACAGGTTGAAAATTGAAAACCAAAAGGAACAATAAAATGCAGGAGAAGAAGAGACCAACCGCATAATATGGGACAACGAGGTAGGCATGTCATTGTATGAGTATGAATTATATGGAGACTTTTCTTTAGCCCCAATCTCCTCTGCAGAGATGATGACTTCCAACTGCTGTGGAGTATTCTATTGAAACCCAAACATTATAAATATATTTATAAAAAAAAAAAAAAAGACAACAATAATGAACAATACGACAATGGTTACCCAGAGTTCAAATATAACAGATTTACTTCTCCAAAAAAAAGTATCAAAGCGCAATTAGTCAAAGATTAAAAATAGAACAAACCGCAGTTATGAAACTATGGGGCGTTTGGAATGCAATATATTTCTCCTCATCCATACAACTCAACTGCAAAAGGAAACACAAACTCCCAACAATGAGTAGAAAGTAATGGATAAAAACAATGAGAGAAATGACTAGCATCCTGTACAACCAAAGGTCAAACACTAGGGGAAAAATAGGTTTTCTGCTCTGCTATAGGATTGATATAGACCAAGGTTACCCAGATCGCGGACTGCGATCGTGGTACGTCGTACCCTTTGTAACGCGGTAAGGAGGGGGTAGGTTTCTTTAGATCATTTGTTCGGAACAAAATTAGTTCGTTCCGAACGCAGACCAATTTTTGAGATTAGTTTAGTACTAGTGGCATCTATATATGATGTTGTACTTATCAAATCAGTAATGGGATAAACTTATGATGTCCTTTTTATAATATGACAAACTCGTTATCATCTGTGTGCCATTTTCATAATCAGATTGCCGGAATCTCCGTTTCAGTTTGCTACCGATTCCTGTCCCCTGATGGAAATTGTTCAATCTCGATCGCAGTTTGTAACCCCTATAGCGAATTGTGGTAAGTTGGTAACCCTGATACTGTCAGAAAGAACAGTTCAGGAAGTATATTTGCATTATGTATTCCTAGATGTTATGCTAAGAACATAATCAAGTCATACAACCTTCTGAAAGAAAATTGACAACAAATGTACTTAGAAGACCCACAATTGCCTCAACTTTAGCTAATAGATTTAACTTCACTACCTGAGAACGGCCTTACTAACTGGAATCAATTTCATTTATCAAAATTTGATTTTCGTCCCAAAGTTTGGAAAGACAATCTTTTAATAGATCCAGTTTCCTTAAGAACTTAGAGAACTGCTCTTTCTAAAACAGCATCGGGGAGAAGTTTTTCCAAACACAATTTCTGTGTTCCCTCATTGTCTTCTTTCAAGAACAGAAAACAACTGTCAAAAAGAACATGTGACTTGCCCTACAATATTGACTCCATTATGCATTTGTTAAATTCAAGTAACGTATTAACTCAACAGAATTTTGATCCAGATGCTTCTGCAACATCACTTAAACTACAACACAATGCAATTTACATTCTCTTAATCAAATCAGATGACAATAACGGTAACAGAAGTGCTTCAATCGAGATATAACGGTAACAGAAGTGCTTCAATCAAGATATATGTATATATTTTCATGTGCTTGTTGTATACAAGGAAGCATATGATGTCTCCAGATAAGAAAGATCTCGTGTAACTGAGAATATGCATGATGAAACTACACCAACATGAAAACTACTTCTGCCCCAATCCTATTGGACAGTCAAGCCTCCCAATTTTCCGGATATTTCTGCTACCAAGCCAGTGGAATTGGATGAATGCAGAATTTAACACATGCACCCTTAGAAAGTTGGAACTACTAAAATGGACTAGCAAAAGGGACGGACTGAGTAGCTAGTCAGCACTAGCCTAACAGCCAGGGCTCAGGCCTATCACCTCGTGTCACGAGGGTGTTCTTGGATAGTTGAGGCAACAGAATCAGTCTCACAATTCCCAAGTAAGAACTCCTCCTTCGCACAAGAAAGAACTCCTCAAACCATTGCTAACTGGGCAAACAGCATGAGTCACACATTCTAGTAAATATGAAAACCAAGCTCTTTGGGCTTTATTAACTCAGCAGTCATGTTTGCCAGAATTGGAGATGGCACTAATATTTTTTCACCTACAAGGCAAACACTACTTTACTGGCACCACAAGCAATAATACAACTATAAAATGAGAATAGCAAAAAAAGCATGAAACCAGATTTCTGATATCAAATGACCCATGTTTCTTTCGTTTAACGGTGGAGAGGATAATGCCTCCTTATGTTATGCACTAATGTCCCCTTACACAATGGCAGTATTCCTAGTGATGTGATGTGGGCAAAATTTTAAAAAGAGGGCATACCTTCACAAAACAAGAGTGCATGTCAAAATTTGACATAATCTCAGCTCTCTCCCCTAACTTCAAGTTTGGAGACTTCTCCCAGGACAAATATAGTAATTCCATCGGCATCTTGCCCAATAAACACAATCCTTCAAAATTTGCTGCTGCGCACATGTAGGGCCCAATGAGGTGGCGAAAAAACAGGTTCATGTAAAGAAAAGGTGAACTACAAGCTCACAAAGCAAGAATACGCCGAACTAAGAGGTGAAGTTACAGCCAACAGGAAAAGATAAGATAATTCATAATTCTGCGACATATCCTTGAATAATACAAAAAGCATGGCTGCGAATAGAGAAAGACAAAGGTAAAGGAATATAAAAGTAGCTCATTTCCTACTATCTATAATTACTAACTTTTAGCCTTTACGTACAGCTCACTGCATTATCCAAATCAACCATAATGTTACAGGCCATGTCAACTTAAACACCTAGGAGGTGTAACAAAACTATTCAATGAAAAGGCATAAGTACAAGGGGATCTCTATGTTTCCTCCTTTTGGTTACATGTTTTCACTGGGAGAAAATAAATGGAGAAGCTCAACTGCTCAATATTCAAGCCCATTAAACTGTGTTTGTTCAAGGACAGTGACGGGGAAAGGAAGCTATTTGTGTTTGATCCTGAAGGATATTATGCTAATGTAATTCTCATTTAGTTAAGAATTCCCATTAAATCTAGTAGTTTAATTTATTCATGTACTCGTCCTTTATGGTAATTTCAGTATTTAAGTGTTGACCTATAGATAGGTTGATTGTACTAGAATCATTGGTTTTGATCTAGAGAAGTTAACTACCCTATTGATGTGGACGCCTATACTCTCTTCAGGTGCGAATCCCTAGGTTTTCCTTTCCTTTAACGTTAACTGATGTCAAAGATTAGCTATTCACCAGCGCTAGAGGAAACGATGACAACATTCAAACTAAACGAGCTAGCATTGCACAGATGACGCTATTACACAACAATGTGACGGGCTTATGCTATGAAATCCATCTAAAGACAAATCGATGTACTGTGTTTGCGTGATTGGTATGTTGACAGGATTAAGGATAGTTTGATACTTGGTATGTTTACACATTGTATCCTGATCGTCCAGAACACCAGAGTTTGGTTGGCATAAGGTGAGGCGCCTAGGACTTCAACCATTGGATAATGGATACAGAGCCAAGCCTTAATCCTCCATCCACCAAATTCTTAGTCATTATACCAGATTCTTCATAATGAGATGTAAGAGTTTCTTTCTTACCAGAGAGCGGGGGCCTGACCAAAAAAGAACACAGATACAAAAAAAAGGGGGAAAACAATGCTTATATCTTAAACCCCATAGTAGCGACCCAAATAAACGGGGCAATTATTAAGAGCCACACAGACGAATGAAGCAAAGATGGTTTACATCTAAGGCACATCTTACATGGAAAAGATGTCATGCCAATATGGTTCTTGTCTGAATCAATAGCACAACCAGAATTTGTGACTTCAGCTGCAAAAATATATAACATTAAATATTGCAGGAGAGAGCAAACTGATAAAAACAATAAAAATCCCGGCATACCGCAGCTGACAAACAAGATGGCAAGAGAGCTAGACTTGACCTCTGCTCCCAGCTTATTAATCTCGGGAAGAATAAAATTTGCTTGAGCTCGGTTTATCCCCTCAGCTCCATTGGTCAACAAACATGCCCGACTGAAGCGGTATACTGCAGAATACTGTCCCCAAGTGACATCAGGGGAAGCAGAACATTAACTTGAGTAACTGAAGGAAAAGAATGACTTAGCTAGAAGACATTACTACCTCTGCAACTGCAACACTGGAAACTGGCCTTGCCAAAATTATATACAAAGGGAAAAGACTTTGTGCTGGCATCCCATAATTCGGAGTTCCTGACAATGAAATTGTCATTTGAATCCTACAATTTTAAAGAGAAGAAACCAATTAGTATATCCTAAAATAGTGGGAAAAGATCCAAATCATGTCATAGACTCGTATATGATGCTAAACGACGCGACTTGTATCTTAAAATCTTCACAATAAGCATGTTTTAGAAGACCTCTGTCCTTTACCTAAAGACCTTATAAAATTCCTTCAAATCCCTAATAGCATGTTTTCTGAAAGAACAAGATGCTTAATTTTCGTACAATGCTGAACATCGCACAACAGCTATAACTCCGCCTGTGACATGCTTTGAGTCATATCTAATACACAGCCAAACCCAAGCTTGGATAAAGGAGGAGGGTTGTGTGGTAGGTAGCCAGAACGTAAAAGACCCCGTTAGATCCTTTATGACAAGAATCCAACATCAAAACTGATTCATTTAGCCGACCCCAACTGATTGGTATCTAAGGCTCGGTTTGGTTTGTTGAATGTCGCATCAACCAACAATTTATCTGTTATGTTTACAATTTTGACTAATGACACTCGCCTTCGATGTAAAAAATTCAATTATTTGCTTGAACTCCCAATAGTTCTTTAAACATTTACCTATCAATATATTCACATATTCTTGTTAGGTAATACCTCCTAAGAAGGTTGCAAATGAACCAAGTTGCACCGTATGTGAATCCATGGACGATAAACTACTAGATGGGTTGCACTTTCTCACAACTACTAGAAGTCGAAAATCAATTTGTTTTTCATACAGAAGGTGTCGTATGTTTGGACATATGATGTTCGACAATCTGGGATAATTGTTATCAGTAACAGTATCATATAAGGTTTAAGAACTTTAACCTTTTTTTGTGCTTTGCCTGTATTTTGTACTGCAGGCATCTTTGAAGAAATGATGGCTGCATAATAACGTACATTCAGTCAGAACCATTAAATACAAAGAAAAAAATAGATGAAAGATCTATCTAATGCTCCATCAAGAATGAAGTAATTGAAAGGAAAATGCAGCCCAGATGAGATGAACGAAATTTGCGTGCCCAGACAATGTAGTAGCTTAAATTGTGAAGGCCTCTGTCACCTCCAACCTCTGCACACAATTATGGGATATGAAACACTCTTGTACACCAGACAAGTGCCAAGACCAACAAGATGACCATAGCTAGTGGGAAAATTCACCAGAGCAACCACATCAAACCAACAACACCAAAAAAGAGAGGAAATTAGCTGGTGAAGAACATTACACTCCTAATAGCACGCCGTTGAAGAATGTTGTAAAGTTCAACAGGCTTGCAGTATATTGAAAGGCTCTCCTCAGCTGCGATTTCCTCTTCCGCAGACAAATGGACACGAGATTCTTGGCGGCACATTTGATCTGCACTTCTAGAGTAACTGCAATTGCAAAGAGAATTCCTGTTCCATGAACTGGAATAAATGAAGTGTTCTATGCTTACAGCAATCCATAAAACGCAAGTAACAATAACACTGTCATATCTTACAAAAAAAAACCGGAAATTTTCTTTCTTTTCCCATGAACATTTAAGAAATCTTTCTTCTGAAATGATTTACTCTATATCGAATTCCATAAGACAGAGCAAATTGTCATTTTAAACACAAAAATAGTTGAAGAACCACTCCAAGTGCAAAACCATCACAAGCGGATTATTAACTCACTTTGGCGCTACTACGAACTAGAGGTGAGCAAAATAACCATGAAACCGTGAATCCAATCCAAACCGATCCGAACCGTGTGATATATATACATGTTTAGATATACTTAATAAACTTAATTTCCTTATCTAATACTCTATTCCACCATCCTATTCTTTTCTTTCACTTCCAATATTAATTTCCTAAACTTCCTATTCCTACAATTTCATTTCATTACGGTAAACATACACGTTGGTTTTAGTAAAGTGATTTCCTACTCTTTTTTCTCGGTAACTTATTTTCTAATATACTTTATTCAAATTTAGTTGGTTGATGTTAATGACTTTTGATGATTTTAATATACTAATTTCAATATAACTTTTAGTTTAAGTTATCTATGCAATTTTAAGTACTTAAAATAGTTTATAGTGATGATATTTCAATTTTAAGCGAACCGTGGTTCAAAACCGAAACCAAACCGCCTTTGAATAGTTTGAATTGGTTTGGTTTTATGAATTTTATGGGTTGGTTTGGTTCTGTAAATTCATAATCTGTAAGTAGTGGTTTGGTTATTGGATTACTATAAAACCAGACCAATCCGGTCCATGCTCACCCCTGCTACGAACCAATGTTTCAAAAAACCGGACCAGACCGGCAGGTCCAACCGGTTGGCTTGTCAACCAGAGCGTTTAGGTTTGGTTAAAAAAAAAAACAGGTATAATAAAGAACCGGGCTATTTCATCAAAACCGCCTTCAAAATGCAGTTCAACCAGTGAACCGGCTGAACTGCTATGGTTCCAATGAACCGGCCCACTAAAGACATAATAGTGTGTGGGGCTAATGGCTCGTGGCTCTTGTATGGATTCAAAAGAAGTCCAGGGGAGTGTTAATAACAGATGATGAAGCTTCTACTTTTCCTCCCACCCAAAGTGATACTAAGTTGAACAAACACAAATAATTTAGAAGATGCATCAGCATCTTCCACTGAGTCTTTCCCTTCTTCAAAGTGCAGCACTGCAGCCACACACATTACAATTACATTTCGAAACTTTGAACTATATCAGTAATACACTCGTCCAAGATTATACCTATTGGATTATTAGGAAAATTTAAATGCTCATTGCAACTCTCTATAGAGAAAAATTGCAAAGAACTGTAGATTTTACAGAACTTAACTTATGCTGCATAATATTATTAAAATACACTTTGAGAGCTACGATGTGGGGAAAAAATTAGAATGATGTGTAGGAATGTTTATATTCAATGTATATACTTACGTATACAAAAGTTATAATCTATGAAGCACCCATGTTTATAATTAAGAAATTCCCCTCGATGCCTTTTCAATAAACTTAATACTAAACAATAAAAAAACTTATGTAGCACGGACACGGGGCATGACACTGACACGTAAGTTACAAAAAATTGGAGGGCACAAAACGTTATATATGTATTTTACTTTTCGAATAGAAACTAAAAAAGAAGGCTGAATTGTAAATATGCAACCACCACATATACCTTAAATTTTATTCATCATTATGCCATTCACAAAAGTATTTCAACAAAAACCATTTCCTCATGTGTCTTTCTAACCAATGAACCGTCATCCGTCACACAAAATATAAGACTTCCGTAAGTTTTCATTAGATCCTTCTATTTCGTTTATCACCCTGACTTGTTAATTGATTGTCCGGAGAATTTTTTAAAGTGTGCCCGGAGAGTCCAAACAAAAAACGGTGAGAAAAAAACGAGACACTTTGAATTTAAGTGTTGGACACGTGTCCGCAGAGTGGCGGTGTCCAACTAGTGTCTAAATGTAACCTCCGACAAAGTGTCCGTGCTACATAGGTTATAATTGTATACATGACCGTCACGGATCAATTCCCGTTCAACTGGGGACCCGTCCGCCCAGTCCCTTCGTCCGCTCACCGGCCCAGTTTAAAAACATTGCTAGGAAGGTAAATAAGTTAGAACAAAGGAGAACGTACGTGGTTTCACGAGCAACTAAAGGTATGCCCGGCATTCTGGTTAGACAATGATAAATTGAAAATTCATGGCTATCTCCACTTCAAAAGACCGTAACTAGTAGCTGCCAAACCTGAAAGAGGCGGTCAACAGGGAGTAACTTCAATTACCAACGGAAAATAACCAAAAAAATGAAACAGCACCGGAATTTGGACGGAAAATCGTGTTCACGGGCTGGCCCTAAAAGGTTATCAATTTTTATTTGCTAAGAGAGAGAAGTAGACGGAGAGGGAGGGGGAAGAGAGAGAGGTACCTGTTGTCATCGTCGCCGGAGGAGCTGAACCTTGTTAGATTTTGGAATAGATTTTGATTCTGGTCGATTAGTATCTTAGGGCTGACAGGCGACAGCCTGACACAATACACTATGTATTTTCAGGTTTTCCAATTTCAACCTTCAACTATTTTAACATAGCAGTTTTACCCCCAAAACAAAAAGAACTTCTGACCGTTTTGGCTTAATAATCCCGCATAATTCTTTTTTATCTTTATTCGAAAAAATCATGATCAAAACCTTCAAAAAGTTCTGTAATTTGTAATTATTTTTGTCTTTATTCAAATAAATTTTACCTTGGATTTTTTATTATTTTTTAATTATTTTTTCAGAAAGAACAAATAATTCAAAAAAATGACACATACTAACCCAAAAAAATTTTGAATAACGAAAAAAAAAATCCGACTCAGTTGTCATAACACCTCTAAAGATTGTTATTTGTAGGTTTATTGGATCGCACACGCATTGTTCAACAGATGTCCCAATTGTGTCCTACTGTGCAAACGTGCTTTTAAAGGTGCTTAATTTGAAAAAATATAGTAATAACATAACATAAAAATGAGGAGTTAGAGTATCTCCACCCCTTAATTTTTTACTCAAATTTGAGTAAAAATTGGAGCAAAAGCTTCATTTGGTATGAAATAATCTAATGGGCAAATGCAATCTAGGCATAAATTTGAGTAAAGGTTTTATTAATGACATAGTTGTAAATTTGAGGGGTAGAAAATAGCCTTATTTGGAGTAAGGATTTGGTTCAGATCAAATTTGGTGAAAATTTTGAATAAAACTCAAATTTGGAGTGTTTTGGGTGGTTTTTACTCAAATTTAAGTTTGAGTTCAAATTTGAGTGAGGGTGTTTACATCCTAAAATACGCCACCCAATGAGAAAATTACACGTGGCGTCAAACAAATGCTTTAGCCTATCGGAACACATCCCATTCTGGCCCGAGATACAGGGGATCATAGGGTTAATGGCGATGTTATTTTAGTACTAAACGGTATCGTTTTGATAGTAAACAGCGGCGTTTGAGCCTCAAAAAGGGGTAATTAAAACGGTAATTAGGTTTAGCCGTTGATTACTCATTTAGAACCATCAGACGGTGGTTAAATCTTTTGTTTTGTGCATCAATTAAGCATGGATGCAGGGAATCATTTCTAAGGTTCAATCGTGTTACATTAACTCACGTTGCATAAAAACAGGAAGCCCACAATTCAGAAAATAGCCATGATCGATATTTGCAAATGTGGAGAGAGAAGAATTCTCAGGAATCAACCCAAGTAACCGTTCGAAGGCTCCCCTCAACCGTTGTTCAAGGAATCATGGGCCGTTCGAATAGAGACGTGAGAAGCAATTGAAGATGTAGAGTTCGAAGGCAGGCTTAGCGTCTATAAATAGAAGAAGAAGTGGAAGATAGCAGCCCCCGACAAATCTTACCCTCTGACAACTCATACTCAATATGATTGCTCAGAGATTTATCTTAGTTTAGGGTTTAGTTTAGTTTAGTTTGTAAGTTGAAAGCCTGTTTGCATGTAAGACTACTTTTGATTAAATTCAAGTTTCTTATTTCTTTTAGTCTTTTACTTACCAAAGATTAGTCGTTTATAGGCTCTTTTTGATTAAATTCAGTGCGCTTATATTTCTGCATTAGTCTTCGGAAAATTCCAGGAGTGTTTGTGCATAAATTTGCCTTCGATTCGATTCGGGTTTGTTTGTGTTCAATCATCTTAATTGGTTATAAGCTCTCTTTGATTAAATTCAGCGTGCTTATATTTTTGCATTGGTTTTTAGTAAAGTCTCAAGAGTGTTTGTATACAAACTTACCTTTGATTAGATTCGGGTTCGTTTGTGTTCAACCATTTTTTTGATTCGAGGAAAATCAGTCTTTAGTCTTGTTTGACACTTTAAGGAAAAATCCTCTTAGTTGAGGTAATTGAACAGATAACACAGTTGCCTGATATTAATTAGTTGTTTCAAGTCACATTGAAAAGAATAATTTCGTTTGTGAAATTAGTTCTTTTCTGGCACACCCGCACACAATCATTTGCCATTTGATTGAGCTAATCCATCCCCAAACAATTTTTTGGCACGCCCGGTGGGACTCGAAGTGTCAAAATTCCAAGGCTTAAGAAAGCGATAGGGACACCTATTGGCGTGTTGGAGCCAGAGAGGCAAGCTGTGCCGGAGCAGGCTGTTGAGCCAGGTACGCCTATTAGTTTAGGTTTTCAGCCATTGGCTTTAGAAGTGGAAGAACCTCTGCAGGAGGAACCTTCTTATGAGATGCCTCCCTATCAAGGGCCTACAACTTTCCCTTCGAATTTCCAAGAGGGGCAGGCTAGTGGTAGAGACCACGACAAGGATGAGATGTTTAGAGAAATGATGATAGCTTTTAGAGAGATGGCTCAAACTCAAAGAGCCATGATCAAAAGCATAAAAACTAGACTACCTGACCCAGAGTTAGCAAAAAACAGTCCAGTAGATATTGGACTAAACAACCAAGCTAACTCTAGCACTCACCAAAGTCCCTTCGAAGGAAGGCTTGGAGAGGATAATGGGCAGGGTAAGTTGAAGTCTAGACCAGGAAAAGAGAAAATGTATCCTGAGGAAATACCACAAACTTGGTATGAGCCAGTGAAACCAACAAAGCCATTGGAGATTCCAAAGCAATCTCATGGTATTACTATAGGAGTCCCAAGAAATTCTGGGAATAGACAAAGTGTCAACCCACTTTTCGAAACTATTTTGGGGAGATGGGGGGATGACATGGAGTTGGAACGAGGGTATAGGCCAGAAAGAAGGGATGTTAATATACAAGACCCTCGTGAGTTGCCAGTCGCTAGGAATCCCTTCTCAACCTCTCGAGAGCAAAATCCTAGGAACACACAGATCCCTGTGGCGCCCGAGAGGATGCAGCAGCCACTACATGGGAGGCTCCCCAGGGAAAAACAAGGGGATTTTAGTGGGTTTACGAAGATGATTTGGTAGGACAAGATCAGCCTGTAGCAAATCAAGGACAGAATCTCCTCGTAGACAATCCAGTGTTAAGAGACCAAGTTATGGGTCTCATACAAGAAGTGTGTGGACCTCGAACTCGGGGGGTACAACCTCAGATCTATAGAAAACCATACCCAGAATGGATAGACACAACGTTTCAAATTCCTAGGGAATTTAAAATCTCTGATTTCACTTTGTTTTATGGGGATGGGAGACAGTCTTCCGTAGAGCACATTGCTAGATTTTCTGCCCAATGTAAGAACTTGGCTCAAAATGGCTTCATGAAATTGAAGCTATTCCCAAACTCTTTGTCCGGGCCAGCTTTTGCTTGGTACACTAATTTACCACCAGGATCAATAACCAATTGGTTTCAGATGGAAGAGGTGTTTCATGCACAATTCTTCCATGCAGAACCTGAAGTCTCGATGGCGGACTTGGCTAGGTTAAGGTAGAAACCAGATGAAAAGGTAGCAGACTTCATATCTAGGTTTAAAAGAGCCAGGACCAAGTGCAAGCTCCAACTGCCAGAGGCAGAATTTGTGAGGTTAGCACAAGATGGTTTGGAAAGGGAACTTCGAAAGAGGTTCGATTCCACTGAGTTTAGAGATTTCGCAGATTTAACTTACAAAGTTACTAGATATGAATCATTGTTGGAAGAAGATACTGATAGACAAAATTCTTCTTACTCTACATATTATAGAGATCCCAACTATGAAATAGATGCTGCAGAGATTATAGAGCATGATCCTTGTGTTTGTGAGCCTTTAATCCAGAAACACGGTACCATAGGACAAAAATTCAAGCAGAAGGAAATTCCTAAAGTTTATTCTTTTGATGTATCGAAGGCTGATGAAATTTTTGATTATCTGTTAAAGAAAAAGATCATTAAGCTGCCGGCAGAGGTTAAACTACCGACTGCAGAAGAGAAGCATGGAAAAACATATTGTAAATGGCATAATTCTTGGTCTCATTCAACTAAGTCTTGTAATGTTTTTCGTGACAGAATTCAGGAACAAATCAAGAAAGGAAGGATCAAGTTCCCTGAAAAGGCAATGGAAATCGACGCCACTCCTTTTCCAAAGATTGAAGAGGTAAACACCAACGTGCCAACTTCATTGGCTCGAACTGTCAGGAAATATTGGCAAGACAAGGAAGCGCCAGTGAATATGACTTCAGTTCAGCCCACAAGGTGGAAGCCATATGCCGGACATCATCGAGGCATGGGAATGAGGCAAAGCCATCACAAATCAAGCAATGCTGGTTTTCCTTCACAGAATTCTGGACCAAATCATCTGCCCATGCTCGAAGCCTCGTTCTTGGAGTGTTTATGTGTGGGATGCAGAGCCAACTATTTAGTCTTCAAGGATCTGGACAGGAAGGGAGTCAGTTCGTTTCCTAAAGAGTAAGGGATGAAACGAATTGCTCCAGCACCAACCAAATCGAACGAGAGTAAGCCTTGGTTGGCTTCGAAGAGGGATATGCCTTCGAACGCAGTCCCTTATGCTCAGAAAAGGGAAGCACCTCCTCTAAAGAGGGCCAATATTGGCCAAGCGGAACAAGAAGAGGCTAAGCAAGACGAATTCACTTTGGTAAAAGGTGTCCCTGATTGGTTTCTGAAGCAGGTTAAGCCTGATCTGTTTCAAGGATATAAGAATCCGACCAGAGGTGGAAACAAAACCTTTAAACCACCAAGCTCAAATTCTGGAAATTGGGTGTTGATAAGAGATCCCAAGTCCAAAATCCCACAGATGGTTCCTTTGCTCTCAAGGACACAGAAAAGGAAGCTCCAAAGAAAGTATTCACTATTTCAATTGGGGGAATCCTCAACTGGGGAAGAGTCTGGAAGGGGGACAAGGCCTAACCCAAGGTTCAACAGGGTTCAAAGGGACCCTGAAGAGTTTCAAACGCAGTATCAAGAGGGAGAAACTTTGCAGAAAGTAGCTTCAGCAATGCTCGAAGAAGACTTCGATGTACGCTCCCCCAATTCATTGGCTAGCTACCAGTCTGGATTGCTAGAAGCCATGTTGGTGGAACAGGAAGGGGCAGAAGGAAGCTCCTCTCCCATGGAAGTATCAGCACAGGAAGTCGAATCCGAAGAGGTGAAAGAAGAAGCAATTAACCCAACCAAAGAAGCAGCAAGTATCCAGTTTGGAAGCCAGCCAGAAGTTTAGGTTAACATGATTTATCCATGTTCGATGAACTCCTTCAAAATTGGCCAGGCTTCTAAAGATGAGAATAACACTTGGTTGTTTAGACCAGATACCTCTGAGGAAACACACAGTAATGAGGAACTGAATATCATATGCAATGATTGTGATCTGGAGGAAGTGGCCCAAATCGACATGGACGAGAATCTGGTATGTGAAATTGAGCAGAATCAAGAGAGTTTGGAGGTAAGCTCAAAAGAAAGTGCTTGTTTTGTACCAGACTCAATGTCTGACATCGAATACCCATTGGTAATAGATTTAAATTATGTTGAGCTTTCATATCCATTTAAATTACCTACTAACGCTATGCGACAACACCTACTAACGCTATATATTATTGCCCACTTCGATGGAATCCCACTTAATAGAATCTTGGTGGACAATGGGGCTGCGGTGAACATTTTGCCTTTCCAAATCCTAAAAAAGTTAGGAAAAGGGAAAGCAAAATTGATTCCAACCAGCACGTCCATTGCAGGATTCACAGGGGAAAGCCAACATGCCAGGGGTATAATCTCCATTAGATTGGCAGTAGGTGGAATAGAAACAGACACTGCTTTCTTTGTGGTGGACACATATGCTAAGTATAATGCTTTATTAGGAAGAGATTGGATTCATGTTAATGGATGTATTCCTTCTTCTCTCCATCAGGAATTGATGATTGTCAAGTACGATAAAGGCAAAGAAGTGGGTGTTGAAGGAGTCAAAGCTGATCCACATCCATTCGGGCCACAAAGAAATTTTGTCAAGCGAGATGTACAAGTCGGATGTAGTTCCATTGAGCGAACTACTCCAAGCAGCCCAACCCAACCAACGAGATGGAATTGGGGGAATTGGCAGATCTGAAATCGAAGCTGAAACAAGCTGTTGATTATGAATCAGACACCCCAAAAGATGATGCTGCTTGGATGTAAATCCAAGGGAGAGGTAGAAGAAGAGGCCAACTCATTGGCTTTGATAAGATACGTTGCTCTGGGGATCGAGCAGAAGATACAAGAAGCCAACATGTGGGAAGACGTTCTACAGGATAACAAACCTCGTAAGGAGGAAGACCATCCAACGTCTCAAGAACGGTTCGAAGCCCAAGATCTTCTGGAGGAAGTAAAATTGGGAGACGAAGAAAATCCCAATCCAGTGTTTATTAACAAACAGCTCGAATCAGATATGAGGGCTAAGCTAATAGCACTGTTGAAAGCAAATAAAGAATGCTTTGCATGGAGTTACAAGGAACTGCCTGGATTGGACAGGAAATTGGTGGAGCATAGGTTACCTATCAAGCCACAATTCAAGCCTGTGAAGCAACCAACCAGGAAGATGAGTCCAAAAACTATTGCAGGAGTCAAAAAAGAGACTCGGAGACTTTTAGATGCTAGTTTCATTAGAACAGCCAGGTATGTCGAATGGCTATCTAATGTAGTTCCAGTCCCTAAAAAGAATGGAAGTATCAGGATCTGTATTGACTTTCGAAATTTAAATACTGCAACTCCTAAGGATGAGTACCCTATGCCTAATGTAGACATGCTTGTGGACGGTTCGGCCGGACACAAGATGTTATCCATACTTGATGGGCATTCGGGATATAACCAAATCTGCATAGCAGAAGAGGATGTACATAAGACAGCATTTGCTTGCCCTGGAAATATCGATATTTTTGAATGGGTCAAGATGCCATTTGGGTTAAAAAATGCTGGTGCTACATACCAAAGAGCTATGAATACCATTTTCCATGATTTGGTGGGAGGTTTTCTAGAGTGTTACATAGATGACATCACTGTGAAGTCAAATTCTGATGATGATCATTTACAACATCTAGAGAGAACATTTCAACAATTGAAACTTTACCAACTAAAGTTGAATCCAGAAAAATGTGCTTTTGGAGTATCAGCTGGTAAATTTCTGGGCTACTTAGTCCACAAAAAGGGAATACAGGTTGATAAGAACAAAGCTAGGGCCATTATTGAGGCCAAACCTCCTTCGGACAAGAAGGAATTGCAAAGGTTTCTTGGTCAATTAAATTTCCTTCATAGATTCATATCCAATACTGCAGGAAAGACTAAAATTTTCTCTTCTTTGTTGAAATTAAAGGAGGAAGAAGAATTCAAGTGGTCTAGAGAGCATGATGATGCCTTCGAAGCCGTCAAGAGATACTTAGCCAATCCACCAATGTTGATGCCACCTATTGAAGGGAAACTAGTGAAGCTGTATCTAGCAGCAACTCACGACTCAATAGGAGCATTGTTGGCTCAAGACAATGAAGAAGGCAAAGAAAGAGCAATTTATTATCTTAGCAGATTTTTAAATTCTTGTGAATGTAAATATGCTGCAGTAGAAAAGCTTTGCTTAGCTTTATTTTATGCTTCTAAAAAACTCAGGCACTATATGCTGCCTAGAGTGACTTATGTTATTTCTCAAACTGATGTAATTAAGCACATGCTTTCCAAGCCAGTGCTTAGTGGGAAGATTGGGAAATGGATAGTATCATTAATTGAGTTTTGTCTCGAATATATACCACAAAAATCAGTAAAAGGGCAGGCATTAGCCAATTTTTTGGCTGATCATCCCAGTGAAATCGAAGAACATGAGATTCTAGAAGCTAGCATGGCTGAGATCAAACCATGGAAGTTATGGTTTGATGGGTCGAGGACTGCTCAAATGGCTGGAGTAGGCATAATTCTAGAGTCCCCTCAAGGTCTGAAAACCAAATATGGCTTTCGACTCAATGAGGGACAGTGTTCGAATAATCAGGCAGAGTACGAAACTTTAATCATAGGATTAGAGATCTTACTCAGATTAAGGGTAAGTACTGCTGAGATCTTTGGAGATTCTCAATTAGTAATTAATCAGCTGAATGGACAATTTCGATGCACCAGTCCAACTTTAATACTTTACTATCAGCATGCTAAGAGGCTGATTGACCAATTTTTCATGGTTACTTTAACTTATATCCCTAGATTCTTCAATGAGGAAGCTGATGAGGTAGCTCAAAAGGCATCAGGATATAAAGTTTTGTCAGAAAATGAAAAGGAATTCTGTCAGTTAACTCTAAGGAAATCTTTACCTATGTTAGGCACTAGGTTGACTGATTTCGAAGTGTTGGAAGTGAACCTTCCTCCTAATCAGAACGAGTATTGGAGGCGAGCACTCATCGATTATTTAACTAAACCAGATGCTATGACAGACAAAGCAACTAGGTTGAAATCGATGAATTACATTATGTATAATGGTGAATTATTCAAAAGAGGGATGGATGGTCTCCTTTTGAAATGTTTGAACAAGGTGAATGCGTTCAAGGTAATGGCCGAAGTCCATGAAGGAATTTGTGGAACCCATCAAGCTGGCATAAAGATGAGATGGTTGGTAAGGAGATATGGGTACTATTGGCCCACTATTCTTAAAGACTGCATCGATTACGCCAAAGGATGTCAAGCATGCCAACGAACAGGGCCACTCAAACATCTACCAGTTACAGATTTGCAATATGTCATAAAACCATGGCCTTTTAGAGGATGGGCTATGGACATGATTGGGATGATTTATCCTCCTTCATCAGAGAATCATAAGTTTATTTTGGTAGCAACTGATTATTTCACTAAGTGGGTAGAAGCTCAAGCTTATGAGGAAGTTAAGCAAACCCACGTTATTGATTTTATAAAAGGGATAATGTATAGATTTGGAAGCCCTCAAACTATAACAGTAGATAACGGTTCCATATTCGAAGGGAGGTTGGTTAAAGCTTTTGCTAATAGCCATGGAATCTCTTTGATATACACTAGCACATATTATGCCCAATCGAATGGCCAAACAGAATCAACCAACAAGATTATCAAAAAGGGGATCCAAAGAATGGTGGATAAAAACCCAGAAACTTGTCATGAGTTGTTATTGGACACATTATGGGCTTATAGAAATACCAAAAGAACGAGCACTGCACTACTCCATTTGCTTTAACTTATGGACACGATGCAGTCCTGCCCATGGAGATCACTGTGAGATCCCAAAGGGTGGCCTTTCAGAATGATTTGGATACTCAATCACATCATCAAGCCATGCATATGGAACTTGAAGATATTGATGAAACCAGGGTAAAGGCTTTAAATCAGATCATGCTACAAAAGGCAAGAGTGGCCAGAAGTTACAACAAAAGGGTAGCCCTTCGAAGCTTCGATGAGGGTGACTTGGTATGGAAAGTTATTTTACCCATCAGGGATCAAAGAGCCAGGATCGACGGATTAGGAAAATGGGCCCCAACGTGGGATGGACCTTTCCATCGAAGGAAAATAAATGGGAGACACCTAAAGTCCTATGTCCCTTCCATATGGGAATCGTTTCATAAAAGACAGCTATCTTCGAAGAGATGAACCTAGCTCGAGGGGTAGTGTTCTCGAGGGGTTTACCTAGCCATAGTCGGTAAGCCTTTTATGTGCCCCCATGCCCGGAGGGTAAGAGAGGCAGCCAGGAGGAAAGACTTTCGTGTATGGCTACCTATTCGATCTTGACTCATGGTTGCTTTAAAATGTTTGTTAGCAGCTAGGGTACATAAGTTACAACACCCCAATAACAAAAGTTTTTTATTCATAAGCACCCAAATAGGTGCTATTACAAAGAGAAACCCAAGGGGGTTAAACAGACCCAAGTGGATCTGAAATAAAAAAAAACGGCCAGACCCTGGCCTCGAAGCCAAAATGGAGGTCTTTTGATGACCCTCATAGCCCTTAAAGGTGAGTCTTTAGGGAGACCCACCGTCCAAAGGACTTTTGGCCTCGTGGGCCGTAAGGACGCCCGTGAGATCGTCCCAAGTCCTGGCCAAGCAAAGACGTGAAGATGTCTCCACGTCCACCAACTGAGCCCGAAGCTGAGCGATCTCGCTTCGAAGGGCTCGAAGCTTAGTTTGCTGGTCCTTCTTGAGTTCTTCCATAAGCTGCGCCATCCTTCGGGCAAGCTCCTCCATGAGCTCAGTAAGTTGAGGGGCTTGAGGGTTGGAGGCTATATAGAACTCAACAGGTAGCAGTGAAAGTAATAAGGAGAGGAGATAGGATGGGTATCAATAACCCTGGGCTTATATCTATAATCCCGTATACATCAGTGTATCTCCTTACAATTATTACGGGTATTAAATAAAAGGCAGGTGTAAAGCTCTCGAAAATTGAAACGTCTAAGAGAGATAGCCGCCAGCGGTCGTAATAATAAGTGGTACAGCTAACGAGGAGACTGTTGGGAATCCTCTAAGAGCGAATCGTACATGAAATCCAAAGCTATGATATCTCGAAACGTCATTTGGATTTCTAGGGCCAGTCACTAAACATGTTTCATAACGTGAAAGGAGTTTTTTCCTTTTCAGAGTGATGAATTTGCGATTGGAATGCCAGTCGGTGCATCAGAATGAATATAACAGCGGAAAGAATACTTTTTAGGAAGAATTCCGTTTGTTACAACCAATCACAAAGTTAGTCGGTATTATTTGGTTTTAGAACACAGGCTTCGGAACCAGTAAATAAATTCACATTTGACCTGGTGGTCGTGCCATGAAACTGGACAGGGTTACAATAATAGGAATCTTTCTCTAACCATTACATTTATGAGGGAAAATAAAATGGAAGGGAAAACCCTAATTAAGCATAGAAGTATCCCAGCAGTCCTAGAGTGGATCTCCACAGGCTGAGATACAAAAACTTGATCTAAAGCTCCATTGGTAGGTAGACAGGCTCCAAGACCATCTCGTTAGATTCTTTGGTCTTCGAAGACTCAGCCTGACGAGAATACGTCATGAGAGCTGATGTGTCTATACCTAGGAGGCATAGCCCAGGAGGTAGGCGTCATGAGAACTGATGTGGCTATATTTCGAAGCCATGCTTCATTAACTCTGGTAGGCGTATCATGGCTCTCTCTCTCTCTCTCTCTCTCTCTCTCTCTCTCTCTCTCTCTCTCTATCTCTCTCTCTGAGTTGAGTTCTTGAGATCTCAACCAGGTAACTCAAGCTGGAAAATTCTGAGGTCGAGGGAAAAGACGCCCGAAGATGAGAAGATTTGTGAGTTCCCCTGCTTAAAAGCTCCTATTTATAATGGTAAAAGGGGGAGTGGGCCATTTAATATTTTCAGGGGAGGTAGATAAGGAGTCTTGTCAAGTTATCCCGAGTTAATGCATTGTGATACTTATCCGGTGATGCAGTGATAACTATCCAGTAATTGTATTGAGGTATTACTGTGCGAAGACAACTAAGCATAAAAAATACTATATTATAAGTACTGTGTAATCACGTGACCAATATTGGACATCATTGTTCGAAGGGAATGGAGGTTAGCTTCTAACAATGAAACTTGGGCAGTTTTTTCCTTACGCACAGCTCGAAGCGAGGGAATGAGGTGCGGCAACGTTTGTTCACCCTTCGAAGCCTCATCCTCAAGTGCATGGGATTCTGCAGCAACCTTGTTAATCTCATCTGTGACCCTTTGGAGTTCTCCTTCTAGCCAGCTCTTTCTTCTATTAAGCTCTTCGAGCTTGTCCTTTTGAGTTTTATGCAAGGAAAGATGAAAAGCAATCTCTAAAGCCCTAGCTTCCAGTGTCTTCTCTTCAAGAGTGGTTTTCCCAAGGCTTTTGGATAAGAATTGGTTGTGAGCTAGCAATTCGCTAAACCGGCCAAAGTTTTCTTGAAGAGTAGAACTGATGGGTAATGGAAGCTCGTTCGAAAGAAACAAGGCGTTGAGGCACACTTCAAAATGGTAAATCAAGTCGTGTTCAAGGAGAGTTGAGAGTCCTAGCTGGGTTAAGGTTCTTAAATGATGTTTTAACGTTGAAGCGTCATCTCCTATAGGAACGTTCTTGATTCTGAAGGATGGAGAGTTATGGAGTGAGGATGGATTAAGGAGCTGTTGTAGGCTTTCCAATGGATTAGAGGAAGTGGTAGGAATGGGGTCGGCAATCCTATCACAAAATAGTCCCAACTGATGTCTGTAAAGGGAAATATCAAAAACCACTAAGGGGAGGTCTATCGAAGAGGAAGAAGTTTCATCGGGAGGATTGGATGAACTGGATCCCAAGGATGAAATTACTTCTATGTCATTAGTAGTGTCGCCTACCTGAATCACAATAAGGAGTATGGATAAATACATCGAAGCAACTGAAACACTCTAAGGGGTGTTTAGATTCAAAAAAAAAATACCTGATCCTTCGAAGACGTGGGAGTATCAGGGCCTTGCTTCTCGAAGCATACTGGCAGAACAGGAGTGAAGGGAAGTAAAGGAGAACCTTGTTCCAAAACTTGTAAGGGGTATGGAAGGGAACTTCGAACTCCCAATGGCCCGGCAACCTTCAACTGGCTGGCCATAACACCCCTAGGGGTAGGCAGTGTAACAGAAATTGGAAAGTCCTGTGGAAATCCAATGTCAGTGTTAAGCTTAATGTGGCAATTAACGTATGCTAGCACTTAGGAATCCATTCTCACCTAGGAAGGAGTGGGTGAGATGGATTCAGCAAGAGATAGCAGCAACGTTGTTATGTCAAAACTCACTTTGGCCGAGTCTTGACAAGTATGTGTCTCTTGAGCAGGCATGCTGTCGTGAATCTCTTGATGAGGAATGACAGGCATGGCGCTGGGAGCCTCTTGTTGAGAAGTAGTGAGCAAATTAGATGATGGCCCTTGGAGCTGTGAGAAGGATCCAATTGGTCATATATGCATAGAATTGAGATATATAAGGAACACAAGCAATATATCTGATCAAGGAGAGTATGCTCGTCCAGTGTCTTAGTCTTCTTAACAATTTTTTCCTTTCTCTCATATACCAATGCCTTCGATGTGTCTTTTCCTCGACTTGAAAGAGTTACAAGTTAGAACAGTACAGCCTTCTTGGGAGTTTCTGTTTTGTCAGGTTAAAAGAATGGATTATACCCCTAGGAACCAAAGCATCAGTATCATCTTCCGCCTCCTCATCATTTAGAGAAGGTATGGGTTCAGGCTGGTTGGAAGCTCTAGTTCTTCTTGGGGCTACAGGACAAGAAGCAAACAAGGCATTGTTCCTATGAATGAGAAAGCATGGAGATAAAAGACAATGGTTTAGAAGAGGCAAACCTGGTGGTGTACTCGAGGACTCAAGGTAATGCTTGGTGGGGATGATTTTCTCGGGCTGAGAAATCGTTTTGCTCCTCTTCGAAGCTGTTGGAGGGGAGCTAGTACCTTCATGAGTTTGATTACCATCAGGAGTGTGTCTTGAAGGCAGAAATGAATATAGCCAAGAAGGTTACCTCTTTTTTGGGGTATTCTTGAGGACTGTCTCCTTGGAGGAGGGGAAGGGATGATCATTGATATAGGAGAGGCTTCGATGGGAACAGCTTTCTGTTCGACCTCACCTTCAGGGGTATCTTCAATTCCTCCAATCGTTCCAAACCCATCCGAGGAGAAGGAGGACGAATTATCATGAGTTGGACGCCCAAATTCAGATTTCGCATACCCAATGTGTGCAAGGAATTTCGTGAAAGGGGGGCATCCCACAAGAAAAGAGCAGTTGGTATGCCACCAATTGTCAAACTCAAGGGTGGTGTGCACCGTTGGTTCTTGGAAGTCTTGAGCAATTGTTCGCCTTATCAGATCCCTCGATTTGGTGAACCATGTTCTGAAGTGCTCAACGGAGATGCTTGATCGTTCAGACATGGAGATATTGAGGAAACCACAATAAGGGATAGGTATGCCTTGAACCAAACCAAGCTGTCTGGCAAATTGGGCAGGGCAGTACACTTCTGCATGGGCCACTGATCTGGCAATGTTGGATGAAGAAACGAAAATCTCTCTGCCTGTGAGTATGTTGCCCCATGCTTGAAGGGCTCGAGAGGATTTCCCTTGCTTGTCCAACAGGATATCGAAAAGCCATGATGGTCCAATTGGGGCTTGGAAAGGGCTATACCATTCTCTGTCAGAAGTCAGCCCAGAAAAGAAGCAGAGATAGTACACCAAGGACTGGGTGTCACTAGCCTCTGGCTGAACATAGTTGTCACCATGGACGTTGGGTGTTTCGGAGACATCAGCAGTCGACATGGGTGCCTTGAATGGGCCTAACTCAGGAAAGTAAGCATGAAGCCATAGCTGTAGGAACCATTGAGGACCCCCTTAGGAGTAGTTTGGACCCTTTTGGCGGAAATCAGAGCCAACTTTATACACATGGCCAAGGAAATAGGAAGCAAAATCGAATTCCTCGCCCTTGGATAGTGCTAAGGCCAATGGGATGAACTCGCTCATCACTCTTTTCCCAGAATGACAAAGGATATGTTTGCAGAGGGTATAAAGTATGTAGGAAAAATACTTTGCCTCAGACACCTCTCCTTGCAACTTCCCTTCTCTGGAATAGAATTGGGAAAAGGCCCAATTGGAAGCATTCAAACGGGTGAAACCCTCAGGAGGGTTATATTCCTTAGTAGGATCGAATTGAGAGCCATAAGGATGGAGCCCCAACATTTGAGATACATCTAACACTGTGGGTGCCATCATGCCACAGTTGAGTCTAAAGAAATTGAAGGAGGAGTCCCAAAAGGCTAGGGCAGCCTGGATTAGAGGCGGATTCTGGGGAATTCCCCTTCAAAGAAGAACGATGACGTTCTTCAAGCCTACTCTTTCAAGATCAAGCGACTTTGCGGCCAGCATACGGGTAGTCCAAAATTTCCAATCCCTGTCTAGGGTTGGCCAGCAAGGGAATGATCTCTTCGGGACATTGTGCCAGTTTAAGGGCGAACAGGCTTTAATGTCAGCGTCCCCTAATCGAGGGTAGTAAAGAGAGAGGAAAGCCGGAATTTCCCCTATGAATTGAGGACCCAAAATAAATGTACCTTCTTCTTTAGGGTTTGGGATGAAAACTCGATTGTCGAAACAAGAATTTTCAGTTGGTTCCTGATCCTTCCGTTCGACGAACCGTCTGCGAGCAAGCGAAGGGGTTGGATGCTCCACGACGGCTGGTCGGCTAGATGAGGCCATTGATTCAGTCTGATTCGACGCTTTCACAGAAAGGGAAGAAAGAGAGAAAGGTTCAGTTTGGGAAGTTTGAATGTGCTAGGCCTAGGGGGTCAGTTTGAATTATTTTTGCCTTTATACCCTCGTAGATGGGCCAAGACTTTTAATGAGCACAAGTCATGGGATGGTTTGTTTTGGGTTCGTTATTATTATCGTGACCCAGAGTTAGAAATAACTTAAAGACAAATACACATGGTTGTGAAAGAAATTTCATTTAATCTGCCAGGATTACATTGATAAAATTTGCATAATTACAAAGAAAACAAAAAGAGAAATACTGATTCCTACTGGCAGAAGGGTACGAGGACAGATTAGGCCTTTGAAGGGCCTGGGTGTTGAGCAACATCCTTCTTGTTCTCGAAGTAGTGTGGGAAGGACCAAGTGACAAGGCTGTGGAACTTGTTCCAAGCAAACTGGAGGAATTTCAGTTCCATCTTCCTCATGTCCTCCTTTGCATCTGATTCCAATTTCTTCTCCAAAAGAGGCCTAAAGCTGAGCACCAGGGCTTTAGCTTTCCTTTGGAGTTTGGCCTCTTTAGCTGGGCGCTTCATTTGTTTTCGTTTGAAGCACCTTCGAAGCTTCTTGTCAACATGAGCAGGCACCACTTCGAATGATTCGGATTGGAAGCTGTGAATCTGATTATTAAGCTTCTCAATCCTATCTTTGACCAGGGCATAATCTTGGAGATCTTGGTCAAAACAGTAAGTTGCTGCATTTGCTTCGAGCCATGTCTTGATCACTGGCAAGAAGTCCAAGAAGCAGTGAATCTGGTAGGAAACTGTGGACGGGATAGTGCACAAGAGGATCGTTTCGCAAGCCCATTTAAAGTTAGTCAATGGGACTTGTTCTTCCAGGATGGAGACGTCCAGAAAGGAGAAAGCAGCCAGAAGCTGAAGAGCTTTGCTTTTGTCAGATGGATAAATGGAAAAGCCATAGTACCATTAGAAATGAGGAGGGTTGACAGCAAGGTTGGACACCTCATTAAACCAATCAATTTCTTCTGGAAGAGGAGCCAATTTGTTTGACTCTTCGAAGCTAGCAGGGAAGTGAGAGGTTTTCATCTCATTAAGCCAAAGGGCTCTCTGAGATTGGGCCATGCGTTTGAAGTCGCAATAAAGGGCTGGCCCAAAATAGTTTTCCTCTTGTTTCAGGTAGGGAGCAAACTTGAGGGATGAGTAAATTGACTCTAGCATGCCCATATGAATGGTGTCATGACTAGTCAGAGGCAAAAATTGACTCGCAAACAGGGTTCGAAAGTGGTGAAACCTGTTAGGGGTCGGGTCGGGTTGGTCAAACTTGACCAGAATAGTGTTCGGACGGGTATGGACAGGTTTGTCTTCCCATGCACTCCAGTTGGAGCCATTGGCCGAATTCGAACGGGTCAGGACAGATTCCCAACCCATGGGTAAAGGGGCAGGAGTGTGAAAGGTTCGGTCAGAAAGAATTTTTCCTGCCAACAATTGGGGGGAGTTAGGAGGAGATGTATGAGATGAATGGGATTGATGGTCGAGGTTATCAAGAACGAGATTGATTTCTGAGAGAGAGTCCATGGCTGGAAGGTTTCTTAACAGAAAGGGATTGTACTTCGAAGAGGTTTAAGGAGTTATGTGATTCGTTAAACCTTAACTTTAATCACCATTTATAGAAAATTTAATGCAGCTATCCTTAAGAAGCTCAAGGGACGTGCATGAAAGCAGACTTCTCCCCATGACTCCATGCACCTGTATTTTTCGGGGACGTGCGTAGATACGTGCACCATTAACACTTATTCAATTATCTTGAATAAGATGTTAATGCGGGGGGTGTGTTTACATTCTAAAATACGCCACCCAATGAGAAAATTACACGTGGCGTCAAACAAATGCTTTAGCCTATCGGAACACATCCCATTCTGGCCCGAGATACAGGGGATCATAGGGTTAATGGCGATGTTATTTTAGTACTAAACGGTATCGTTTTGATAGTAAACAGCGGCGTTTGGGCCTCAAAAAGGGGTAATTAAAACGGTAATTAGGTTTAGCCGTTGATTACTCATTTAGAACCATCAAACGGTGGTTAAATCTTTTGTTTTGTACAGCAATTAAGCATGGATGCACGGAATCATTTCTAAGATCCAATCGTGTTATATTAACTCACGTTGCATAAAAACAGGAAGCCCACAATTCAGAAAACAGCCATGATCGATATTTGCAAACGTGGAGAGAGAAGAATTCTCAGGAATCAACCCAAGTAACCGTTCGAAGGCTCCTCTCAACCGTTGTTCAAGGAATCATGGGCAGTTCGAATAGAGACGTGAGAAGCAATTGAAGACGTGGAGTTCGAAGGCAGGCTCAGCGTCTATAAATAGAAGAAGAAGTGGAAGATAGCAGCCCCCGACAAATCTTACCCTCTGACAACTCATACTCAATATGATTGCTCAGAGATTTATCTTAGTTTAGGGTTTAGTTTAGTTTAGTTTGTAAGTTGAAGGCCTGTTTGCATGTAAGACTACTTTTGATTAAATTCAAGTTTCTTATTTCTTTCAGTCTTTTACTTACCAAAGATTAGTCGTTTATAGGCTCTCTTTGATTAAATTCAGTGCGCTTATATTTCTGCATTAGTCTTCGGAAAATTCCAGGAGTGTTTGTGCATAAATTTGCCTTCGATTCGATTCGGGTTTGTTTGTGTTCAATCATTTTAATTGGTTATAAGCTCTCTTTGATTAAATTCAGCGTGCTTATATTTTTGCATTGGTTTTTAGTAAAGTCTCAAAAGTGTTTGTATACAAACTTACCTTTGATTAGATTCGGGTTCGTTTGTGTTCAACCATCTTTTTTGATTCGAGGAAAATCAGTCTTTAGTCTTGTTTGACACTTTAAGGAAAAATCCTCTTAGTTGAGGTAATTGAACAGATAACACAGTTGCCTGATATTAATTAGTTGTTTCAAGTCACGTTGACAAGAATAATTTCGTTTGTGAAATTAGCTCTTTTTTGGCACGCCCGCACACAATCATTTGCCATTTGATTGAGCTAATCCATCCCCAAACAGAGGGGTGGAGATGCTCTTATACGAATATATTCTACAAATAACAAATGAACAATTCTCACATCAGAGTTGCTAAATTATCATGTACTTTTCTTTAGTGGGCAAAATGAAAGAAACGGCCACACATCAACCTCGTTAATATGGGACCATTTGCCAAAGTTTTAGTTTTGCAACAGTCCTTTTTCACCTTAACTTAGAGCATCTCTAACCTTAACCCATTTTAGGACCCAAATTTAAGATTTAGGCAAAATCCGCAAAAACTCTCTTCAATCTTTAATCCAAACCCTTCCCCATTTTAGGTTTTATCCATTTCTTTTTCCAAATTTGAGACAACTCAAGTCTCTCCCTATATTTTTTTTGCCCAATATTCCAACAGCTCTTTTCTTTTTTCAACGTCTCCTTCCATGCCATTCTAAGAGCATGGCGTCGGCTTTCCCAAGCTTGGATACCTGCAACTCTCTCTCTCTCATGGCCGCCGCCGCCAGAAGGAGTTCCTACAGAAGGAAAGGAAATTAGGATATATGAATCAGAATTCTGTGGGTGGTGGTAAGCGGTGGTTAATTATGGAGGTGGGTCAAGTTATTTTTCTTCCTTTTCTTCACAACAGCCAGTCACTCACTACCCCAAATTCAATTTGTTCCCTTCTAATATTTACATTATTGCCATTGAATACTTAAATATATATATATATATATATATATATATTTCGTAAAAGATCATTTTGCCACTGGAATAAGTCTAACCCAAAATGAATTTTTACCCAAATTTGGATAAAATTTTAGGTCGAGGCTGGAGATGCTCTTAGAGGCATTGTTCATTAGTTAAGATTTTTATATTAATTTATAATGTGTACTTTGTCCCTCCCTCTCTTTTTATTTGTCTCCAATTCGCCACTATTCATCAGTGGGGACTAATTATTAATTTAAGAAGAGAGTGAGAGTAAAAAACCTTAATGCAGTAGACATTTTAAAACTAGATAACTAAAGTAATAAAGTGACTTTTTAAAATGTAAATTAGTCTAAAATAGAGAGAGTCTAATGCGAATGTTCTAAGTTTTTACTTAGTCCATGATTTGTTTTACTCTAAAATTGTATAGAGTAGCGGTAGACTTTTGTGACGTAAAAACTAAAGAAGGCGGTAGGAACCAAAGTTATCAATTCCATATCGGTAAGCGTACCATTTTTTCTATTGAGACAGTACATACTGGTTCCGGTGTATATTTTGGTACCTTTTCGGATTGACCGTAACAGTATTTTATATAGTTTTAATGTATGTACAAAAAAATTTAAATACTTAAAGTAGAGGTATAAAATAAGTTCTAACACTTTAATATACCTTAAAATTAGTTTTAATAACAAATTAATATGATTAACATATAATAGATTCCAAATTTTGTTGATTATCTAAAAATTCGAGCATTTTTTAAGCAAAAGAAAAAGTACACAAATTTTTTTTTTTGTCTCGACCGAGATTCTGGTATAAGTTCGTTATTGTCCATTACAGGCCCATATGTGCGGTATCGATCAGTATAGTCCAATATTTGAGGTGGTACAAAACAGTAACTTATGTATCCGGCTTTTATGTCTGGTACGAAACTTACCGGGCGGTACAAAATGGAATTAACAGCATTGGTAAGTGACACATTTGTTGCATTATTATCAGTTTCTTTTGATAGGGCCACGGGAATAGAGCCAATTCGACAATTTCATTTTCAACAGCGAGATCACTCTTTTACCGCTCTCTCTCACACTGGATTTATTCTCGAACCCCTCTTTCTCATTGTGAACAACAAGAAGAAATCACTGTGTTTGAACCCGTCGATCTCTCTCTATCTCATCAGCAAGATCTCTCTCTCTCTCTCACCTTTATCTCTCTATCATAAGATTCCGACGTGTTTAGGTTACTCCGGCAACAGATTTGTAGATTCCAGCCATCCTTCTGGCGAATTATGTAAAGACCCGTGTCTAATTTTAATTTAATTTATTTATTAATGTTGATCTAACTTGAGTTTTTGCGCTGTGGGACGATAGTGTAAGGGATCCACGTCGCATACCTTTTAAAATTGATTACTAATTATTTTATAGTGCATGGGGTGTTAGTGTAGCTACATATTAAGTTCTAGGACTTGAGGAAGTGCCTATGGTAGTTGAGGGGGGTGTAGTGTAATAACTACCCTTAAAAATGAGATCAGTGAGACCCGATTCTCATTTCTTCATTTTTTTTTTTCTTTTCCTGCGTCTTCTCCCTCTGTTTTCTCTCTCTCAAATTGTGTTCTACGAACAGGGCTAAGCATTTATCCGAACAAAATCTTATCGGTCAAAATTCGAGATTCTTGCATTTTGGAGATTTCACTCTTTGAGGTAGGATTTGTGCTAAATGATTAAATATGGGGGTGTATATGCCTTGGTGTGCACTTAATTTGAGCTTTGGTTAGAGTTAATCCAATGATAGAGTAAGCCCTAATTGATTTGTTTGGATATGCTTGGTACGCATGAGTTTTGGCTTGAAGATTTGCATAGTTATTCATGATTGTGATAGAGGTTATACAGTTTTGATACTATTGATCTTTCATTGTGTGGGTTTTCTTACAATGTGAAAATTAGAAATTTAAGTTATAGTAGAGCATGAACTAGTTACTATTTTGCTCACCATGTGTTTGGGGAAATGCAAGTAACTTAAATGGGCATTTTAGAATACCTGGTATAATTTTTTTTTTCCTTGTGCATTGAGAAAGTCAATGGAAAGAAGTTCTTAATTTGTGACTTTAGATACTTGCTATGTATACGCTAGTGTTTTTTAATATTCTTTTGTTTGGAGACTAGATTGAGTATACTTTACATTAGTTGAGTTTGATGGTCTTGGTTGGTTTTATACAATTCGGGCTTAAGGCCAAGTATTAAGACATTCGAGATTGTTATTTTTTGTGATTTTGAGTTGGGTCACTGGGAAACTCGGGCCAATTATGACGCCGTCGGTGAAAGTCCGTAAACCTACTCGGGTCAATTGTGATGCCGTCAGTGAAAGTCTGTAAACCCAAGCGGGGTAGGTTGCTTTGTCCTTCGGGTTAGCAACCCGTAAAGTGCATATGTGCCATAGACGTCTAGCACGGTTGGTTGGTGATCGTATTGCTGAGCAATTCATATAATTTTTTGTCTCGGTGTTGAGTAAATTTGATATTCGATGTGGTTGGCTATTCTATTATGAGTTTTGTTATTTGCCGTATAAGCTTTTATGGGTAATTTCCTTTATTCGGGACTTGATTTGAGTTCGTGATTTAATAGCATTCTTTTGAGCATTTGAAGGGAAGGAAAAAATTAGAAACACTTAATATAATGAATGGATTATTTTTTTTGTGTTGGCTTGACTTTGAATTGGGGTTTTATAACTTCTTTGTTAATATTGAAGGAGAAGAAAGCAAGAAAACTTTTCAATACTAATATATACAGAAAAAGAAAATAAAGAGTATATACTATTGTATATCAAGTTTTGCATGTTCATATCTTTTCATTTAGCGTATTTTCTACACGAGCTGTGGCTCATGTTGTTGTTAACTCAAATTTTTAAGGTTTCGAGATGGATCCGAAGGCTTAAGAATCATGAATATGTTCTAGTTCAATTTTTTTTAGAACTTAATCGGATACTTGTTTGTAAGGAGGCATGAGGCATGTAAACTTTAATTTTATTTTGGGAATGTAAAATTGTAGATTGAGAGAACAGGGCCTGGACGTGTATAAAAAATAGTGTATTTTGGAATTTATTTGTAATAAAAGGCGGGCCGTGACAAATTAACTCCGGTTGCCCATTTTATGGTAGAATCAGTTGGGTTGATGAGGCTTATCCATCTAATGCATTTTCCTTCCCCATTTCCATTCCCATTGGAGCCCTGATTTGTATGACTATCCATCCCCCACTGGACTTCTATTCCGGCCGCAGCTTCTATAAATAAGTACCCATTTAATTTGTGCATTTGTGGCCAATCCATTTATGATCCCAACCCAAACGGCCTATTTTGAAACTATAACTTGGTTTTGGTTTTGGCTTTCCACATGGAGGGTGGTGAGAGCGAGAGCTCTTTTCCAATGGGAGAAAACGCACAAGAGAGGGGGTTGTCGCACGTCCCAGAATACTATGCGATTCCGACTTCCCATAGGCCTAGTTTGAATCCGGAAACCGCAGATGTACCGGTTATTGACTTGGTTGGGTTTCGAGATAGCCCCTCGCGGCGGTCTGTAACCATCAATGACATAGGAAATGCTTGCCGCCGTTATGGATTTTTTCAAGTAAGTGCTAGATAAGTTTGAGCAAACACTTTCCGCTTCTATATTGCTCTTCTTCTTCTTTTTTTATCCAATACAGAGATGGCATCAAGTGGAGGTAACTGTTACCCCAGCTTTTACTACTTTTTACTTGCAGATTGTAAACCATGGAATAGACCAATTTGTGCTGGATGGAGCTCTTTCTTCGGCCTTTGATTTTTTCAGCTTGCCCACAGAGGAGAAGTCAAAGCTCATGTCGAATGACGTGCATAATCCGGTTAGGTACGAGAAAAGATTGAAGGATGGAGTCGATAAGATTCAGTTTTGGCGAGCATTTCTTAAACATTATGCATATCCCTTGGAAGACTGGGTTAAGTCATGGCCTGAGAACCCACCAGCTTATAGGTACATATTTCGGTTCCAGTCATTTTATAGAAATCCCGTTTAGAATGCTCGTGTCCTTTATTCCAGGCCTTCCTCAGTAGCAGTACTATGTAGTTAAGAAAGACATGAAATAGGAGGACTCTGGCATTTTGAGATGGGGAATCCCAGTGCCTGTTATTTAAAATACGATTCTGCTTTGCTATTATTGAGGTTATCTTACGGGCGATTCAAAGAAAATCAAGTTTCTTGTCTTCTTCCTAATAAATAGGAGTACTAAGTAGAATACATGCTGACTGCTTGAACTCTTACATAAAGTAATAAATCATATAGCAAAAGAAACTGGTCAACGTTAGGTAAGTTTCAAAGGATACAGTTGGCTGCTGCTTGTTTTCGGTTGAAACATTATTTTTTTCTCAAAAAGACAGCACTCCACTGCCGTTTGTTTTCGATTGAAATATTTTTGCGTGTTTTACGAAAATTCTGTTATTTTCAGAAAATTCCTGAACACCAATTTTGGAAAACAGAATGTTATGAACTTTTTCGTAACAAATGATCGTTAGGCAAGAAAGTGTATGTCTTTTTCCTTCCTTGATCTCCAAATCATATTGAAACCGATTGACTCAGCGGCCTCGTATGGTAGTCGTAGATCTTTAACACAATTATTATATGTAATGCTACGATTGCCAGGGAACATATGGGAAGATATGCTGCAGAAGTGAGAAAATTAGCCTTGGAAATTATGGAAGCCATTACAGAGAGCCTTGGAATTGGAGCCAAATACCTCAGCAACAAAATTGAGGAAGGAATGCAAGTCATGGCCCTCAACTGCTACCCACCGTTCCCCCAACCAGGCCTTGCACTAGGAGTTCCTCCTCACTCGGACCACAGTTGCTTAACCATCCTTCTTCAGAGCACAACCGGCCTCGAAATCTTGGACACCGAGGATGGAAAATGGAGGGCAGTGCCAGAACTTAAGGGTACCCTCCAAGTCCATGTGGGAGACCATGTTGAGGTGCTAAGCAATGGGAGGTACAAAAGTGTGGTACATAGGGCTACCCTTCATAAAGAGAGGACTAGAATTTCTATTGCCAGTTTCCATAGCTTGGGCATGGATGAGAAAATGGAGACTGCGAAAGAGCTTGTGGATGAAGAGCATCCGAAGGGATATAAAGAAAGCAGCTTCAGAGATTTTCTGAATTTGATCGCGAAAAATGATATTGCTTATGGGAAGGGCTTCATAGAGACACTGAAAATCCAACACTAGGTGTGCTTCTTTTTTTTTCTTTTTGTACTGTGGTGCGGTGTATTATTTTTTTCCCTTCAGTTGTTTGGAACATATATGTGTTTCTCACAATCCTAAATTAAAATCAAAATTCATTTGCTTTAGGCAGAGCTGGCTTTATATTATTGAGGTCCTAAGCTTGGGCCCCTATTCATATGAGTCGTGATATCTCCACCGCTCTGTTTCACTATTCTCCCACCACAACGCAAAACTTTTGGACGGTGAGATTAGGAGTGGTGAAATAGACCGCTGGAAGTACGGTGTGGGTGGACTTTCTATATCCCAGAGAAAACTAAAATAGTAGGGATTCTAGGGAAAAAACTGAAAACTAAGGATGTGTTTCACACACCAAGCGATATGGGACAAGTACTGTACCAATCTGCATCAGCTGACATAAATAACCATTTGCCTAACCACGTAGCTCAAGAGGTTAACCCTTGTCACATAAGGATGTGTTTCACTCAGCTCTTTTTTAGCTTTTTGGGATTTTGAGTTTTGTCCTTATTTAATTTTTTTTTCGCATTTGTTAGTTTTGCGCCATACCTCTGTGAATTATTGATTCATCTCAATGATACGAATCAGAAAAGTAAAAAAAAATTACTTTTATCCAAATGTATTGGAAAATATCCACTTTCTAAGCTAAAAAGTGCCACTTTACGAGTAGTGGTAAGCCTTTATGACGTAAAAACTAAAGAAGGCGGTAGAAACCAAAGTTATCAATCCCTACCAACAAGCGTACCATTACTGTTACTAGGACAGTATGTACCGGTACCGGTGTATATCTCAGTACCGTTCCGGATTGACCGTAACATATATTTTATATAGTTGTAAAAACAAAAAAACAAAAAAAACCCCTCAAAGTAGAGGTATAAAATAAATTCTAACACTTTGATATACCTTAAAATTAGTCCTAATAACAAACTAAGATGATTAACATATTATAGAATCTAAGTTTTGTTGAATTATCTTAAAATTTAAGCATTTTTAAGAAAAAGGAAAAAAACGCAATTTTTTTTTTGTCTCGGCCAAGATTCTAGTGCAAACCGGTATTTGGGACGGTATGAAACACCTACTTCTGTGTACCGCTTTATGTCTGATACGGTACATATCGACCAGTACAAAACGGATTTGATTACATTGGTAGGTAATGAGGCAGTAATGTTTCTCCATTTTTAGGTAATGAACACGGTTGGACTAGTGTAGATAGTAACTTAAGCTCTATTCCGCTAAGGTTCTTGGTATTTTTCAAGTACTAATTTTTTGTTTTACGAGACAAGCAATTCTCTCACAATACATCACCTTTAATTCAAAAAATAAGTATTTATTTTTAGTTAGCGGAGTGGAGCCTAAGTAAACCCAAATCCTAAGGGTACCGACCAATAGTGTTGTACATGGGTCGCGTGAGGGCTCACTCCAAGGCCTCACCCGAATGATTCGATCCGTTTATAAATTTTAAAATATTTTCTAAATGGACCCGTGAGAAATCAACTCCGTGTAAGTACTACTTGATCCAACGTTTAGTTTTTCATTCAGAAAGTTACACATATTGAGGATCCGTAAATGTTTGGCAAAAAAACATATGTTTGGAAAATCGCTGCTACTATATATGACTTTAGATACACCGTATCTACCGTCATTAGGAGAGAGAAAATCTATCCCGTATCTTTCCTGTTAAGTCCTTGGCGCACAAGTAAAAAATAGGGTTGGCAAATCTCTAAAACTAATATTTAGGAAGTTACCAAATTCTAAAGGATTCTGGTCTATTTTAAGGCAACGGCGGTCAAATCCTGCGTGTTCCTTAAAATTACAAAAACGATCTTGCATAATAAATGTTTTAATACTTTTTTTTTTTTTGTGGTAATGTAGGGTGTTCCGGTCAGCTTGCGCACATCTCGATCGGACTAATCCCTACAGTCCCTCCCACAACCATTTCACACGCTTACGTGTTGGGGGTTAGCAAGATTTTCTCTATTCGTTTTACCCCTTTTTTATGAAATGTTTCAACTAACATTCTGAGTTCTTATTTTTACCTGTTTATTGTGCTTGGCGTTATTTTTTTTCCCCCCCGGTTTTATGTAAAGCCAACAAAAAATGTAAAATCAAATAAACGATTCATTTTCTCTATTTTATTCCTGTAACTTTTGCAGTTTCTGTAATTTGGCCATTGAAGTTGTAGTGCTCATGTTATTTGGTTCTTCAATTTAGCATCAATTGGCCCATTAAAACAATTTTTTAAATAAAGGAATTGGCCTCCATCGATAAATTTTTGGTAATAAACGCCCAAAGGGAAGAAAATCCACAATGAATTTCATAATTTAAAAATATTTTAAACAATTCATTATGGGGCCTATACTGAAAAAAAAATATTCATAATTTATCTTTCTTATTTTTGGACTGTTCGAACAGTTTTTTTTTTTTTTTTTTATCGACAAACTGTTCGAACAGTTACAAGAGAATAAATTTCATTTTTTTGCTTATTTATGAATAAGGTGAGTCAACATTTTTCATTTATCATACAATCTGAACAATTAGACACGGGGACTCATATTTCTGGGGTTGATAAACCAGTAAGACATAAATGGCCCATTGCTTTATACCCACAGAATTGTCTATCTGCATAAGCTTTGTTTTTTTTGCTTGGCAAGGGAAATTAAGGCTCTGTTTGTTTGGGCGTAAAATATTTTACCTATTTTTTGTGTTTGATTGTATAAAAAATGAGGAAAAATTTTTATATGTAAAATATTTTTCATTAATTAGATGAAAATAACTTACCCTTAGATCTTTCATAATTTATTTTCCTAAATGAATCCGTTGTCTTCTACGGAAATTCTCATTGCTCAGTTTCCTCAATCGTCAGTCTTGACTCACGTTCAATTCCAATATTCTCATATCTCTCCACCATTTAAGCCCTCTCTAGATCTCTCTACACTTTTTTGTTGATTTCTGAAAATATTTTCAAGTGCCAACCAAACACCTGAAAATAAAAGTTTAAAGTTTGTTTTCTAAAAAAATATTTTATATAAAAAATATTTTCCATTGTAAAACATTTTACATCGAAACAAACGGTGCATAAAGTTTATTTTTCTGAACTCCACTTTCTCGTACCAAAATTTGTCATTTATTAGTACTTTAAGTTACAGACAACACAACTACTTAAATACAAAATTCAGAGTGTGTTTATATCAAAATGGAGAGCAAAAATTATTTTCTAAAATTTTATTGATAGCTCGATAAGGTTACATCCATGAAATAATAGAAAATGATAAAATTATTGCATCATAGCTAAGAATACACATCCCAAGTCCCAACTATGTTTTTTTTTTTTTGTTTTAAACTGATGCATTCCAACTATGTTGACACCCATACCTTAGCGTGCAACCGAGATACCGCAAAACAATGACTCCATCCAGCAAAATATTGAATGAAGCTGAAACACACAAAACCATACGGGGAAATATATATACAAAGGATTAGTTTGGTCTATCTACAGAACTTTGTTCCACTGGATCATCATCATAATTCCTGGTTTAATTAATTACTACCTCTTTTAATTGGATATCAGAATCTGTTTAGCTACCAAGCTGGATTACGCAAATCGGATTACAGCCTTTTAGAACTTTAGATAAAAAAAAAATTTAAGATTTTTAACACAGAAAGGTATTTAAAGTTTATGGAATTGGCTTCACAGGTCACAGCAGCACCTGTGAAACCTGTAACAAAATGGGAAACCTGTAACAAAATGGGTATGGACAACTATTTTATTTTTTTAATTATGTGTCCGGACCGATTAATTATCATAGAGTTCTAAAGTTAGCGATCGGTAACATTTGATCACATCAAATTTTTTGTTGTTGGGACCCCTAGCTGCTACTTTTTGCCCCTAATGAAGTTTAACCTTGTTCGGCTAAAAAAGTCATTGTAGATTATTTTTTGTCCTTATTTGAATTTATTATTCTTTTGTGGATTATTGCTTTGTCACAAAAAAATTATTACCAAAATTCATTTTTTTAAATAAAGACAAAAATAAGCTAATAGGCCAATTTTTTCGTCTTTATTCAAAAAAATTAGATTTTAATCATAATTTTTTAGTTTTGAGATTCCTTTCGTCGTGACAAAACAATAATCCTCAAAAGATTGACCAAAAACTAACAAATGGAAATTTTTTTAATAAGGACAAAAAATAATCCAGAATGAATTATTTAACCGAACAAGTTAATGAATTATGAAAAGGATGTGTAAATTCTCTGATCCCCATAACCTTGATTGCTCGTACAGTTGCAACATGGCAGATTCATCGTAGGTTTCACAATAGTGATCCGTAACATTCATTTCTTGAGCTCATTTAAAACTTGTTTATGTAAATAATTAGGCCAATCGAAAATGAAGAGTAAATATGTCGAACCATCATTTTGTCAACGGAAAAAAGTGTTACAATGAAGCGTCTATTGATATCCGATCAAGTCGATATTTTGGATGCATGCATAAAATTATCATTACCATCCACAATATGAAAAGGCTTGAATTGTCAGGATAGTATCATGGCAATGCAAAACTGAATAGTCCCAAAATGGTAAATTAAGATGAGTGTAAAAGGACAATAAGAAAAATAACACATAGAACCATAGTACGCTTAGAGAATCGACTGTCCCAAAGTGTTTCTACGGTTCAAATTTGTCAGTATCTCACCGGCAACGGCAAGATATTCAGAGCCCGTTCCGCTTTCTTTATAAACCTTCCTTTTTAAAAAGAAGGTAATTTCGAAAATGAAAAATAAATTTTTGATTTTTTTGGCATTGTTTAAAAGATCTCAATGACATCTATCAAATGAATCCATATTGGTAGGAAAATTATTTGCATAAATACATGATTTTTGAGTTTGAAATTATCTTTTTTTTTAAAGTTCCTTTTACTGTTCATCTGGAACAGAGCCTCACAATTCCAATAGTAAGATACTAACAAGAGAAAAACTTCTTTATGGAAACTCCGTAAAGAAGGTTTTCACGGAGGTGAACAATCTCACCGTCCAAAAGTATTATGGGTGGTCTAGATTTTAAATAAATTGTTAAACTATTCACGTGAATAGTTTATTTAAAATTCGGACCGTCGATTACCGAGACAAACGGCGAGATGGGGCAGCATGGAAACCTCTTTCACGGAGCCTTCGTGAAAAAGGCAATTTCTACTACTCCCTCTGTCCCTAAATAAGTGTTCGGCGCGCAAACCTAGGCTTTTAAAAAAATGCATTTTTTTCGTTTAAAAAATCAAAAATTTTTTTTTACAAATCAATAGATGGCAATTGGTTCTATTAGATTGTGGAAAAAAAATTAGATTTTTTAACGAAAAGCATGCATCTTTTGTAAAACTTAATTTTGGACGCCTAACACTTATTTAAGGACGAAAGGAATAACATATTTGAATCATTGATTGTCGAGATATCCAACCAAAATCGTCTGCAATCCAACTGCATAGAATCCGGGTCCAGCCATAATTAATGACACTCAAAATCTGTGTGCCCAGCAATATATAGTACTTTCCAAGATCGGACGGTAAAGATTTAAATGGGCTCACATTGATTAGGAAGCTAAAACCTTTTTGGGTAGTTTCCAAAAAAATTTACTCCACAGATAAGCAAATAATCCCCCAATCTCGGTTTTCAAAATGCCTGACACATGCCTTCGGAGGAATTGTGGTCGCGAAAAACATTGAAGGGTTCTCTCCGTCTATATAAATAGGGAAATTGCTATTCTGAGATTCATTTACATACATACAACAAAACTGAGAGAGGCGGTGTACTAGTAATTGTTGTAATCCGTGGTTCTTATAGAGGGGGAGAGAGAGGGAGAGAGAGACAGACAGGCAGGCAGGAGAGAGAGGCAAAAAGATGGTGAAGGAATCGGCGAGAAAGTGTTCTCATTGTGGGAACAACGGGCATAATTCGAGGACATGTTGCAATGGAAAAAGTGGGGTGTGCGTGAAGCTTTTCGGTGTCAACATTTTGGCCGAGAAAAAAGGAGAGGATTCCATGAGGAAGTGCAAGAGCATGGGGAATATTGTTGCATGTCATGGAGAAATCGTCGCCGCCGATGATGATGGGTATTCGTCCGATGGCCCCGTTCATTCTAGGAGATCCCATGAAAGGAAGAAGGGTAAGAAAACCATCGATTTCATGTTGGGTTCTTTTTTTTCTTCTGTATATGTATCTGAATCAATGGTTTTGGGTCTTGTTATGATCTGGGTTTCTCTGATTTCACCTTTTGGATTATAGTTGCAAGATTTTTCTTGCTATCTGTTCTATGTGATATTGATTTCCTTTTCAATTTGGTGTTTCTCCAGATTGTTTCTGATTCTTATTGTATTTTTGTTAACTTTTTCTTTATTCTATCTAATTCAGTTGATAATCGGAAGGACAAAGGGATGATTGTTTACGATGAATGCAGATCATATCTGTTGACGATGTGTTTTGTAATTGATATTCAATTTTTTTTTTTTCCCAATGCCTCTTGCTTTTTGCCCTTTCTTGCAAACTTAACATGTTCATAGTTATTCAGCTGATTATTGTATATGCTAATAAGGACTTACCCAATGCCCTACCAAAAAATTGCTTCCCAAAGACGTATATGAATTCAAAAGAAAGAAAAGTGGAGGCTGTTGTGGAAGAATTTAAGGAAAAGGAAAGAAAAAAAAGATGATCAAGGAGGAAGCTGAATTTGGAATTTAGATTCCACCTTTTACCTCTTATCTTAGTATATCCCACACAATCGTGCTCCAAACACGCCCTAAAGCTCATCAAACTCTGGAGGGTGAATTCCTAGTTATGACTTTCACTTGTTCTATGCAAGACTTTATGTGGGTTGTGGGAAATCCTTGAATTAATTATGTGCTCTTCTTTCTTTCATCAGGGGTGCCATGGACTGAGGATGAGCACCGAGCATTCCTTGCTGGATTGGAGAGGCTCGGGAAAGGAGATTGGAGGGGAATTTCAAAGAATCATGTGCGGTCAAGGACTCCAACTCAGGTGGCTAGCCATGCCCAGAAGTATTTTATCCGGCTGACTTCAGGTGACAAGAAGAAACGCCGATCAAGCCTCTTTGACATGTCTGTCAAACAGCCTGGAACTCACGACTCTCCTCCTCCCCAAGTACCCCCTGACAGAACTGCTGAAATCCAGCCTCAGGTGATTTAGTTGCACAACTTGCACCAAACAAATCAAACTCTTTTCTTTTCTTTTTCCCTGATGATGTGAAAATTGGTTGTAATGATGTCTTGTGCTCTGTATTAGGGTGAGGATTCTCCTGTTGCTGCTAATTTGAACCACCTTGGCCACAGCAAAACACAGGTGGTTGCAAATTAGAACTTCCAATGCACTTAAAATTGTATGGAATTGATAATGGATAATTAGTTACTGACTAACTGGCCCATTATCTTTACAGGCAATTGGTACCTCCGCAGAGGTTGCAAGACCGTTGGAAGTGACCCCGGTTGTACCCATAGCTGCGAGTTATGGTGTTCCTGATTTCTGTCAAATGCCATACATGCCCATGGTAAGATGGTCCATATGACTGCCTGATTACATAGAAGTACAAGTTTTAGGGGTGGACATGTGTTTGGGCGCGTCATCTGAGGATGTCGGAAAATCCTTAACCCTATCACGACATGTGTTTACTAGTAGTATCATATGTTTACACAGTAACACAACCTGTCAACAACGTTGTCAATCCTAGTATGATACTGTTGACACGATTAATAAAATATTTATCCAATTCAACAGCACATAAGGATTCGTTATCCTTTATCCACTTCAGGATACACGATTCGAAAATAGCCAACATGCGTCATTTTCATTTTCATGTACTTTGAAACTACACCCTAATTCATATATGGTTTGACACTTTGAGTCATGTCAAGAATCCCCACCCAAAAGCAGTTCAGCCTATATTGAATTTTTGACATTCGACATTCTTTATGCATTTTAAGGTCGTTAAACAATCAATCACAGAAAAAACCCAAGTACATAAGTCAATACATATTCTTCCATTGCATAGCCAGAATTAGTAGTACATTGATTCTCTCTTATTTATGCAGGTGGGAGTCCCCAGCATCGGGCAGAATTTCCCCAGAGCCACTGATATTCCGACCGTGTCCTTCGTTCCCGTTATGAATATCCCTAACCATGGCTATTTCTACATGCCTAATAGCTATGGAAACTATGCTACTTGTGCACCTTATATGTCTCAGTCACCAAGTGGTCTCTTACCTCAGCAGCTCTTACATGGACCATCTCAAGCTGGACCCCTGAACTTCAGTGGCTAAGATAGGCAGTCTGGAGTGTCACATTTGGAGTGGTTTGAATCTCAATCAGTTATAATTAGCTATCTATGACCTCCTCATATTATTATGGGAAGGTAGATATTGAAATTGGATTTAAGGAAAATTTCATTTTTGCCGAATAAAATCACCCCGGCCATTCTTTTGCTTGTTTTATTTCGGTTTTGACTTGCTGTATTGGCTCATGAACTCCATTTAGTTATAAAGTTCGTTCTTTTTCATTTTTGAGTTCCATCCTTATTTTGTCCTACTACCATATCACCATACAGTTTGGCCTGTTTTTTTGCTAGACAACCAAATCTGTAGTAACAAATTGACAAGAAAGTACATCTAACTTGTTCATCTCGTCACCACTTATCTTGTTGTCTGTCTAAATGAGGAGACTTGAGTGCAACATGCCTGTTAGGAGCAAAAAGTCTGGAGCACAACTGCATTTAGAACCGTATGTGGAGTTGTGTTCCAGTACTGCTCAGTTAGAAATTATGACATGCCAACCCCTTGTTTTCAGTTTTATCTTTTTGTTGGGCACATTGCTCTCGGACTCTACACACAATTAGGAGCACATTTCCAAGCGATAGCCAAACCGTTGCATTCCCCAGGTTATGCATGGAATGATCATTCTCACGTTTGTTTGGCTCAGTTAACAAACGAAAGAATGTACAATACCAATGGGATAATCATTCACCAACTTCGGTATGGTCAGCCCATTGCGACCGAGAAATTGACCATTTTCATTCCTTCCCAAAATCATTCCGGCAAATCCACTTCTAACGAGAGAGCAATTCAGATAAATACCGTATGTGCACTACTAGAGGAATTGAGAATTCAGCACGATTATAATTAATCAATGACTTAATCCATGTTTCTACTATAGGAATGCGCAAAAGTATTCACAACTTTTCCTCCAGAATCCAGATATTTCCCTCCAAACAGACTCAGTTACTAAAAAGCTTCGCCCCTTCTAGACAATCGACACGAGGATAGAAGCAAAAAATAAGGTACCGATGGGTAAAGCAACCGTCATGTACGAAGCTGTTCAAAGATGAAATAGACACAGCGAATTGGAATTCTGTGATATTTTACAAACAAAACAGAGAAACATAAAAAAAACAACAGCCTTTTTGGGAGGGTTGGTCTTCATGATAAAAGTTGAGCAATGAAGAGGGAGGTTGGTCTTCTACGATATAAGTGAGCAATGAAGAAATGATTTGCATGTCCTCGAAAGGAGACAGAACCGACTAAGAAGAGCAGCAACCTGACTTCTGGCCAACAGGTTGCCCTCGTATCTGCACCGTAGGTGGCCTTGCATTGTTCATAGCTGGTTGACTTGCCATCCTACGAGAAGTTGAAGGAATAATTAAGACCACAATTGTAACATATAACATTGACAAGATAACTTAAGGGTTTTAAGATAATCAACTACGATGTCAAATGATTTTGGAGGTTTGTCTTAGCTAGAAATTCCTCCGAATGAACAATGAAAAAAGGAAGAACAAAAGTTTTCTCCATGAAGGGGGAGATTTTAGGCAAATACTGCAAATTCAACAATTGTGGCAAATACTTCAAGAAGTTTGGGCCTTCTTGTGAATATGATTGCATATACCATTTTAGTTCTAGACCAATAGAACCACGTATTCGGCCCTGTTTTGGTAACACGATTGTCAGAATCGTTTCTTGGTGCCCATTCTTGGGAACATAGAAAACTTGTGTTTGGAATTTTTGGAAAACACAAAAAGTTGTTTTCTTCACCTTATTTAGTAAGTAGCCTAAGTTTGACATAACATCAAAAAACATGTTTTCATATTCAGGAAAACCATTTCTGCATCAAAATGGGTATGATATGAAAACAGATCTGTGTTTCTGTCGTCAAAATCAGTTTTTGAGCAGTGTTCTGCAAGAGTGATTCTGAAAACTGCAATAAACAAGGGACTTGGGCAACCAAGTACAAGTACTATAAAATGGACATGAAAATGGAGGGGAGCTTAAATCCAGAGAATGAAGAAAGTACCTGTTCTTAATGTCAGCAGCCATGGCCATGAATGCCTGTTCCACATTAGTAGAATCTTTTGCACTTGTTTCCATGAATGGAATGCCAATTTCATCTGCAAATGCCTGTCAACAACAGGAAGCACAACCCTGATTTGATTAAGGAAAGTGTTTATTCGCCAGAAATTACGAAGTAGTAAAAGAAAAGCAAGGATATCGGGTTTGTACCTTGGCTTCTTCATAGGACACAGCTCTTTTAGCAGTGAGGTCACATTTATTTCCAACTAGAACTTTGTTCACATTCTCGCTGGCATATCGATCAATTTCACTCAACCATTGTTTAACATTGTTGAAACTCTCCTGGTCTGTTATATCGTAAACTATCTGCAGGAAATGCCAAATTACATAACAAAAGGAAGTGCAAAAAAATACAGGAAGAAAGAAAATCAGTAGGGGGAAGTCAAAAAATAACTTACTATAATGCCATGTGCCCCGCGGTAGTAACTGCTAGTAATTGTCCTGAAGCGCTCCTGCCCAGCAGTATCCCACTGCATGCGCGCAAAAGAAAAAGAAAAGGAGAATAGGAGGGGATTATGTACAAATCCAAGAACCATAACAAAAATGACATAACGGGCTAAGTAAATACTAGGGACTATGGCACAGAATCATCTCGTCATCCAATAAAAATACTGCTAGCGGGAATAACACCCAATACACTTGGTACATACTCATTTCCCATCTGCTCAGAGATGTTTGGCGTGAAAGGCTTAGAATGATGTAACAGTCCCTACCACGGAATAACAGGATCCAAAGTATTGGAATAACCATATAAACTACTGAGTAATGATCTTCCTACTCTGAGTAAGGTGAAAGAATATTGGCCAGTTAACCATTACCTTTTAAGATCTTGGACCAAAAGTATTTGCTCACTGCATCATACAGTTCCAAACTAACAATACAATGGCAAAAGTATATTTTAGAGGAGATTAAATATCTTACAATTTGAAGTTTAATGGTCTTTCCATCTTGCTCCACAGTGCGTATTTTCTATGACGGGAAAATAAACATCGTTAGAGCTATTCATTATGTCTAGTTGACACTACACAAATAAACCCATTGACAACAGATGCTTACAAAGTCAACACCAATCGTGCTAATGTAACTGTCCACGTAAGAATCATCCTGCACCAAAGACATAATAAAGGCAGCAGTCAGTCTACACAGGATTCAACTCTCATGAACCAAGAAAGATACAAGCAACTTCAGTATCTAGTGCACAATCAGAATTCATATTCAGCCACGGCCCCTGCTTCTTCAGATGGAACTCCCAATACCTCATTCATTAATCAAAAAATCCAGCACACTGCATTACCAACTGCCCAATAGGCAATAACCCACTCATCCAAAACAAAATGCAAGAATTTTCCATCTCGACATATATGGTCCAATATACTGTGTTGGAGTGAGAGGTAGTCACATTGTATTTAAAAGCAGCAAGGTTGTCGAATCGTGAGTCGAATAGAGAATCAATATGGTTCTTTTCCGAATCGTGAATCGCTCAGATTCGGTCATGATCTCTATAAGGCATGGAAACCTATGTTTATAGATTCGGGTAACAAAAATAATTACTACAAATGCAAGTTTTAGGCCTAAATCAATAAAAATTTCTTCTAAATGATGATTTGATGATAATGTGGAGTATTAGGTAAGTTGCTTCTATTGCAACTACCAAGAAATGATGATTCGTGAATCCTACTTGTGGTTCTTTTTGTAAAAAAGAGTTAAAAGTACAAACAAACCCTTAGAAGGTCTATTGGGTAGTTGTATTCCCTTTATCTTTCTCAGTTTTGATTCACTCTTGTAAACAATCTCCCTTTCTTATTACCTATAATACATAAGAGAAACATAGACAAAAGATGTCATATAACAATACGAAAGACCTTAAAAAAAAATACTAGTTGAACCCTTTTCCAACAACAAAAAAGCAAAACTAGAGTAAAAAACGAATTTTGAAAATTCAAAGTGAATCATTTGATTCACTGATTCGATTCACCGAGTCTCCAATTCGGATCACAGATTCACTTACGATTCACAGCTATTTCCAATTCAGGCAGCCTATTCTTATTGATTACCCATCGAATCGTATGATACGAATCGTGAATCGTATAATTCTAACAAACCAGGGTATTGAACAGATAAACATGTACCATGATTTAGTTATATACATCCGCATTTCTCACATATGAAGAAGCTAGTATACCGTAAGCATATACAAAACCAACGGAACTTCCTACACCATGTAGTTAATCTCACTAAGAAAAATTCTACAAACTCAATGTATATAACTTTACAAGTGACAACGGCCAACTCACAACTTAATGCAGTACATAACCCTTGTACTCTTTTCATCTAATGACGCAAAAGCAATAAAGAAATGAGAAGTTAACAATGATATGGTGCCAACTGGATGTAATAGCAAAGTCCCACTGATGGTATAATTTCGAATTTTTCTCTTACTGGCAAGGCAACCGGACTAGATATAAGAAAAACAAAGAAACAAGCAATCATGCATGCACAGATTTTACAATCGCTTCAAAGATTCATCCTGGTGATCACACACAGTGTCATCAAAGGAATTGTTGAGTTTACAATTTTATTATGGCAATCAGATTCTTAAGACGGGTTTTGATAGGAATGTTTCTAACAGTTAAGAGCATCTCCAAGGTAAGAAGCAAAATTTTATATCAAATACATACTTTGGTGACCCATGTGGCAAGTTAAAGAGTTATGCACTTCAAGGGACTCTTAGAATTTAATTTTTTATCACTTCTTTTTGCTCTAAAGGACTCACTTTGCTTGAGAAATCGACAATTCATCAATAAAAAGCATTATAAATCCGGTGAGATGGTGATTTGAAGAGTGCTCTCTCTCTCTCTCTCTTCCATGTTGAAGAGAAAGGGAGCTACACCAAAATAATCAATAATAAGCATTACAAATCTGGTGAGATGGCGATTTGAAAAGTGCTCTCTCTCTCTTCCATGTTGAAGAGAAAGGGAGCTACACCAAAATAATATGGCAAGTTTGCTAACTCCTTTGGAGAGAGTTTTGCTTATGTGGCTCTTCAGATGTAGTTTGGTTTTGGTTTTGCTACCACCCTTGGAGATGCTCCTAAGTAATTAACAGCAAAAAAGAAAAAGGTAAAAAGCCAAAAGGAGGAGGGTAAATATAACTAGTGAATGCTGCTTAACATGTTGGACTGTTCATTTGCTAAACCTAACCCAAACCTAATCAGTTTACAAAGCAGGGACCACAAAATGCAGAAGCAGGTATGCAGAAGCAGCAAAAGGAACATATCCAGCTAAATTGGGAGGGGATATCTAAGTAATGGGGCTTCCCCCAACTGGTGCACAAATCCAATGAGATGCTGTAACTTAGAAAAGTAGAAAACATTTAACAAGCATGCGATGGAGACTGTAAATATTCTGCTTCATCAAATGAAGTAGGAGAGGTTAAAGGCAATTCAATGCCCTTACAGCAAATCTCAGAAGAAGACATGATTTTCCAACCCCAGAATCTCCAATCAGCAAGAGTTTGAACAAGTAGTCACTGCAAAAGACAATGTATAACAATACTCAGCTGAAAAATTAGAAATATTTGGCAAGGAAAATACAACTTCTACCTTCCAAGGAATAAAATAAAACTGCTGCCTATTTAAGAGTATATCAAACATCAAACTATTCTTCCCCTTGAACACCTTTGTCGTTGGAATCATATCTTGTAGGTAAAATCTAGTTGTGATACTTGACTCAAAAATACAACAAAGTCCGATAAACCTGTCAAATGCTGCTACTGAACTACCCCATAACAATTTTTATTTTATTTTTTATAACGAAGGTCAAACACCACTCCATTCACAATCATTTTTTATTTTTTTGATAACTCAGGTTTCCGGGCAAGCATATGCGCACCTCAACTAATTCGGAGGATCAATCCCACGATTCCCACTGTCCACTAGGTGGTGGGGGGGCAATTCCCTTTACCATCATTTACTTAAGCACAAGTTGATTTCCTTCTTTAATCCTGTTCCTTTTGTTGGGCATGGCATTATATTGGGTAGCCATTAGTTAAACATGCATCGAAAGCAGTTTGCCACAAAAATTGCAGCTTTACTGGCATTTCTCTCCTCTCATAACATGGCGGTACACACAGAAGAACGCCATCATAGCAACACTTCATCACGATCCTCCACAAACCCCATTCAGTGGAATGATGATTAATGATTTACAACACTTAAAAATCCTCTCTTGCAATAGACAAATACAGTTTCTTCTTTTCCCAAATATCCAGGGAGAGGATAACTTGCATTGAACAAGAATAACAATACATTTAGCAGTGTTCTAAAATGAGGAAATAATTGGCGATTAATAGCTGGCTGGGCCTATCCGATTAGGTCCGACTAATGATTATTCGTCGATTACTAATTAATATGCACCGATTAATCGCCGATTCGCTCGAAGGTGGCCGAAAGCCCGACTAGCGCCTAGCAACTTTTAGAACATTGACATTTAGTCATTGATGATTTCAACTACCACCATCACGTAAAACCCATTTAATCACTTCCCTTAGCTCTTTACTTACTAGTCACTACCTTTCATCTAAATTCCGGGTACGGTTTTATGACAGGTGAAAACTATTCCGCATATTCCAACTGGGAAAAAAGATTTAACCTCAAGACCAAAATCAAATATACAATCATTATGACCAACGCCATAAAAGTCTTTGCAAAACCAATCAGGTCAACAACTCAGATATTCACAGCGTAAAACACATTTACGATAAACTAGAGCAAAAAAAACCCAGATCTAATATAATCTGAACCTGAACTAGCCCTAAACTAACCGAGAGGAACAGAAGATAAATCGACCTATTGAGTGCAAGAATTTTTCGAACAAAAAGGCATCGATCGGATACTTACTATTCGGGATTCATGACTGGTTCGATGGGGACGGATTGTAGTCTGGGTATCCGGAATTTGGACGGATAATCTTGATCGACACCGACTAAGCGGGGATAGCCGAGCAGAGAAAGGGAGGGCTTATTCGGATTCCTTGAAGCAATAGATCGATCGCATTATTCGGCACGTTATAATAGTTATTTTGTTCACACGTTGAGTGTACATTCCAATACAGCCCTGCTGGTAGGAGGGACAATTTTCAAGGATCTGTGCATAGCCCATCGTGTTTGGTTCCATTTCGTGTTTTAAAAAAATCTAGAAAAATATTTATAAATTTTTTAATATTATTTTATGGAGCCTTGTAAAAAATCAACTCCTGCGGATATCGGTAAGTATTATTTTTGGATTCATAGGAGCAAACTGCTCATTTCGCCCCTATGAATCCAAAAGTAATACTTACCGTTATTCGTAGGAGCTGATTTTTTACAAGGCATCATAAAATAATATTCAAAAATTTATGGATATTTTTCTAAATTTTTTGGGATCCAAAATGGGGCCAAACGCGATTGTCTCTGCACGGATCCCTGCAAATTGTCACTGCTCTTAGTATTTTTGATTCCAATACAACCCAAAAAAAAAAATGTGGGGAACTTAATTAGGGTTTCATCCTACATTGATAAGTCCTAATTTTTATAGATTTGACAACTTATGTTATCGCCCGGAAATTTAGGCTCTGTTTGGAACCAGTGGAAAAGAAAAGAAAGGAAAGGAAAATAAAAGGGAAGGAAAATGAGAGAAAAATGGGAGGGAAAATTTACTATTAATTACACTTAAAATCCTTATTTTCTTCCCACTTTCTCCTTCAACCAAACAATGGAAAGAAATTTTTTTTTATTTTCCTTTCCTTTCCATAGGTTCCAAACAGAGCCTTAAATAATACCCATTTAGTTTTTAATAATGTCATAATTTTTGTAGGTTTGAAAACTTACGTATTCATCCGGAAATTTAAATAATATTCATTTAACTCTTAATAATTTTTTTACATTTTAATAGAGCAGCTGTGCGGACCAAATTAAATAAGAAATATTTGACTTTGTCTTGTCAAAATCATCTGGAATCACGATAAAATCATCTGGAATATAAAACTAACATAAAAAGTTAGTTTAAAGTTCTAAAATTCTTTACTATATAGAGGTAAAGAAATTCATAATGTAAAACTAACTTTAAAAAAATAGTTTAAGGTCCTAAAATTCTTTACTTCATAGGTGAAGAAATTTAGGATGTAAAACTAACATAAAAAGTTAGTTTAAGTTTCTAAGATTCTATACTATATAAGTGAAGAAATTTAGTATGTAAAACAAACATAAAAAAGTTAGTTTTACATTCCGAATTTCTTGACCTATAAGTAAAGATTTTTAGGCCCTTAAACTAACTTTTTATGTTTGTTTTACATCTCAGATGATTTTGTCATGATTTCAGATGACTTTGCCATAATTTCTGTTTTGTCATGATTTTGTTATAATTTCCGTATTTATCATAAATAAGGGTGTTTTAGGTATTATTTAAATTTTAGGATGTCAACTTAAGTATTCAAATCTAGTAGGATGGGCACGTAAATAAGTTTACGAAACAGAATGGCTATTTAATTTCTTCAAAAATGTTTAGTAAATTTTTTTTTTCTGATAAAAAAATGTTAATTGAAGATGCGTGGCCTCTGATTTGTTTAAAATTCTGTAATAAAAAAAAAATCACCAATCAAAATGGTAGGTAATATTTTTTGTACTTTTTAGAGTAATGATAGAAACACAACTTTAAAACATAATTCAAAATACAACTGAATTCAAGGCTGTTTGATGTATATGAGTTCACAAACATCTAATACGATTATGAACACAATTGTGTTCGAAATTCTGGCCTGAGGGTGCGTTCCTAGATTTTCCCTTTTTGCGTTATTGACAATGGAAAAAAGGTGGGAAGTGTCTCGTTATTTACGGACCCATAGATGGGTGCGGTTCAAAATCACGAAAAAAATGGATGAGGAAAATCAACTCGTGACTGTAGTGACACGTTGATCTAAATTAAATGTAGTATAATACTAGCGGATGTCTGTCAGAATTTATTATAGTGTTAATTTAAATGTGTCAACTTAAATAAGTTGCACGTATTACTCGACTCCTCTACGCGATAGTTGTAATCTCCAAAAAATTCCAGTTACCATTTTGATAGATTTTTCCATTTGAGGCAGTATTATTTTACTCAGAGATACACTACCTTAGATTTCTTATATATGCAATATGAATATTATCTGGTATATCTTAATTATTTTTATCAAACAATGTTTTCAAAATTATAAAATTTATATATCGAAAAATATAAGTAACTTACAAATGACATGCATGCTGAAAAACAGACGAGAAGTTTGGGACGGATGGTGTAATATTTATATTTTCAATCTCATTACTACAATATCGATATTATTAAGAAAATATTTACAGGGCCTTTAGAATGAGATCCATATTTCATATATGATTATATTGTTGACTTTTCCTGATTTCTCCACATGGGCTGCTGGATTTGCTGGGATTGCAGAAGATTTGCAGCATACAAATCTTGACTCTCTCTCACGCATGAAAAGAGCATTCAATGCTCTTTGTACTGATTCTCCCTCCCTTTGCCTATATAATGTTGTGTAATGCTCAGTGTATGAGTGTGGGTTAGCAGAATGTAGTCTGGAGTGGGTGAGGTTGAGTGGGGAGCAGGTGTGGTTCCCGGCGGTGAGCCGGAATGTGGCTTTCGGAGAGTTTTTTTTTATCTTGTAGTATATGTTTGTGTATATATATACGAGGGGGTTTTCTCTGAAATCAATGTGTTGTGTACGTGAGTAACCTTTGAGGCGCAACATATATTACTAATTAGAATTTCATGATTTGATCATTGGAAGAAAGTGAAATTATGATTGTATATATTGTTAAAAAGAGAGAGATGAAGATATAGATTTGGATTGGAGTTGCAATGAACAGTACATCACTATACATGCACTTTTTGAGTTAATAATTATTGGTTTTTTTTTTCTTTTTTAAACTGTGTGAATAATTATTGTTCGAGCTTATATTTGATGCATATCTCATAGCCAACCGGTTCTTGGACCGATTTGAGCCAAGAAAAATATTGGCGTCACGGCCTAACATTTTAAGATGTTCCATTTCTAGTCAAGTCCAAATCAATTTAAGTTTTAGTCTACGTGTTTATTTTATTTTTGGTGGAAGTCTTTGAAGTCAGTTTGTCAAACAAAGAGTTATTGAGTCAATCAGTTTTTCTATTTGTAGGAGTATTAGCAAAAGGAATCTGAAGGTTTCGTTCTAGGTTTGTTAACTTATTTATGATGTATTGGGAAGATTAAGAGTCAAGTCTAGTTTAGTATAAATATGTTTGCAAGCAAATGCGAAAGGGAGATAATTGAATAATATTGAGTTTTGTAGAGAGAGTATCTCCCATCTCTTTATCTTCCAAAAACTTTGCCATCCTGCAGAACAGCAATACTAGGTATATATATATCTCAAAAATGTCCCTGAAAGAGAAGTCGGTGATTTAGAGTCGCTTTGATGTTTGAGTCCCACACATCAAAAAGTGAATCTCAATAATTAATTTCACTTTCAGGGTACATATAATAAATTATTATTCTGCAGAATCAACGAAGTGTTGGATTTACTGTGTATTCTTAGAATCAGTAGATTTAGAGACGGATTTGATTTCTGTGTATTCGTGCGCGAAGTCGCGGATCAACGTAGCTTACCTCATGCTAGTTTTCTGTTTCTGCTTGTGCTGCAACAATATTTGTGAGACTTGGGTTGAAATACTCTAAAGCAGACAAGCGGGTGTGCGAGACAATTTTTAAGTGCTAAACCCGGCCCTTAAACTTAAAGTTTTTTTTTTTTTTTTGAAACGGAGTACGATGCCACCATAGCTTATGCGTATAAAACTGCTGCCGTTGATGCATCAATTGAATATGACAGTCTCTTCTGTGATCTCATTCCCATTCCAAGCTCTTACAAAATGAACGAAGATGAGACCCCTTTCGTACTTGATTGTCATTACGTGAGAATCCCCTTTCTTTTGAAACGGAGTCTAACTCTCCCTCGAGTTCACTTCCATTAAAGATACCGAACCAAGTCTCTACTATAGTGACCGCCCCTTTTAATTCACAAGGATAAGGATGAGCAGAGCGAAGTCGTGTTGTCAATGGCGCTAGAAAAGCAGGATGAGTTGGGCTGGTTATTGCGTGTTCTTGGGCCCTAATCTCATTTCTTGGAGTGCCAAGAAACAACCACTGTTTCTCGCACGTTCTATTGCTCAGTCTGAATACCGATCCTTAGCTCAAGTTTGTGCCGAGTCTGTTGGTTTTTTTTGTTTGTTCAAGTTGAAAAAACTGAAAGAGTAAAAGTTTTTTAACCATGCACTTGTTTATTTTTTTTATCTTTACGAAATATGCAAAATTTTCCATTTTCTAAAACACTTTAACAAGAGCCTTCGTCATTTGAATTCGTGTTTCACCGGCACACAATTTCTCAAACTAGTAAGAGTAGTTATTTTATGACGACTACGACTAGAGACAATTGATACAACAAGAAGATCGCATGATTTATTAGATATCGCAAAAATGTTGCATCCAATATTTCGTCGTGGCTGAATTTGAGCAAACAAGGTACGTGATCAAAATTTTAGACATTTAGGTGATCCAAATTCATTTATTTCCTCCTTCAACATCCCTAAAGCAAAATGAATATTGACATTTATTTAGGCTTGTGAGAATCGCGTATATGTTCCAAAAAAAACTGAAGAAGACAAAAACAACTACGTACGCCGCACCGGAGTACGAAAAGAAAATACAAAGCACACCTAATATTGGATTCTCAGTGTCTCTATGAAGCCCTTCCCCTCAGCAATATCATTTTTGGCGAGGAAATTCAGAAAATCTCTGAAGCTGCTCTCTTTATAACCCTTCGGATGCTCTTCATCCACAAGCTCTTCAGCAGTCTCCATTTTCTCGTCCATGCCCAAGCCATGGAGACTGGCAATAGAAATTCTAGTCCTCTCTTTATGAAGGGTAGCCCTATGTACCACACTTTTGTACCTCCCATTGCTTAGCACCTCGACATGGTTACCCACATGGACTTGTAGGGTACCCTTCAGCTCTGGGACTGCCCTCCATTTTCCATCCTCGGTGTCCAAGATTTCGAGGCCGGTTGTGCTCTGAAGGAGGATTGTTAAGCAACTGTAGTCCGAGTGAGACGGAAGTCCTAGCGCAAGGCCCGGTTGGGGGCAAAGCGGGTAGCAGTTGGCGGCCATGACCTGCATTCCATCCTCCATTTTGTTGCTGAGGTATTTGGCACCAATTCCAAGGCTCTCTGTAATGGCTCCCATAATTTCCAATGCTAATTTTCTCACTTCCACAGCATATCTTCCCATATGTTCCCTGGCAACCGTAACGTTATAAATAACTGTTATAAAGATCTACGACTACCATACAAGGCCGCTGAATCAGTCTGTTTCGATATCTTTTGGAGAGCAAGGAAGGAAAAAGACATACGCTTTCTTGCCTAGCGATCACTTGTTACGAAAAAGTTGGTAACATAGTATGGTACTGTTTTCCAAAATGATGTGTTTTTAGGAACTTTCTGAAAATAACAGAATTTTCGTAAAACACACAAAGTAAAGTATTTCAATCGAAAACAAACAGCAGAGGAGTGCTGGCCATTACTGGAACTGAAATATGTACCTGTAAGCTGGTGGGTTCTCAGGCCATGACATAACCCAGTCTTCCAAGGGATACGCGTAATGTTTAAGAAATACTCGCCAAAACTGAATCTTATCGGCTCCATCCTTCAAGCTTGTCCCGTACCTAACCGGCTTATGCACGTCATTCGACATGAACTTCGACTTCTCCTCCGTGGGCAAGCTGAAAAAATCGAAGGCCGAAGAAAGAGCTCCATCCAGCACAAATTGATCTATTCCATGGTTTGTAATCTGTAAGTCAAAAGTAAAAGCTACTAAAACCAAACTGTTACCTCCACTTGATGCCATCACTGTATTTTTTGGATAAAAAAGAAAGAAAGAACAATATAGAAGCGGAAAGGGTTTGCTCATACTCATCTGGCACTTACTTGAAAAAATCCATAGCGGCGACAAGCATTTCCAATGTCATCAACGGTTACAGACCGCCGCGAGGAGCCATCTCGAAAACCAACTAAGTCAATAACCGGTACGTCCGCGGTTTCCGGATTCAAACTAGGCCTAAGGAAAGTTGGAATCACATAGCATTCTGGGATGTGCGACAACCCCCTCTCTTGTGCGGTTTCTCCAATTGGAAAAGAGCTCGAGCTCTCATCACCCTTCATGTGAAAAACCAAAACCAAAACACAAAACCAAAAACGAGTTATAGTTTCAAAGTAGGCAGTTTTGGGTACTTATATATAAAGAAATTGCGGCCGGAACAGTGTTAGCTAGTGCTCAGAAGTTTCATGGGCATGAAGACCATATTAATTTTGGGCACGCGAAGCTTTGAAAATGAAATTGTCGGATTTGGCTCTGTACCCGTGGCCCTATCAAAACGAACTGATCGATAATGCAACAAATGCGTCACTTGTGGGCTGAAGTGTGCCCAATTCGAAACTGCACATAATACATGCAGTGGACCCAACCGCGGAGTCAGGATTTTAACTCCGGGGGCCGGCTTAGATACTTAGTTGACATATATTTTTCATGAAAACGTATACCTATTATATCATAAGATTTTTGCTTTCTAATTCCTTATATTTGTACATTAAAATGACTATTTAAGCTAAATCAACTATCATTGGCTTATTTTTTTATTTATAAAAGAAATTGAAAAATAAAAATGTAAAATAACTAATTTTTTATCAAATCGAACCAAAATTATTAAGATTATAAGTAGCTATACTCGAATAATTATATTTATAGGTGTATTATGGAGCTAAACCAAAAAATGCTAATAATATTTAAAATCAAATATATACAAAATAAAATTTTAAAATTCGAACGTCGGAAGAGTTGGAACCGAGCCCCAAACCACAACATAGCTCCACCCCAAGACCTGATAAGAAATGTAGTTACTTTTCGGGACTTGCAATAAAAAACCGGAGTATTCCTTCCAAAGGGCTTGCAGTGGTTTCACCATTCACTGCCACTTGTGGTATGACGAAATCATACCATAAAAGTTGCCACTTGTTCACGTAGCGTGCCACAATGATGAATGTAATGTCTATATCAATCCCAAAAGGGGATTGCGTGATCCAGTCACCCAAGGGATTGCTACAACTCGGTCTGAGCCAGCCCAGCGGCAGATCCTGAATTTCAATTCAGCGTTGGCAAAATCGTGCATGAAATTTTTGCAACGCAAAACTCTATCCTAAACACAAACTTTTACTTGATTAAAAAAAACATGAGCTTGATTTGTTATGTATTGTTTTGTTGTCATATCTTATTTATTTACTTACAGTTTTAAGTAGATTTTCATTTAATACATTGGCTATACACGAATGACCTAGTGCAACAATGACAAACGAAAATTAAATTATATTTAAAGAATACGAAATTTTAGTGTAATTTTTTTGAACCCCTCAAATTAGTAAAGCCACCCATGCTTACGTTATATGCTTGGAGCAAAGATTTAGATGAATTCGTCATAAAAATATGGGAAAAAAGATAGTATTTGTTATTCACGTGAATGAATAATGTGGGGGGGTGAATTCCACTTTACTCCTTTTGAACGGTGTGTGGCTCGCCGAGTCTGGAAAGATTCCTGCCGAGCGTGAGGAGGTTGCTGCCGAACTTGACACCTGCAAACCGAAGGGGGTTCCTCCGGGTAGAGCCTCCGACGAGCTAGTTAGTACCCGAGGAAGATAAAACGAAACGTAAAGCAGATAATGTAAGCTGTTTATGTAAGAGAGGAGAGGAGAGAGGTGTACCTTAGGTGAAGGGGAGAGCCTTGTATTTATAGAGAAAAGGTGAGACTTAATGGTTAAGTCTCGGCTATTAATAGAAAGTTACTATAAATGGAAGAAATGACTATTAATAGCAGGTTACCATAAATGGAAGGTTAGGTGGCAAGTAAAGGAAGCTTCTAGAAGATTCTAGAAGGTCATGACTTGTCGAGTCCGCGTACCGAGCAATAACAAGACATTCCGAGCAATAACGAGCGTCCATATATTTTAACGAACGATAAACGATAAAGATGTTTGCCGAGTAGGTGAAGTAATCCGAGCAACATGAAGAACTGCCGAACGATACTAAGAACTGCCGAACGATAATAAGATTTGCCGAAGAAGAGCCAAGTAATAATAAGAATTGCCCACTAATATAAAGAACTGCCGAGTGATAATAAGACAAACGTTCGGCAATACTTGTGGGATAATACTTGTTGAAATCGTTTTGCTGTAATGACACAACACCTTATGGTTCTTCCGAGATATGATGGTACCCCTTTTGGATTTTATGAACTGAGGGATATTTCGGCCCACTACAATAGCCCCTCAACTCCTTCTTTATCGTTTCGATGAAGGAGGAGTTGAACACAGGTGAGGCCGAATGACCGAAGTGAATTCCTTGCAAGATACAAAATAACCATAATTGCGCTTCGAATAGATTTTGCATAATAACCCAAGCAAGGGTGATGTAGCCGAGCCCCAGAATGCTAATAGAAGTCCTATTCTCGGCCAGATTCGGCCGGAATGAGAGAGAGCTCCACGGCCAGATTTGGCCGAAGTAAGAGAAAGCCCCACGGCCAGATTCGGCCGGTTTGTCCAAAGGTAATGACATTTGAATGCGAGAGGAACACGAAATTCCAAACGCTCTTGAAACCTGAATGTCTATGAGATGATGCATACGAAATGACAAGTATGGAAATGACGAGTATGAAATGAACTAAAAGTGAACAGCGGAGGATATACGTCGCTCGGTATTCCCAAGAACTGAACACTCAGAAAAAAATGCCGAAGGTATGCACTGGTTTGTGCCGAGCAACCAAGATAGTGACCGAAAGAGCATCCGAGATGGTAACAATTCCAAGCTGTCTTCATGTTCTTCGTCGCCCGAACGTTGGAGGCCTACAACCTGTAGGGAGGATTTAGTCCAGTCGTGAGAATCCTTCGACCCACTGGGAAGTCTCAAGTGGACGTGAGAGACCTCGACCTGCAGGGAAGGCTCAAACGAACGTAGGAGACCTGCGACCTAAAGGGAGGGCTTAGTCCGAACGTAAGGATTCTTCGTAAACCTGGGCGCTGCTGCATGACTCTTCACCTCAAACCCGTAGGGAAGGCTCACCGAATGTGGGAGACCTCGACCCATAGGGAAGTCTCACCGAACGTGGGAGACCTTCGACCAGAAGGGACTGAGGTTGGAGCGTTGAGTCTTCATTGCTCGACGAATTTGAACTTGTGAACCTCTACTTCGGACTGGGAGAGTCGGTGGTGGAAAGTGGGACCATCTGGATGTGAGACTAAGAGTGAGCCCCAATGCTAGGTGGAAGAGTCCGCCACCGGGAGTGGATGCCTCACCGAACGGTGGAGTTGTATGAAAAGAGCTTGCCATTCTTCAATTTTGAACGTGTTCGAGATGTCCGAACGATAGATTTTCCGAGGGCTACGAGGATTTCGCCCGAACAAGTAGATTACCGAGGGCTACGAGGATTTCGCCCGAACAAGTAGATTATCAAGTAAAAAATAAGGTGAGCATATATCCGAACAATCGGGCCGAATGAATCGCAATTAAAGAGTAGCACTTTTAACTTGCGAGGTAGGAATAAAAAGGATAAAAAACCTGTTTCACGAATGAGAAGAACGGAGGATCCTAGATGAGGACCCTAAAGCAGCAATCGAAGAGAGAACCGCCGCCGTATGGTCCGAAATTGAGACGCTCGAAGTTAGAGCAGGACGAGCCCCACCCACCATTATATGCTATTTTTTGCTCCCCAGCAGAGTCGCCAATTGTGGGGGGGTGAATTCCACTGTACTCCTTTTGAACGGTGTGTGGCTCGCCGAGTCTGGAAAGATTCCTGCCGAGCGTGAGGAGGTTGCTGCCGAGCTTGACACCTGCAAACCGAATGGGGTTCCTCCGGGTAGAGCCTCCGACGAGCTAGTTAGTACCCGAGGAAGATAAAACGAAACGTAAAGCAGATAATGTAAGCTGTTTATGTAAGAGAGGAGAGGAGAGAGGGAGGAGAGAGGTGTACCTTAGGTGAAGGGGGGAGCCTTGTATTTATAGAGAAAATGTGAGACTTAATGGTTAAGTCTCGGCTATTAATAGAAAGTTACTATAAATGGAAGAAATGACTATTAATAGCAGGTTACCATAAATGGAAGGTTAGGTGGCAAGTAAAGGAAGCTTCTAGAAGATTCTAGAAGGTCATGACTTGTCGAGTCCGCGTACCGAGCAATAGCAAGACATTCCGAGCAATAACGAGCGTCCATATATTTTAACGAACGATAAACGATAAAGATATTTGCCGAGTAGGTGAAGTAATCCGAGCAACATGAAGAACTGCCGAACGATACTAAGAACTGCCGAACGATAATAAGATTTGCCGAAGAAGAGCCAAGTAATAATAAGAATTGCCGACTAATATAAAGAACTGCCGAGTGATAATAAGACAAACGTTCGGCAATACTTGTGGGATAATACTTGTTGAAATCGTTTTGCTGTAATGACACAACACCTTATGGTTCTTCCGAGATATGATGGTACCCCTTTTGGATTTTATGAACTGAGGGATATTTCGGCCCACTACAAATAATAGTACTTCACATGTTACTTTTTGTTTTTTTCACCGCTTTAAGTTTTAGATTATCAAATAGTCAAATTTATTTGGGCTGAGCTTATTTTGTTTTGTTGGGCTATAACATTTCGTGTAATGTAGCCGCCCCTTGGTCTGAGCAATACCTGGTGGGTCCAAATGACAGGTTTATCTGCATTGCTAATAAAGAGTGTAGGAAATGGATCTTCTCCAGTACAAGTTTTGAATTGGAGCAGACAGTTAAAATCTGGACCGTCCAATATTACAATCAGTGGTTCTGATATGCTCAAGACTATTTGCATCACGAAGAGTTTGTGAGCAGATTTGAACCATTGATTTTTCCAATATACGGTCCAAATTAGAATTGTTTCCTCCGATCCTTAACTTGGACTGAAAAAGATTTGATCCCGAAAGTGTATTTCATGAGTGTATATTACTACTTGATAAGAACTACAAAATAACAAGATATGGTTCTTTCTCTCCTACAAGATGCCAGACTTTGCAATAACATAATCGATACTTTCTTCTCTCTTTTTTTAAAGGGACAGGGCAAGGCTATACATCTCATCCAAAGGAACAATATCAATAAGTTGTCGATTTTAGATTAATAACTCAACAACGTAAAATGCTTAAAAAAAACCCTAAACAAGTTCTTTGTTGAACAAAAGTAGAACACAATTGAACTAAACTAGCGTCGGGCACGTACTGCCTGAAGGGCACCTTGCCCTACAGGATCCCACGGTCCTTAATATTGATCGTCATATTAGTTAAAATCAATGGTCAATAACTTTTGATAAAAAGTATCACACACACATGATTATGCTATCGGGTTAGGATTATAATAACGTGATAACAATTAAAAATTTAGTCGCCAATATAATGTTGATATATATTTTCTTTGTACATCAAAATCACTAACGTCATTAACTACCCTCGTTAGTCGCCGCCGTCACATTTTGAAATGTTTTTTTCTTTTTGCCTCATAGTCCATTATTTTTTGCACTATTTCTATTGAGAACCACTTTAAATCTTCTCTTATCCGCCTCACTTGCTTCGACCATATTTGTCATATTCCTTCTTTAATTTTATCCAATACTATGAATTGGTTGGCAAAGCTGTTCCATAAATAATATTTATTGCCGCCATCATCTTGGCTATCATTTTGTCTTTTGGGAACACTAGGTTTTTAATTGTAGTATAGAATAGAAGAAAACAACGGTAACTAACCGAAGAAACGAGTTTGAGTACTCCTATAAGCAGGGGGTGCTTAAACTTAAAAACCTCGCCTTCGAATATAAGGTTTGAAACCCCAAGTGCTGGGCTAGATTGTCGCTAGGATAATTTCCGGAAGTTCGGGATCGTACCCACAGAGAATTGAATATAGCTTAACTAGATTGCAGGTTTTATATGGTGGATTCGGCGTTTAAGACGGCCAACTTGGTTTTGCTTTAAAAAGTGGAAAAGATAATGAAAAGATTGGAAATGGACTTAATGAACTTTAAAGAGGCAAGTCTAGGGATCATCTATCCCTTGACGAAGGCCGCTATCGGTTCTCAATTATAACTTAAACGAGAGTCACGACCGCATGCTCACACTCGAAAGATTTAGCTTTAAAGACTACGTTTATCAAAAGAAGTGATTAATCAGAACTAAGCCAACCTATTTTTCTAATGTATCTAACACATAGGAGGCCACGAGCCCTTGGTATGTCGCTTGCCAAGACCGCTTGACTAAACCACATATCAAGGAGTTAACACCCTCGCTTAGACCAAAATAGCTAGGTTAATTTAATTATGAAAACCATACTTTCAAGCCCGGGGGTTTGAGAACCAAATAACCGCCTAAGTCCTCGGAAAAGATTACCCCGAGATTTAGCCAAACGACTACTCATACATAGCTAAAACACCAAACAAAGCATAAAAATGAGACATGATTTTTAATCGATGAAAACATAAATAAACTTGATATTAATAAGGATCCAAGCCGTAGGTACAACTTTAATAAACGAGAAATGAATAAACAACAAAGACTTACTTGAGTTCTATGGACATTAAACTTGGAAAGCTTAAAGGACATTAGGGTTCGTTTCGATGCGGGAAAAAAATTAGGGGTATTAGTTAATAAGGGGGGATAAGATAGTAAGGGGTATTAGTTAACAAGGAATGACCCACATTGATGTGATGTTTATGGAGGGGAGACTAAATAATAGGTTGTTTGGATGATGTATTAGAAAATGGGGATTAAATAATACTTGGTTTGGATGGAAGATTAATAGGGGGTATAAGGAAGGGTGGATGATATAAAAAGCTATCAAATAACTTTTTTGCCCTTGTGCAGTCTCTAAATTAATTATGTATTACGTTTTATATGTAATTACAAATTTAATTATTCTTTCACAATTTAAGCCGTAATATTTATTTCTATTAACAAATTAACGAATTTGGTATTGTTATTAAACAATTTTTTTTTTATAAAATTTGGTTTTATTAAAAAAATTAAGTGTTCCAAATTTCAATCCGTTTGAACGGGTGAAAAGATTTTAATTTTCTGATCATTTTATCATGAATGGTCATAATTAAATTTTTACTCTAGGACTCTCATTAGTCCTAAAAAAGTCGTAGAATCAAATATGGGCTAATCAACGAGAGCCATAGAGTCAAAATTTAATTATGACCATTTAAGATAAAATGATCAGAAAGCTAAGATTTTCGCATCAGTTCAAACGGATTGAAATTTGGAACACTTATTTTTTCAACCTCTTTAGACAATTTATATATTAAAAAATATGGTTAAAAAATTAAGTGTTCCAAATTTCAATCCGTTTGAACTAGTGCGAAGATATTAGTTTTCTGATCATTTTATCCTAAATGGTCATAATTAAATTTTGACTTTATGGCTTTCGTTGATTAGGCCTAAGAGATATTTGATTCTACAACTTTCTTAGGGTTAATCAACGAGAACCCTAGAGTCAAAATTTAATTATGATCATTTAGGAAAATGGCTATTTCAACTTAGCTGCGTGGTATCGATACACTCCATAATTAGTATCGATGCTACAAGCCTTCGGCCAGATATTTGTTACTTTTTAGACTTTCCACTTATGGAATGGTTGCCTTTATTGGTATGCTTTTGAGATATTTGTACAGAGAGAAACCCACTTTGTATAAATAGGGGTGTCATCTCTCTCCTTTGGTAGCTAGCACATTATTTTACCTTAATTTTTCCTCCATTAAGGGCCTGCTTGGATGGAATAAAAAGGGGAGGGGAAAAATAAGAGGGGGTTTATGGGAGGGGCCCACCCCTTTTCCCCTTGTTTGGCATCCCATTAATTCCCCTGATAATTTTTTACCCCTCAACGTTTCCCCCTGTTTTACGGTTTGTTCGGTATTATATTTGGGTTGTAACGACCCTGATTTTTGATAAATTAAATTTTCGTTAAATATTTGAATTTTATATTTAATACTTGGATTACTTTAAAAATTTCTTTTAAATTCTTATAATCCGTCATAATTAGATTTGAAACTTGTAAAATTGAATCATTTTACTCCGGACAATTTAGTCCTTCTCCTATGACTAGTATACTTATAAACGTACTTGTGTATTTTCCTAAGTGAGTAAATAATATCTTTAAATTATATTTTTTGGTTAGAAATCCTATGAGGCAAGAAGAGTTAGACCCCAACTAGTTAGTTAACCAAATCATTTGGATTCCAAGTCTAGTTAGGTTGCCTTAACCCTAGACGGACCATTTGAACCTTTTGTCTTTATCCATTGGACGATAATTACTAGGAAAAGTTTTATCTCTTGGACAATAGAAGTTAGTCTTAACAATATAAGTTTAAGATTTAGACTAGTCATTAAGAAACTTTTCAACCATAGGAACGCTAGTATAATTGGCATAAGGCTTTGAGAATATATCTCGCGACTAAACCCTAATCGGTTAGTAGAATTAGTTCCCGGCAATTTAGTTAGCCTAATCTAACTACCAATTAGTTTAGTTTCATCTCCCTAACCAAAAGTAAACCCCATGAACCTGGTGAAACCCTATTGGACCCTTGAACCCTAGAAGTAATCATTATGCCTTTGATTTGACCAACCAAGCCATACCTTCCATGATTATCTTTCTTGGACCTTTGGTTATTACATGCAAGGGTAATCTTTGTCCTTTGGTTATTACATGCTAGGGAAATTATTATCCCTTGGTTAATAGAGAAAATCTTGTCACATAAGGTGATAAGACAAGTCATTAAGATTTTTCATCATTATTGCTTCCAAAAGAAGCAACCTTAGTTTTGCATGCATGCAACCCTAGATTAAATAGCCATAACCCTAATTATGTTACTTTTCTAGATTATCCTAGCCCTTGTATGCTTTCTAGGAAAGTATTAGTCTAGACTTTTTCATTGACAAGTCACTTGAAAACCCTTGGTACTTGATTCTTCCTAGATTTTCTTTTTATGCATACTTTGACCGAGAAAGAGAGGGAGGCCGAATGGGAGAGAGGGAGAGTGAGTGTGTGCTTGTGTTTGACAACTCAACCAAGTCATCTTCCTTGTCTTTACTCAACCAAAGTACAACCATTATTACTTCTTTCTGTGCTTTTGCAAGCAAAACCTTTCTAGAATTTGGACAACCCATAGAATCCCTCATGATAATCTACGACATGACCTAAAATGGAGATGACAACCTTTGGCATGCTTAACGTACATTGATTGACCCATGAAGGAGAAAGGTTGCATGCTTTCAAGCATGATGGGACAAAACAAAGAGAGAGGAAGAAAGAGAGAGGGCTGGCCGAATTTGGAGAGGGAGGGAGAGTGTGCTTGTGTGTGGTACACTCCAACAAGGTACATTATAGCCCTTAAGCCTAGACTTCACTTTACAACCATTTCTAGTATTCCAAAGTACAACCTAGCCAATCATTTTGCTTTCCCCTTGCAAGCAAGCCCTTTTTAGGATATGACAAGACCAAAAACCCTCATGATCACATAGCCTTAAGCCTAAAAAGTTTGAACAAGACAAGTCATGGAAGCATGGCATGCTTTCAAGCATGATTTGACAATGCATTGGAGAAAATCCATGGGGGAGAGAGAGAGAGATATGGCTGGCCATGAGAGGGAGAAAGAAGGCCAGAATTTTGCCTATAAATAGCACCCAAAGCTTGCCATTCAACTCACACCTTCACCCCTTGCTCCAACTTCTCTCTAGAAACCATCTCTATTTTCCAGTCAGCTTACTGACCTTCGTAAATTCCCATTTTTCTCCTGCTTAAGATAGTTTTTAGGACTAACTTCTTTGGAGAAAGTCATAGAGCACTTCAAAACCTTCAAGTTAGACCCAAGAACCATCCCAATCGGTCAAGAAATGACCAAGATATTGCCATCCGAAATTCAGTAAAAATCTCGGATTCTAGATTCCAGACAGCAAACTGTCACCCCCTTTATCACCACTTTTCTCTTACATAAACTAGTTTCTAGGATCAACTTCCTTCACAAAAGTTGTAGAGCACTTCTTGGGCTTCGATTTCGACCCAAGAACGATCCTATTTGGCCAAATATTGACCGAGTTACAGTCATCTAAAGTTTGGTCCAGATTTAAAAGTTTCAACGCTCGTAGAATTTTCCAACTAGCTTATTCGGCCCCGACTAATTTCGGATCAAGGTAGATTCTCCTTTATTTGTTAATCCTAAATATACGTAGATTAATCTCTACTCATTTTTCTCTAAGTATAAGCTCGTATATTATGTTTAAATGCATGTTAAGTTACGACACTAAGGATTAGTTAGCAAACTTGTTTTACTAAAATTTCGAAGGAAGTATGAACATGTTGAACAAACGATTTCTACGTCAATAAACATATGTTGTTTTGAATTTCCTACAAAAGAAGGAAGAACGAATTTTCGGTAATATAAACTTAATTGGAAGAGTTCGTATTATTGTCTTGAGAATGATTATGAGCATGATAAATAACATAGAGTTGAATGATCTTGCTAGTTTAGATTACAATGAATGATTTATGTGTGAAAGTCCTACCGCGGAGTCGTTGCATGAAAACGAGACACGAAAATCAAGAAAGTAGAAATATGACACCTAGGGTGTGGTTATTGAAAAGGAGAAAAAGTTTTGAAATCACAATGTTGCCGGACGTGGTAGCTCATTGTGGAAAGAGATGTTAAAAACCCCAATGTGGCCGGACTCGGTAGCCCATTGTGCGGTGTGTGTTGCCAATGGGACCAGACGTGGTAGTCTCATTGGAGGTGATTTAAATGTTGTGAAAACCACGATGTGGCCGGACGTGGTAGCTCATCGTAAAGATTGCCAATGTGGCCGGACGTGGTAGCCTCATTGGTAATACGGCTTGGTTATCCGCGGAGAGGAGCCAATGCAAGATTTTGTGTGCTAATGGAAACTTGGCGCGGCGGAACCGAGGTTGGGTGTATTAGATGTGATTTTTAAAATATTGATTTGAAAATAAAAATGAGACACGTTTTACGATGAGTCGCGTAGGAGAAACACATACAATACAAATACCAACGTTAGACTAAGGAATGTGGATGTATCATTGTAAATACTTTGTTAAACATGTATGCATTTTTCCGCTCCTTGTGCAAGAGTTAGTATGTTGCCTTTTACTCTGATATTGGTAATTTATGGGTTAGCGGGTATAGGATTACTCTGCTAAGCTTTCATAGCTCATGGTGTTACTTTTGGTGACCCTAACATATTATACTGGTGGTGACGCTGGTATAATGTGTCAGACTTTGTAGATGATCAAGGTGAGCTGAACATCTTGGAGGCTTATGGAGCTGAGGAGCTGGCTAGGATGGAGGAGCAGACAGAGCTGTAGATAGGAACCCTAGTCTTCCCTCATTGTGTAATTATGAACTCCAGTGAGAGTTATGTTGTAATAATGAGCCAGACTTTATTTAGAAATTTAATAAAATTGTCTATTTAACGTACTCAAAAATCAAGGGCGTTACATGGGCTCCTCTTGAGGTGCCTAAAAATAATCGGGCTGTGGAGGGTTATTTTGTGGACGAAGATACCCCTTGTTGTTCCCTTTCTCCATCCACCATTCAACCAACTTCTACTCTCTATTCTACCCAAAATCATATTTTTCATTCAAACCTATCCTAAGACTCCTTATTTGGAGCATTTAATTTTTTAACTATATTTTTTAATATATAAACGGTGTAAAGAGGTTGAAAAATAGTGTTCCAAATTTCAATCCGTTTGAACTAGTGCGAAGATCTTAGTTTTCTGATCATTTTATTCTTAATGGTCATAATTAAATTTTGACTCTATGGCTCTCGTTGATTAGCCGTAGGAGATATTTGATTTTACGACTTTCATAGGGTTAATCAACGAGAACCTTAGAGTCAAAATTTAATTATGACTATTTAGGATAAAATGATCAGAAAACTAAAATCTTTACACCCATTTAAACGGATTGAAATTTGGAACACTTAATTTTTCAACCTTTTTACATCCGTTTATATATTAAAAAATATAGTTAAAAAATTAAATGCTCAAAATAAGGAGTCTTAGGATAGGTTTGAATGAAAAATATGATTTTGGGTAGGATGGAGAGTAGAAGTTGGTTGAATGGTGGATGGAGAAAGGGAATAACGAGGGGTATCTTCGTCCACAAAATAACCCTCCGCAGCTGGATTATTTTTAGGCACCTCAAGAGGAGCCCAAATATAATACCGGACAAACCGTAAAACAGGGGGAAACGTTGATGGGGTAAAAAATTATCAGGGGAATTAATGGGATGCCAAACAAGGGGAAAAGGGGTGGGCCCCTCCCATAAACCCCCTCTTATTTTTCCCCTCCCGTTTTTACTCCATCCAAGTAGACCCTTAATGGAGGAAAAACTAAGGTAAAATAATGTGCTAGCTACCAAAGGAGAGAGATGACACCCCTATTTATACAAAGTGGGTTTCTCTCTCTACAAATATCTCAAAAGTATACCAATAAAGGCAACCATTCCATAAGTGGAAAGTCTAAAAAGTAACAAATATCTGGCCGAAGGCTTGTAGTATCGATACTAATTATGGAGTGTATCGATACCACGTAGCTAAATTGAAATAGCCATTTTCCCCGTAGAGTCCTGGTATCGATACGGCCTTAATCCGTATTGATACAATATAACCTGATGCCCATGGAAGCCTACGCGTGGCTGTATCGATACCAGGAGCTTATCTTCAGATAAGCAGGCCAGCCTTGAAAACATGGCACCCGACGGCCCCTTAGCTCACCTAACGCCTCACGCCTTCGTTCTTGGGACATCTTGGCACAAGTTCCACCAGGCGTGGATACTTGAACTTACTTGGGCGTTGGCCTCGTAATCAAAACATGTCCTTTCGAGACGTTTTACCTAAAACACTAAACAAACTACCTTACGAGCAATATCGAATAGAAATGACGAATAGGATTAGTAGGAAGTCTATCATGCAAGAGAAGCCACACAAAAGTTGTGAGTTTTTGGGGAATTTTCAGTTTCCAAATCCACACCATCCAGTGATATTGTTATCCTCCCTCCCGATTAAACAACAGAGAAGTTACCATTTTGGGAACCAACCCAATGAAGACTGTCAGGAATATCTGGGGATATGAATTTGTAAAATCTCATCCAAGGTCTGATTAGAGACCATGTGGGAGATGTTTGAAAGGTCCCAGTTAGTGCGTTAAGTAGTAGTGAATCATGGATTTCTTTTTGTCCATGTTCTCGTGGTGTTCTTTGTGTATAGTTTCGTTTTCTTTATTGTCTGTGCAGATTGATTTGTGTTGTTCGGAGATAAATATTGACTCAGCTACTGAATAGAGTATTATGGTTGTTTCATTTTGTTTTCTTGTTGTTGCATTGGAAGTGGGTTATTTCTGGGGGTAGTAAGGGTGTTTACTGTTTAGTATATGGGTGTTTGCCTTCACAAAACTTTAGATGAATTTTTTTGTGTTCTATTTGGTGTAGATAATGAAGGAAGATGATAACAACTGGCCAGAACCAGATCGCGTCGGGAGACAAGAGCTGGAGATTGTTATGGGGAATGAACACATATCATTTACGACATCGAAGATTGGGTCACTTGTTGATGTCCAATCCAGTAAAGATCCAGAAGGCCTCCGCATCTTCTACTATCTTGTTCAGGTCATGAAAATATTTCCATAAACTCTTACAGCTAATCTATAAATCTCTCTCTCTCTCTCTCACACACACACACACACACACACACCCACCTACACACGCACACGTGTAAAGTCTTTTTACGTCTTCCCTGTATAAAGGGAGAGTGCCGTAAACAGTACTTTGGGCCTGTAATTAAACAGTGTATTCGCTCTGGAATTAAACAGTATATCCACTCAAGTATGAGTTACAACTTGACAATAGCCTAATTCATTTACCATTCTACCCTTAAGAAACCTTTTTTGCTTTGGACATAACAAGTAAATACATTATGCCCTGTGGATACTTTCGAAAACAAGGAAGAGAGCTCTTCTCTTTTCTTCCACCGCTTCTTTGAATCAATTCAATAGGTACTCTCCTTTCCACTCCAGCATTCTACGGAAACTTAGGGCTTCGAAAACAGAATTTTTGCAGTGAGTTTTTTTTATCCTCTTCCAAATTGTTCAATCCTTACTATTCAGGTGATTCCAAAATTGGTGATTGGGCTCTGAATTGTTCTTTTCCATATTCTTTTCCTCTAATTCCGTGTCTCTACCAAAAATTAGAAATCTTACATTTTTTATCTGAAGTGAAAATGAAATTTGGGCCTTCTACTATTATGAACGAGGTTGTTTAATCCTGTTTCAGTTTTTTGGGGGCTTAAGTTTCAGGCACGCCTTGTGACAATTTCTAGACCTCAATACACTCTGAACTATCATTTTGATTGGTAGAGAGACCAATGATTTCAACGACTCACTTTAAACCTAGATACCTTATTACCTTGGATGAATTGTTATTATTAACTCTTTGCTTTTTTCAGAGATATTACTTGAACTTTAACAGATTGTTCGTTTCATTTTCAGTAGAATGAAGTGGTTGAGATCTTTTATATTGTTTGATGGATTGCACTTTTTCTTTGATGGATAAACCATGTCGTAAAGTGCTTCAGTCCCCATTTTGAAAATAAGATTCCATGATCAACAAATAAATCTCTAAAGATATCCAAATTTGTGCCTATCAAAAAAAAAAAAAGATGTCCAAATTTGGTACTTATAAAGAAGTTAATTGCAGATAATTATGGCAGGAAACAACTAAATAAAGCTTTAAAATTGTTATCCTGCCGCTCTCCTAGTGGTTGGGATCTTTTCTCTGGTTGTTGCTTGGAGAAAAGATATTTGCTTTGTCTGCAGCAGTTTTCCCGCATTGAGTTGCCTTGGCTGAAATGCACAATACCTTAAGCGATAAAATGGTCTTCTCAAGCCAGTTTAGCATGATTGTTGGTTGAAGACTTGGGAGTAATTTGATGCCATTTGATTGCTCTAGTTATTCCTGTGTGATGGGAAAACTCTGCATATATAACAAGGGTTATCTAGAAAGGGAACATGTGTACGCATATTGCTCTGAACGGCCGGGATTCCCTGGGTTCGTACTTTTTTTACCTTCTCATTCATCTAGATATGTTTCTATACTTCTTTTACAGGCCTACTATTTGACCCCTTGCCTGTTGCCATTGTGCACAGATGGTTTAAAAGAGTCTACTTAACTAACTATAGCGCTCAAAATTCACCATTAACTTATTAAGTCTGACGGTCTCCGGACATGAAACTTATCTTCTCTGCCTGCGGTGTGTGGAATTCATCGATGGCACCTAGCTGTACATAACATAGATGTGCATCATATGCTGATAAAGATTACCTTCCCTATAGATTTACCTATCTGTGTTGATACAAGTACTTCACCAACACATACGCTTATACTTGAGGCGGCCATGATAGGGTTTGTAGAAATGTCCTATAGATGCAAATGAAATGATTTTAAGTTCCTCTTAAATTGCGTAATATTCAGGATTTATTCCCGGTGTTCAGCACTACATGATCTTTCCTTTAGACGATGACTATTTCTTTTTTCGTTACTGATGAAGGTATATCCATTTTCCTGTTCTTGTTGTTGCAGGATTTGAAGTGTTTTGTGTTCTCTCTTATCTCACTCCACTTCAAGATCAAACCAATATAATGGCCGGTGATGATATCGCTGAAGTGGTGATTCAATGAGCGTTTGAGAGCGTCTTCCAATCACCGATGCGGTTTGATTCTGATTTAGAGTTAAGTGGGCTTTCTTAGGTTTTGGGTTTGTATGACTATGCAGTCTGAATGGGAGTATGATTGGGAACGTTGATGAGATGAACTATGCGTAAATGAGTCTTATTTGTAGTGGAACATATCGTATATCCATTTTAATCTACTTCTACTGATTACTTTCATGAGTGTGTTTGTGTTTATCTTTTTATAACTCCACGGACCAGCGGACCAACTACTTTGTGAGATCGGCTTTAGCGGAGCTCATTTATTTAAAGCCGAGGCAAAGTCCTGTACTGTATGGGCTGGATTCGGCTGCTCAACATACAAGGTTGAGAACGTGTAGGTGGGAGTGAAACTTCATTTCCCTGCTTTTCGAGGACTTTCCAGACAGATTCTAGAAAGTGGAGGAAAGAAATTCTGGTGATACCTGAAAGCGGCATATCATTCTGCCCACATTATGTGCCGCTATAATAGTATAGGAGGTAGGTATATATTCTGGTGGAGCATTTGGACAAATTTTTTAGGGTCACAGGCATTTACAATGCCTTTTTCGTATTGTTCCAAATTCTTGGTCTTTTACGGTTTTACGTGCAATTTTTAATGGCCTGTATCTCTCAATGTATATTATTTAAAATATGTAATATGAATTTTGTTTGATAGATTTTAATTATTTCTATAAAATAATGTTTTCAAAAACATAAAAAATAATATACATTGAGAGATATTAGCAATTGAAAATTGCACATAAAATTGCAAAGGATCACCTTTGGACGTAGGGAATAATTTATTGTTTGTTCTCCTGGTGGATTTGGCTTTAATTTCAATTATGTGAACTTAGCCTTTCAACTTTAGAAAAGTAAAATTTAAAGGGTCGATAGTGTTAAGAATTGATTACCACTTTTTTTTTTTTAATCTGCAAAAACAGCCAAATTGATAACCACTATCTTCTTGTTTACGCATTGAAGTCCAGAGACCGGGTGAAAAGTCTCCTGTGTATCGGGTATATATCTCCGTCCTCATAATTCAGAGGGGACATGTGATGCTTCAAAGGTCTTTTTCACCACATATTTGTGTCGCCGCAACCCACTTGGTGACACAAGACACCACTGATTAATCACTCAAGCGGAGGGAATATATACCCTTCTCTCGAGGTTGTTTATGTGGCAAAAGTATTGACACAAAACCAATAGGACAAATTTTAATTGGTGAGAAGCATCACTTGTCAAAGATGACGTGTTGTCCTTGTGGCAACAAATAATTTCTCTGTCACATAGGGGTCTTCACCCTGTTTATACAGATATATAAACTCCTCCTGCCCATTCTAGACTCTTCCAACTTAATACTCCACCAGACTGCAACTAACTACTCAGAACTTGGCAAGGTTTTAATTTAATCAACTGGACAGAAATTCTACAATCTATAAACACGTATTTTTTTTTTTAGTGCGATACGCTTAAACATGTTTTTTTTGTATTCACACTTTCTGGGCTGATATTAGAAGATCAGGAGAAAAACAAGTGGCAGAGTACGAACCATCACAATTTTTTTTTGTGTGTGGAAGCCATCAGAAATTAAAAATTACTCAGATTGACTAAAAGCAACTACTATTTTTTTTTCCTGTTGATATGTCAAGAAATTGGAAAACCATGTATACTATTTTTAGAGTATTGAAGTTAGGGTATCTCTAATGACATAACTAAAATTAGATATTCAAAATGTGTCATCTTTTGGTTATCCATCCATGTCATATCATCTTTTGATTATCCATTATCCATTTAAGAAGTTATTAAGATTAACAATGTGAAATTCCATAATGATCCATAATCGAAAACTCATTTTTAGTTGGAAATAAAAGTAAGTGGACGGGCCCATTGATATTTATCTGAGGTTGGGTTTTTTAAAGTTTTTTGGACATTTTCTTGTTTTGTCATTATTGAAATTTTGTTCGCGTTTGTTAATTTTACGTCTAATTTTGGATTATTGATTTTTACTCCAATATTTTTTAAAATATTCAATATAAATCTCAAAAACCTCCTCTTAGCGGAATTTAGCCTCATGAGCACATTGTTTTTATTTGTGTTTCATTCAGATTGTGTTTTCAATCACATCGAGGGGTCATCAAACGTACTTGCGCAGACCACACAAATTCTCCCGTCATTATCAACTCGACTTTTTATTTTTCAAGATCTCTTGCATTTAGCGGTGTTAGCCGAAACCGAAAAATTGACCGAAACCGAAAAAATCGGACCGAATCGATTTTTTTAAACCGGTCGAATAATGTCGATCCGGTTTCGGTTTTGAAATTTTTACAAACCGGTTTTCCGGTTCCGGTTTACATATTCTAAAAACCGGTCGAAATCGGAACTGGATATATATATATATATATAATATATACATATATATATACCTCAAATTAATTTGGACTAAGTGTTCGGCTACTTGAGCCAATATGGCTTTCCCACCAAAAAAATTTTGTCCTTATTCAAATTTTTTTCGTATCACTTGGCTTATTATCATTTTTTTTTGGATTATTGCATCCTCATAATAAGAGGAATCTAAAAAGTAAAAATTTTTGGTCGAAATCCAAATTTTTTTGAATAAAGACAAGTGGCTTTCCCGCCAATTTTCGTCGAAATTCAAAAAAAATTGGATTTCGACCAAAATTTTTTACTTTTTAGATTTCTCTTGTCATGAGGATGCAACAATCTCCAAAAAAATGATGATAAGCCAAATGGTACGAAAAAAATTTGAATAAGGACAAAATTTTTTTGGCTTTCCCGCCAAATGGCTTTCCCATAGCAACTCCTTTGGGTTTAACTATTTCGCAAAGTTCTTATCATCAATGGGATTTGATAAATTAAGTACTTATATTGATAATCAGATTAAGATTTCTTTGACTGATATTATATTCTTCTTGTTAGTATGTTGCATAATTATGTTTTTATGGGTTTTTTTTGATGTATTGGGCTCAAAATTGATCCTTTTTGTTGGGCCCAAAAAAAAGGGGTTGAATTATAAATTTTTGTTTGATATTTTGTTAGTTGAATTGTGAATTTTTTGATGTGTTGGGCCAAAAATGTGGCCCTTGATTGTAAACCGGATAAACCGGACCGAAACCGGTTGAACCGGTCGAAATCGGACCGGTTTTATCTCAACCGGTTCCGGTCTCAAAAATCCCCAAACCGGAAAACCGGTTTCGACCGAAAAAATAGCCAAAACCGGTCGAACCGGACCGGTATCACCCCTACTTGCATTGCCAAAAAGAAGAAAAGGAAGTAACAGGAGAAAACAAAGGGGAAATAACAAGGAATAGTTGAAGTAGGAACACAACTTTTAAACAATAGTATTTCGGACACAATTGTATTCCGAAACTTCATATGTATGTGGCAGTGGCGGAGCCACTCTATGGGCCCGTTTGATAACCGGCTTATGGGTTGGGTTGGGATTATGAATCCCATGGGTTTCACAATTCTTTGTTTGGTTGCACATTTGAGGTTGGGATTGGGAGTCCCAAGGGATTAATAGAGGGGGTATTAGGGGGTATTGTTAATACCCCGTAGTTCAATCTCAACTCCTTCACATTACCAATCCCTTTTCATTACCAATTTCTTCTAACAATCCAATCCCATCATCTAATCCCATCTCAAACAAAACATGATATTAATAATCCCATCATCTAATCCCATCCCAAACAAACATACTCATTATCAATCCCATCTCCTTACCAATCCCATCTCCTTACGAATCCCAATCCTAATCCCATCTCCTTACGAATCTCATCCATCTATCACTGTTATCAACGCCATGTACATAGTGCCCCCACTGCACCCCTTTTTTTTTTTTTTTTTTTTGAAATTGGTAGTTTGAGTTTACCCAATATTTAAAGCAAGGCATATGTTATTAAATTAAATACTTGTTAAAATACAAATAACTTGTTTGAATTGTTACACAAATAAGCTCCACAAAATCAATGTCTGCAATCATATCAAAGTAAAGATTCGGGGAATTTATTGAAGAGTGAGTAATTTTCATCCAATATGGACAGTGAGTAATACGCACATGTTCACCTAGTGTTTAGGTACATGGATGAACAAAATAGTACTCCAAAACTTGAAAACTCTCATTTGTAACATGATTTAACAACTAACACAAAAATCACGCCGCATCACTAACAACCATCAAGTCATTGATCGGGGGGATGTCGTCGGGATTTGGCTATCGTCAGAAATTTTGTTCTTATAATGCCCCCAGTGATGTATATTCCTGGCTACGCCACTGGTATGTGGGCCAAACTACATCTAGCGACTCTAAATTCTACTTGTGTTTTTAAGCTATCTTCCTGTCATTAGTTTGCACATATTTTTGGGGAGTGATTTTATCGCTCTTCTATGGGTTTTTATTAGATGATTTATTTTATGAAAAAATGTAAATGACATTATAAAAAAAGAGTGGCAAAACCAATTCCCTATTTTTAGAGTTTGAAGAAATAAAGGGAAATGATATTGGCATTCCAAAAATTGATGCAGGCACTCCAAAATCATTGTAACTCCAAAGCCACTTTCGTTTGATTTTTGCGGTGTCTGCATCAATTTTTGGAGTGCCAATATCATTTCCCTAAATAGATGCGTACTAGTAAAAATGGTAGAAAAAAGGGAAAATGACGCCAAGGACACATTTTAATAATTAATACCCACTAAAGACATTTTCAACATTAACAAATATTCACAACATATTTTTATCGGATATTAATTATCAAAACATGCCGTTCAAAAAAAATGAAACGCAAAAATCATCTCCAACCAACCCCCACTTCGGTTCTTCCCGGATAACTAAACTCGACACGTCAACCCCCAACAAATCACAATGCTCCTCCTCCACCCCACCACCACCACCACCACCTTCACCACCTCCTCCTCGTCCTCTCTCTCCTCCTCCCCACTCTCTCTCTCCAAATTCCCCACCCGCACCAACCTCCCCACCATACACTCCTCTCACTCTTCCCCTCAAAAAATGAGCAGCTGGCTAGGCAAGCTTGGCTTCGGTGCCCGCCTCCCCACAGAATCCCCCACAGACCCCTCCTCCTCCTCCATCGCCCAGTCCCCCGACGACGACTCCCCCGCGGCGGGCCAGGCGTTCGCCCAATTCGGCGCCGGGTGCTTCTGGGGCGTAGAACTGGCGTTCCAGAGGATCCCCGGGGTGACCAAATCGGAGGTGGGGTACAGCCAGGGGTACGTGGACAAGCCCACGTACAACGACGTGTGCTCGGGGACCACAGGGCACTCGGAGGTGGTCAGGGTTCAGTATGATCCCAAGGAGTGCAGGTACGAGGCCTTGCTCGATGCGTTCTGGGCCAGGCACGACCCCACCACGCTTAATCGCCAGGTGGGTTTTGTTGGATTTTTATGGTTCTTCTTGCTGGATTCCGTGGCTTTTGTTGATGAATTTTGATTTTGAATTGCAATAGATAATTGACTTGGTGTTTGTGGTTTTGGGGAACTTATAAACAAAAGCACGTACAGGGTTTCTTTTGTTTGGTTTGAGTTTTGAGGGAAGTTTTTTGGGTAATTAGTGGAGAGAGATAGATAGAGAAATAAGAATAATAATTTGAGAGAAAAGTTATTTGGGAACGTGCACAGAGGGAGTGGTTGGTTCTAGTTGCTGGACTTTGTGGATTTTGTTGTTGAATTTTTGATGAGTTTTGATTGAATTGCAATAGATAATTGAGTTGGTATTTGTGGTTTTTTGGGGCTTATCAACAAAAGCACATACAGGGTTTCTTACTGGGCTTATTGGGTATCTTAGTATTTGCTCAATTGTCAGGTGGGTTTGTTGTATTTACTCAGTTTAGGGTTATAGTGGCTGTATTCTGTGGGTTTCGTTGTTTAATTTTGATGGGTTTTTGTTGGATTGATAGATAATTGAGTTGGTAGTTGCCTCTAGTGTTTGTGGTTTTAACTGCTGCTTTTTTCCCCCTTGTAGGGCTTATTGGGTATCTTATTTTTGGGATAACAATTAGTTCATTGAATCTGTTTTACGTGCTTTGAGTTTTGAGGGCTTTAGATTCTTGATCTTTTGGGTTTTTTTATCAATGAGTTTTTGGTTTCAATATATTTTGGGTTTGTTTATCTATGAATTTTTGTTTTTAGGTTGTTCAATCCCGTTTTTTTTATTTTATTTTTATTTTTTATAAATGAGATCTGCTGAGAGCATCTTGAAACATGGTGGCTTTGACAGAGCTCAATAGAAAAACGGATTCATGTAGCCGACTCAGTTTGGTTTGGTTTGGCTTGGTTAGTTTTTGTTGATTATATCTGGAGACAAGAGTGTTCCATTCACTGTTTGTTGGACTTGGTTCATGAGTATTTACTCACTGACTTGTAATAGGAAGAACCAGGACCTCTTGTTTGACACAACTTTGAACTTTGAGGTGCCTTCCGAGATCTGATAGACTGTGGTTTTTCCTTTTCCTACACCCAAATGACACATTTTTTGGCTACCGTTGTGGTGTCCAATTAAATACCTTTGTTGCCTTGGCTCAGACTTTCTGCTTGGAAGTGCTTACCACCACTTAAGCAATTTCGCAAGTTTAACTCAATCGGGGGTTGGTATGTACAAGAGAGAGTATCCAACATCGTGGAGGAGTTATTTTTCCTACGTCAAGACTACAGACTGGGTCAGGGTCACTATAGCCTGTAGGACATTATGTACTAGGGGGAAATGGCTAGGGACGGCCCAAGGTATTTGGGGGCCCTAGCCAAATCGTCAAGTGGGGCCGTAAATTTTTTCACAATAAATAGAATAGAGATAATTTCTGTATATAAATTTTTTAGACCACATTGAACATAGAACACGCTTTGATTTAGTGGTCTGGGTGTTTCCTTGTGTTCTCTTTGGTGCAAGATCAAAACCCAGCAGCGTCAGATTTCCACAAGGCTATCATTTTTTGACAAATTCAAACTTAAAAGAAGTGTTTAGAGCGGAAATCGAAACCAATCACACTACGTGGTATGAAAATCATCTTACCATTGCACCAAGGGGGGACTTGCATAGTTTATGTTGCGAAGTACTAACATATATATCTACTTCTAACAGGGGTCCCTCTTTTTGGGCCAAAATTTGGGGCCCAAGGCCCAAGCTCTCAGGCCTTGCCCTTGGGCCGGGCCTGAAAATGACCCATTGGTTTAATTTCTTTGGCTTCTGCTTCAGAAGGCCATGAGAGTAGCTCTTACCAGTATTAATACATAGCAGCTATGTTGCATGGACGTTGGGTGCTGGTACTTGTCGAATTATCAAATTAATCTTAATTTTCATGTCAAGGATAATATGAAGCGCTGGAATAGTAAAAACCCTGAGTATATAATTTCTGGTCTCCAGCTTAAATGGTGTTTACTAGTTGTGTTAAGACCTTTTCATGCACAATATAGGAGTTCTATGCATGCTCATGAGAAATTTGAGTTATTGTCTAACTAAATATGTCTGACACGGATCCCATACCCATATGGGTGCCAAGTGTCCGCATGGGTCTGCCATTTTTTTATTGTCCACCACAACTTGGGGATATAGAGTCTATTTGGCCTCATGAGGTTCCTTGTATTTGTCCTTCTCGAACAAAACCATGGACGAGGTGGAAACTTTTCTTTTTGAAGAAGTTATTTGGGCGAAGTGGAGCATCAGAATGGAACTAGTTTTGGGCTGATGCTGTTCCTTGACAGGTTAAGTTCTTAGCGTGCTGTGCCTACGGATGGGTAAATGCACATCCTTAGCATGCTGTGTCTATGGATGGGTAAATACTCTAACAATGTTAAAGACTTTCCTCTGTTTTCTCATTCCTCCTTTTTTAATAGAGATAAGTTTTTTTTGTCAGGAATGCTATTCTACGGTAATGAATGCCTAGAGAAAGTTTAAGTTTATGCATTATGGAGTCTGTAATGGCTATTCGTTATTTTTTTATTCACCGACTTAAACTTCTATTATTGCCTTCTCATAGTACTGTAGTAACCTCTGATTTGCACTTTGTTTTCATCCTTCCTTTTCCTAATTCATAACAGATCAGTCTTGTATTCCTCTAAGGGGACTGTGAAATAGCATGAGATAGAAAGGAATGTGTCGTGTTTGAAGTGTTGGTCTGTCTGTCTGAAGGCCCTTTGCCCCACGCTAGAAGTCTCTATCGCGTAGCTAAATCAAAAGATAGATAACCCTTTCACTTCATCTATATATTTTTTTTCTCGTAGTTGTCCATACTTCAATGCTTTTCCAGTAAGGTAAGAGGGTTAGCACACCCATGACTGACCCCATCTTAAAAGGCTTTTACTTCTCACCCTAACAGCTCACCTTCATTTGGACAGGGGAACGACGTTGGAACCCAATACAGATCTGGAATATACTTCTACACACCTGAGCAAGAAAAGGCTGCGTTGGAGTCAAAAGAGAGACAGCAGCAGATCTTAAACAGGAAGATTGTTACGGAGATTATGCCTGCAAAAAAGTTCTATCGAGCTGAGGAGTACCACCAGCAATACCTTGCAAAGGGTGGTCGATTTGGCTTCAAGCAATCTACTGAGAAAGGCTGCAATGATCCAATTCGATGCTACGGCTAGGTTATCACCACCAGTGGCATTGCTCTGGTATTGAGATATATGTTTGTTAATAGGCTTGTGATTGTACTTTCTTGGTACGGCTGATGTATCTTAGCATGTGTTTTGGATTGGTGCTTCATAGGAACAACTTAAGTATGCCCCTACTAATACAGACTTGATATTGATTCTAGTAATTTTGTGTTTCAGCTTCAGCCTTGTGCTCATTTGTCAAGTTAGTTAGGGTTGGCGCACTCATGCATTTTGCATAACTGTCTTCATGGGATATTATGTAGCCATGTATTGTCATTTTAATGAAGTCAATGCAGTTTCCCTTCTACGTTGTCATTGTAATTGGTTGAGAGTGTTCGATGTATAGGTTGAGATAGATCTGTTGACTAGGGTCAAAGACTGTCATAATGAGTTTCTCTAGTTTGGATCTCATAAAGTTAAAAGAAAGTTGAATCAACACACGCATGCCATCACACTCGTTCTGAATTTACGCTTCAAATAGGTTAATTGCCCCAGCCTAAAACTCAACTTATCCAGCATGAGCTACAAAAGGTCCTGGTCGTTTACTCGCCAAGCGAAATAGCTTGTTGGGAGACCAACCAAAGCTCAAGTTCCATTAAAGACATCTACACAGGTAGGACATCATCCGATAATACATGGTTTTCATGAGGCTGCTCTTGGGATGTTATCCAAGCACGAATAAATTTGTTGTAAGAGACTATTATGGTATAGAAAATCTCATAACACAAGATGCTTCACTGCGCAAAAGTTCCTGAGAAATGAAGTCAGAGGCATGTAGTTCAGGGATGGACTTGACTACATTTTACTAGTAAATATAGATTGGTTGCGCTTTGAATACTTGCAGAGTCTAAAAAAATATTTATGGACTTGCACCAAGCTCCTGCTAGGCCTCTTTCGCTAAGGTTTTTATTTCACAATACGTCACATTTAATTCAACAAATAAGTACTTATTTCTTTTAGTGGAATGGGATTGAATGTACACAGTCCCGCTAGAGTGCTTACGATTTGCATGGATGTCTATCTCCCTACACTACTTGATCGAACTCCCTAGAGAAGCAACACTTCAAGTTTTGTACTCTCTCGAAATGAATAACTCTGAGTCGATGGAAATATGGACATAAACATTTTTTTGAAAACAATGTAAAATGAAAGGGGGAGCATCCTATTTATAGACCAATTGGTGACCATTTCGAATAGTCACCAAAGGATGAGACACATATATTCATATAAGATGCGTCCGTCCAAGACGAATAGGTGTCACTGAAAAGACACGACTCTAAAATTCAAACCAAATTAAAATATTACTCCTATATCCCATTAACATTTTCCAACATAGGAAGGTACATAGAAACAACTTACAAATTGACGAATATATTACAGCAAATGGAAATTTTAACTCCTAGGAAAACATCAAAAGAAAAATAGTGGAGAGGTGACATAGTTTTGCATTTCTTTTCCCTCAGCAAAAAGATTTTATTAATCTTTGGAAAGGATACAAAGATTAAACGAATCTCGAGCACACTGACAAAAAGCCACTCGAGAACCGACCCCAGAGGGAGGCAAGATGCCAACCCAAACCCCACAAACAAGACCAAAAGCTGTGCAAACCCTACGCACACCGACACCTACAACTGAGAACAAAAGGCCAAGCCCGAAACCAAAACCTAGATTCAAAGGAAAAACTAGCCGCACTGAAACGAGACCCCAGCCAGGCCCCCTTCAAAAGGACCAAGCAAATCCTTCCTCAGTACAACCTCCCACTACACGAGCGAGAACCACAATAACAATCCTTCCTCTTGATGTCGCCATTACCATCACGAACTCGATCCACCTTATAGTTGTAATCATAAGTCAACTCTCTTAAAGGAGGTATGTTTTTGGTAGCAAAGAACATTATATGTGGCATTCTCTTGTCGTCATGATCATAAAGGACATTTTGGGCATAGAGGTTTGGAGAGCAACTATGGTTTATGAACCTCCCCACATTCCCAAATTTAGCTGCATCAATAGTGAAGCCACTACCATTCTTCCCGATATCGAATAGATACTCATCGTTACCGACTCTTTCCTCTGCTTCCTGTTCTTGAAGCAACTCTCCCGTGTACTCGCAAACAAAACCGCCGGATTGAATGAAGTCCCGTGATCTAACCCCCCACCCCATTTTCTCGGTCTTAAAAATCTCCAAATGGTATCGAATTCCGTTTTGGCTAACCCTATTTTGGCAAGAAGGCGGGCACTTGCAAGATGGGCCACACTCGTAAATGAAAGGCTTTCTCCTAACGATAGCGTCTTCCGAAGTGAATGGAATGTTGCCCCCATACGCAACGGTGCATGGACATTTCTCGAAACCTAAGCATCCATTGATGCAATCGCAACCCCTAGGGACAGAGTGGGTAGACTCGTACCACTCAGGGTAGATTACATTGGTAACATAATGAAAGGGTGGAAGCTTCTCATCGTCCTCGATGTTGACTGCGCGAACAGGCTTCTCCTCTTTTCCTTGAGAAACATCATGAGCAACCACACTAGGTAACTTCGAAACTTTGGACTTCTTTGACTTCTTTGGCATGCCAACATGTGCTCCATTGACTTCCGGTTGCCCGGCCAATCGATGCAAAACAAACATATAAACCAATTTTCCGTAAGTCCCTCTTTCTTGCCTACATTGGGTCACCGTATACCACCCATTGTACGTATACGTTGTCTGCGACCTTCTTGTAGTGTTCAAAATAACCCTGACAGGGAGCCCAGCATCCATGCTGTTTTTCAAGGCAAGATTTCCTCGTGTAAGCTTTTGATCTTCAGGGGGCTTATCGACAATATTTGGATTTCCACCTTCACCAGAATATATCAGAACATTAGGAGATTGTCCTGCATCATTGCCATAGCGACCGGAGTCAACAATGCTCGTGGCGAGCTTTATCCCATTTTCCTCCATGTAATCAATTCCACCTTGATACGGACGATGGAGGCCTATAACAGTGAGTTCAGCCCGAAATTGGAATTTGTCACCAATTTCTACCCCCGGGACAGGTCCTGATAACTTCTCGGTATTTACCCATTTTTGTTGCTTTCGAAGAAGCCCCGCTGCTTCCAAAGAAAGCTCCCAGGAAGTCTTTCTTTTTTCCTTCGCCTGTGCCCTGTCGTCATTTGAAAGCATCTTAAACGTCTCTTGGAACAGATTCAAAACTTCCCTCACTTTACTAGGAGTCACATCTTCGTTGATTTTCACGTAAGGAACAACGCTAACATCATTTGGTTTTTTGCCAGCAAGAATAGGGTTCTCTCCTTCTTTGTCCTCAACTTGTGTAACCTTTCGACAATTGTAGTTGGGGGGACAGGTGCTGAACTTTGGAGGAGGGGGTTTTCCAGAAAAAGACATTCTTGGCAGTCAAGCTTCCCCTTCAAGATCGATAACTAGGCAGGAAAGAAAAAAAATCAACAGCCACAATCTCATTACATTTCAAGAAGGGAATTGAAAACAGATGCGCATAATTATACGTGCATAAGAGTCCAATTTTATTCATCCACTCTAGCTATTACCTATGGAGAATGCATAGGGACAATGATACGAACACAGTAGGGGACACTGACACGGATTCGAGACAGGGTATTATTAAGAAATGGGGATGCGAACGCATGGCAATCTCGCCGCTGAAACCTGAATATTTAGGTTAAGACGCCTACCAAATGCTTTACTGACTGATTCTGTATGAGATTGCTTTATAGATTTAGGTTTAGACTCCAATCAAATGCATTACATTTTGAAATTATTAAGTATTTTAATCCGGCATAAAAGTCACCCTGTTGTGTGTCCTCGGCATGCGCTATCACAAAGAATATTTGAATTTAGTAGACATGCCACATGGCGCGTCCTTTGTTCTCATTTGAACGCAAAGAATCAACAGAAAACCAGGCAAAACAAACTCAAAACCCATTAATTAGGTCACATTTTCAAATGTAAACGAGAAAGACGCACAGAAAAATGGAGGGAAAACGGGAGAAATAGAACAGAAGCGACAGATGGTAGTGTGGGAACAAGTGCTAGAAAAGCAGAAAGTGGAAATCAAGCTGTTGATTCAAGACAGAACACTACTTCACGGTTATTCATTTTCATTCATTCATTCAAGAGAGAGAGAGAGAGAGAGAGAGAGAGAGAGAACTATTTCAATATTCAAGCAAGATTAATCACACTCAAATATGAACCAACTACTAATGAAAATAGTAACAGAGAGGAAATGACAGCAAATTACACTGTAATTCAAGATTCAAGCAAGAATGTGAACGAAATTGGCATACTGCAGATGGGTCTCTTTATGTATTTGGAAGCAAGAGTAAAACTAACTAGGGCTTTTGGTAGAACTGTAGAAGTGTTCCTATTTCGTGCTTATCCTTGTTTCTGGGGAGGGGGGGTTGCGGAGTGAAAACCGCTTTTGACTGGAGTCGTGGGGCTGCTGCCCTTGTGGACACGGCCAGGGTCCAGCAGTGCCCCCATATTATACGCCGTTTTGGTTCCAAAATTTATACCCTCCTTCCTTCACCCTCTATTGCTATAGGTTTAAAAAAAAGCTTATTCGGTTGGGAAATGAATCTTACAACTAAAAGTTGGAAAAAAACAACCCGGGCCCCCAAAAAATGTCAATTGAGGCCGAAAAGGATATTTGGTGATAAAAACAACTTTGTGAGATTGAAAACATTGATTTGGAAAAGTTTTGGTAAAGAGTCAACCAGAGCCAAAAATAAAAATAAAAAAAAATCAACCGCAGGGGTAAAAAGGTAACTTGATGACGGAAATGTCTTTTACCATATTGAAGAAACATTGTTTGGGGTAAAAATTTGGAAAAAAAGTCAACTAATATTTTAATCTAATACTACTAGTATTTTTCTAACTTGCAAATGAGTTAAAATAAATGCGTACTTATACACATTGTAATCACATTAACATTGATCCAAGGTAAATTAGTCATGACATACATTTATGCCTTGTTTTCTTTCATTTTCAAAAAGAATATTTCAAAAAATACTTCCTAGATTCCAACGCTCATGTACGGTGGACTTATTGTTTCGGAAAACAGAGTAAAAATTCGGATCACTGGGTTTTGATCCGTGGGCTGATTTCTTCCATTTTAACTCATTAAAATCATCACTTAAGGGCTAAATATACTTAGGGGAAGAGATTGTTCTACCTCGGTTCTGGCCGAAAAAGCTGGTTACGGGTTTGGATGGTTTTCGGGCAAACGGGAAAGACGACGGAGAAACGGAACGTCGGGCTGACTTCGGTTGACTGGGCTTGGTTCGGAGAAGCTCGGGGATGTTCCAGAAGATGGGGTAGTCCGAATTGGTGCTTAGCTAAGTGTGGAACCGAACCCGACCTAGGTTTCTCTCTCTAAACCTCCACTGATGGAGTGAAGCGCTCTCTCTCTCTCTCTTCTACTGAGATTGCAGTGAGTGGAGTGAGGCTGTTTTTGTGTGATTTTCGGAAAGGTGGGTTTATATAGGCTTTGAACCGGGCCATGAATCTGAGAAGTCTTTTTCACGGAGGATGTGTGATAGTCTTTTTAACGAAGGCTTCATGAATTTATTTATAGAGTAGTGCAATCTCAATCGTTTATTTACGTAATTAATGACCGAGATTTATTTTTAATTATGAACGGTCACAATTAATTTTTCCTGAATTTTTTAAAAAAATTTTATTAACATCTTGACCGTTCAAAATACTTTTTGAACGGTCACGATGAAGTGCACCGCTAGAAGATTTTCTCGAGAGTAGTTATAGCCGTGTGAAAATTTATTGGAGAGAGAGTACTGGATAGACGATTATTTCCCCTATTTGTCTTTCTTTCCCTTGTCCTTTTTTATTTTTTATTTTTTATAATCCGCTTTCCTTGTCCTACTTCAATCCTATCCCATAGCCATAAATCAACCGAGGTTGAGTGGAGACCAAGAAAGCAACTTGGAAAACAAGAGAGAAGATTCGGAGAGAGAGATACGAGAGAGAGGAGATTATTCCCTATATACCCCTCAGGCCCTCACCCTATTTTTTTTACCAATCATTCTATTTTCATATTCAAACACATATTTAATTACACATTTACATTCATAATAGAGGTGGAGTCAGCATACATTATATACCCAGTATATATGGGACTCACCTCTTTTGTAAGTATGGGTGTGCAAGTGTGTGTAAGTGGGCGTGGACTGTGGAGTTAGAATTTTTGTTTTTCTACACTCTCCTTTTTCTCAATTGAAAAAAGAAAAATTTCTGAAATCAGCTAAATGGATTGACAATAATCAGTATGTGAATGTTTATAAAGTATACAAAAATATATATTTTTCTTATTTTCTAGTGAGTTTATCATTACCTCAATGAGCTGACAATAGCAAGAACATTGGAAAAAAAAAGGGGCAAATGTTATGCGGGAGCTGCTTTCCCCCCCCCCCCCCCCCCTTGACCCCACGCCCAATTTCCATTATTACCCCCTCCCCCATTCCATTATTACCCCCCCACCCCTACCCACGCTTCTTTCTTTTCTGTTTTTTTTTTTTTTTCTCTTTATTTTGTTTTCTTTCTTTCCAATTTGATTTTTTTTTCTTTTCTTTCTTTTTTTGATAATTTCATCCTAAATGGTCGTAGTAAATTTTTTGCTCTAAGGCCTTTCAACGAGCACCCTAAAACTCATTATTTAGTTTCAGAGCTCTCTTAGGGTATCCATTGAAAGGTTTTGGAGTCAAAAATTTATTATGACCATTTTGTTTCTTTTTCCATTTACCTCCCTTCTATTTTTTTGGTTAACTTAATCCGGTTATTAAAAAAGAAGAAGTGGTCAGTGGTCTAGGCAACCGAGCAACCGAATAATTTTTCCTCTTAGGTTTCGCAAAAAATAAAATTTTCTTTCCGATCAAAAAAAAAATCACCATCTTCTTTGTAAATTACTAATATCGTTTGTTCGTATTAGGAAAAAAGAAGAAGAAGGCAAACCATCTTTTTATACTGTTATTAAAAAATATGGTTAAAAAATTAAGTGTTCCAAATTTCAATCCGTTTGAACGGGTGGAAAGATTTTAGTTTTCTGATCATTTTATTCTAAATGGCCATAATTAAATTTTGACTGTAGGACTCTCGTTGATTAATCCTAAGAAAGTCGTAGAATCAAATATCTCTTAGGGTTAATCAATAAGAGCCCTATAGTCAAAATTTAACTATGACCATTTAGGATAAAATGATCAGAAAACTAAAATCTTTCCACCCGTTCAAACGGATTGAAATTTGAAACACTTAATTTTTTAACCATATTTTTTATACAGTTTGTATGTACTAAAATAACAACCTTGTTCCAAAAAAATTCGGATGCTAGGAAAAATTTTGTCTGTTTGAGTTTTAGATAAACCAAATCTTCTTTTTGCCCTTTCTTTTTTGAATAAAAACCAACTATTAAAAAAAATTAAAAATTAACAAAAATTTGACACAAAACTAACGAACGCGATTTTTTTTTTTAATTGAAGAAGGATTATAACTTTCTCCCTTATAACTTGAATTTTTTTTTCTTTTTTTAATTTTTAATTATTTTCTTCATTTGTTTTTTTTCCATTTACCTCCCTTCTTTTTTTTTTAGTTAACTCAATCCGGTTATTAAAAAAAAAATGAAGTGGTTAGTGATCTAGGCAACCGAGCAACCGAATAATTTTGCCTCCTAGGTTTCGCAAAAAACAAAATTTTCTTTCCGATCAAAAAAAAATTCAAACTGAAAAGAAAGAAAGAGTAATAAAGAGAAAAAAAAAGAAAAAAGATTAAACTGGATAGAAATAAAAGGAAATAAAGTGGCCAAAAACAAAGAGTAAACTGGAAAGAAAGAAAGAAAAGGGGAAAAAGAAGAAGAAGGCAAACCGTAAAGATGGTTAAAAAGGTATTTTTATACAGCTTATTAAAAAATATGGTTAAAAATTAAGTGTTCCAAAATTCAATCCGTTTGAGCGGGTGGAAAGATTTTAGTTTTACGATCATTTTATTCTAAATGGTCATAATTAAATTTTGACTATAGGCCTCTCATTGATTAATCCTAAGAGATAATTGATTCTACGACTTTCTTAGGATTAATCAACGAAAGTCCTACAGTCAAAATTTAATTATGGCCATTTAGAATAAAATGATCAGAAAATTAAAATCTTTTCACCCGTTCAAACGGATTGAATTTTGGAACACTTAATTTTTTAACCTCTTTATACCGTTTAAACTATTATAAAAATATATAGTTTTTCCATTTTTCATTATTTCACCATCAATATTAGGCTCATTTGATAGGTTTCGTTGAGTAGATTTCAAAAATATAAAATATATTTTAAATAAATACGTCAACAAAAAGTTATTACCATTTAAAATTTTATAAAAATAAAATAAAATAGAAGAGAGAGACAGAGAGAGGGGAGGGGGGGCGGGGGTAGTATTGGAAAGGGAGGGTGGGGTCGGGGGGGCGGGGTGTCAGGGGGGGGATTAGCAATTTTCATGTTATGCAACATGGCGTTGAATATGTGGGCCCTTTGGGCAGATTTATGCTTCTTCCAAATGCAAAAAACTGCACGCTGACATCACGAAAGCAATTTTAGGTGATTTTACAAGTTTGTCCTCAATTTTGTAAACCACTCCTAAAACAATTCGCGGGTCAGGCGCCAATTCCCCTCTACCTTTTCACGAATCAGAGGAACTCACTCTTCTTTTAAGGATGAATTTGGCTTAAAAAATCAAATAGTAATTTATTTCTTTATTTTTTATTAAAAAATTTCGTAATTGTTAGTTTTGTCTCAAATTTTTGTGATTTATTGATTCGTCTTAGACTCTCGGTAAATGGAATCAAAAAAATATGAAATTTTGATTGAAATTCATAATTTTTTGAATAAAGATAAAATAAGTAAACAAATTTATTTATTTTTATCTTTATTCAAAAATATGTGAGTTTCTATCAAAATTTTTACTTTTTCGATTCTTCTCATCAAGACAAATCAATAAGTTATAAAAATTTGACGCAAAACAAACAAATGTAAAAAAATTCAAATAAAGACCAAAAAAAATATTAACACTTTTTGCACTTTTAGAAAAATTGCATGTTTTGTCTTTATTGAAATTTTTCTCATGTTGGTTAGTTTTGCATTTAACTCTTATAGATTATTAATTTATCTCAATGAGATGAATTGGAAAAATAATTTTTTTATTTTACCGAAATATTTTGAGAAATACCACTTTTACGAAGAAAAAAAATTTGTTGCTACATACATAATAAACCAAACACAAAACTAAACACAATTTCTCACATACACATGGAAGTTTCACATATATACAAGAAATTGTATTTTGTGTTATATTTAAATTATTGTGTTTTTAGCATTTTTGCTACGATTTCACCTAAAAAGAAACAAAAGAAGGGAGATTTAGTGATAGATCTACTATAGATATTTCATAAGGCCACAAGTCCACCTAATAGTTTTATAAAATTACAAGTCCACACAACCTAAATTCTAGAGTACCCTATGAAAGTGCCTAAAACCCTAAACCCTATGAAAATGCCTAAACCACTAATACGCTATAATAGGAAAGTGAACCCTAAAACCCTATAAAAGTATCTAAATCCTAAGGTACCCTACGCTAGGATACTCTAACAGACTCTAGGGTACCCTACTCTATAATAAAAAGTGCACTCTAAAATCTTACGAAAGTATTAAAATTCTAGATACCCTACCCTACCCTACTCTAGGATACCTTAAAATGGATTTGAGATCTTAATTTGTGAGCTTACGAAGTTCACATAATGGATTTGAGACTAATTTTCTATAAAAAAAAACAAGCAAACCTGAAAAAGCAAACAAAAAGTGTATGCTTTGTGTTTTAAAATTTTTAAAAAAAAATAATAGGAATAATAAGTGAAGAGAGATAAAGAGAGAAATGTTAAAAGTAAGAAAAATTTAGAAAAGAATTTTTGAAAAAATTCTTTTTGAAAAGGATAGAGAAGAAGCATAAATTTGGAAAGGGTAAAAAGTGAGAAAACAAGAAAAGGGTAAATTTAGCAGAGCAACAAATATATAAGGCACTCAAGTATGTTGGTGACATAAAGTGATCTTACCATCACAAGTCAGGGTGTGTAGGCGCACATGTTTGCCGCTCTCAAAGAAAATACTGGAGAGAGAGAGCGTATCAGTTTTGGGAGAAACTTTTTAGTACACCGGGGATATCAACACCCTTGATATTCCCTCCGATTTGTTTTTAATTTTTGGTCATTTTTCGATCACACCTGGATGATCGACTCCGTTCATTTTGTAGAGTTCGATGAGAACTATAATCATATCAAAAATAATGTTCATCGGCCTTTAATAGGTACATGATTGGCACAAGTGAAAATTGCAAAAAAACCAAAAATGGGTTCTAATTCAGTGTGGTTATGGATCCAGTTTTGATTTTTTTCAATTTTCATGTATGCCGATCATGTATTTAAAAAAATTCAATGAACACGATTTTTCTTATGTTAAAAGTTCTCGCCAAACTCTATAAAATGAACGGAATCGATCATCCAAGTGTGATCGAAAAATGGCCGAAAAATTAAAAATAAACCGAAAGGGATACCAAGGTACCTGGTATACCTGGTATACAAAAAAGTTTCTCTAGTATTGGAAGATGAGAGGTCAATTAGAGCCCGTTCCGGAAACCTTCTTAAAAAATAAGTACTTATTTCTCATACTTCTTATTCCACCTTTTTATTTTTCCCAAACAAAAAGTTTTTTTTACATTTTCAAACTCAAATAAAACGTAAATAAAAAAAAAAATTTTTTTTTGCACTGTATTAAAGATCTCAATGAGATCTATCAAATAAGATCCATAGTGGTAGGAAAATTTTTTGCGTAACCCTATTTTTTTGGACCTGGAAGTTTCAAACTGAAATAGTGGACTGTTGATACAGTAAATGAGAGCCGGCAGCCGCGCCGGGCCGTCTCCGGCCGCCGGACGGCCGATCCGAGCCGTCCAAAAATTCTAAAAATTAAAAACAAGGGGGTCTACGCGGGAATCAATGGCATCCGAGGTGTGTAAGGTGCTAAGATCGAGCAATATTTTTCCATGTATATATGTGTAACAATATGTTTTGATACATACACGAATACAGATTGCTCGGATCAAGCACCATACACACCTCGGATGCCATTGATTCTCGTGCCGGCCCCCTTGTTTTTTTTTTTTAGAATTTTTGGACGGTTCGGATCGGCCTTCTGGTGGCCGGAGACGGTCCGACGTGTCCGCCGGTTGATTTCCGGCCGTGGGGTGCTTGATCCAAATTCTTGGTTGCAAAATAAGCAGCCTCAAGTTCTTGAACGCCCCTTCTTTTTGATCAAAAAATAAGAATTTTTTTCATTTCTGGAACAGGCTCTTAGAGTTGAGACCTGCTAATCCACCACCCCACTGCCCAATTCCGCATTTACCCCCGCCAACCCAACCCCCCCTCCCCCGGACCCAGCCCCTCAAAGGGTGACGTTTGGTTTACAAAAAAAATTCTTACTGCCAATTTACTATGAAGCAGAAATGTAATTATGAGAGTCTTAGAAACAAAATTTGAGTATGTCTCTTTCGAATAATATGATCATAATAATAAGATCTTTACATCCGTTCAAACGAATTAAAAATTGAAGTACTTAAATTTTTAACTAAATTTTTTAATATGTAAACGATCTAAAAATATTAAATGCTCAAATTTTCACTCCGTTTGAATCCGTGCAAAGATCTTATAAACGGCCTCAAAAAATAAAGAATAACAAGATTTTTACACGAATTCAAACGGAGTGAAAATTTAAGCACTTAATTTTTTAGACTGTTTACATATTAAAAAATATAGTGAAAAAAATAAGTGCTTCAATTTTTAATCCGTTTGAATGAGTGTGAAGATTTTATTATTATAATCATATTATTCTAAAGAGACATAATCAAATTTTGTCTTTAGGGCTCTCATAATCACGTTTCCGCTTTATAAGATTGCAAATTGGTGGTAAGAATTTTGTTTTTAAACCAAACGTTGCCGTTTAGGGGCTGGGTCCCGAAGGGGGGTGTTTCTTTCTTTCCGGTTTACTTTTATTTTTATTTTTATTTTCTCTTTATTTCCTTTTCTTTCTTTCTTTCCAATTTAATATTCTTTTTCTTTTTTTTCTCTTTATTTCCTTTTCTTTCTTTGCAGTTTGAATAATTTTTTTCCCCTTTTTTAATTTTCAATTATTTCCTTTATTTGTTTCTTTTCTCATTTACCTCCCTTCTTCTTTTTTTTTTTGGTTAACTCAATCTGGTTATTAAAAAAAAAATGGTCAGTGGCCTAGGCAACCGAGCAAACCGAATAATTTTTCCTCCTAGGTTCCGCAAAAAACAAAATTTTCTTGCTGATCATCAAAAAAAAAAAAACTCTCTCCAAAAAATTTTAATATAACGGCTATTTATAATACATATCTCACAAAATGTAGGGATTTCATATGACAGCATTACAAATAACTATTGCATTAAATTTTTTTTTCCGATAGAGACAGACTAGCAACTCCTCGTAAACAAACAAAAGGGCAACTACTAGTAGAGTGTATATTTCCGTAGAACTTCACAAATTTCTCTTTCTGATTTTTTCAAGCCCATATCAAACAAGACTTCAAAGTTTGGAAGAACGACCAATTCAAATCATCATCTTCTTTGCGCAACCAAAACTTCGGAGAGTTAGCGTAAAATTTGTATGAGTGGAAAACAGATAAACAAGAGTGTGTGAGAGATTGGCCTTATGAATTGTTGTAATTTGGGTTTCGAAATGAGTTTCGTTTTTCTCTTGGATTCACGCGTCTTTTCCGTTCAATACTGATTAAAGAGAAAAAAATTTCAAACTGAAAAGAAAGAAAGAGTAATAAAGGGAAAAAAAAAAGAAAAAAAATATTCAAACTAGATAGAAATAAGAGGAAATAAAACGGCAAAAAAGAAAAAGAAAAGAAGCAAACTGGAAAGAAAGAAAGAAAGAAAAGGGGAAAAAAAATGAAGGCAAACCGTAAAGAAAGAAAGAAAGAAAAGAGAGAGAGAGAGAGAGAGAGAGAGGGGTTAATCCGGAAGAAGGTATTTTTTTTTAATAGTTATTTATAAATTTGGTTAAAAAATTAAGTGTTCCAAATTTCAATCCGTTTGAACGGGTGGAAAGATATTAGGTCCCGTTCCGGAAATGAAAATAAGTACTTATTTTTTAAGAAGGCAATTTCAAACTCAAAAATCATGCGCTTATGCAAATAATTTTCCTACCTCTATGGATCTTGTTTCATAGATCTTATCGAGATCTTTAATACGGTGCAAAAAAAATAAAAAAAATAATTTTTCATTTACATTATTTTTGAGTTTGAAAATGTGAAATAAGCTGCTTATTTTTTAAGAAGATTTCTGGAACGGAGCCTTAGTTTTTTGTTCATTTTACTCTAAATGGTCATAATTAAATTTTGACTGTAGGGCTCACGTTGATTAACCCTAAGAGATATTTGATTATACGACTTTCTTAGGGTTAATCAACGAGAGCCTTACAGTTATAATTTAATTATGACCATTTAAAATAAAATGATTAGAAAACTAAAATCTTTCCACCCGTTCAAACAGATTGATTTTTAGAACACTTAATTTTCCAACATTTTTATACAATTTAAACAACCATAAAAATATATAGTTTTTCTATTTTTCATTATTTCACCGTCAATATTAAGCTCGTTTGATAGGTTTCGTTGAGTAGATTTCTAAAACATAAAATACATTTTAAATAAATACGTCAAGAAAAAATTATTACTATTTAAAATTTTATAATAAAAAAATAAAATAAGAGAGAGGAGGGATAATGTCGAAAAATTGAAGTGGGGTCGGGGGTGGGGTGTCAGGGGATTAGCAATTTACATTAGAGTTCGTACAATATCATTGAAGTGCTTTTTGTGATGTGATCGGTCAGTAATAAGTACTTTGCATTGGAAAAATCTAAAACTGTCTAGAGGGACCCACATAACAAGTGCCGTGATGCATCCCACTTGCCATACACTAGGACCTGGGGGGGCTGCTGCCCCAAAGGGACAGGACAGCAGCAGCTATGAGACAACTGTGCCGTTTCAAGCACAGACGAAATGACATCTATCTCCTTCATTTATGGGCTGTTTGAACAAATAAGCCACTGTGGCTTATTTTTTGTCCTTATTCAAATTTTTTTCGCATTTTGTGGCTTATTGTCAATTTTTTGAGGATTATTACTTCGTTATGACAAGAAGAATCGGAAAAGTAAAAAATTTTGATCGAAATCCAATTTTTTTGGAATTTCGACGAAATTTGGCGGGAAAGCCATATTTTCGTCTTTTTCTGCAAAAATTTAGATTTCGACTCAAATTTTTTACTTTTTAGATTACTCTCGTCATAACGAAGCAATAATCCTCAAAAAATTGACAATAAGCTACAAAATGCAAAAAAAATTTGAATAAAGACAAAAAATAAGCCAAAGTGGCTTATTTGGCTTATTTGGGCAAACAGCCCCTAATTATTCTTCCCACCACATTCTATTTGATGATTTTGTGAAGTCCATTTGGAATCCCAAAAAATGATTCAAATCAAAAGTTCTTTTTAAAACATTTTTCTATGGGTTCATGTAAAAGGTTATCTCAATTCGACATCTGTAAGGTTTTTTTAACATTCTTAAGGGCTCTACGAATTTTGAAAAATTTTTACTGATTTTTTATTGAGTTAATTTTTTTCGGAGGAACCAATGAAAAACATTTTAAAATTAAGGAGCAGTTTGAATCATTTTTTGATTCCTGAAATGGGCCCCAAAATAAATCAATTAATAATTTAAAATTGAGTGTCTGGTTGTTAATCTATGACTTTTTAAGAATTCGTAAGTCTCCTAAGAATGCTAAAAAAGTTCTTACGGATATCGGATTTTGCAAAGTTTTTACAAGAATTCATAAAAAATATTTTAAGAATAACTTACGATTTGAATCATTTTTTTTGAGACTTGAAATGGGCTCCACAAAATTATGAAACAACATGCCCAATTATTAATTGATTGAGATGATAACTGCAAGGGCTTTTTAGATTATTGATTAATTTTTTTGTGGGGCTCATTTCGGGGACCAGACAGATGATTCAAACTACTTATTTGTTTAAATTAAGAATACTTTTCATTGGTTCCTCGAAAAAAAAATTAGCTCAATTCGATATCAGTAAAACTTTTTCAGAATTCATAGGGTCTTTAGGGATGCTGAAAAAGCTCTTACAGATATCAGATTGAGCTATTGTTTTACATGAACCCATAGAACAATATTTTAAGAATAACTTACAGCTTGAATCGTTTTTTGAAATTCGAAACGGACCCCGCAAAATCATTAAACATGATGTGGTAGGAAGAACAAGCCAAACAAGGATTAAATGAATAAGATAGTAGTGTCATTTCTTTTGTGCTTGAAACGGCACAGTTTGAGGCATAGCAGCAAGCAGCTGTCCCTGAGGGGTAGCAGCCCCCCTGCGTCCTCATTATGGTTGTCCAAGAACCCGACCCGACCGATCACCCGACCCGACCCGACCCGAAAGTGAAGCCAGCGGACGGTTTAGAATAGAGCCTTCGGTCGGGTTCGGGTCAAATGTTCCAGACCCGAAGAACAATCGGTCGGGTTTCGGGTGGAGTAATATAAATGTCGGGTCACCCGACCCAACCCGAATGTCACACTATAAATACAAAACTGTCCACTTTTTTTATCATTTAGGGTTCTGAAATCCCACCCAGGTTCCTCCTCCGCCCCACCCCCAGCCCACACCCCCCCGGCACCCAGCCGGCCAGCCCCACGCCACTCTCTCGTTCTCTGCGACCGGCGACCAGACTGGCCGGAGAAATCTTGCACTCCCGACTCTCCAGTCTCCGACTCTCCCCGACTCCACATTCCACTGACTCATTGAGTACTCAACTCTCCTCCTCACTCAAAGAACTGGTAAGAAAACCCTAAATCGAGACAAGCTACTACAGTGTACGTCTCTCTTGATCTCTCTCTCTATGATTTTGTCTACGACTATGATTTTGTAATTTGTAGTTTTGTACTGTACTGTAATTTTTTTTTTCCTCTGCTGCTTTCAGGTAAAAATTGATAGCTTTCGAATTTCGATAGTTATTTTGAAGGAGTGGGTCTGTTTAGATTTGAGATCTGTGCACGTCCCATTGGAAAAAAAAAAAAATCGAACTCATAGATTTTTTTTTTCTCCAGCCGCCATCTCTTTCTTTTTTTTTTTGGTAATTCGGAATCTTCATTAAAAACTTAACCAATTCCTTCTGTTTAGATTTGAGATCTACTGCCTTCTGTTTAGATTTTTTTTTTTTTTTTTGGTAATTCGGAATCTTCATTCCCAAAGAAGCCCAGGATCCACGCTCCCATGCTATCTCTGAAGACCCCTCCAATTCCTGCTTTATGTTCCACGTCATGATCGAACCAGCAACCATCCGTATTTAGCTTGACTTCTCCTGGCAAAGGAAAATTCCAGTTTAATAAGGGGATAGGATTTGGTTCACAGATAAGTGGGGAGTTGAATGCTGCCACAATTCCCTTGAATAATTAATGATAGTCCTGTAGCTAGTAGAAACATCAGCATCAATATTGTCAAAATTTTTCTTGTTTCTATCCTTCCAAATTTGCGAAAGAGTGGTGATAAAAATGATGTTCCAGGGCGTATCATCAGTTATTTCAGTTTTCCTCTTTGATTTCAGATTTTTAGTGATCCAGTCATTGACTTTTGTTATTCAATTTGTTGTGGTTAATAGAGATTCGTGAATTTCATTCTCTGCTGATCTGTTCATGTTTGTACTGCTGTAGGTGATGGATCCAGTTTTTGATTTCTATCCTGGTGGGGATCTTGAGGATGATGCGGTTCATGAGGTAGATGAGGTAGAAGTTGAACTTGGAGGTAATTCTAATCCTCTTGTATCTACCAATGCCGATGTTGTCGATGTTCAAGATGATACAGTAGTTGAAATTGAAGAAAATAGACTGAAAAGAAAGCTTCCACTAGTGCCTAAACCTAAAAAAGAGAGATATAGGTCTCCTGCCTGGGATCACTTTAACGAAATTAAAGAGGGGGGAGTTACCAAATTGGGTGAGTGTAAGTATTGCAAGAAACAATATAAGGCTGAAAGCAAAAAACATGGCGTTAGTAATTTGTCAGCTCATCTCCTCGTTTGTCCGTTATATCCTAATAGAGACCAACATGGACAACAAAACCTTTCATTCAAACCCGCAGATGGAGGCGGTGTCGACGTTGTCAATCATGTCTTTTCTTTTGACGATTGTAAGAGAGCTCTTGCCGAGATGGTCATCATTGATGAACTACCCATTAGGTTCGTTGAGGGGATTGGGTTTAGAAGGTTTTGTAAGGTCATGCAACCGAAGTTCTCACCAGTCCCTTCTCGTCAAACGACAACTAGAGAGATTTGTGCAATTCATAACTATGAGAGGGGAAAACTGAAAAAATTATTGAAGGGTCGTAGGATTTGCCTCACCACTGATACATGGACATCAATTCAAAATCTTAACTACATGTGTCTTACCGCACACTTCATTGATGATAATTGGAAATTGCAAAAGAGAATTTTAAACTTTTGTCAAGTTGTAAATCACAAGGGAGAGACCATTGGCAAGAAGATTGAGTCTTTGTTGCTTGACTGGAATGTTGATGCTATTTTTACGTTGACGGTAGATAATGCTAGTTCGAACGACACAGCTATTAGGTTCTTGAAAAGGAAAACAAAGGATTGGAAACGGACAATCTTGGATCATGATTATTTGCATGTGCGATGTTGTGCACACATTTTGAATCTTATTGCGGTTGAGGGGTTGAAAGAGAGGAATGAGAGTATTCTCCGTGTTCGTGATGTTGTGAGGTACGTGAGATCTTCTCCACAAAGATTGGAGAGTTTCAAGAAGTGTGTCGAGAAGGAGAAAATTGAATCGAACCAAACTGTGTGTCTTGATGTGTGTACTCGATGGAATTCCACTTATTTGATGTTAGAAGTAGCCGTTAAGTTTGAGAAGACATTCCAAAGAATGGCGGAGGACGACAATGGTTTCAAAACCTTTTTTGGCATAAAGGAACGCGATGATGGGGAGCTTGTGTCATTTGAGGGTGGGGAGACCATAGAGTTGGTTAGTGAGAGTGGCCAAGTTAGGTACACAAGGGTCCAAAGAATTCCAACGAAACTTGATTGGAAGAATTGTGCAATGTTTACTAAGTTCTTGAAACTTTTTTATAATGCAACCAAGAAATTTTCGGCTTCTCTTTTTGTCACATCCAATGTGTTCTTTGAGGAGATGTATAATGTTGAAATCAAAATAGAGAAGTTAATTGCCAACAATGATCCTCTCTTGTCTAAAATGGCATTTGACATGAAAAAAAAATTTGACACGTATTGGGGGAAGGGAGATAAAATCAATTTTCTACTTTATGTGGCGGTGGTACTAGATCCCCGGTTCAAGTTAAAGTGGGTGAAGTTTTGTTATATAAAAACCAAAGGGAGGGAGGTGGCCGAGGAAATGGAGAAACGTGTGAAGGGAGTTTTGGAGAAGTTGTATAATGCTTATGGAAATGATGGTGAAGTTAGAGTTCAAGCGCCAAGCGCAACGCCGAGTGTAGTGGTGGATGAGGATTATGATGATCGATTGAGTTTGGCAAGTGAATTTGACACTTACTTGGAGCAAGAGTATTCTAGTGTTTGTTCGTCGGAGGTAGACAAGTATTTGAATGATTTGTGTGAACGTAAGGATATTCCGGATTTTGACGTCCTTTTATGGTGGAAGAACAATTCCAACAAGTATCCGATCTTGTCCCAACTAGCGCGTGATGTATTAGCTATGCCCGTGTCTACCGTTGCTTCCGAGTCTGCCTTTAGTACGGGTGGTCGCGTACTTGATCCATTTCGGAGTTCACTCTCACCCTCAATGGTCGAGACTCTTGTATGCACCCAAAATTGGCTTCTAAGCACGGTTCCAATCTCTCTTCGACAGGCTATGGATAAAGTTGAAGATCTTGAACAAAGTAATTTAATGTGAACTTGATAGTTGTTTGGCATTGTCGGTAGTATTTAACTATTTACATTGTATTGAATTGAACTTCTTTTTTTTTCTTTTCAGAAATCCTAGAAAATGATGCAAGTTCAGAAGTTCCTAAGAATTGGGGGATGGCCTGATGGGGCTTTGGACGTTGGTAAAATATTTAAAGTTAATGTTATTTTGTGATCTTTGGAGTTTTTATTTTCATATTTTTTTTTATTTGTATGTATGTAACAGGTTTGGACGCATGGGAGAGGAGTAGTTTTTTGTTACAATTTTTATTGTCATTTGGTAGTTGTAAGTTGTAATTTGTGAACTTTAGAACTTGTAATTTGGTGGTCTGAAAAACTTGTAATCTGTTGGGTGTTTGCTGGGTGTTTGGCTGGTGGTGTTTGGTTGGTGGACTGGTGGTGGTGAGTGGTGGCTGGTGGTGTTTGGTTGGAAAATGGTGCTGGTCCTTGCTGGCAAGCATTACTATGGTCTGTTTTGATTATTTGGTTGCACTTTCAATTGCTAGTTAATCTGCAGTTGTTGGTAATGTTTGGAACCTGTTTATGACCTGTTTGGTTGCAGTTTTAGTTGCTATTTACTACTATAGTTTGTAGAAATGGGGTATGGAAACTACACATTTTGGAAAGTGTGTTTTTGTTCTAGTTCTCTGAGCAGGTTTTTTTAGCATGTTTTGAGATGTTTTGAGCAGGTCTTTTTAGCGAGTTTTGGTCAGGTTTTGAGCATGTTTTGGTGATGTTTTGAGCAAGTTTTTTAGCAGATTTAGATGATGTTTTGCTGAAGTGTTGAGCAGGTTTGTACCATGTTTTGAGCATGTTCAGAGCAGGTTTAACTGTGAATCCATTGTATTGGTCTATGATTATGCCATGGAATACCCCAATTTCATTCATTTCGTTCCATTCAATACATAGAAGCAAAACCATGGTAAATAGTCTGCTGGACATTTGGAAATTGGAATATGATGTTTAATATGGCCCAAAACGTGAATATGGGCCATATGGCATTGGGCCTGATTAGGCTCGTTCGAAAAGTGAAAAATAAGTCCAACAAAATTAAAAAGTCAGTCAAAAAAATGGCCCAACAAAATGGACAAAGCCCAAAATAAAAGGCCCAACAAAAAAGCCCAATTCGAGAACCCGACCGAACCCGACCCGACATGTGTAACGGTCGGTTCGGTTTTAACCCGACAATAGCTTCGGTCCGGTTCGGGTGTGACATTTTCAATCCGACTAGATGTCGGGTCGGGTTCAACCCGACCCGACCCGACCCGACCCGTGGCCAGCCCTAGTCCTCATACACTAACACCACTGCATACTCCATTCGTTCTAAAATGTTTGGACTTTTTCGATATTTGTGTCGTTCTTTAAACTATTATATATTTCAATATGAATATCTAAAAATATGCAATATGGATATTGTTTGATATTTCTTGATTAGATCTATAATACGAAGTTTTCAAAATTATGAAAAATATCATAAATCGGGTGATATTAGAGTTTAACGAACGATGCGAATATCAAAAAAGACAATTTTTTGGGACAGAGAGAGTACTTAATTATGGAGTACTTCAGAAAGTCTGTGGACACAACAAAATTGTGCACAGATCGTGTACATAATGTGTTGTGGGGCTCATTATGGGTCTCACACAAATGATCCGAGCCGTTTATTATGTTTAAAATATTTTTTCAAAGAATCTCGCGAAAAATCAGCTCAATTCGCGTCTAGCTTTTCATGATTCAAAAACCTCAAAGAAAAGTTAGACGATTAGATCAAGTACTTACAGGTATAGGATTAAGCTGATTTTTCGCGAGGGGGGGGGGGGTGCTTGGAAAAATGTTCTAAACATAATGAACGGCTCGAATTATTTGTGTGAGATCCGTAATGAGTCCCACAACGCAATCTGTGCATGATCTGCATATAATTTTGCTGTGTCAGTAGCAAGGTTCATTAGACTTTTCATAAATTAACATAATGCAAAAGTAGTTATGACTTACCTCAACCTATCTAGTAAATGAGACATCTTCAATTGCACTCGACGCTCTTTCATGCCATTAAAAGTATCGACGATTAAATCGACATCAAATCTTTTCTTAATATCCTTATCTATGTAAGTGATTTTTAGAAACTTGCAAAAAGTTCATCCTCCATCCTGTTGTTGAGTCTAGTCTTCACACATTTCATAGATACAACTTAGATAAATTTCACCAAGATTACTTGGGATTCGCAAAATCTTTTCTCCTCTGTTCTTATTTTTTAGAAACTGCCTTCAAAGTCTGACAATATGAATTTTTGTGCCGAGAGAGAGGGGGGTTTGATGTGCCATGGAGATTTTATAGCATAGAGAAGAAAACCTTTGAAACCCTCTTAACGATTGAGAATTTTTGTGGGAGAAAAATAGGAGTTAAATAATTGAGTACTCACTATTTTAACCATCAAATTTTATATTTTGTTATATTTAACAAGTGGCCTTTAGAAATTAATGTTGGTATCCTCGTAAGTTGTTTCCTTGATTTTTTTTCCAAAATCCTAAATCGGGACGAGTCTGTATGCTTTCGTAAGAAATAATTTTTTCAATACAAAAGTAGAATTTCTTCTTCTTCTTGCCAGGGCAGCCTTAGGTCACCTCTACTGACCCCTTCTTGACTCAATCTCTGGAATAGAAGAGAAAAGTTATGGTATAGAAAATCCCTAACTCGAATATTGAGAAATGTAATCATCAGCATGAAAGTTCATGGGTGGACCTTCATGACAACGCAAACATACAACTCAGTAGGGCTGTTACGAACCCGACCGGATCGAAAAAGACCGAAAAAACTGACCGATCGGTTCGGTCTTCAGTCGATTCAGGGATTTTTTTTGACGGTTCGGGGTGGACCGAACCGAACCGAACCGAAGTTGGACCGAACCGAACCGAACGGACCGAACCGAAGTTGGACCGAACCGACCGAATAACATAAATTATATATATTTATATAAATCGTTTTAATCTTGACCGTCAATCCATTTGGTGTTTTAATCTTGACCATCCACTCCCAAACCCTATATTTTACTCTCCTCATTTCTCCTCCAGACTTCACCACGCAGCCATTCCCTATTTCGCCTCAGTTCTTTCCCTTCTCTTTAACCTCCACAAAACCACCGAGTCATCCGGCTCCCACACACTGGTCAAAACCCCTTCTGTCCTCAGCACAACACAGACGGACAGAGAAGAGGAGAAATCGAAAGCGACAAAAATGGCGGAGGCGACGACGAACGAAGACACGACGTCTCACGAACGAGGTATCTCTCTCTCTCTCTCTCTCGATCTAGAAATCCATATTGCAAAATCCCTAACCCTCAATATCTGTGGTTTGTTCTAGATCTCGTTTGGTCCAGAACGAAGAAACGAATCGAGACGACCACGTCTGGAGATCAAAACCCTAACCCGTAAGGTATCTCTCTCTCTCTCTCTCGTGCACTTTCTCTCTCGATCTCTCTTGTTCGGGTTAGGTTTTCGATTTTACTGGAATTGACTTAGTTTTCACGATGATGATAGTCTTCTAACCTTTGCATCTTCGAACGGGTGCGGAATTAACGTGGCGGCGTCGTGAAAGGCCGGCTGGTTTTCCAAGTATAATGTATTCGACTTATTTTGGGTTTTGATTCAATGTGGTCAATCTCATAAATATAAGACCAAGTTAATTCTAATTCTCTCTAATGAGATACTTATTGGTATTCAATTAGAATAAGTTTCCACAGAACTACAGTTTGCCATGAGTTCTACTACAATGTGGACAATTCAGATTTTTATAGAAATGAACATGATTCCACAAATTCCCATTAGAAGCCATGTGAACTAACTTCGCAGGTTGAGAGTTCTTTTGGGTTTCGATTCAATGTATCCAAACTCATGAATATAAGCCTAAATTTTTCCTAATTCTTTTCGATGAGATACTACTTGGTAGTTTTTAGGCACAAAGTTTCTCGAAAAACGATGTTTTCTATTTTCTCTACAATGCCAACAATTTGGATCATTGAAAAAAATGAACAAGATCCCACAAATTTCCCAGTAAAATACTTGACGCCTGTGTTGCTTGATTTCTTTTCCTTTTTTTGAGTTTTGTTTTCAGTTTGTGTGGTTTAGTTTTTTAGGGTGCGGACTGGGAATTTTTTTTTCTTTTTAGGCTCTTCATAGCTTCAGTAAGCAAAGTACTTGATTATTTAGCATTCTCGAACGAGGCTTATGACTCGGCCACTCGGTTTAATTTGGTTATGAAATCGATTAGCTAGTGCAGCAACCACCACTAAACATTGTTGGAAATATATGACTTCCAGCTAGACCATGTCGTTTATTATTATTATATAACTTATGACTTGTGACAACTTTGATGTTCTTCGTTGGTGGAAGTTAAACTCTTCGAAGTATCCAATTGTCTCTCAAATGGCATGAGATGGGCTAGCAATTCCCGTGTCCACGGTTGCCTCCGAATCCGTTTTTAGCACGGGCGGATGTGCTATTGATCCTTATCGAAGTTCTCTCTCTCTGAAGACCGTGGAAGCACTAATTTGCACACAACAATGGATTAGGAAACCAACCAAGATCAATATAAGAGAACAACTTGATGAATTGGAGGCAATAGATTCGGGTACTACTTTTACCTTTAGTTTTCATTGACACATATTTTATGGTTCTTAAATATGTTTTATGTTGAATGTCTTACTTGTATATTTTCTTTGTTTTTTTCTTTATGTTTTTAGTTGTCTTGGAATCAAGTGATAAGGATTAAGGGGTTGGTGCTTGGATTGGGGCGTTCTATCATGGGTACACAAATGTGTAATGTTTACATTTTTTTGTTGGAATTTGTCTGTCATTGACTAGTTTTTAGTGACTTAATTTTGTTGCTTTGTGACTTTGTGACTTTGTGACAATGTAGGGCTATGGAATTACTTTTTGCAAGGGTTGAAGGCTTTAAGTTGTTGGATGGAAGGGTGACTGTGACTCTATCTCAGCTTTTTGGGAACTCTTTGAACGTTTTTTTTTCCTGAACTGTTATTTTCTGGGCATTTGGATGACTGTATTATCTATTTTATTGAGGGGTTGCTAAGTGTAAAAGGGGCATTTGGATGACTGTATAACTGTTTTATTGGGGACTGTTTTATGTTTAACTGGTACTAAGTATCTAGGCATTTGGATGAGTCAGGATGACTGTTATTGAGGACTATGTAGTATTTACATCTTCCATATAGGAGTTTTTGTTGAAACTTGAAAGGCCATCTTACTGTTCGTCCCTTATCAATTGTAGGTTTTTGTTGAAACTTGAAAGACCCTCTTATTGTCTTATATATCAATTGCAAGAGTCTTTGGTTTTGGTTGAAAGGCCCTACAATGTTTTCTTTGTTTTTTTTATCAGCATTTTTTTGAATATGTTTTCTGTTTGCTTTGGAAAAAAAAAAACCCATAAAAAATGGTCCAAAACTATATGAGAAAAATGCTCAAAAATGGCCCATATAATAATTGGTGAAAATGGCCCAAAATGGTTGGAAAAGGCCCAAATAAGGGTGGGAAAAGGCCCAATAATCATTAATAACTTAGTTTCGGAAATGGGCCCAATCGGCCCAAATGGCCCAACATGCCCATTTCGGGGTGGACCGAACTCCCCCGAACCGAACCGAACCGGAATTAATACCAATCGGGATCGATCCCGGACTTATATTCACCGAACCCGATCGGTTTCCGCCAAAATCACCCCGAACCGAACCGAACCGACCGAATAACACCCCTACAACTCAGTGTCAAATTGTCAAATGGGTCAGACTAGCGCGGGTACGACACGTTCAAATTAGGCATGACACAACACATACATGGTTTCAGACAGACTGGGCACGGTCTTTGACATGCATGGTATGAAAGTGGGCTAAGCACGACATGATTTTAGACCGGCACGAAAGCGTGTGGCACGAGGCACGACACACAAATACTAAGTTGTTACATAAATTTTTTTCTGAAGAATCTCGGTTGGAGATGGACTGAAACAGGCACGACACGAATAAAAAACGGCACGACACAACACAGCACAATACGACAACAGGCTTGGCTCGTTCGACATCTCTACTTTTTGAACATATTGTTATGTCAAACTTTAAGGGAAAATGACGGACCAGGACGTGTTTTAATAATTAATACCCGCTAATGACATTCTCAGTATTAACAAATGTTCTTAGCTTGTTTTTGACGGGTATTAATTATCAAAATATGTCATTGGCCGTCATTTTCCCAAACTTTAAGTGCAACATACACTTGGATAGACACAACCTTTACCTCACAAGCAGAGAGCCCATTCCATGACTACCCATGACCACCAGCGATATAGGTGGTGTATAGAAACGAATTGCAAAATGACATAGCATGCATCAAACGAAAATTTTAGCTCCTAGAATGCATTGAAAATATCAAACAAATCCTTCCTCAATACAACCTCCCACTACACGATCGAGAACCACAATAACAATCCTTCCTCTTGATGTCGCCATTACCATCACGCACTCGATCTACCTTATAGTTGTAATCATAAGTCAACTCTCTTAAAGGAGGTATGTTTTTGGTAGCAAAGAACATTATGTGTGGCATTCTCTTGTCGTCATGATCATAAAGGACATTTTGGGCATAGAGGTTTGGAGAGCAACTATGGTTTATGAACCTCCCCACATTCCCAAATTTAGCTGCATCAATAGTGAAGCCACTACCATTCTTCCCGATATCGAATAGATACTCATCGTTACCGATTCTTTCCTCTGCTTCCTGTTCTTGAAGCAACTCTCCCGTGTACTCGCAAACAAAACCGCCGGATTGAATGAAGTCCCGCGATCTAACACCCCACCCCATTTTCTCGGTCTTAAAAATCTCCAAACTGTATCGAATCCCGTTTTGGCTAACCCTATTTTGGCAAGAAGGCGGGCATTTGCAAGACGGGCCACACTCGTAAACGAGAGACTTTTTCCTAACAATAGCGCCTTCCAAAGTGAATGGAATGTCGCCCCCATACCTAATGGTGCATGGACATTTCTCGAAATCCACGCATCCATTGATGCAATCGCAACCCCTAGGGACAGAGTGGTTAGACTCGTACCACTCAGGGTAGATCACATTGGTAACATAATGAAACGGAGGAAGTTTCTCATCGTCCACGATGTTGATTATGCGAACAGGCTTCTCCTCTTTTCCTTGAGAAATATCATCAGCAGCCACACTAGGTAACTTCAAGACCGTAGACTTCTCTGTCATGCCAACATTTACTCCTTGGAGTTTCTGTTGCCCCGCTAATCTATTCAAAACAAACTTATAAACCAATTTTCCATACTCCCCTCTTTCTTGCCTACATTGGGTCACCGTATACAGCCCATGGTACGCATACGTTGTCTGTGACCTTCTTTTAGTCTTCAAAATAACCCTGACAGGGAGCCCAGCATCCATGCTGTTTTTCAAGGCAAGATTTCCCCGTGTAAGCTTTTGATCTTTGGGGGGCTTATCGGCAATCTTTGGATTTCCACCTTGACCAGAATATATCAGAACATCAGAAGATTCTGCTGCATCATTGCCATAGCGACCGGACTGAACAATGCTTGTGGCAAAATTTATCCCATTTCTCTCCATGTAATCAATTCCACCTTCAAACTGACGATGGAGGCCTATAACAACGAGTTCAGCCCGAAATTGGAATTTGTCACCAATTTCTACCCCCGGTACAGGTCCTGATAACTTTTCAGTATTTACCCATTTTTGTTGCTCTTTAAGAAGCGTTGCAGCTTTCACACAAAAGTGCGGCTTTCTTTTTCCCTTCGCCTCTACCTTGTGTTCATTTGAAAGCATCGTAAACATCTCTTGGAACAGACTCAAAACTTCCCTCACTTTACTAGGAGTCACATCTTCGTTGATTTTCAGATAAGGAACAACGCTAAGATCATTTGGTTTTTTGCCCACAAGAATAGGGTTCTCTATTTCTTTGTCCTTAAACAGTGTGTCCTCACATGGAACAATAGATTTTTCCTGAGAGTATTCTTTGATATCCTGATTCTGCAATAAAACTGAATCATCCTGTATAACTATATATTCCGAAGTTTTTCCTCCAATGCTCTTAGTGTCCGTTTCACAGCGAACAGAGTTGCTGCGGATTTTATCCACCATTTCCTTCAAAGCATTCCCTTCGAGCTGCTTCTCGAAACCATTCCCATCTTGAATTGGCACTTCTACTTGTATCCCATCAGTTCTTTCTGTGTCAACTACTAGCATTTGTTCCACACTGCACTTATTACCCAAAACCTTATTGGAATCCGATGTACCATTTCGCTTTCCAAAGCATAAAGGAAAATCACGATAGGTAGCGACCCCCTTCGGGATCTTTGGGGATGGATATTTACGAACACACGGAAGAGTGTGAGACGAGAATGTGGAAATATCTAATGTAGTGATTGGTTCCGCCTTGGTTATGTTTTCCGGTACATCAATCGGTTTAGGCTGATCTGGGGTTTTTACGAACACTTCGACATCATTGTCCACTGTCACCCATTGCGAAAGAGCTTCTTCAACATTGGCATTTGACAACATGGGCTTAATAGTTTCGCATTCCATATCATTTGGTTCTGATTTTTTGACCGGTACTATATTCCCCTCTTCACCAACTTTTGAATTTCTGGTTGATCTTGCATCCACTCGAGGGGCATGATCACCCAAGTATGGAGGGATCCGATGGATGGTGGTAACCTTTCGACACTTGTTGTCGGGGGGATAGGCGCTGAACTTTGGAAGAGGGCGTTTCCCGGAAAATAGAGTCATTTTTGGCAGTGGAGCTTCCCCTTCAAGATGATCCCAACGAACAAGGGTGACTACCCCCGGAAATATGCTGGAAAGAAAAAGTCAAAAACCATCTCATTACATTTCAACCAGGGAATTGAAAATAGAAACGCGTAGTTATACTACTACATAAGCGCAAATGCAAGCAGAAAAACAAAATAGAGGAATTACAAATAAGAGTCTGATTTTGTTCATCCGCTTAACCCATGGACATCACGCGGACAAGTCTATTTCTTTGAAATTAGGGACATGTCGAATGTAAAATGGATTTGCAGTATAGATGTAAGTCATGAATTTATATGAAAGTCAAAAACATTATTTCTATAAAACGAAAGGGGACACTGATATAGATACGAGACACGATATTTATCAAAAAATAGGAACACGAACAACCTTTATAGGTATGCAAACCTAAATCGTCACTACGGATGTCTGCGGGTCAAGTTCAGAATCTACCTGTCACCCAAACCGAGCATTTTTGAGTTCTGAAGAGAACTGGGCCCGGTTTCGACCCAAGAACATTTCGGAAACGAACAAATTGGGTCCTTCGAGTTGCAGATGGATCCAGTCGGTTTCCTCGTGGACCATTTTTGTCAAACAATATAAAATTTCTCTATTGAAAGATAAAATACAATTGAGAACGCCACAACAATATCGCCGAAGGAATATCGAAGAGAGGGAAAATGATCAAGACAAAAGGCATTATCGGTGCATTATCAACCCCCTAAGTTTCTTGGAATGTGCCATCGCAAAAAATATCAAAATTAAGTAGACATGCCAGTTGGCGTGTCCTATACCTGTCCTCGTGTGTCCTTGGCTTGTCACATGTCATGGGGTTTCTTAAATGAATAAGGCAGCCCTAGGAGTGTGAATGCTTTGCAGGCCATTACTCTGGCTGGTTTGGGAAAATAAATCAAAGAGACTAATTGTTTTGTATTTATTTAATTTTTTTTCCACATTTGTTAGTTTTGTATCAAATTTTTGTTGATTATTGATTTGTCTCGACGAGAGAAATCGAAAAAATAAAAACTTTTGATGGAAACTCATTAATTTTTAGAATAAAGACGAAAATAAGTCCAAGAGATAGTTTTTGGACTTATTTTTGTCTTCATTCAAAAAGTATAAAGTTTGCGATCAATTTTTTTTTTTGCTTTTCCCATTCCTTTCATCGAGACGAATCAAGAATTCACAAAAGTACGACGCAAAATTAACAAAACGCGATTTTTTTTTTAAAAAAAAAGAAAGACAAAACAATCACTTTGACTTTGTTGTTACTGCCCCGGGGTCTACCAGTGTTCAACCCAACACGAAATTTGTTCTCAGTATAGAAACACACACGCAAATAATCAACCGAAAACCAGGCAAAACAAACCCAAATTCCATTAATATGGTTACATTTCAGATGTAAACTAGGAAGATACATTTCCTAGTTGTGCATAGACAAACAGAAAAAATGGAGGGAAAAAAACGACTGATCTTACTGCGGGAACAAGTGCTACAGAACCACAAAGTGGAAATCAAAGATGTTCATTCAAGGCAGTACACTACTTTGACTGTTATTCATTTTCATTCGTTCAAGAGAGAGAGAGAGAGAGAGAGAACTACTTCAATATTCAAGCAAACAAGTAACTACTACCAGAAGGAACAGAGAGGAAATGAGACAAACTCATTTAAACTAGAAAAACAAATTAATTCAAGATTCAAGTGAAAATATGGAAAATGTTGCTTACTGCAAATGGGTCTTTCTGTGTCTGGAAGCAAAAAAAACCAGAGAGTGAACTAACTAGGGTTATTAAAAGTAGAACACTTAACTGCGGGGGGGGGGGGGGGGAAGTGTTCGTGTCCGTGGTTATCCGGGCGTGTGAGAACCGCTTTTGGCACGGGCAGTTACTTTCATGGGCTCCGATATCTTCAGTGCCAAAAGCTTGTGTGTCAAGGAATTTTTTTGATCTTTTTTGGTCGTTGCTTTGTTGGAAAAGTAAACTTGAATTTAGGTAATTATGAATTTTAGAAAATTGTGGAGACACTTGATACATGAATAGGTGTGGTTCATGTATGGAGTTGAAGGGTTTAGTTGAAGTATTCATGTATGCAAACAAAGAGTCATCTAGTAATTTGTGTACTTGGTAAGATTCATGGATATAGAGTTTATAAATACCCATGTAATCTAATGATTCTAGGTGTGACCAAGGTGTGATGGAAAGCAGAAGAGAGTGATTTAAAAGAGTGGATTTGAGTAGAGAATAATTACTATAAACAATTGTCTTTCTTCTTTACTGTTGTCTCATATGAATTTTTATCAATTCAGTAAATAATTTTATACTTTTTTAATTTTTCTCATAGAGATGATGAATGATTGATCTCAAAAACAATGACGAGAAAAAAAATTATTGTACGAACAAAACTAATACCGAAAAAATATCAGAGAAAACAACGTGTGCATGTTAAGCAATTAAAGAACAAAGATTGCATTTTTTAGTTATGGCCTTGGGCCACTAGCTCCCTTTGCCACCAGTTATCGCTATTTTCGCTATTTCGCCTGATTCATCTGTATCTAATCTAATTCTTACTCTGAACAGATCGCAGATTCGGAGATTTATTCAGGAACCAGGTAGAATATGTGGATTGTTTCTAAAAAAAAAACTTCGCAAATTGGATAGGAGGTGGAGTTATGTCTGTCCCCGCTCAATCTACATACATGATCAGTGTAAGTAATAACAGAAATATAACCTTATAGGGAGAAAACTATAACTTGGTAGATTTAATTCCATGGCTTACCTGTGATCTACTAACTTTTCTATTGTTCTTTATGTGATTTCAAAAGGATAGTTAACCATTATTTCTTTTTGTTATTGGTAGGGAATTGATTTTGTCATTTTCCTTTTTGTTAATGTCACTCTATTTTCTCTCACAAAACAAATCATCTATTAGACACAAAGGGAGTGACATTAACAAAAAAAAAGGAATGACAAAGGCCTTGTTCGTTTAGCATATTTACTTTGTTTTCCAATAATTATCCTATATCTTTTTTCAATCATTACCCCATTTCTTCAATTATTAATTTTATTTCTCTCTCTATCTCTCTCCACTCATTACCTCTCCCTCCAATTATTATCCTATTTTTCTCTCCACCCACTACCAAAACTAAAATACCCAAAGTTACTAAACGATCAAGGCCAAATCACTCCCTATTGGTATTGTAAAGTTTTACAAAAATGACATTTACACACCCACACACTTGTGCGTGTCAGCACCACACACACCCTTTACACATCTAAAGTGTGTGTGGATGTATTTGGGAGTGTAAAGTGAGTGTGGTTGTAGCATTGTTAAAAGCCTTATAATAAGTGACTTTTGTGCAATGTACGGGTTACAGTGAAAATTCGAAAGAAGAGAATCAAATGGAAAGATCAAGGTTTTGAATCAAGTCTACCGGCTATAGTATCAGCCGCTACATATCGATATTGTCCAAATTCAGTACCTCACTCTTCTAATTTTATTCAAGTCATTAGATTATAAAAAGATGAAATCTCTATTTAAAAAAAAAAAAAAAACCTTCAGATCCCCAAATCCCCGCAGAAATCTTGAGGATAATAATATCCTGCCCCGATCAGCCCCGTTGCCAACACTATTTGTAACAGGATAAAAGGGATACTTAAATGTATTGTAAATGAGTCACAAAGTTAATTTTAGCTTCAAGTTATGTGGATTCAATCCAAAATTGACCCCTTTTTTTTTTGGAGTGATCAAATTGACCCTATTTAATAACGAGATCTTTGGGTCGTTTCATGAATATGTGAGATTTCATGTCAGTAATGGCCAGCCCTAAGTCGCTACCTTCGTGTTTGGTTTGTTATTGTGTTGCGTCATAAATAATCACCCTCCGAGGATAAGTGTAATGACTTGCTTCCACCCAGTACAATATTGTCTGCTTTGCCGGTTACGCACACACAGTCTAATACTCAACAGTGGCGGAGCTGGGATTTTGAGTCCGAGGGATTAACAGACATATATTTTTTTTCGGAACGTATACTTATTATATCATAAGGTTTTTGCTTTCTAGTTCATTACATTTGTATAAGGAAATGATTCTTACTTCAACTATCACATGCTTATTTTTTATTTATGAAAGAAATTTAGAAATTATAATGTAAAATAACCGGTTTTATCAAATTGAATCGAAATTATTAAGATTTTTAGTAGCTATATGCGAATAATTATAAAAAAAATATTCAAAATCAAGTATATACAAAAATAAAATTTTAAAATTCGAACCCTCGAAGAGCTGGGGCCGGGGCCTTGGGCCCCAACATAGCTCTGCCACTGATACTCGTATGTTCAATCGACCAACGCAATGCTTCATTTCTCCGAAGTTGCCCCAGGAAAAGGCCTTGTACAATGGGAGGGTTAATTGGTCTTATACATTGAGCACAACTCTACTTTCACCAACCAATGTGAAATGTCACAATCTCTCACACGTTCGCTCCATCCAATACAACATTGTCTGCTTTGTTCGTGCAAGTGCAAGTTGCAACACACAGTCTATCCAATTGGCCAACGCAGCGACTATAACATTGTCTACTTTGTTCGCTACGTTCGCTCCATCCAATACAACATTGTCTGCTCACGTTGCAACACACAGTCTGTCCAATTGGCCAACGCAGCGCTTGGGAGAAGTCGTTTCTCCCAAGTTGACCCACGAAAAGTCTGTCCAATTGGCCAACGCAGCACTTGGGAGAAGTCGTTTCTCCCAAGTTGACCCACGAAAAGGAGAAGTCGTTTCTCCCAAGTTGACCCACGAAAAGGCCTCGTACAAAGGGAGGGTTAAATTGGTCTTTGGTCTTTATATATAGACCACAACTCTACTTTCACCGACCAATGTGAAATGTCACAATCTCCCACACGTCCTCGTGTGGGGTTGAAATTTATCTGACATTTCTGGTTTGTGCCGGTTCTGATACCATCTGTAACAATTCACCCTCACCCAATACAACATTATTCGCCACGCGAAACACACAGTCCCATACCCGTATGTCCACATGGCCAACGCATGGCTTTGTTTCTCTTGAGTTGTTCCAAGGAAAGGCCTTGTTCAAGAGGATGGTTTTTGGTCTTATATATAGACCACAACATTAATTTCACCGAGCAATGTGGGATGTCTAAATAAGATCTCCCAAGTACATACCTATAATCTATATGTATGGGAATCACAAGATTATGTTCGTGAATTGTGTGTAGCGAAACCTTAACTATATCATGTGGATCCTTCGGGGGAAAGAAATCTTGCAATTGATCGATATACTACTATATATGATCCTTTTTTCGCCAGTTACCTAGTTATTAAAAAATTCTTTTGAATATCTTTGAACACCCTACTTCGCGCAAGACAAATCTAATAAAGAAAAGTGTCGAGCTTCAATTCAACTCCAGTAGTAGGTTGAAAATAGTCATATGACCAAAAGAAAAATAAAAGAAGGAAACTTGCCTGATGGTTCTAGTTGACAACAATGAAGCAGATATCACTGGAACTTTGCCCCCGGTCCTTAACTTCAGAATACCGAAATTAGTAGAGGTGTGCGCAAATTGACCCCGAATATCCTTGATTTAACCCTTTCTCTTGATTGGGACCTTTGGGGTTTGGAAATCTTGAGAACTTGGCACCACACAAACCCCAAGGCTTAGGTATATCCCTGCTCCTGCTGCCGCTAGGTATATCCCTGCTGCTGCTGCTGCTCGCGCTTCGCGCAACTAAGATGTGAAATACACAAAAGTGTACAACAAGACCTAAGTAAAACTCCAAACCCTAATTGCCTTTTTATAGGCAAGAATGAATGATAGCTTATTCTTGAATCCTAGTTGTATTGGAACTCTATCGCTAATTTGGAAGCTTCTGAGACCGACTTTGATTTTAAAATTTGAATTCCCCTCGAGCACGAAGTTGCCATAACTAGGATTCTGTAAGGAATTGATATGGTGCGATCAATAATACAGTGGTCCAGTTGTAAGTTTTCATTTGCACCTGTCATGGATGGACACGTAGGTAACATAGATCTCTTGATGCTACGTGGCGTCAGTTAATAGGAGTTCAAATTCAATACTTGTCCAATGAGAAGAATCAAGAGTGAAATCGATTACATAATGGAAATATACGGTATCCTATTGAAATCAGGAATGTTTCTAAACCGGGATAGGCCGTAGGCCCGAAGGTATCGGATTACTTGTGGAACAAGGAGTGAGTAATTATTCAATACTTCCGGGGTATATGAACAATATATTCCTTTCTCTCACATAACACGTGGGTCTCAGATGTGTCCCTTGTATGGGCCCACATGTTATGTGAAGGGAGGAAACATACTGTTCATATACTCCGAGAGCATTGAATAATTTTCAAGGAACAAGATAGTCGGTATTCCTACAGGGTAATCAATAATTTGATTGCATGACGAGTGGGAGCAACTCCAAGACGTTTAAATGGACATTGTCCGTTACTCCTTCCATCCCCATCTAACAGTTCATCATTCTATTTTAATTGGATAAAAATAGTTATTTTTAATCGATAATTAATTTTATATTCACTATGAATATTATTTGAGATATCGATTTGTTTTAAAAGACAATATTTTGAAAATTACATAAAATATTATAAATTACAAAATATAATCAATTAGAAAGTAGCACAAACTCTCAAAAAAAAAAAAATTAAATGGGTACATAAGAAGTATTAGAGCATGTACACCAGATTAGCTTCATTTTGAGCAAAAAAAGCTATTGAACAGTGCATTTTTTTCCTTTTACCTACTCACATATCTTTCAACCCCACACCAATACTATCTATTTTACTATTCTCTATTAAAATATTTTTCTTTTTCTCTTTTCTTTTCTTGTTCTTCTTCCTCCCACTTCAGGCTTCAAGGGCTTGAAGCCCCAGAATATGCGCAGGATGCTCTAGAACAACACCACACCAGATCTGGATTTTTGGAATCAAATGGCCAACAAAAATTCCCCCTACATGAGGAACCCCAAAAATTATACACAGGCTTATATATGTCTATATCCGTATATATATATGAACGAAAATTTTCATTTTCTCAGCCATTTTTTCGCTGCCCACGTTGGCTGGTCATGCCGAAATTGGGCGATTCTTGGTGAGCGAGATTAAAGGAGGATGTCTTGGTCGGTTTCTTCTACTACTGAGTCTCAGACCGACAACCCCGTGCTCATCGGAAAAGACTTTAAATGCCCTTCTCTGTCTCTCGACTATGGATTTTGAGGCTTGCCTGGATTTTTCTTTTGAAAGCCCCGGCCGCGTTTACGCCCTTACTTCTTTCTTCCTTTCATGGCTTGCTAGATCGAAGTCGATCGATCGTTCCAGATCGAAACCTTTCTTCGTTCGTTCCAGACTTCCAGTTCCATTTCTTTCTTCGGTGGAGAGAGAGAGAGAGAGAGAGAGAGAGGGAGGGAGGGGGGGGGGGGAGGAAAAAGAATTAAAAAATGGGAACCGGGTGAACAGTCGTTCGCTTCTTCTACCGAACGACTGTAGCGGAAGGAATTATACCATGTGCTTTACCTATGCTGCAGAAGAGGAAATTTATCACTTTAGTTAGCTAAAATAGCTTTTTCTCTTGTTTACCTCCACTAGTAAACTTGCTCTTATACATCAAACTCAAATTTCAATGTTCCAAGAGACTCTCTACTTGGCTAGGCATTTTGTCATTATCGAGAGCAATTTTGTTCACCCTCTCCCAAAGAGGGTGAACATTACCCTCCTACTTTCGGTGCCGACATCGACGATCGGACCCGTTCATGTTGTTCAAAACGATTTTCTAAGAGGGTATGCAAAAATTCGGAAAAATCCAACGGTGAAAAGCGGTTGAGTTTTGAGCTCAAAGTGTCTATTTTTTGTTCTTTAAACCCAAAGAACAAAAATCTAGGTTTTAGAGCTCAAAACTCAACCGCTTTTCACCGTTGGATTTTTCCGAATTTTTGCATGCCCTCTTAGAAAATTGTTTTGAACAACATGAACGGGTCCGATCGTCGATGTCGGCGCCGGAGGTAGGAGGGTAACGTTTACCCTCTTTGGAAGAGGGTGAACAAAATTGCTCTCGTCATTATCTGCTATTACAGAGCAAAGAAGACCAGCTATTCTCTCCCTTTTCTCCTTCATCTTTTTGCTACTCGATTTTATTGGTAGATGCTTTTTTTTTTTTAATCCGTTTATAGGTAGATGTTCAAAAAAATCTTTTTGATAGAGGGCTAAGATAGAGAGTAGTGTTGGAATTCATTGATGAAAAAGTGAATAGGTAAAGTACATATTGTCTTATTTATTTATTTTTTGGCTTTTTACTACGCAAACACGACATGACCCACCAATACGGTACAAGTTAGACTCGCGTAACTCGATAAGGGCACGGATAACCATATAATTTCTCATGTCGATCCGTTACCTGACAAACCCGAGACGACATGACACAACACGACTCGATGCCGGTGATGCCAACCCATTGTCTGTACTTTTGTTTACTCTCTCTTTCTCTAATTTGTACTATATCCTACATATATATATATATTGGACGGTTCAATGAACACCAAAAAAAACACCCCAAATCTCAATCTCATAGTTCTCGATCAAATTTTTAAGATCCGAACCGTTCAATATGTGCAGAATGTGATTTTAAGGTGCACTCAAGAAACTAGCAAAAATTATGACCGGAAAGTGCTCGTTTTGAGCAGTTTTTAATTGAACCGTTCATTAAATCTAAGATAAAAACTGCTCAGATCAAGCCTTTCCCGGTCTTTTTTTTTTTGCTGATTTCTTGCAGGTACCCTTAAAATCACGTTTTGATCATATTGAGCGGCTCGGATCATCAAAATTTAATCGGGATCTATGAGGTATTTTTTTAGGTGTTTTTTTGGGTGTCCCTTGAACCGCCCCGATATATATATATATATATATAGGGGGCGGTTCCGGGGACACCCAACGGGGACACCTAAAAAAACACCCAATGGTTCCCGATCAAATTTTGATGATCCGAGCCGCTCAATATGATCAGAATGTGATTTTAAGGGTACACACTTAAAATCAGCAAAAAAAATGACCGGGAAGGGCTTGATCCGAACAGTTTTGAACAATTATTTATTGAACGGTTCAAATAAAAACTGCTCAATTCAAGCCTTTCCCGGTCATTTTTTTGCTAATTTCTTGCGGACACCCTTAAAATCACATTCTGCACACATTGAGCGGTTCGGATCATAAAAATTCAATCGGAAACTATCAGATTGAGATTTTGGGTGTCCCCGTTGGGTGTTTTATTAGGGTGTTCATTGAACCATTCTCATATATATATATATATATATATATATTTCTCCACGTATTCACGATCGAACCATCTTTTCAAGGCTATATGTACAAATGTGATAGCAAGTTTATTGCGACGACAATCAGTCTGCATATACATCTAGTCTCCCTCAATAAGATCAAAAACTTGAACCCAAAAAAGACTAGAATATTGTCCATTCTCAAAGAAACAAAGAATAAATTGTCAAAACTTCGATGAAATCAGAAAAAGGACACCAAATAGGCTGTCAAAAGAGAGAGACATTTCTACTTTTTCCAATGGTCATTTCCCCCATCGACTTATACCATGTCATTGAGCTTACATGGGTTTGAGCCCATCAATGGATTTTGCAAACCAAACATGAGAAATTCTAAGTACAAAGAAAGTGTATCCCGAAATTATCTCGAATAGGTAAATCAATGGTACAGATTCACTTTGAAGTGCACCTGTACCGTTGATTTACCTTTTTGGAATAATTTCGGAGTATATTTTCTTTGTAAAGTCACAGCTTTAGTTTTCCAAATTATTTCCAGCACTAGACAGCCAATTGATGTTGGTGGGTGGATTCATCTTCAGTGCTGGAACAGCAATGGAGCTTTGGTGTGCTCCCAATGCTTTGTGGAGATCCCAGCAACATCTCTCCTTGGAGATAGCGACAATAGGAGTGGAAGGTGTCGGGTGTGACGTTCAACTGGAAGCCCAAACCAAACAAGAAGTCCACCTCAAGTAGGTTCATCTCTCTTGTGCTGATTCCCCCCACCTTGGCATAGTAGGCATTGTTGTAATACCTAAAAATACGAACACAATATGGGATGTATTCAGATTATCATCTCAGCCCAATGAAAGACATTACAAAATGAGAAATAGATATATTTTGAGATCCGAGGCCATCGATAACCCCTTACAAAGGATGTAGACGTGCTAGAAATTGTCCTTAGAGTGTTCTTGGTTTGGACCCGGCCCAAGTGCTTATTAGAGGCTTTTATTTGGGGTCTGACCCTTAGGATGTGTTTGGATTTTGTCCCAACATATTTTCTTTTCTTTTCATTCAACATTTGGTTGTATTCCCCTCCCCCTTTCCTCATCTTGATGTACCCTCTGTCAAGTTTTCTTAATAAAACTTTGTTTGCCGATCAAAAAAAAATAAAAAATCGTCCTTAGGGCGATCTCCATCAATAACCCAATTCTTAAGCTAAACTTGGGACAACAAATGGCAAAGCCATTTATTCCCACATCAGTGTTAATGTGCTGCAATATTTTGTTCAAATTCAATGATACAAGTGATCCAAGCTGTCATTTTGGCACTATTGGTGTGTGAGTAACTTTGTCAAATATTGACAAAATACTTGTTAGAAGTTGTGATTTAGAACGCAATCACTAAGTAGCTGTAAGATGGTTGGACGAAATTCTCATAAAAAAGTAAACGTCCACCTATTAATTCTCTCTCAAATACACATTTTGTTTTCCAATTTCTGCGGCCATGGTATATATATATATATATATATATATAGGACTTCATTTCGACTAATAGAGTACTGCAAAAAGAAAAAATCATTTGAACATACAATAAAAAGACAAATATATATATATATATATATATATATATATATATATATATATATATATAGGCGGTTCCGGGGACACCCAACAGGACTAAAAAAATACCCTATGGTTCCCGATCAAATTTTGATGATCCGAGCGCTCAATGTGATCGAATGTGATTTTAATGGTACACGCTAAAAATCAGCAAAAAAATGACCGGAAGGGCTTGATCCGAACAGTTTTGAACAATTATTTATTGAGCGGTTCAAATAAAAACTGCTCAAATCAAGCCTTTCCGGTCATTTTTTTGCTAATTTCTCGCGGACACCCTTAAAATCACATTCTGCATACACTGATCGGATCATAAAAATTCAATTGGGAACTATCAGATTGAGATTTTGGGTGTTCCCGTTGGGTGTTTTATTAGGGTGTTCATTGAACCATTCCCATATATATATATATATATATATATATATATATATATATATCGGGCCGGCTCCGGGGACAACTAATTAGACACCTAAAAAAACACCTCATAGTTCCTGATCAAAATTTGATGATCCGAGCTGCTCAATGTGATCAGAACGTGATTTAAAAGGTAGACGCTAGAAATCAGCAAAAAAAATAACCGGGAAGGATTTGATCTGAGCAGTTTTTAAACCACGCTAGATCTATAAAATAATTAGCTAGTTGTAAAAAGCAAAGGGTCACCGTGAGTTGGGTGATTATTTAGTACTCCACGGGCCTCTACCACTAGACACTACGGAACGGACAGATTCAGGAATATAGTTTAGTGGGGACACATTATTAATTATAATGGCAAAAATTTACCACAATAATATCGTAGACAATTAAGGCATGCATTACAAACTACAACAGTCAACAGTCTATAACACATCTTTTCAATTAAATTATGTAAAAATGAGCACAAAATCTTAGACAAATTTTTTAGAATATGTTTTACATGAACATCAACAAGTTTTAGATTGATCGAGATAGTTTTATTAATTACATTATTTCAAAATATTGCTCTTAGACAGTTAGAAATAAATACAATTAAGAAAGAATCGTTTCAAATAGATAAACAGTTCGGAAACCAATAGGTTTAAATGCACCATGTGGCGAACTTGAAACATAAAACTAATTCTATACGTATATTTTCGAGATATATACAAGTGTGTATTGAATCACCACGTGGCAGTGGCGGTGCTCCAAGAACACGTAGTAATCTGCATCGGAATCAAGCTGTCTTGACTTCACCCTATCATTAACGAAGTTTTGTGACCTTTTCTACATTTGGGCCTTCATTGCTAATAAATAACGAAGTTGTATACATATGGAAAGTGTTGCTCTGTTTAAACTATTGTTACCCAATCTATAGAATATCCAGGTAATCTCTATTGATGGACAGCATAAGGGCACCTCCACCCACATGATCTTAGCTGGCCCTGTCTCATTATCCAGGTAATCTCTGTTCCTTTTTTCTTTGATCTGTAAATGACATCTACATACAGTATATACAAATACTGTAGTAGTCTTGGTTTTTTTTTTTTTTGGAAAATTTATAGAAATGGTCCTCCAAACTTCATCCGAGTCTTTTTCGTCCTCCAAGTATCAATTGCAACTCTTTTGACTTTCAAGTTTGGTTTTTGTACCAAGTTGGTCTAATTGATAACATTTGTTAGCTAAACTAGACGGAAAAAATCAAACTGAGGGCATACGTCATTAATTGGACCAACTTGGAATGAACTGCAACGTCCAAACTGCAATCAATCTGATTTTTTCGTCCGATTTGACTAACAGAAGTTATCAATTGGACCACTTTGATACGAAAACCAAACTTGAAGGTCAAAAGAGTTGCAATTGATACTTAGAGGACAAAAATAACACTCGGATGAAATTAGGTGGACCATTTATATAAATTTCCCTTTTTTTATAGATATCATCACAAAAGAATCAAGAAACTACTAGAAGGCAAGTCATATGCCAGAATATTCTCTAAACCAGGCGGAATACAACCCGTATGAAACATAATGTTCCTACTTAAGCATTTTGTCGCTATCCAGTGAGCTGCTCTATTTTTTTTTGCAGTAGCACCATTGAAATGAAGAAAAATGGTGATTTGCATCTGAAAAAATATAATTTGATGGCCGTAGGAGAGAAATAGAGATAAAGAACAAAAAAGAAATAATGATTTCACAAGAGATAATAGAAATTATAAGAAAGGAATTTTAAACCTGTAGCTCAAATAAATGAAGACAGAGGATCAAAAAATAACAATTGAAGACAAAGAAAAATGGACTATCGAATTGACAACAAAGATGGAGAATATATATATATTTTTTTCTTCACATAGAGCTATAGAGCTCCGAAAACACTCCATTACAATTAACAGCGAAACTCGAGAGAGAGAAAGAAGAGAGAGAGGAACTCACATATCATCCATGAACTTGGCAGAAACCAAACAACTGGTGATGATCAAGCGATGCACATTGAATGAATCGATGGGCAAGAGTGGCTGCCGCTGCGCAAACCGGTCCAGATAAACGTAGGCCACCACGAAACACGACGGGCTGCAATTCGCGTACTTGAATATCCTCTCCAAGTAACTCTGGACGGAGATTGTGGGCCTGCTAAGTCCATCAAACACCGAGATCTTACCCCCGCGGCCCGTCTCGAGCCGACGACCGAGGTCGTTCGACTCGGCAACTCTCTCGAGAAGGGAAGAGAGCAGTCTTATGACTCTGGGCATGATTATGGACTGGGGGGTCTCGAGCTCGGCCATCCGGTTATATTATTTGTTTGGGTGTCGAATGTGAATATATATAAAGTCTCGAGTACATGGAGTATTCGGTCAGTTGCATAATTGGCTGTTGATGAGCTGGTTTAAATTTATTGGAAAATGGAGATACAAGCATTTTGGATTATGACATGAATGGTAATTGGCCAGGTGGGATATAGCTTTTCCATATTATACTTTGGTGAGTCTTTTAGGCATCATCCATTCATGGTAGATCTGTGTCCCTACAAATTGGTTTTTCCTCTCTCATCAATGGTGTTGAAGGTGGGATTTTGAAGTTAAAGCAATGTTGTGAGCCTGCGACGTTCGATTATTTTGTGCGACTAATGTGTTTTGAATTTCACGCGAGTATAAACATGACAGGTGGGATCTATTTTACAATACATTAAAGAACAATTTACGTACGGTATTCAAAACACGAGCACCAAATATGTTTGTCACCATGGCTTTATTGTTTGATGTTTGGTGGCACTAGTAGTACTAGCAGTGTGACTTGGCTTCTAAAAGAAGGAAAGTTATCTAATGGTTCAGCCACTTTCTAGTGGTTTGTGTAATTAAAACAAACAAGGCATAATGCTTGTGAGTGGTAATAATGGAAATGGTTTGGCATGCACCAAAATGGCATAAGAGATCTCTAACACTTGCTTCGAATTTGGAAATGTCAAATTTCTTTAGGACTGATATGACAATTTGACACCTATCGCATTCTTTCCCCAAAGAGTTTGCATTTGACATTTGATGTCAATTCTGAAGCAAATTGGTTTTCGTCAAATGCATCTATGTAAGATTTGACTTTGCATTTAAAAGTAAGATTGCATATATGATATCAATTTTGACAAGAGGGATTCCGTATAAATTTGAATCCTCCGTTTGAGGTTTCTTTAATTTGAGTAAAAGAGCAAGAATCTGGATTCTCTCCGGTCGATCAGAGAGTATAGTCGAAAACGTTAAAAAGTGGTTGCAGTCCTACAATAAGGTCCACCTTTGTGATCAAATTCACAAGGCTTCCCACACATTTGACCAAATCCACCTATCAACGGGTGTGAAATCAAATTCAAAAGAATAAATATAAAAATCTTTAAATCATGTTACCCTACGAAAACAGAGCTCATTTGATTTTGGTTTATTGAACTATATATTTATATTGTGTTTCATATTTTGTTACTCTCAGTTTTCCAGAGCAAAGACTTTTTACTCTCAATTTACAAAATGCATAATATATGCACGTAAGTAGGTCAAGACACCTGGTCATCGGGAAAAAAATTGCAAAATACCACAGGTATGTGGCTTCCGACCGAAGTGAGTTTCTTCTTGATTATGCATCAACAAACATAATGGAATGCTCTACTGCGTTTAGTGTAGATTGTAATCATCACATTGCCACTATCCCAACCTAAATTCATCATACTCCAATAGCTAGACTACAGTGACACACACACTAGATACATATCTCATAATAATTTCCTTGAACTCGATGGAATTATTTTTATTTTTTTATCACGACGGAAGTTTTTTTTTTTTGTTCAAAAGTGAGAAGATTGTATTGATAAACGCCCAACGGCACTTACAAAATGGAGATCATTACAAAGAGCTTGTACAAAGCCAAACTAATCGTCTAACAAAACAAGTAAATCACAAGGCAATTGATGTCTTTCATCCTAACCCAGATATGGCCTGACGCAATAGCGACACTTTTAAACTGCCTAACATCTAATTAGGAGACTCATACGAGAAAAAGTGCAAAGTTAAGGATAAAAAGACACCAAATACCCAGACAATCAGATGCACTCCACCCAAGTATGAACGCACCAATGAACTCCCAAGAACTACAGATCTACTAAGCCGCCACGGGTTGTCTCGCCAAAGACGTATATCGTGTAAGGAGAATGCTGAAGCACATATATCGTTGTGAAACAACCTCGATTAAGAGAACCCGATTTGTAGACAAAATTCGTCCAAAGACGAAACTAATAACTCTCATTGAATGAGAGACAAAACTCTCACAGATCAAACGACAAGTCGTAGATCTGGAGAGACAGAAGAGGAAAAAAACAAATAAAGGTAGTCGGTAAGACCATGGCCTCCCCCTCCCGCAGCCGCACACGGGTATAGAACCCACGGGGGGATCGGAGGGGAAGGGAGAAGATCGAGGAGTTGTGGTGGCTAGGGTTGAGAGAGAGGGAGAGAGAGCACCTTCTAAATTATGGGGAGCCCATACTCAGCGCTAGGGCTGTAAACGAACCGAGCAGCTCGTGAGCTCGAGCACGAGTTTTTGGCTTGTTTAGTAAACAAGTTGAGCCGAGTTCGGCTCGTTAAGGAAGACTCGGCTCGATTAAAGAGGATCGTTTAACAAACAACTAAGCTCCGCTCGTTAATGCTCGAGTTTTAATAAATGATTAAACTCGACTCGTTAAGGCTCGAGCCCGACTCGACTCGGCTCGTTTACAGCCCTACTTAGCGCTGCTAAATGAACCAATGTATCCATATTGATTCGGCTCTTTAATCAAAAGTTCATTTGAGATCGGTTTGTTTCATAAGCAGATCAAATCTGTCATCAAGTATATGATATGTATTATTAAGTTGATAAATCGATCTCAAACCAACCAATTGATGAGCTCGACACACCTTTGCTTTGTTTAAGAAGATCAACTTACTTAACAAACCAAACATGAAAACTTTTTCGTAAGCTCGTTTTAGGGTAGAATCACGCACTGGTTAACTTGAACAACGTAATTCCCAGCTCCTTAACTTTACATAGTAAAAAATAAGTTTAAATTTTGGAAGGAAAGATCAACATAGTAAAAATCATAATAATAATAATAAGTTCAAATTTTGGGAAGATCATGGCATTAGATTTTTTCTCCGGTTTAATCATGTCATTTGTATTTGATAATCGCGGTTGTTGGTGATGTTAGAATTAAGTTGGTTAACCACCGAAATTTATCATTAACCCTTTTTTTTTTTTCTTTTCCTTTTTTTTTTCTTCATAAACTAGGCTAACAATGTCACACCAATTCGGGTTTTACTCACATCTCGAATGAATTCAAGGACCTATTCGAAGAAATTCTAACCGCCAGTCAGAATTGTTTGTGAGTTTTGAACATTACGGCGGTAGAATCTAATAAGGATAGCACCTACACTTACTGAATTTAGCTGATTTTTTCATGAAGCCACTCGGATTTTTTTTTTTTTTAAATTATTAAACGGCTCGAATTTTTCTTGAGGGACCTGTAGTGAGCCTCACATCGCCGTCAGTGCAAGATCAGTAACCCTCCAGTCGGTGGCCATAGGATTTTCGAAAAATAAGTACTTGGCCTGGGACTTGGAAACCTTGCAAATTCTAGTGGTGGCTTTAAATCTGTTCCAAGTACATAAATATGTGTTTGTCTGTCCGTATGCCTGTCTGATCTAATTAGTAAGCAAATATTATTTTCTTTTTTAAATTGTAAACTTCAAAGAAAGATAGATGCAAATTCTGATTAAATAATACAAGGAAAATTCTAAGAACAAATTTAATTTGGAATGAACTATATAGAAAAGTACAAAGCCGAACATGAGTGGTGTGCCTCTTTCCAACCACGACGTCCCATGTGAGAATCATGTGAGTGTCCTTTATGAAATAACATACAACACCTCACAAATTTTAATTTATTCTACGAAATGAATTATTTTCTTGCATCACACCTTCCTATATTTATATTTATATAATTGTGGAGAGAAAAAGAAAAAGATGTAAATTACATTTTCCACCCTTTTACTTTTTCTTAACTCTTACTTTTGTGAACCTCCAAAGGCCGATTGCATCGGTCAACACCTAACAGGCAAAGCGTCGATGCGTTTCTTTTGCTCATATTTACGTTTTTGAAGTGACACAAAGAAGCCGCGTGCGCCTCAAATTTTTTGAATGTTAGGGGGACGAAAGGAATGTTAGGGGGACGAAAGGCGAACGTTAACATGCACTTGACCGAAAGTATAAGGCTGGCTGAAATTGAAATGTTGACGATGGTATAGGGCACAAATGCGTAATTTCCTGAAGAAGAAAGAAATTGTTGTGGCGTGTGAAGCAATTGAATATTATATTGCATTTAGCGCGCCGCATGGTCCAAATTCCCTGAACATGGGACAATAGCTTTATTTTGTTAACAACTGTTCCCAGTAGGACCGAGATTTTGATGCATCGCCGACTAAAGAATCAAAGGCTCACACACAGACACACTAGACACTACCGAGAGACCGAGAGACCGAGAGAGAACAACATGTTGTGAAGGAATGGATTCATGTTCTCTGATCTAGATGGTTATAGTTACGGAGGAAGCTGTTCTAAGTAGACCATAAATGTGCATCAGAAATTTTATAATGTCTGTTACTCATTCTTTTTGTTAACTACGCTACTTGTTTTTTTTTTTTTTCAAGGAAATAGGATCCTCTCTGATCCTCCATAGTTTGGATTGAAGGAGACGGTCCTGATCGGGATCATTCATTTGCTACAATCGATGGTTAATTTGGATGTATTCTCCCCGGTAAAAATGTATGAGAAAATCGAAACCATTGAATCTACCAATGGACGGTCCAGATCTGGACAGTCTCGTCCAATCCAAACCCATTGGAATGGAGAGGAGCCGGACGCTTTTTATAACACAGGTGTCGAGACCAGTTTATGCGCTCTTCAACTAATCTTGAGGGACGAATCCCACCGCTCTCTAGCGGACGTTCCTATTAAAGTTAGAGCAAAACTTTGTATGAACTGACCCCAAAGAACGTAATAGCACCTGAGAAGTTTCGAATTGAGAAATTTAAAAGTTAGTAGAGACTAGAGAGCAATCTACTAAAGTCTCAAAGTCTGACAATTAGGCCAACCCCTGGAGTTACGCAATGGTGTACTTTGAAATGAAATGATACTTTATAGTTTTGGTGCACTTTGAAAGTATATGATAGTTATAGTTTTGGAGAATGATGTACTTATAATTTTGGAGATTGATGGACAAGTAAAAGCTTGAACATATTTGAAACTCGTGAAATTTTCAAATCAAAATCGAGCAATCTGCACCTCAAAAAATTTATTGGGAATTATAGTAGCTTGGGGTTGGTTTACATGGCCTTGGATTGGGGCTTGTTTAATAGCCCTAAAAAGAAAAGTCGCAGTTGAGAATCTGATTTCAAAATGAGCGATGATACAAACGTAATTTTAAAACATAATCTCGGACACAACTACAACTGCATCCAAAACTGTTCAATCCATGTAATTCACATACATCCAACGGTTGCCTTGTTTCTAGAAAGTGTGTTCCTAGATTTTTAGTACCAATATATAAAAGATTGTCCATTGCGAAACAGACAGAGGTCAAAAGTTGTCATGAATCCAATTTGTCTACGAAAACATCAGCACCGAACTTGTGTTGAAGGTAATTCAGTCTCAAATGAATTGTTTTAAACAGTGAGTTTTACATAGTTTTAGTGGCTAATCACATTGAGCAGGAAACGACAAAATTGAAAACCATTCAATTGCAGCATTGAATCTGGACAATTGAAGAATCACATATCTGGACAATTGAAGAATCACATACCTCTCCTGCCCCTTTTTTTTTTTTTGTAGTGAACGCGTGAAATAAGATTAAACAGAAAAGATAAGTCTGGGGTATTTAAACCCTACATTTCTTTTTGCAATTGAAATAACACCACAGACATAAAAAGAAGTAAATCCTAAAGCATGGGTGAGAACTTCCTTGGTAAGGATATCCGCACATTTGTTTTCCTCTCGATAGACATGGCAAATCTTCACAGATGTGAACTTCTCCGAAAGATAACCTGCATTGTGATATTAAATTACACAAATGGTGAAAACCTGAAATCTCATAGAGTATTTTTGGAATTTGGGCTGCATCCACACAAACTTCGACTCTGTTCCAATTGTGATGTAGAGCTAAAGATAGCCCAAAGTTCTGCTGCAAGAATCACATACCCTTCAGCTCTCTTTCTTGAGCATATGTCCACGTATGAGCTTGGACAACACAAGTCCAAAAGCCCAATCCAATACCCAAAGAGATTTTGAACCCAAATCAATTTGAAACAATCCTAGACCTGACCTCAGAGGCCTTAGAGAACAAGCCGCAAGCTCGCAAATCTTGAGTCCCGATCCTTACCTTCACGAACACCACTATCCTAGACCAGAGACCTTAGGCCCCGTTTGATAAAAGTGATAGATGGTTGGGATTCGTAAGGAGATGGGATTAGGATTGGGATTGGTAAGGAGATGGGATTGGTAAGGAGATGGGATTAGTGATGAGTATGTTTGTTTGAGATGGGATTAGATGATGGGATTATTAATATTATGTTTGTTTCACATAGGATAGGATTGGATTGATAGTATACATTTCCGTTTTTGCCCTTCTGCAAAACTGATTTAATTTTTGGATGGATATTTTCTGGATTAAACCAATTTTTCAGAAAATAATCAGAAAATGAAAAAAAATACTTTTGAAAAAAATTAATATCTAGATGAAACTTTTGATTACTTTAATTTGAAAGTGGTTAATTTGATTATTCATGTGCACAAAATATTAAAATATAGCGAACATAAATTTTTTATTCATGTCCCACAACAAACATAACAGAGAAAATTAATTACACCCTCAAATAAATATAATTATTTATTTGAGATACATTGGGAATGCCACAAAAATTCATAACTAGCATTTTATTCTCTCAAACTTCCGTCTTCTTGACTTAGCCACGCCCGAAGCAAATGCCCCAACTGTCGAAATGAGGATATCGCATGGAGGAGAGAAAGGTCTATCTGGATCTCACCGCAAGCACATCTAGTATGTTAAATAATTTTTCTAGGGACAATGAGTGGAAATACCCAATAAAAGATTAACCTTTCCTACACATCAAATCCAGACCCAGGGAAAAAAATCCAGGTGAATTCTAGAAAACATTCACAACATGAAACGGCCAAAAGCATACCAATAAATGGCAAAAGCATATCCCTTATCTTTCCATGTCCATCAGCAGAATACTTAAGTCTAGATTCAGCATAAGTTCCAAGTTTCATCTCAGAATACAGCATAAGTTCCATCACACTTTCATCATAGTGACAATTAAAAGTCAAAAAAATTGGCAAAGACTATGCCAATCATGCACAGGGGCCATAACCCGGGGGGTGGGGGTGGGAAATAAGCCAAAAACATACCCCAACTACAACATATACAAAATATATCAGTTAACCCGGGGGGAATAACTAGCCAAAAACATACCCCAACTACAACATATACAAAATATATACTAAGTTTTTCATAGGACCACTTGTTACCTTTCTCAAACGAGCCCACTCAAGAGCAAGTTCACCCACTCCACCTTATCCTCCTCCTTTTTGAGGCTGAAGAACAAGTCCACACGTTGGGGTTTGTCCACAATCATGGATGCAGCCTTCAACCTATCGCGGACATCAAGTGGCAATTCTGTGAGTGCGTCATTCACTAGCCCCCTTGTATTGGACAAGTCATGAGCATAGCCTACCCTATGTGCAATTGCAGACATCGTAGTGTTCGCGTCTTGAAAAAAAGTTCCAAAAGCTTCAGCCATGTTAGAGAGGCCCTTTGATATTTCATCATCTGCTCTTGCTCTTTTCTTTCCCACCATGTTAGAGGAGCTAGGTGCAGCAGATTGAGGAGCTGATTGAGGAGTATTATGGGGGACAGAAAACTCCGTACCACGACCTAGAGGAAATTCTGTGTCACCACCCAAGGAGAAGTCCATAACAGGGGAATAGTACCCCTGCTCGGTAGTAGATTCCTCCCCCACCATAGCAGCAACGGTCTCCGCCGGTCCCTCAGCAAGATTTCCATTGGCTCTATCCTTGCCAAAGAGAGTCAGCCAGTCATCATAGTATGGGAAGGGCTTGTTCCTCATTCCCTTGGCATCAGAGACCCTCTACACAATATTTTTCATTTAGTGTATGTAAATGAGTTCAAAAAGTATATAAAATGAAGTTAAAGTTTAGGTATATACCCTAACATAATTCTCCCATACATCATCACTGTCTACAAGTACCATTTTCTCACTATCATCCCACCCAAAGCCACTGGATTGGATCATGTCTTGCAGTAGATTATATTGTTTCCTCCACGTCTTGATCTTCGAATCAATGTGAGGACTTGCCCTCAGGTCAGTGCCAGGAAATTGGAGTATGATTTTTTTCTCACACTCTCTGAAGAAGCCTCCCTTAAACATTCCACAATCAAGCTTCCACATAGCATTCTCGATGACCAAATCTTTCATGGTATTCAGGAGGAATTCCTCTTCACGCTTATTCCAAAACCTCCTGGCTGCTTTTCCATCACTCTTCTTAGGCATTCCTATGTGGTTTCCAATACATAAGTATTAAATGATTCATTACCCTATAAAAAATTCCACCTCTCACACATAAATAGAATACAAATGTCTAAGAGGAAAACGAAAATTAAAATACTACAAAGCACGTGATTCATTACAATAAGAAAAATTCCAATTCACACATAGAATACAAACGGCAAAGCCTTACAAATGTCAAATACAAGCCACGTGATACGGTACAGTAATTAAAAACCAACTATTGAACTAAGGCTAAGTAAAATTCCCATGAGCCCTGTTGGCCTGCCACTCATTAAACATCTGAGTGGCCAACGTGGTCCTCCATTCACTCCATTGGTTGGTGGCTTCCACAACATCAATGAACTCATCTTCTTCAGTTTCATGTGCCTCTTGTTGGTTATCATTTACTTGTGCAAATGGATCATTGGGCATTTCGCGTGTTATGAAGTTGTGGAGAAGGCAACATGCAGTGATTATACGACATTGAGTCCGGATAGGAAAGTAAGAATGAGACCTCAAAATTGCCCACCTCGCTTTAAGAATGCCAAATGTTCTCTCAACCACATTACGAGCAGAAGCGTGTTTCATGTTGAAGAACTCAAGGGGAGAAGTAGGTGTACGCCCGTGTCTCCATGTGGACAAGTGATATCGTTGACCTCTATACGGTGCTAAAAAACCCTCCCCATTTGTGTACCCCGCATCTACCAGATAGTAGTGACCTGTGGACACATGTTATACTTTGAATAAGGAACTAGTTTTGGAATGTCACTTTTTATAATGTTGACAATGAAAAAATCATACCAGTAGGCACTCTCAAGCCATGTTGTCTAGTGACGGCATCTCTAAGTATCCTAGAATCTGATGCAGAACCTTCCCACCCCGGCAATACATAAATAAATTGGGTGTCTGGGGCACAAACACCCAAAACATTGGTGGCTATTTCCCCCTTTCTTGTTCTATACCTGGGTTTATCCATAGCTGCAACGCGGACGTTAATGTATGTCCCATCTAGTGCTCCAAGACAATTCTATCAAAATGGGGAAAAAAAAATATGTAAACCAACTATTGAACTAAGGCTAAGTTGTAACTGACACGATTTTTAGACAATTACCTGAAACCACTTCCACCTTTCATCCGTACAATTAGCTGGAATAGGCTCCGGTGCCTTAAGAAGAACGCCGTGGAGGCGTATTAGAGCCAGAAGTACCTCATTGAAGTACTTACTAACAGTATGACCACTTCTTGTGAAGTCATACTTGATAACCCGATTCTTTTTGTGATGGGCTAGGGTTGACAAAAACATTGCTAACTTCTCCTCCAATACAACATACCTTGAATCAGATAACCCTACACTTCTTGTCATTGTGCATAACGTCATGAATGCTGCTTTTGTCAATCGAAGTTGGTCAAAACAATCTGATTCATTACCTTTAAACAATTTATTCAAATTGTCTAATTGAATTCGGAATGGATGCGGAGACCTAGCGATAGTAAACCTAGGTCGGGGGTTTTCCAACACAACATGCATGACGACCACAAATACAGCGCACGCAAAGTTTATGGAAGCGACAAGATATTGTAGTGCCACGAATGCATGCATTAGTTCCATCTGCTCAACTTCCTCCTCGTCATTGTCCATCTATACAACGATGAATACAGTGAAAAGGAATAGAGTACAGGTATACTTTCATACACATATAACAGAACATGTGAGCAGGTCAATCAAATCCAGTACTGTGAAAACAAAGTGAGAATAACTATGGGTATTCAAAAGTTAGTTGATTAGCAATTTGTGAAATATAAGATAAAAAATGGAATGAGCAATTAAAAATTTTGTGAACTTTAGAGGAGTACGATTTTGAATCACAAAGATTCACAGCATTATGAGGTTTGGCTTGATTCTCTTTCTTGTTTCTTTTTCTTAATGTACCCTATCAAGGTTTTTAATATAAAAAATTTTGCCGATCTAGAAAAAAAAATTAACAGCATGCATTCTCCAAAGGCATACAGTACAAGTCCAAATTTTAACAACTTAAAAAGTAGAAATCATCGTTCAGACATTCTTCAGAAAAATAACAAAGGGAAGAGTTTCAGCTATTTTTTTCGTGTGTAATGGAACTCAAAACAAGAACTAAAATCTGTGATCTTTTTCTATCATCAAGATTTTCTTACTTGTTGGAGCTACGTATTTCGAATTTCCAGCCACCAAAGAAGATGGTGTCGTCTGTAACCAGCTGTGGCTACTGCTGTCTTCGTTTGGTCGTGAGAGAAAAGGATGGGGGCTAGGGTTTGTGCTTATAAAAGCTGCAGGTATTTGGTCATTGGATGATTTAAGCAAGGCTATCTTTGTCTTTTCGCATTTGGGAGTCCGGACTGGACTAGCAATACCAAGTCCAAGAGGGGATTCCCAATACCCCCAAATGACAGGACTAATAGTCCCTTGGGACTCCCAATCCCAACCTCAAATGTGCAACCAAACAAAGAATTGTGAAACCCATGGGATTCATAATCCCAACCCAACCCATAAGCCGGTTATCAAACGGGGCCTTAGAGAACAAGCCGCGGGCTCGCAAATCTTGAGTCCCGATCCCTACCTCGTTGAGGTGTTCGTCAAGGTGTTCGGTAATGGTGAGCACAAATCTTGAGTCCCAATCCCTACCTCGTTGAGGTGTTTGTCGTGCTGTTCAATAATGGTGAGTGCATAAGCGTCCTTTAACTAAACTTGGCTTTCTCAATTCTCATTTATCTTTACAACAAATACACCTCCCACCTGCAGGTTCGAATCTCCCCAACTACGTTTGGATATTCTCTCTTATAAAGGTTCTTTCTTTTGTTTCTTCTCTATGATGGGACTTATTTTTTGTTTTGGTTAAGTTGGTTGCATATATTATCTAGAATTTGTACTTTGTATCTCTCTGATCAATGGAAAAATCTTTCAATATTTTAGAGAAATGATTTTGCCACACCCTGCAAGTGTATTTTTTGGTGCAAAAACACAATTGCAGGGTGTAGCATTATCAAAAAAGGGTGTGGCAAAATCACTACCCATATTTTACGAACGCAACAAATTTCAGAAAGGATGAAATCAAAACAAGACAAGTGTGTTTCTCAAACTTGAATTTGAGCCTGGCCGTGTTGCGAACAATCCACCATCTACCTCTTCACATTAGGGCTTGCTTGGATGATGTGACACCCCGCTTTCCGGTGGCCGGCGGTACTGCAGGAAGCAGACTCCGTCCGGACGGGAGGGGGTAAGTCATGGTTTATAAGAAAAGACTCATCCTACTTGTACAAGGCCTTTTAAAGCCGTGAGGGCGGGTCAAAACGCATAGAAACTTCACAGTTAAGCGTGCTCATCCTGAGGTAGCCCAAGGATGGGTGACCTACTGGGAAGTCTATAGGTTTTGGGCGTCAAAAGCGGACAATATTGTATAAAGATGGAGCGGGTCGTTACAAATGGTATCAGAGCCCCGCCATGGGCAAAGTGGTGAGTAGGATGCGTTCTGCTACCACGGACCCCAGGGGAGGTTGCTGGGCCTGTGCAACGAGGACGTTGCATCCCTAAGGGGGGTAGATTGTGACACCCCGCTTTCCGGTGGCCGGCGGTACTGCAGGAAGCAGGCTCCGTCCGGACGGGAGGGGGTAAGTCATGGTTTGTAAGAAAAGACTCATCCTACTTGTACAAGGCCTTTTAAAGCCGTGAGAGCGGGTCAAAGCGCATAGAAACTTCACAGTTAAGCGTGCTCATCCTGAGGTAGCCCAGGGATGGGTGACCTACTGGGAAGTCTATAGGCTTTGGGCATCTAAAGCGGACAATATTGTACAAAAATGGAGCGGATCGTTACAGATGAGATATTAGGTTTGGAGGTATTATGTAAGAAGGGAAGATTGGATAGTAGGGGGTATTATGTAAGAAGGGTGGGTCCACATTGATGTGATGAGGGGATTAAATAATATTTGGTTTGGATGAGGTATAAAATAGAGGGATAATGTTATTTTGTAGTTGAATAGAAGAGGGATGGTGTATTATAAGGGGGGATTACACATAGCCGGCTCCCACCCTAGCCATGTGTAATCCCCCCTTATGGGGTATTAGAGGGGATTAAACATGTGCCGTGTAAAGATATACACCCTCATTTTAGACTTGCCAAACCACGCCATAGCCTTGGCCCCACGTATTAGGAGGGGATATCCTAATCCCCCTTCATACTACTGCTTCCAAACAGGCCCTTAGGTTGTATTCTGAGTACAACAATATCCCCAAAATCATGCATTCCGTTCATGCATTTCGCACAATTTGGCGATTCATTTTTTGTAAACGTAGAATTTTTGCACCCCCAATCCATACTCAATGTAAAACATTATGTATATCATCAGAAGAATAGCATTCTCATCCACAACCTCGAATAAGTCATGTCCAATTGTGTCCTAAGATTTTTTCATTTCCACTTGATGATTTCTTCCTAACGCTGAAAAGAAAAACAGTAAACCAAAACCTTTAAAAAAACAAGGGGAATTTGCACTTACACCCCCTGTATTTACACGGTTTGGCAGATACACCCCTCGTACTTTAAATTTAGGCACTTACACCCCTTGTACTGTGCAGTACCGTTAAATTGGATGGAAAAGTGAGTGGCGGGAGTTTTCCCTCCAAAATGACTGAAAAATGCCTAAAATACCCCTAGAAGCCATTGTGAGCAAGGCGGAGTCGGGATTCGGAGGCGGGGTGGCACCGTTCAATGAAAATCTAATTACATGTTATGCGAAAAAATATGAAAAACAAATTAATTGTGAAGTCGTATAATTAGGTTATGTCGTGGACTTTTTTACAGTATTTGTATAAAGTATTAACTTTTTTTTGTGGGAAAAAATTTAATTTCCAAATGGGTTACGTTCGTTTCCAATTTGTGGGAAAAAAATTAGAAATCTTGTTAATAAAAACTTGTGCCACAAGAGAAAGAGTGTGTGTGTGTCTGTTTTTGAAAAAAGAAAGCACATCGGGTGCCAGGGGTTTCGATTCTTACGAACCGTGGCGCAAGGCACCAGGCAACAGAATACTTTGCCACTCTACCAAGATACTTCTTCTAACTGGTTAAAAAATGGGTTATATCTTTAAATCGGTAATAAATTTTTCATATCGAATATGAATCTTGTTTGATAGATCTTGATTAGTTCTATAATACAATGTTTTCAGAATCACGTAAAACATTATAAATTGAAAGATATAATCGATTGAAAAATAACACGTACTCCAAAAAAATTATTAAATCCGGACAGAGGGAGTACAATTCATGTACAATTCTTCAAATTTTTTTTATTTAACCTTATTATGTGTTTTTTTTTTTTTTTGATATTTTGGAAACTGAAGGTGGCATGGCATGTGCCACCTCCCCCACATACTAGCTCCGCCCCAAAATGGATAATCCGAGCCCTCCAAATGGATAATCCGAGCCCCACACGGATAATCCGAACCGTTCAATAATTTTAAAAACATTAACCGAGTGGGACTCGTGAGAAATCACCCAAAAGCGGGCACTTACACGTACCGGACGGGGGTCATTTTGGAGGGAAAACTCCCGCCACTCACTTTTCATCCAATTTAACGGTACTGCACAGTACAAGGGGTGTAAGTGCCTAAATTTAAAGCACGAGAGGTGTATCTGCCAAACCGTGTAAATACAGGGGGTATAAGTGCAAATTCCCCAAAAAACAACTTATAAACTCCTCAGCAACTCAAAAGTACTCCCAATTTATTTTGACTCAAAAAATTTTGGTTGAAATATATTTAGATTTCCAAAAAATACCCTTTAGAAAGTATAAAAACTTTAATAATTAATGTACCCAACTAAAAACTAGAAAGAAAGTATAATCGAAGAAAAAAAATTTTCGGTGCCGAGCGGGTACCACGTAGTACCCGCTCGGCCATCCGAACCATCCATTTTGTTTTTAAACAGCCCAAATTTGGAGAGAGAAAAGAAGAGAGAAAGTGTTTGGAGGGGAGGAGAGAGGGTGTTTTAATCCGAGCCGTCCAAAAGTGTATCAGACGGCTCAGATTTGCCAAGCGGGTGCCACGTGAGGCAATACCCGCTTGGCACTGAAAAATTCCTCATAATTGAAACCTTGCCCTTTTTCTTTTTTGGTGATTTCTAATTATGAAAAATCGCGCACACGGAAAAAAAATTGGGAAAGAACCCAAAAAGAAAAAATGAGCAAACAAAATGATTAATCTACACAGTATCATGAACTCAACCAGAGGATTCAGAAGCTAATCTTTAACATCACTCGACTGTTAAAAGCCTCAGATCAAGTGTTGGATTATGTTACAGTTGCTTCATCCTTATCCAAATTGAATTAAACACAATACCCAACAAAATCAAATGAAAAAAAAATCTTCAAAATTTTGGATCACGAGATTCTTAACAAAAAGAAGCCAGAAGCTTCAATTTAACAAATTGGGGGGAAAAAAGAGATTGCTCAGTGGTGGCTAGTTAAGTATTAGGTTCGATTCTGCCAGCAATTCTCCTCAACTTTGTGTCAGAAGAGGGAGCTTATTATCCTCATCGCAATCTCGAATCCCCAAAACACAAAATAGACGAATTCAAATACTAATACAATTGAATTACTATAGACAGAACCTTATATAGTGTACAGATATAGATACGAGGTGTATGTTGCGAGACAGAGAGAGAATCGCTCAGTTCAGCGGGGTAGTCGACACGCAAATTTCCCTAGAGAGAGAAACCTGCATTCCGGTCTGTTGAGCTTGAATTTCATGTGGTCATCACCGCGATCTCTCTCCAATTTCGACACATAATACAGGACATGATGAATAAAACAGAAGATATGGAGTTGTATTAAGGAATAAAGAACAGTGATAAAGAAAAAACCCTAGCAAAATTTTTGGATCAGTTCTTGTTCACGAGTATTTCTCAACCATGGCGTTGGACTGATCGCTTTGCTATTATTTATAGGCGCTCGGTTAGGGTTTTCTCAACCCCGGGGATATACACTTTTGTTCCTTAATCTATTTCATTTTGCTTGCTTTGTCCCTCAAGTATTAATTGCATCGATTTTATCCCTCACCTGTTATTTGATCTTAACGAGTATACTTGAAAAATATGGTCCAAATTGGAGACACCAATCCACCAAATACGAGAAAATTTTCACAAATTCAAGTCCCATGAATTATAATATGTTCACGGCATTTTGATCCCGACGGCTTTTTTTAAACATATAGAAATTTATTGAATAATTAGTCGACAAATGTGATAGGAGAAAGTTTGGTGGGTAGTTTGTAAGACGGCTTCTTTCACAATTTAAACTTAAGTTGCTAGTGGATTTGAAAAGATTTTAAAGATGCATAATGGAGGAACAAAATAGATGTCGTAAAAAGTCGATCGAAAAAAAAAAACTTAAATAGTTCATACATAAAACATAAAAATGTAATTAACCCACTTGAACTACCTTGTTTTAGGGGTATGTTTGGGATACAGCATGTGCAGGACCACACTTCAAGGTTGTAGAGCGGCCGATTTGATCGTTCATTCTGGAAACGACACCTATCCGAGCAATGGATGATTTAGATCAATAGAAGCTCGGATGAAATCTGAGCCGTTTGTGCCAAAATGGACGACTGAATAAACTGCCCTACAACTCTGTAATAAGGATGTGCACCATAAGAACCCTCACTCCCTGGTTGGACTTTACAGTGCAAAAATTCAGGACTCTTAGGAATGTTACAATAAGCAAATGTGTGATCGGACTCGATCAGGTGACGCCTTCATCTAAAGCCTATCCACCTCTTCCCACAAGATTGAGGCCCAGAGCCAGAGGCAGACCTTGGGCTTGGCTTCTTCGAGAACAGCAGTCGCAAGTAGGCAGATCTCCATCGTGCTCGTCTATCTTATAAATTGTGCAAGACAGAGAAGTTCAATATTGATCTACAGGCATTTTCAACAACTCGGTTGTGGTAAATGAATACCAAGTTGAATAGAAATTTAAGAGAAAAATCGTAAACTAACTTAAGTGTTAACCATGATCATGGTCCACCCCTTTTTCTCTCATTTTCCATAGTGTATGTATGACTTACCAAACTATATGTATTAGCACAAACAAAATAATCTCTACTATACATATTTACATGTAACGCATAGATACTGCCCTGAGCGATAACCTTCTACGTGCACTTGATCCCTGCCCTCACTCCCCATCCTCGCTCAATTATGGAGAGTACAAATGGCAATGGGGCGGGTTTTGACATACCTCGACCCAAAAATTATTACTCGGCCCCAACCCGACCGGGTATTTTTTGGGTACCCCTGTTCCCACCCTGATCGGGGAATGGGTTTACCCGCCACGTTTTGTAACAAATTAAAAAATTGTTAATCTAAAAGTAAAATAAAAGAAAATAGTTATAAATAAAGTGGTAGTTTAGTATTATGGTGAAAATATTAAGGTAAGACTATAAGTATTCTTTAGTATAATGATAATAATATGAGGGTAAAAATATTAAAATTTTAAGTATACTGATAATTATATTAGGATAAAAGTATAATTTTATATATAAATACATTTTGGGGCGGGAATATCGGGGTGGGTTCAGGGTACTTTCACCCTGAACCCGGTCGGGTTTTAGGATTTTAACCCTGACCCTACACCCGAAAATGAGGTGAAAACCTCGCTGCGTTCGAGGCAGGGCGGGTCCGATTGCCATGCCTAATGGAGAGTATCCCCTTCTTGCCAAATACATCATTCTACACAACCAAAGCTAATAATGGAGATTGCTTCTCAATTCTTACAAACAAATCGCAACTCCAATCTACACATTGCCACAATTTGTGTTATGGGTAGTAATCAAGAGATAGAGAAACCTAGAAACAAATAATCGAGGACTGAGGAAAAAAGTCAGTATGCCAATTCGCATGAAAATGAGAGAAGAGATCACCTTGCAAGGCACTCAAAGTCGTTGCTGCATAGGCCGGATTGGTGAAATCCACAAAACAAAGGATAAAAGGATCTCCACCACGATGCATAAAAGGTGGGTTCAGTTTTGCGAAAGTAAGAGATACAGTTCTAGAAAAGTAAATTTTCTAACGTCCAACAAAGTGCATAGAAGCAGTAAGCTTAAGTGAGAATAAGAACTCATTAGCCTTACATGTCTAGACTCCTTGCTCACAAGTCTTAATTCCTCAAAACCTTCAAACTGGCAAAAAATATCTAGTGATGATGTAAAAGAAAATATCAGAAGAATACAATAACAAACATAGAAACCCATGAAGAGGAAGCATGTGGAGGGGGAGGAATTGTCTCACGACTCATTCTGGGCATTGCATGACGAGGAAGCCTACCATCAAAACCCATGCCTCCACCACTCCATGCATCCACTGGAAGCCTACCATCGAAACCCATGCCTCCACCACTCCATGCATCCATTGGAAGCCTACCATTAAAACTCATGCCTCCACCACCCAGTGCATCCATTAGTAGCCTGCCACCAAAACCCATACCTCGACGATTAGGTGCTGCATCTGGAAAAAAAAGCCCCAGAAAGACCCATTGCAGCAAGGTCCGTTATAGGATTACCAGTCCGTCCACCACCACCACCACCACCACCACCACCCATGCTTCCTAACCCAACTCTAGCAATATTACTAGCTTAACCCATAAGTAAGTTGCTATAGAGACAACAAAAGGAATAGTTTAGGATCTACAAAAATCTAGACGGTGAATCTGTTTTAGAAGACAGAAAATAGACAATTCTTGCAACAGATACATGAAGAGACCAGAATCATCCTGACATTATGACGAACACACTAACAATGAACAATAGGAAAATAATTATGTGAAGCAGGCATAAAGAACATGAAAACTTCACGAGATTGTTCAAAGACTAACCTCCTGAACTTCATTGATTGATAACGATTTCAAGGTAACTTTTGCAGCTGCATCTTTGGCTTCCTTTATTGTCGGGAAAAATTCAGGACTCCAATAGGGTTTTCCATCAATCTTAATCGTAGACTTGAATCGAATCGCATAAGGAGGTCCTTCATATTTAATAGAATACTCAAACAGTGGGAGATTTCTCTTTCCAGCATAATCTTGTAGGCAATTTTTGTACAGGCTAGAAGAAGTAGAAACATGAGAGAAGTGGTTGAGAGTGATCTTGGCACACTTGTTCTCAGCTTCTTTGAGAGTCGTGCTGTCGTCGACGGTGGTGAACAGGACACCACTGACAGTGGTGGTGGCGGTGAAGCTAAGAGCATGGTCGGGGCCACATTTGGTGGAGTAATTTGGTAAGTCCCACGATTTCCGTTGGCCCAGGGAATTTAGCTCCGTTTTGTACATGACTAGTTCATTCGATGGGAAGGGGAAGCAAAGGGGTGTGAGAGAGTAGTCTTGTGTTAGGAAAGAGAGAGATGGGGGGGGGGGGGAGAGAGAGTTGGAGGTAGGGTACTGGGATTCAAGAAAGAGACAACTTCTTTGTGGAATGCATTTGTCCCCAAGGAATACCATCGACTATAAGGAATATCACCCTTATTGGTGGTATGCACAACATTTTGATTCTGATGGCTTTTTTCGAACATATAGAAATTTATTAAATAATTAGTCAGCAAATGTGATGGGAGAAAGTTTTGTGGGCCGCCTGTGAGACGGTTTCTTTCACAATTTGAACTTAAGTTGCTAGTGGATTCGAAAAGATTTATGCTGTGTTTGGATGGGTTTTTAAGATTTTTCAAGTTTGCTTTTTGGGGTAATGAGTGGAAAAAGAAATAGGGTAATGATTGAAAATAGAGATAATAAGTGGAGAGAGATCGAGAGAAATGAGAATAATGATTGGAGAGTGGAGAGAGAAATAAGAGTAACGATTGGTAGTAGAGGTAATGAGTGTTACTTGAGTTGGAATTTTTTTTTCAGGTTTCCATCCAAACAAAGCATTAAATATGCATAATGGAGGGACAAAATAGATGTCGTAGAAAATTAATTGGAAGAAGAAACAAAACTTGAATAGTTCATGTATAAAACTCAAAAGTGCAATTAACCCACTTGAACTACCCCGTTTTAGGGGTCTATTTGGGATACGGCTTGTGTAGGACCACTCTATAGGGTTATAGTGCGGCCGGTTCGATCGTTTGTTTTGGAAACGACACCTATCCGAGCAATGGATGATTTAGATCAATAGGAGCTCGAATGAAATTTGAGTCATCCATGCCAAAATGGACAACCAGATAAGCCGCGCTACAACCCTATAGTAAAGATGTGCACCACAAGAACCCCCACTCCCTGGTTGGACTGCAAATGGCAAAAATTCAAGATTCTTAGGAATGCTACAATAAACAAATGTGTGATTGGACTCGATCAGGTGGCACCCTCATTTGAAGCCTGTCTACCTCTTCCCTCAAGACTGAGGCCTAGAGCCAGAGGCGAACCTTGGGCCTGACTTCTTTGAGAACTACATTCGTAAGCAAACAGAATCTCCATCATGCTCGTCTATTTTATAGCTTGTACAAGACACAGAAGTTCAATATCTACAGGTATTTTCAGCAACTCAGTTGTGGTAAATGAATACCAAGTTCAAAAGAATTTAAGAGAAAATCGTAAACTAACTTAAGTCTTAACCATAATCATGGTTCACCTTTTTTTCTCTCATCTTCCCCTAGTGTGTCTGTATGACTTACAAACTATATGTATTAGCACAAAGAAAAACAATCTCTTATGTACATATTTACATGTAACACATAAATACTACCTTAAGCGATACCCTTCTACATGCACTCGCTCCCCGCCTTCACTCCCCATCCTCGCTCAATTATGGAAAGTGTCCCCCTTCTGGTCAAATACATCATTCTACACAATAAAAGCTAATAATGGAGATTGTTTCTCAATTCTTACAAATAAATTGCAACTCTAATCTACACATTTCATGCCACCATTTGTGTTATGGGTAGTAATCAAGAGATAGAGAAACTCAGAAACTAATAATCGGGGATTGAGAAAAAATGTCAATATGCCAATTCGAATGAAAATGAGAGAAGAGATGACCTTGTAAGGCACTCAAAGCTTGTAATAAACCGAAAATTTAAACTAATAAATATTAAAAAGAATTTATTATTTATGATAATATTGATTTCCTTATTTATTAATTAGTAGATAATTACAAAAAATAAGTATTCTATCTAATTACCTCTTAAAAATTACTTTGTCATTATATACATACATATAAATGCATGCATGCACGCCAATATCTTCCTCACTCTCCTACTCAATCTTTACCTCCTCCATGACCCAAAAATTCGTGCGTAATTCGTCTATGCAAAAACTCAATACCGTTAGGACTCGTTTTATTCGAAACTCATCCAATTCTCCTATATATATAACTACTCCGACCACAAGGCACACATCACCCACCTTCCACGGAGTCCAAAAGGAGAGAAAAAACCGAGAGAACCGAGCTTTAATCCATAGAATTTTAGAGAGAGAAAAGAGAGAGAAAAGTGGGTTTCGAGGTTCCGTCGTCCGAGATCCAAATTGATCGCTCGGAATACTTTCCATCCCGAGGTTCCCGTAGATCAACCACTTCGGCCCCGAAGTCCCCCGATCAAAGGAATTGAAGTCGTCTTCCCCAAATTCAAGTTTTCGATTGAAAACGAATTTAATCCGAACCGAGGTACTATAATTCAATCCGAGCCCTCCTCTAAGTATACATATGATTTATAGACATAACCCAATAAGCTCCGTGCCCCCATGCACCGAAAACAACGTCGAAAAACCAAAAAAACCGAAGCAGCCGCGAACCTTGCGGCCGCACTGTTCGGGACCCCCAGCCGCAAGAACCAACTGAGTTCGCGGCAGCGAACTCAGCTCTTTCCAGCCGCGCGTCTTTTATTGGTTCGTGTCGAGATGATTTTGCGACCCTTTAGAACATCGTTTATGGCCCCGAATCATTTTTCCTAGGTTACCCACATACTAAAGATCATAACTTGTTAGTTTCATTTTTTTTTATTTAATCTTTTATTTATTTAATTTTTATTCGTAATCGTGTGATCGTTTGTAAACTAAAATTCGTTACGACCTTTTGAATTACTCTATGAATCCTCAAACTATTTTTCTTAAATTCCTAACTTATTAAAGATCATAAGTTGTTGATTTCATAACTTTTTGATGTTATTTGTTATTTATTTTATTTTTAGTTAAAGTTTCAAACGAAAAATAGTTACGACCTTACAAAAAATATTTTTAATATCTAAAATATTTTTCTTAGACTCCTGACAATTCAAAGGTGATATGTTGTTAAAATAAAATTTTATTTATTTAATTAACTATTTATTATTATTTAAGTATTGTTTCTTAATAATAATACCGTAAAATATTATAAAGAAGGTTTAAAATTCCAAATAATTTTATTTATACTTTTTACAGCCCCAGAATGTTATTCTGTAAATATAAAAATATTATCAAATATTTAATCATTTATTGTATATTTAATCTTGTTTTGCCTATTAACTTGAACCTTTATTCAAAATAAATTCGTGAGTGTTCAAACCCAACTTTTAAGACTCACTCGAACTCATTATAGGGGACTTTTAGGACCTTTATTAAGGTTACGATAATTATTTAAATATCTTTACCTAATTAATGTATTTACTTAGTGTTTAATTAACTTAATTACTTATAATTAATTAATAGAAGTTTAGAAAATTATTATTAAATCCTAATTAAATAATTCTTACATTCCTAATGACTTTGTGACCATATGAGATTAAGGACGGCCCAGTCATAAAAGTTATGTGATTGCATTGCTTAATAATTATTTTGATCTTTCTGTTATTCTTTTTAATTATTTTTATGATTTATATTGTATCGATGCTTCAGTTGAATGTTAGATTGGACCCTAGGGACATGGAGTGGTATGCGAAATAGAAATCACGTAAACGATGTTAAGTAATGGATAAACTGTGAAGTTTATTTTCTGTTTAGAGGTTGCCTGCAGGCGTGATGTTGTGATATGATGAGATTGTGATGAGAATTGAAACTGGCGGGTGTCCAGTGATGATTGTGATAGACTGGCGGGTGTCCAGTGATGATTGTGAAAAGAATTGTGATGTGGTTTATAAGATAGGCGAACTCTAGTCGTGATACCGGCATGATAAGCTTACCCATTGTTGTAGTTATTGGGGGGCACACTCGGTACATAACTTAGGTGTTCCTGCGACAATAAAGCGAAGTGATCTCATGGGACTGAGCATGGCTAGAGGTTGGGGAGGAAAGATCTCACGGAGGGATCTTAGATTTCATATTAAGTTAATGGATAGTAAAGAAACAAGTTCTATGAATTATCTCTGATTTACTCGTTCGTATTGTTATCTCCTGTTTGATTGCTAATTGTATTGTAAGAGGGGTATTTGGGTTGGATTATAGTTCGGGGTGAACTCTTTCACTCAGGCACGGATTTTCTGGCATCCGTGTCAGATTTTGCAGAAAACCAGGAAACACAGGATCCCGAGGGCGAACAGTTTTATGCTGAGGAGAATCCAGAAGTAGGAGTTGAGCCAGAATACACTTGGGACCCATATCAGACTTAGAAGATGGCTCTATTATCTGTTTAGCTTATTCCTTCGAAGACTATTTCTAATATTTTTACAATAGTTTGTAATAGATGAATCCTTAGGACGAATTATCTGTTTTGGATTTCAAATTGGATTTAATAAGTTTTTCGAGAATTAGTATTTAATACCTCCGATTTTACCTTCGAAAATCGGGGCGTTACAACTTGGTATCAGAGCCTTAGGTTCAACCCTCGGCCTTGGGTAGATTGGGTAGATTCACACTAGATTGAGTATATCCTTACGTTTTTAAGATAACGTTATCTGAAGTATACCAAAACCTATCATTAATTAGATTTTCCTTATTTTGTAGATGGACCCCACATTGGCAATCCAACTAGCTGATGAGTGGAGTAGATTACAAGATCTCTTGGAGAACATAGGACCTGACTTCTCCTTCCTAGACCCTTATGTACCTGCTGCATTCCCGATCCTGTATGGCCAATACCAGCAGCAGATGGCAAATCCGTCAAACCAAAGAGAAGTATACACTGCTCACCATCCAAGCCCATGGAGAAGGGTTTATCTAGAAAGGGAAATTCGTGACATCCTAGAAAGCATACCAGGCTTTGACATTAGGAACGAACCCTACTACTTACACTATAGAGATATGGATAACCAGCTCCCGATTCCTACCCTAGACCGGAACCGTAACCCTCCCAATACTCAGGAAGAAAAAGATCCTGAAGAACCCCTTGAGGAAGAAGAAGATCCTGAGGAACCCCTACCTCCTCAAATTCCTGTACCAATGGAAGAATCAGACAGTGAGTGTGAAGTCATAGATGCCAATCCTCCACCTCGCCCTAGTATGACTTCCGACTATGGCCCGGGCACTATGGTCTATATACAGTTGGAGCCGCTATACCCTTGCCCATTTAAAGTTCGAGCACAGTCCGCTTACTTAGGGCCAGTAAGGATCATAGTCCCATGCTATAATGATGGATACTACCTCATGGCGGTACCCCGAGGATTCAAGAAGCATTACACCAACCGCATCCACTATTCTCGCGTCACAAGGGCCCACCCCGAGCAAGAGCATCGTATCATTTCAGAGAATGCTGACTTTACCGACCACGTCACCTTTGTAGAGGTACCCATCCGCCTAGAGCCCTATAACAACCCAAACTCCCACGGAAGGCAGCAGGATCAACTATGGCGAGTAACATGGCGTTGCTACGGACTCACAGAGGACACCGTTGAGAAGCAGAGTCTACTAGAGGAACACTTCCCAGGGCTTTTCGATTGATCGATTTCTTTAGCATCTCTTAGAATTTGTTTTACACAAGATTTTTTTTTTAGGAAAACAATTGTGATAGTGGAAATTAGCTTGACTTTTAGAAGTAACATTTTTGAGTAGTATGTTTTGATAGGAACAAGTTGTTTGGTTCGTTTTTGTTAATAAGAGTAAAGTTTCTTACGATATCCTGTCTTCCATGCATATAATAGATTTATAATATATATGTTCATATAATAAAAAAAAAAAAACCCCCCTTACTGATTTATAACATCATGGTACCTAGATGGAGGGAGCAGGAAACAATCAAAATAACGGTCAGAATAGTGAGCAAAATGGAAACCCTCAACCCAACGGCCAATTTGGGACTCCTGAGATAGTCCAACTCATGCAGGCGTTTATCGCCGCTGCAACTGCCAACAATCAGAACCGCGGACCTCCGCACACACCTCGAGGGCCAATGACTAGGAGTCAGGCACTGAATGAATTTTGCAAGCGTCGCCCGCCCTACTTCCAGGGAGAACCTAACCCCACCGCTGCAGAAGCTTGGCTGGAAGAAATCAAGAAGATTCTTGAAACCCTAGACATTCAAGAAGCCAGCAATCGAATTGCTCTAGCTACCTATCAGATGCAAGCTGAAGCTCAGCACTGGTGGAACCTAATGAAGAACACTCATGACATGGCAGCAATGACTTGGGAAAGGTTCGAGGAAATCTTCCTTGACAAGTACTTTCCAAAACCTGTCAAACAGGCAATGGCCCTTGAGTTCATGAATCTGGAGCAGGGTACGATGACCGTCACCCAGTACGCAGCACGGTTTGAGGAACTATCTCGCTACGGTGCAACGATCATACCTACTGATGATGACAAGGCAAGGAAATTTGAGTGGGGGCTCAATGAGACACGCCGAGCGGTAGTGGCACAGACACTTCCCACTTACTCACAAGTGGTGCAATGTGCGCTAAAGATGGAGAGAGAGAACTTGGATTACAAGACAAGGCGTGAGCAGAAGAAACCGATACCTGCAGTTGGAGGACCTATCCGCACCCACCCTAACATCAGGAGTACCCCAACCTCTCAACCCTACCAGCAAAACTACCCTCGCCCTCAGTCAGCACAATTCAACCCAGCATGGAGAAACCCCAACCCAGGCTTCAATCGAAACCCTAACCCTAATCCGAACTAGATCCAAGTACAAAATCGAGGCCCAAATCCTAACCCTGGACCAAACCGCAACCCTTTTCCCCAGAACCCAAACTCCGACCCCCGCTGCTTTTACTGCCTAGAGGAAAGACATATCAGGAGGAATTGTCCAAAGCTGAACGGCGCTGGAAACTATGGAGGACCGCCGCAAAACCCGGTTAGGACTGCAGAACCTGGAAATCAGAATCAGAATCAAGCTAGGCCGGTCTGGAATGGTAATCAACCTGGAGGTCAAAATCAGCCCCGTGGCGGATGGAACCAAGCACCAACTCGCCCTCCTCAGAACAGAGGACCGAACGGGCCAACTCAGCCCAATGCTGGGAGGATGTTTGCACTGCAAGGAACAGAAGAGGAAATGGATCCTGCAGTAATTCAAGGGACCCTCACTCTTTATACTACATGCGTTCAAGCACTATTTGATTCTGGAGCTTCGCACTCATTCATATCTGCCGCATGTGTATCTGCACTTGGATTAGAAACCGAAACCCTAAAAACAACTATGCATGTGACCTCACCATTAGGGGTAAGATTTCGGTAGAACTAATCTGTAAAGGGTGCGAACTAGGAGTATCGAATTTGCGATTAACGTGCGACTTACGAGTAATCGAAATGACGGACTTTGACGTCATACTTGGGATGGACTGGCTGACTGCACACTGAGTTGTCATAGACTGCCATCGAAAGATGATGACAGCTTATTCACTAGATGGGACTTGCATTAAATTTAAAGGGGATAGACAAGACCCTTGTGCACCCAACTCTCACAAAACGAAGTGGCATAGGGAACTTTCAGGATGGCTAGCAAGCCTCACATTGGGGGAAACGGACCGAATAGAATTGAGTCTTCCTCACATTGTTTGTGAATACGAGGATGTATTTCCAGAGGAATTACCAGGATTACCGCCGTCAAGGGAAATGGATTTCACCATAGAATTACAACCCGGCACCGCCCCTATTTCTATGGCCCCGTACTGAATGGCCCCAACAGAACTACGAGAGTTGAAAACGCAGCTTTAAGAGAAGGGTTTCATCAGACCTAGACCTCACCATGTGGAGCCCCTGCTCTATTTGTCAAAAAGAAGAAGGAACGCTCCGGCTTTGTATCGACTACCGCTAACTCAACAAGGTCACAATCAAGAACCGATACTTACCAAGAATAGACGACTTGTTTGACCAACTGAAAGACTTGTTTCTCGAAGATCGATCTGAGATCCGGATATCACCAATTACGAATTCGAGATGGTGATATACCTAAGACGGCGTTCTGCACGCGATACGGACACTACGAGTTTGTAGTCATGTCGTTTGGTCTAACCAATGCTCCTGCAGTTTTCATGTGTCTGATGAACCAGATTTTCACCCCGTACCTGGACAAGTTCGTGGTAGTGTTCATTGATGATATTCTGATATACTCTCCAACGGAGAAGGAACATGAGGACCACTTGAGAATTGTACTCCAAGTACTTCGAGATAACCATTTGTATGCTAAAGCTAGCAAGTGTGAATTTTGGATGAAAGAAGTCAAATTCCTAGGACACGTGGTGTCTGAGAAAGGAATTTCAGTCGACGACAGCAAAGTGGAGGCAGTCATGGATTGGAAACGACCTTCTTCAGTGTTCGAGATTAGATGTTTCCTGGGATTAGCTGGCTACTATAGAAGATTCATTCAGGACTTCTCCATCTTGGGAAAACCATTGACGCGACTGACCCAAAAAGGGGTTAAGTTTGAATGGAACGAAGCATGTGAGAGATCTTTCCAAGAACTCAAGAAGAGATTGACTAGCGCGCCTATATTGATCGTACCCGAACGAGACGCAGGGTATACCGTGTACTGCGACGCATCCAAAGATGGATTGGGAGTTGTACTCATGCAAAACGGGAAAGTCGTTGCCTACGGATCCCGACAGTTAAGGCCGCATGAAAGGAATTATCCGACACACGACTTGGAACTGGCAGCAGTAGTGTTCGCCCTAAAGTCTTGGCGACATTACCTATACGGAGTGCAGTTCGAGGTATTCACGGACCACAAAAGTTTGAAATATCTGTTTACTCAGAAAGAGCTAAACATGAGACAAAGGAGATGGGTGGAATACTTGGAAGATTTCAACTTCACGATGTCCTATCATCCTGGAAAGGCAAACGTGGTCGCTGATGCGCTGAGTCGCAAGAACCGAGGACAGGTGGCTAGTTTAGCCGTAAGAGAATGGAAGATGATGGAAGACCTTAACGAATTCAAGCTGCAACCAACTGCAGAAGACACCGACTCTTGTCTCTCCGCCATAGTCGCAACCCCAGCCTTACACCGAGAAATTCTTTTAGCCCAAACCTTTGAACAAGAATGTGATTTCATCAGATATCAACTCTCAAATGGAAAAGCCGTAGCTGGGTGGGAAATCCACGCTGACAAGAGCCTTCGGGGAGAATTTTTGTACCAAACATTGGCACCCTCCGGGAAGCAGTACTTAAAGAATTCCACCATTCTAATTTCGCCGTCCATCCAGGAAGCACCAAGATGTACCAAGACCTCCGCCGACAGTACTGGTGGACTGGAATTAAGAAGGACGTGGCCAATTACGTTTCGACGTGCCTCACATGCCAACAAGTAAAAGCGGAACATCAGAAACCCGGTGGAACCCTGCAACCCTTACCTATACCCGGATGGAAGTGGGAACATATCGCCATGGATTTTGTGACAGGACTACCTAAGTCTCCACAATCAAATACCGCCATTTGGGTGATAGTAGATCGTTTGACCAAATCCGCCCATTTCTTACCCATGAAAATGACAGACTCTATGGACTCTCTCAGTAGACTCTACATCCGAGAAATCGTGCGATTACATGGAGTACCTGTATCCATTGTGAGTGATCGAGATTCACGATTTACGTCAACTTTCTGGGAAAGCCTATAGAAAGCTTTGGGAACCGACCTTCGTCTCAGCACTGCATTTCACCCACAGACGGACGGACAATCCGAAAGAACAATCCAAATCTTGGAAGACATGCTCCGAGCTTGCGTATTGGACTTTAAGGGAAGCTGGGAACGACATCTACCCCTAGTCGAGTTCGCCTATAATAACAGTTATCAATCCAGCATTGAGATGGCACCATACGAAGCTCTGTATGGACGACCTTGTCGATCACCAGTTTGTTGGGCTGAACTGGGAGAAGCTAGATTATTAGGACCAGAGTTAGTTCAAGAGACAACGGAAAAGATCATAATCATTCGCCAACGACTTCTGACCGCTCAAAGTCGACAGAAGAGCTACGCCGATAAAAGGACTAGACCATTGACCTTTCAAGTTGGAGAACATGTGTTCCTAAAAATTAGACCGCGAAGGGGAGTTATCCGATTTGGAAAGAAGGGGAAGTTATCACCACGATACATTGGCCCTTTTGAGATCCTTGAGAAAATTGGAGAAGTGGCGTACCGCCTGGTGCTACCACCCCAACTGGACCGAGTTCATAATGTATTCCACGTGTCGATGCTCCGAAAGTACATGACGCATCCTTCCCACATCATCAATTGGGAAAACATCGAACTCAACGATGACGTCACTCTAGAGGAACAGCCAGTAGAAAAAATGTCAATATGCCAATTCGAATGAAAATGAGAGAAGAGATGACCTTGTAAGGCACTCAAAGCTTGTAATAAACCGAAAATTTAAACTAATAAATATTAAAAAGAATTTATTATTTATGATAATATTGATTTCCTTATTTATTAATTAGTAGATAATTACAAAAAATAAGTATTCTATCTAATTACCTCTTAAAAATTACTTTGTCATTATATACATACATATAAATGCATGCATGCACGCCTATATTCTCCCTCACTCTCCTACTCAATCTTTACCTCCTCCATGACCCAAAATTCGTGCGTAATTCGTCTATGCAAAAACCCAATACCGTTAGGACTCGTTTTAATTCGAAACTCATCCAATTCTCCTATATATATACACTACTCCGACCCTAGGGCACGCACATCACCCCACCACGTTCCACGGAGCTGAGAGAAGAAAAACCCGAGAGAACCGGAGTTTTAATCCATAGAATTTTAGAGAGAGAAAAAGAGAGAGAGAAAAGTGGTTTGGAACGTGAATCCGAGACTCAAATTGATCGATTGAAGTACTTTCCACAGTCCCAAGGTTCACCGTAGATCAACCAATTCGGCCCCGAAGTCCCCCGATCAAAGGAATTGAAGTCGTCTTCCCCAAATTCAAGTTTTCGATCGAAAACGAATTTAATCCGAACCGAGGTACTATAATTCAATCCGAGCCCTCCTCTAAGTATACATATGATTTATAGACATAACCCAATAAGCTCCGTGCCCCCATGCACCGAAAACAACGTCGAAAAACCAAAAAAACCGAAGCAGCCGCGAACCTTGCGGCCGCACTGTTCGGGATTCCCCAGCCGCGAGAACCAGACCAACTGAGTTCGCGGCAGCGAACTCAGCTCTTTCCAGCCGCGCGTCTTTTATTGGTTCGTGTCGAGATGATTTTGCGACCCTTTAGAACATCGTTTATGGCCCCGAATCATTTTTCCTAGGTTACCCACATACTAAAGATCATAACTTGTTAGTTTCATTTTTTTTTATTTAATCTTTTATTTATTTAATTTTTATTCGTAATCGTGTGATCGTTTGTAAACTAAAATTCGTTACGACCTTTTGAATTACTCTATGAATCCTCAAACTATTTTTCTTAAATTCCTAACTTATTAAAGATCATAAGTTGTTGATTTCATAACTTTTTGATGTTATTTGTTATTTATTTTATTTTTAGTTAAAGTTTCAAACGAAAAATAGTTACGACCTTACAAAAATATTTTTAATATCTAAAATATTTTTCTTAGACTCCTGACAATTCAAAGGTGATATGTTGTTAAAATAAAATTTTATTTATTTAATTAACTATTTATTATTATTTAAGTATTGTTTCTTAATAATAATACCGTAAAATATTATAAAGAAGGTTTAAAATTCCAAATAATTTTATTTATACTTTTTACAGCCCCAGAATGTTATTCTGTAAATATAAAAATATTATCAAATATTTAATCATTTATTGTCTATTTAATCTTGTTTTGCCTATTAACTTGAATCTTTTATTTAAATTAATTCCGTGAGCATCCAAACCCAACTTTTAGCACTCGAACTCATTATAGGAGACTTTTAGGACCTTTATTAAGGTTACGATAATTATTTAAATATCTTTACCTAATTAATGTATTTACTTAGTGTTTAATTAACTTAATTACTTATAATTAATTAATAGAAGTCTAGAAAATTATTATTAAATCCTAATTAAATAATTCTTACATTCCTAATGACTTTGTGACCATACGAGATTAAGGGCAGCGGCCCAGTCATAAAAAGTTATGTGATTGCATTGCTTAATAATTATTTTGATCTGTCTGTTATTCGTTTTAATTATTTTTATGATTTATATTGTATCGATGCTTCAGTTGAATGTTAGATTGGACCCTAGGGACATGGGGTGGTATGCGAAATAGAAATCACGTAGACGATGTTAAGTAATGGATAAACTGTGAAGTTTATTTTCTGTTTAGAGGTTGCCTGCAGGCGTGATGTTGTGATATGATGAGATTGTGATGAGAATTGAAACTGGCGGGTGTCCAGTGATGATTGTGATAGACTGGCGGGTGTCCAGTGATGATTGTGAAAAGAATTGTGATGTGGTTTATAAGATAGGCGAACCCTAGTCGTGATACCGGCATGATAAGCTTACCCATTGTTGTAGTTATTGGGGGGCACACTCGGTACATAACTTAGGTGTTCCTGCGACAACAAAGGGAAGTGATCTCATGGGACTGAGCATGGCTAGAGGTTGGGGAGGAAAGATCTCACGGAGGGATCTTAGATTTCATATTAAGTTAATGGATAGTAAAGAAACAAGTTCTGTGAATTATCTCTGATTTACTCGTTCGTATTGTTATCTCCTGTTTGATTGCTAATTGTATTGTAAGAGGGGTATTTGGGTTGGATTATAATTCGGGGTGAACTCTTTCACCGCACGGATTTTCTCGGCATCCGTGTCGATTTGCGTAAAACCCAGAAAACACGGATCCCGGCGCAATGCTTTGAGGAGAATCCAGAGGTGGGAGTTGAGCCAGAATACGCTTGGGACCCATATCAATCTTAGAAGATGGCTCTATTATCTGTTTAGCTTATCCCTTCGAAGACTATTTCTAATATTTTTACAATAGTTTGTAATAGATGAATCCTTAGGACGAATTATCTGTTTTGGATTTCAAATTGGATTTAATAAGTTTTTCGAGAATTAGTATTTAATACCTCCGATTTTACCTTCGAAAATCGGGGCGTTACAAAGCTGTTGCTGCATAGGCCGGATTGGTGAAATCCATGAAATAAAGAATAAGGATCTCCACCATGTTGCATAAAAGGTGGGTTCAGGTTTGTGAAAGTAAGAGATACAGTTCTATACAAGTCAATTTCCTAATGTCCAACAAAGTGCATGGAAGCAGTAAACTTAAGTGAGAATAAGAACTCATCAGCCTTACATGTCTGGACTCCTTACTCACAAGTCTTAATTCTTCAAAACCCTTAAACTAGTAAGAAAATAACTAGTGAGGATGTAAAAGAAAACATCAGAAGAACACAAAAACATGCATAGAAATTTTACATAACAAAAAAATTCCATTTCCAACCAATGATGAATTATATCCTCTAACAATGACAATGATCGATAACAATTGACATTGATGTAAGCATTACTACAAAAATCAAAGGATACGAGCCACTTCTCTCTTCGTGATGTCAGAAAGAAACTCCTCAATACACAGAATATTGGAAGCATCTAAGGGGGGACGAATCGTCTCACGACTCATTCTAGGCATTGCATGAAGAGGAAGCCTGCCATCAAAACCCATGCCTCTACCACTTCATGCATCCACTGGAAGTCTACCATCAAAACTCCTGCCTTCACCATTCCATGCATCCACTGGAAGCCTACCATCAAAACCCATGCCTCCACCACTCAGTGCATCCATTGGTAGCTTGCCACCAAAGCCCATACGTCGACCATTTGGTGTTGCATCTGAAAGAATAGCCCAGAAAGACCCATTGCAGCAGGATTTGTTAGAGGATTACAAGTCCCTCCACCACCACCCATCCTTCCTAACCCAACTCCACCAATATTACTAGCTTCCCCATAAGTAAGTTGTTAAAGAGACAACAAAAGGAATAGTTTAGAATCTACAGAAATCTAGACGGTGAATCTATTTTGGAAGACATGAAATAGACAATTCTTGCAACAGATATATGAAGAAATCGAAATCATCCTGACATTATGACGAGCATACTAACAATGAACAACAGGAAAAAAGTTATGTGAAGCAGGCATAAAGAACATGGATAATTCTCCAGATTGTTCAAAGACTTACCTCTTGAACTTCATAGACTGATAACGATGCCAAGTCAACTTTTGCAGCTGCATATTTGGCTTCTTTTATTGTCAGGGAAAATTCAGGACTTTAATAAGGTTTCCCATCAATCTTTACTGTAGACTTGAATCAAATCGCATGGGGAGGTCCTTCATGTTGAATAGAATACTCAAACAGTGGGAGATTTCTCTTTTTAGCATAATCTTGTAGGCGATTTTTGTACAGGCCAAAAGAAGTGGAAACACAAGAGAAGTGGTTGAGAGTGATCTTGGCACACTTGTTCTCAACTTCTTTGAGAGTCATTCTATCGTCGGCGGTGGTGAACGGGACGCCACTGACGGTGGTGGTGGCGGTGAAGCTAGGAGCATGGTCGAGGCCGTATTTGGTGAAAGAGTAATCTTGTAAGTCCGACGATTTCCGTTGGCACAGGGAATTGAGCTCCATTTTGTACATGACTAGTTCAATTGATGTGTAATACCCGTCTTGGATATTTAGTATTTTTAACTCATATTTTAATTAAATATGTGTTTATGGGATTAATTCATATTTGGTGGGTATTTAACTAAATGCTATTGGTCGGTTGCAGAAGTGGAGAGGTGGTGTGCTTACACCATATAATTTCCTTGAGCCTATATCAAAATATCCAGGATATTTTTGGGGATATTTTCCGTCCCCTGTTTCTAGCATTCTATGTAGAGAGAGAGAGACGCCAAGAAGACAGAAGAGAAGAGGAGAAATAAGGGGAAAACTTTGGGTTGATTTTTCTAGTTTGACTTGAAGCACAAACCTGGGAATTCATGTTCTCGTATACTTGAATTCTATGTTGTCATTGTTGAATTTCATGTTTGGGTAGTGAATTCATGGGTTGGTAGTTTGGTTGAGGTGGAGTTGGGTTTTGGGTTGAGTTCTTGGTGGAATCATGATTCTAATATTGAATTCTTATATTTGAGGTGTGGAATATACTTTGATTGATGGGGTTTGATGTTCTTGAGTAGCTCTTTGATATATATGAGTTAGAGCATGATTTGGTATAGTTTTGGTGTTGTTTTGAATAGGTTTGGTTGGGTTTTGGATGGGTCTTGGAGGTTGGAGTTGAAGGGTGTTCATGCTTGATTTTTTGATGAAAATATAGGTCCTACCGGTTGGAGTTTGGTCCCTATCACTAGAAACGTTGTCCAGTGGTACCATTTTCATGATTTTGGGGTTTCCTACCGGTAGGAAATTTGTCCTACTGGTAGATATTGAAAATTTGCATTTCTGAAAAAATTTCGGACAAGCATAACTGTTTTATTCGAACTCCGTTTTGAGCAAATTTTATATCGAAATTGATGTACTGAAAATGTACTTTCCAATGGTGGTGGTTTCATGATCTGATTATAATCCTAAAAAAAGTTATGGTCAGAATACTGTAGAATGGTTATAAGATTTTTTACCGATTTTGGGTTTATGTTATAATTGAGCACTATGCGTATTTGGGGATACTTATAGGTCTTTGAGGTGACATGTTTATGCTTGGTGAGCATCTTTTAATACTTAGTTGGCTTTATAACTTGGTATTAGATATCTGTTTGTATGTTTTATGAGATGGTAGGTGACTTTGTTAACTTTTTGACATGTATTAGCATGGTAGGAATGTTATGGGGTGTTATCATATATTTGCTTAGACATTCCAAGGGATACATATGCTAATATGAATTAGCTTATGACTAGGTAACGAGTCGGTCAAATGGGAGGTGCCAAAACCGTAAGTTTGGTATACTCCAGTCAAATCAAAGGTGAGTGTGTTTGATATGGTTCTTCTTTATATAATATTGCTGTGGTGGTGAGTGTATATCTTGCTAATCATGGTTAGCTTTCGATATAGTTATCTTTAATGAGATATTGTTGTAGTTAGGGGTGTATATCATGCTATTGTTGTTTAGCTTTTGATCTGTTCTGAATGTTTGCGTGTGAGGCACACCATGTCGTAAGCCATATCGCTCATTTAACGATGGTTGGGAGCATGGTATGTGGGACACGAGTTTCAGTTGTGATATGCACGTTTGATGAATATGCTTGCTGATGGTGTTGATTGAATTGCCGAAGGTTAGCGTGTGAGGCATACCATATCTATGCCATGATGACTGATTGTTGGTGGAAGGGAGCATGGTATGCGGGACACCTCTTCTTGGGTACATGGGATGTGGCAGACGTGCCACTGCATGTGATGTGATTATGTTCATGTTGTTGTACATTGAATATTACTGCTCTGTTTGGGAGGACATGTTGGCTATAACTATTATATACATTCGAGTATTTTAGTTATGTTGATGAGTTCACATTCATGTTGATGTTCTTTCGGGTATTATGGTATTATATTGAGCCCTTCTATATCTCACACACTCTGGCTTTCCTTTTTGGTCAGCCAGGTAGCAGATTGCTTAGAGTGGGTCCACTACTAGTTATCGTGTTGAGGAGTTTTGGGCTAGCGTTGGATGATGTGGATGAGTGAGCTGGTTGTAGGTAGTAAACTAAGAAGTTGATTTATATAAGTTGTAAATAAGTCGTTGCTGGATGTGTTGAAGTATAGAATTTTTAAAGTATTGTAATACAGATGTTGTTACTTAGTTGTGTGAGGTCGTGGTTGGTTGGTTGATACGTTGACACTTTTATATTTTTAAATGATAAGTCTTCCGCTGTGTGTTTATTCTGTCAGATTGTGAAGTGTGGCTTGGTCTTCTGTGTGGAATACCACGTGACCGTGCCGATTCGGCCCCACTTTGGGTGCCGTTTGAAAAGCAGGGCATGACACAATGGGAAGGGGAAGCAAAGGGATGTGAAAGAGTAGGCTTGTGTTAGGAGGGAGAAAGAGAGAGAGAGAGAGTTGGTGGTGGGGTACGGGGTTCAAGAAAGAGATGACTTCTTGGTGGTATGCATTTGCCCTTAAGGAATACCACCCTTCTTATAAGGAATACCACCCTTCTAGGTGGTATGCATATGTTCACAGCATTTTGATCCCAACGGCTTTTTTCGAACATACAGAAATTTATTGAATAATGAGTCGGCAAATGTGATGGGAGAAAGTTTCGTGGGCGATGTGAGAGAAGGTTTCTTTCACAATTTGAATTTAAGTTGCTAGTGGATTTGAAAAGATTTAAATATGCATAATCGTAACGACCCGAATTTTCGACCCTATTTTTTTAAAAAAAATAGTAATAATAATAGTGTTAATATTATTAGGAGTTAATTATTTCTATTTTATTTTATTTATATGTATGCATGCATCTCTCTCTCTCTCTCTCTCTCTCATGACTTGTTCCCCACACCAAGCCACCTGATTCATCCCCCCTCGCCAACCCTATCCCCTCCCAAAAGCCATGTACATTCCCCCACATTAAATACGATCTTATCGCTTCCAAACTTGCACCCCACTCTTTCTCCTCTCACACTCCCCTATATAAACCCACCTCTCTCACCTTCGAAAATCACAGCCCCCCCCACACACAGCGCTGCCAAAACAAAAGAAAATCAAGCTCCAATTCATGGAGTTCTAGAGAGAGAGAGAGAAAAGTGGATTTTTTGCCTAGACCCAACCGAGATCCAACTCGACCATCCCAATCACTTCCTACAACTCCTAGCATCACCAAACATCCATCAATTCGAGCCCAAGGTCCCCCGATCAAAGAGCCCGAAGTCTTCTTCCTCAAAATTCAAAGTTTTGATTTTGAATCTATTCGATCAAACCAAGGTGTTATAATCCTATCCAGTCCTTCTCTAAGTATATTTAAGTGTTTTAAGCCTAACCCATAGCCCCATATCGTCTCATGCATCAAGACCGAGGAGAAATTAAAAAAAATTGAAATCTCCCTTCAACCTTGCGGCCGCAAGGTTCGGGCCACAAGAACCAGTGCCGAGGTTGTGGCAGAGGGTTCCACCGCAAGGTTGACCTGGTCAAACATTGCAACCAGGACTTCCAGACGCGAACTACCTTCGGTTTTCATAAAAAATGGATCGAAACCATTTTGCGACCTTTCGAACAATATTTTTGACACTCTAAACTATTTTTCCTAGACTCCTCGCACATCAAAGATCATACCTTGTTAATATCATATATTTTTTTAATTAATTATCTATTTATTAATTATGTTTCAAAGTTTTCAATCAAAATAATTTTACGACCTCATAAACCATATTATTAATGCCTGAATAATTTTTTTTAGACTCCTTATACTCCTTAGATGAAATTTTGTTAACCTTAACCTATTTTATTTATAAAATTATTTATTTTCTAATTATTTTACTTACAGACATATCCTTTTTAAAAATAATATCGCGACCCTCTGGACCCAATTTTTGATACCCGAGCATGTTGAGTAGGACCTTTAGAACTCCTATTAAGGTCATGATAATTATTTTAATATTTTTAACTATAACTGTATGTAATTAGTTATTAATCAATATAATTTCTTAAAAATAATTAATGCAAGCCTAGAATTTTTTTTTTGTTCTATTAAAACTTTTATTAGATAAAAGTTTCTTGCTTTATTATTCACACCTTGGCCATACAAGACTAAGGGCAATAGCCCATTCATAAAAATTTATGTGATTGCATTGCTTGTTATTTATTTTAATTATTATTTTTATTAATTGTATATTGCACCGATACTTGATTTGAATGCTAGATTGGACCTTAGAGACATGGGTTGATTTACGAATTCACCTAGATGTTGCTAGGTAAAGGATAAACTAGAAAGTCGTATAATTATGATCTGGAGTGCCTGAAGGAGGATTGTGAAATATGAATTGATAAACTGGCGGGTAGTCCAGTGATGATTTGAATTGACTAACATGAGTCCAATGGTGATTTTGAAGTGGTGATAGACGAACCCTAGTTATGATTCAGACATGATAAGCTTTTCCTTTGTTTGTATTGAGAGGGATACACGCCAGGTACATAACTTGGGTGCAATCTGCGACAGCAAAAGGAAGTGAACTCATGAGACAGGGCATGATTAGCGGTTGATCTTCTGGAAAGATCTTAGAATACGTGAACCCTAGTTATGGTTTGGGCATGATAAGCTTTCCTTGTTTGTAATGAGAGGGATATACTCCGAGTACATAACTTGGGTGCAATCCGCGATAGGAAGTGGAAGTGAGCTCATGGGACAGGACATGGCTAGGCAGGCTAACAGTTGGGGAGGAAAGATCTCGTGGATGAGATCTTAGATCACACGACAGGCTAATGAATAGTAATAAATTAGTTTATGTGTGAAATCTCTGCTTTACTCTTTCGCATCGATATTATATTGTTTACTTGCTAGCTGTAAAGTAAGAGGGGTGGTTCGGTTGGATTATTTTACTGGGTGATTTATCACTCACGGATATATCTGTATTCTGGTGAAATGGTTGCTTCGGCGATCAATTTGCCAGAAGGTGCAGGATTCAATGGAGGAGCAGTTGGACATAGAAAGAATATCAGGGGCAGAGATCGAGTATGCTTGGGATTTGTATCAAGACTAGAGTCGCCCTGGAGTTATTTCAATACAATTTTATTATTTATTGCCTCTGAAATTTTTTTGAAAAATCAGAACATTACAATAATGGAGCGACAAAATAGATGTTGTAGAAAGTCGATTGAAAGAAGAAACAAAATTTAAACAATTCAAGCATAAAACTTTAAAGTGTAATTAACCCACTTGAACTACCTCGTTTTAGGGTTCTGTTTGAGATATGGCTTGTGTAGGACCACCCTACAGGGTTGTAGTGCTGCCGATTCGATCGTTCATTTTGGCAATGACAGCTATCCGAGCAATGGATGATGGGAGACTTAAAGAATAGTCCTCGGGTTCTACTCTTTGTAAGTTTTCATCCGGCACTTTTTGAACAGTTATATTTTCATCTTTTTTGATGGTGAATTACCCATATTACCCTTTTAATAAGCATTCATATGTAGGTGTATATTTCCTCCCTAAATTAGTTGAATTCTAATAATTATAGTCACCTAAAATCATGGGTTGATTAATGGATAGAAATGGGGGAAATCTTCAAATTTTGAAATCTTTAATGGATATATACTATGCCATTCTCTCCTTAATTCGTGAATTTTTAAATTCTTAATTTTCGTGAATTTTGGTAAATTAGTTGTATTATATTACAAACTTATGTGAATATGGTTCGACCAATTTCACGGAAATTCATGATTTATTTAAAAATATGAATACACCATTTTTATTCATGAAAACACAATGAATAAATTAATCGAAAAAAACATGAATAAATTAATTGAATAACATGAATACTCCATGATTTTAATCGACCATGAAAAACATGAATAAATTAATCGGTCATGTTTTTCATGAATACACCATGAAAAATATGAGTACACCATGTTTTATTCATGAAAAACAAAAATAAACATGAAAAAAAAATATGAAAACAGAAAAAACATGAAAATCACGTTTTTCATGATTCACAGCCCCAAATTTGAATCCTAAGATTATTTTTTACCACAACAATATTATTGTACACATAAAGAATTTACAACAAAACATGACAAATAAGTTACATATAGACATGATTACTTTGGAAGCACTGAATAGTTTCTCTTCTCTCTGTTCTATACATTTGGAAGCACTTGATATACTCCATGGAGGAAGGCGACAAGCAGATCAAATTGACGGCAACCCGAATCAGCGATGGAAAGCAGATTAAAGGTGTACAACAACGGCAGCGGCGACGACGACGACAAGCTGATTGGCGACGGTAACTGATTGATCGGCGAAGTGGCGATGGAAGGGGTGAGAGACGGAGGTCGCTGGGGGATGTCAAAGGGATCCAGCTTGCCGCTCACCGCTGCTAATTGAAATGGAATTTTTGCGTTCGAGCTCGCCGCTGCAAATTGAAATGCGGGGGGGGGAGGGAGGGGGGGTGGGGGGGTACCGGGGGAGGAGGAGGATTAATTATACCGAAATTTAGGAATCCTAATTAGGAGTGGGGTGGTTTTAAATCATTGTCCAAAATTTTAGGATTCAAATTAGGGATGATTATCTTAAAATTAGGCTAGAGGACCTTCAAGATTTTTTTTGGTCCCCAAAATCCATGCCTATATATACATATATTTTATATATATAAAGGGCAATCCTGGGATTATTTAAAAGTGGGGATGAAAACATAATTGTTCAAAAAGTGTCGGATGAAAACTTACGAGGGATGAGATTTGAAGATGATATTTAAAAACTCCATAGATGATTTAGATCAATAGGAACTCGAATGAAATCTGAACCGTCCGTACCAAAATGGACGACCAGATAAGTCACACTATAATCCTGTAATAAGGATGTGCACCACAAGAACCCCACTCAATGGTTGGACAGCCAAGGGCAAATAATTTGGATTTTGGACTAGTCTTTTTTTTTTTTTTTTTTGAATATGGATTTTGGACTAGTCCATGATTCTAAAAACTGGGCGAAAAAAATACTACTCAGTGATGTACACATTACATGTCATAAAGTGAGAACCTACCCAGATATGTACTAGCCAATTTCGAAATGGGGCACGCTCCCGTTTCCCCTGCACAACACCATTTTCATTTCCGTAAATTTCTCTCTAGTTCAGTAATTTGGACCGCAAATGAGTTGACTTCTTCACATGTCATTAAAGTGAGAACCTACCCACTGATGTACACCTTGCAAGTTGATAGAAGAAGTTTTTGAGTGTCGGACGGGTACTATACAAGTGGTACCTCTCGGCGATTCCAGCTATCCAAATATTTTTTAAACTATGTGGAATTTAGAGTAAATTTGGATTGTCCATTACACGTTTGGATGATTAGGATTGTCGACGGGTCCTGTCATGACTCACGTGTTACCCCGCATTTTTTTTTTTATAACCTAATATGCGTGCCCTTGCGATATGTTTGTGTACATAGGTACTCAATTTTGTGCGTGGTTGTACAATCTCTCTTACATAATTTTTAAAATGATAGTACATGATTTTTACTTTATCTGTCCTGCAATACTCATCTTCTTCTATATTGCAAAAAACAAATACTCCAACAGGCGAGATAGAGAAACATATACAATGGACAGTGTAGTGAGGTAATTGGTGCGATTGTCTAAGGGTCATTTTAGGGGGGCAATCGGTAAGAAGTTGCGTTAGTGTGTCTTGTATTAACCTTGAAATCCTTGTTAGTGTGTCTTGCATTAGTTTTAGTGGTAAAATAGTCTACTTAGAAATCCTTGTTCTTTTGAAGAGAGAAGAGAGCTAGAGAAGGGAGGAAGAATAGGGAAGTAGAGAGTAAGTGCTAAAAGGTAGATAACCTAATCAAATGGGGTTAGAAACTAATTATAGCCCTTAAAAAAATGTTACAAAAGTTCTGAAATACCCCCAAGTTAAAATGCAGTGGGGTACAAAAATCTGCAGAAAATACCCAAGTGTTACCGGTGTCAAGCTTCTTGAGGTAGCGGTAGCCATTGCTCTTGGAGTTTAGTTCTGGACGTTTGGTATCGGTAGCAGCCTTTTCTTGGTACCGATAGCAGAGCTGCCTTTTGGATTTCAATTCTTTTGTTTGGTACCGGTACCTTGAGTAATATTTTGATTACAAGAAGTTTCTCAAAATTGAAATATTACTTAAGTAAGAAACTGTGCTCAAAATCTGATTTATTTCCAAAGCAAACGTACTATCCAGCCACGTTTTATTCATACCGGTCATATTTTCATGGATTTAAACACGAAGAGCAAGGAAGAATTCAGGTTCCTCTAGTGCATGATGCACAGGGACAAGGGTGTAGTGCACAATCTGAGCCATTCATTTTGGTTATCAATTGTTTAAATTTATATTTCGTCAATGGACGACTCAGATCTACCAGAGTTGAGATCAAACCTAAATCATTACTAATTGAGATGAACGGCTTAGATCACACATTACTATATTTTAGTGCACTCCAGTACTACAAGGACTCCAAGTACGAAGAGGGTGTGGTGTGGCCTCATGAAAGAAACAGTTGGTTCCATTCTTGACTTCATGCTGAGTAATCAGACAAAGATCCTGCCATCGGAAGCCTACTGGGCTTTGATTAAGCTGAACAAAATGACCAAAAAAAAAAATTACAATAGACTTTTTACTATTTTATATTCACTTTCACACATCCTTATATAGTTATATACTTTTTTGCACATTTCAATACACTTTTCAACTTTAACGAAAGGCCACAGGTTCTTTTTAGCATTTTCCATCAAACAAAAGAAAGCAAAGAATGAAGGCCCATCCAAAAAAGAAGAAGAAAAGAATGAAGAAAATTGAACAACATTATGCTCAGAGCCCGTTCCGGAAAACCTTCTTAAAAAATAAGTATTTATTCCATATTTTCAAATTCAAAATTAATGTAAATGAAACATAATTTTTTTTGAATTTTTTTTTGCACCGTATAGAAGATCTCAACAAGATCTTTCAAATAAAATCCATATTACAAATTTTTAGATTTCATTAAGCCTATTATTTTTGAATTTGAAATTGTCTTCTTAAAAAATAAGTACTTAAAATCCGTTCTGGAACGGGACCTCAATTGTACTAGAGAGAGAGAGACGTGAATTATGTCCCTCTCATATCCTATCCTTGCTTCAGGATGTGGCGGGTATATGGAATTGGCCCCACAAACGGAAAATGATTAAAACCCGCCAAACACCAATCAAATTCTTAGCCACTAGATTTGAGACCAGAATTGATTTCTGTTTTGAGCCTCCAAATTTCATCCACTCAAAATGCCCATTCCATCAAATTTTCCGATGGTATATTGCGAACCATAAAGTAGTGATGGCAACGGGTTGGATTGGGGTGGATATAATTATTTTCGCCCCGAACTCCCTACCCGTCCCCAAGAGATTATTTAGTGCTCATGGATTTAAGCTATTTTACCGTGCTTAAGGATTTGCAGTTTGTGAGACATTATTTAGTAGAGTAATGCTCACACGACACATGATATTTCACATGCCCGTTTATTATCTTTTAAAAAACACCAACACCAAAGTCATGAGCTCAGACACCACGGGCGGAGCTAAGTAGAGGGGGAGAGTGGCACGGATCATCCCCAATTTCGTAGCAAATGCTATTTATACTTATAGATTAGGACACTTTTCAATGTCCAAACAACCTGATTTTCATATAAACGATGAAAAAATAGCAATTTAAAAGGTGAATGGTTCATATCATAAAAGAATGTATTTTCATTTAAAGATCACAAGAGAATGGAATCAAGTGTTTATTCTTTTAAAAAATAATCGAATATCAATATCGTAATCACACTTAACCTTTCTCTTCACAATTTCAAAATAAAAAATTAACAATACAAATGGAGTTTCATTAACCAGTTGTCACCCCGAAATATAAATTCTAGGTCCGCCATTGTTAGTCGTACTCATCTATCAATCACAACACTCTTGAAATGCCACATAGCCTTGCTTCAGAGTAATTATTCAATGCCCATATGGTACCACGTGACTGTACCCCAAATTCTTTTTCTAACCAATCACGTATGTGTAGTTGGTAGAAAAAGAATTGTGGGGCGTCACGTTGTGGTCCGGTAGAGGCAATGAAAAACATTACTGGTACTTTTTAAGTAATCCCTCCGTTCCAATTTAACTCTCCTTTTTAGAAGTTCGTGTTACTTTTTAATTGATTGTGTATTATAATTTATAATATTTTATGTGATTTTCAAAATATTGTACTCCCTCCGTCCCAAATTGGATGTCAATTTTTGATATCTGTACCAATTTTAACTCATTATATCTTTCAATATGGATGTCAAAACATATGCAATATGGATCTTGTTTGATAGTTCTCGATTAATTCTATTATATAAAGTTTTCAAACTCATGAAAAACATTATAAATTGAAAAATATAAGCGATGCAAAATGACACGGATTTCAAAAATTGTCATTCTTTATGGGATGGAGGGAGTATTATAGAACTATCGAGATCCATGTTCGATATAAAATTCATTATCAATTTAAAAATACAATTAACATACTCCCTCCGTCCAGAGTTAATAGTCCTTTTTGAGAGTTTGTGCCACTTTTCAATCTATTATATCTTGTAATTTATACTAATGTTTTAAGTGATTTCGAAAACATTGTACTATAGAACTAATCGAGATCTATCAAACAAGATCTATATTCGATATGAAATTAACTACGGATTCAAAGATAAAACTTATTTTTTAACCGGTTAAAATAAAATTAGGAACAATTAAATCCGGACGGGATAAGTAATTTTTTTATCCGATTAGACAGACATGGGGCGGGATGAGGATAAAAAAAGAAAGAAAGAAAAGACATGGGGCGGGATGAGTATAAACATTTTTCTACCACTTCTCTTCCCTCGCTTTCCCAAGTTAAGAGCTTTTGACGGGAAAGTTTAATTAAAAAAGGAAGAAGAAGCAAGGGCCTATTATTATTATTAGATTGAAATGGAGTACATAGGGAGCTTCCTTCCCAAAGACCACCTCGTAAAAATCGTTGCCGCCCGGAAACCGCTGCAAGAATCGATAGCCCTCTAGAGAGAGTGAGTGAGCCTTCAGAGGCCATCTCGTGATGGTTTGCTCAAGTCGGCTCTTGGCTGTTTCTTACCCTACGTCGCCGCTTTTACAGACAAATTCCCTACGATCGAACGCGAGATTTGTTCAACGGAAGCTCAGATCAAACCACAGATGGCGGCGATCCATGGCGTCGGAGGGCGAGAGCTCTTCGTTTGCACCTCCAGTTGAGTCCGAGACAGCCGATATCAACGCCGCTGGGTAATCAATAATCACTATTCCCGTTTCAAGTATATGGGCATCTGACTTTTGCATTTATAGTTAGTGAACTATTGCGTTGCTGTGATTTGAACTTGAATTAAAGGTTTTGGTTGAGTTGAAAAGGTAGGATAGTGAGAGGAGTTGGGGATGGCCATGCTATTCCGAATAATTGGAACACTCTCACTCTATACCCGTCACTCAACGAACTCCTGATTACACTTTTAACTCCTCCAATTATTTCCGAATAGCACGGCCATCCCTAACCCCTGTCAAATAGCAATTGTTGTTCGGATGGAGTAGGTGATTGATTTACGAGGGGCAAAGTAGTTCGTTTAATTGGATTCATATCAAAGGTGGAGAAAACCTTATTGCAGGTGATAGAGTATGATGTGACAGTTGGAAATGTCATTAATTATACACCTAGTAGGACTACGATAGGTAGGACACAATGACAGAGTGGCGATTGCAGTCCCTAAAGAAGATAAGAAGAGAGAAGAAACAAGAGGAGTGAGAGAGTAGTATGAATGAAGGAAGAATCTGAAAGTGCAATTTTTTAAAGCAGAATTATGGTTGAAAAGATGCAGGAATTCGATTGAGACGTGAAAAGAAAACAGGCACCATAAAATACTTAAAGCGAGCACATATGAAATTTAAGAGTGACTATTTGAAAACAGATTTCATAATTAAAGGAAAAACTATGATTTTCGGAAATTTGAGAAACACGTGCCAAATCTTGGTTCTATGGTGGCCCCGCATTTGTTATGCAGAATACTTGTCAGTTGTACTTTTTATCAGTATTGGACTTTTGTTTGAATCGTCTGAAAAAAGAGTGCTTAATTTTCCTGCATAATTACCTGCATAATTAGGGGTATAAAGTTGCTTGATCTTCTTATTTGGCACATAGATTAGTTAACCTGTTAGAATGAAGCGCAAAAAGCGCAATTAAATTGCCTGGTTAGATTGCTCATCATGTGTTGTGTTGTCTGGGGCAGGTTTTGCATCATTGAAGGACCTGAAACAGTGCAGGATTTTGCCAAAATGGAACTAAGAGAAATTCAAGATAACATTAGAAGTCGTCGAAACAAAATATTTTTACATATGGAGGAGGTGAGCCATGAGCTTCACGGGTAGAACTTGCTGTTTCTTGTCCTCTTTAATGATACTGTCATGCTTTTCTCACAAGGTTTGTGCAACGGTCGAACAGGATGAAAATTTTATATTTATCTTTTCCACATGTACTCCCACCGTTTCTGCTTTAACCGGAGCCCTGTTGCTTCTGGCTATGTGTAACTCCAAGAATACCTGTTGGATTGACAAATGCATCTTTGGGTAAGAGATGGAGCAGGCGTGATTTTATCATTGGCCAACTTAAGGATAATAGTTGAACTTGTGTGGGAGACTTGTATAGGAGACAACTCAGCAAGGGTGCATGTGATTAATTTTTAGTTGGGCACATTGTGAGATCTCTAGTTTCTAACGGACCAATTAAGTTAACAAGTTGAGTTCACCTCATTTGATAAGGTAAAGGATGTGCCCTAGCAGTCATCCAGTCCAATTGGCTGGGTAAAGCTTAGTTTTTGCCTTAATGGCCCGTAGAGGTTCTCCTCTGACCCTGGTTTGCATTCTCAGTTTGGTTCATATGAATCTCACGCTGCAATATAGCATATGCCGTTGTGTAAGGTACTTTGTTACTCCGCAACACTAGTATTCCAGCATCGGAATAAGTACCAAGCAAGACCGAGCATTTTATTTAAGATACAGAAAAGAGTGCTAGTCTGGTTGTTATCCAGAGCATGTGTTTCCCTATGCTCCAGCGTTAGATGAAACTAACTTGTATATGTGCAGTGTGCACCCACCACTCAGGGTAATATTGTCAGTGCTCAGCTGACCCAAAATCTCCTCAAGTGGCTGATCATAGTCTGTAAATTCACTTTTTCTTCGTTACTTCTACTGTTTGGAATTGAAAGGGATATCTTAGTTGGTGATGGTATCGTTTGGAAAATTACTGTTACATGATATTAGTGCATACAATAGGTTTGGTTAGGATCCTAATTTGATGCCTCTTTTGGCCATCTTTTCTTCACCTCTTTTCTCTGGGGGTAAGTGTGAATCTTCTTCTGTCAGTCAAATTCTATAGCCCAAACTCCAAAGAAATACTTGTTCCTGAGCAGTTTCCATCCACTGTGAGCACATCTTACTATTTATGGCGACCACAGTTATGTTCAAAACCCCTTTTTTGCAGCTTTAACTTGTACTATTCTGTTTCCTTTCCAGCACTTTAAACTTTCACAAAAATGAGGCCTTAAGAGTTTGAATTTTCTACTAGAGTTGATCTACCCTGCCGGGGACAGGGCCATCTAGTTTTGGCTTCTCTGGTCTTTAACATAATTGTTAAGTCTTACGCCAATTTTCTGGAGAATTCCACGATTTGTACAGAACCATCAGCTTCTCTTTGTGCTCATGGTTTTGGTGATTCCATTGGACATGCAAAATCCTATTTCTCCCTCTTGTTTCCTTGTTGCTCCTTTACTTTGGGGCAGGAGTGTGAAGCTTTCTATTTTGTGTATCATATCATATTGAAATCATTCACCTCTGTGTCCTGATTCTAGATATGCTCGTGTACTCACTAGTATTTTTTGCAAAGTGTATATCCAACAGTAGTTAAAGTGATAGCATTCTATTCTATGCTTTTATATTGGGTAAATTTGGTTGATTTTATATTTCTGTGTGTCATATCTGCAATAATTGCATTTCTTTTAATGGGAAGGAGGTCCACTTTCTTATATTTTTGCATCTGGGATCCAACTTGTATTATGGATACTGACAGACACCGAATCAATATGGCAAGGAAAAGTTTTATTCAGAGGAAGAAGAAAAGGGAATAATTGGAATAGATATATCATTTGATTAGTCGGTCCTCAAACAAAGAAATAAGCAACGTTCATTTGTTGAGTGACCTCGGAGAAATTCATGGAAAGTTACAGTCCCGCCTCGTAATAGTGTTCCAACTTGCCTTCGTTGATGTCGTTTTTCGACCGGAAGAGTGGGCTAACTAGAAATGCTTGGACTATTCGGAAACATACTTCGTGACATGGTTCATGCGTGCATGATGTATCTTGCCTCTTTTATTCTTAAAATAGAACTTTACAGTGCTTTCTTATTTGTTTGTCTGTTCTTACAGAACTGTCAGCCTGGTTGTTGATCCAGTCGTGTCGTGGGAAAAATAATGTGGAACCTTGTGATCCTGATCAGTTTTTATTATTTTGCAAATTAGATGCCTGAATTGGTGACCTTCATCTTATATTTGAGGCATCATATTGCTAATACGTAATCCTCAAAATCACTCACAGGTTCGTCGTCTCAGAATACAACAGAGACTGAAAAATGTTGAACTTGGAATCCAAAAGGACGAGCAAGAAAATGAACTCCCAGACTTCCCTTCCTTCATTCCCTTCTTGCCTCCATTGGTAATTCTTACAATCCATGTATCATGCAACAGTGACTTGATGACACTATTTTCCTTTTTTTCCTCATAGAAATTCAATTCCTTTGCTGGCCTTCAAGAGATCTTGGTATGATTGATTGACATGTTTATTTCATGCAGAGCTCAGCAAATCTTAAGCTTTACTATGCTACTTGCTTCTCTCTCATTGCCGGGATTATCATTTTTGGTGGTCTTCTAGCTCCTACTGTAAGTTTTCTTGCACTAGGCTATAAGAATTGAGCACCAAGTTATCGAATAACTTTAGGACATTACCCTTGTTAGGGAAAATTTAACCATTTTTATTCTTTCCATTTTCACTGTCCACTTTGCAGAATATTCTGCGCTAATATGATATTATCATAAAGTGCGGATGTTGTAAATTTGTTGCCATCAAACCTTATTCTTGGTCTGTTACATTCTCAATTTGTGTTTCTCTGATACATGTGCTTCACATCATATTTTTCCCGTGGGTAATAAGTCATCTTTGTAAGAAATTAGGATCTACTGACCTGAGTCCTAGTCCGATATTCAAATACCAGGAATGATCCACCCCGTCAAAGATAGGCAACATTATATCGGCTGCCAACAACCAACTATTGCCTTTTTTTTTTTTCTTTCTTATTTTCGTTCTGTTGGGGACTAAATGGGTTATGTTATGTTGTTGTTGTCTCGTTCTGTGTATCAATTCTCCTCTTAAATGTGTAAAAGAATTAGGGTGCTAAAGTTCTGGCCGAGTGTTGACTGGACCCCCTTGGGAAGGACCTGGTCTAGGTATCTAGAGCTTGGCTTGAGTGAGCTGGCCTAAGGTTTGGCCTGATTTTGGGGGAAAAGTTCAACACATTAAAAAGCTTGAGAGCCTAGCTGAAGCCAGTCTGTGACAGGGATTTGCAGATTTAGCTCACACCACAGCCTGTTATTTTCTTTTGAAGGGCTGTGAGATTTATATGCCGTGATATGTCTACAAACTAGTCTGTTGTAGGAACCACGAGAACAAAACATGTTAACATTGTCTTGGTTCTCGAAGAGACTTGTTTACTTTCCCACTTAGAAGAAGGCTTTGGAGGATTTTTTAGATCTGGTAGAGTGTCATATAGCCCATCCAGCTTCTAACCAGTTTATTCTCTCAGCTGGAGCTAAAGTTGGGAATAGGGGGTACATCATATGCAGACTTCATTAGCAGTATGCACCTGCCAATGCAGTTGAGGTATGCTTGTATGTTCGTGTACCATTTATGTAAATGTTACCAGTTCTGCTTTTTCTTGTACCCCAATTTATAACTTTGAATGTTTTCTATTATTACTCGGTGAGAATAGAATTTGCTTCTTGTTTTTAGCACTTAGGGATCACTTTGTTCAACTGCAGCGACGTTGATCCTATTGTGGCATCATTCTCTGGGGGTGCAGTTGGAGTGATCTCAGCTTTGATGGTGGTGGAAATAAATAATGTAAAACAGCAAGAACGTAAAAGATGCAAATACTGTCTTGGAACTGGTATGCCCTTCAATAAATTTTACTGTCTGAAATCCATTTGAAGGTTTGCACTCTCGTTTTGGTATTTATATTCTTGACTCAGCTGGTGATGTGTGTCCCATATGGGGTTTTTTTTGGATAGGCATGTAGTATCCCATATGGGGTTGGTGGAAAGATTTTCAAAAGGCTTGCTTTGATTTGATCAATTGTTCATGTCTTTAGGTGCTGTAAATACAGTGTGGAACATCCTTTGAAATATACCCATACGTTTGGTTATTATATGGCGGCGGATGGGTATTGCATGATTAGATAATTGTATCCAGCTTTGAAAGCCTAAAACCCCCCTGGCCCCTACAACATGCACTTTTTTATTCCAAAGAAAAGTGTTCACAGAAGTTGTACATGTTCAAAGTCTCTTCCACGTGGAACCGTTGATGGTCTTCCCTTTCCCAGAGTAGTCCTGCACAGTAACAAACTCGTTAGAGTCAAGGGTATGCTTTCTGTGGTTTTGTCAACATTTATTGTCATTTGTCTCATCGTGCTGTTGATCTTACATATGATCTACACCCTTATGTTTGACATCAAAATAGTTTTCGTCATTTCTCATATAGAAACTTACTAAATTCAACATTATGGAAACTCCTAACCCACATGAGCGTTCCTAAAACCAAACCCGCCACAATACTCAATTGCGTTTTGAAACTGTCACATCTTTGGGCTTTGGCCACAAATCCAGATTCTTCCCACATGTTTCCCTTAGTGATCACATCTTTTATGCCTGGTGGATGATAAGACTGATCAGAGCAGACGACTTGCTCTAGTACAAAGCAGTTGCATCAGAATTCTCTTGAAGATCCTTTGTCCTTTCTTGTTCTTCTCATTTTTTCCCATCTTTCTTTCTTCTTCTATACAAATGAAGTTTTCTGTACTGTTTGACCCCCCTACATGCTAGCTTTTTTGCTCTCAGTGCTCTCACCTGTCTCAAAAACAGCGAGCTTTTCTTTTTGCATGTTTTAATTACAATGTTTATGCATTTTGTGGCATTACATGATGTTCATCTGGTTGATGCAGGATACCTTGCTTGTGCTCGCTGTTCAAGCACAGGAGCGCTTGTCCTTATTGAACCAGTGTCCACAGTTAATGGTGGAGATCAGCCCCTTGCACCACCTAAAACTGAACGATGTTCAAACTGTTCAGGTTCCGGAAAGGTTAGACACTTGCAGTTTTGGTTTGTTTGTTTTTCATGGTAATGAACTTGTGTGTTTTTTTTTGGAAGGAGATTCAGAAACATGAGATAATAGTAAGCCAATATAACAGATAAGATTAGGAGCATTCTCAAAGGAAAAAGACAAAACAACATAGCTAAACTTCCATCCTTAAACTTGTAAGCTATTTACTGTATGAGCTTGGCAGAGTAGCCCATTGTGATAGTGCAATACATGTATTGTAGATGAAAAGCCTAGCAGATGAGGTGCTTCCATAGCCCTACCAATATTACCCTACTTTATTGGAGGCATGTGATGTCTTCATGTGCAATACTCCCTCTGTCTCATAATTGTAGTCTATCATGAAAAGTCATGTCATTTTTTTTGAAAAGAAACAACGTACTTTCATGTATAGTTCTTTGAATTTTGTTTGCCCCAATTTGAAGATTTGATTTAGTTTTTTAAGTATTTATAAAGTGTTTTATTTTTTATTGAATAAATAACACAACTTTTTATAGTTGATTAGAATTATGGGGCAGAGAGTAAAAAACTAAACCTGCATTGAGGAGAGCTAGAGCTAAGCTAAACCCCTCACATGTACTGAAGATCTTCCTATGAGATCTTAAATCAGTTAGGCAGTACTTCCCCTGTCCTTTTTTGTATTATCGAAATTTGAGATCCCGTCCCATATTGGGCTTGAATAAAAAGTTGTAGTTCCATACAAGTGAGGACCTTGGCATTTTCTCAGGTAAACTTGAGAAGATCAAAACCGTGTGTAGGTCATCTGGACGTACACATGTGTGTTGTGCACATTGTTGTGCCCAGACAAAGCGGACAGTATTGTACCAGACGAAGGGTAGTTTTGAGTTGGCATTGTTGGTGCTTTTGTGAGTTTCCTTTTCTAATGGAACATGTAATTAATGCATCATACGTCAAACTTATATTTTCTGATGATTTCAAATACATTTTCGCCTACTTTTAAGGCATAATTTTGAAAACTTGGAAACTTTATGCTTGCTTTCAAGATGGACATACATTGTCAACAGGTTACCAAGTTTTTGTTGACAGGCTATTAGTTTTTCTATCTAACTCCATATCCATTTGGTCAGGTCATGTGCCCTACATGCCTCTGTACGGGGATGGCAATGGCAAGTGAGCATGACCCGCGGATTGACCCATTTGATTAGGAATTTACATCATCTGACGTGAACACCTTCCAGACCTAGACTCCAACCCACAAAGAGATGGTTCCGGCAAGGGAGTCCTATTCATGTTCAGTAGGTGTGCACTTATCTTTTCTGTTTGGATGTAAAGCTTCTGCCGCGTTTATCTTTTTGTGCAAAGAGAACATGATATATGTAATCCAAATTGTCCAAACTCATTAGGGAAACCTTGAAGCTAAGGCTACGAACTAAACATGGCAGAACCAAACAAAAACTTGCCAAGCTGTCATGAAAATGTAAAGATAAGATAGCACCTGCTTTATTTTTCCCCCAATACACTTGCGTACAGCATGGAAGAGTTTGTTTTGTAATTTTTCTATGAAGCCAAATAATGGTGTGCTTTTTCATAACGAAATACTGAGGGAAACATCTTCCAAAAATGGTTCTTCTGGGCTTGTTTCACTTTCAACTTGGCTTCATTTACGCAACCCTAAAACCATTGTTAAATGGTGGCCAAATGATTCCAATAAATAACATTCAGGAAACAAGTAAATAGAAGAAAAAGAACAAGGCAGCGGTAGCTGTACCGCTGCACGACTATCCAATGGCCATCACAGTGATTTGTATTGCTCAATCAAACGAGAAGCATGGAGGCGTGATGAAGGGACTACTGTGCAACCCAAGCTCTGTAAGTAAGCAATCTGCAATCCACAAAAAGAACAGATCAGCCTGTGAGACTCAACAATCAATCTTGATCAAACTTACATGTAAGAGAGCGGTGTAATGAGTTCCCGTTTGAATTTTGAACTCGATTTTTATTTATTTATTTATTTTTTTGTATTTAATGAGCTAGATAAATACTTCCATAATATGACCTGGTGTAAATTTTTTACCAGTTACAGAAGGAGCTAAGGAGAAGTAAATTATTTAGATTTGTATCAAAAGGGCCTCATATGTATCTACCTAATAAAATACAAAGGTGTAGGGACCACACAAGCACAAGTTGAAAGAAGGGTTGAGATTTATTTGATCCAATGGCTGATGTGTGCTCTCCAACTCTCTTAAGAAAACACTCACTCTTATAAATATATTACAAAAATGCCATCAAAAGATGGATAGTGCCGTAGGCACGGGCAAACACTAGTTGTTACATAAGAAGTAAATTTGGCTGCTGCGCTTGAAAAAAATAGTGAATCTGGCTACGTCTATCACCACTAAATCAGCTAGACAACATCCTACATGCTTACAACCAAGAAAAATCATAGGAAAGACACAACAACCACCAATGGAAGGATGAGAAAAAAAAAAAAAGGAGAAATAACAAAAATAGATAATGTAGTAAAAAGATTAACTATAACATATATAGATCAACGTCACAAGTTTAGGAGAAAATATGAAAGATAAACACGCCAGAAATGTTATCTTCCTATCACTTCAAAAAAAAAAAATTAACAGTTACAAGAAGAGATTCGGTCGAAACCTACCTCAGTGAGCAAGTTGGTTGCTTTTGAAGGAAGAGGGAGAGAAGAACTCTCTCTATATATACATAGACGTCAGGGCCGGCCTGGCCTAACCCACCCCTCCCCCAAATTAGGGCCTCTCACCTTTATAGGTTAGTACAGTATACTAGCCGTCTTTAGGCCCAATAATGGTATCCAAAACTAGGGATGACAACGGGACAGATCGGAGGCAGATATTGCAATATCTGAATCCAAATCCAAACCCTCCACCCGCCCTATGAATCCGCTCTGAACTCTGAACGAATTATATTTTTGTCCTCCATCCCCGCTCTGAATGGGGAACGGAGATCTAAACGGATATCCGAATCCGAATTTGGAAAGGAAAAAAAAAACATATTGGAAGTTGATAAAAAAAAAAAACTAACAGATTGAAAAAAAAAAAAAACAAATAAAACTAACATGGGGAGGGAGGGAGTCTCACTGCCGCGTTCCTGAGGGGAGATTGCCGCATCTCTCCATTGCCGAAGGATTTTTTTAGAGGGGGGGGGGGGGGTTGGGGAGGAGAGAGATAGAAGAGGGAGAAGTCATGGGCGCGGGTAGGGAAGAGGTGGGTTGTGTGAAGTGAAGTCAGTTGGGTAGGAGACTGACTAACCCTAAAAATAAGAGGTATTTATATAGTCGGATATTCAGAAGTGGATCGGATATCAGATTCGGGGCGGATCAGATATTGGATTCGGGCCGAATCGGAGGCACACTTACCTCCGAATCCGATCCAATCTCCGAATTTTTTTGAAAAAAGAAATTCGAATCCGCCCTAATATCCGAAAAATCCAATCCGTTCGGGACGGATCGGATACGGACGGATCGGCCGAGATGGCCATCCCTATCCAAAACTAATTGAGTGAGGCCCCGTTAAAAAACCTAAGGGCCCTATTGGGCTAAATTGTATGGGGCTAGGGTTGGGTTGGGCACATGGGCTAGGGTTAAGGTTGGACTAAAAAAAATAGTGGGCTAAGAAAATTGGGGCTTAAAATGTTAAATGCACAAAAAAAAAAAAAAAAAAAAATCCTACCCACCTAAGGCAACGGGACAGGACGGGGCGGGTAAATTACTTACCCACAAAATCCGCTCACCCCTGTTACCTTAGGTGAGTTAGGTAAATTTTTTTGGTGCATTTAACATTTTAAGCCCCAATTTTTTTTAGTCCAACCTTAACCCTAGCCCATGTGCCCAGCCCAACCCTATAGGGCCCTTAGTTTTTGAATGGGGCTTCACTCAATTAAGTTAATTTTGGATACCATTATTGGGCCTAAAGACGAGTGCAATTTTGTTCACCCTCCTTAAAAGAAAGTGAACATTATCCTCATTTTTATTGGTTGAAATGACGTAAATTCCACCACAAAGTGATGTCATGCTTACCATGCAATACACTTTTTGGTAAGCATGACATCACTTTGTGGTGGAATCCACACCATTTCAATCAATAGGAAGGAGGATAATGTTCACCCTTTTAAGTGGAGGGTGAACAAAACTCAACTCCCTAAAGACTCCTAGTATACTATACTAACCAATAATGGCGAGAGCCCTAGGCCAGGCCAAACGTCTATGTGTGTGTGTATATATATATAGAGACAGAGAGTGAGTTCTTCTCTCCCGCCTCCTTCAAAAGCAACTGACTCGCTCACCGAGGTAGGTTTCGACCAAGTCTCCTCCTGTAACTGTTGAAAATTTTTTTTTGAAGTGACAGGAAAAGAACATTTCTGGCGTGTTTGTCTCTTATTCTTTTATATTTCCTCATGAACTCGTGACGTTGATCTGTGTATGTTATAGAGTTTATCGTCCTACTACATAATCTCTTATTCACTTCTTTTTTCTGGCGCAGTAGCCAGATTTACTTCTTATGTAACAATACATATGAGGCCCTTTTGATACAAATCTGAATAATTTACTTCTCCCTCCCTCTGTAACTGCTAAATAATTTACACCAGATCAAAGCTGAATAATTTACTTCTCCTTAGCTCCTTCATTTTACATGATTGCCTTCGCATTACCAACATAAAAATCAAGCAGTTATAGGAAATATTATTGGAAAACTCAACTAGAAACTTGCAAGGAAGAACAAGGATTTATTCAACAAGCTATATCTTCTATCCTTAATTCTTTGTGAGATTATTGGACAGGGAAGCCATTGCAAGAATAAAAAATTAAGTAGGGTATGTATGTCACCTGTTTAGGGGTGGCAGAGGATGAACTCATTGCATTCTCAATCCTTAGTTTCTGAAAATGTTCCTACATCGTAAAAAGAAAAAAAAGATCATCCAAATTATTTATGATGATGAGAAACAGAACTTTCGTAGAAAAATACGTAAGATCCACAACCATTTTTTACAAGATAGAAGTACAGCCATTTGTGCATACCGATACTCTGGACTATCAATGAAGGAAACATAGCAATGTGCACATAAATTGATTTGGGTCTCTAGACCTACCCTCTCTGATGTCATTTGGCTTTGATATGGCTTTGATATGAGGGCATGGTTTAGGGGGCCACTGTTTCAGTGGTATTCTGAGACCACTTTGTGCACATATTGCCAAAGGTTAGGTCTGTCTCCAATCATCTTCAGCCCATGCCCCCAATGATTGGGGACTAGATGAGTTCTGTTATGTTATTGTTGTTGTAGAAGTACAGTCAAAAGTCTAAGAATTACATCAAACACTGAAAGCTTTGGAACTCTCCATGATTAATGAGGATATACACGCTAGATTAGAATGAAACTTCAAAAAGAATAATAAATATTTAAAAAACCCAAACTGATAAATGGAATGTATGTCTTAAGAAAAACCATTTCGTGATAAATATTTCGAGTTTCTACTCATAGTCATCTAATATGGCACTATTTTGCTCATGCTTGCAATGTGCCTCAGAGGTGGATTACTGAAACATACCTGTTTCTCCCTCATCAAATGGGCACGCTTATCAGCAGGTATTTGCACCCACATCACAACCTATTCCCACAAAAATAAAATTTCAAAAAATACACAACAATGCAATAATACTAAGTTTCCATTATTTAGCAAAAGCTAGGATATGCGAAAACTTATAATCATGAGATATGGAAAACTTACGTGTTGTGCATAGTGGAATGCCTCATCACACTTCAAGCAGGACTTCAGCTCACGCATAACATCCTGACATGTCATGCAAGTGTCATAGAACAGTCAGGAAATACAGCAAGACTCAAGTGAGATTGTTTTTATAGGCTGAGAAGCTTGAGTTATTGTTTTAGTAGCCATCCACATTCCACTTTAATTTTCACCATCATTAAACAAGTCTTTTTGTATTTGAAAAAAATTGTGCTTTATGAACATGTAGAAATAATAGTATAAAAAGATACTAGCCACATGCAAAAGATTTGTGATCTGTCTATCCACAGAATTTGTGAATGCGTGTAATAAAATGTATTGACGAACAAGTGAAAGCACAATTTGTTCATTTTGCAGTTGACGCACACCACAATCAATAGAAGCTATTACCATGGATGTCAGTGATTGAACAAAAAGAGAGGAACTACTAGTGGGTAAGACGGAAGTAAAATTAAAGTTGAACCACCTTGTGTGTACTTTTCTTCAGTCTTAAACGTTCATCAATTGCAAAGGCAACCTGTAAATACACCAGATCATGTAAAATACGAGCTGCGAGTATATTGTGGGGAAACAGAGAAAACAGGAAAGTCTCAGGAAAACAGGAAAGTCTCAGGCATCATGTCATAAGCATTCTGAGAATCATTGAGGGAGAGAGAGACTATCAAGATATAGGGGATACAGACTCAGGCAGTTAATCCCATTAACAGCTCCACACTGAGGACAATCAAGCTAGAAAACCTTTCTCCTGGAATTATCAACAGCATATGTAGCATTGCTGCTAGGTGCCACTGAGACTGGCATCAGTCCTAAACAACGGAAACGCGAAAGAAGTAACAAGGAAATGCATCAACTATCAACTAAAGACAAACTGATGTTTGACAGCAGTGGAGACAACGGGGGTTGGACAAAAACCTAAGAAATGGTGGATATTTTTCAGACTAAAGATCTGAAGATGGTGTAAGTACTTACTTAAAACACCTGCAAACACTGTAAACAAAGTGTTACTAACGAAGGCGTTCTCTAGGAATGAGCCTACATCGAATGATACTAACCTTCAAATGATGCCTAATATATTAATGACTTTCAACATGTCATACTTGGGTCATAGGTATATTCTCTTCTTTAACCTAAAACTTTATAGCCATGGCCAAGGTTAGACCACAAGAAAACTGGACAAAAGAGCACAAATCCACTTGTATTGCATAAAAATACTCCCTACATTGACATGCCCCAAAATAAAGCATATGAAAGAAATAGAGGATTCACCTTGTCAAGCAACCTCCTTGGATCTTGAAATGCTGGCTTCTTGGCCCACTGATGGAATAAATGGGAAACAACAGCTCGCTCCTCCACACTGAATCTATGAACCAAAATAACGAAATTAAGTAGAAGTTAGTTCAAGTAGAACAACATTGATCAATATAAACAGGCCGATAACAATAAGATATATTCAACTGCCAATCCCACGACTACTTGGAGAAAGACCTTTTCAAAAAACTATTCCCATGGCATGCCTCAATCGATTCAATTGATTCTTTGGAATCTTCATGGGCATGAATCTCGACAGAATCCTTTGGAACCAAATCTGCCTCGGGAAGTTCTGTTCCTCTTGATAAACCAGCAGTTAACTTGGCAGTGTCCTTTTTAAGTTTTTGGTCCTTTCTTTGTAGATCATTTGAATTCACTTCGCCCTTAAACCCAAAAAGAAACAGAGATAAAAATGAATAATTAGCTAAAGTTAGTAAGTGTAAAACTAGAAGCCAGCATGCAAAGAAATCAAACCCAAGTCTATTGCAAATTCAGGTTACTAATTAAAGGTGATTGTTCGATGAGTTTCCGCATTAAGGGTGTGTGCATGTTTTGAGGAACTGCAAGTTGATACTTGGATATTGGAAAATACATTAGCATTGACACCTTATAAATGTTGGGGATTATAGTAGGACAAGTGAAGCATAGGGTTATAACCTGCATGGTTTCTCACTTTCTCTTTCTCTACAAAAGCGAGCACTTGCAAACGTTCATAAGTATTCATGATGATCAACAATGCAGTATAGACATGGTAATGATAATTTGGATACCGTCACCAGGTCTGCATATTAGGGAAGCTGAGCCAAGCACCGAGTGTTCAAACACAGCTCATTCATTTTGATTGCATGGGAAAACTTCGTGGTTGGAAGGGCAGTTCCTCATGGTTAGATTGGAATTCCACCACCTTGACATTTTGGTTGTGGTTAGTTTACTTTCTTTGATATGCAGCCAAAAGTAAGCAGCCACATCCTCGATATGTATCTTGAAGTCAACAAAACATCACTGAAACATACTACACTTATACAAAGTAACTTAAAATTTATCAGAATAAATAGTAAGCATTCCAAGCAATCCACACAGGCAATAGACAGCATATTCAAGTCTCCTATGTACATTAAATTTTTATTTTTTTTGATCCGCTGTACATTCAAATTTGACAACACAATTATTGGGAAGTAAATGTACTTGGATCTCTCGAAGATGATCAGGTATTTCTTTCAAAAACCGTGATGGCTGAAGTACCTGGAATAAATCAGTGTCACTCAGGGAAGTAATTGCAGAGGAACAAAATGTACAATAAAATTTGTTGCAAATCAAACCTGCCAATTTGAGTCCATAATAACGTAAAGAATGAAAAGTTTTTTTCGAGCACGAGTCATCGCCACATATAGCAAGCGCCGCTCTTCCTAATATGATACAAGACGAGGAAAAAAATAGAGTAGTTGAGTCCTTACAAGCACTGACAATTCTGTGAAGGGGAGAAGGGAGGAAATGCATGCGGTATGAACAAGAGACTTTACATCAGAAAACATGTTTACCTCAATTGAAGTACAATTTTCCTTCGCAACTCCATTGAACTCGTGTAACAAAGGGATCTCAGATTCATTTACCTGTGGCATTTTTTTCCACATTAGATCAGCACTTGACAACTTCCTACAGAATATAGTGACCTTATTCAAATTAGACTCGCATGTTCAACAGAATCAACACTTGATTGATATACGCACTGATGCAAGTGTCAACACATACGTCCATTTATCTAAATATTAATGTACAGCCACCAATAACAATCCTGTCATATTTGAGCTCAACATTACCAGTGCTCTTTCAATAAAATTGATACCTTTCAGCCACAAATATTGTTTTTTAAATACGTTAATCATAAATAAAATGTCCTCGTAACCTTCTCCCCCCATTTGATCTAAAATGCATCCTGGATAGATACATATATTTAAATGTCACCTACATTTTCTGTGAATAGAAGGCATTAAGGGCCAGGTACTTCCTTTAAGAAAATGACACATTTCACCAAGAAGCAACGACTGTTTACCCAAAAATGTAAAGTGCGAGTTTGTCTGAAAAGCTGGCATCAAAAGTTGAAGCAGAAAGTTTAAGTCAAGATATATTGTTCTATGGTGAAGTATATATCTTGGGAGTCATGGTTTGCCTTTTAAATGTTATAAATAATGAATATAAGTTAATTTGTCAACAATTCATCACCCACAAAACTTGGGATAGTGGTGAATGATTGGCTAAGAGTCACCACATTTTTTTCTTCTGAACTTGCAACAGGGAAAAAAAAAAAATATATATATATATATATATATGGTGAAGGAACTGCAATACAACATCTATGTAATAGACTAAATTTTGCAGCATGAAGCCCAGTAAAAGACGTCACTCCTGTAAAATACCTTGACTATGAAAACGGTATCCCACTCCAGGCCTTTTGACTGCACAGAAATAAAGAAATGAGAGGTGTGAAGAATGTTAAGCAAAAGAAATTATCAAAGTACACATTGACAGATTTAGGGAACTTCTCTAGCTAAAAAGATACTATAAGGAACTCCAAGAAGAAGAAGAAACAGATTAGGCTGGCTAGAAAGAGGTAAACCTGATGGATGGTAGTGAGGCTGACAGAATCTTTGTTTTCATGTCTCCTTGAGCAGAAATTTTCCCTCTCCCGCTCAGATAGGTAATCAATAAAAGCTTTAAGTGCATAAACACATCCTTTATCTTCTACTAACACAACTCCCGCCCCTTCTGGTGCAGTAAATTGTGTCGATATAAACTCAGAGACGTCATCCAACAGGTACTGGAGCACCTGCATGATGGAGCATTGGAATGCCAAAAGATGACGTATTGACTGCTGAAGGAATAATACTTAACCAAAAAGCCAAGAATCTACTAAGCTGAGGCAATTCTGAATGTGAAGGGAAATAAATTACTATGTTTTCATAACTCCTATAAAAACAACAGTTCCATCCATGCATGATAAGTTACAGGACAAACACTATTCCGTTTCACTAAGCTGTGTATGCCATTCCAAATATCAAAAGTGTGATGATAAACAGGGTCAGAAAATGTGCATCAATGGGTTTTCGCCTTTTTGGGATTTCATAGCACTTGGAAAAATATACGCAGTTTCAGTTTCTGATTCCCATTCCCATTGTACATTGGTCGATACTACCAAGTAATGCCTCAGCTTAGAGGTGATGATAGCGTAACTTCGGCATTGTCTATCACACCTTTCAAAATGAGTTCATTGCCAAGAACGGATTTAAGCCTAGGAAGGTTCATTGACCAGGTGATGCGGGACAACCAAAAAGTCTTGGTGCCTTCAGGTCACATAATTTCTCTTGGCCCCAAGCCTCAAAACTCTTGGCTCTTGGATCTGGTCCCCCATTTACACGGAAAAAGTGGCCATTATGCCAGCCAATACTGCAATTTAAAACCACTTGCAAATGTTTGACACATAAAGGAGAGTCTATCCACACGAGGGGCCATGTTAATTGAATAAATTCTAAACTTTCACCCTATTTATAAAGTTCACAAATTGATGTATAAGCAAATTAAGAATAAAAGGAGCTCTTCTTTTTATGGCAGTAAATTAATTTGTGAAGAGAAGCTTCCATTATGGGATTCTAGGTTAAGACTTTTGTTCGTGATATTTCTATCCACCAGGCCTATCTCAAGTCTACAAACTCGAGTCAGTGTTTAACTACCACCATTTTAAAGAGAGTGCACAAGGACGGCGCAGATTGGTATTAATGACCTACTAAAGCAAGACAAATGAACAAAGACGGTATAGTGTACAGTATTCCATTAACTTTTTACAGTAACCAAATTGCTGCTAATGTCTGAACTTACAGGTCTGATGTCATTGTCTTCATTTAGTAATTTTCCTCCATCATTGTCTAAAACTGCTCGTTGTTCAAGGAGGTATTTCTGGAAGTCAGAAGTCATTAATGAAATTCAGTGAAAGTACATCGAACCACAATTATGGTAACAGAGCAACTAAATATAAAGGTCATACAAACAACTTCACACAATTGTATTAGTGAAATTTCATTTTCTATTGTGGTTATCAAGCCTTCCTTGGATTTCAACATTAGTACATCAAGAATACAAAGACCAGCTGATGATACCAGCATTACACTTCTTTTTGATGAGTGTATACCAGCATTACACAGACATTGACAACCATAGATATTTGCAGAAGTGAGGAAAGTTGTTTCCTACTAGGATATCCTAGGGGAAGAGGAGACCAACCTGAGGTATCATGTTTGCCACTGAAGTTATGACAGCTGAAATTGATTGTTCCTGTACCATCAACAAGTAAGATGGACTCTTCCAGAATTTCGTTAACCAAATTTTTACATATAATAAACAATGTTCACTCTCTACAGCTCTCTCTCTCTCTCTCTCTCTCTCTCTCTCTCTGTGAGAACCCTTCTAAGTTAGATTCAAGTAGAATAAAAGTAGGCCTTAAGTTGCATGAAACCATACTTGGAGCCCATATCTTGGCAAAATAGCTGGTTTCATGTCTTCTGACCACACAAAACCACATTTCATTCATTTAACCCGACTATAAGAGAGCTACAGCTCCTGGGCTCCAAGCCAGTAAGAAACATTGAATGGTTCAGTTTGTTTACAAGGCAACAGACAAATATATTTACCCTGCGAACAAGTTTTGATATCATGTCCAGCGTACACAACACTTTACGTCCTTGGGTAAGTTGATTCCTGTAACATACAATAAGAGTCACACGTAAATGGCTAAGAGATTCAACATGCACCATCAGGAAACAAGAAGTTAAAGCGCGGATAGTTCAAAATTAGACCATGATAATCCGTAATGGGTTTGGTAACTAGTGTGTTAATTGTGTGTGTTAAGACTTAACAAACAAAAATGCATTTTTTGTGCCACAATGCTTGTGTGAGTGTGCTAAATCTAATAGTATGCTAGCATGTGTGTCAAGTTTGGCAAACAAGCTAACAAACAACAAGTGGGTCTCATCTCTATAAATTCAAACTCTAACCTTAAAACATAAATGCCCACTGCTCTTTTTTTTTTTTTAAAACTTACCGTTGGTTTTTTTTATCTGTTTTTCTATATATGCGTTTTCTCTATATTTTGGCTATTAATCAAAGTCTTCAGCATTCTATCACAGCTAAACAAAGTGTTGACTAAACATATTGAAATGGACTAACATTTTAAATTGCATGATCACCATAATTTGAATAACATTTCGCTCAAGCTTGAATGTCAAATAGAAATGCAGTAACATTTTAAATAGCTTGAATGTCAAATAGAAATGCCGTTGTAAGTTTTTTTTGCCGTTGCTTTTGACATTATTGTAAAGAGTTAATATCAAAAAATTACACACTCCTAACTAACCCATTGAGGTACTCAGATATATACTAACACACTCCTAAGTTAACAATGTCTAACACACAGTTGTGGGACCCATTTTTTATCCTAATACATACCTTAGCGAACATTTTGGCACACAAATATAACACACCCACTGCGGATGCTCCTCTAAGCCAGCATCAGCCATTACAATTTGTTTTAAACAAAAAGGGAGAAAAAGCATATCTAAATGTTCCACGTAATGACCCTATAAGTGGCTTTAATAAACAGAAAACAGCCTTATGGAAGAAACAACTTTGGTAAGACGTGGTTAAAAAATTAGTGCCTTTGCCTGTCCATTTCCAGCAGCACAAATCTATTGATTATTCCAAGCACTTGCGTGAAGTTGGAGGCAGTTAATGAAATTATGAAATTTTACATTTTCTTTATTTAACATTTTCACTTACAGTTACACACACAACCTTAAGATTACCTTGGTTCTCCTTGGCTGCTTCGATCGTATTTCTTGTGCCCGTGCCTATAAATACAGTTAGCAACAAATGTGGGATTTATACCTCATTCTAGCAAGACCCTTCCCCTAAACTAACTTAGAATGACAAAGAAAGGACCGCTTTGTAGTAGGCCGAATATCACTGTCCGAGCATGATGGATCCATGTTCGGCAGGACAATTGAACGTAATCCCAGACAAGTCTGGTATGCCGAGCATCAGAATCTGGCAGGCTATGAGCGGCATCATGCGTGCTCGGCCGTACCAACTAGGGGCTGACTCACCGGAGTTGATATCGGACTTTTGAGTCTTCGGTTACGTGTGTCCGGCTGGTAGGATCCGATACGAACGGAGCGCCAGCTCACCCACATGCTTGCAACCGCCTCTTCCGTGACGTCATCCGAGCGGTTACGCAACCAGATAATCATGAGCGAACATAAGGGTGCCGCTCATATTCCAGACGTTTCCGGAACCCTAATCCTGACGTCAGAGTGACGTCGGCCGACTCGTGCAAGGCACGTGTGTGCTTGGAGAGCAAGCAACGGGCACTCTATAAATATCAAGTGATGGCAACCCTAAAGAGCAACGCTCTGACTCATACCACAAAACCATAGAGTACTTTGCCTTCGCTCTGCATATTCTCATCCTCTCGCCGGAGGGCCTTACCAGAGCACCTCTGGTTAGGTAGGTCGTGCATTGTTTGGGCAGGGTAGGTTGAAGAGCTAGGATTCCACCGAGATACAGTGATTCATCGAAGAGGAGGCCCAAATCTGAGATTTGTAGCCCCACACACTTCATTGCATCTGTGGACTGCAGAAAGTGATCCTATCCAAGGATGATTTCACTCATCTTTTGTTTGAGCGCACAACTACCTGTATTCGACTCGCCATGGAAATTTTTTTTATCTCAACATGAGCAATAATCTCTACCAGATCGAGTGAGTTGACACTTGACCATGTAGGCATCCACAAGACCCAACAATGGCCATGCACCCTCACCGGCACTGCCCACATCAGCGCAGAACAGTTTCGATTAGACTTTTCAGTCATTCCATGCCCCAAACTAGAGCACTACATCTGCAATCTGACTATTTCCAGTCAGAATTACATTTTTTAACATTCAGCGCTTTAATATTAAGCTGCTAGATTTTCAATGTTATTTTCTTGTGTTTGGACACAACAAACTTTCTTTCTCCCAGTAAGAAGGTATCATCTACAAGGAGCACTGAAGAGAGGAAACTCTTGGCAAACTAAAAGAAAGAATACAGGATACTGCTTGTCTGAATAATGTTGTCATGGAATCAAGCAAAAACCAATAGGCCGTTTAGCAAATAGACATTGACGTGAATAAACTGTTGAATTATTTTACAATGGCAAATAATGAAGTCTAATCTATTGGACTTGCTCTGGCAAAAGGGTACCTGTCTTCATTCTCATAAACAATTTTGCTCTCCCTTCTCTGTAAAAACTCCACTCTTTCTCTAAGAACTTTTCGAGTATATTTACCGTAACTCTCCACCCCCCCCATCTCTCTCTCTCTCACTGGCCTCTCCTCCTCCCTCTTCTTTTTTCTTCTCCCCTTTCTCTCCCTCCTTCTTCCTCTCCTTTCTCTGCTCCAGCACTCTCCTTTTCCCCGTTCCGTTTATGTTTTCGTTCTCCGGATCCGGCACGCTTGTACCACCGCCGGTTGTCACGGTTGGGTGCACCCGGTCTTGGGATTTAACAGCGAAGGGTGGTCCTGGCTGCTGCTGCTGGTCAAAAACAGCAGGTTAATCGTGGTTCTACTGCTGTGGCTTGGATCTAGCGCTTTTCACTGTGTCTCCGGCAGGTTGGTGTGATCCTGCAGATGAATTTTATTTACTCGGGTTTTGCTTGGGTCTTTGATCAGTGCTTTCAGGAGGTCTTCTCTTGCAGGTTCTGGAGGTGGCGGTTGCTGGTCAGTGGTGGCTGCGGTGGAGGTTCTGGACATGGCGGTGCTGTGGTGGCTGTCAATCGGTGGCAGTGTCTAGTGGCTGCGGCGTCTGGGTTTCTATGTAGGGTTTGATTTCTTACGGTTTTTTGGGTTTGGGCTTGGCCCATTAGATGTTTGTTTGGTGTTTAAGTTTGGCCCATTTGGGTGTAAGGGCTTTGCCCTCTTTTAGGCTTGGCCTGTTGGGTGTTTTGGTCTTTGTCCTATTTGGTGTTTTTTATTCAATCTTTGGTTGGATTCCCCTCCCTTCTCTCCCAGCTTGACGTACCATTTGTCAAATTTTCTTGAATAAACTTTTTGCCTATAAAAAAAAAGAAACTTGCTCTAGCAAAGTCATCCAACAGAAAATGTTGACAGAGAAAAGAAAGTTTGAACAAACCTTTTAAAGGTACCAGAAACCTTTGCAGTAAATATGTCGCGTGCAGCTGATATAAAGCTGGATCTTCTTACAGTTGAAACTTTATCAATATGACCAATTACCTGTGAGAAACAAAAAGGAAGATAAATTCCTGACCTCAGCTACACGAACTGCACCTTCCGCAATAGCCATACCCATACATTCAAACCAGTAAGCCTTATGTCTCAATCAATTGGAGTCGGCTTCATGAAGGGTTATTCGAACGTTAATTTTTCAAGGGCTATAAGTTTGTTTAAACTTTAAAAATACATATCTCTTTTTACCACAACATAACATTTTAGTATAGGTCTTTTTCTGCCCTTATTGTTTTCATTAACACTGGTCCGCACCCTTACATAATAGACAACAACTCAATCAGGAAAGAATAAGCTACATAAATATTAGTTCAAGCTAATACCTTTTTCTTCTCCTCTTTCTCAAAAGGTAGTAAAGCCTTGAAGATGCGGCGAAACGGACCATCATCACATCCAGGCAATGTTGTTTGAAGCATAGCAATTATGGCTCTCACTACCTATTAAGAAACAATTGGTTTAGAACTTAACACAAAAGAAAAAATAATCTCCTAGATTTGATAATGAATGTACATAATCATTTCACTATTTATGATGAAGTACTCGTTCTTGAACAATAATGTTAATCTTCTATGCATGCATGTGAGGAAATCGACAACAGAGGAGCACTGTATGTGTATATATTAGACAGGAACACTATTGCTAGATTACAAGAGTAGTTTCACAACTAAAAAATTGCATTCCAGAAAAGCTGAGGAAATTCTGCATCACTAGGAAGAGGATTGCTGGTGTGCAGTATAGGCCTACAACTACGCATACATGTTAAGTTGTTAACAGTCTCAGTCATAAAAAGTGACGATTTAATGGTACAAGAATACCACATCCACAGTCAGACAAAATCACAGAAACAGATGACAGATTACTATAATGGCGAACATAAATTCAGCAAGGTCGGGTGGTGCCCAACATGATGCAATGTTGGTCAGCAGAAACATAGATTAAGGGAACAATCCGAACAAAGGAGGAAAAACTGAAACTGTAATCTATTTTCCCACTGTAAATCATTTCAGATGGGACTAGAGATATCCTGCAAAGGGATATTATAATGGTTTTGAGCGCACGCACAGAAAGGTAATGGTTTCCGAATGTCAGCTATTGCCTAATCAGTGCTTTATGCTAAATAAGCAGGATGATCTCTGATAAGCAATCAGTAACTGCCATAAATCGCAATGTTGTAATATCGCGCAACAGTTTAATTACTGGTACTAAACTGTGTAAATATTGTGCAACAGTTTAATAACTGGTACTAAACTGTATAAATAGTTGAAAGCTAATGAATAGTTGCCTTCTAAATTCCCATGCCTAAAGCAAATCAGTCCCGCCTATTTGAGTAAGATAATATTCCGACAACATCTGCAGAAAACTTACTGACAAGAACAACAGTTCACATTCGCAAAATTCCATTTAATACGGATGGCTGTCAAAGAACAGCTTTTTCATTAATGAACAGCAAGGATGTCAGCAACCTTTTTTCTATAGAAGGCCACTCCGTGAATGTTGAACGGTATTTTCCGGTTACGAAAGGCTGTTTGGAACACTTTCCCGGACACCTGAGGTACAGAAGATGGAAAGGTTCAGTGAAAGTCCTAAAAGCTTTTCTTGGAAACTCAGGATTAGATGAAAGGTATGCTTGACCTGCCTCCGGTAAAGAACAGCTACATTTCCAAAAGAGCACTTAGCAGATGACCCCTCTGAAGAAATTTGTAAGATCTTATCAACAACGAATGCACACTGTGCATCCTCATTACAACATTCCTTTACAGTAATCTGAATAGGAGGTCCAGAGAAAAACAGTCACCAACAAGCTTCAACAAGGGCTAAACACTTTTCCGAAGTTCGACAATACTTACCTTAGATCCACTAGAATTGTCAGTAAGGACATTCTTTAGCTGACATCGCTTCAAATTGTTTTTTATAAGAGATGATGCAGCTTCAACAATGCAACGAGTGGAACGGTAGTTTTTATTTAATTTCACCTGAGTCGGAAGTAGACAATCAATGGAATGGAAACATAATTAAAGAACCTTCATTCCAAGAGTTATCACAGGAAGCAAGTATGAAGGTTCAACACATGCAAAAGCAAATAATATGACAACTATACCTATGTAAAATTAAACATACTTCTTTGTGGTTTGGGAAATCTTTACGAAATGAATCAAATCCACATACATCAGCACCATTGAAACTGAAAATGGACTGCAGTAAGGTACACAAATATATAGATCAGAAGAGTGATAATTGAAGAATTAATTAACTAATTGATATGGTGAAAACCACATAGCAATATAAGTAGCAATTAAGAAACATAAAAATACACCTGATCTTCATCACCAACAATGGTAATACGTTTATGAGATGAAAGAAGCTGCAGCAGACCATACTGCATGGCACTTGTGTCTTGAAATTCGTCTATCACAATTGCTTTCCATGACTCCTGGCACTCCTTAAATACTTAATGAAAATAAACGTACTTTGAGAGTTGAGACATCAGATCAACTGTAAGCCAATAAGTTGGTTAAAATGTAGACAGGATTTGAACCTCCAGGAAAATCGCTGAGCAGCTTCACTGAACAGCAAATTAAGTCATGGTAATCCAGAGCATTACAGGATCTTAATATGTCATCGTAATTTTGAAGAACAGCCGCCTAAACCACAATCAAAGTAAGAAATGTAAAACACAAATCAAAATAGCAGGGCAGATAGATGAAACTACTTAATTTCTGCTTACTCCTACAGCATCCCCCTCTTTACGGCAATCTTCAGCAGTCTTTCCAGAAGCTTTAGCCTGAAATAAGATAGTATTAATGCTACTGTAGGATGCATGAGTAACAAAGCTACATCTACGGCATGAACAAACTATTGTACAGTTCTAGCACAAAAACCGGAACTGTAATGTTACATGACTTTTGATATTTTACATAACGTTACTATGATCATCATCTCAATGCTGTCAAAAGCAGAAAACAGAGAATCCATATGACTTTGTTTACAGTATCTTGACTATCTTCAATGTTCATAGACTTGATTCAAGCCCCATAACTTTGTATACAGTATCTTAAAGCTTTTGCTGCAGTTCTACAAATACTATAGCCATCAGCCTAATAATTAAGAGCAGAATTAGTGTTTCAAGCATTGATGATCAATCGAGTTGCACACCATTTTGGGATTTCAACAAGGTACCCTCCATGTTAGGTACTGAACTCCTCCAAACTCTCAATTGCTGACTGCAATGATCGTACTGATAAATAATTTCTAGTACAAGGAGTTGAAATAGGTCTCTCTTTTCTGCAGGAAGGCTCCCACTAGCCAGGTTTGTTCCCTTCAGCATCCAGGTCTATCGAAGCATGCATTTGGTACTTCCGTTGGATATTTGTTACCGCATTGAGCGATTGCTCATGAACTGGAACTTATCATCACTTCAGTAAACTTGCAAGGCAAAGTACTGTGTCCACAAGAAAAGAGGGTCGAATAATGTATCTGTCACCAGACATATACGGGCTCTGTTCCAAGCACCAGGCTCTTTGGAATGGAGCTCTAAATACACTATTACGGCTCATTATTCTTGGATTGTACCAACCACTGCTGATTGTTCCTGGGCCTAAGAAGATTCTCACCCTTAGACCTACTGACAGACCTTTCATAGAAAGCGAATGGCATTTAGAAGCTCCTCTCCTATCTGGCAGGAACAGGCTCACAAGGTGCAGGCTAAGTTCTTGTGGTTTTATTTTGTTAATAAAGTAAACGGAAACAGACAGAATTTGAAATAGAAAGTGGCAATTGAGAACCAGCCCAATTTATTGTAAGATTTAAAGTTACAACATATATCAGGATATTGTTGATGCACGTAATAACTTACTTGAGCAACAAACTTCTGCCATTTCTTTGACTTATCTTTAAAATATTCCGGAGAATTTACGCCTTTTAACTCTTCATCAAGTAAGCGAGAATCTTGATTTTGCATATTCTTTCCATTTTCCAGTAGCCTGATAGCCTCAATGATTGCTCTTCTTTGTTGCCCATGCCCATATATCAAAAACTCTGGTGTGCGACCTAACCTATCACATGGTTACATCAGGTTGCCATTCATTTAGTTACACTAAAATAGCATTTGGAAAATATTTGGGACGACAATAAGAATAGAAACATCATATATATGCGATGAAGTGAGACTTGAAAAACTAGATCTGAACTACTTGGTAGTGTGAGCGGATATACTCACGCCCACCAAGCGAGGCTTCAATGCTCACCAAATCTTCAGAAATAAGTTAAGACCTAACATATTTCTACAGGCACAGGGCTAGAGGAAAACCACCTCAATAACTTAATTGTAATTTCCCAAAAAAAAGGTAATTACAGAACTAAAGGGCATACGACATATTGGTTAATGTCAAGGCATGGGACATATTTTTGAAGCAGGTAGTCGAAACAATTAGAATAATATGCCCAGGTCTTCAGGGGTGATTTAAAACCATCTTCCATTTGTTTCTTGTTTTTTCTTAAAATAATAATCTAAAATAGTGTCCTAGAAACCGTAGTAGCTCTACCAAAAAGATAAAAACAATAGTGTCATCAGTAATCAAGCTAGTGCTCACCATCCATCCAAGGGAATATGAATAAATTAAGATGGTAGACCTCCCAAAGTTGGACTCTGACCATCAAACTGGTGTAACAATTTGTTAGCTTTTATTCACAGGTTTGGAAATTAAGCTTGTGAATTTGGCTTACAAACTATATTGGCTTCGTAAAAATTAGTAGATCAATACTAACACCGCCTCAAAACTATATGCATGGAATTGCGGACAAAAGTGCACAATTAAAAACAAACATATTCAGTCAAGAACTTCAAAGAATAAGCATCATTGGACCAGTTGAATAGAGTTTCGCACTTTCATTTGAGGCAGTGGAAGTAGTACTACTCCAGCAGTCTATCTCATTGTGGAAACTTCAGTATAAAAAACGCAGCCTTCAATTCATGAGACAGGGAAAAAAACAGAACTCAAGATGTACACATGAACTAGACACCTATGACATCATTGTTTTGGTCATTCGGTGAAACTTCATATCAATTGCATGGCATATTGAACATGAAGACGAATATGCCCATGATAACGTATATCATCTTTGACATCAACGTGAAAAATAATACAGTACATGTGAAGTGGAAAATCCAAACACTAGCAAAGCTTCCGATTTTGATTTAAATCCAGGTAATTTATGTCTTAATAATATGCCTCAGACTGCAAGAAGTCCAGTCATGTTGTGTATTAACTCTATGCCTGTTTGGAGACAAACCTAAACAGAACACAAAAAAAGTTTAATAATTTCGAGTTAATAATTCTATGAAGCCTCTCAAAATATGCATACTTTTCAGCATGTGAACGACAAAGTTGCAGAGAAAATGAGTGGAATGTGCTGATCATGAGTTCTTTTGCTGTTGCCTTCCCAGCCACTGCTCCAATACGATCTCTCATTTCAGAAGCAGCAGCTGTCGTGAAAGTCATGGCCAGAATGTTGGATGGACCAATGCCCTAAAAATATGAGCATGAGAAAGAGCGGAATTAATATATAGGAAAACGAAACATACAAGACACAACAAAGATCCAGTGAAGATAAACAATCACAAACCAGTAACTTAGACAAAATCAGTGCATGTTTAAGAAACTTTCTGGCACATGTAGATGACAAAAATTCTATAGCGATACCTCGTTAAGCAACATCAGAACACGTCCAACCATTGTAGAAGTCTGATATCATCCACAAGAAAGTAAATTATGAACATTGCAAAAAAATAAAAAAAAATTCTATTATAGGACATAAAGGTCGCAGATGAATTGAATAGAAAGCAGACCTTCCCACTTCCAGGTCCAGCAACAATCATTAAAGGGATAGAAATGTCACCACAAGCAGCTTCTCGCTGCCTATCGTTCAGAGAATCCATGTACTTAACATACTCCTCAGGCATGTTTCCATTTTGAGCAGCATTGAAAATTCTCCCTCCCCCTACTTCACATTCAGGGTCCTCGCTTGAATTTGAAATTCCTTCAATTTTTGACAAGTCCGGAAAAACAGAACTCAAATTGACCTTATACTCCAAACAACTCCCTTCAGCAGACTGAATTTCCAATTGAAAATCACTACTGCACCCTTCACTCTCTGATTTTCTAACTGCCTTCTGCTCACATAAAGCATCGATTTCTTCCAGAATGGCCTCGTCAAAATCCTCATCTAAAACAATAGACGCTGGTGAAGACTTGCTCGAAGCAGAAAACTGGAGCTGTCTCACTGGATCGATATACGAATTAATTCCACGCCAAGTTTCCACCGCCACACCCGTTCTCCTTTCACTTAAACTATCATCAAATGATCCAATCCTATTAACAGATATGCCCTCAGAGCATATACTGCTAGTACACTCCAGTTGTCTATTTGGAGTTTCAAATGAATACGGAACTGCCTCATTCTCCAAAGCAATGCACGTTGTCCTTGAACTCAGACTACTATCAATCTTACAATCCCATAGGCCTCTGTAACTTGAAGTGTTGTTGCATTCACCTTCTCCTAACTTCACCGCCTTAACAGAAGCTGGTGATGGAGTGTTCGTTGAAATCTCTGAAAGAGGGAATCTTTTGACGCCTGTTACCTGAGCTGGAGTTTCAATTTTCTTTGTATCCCCAATTCTACAACACCAAGACACAATATTAACCACACAGCTCATACATCTTATATTCTTTGATTTTCGCGTCTCATACCCATAACACAGCAATTTTACCCAATAACTCAACCCTGCCCTTCTTGTTTACAACTTCAATCTTACATTCAATAAGACGTTGAGAATCAAGCTTTTACTTATTAGAGTTGTTTTAGGTTTCGATAAAATTTGACACTTACGCGGAAAAAGACCTAATCAACTTTCCCCCAAGTGCAACAAGTGCAGGATTGAGGATATTTTCTGCTCCTATTTCTCTTATATTCTTGAGCCACATAAGCAAAGCACAGGGGTATCAATCAAATAACATTGTTCTTTCTTCTTTTCCTTGATTATCTGGGAAACCATTGCAGAAACAAAGATGTATACAAGGACCTAGGGGTTTGATCTCTCCTAAGGTTTTAGGGTCGACACATCTGAGGTGCTATGAACTCCTATAGGGCCAACCCCATACGGAACCCAGGACGTAACCACAAGGGCGGCCTTTCTGCTCTGCTTCACCTTCGGGGTTTCTTAGGGGGGCTCAACTTCCTAACTCGAGGTGCGCGCGTAAGGTGGCCCGAACAACTGAGTTATGAAAAAAAAAAAAAGAGATGTATACATATTGTGTGCGTGTGTGTGTTGAAGATGAAGGTGAGAAGCGTACGTTCGAGGAGAGTGAAGGGAGGTGGTGGAGTGGCGAGGTCTTTTGCGGGAGAGGAGGGCCTTGGCTGCTCTGAACTTTTTGGAAATTCGAGCTCTCTGTTCCTCTGACATTCCTCCTCCTGGAGTTTCTGCTGCATCCGCATTCTCCTTGTTCATTTTTTGATCATAGATAGATAGATCGGGGATTTGGAAACCCTAGAAGATATAAAAAAAGCCACAGTTGCGATTTTGCAGAGAGTTTTATTTCCCTCCGCCGCTACGATTCAAAATCTTGAGCCCAAAACGGGGGTTAATCCGTCGCATTTTCCAAACGGGGTCGTTCGATGTGACGTGGGAACCTTAAAACCGCATTTACGAAGCACGAGTCGAGTTGAACCCAAAGTCACTTGCCGAAAAGCCAATTTTTTAAAATGGTCCTCCCAATAACAGGAGTTTAAGAGCAATGCTAGGTACACTCCTACCGATCACTCCTCACTTACATGTGTCGACTTTGCATTTAATTGTGGAATGAGCTATATAGATATGTGAGAGAAAAATGGTCGATAAGAATGTAGCTAGACTCATTGAGTGTGAGTTTAATTCCCCTCATTCCACACAAAGTATGTGTCATTTTTACGGCATGGACGGTGAAGGATTGACAACATTGCCTCCAATAGCCTCAACAAAGCCTAGTAAAACCGTCTTTTGCTGCGGTACCTATGTAAATTTTTCAAGACACTACTCATTAAGACCTTGGGGTTTCAATAATGTAAGGGTCTATGAGAAAAAAATAATAATGTAAGGGTGTACTACAAGGTTATAACTTGTAGTACGACATTCAACCGTTCATTTTGGTAATTAATGATCTGGATTTTATCTCGGTAATGGACAACTTAAATTTGCAGAGTCGAGGAAAAATTCGGATAATTGATTGCGAGACAAACGGCTCAGATGTTGCACTATAATCTTGTAGCGTAGGGGTGCAGTACTATATGATCCCTTTTTCCCTATTCACAAACCATAGTAACTCGATGCTAGGTAACAATTCCAATTTTGGACAAATGTCGCCACTCTCTGACTCATTCAAAAAAATTTGATTGGCGAAAGTCAACGGCCATGTTCGTTTGGGTTATTTGGGTATTTTAGTTTTGGTAGTGGGTGGAGAGAGAAATAGGGTAATAATTGGAAAGATGGGTAATGAGTGGAGAGAGAAATAAAATTAATAATTGAAAAAATAGGGTAATGATTGGAGAAAGATGTAGGGTAATGATTGGAAAACGAAATTAAAAAAAAGTAAATATGGTAAACGAACAAGGCAGTTAAAGTTAACACATTAGATAAGGTACTTGCCCAAAAAAACACATTGGATAAGGAGTTAAACTCCTGGCCTCTTTTCTCCTACTAACACTTAAGTGCACCCACTAATGACATTGGACCAGAGGCCTCTTGACCTAACTCAATTCAATTCCTTCGCATAAAGCTCAAATTTTCTAGAGAGAGAGAAAGAGATTCAGCTGAGACAGTTCGGGAGAGAGAAAAGAGGTATTGCACATGTATTTGTTATATGTCGTATAAATACACAATGGAAAGAGAGAGGGAGACATAGAAAGAGATTAGAGAGGGAGAGATGGAAAGAGATTAGAGAGGGAGAGAATACGAGAAGGGAAAGAGAGAACAGCAGAGGGAAGACCCCTACTGAGTTTCCTTTTTCTCTTTTACAAATTTTTAGTAAAATTTTTGTTGTAGAGAGGGGTACACCGTACACATTCCAAAAAAAAAAAGGATAGTGTTATTAGAGTCATTTTCTTCCTTCGTTAGCCACCTAAGCAATTTCCATCCACTTATCAGCGGAAAGGGCAACATTGAAACCCGTCATAAATTGTAAGGATAAAATTGAAACAAAAATTTTTACAAGAACAAAAATGAAACTGAGACTAATTTTTAAGGACCAAATAAGTAGATAAGCCTAATTTTTTTACACAAACTAATAATCCAAAAAATATTTAACAAAAAACTCAAAGCTTAAAAAAAACATTAAAAATAACAAAAAAAAAATTAACTAATTTTTGCGAAAACAGTTTATTCCTTCGCTAATCAAAATCAAGTTCCATGAACCCAGGGATTTTTCCCAAATGCTCCGCAGCCAAATACACCGAGAGAGAGAGAGAGAGAGAGAGAGAGAATGGAAGCCCTGAGATCCTCGTACGGCGAGGACACCGACTCCGACTCCGATCCTCTCCCTACGTCAGCCGCCAGTTCCGTACACCAAGCGCCAAACCCTCTGCCTCCACCTCCTCTCGACCTCCTCAATCCCCCCAATTCTCTCGGTAACGAATCTCCTAACCCTTTCAATCCCTCGCTTTATAACGCACACAATTCGAAGCTTATGACCCACCATGTGTTTGGTATTTTGACGATGAAGGTACACTAGACTACTGGCAAGGTGGTCAGCCCAGTCGAGTTCGGAGCTTCCCTCACGTTGAAGGAAACTATGCTTTGCACGTTTACATCCCGGGTAATTCACTGTTACTATCTACTACTTGTAGACTGTACTTCAAGATTGAACTCAAAAGCCCTTTCTGCAGTGAATTTTTTAGAACTGTTGTATCTTTTGATTGTTTCTTTTTGGTTCGACGGTAAGGGGTTGTCCAGACCAGCATATGCGCACCTGGTAAGGCCATCCGTGGGACTATTGAATTCATAGGTTGTAATTTTTTACTGTGTGTCCAACGTTAACAGACTGCGTGGTCTTTTGGAAGGCTTTTGCTTATGAATAACTTTGAGAATTGGGCATCTACAATCATTCATTAAATGAAAGAATGTTCGATGAAAGTTATTTGATGAGAAAATGGCAAAAAATGTGCTCCAATCCTTTTCACAAAGTGGTAGCAAGGTGAGGAAGGACTTAACTTTTACTTAAATCAAACAAGAAGCAGGTTCTTCACCACATTTGGTGAATGAATATTTTGTGGATAAGCTTCATCTAAAACAAGATCGGATGAAATGTTTAACAGATCAAGGATTGGGAGCTATGAAGCACTGACATTGCTAGAGATCGCAGTTTTCGTGTCGGACACTCTGAGGATGCGCGACACGCCAGGGTCGCGCGGGGACACGTATGGAACACGCTGCGTGGCATGTCCCTTCAATTTTATTGTTTTCGATCGTGGGACACGCCGGGTACTACATGGGGACATGACAGAATGGTTTTTATAAAATCTAAAAGCTTTTTTGAGATGAAATTTTTATAACCTCGAAAATCTTTAGCCAAAAGTGAAATGTAAAATACATATGTGTGTGCATTAGGCATAAACCGTCAGTTGATAAGGCATATACCTTCGGTTGATAAGGCATTTGATAGGAGTTCTAATCCGAATGGTTAGCGATTGCAGTGGAGGTTTACATAGCTAGAAATTTAGTTGAAAAAAAATTGCCCTATCCCCTGCCATGTCCGTGCCCCATTTTTTTATAATTTTTGTGTCCCGCACTGGCAATGTTCTAAAAGTCGGTTGATAAGTCCCATTTTTTATAATTGTCGAGCCATTAATCGGTGCATATTAATTAATAATCGGCGAATAATCTTTAGTCGGACCTAATCGGATAGGTCCTGCCATGCGCCAGTTGATTAATTCCTTGTTTTAGAACACTGCGTGTTAGTGTTTTTCTCCGTGCTACATAGATTGGAAGAATTCTGTTCGTAAAAAAAGGTTAAATCGGTATCCTGTATAGGTTGGAAGTTGGGGAAAAAATCATGATGGGCCATTGGAGTGATTCATATCCAATGAAGCTTTTAACTAATTTGATACTCCAGTTTTATTGGAAAAAAAAGAGTGTAAGGAAAGAAGATGGTCTTAAGGCATTTGTTCGTTCAATTGTGTTTCTTAAGGCACCATTAAGTATTAAACCAAATGGTTGGGTCAAAAGGGGAATTGGATGACAAGAGTTACTGGTATTGTCTGGTTTGATGATGCTTGAGTTTGGATGTGTTCTGATTTTCTATTGAAGTTTCTGAGTTAGAATACTGCATCAACATAAGTTATATTTTCATTATAGTTCGGATACCTCCAACACCAAAGAAGGAGTTGACCCAGTTTCTGAAGAGGGTCTCATCTCTTGTGCCTGGTTTAAATGCTATCGACGTAGACATCCCACTCGAAGTGCTGTGCCCCGATGATTTGAAGCTCGAACAAGTTTCCCTAGGGAGAGAATTCCACATAAGTTTGGGGAGAACTGTTCCAATTCGAGTGCATCAAATTGAGTCAGTGGTGGCAATGCTTCGTCAAAAGCTTCAGTTTCAGAGGAGGTCAGATATAGGTCCAAATATGATGTTCCAATTCAATTACTAAGGGTCTGTTTGGTGACGGGTTTTTTCCCTATTAATGTTGAAAGAGTTTTTGTAAACAACTTAAGAAAATGTGTTTGGTTATATGTTTTTGTTCTTTGCTTACTATATACATTTACAAGGATTCCGTAATTGTCAAAACATCTTATATATGTTTCACTTGTTTTTTGTTTTTTTGAGGGTGAACAGTAACTAAAACCTATCACACAGGCAACTCAAGTTCAAACCTCTGGAATAGGAATAAAAAATCTCTCTCTCTCCCCTCCACCATTGGCAACCTTAACCACCCACCATGGCCAAGATCCTTTATCCGATAACCATGGCCAAATAGCACTCCTTTTTGAATTTCAAAAGCCCTAACACAACGATGCCCGCGACATTTGAGTTTATTAAATCACCCTCAAATCACGCAGAGCCCAAAAATCTGACCCAAATTTAGTGGTGGTGGCGGTTTCATGCAAATACATACGTAGATATAGAGACCAAAAAACAAGTCCATGATATGAAGCACAGATACTCTATTTTGGCCTCCGTATCACGTATCGTATCCGTATCGGATACCGATACTCTCCGGATACGTATCCGATACGTTTTTTTTAAAGTATCCTACTTTTAGAATTATTTTTGGGTATCCGGATACGTTTCGGATACGCACGGATACTCTCGGATACGTATCCGATACGTTTTGGATACGCTCGGATATGTTTCGGATACGCACGAGGGTAAATATGTTATTACTTAAAATATATGGGTTAACATTGCAAGTAGGACTATATTTTTCTTCTTCCCCACCAATCGACACCAGAAACACACCGACAATATCCTCTCTCGACAACCTTGTAAGTCTCTCATCTTTCTCTCACGCACGCGCGTTGTGTGTATGTAAATATATATATATAATTATACGTGAATATATCTCTCTCGGCATGTGAAATGGTGAACTTGTGTAATGAAAAACCTTAATCATTAATGAAATTTTAGGAATTAAAAATTATATATAATATATTTTTTATTTACTTTTATATTCAACGTATCCCCCAACGTATCGTATCCTTCTTTTTGAAAAAATCACGTATCTGCGTATCCGTGTCGTATCCGTATCCCATATCCGTATCCCGTATCCGTATCCGTGCTTCTTAGCATGAAGAGACACAAATTTGCTGCATAATTGTGTTTTATTTGTAGGGTTACATCGGTAGGGCTACAGATTTATGGCTGTCTGGGGATTTGAAAGTGGTGAAGGCTGAGGTTGTCATGTTTATGTCTTTTCATTTGATTTTAGAATAAGATGTTACTAAACATGTTTTTAGTTATCATTTTTTGACAACATAAACATAATTCCGTTTTCAGTTATTAATAAAAAATATAAATGTTGCCAAACGCACCCTAAGCATGACAATGCAACATAACCTTTTTTTTTTTTGAAAAAATGAACATATTAGCTTTTCACTTCTCAATAAACAAAAAGCTATAAATGTTACCAAACGTACCCTAAGCATGATATTGCAAAGCAACTTTTTTTTTTTTGGTGTGTGTGTGTTAATGATGTTATCATCTCCCATTGTTGCAACGTGAAACAGGTATTTGATTGATTTTAGTCAGTGGGAGGTGTTTGTGAATGATGATTGCACACGCTCCTTTCTTTCAGTCGAGGTCAGGAAAGAAGGTTTGGCAGAGGTAGGCTCGAAATCGTCCTTTTCATACTGTTTCACACATTTTCTGCTGGTTTTTTCCTCCTTCTGAGGTTCGTCCATTGTGGGATTTGAAGTGGAAAGTTGATGTATAAATTGTATTCCAGGAACAATCTTGTTCCTTTTCAGATTAAAACACTGAAATTGTCATCTGTATGTAGCTGTAGGATTTCTATCCTCAATGTGGAAAAGAGCAATTGATGTTACTGTACTGTCATTTTCGTATCTTTTCTTTTCAGTTTTCATCACTATGAAAAAGTTTCAAACTCAATGCCATGGCATAGTTTTGGTTTTGAGTTTATGGCCTTCGGACATTTTTTGTGTGTGGCAATTTACGTCTTCCATTGCACAATGTCGTGGACCTCTATTTCCGTTTTGGACTAGTGCTTGACTTCGTATCCTTCCAAACAGATAACATTTTTTCCATTGCACAAAAGCATTCACATTGTTTTGTTCGGTATTTCATGTGTCTTGAGTTTTTCGAGAACTCCATTATTATAATTTATTTCATGCCAAGTGGGCTTTTCATGAAATTTGACTACTACTGCAAAGAGCTACAATGTTTAATTGTATTTGTGTTGATTTCAGATAAAGAAGCAGATTCAAGCTGTTAATGAGGTCTACAAGCTTCACAATCTTCCTGAATTTTACAAGGTCTGGACTATTGTTCTTCGTAATTTTTCACAAGGCTATTCATTTTGCTCTATTAATTCAAGTAAAAATTTAATTGTTCTTTTTGTTGTCATGATGGGGTACTTTTGCTGTGCATTGGTTCTTGGCCGCAGGATCCACGCCCTCATATATCGATAGCTTGGGGAATGGGTGATATTAGTGATTTATTGAAGAGAGTGGTTGTAGAAGCTTTGAAGGAATTCACTGGGCTTAGAGGATACGCAGGAAAATGTATTTTTACCTGCAAATTTAGTGGTATCAACTGTAAGATAGGCAATAAAGCCTACGAAATATGTAAATTCCAAGAATAATATATCTATTGAGGGGTCCTGTCACCACTGTTGTTGACTGGTGAATCACTTGGGACTCATTAGAATTTTAGTTGATCCGACCTTCAAGTGAAAAGATATTAAGCCAATAACAATAAAGTCGTTCTTTTGTTCATGTAGTTACTTCGTGACAATAGTTTTATCTTTTGAACCTTCAATACAAACAATTTCTGCTCGAAGTCTTTACATGCAGCTAGATGTTAAATGTATGAATGAAGTTTGAAGCTAATCTCATTTACGGTAATAGCTAATCAATTATGTATGGTTGTCTTGTTCTTGTTGTTGGCCCAATACATTTATTTAGGTGTTGCTTTGGTTCAATTAAAAAAACAACAGTGCACCTTTGTGTGACTGAACTTGTCGAGATATTTTCACATTTTATCGACATCTATGGGAGCACACTATATTAGACGCAGAACACAAAAGAGTAACACTAAAAAACAAGAACTGTTATTAAAATTCACAGAAGAAATATTACACAATCATATAAACACAAAAGAGTAACATCCACAGAAGATATATTACACAATCATATATTACAGGTTACATAGTGAATGAAAAAACACTCAAAGTTACACACCATTATCTTCTAGATGGACTACCCAACAATTAAAATTATTGTTGAAACTATAAAGCATAACAAAAACTGAACCTTTTTATTTTATTTTTTCCACAAAGGAACAATGAAGCGCTATTTTCATCTACGAAATATATAGCGACATTCAAAAATGAAATCACAAAATTTGTGCCAAATATCTTCTAGCACCCGGAAATATGTGATCGTCCAAGACCTCTTGAACAGTATAGGACCCAACACAATCCAAAACCCAACTGCAAATCCAAGTGCCATGCTTGCAAAGAACAACACTTCCGATAATCCCTCTCCATCTTCTTCACTTCCTTGTCGATCTTTAGGAGGGAGTGTCTTGTTTGGGTTGCAACTTGTGAGTGGAGGCCCACAAAGATTGTTGCCATAAAAACTGGATTCATTCATGCTTTGAAGTTGAGTACTTGATGGAATACTCCCCGTCAAATTGTTAAAAGACAAGTTCAAGTGACTCAAGAATGTCAAACTCGACATGCTCGAAGGAATTTCCCCAGAAAGTTGATTTAGTGAGAAATCAAGGGATTCTAGTTGTCTCATATCACCAATATTCCTTGCGATCCTTCCCGTCAAATGATTTCCAGACAAATTTAACGACCACAACCCCACAAGTTTAGTGAGTTCCTCTGGGATCTCTCCAGATAAATTATTTCCAGAAAGATCCATGCTCATCAGATAAATTATTTCCAGAAAGATCCATGCTCATCACCAATCTAGGAGTCGTATATTCAACTTCTCTTCCTTTGGTCACCAAAAATGCATTGTCGTGAAAGTCGATTATGATATTCGGAAAAGCAAAAAACGACATGAGCCTTGAGTCACGTATTTTTGCCATGACGCTAAAATTGGCGAAACATCTAGGCAGAGGACCAAATAGATTGTTATGTGCAACATCCAAGATTTGAAGAGAGCTTAAATGACATAGTTCATATGGAAGGTTGCCCAAAAAGTTATTCGATCGCAGATCCAGAACTACCAATCCTAACGAGCCAATGCCCAACCACGGTGGTATGGTTCCAGTAAGTTTTGCTTTCACCAAGGTCGATGATCAACAAAGATGAGCAATTTTGCAGTGTCTGCGGTAGTTCTCCTGTGAGGTTGTTGTGCCGCAAGTGCAATGATTGAAGGTCAGGTAACTGTACGATGGAGCTTGGAATGCTACCCTCCAGATTGTTGTTGTCTAATTTTATGGTTGTTAGGGATCGCCAATGCTTCCAACAGTTGGGAATTTTTCCCGACAAACGATTATGTCCAATATTGAGTGGGACAAGTAATTGGGTTCCTCTACCTTATCACATAACATGTGGTAAATAGATCCTGAGAAAGAGTTATTCGAAAGATCTAGCCACCTCAAGTTAGGGGAAATGAGCGGGAGCGAACCGTTGAAGAGGTTGGAACTTAGGTCAATCATGGAATACTGAGCCTCAACATTTAGTATGCTTGAAATTTCTCCATGAATTTGGTTACGAGAGAGGTCTGCCTGATATAATTTGAAAAGAATGGGCCAAAACAAGGTTGGAATGGAGTCTGAAATTCTTGTGTTGGCTATGCTCAAAGTATCCAACTTCATCTGAGATAGAAGCCAATGGGGAAACTGTGGCCCTAACTTCCATGAATCCAAAATCAAACGTTGAACTCGGAAAGGGGGAACCCAATTCTCACTTGTATTCAAAGTTAAATTGTTTCCACAGGCATCTAGGTCACGTAATTTCGTGAGACTGGTAAAGTGAACATCAGAGACGACACCCCCAATGAATTATCGGATATGTACAAGACTTCTAACTTTCCAAGATGCCCAAGACTTTCAGGAAGAGTCCCATTGAACTCATTATGGGAAAGATCTAACCTTATCAAGGATGATAATCTTCCGATCGAAGCTGGAATGGGACCAGAAAAAGAGTTGCTATGGAGATCAAAGTCGGCGAGACTTGTTAGTTGACCAAGCTCATAAGGCAAGTGACCAAGAAGATGATTCCCCCACGAACGGAAGGTCTCTAACTCGTTAGACTTGCATTGAGAGAAACCTACGAAAATGTCTGCTACCTCCCCGGAAAACTCGTTATGTGATAAACTAATTGTCTTCAACTTACAAAGTTTTCCAAGTGATGTTGGTATACTCCCATGAAGTTGGTTGTTTGATAAGTCAAGGCTAACGAGGGAAGTCAAGTTTTCAATGGCAATTGACACCGCACCATGCAAAAGATTCCTACGAAGATTGAGTGACTCAAGATGGCTTAGACTATACAACCAGTTTGGTATGATAGAATCAGAAGGATTCCCAGACCAATCGAGAACTCTTGAGTGAAGTCATGTTTTGAAGACCACTGGGAAGTGGACCTACAAACCAATATCCACTCAAATCTAGGGATACTAGATGATTAAGACTGAGAATCCAACCTGGTACAGATGATCCAAGATAACTATAGGAAAGGTCGAGGATGTCAAGTGATGTAAAGTTATTTTTGTTCGTTGAAGAAGGAGAGACGACATACTTGAGTTCACAAGTCGACAAGTGTAATTCTACCAACGAAGGGAGGTTGCTTGTCACCTGTAGCCAATCCAACGCTTTGCTGAGGTCTACACCACTCATATCGAGGTGTTGTAGCAAAACAAGATGCGAAAGCCATTGCAAATTTCCACTTAGTAGGTCGTAGTTAGATCGAAGATCAAGGTAACGCATGGTGGTGATGTTTCCCAGTTGAGGTGGAATGGTTCCTCCGAATCCCGCCATAGACAGGTTGAGGTATCTCAAAGTTGCAATAGAGCCAATGAAGCTAGGGATGGGAGTCCCTTCAAAATCATTTTTGCTCAAGTCCAGATATTGGAGGTGCTTCAAATCCAGCAAAGAGGGATTTATCTTTGCTCCTAATTGATACCTCATATAAGCTTCCAATTCAGTATAATTTTCATTAGAAAACTCATAAGGATTCCGAAGTCGGATCTCGCGGACATGACCAGTGAAGTTGTCACAGACAACTCCGGTCCACTTGCAGCAATCCTCCCCTATAACCCAAGAGGACAACCGGTTTGATGCGTCTTTCAAGTCTTGCTTGAATTTAAGCAGGGCATCCCTCTCATTTTCGAAGCAAGTGATATTACTATGAGTGTGATTGGAGCTGCTGCTGTTGATGCCATTGCAGAAGCAAACATGGAAATTTGGAATGGTGAAGAGAAAGCAAGAGCTGCACTCGGAGTCGTGGATGAAGGCATGATCGATCACATGCAAGACACACAACTCAATGTGTTTTTTCAGCTTGTGATGATTATTTTATTTGTATCCAATGTTATTAGGTTGGTCTCTCTTGAAAAAGTCAACTTTACTTTTGTTTGTCCTTTGTTCAAAACAAAAGAAAATTGTATTTTTAGTTTTTGCGCCAAATTTTTGTGTATTATTGATCCGTCTCGACGAGAGGAATTGAAAACGTGTAATTATAACTTTCATTCAAAAATTTTTGAAAATATTCAAAAGAAAAGACTAAAAGATCCAGGTTTTTTGTTTTTCTTTTTTGGATAATTTTAATAATATTTAGGTGAAAATTATAATTTTTTTACTTTTTTAATTTGTTTAAAATAAATGAAAAAGTATTGTGCATACGTGGTCCGTAGTTGGGCTTGACTTTTATTGACTTAGTAAAGTATAAAGGATTGAGAAACTTCGGAGAAATGAGGACCTGTTATTTATAATGCCTTGTCATGGCCTACAATCCAAATGAAAAAATAGAAAATTGGATCGAGACCTATACATATTGGATTGAGCTGATTTTTGACAAGTTCATTCGGTTTTTTTTAATAAAAATTATTGAATTGCTCGAATCATTTGTGCAGGGCCTAGAGTGGGCCCTGCATGCCTGGCGGTACCCTATGTGTACCCTTAACTTTACTTTAAATGTTTAGTGCATTTGTATTAGCTTTTCATCAAAATTTTAATGACGAAGAATCATTCTTCTGATAAAAGAAATTAAAAAAGTATAAAAATATTAACCAAAATTGGCAAAATAGGGGATTTTTATTCACAAATACGTAGTCATTTTCTTCTCAATTTCCCAACGATACCCAGAAGAAGAAATAATAATTAGTTCCGTATTTCATTTTAATTAGTTTGTTATCTTCTTCTCCCATTATCTTCTCCTTTCGTAATTTTCACCACAAATGAAATATCCAAAAATCGATTCCCTCGTCAAGCGTCAAGAATGGGAATCCACTATTGATTGTGAAACTTGTATACCTAAATTTTCCTCACCGAAAATTAATTTTGTGAACCATTGTTGTCAGTCACTTCTAGTACTATTAATTTGTTTGCTACATAAATGGACCCAATTGCGTCTTTATGGGGTTAAGACTTCAGGCCCGCTAGATGCGTGTCGTATGCTGAATAGAATTGACAATGAAGAGGGGATTGAAATTGAGATTCATTGTGTAGTGAGAGTAACGGTGGAATTAGTTCATCTTGATTGTGAATGTATGGACTAGAGCTATTCCGGACGGACTGAACTATCAAATCCAAGCACCCGGGCTGGACTGATGTGGAAAATTTGTGATGGCATGTCTGGTCCAGACCTAGACGTTGACCATTGCTTGAGATATTTCACCGGGAATCTCAGTGCAAAATTTCTAATGAAATGTTATGAACCCTTTACTTTTTTCGACAAAAAAAAAAAAAAAAAAGTTCTAACTTCTGACAGCCTAGATTGAAAAGTGTCGACTCTGGCTCCCATTGGTGAGAGAGATGGGGTTTCACTTGAAATTTGCATTTCAATAAATATCTGTCTTGTGTTTCACAAACAAATTGCTCAACAAATTCTATACAATGAACAGTTCAAAGCATATTAATGAAAAGTCACCCCAACATGCTCTATTATAGTGCATTTGTTGCACTGGCCTTTAGCGGGACCTGAGTCCTCCGAAAAAGAAGAAAATTTCAAATAAGGACAAAATAAAAAAAAAGGCCCAAAAAGCTTAGGAAAACAATGCATTTCTTATGTTCTACCATAACCAAAGCTTCGTCAATTATTGGTGGACAAAAACCATCTCTTCATAGTCATCTATTAAAGCAATTGTCATTGAACCATAAATCGGAAATATTATAAACCTTGTCAGATTTCCAATTTAATAAAATCCACCACACAGAAACATCTCAGTACAGTTTGCCAATTCCAAATTTTGCCGAAACAGATAAGAAGCATGCAACCAAATAACTTAAATCCATTGACTAGCTCCTATAGTAAGCTAGAAAAACTGAAAAAAAAAAGAACAAAAAAAGCAGGTCTATCTTTCTGGTGTGCATATCATGGTACAAGTTCTTATGAAATCAAGTCTCCTACAATGTCTCAACTCTACAATTGATTGTTCACAAATGAGGAAATTACGAAACCTAGAGTGTATCCTCAGACCCACAAATGCAAAGATCCGCGATTAGCTAGTATGGCCTGTACCGCATTGGCCGCCTGAACCTTGGAACCCTTCTGTAGAGGAGAGAGAAAATAATTTCAGCTAATAAACTCTAGAAGCTAGCGCAAATTGCAAAGTAATAAGTGGCAATGCAGAAACAAGTCTTCCCCATCATAGCGGGGGGGCTGCTCCCCCCCATTTGGGGCCCACGCCGGTCTCGTTCCAATGATCGGGATCGTTCACTTTGTAGAGCTCGTCGAATAGAACGACTATGCAAAAAATCAGCTTAATCAGATATCATGGGTTCAAGTGGATTTGATTAAGTGTTTCGGATCCATTCCTTTCAAGATAAAAAGGTTCCGATCAGGCACTTAATGATATCCGATTAAGCTGATTTTTTGCATGGTTGTTCTACTCGACGAGCTCTACAAAGTGAACGATCCCGATCATCAGAACAAGACTGGAGTGGGCCCCAAATGAGGGGGCAGCAGCACGCTGCTCCTCCCCGCGTCCCATAGGAGGAGCGAATGAAACAATGCCCAAGCAAGTATTTGCCTAATTATGGAAATGAAAAATAGTACAAGTAAATAGGCAACCACATAAAAAAAGTACAACTAAACGACCCACGTTATAATGTAAACACATCCTTCTCTTTCAAAGATCAGCCTCGATCCAAGTATCCAGCTAACTGCAACAACAGGGAAACATATTCCCTTGCTTCCATTTGACAGGATAAGTACACTAAAAGTTAATTCAGATGACAGATGCAATTCTCCGAGTTCTCTCCCACATTCTAAACACTACATAGTTTCCCATTTTCCCTCTAAACTCGCAAAAGCTATCTGTGTCTCCCGACCGCCTAGGCACAAGGCCAAGAGTTCTGAGCCTTGGATATTCCAAAAATTCCAAATTTTAGGGGCACTAAAATATTTTTAGTTCTTGGGTTTATGGCCGTAAATAAACTGCGCAGCTCGCGAGCTCAGCTTGGTTCGGCTCGTTAAGGCTCGGCTCATTTAGTAAACGAGTCAAGCTCAAGCTCGAGTTTTTGGCTCGTTTACTAAACAAGCCCGACAAAAGCTCGGTTTGTTAAGGGAGGCTCGACTCGATTAAAGAGGCTCGTTTAGTAAATGACTAAACTCAGCTCGTTAAGGCTCGAGCCGAGCTCGAACTCAAGTTTTGGCTCGTTTAGTAAACGCAGTAATGTTCTCTACGAAAAATCTAACCATCCAATTAATGCAATTAAATAATTACTACTGACTTGAACTTCCAAATAAATAACAAAGGAGAAGGCTAAAAATCGATATGATTACAGCATGAGGTCGATTCGGCATATAACCAAATACAACCATCAGTCACAAGTCTCACATGTCTTCATGCACTTTAAGCCTTGTCTACTATAGTGAAATATATCCCAATTGAGGATAAAGGATCAAGGCATAATTCCACATTTTGGAATTAAAAAAAAAACAGTGAATGCTATTTTCATATTATCACAGAGAAGGTATCATGAAAAATAGAACTTGTTTTTAAATGTCGGTACACGTACTGTGCATGTCTAGCAACCTCAAACTGTAACAACATGCAGTGTTATTAAGTACCTAGTATGAAATAGTCTTCATATCTTATTTTCGCTAGTGAAATGATGTTTAAGCTCCACAACTGGTTTAAAGTCATTGTCCTAAGTGCAGTTCAATATGGCTAGAGGCAACCTCACATCAGAAAGTTCTGCACAAAATTTCACTCCGAAATATTAATGCTCGAATCAGTTACATTGGAGCCTTAATTTTTTGAAGTTACGAAATGATTGGCAAAATCCCCTCTGGTTCTCATGGAACTGTATGAGAGAACATCCAGTTTGATAGCTCCTTATTGAGGTGCCAAGAAATTGGAGGAAAGAAAACTGGAGTTGCAATTGACACAATGACATTCAAATCCAAGCCATATTATGTTTCTCCCGGAGACTCGCTATATTCAATCAAAGTTCATTGGGGAAATGGTTAAGGAGATTTGCTTGTGAAAGGGATAAGGGGTGGAAGAAAGTGCCGTGTGCCAGGCATGGGCAAGGTTGTGGGTGTTAGATTGCTTGATATACATTGTTGGGTCCATCTCCTAACAGCTTAAGCTTTTGGGAGAGTTGGTACTTAACAGTGGGGTGCATGGTCCTCACGGGCTTTGTTTCTCTCTCTTTTCCTGTTAGAAATTAAGTATGGGACTAGAGTGGATACAAGAATACGAAGCTCTGGAAGTTGATTCTGCTATGTGGCTCATTTGAAGAGAGAGGTATCATAGACAGTTTGACAGGGATGAGATGTTGTTGCTAAAAATTAAGTCTTTTCCTTTCTAGTTTGTTTAGTTTGGGAGTTGAGGGACTGCAAACAAACCCTTATCAATTGCTTGATATGTTAGATATTTTTGGCACTCAGAGAGGTGTATAGGCTTTATTTATTGTTCAGCCTCTTTTGGTCTCTTTGGTACATGGGTCGCATCTCTTGATACCTTTTTAATACTTTAATTAGTTATCAAAACAAAAATGTTTTCCGTATCCCATCTTTTAATTTTACCAGCAATCAAAATCCTACTTCTTACTTACCCATATCCAAATGAAGAATAGAAAGGTGGAACGGGCATGAAGGGCCTTCGGGATGGAAAGCCAAAATATGGATTCGGATGCCTTCCTTGATACTCTTTCATTCCAGGTACATTAGTTCGTTTTGCAGACACCTGCATAAAAAACAGAATCCATTTATCATGGAATAACTAAATTAAAACCTTTGTTAAAGTTGTTCAATCAAACTTAATTTGAAGACCTTCAACTGGCGCCCATGCAACTCTGATTCGTTCAAAAGAAGGGCATTCTGAATAGCTTCAACCTCCACAAACTCCACATAATCAAATCCTTTCGGTTGACCGAATTTATCTGTCAAAATAGTGACCCGATTGACAGTCCCACAAGATTGGAAGTGCTGTTGGACCTCCTCAGGTGTACATGCATAGTCTACCTGAAGTTCAAAACAAAGGAAAAGTAAAATTATTACCCTCTCATAAAAAGTGTTCACTTACACACTGAAGAAATGCATTAGGACGTACTGTTGGTGCAAAAACCGTCGTAGCTGATGAAAGTGGATAAACGGAGGTGCTTCAAGTCACGTTACTATGTCGCTGTCCTTAAGACGATATTCGCCCCCACCAAATTCGAGAGAATTCAGTGTGCACCGGGGTTACAGCGAAGCCGCCTCCAAGATAAAATGAAGCCCAGTCTCCAACTGTTGTCTAACTGCGTTATGCACAAACGAAGAGAGACCCGAATACCTTCGGATTTTGCGAGCCCCTCAAGTATAATCGTAGGAGATAATTTTAAAGAGAAACAACAATCAGAATGATTCTGATTACCTTCCCCCTTTCAATTGGTAGAACCATTTGCCTTTTATAGGCATAGATCGCGACCGTTGGCTAAAGATTACACATCTTTGATTAAATGCAATAGTCATGTCTATTTAGAATAGTCGTGTCTATTCATTCCACCCCAATGGTCACACCTTTTGGTCTGGTAATGTCTATTCATTTAACCTGAATAAACACACATTTTGTGCTTAAATCCAATGTTCACATCTATTCATTTAACCTGAATAGTCACGCCTCTTGGATTAAAACCGTTCACCAATATTTACATTTAATATCCATTAAATATTTTGGAAATGTTCCAACAATCCCCCACCATTTTCAAAATATTGAAAATAAAACTTGTTTAAGCTCGGAAAATTTGTGCATAAATGAAGGTATCTTACGATTTGAACCATTCACTTAGTGAAGACACATCAAAGTTAGTCGGAAGAGCATAGTAGAATTGTCTTTGAACTAGCAATCCTTGTTGACTAACCGGACATGTCTCACACACAAATTTTCTTCTCCTTAGGTAATTCATAAAAGCCGACCCATGTGTTGGCCTTGGGTCTATATCTTGGTTTCATGAGTGCTCTAAAGTCAAAGCCCCCGTGACCTATAGGAAGCGGCACCACCTCCACACTCACATAGGTAGAATTTGTCAGTGTTCCTGTAATTATAACACAAAAAATCCTATTAAGAACTAAGTAGTTCATCCTCTTGTTTTTCTACATTACAGGTACCAAGCACTTTACCTTGGGATGGATCAATTTAAAAAATTAAGTGCTTACAATCACGACATATGGTGTACTTTGCTCATTGAACTCAAGACTTGAGGTATGGCTCAAGCGTTGAGTCGAGTTTCCACCAGGAGTGATCAAACTAATTGGGCTAAAACCCCATCCCTTTTGATGTTTCTCACATCAAACCTCTTGCAAGAGTAAATAAAACCATTGCCGTATAAGCAATATTTTCCATAGCTATATCATCATAGTTTATGACGTGATTAACTTGTCCGGACTACCACCACAGTCATAACTATCAACCCTCTTTCTTAAGTGACTTACTGAGAAATATATCCATGACAAAATACCATGTCACCCCATCTCATTGTAAAATCCTCACTTTATTTCAAGAGAGAAATCCCCCACAAAAATAGACTTATTGTTTATCCATGGTATTTATGCTTCGATTATATCAGGCGCCTTTGTATCCATCATAACTAATGAATACCAATTACAAGCATATAAACCAACTCCACCAAATAAACTAATTTGGATTTAATTAACTTATGTGCCATAATTGTTTGGAACAACTATGCAACCAAGATAATAGGAATTCGTCATTCCACTCCATATCTTTGTTTAATCTCCAATATACACAGAAAAACATGTGACCGAAAGGCCACATAATCAACATTCCTTCCCATGAAAACCACGTTTCATACTTCTTGGAATAATCATGACTCTTCGTTTTACACAACATTCCTTGGTTATCCTCCCATGGTCACACCATTTAGTCTAAAACCAAGAGCCACACTTTTTGGGTTACACCCCCTGGTTAAATCCTTAACCTCCACATATATACATATTTACATGTATATATCAAAGTGTATTTTGGTAAAGGGCAAGAGAAGAGTCCCGTTCATTTTATTTTACATAAAAACACCCATTCTTTTAAAGAATTTCCTTGTCCATCATTTTGTTTATTTTATGCAAAGAACATGCATATTCCAAACTTATGATGGTATGTTCAATTTGGAAATGACATCCAAATCAAAGATATGAAAACTACATATCTAGCATTTGAGTAAAGCAAAACATTCGAGATAATTTAAATAGCCACCGATTCAGTTAACCACCGACCACGTGTCGAACAGTACTGTAACCTTGTACTTTCCCCAACACGATTCTATCAAGGCCGTCAAACACTGCTCATCAAGAGCCACATAACACATTTTCATGTTACCGAACCACTACCATGACACAAATACCATGTCAGGCATCACCTTCGACAGGCTACATAAACCTTGGCTATAAAAATCTATCTGAAACTTTCATAAATGAAACCTTATCCTCATGCATATAAACGAAGCATTATACAAATATAACCGTTGCATATGCAATAACAACAAAATGAACCAAGTGTCCAAAAACCTCACTTGAAAAGACAGATGCTCTTCACATAGAGATAGAGCCAACTGTTCATTACCGTTATACACTCAAACAGTTAGATACCGTTTGACAACCACATAAACAGTAGCAGTAGCCGTGATTGTTCAGACAATCACCTAAGTTTTTTAAAAATACCGTTTCCGACTGTTAACAAATATGTTTTGACACGGAGACAAAACCATTTGTCTACCCATATGTCATCCGCACATTCACAACAACATTAGCAATACTAACAAGCCAAGAAGAGCATCCCTACTTCATGCTAATTCAAACGTCAGACACGATTCGGCGCGGTGGGTAAGAGCCAACTGAATCAAGTAAAGACTGGCATAGGAAATCAAACTAATGTCCAAAACGACATTCATGCATGTATGCCAAAACACATCATATGATTTGAACATTACAAATCACTTTTACACCATACTTACACGTGCATACATACCACTCTGCACTTCCCATCTACTTAGAAGATATAAAGTCTAATATCACACATTTCATTCACATGATTTATATGTAAATAATTATTGCTATAATTTAGGAAAACCGAGTGGAACAGTGACATAAATCCAAAGTATGCAAACCCACACAGAATTATAAGAAAATTCCAAAACAAAAACCTTTATTATAAGCACAAGAGCATACAATACACACCTACAACCATAAAAGAATGTGGATAAAACCTTCTTAGCATGTGGACACATGAATCATAATCAATATGATAACACCTACTAAAACACCCTATTCAACCGAAAATTTGATCTTCTTTAAAGATCCAGGACAAGGAACGCTCTTACGCGCCGTTCGCCTAAATATTGGCCCTTTGCGACCAAAAACATCATGACGTTTCTTTCGCGCCATTTCCATCGTCCACAATTGACGCAAAGGAGTCGAAGTATAAACACTCTCGCTCACTCCTTCAAATGCTGGCGGAGGGGACAATTCACGGTTAATACCGTTAGGCGAACCTCCCATTGCTGCGGTAGACTCATCGGAATCCTCCATATTTTCCAATGGAGCCATCTCCTTTGGATTATGAAAATCATCATACGCGAATGAATCCTTTCCAATTCCTGAGACCCATGTTCCGACATTTCCTTAACAGGATTAACCGCAACGTTTTGGACTGAACGTTCTACCACAAAAGAGTCCTCTTCATCAGAAGAGATATCAATCATCACCGGTTGACTCTCATCCAAGAGGCCTCGCCTTGCAAAGACCTCTTTCCATTCTTTAAACCAAAGAATATCCTCGGGATTTGGAGATGTTGAAGAATCTCCCAAAACGATGTTAAATGGTGGGAGAAAAGGAGCCGAAAGGCGAATGATATTCAAAGGAATTTTGGAAGGCATTAACACAACCAAACAACCGAAGGAAACTGATAAAGAAGAGGTCTGATATAGTATGCTTTTTTCTTTAGACAGATTGAAACAAAAGTGCTCTTTATAAATAGGGAAAACAACTAATCTGAAAAGTTTCCAAGACCGTTGTAGCAAACATGCACAGAGCCTCCGTCTAAGAACGCAACGGTTCAACCAAGCTACTATCTCCAAGCGGTGCTCACTTCAAAAAATAGTTAACTAATGGTCGATGCCACCGTTTCACATGAACCGGTTAATCATGTACTAATTAAGCATTCCAAATAATAATAGCAATGACATATAGATAGCCACAAACTATATAGACGTACTGAGTTCAAAAGTGGACAAATATTCAAACTCAAAATTTAAAGGAACACACTTTATCCTCTTGACACACATGCATACATGTGTACTGCAGCCAACGTATTAAACTTTATAGAAAACTTGTCCATTACTACCCCATAGACTAACGTCTAAATGATTTAAAGCCATTTCCGAAACGCAAACTCGAATATGTTATAACTTAAGCACTAGATTTTGTATATTGCATTAAGCAAATTCAATCCAGTGCCGAAACCGCCCACACCCATTCGTTTCACCCGAACAGGCACATAGAATAGCACCATTGTGGATTGTCCGATCACGATCGATGGCAGCAATTGGATCATTCTAACTGGCGCAACATTTTGAGAGCATCAAAAAGAACCCGTATGACTTCCCCGTCACACGTACGCCCTGCGGTTTATTTGTCAGTGACACGTCACCGCCAAGTCATTGAATTATTAGTTGAACCATAATTACAATGCCAAAATTGTCTTCCTTGACAATTCTCCCACGTACTGATGAAACTATGAGTTTGCAATCCAAAAAAAAAACTATAGTCCAGAGGCATGACAAAATGAGATTATAGTGTACCTTTCACCTTGAGAAAACTTGTAAAAGTTTACAGCTCACTGAAAAACGCAGCCCCAGAAGTTAATTACTATTAACCCTTTTGCCCTTTAAGTCTCCAATTGCATCTATCCGTCTTCGTCTTAAGGACACATAACATGATCAATCCACTTTCATTTTCAGCGAATATCGTCTTAAGATTGTTGGTGCAAAAACCGTCGTAGCCGATGAAAGTGGATAAACAGAGATGCTTCAAGTCACGTTACTATGTCGCTGTCCTTAAGACGATATTCGCCCCCACCAAATTCGAGAGAATTCAGTGTGCACCGGGTTACAGCGAAGCCGCCTCCAAGATAAAATGAAGCCCAGTCTCCAACTGTTGTCTAACTGCGTTATGCACAAACGAAGAGAGACCCGAATACCTTCGGATTTTGCGAGCCCCTCAAGTATAATCGTAGGAGATAATTCTAAAGAGAAACAACAATCAGAATGATTCTGATTACCTTCCCCCTTTCAATTGGTAGAACCATTTGCCTTTTATAGGCATAGATCGCGACCGTTGGCTAAAGATTACACCTCTTTGATTAAATGCAATAGTCATGTCTATTTAGAATAGTCGTGTCTATTCATTCCACCCCAATGGTCACACCTTTTGGTCTGGTAATGTCTATTCATTTAACCTGAATAAACACACTTTTTGTGCTTAAATCCAATGTTCACGTCTATTCATTTAACCTGAATAGTCACGCCTCTTGGATTAAAACCGTTCACCAATATTTACATTTAATATCCATTAAATATTTTGGAAATGTTCCAACACGTACAAGCCAATAAAAGGAGGTCAGGAGTTCAAACATATTACAAAAGTTCAACTATGAGGAGATAGCCATCCAACCACTTGAAAAAAATAACCCGAAGTCGAAAAACTATATCAGTGCACAAGATACATGATTCGGTGCTTTAGATAGGGGTATTCTACACGGAAACATGTATAATGGAGTTGAACTAGAAAATTGCATGCTGATCGGGAAAAAAAAACTAGCAAATTGCAACTCTTGAGATAAGAAAAAATCCCTGTATGAGTATAAATCAAGTATCATTCCTTTTGAAACCATCAATTAAAAAGAAACTGACAGGAAATTCAAAGATGATCTATCAAGTGCATTTTCTATTTTAACTCATTTGTCAAACAAGCTGCCAAGGCAAGCCTAGAGTCAAACTGCTCCATCACGTTAACTGGGCAGGTGCACTGGAATTGAACGGTGGAAGGAAACAGTGCAAAAATCTATGCCCAAGATATAGCAGGAGATCAGATAATGCCACTAGACCGACAGTCCCATGGGGAGGAAATAAAGGGACATAAAGCTGACACAAAATTCTGAATGGTGTTGCAATCAGATCATGTAACATTGTCAAATAAAAGGTACTAGTGTCTAGTACAATACATTTCTCATGCTATAATCCAAGCTTCAACAATTTCTAGAAATTTCCAAACAAAGAAATTACAAGTCCAAAGTTCCTAACAAAGATATTGGGAAAAGTTGACAAAAGATTCAGTAATAAAAAGCAGGCATTTCTGCTTGGAATAATAGGAAGAAAAAACAACCTTTTCTGGTTAACAATGGGAATACACATAACTTTTCTTTATCATTGTTGGCATGCACCACGGCACTGTGTTACAGGGCTTTGACATAAGGAGTGCAGGATATGCTTTATTATCTTTCCTGAATGTCCTAAATTTTATAGTTTCCAGACATTCCATCATTATATAAACCCATAAGCTACGAAGCAATGGATATTCATATGGTTTGAGAAAACACTAATTTAAGCATTTTATTTTAGCTTTTGAGTGGATTATACTTGGATATTTCTCTATTCTTCTCTGTTAATTGGGTGCACTTTTGGTCCATCCATATCCGATTTATACGAGTGCTACTATCCTGTTAGGGACTCGGTGGTCCCCTTTCCGAATTGTAAGCCATGCTTAGAATTAGGGCAATTTACCTCTAGGTCCAGAAAATAGAAAGTAATTCCCACGAAGTCTCCTCTAATTAACGAAACACTAAAACCCTATGAATGTGCCTAAAACCCCAAATACTGAAAGTGCCTAACTCCTAGGGCACCTTATGAAAGTGCCTAAACCTCAGGGTACCCTATAAAAGTGTCTAAAAATAAAAGTGCCTAAATTGCTAAAACCCTATAATAGGAAAGTGCACCCTAAAACTCCTATGAAAGTGCCTAAATTTAAACCATAGGGCTCTATGAAAGCACCTAAACCTAAACTCTAGGGTACCTTAAACCCTAGGGTATCCTAAAATCTAAAATCTTTAAGGCATGCACCACCACTGTGTTACACTTTAAAATATGCTTTACTGAATGTACCTAAGAATCCAAGGGTACTAGGGTACCCATTAGGATACCGTAAAACCCTAGCATACCCTAAAACCCTAGGGGGACACTTCTATTAATGGTAAATGTATTTTTGTAAAAGTGTACTTAGTGGTAATTAAGTATTTTATCTCTCCTTAATGGGAATTAAGTGTCACTTTTCTGTACTTAGAGGTAATTTTCTCTTAGAATTACCCATATGACTTGATTACATCTACAATTTGTGGTGCTGAAACCGCATGTGCTGACAGAGAATTGCGACTATTTTGGTAACTTAAAACACCTGCAAATGTGTTTGGTGTTTCTTTCGTTTACTTCTACTTGATATTTCATAAATGCTACAAACAACAACTTGATTTGATTGTTTTTCCCCCGTTCCAGAAGGTATGGCAAAGGATTCATTTCTAGCAGGGGGTGATCAACAACGGAGGGACAAGGGGGCAAGAAAGGGTTTCCTCTGACATTCCTCCTCCTGGAGTTTCTGCTGCATCCGCATTCTCCTTGTTCATTTTTTGATCATAGATAGATAGATCGGGGATTTGGAAACCCTAGAAGATAAAAGAAGCCACAGTTGCGATTTTGCAGAGAGTTTTATTTCCCTCCGCTGCTATGATTCAAAATCTTGAGCCCAAAACGGGGGTTAATCGTCGCATTTTCCAAACGGGGTCGTTCGATCTGACGTGGGAACCTTTAAACCGCATTTTACGAAGCCTGAGTCGAGTTAAACCCAAAGGCGCTTGCCGAAAAGCAATGTCAAGTCAATTTTCCAAGGGCCGAGCTATTTGTAATTACAAATTTCTTATACGTAGTCTGTTCTAAGTCTAATCCACAAATCTTATAACAATTTACTATATGTAACCTAACAAATATCCATGAACTACCATATTTGCCCTTCCATATCCAAAAACCAATTCTCCCTTCCTGGATTCTTCTACGCCGTCCTTTTGTTCATCTTCTTTGTTGACACCACCAGCACACCACACACGCCACCACCATGTCACCACAACCACCGTCATCCTCCAACACCATCGGGCAGCCTCTCCCACCACCGTTGGCCACAACTACTGCACCACCACCGCCACCAAAGATGGAGGATTTGCACTGTCGGCCACAATAATCATTTCGCACCCAAACAATATCCCTAAATCCTGACCGATTTCGAGTTGGATTTGCATATCTAGAAACTCAACCCAACGTCCTCTCTCTCTCACTGCACGGATTGTGCACAAGGTGAGTTTGAGTTTGCTCGGTGAGTTTGACTTTTATAACGGAATGCAAAATGCGTTACTCGCTTGCGTCTCCGTTAAACATATTTCGTGCATGCGCGATGGACTATTTCTGAATATTTCATAAATTCACACAACTTTTCAAAATATATTCGGATACTAGAACACGATTTCATGTCTCCATTTCGAGTAATAGAATCCGAAAATTTGTGCCATATTCGGATATAAACATCCGAATAGTTTCGGATATTAGAATCCGATATCCTTGCCAATATTTAGATTCTAGAGTTCGAAATTGAGTTTTTGAATCTGAAAAATGTCGGGCAGAAACAGAGAGAAAATTTGGCTTACCTCTTGAAGTGACTCATGGTTGAAGTTGTTTTGGATAAATTAAGCATGTTTAGTGGATTTGAGCTTGACTTTTCAGGAGTTCTATTCTTATTTTTGTCACAAATTTAGGGAATTTAGAGGAAACCCAGATGGAGTGAATGGGTTGGGAATGATTTGGAGATGAGTTGAATAGTGATTGGTTGTTGAGCAAGAAATGGGTTTGGGATTTCTAAAGGAGACGAAGCATGATTCTTGGGAGGATATAGATTATACAGTGGTGACTGCTAGGCCCCGTTCCGCTATCTTTTTAAATTTTCTTTTTCAAAAATAAGGTAATTTCAAGTTTAAATATAATGAAAATGAGAAATAAATTTTTTTAAAATTTTTTTGCACCGTTTCAAATATCTCAATGAGTCTATCAAACAAGATCCGTATTGGTAGGAAAATTATTCGTGTAAACACATGATTTTTTAGCTTAAAATTACTTTCATTTTCTAAAAATTTTTTTTTTTAGAAACCGGAACACCCCTAAGTTTGTTGCTCTAAGAGAGAGTTCTACCGGAGGAGCTCGGTGGACTGGGTTTGGTGGAGGTGTGGGAGGAAATGAGGAAGAAGACAATTGTAGGAGTGGTTGTATGTTTGTGGTTGTATTTAGTAATCATTAAGGGCATTTTTGTCCATTTTTTTAAAGGGCATTTTTGTCTAAAAGTGGTTTATTTTAAAATAGGCTACATATTGAAAGTTTGTTGTTGCAAATAGCTCGGCCATTTTTTAAAATAGTTCTCCCAATAGAGGAGTTTAAGAGCAATGATAGGCACACTCCTACCAATCACTCCTCGCTCACATGTGTCGGCTTTTCATTTAATTGTGAGATGAGCCATATAGATATATGAGAGAACAGTGGTCGATAAAAGTGTAGCTAGACTCATTGAGTGTGAGTTTAATTCCCCTCTTCCCGCACAAAGTATGTGTCATTTTTATGGCCGGTACGGTGGAGGATTGACAACATTACCTCCAATAACCTCAACAAAGCCTTGCAAAATTGTCTTTTGATGCGGTACCTATGTAAATTTTCCAAGACACTACTCATAGGACTTTGGAGTTTCTATAGTGTAAGGGTGTACTACAGGGTTGTAACTTGTAGTACGACATTCAATCGTTCATTTCGACAATTAATAGTCTGGATTTTATTTCGGCAATGGACAAATTAGATCTGCAGGGCCGAGGTAAAATCCGGATCATTGATTGCGAGACAAACGGCTCGGATGTTGCACTATAATCTCGTAGCGTAGGGGTGCAGTACTATATGATCCCTTTTTCCCTATTCACTAGCTATAGTAACTCGATGTTAGGTAACAATTTGGACAAATGTCGCAACTGTCTAACTCATTCAAAAAAATTTGATCGAAAGTCAACATTGTTAGAATAGTTAAGTTAACACAATAGATAAGGTACTTACCCAAAAACACACATTGGATAAAGAGTTGAACTCCTAGCCTCTTTTCTCATAACACTTAAGTGCACTCACTAATGACGTTGGACCAGAGGCCTCTTGGCCTAACTCAATTCAATTCCTTCGCATAAAGCTCAAATTTTCTTACCCCGGTTCCTCCAATGAAGGGTTAGGAAAGTTCGGGGCACATAAAATATTTCAGTTTGTATAGAAACTATCGGCATGGCAGCAAGTCCCAACATTGTTGAGGCTTGTTTGTCAGATGGATACGGTTTTGGATAGATAAGGAAGAATGGTGAATAAGATGTGAATATATTATAAGGGGAATTAGATAAATAGGGGTGATAAGATACAAAGTAGTTTATTTGGTAGTTGGAATAAATGGATAAAAGTGAGTAGATAAAGAAATAATATGTGCATTTTAATTGTCCCTTGTAGTAAGAGTATACAAAAAGAGTTTAAAGAAATTTGAGGGGCAAAAGGGTCACTATACCCACCCGGATAAGCTTATCTGGGTGGGATAAGCAATCCGAATACAAAATGAGAACCAAACATCAAATAAGGGTAGAGACGGATTAGTTAATCCCTCTTAAACTTTATTCCCTTTTCTTCCCTTCTTAGAGCATCCGCATTGTAATAATCAAATGGATGTGAATAAACAAACTTAACAATAATGCTCAAAAAACACCTCACATTGTAATAAGCAAAGTTACAAGTCTTTTAGCAAATAATCAAATTCCACCCATTCCATAACCAAACTTAACAACTTTTATCAATAACCAAAACTCAATAACCAAACCCGATAAGGAAACTCGAAACTCAATAACTCAAAAACACCCCTCATTGGAATCGTCTCATCGAGACGAATAAGTTAGAGTGATCGGATGCGTGATTAAAACTCATTTGCGATTGGACATAGGTGCATAGAGTATTTTGAGATTTTTTTGGGTTAGAAATGCAAAAATAACCAATGTGGAAATAGAGGTTATTAAATTTGATTATGAACTAAATGGATAATCAAATACTGACGTGGCACATTTTGGTTATTGATTTTAATTATTCCCATTGCGGATGCTCTTAACAAACAAGCCGTTAATGGGATTGTAGAAAAATCAGGTCCTCAATGAATTAACTACGAGTAATTACTACTTAACTTATATAAATTTTCAAATCGAAGGTTAGTTCCACTTGATTTGAGATTGAGATTGAGATTGCACTCAACCTCAAATTGAATCAATTTGAAATTGACAAAAGTAGTGTGACATTACTTAAGAATGTGACATTAGTTCGACTTGATTTGAGATTGGCTCGAATGATAAAAGGAGGGATTTTATTTGAACCCTAAAATTTTCCCTACAACACCATAAAATTGGAATTAGTTTTGTTTTTAATATGAACTGAAATTTTAGGGATGTTTGGGAAAATTTTATTCAAAATTCTTTTTTTACAGCAGTGAGTTTTTTTTTTTTGTGTGTGAATTAGTGATTTATGAGAGGAATCGGAAAAGAAAAAAATGATAATTCAAACTAAATTTTTTTGAATAATGAAAAATAAAAAAAAGATAAATATTTTAACTTATTTTTGTCTTTATTCAGAAAATTACGAGGGTTTTTTTTTTTGGGTCATTTGTTAACCCTAATATGCTCTATCCTAGGAGACTAGGGGAGGGGGATGAGTGCTTACGGGAATATAACGTTGCCCACATGCATGAGAGTACAAGGGGGACATCAACTGCACTCCACTCCACTTCCAGAAAATTGAGTTTGATGATAATTTTTTTACACAAACTAATAATCCAAAAATATTCAACAAAAAACTCACAGCTTTAAAAAAAAAAAAAAAGAAGCTAATTGGCTAATTTTTGCGAAAACAGTTTATTCCTTTGCTAATCAAAATCAAGTTCCACGGTCCCAGGTTTTTTACCCAAATGCTCCGCAGCCAAATACACCTCGTCTTGTGTATAGGCGCGCTGATGCTCTTGACTCTTGAGAAAAAAACAACAGTGGCCGACAATCTGGAGAGAGAGAGAGAGAGAGAGAGAGAGAGAGCTTGGAAGCCCTGAGATCCTCGTACGGCGGGGACACCGACTCCGACTCCGACTCCGACTCCGATCCTCTCCCTACGTCAGCCGCCAGTTCCGTACACCAAGCGCCAAACCCTCTGCCTCCACCTCCTCTCGACCTCCTCAATCCCCCCAATTCTCTCGGTAACGAATCTCCTAACCCTTTCAATCCCTCGCTTTATAACGCACACAATTCGGAGCTTATGACCCACCATGTGTTTGGTATTTTGACGATGAAGGTACAGTAGGCAACTGGCAAGGTGGTCAGCCCAGTCGAGTTCGGAGCTTCCCTCACGTTGAAGGAAACTATGCTTTGCACGTTTACATCCCGGGTAATTCACTGTTACTATGTACTACTTGTAGACTGTACTTCAAGATTGAACTCGAAAGCCCTTTTTGCAGTGAATTATTTAGAACTGTTGTATCTTTTGATTGTTTTTTTTTTTTGGTTCGATGGTAAGGGATTGTCTGGGCCAGCTTATGCGCACCTTGGCTAATCCCCGCCCCAGTCTAGTGAAAGCCAGGCCATCCGTGGGACTAGTGAATTCATAGGTTGTAATTTTTTACTGTGTGTCCATCGTTAACAGACTGCGTAGTCTTTTGGAAGGCTTTTGCTTATGAATAACTTTGAGATTTGGGCAACTCCAATCATTCATTAAACGATAAAATGTTCGATGAAAGTTATTTGATGAGAAAATGGCAAAAAATGTGCTCCAATCCTTTTCACCAAAGTGGTAGCAAGTTGAGGAAGAACTTAACTTTTACTTAAATCAAGCAAGAAGCAGGTTCTTCACCACATTTGGTGAATGAATATTTTGTGGATAAGCTTCATCTAAAACAAGATTGGATGAAATGTTTAACAGATCAAGGATTGGGAGCTATGAAGCACTGACATTGCTAAAGATCGCAGTTTTCGTGTCGGACACTCTGAGGATGCACGACACGCCAGGGTCGCGCGGGGACACGTATGGAACACGCCGCGTGGCATGTCCCTTCAATTTTATTGTTTTCGATGGTGGGACACGCCGGGTACTACATGGGGACATGACAGGATGGTTTTTATAAAATCTAAAAGCTTTTTTGAGATGAAATATTTATAACTTCGAAAATCTTTAGCCAAAAGTGAAATGTAAAATACATATATGTGTGCATTAGGCATACACCGTCGGTTGATAAGGCATTTGATAGGAGTTCTAATCCAAATGGTTAGCGATTGCAGTGGAGGTTTACATAGCTAGAAATTTGGTTGAAAAAATTTGCCCTATCCCCTGCCATGTCTGTGCCCCATTATTTTTATAATATAATTTTTGTGTCCCGTGCTAGCAATGTTTTAAAAGTCGGTTGATAAGTCCCATTTTTTATAATTGTCGAGCGATTAATCGGTGCGTATTAATTAATAATCGTTAGTCGGACCTAATCGGATAGGTGCCGCCAAGCGCCAGCTGATTAATTCCTTGTTTTAGAACACTGCATGTTAGTGTCTTTCTCCGTGCTACATAGATTGGAAGAATTCTGTTCATAAAAAAAGGGTTAAATCGGTTCCCTGTATAGGTTGGAAGTTTGGGGAACAAATCATGATGGGCCATTGGAGTGATTCATATCCAATGAAGCTTTTGACTAAACTGATACTCCAATTTTATCGAAAAAAAAAAGAGTGTAAGGAATGAAGATGGTCTTAAGGCATTTGTTCGTTCAATTGTGTTTCTTAAGGCACCGTTAAGGATTAACCAAATGGTTGGGTCAAAAGGGGAATTGGATGACAAGAGTTACTGGTGTTGTCTGGTTTGATGATGCTTGAGTTTGGAAGTGTTCTGATTTTCTATTGGAGTTTCTGAGTTAGAGTACTGCATCAACATAAGTTATATTTTCATTATGGTTCGGATACCTCCAACACCAAAGAAGGAGTTGACCCAGTTTCTGAAGAGGGTCTCATCTCTTGTGCCTGGTTTAAATGCTATCGACGTAGACATCCCACTCGAAGTGCTGTGCCGCGATGATTTGAAGCTCGAACAAGTTTCCCTGGGGAGAGAATTCCACATAAGTTTGGGGAGAACTGTTCCAATTCGAGTGCATCAAATCGAGTCAGTGGTGGCAATGCTTCGTCAAAAGCTTCAGTTTCAGAGGAGGTCAGATATAGGTCCAAATATGATGTTCCAATTCAATTACTAAGGGTCCGTTTGGTGACGGTTTTTTTCCCTATTAATGTTGAAAGAGTTTTTGTAAACAACTTAAGAAAATGTGTTCGGTAAGATGTTTTTGTTTTTTGCGGGTGAACAGTAACTAAAACCTATCACGCAGGCAACTCAAGTTCAAACCTCTGGCATAGGAATAAAAAATCTTGTTAGCAGTAATTGTGGCTCTCTCTCTCTCTCTCTCCCCTCCACCATGGCAACCTTAACCACTCACCATGGCCAAGATCCTTTGTCTGATAACCATGGCCAAAGAGCACTCCTTTTCGAATTTCGAAAGCCCCAACACAACGATGCCCGCGACATTTGAGTTTATTAAATCACCCTCAAATCACGCAGGGCCCCAAAATCTGACCCAAATTTAGTGGTGGTTTCATGCAAATCCATATGTAGATATAGAGACCAAAAAACAAGTCCATGAAGAGACACAAATTTGTTGCGTAACATTGGTAGGGGTACAGATTTATGGCTGTCTGGGGTTTGAAAGTGGTGGAGGCTGAGGTTGTCTTGTCACCCAACATGTTTATATGTCTTTTCATTTGATTTTAGAGCAAGATGTTACTAAACATGTTTTTAGTTATTATTTTTTGACAAAATTAACATAATTGCGTTTTCAGTTATTTATAGAAAATATAAACGTTGCCAAACGCACCCTAAGCATGACAATGCAACGTAACCTTTTTTTGACAAAATGAGCATTTTCACTTCTCAATAAACAAAAAGCTATAAATGTTACCAAACGTACCCTAAGCATGATATTGCAAAGCAACTTTTTTTTTTTGGTGGTGTGTGTGTGTTAATGTTGTTATCTTCTCCCATTGTTGCAGTGCGAAACAGGTATTTGATTGATTTTAGTGAGTGGGAGGTGTTTGTGATTGATGATTGCACACGCTCCTTTCTTTTAGTCGAGGTCAGAAAAGAAGGTTTGGCAGAGGTAGGCTCGGAATCGTCCTTTTCATACTGTTTCGCACATTTTCTGCTGGTTTTTCCCTCCTTCTGAGGTTCGTCCATTGTGGGATTTGAAGTGGAAAGTTGATGTATAAATTGTATTCCAAGAAAAATCTTGTTCCTTTTCAGATTAAAAACTGAAATTATCATCTGTACGTAGCTGTAGGATTTCTATCCTCAATGTGGAAAAGAGCGATTGATGTTGCTGTACTGTCATTTTCGTATCCTTTCAGTTTTCATCATTATGAAAAAGTTTCGAACTCAATGCCATGGCAAAGTTTTGGTTTGAGTTTATGGCCTTTGGGCATTTTTTCTTTTTTGTGGCAATTTACGTCTTCCATTGCCCAATGCTGTGGACCTCTATTTCTGTTTTGGACTACTATATTGTTTTTGGCGTACTTGACTTTGTATACTTCCAAACAGATAACATTTATTTCTTGCCTCTGCCCCCTCGTAAAGAAAAGCATTCACATTGTTTTGTTTGGTATTTCATGTGTCATGAGTTTTTCGAGAACTCCGTTGTTATAATTTATTTCACGCCAAGTGGGCTTTTCATGAAATTTTACTTCTACTGCAAAAAGCTGCAGTGTTTATTTGTATTTGTGTTGATTTCAGATAAAGAAGCAGATTCAAGCTGTTAATGAGGTCTACAAGCTTCACAATCTTCCTGAGTTTTACAAGGATGGGACTATTGTTCTTCGTAATTTTTCACAAGGCTATTCATTTTGCTCTATTAATTCAAGTAAAAATTTAATTGTTCTTTTTGTTGTCATGATGGGGTATTTTTGCTCTGCATTGGTTCTTGGCTGCAGGATCCACGCCCTCATATATCGATAGCTTGGGGAATGGGTGATATTAGTGATTTATTGAAGAGAGTGGTTGTAGAAGCTTTGAAGGAATTCACCGGGCTTAGAGGATATGCAGGAAAATGTATTTTCACCTGCAAATTTAGTGGTATCAACTGTAAGATAGGCAATAAAGCCTACGAAATATGTAAATTCCAAGAACAATATATCTATTGAGGGGTCCTTTCACGTCGTTGACTGGTGAATCACTTGGGACTCATTAGAATTGTAGTTGTATCCGACTCTTAAGTAAAAAGATATTGAGCCAATAACAATAAAGTTATTCTTTTGTTCATGTAGTTACTTCGTGACAATAGTTTTATCTTTTGAACCTTCAATACAAACAATTTCTGCTCGAAGTCTTTACATGCAGCTAGATGTTAAATGTATGAATGAAGTTTGAAGCTAATCGCATTTACTGTAATAGCTAATCAATTATGTATGGAAGCACACTATATTAGACGTAGAATACAAAAGAGTACCCAACAACTAAAATTCCCTTACTGTTGAAACTATAAAGCATACCAAACACTGAACTGGTTTTTTATTTTTATTTTTTATTTTTACAAAGGAACGAAGAAGAGCTATTTTCATCTACAAAACATATAGTGACATTCAAAAATGAAATCACAAAGTTTGTGCCAAATATCTTCTAGCACCCGGAAATAAGTGATCCTCCAAGACCTCTTGAACAGTATAGGACCCAACACAATCCAAAACCCAACTGCAAATCCAAGTGCCATGCTTGCAAAGAACAACGCTTCCGAAAATCCCTCTCCTTCTTCTTCATTTGCTTGTCGATCAACTTTTGGAGGGAGTGTCTTGTCTAGGTTGCAGCTAGTGAGTGGAGGCCCACAAAGATTGTTGCCATACAAACTGGATTCATTCATGCTTTGAAGTTGAGTACTTGATGGAATACTCCCCGTCAAATTGTAAAAAGACAAGTTCAAGTGACTCAAGAATGTCAAACTCGACATGCTTGGAGGAATTACACCAGAAAGTTGATTTAGTGAGAAATCAAGGGATTCTAGTTGTCTCATATCACCAATATTCCTTGGGATTCTTCCTGTCAAATGATTGCCAGACAAATTTAACGACCACAACCCCACAAGTTTAGTGAGTTCCTCTGGGATCCCTCCCGATAAATTATTTCCTGAAAGATCCATGCTTGTCACCAATCTAAGAGTCGTTCTATATTCAACATCTCTTCCTTTGGTCACCAAAAATGCATTATCTTGAAATTCCAATTCGCCATTCGGAACAGTCCAATACTTTGTGTAACTTGAGTTACTTATTTTTGCCATGACGCTAAAATTGGCAAAACATCTAGGCAGAGGACCAAATAGATTGTTATGTGCAACATCCAAGATTTGAAGAGAGCTTACATGACATAGTTCATATGGAAGGTTGCCCAAAAAGTTATTCGAACGCAGATTCAGAACTATCAATCCTAATGAGCCAATGCCCAACCACGGTGGTATGGTTCCAGTAAGTTTGTTTTCACCAAGGTCGATGATCAACAAAGATGAGCAATTTCGCAGTGTCTGCGGTAGTTCCCTTGTGAGGTTGTTGTGCCGCAAGTGCAATGATTGAAGGTTCGGTAACAGTCCGATGGAGCTTGGAATGCTACCCTCCAGATTGTTGTTCTCTAATTTGATGATAACAAGGGATTGCCAATGCTTCCAACAGTCGGGAATTTTTCCTGACAAACGATTATGTCCCAAATTGAGGTATGAAAGTGTCATGTCAGGTTCCTCTCCCTTGTCACATAACATGTGGTAAATAGATCCTGAGAAAGAGTTATTCGAAAGATCTAGCCGATACAAGTTAGGGGAAAAGAGAGGTAGCAAACCGCTGAAGAGGTTGGAACTTAGGTCAATCACGTGATTGTGATCCTCAACATTTAGAATGCTTGAAATCTCTCCATGAATTTGGTTACGAGAGAGGTTTGCGTAATTTAATTTGGAAAGATTGGACCAAAACAAGGTCGGAATGGAGTCTGAAATTCTTGTGTTGGTTATGCTCAACGAAACCAACTTCATTTGAGATGGAAGCCAAAGGGGAAACTGTGGCCCTAACTTCCATGAATCCAAAATCAAACGTTCAACTTGGAAAGGGGGAACCCAATTCTCACTTGCATTCAAAGTTAAACGGTTTCCTCCAGCATCTAGGTGACGTAATCTCGTGAGATTGGCAAAATGAACATCAGAGACGACACCCTCCAACGAATTATGGGATATGCACAAGCGTTCTAACTTTCCAAGGCACCCAACACTTTCAGGAAGAGTCCCATTGAACTTATTAGAGGAAAGATCTAAGCTTATCAAGGATGATAATCTTCCTATTGATGCTGGAATGGGACCAGAAAAAGAGTTGCTGTAGAGATCAAAGTCGGCGAGACTTGTTAGTTGACCAAGCTCATATGGCAAGTGACCAAGAAGATGATTCTCGCTTGAATGGAAGGTCTCTAACTCGTTAGACTTGCATCGAGAGAAACCTACGAAAATGTTTGCTACCTCCCCGGAAAACTCGTTATATGATAAACTAATTGTCTTCAACTTACAAAGTTTTCCGAGTGATGTTGGTATACTCCCCCGAAGTTGGTTGAGTGATAAGTCAAGGCTAACGAGGGAAGTCAAGTTTTCAATGGCAATTGACACCTCATCACGCAAAACATTATCTTGGAGACTGAGTGACTGGAGATGGCTTAAACTATACAACCAATTTGGTATGGTAGAATTTAAATTATTATTAGACCAATCGAGAACTCTGAGTGAAGTCATGTTTTGAAGACCACTAGGAAGTGGAACATCAAAGAAACATCCACTCAAATCTCTGGAGACTAGATGATTAAGACTGAGTATCTAACTTGGTACAGATGGTCCAAGATGGTAATTAGAGGAAAGGTCGAGGATGTCAAGTGATGTAAAGTTAATTTTGTTAGTTGCAAAAGGAGAGACGACACACTCGAGTTCACAACCAGACAAGTGTAATTCTACCGACGAAGGGAGGTTGCTTGTCACCTGTAGCCAATCCAACGCTTTGCTGAGGTCTACACCACTCATATCGAGGTGTTGTAGCAAAACAAGACGCGAAAGCCATTGCAAATTTCCACAAAGTGGTTCGTCGTTATGTCGAAGATCAAGGTAACGCATGGTGGTGACGTTTCCTAGTTGACGTGGAATGGTTCCGCTGAATCCGGCCCTAGAAAGATTGAGGTATCTCAAAGTTGCAATAGAGCCAATGAAGCTAGGGATGGGAGCCCCTTCAAAATCATTGCAGCTCAAGTCCAGATATTGGAGGTGCTTCAAATCGAGCAAGGAGGGGTTTAGCTTTCCTCCTAAAGCTTCTTTTTCAGAATGCTCATAAGGACTCCGAAGTCAGATCTTGCGGACATGACCAGTGAAGTTGTCGCAGACAACTCCGGTCCACTGGCAGCAATCCTCCTTAATATCCCAAGAGGACAACTTGTTCGAAGGGTCTATCAAATCTTGCTTGAATTTGAGCAGGGCATCCCTCTCATTTTCGATGCAAGTGATAGTATCGTTATGAGAGTGATTGGAGCAAACATGAAAATTTGCAATGGTGAAGAGAAAGCAAAAGAAGAAAGCAAAAGCTGCACTCGTAGTCATGGATGAAAGCATGATCGATCACATGCAAAACACACAACTCAATGTGGGTTTTTCAGCTTGTGATGATTTGAATCCAATGTTATTACGCGGGGTCTCTCTTGGAGAGTCAACTTGACTTTTTGTTGTCCTTATTCAAAAATAAATAAATCATATTTTTAGTTTGATGTCAAATTTTTGTGAACTATTGGTTTGTCTTGACGAGGGGAATCGAAAAATTAAAATTATAGTAACTTTTATTCAAATAATTTTGAAAAGGAAACGAAAAAGTAAAATTATTTTATTCAAATATTTTTAAAAATGTTGAAAAGAAAAGATCCAGGTTTTTTGGCTTTTTCTTGGATAATTCTAAAAATATTTGGGTGGAAGTTATAATTTTTTACTTTTTTGATTTGCCTCGACGAGAGAAATAAGAAAAGTAAAAAAATTATACTCCTAGCTTTTACCTAATTTTTTAAGAAAAAAATACTCCGATTTTTAATTTTTTTAATTGAAATATCTCGTTTTGGAATAATGGATTGAGAAACTTCAGAGAAATGCAAGCAGTAGGCCTTGAATAATGTTTGTACATTCCATTGTTTCCCACTCTCCTCTTTCTACTAATGCTGTTAGTGGGTTAGGTGTTTACTTGACTTTCAATAGTGCTCCTTCCGCTCTCCTCTTTCTAACCCATTTGTACTCAATTCGCGCTCACCATTATTGATTGATTTAGTGGAACTTATAATTGAGTGGGTTTTTTTCTATTTACTCTGTTGACTATAAGTTTCACGCTTTGCGTTGGGACATTTTCAGTAGAAACAAATGTTAAATATTAGTATTTGAATCTATATGGAATGAGGTACTGTAATTTGAGGGAAACTATAAAGTTTAGGAAGGTCACAGGAAGACCTCATTGTAATGGAGAATTGTAGCATTCATTGTATTATTTGGGTTTTTAGGCCTCCAGGTGTTGCGGGCTTTATCCCTCAGATGTATTTTTCAACTTTTGGTTAGAATTCCCCTTCCCCATTTTCCTTAATAAAACGTTACTTTTGCAGATAAAAAAATTGGAGATTTGTAGGTCATTAGTACTATCTTTTCGTATGGAAACTTCGGTTATAGCTTCTGTGTATTTGTGTCATGTTGATAACTTATGAGCTCATTCTTTGAGTACCAATAATTTGTGAACTTTTTTATTTGTTGTGATATATGAGAAGAAAAAGCCAGTGATTTTTTAATATCGAAGTTGGTTTATGTACGTAGTTGAAGTTTCTTGATGGAAATAAATTGTCAAGGTAAATGGGAATAGTGCAAATGGTTGCAGATTTTCTTTTTAAAATTGTGCTAATGAGAAGATCCTAGTTCTTTCAAATAACCAAGATTGTATGACTATGAATTAATTACGGTTTTTAGTAGAAGCGTGATATTTTATAATTAATAATCACAATTTCAGAAACACCAAATCAAACCAAACCGAGCCTTAAGTCTCAATCACTTGGGGTTGGCTACATGAATCTTTTTTTTTTTCTATTGAGCTCTGTCAAAGGCCACTTATTCACTCAAACCCATTAGACTCATATCATTGCGCACAACAACATCTAGTATCAATTTGGGTCTTCCCCTCTCCGTAGCGTTGCTACTCAAAGTTATCCTATCCGCTCTCTGTAGACACCCCGATCTGGGCTTCCAGATTAGTTTACTTTCGGTTTTTAATTCCCCAATGATGAATCAGATAAAAAACAGTCTTGAGAATGAAAAGAATTGAGCTTGGAGTGATTGAAACCCCTCTTGAACCTTTTGAACCCCAAAACCTTCAGTCAAAACCCTAACCAAGGTTGGACGAGCGTGCGCTGCTATGGCTCCCTCACGCGCTTGTGAGATTGCCAGATGTTGGTCAAACTTAAAGCATTGACTGTTGACCATTGCGCGACTGCTAGCTCACTTGCACGCCTATGCCACTCCCACACGCGCGATTCAACACCTGTCCCCATCACTTTTTTCCTGCTAAATTTTGTAATCATCAGGGGGTCTACAGGGCTATAGAACCCCGTTTTCATTGCCAGCACAACTGTTGTAGGCTGTATGGATAGCTCCACCCACACAACCACTCCCATCACATTGTTGGCTTGTTTCTCCACCAAGTAAGGCAGCCAGCCTTGTTGGCTGGCTGTTTAGTCTAGTTTGCCACCAACCAAGCATTCTCCTACCTCCTATAAATACCCCATTGGTCTTTCAAAGTCAAAGGTTACCAAAATTCAAGCAACAAAAGGGTACACAATCCCTAATACTCTTGCTATTCCATCACTCTTACCATCTTCATACACTCATTTTTCAAGCACTACCACCTTATTCAATCCATTTCCAATCCACTCAACAAAGGTATAAACTTACTATATGTTTACTGTTTGATCCCTGAGGGAGGCAGGCAGGACCAAAGCTGATAATCAATACCAACAAGGTTACAAAAACCATACAACTGGCACACCCGCGCGCGTTGGACCCACATGCACACGCTCCTGTTATAGGCTGCAAGTGATGCTCCACGTGGGGCTGTGATTCTAGTTATTTTTTGTTTCTATGGTGATATAGATCGTTGTGAGGCATGATTCAAATTGGTTCAATGTCTTGCATGTTAAAATCCATAGTTTAGCTCAGCCTGTTTTTTTGTTTACTTTGGAATGCCCTTAGGTTCCTTCTGAACATGTCTTAGAGCCCAGGCATGCAAAGCAATTCCTGGAAGTCCAGTCATGACCCACGCGCGACTATCCTGTTGTCATGCGCGTTGGTCAGTTTGTTTCCAGTGGCTGCCCTTGCATGGCCAACTTGGCCTTTGGCCTTTGTTTTAATACCCCCACTGTTTAGGGGTTGTACTTCAATTTTATTCATTCTGTTTGCAAGTATTATTTACTTTTAGCACATATAAACTACTTGATTTGTCCTGAGTGAGCACCGGTCCTTCCAGAGCCCAGAGGAGGATAAAAACATAGACTGTGAGAAAAGCAAACTCGCGCGCGCAGGTTGGAACTACGTGCAGTGGCTTCGGTTAGTGCAGGCAAGTTCCTTCCTGCGCACATCAAATTTGAAACAGTGCACTGGATTTGCTCTTTTGAACAGAACGTGATTTTATCCTATTTACTACTTTCGCATTCATACTATTTCAATCACATCTTGCAAATTGTTACAGTATTAATCCCCATTAAACTGTTCTCCAGCCCTAATTGGCTCGAAATTGATTAATAAAAGAAGAATTACAAATATTTTCACAAAATGCCTAAGTAGAGACCGATCTCGGGATTGGACGAAAGGAGTGCCTTAAAACCCTTCCCCTCTCGTAACCTGGCTCCCGAACCCAAATATGGTTATGACGGACTGGTGCCTTTACTTTTTCAAATCAAATAACGGGGCAGGAGTTTCGAAATACGGTTTCTTGGGTGTCGGACCTTCAAACCCGAGTGACGACTCTATATTCTGAGTGCTTGCCATTTGCGCTCACGCTCCCTCGATCCGGGCCCTTGCATTTAGCAAGGAACGGAATCCTTTTTAAGGGCATGCTGCCCACTCTCTTAACTATTGCATCTCCAGATCTACGGTAGACCTGGCTAAACCAGTTTAGCCTATTTTTCCCCAACTTCTCATTTTTTAGGTGCTAAACCTACCATCTCTCGAACTGTTTTATTTCTAATCCTATCTCGTCTAGTCTTACCACACATCCACCTCAACATTCTCATTTTCACTACTCATCTTGCTCACATGTTGTTTCTTAATAGGCAAATATTCTGTCCCGCAAAGCATCGTTGGTCCTACTGCTGATCAAAAAAAATTTATGCGAGTACCCTCTTGTCACATAGTACACCAGTAGCAGTCCTCCACTTGAGCCACCCCACTTGGATCCTATGAGTCACATCATCAGCAATCTCTTCTTCCTTACTAATAATTGGGCCTAAATACCTGAAATGGTCACTCTTTGGTGTTTCCTGGTCTTGAATCATCACTTTTTCTTCATGCACACTGTTGGTATCACTAAATTTGCACACCATATACTCAGTTTTACTCTTACTTATTTGAAAACCCTTTGACTTTAATGCTTCCCTCCAGATTTCTAATTTCGTATTAACACCTCAAGCGGTTTCATTTACGAGGACAATATCATCTGCAAACAACATACACCATGGGATATCCTCATAAAACTGTCTAGTCAATTCATCCATAACTAAAGCAAAGAAGTATGGGCTTAAGGCTGACCCGTGATGCAATCTTACTGTGATTAGAAATTTACTCGTTTCCCCTACTGGTGATCTAATAGTGACGGCACCTTCATACATGTCCTTAATTAATCGCCTCGATATAGCCAAGTTTCAGAAGCAACTGAGGTTATATATGTTGAAAAAGATCACGGTTTTATAAAAAAAACTGTGATCTTTACTCTCCTATATTAATCTTTGTTTTTGGAGTTTAATCTCGGTTTTTTAGATCAGTGTCATTGGTAATCCAGCTGGTGCTCACTATCCATTCAAGGAGATATGAATAAATTAAGATGGTAGACATCCCAAGTAGGACTCTGACCATCAAACTGGTGTAACAATTTGTTAGCTTTAATTCACAGGTTTGGAACATAAGCCTGTGAGTTTGGTTTACCGAACTATATTTGCATGGAATTGCGGACAAAAGTGCACAAGTAAAAATGAACATATTCAGTCACGAACTTCAAGGAATAAGCAGCCTTCATATTATGAGACAGGAAAAAAACAGGATTCAAGATGTCCACATGAACTAGTCACCTATGACATCATTGTTTTGGTCATTCGGCTAAACTTCATATCAATTGCATAACATATTGAACACATGAAGACCAATATGCTCATGATAACGAATATCTTAGATATCAACGGGAAAAATAATACAGTACACATGTAGTGGAAATCCGAACACTAGCAAAGTTTCCGATTTTACTTAAATCCAGTTAATTTGTGTCTTAATAATATGCCTCAAACAGCAAGAAGTCCAGTTATGTTGTGTATTAACTGCCTGTCTAGACACAAACCTAAACAGAAGATGAGAAAAGTTCAATAATTCCGAGTCAATAATACTAGGAAGCCTCTCAAAATATGCATACCTTCAACATGTGAACGACAAAGTTGCAGGGAAAATGAGTGGAATGTGCTGATCGTGAGCTATTTTGCTGTTGCCTTCCCAGCCTTGGCTCCAATACGATCTCTCATTTCAGAAGCAACAGCTGTCGTGAAAGTCATGGCCAGAATGTTGGATGGACCAGTGCCCTAAAAAGAGTAGCGTGAGAAAGATCGGAATTAAAATATAGTAAAATGAAACATTCAAGGCACAATAAATATCCAGTGAAGATAAACACTCACGAACCAATAACTAAGACAAAATCAGTGCATGTTTAAGAAACTTTCAGGCAAATGTAAATGACAAAAAGTCTATAGCAATACCTCGTTAAGCAACATCAGAACGTGTCCAACCATTGTAGAAGTCTTGTGGTGCCGTACTTCTCCGGTCGAACCTCTGGTGCTAAGGTGGCTAGGGTGGTTGGATCTTGGTGGGAACCTGCACAAGTAGCGAACACGTTAGTGCCCAAACCCGGATCGTGGTGGTCCGGGATAGGCACTCCGACGATCTAGTCAGTGGCAGGAAAAGGAGAGAATGAGAGTACTAGGGTTTGAGGGTCCAGTTTCACGTACCTTACTTCTCAGCATCAACACTCCTTTTATAGGCGGGTAAAGGCGGTGTCCACGCCACGCGTTTACCCCACGCGCACGGTGATTGGTTCGCCCATTATGGCATCCAAATCCAATCCCGTGAAGTCAGGCTCGTCATGATCCTAACAGTTCGTTCCTACCATAGTGGGATTAATGGCACGTTTTCTATTCAATGGCACGTTCCCTAACTTCCTCTACAAGTTAGGGAGTCGATATGGCTCGGTGGTCGACAGTCCCACCGAACCAACCAGTCCGGCTGTACTCGAACTCGTTGTAACTGAGAGTTGGTTCGGCGGGGCTCCGCCGGGCCTGATTCCACGGCTCGAGTTCAGAACAGCTTCCTCGGCAATGGACTTCGGTTCGGCCAATATGGTTCGGCAGGACCTCACCGAGCCCTATAGGACGGGCTCAGGGGTTAACTGTGGCTTCCATCAGGATCCTCCACCGAGCCACATCCAATACACAACCGGACCCCTTCACCGATTCGTTGCAGCCAGGCCCGCCCACCGAGCCGGGCCCACCACAATAGCCCCTCAACTTCTCCCTGATTGGGAAAACAATGGGAGGAGTTGAAGTGGTTCTCCCTGGATGTATCTCGAGGGATCCATGCCGAACCATAGCCGCCGGTCCACAGAGATGAGGTAAAGAGACGTTGACTCGTGTAATGCATGCACACCGAGGGTATTGCGCCGGACCATCGAGGGGTAACGAGGAGACGTTTCGTGGAAGGAGTAATGATAGTCTTGCTGCAGAGGGGGCTGATGGGACCGTTGGGCCTCAGAGATCTAACGGCTGGGGTTAACCCTAGCCCAACGCAGGGGGACACGTGGCGTAGAAAAGGGCTCCGTGAGTACGGATTGACACAGGCTTTTCACGTGGCATGATGGGAGAGGGCGAACTGGCGTCGCTTCGGTTCCGGTGCGAGACCCTTGGGGTTCCCCTCCCTCCTTCTCGCTCATTATATAAGGGGGAGAGCGAGGCAGAAAATCACTTTCTGCTCTCGCTCTCGCTATTGCTCTGCAGCTGCTCTGCAACTCCGTGCTGCCTCCATCTCCTCCATCGTCGTTCCCCGTCGATCAGCAACTTCAGCGTTTACAGGTAACTCCGATCTTCCTTACACCGCATCTTTCCTTTGATTTTGCAACGCTGCGGCCTCTTCTGGCCCATTTTCTCCATTCTCGAAGTTCAAATCCTTGACTTAAACAACGTACACCGCCCCCCCCCCCCCGGCCGTTCTTGGCCGTGATCCGCCGTCTGAATCTACGGCAAATCTGGCCGTCTTTGCCATTACCCAGACCGACCTCAGAGGAGCCCCTAGTCCCTTGCCGAACCCGATCCCTCCGAACCTCCCCCGGTGAAGTGCCTGGGGAGAATGGCCATGCTGAAGTAGGAGTCCTGATTCTCTTCTCTTTCCTTTGTTTTTAGGTCTTCAGCATATGGTGGACTCAAGGATCCTGCCGAACATTAACCCAGAAGACTTCCCCACCCTTATGGAGACGATCCAGAGCCTCGGCAGGAACTACCGAAGTTTCAACGAGAGTTCTAGCAATCTCCCCCTTCCCACCGGGCCGTCCATCATCCCAGGGATCAATGTCCCCCTCCAAGTGGATGATAGTGCATGCCGGGGCACTCCCGCTGGCCAGGAGAGTTCCACAAACGCATCCGCCGAGCCCGATCCTGAGGGAGACGTTCACGCCGAACGAATGGCGACCGGAAGCCAAGCCGGTGCTTCCACATCGTCCGGCGGGCCTCCAAGTGCTTCTGATGCAGGAAGAGCCAGCACCGCCCCGCACGACGTCGACCTCATCCCCCCACCACCGACCGGCCTTGGCCCTATGCCATACAACAAGTTCTTCGGAGACGGGCCAGGGGGCTTTACCAACGAGTTCCGGGAAACGTATTCTATCCCGAAGGACGTCTTGATCGAGAGGGTGACCGCCGAAAGGGTCCCCTTCGGTGAAGACTTCATTGTCCTCCCGCTTTATGCCATTACGGAGGGAGGGGTGAGGTTCCCAATGAGACCCTTCCTCCGTTACTTTCTGGACTCGTACAAGCTCGCGCCGATTCAAGTCGCACAAAACGCTTGGCGCATCCTATGCTCGGCTATGAGACTAGCCGAATCCAACAACCTGCCGTTCACCTTGGGGGACTTAATGCTCATGTACATGGTGTCAAGAAACCCCAAACATGACAAGTATTACCTCACAACGAGGCAGTATTTCGACCATCTGGTGGACCGGCTCTACGATTCGGAGAAATGGAGCGGGGTCTTAGTGAAGGTCTCCGGGAACTTCGAGTGGGGGCCTATAAACCCGCTCCTTGACACCCCCTTCCCAACAAGGGTAGGGACGGCGATAGAGAGACCGTACGGGATTCCACGAACACGAGGGTATCCCGGTCTCGGCTATACTGATAGACCTGGTAACTCCTCAACTATGAAATTTTTGCATGCCTCTTTATCATATACTAATGCCTCTTCCAAACATGCAGACTGCTCCGGACCAAACAAGGCGCTTCTTCTCACCGGAAACTGGTCAAATCTGATCGCCCTCCTGCGGTGTGCCAACCGGGACGCGCCTCGACTGCTCGGCTACGAGCCCACCTACTTCGGCTTTGCCCAACGAAGAGATAAGAGCAGAATGGTGAGGAAGGCGCTGGATCTGGCCACCGTCGCCGGGCAAGCACTGCAGCAGCAGTACTTGGCCCAAGACCTTTCCACCTCCAACCTCCCGGCTCGGCAGGACCCACCGGAGCAGGTACCCTCTGAAAAAACGGTGGAGAGGGAGCAGCCTCCAACTACTTCGACCCAACCACAACGCGCCACCCGCCGTAAGAGACCAGCCGGCGAGGGAGACCAAGCCGCCGAGAAGAGGTCCAAGGTCTCTGAAGATGATGTGGTGTTTGTTGCCACGGAGACAGACACCACCGGGCCAGACGGGCCCCCCGCACCCTTCGAGCCAAACTTCTCCTGCCCTGACGGGCATATCCTCAGTGTTGACGACAGCTTGTCGGTCAACCCCCTCCTGGCCATGACCCTCCTCAAGGGGGTAGCTTTACCGAAGGACATGGAGGGCCTTCACAGTGGAAAGGCCAGCAACATGGCCGAGCTCTGCCTATTCCTTGCCAAGGTAACACTTTAAACTTTCGTCCCAAGTAATTGTCCCTTCAATCGCCTTGTTACTAATGTACCCTTGCTGCAGGCCGGGCAATGTGCCAGCCGGGCGTTCAGTGACATGGACGTTCTCCTGGCGACGAAGAAGACCATGAGGGCGGACCTGCAGGCCCAGAGGAAGGAGGCGGAGGCTGCCCTCGATAAAGTCATCGAGCTGGAGGCCAAGGTTGCTGATGCCGCCGCGGTGAAGGAGGAGAGGGACCGGCTGCAACTAAAGGTCCAGAGCCTTTCCGCCGAACGAGATCGGCTGCAGGAGGAAAAGAAGAAAGCGGAGGATGAGCTGCCGAAGCTTTTGGAGGAGGCTGGCGACGCAGGCTACAATGAAGCCGGCGAGGACTACAAGAAACAGGTCGAAGACCTGGTCCGGAACTTCACAGCCGCCGAGCAGAAGAAAATGGAGGAGGTCCATAACAGCTCTTTCCTCCGAGGCTTCCAGGTTGGTCTCGACTATGCCGAGATCCCTGCTGCAGACCACCGAAGGGAGCCCCCAGTGGTGCCCCCTATGGAGCTGCCTGGGCCCCTTCCTCCTACCGAGCAGCCGAACCCGACCCCCAGCCCTCCACCGAAGGGAGTCGACGACGCCTCCGTCGCCGACCAGTAGGACATTCCCTTTTCCTTTTGTAGGATTTTGCTTGTTCTCTTTTGACGGCGTGGAACTGTCACCACCGCCGAACCTTTGTAGTGTCCTTTGTTTTAATGAAAAATTTGTTTGAAGTACTTCCAAATTTCTGCACTTTATGCATTAGTCTGTGTTCCATGTATTGCACTTCATGCACATGGTTTGTGTTGTTTATTCAGCCCCAGCTTGCCGTGCCTAGCCCCTGCTTCGGTAGAATCAGGCAGCCGAGCATGACTCTGCCGGAGCAAAGGAGCGGCATTCGCTGGGCATGCTCCCTTCAGGAAAATGCATGTCCCATATTGCCGAACGGGAACCGAAAATATTTGCCTCGGCGCCCTTCAGGTCTTATAGAGGACTTGAGATAAGTCGAGCCCACCGAGGGCAATAAACAATCACTACAATCAAAAAGTTTGAACAAACTAAACTTTATTTCATTCGAGATTATTGGCCAAGGGCTTTACATGAATAGCCGAGGCAAAAACACAAAATGGGAAAAGAAAACTTAAGCATAAAACTTTCGAAGTAACTGGGCATTCCAATGGTTCGGTACGGCCGTACCATCCATCTCGGCAAGCTCATAGGATCCGTAGCCCACCTTCTTGGCCACACGGAACGGGCCCTCCCACTTGGGCATAAACTTCTTCAAGTCCTTCTTTTGGACCACCTGCCGAAGGACGAGATCATCGACATTAAAGGGCCTAGCCCGTACGTTTTTGTTATAGCTCCGAGCCAACTGCTGCTGATACGCCGCGTATTTAATGTGGGCATTATCACGGAGGTCATCAATACGGTCAGCCTCGGCGGCCAACATGGCATCGTTCGTTGGAACGTCAAAAGTAGCAGTCCGTGCCGTTGGGCGGGTGACAGCCACTGGGAGCACAGCTTCCACGCCGAACGCCATGGAAAAAGGGGTCCGGCCAGTGCCACGTCGTGGGGTGGTGCGATAGCCCCACAACACATCGGGTAGCTCCTCTGCCCACTTGCCACGCTTATTCTTGAGTCGGCGCTTCAGTCCGGCAGAGATGGCCTTGTTGGCGGCCTCAGCCTGCCCGTTTCCTTGGGGATAGGAAACGGAGGCCGTTTTCATCTGAATGCCGCGCCTCTTGTACAGGGCCTTAATGGCATCGGCCACAAATTGGGTCCCATTATCTGAAACGATGGCGTACGGCACTCCGAACCTGGTAAAAATGTGTTTCCAAAGGAAACTCTCCACGTCGGCAGCCGTGACCGTGATGAGTGCCTTGGCTTCCACCCACTTGGTATAATAGTCAGTGGCCGTAATGATATGCGTGAAACCGCCGGTTGCCTTAGGTAGCTTCCCAATGATATCGACCCCCCACTGGGCAAAGGGCCAGGGGCTAGAAACCGGCTGCAGCGGTAGGGTCGGCTGGTTGATGAGCGGTGCATGCTTCTGGCACGACTCGCACTGCTTGGCAAACTCTGTGGCCGTATGCACCATCCTCTTCCACCAGTAGCCTTGGGAAAGGGCACGATCAGCTAAGGATCGGCCACCGGTATGGCAACCAGCACTGCCATCATGTAACTCCTTGAGAATGCTTGGCACCTCCTGCTCATGGATCACACGGAGGTCGGGCCCAGTATAGGATCGGCGGTACAACACGCCGGACGGATCCAGGAAGTAGGAAGCAGATTGGCAACGGATTTTGTTCGGCGGGTAAGGTGGAATCCTTTAAGTAGGCGATGAGAGGGTCCATCCAACTTCCGGCCCGGTGGATGTCCATAATCTCCAGGGGCGCTGCCTCAAAGCTCGGCGTCGGGATCTCGCCGAGGACGATGGTTCGGCTGCCGTTATGCTCGGCACAAACGGCCCCAAGACCAGCTAAAGCATCGGCATGAGAGTTGAGGTCGCGCCCGATATGATCGAAGAACACATTCTGGAATGAGCCAGCCAAAGCAACGACCTGGCTCATGTATTTGTTCATGCGTGCGTCCTTGGCTTCGTAGTCATCATTGAGCTGGTTGACTACGAGCTGGGAATCGCTATAAACCTGGACTTCCTCGGCTCCCATATGCCGAGCCAAACGTAGACCAGCTATTAGGGCCTCATACTCTGCCTCGTTGTTAGTAGCAGGAAAGCCAAGGCTGAGAGCATGCTCATGCATTGTTCCGTTCGGTGACACCAAGACGATGCCGGCGCCGGCCCCTCGATTATTTGATGCTCCATCAACGTGGAGACGCCAGGCGTGGCCTGTGAAGATTTTAGCTCGGTGGGCGGGGATGGGCCGCTTAGTGATGAAGTCGTCATGCGCCGGGTTGCTCAACCGAGATGCCGAAGAAGGCTCGGTTGTTCCAACGGCGGGGATCAGCGCATCCCCCTCCCTCTGATCCACCCCGGGGGAGAACTCAGCAACAAAGTCCGCTAGCACCTGTCCCTTTATTGCCGTGCGAGGCTGATAACGAATATCGTAGTTAGCCAGCTCCAAGGACCATTTGCATAGCCGGTTAGACAGGTCCGCCTTCCGGAGGACTGCCTTCAATGGATACTCCGTGACAACTATGATAGTAAAACTTTGGAAGTATGGCAAGAGCTTCCTCTTCGTCGTGACCAACGCAAGCGCCAGCCTCTCTATGGGCAAATAGCGGGTCTCGGCGGGTAGGAGTGTCTTGCTGATGTAATAGATTGGCTGTTGGTCTGTTCCTTCTTCAGCGCCCGACGGCCGGACCAACACGGCACTTACTGAATGCTCGGAGACGGCGAGATAAAGGTAGGGTCTTCCCCATCTTTCGGTACGACGAGCAAGGGGGCTCTAGATAAACAGATCTTCAAGTCAGCAAGGGCCTAGTCGCACTCCGCCGTCCACTGAAAGCTCCTTCGGCTGTTGCCTTTTATGGACTGGAAAAAAGGGCGGCATACATCCGACGACTTGCTAATGAAACGGTTAAGGGCTGCTGGCGAGGCGTTGAACCTCCTTCACCGTGGCTGGAGCCCTAATCTCCTGGATGGCTTTGATCGACTTGGATCTGCCTCAATGCCTCGGCGAGTGACCAAGTGTCCGAGGAATTTGCCAGATCCAACACCGAACGCACACTTCTCGGCGTTAAGCTTTAAACCGAACCTTTTCAATACGCCACATATCTCACTGAGGTGAAGGATGTGATCGGCAGCATCTTTGCTCTTTGCCACCATGTCGTCAATGTAGGCTTCCATCACCCGGCCCAGCAAGCCTTTGAACAGCAGGGCTATCATACGCTGAAACGTAGCCCCGGCGTTCTTCAGGCCGAAGGGCATCACCCGGTAGCAGAACGTTCCATTCGGCGTGATGAATGCAGTCTTCTCCTGGTCTTTCTCATCCATAGCAATCTGGTGGTACCCCCGATACGCATCCATAAAGCTCAATCGTGCATACCCAGCTGTGGCATCGACTAACTGATTGATCCAGGGGCAAGGGAAGCAATCCTTTGGGCATGCATCATTCAGGTCGGTGAAGTCGATGCACACACGCCATTTGCCATTTTTCTTCTTCACTACCACCGGATTGGCCAACCAGGTGGGGTACTGCACCTCCCGGATTGCTCCGGCATCAATGAGCCTATCAACCTCTTCGTTAACGGCATCCGCGTGTGCCGCCGAGGATCGGCGCGGCTTCTGCACTACCGGCTTTCTGTTTGGATCAACATTCAACGAATGCTTGATCACATCGGGGCTCAGGCCCGGCATTTCGTAGGGAGTCCAAGCAAATACCTCCACATTCTCTTCGAGGAAATGGACCAATTCATCACGTTCGGCAGCATCCAGCTTCGAGCCAATCAAAAAGAATCGGGCCCCATCCTCGTCAATTGGTACCCGAACCAGTTCCTCCACGGCCCTATCACTGGCCGGTCTGCCGATCTCATCCGGTCCCTGTAACTCTTCCTTCATAGCGTCACCGGGCGTGATCCCCTCCGGCAACTCAGGGACTTCAATCCATTGGACCCTCTTTGCCTTGCCGCTTCCCCGGACGGAGTTAACATAGCACTTCTTGGAGGCTGCCTGGTCCCCCTTGATCGTTTCCTGCCGTCCCGATACACCTATGAACCGTACGCATTGGTGAAGTGTGGATGCAACTGCCTTCATGCCGTGCAGCCAGTTGCGGCCCAAAATGGCGTTGTATGGGCTCGGCGAATTAACCACAATGAACTCCACGTCTAGCTGTGCCGAGCCGGCATAGATGGGGAGTACTATCTTGCCGAGCGGGTAGACTGGAATTCCTGTAAAGCCGACAAGAGGAGCGTCCACCGGGGACAACCGTTCCTCCGAGAGCCCAAGTGCCTTGAACGCTGAGTAATAGAGAACCTCCGCCGAGCTTCCCTGATCCACCAGCACTCGGCGGACCAGCTTCCGCTGCAACGGTAATGAGATCACCAAGGCGTCATTGTGGGGAAGGGACAGCCCCTCCAAATCCTGTTCGGTGAATGTGATCTCCCAAGTACTACGGCCTCCATCTTGCGTTTCAAAGATGGCTGCACCACCATCACCTCGTGTGAAGAGTGACACAATTCTTCATGGAGCCTGCTGGCCCGGCTCGGATCCATCGGTCCGTGAATACACTGCACCACGCCGTCTAGAGCCTGAGCCCTCGGCTGAATACCTGCGTTGGGTGACTTTGTCCGATCAATCCACCGATCCATTCTCCCTTGTTGGACCAGCTCCTCCAGATAAAGTTTGAATGGCTGGCAAGCCGTTGTGTAATGACCCTGCTCGTTATGAAACGAACAGTACACTCGCGGGTTCGGCTCCCGTCCGTCAGCAGTGCCCAACTTCTCTGCTGCCCCAGTTGGCCACTGGAAACCAGGAAGCCGTCCGCACTCCCGGAGCACACGGAAGATAGGCTCTTTGAAGTAGGTGGTGATGGCAAGGTGGTCCCGTGCGTCGCCCGGCGGTCGGTCCCTTGCCTTGCCGCCTCCTCTGTTTCCACCGGCCCCGGCACCTTCCTTGGCTACCATGTTGACTTGCTTTTTTACCGCCTGCTTGGGTTGTTCGGCGACCTTTGCGACATCCGGGCCCTCAATATACTCCTCCAATTCAATGTAACGGGAGACGGTTTGCATCAAGTCCGACATATCGTTCGGCGGCCGAAGCATCAATTCCTTGGAGAGATCGGAATTTCTGTCCAGGCCACGCTTGAACGACGTAGCCGCCGTCTTCTGGTCACAATTTTCAACTAAATTGTAGACATTGTAAAAACGCTCGGAGTAATCCTTCAAAGATTCCCCGACCTTCCGCCAAAGATCCGTCAGGGCCTCCATCGTCTTCGGCCGTCTGTTGCTGGCCACAAACCTGGCTGTGAACGAACGCTCCAGTTCGGCGAAGCTGTTAATAGACCCAGGTTTCAGCTGGGTGTACCACAGCATGGCGGTGTCGGGCAAGCTCAGGGAGAAGGTTCGGCACATCATTGCCTCGCTCAATCCACAGAGTGCTGCCATAGACTTGAATTGCTGGATATGGGTCGGAGCATCTGATTTTGCATTGTACATGCTGAACTTTGGGACCTTGAAGTTGGAGGGGGGAACTTCTTCTGCTATGGCCTTGGAGAAAGGCGACCCCCCTTTCTCTACCGCCGTTTCTCTTAGGTTCGGCGCATTGACCACCGACGGAATGAGCCGTGTCTCTGGTTCGACATCTCTCGAGCGTTTATCTGAGAGCGGCACGCGGAGCCCCGGCCATCGACGCTTGGCTCAGGGGAATTCCGCTTCTTGGACCCAGACACTGCTTTGGGCGGTTGCACCGCCTGGTAGGTGGTTCTCTCGCCGGTCCTGATATTCACTAGAGTGACGGTCTGCCCATCGTCATTGACTTCGCACCTTTCCTCGGGGAGCAGCCCCTGGCTGTCCTCCCGTGCGTAAGACGGTCCTTCTGAATACCTCGGTGATCGCCCTCGGGGATTACGATCAGAATGCTCCGGCGGGTGTCGTCGGGTTCGGCGTGGTGAGTGCCCCGGCGAGCGCTGTTGAGAGCGGGCAGGGCCCCTTCCATTGTCTTCGTTCCTCCGGCCGGCGGACCTTGACTCGGCACGGTGCTCTCGGCGATCCCCACTTCCTGCGGAGCGGTGAGGGGAGATTCCTGTATTGTGCCTTCGGTCGCCGTGCCGAGGTCTTATCACAGATGGTGTTCGCCCCTGCGATCTCGTCCTACCACTCGACGCCGTCCCACTGACCTCCGGGTCGTGCCTCCGGCGGATAATGCCGTCGGGCGCTTCATGCTGGCTGTTCCCTTGGTGATCTGACTCCAGGTGGGTCCGTCCGCCGAGTCTCGTGAAGGCAGAGGCCCTGGCCGTATCAGTTGTCTGTGTCTGACGAGCCACATTCCTCCTTCGGCGTCGCTCTCTTGTAGCCGGAGATATTCCTTGCTGTGCTTGTAGCTGTTGCACCTGCGTCCTTAGTCGTAGCAGTTCCTCCGCCATGCTCACCGGGAGCTCCGGAGGAGGCGGGGGAGGACCAAGGCTTGCTGCCGTGCGGTGGACTCCGTCGATGTAGAACGACGCCGTCCCCACAGGTCGGGTACTTGTTCCAGCCACGGTCGACCCCATCATGACCGTGCCATCGGGTCCTCTGAGAGGTGAACCCGCAAGCCCCAAGTCCATCCGCACCTGCTGAGTCGTTGGGGAGGGGTTAGCCGCAAAGTTTGGATCGAAGTGGGTCAAACCAAGAAGTCGTCCGTCCGTGAAAGCCATCTTCAGGACTGTGGTTTTGAGGGAGAAGAGGTTGGGGAGGGAGCAACACCACTAGATGAGTTCAAAGAGCTTCCCCAGCAGAGTCGCCAATTGTGGTGCCGTACTTCTCCGGTCGAACCTCTGGTGCTAAGGTGGCTAGGGTGGTTGGATCTTGGTGGGAACCTGCACAAGTAGCGAACACGTTAGTGCCCAAACCCGGATCGTGGTGGTCCGGGATAGGCACTCCGACGATCTAGTCAGTGGCAGGAAAAGGAGAGAATGAGAGTACTAGGGTTTGAGGGTCCAGTTTCACGTACCTTACTTCTCAGCATCAACACTCCTTTTATAGGCGGGTAAAGGCGGTGTCCACGCCACGCGTTTACCCCACGCGCACGGTGATTGGTTCGCCCATTATGGCATCCAAATCCAATCCCGTGAAGTCATGCTCGTCATGATCCTAACAGTTCGTTCCTACCATAGTGGGATTAATGGCACGTTTTCTATTCAATGGCACGTTCCCTAACTTCCTCTACAAGTTAGGGAGTCGATATGGTTCGGTGGTCGACAGTCCCACCGAACCAACCAGTCCGGCTGTACTCGAGCTCGTTGTAGCTAAGAGTTGGTTCGGCGGGGCTCCGCCGGGCCTGATTCCACGGCTCGAGTTCAGAATAGCTTCCTCGGCAATGGACTTCGGTTCGGCCAATATGGTTCGGCAGGACCTCACCGAGCCCTATGGGACGGGCTCAGGGGTTAACTGTGGCTTTTATCAGGATCCCCCACCGAGCCACATCCAATACACAACCGGACCCCTTCACCGATTCGTTGCAGCCAGGCCCGCCCACCGAGCCGGGCCCACCACAAGTCTGATATCAAACACAAGAAAGTAAATTATGAACATTGCCCAAAAAAGCAACTTTCAATTTATAGGACATGAAGGAGTCGAAACTCGAAAATGAATGGAATAGAAAGCAGACCTTCCCACTTCCTTGTCCAGCAACAATCATGAAAGGGATAGAAATGTCACCACAAGCAGCTTCTCCCTGCCTATCATTCAGAGAATCCATGTACTTTACATACTCCACAGGCATGTTTCCGTTTTGTGCAGCCTTGGAAATCCTCCCTTCCCCCACTTCTCATACAGGGTCCTCGCTTGAATTTGAAACTCCTTCAGTTTTTAACATGTCCGGAAAAACAGAACTCAAATTGACCTTATACTCCAAACTAATAATCCCTTCAGCAGACTGGATTTCCAATTGAAAATTATTACTGCACCCTTCACTCTCTAATTTTATAACTGCCTTCTGCTCACATAAAGCATCGATTTCTTTCAGCAAAATCCTCATCTTAAACAATAGATGCTGGTGAAGACTTGCTCAAAGCAGAAAACTACAGTTGTCTCATTGGATCGATGGACGAATTAATTCCACGCCGAGTTTCCACTGCCACATTGGTTCTCCTTTCACTTAAACTATCATCAATATTTTCAATCCTATTGACAGATATGCCCTCAGAGCATATACTGCTAGTACAATCCAGTTGTCTAGTTGGAGTTTCAAATGAATACGGAACTGCCTAATTCTCCAAAGCATCGCACGTTGTCCTTGAACTCAAACTACTATCAATCTTACAATCCCATAGCCCTGTATAACTTGAAGTGCTGTTGCATTCACCTTCTTTTAACTTCACCCCCTTAACGGAAGCTGGGGAAGGTGTGTTCGTTGAAATCTCTGAAAGAGGGAATCTTTTGACGCCCATTACCTGAGGTGGAGTTTCAATTCTCTTTGCATCCGCAATTCTACACCACCAAGACACAATATCAACCACAAAGCTCATACATCTTACATTCTTTGATTTTCGCATCTCATACCCATAACACAACAATTTTACCCAATAATTTAACTCTGCCCATCTTGTTTACAACTTCAATATTGCGTTTAATTAGACGTTGAGAATCAATCTATTACTTATTAGAGTTGTTTTAGCCTTTTAGGTTTTGATAAAATTTGAAACTTACGTGGAAAAAGACCTAATCAACTTTCTCCCAACCCCAACAAGCGCGGGATTGAGGATATTTTCTGCTCCATCTATTTCTCTTATATTCTTGAGCCACATAAGCAAAGCACAGGGGTATCAATCAAATTCCAATTTTCTTTCTTCTTTTCCTTGATTCTCTTGGAGACCATTGCAGAAAGAAATATCTATACTCATGACTTAGAGGTTTTTTTTTTTGGTAAATGATGCATTTTATAGCCAACCAAGCAAAAACTCGGGGGAGGAAAACCCCATTACAATCAAACTTTACAAAGAAAGCCTACAACAAACTTCTAAACATCAAAACCCCTAAGGGACAGAATTTCCCAACATTTTAGAAGAGATTTGCCAAAGATTACAAATACTTTGGTTCTCAACTGTGTTGGGGATATTCCTCCATGTACAAATTCGAAGCCTCAGATTTGCTTGTATGCAAGCAAAGATTTCATCTGGACTCTTAGAGCCCCCACCAAACACTCGAGAGTTCCTTTCAAGCCAAATAAAGTACACCCCAGCGGCAAAAGCTAGCTTGAATGTAAGAGCTTGATAAGCTATCCCTTTACTGAAATTGAGAGCCCAGTCAAGTTCATCTTCCCATTTACTAGTTGGCCTATGAATCTGAAACTTGTCAGGAATAGACTCCCAAATCTGCCTAGAAAAATAGCAGTCAAAGAAAAGATGAGTTGCAGATTCCTCAGTCTAAGAGCAGAGAATGCGGAGGGAATCAATTTGCATATCCCACCTCTTGAGCCTGTCTCTAGTAGCAAGCCTCTTAAGGCAAGTAACCCAAAGAATAAAAGCCCATTTTGGAACAATTTGGGAATACCAGACAAAGGAAGACCATCGTACCTTTGCGCTTTTGTTCCGTATAGCTTCCCAGGTATGTTTGGTAGAGTAAAGACCAGTAGAAGAGATGGACCAAGGAATCAGATCATGTCCATCCCCCAAAGTTAAAGTAGGGGTTGAGGCTTGAATCTGCTGAATTGTCCTGTTTCTGGCCCTAGGCCAGTGCCACTCACCATTCACAATATAAGAGCTAGCTTTTTCATATAAAGAGGAACCAAGTCTAGATAAAGTCCTGTCATCGAAGAGTTTGTAGAGGGGACCATTTGGATGCCAATTATCAAGCCAAATGAAGGTGGCTTGCCTGTTTCCAATAGAATGTTTAACAAAGTTCTGCCCCAAATTCCTTAGTTTCATCAGTTTTCTAACTGTCCAAGAACAATCATTTGGGATAGGCATATGCCAGAAGTTCTCAGTTCTCAGTTCGACAGGTGCTATCAACTCCTTTAGGGCCAGTCCATACAAAGCTCTGCTCTGACTTAGTTATTAAAAAAAGGATAAAATGTATACATATGCACACACACATATATAATGGGTGTTGAAGATGAAGGTGAGAAGCGTACGTTTGTGGAAAGTGAAGGGAGGTGTTGGGGGTGGTGGAGTGGCGTGGTCTTTTGCGGGAAAGGAGGGCCTTGGCCTCTCTGAACTTTTGGGAAATGCGAGCTCTCTGTCTGTTCCTCTGACATTCCTTCTGGAGTTCCTGCTGCCTCCGCATCCTCCGAGTTCCTGCAACCCTAGAAGATGAAGCCACAGTTCATGCTCTCGGATTTCGCTCCGCCGTTGCTTTTCAAAATTTGGAGGCCAAAATGGGGGTTGTCGTTGCATTTTGGAGAGGGGGTCGTCCAATCGGACGTGCAACCTTGAAATTGCATCGCAGAAACGCGAGGTCGAATAAAATCGTATACTCCCGCAAAATCGTTCAATCTGATTATTATTCTTTTCATAAAAATGTGAATTTATTTGAAGGTGTGAAATTTGTCTTCAAAAATTTAAAGTAAGAGCATTCACATTGGTATAATCAAAATCAAAAGGTTATCAAGGTTAGCAACATTTGCTCAATAAAGAGAATTTTTGGTAATTCATCAAAATTTTGACCATTGAATAATCTGCTAATTGACATCAGCCGGGAGAATTTTCCAAAGGTCCACTATAGCAAATTGCAAAGTAATAAGGCGTTGCAGAAACAAGTCTTTCCCATCATAGGAGGAGCGACTGACTGAAAAACAATGCCCAAGCAAGTAGTTGCCTAGCTAATTATGAAATGAAACATGGTAGTGAATAGGCAACCACATATAAGTACACTAAAAGTCCAGCTAACTGTAATAACCGAGAAACATGTTCTCTTGCTTCCATTTCACAGGATGAGTACACTAAACAGTTAACACAGATGCAATTCTCAGAGTTCTTTTCCACATCCTAAGCACAAATTTTGTTTACATTGTTCCACTAAACTCGCAAAAGCTATTTGTGTCTCAGGCTCTCAGCATTATTCTAAATCCTGACCATACAGTATATATGCATTTTCCAACTTTCTGCAACCTCATATCGAAGTCTTGCTGTAACTACAGCATGGTTAATCCATGGAGAATAAGGACGTCAACGTCTTTACAATCAAAACATCCATTCAAACTCAATACTCCATAAGTCAGCACAAAGATAAAATTGAAGGGAGTTACCAAAAAAAAAAAAAAAAGATAAAATTGAAGGGGTTGTTCAAGGGCAAAAACAGTTTGGTCGGTTATGGTGGAGAAGTCAGTTCAACTGTGCTTCTTCTCTCTTCATCTGGTAGATTGGAGGGCAATAACACAGTCATAACTGGCAGTTCTATCAAGCCCAGAAGAAAGCCTCGAACAAAATAATTCGGCGCAGAATTTCTCTGCAAAGTAGTTCTAGCATCAGGAACATTGGAGCCTTAATTTTTCCAAGTTAGGAAATGATTGGAGAAATCTCCTCTGGTTCTCATGGAACTGAATGAGAGAACATCTTATTGTACGGTGCCAAGGAATTGGAAGAAAGAAAAGAAAACTGGAGTTGCAATTGACATTCGAATCCAAGCCATATTATGTTTCTCCTTGTACTGGAAGCTCGCGATATTCAATCAAAGTTTATCGGTGTTTATAGAGTTTTGCTCGTGAAAGGGATAGGGGTTGGAGGAAAGTGGCGTGTGTTAGGCATCGGGAAGGTTGGGGTGCATGGTCCTCACTTGGAACTTGGAAGTATGGGGCTGGAGTGGATAGAAGAAGACAAAGCTTTGGAAGTTGATTCCACTGTGCTTGACGAGGCTCATTTGGCGAGAGAGGAATAATAGACAGTTTGACATGTATGAGATGTCTCTACTAAAAATTATGTGTCTTTTCCTTTCTAGTTTGTTTCGTTCGGGAGTCGAGGGAGTGCAAACCAACCCTTGATCAATTCCTTGATATGTCAGATATTTTCGGCGTTCAGAGAGGCGTACGTGTATGCACATTATTTATTGTTTGACCTCTTTTGGTCTCTCTGGTACATGGGTGGCATCTCTTTATACCTTTTTAATACTTTTACTAGTTATTGTTGGGAATAAAGAGAGACATTCACATACTAACAACTCTACTTTTATTCATTTCTCACACAAAACATACAAATTACATACACACAACTCTTACACTCTTTTCTCCTCTTCTCACACATACATATCAGTAGGGGAGACCCCCTCAGGGGCTCCCACGTCTCACTCTCCTCTCAGCACTGTGTCTCTCTTTTCTCTCTTCTTCCCACACTTTTACACAATACATAGACACGTACATATAGAAACCAAAGCACACTCTCATCCACTCATTCTCTCAACTGCCATCTTAACTCACCGAAATATATTGATGGGCTAGGTCCCTCTCTTCATTCTTGCACTCTCATCTTGTCTCTTTGTCTCACAGCCCATCACAAGCCAACCCCACTCTCATGTACCAGCTAGCTCCCTCACTTTGTCCTTTTCTCTCACACATGACCAATAATAATTAAGTTTAATATTTCAACAGTTATCAAAACAAAAATATTTCTCCTTATCCCATCTTTTAATTTGCTAGTAAGCAAACAAATTTAGAGAATCCCTACTTCTTACTTACACATATCCAAATGAAGTATAGAAAGGCGGACTGGACATGGAAGGCCTTCGGGATGGAAAGCCAAAATATGGGTTCGGACGCCTTCCTCGATATTGTTTCATTCCAGGTACGTTAGTTCGTTTTGCAGACACCTGCATAAAAAAGAGAATCCAATGATCACGGAATTTAAAACCTTTGTTAACGTTGCTCAATCGAACTTAATTTCAAGACCTTCAACTGGCGCCCAAGCAACTCTGATTCGTTCAAAAACAGGGCATTCTGAAGCAACAACTTCAGTACAAACTCCATATAAGCAAATCCAATCGGTTGACCGAATTTATCTGTCAAAATAGCGACCCGATTGACAGTCCCGCATGATTGGAAGGTGTTGTTGGACCTCCTAAGGTGCGCATGCATAGTTTACCTGAAGTTCAAAACGTAGGGAAAGTAAAATTATTACCAGCTCGTAAAAAAATGTTCACTTACACAGAAGAAATGCATTAGGACGTGTTAACTATTTTTCTGGTTTGGTCCAATCGACGGGATTCTGTTTCGTGGTTTGCTGGAATGTGTGTGTGGAAAGTGGAGTTTGGTTCCTTGCCGTTTTCAGGACTTCTTTGGAAGCAAACAAATGAAGTGGGTGGAATATGGAAGAAGTAAAATAAATGGACTTTATTAAACTTCAAAATAGAAGAACAATCAACTGAGAGAGAGTTGAGTGAACAATTACAAGTTATAACTGCTCCTAGAAAAGAAAAAGATAAAGGCCTAATTGGCGTTGTTTTTGTGTGTCTGTGAAACTGCTACTAACTTGTACTTAAATAGGCCTCCTTCAATTTGAATTTGAATCTTTTCCCTCCAAGGTGACGGTTGAGCCTATTCTGGCTGATAACTTCCACGAACAGTTGAGCCTTTTCTGGCTGATGAATCCATAAAACTGCCCACGTTGAAAAACTGCTTCCATGATTATGAATAACTGCTTCTGGATCATGGGAATGCCGAATGAACTTCCAACTTACATCTGCCAAACGATAACCAATATTAATTGAGCAATACAACCCAAGTCCACTTTACTACGATGACCCCTAAGTCATCTCACACTTTTTCACTTATACCCCCGCCACGTGTCACCCAATCGACGGGTGAAAGAAAATCACAGTTTATGGAACAAACAATGCCCCCCTTATTCATTTGGGTGAAGTGCTAATGTAACCTAAGTGAATAATGTACTAGTTTTTAAATCACCCTTCTATCGATATTGATGGGTGATAACCTTTTATGGTGTAAACATTTATGCCCCAAGTTCATTTGGCAAGACCAAATAAAACCGGTACCAGAAGCCTTGCCGTTATCGGCACAAGAATTTCCCAATCGACAGGGGTCAGGGATTTTCCAATCGATGGGATCATATCCTGGCATCCACGGCCAAACAAATTGATTTCTTTTCCCGTCGATATCCAAACAAATTGGATAAACTTTGTCAGCCTTGGATATTTGGAAAATTTAGAGCAAAAGGCATCAACATATTGGTTACTTTCCTGCCATTTGTTGAAGATTATAGCCACCAAAAGGTCCAATGTACTGGTCGGTCATAATCTTTAGCCATGTTCATACTCCATGGGCAAATTTTCACTATTCTTAACCCGTATATATGGAGTGGAAGGATCATTTTCTATGTGACCAACGATGGTCTAATTCGACTCGCTTTGAATTTCAAACTTTCGAGCGATTTAAGTTTTATAGTTGGCTTTCTAAAAATGAATATTTGCCCCCCAAGTTCAATTGGCAAAACCAAATAAAACTGGGCAACCATCAATATTCACATATTTTGCAAAGGGTTCTTTTGGCTCAAAACACGATTATAGTTTATATCAAGGGCAATTACTACAAGAACCATGATGCCAAATAGGTTGCAAGCCTTGTGAATTATGGTCGACGGAAAAATGTTCCTATCGACGGGAGCATAACCTGCTATCCATGGCTAAACAACCCGTTCAGCGCACTGCCATGCCCAAACTATGGGTTTGCCACAATATTGGATTATAAAAGTCTATACAGCAAGCCATTTTATTAAACAATTGGCCATTTATATTAGTCTCCAACCAAAACCATACAAATGGCTCTGGAAATCCAATAAGGACACTTGGCATATACAAAAATCTTTCACTGTCGAGCAAAGGAACATTTTACCAACATTAATTGGCAAAAACACTCCACTCGACACTCGGCTTTGAACAAAAATTCCAAATTGAACAAACAGTTGTTCAAAATTTACAGCCATAATTGGCTTGAACTCACACTTCATGGTTAAATTTTCACCGTTCCTAACCAATGTGGATGGAGCAGAGGGATAATTTTTTATTTTGACCATTCATGGTCTAAATTGAAAAACTCTAGTCGAATCATTTCATGACTCGACTTGCCTTGAGTTTCAAAGCCAAAGCCACTTTCTTTGCATAATTTGGCTTTCTAATGATGAGTTTGCCCCCATGCAAATTTGAAATCAAAAGAGGGCTATTTCTCATTCATAATCGGCCAAATATGTTCTCATCTTGTAAAATAGGCCAAAATTTGGACAAAATATTCCAAAATCGACAAGGATAATAATCTGTTTCTGCCAAACAAATTATTTAAATCCAATAATGGCATCACCGATTTTCTTTCGCCATTCTTCTAAGAATTGGCCAACGGTTGGCTAACTTCCTTTGAGCAATAAACTTCTTAAAACCTTACGTGTAATGGAAGTCGAAAAGGTCAAATGCCTTGACATGCCAAAATGCCATGAACACATCAGTAGATTGAAGGCAGACACATGTAATGGTAAACACATCTTGTTTTAGCATCAAGCCTTACGTACGGCTATAATTTTTTGTATGAACAAGGATGGTGTGAACAATAATGGCCTGTGAAGATAATTTTCTTTGCCATGAATAAATTCTTCAATCCTTTCAAGGCTTTTATTTCCAAGTTGATTTTTGAACAAATCAAAGGCCACTGATTTTCCCCAAAGATTAACTGTTCCAACAATTGGCCAAAGAATGGCCTATTTTCGAATAGACACATTATTTAAGCCTCCGTGCAAGGCTCGAATTAATTCGTTTCACATTTGGTATGGCCAACCAATGGCCGTTAATCCATTTCCGCAAATCGTTTAAGCCTAACATGAAACAGCTTTCATTTGCACATTTAATCTTTGCCAATTTGGCAACTTGCCCAAAATTGTAGAAAAGCAATGAACATTATCTATACCTCTTAACCAAAATTGGGCATATTTCAACCAAAATCAATATAGATACCAATACAAATGGCTTCTGAAAAATCCATACCTCTTACGAATGCCGTTGATCAACAATTGAACAAATAATTCAGGGACCTTTGTGGTTGACGTGTATTGTGCCATAGGAGGCACATATTGGCTTTGACTAATACCAAATCTAAGCGGTACATTGAGACCAATGGAAATATTTTCATTTTGGTCATTACCACATTGACTTTCAATTCCATCACTTCCATTAGTATTTGGAACTGGTTGATAAAAATCCTTTGGCTTTGTTGGGCTAGACCTAGGTTCAAAAGTAGGATTAGTATATACCTGTTGAGGATGCCCCCCAATCCCTATGTTATATGGATTTGGGACATTATTTCCATTATTTCCCACTCCCAATCCAATAGGGATTGTAGTTGGAATGCTTTGATAAAAACTTTGATTTTGCCCAGAACTTTGATTCCCAATTGGGATTCTATTAGTTCCAGTAAAAACAGTTTCAAAAGTTGGATTGTCAAATACCTGAGAGGAAGGTATTTCAGTAGTTAGATTTGCCAATCCACTGCTTTGCCCAGGATTAACATTTACGTTAACTGGCACTTTCACCATCGATTGATTTCGTGCTTCGGCAGCCTTACACACGGCTATCAATGCTCTAGCCATATCACTCTCTGGATCATTTAGAATTCTTGCAGCTTGTTGAATTAAATCTAATGATTTAATCTCTGAGCCATTCGGTTGGCTACCCCTCATTGCATTCATCTCATCGGTATCATTTCCACCATTAGAATTGGCAGAGTAGTTGTTATCATTAATGCCATCAGTTGGCGGTTGATTCCTAATCTTTGGTGCCATTGCTCACTTCCAAATTAGTAAGAGCCCTCCTTCTAGCGTCAAAAATTGTTAACTATTTTCCTGGTTTGGTCCAATCGACGGGGAATCGACGGGATTCTGTTTCGTGGTTTGCTGGAATGTGGGTGTGGAAAGTGGAGTTTGGTTCCTTGCCGTTTTCAGGACTTCTTTAGAAGCAAACAAATGAAGTGGGTGGAATATGGAAGAAGTAAAATAAATGGACTTTATTAAACTTCAAAGTAGAAGAACAATCAACCGAGAGAGTTGAGTGAACAATTACAAGTTATAGCTGCTCCTAGAAAAGAAAAAGATAAAGGCCTAATTGGCGTTGTTTTTGTGTGTCTGTGAAACTGCTACTAACTTGTACTTAAATAGGCCTCCTTCAATTTGAATTTGAATCTTTTCCCTCCAAGGTGACGGTTGAGCCTATTCTGGCTGATAACTTCCACAAACAGTTGAGCCTTGTCTGGCTGATGAATCCATAAAACTGCCCATGTTGAAAAACTGCTTCCATGATTATGAATAACTGCTTCTGGATCGTGGGAATACCGAATGAACCTCCGACTTACATCTGGCAAACGATAACCAATATTAATTGAGCAATACAACCCAAGTCCACTTTACTACGATGACCCCTAAGTCATCACTCACTTTTTCACATATACCTCCGCCACGTGTCACCCAATCGACGGGTGAAAGAAAATCACAGTTTATGGAACAAAACGTACAAGCCAATGAAAGGAAGTCAGGAGTTCATTTACGGCAATCCTAATCTTGGTCATCCTGTTCTTGTTGTTGGCCCATAGAATTATTAAGGATTGCTTGCTTGGGTCCAACTCAAAGAAAAAACAACACACACCAATTTGATTGAATTTGTTGAGGCATTTCGAGAATAAATTATATAATACATTGGCGGTGTAAACATTTGTTTCTTCCAAATTAATTACATTACGCCACGTCGTCAAAACAGTGGTCCCAATTAATAGAACACTGTGATGTGGCGCAATGTAATTGATTTGAAGAAAATAAATGTTTACACCACCCATATAAATAATTTAATCTCTTCTCCCAGTCCATCCATACCTATTCAAGCGAAAAATATTGGACACAGAACAAAAAAGAGAAATGCACGCACAGGAGATTTATTACACTATAAATCATTGCAGGTTACACATAGAAAATGGAAAGACACAAAGACCCACCACTATTACTTTCTAGACAAACCACCCAACACTATTGCCTTATAGTGAAGCGCAATAATGAAAACCAAACACAGAATTGGCTCTCTTTTTTTCCTTTTTCAAGGAACAAACAAAGCGCTATTTCCGTTTACGAACATATAGCAACATTTAAGAAATGAAATCCCAAAGCTTGTGCCAAATGTCTTCTAGCACCCGGAAATAAGAGATTCTCCAAGACCTCTTGAATAATAAAGGACCCAACACAATCCAAAACCCAACTGCGAATCCAAGGGCCATGCTGGCAAAGAACAATGCTTCCGAAGATCCCTCTCCATTTTCTTCACTTCCAGGTGGATCAACTTGAGCAGGGATTGGCTTCTTTGGGTTGCAGCTTGTGAGTGGAGGCCCACAAAGCTTGTTGCCCAGAAAGCTGGAATCGTTCATGCTTTGAAGTTGAGTACTTGATGGAATACTCCCCGTCAAATTGTTATAGGACAAGTTCAAGTGACTCAAGAATGTCAAACTCGAAATGCTCAAAGGAATTTCCCCAGAAAGTTGATTTAGTGAGAAATCAAGGGATTCTAGTTGTCTCATATCGCCAATATTCCTTGGGATTTTTCCTTTTAGATGATTGTCAGACAAATTCAATGACCACAACCCACTAAGTTTAGTGAGTTCCTCAGGAATCTCTCCAGACAAATTGTTTCTCGAAAGATCCATGCTTGTCACCAATCCAAGAGTGGTGCTATATTCAACATCTCTGCCTTTGGTCACCAGAAATAAATTATCTGCAATTCCGTAACCAATATAGTAAAATATCGGGCTACGTGAGTTATTTATTTCTGCCATGGCGCTAAAATTGGCGAAACATCTAGGCACGGGACCCGATAGATTGTTGTGTGCAACGTCCAAGATTTGAAGAGAGCTTAAACGACATAGTTCATGTGGAAGGACACCTGAAAATTTATTTGAACGCAGATTCAAAACTATCAAGGTCAAAAATGAATTGCCAATCCACGGTGGAATGCTTCCAGTAAATCTGTTTTCACTAAGGTCGATGACCCGCAAAAATGAGCAATTTTGTAGAGTCCGGGGTATTTCTCCTGAGAGGTTGTTATGCCGCAAGTGCAACGATTGAAGGCGACTTAACTGTCCGAAGGAGTTTGGAATGCTACCCGCCAGATTGTTGTTTTCTAAATTGATCATTTGCAGGTATGGATGCTTCCAACAGTCAGGAATTTTTCCTGACAAAAGGTTATCTCCCAAATTGAGAAAGGACATATCGTTGTTTGGTTCCTCTCCCTTGCCACATAACACATGGTAAATAGACCTCGAAAAAAAGTTATTCGAAAGATCTAGCATATACAAATTAGAGGGGACGAGTGGTAGTGTACCGCTGAAGAGGTTGGAACTAAGGTCAATCACATAAAGACGACCAACATTACGTAAGCTTGAAATCTCTCCACGAATTTGGTTACGAGAGAGGTTTACGTACTTTAAATTAGGAAAAGAGGGCCAAAACCATGTAGGAATGGATTCTGAAATTCTTGTGTTGGCTATGCTCAAATATTGCAACTTCCTCTGAGATGGAAGCCACAAAGGAAACTGTGTACCTAATTGCCAAGAGTCCAAATTCAAAATTTCAAGTTGGAAAGGGGGAACCCAATTCTCACTTGCTTTTAAAGTTAAACTGTTTCCACCAGCTTGTAGGTAACGCAATCTCGTGAGATTGGCAAAGTGAACATCAGAGATGACACCCTGCAACAAATTATAGCGTATCAACAAGCCTTCTAACTTTCCAAGTTGCCAAAGACTTTTAGGAAGAGTCCCATTGAACTTATTATAGGAAATATCTAATATTATCAAAGATGATAATCTTCCTATCGACACTGGAATGGGACCTGATAAAGAGTTGATATTAATCCGAAGGCTAACGAGGGAAGTCAAGTTTCCAATGGCAATTGACATCGCTCCATGCAAAAGATTCCCTTGGAGACTGAGTGACTCAAGATGGCGTAAACTGTACAACCAACTTGGTATGGCAGAATTCGAAGGATTCCCAGACCAATCAAGAACTTTGAGAGAAGTCATGTTTTGAAGACCACTAGGAATTGGACCATAAAAGCCACATACCATCAAATTAAGGGAGACTAGGTGATTAAGACTAAATATCCAACCTGGTACAGATGATCCAAGATTGTTATAGGAAAGGTCGAGGATGTCAAGTGATGTAAAGTTAATTTTGTTAGTTGAAGAAGGAGAGAAGGCATACTTGAGTCGACAATGAGACAGGTGTAATTCTACCAGTGAAGGGAGGTTGCTCGTCACCTGTAGCCAATCCAACGCCTTGCTGAGGTCTATACCACTCATATCAAGGTGTTGTAGCGAAACAAGGCCTGAAAGCCAATGCAAATTTCCATCACTGTGTAGCACCAGTTCATTGTGATCATCAAAGCCACCCCTGAGGCCCATATAATGGATCTTAGTGAGATTCCCTAGTTGAGGAGGAATGGCTCCACGGAATCTGGCATCGGACAGGTTGAGGTATCTCAAATTTGCAATGGAGCCAATGAAGCTAGGGATGGAAGTCCCTTCGAAGTCATTGTTGCTCAAGTCCAGATATTGGAGGTGCTTCAAATCGAGCAAAGAGGGATTTACCTTTCCACATAATTTATGACTCATATAAGCTTCATATTCAGCAAAAGTTACGTAAGGAGAACCCGTATAATAAGGACTCTGAAGTTGGATCTTGCGGACATGACCAGTAAAGTTGTCACAGACAACTCCGGCCCATTGGCAACAATCCTCCTCGATATCCCAAGAGGACAACCGATTCGAAGGGTCTTTCAAATCTTGCTTGAACTTAACAAGGGCTTCTCTCTCATTTTCGAAGCAAGTGATATTATTATGAGTATGATTGGCGCTGCTGCTAATTCCATTGCAGAAGCAAACATGGAATGTTGCAATGCTGATGAGAAAGCAAACGAAGAAAGCAAATGCTGCACTTGTAGCCATGGATAAACCCATGATTGATCACATGCAAGATACTCAACTCAATTTGGTTTTCAGTTTGTGGTTATTTGTATCCAGTGCTATTAGTGGGTTTGGTATTTATAGTGCATACGTGGTCCATAGTTAAGACTTCAGATTTGCCGGGTCTTGACTTCCATTGTATTGGAAAAGGGATTGATAAGGGGGTGTTTGGTGCTGATTGTTTTGGTGGAATCTAGAATCTGGATTGCGATTCTAGACTCTTGAATTATGGAAAACTCATAATCAGAATATGTGATAATGATATTGACTAGTTTGGTATGCTTTTTTAGTGTAACTTATGTTACACTCTTTATTAGAGGTCAACAGTAAAAACCTAGATGTTGTGTTTTGGTTGGCTTCTTGCTTTCTTTTGGATTTGGTTATCGGATGGCTTTTCGCCGATGTACCCTTGATCCGCTAAATCATTGTAATTTTTTTCACAGATCTATAAAAATATTATTTTTGCTGATTGAAAAAAAGGGTAAAAACCTAGCTGGCATGGACATCAAACTTGATATCGCGAGTTGAGTGGACCAACTTTGTTCTATAAGGTATATGATCAACTTTTTTTTTCAATAGGCAATGGAACATTATTACAAACTTGACAAATAATACATCGAGTAAGGGATCGAAAGGGGGAGGGGAATCCAACCCATGAACAAAGAAACAGCTATTGGGACTAAGCCCAAACACACTCTAAGGGCTAGACCCCAAGAATACAGCCCTAAACGACATAGGCTTGGCCCAAACCAAGAGTCAAAACCTAACCCTAATCACATCAGTCTCTACCACCGCCACAATTAGCCCATCACCGCCACCAACATCATGCAAACGCCACTCTAAGCTCCTCTACCAGCCAAATTGCGACCACCACCACTGGATCCACCACCGTAGCAACCCTTAGTCCCCACCACCACCACCAGCCGCAACCCCCAGCCACCAGAAAGCTCCACTGCCACCAAAACCACCACCACCTGGCAAACGGACGAGCAACCCTGCGCTACCACTAACCTGTGAGCAATTGGATCCCAATAATTAAAGACTGCTGAGGAGCCGCCATTTTGGTCCTCACAGACGGATTGAGATACAGAGGCTGAGCACTTCCATACATCGCCAACAGAGCCACCGAACGCTATATATACACTACAAGAAAAAGTATGTTCAGTGACGAAAAAGTGGTGACAAAATTTAATTTCGTCGCTAAATGAGTATATTTGGCGGCGAAAAAATAAATTCGTCACTGTTTTAACAACTTCTGCGACAAAATTATTTCGTCACCAATTATAACTATTATGCGATGAAAGATATTTTCGTCACCAAAGGTACCTATTTGGCGATGAAATAAAATTTCCGTCGCCAAAAGAGTAAAAAAGGAGACGAAATTATTTTTTGTCGCCAAAGATAACTAATTGGTGACGAAAAAAGTATTTCAACGCCAAATGGACCAATTTGGCGACAAAAAAATATTTTCGTCTTCTTTTTTACGTTTTTAGCGACGAAAAATTTATTTTGTCGCCAAATGGATACCTTTGGTGTCGAAATTTATGAATTACGCTTTGTCACCAAAAATATTTTAGGCATAACTCTTTGCTTAGAACTCTGATTGAGATAATTTAAATTGGGTTTGAACAATAACATAAAGAGCTACGACTTTCATGTTAATCGAAATTGCAAATTTTAATGGTTCAAAATGCCGCTCAAAATATATTTTAATGTTAAATGTATGTGTTATATGTTAGATATTTCAAACATATATTCGAAAGTGTGTGTGGTGTAGTTGGTTAAAGGTTGTGTGCAAAACCTAAAAGCCTCAGGTTCAAAACCTAACAGCAGCAAGAATGTGAGATTTCATATGTCTTTTGCGATGAAAAATTTCGTCACCGATGGGTCACCTTTGCCTTTGTGACAAAATTTTTTGTCGTAAAAAAATTAAACACAATAGTTGACGAAGAAAATTTCGTCACCAAGCCATTTTTCCATGACCAAAATTTTCGTCGCCAAAAGACATTATAGGTGACAAAAAATAGATTTTGTCACCAAGTAGAAATCCTCAACAACCTTTAGTCGACAAATTTTTTTTCCTCACCTATGTTATTGTGACGAAAAACATACAATTTGTGACAATTTTCATTTGTCACCCAATGCAATTTTTCTTTTAGTCACCACCCGACGGCCACACCTCCAGCCGTAAGAACCTCACAACGCCGTTAGGCTAGAACCGCATTCGTCCGACAACAAAATTGGAGGGATACTTACTACCTCGCCACCACTAGCCACCACCGAAACCTAGCAGTTCGTACAACCAGTTACCCCCAGACGTGGTTACCAGTGGAATCGGACAGCGACCAGCGGGGGAACGAGGCAGGGAAGAGAACAAATGGCGACAATTGACAAAGGGGCAACTATTGCATGCAAGTGAGCTCTAATATTCTATTCTCTACTAGTTACCAACAACATTACTTGGACCAAGCAGAGGTTTGTTTGGAAGGCGAGCAAACTTATTCCTACGGCTCTGAGTAGAAGAAGCTCTTGGTGGCAGTCCTATGCACCCATGATGTAAGATTGCATCTTTTAAATTTGAAGGACCTTGAACATCAATGATCCAATACAATCTATAATCTGAATTCAGTAACCAAGTTCTTGCAACTTTCGGTTTCCCTTTCCATCTTTTTCTCGATCAATGCTGGTCGTAATGCTGAAAAGATTGATGAAGCATTTGATCAACTAGTAGTTGAATCTATATGGAATGAGGTAGCATGCAAAATGAGAGAACTCTAAGTTTCAGAAGGTCACTCGTTGAGGACCTCCTAATAATTCCAAGATATGTTCTTTGTAATGGAGAGGGTATTTGTAGGCCATTAGTGATCTTTACTTGTGGAACTTCCGTTATTGCTTTTGCAATCTGTTAATTTATGAAAAGTATAATTAAGTGTGGAGTGTTGCTATTTTTGTACTTTTTTTTTGAGTTTTAATGTATTTACGTTACTATGCATGTTTATTTTTATTGTTTGTCTCACATACATAGTCGCCCTCGTGTAGTGAAATTTCGAACTCTTGTCCCTGAATGTACCCAATTGCAATTTTAAGGAGTTTAGACTTCAGGCCTGTTGGATGCATGCCGTATGTGGACTGGACAACAAGTCCAAGCCCCTCCTCGTGCCTTCACTAATCTATGTATTCTTAGTATTTTCGAATTCGAATAGACCTAGGACCTTCACCATTGCTTGCGATATCATATTTCGCCAGGAATTTAGTGCAAAAATCCAAAGGGCAATGTTACGAACTTTTTACTTTTTTCAACAGAGAAAAAAAAAGTTCTAACTTCTGACAGCCTAGATTGAAAAGTGTCTCTGACTCCCATTGGTTAGAGAGATGGGGTTTCAATTGAAATTTGCATTTCAATAAATATCTGTCTTGTGTTTTACAAATAAATTGCTGAACAAATTTTATACAATAAACGGTTCAAAATATATTAATGAAATCTCACAAGGCCACCTCAATATGCACTATTATAGTGCATTTGTTGCACTGGCCTCTAGCGGGACCCGAGTCCTCTAGCAGGACCATGCGTAGCCCTACCCCACGTTTCTCTCGATCTATTTTATAAATAAAAATCTAGAAATTTGGATTGGGGAGCTTGGATGCTTTTTAATTTTCGTTAACCGTTTAAGCTTTTTGAATTAAATATTCATCTCGGTAGAATAAATTAAAAAATTTATGACCAAAAGAAGAAAAAAAACGTGGCATTAAGACAAAAAAAAAAAAAATCAATCTATTCCAAAAATTTTTAAATTTTGGTGTAAAATAAATTCAAAAAGTGCAAAATTTATGATCAAAAGCAAAAAAAATGTGGGCATTAAGATGAAAAAATTCAATCTTTTTCCAAACTTTTTTTCTTAAAAATTTCGGTTAGTATGTTTATTCTCTTTTTATTGCTCTCGTTGTGACGAATTACTAATTCTTCAGATTTGGAGAAAAGCTTTAAAAGAGAAAAAAAGGGCAAACCAAACCTAACCTTGTTTCCCAACCAATTGGAGTCAGGTATATGAATCCTATTTTTCTATTGAGCTTTTTTCTAGGGGTATCTGTTCGATTAGATTATAAAAAGAGAGTATGAAAATCAGTATTTCAATCGAATTAGATAAATTATTCTTCATGATGTCTTATTGGATGTTTAGTGCATTTTTAATAGCTTTTCGTCAAAATTTCAAGGACGAAGAATCATTGTCCCGATACAAAGAGCCGAAAAAGTATAACAATATCAACCGAAATTGGCAAAATAGGGGATTTTATTCACAAATACGTAATCATTTTCTTCTCAATTACCCAACGATACCCAGAAGAAGAAATAACAGTTATTCCCTATTTCATTTTAATTAGTTTGTTATCTTCTTCTCCCATTATCTTCTCCTTCCGTAATTTTCACCACAAATGAAATATCCAAAAATCGATTCCCTCGTCAAGCGTCAAGAATGGGAATCCACTATTGATTATGAAACTTGTATACCTAAATTTTCCTAACCACACAGCTTTCCAAGAAAATTTTGTGAACCATCGTTGTCAGTCACTTCTAGTACTAATAATTTGTTTGCTACATAATTAAATGGACCCAATTGCATCTTTAAGGGGTTAAGACTTCAGGCCCGCTGAATGCGTGTCGTATGTTGAATAGAATTGACAATGAAGAGGGAATTGAGATTGAGATTTGTAGTGTAGTGGGAATTACGGTGAAATTAGTTCATTTTGATTGAGAATGTATGGACTAGAGCTACTCCGGCGGACTGAACTATCAAGTCCAGGCCACCGTGCCTTGAGTAATCTATGTATAGTATTTTGTAATATTCGGCCTGACTCCGTGTGCGGCCCTCCAATTCGAATAGACCTAGGACCTTCACCATTGCTTGAGATATTTCACCGGGAATTTCGTGCAAAAATCCAAAGGGAAATGTTTCCAACTTCTGACAGCCTAGATTGAAAGGCGTCTCTGGCTCCCATTGGTGAGAGAGATGAGGTTTCAATTGAAATTTGCATTTCAATAAATATCTGTCTTATGTTTCACAAATAAATTGCTCAACAAATTCTATACAATGAACGGTTCAAAACATATTAATGAAATCTCACAAGGCCACCCCAACAAGCACTATTATAGTGCATTTGTTGCACTGGCCTCTAGCGGGACCCGAGTCCTCCGAAAAAGAAGGAAAATTCAAATAAGGACAAAACAAGAAAAAAATCTCAAAAAGCTTAGAACGACGCCTATCTTATGTTCTACAACCAAAGCTTCGTCAATTATTGGCGGACAAAAACCATCTCTTCATACTCAACAAGCAATTGTCATTGAACCATAAATCAGAAATATTATAAACCTCGTCAGATTTCCAATTTAATAAAATCCACCACACAGAAACATCTCAGTACAGTTTGCCAGTTCCAAATTTTGCCGAAACAGATAAGAAGCAAGCAACCAAATAACTTAAATCCATTGACTCCTATAGTAAGCTACAAAAACTGAACAAAAAGAAAAGAAAGCGGGTCTGTCTTTCTGGTGTGCATATCATGGTACAAGTTCTTATGAAATCAAGTCTCCTACAATGTCTCAACTCTGCAATTGATTGTTCACAAATGAGGAAATTACGAAACCTAGAGTGTATCCTCAGACCCACAAATGCAAGATCCGCGATTAGTACGGCCTGTACCGCATTGGCCGCCTGAACCTTGGAACCCTTCTGTACAGGAGACACAAAATAATATCAGCTAATTAACTCTAGAAGCCCAAATTGCAAGTAATAAGGTAATGCAGAAACAAGTCTTTCCCATCATAGGAGGAGCGAATGAAACAATGCCCAAGCAAGTAGTCGCCTAATTATGAAATGAAAAATAGCACTAGTAAATAGGCAACCACATAAAAAAAGTACAACTAAACGACCCACGTTACAATGTAAACCCATCCTTCTCTTTCAAAGATCAGCCTCCAAGTTACAATGTAAACCCATCCTTCTCTTTCAAAGATCAGCCTCCAAGTATCCAGCTAACCGCAACAACGGGGAAACATATTGCCTTGCTTCCATTTGACAGGATATGTACACTAAAAGTTAACACAGATGACAGATGCAATTCTCTGAGTTCTCTCCCACATTCTAAACACTACATAGTTTCCCATTTTCCCTCTAAACGCACAAAAGCTATTTGTGTCTCCCGACCATATAGTATGCATAAATTCCCAACTTTCCGCAATCTCATATCAAAGTCTTGCTGTAACTACAACATGGTTAATCCATAGAAAATAAGGACGTCAACGTCTTCACAATCACATCAACCATTCAAACTCAATACTCCATAGGTCAGGAGAAAGATATATATATTTTAAGGGATTGTGAGAGGACAAAAACAGTTTGGTCGGTTCTGGTGGAGAACTCAGTTCAACAGTGCTGCTTCTCTCTTCATCTGGTAGATTGGATGGTAATCAAACAGTCACTAACTGGCAGTGCTATCAAGCCCAGCAAGAAAGCCTCAAAATGAGAAAGATGGACCTAGAATAGATAGGTCTATAATGATGTTTATCCATCCTAAAAAAAGGAATGTAATTTGAAAAACAAACAAAAGACCAATCAAGATGTAGCTGTGAAGCGAAGTTTCACATCGCCTAGGTTACTGGGTACCAAAGTAATTCAAATTATATAAGTATGAGAGCACACTCACTTCAATAGCTAGATTTTGGGGTTGAGTTCTATCCAAGACCGTGTAACATGGTATCAGAGCTAAGTACCAGAGATGGGTAGGGTGCGTCTCTAGCCTGCACCCAACAGGTGTTGCCGAGTGAGCATGTTGCGTGTGAGGGAGTGTGTGAAGTGACGTCCCATATCGCCTAGGTACCAAAGTAATTTGAAGTATACAAGCGTGAGGGCACCCTCACTACAATAGCTAACTTTTGGGATTTAGTTCTGCCCAACACCATGTAAATTGTGGAAAAAAATAAGAGACTGAAAGCAAAGATAAAGAATCAGGCACCTTTCAGATGAAACGGCTGTATATTGAACTATTCTGTGATCCTTTGAATACTAAAATTTAGACTTTCCCATGAGACAACTAGGTGTCTCCTATCTTTGAATTCAGCATAGGATAAGGAAAAAAATACACGTATTCAAGGAAACACCGCAGTGTTCTCTATGAAAAATCTAATCATCCAATTAATGTAAATAAATAATGGGTCCTTCTATATACTCCGCCCAGTAGGCGGATGATTGGTGAGTTCCGTGGCATAATTGACAGTCCTTTTCGCAGTCGGATAAAAAGCTGAAGACTTCAACTAAGAAAGTAAATGACCAGAATAGCCCTTCAACTTTACCGTGTATGGACCTCTTTTGTTTATACTTGTAAAACTTTCTTCTTCTTTACCACACACCACTCGGTGCCGCCCGCCGGTGGACCCCTCTCCCCTACCTCATTCCCACTTCCCCTTTTGCCTTTCACTACGAGCATCTCCAACCCATCTCTAAAACTCCAAAATGGAGAATGGATGTGACATATTGGAGGAAGATTTTGTAATTTATTCCCACTTTTTGCACTTTTTTAAGAGAATCTAAGAAGGACCCATCGTACTGTTTGGATATTTCGGTCTCCGAATTGCTTTTGGTTCTCCAAATATGGAGACCATACTCCCATTTTGGAGACAAAATCTCTAAAAAGTACGACGAGTCTCACACAACAAATATTTTAAACAAATAAGCTAAGTGGCTTGTTTTTTTTGTCTTTATTTAATTTTTTCCGCATATGTTAGTTTTTTTTTTTACATTATTGGTTCATTTTTCGAGAAGAATCAAAAAAGTAAAACATTATGATCAAAACTCGTAAGTTTTTCAATAAAGACATCGAGAAGGATCAATAATCCACAAAAAATTAATACAAAATTAATAAATGCGAACAAAAATTTGAATAAGCAACTGGTTTTTTTTTTTTTCCCGGCATCGCATGCCAAAACACCCCTAGGGTGCTATCAATTACTTTGGAGTAGTTTCCAGAAAAAAAAACTACTTTAGAGTTGTCCATAAAGAGCCCTAAATTACATACTTAGGCACCGTTCATTTGAACTTAACTTAAACTTAACTTAAATCTGGAAGTTTTGTCCTTATTTGAATTTTTTCCGTGTTTGTTAGTTTTGGACCAAACTTTTATGGGCTATTGATTCGTCTCGATGAAAGAAATCAGAAATATATACTTTTGTCCAAGTATTTTGAGAAACAACCACTTTTTTTTAGCAAAAAAATGACATTTTGCGCTAAAAATTGGTTATTTCTCAAAATACATGGGCAAAAGTAATTAAAAAAAAAATACTTTTCCGATTCCTCTCGTCGAGACGAATCAATAACCTATAAAAGTTTGGCCCAGAACTAAAAAATGCGAAAAATTCAAATAAGGATAAAACTTCTAGATTTAAGTTAAGTTCACGAGAACAAGGCGTTATAGTAATAGATCTTAATTAAATAGCAGAATTTTCAAAAAAATAAAAAATAAATAGCAGAATGTAAGAAAGCTTCCTTTTTTTCATTGGTGGGGAAGCTGCCATTTGGAGGGAAAGTTTCTTCGACATGTGAATAGGAAGTCAAAATTGGGAGAAATGCAGAAGGTCAACATGGCCATTGTGCTTAACTGGGTAGTCAGTTCTGCAAAGCTTGTCAGGCATGCATTAAATAGCAGAATGAAGGACTTTCTTTAAACGCTCCTTCTCTTTAAACGCGCGTGAATAGCACTAACGACAGCCTTTTGGGTTGATAATAGCATTCTCCTTAAATAATTACTACTGACTTAAACTTACAAAAAAATTCGCCCAAATCACTGCTCTTAATAATAGAGTGCCTTGAAGAAACAAATAACTAACAAAGGAGAAGGCTACGCTGGTTGCCCCCTCCAGCCCTTTTCAACTGTCAAAAAAAAAAAAAAAAAACAAAGGAGAAGGCTAAAAATCGATATGATTATAGCATGAGGTCGATTCAGCATATAACCAAATACAACCATCAGTCACAAGTCTCACATGTATTCATGCACTTTAAGCCTTGTCTACTATAGTGAAATATGTCCCAATTGAGGATAAAGGATCACGGCATAATTCCACATTTTGCAATTAAAAAAAAAACAGTGAATGCTATTTTCGTATTATCACAGAGAAGGTATCATGAAAAATAGAACTTGATTTTAAATGTTGGTATACATACTGTGCATGCCTAGCAACCTCAAAATGTAACAATATGCAGTGTTATTAAGTACCTAGTATGAAATAGTCTTCATATCTTATTTTCGCTAGTGAAATGATGTTTAAGCTCCACAACTGGTTTGAAGACAGTCTTAAATGCAGTGTTCAAAATGGCGCTCGACGCTAGTCGGGCAGCGACCCGCCACCAAGCGCCGCTAAGAGATTCGGCGCTTTTTTTCAAAATATATATTTTTAATATTTTTAAGCTCCACCAAGCCCCGCCAAGATGGCTGCCTAGTTCCGCAAAATCTCCCTTAGCCGCCAAGCCCCGCCAAGCTCCGCCAAATCTCCCTGTCCGCCGAATGAGCTACTGAGGGTGAAATCATGGTGCCGAGCTGCCGCCGAGCGCCTAGGCGGCCGCCATTTAGAACACTGCTTAAATGCAGTTCAATATGGCTAGAGGCAACTTTGTATTGGAAAGTTCCACACAGAATTTCTCTCCGAAATAATGCTTACATCAGGAACATTAGAGCCTTAATTTTTTGAAGCTACGAAATGATTGGCAAAATCCCCTCAGGTTCTCACGGAACTGTATGAGAGAACATCCAGTCTGATAGCTCCTTATTGTGGTGCCAAGAAATTGGAGGAAAGAAAACAAAACTGGAGTTGCAATTGACATTCAAATCCAAGCCATATTATGTTTCTCCCGGAGACTCGCTATAATCAATCAAAGTTCCTTGGAGAAATGGTTAAGGAGATTTGCTTGTGAAAGGTACAAGGGGTGGAGGAAAGTGCCGTGTGCCAAACATGGGCAAAGTTGTGGGGTGCATGGTCCTCATGGGCTTTGTTTCTCTCTCTTTTCCTAATAAAAATTAGTAAATTACGTATGGGGCTAGAGTGGATACAAGAATACGAAGCTCTAGAAGTTGATTCTGCTATGTGGCTCATTTGAAGAGAGAGGAATCATAGACAGTTTGACAGGGATGAGAAGTTGTTAAAAATTAAGAATCTTTTCCTTTCTAGTTAGTTTAGTTTGGGAGTTGAGGGAGTGCAAACCAACCCTTGATCAATTGCTTGATATGTTAGATATTTTTGGTGTTCAGAGAGGTGTTTGGGAGTTGAGGTGTTATACTTTTTCCTTTCTAGGTGCATATTTATTGTTTGGCCTCTTTTGGTCTCTTTGGTACATGGGTTGCATCTCTCGATACCTTTTTAATAATTTAATTAGTTATCAAAACAAAAATGCTTCTCCTTATCTCATCTTTGCAACCAAAATCCTACTTCTTACTTACCCATATCCAAATGAAGGATAGAAAGGTGGACCGGGCATGAAGGGCCTTCGGGATGGAAAGCCAAAATATGGATTCGGACGCCTTCCTCGATACTGTTTCATTCCAGGTACATTAGTTCGTTTTGCAGACACCTGCATAAAAATAGAATTCATTTATCATGGAATAACTAAATTAAAACCTTTGTTGAAGTTGTTCAATCAAACTTAATTTGAAGACCTTCAACTGGCGCCCATGCAACTCTGATTCGTTCAAAAGAAGGGCATTCTGAATAGCTTCAACCTCCACAAACTCCACATAAGCAAATCCTTTCGGTTGACCGAATTTATCTGTCAAAATAGTGACCCGATTGACAGTCCCACAAGATTGGAAGTGCTGTTGGACCTCCTCAGGTGTACATGCATAGTCTACCTGAAGTTCAAAACATAGGAAAAGTAAAATTATTACCAGCTCATAAAAAGTGTTCACTTACACACTAAAGGAGGAGGTCAGGTGTTCAAACAAATTACAAAAGATCAAATATGAGTAGATAGCCATCCACCCACTTGAACAAAATAACTTGAAGTTGAAAAACTATATCAGTTTTCTCCCCTCGGCTATAAGTTCTTCAAGTTACATAGAAGCATAAAAGTTTGCAAATGATTCCACAAACTTGATAGGTCCAACAAGGTGATACACAAAAAAAGAAAAGAAAAGAAAAGCCTCCCATTTCCCTAAAGAAAAGCTCCCAACATCAATGTCAACCATGCCAACAATGGGACGATGAACTTCTGAGGCATAATCAGAAGCAAACTGCGTAAACCCTTCCTATAGCTCTAAGATAATTTGTAATTTTGTATCACACTCCGCGGTGCACGAGATACATGATTAGGTGTTTTAGATAGGGGTATTCTACACCAATGCATGTATAATGGAGTTGAACTAGCAAAGCGCAACTCTTGAGATAAGAAAAAATCCCTAAAAAATCCCTGTATGAGTATAAATCAAGTATTATTCCTTTTGAAACCATCAATTAAAAATGAAACAGACAGGAAATTTGAAGATGATCTATCAAGTGCATTTTCTATTTTAACTCATTTGTCAAACAAGCTGCCAAGGCAAGCCTAGAGTCAAACAGCTCCATCACGTTAGCTGGGCAAGTGCACTGGAATTGACGGTGGAAGGAAACAGTGCAAAAATCTATGCCCAAGCTATAGCAGGAGATTAGATAATGCCACTAGACCGACAATTTCAAGGGGGGGAGGAATAAAGGGACAACATAAAGCTGACACGAAATTCTGAATGTTATTGCAATCAGATCATGTAAGATTGTCAAATAAAAGGTACTACCGTACTAGTGTCTAGTACAATACATTTCTAATGCAAAAATCCAAGCTTCAACAATTTCTAGAAATTTCCAAATAAAGAAATCAGAAGTCCAAGGTTCCTAACAAAGATATTGGGAAAAGTTGACACAAACGATTCAGTAATAAAAAGCAGGCATTTCTGCTTGGAATAATTGGAAGAAAAAACAACCTTTTCTGGTCAACACTTGGAATACACAACTTCCTTTATCTTTGTTGGCATGCACCATGGCACTGTGTTACAGGGCTTTGACATGAGTGCAGGATATTTTCCTGAATACATCTACAATTTGACTTGATTACATCTATAAGCCATGCTTAGAATTACCCATATGACATGATTACATCTACAATTTGTGGTGCTGAAACTGTGTTGACAGAGAATTGCAACTATTTTGGTAAGTATTACCGTTACGTCACTGGTTTTGTATATTAGGGATTTGTGCTACTTAAAACACCTGTAAATGTGTTTGGTGTTTCTTTCATTTACTTCTACTTGCTATTTCATAAATGCTAAAAACAACTTGATTTGATTGTTTTTCCCCGTTCCAGAAGTTATGGCAAAGGATTCATTTCTAGCAGGGAGTGATCAACAGCGGAGGGACAAGGGAGCAAGAAAAGGTTTCCTTGAGGTATGGTTTTTGTTAGAGCTTCTACTGTTTTAATTTCTAGGCGTTACTATTTCTGTTAAGACAATAGTTGAAGCATATGGTAAGGTAACAACTAAAGCTATACTGACAGATCGGGTGTTGGTATACCCTGTGCTTTAATAATCTATCAGGAGCTCATATATATCAACTTCATTTCGATCTTGGACTAATAATCTCTCCAGTATTTTTGTGGTTTCTATGATTCTGCAATTTTGACGGCCGCATGAGCTTTGATGGAGCTATGGTATGGTTACTCTCTCTCTCTCTCTCTCTCTCTCTCTCTCTCATGTAGCGTTGCTCACGTTTATGATATTGTACTTCATTTGATCACATTCCCATTGAAATAACATTTGACTTTGCCTCCTGTAATGATTTTTAATTAAACGTACAGTGATTTTGCGGATTATAAAAGGATCAACGGAGCTTATACGTCCAAACTACATCACTGTCTTACCATATTCCTGGCCAAAACTAGTGCTGCAGTAAATTATACTTTCAAGTGTATATCTTTATTTTGATTGGATGATATAAATTGAAATAGTTCTTCAAATAACTTTACTTGCTGGGCTCGAGTTTATGCAAACCTTATTTTCATGAAGTGCCTGTAGGCACGGGCAATTTCTAGTGCGCTTACAATCAATAACCCGTCTTTTCTTACAAATAGTATTACATGGATATATTCATTAGCTGAATACCAATAGCTTGGAATGAGGATAACTCAATTTGTACAAAAAGGCCAAGAAATTCATAAGTTATGCATGAAGGAAAGTGGAAAACCTCACATTACCAACATATATGGACCGCGAATCAACCTCCTCCTTTTCCGCTTGAGTGGCAGAAGCACCAGAAGAGTCTTCATACATGCCCATAATACCAAAAAAGCAAAAATTGAGAATCAAGAAGTTAACATGGAAATGCTGACACCACATAAGTCAGAACCTTGCATGCACAAGATAGAGTTGTACAAGGACAAAATGGTAAACTGATTTCTTTAAATACAAATGAGTCAAACAAAAAATTCCGTCATTACATTTAGCACAAGTTTATGTTCAAATCTAAGGATACACCAATTAAAGCGGTAAGGATCATGCATCTATATGCGCAGCATAAATCAACAAAGACATAAAGAGGAAAAATCTCCCATTGTCTGCAATAGCGATACAAAACCATTTCTTAAGGAAAGGTATATGCATTGCCAACATTCAAAAGCAAAAACTGATGACATTTTAGGGCAACCAAGGGTTCGAAACTTCACATGATGCATCAGGTAAATATAGTAGAACAACCATTAGCATGCTCAAGTCTAGCTTTAACCCAAGACATTGGTGTCCATAACCTACCCTTCCATTTGCATAAAGAGGACAGATTACAGGATCTGTGAAGCTGCAGGAATCACATCTGTTAGTCTCCCACTCAAATTACCTCGGCCTTACAAAAAATGACATGACGGAACTATAAGTCGTTTATTTCAGAATTCCTGGTTTATACTTTTATCATAGCAAGATGAGATACTTTGGCAACTAAGAAGCATGGACACGTCTACCGGCCTCATGTATCCATGTCCGACAACTCAACAAGTGTCGGCCACTAACACGACACTCTTCGGACACGTATTGAGCATGCCTAAATACTTGTCAGTCTTGTCCAATGTTATTATTATACTTGTTTTACTTAGACACATTGAGGATACTCTAGGACATGTTGGCAACACTCTTGGAACATGCTAACGGCTTAATAAAATGTCTCTGATGTTTATATGAAATAATAACATACCTCTATAATACAAATACACTCCACATTTGACATGTCCCCGACGTGTCTGTGTCCTAATTTTCAGAGAAATGACGTGTCCGTGTGTCAGTGTCGTGTCCGTATCCCGTATCCATGCTTCTTAGGTGAGGAGAGATGAAGCTATGAAATCAGGCATTAAACATTTGGGCATAGAGAAGTTTAAATTCAAAAGGAAATTTCCACTGGTCCTAAATTGGGGAGATCACAACAGAGGAAGTCCTCATAGGACCAACATAAATGAAAAGTTGTTCCAGGAGATGATGCTACTATGAAAGACTTAGTTAAGTACAAGGAATTACTGCACTTTTTTAACCTGAAAGGCAAAATCCCTGCATCTGAATGTCTCCACTTTATGACCTCGGCGTGCTAACATATATAAATGGAAGTTATTCAGGTACATTACTTTAGTGACAAGGAATCCCTACACTTGAATGTCTCCACAGTCCACTCTATGACCTTGGGGTGCTTACATGTACGAATCGGAAGTTATTTAGTACCAATAAATCTGGGAGATCACAATGCTTTCCAAAATGGGTGAGATAGACATGGAAGTGCTCGTATCTGCCCTCCACTTGCATAACCTTTCTATTTTCATTGATGAGGAATCCCTCCACGGCATATTCACTTTGGAACTACCCCAAAAAGACAAAAGCCAATTTTCCACAACCATCCACGATAAATAGGATATGAAAACAGGGGCACTGGTTTAGTGGTTAAAACTCAACCTATGTTCGGACCTAAGAGCAACCATTTTATGCTATTGCCTATAATGACAAATGTTAGGCCTCTTACACAATCTAGAGACCTCTCGTGAGGGCTTTTGGAGTTTTTACGTTTTATGTATAAAAAATAAAATCAAATAAAAATACCATAAAAAGAAAGAGATAGTGTTTGCACTGTACAAAGGTGCCTTAAATAAACAAGAAAATAGTAGGAAGAATTCACAACAAAGTATGTTATGTCATAACAAGGTAGTGCATTAATAGATCCAACTTTTAAAAGTACTCCAAATTGTCTAACAAATACGCAAAAACCTGGCATCTCCGCCCCAACCTTAAATGAACGCACTCTTTACTTACAAAAAGAAAAAGAACCAACTCGTCTGAGGCGTTTGTCTCGGTCTTTTGGGCGGAAAAGGCGTGAAATGCGTACACTTCCATATTGGGCAAACGCTTTTGTTGTCCTCTGCCCAAAAATCAACGCCCAGAGGCGTTTTGCTGTGCCTTGCCACGAGGCGAGTGGCGAGTCCCAAGGCGAGCCCAGAACTGCCTTTGAAAACATTTAGACCAAATGGGTATCAAATTAATTGTATAAAAGCAATGAGGTTTGTCACCTGAACAATGCGACATAAAGTTCTTCAGAAAGCCACAGTATCCTAAAAGAATGGAGCACGTGCCTAGACCGCTCTTTTAGTGCCCATGTTTATATCTAATTTCTAATATCTTCCTTTTTCTGGATTCACTGTCGCAACATAGTTTTCAAGTTTCCATATCTCGTTGTTCTTTCCGTTTTTATATTAAATTTTAACCTCAATTCTTAATGCAGATAAAACATTATCCATCAGGATGCATGCTATAGAGGCATCACCAATCTCAAGTGCACCTCAAAAGAGCTCAACACCCAGGAAAGGCAGGATACCAAAATCATTGGTACTTAATTGTGGGCATTTTTGGAGGAACAATTCTACATAGAAATTATTTCCCCTTCCAATCGTAGCCCCCATATTAGACGCAAACACAAAAAGTAAAAATATTTGCACAAACTATCCAACTTTATTTACTTCTCAAACCCATGAATAGTCACATGACTCCAGAAGGACAAGAACAACGCGATAACCTAATGTATAGTTTTACACTCCCCACCCCAAGACTGAATTATCCTCAAGTACAAGCTTTCATTTGCACAGGTACAAAAGAGCACAACCAAAGATCAAAACAGAAGTAGAATGCGCGCGGCAAACAATAAAAAACATACAAATCAAAACTACCCAATCAATTCTGGCTGCGTGCACTTATACATATATGCGTGTCTGCGTGTGTTATACAATGAGAGAGTACCTTGAACGGCACCCATCTCCTTCTCGACTTTCGCCTGCATTTCGCGCAGGGCGCCTGCTTCTTCCTCGATCTCCTTGAGCCTCTTCTTCATGTCCTCCAAATCCTGTTCGACAAATTAGGGCAAACTACATAACATTAGACATACGCATACATGAGAGAGAGAGAGAGAGAGAGAGAGAGAGAGAGAGATTGGGGTGTCCATGGCACCTCCACGCTTTTGCCGAGAAGAACAGCAGTAGACATGTCGACATCGGCATCCATATCTCCATCTGGTATTTCTCCCCCGTAAACCTCATGTTCCTGCTCTTGGTCTAGATGCTCCATCTCTCTCTACTACTTCTCTTACTCTCGCCTCGCCTCTCTCTCTATATCTGTATCTGTATCTCTCTCTCTCTCTCTATATCTGCATATATGTATATTGCGTGTATCAGTGAGACACTGGTTCGAGTTGTGCGTGTCTGGTTGTGTTTAGGTTTTTTCTACAACTCTCCCAGCCCAGACACGACACGAGCAATTCTATCTAGGGCACGGATTTGATTTTGAGGCGTGGTCGACGAAGCTGATAATCGAAAGTGAATTTTGTCGGGCTACCGACTACGGGTTGGACCTTGAATTGGGTCACTGTTTGGGCCGAATCGTTTAGTTCTACGGAATGATGGATTGGACTACAAGCCCGTTACTTATACGGCCCACTATACATCCTGTAAAACCCCTCCTTAATTTCTCTAGAAAATTAGAAGCCAGCCCTAATTTTTAGATTCGGTTTCATCTCAACCCTAAGGTGGTGTTCTGCTAAACACTTTTGCACTTTTTCTTGTTTTGTTTTTATTCACATTTTTTTTGCGTTTGTTAGGGTTCGGAAAAGTAAAAATTATGACTTTTACCCAAATATTTTTCGAAATATCAAAGATAAAGTCCAAAAATTGGCTTTATTTTAGATATTTCAAAAAATATTTGCATAAAAGTCATAAAAATGATACTACCATGTTTATTTTGGGGGGATCATAGAACAGTAGAAACAATATTTTTTTTGTGTTTTGTGATAATGCCGAAACTATTTTTGTTTGTATCAAAACTAAAGTGCTTAAAGCCAAATCTTGTTGTGGGCTCCCGCGCCCGAAAGCGCTAACTCGAAGAGTCGCCACCCGGATTTTTGAGATGGATGATCCGAGAAATCGAGAGCTCGATTTGAAAAAGAAAAGCTTTTGGTCTAGCGAAAACGTCGAGACTTTGGATCCGGGAGCCACGTTACGAACGGGGAAGATTTTGTTGAAAAAGCACTCCGCTCGCCCGGCAAAACCGGTCTCTACTAAGTATTTTAAATGGGGGATTTAATACCATTTGAAAAACTTAACTTTAAAACATGTACAGAAAAGGTATATTTGACACTTTCATCATGTTGATACTTTGAATCTTGATGTGTTTAGCACTTTCACCCTTTTGATGCTTTGAACTTCAATATTTCTTCTGGCATTTTTATTTTTCATTTCACCTCGATGCGGGGGATAGCTAGCTAGCTGGGATTCAAAGAATTTGATTGGGGCTCAAAAGGGGTATCAAAAGATATATCTTTATGCGTAGGATGAAAGAAATGATGGCCTTTCTTCATTTTGGATTGCGCAACCTAACAACTGAATCCTAAATGCTCAATTGAGAGGCTTTTGTTTGCATGCTCTAACTTTTGCCTAGGTCAGATTTTGAAGTTTTGACCTAGCGAGCCTTTTCAGATTCACGACATTGCCTCTTAGAATGGATATGGCATCGGAAAGTGGTGTCTTGAAATTCTTCTTCTTTCCTGAGGTGGAGGTTCAATAAAAAATCATCTCGTGTTTTGAAGTGATTATCATGATTTTCAATTGATAGTAGAAAATAATTTCGAAGCCTTGAGTTTATTACAGAGATGTGACATTCAAAAGACAGCGACTGAACCACTAGGGGTTGACTCAAAACACCATGACCGAACCTTGAGATTGACTTGAATGCTCGTGACCGGGCCTCGGGATGAGGCTGCCTACATATCCTATAAAGGAATCAGGTCACAACGTAATTCAGACCCACGAAATTGACACTTTTTTTTTTCTGACTCTACAGACTTTGAGAATACATAGACACAACAGTGAAAGCATGAAAGATTCGAGGTACAATTGACTCAAACACAAAGATAGTTATTTAGAGGACAATGACTCGAAGCTTGAAAACTCCCAGACTCGTGAAAGGTCGGACTGTTGCATGACTCTTGATGGTTACCCTTCTTTGCTGAAAAAGGTGGAGTTGATACAAGGATTGCGCTTGGTCATGATGTCTGGCTGTAGTGAAGGGATGATTCTGTCATCGATGAGGTTTTGAATCTCATGGCAGAGACGATTGCATTCATTAGTAACATGACTGGACATTTGATGGACGGTGCAGAAGGCATTTGGCTTGTGATTTGCTGAAAGCTTTTGAGGTAAAGGAGTTTGGGGGAGTGGCTTGATGAGACCAGTTTTAAGGAGCTTTTCATAAACCAGGGATTGAGATTCAGAGAAATGGGAGAAGGCCCTTGGTTTGGTTCTGTGACTGAGTTGAGGGTTCACGATGGCACCCGGTGCCCCTACTTGCTTTGCAACTGTATAGCCTTCTGCTATCAACGGGACAAACCATTTTGCCTCTGAGATTGATCTCATGTACTTCTGCTGAGACAATATGCATGTCAGCACTGGTTTCGATCAAGGGTCCAGTATCTTCCTTCGAGTGAGCCCTAACATCATGAATTTCAACCAGGTCCTTGAACATTTCTGAGAGTTTCACTTTTGAGAAAAGTTTGTCAGCCCTGTCAGCCCCTAAGTCCCCAACATCATCATTCAGTCCCACATTTGTTTTCGGGATTATGGAGGTGAAAAAGATTGACCAGCCCTTGGACCAGAGTTAGCATCTTGTCCATTTTCTGACTCATTTCCTCCACAGTCTTTTTCAGCTCATTCAGTTCTGTTTGCACTGCCATTGAGGTGATCGGAGAATGCGGTGTGGTTTTGTGTAGGATGGGTGGCTCAGTACTGACAGTAAAGCAAAAAAATTGAATTTTAGATGTGTCCCAGACGCTTTTCTGAAAAAGAAAGAACATGTCATGTACGTGTCGTCGATTTTGATGTTGCCCTAAGGTCTAACCTAGCCTGATCTCACTTAAGGCACTGCACAAATGGCTTCAAACAACCATGGGTAGGTTGTTTAGCAGTTATAGACCCAATGCCTTTATCATGACCATCAAAGCAATAAGATTGTTGTAACCCAAATACTAGTGTTCTTAAGGCTAGCCTAGATCAGAGGCCTTTTGGGCATGGCGAACACCGAAGGTATCGAAAACTCCGTGGATTTAAAGTCTCTTAGACTATCCTAATGGACCTACTGTGGTTCAAATCTCACTTAAGACATGGCACAGATGACTTCTGACAATCCGGGTAGGTCATGTCAGGTAGGTTAAATTCCGAATATTTCGGAATCAGAGCCAATCTCCTTATTTTGACCATCCGAGACAGAGCAATATGACTGCCGAAATTCAGATACCAATGTTCCTTAAGGCTAGACTGAACCAGGGGAGCCGTATGGGCACGGTAAACGCCGGAGGTATCGCAAACTCCATGGATTTAAGGTCTCCTAGACCGACAGTACGATCCCTAAAGATTGCCTTGATCCTCAGCGTTTCTTTTAATAGTGTATCCTTTGATCAGGAATGACAAGACTTGGGAGATAGCAAAACAAATTAAGTCCCCAACATTTTTCATTCGAAATTTCGATTTTGGTTTTAGAAATCATTTGGCGTAAATGACATGATACTGTAACCGAGGCAGCGTAGGTGACATGGCTTTATTAGCCTAAGTGGTGTAAGTGACTTGGCACAGTAACCTGGATGGTGTGAGTATCATAGCATTGTAGCCCAATTATTTCCTTAATCTCCATTGAATTTTTTATTGCAAAATGTATTGACGACTTAACAAATTTTGACATCCCCAAGGCTTTATCATTCCAAGGATTAATTGATTTAGACAATATGCATATAATCAAATGCACGACTCTTCATCGGATCTTGGCAATCTCTTCGGACCACAGGGGGAAGGAAAGAAGGTCGGAGGACGAGGCGAGAATGAGTACGAGTCCTAGAAGACAAGCATACCATGTGCACTGCAGTGCGATGATATGATACGACACGTGAGCACAAAAATCCATCAAGCTGGATATAACACATAGTTCTGACAAACGAGCCACTGTCTCAACTTTGAAAGATTCTATGCACATAAGTCATCGTTATTGTCACCGTCCTAATTTCCTACAGACCTACCTCAGCTCTAAATATCACTCAGAATATGACTGTACCAAGGGTTTCAGCAGCCACGGGTAAGTCGTGTCAGGCAGGTTAAATTCCGAATGCTTTGGAATCAGAGCCAATCTCCTTATCTTGACTATCCGAGACAAAGCAATAAGGCTGCCGAAACCTAGATACAAGCACATCTTAAGGCTAGATCCAGACCAGAGGGGCCGTTCGGGCACGGCGAACACCGGAGGTATCTCAAACTCCATAGATTTTAAGTCACTTAGACTCACAGAAAACGGTTTTAAAAAAAAGTTGCCTCGATCCTCAGAGTTATTTTTTTTGACAATGTATCCTTTATAAACAACGAAATTTAAGAGATGTCAAAACAAACTAAGTCTTCATTTTTTTTTCAAAGGCTTAATTTCTGTTTTTGAAATGACGTGGTAAAAATAACGCGGTATTATAACCAGGTGGCGTGAGCGACGTGGCGCTATTAGCCTAAATGGTGTAAGTATCACATCATTAATACTTTAGTCATCCTCTTTTTTTTTTTTTGGTATTGGAACATTTAATTGAAAAATATATGGAAGACTTAATAAGAATTGATTTCCCTCAAACGCGTCATTTTAAGGACTAATTAGTATTAAGCAACGTGGGTCCCACGGGGCACGACTCTTCATCTGGTGTTAGCAACCTTTTAAAAAAAAAACCGTGGAACCTAGAATTATTCTAAAAGGCAGATTAACCTATCGGTTTGTGTGTGGCCTGACCTATAGCCTGCATGAGTGCGATGATGTATGAATGATATGCATGTACAAAAAAAAAATGCACATAAACAGGATATGTCACATAAGTCCTAACCATGGGTTCCTGTCCTAGTTGGGAATGTTCTATGGTTATGTACAAGTGCAGAAGGTTGATTTTGGTCTCAAAAGGGTTCCCCGAACTAGAGCCAAGATGTACTACCATATATCAAGTGTATTGCAAGACAATGGTCGAACAGTACGATGGCTCATCATAGTCGAGGGTTGCTAGGCGTTCTGGGAGAGTTTGTCACCGATAAACCGGGCAAGGTAGCCGAAACATGCTAGCGAGTCTTGCGCGGTGCATAGTGTAAAAAAAAAGTTAAGATTCTCAAATGATTTTAAATCCCCCAAGAAAAATGCTTTTCAAGCTTGGCTCTCTTGATTATTCAATACTTTTTGTTCTTTTTTTTATAAAAAAAAGCACAAGAAAAATATTGAAGAAAAGTCCCCAGCAGAGTCGCTACTGTGGGCTCCCACGTCCGAAAGCGCTAACTCGAAGAGTCGCCACCCGGATTTTTGAGATGGATGATCCGAGAAACCGAGAGCTCGATTTGAAAAAGAAAGCTTTTGGTTTAACGAAAACGTCGAGACTTTGGATCCGGGAGCCACGTTACGAATGGGAAAGGTTTTGTTGAAAAAGCATCCCGCTCGCCCAGCAAAATCGGTCTCTACTAAGCATTTTAAATGGGGAATTTAATATCATTTGAAAAACTTAATTTTAAAACATGTACGGAAAAAGGGACATGAGATAATATAACACATTAGTGTGCTTGTGGTGCAAACTGTACAGTATGAAATGGATGAGCAATATACAAAAAGTGAAATAACAATATTACAGCAGACTGCCAATATCATATGAAGTGCCGCGCGACAAACCAGATGGATCGCACGGTGCAACCAACGTACCGTGTGGTACACCTGTCTACACATTCCAGAATTAGTTTGATTTTACATGACAAAACAAATCATAGGTCCGCAAAATAGTTTGTTATATTTTCTGGATCTTCGAAAAATAATTTACGGGACCCTTTTGTTCATCTTATCATGTAAAAAAATGTTAAAAATTTTTTAAAATGTTGAGAGATCTTATAAAGTAAAAAAAAGAAAGACTTTCAACATGAAACTTGAATCTAGAATGTACCCGCACGATCTTTAAGCAATATTAGCCGAAATATGAAAAGAAAAAGCAAAAAAGAAGAGAAAAGAAAAAGAAGAGAAAAGAAAGATTTTGAATGTAAAACTCATTTGAGACCCAAACTCGGTATAGAAAGACCGAGAAGGGTCTCGATCGACTCCCCTCAAGGCTAAATGTAGTTTAGCCCAAAAAAATGAATTTATACCTTTTGATCGAAATTTAGATGTACTTGAAGGTGGAGGAATGAAAGTTGATTTGGATTGAGTTTGAGAGACTTGAGAGCAAATTGGTGTAGAGAGAGAGATGTGTATAGTGGTGGTGGGTGTAAGAAGTTGTAGAGAGAGAATCAAAAGGGAGTATTTTTAGAGAGAAAGAGTGGGAGCCAAAAAAATGGCATAGTAATTTTACTTTGAGTTGAAGGGGTGCTTCTCAACTAGAGAGTGGGTGTATTTATAGGCAAAAGAGCCAAGGATGATCACTAAAAGAGGGGAGGTGACTTTTGGGCCGAATAAAACTCATTTTCGGACACAGACGCTCTTCCTGCGGGCATGGCCGACAACTTTCTGCGACTGTCAGAACTTTTTCTCAAGGTACCGTGCGACATAGTGAAGTTCCGTGCGACAGAGTGATTTTTTGAATTTTCTGAGGTGCCGTGCGGTATGCCGAGACAGCTCAGCTCACTGAACTTCTCGGGGGCGCCCCGGACACTCCCGAACTCGGATTTGGACGCGGTTCAAAGCGTTGGAAAGCTTGTCGAGTTCTCTTTCTAACCCAATTGATTTCACACAAATTCATTTTATACATTAAAATGTGTGCCTATTTTACCATCAGTGTGTCATGGAAAAAATTATTTTTGACTAAGCAAACGCATTTTTCTCTTTGCAATTGAACCGGGGGCCACCCTACATGATTGGAAAGGGGCTTTCTTGAGGTTAGAGAAGGAGTAGGAAGGGAGCAACAATCCAAATCTCGAAGGTATATTTTTCCTTATTTCATCATCGGAGAAACTTAAAGATTATTCGAAGGTCTAAATTGGGGTGTCTACACTTGTGCACTCCAATTTTGACACAAACAAAAATAATTTTGGCATTAGCAACAACCTTTCATTTCTACTTTATGTTCCTTTTTCTGTTTACCCCTTTGTAGAGCAAATGCCATGTAAATGCCCTATTTCTTGGATAGTGCTATGATGTCTACCTTACGGTGTCTTCGTAATGCCAATCTTGTGGTTTTCTTTTATACCTCTTGTGGTTTATGTTATGCCTTTTGTGGTTTTATAATATGCCATGTGTGATTCTATGTTATGAAAAATGGTGTGCCCCTATACCGAGTGCATTTTCGACCGTTGAATCACATAAAATTTTAAAACATAAAAAAAACACTCACACAATCTAACAACTAGGGGTGAGCATGGTCCGGATTGGTTCGATTTTATAGGAAACCAAGAACCAAACCAATACCTACGGATTATAAATTTAGAGAACCAAACCAACCCACGAAAGACATAAAACCAAACCAATCCAATCCATTAAACTACGGTTTGGTTTCGGTTTTAACCACGGTTTGCTTTGAACTAAGCTATCATCTCCAAAAAATATTCGAAGTACTTAAAATTACAAAGATAAATTAAAAAAAACTTATATTAAAATCAATTTCATTCAGATTACCAAAACAAACTAACATCAAAGAACTAATTTAAGAGTAGAATACCAATAATTGCCTCAAACTAATAAAATGAAATACTGGTAACTAAAATGGACCAACTAAGAATACCACTTATTATCTTAAGATAGTTTAACCAAATAAAAGGTAAAAAATAATTCCTAAAACTATAGAATTGAAATGAGGCAGCAAAACAGCAATAGCAGTAGCATAGTAGCAGCCAACTTGTGATGATCACTCCACAGCAGGATTCATATCATTGAGAGTTGAAAAAATAGATAATAACGAATTAAAATAGTGGAGTAAACCAAAGGCAATAAGTAAAGCACATAGTATAATAAATATTACCTCTTTCTATATCTTCCATGTCCACTGTATTTTCTTCCACTTGAATTGGGATTGGTGAAGCTCGGAACCAATCTTGACCACAAATCAGGCATTCCACAAGCTTAGGAGTAAGAGAACTACGAAATCGATCTAGGACTCGACCTCCCGTACTAAAGGCTGACTCAGAAGCAACACTAGATACAGGAATAGCTAATAGATCTCGTGCAACCTGAGAAAGAACTTCATACCTTGGAGAATTCACCTTCCACCAATTAAGAAGATCAAAATTTGGAACATCATTTTCACAAGTTTCCTCCAAATATCTGTCTACTTCAGATTTGCCAACACCATTACCTTCTTGTGCCAAATGCTTTTGAAACTTCGATTTCAAAGAAAGTGCTTGCTGACTTCCACCGGCCCCAATATTCGGTTGCTCAAGTCCCGCCTCATGCACAACTTGATGCGAAGATGGTTTAGATGATTCAAATTTCGCATACTCACCACAAATACAATTCAAGGTGTCTATTACCTTTTGAGTTTGTTGATTAACCATGGCAGCTTCATGAATCTCAGAATAACCAAACCTCAAGTACCTTATTTTACAACGTGGATCCAACACAACAGCAAGCAATAGCAACAAATTGACCTTTTCAAATTTCCCCCAGTACTTGTCAAATTTTTTCTTCATTTTAATAGCCATGGCACTCAAACAATAATCCATACTTTGTGACCATTCCGACAAAGAACTTTCAATGGAACAAACCTCAGTAAAGAACAATGGAGAAGTGCAGTATGAAGAACCAGACAATAGAACAGTAGCATCATAAAATTTCTCTAGAAATTGGGTAAAAACCCGAGCATCATCCCAATCTACATTTTGAGGAACGTTATCATTAAGTTCTAAGATGAAGTGTGGATCTTCATCTTTCAGTCGCTCAAATGCAGCTTGAAGCTTTATTGTGACAGCTAGCATGAGATATGTGGAGTTCCACCTAGTTGGGACATCTAGAATAAGAGAATTCTTAAATGTTATCCTTTCCTTTTCTACACATGCCTTGAAGCGTTGTTCCCTTTGTGGAGAACTCCTAACATACTTGACAGCATCACGAATTCTAGTTAATGAATCCTTCAATTCAGTTAACCCGTCTTTCACTATCAAGTTTAGAATATGGGCAGAACACCTAATTTGAAAGAACTCTCCTCCTAGAATAAAAGTGCCACTTTTTCTGGAAAGCCTTTTCTTTAAGTATTCGATAGCAACGTCGTTTGCAGTTGCATTGTCCACTGTGAGAGTGCACAATTTTTCTATACCCCATTCAACCAAACATGTCTCTACTGCCCGACCAATTGCCTCACCTTTGTGACTAGTAACTACACAAAAGTTGAGAATCCTTTTGTGGAGTTTCCAATCCTTATCAATGAAATGAGCCGTGAGACACATGTAAGAAACATTTTGTATCGAGGTCCATGAATCTGTGGTGAGGCAAATCCTTTGACCTGATTTGGTTATCAAATTTCTCAATTTCTCTTTTTCACCAGTATACAGGGCCACACAATCTCGTGCCACCGTAAAGCGTGAAATCACATTAAAGTATGGTTGCATAACAGTGCAAAATTCACGAAAACCTTCATGATCCACAAACTTAAAAGGTAACTCATCTATGATTTTCATTTTAGCAAGTGCATTCCTGCAAGCAACTTGATCAAATTTCCATATTCCAAGACTGCTTTCACCCTTTTCACCTTCACCCTTACCATGAAATTGCAAAGTTTTTTGCTTCTTTTTGTCTTTCTTGAATGGGTTCTGGGTGCATTTTTGAAGATAATTTCTCAAAGTACTAGTCCCATTAGAACTAGTCCATGCATAGGTGGCTCCACAGTAATTACATTTAGCACTAATAGGTTTTTTACTCCCTTCCGTAGATAATTTACTACAATGAACCCAAACATCAGAGTTTCGTCTAGCCTTTGATTTACGAGGAGATATTACCTTCATGGTCGCAGGGCAAGGCTGTTGAGACTCCGATTGAGTTGAGGGAACTTGCTGCTGAGATTGAGGAGCCCCTTCGTTGACCGTAGTTGACATCTAACAAGAAAAGACAGAAGAAAAAAGTTAGGATCAAATAAAATATTATTGATCTTGAAAAAAAATAGCAACACGAAAAATCAAAAGACAAAAGAAAAAAGTTAGGATCAAATAAAATATTATTGATCTTGAAAAAAAATAGCAACACAAAAAAGCAAGAACATGATTTGTTTTCCCTTACCTTCACGGAAGCCATGTAGATTGCAGAGAGAACTATGGGTAGAGAAGATAAATGGCTGGGCAAGAGATGGGATGGCTGGATGGTACGTTAGTATATATGTTAGGTTTATATAGTATAGGGATAGGTTTTCTTATATAGAAAGTTAGGGTAAGTAGTCTTGGTAATGGTAGTACAGGAATCATGGGAATAGGAATTGGAAAAACTAAATATTGGTGGATTTAATAAGATCAATAAATTAGGAAAGTAGGCTATCATATTTATTTGGTCAATCATAATTAAAATATATATAACTATAAATAATTAAATATTATATATATATATATATTATACGGTCGGATCGGTTTGGAACCATAACCGTGAACATGAATTCACAAACCAACCCATATAATGCTGTTTCTAATTTTTTTAAACCATGACCAAACCATACTACTAAAAAACCGAATCAAATCTTTCAGTTTGGATTGGTTTGGACTGGATTCACGGTTTGACGGATATTTTGCTCACCCCTACTAACAACTCAAATGTATACTTGATATAAGGTCACACTAATTTTCGGCACTGAGGATCTCCGGACAAAACCATGACAACGAAACTCCTTTTTTTTATTACTGCAAACTGAAAAAATCAAATTCAATTCCCAATTAATGCGTCATTAATCCTCAAAAACACAAACCACACCTATTTCATCAGCTCTCCCCCTCTCTACGACTCTAAACTTCCCCACGACAACCATGCAAAAACTTACCGCACACTCCCTCGTCGTCCTCCTCCTCGTCATCTACACCGCCGCCGCATCCGAAACCACACCAAACCCGGCGGCGGACGCCGACATCTCACCGGCGCCTTCGCCCGCCGACAGTGACGAGCACTTCCTGAAAACCTGCGTCGAGAAGTTCACCGACGAGTGCGGGAACCAGGTGTTCCGCGGCGTGTTTCTGCACGCGGTGGTCACGGAGCCGTGCTGCAAGAACCTCGTGGGCGTGGGGAGGCGGTGCCACGACGGGCTAGTTCGGAAGATCTACGAGGCCGACGTGCGGAGGGTGCGCGATGGTAACCGCGGATCAGGCGGGGCCGTTAATGAGAAGCACGTTGCGAGGATTTTGCCAAGGAGCGAGAAGGTCTGGAGCGATTGTGTGAGGCTCGGGGTGGCCCCTGGTCGTGTTCTCCCAGCACGCGTACGCTGGTTGCCCTGAGATGGTTTGCTTCATTCATTTTTTTTTTCCCCCTGAAGTGATGGCTTGGATTAGTGTGGTTGGAAAGTGAATAAAGTCAGAGTACTAATCGAAGAAAAAAAATTATGTTGATCGGACATACCACACTCGATTTTTACTTGTCGTAGAGACGAACATGATATTTTCAGGTTTTAGGCCAACGTCGAAGATTGGTCTTAATTCGGGTAGTGATTTTTACATTGCTCTCTCTTATAACCACATTTTTTTTCCCTCTTGTGATTTTGAATTTACAATATTATTCTTTCAAGTGTGAAAGAGTATACAAATAAAATGTTAAATTTCGTAAATTTACATCATAATTGGACAAAAAAGAAAATGCAGTTAGATAAACAAAAGAGAGTATGAAAATCAATTATCTCTAATTTTTATTTTTAAACGTATTTACTGGGAGGTATAAAAACAATTTCTTACTCTTTTAGAGTGTAAATAAATTTTTTAATCTCTTTTATCAAATCTTGGTCATCCTTGCACTTTTTCAATCCGTAAATTATCCGTAAGAATGAGCCCATTTGCCATCACCAGTCTCTCTCTAAACAAATAAATGAAAATCCTAAGATCATATATACAACTTCAAGGAACATTAGAATAGTTCTCAATTGTCCCAGGAATGTACACAAGCTGAGTGCTCCGACCATCGAAATGTCGACGTCTCATTGGCAAACAAGCCCTTAGCCCTCCTCCAATCATGAATTACAATCGTCAGATCAGCCACCTTTGCTCTTATAGTACGACAACAATTAGCATGAACCGTCATGACAACCCCCACATTTCTACTATTTTCACAAAAGCCACTGAAATAAAGTGTGTCTAAATACCTTACGTTGAGTGCTAAGTCTCTAAACAAACCGTTTTTCATGAGCGCCTTCAAGACGTCCTGCTCTTTCGTCCAGAAGGAGACTTCTTTCTTCGCGTACCAATGATCAAACAATGCAATTGTCTTGTTGTTCGATCTGATCATGTAGAAACCAGTGTTGATGAAGTTGGGTTCGGACCCGTTGAATATATCGACACTGATTTGAAAGTCTATTGTTTCATTTGGGCTCAAATTTGAAAATGGATTCCTAAACCATAATACATCGGTGTCCTGCATTCAACAACATAATTGATCAAGTTTAAGATCTATATTGCATATCTTTTGATATTCATATTGAAAGATATAAGCAATAAAAGATATACTAACAAATGTGGATGGAGGTAATAAAAAAATCACCTGAATTTTTTGAAGTACATAAATGACAAACATACATGTTCTGAATTATTTTTTGTCATTAGTAATTTTGTACCTTTTCAATTTCTCTCATTAAAGCGAATTGAAAAAACATAACCCGAAAGGGAACTTTTGAAAAAACAAAATGAAACAAAAAATCAGGGCCGGCTCCAGGGTAAGCCTCACAAGTCCTCGGGCTTGGGCAACCAAAAAAACAAACAAACTTAGGTACAAGTACAAAAAATATTACATTAGTAGCACGAAGAGCTTGATTGGTATTGTGGTCATTGACAAGTTGTCAAAGCTCTAGGCGGCTGGGTTCGAATCCCAGTGCCCGGCTCTTTTATATTTCTCTATTTTTGTTCCTCCTCCTCCTCCTCCTCCTTTCCCCCCGGCCCTCTCTCTCTCTCTCTCTCTCTCTCTCTCGCCATATATCTGCTCTATTTTGCAAAAAACTACTCCTCAGATGCTCAAAAAATCTCAAAAATCATCTGGGTTTTGTCCTTAATGTTGTTTTTGGACTTTGAATATAAATCATTTTTGTTAAAAAAATATTGTTTCTTCCCAATTTATAGTTTCAGTAGGCATTTTTTTTTTACCTCAATTGAAAAATGAGGCTCCGTTTCACGAAAAGCATTTTTGGGCATTTGCGGCTTTTTTAATTTTCAATGCTTTTCGAGACATGTCAATATTCTTCTCACATATATCAACTAATATCAACTAAAAAGTCCAAAAAGCCAAAAAAATCAAATGTCCCAAGTTCTTGGATAATTAAAATACGATGACTCAAATGAAAATTTTGTTTCAAAAAATGCAAGGAGAAGTTGTTTTCTTTCAAGCGGATCGTGCTAATCATAAAACACTATGACCGGAGTTTATATTTTGATGTTGATTTTTCTTTTATGTTATTCAAGTTAAAAGAACAATGTAATTTTGACTTTTTTTTTTTGTACTTGTATATTTTTTTAATTTTGTATGACTTAATAGTAGGTGGGCACCGAAAGGGACAAACTTTTGAAAAAACAAAATGAAACAAAAAAAATGAAAAATTAGTCGAAATCAATCCGTGCGTGCATGCATACAACTTGTTTGTTTAGAAGTCCGCCTACTTCTGTGTGAGTATCGAATCGAGTATAATTATATATACACCGGCGGTGTAAATATTTGTATCCTTCAAATCAATTACATTGCGTCACGTTGTCAAAACAATGATTTCAATTAATAGAATATGACGACGTGACACAATGTAATTCATTTGAATGAAACAAGTGTTTACACCGGCCTTAATAAATTATTCTCGTATGGAAGAAAGGGAACAATTAGAATCGAGCTTGTTATTTTCGATCCCCCAATCTTCGGCTCCAGCTTAAGCTTAGCTGGTTGATCAGCTCTCTTTTTCCTTCTCTTTCCTTCTCTTTCCTTCCCTCTTTCTCCTTAATTAATACAGGTTAGTGTTTATTCTCATGAATGTGTCTGGGAAAAAAGAGAGAGAGAGTCAAGTTTCCATGTAACCAAACAACATACCGTGAAAATGAAGTTGTAGCCACGCTTTAATACATCCCCAAGAAATCGAGTCCTCCTCCACATCATCTTAATAAAATCTTCAGACATGTATACCTTCTCCCCGGCAAAGTCTTCACCGTCCGTTTCCAGCTTGTAGCAATGAAGCCGGAGAAACTTACACCGCTCGTAGGATACTTGATCAGTGGCCACGATTAAAAGGTGATCTATTAACCCCCAAGTACCGTCTCCGAGCCAAAAACTGTCCATGAATAGATCAAGCATCGACTTGTCTCCTTCCACGTAGGCTTTGTTTACCACAGCGATGATTACAGTCTTGTTCTCAGTCGATGTTTCGGCTAAAACCGTGTCGAGTTCATCCCGCTGAACAATCATTTCAAACTGTAGAATATGCAAATACTCGATATCAATAATACGGTCACGTATCGGGTAATGATGCATATATCACTACTATGATTCAAAAAAACTGATAAATAGTTGAAATCGAATATGTGTGAAACATCATAATAATAGCTGCTAGTAACAACTCAAAGGCAAATATAGGTAGGCAAGAAATTAAGGAAATACTAAAAAAAGAAAGAAAGATGGTCACCGTGGTTGAGGAATTGCGAGGGGGATTAGGGCTGGAAAAGATAGGGCGGAGGCGGGAGGGAATGGAAATGATCAAGTAAAGCGAGCCGAGGAACAAGAGTAACAATATTGAGAAATCGAAAGCTCGATTCTTCACCATATTGGTCATGTGATTCGATTCTGGGCAAGGGGGCAACCCCTTGGTAGAGGAACTCTTCGTCATCTTTGGACTTTGTGTTCTGGCTTGTGGGGAATTACGTCTGTCTATTTATCTATCAATATCCTATGCAAATTGGTGAGCTTTCAAAGCCTCTGAACCTCCATTCTCGAATTCCTAGATTTTGTGTTTTCTTTATCTATCCGTCTATATCTATCTATCTATATTTATATTTATGTCTTCTATATAAATATTCTATAGTTGAAACCAAAAGTCTTTCAACCATCAATTCTAAATTCCAAGAATTTTGGGTTTTTTTTCCTAAAAATATGCATGGCCTCTCTAATTTGATCATAATAACGACTCATCCTTATCTTTTTAAAACCACCTGTTCTTATCTCAAAAAAAAAAAACAAAACAAAAAAAAAACAATTCAAAACATCCATAGGCCCCCCACGTTTTGCTAATAAAAATAATACAATGCTGGGGACAAATAAAATTTACCTCGAAAGTACATCGAAAAGAGCAATTAGTGGTTGAGATTCACTTTGATGTGTGTGACTCAATCATTAAATTAAGTGATTCTCAACCACCTAGTGCTTTTTTCGAGGTACTTTTTAAGTAAGTTTTTTTTTTTTTTGTACCTAACATTTCTCATAAAAATATATCCTGAAATCAGTAAGTTTTCTTTGTAACTAACATTCCTCATAAAAATATGTCTTGAAATCACCCCATATTTCTTACGGCTAATAAAAGTCTATTAACGCTCATAAAAACCTCTAAAATTCTATTCGTTTTTTTTGGGTACCCAGCACTGTCAATATTATTGTGACCTCGTTCTTCTCACAAATCCAAAAGGAAAAGAGAGATGTGTTAATATCACACCCAAAATCACACATCCTCTCACAAAACACAAGGTTTCCACACATGTACAGTGTGTATGGGACCCTTGAATTTTATGAGATGGAGTGTATTTGGATGTGTGATTTTGGATATGATTGTAGAATTTGAAAGGATAATCCTTTTTCTAACTTGAGATGGACCAGAGGTGGACACCGTACACATTCTACGGATCTTGTACTCTATAACTAGGAAAATTTACCAAAACCATCCTCGAGGTTTCTGTAATTTACAAATTGCCCCTTCACATTTGGAAGATTAAAAAGTATCCCATTTTCTCATAACAAATCACTATCTTGTTGTGATGTAGCTGCCAAGAAGTTCGGCGGAATCTCTCTGACATTATCAAGCTCTAATTACAGTAGATCACATCGTCCTTGGGTAACTTTTGAAATACTAAAGAGCTGACAAACTACAAAAAGATAATTCGGTCAACTAGACTTAAGATTTGATAATGTCAGACAAATTCCATTGAACTTCCTGGTGGCTACATGACAACAAGAGAGTAATTTGTAATGAGACAGAAGTTTTCACTTGTGAGGAATGATCTGTAATTTTAAAAAAGCTCGGTTTGGTAATTTATGAATAAGTAGAAGTTCTTGGACTTCTAAAACTTTTATTTTACGTCCACCATTCTAGGCTTACGGTTCATACTAGCTAGTAGTACTAGTTTCTATGCACATCTCCCAAAGATGCTTTTCTCAATCCCAGTCTTTCTTAGATCTAGAATGGTAGTATCCGATAAAAATACGACCCGGGGCAGGTCTAGCCTAAGATTCTTGAGATCCTAAGTGATGTTAGAAAATGGGGTCTCTTATCTTTTCTATATATATTAGTCGTTCGATAAGAGAAGATTAAATATACGTGTGGTTTAGTGGCAAGTGCACGAAGCATAGGTTCTTGACCCATAGGTCGGGTGTTCTAGTCGTAAAAAGGCTGTCTTAAAGCATTATTTTGGTAAAACCAAAACAATTGTCCACAAAAAAAGGAAAGAAGTGGGGACCGAACTCACAACCTTATGGTGAAAGAGTAAAGAACTTGTCACCAAAGCTACATTTTTGCCAATTTGTAGAAATTTGTATATACATAATATTTAATATATTTTGAGATTTTGGAGCCTTACAGTTGCGTTGAAAACAGGAGGCCCAAAGTGGCCGCCTAGTGGGCCTAAGCCCAGCGACGACCCTGACCCGGGGATCCTGTTATCCCTAAAGAGCATATGTGTGGTCCCTCCAAAACAACATCGTTTTGGTTCAAGCGCATTCATTCAACAGCACTGGCCTCCCTTTTTCCCTTGTCCACCCGTCAAAACGACGTCGTTTTGGTGGCAAAAAAAACCCCCTAATAGTCCCCCCAAATTTTGTCCGAAAAGGTATCAAATCTGCTCTTTAATCATTTATTAGTTTTATTGATTAATCATTTTATTGATTTTTTGGAGTATTTTTTTACGGGTTCGTAAAAAAATTAGTTCAATCTTACATCAATAAGAGTCTTTTTTTAGAATTTGGGCAAAATAATATTTTTTTTGACTTTTAAATTAGACCCACATAGATGATTCAAGCCGCTTATTATTGTTAAAATGTTATTTATGAATTCCTGTAAAAAAATTTAGCTCAATTCGTTGTCTGGGTTTATGCTACTAGCTAGTTCGGTTTCTATAGTACTACTCATCTTTTAGCTGCAAGAAATACAAATTAAATAGTGTCAATATTGAAATATATTGGAACAAAGAATAATATTTTATACAAGAAAAGAAAAATGCATCTTTTATTTTGCGGCAATATTGGAGGAGTACAATTTCATTGCCAACAATGATTTCATGGACATAGAAATCGCCCACAGGAACAAGATACATATGGATGGCATGAAATAAGACTGAATCAATTTTCCATGATCACTAGTCGATCTCTCCCTAAACAAAAATAAATGAAAATCCTAAGATCATTACCGCTTTAGGGAACAATATATTGAATAATTCTCAATTGCCAGGAATGAAAACACGCTAAGTACTCTGACCATCGAAATGTCGACGTTTCAATCATGAATTACAGTTGTTAGATCAGCCACCTTGACACTTATGGTACGACCACAACAATTCTTAGGTTTTTAAACAAACCATTTTTCATGAGCGTCGTCAAAACCTCCTGCTCATTCAATCCAACATAGTCTTTTCTTGCCGCGTACCAATAGTCAAACAATGAAATTGTCTTGTTGTTCGATCTGACAATGGAAATACCATTGTTGAGGTGGTTGAGATCGGACCCGTTGAAATGGTCTGTGGAGATTTGGAAGTCTATCGTTTAGTTTGAGCTCGGAATGGAAAATGGGTTCCTATTTCCTAGGCCATGATACATCAGTGTCCTGCATTCATTGAAATAATTGATCAAGTTTAAATATTAAGTAATGATTAAAAGATAGGGAAAAATTCAAAAAACCCCCCAACCTTTAGTCCCAAATTCAATTAGACTCCCAACCTTCTAAAAACTTCAATTTTACTCCTAACGTTACCTTCCGTTAATCTAATTGAAGTTTTTAGAAGGTTGGGAGTCTAATTGAAGTTTTTAGAAGGTTGGGAGTCTAATTAATTGATCAAGTTTAAATATTAAGTAATGACTAAAAGATAAATACCTTCTAATTCCGAGATGAATGACCTATATACTTTTGATTGGTCCAGGGAGGGAATTAGTCAAGCTGAGTGTTAAAGTTGGCCTGGATATTCTAACTACCAAACAAGATGTAGACCAAATCGCAATTTTTTCTTTTATTTTTTTTGAAAAACTCAAGAAGTGAAAATCAGGAAGAAATCATTTTTTTTTTTTCAAAAACTCCAGGCGACCGATCGAACGTTGCCAAGTGCGAGAACTGTATCTATCCGCACCTCTACTTTTGCTTCTCTTTCCTCGTTCCCCTTAAGGCTTAAATACATGCTAGTGTATATTCTCATGAATGTGTCCTCCTAAGAAACAATCCAAACCTCCGTTACCAAACAAAAAAAAAAAAAGTCAAGTTTCCATAAACCTAGCAAACGTACCGTGAAGATGAAGTTGTAGCCTTGCTTGAGAACATACCCTAGAAATTGGGTCCTGTAGCAATGAAGCCGGAGGAACTTTCATCGTTAGTACGATACTTGATCTGTGGCTACAATTAGAAGGTGATTTATTAATCCCTGAGTACCATCACCGAGCCAAAAACTATCCACGACTATTAGATCAAGCATCGACTTGTCCCCTTCCACATAAGCTCTATTTACCATGGTGATAATTACAGTCTTATTTTCGGTTGATGTTGTTAGGACCATAGGCCACGTCGGTCTTTTCGTGTTAGCAAATTCCACAACAAAACAAACATATAATTATATTCTCATTTATTGAGTTGTAATTTATTTATTTATTTATTTATAGAGTGCCTGTTTAGGAGGTGGAGGAAATCAATTATTGTGTTATTGAGAGGTAGAGATTGTTAAGGAAATTGGAGTGGAAGAAGGATTTTGTGCACATGACAGCTGAATAAGGAGAGAGAATTAAAGATTCAAGGGTGAGATTATTAAGGTAATTTGCATGAAAGGAAATCAACTTTCAAGAGGATTTCATGCATGTGCTTATAAAGGAAAGGAAATGAAAAAATCACGTGTGTGGTAATATAGAAGTATTTTTCTGCTACAGTGCTTGAGCAACTCAAAGACAAGTTATATATAGTGCTCGAGCAACCTTCCTGTTTTCCAGCATCTATTTATATGCGCGAATATATGAGTGTAGCCCCTCTCTTGCTCCAAAACAGAGAAATATCTAAGGGCGATTTTTAGTTTGTCTCTTGGAAAAAGATATGATCGTTTGATCATCAAACTTCCGAATTAATTCCAAGAGCCTTCTTCAAACTTTGTGATTACTAATCGAAGTGTTCTTCCGGTGGATTTCCGGTGGGTACCGATGGTGGATTCCGTAGGTTGTTGGAAGGCTTGAGTGATTAATTCAAGGCAGCGGCAGTCAAGCACTGGGTGCGGTGAACGAGTGATTCGGTAATCAACCTTGGTCAACCGAGAGTGATTCTATAACCAGAGAAAAAAACCCGGAAGAAGAAAAGTGATATTTAAGCAAAGATAATGATGCTTTTGAAATATTGTGGTATATATATTGTATTTTTTGTGGGGTTTTGTGCGTTGAATACATGTATTTGGTTTTGAAAACTTCATTTATCGACTTTTTATTTGACTTTCCTTTAAATTATTAAGCCCTCACCTTCTAAAATCATCTTAAGCCTCCAAAATATCAGAGCCGGTTAGTTCGGAGTTGTAAAAATTCTAGTTTCATTATCTCGATACAACTGATATTGAACGTACCATACACATACACATACACGTAAAATAAAAGCATTGCATTCACAACAACTAATAACAAAAAAGAGAAGAAAAGAAAGAAAGATGCTTACCATGGTTGAGGAATTGGGTTGGGGACTAGGGCTGGAAAACATAGGCTTGAGAGGGGAGGGAATGGAGATGAAGATGAAAAGGACACCGAGGATCGAACAAGAGCGACAATATCGTGAAATCGAAAGCTCGATTCTTGATCGTACGGCTCATATATACGATTCGGTTCTGGAAAAGTAGAGGAGCTCTTTATCTCTGTGTTCTGGTTTTGTGATTTCCAGTAATTAGTTCGTGGACTTTCGAATTAACAAGTAGAAGCTCTAGGGACGGGGACTGACGTTCACCAATATTAAAGCCTCATAGCTCACATTGTTTTATACCCATCGTTTCTTACAAACTCGCTTTTCTAGAATGGTTTCCATAAAAATTTGAAATTATATTTTCTTTCGCTCGACAAAAAAATTTGACTCGATCTGTTATTTCTACGTTATTTTTTTTTCCCCATGTATTATGCATGGATCAAGTGTTGGAAAATATTTTCTTTAGGGGTGGTGAATGTGAATTTAGTCAATCTAGAGTCGTGTCCTTTCAGTGACACATGTTCATCGTGGACGGACGCACCTTAATGAACGATGTGTCTCTTCTTCCTTGATGACTATACGAAATAATCATCAGTTAGCCTATAAATGTCATGTCCCTCATTTCATTCTAATGCGATTCGAAAAGTTTTTTGTTCATACTTTCATCGAGTTAGAGTTTTTTATTATTTGAGAGAGTACAAAACACTAAGGGGCATTCGGTGCTTACGTCGAAACCTTGCCTTCAAATATAAGGTTGATAGAAACCCGAAGAGTAGGACTAAGTCGTCAGTAGCATAATATCCGAAAGTCCGGGATCGTACCCACAGAGAAATCGAATATAGCTTAATCGGATTGTAGGTTTTATACGGTAGGATTTCGGCGTTTAAACCCGCCAACTTTGGTTTTACTTTAAAAGGTAAAAATGCTAAGTAAAAAGACTAGAAATGAACTTTATGAACTAAAAGAGGCAAATCTAGGAATCGTCTATCCCTTGACAAAGGCCGTTACCGGTTCTCAATTATAACTCAGGCGAGAGTTACGACCCCGCGCTCACGCCCGGAGGATTTAACTTTAAACGACTACGTTTTAACGAAAGATGTGATATTCCGGAGGTGAACCAACTTGTTTTTAACATTTATCGAACACATAGGAGGCCACGAGCCTTAGGCATGCTACTTGCTAAGACCGCTTGACTAAACACCATGCCAAGGAGTTAACACATCTTGTTTAGACCAAATATGCAAGTTAAGCCCTATACCGAAAATCAAGCTTCAAAGCCCAATGGCTTGAGAACCAAGTAACCGCCTAAGTCCTCGGGAAAGATTAGCCCGAGACTTAGCCAAACAACTACTCACACATACTTAAAAAGACTAGAAATTATGCTAGAAAATGAAAACATGATTAACCGATAAACACGGAAATAAACTTGATATTAGTAAGAATCTAGTCCGTACAAGTAACTTTAATAAACGAGAAATTAACAAACGACAAATACCTTAAGGAGTTCTTGTAGGAATTAACACAAAAGCTTAAAGAATATTAATGGAGTTCTAAAAATTTTAAAGACTTAAAGGTAAAAATGAACTAACTAACTAAGGAGAGAGAGAGGGAAGGCTATATTTATACAAGAAGGCCTCACTCTCTCACAAATATCCCAAAAAATATCCCAAAATCAACCTAAAGTGGAAATATCCTAAAAGTAGAAAGTTGGAAAAAGTAGCAAAACGTGCACATTTTCTGCAGGATGAACCGGTACAAGCAAAAATCCGAACTGGTTCATAACCTTGAAAAGCTGCCAAAAATAGTGTTCTGGACCACATGAACTGGTACAGCCAAAACCCCGTACCGGTTCATGTTCGACGGACAGATTTTTAGGCAAACTTTGCGGGTTCACTCCGGACACTCCCGAACTCGGATTTAGGTGTTCTTTGAACCGTTTGAAAGCTTGTCGAGTCTACTTTCTAACCCAAGTGATTTGGATCCAATATCATTTGTACATCAAAAGTTATGATAATTCTACTCTCAGCAAGTCTGAAGATGAGTAGTTTTGGTAAAATCCTCACTTCTCCTTCAATTCCCTTGAACCTTGGACAACCCGAGCAACCTCCAAACCACCTCCTCATGACTCTTCGGGCACCACAACGGGGTGGCATGTGGCCTTGAGTACTTGGTTGCACCCGGAGCATTCATTGGCATTCAAAACCCTCTTATTTGCACGGATTACCTGAAATACACAAAAATCTACCTTACGTGCAATATCGCAATAAAAGCTAAATAAACATAAGTAAAAGCAGCAAAAGACTGAACTAAATATCTACAATATTGGGTGCTCATCATTCGGCAGACCCCATTGGTTGTAGTGCTGTTTTTGCGGGGTGCGGTGTTTGGTTAAGTAGTGTTGAGAGATAGACATCCATGAAAATCATATATAGTATGTACCATAGCGAGGACGAATATGTCTTAAGTATTAATGTCTTCTTTTAATTTAGTAAATGAATTATGATTTTTTCTTTTTATTAAAAATATTTTCTTTCGAGTTTTCATTTTGTTTAGTGGACATTTTTTTAGAAGAGAGGGAGTATAAGATGGCCAATGAAAAAGAACGTTACCTTTAAACAATTATAAGAATTATTACAAAACTTGCTAGTATGTTTATTTTATTAAAAAAGAAAATTGATATTCACACTCCCTTTTTTGTCTTTTAGCAAAAAAAAAAAAAAAAACACTTCCAACACTAAGAAACAAAAAAGGTAATGTGGATAGCAAAAAAAATTACATACACTTATTACATACACTTTCAACACTACCAAAAAAAAAAAAAAGTGTGGATAACAAAAACGGAATTGTGAATATCAATTTCCATTTTAAAAAAAAACATGAAGAACAATCACTTTATACAAGAAGATAAGATTAGTGATGATCAGTAACGACCTCATGGACAGGGACTGAATCAGAATTTCATATACTAGGTGGCAATAATAGCAACAATAAGATTTTGAAATATTAGGGTTGAGTTTGAATGTGGAAAAACATGGTTGTAATTTTCAATTCGTTTGACAGTAATGTTGGAGCCTTCGGTTTTGCCTAATGGCTCGGCTCGGCGGGTCGAAGGTGTTTGTTCTGGGCTGCGCGTCTCCGTCGGTTGATTTCTTGAGATCAATCAGTCCTCCGACCTGACGGCTCCTTCATGGCTGTGTGGCTCTGTCCGTTACAGTGGTCCGCCGTGGTTTAAGGTGGCTGTTTGTGGAGGTGGGCAGTGTTGATGGGCGGCAGTGGTGAGGTGTTTTGTTTTGCTAGGGTTTGTGTTGGGCTAATTTGTAGGCTTGTCCCTTGTATTCTGGGCTTCTAGGCCCCTTAGGTGTTATGGGCTACGTCCCATCTGGTTTAATTGTTGGGCTTGTCCTCTCTCTCTCTCTCTCTCTCTCTATCGATATATCTATAACTTGTCTAGGGCTTTCTACTGTTAGCCGCCACCTGGGTGGGGGAAGGGGGGGAGGCGCCTCCCTCCCTCCTCCCCTCGGGCCTCTTTCGTTCTCGTTTTCCCTTTGTTTTCCCCTTTCCCTTGCCGTGCTTTGCTTCCTCCAGCCTTCCTCGTTTTCTTCTCGTGTTTGCTTCGATCCTTACCGTTTCTGCCATTCGCTGCCAGTTTCCTTCTTGAGGGTAACCAATTATTAACGGGCAGGCGCGACGGCGCCGATGGGTTGCGATGATGCGTGATCCCCATCCGACTTGGTTCTTGGGCCTCGTTTCGGTTCACCTAACGGCTTGGCGGCGATTCGCATCCTTGGCGATTTTCGTCTCCGGCTGTCTTCTCCCTGTGGTTCTTCCTTTGCTTTGTTTGTTTCGGTGGTCTGGAGCGAGTGTGCATTGCCAGTTCGGCTTTGGTGGCTGCAGATGGTGGCGGGTGGTGTTTGCTTGGGTATCGGTTGGTTTCTTGTGTGGATGTTTGGTGGTCGAAGCTTGTGGGTTGCTGGGTGTGTATCGAGGAGGAGGTTGTTGGTTTGGATTCGAGCGGTGAAGCTGGTGTATAGGGTTAGTTTCTTTGTTTTGTAGGTGGCGCTGTGGGCTGTTCTTGATTGAGGGATTTGTTTTGGCTGCAGCTTCTGACGGTGGTGGGTGGTCCCTTTCGACCGCTGTTGTCTCTGTTTCTGTGCTTTCCGATGGGCTCTGGCTTTTCAGTGGAGGGCGCGAGTGTGCATCGCCGTTTATTTTGGCTTTGGTAGTTGCTATTGGTGGTGGGTGTGGTTGTGGGCCTTAGACGGTGGGGGAGTGGGGACGGCGGTGGCATATTGGCGGCGTGGTTGTGTCTGTTAATGGTTTTTTGGTTTTCGGTTTGGGCTGGTGGGTGGTTTTGGGCCTGTTGAAAAATGTATGCATTATAATTTGTTGAAAAATTATATGTATTGCATTTAATTATTTTGATGATTAAATTAATGATATTTTTTATTCGGCAAATGCTAAATTATCAAAAAACCCTTTCATGGACTAAATATTTTCGTGACCTTGAAAAATAACTTAAAGTCTCTTGGATTCAATGATTAATATTTACAAAGACTTTATTGAGCTCAATTCATGCTTTAACGAAATTATTTAGATGGATTTTTGAGCCACAGGTTGATGAACTGGTTGACAAATCGGCTGTCTTTACAGTGGGCTATGACAACCGGACTACACTCTGGTTAACAGGCCGGTTGACAGACCGGAAGACCGGCCGGAAGTCCGGGCGGACGACCGGTAGTGCAATTCTGCAGTTTTCTGCAGATTACAACGGCTAGTTTCTTACATACCAACTTCCAACGGCTCCAATAGTTTACAGACGGCTAAAAGGTGGATGGATAGCTATATAAGGAATCAAGAGCTCATTGATGAGCACCTAGACAAGCATATTCAATCTTCATCATTCCAAGAGCAAATCTTCAAAAATCAAAGCCTTCAAATCTCATTGTTCTTTCTCTTTCATAAATTCCTTGTGAGAAAAATTGTACAAGTCTTGAGCAACAACTTTCATATATTCTCTACATACTTGTAAATTCCTAAGTGAGTGTTTGAGTGAAACACTTAAAAGCTTAGAAGACCGAATTCTTATTGAATTTGGGTATTATTGTTTTTGAGAGAATTTCGGAGAATACTCTTGCGGTTGCGCTAGCTCCTCGGGAAAGCTAGAGGTGTAAGGTCGTTGTAAGCACCCACAAGTCTTACTACTTGTAATCTTTTTTGAAGATTAGTGGAACCTTAAAGTTTTTGTTTGAGGAGAAGTGGATTAGGCCGGACCATGGACAAATCCGGACCGAACCACTATAAACGGGTTCTTATCTCTCTAACTCTCATTCTATATTTGATTGCATACTTATTGTTTGCATATTTTGTTAGAGAAAATCTTTATTGGTGATTTTTACTAGCAATCCTATTCACCCCTCCCTCTAGGTTGCATTATTTGGGTAACAGGGTCTAGCCCATGTTTGGATTGGTTCATTACCAACCTTTGGGTTTTTTTTAGGGTTTTTCCTCCTGGTTTGGGTTCAGCCTGTTGGGTCTAAATTAGTTCCCTCCGTGTGGTTCGGAGAAGAGGGTATTGGGTGGTCAGGCTGGTGTACTCAAGTCCCTATTATCTCTGTACTTTGTATTATGAGTTAATGAAATCTTTTTTGCTAATCAAAAAAAAGTTGTTGGGCTTGTCCCATGTATCTGGGTTTTAGGTCTTTCAGGTGTTTCCTTGGTTGGTACCTTGCTAATCAAGGGATTGGGTCTCAGGTCGGACACTTTGTTGTTGCTATCCTTATCCTATTAATCTTTGTAACAATTTCAAAGGTTAATAAAATTTATTTTTTGCCATTCAATAAAAAAGACAGTAATGTTTTTATATGTAAGTCTATGGGAGGCCCTGACATGGTAAGTAGGAGAATATGCAATTAGACAACATATATAGGTCACAAAATACTATTGGTAAGTGAATGCTTTATAACTAATCTCAGTCACGACGGAGTTCTCTGCTATACACCCCGTTGTTTCATCTATTCTGATGCTACCGCTGCTGCTTCACCTTCATCTTCCTCCTTTTTGTTGCTGTTGCTGCTGCCGCTGCCGTCTCCCTGGCCTTGGTTGTTGACTGTCAGTTTGTACCTGTTGGGGTTACTGGTTGTGCTTAACGGCTAGGTCAATCTCCGTGGGTTTGAGGGGTGAAACCCTTGCATCTTTGCCAATCCTACTCTTGGGTTTGACCAGTTTCTTGGCCTAACGGCTTGCGAGGCAACAGTGGTAGTCAGTGGTTTCAATTGGGACCTCCTGGTTGTCCTCTTTGTGGTGGATTGTTGACTGCGGCAGTGGTTTGCCACCGTTGAGTCTGGTGGAGTTTAGGTGCTGCTGGTTGTGTTGGCTAGGGTTAGATGTGTGTTAGGGCTTTACTAGTTAGGCTCGTCTCATGTTATTTAGGCTTTTAGGCCTCTTGGATGATTGGGCTACGTCCCATTTGTTATAACTATTTTATCTGGTTTTTAGGCCATTAGGTGTTGGGGGGGATTTATTCCCATTGGGTGTTGACTTGGTTAGCTCCTTGTCAATCAAGGATTTGGGTCTTGGATTGGACTTTAAGTTCTCTCTCCATCCTATTAATCTTTGTAACAATTTCAAAGATTAATAAAATTTCTTTTTGTTATTTAAAATTTTTATTTTGTATATACCTGATTTTGAATATTATTGATAATTATTCGTGTATTATAATCTTGATAATTTTAGTTTGATATAATAAAAAACCGGTTACTTTACATTTTTATTTTTTAATTTCTTTTATAAATAAAAAATAAGCACGTGACAGTTGGAGGAGCTTAAAGAAAAAAAAATTGGTATACTTTAACTGCATTAGACTATAACCATTTCAATGTACAAATGTAACGTATTGGAAAACAAAAACTTTATGGTGTAATATTAGATTGGTAATCACCAACTCATTTTAAAAGTTTAAGCTGCTAGAGAGAGGGACCAATTTATTATTTATACCTTCAATACGTCCCCTCACGTGTAGCCAGACTTTTCTCCATAAACGGGCTAAACACGTGTTAATATTTTAACATTAGGTCGCGAGACTTTCCGAAATCCTAACTTTGATACCATGTAGAAACTTTATATTCAACTCAAAACCAATTGACATAAGTGGAAAAGACCTAAATGTTATTAAGTGATCATCCATTCCACTCCTAAGTAATGTGAGATTTTATTTCCTTAACACGTAATAAATGCTCCCTTCGTCCCATAATGGATGTCAATTTTTGATATCCGTGCTAATTTCAACTCCTTATATCTTTTAATACGGATCTCAAAAAATATGCAATATAGATCTTATTTGATAGTTCTCGATTAATTCTATTATACAAAATTTTCAAACTCATGAAAAACATTATAGATTGAAAGATATAAGCGATGAAAAATGACACGGATTTCAAAAATTGTCATTCTTTTTGGGACGAAGGGAGTATATGTTATGATAAAAATATGACTATAAAACAGGTCATCCGAGTTTAAAATCCTGGCTCCGTCACTAACCGTGTTCATAGGCTCTCCCACTTGGGAGGTCAATGGATCGAACAAAATCGAACCTCGACAGGTGCACGAGCTTTAACTAAACCTCTTCTTTTCCTTTCCTGTCTTAGAGCATGTACATAAGACTAGCTAAACACCCTCTTTTAGCTACTTTACCTATGCAAAGTAAGAAAATCATGGTATACCAGAATCGATAAAGTAAAAGGTAAAATACATTTGTTCTTTTGGGTCGGTATATTCCCTGAGCCACTGTTCATAGTCATTCATTAAAATATTATTGTTTCTCTCCTCCTCCTCCTCCCCTCCCCTCCCCTCCCCTCCCCCTCTCTCTCTCGGTCAAACTGGTAATACTATTGTTTAATGGGAATAGAGAAGAGAAAAGAGAGGTTGCTACAGTGTGAAAGGGAAAATTGAGTAGGTAAAGTAAAAAGGTGCTTTTTGGCTGGGTAGTTTACCTATTGTGGATGTACATGCTCTTAGCTCTTTTGACTCTTTAACCTTAAAGATATGGAAGTGTATATTCTCCTGAACGTCTAAAACAATTCAAGTTTCCTTGCAACCAATCAAACATACCGTGAAGATGAAGTTATAGCCACGCTTGAGAACATTCCCAAGAAATTGAATCTTCCTCCACACCATCTTCAGATAATCTTCAGACATGTACATCTTTTCCTCGGCAAAATCTACACCTTCCGTTTCAAGCCTGTAGCAATGAAGTCGAAGAAACTTGCCCCGGTTGTAGGATACAGGATCGGTGGCCACAATTAGAATGTGGTTTACTAACCCCTGAGTACCTTCGCCGAGCCAGAAACCGTCCAAGAATAGATCAAGCATCGACTTGTCTCCTTCCACGTAGGCTTCGTTTACCACCATAGTTTTAAATCTCGGTATCTGTCGCCGTATCGGTATCGGTCGCGGTGTATCGGTATCGGGACGTATCGGTGATACGTCGCGGGAATCGGGTGTCGCGGTCGTGAATTTTTAAAAATCATCAGCAACATGTATAAAACTTGAAAAATTTACTTTTGCCCCCAACATTGGTTTAAATTATCACATTTTAATTAATTTAAAACTTTAATTAGTACTAATTACCAAAAAAAATATAAAACTAACAAAATCTTAATAATGAGAAGAAAACAATGAATGTTTGGTTCTCATTCCTTTTTTCCAACATGAAGCCTATTCAATTGCATGTGGTTGTCGTCTGATTCATACAGTGTACTCTTGGGAGTCTCTGTGGTTTCTAAGTCAATTCATAGTTGCACATTGTGCTACGAAGCTTCTGTGCATCCAAACAATTCATTGTAGACAAAGTTCCCTTTTCTCTTCAAAAAAAGAGAGAGGCATAGTTGCCATTCAAATAAATTTATTGTAGATAAAAGCACTATTTAGGACACTACCTACACGTAACACATTTGCTTCTTTCTTTCTTTTTGTCGTTAGGTGGGCACAAGAGTAGTGTTTACTTTTTAAAAAACAAAATTGTTAGGAACAACAGTCACAAAATTTCAGTATCACCTAATGCTACTGATTTATAAATCCCCCGTTGTTCGAGCAGGAGAATAGTGGAAGATGGCCAGACAAGATGCTCTGGTTTTTTTTTTTTGACGAACCGATACGTATCGGCGGTGTATCGGTTACGGACCGGTACGTATCGGGTATCGGCCGATACACCTGCGATTCTCTAGTCTTCCCGTCGTATCGGCCCGTATCCGTATCGGAGGGCTCAAATACCGGTACGTATCGGCCGATACGGTACGTATCGGCCGATTTTTAAAACTATGTTTACCACAGCGATAATCACAGTCTTGTTCTCTGTTGATGTTTCTGCTAAAACCTCGTCGAGTCCATCTTGATAAATAACCATTTTATGCTGTAGAGATGAGGTAATGAAGTAGAGTGAATCAATATTACAGTCACATTGGTCGATCGAAATATAATAATGTATCAATATGTACCTCGAGCTTATAAGTTAATTAGATCTCTTCACCAAAGAAAAGCTATTGGAGCCACCCAGTGACACCCATTACAACTCAAAGGCAAATGGGTACCGAGAAAGAAAAGAAAGAAGCTTACCATGGTTGAGGATCTGCATTCGGCGGGATTCGAGCTGGAAAAGAGGGTCTTGAGACTGGAGGGATTGGAGGAGATGAAGATGAAAATTAAACCCAGGAACAAGAGTGACAGTATTGTTAAATCGAAAGTTCGATTCTTCATCATATGAGTCATATGATTCGATTGTGTGTAAGGAGGAAAACCCCCAATAGATGATCTCTTCGTCTCTATGTTTTGGTTTGTGGGTATGGGTACAGTTCTTGATTGTTATCCAAGTGGGAATATGTAGTAAACCTTTCTCTATTCATATTTGTAGTACAAATATACAGCTAGCAACACCTTTGGATTTCCGTTAAGCAGCGCCACGCTGCCATCCCTTAACTTAACTCGATCCTGATTCCGCCACTGGTTTGCAACATCTTACTCAATTATTAACTCCATATAAAAGCGTCAAAGGCATCTTCAACTGGGCGATTTCTCCTAGATAGAAGGACACCCTAGAGTTTATAACCAAGTAACTAAATATTTCTATAACTACACTTCGAAATCTAAATTAACTTTTCCATTTATAGATAAATAGATCTTAGGTCCAACGTTACGGGCTTCTAGCACAAAATTTTATTATGAGTCGAAAAGCTAGAGGGACCGACGGGTCCCGTAGGAAAATTGTACCGACAGCTGCATCGGGCCGTCTCTGGCCACCGGACTGTTGATCCGAGCCGTTCAAATTTTTTTTTAAAAAAACGAGGGGGACTGGCGGGAATCAACGTCATCCAATGTGTGTAGGATGCTTGATCCAAATACCTTATTTTTCGTGTATATATGTATATATGTGTATATACAAAAAATATGGTATTTGGCCGAATCAAGCACCTTACACACATCCGGTGCCATTGGTTTCTGCAAAGGCCCCCTCGTTTTTTTTTTTAAAATTTTTGGACAGCTTGGATCGGCCATCCGGTGGCTGAAGACGGCCCGGCGCGGCCGTCGTTATGATTTTCGTACGGGACCCTTCTGTCCCTATAGCACGATTCGGTTTATTATATACACATCTAGAGCCCACCTTATTGTCAGATCCAGAATTAGGGGGTGTTCCACTTTCCCTTCTTTTTCTAAACCTCAGTTTTCTTTAATTTTCAAACTCAAATATAATGAAAATGAAAAATAATTTTTTGATTTTTTTTGCATCGTATTAAAAATCTCAATGAAATCTATCAAACAAGATCCATATTGGTAGGAAAATTATTTGCGTAAACACATGATTTTTAGGCTTGAATTTACCTTCATTTTCTAAAACCTCAGTTTTTAAGAAACTGGAACGGGGCCTTAGTGGTATAGTACTGCAAAACATTATTTTATTTTCTTTCGAGATATTTTTTTTTTTTTTTGTGGTTATTTCAATTTTTGTATGTGCATGTATTGTAATTTACACCTCTGGTCTCATAGTTGAATGAATGAATTAATATTTATCATTAAATAGGAATTCTGTTCGGAACCAGAATTTTGTAAATTCGGGGGCCGAATTATGAACAATAAAATTTTGAAAGTTCACGGTTCCTAAATCTAATAGTTTGTTTGGTTTATTATGAGGGAGATTTTTTCGATAATGAGTTGAGAGAGATAGAAAGAGAAAGGAGATTAATTAATAATTAAAGGAAAAACTTATTGATACCGTGTGTAAAGAGAGAAATTAGGTTTTGGAACCCAAAACGAACACATTCGTAAAAAATTTAAATGTCTAAATAACGCCAAATACAAAATACAATGTTTAGGCGTTCTTAACAAAAAAAAAAAATACTAAAATTAAAATTTGAAAAAAAAAAACCCCGAAATGACGCTGGGGCCTTGGCCCCATTTACCCATACATGCATCCGTCTCTGATTTTGTTCACAGTTAAAGTTATTGAAAAATCGACTTAACCAACAAATGTGCAAAATAAAAAAAGAAAGAAATTAACAGAAAGATAAAAGTTTTTGCGTGAAATCCCAAGTCTTCTTCCTGATACGGAGAAATCTTACCACTTGGCCATCCTTTTGCTCAGGTAGCACAATATATTGTACAATAAATTTTAGCCGTTCAAAAAAAAAATATTGTACAATAAATTTAGCAACATATGTGTGTGTCGGTTTTTTTTTTCCGGCAAAAGAAACTTTTATTAATCTTCGCAAGATTACAAAGATTAAAAGAATAAGGGCAAATAAAAATTAAAATTACTTATAATCTCCAAGACTATCCGAGACCCAAGCGTTGGTCCGAGGCCATCAAACCCCAAACACCCAAAAAACAAAAAACCCTTATGACCAAACCGCCACCCCACCGGAGAAAACATCTGATCTACTGCTAGAACTCGATCGGGGAATCAGGTCCTGTTGCTACCCCAACGTGACACCGATCGATACTTCTACATAGAAGATCGGTATCATGCATGCCGCCTCCAGAACCCGGGGAACAAGCCCATGTTGCTGCTCCAGAACTGTACAAGCTCCATCTGCATGCCACCGCTTATCACCCATGATTTCGCTGCCTCCAAAAACCATGCTGCCACAGTGCCACCCAAACCCCGTATTGCAGTTGGAGGAATCTTGTGAAAAAGCTCTTGATCTGGCCTTAGAGAAGGAAACCATAAGTCAACTTTTGTTTTTTTATATGTAATTTTGTTTTTCTTAATAGGGCCTGCGCTGTAATATCAGTCATACTGACCACACACAAAAAAAGTGAGATTTAGCCAAAAATCTCTTATATTTACATTTTTTGAGTTTAAGAACAAACACCTTTTGCAATCAAACATAAGAACAAATGTGCCTATGACATTGCCTAAAACCCTAAAGTACCCTATATATGAAAGTGCCTAAACCCTAGGGTACCTTATGAAAGTACCTAACACTTATAAGTGTACTTGTATAAAACAGATCTACATATCCAAAATCTAACAATATTCGAATAACCTAACGTCACAAGACGAAGAGTAATTTGTTCCCCCAAGAGTCAACACCGCTACAGTGGCATGTTTCCCCTCTAGTTACATAGACACGGTGTTCATATCAAAAGGCAGTTGTACTGCATTGTCAAGCAAGACGATTGAATGAAGGTGCTGTAAGCAGTGAACCTGATCATCTTCAACCTGCCAAAAAATACACAAACATTGATGATAAATAGATGTTCTAATAAGGTTAATAAATAATATTCCTTCAAAGTGTTCAAATGGAAACTTGAAAAGATACTAAAAGACAATAATAAACTTGAAGGAAACTGTGGATACTGCCAACCTCTCAGCTTTGTTCCCGAGTACGTACCAAAGAGCTAGAGGGCGATTAGTTGAATAAAACACACATTCTCATTCGTGCCAATGTTAACTTTCTGAACAATGGGTCCTTCACTAACAATAAAATAGCTAGAACCTTCAACAAATGTAGTCAGTTCTCAAACACTAATTAACTATGCAGACATATATGAAGTAATATACATTAAGTAGACAACTTATTTCTTCTCAAGCAATCCAATAGTGGAGTGTTTGATGCTCCTACATCTCGTTGAAAGAAAACCAAGCAATGAGTATGCAGAAAAGAATATATACTTCGACTTTTATTTCACCGAGAGAGGCTGCCCAAACCATTGCTCCTTTTATAAACTCCTAAAGTTGGTTTTGGTCTGCTTTTGTAGTGAACATAATAACACTCCATTGATTCTAGAGAACACCCACAGAAGTTTTTCGATGCAACAAGTCTGTATGAGCAGGAACACAAAAGCCAAAGACACATAAAATTCACATCACCGAACCACCACACTGATTAGATAGTTTATTCAACATACATGACAAGATATCAACTACAACTACATGCACACTGAAAAAATAAATTGAATCACAAAATAACATTGCAACAAGGCTCACAACCTTCGATCTAAGGTGAAGCTGGAGATTGATTCTGAAACGAGATCAGCGCCCATCAACCTCTTTTCCTACACTGGTACCTGGAAAAACTGTTTTATGGTATTAAAAAAGATAAAATCTTAAGTACAAGGCTGAAATTACCATTCAACCCAATTCTGAGTTTATATTAGCAGCATTTACTCTTCCAAACTAATCAGGCAATCATCAAAGTGCACAGTTCTGCCACTTTAAGCATGAGATTTGATTGACAAAAGTATTGAGCAATCCAAGAAGCACGTTTTATAATTGGAAATCAAAACCAAATTAATTGCTATAAATCCAAAGCCTCGAACAGTATACTCAAGAAAAGCATAAACGAAAGTATGAAATTCCTTAGATTAACACACAACACACCCAATTTTATATCAAATATAGTATGGTCCAGTATACTATTAATTTTGCATCTAACTTCCACTCAATCTGTTTTTTTTTTCCCTCCTAGGACAACCCCATTTTTCCCATTAAAAGACATATCAAGTGACAGTAAAATTGACAATGACCTCTGTGGTAAATGGCTGATCAAGAATTGATAGGAAACGTGATAATTGGTTTCACAAACCTTGGCTCGACTATCACTGATGGTTCAGGAAAAATATAATTTAGAGATCAAAAATTGGGTGAAACGGATGAAACAAATTAGGGTTTTACAAATTGGGATATATGTACATGTACACATTGAGGGGGAGAGAGAGGAACATGCTTGGTGAGATCTGCTATAGATTGCCATGGCTGGAAGAAAGATGCGCTCGTGTGGAAGTCGATGAGGAGACATTGATCGAACGAGGGAGGAGATATCGCTCCCCCAACCGCATCTGAATAGCCCGGCCTCCTCCCGCTACCCTCCTTGTCAAAACGTGAATACCAGAAGACATTGAGAGATACCAAAACTAGGGCACATCGAACAGGGGAAAGTGCGAAGTTGGAACTGCCGAAATCGTTCGGTTTTCCTAAAACGAAGGAAAGGATGAAATCAAATAGGAGTATATGAGGTTTTTGACAATTTTGCTTTTTGCCTTAAATAAATTCTTTATACGATGAAAGAATTGTTTAATCTATAACTTACTATAACCTTTCAAATAAAATGTTAATTAAAATTTGTAACAGAATAAAAAGGGAATCTTTTTAATTTTTTGTTCCTAATTGATTGGAAAATACAAAAACTCCTCTGAAATAGATTATTGAATTGGGACTCCATGTATTGATTTTGGGGATTAATTTTGACATTATGTATTTTTAATTTGAAAATAAAAAGCATAAAACGAAAATTATATAATAATAAATAAATAAATAAACAAAGGCAAGATTCCAAATAATGTTTGTTACCAAATGGGAATAATCTTTTGCTAAAGCTTTTATATCCAGAGCTGTAGCTTTTATATCCAGAGCTGTAGCTCAAGCAGTTGCGAGTAGGAACTTGGGTTCTACTGTGTGAAATCTTAGGTTGAAGTCAATAGAATGACGTTGGCCTACCACCGTAATCTAACTCTGCTAAAATAAAAGCCGAGCACTTATAAAGGCCAAATTAAGACTTGCCAAACAAAGCTGAGTTTGACTGGATAAATTTATCTATAATTTTTTTTGGTAAATTTAACTGCTGGCGGATGTGGTTGATCAAAATTGGAATACAATTTGAAACAAATAATATAAATTCCAAATAAAAAAGACATACACAATGAGCATGAATACAATAAATCTCGTCGCCGAAATAATTTACTTTTACCCATGCGTACCATGTCGCCGAACGTGGAAAATGGGTTGGCAAAGAGTTACCCTCCAGAATTTGGATGGCGCCAACTATCCTCCAAAAACATATGCCAACACTAGTACCTTTTGTTGGCAAAAGTAATTGCTCTTCCAATGATTTGCCAACGCCTATGGATTTTCGTTGAGAAAAGCATAGCTTTGCCTACGAAAATTGCCTTGCGTTGGCAAGTTTGGTTGCTAATAGTGCATTTTCTTGCAGTGATATACCAAAAAATAAAAATGTAGCTTATATGCTGTGGTAATGGAGTCTACAATGGAGGAGTACAATTTTGATTACCAACATGAAAATCGTGAACAACAATTTCATGGACGTAGAAATTCCTCACCGAAAAAAAAGATATATACATGGGTTAACAAATCTTGGTCATTCTTGCAATTCATAAGAATGATCCCATTTCTCATCCCAAGTCTCTCTCTAAACAATAATAAATGAAACCCAAGGATCGTATAATTTCCGGAAACTTTTGAATAATTCTCAATTATTCTTCTTACACGCTTTGTGCTCTGACCATTTAAACCTCGACGTCTCATTGGCAGATAACTTCTTAGCTCTCTCCCAATCATGAATCACAGTCGTTAGATCAGCCAACTTGGCACTTATACCAAGACAACAATTAGCATGAACAGTCACCACAAACCCAATATCTCTACTATTTTCACAAAAGCCACTAAAATAGAGTGTGTCCAAGAGCCTATAATTGAGTCCTAAGTCTTTGAAGAAACCATTTTCAATGAACAACCGCACAACATCCTGCTCAGTCTGTCGAACGTCGTCGTTTCTTTTCGCGTACCAAGTATCATACAATGTAATTGTCTTGCTGTTTGATCTGACAATGGTAAAACCGTTGTTGACGTAGCAGAGTTCGTTCCCTTGGTAACCATCGCAAGCGATTTGAAAGTCAAATGTTTCGTTTGGGCTCAGAATGGAAAATGGGTTCCTAAGCCATAATATATCAGTGTCCTGCGTTCAATCATGAAATAATTGGTCAAATGTGAATATACGTGAATAAAAAACAAATAAATACTCCTATCATGTCAAAAAGATTGTTATTTGAAACAATTTCAAGGATCAATAAAAAAAAAAATTTGCCGTTAAAAAAAATGCCAAAAAGATTGTTCACTAAATATGTAGAACGGTAATTAAAAAAAAAAATTGCTTTTGTCGAAAGAATTCAAACTTTTTTTTTCCATGTTCTAATTTAGCGCAGTCGACTTTTTTTTTTTGAACAGGTGGAGTATAAGAGCATCTCCAATCCAAGACCCTCCAAATCTCTATTTGAGAGGATCAAATTAATCTATTTTATTTGAAAAGTAGATTTAGAGGATTGTACTATTTATCTCAACTCCAACCCAACACTCTATTTCTCAACTCCAACACATATTTGAAGGGGATCCTCTATTTTTTCCTTCATCCTCTATATTTAGAGGATCAAAGTTCATCCTCTCAAATGAAGGAGAGTTTTAGAGGATGGGTTGGAGAATGTTTTTCCTCCAAAATGAAGATATAGAGTATGGATTGGAGATGCTCTAAGATGACCAATGAAAAAGAAAGTCACCTTCAAACAAGAGAATTACATACCAAGCTTTTTTTTTTATTGGCAAATTTTTTTATTTATTAAAACTCGACAAAAGGTACATCAAGTTTTCAATAAAAGATTAGATGAAACACAAAAAGGGCAACCGCCCATACACCCAACGGACAAAACCCTTAAAACGCCTAATGGGCCAAGGCCAAGACCATTGGTAAGTGGAAGCTTTTGTAACTAATCTCATTCACGCTTTTTTCCCGTTTTCTTTTAATCGTTGAAACTTCGGTTCGTTAATTAATAAAATTTTCTTTGCTGATATAAAAAAAAAAAAAAAACTAATCTTAGTCGCAAATCAAATAATGTCATAAGAACATGATGTAGACCAAGTTCCAACAAATTTTTCCTGAAAAACTCAAGAAGTAACACTACAATATTAGGGGCTCTTCTGGGCTAAACTTTGGGAGCCGAAGCGTTTGCTTCACCTTAATTGAATACATGCCAGTGTATATTCTCATGAATGTATCTGAAAAAATAGCCAAGTTTCCATGCAACTAAACAAAAGTACCGTGAAGATGAAGTTGTAGCCACGCTTGAGAACATCCCCAAGAAACTGAGTCCGCCTCCACATCATCTTGTAATAATCTTCATTCCCGTAAAACTTCTCCTCAACGAAATTTATACCTTCTACTTCAAGCTTGTAGCAATGAAGTCGAAGAAACTTGCACCGGTTGTAGGATACTGGATCGGTGGCCACAATTAGAATGTGATTTACTAACCCCTGAGTACCATCGCCGTGCCAGAAACCGTCCAAGAATAGATCAAGCATCGACTTGTCTCCTTCCACATAGGCTTTGTTTACCACGGCGATAATTACAGTCTTGTTTTCTGTTGATGTTTCGGCTAAAACCTCGTCGAGTTCATCCTGATAAATAGCCATTTTGTGCTATAGATGATGAAATCAAACAGACTGTATCAATATTACGGTCACGTTTGGGGTAATAACGTACAACTAACTATAATTTAATATCTTCTAAACAGTGGTTCATGATTTTTGAAATCTCGTTAGTATCTTTTAATTCTCGAATTTATATTGGTTAACAACTGATCACAATATTTGTTACTGCAGTGAGAAATAACAATCGAGAGTTGGAAAATTGTGATACCATTAGCTTGATACAACTACTATTCATGAATCATAAACATACACGTAAAATCATCACATCCATATATAATAATTGATTTCTATATATATATTAGTCGTTTTCAGGTCCGGACCTCCCATTTCCCGGTCGATTTGGGATGATCCGAGCCGCTTAATATGATCAGAACGTGATTTTAAGGGTACTCGCGAGAAATCAGGAAAAAAATGATCGGGAATGGCTTGATCCGAGCAATTTTTTATTGAACGGTTCAGTAAAAAACTGCTCAGATCAAATCTTTTCCGGTCATTTGTTTTTTTGATTTCATGAGAGTACTCGTAAAATCATGTTATGAACATATTGAGTAACTCGGATCATCACAAATCGATGGGGAAATGGGAGGTCCGAACGGTGTGGACCGTAAGAGATGTGGACTTGAACATTTGTGTGTGTGTGCGTGTATATATATATATATATAGTTGAAACCAAATAAGAATAAATCTTAACAATTATACCTACTTGTATAATGTATATGTCGTATGTGGTTGTGTACGGTAAAAGATGCTTATTGATTCCAAATAGTTGATCGAGTGAAATTAAAGCAGGACCGGTTTTAACTTAAAACTTTTAATAAGTGATCTATTTCTCTAGCTTACAAATTTGACTCTCTTCACAAAAGAAAAGCTATTGGAGCCACCCAGTGACACCCATTACAACTCAAAGGCGAATGGGTAGTACCAAGAGATCGAGAAACAAAAAAGAACAGAGAAATTAAAGATAAGAAATGAAGATGGTTACCATGGTTGAGGAATTGCATTGGGAGCTAGGGCTGGAAAGGAGAGGCGTCAGAAGAGTACTACTGGAGGGGGGAGTGGCGACGAAGATGAAAAGGAAACCGAGGAACAAGAGCGACAATATTGCGAAATCGAAAGCTCGATTCCTTAACGTATGTGTCGGCGTTTGATTCGACTGCGGGCAAGGCGGGAACTCCACGATACTAGAGGACCTCTTCATCTCTGAGGCTTGGCCGGGTTTCTAACTTTGAGAGAGATGGCCGGACAATTAGCTAGGTGCTTCGACAACCTAGACTTTATAAACAAGTATGGCTTCGAGGACTTTCTAATAAAACTCACATTCCGCAGTTGCGTATGTATATATATTTATATCAAAGATGTTACATCGCCAAATCATTGACGATCATCGCCAATCACAGGGTTGTATACAGCACTAAACTGTTGTGAAGTTGCATCCGATACCTATATAACAATAATTAATTAGTAGCACGCTAAAGGGGTGTTATACCAGCAGTACCAAAGTGTTGTGAAAAAAAATGGATTCTTAGGGAGCGGAATTTTATACCCATTGTGGTTTATTGAGTTGGGATTAGGGTAAAAATGGATTCTTCGATCGTATGGGGAAAAAAAAAATACTACTAATTTTTAGTACAAGCGAGAAACTTAATTTAACCAGACTTAGATGGTAGAGAATGGAACCCGACCATAATATATGATAATCGAACCAGATCTTCTTCTTGGTAAAGAGAAACCCTTACCAATTGGTTATCCCATTGTTCCCAATAGCACAATATGTTGTATAGTTAAGCAACATGTATATATATGTATATGTATATATCTATATAATAAAACAGCTCAGTATTTGAATCCTATGTACATAAATCTAACGGTCCAAACTTATCCCTCATAAATCCTACGGCTGAGAAGAGTATTAGGGCTAGAAAATCCTATTTTCAATCTTCTCTAACTTTTTCTATTCCAATTCTCTTTTGCTATGGAAAGATAGCTAGAAAGCAATAAAATTTCATTACAAAAAAAAAAAAGAGCCGAATTTGAAATAAGAAAGGGATAATGGTGTTTCAAGAAACACCGCTTATTGTTCCTATGACCGTGTAATTTATCAAAATATTGCTTCAACAGGAGTGAATCGAAAACGTAAAATTATCAATTGAATTTTAAAAAGTACAAAAACGGGAAAAAATTAGCTTGAAAATATGCGTAGTTAGAACTATTTATCTTGTTCGTTTTGGGATTTTAAATTTGAAATAAATATAAAGAGAAATAGAGTGATGATTGAAAATAAGAGTAATGATTGAGAAGAAATAGAAAGAAAAATAAGAATAATAATTGAAGAAAATAGAGAATAATAATTAAAATTCAAATCCAAAATACCTTAACCGAACAAGGTCACCACAGAATGACGGGAGTCCACATCAATGGCAGCAAATTGCCCCGCAATGCCAGATGTTTTCTTTTTAGTTGGTTGAGATACTAGTAAAATCAAGTTTCTGGTGGAGATGCTCGTGATCGGGTTGGAAGTCAACTTCTATTCATCCTAGGTTGTTAGAATGTGTCTTTCAATGGTACGTTGTCCTATATACAAAGACTTTAAAAAAAATTAAAAAAAGTAATCACATAAGATGGCCGACAGTTTTTTTTTTTTTTACAAAAATGCTAGAAATACAATAATTTAAATACAACATTAAATACATCTCATATACATGTGAAATCCACACGCACTAGTATATGTGAACCTCATATATATGTGAGAGATTGTATTTAGTGTTGTGATTGAATTATTGTGTATGTAGCACTTTTGGTTTGTTTTTTCAAATGCGACGACGATTCACATGCAGTAGCTCAAAATGAACAAACCCACCAAAAGTGAGGAAGTTGTGATTGGTTGTTGTGTACCTAAATTTATTGCAAAACGATTTTGAGAACAGTAAGTATACAACAAACACACAAATCCTTCCACACTCCTCACAATAGGGGAGGGTTCTTCTTCTGCACCCTGGAGCTCAAACACAAAAATAATTACACAAACACATTCACAATCGGGGTGGGTCGCACCTTGGAAGTCCAGAGTGCGTGGAACTCAGTACCCCTATTGTGTGTGAGTGTTTGTGTGTGGTGGTAACATTGTTATTTGAAGAAACACAAGCATCATTATAACTAATTCACTTCAAAGTCTTAAGCCTGTTTTGCACTGCTTTATTACAAAATAAGTATTTATTTCACATTTTTAAACTAAAAAAATAATGTATTTATGCAAATTATTTTTTTATTTTTTTTGCACCGTTCAAAAGATCTCAATAAGATCTATCAAATAAGATTCATACTGCTAGAGAAATTATTTCTGTAAATACAGTATTTTTGAGTTTGAAATTGCCTTATTAAAAAATACGGAGTAACTACTTATTTGGGAATCTGGAAGAGACGAGAGTATTCTTAAGGCGAAAAACTTTTTATACTGTGGAGCCATGAATATATTTTACGGCACTCAATTGCGCGCGTTCAAAAGTATTTTGGACAGTCCGGATATTAAAAACACTGTTCGCTGGAAGAGTTTTTTTTTTAAATCCGGACCATTAATTGCCGAAACGATCGACTGAGATTGCGCGGAGCCGTGAATAACTTATTCTCTCATTCTTACGCTATTTACAAAAGAGAGAAACAACAACAGACATGTTCCAGGATAGCTGCACCTCCATTTCTATTCTCCATTATCTGTGGAAACATAATAATTTTTCATAGGCTGGGGTCGCTGGACACTTGTGTGAGGTACAAATACTAGAGCTACATGCTTTTACCATGGATGTCCACCTGTAAAATCAATTCACGGAGAATAAATAGATTACATCTGACCAATTCCCATATTAAGGATGTCATACGGTCTAGTAGAGATAAGGTTAAATAAATTTTAAATTATTTATAACAAGAAGATTTTGGAATTCAGCACATATGTATGTCTGGGGTTGGTCGGAGAATGTTTGAAAACTTGCATTTTTGTTGGTGCCAAGTTTTAATACTTACCAAATAAAAAATAAAAGTTTGGAAATTTAGCGGTAATGGTACAGGTGTAACAATAACGGGAGTATCGAATAATACGTACCGAGAATCATGTGTAACGGTCATGAATTTTTAAAGATTATTCCTACAGCCAAAGCACCTAAAACTGCTGCAGCAGCTGTGTAGCAGGCAAAATATCGGATTAAAAGCCACACATAGCGAGAACCGGTTGATATGGGTGTGAATTTTGGATAGTATCGATATAGCTGGATGTAGTAGCGGTATCAGAGGTCCAAAAAAGAAACCACCGATACGCTAAGCAAGGGCCGGTTTTTAAATCCATGTGGTGCCTTGCCAACTTTTTCTTGTTGGTTGTTACTTGTTAGCCTCGCACTACTGGTTTTGGGGCCAGTGGCAACATAGTAGTTAATTGGGATCATGCCTTTTGGACTTCAACATTTTCTTGTTGTTTATCGAGTTAATAGTTCCTTAATTCTTTTGCGATCCAACAAATAAAAATAGAGAAGCTTACCTTCTTTTAGGTTTTGGACTTATGGGAGCAAAAAGAGAGGGTTGAGCCGACAGGGAGAGGAGATGAAGATGTAAAGTAGACCGACGAACAAGAGAGACAAGATTTTGAAATTCATTTTGAAAGCAGAAGCTCAATTCTTGATCGTAGATGTCAATGACTGGAGTTCGGGTACGTAATTTCCCCCGAAGCTGACGAAAATTGTGCAATGTTTTTCTTGAAGGGCGCACTACCGGCTACTGGTTTGGACCTCACATTGGTTCACTGTGGGCTGAAATTAAGATGAACATAACTTTCGTGTAGGGGAAAGTCCAGTAATCTGCAGATCATGTTGACGTAATGGACTACTCTGGGCATAATTCAATGAATGGTTGGAACGAGGGAGGTTGTCAATTTAGTAGAATAAAGTGGAATTAACCTCCCTGACCAAATAAAAAGGACTTTTTTTTTTTTTTTTGAGCGGAAATAAAATGGACTTAGATCCTATAAATCCCTCCTTAATTTCTTCTATTACTATTTTTTTTTTTGATCGACAACAAAAATATTGATTAAACTCGATAAAGGGTACATCGAGGAGAAACTTAATACAAAACTGGGCTAAGCAGAGTACAGTACAGAACAGGAAAAAATTCAACAAAATGCTGAAGGAAAAACAATAAAACAAGGTTCTCCACAGCCAAAGGGTAGAAAGGGTACACAGATCACAGCTTGTCAAAACTTAAAAGTAATTTAATTTCTCCTATTACTGTAGTACAGTACTATTTAGAAGGGTACTAGAACATCTCCAACCTTTGCTTCAAATTTGAAGATGTCAGTTTTTTTAGATGCTGATGTGTTAATTTGACACCTTTAAATTTGACACCCGTAAAACATTTTTCCTCCAACCATGTTGTCAAATTTTTGATCTCATGATGATATCAAAGCAAAATGCAAAATGTTTGTTTTCGGTAATCCAAAAGGCCAGTTTTACATAATTTACTCAATGGCAACTTTGCACCAAATTGGTTGCCTTCAAATCCATATAGGATTTGATTATTGTACTTGAACGTGAAGCTCAATACTGATGGATGCTGCAGGTATGACTATGAAGTGGAGCCCAAAGCAGGAATTGGGGGAGTGTTCAGAGATAGCGTGGGAGCACGGATTCTAGAATTCTATGGAAAGTGTAGCAGTCAATCCATCCTTGAAGCTGAACACTGGGCCATTTACAAAGGACTTGTGCTCATCCTGGAAAAAGGCATCACTCGATGGAGTTAGGGAGGAGCCAGTAGGGGCAGTCGTCCCTGCAAGAAAAAAAAAACACTATTATTATATGTAAAAAAAAATCCTATGAAAATATATAGGCTCGCCTCTGTGTAGAATTTTGAAAAAAAAAATTGTTACCTTTGAACTACGAGAATACCAACATTAATTACTAAAGACTAAGGGCTAAAATATAACAAAAATAAAACTATAGGGTTAATATTGTGAATATTCAAGTAATAAACTTCCACATTTCGTTAGATGTGTTTAATGTTTTACAGTTCTATTACTTTTTGTCCTAAAATCTTAATGGCACGCCAAATCCGCCCTCTCTCTCTCTTAGAACAAACATCCCCAATTGTTAAGATTTCAAAGTCAATTTCGAGAAAATAGAGACAGAGGAGAAGAGATTTTGGAAACCCTAAGTAATTTTGGTGAAATTTAAGTTGTAGGGATGTCTTTCTCCAATTGTTGCTCTAGACTTCTCCTAATTCTTTGTTTTTTGACTGGTAAAATCAAGTAACATGAAAGCCCATGTACCGAATTCGTCCAGTTGTGATGAATGAAAAAAAAAGAAGATGAATAACAAATAAAAACAAGACTCATACATCAAATCGATCCCATTAGTTAAACCGATTTTTGTATTTATGCTATTTTGAGTTTTAATGTATTTACGTGATTATGCATGTGTATTTATATTTTTTTCTCACATGCACGGTCGCCGCTGCGTGGTGAAATTCCTGGCTCCGTCCCTGCTCATGTGAAACGGGCTCTCTTACCAGTACTGAGACTTCTGCATGGTGCTATAGCCATTGCTCATAACAATGCTGGCCTTATTGAGGATTCAAAAGCACTCATGAGCAGAATGGCCGAACGGGAACAACAATCTCTCACATTCCCAGATTTGCAAATCAAAGCACGCGCTGATAGCTTATCCAGAATTGGAGCAGAACAAGAGGAGAGTTTAGTTATAACTTGCGATATTCCTGCAGCTACAAGGCCCCTTATCCAAGAGGATATTTTGGGAGCTGGGTTTGTGCAGGATTAAGTTTTGGCACTCCAAAAATTGATGGAGAGACTCCAAAATTGAACTGTGTTCATATACAAAACGACGTCGTTTTGGAGCCTCTTCATCAATTTTTGAAGTGCTAAAATCAATTTCCCTTGAAGGCTTTGTCTTGTTTTCTCTGTTTAGCTACTTGATGCTTATGCGGAGTAAGAACTCTGTTGGTTAAGTTTATTGAATTTCCAAATTACCTAAAAAAATAACGTAAGGTTGGAGAGGACTATGATGCTAATTTTGACTATTACTTATTAGTGATTTGAACCGTTGTTCCTTTGTAGATCTTTTTTCTTCGTAAAAATAAAAAATAAAAATTATATCAACCTGAAATTCTGTAAAAAAAATAATGTGTTGACTAGTAACCATTTGAACGTATAAGTTATATTAGGATGCTCGATGGATCCTATTTGACCCCTGCTCCTTAAGCTCATTAGCCCCTTCCAGAGCAGTTTCATTCCTGGGAGATCTACTAATGATAATATTATTGTTACTCAAGAAATTCTTCATACTCTTAGATCTAAAAAAGGTAAAAAAAGGCGGTATGCTTTTCAAAATTGATCTTGAGAAAGCGTATGATAAGGTGTCTTGGAAATTTTTGCTTGATACTCTCATTTTTTTCAATCTGGACCCTTCTTGGACAGCTTTGATTATGAGTTGTGTCACCACTGTTTCTACCTCTATTCTTTGGAATGGAGAAACTCTTGAGGAATTCACCCCTGGTCGTGGATTATGGCAAGGAGATCCGCTTTCACCCTACCTCTTTGTTCTTTGTATGGAGCGTCTGTCTATTCTTATTAACCAAAGGGCGGAGGAAGGGAAATGGAAAGGGATCAAAGCCTCTAGAAATACTAATCCGCTCACTCACTTGTTCTTTGCTGATGATCTGATTCTTTTTGGGCAAGATAACCTTGCTACTTGTAATACTATGATGGATGTGCTTAATGAATTCTGTTGTATGTCTGGCCAAACTATTAGTCTTGCTAAATCCAAGCTTTTCGTTTCCCCTAATGTTCCTAGTAATAAAGCCAGAAGATTAAGTGCCGCGAGCGGTATATCCCTCACTACTAACTTGGGAATATATTTGGGCATCCCCCTTCTGCATAAGCGAGTCTCTAAGGATCATTTCAACCACATTTTGGAAAAGATCCAAAAGAGACTCTCTTGCTGGAAATCCAATACTCTTATGTTGGCTAGGAGAGCTACGTTAATTCAATCTTCTTCCTCCCAGATTCCTAGCTACACTATGCAATCCATGAAACTTCCTGCTAGTGTGTGTGAAAAAATTGATCGTCTTCATAGGAATTTTTTATGGGGAGACACGCCGGAAAAAAAAAAGAATTCACCTTGTCAATTGGAACCAAGTTTGCTAAAGAAAGGATAATGCTGGTCTAGGGATTAAAAAAGCTAAAGATCAAAACCTTGCCCTTCTCACTAAGCTGGGTTGGAACCTGTCAAATAAGGAGGGGCACCTTTGGGTGGACATTATGCATGATAAATACTTGAGAAATCATAACCTTGCCTCCTGGCCCAGAGAAAGGCCTGCCTCCTACAATTGGAGGAGTATCCTAAGCACTTCTGAGGTACTTAGAACAGGCACCAAATGGGTGATCGGAGATGGCAAAAAGGTTGATCTCTGGCTGGATTGGTGGTGCGGTTCTACCCCTCTCGCATTCTTATATCCTGGAGAGCATATTAATTCTAATACTACTGTGAGTACTCTTATTGTCAATGGGAGATGGCACTTGGATAGTATAGCCCATATTGTGGACTGTAACATCCTTCAGATGATTCAAAATATCCCCCTTCCTCTTGTTACTCAAGCCTCTGATCATCCTTCTTGGAAAGGATCTCCTCATGGAAATTTTTCTATTTCTGCTGCCTATAGAATGATTAATGGCCAGGACGCTGACACGAGTGGTTGGAAATGGTTTTGGAAACTCAAAATTCCTGAAAAACTTAAAACCTTTATTTGGACTATTTTTCATAACAAGCTTCCTACCAACCTGCTTCGTGCTCAACGTGGCATGACCACTTTGGACTCCTGTCCTTGGTGCAATGCTGGGCCTGAAGACATTAATCATTTATTTAGACTCTGTTTTAAAGCTGTGGATTTATGGGGAGTTACTCTTTGTGGGCCGAGCATGAGAGGGAATCCAGATGCCCCCTTTGCGGACTGGTTTGGGAAAAATCTGAAGAATACCAAACTGATTGGCTTTAGTAATAAGATCCCTTGGAACATTTTATTCATTACTACCATTTGGCAAATCTGGAAAGATAGAAATCGAAAGAGTTTTGACAACTTGAATAGCAATGCTATTGTCAGTTCCAAGGTTTCTTATGACTATGCTGTTGAAATTGTGGAGGCGTTCAATTCCCCTCTCATGCTTGACCAACGAAACGCTGGACTAACAAAGTGGGTACCTTCTAATGCAGGTAATATCAAGCTTAATGTGGATGGATGCTGGTACAACGCGGAAAGGAATGCTGGAATAGGAGATATATTTCGGGACAACCATGGAACCTGGACCTTGGGTTTTTATGGAACAATGAAGGCGGAATCAAGCACGGAAGCTGAAATATGGAGTATCTACAGAGGACTCACTATTATTCTTGAGAGAGGGCTGGCTAATGTGGACATCGAATCAGACTCTCTCGTAGCTGTGAACATCATTAACGCCGGAAATCTAGGGAATCATCCGCAAAGCATCATCATCAATGATGCCAAGATGCTTCTTCTCCAGATGGGATCAACGCTAACTCTTATCTTTCGAGCAGCTAATCAGTGTGCGGACCATCTCGCTAGAATGGGCGCCGAACAAAACGATAGCCTTGTCGTCCTTGAACAAGCCCCTATTTCTATTAGGGAATTTTTGCTCCGAGACTGCCTAAACATTAGGCAAAACCTCGACTAGTTTGTTTTTGTTTTTTTTGGCTGTGATGTGTAGCACATTATCTAACTCCTCAGTACCTATGCTGTTTGTTCCTCTGGTTTAATATATCTAATCTTCCGATTGACCAAAAAAAAAAAAAAAAGAGCTGCTATACTATAAGTTCAAAAGAACTTGGTTTTGCTTTACTATTATGCACTGAATCAGTCAGATCAAGAAAAATAAATGAAAATACACATAAATCGGTGAGTTATTAGATACTAGTAATATAAATGAAATCCTAAGACCATACTGGAAACTTTTGAATAATTCTCAATTGTTTCTGGAATTTGTACAAGCTTTGTGCTTTGACCATTTAAATGTCGATATCTCATTGGCAGATAACTTGTTAGCCCTCTTCCAATCATGGATCACAATCGTTAGGTCAGCTAACTTGGCACTTATAGTAGTACAACAATTAGCATGAACAGTCACCACAAGCCCAACATCTCTGCTATTTTCACAAAAGCCACTGAAATGAATTGTGTCCAAAAACCTAACATTGAGTCCTAAGTCTTGAAACAAACCATTTTGCATGAGCTGCACAAGAACGTGCTGCTCATTCCTTCCGACATATTCTTTTCTTTTCGAGTACCAAATATCATACAATGAAATTGTCTTGTTGTTTGATCTGACAATGGTAAAACCGTTGTTGATTGTGAAGGATTCCTTCCCTTGGTAAGAATCGCAAGCCATTTGAAAGTCAAACGTTTCATTTGCGCTCATAACGGAAAATGGGTTCCTAAGCCATAATATATCGGTGTCCTGCATTTAGTGAAATAATTGATCAAGTTTACATATATATTAGGTGTTTAAAAAACAAATAAATACTTCTTCCGTATCAAAAATTGTCCACTATTCATAACAATAAGTGCCAAAAATGCGTACATATAAAAGAGTTAAGTAGCACAATGTGCTGTTCAGTAAGTTAGACAACATGCATAATTATGTCACATTGTATTATTGGTAAGTGAATGCTTTATAACTAATCTCAGTCACGAATCAAATGTCGTAAAAACATGAGGTATACCAAATCGCAACAATTTTCCTTTGAAAAATTGCAGGAGCTACACTAGAATTCCGGGGGCTCTTGCATTGGGATCGATCTAGGGCCGGAAAGGAGAGGCTTCAAACTAGAAGGAGCGGCGACAAAGATGTAAATTCCACCGCGGAGCAAGAGTGACAATATTGTGAATCCATAAAGCTCGATTCTTTCGTCGTAGAAGAAGTCACTTAATTCAATTGTTGGCAAGGGGGAAACTCCACAATACTAGAGAAGCTCTTCATCTCTTCTTTTTTTTTTTTTTTTTTTGAAATGCGAAAAAGATTTATTAATCTTTGAAAACAGAGAAGCTCTTCATCTCTGGTTTGAGGTTCGTAGTAATCCAATGTATCTGGATGGACACCCTAGACTTTATTAACAAGTGGTAGTCTTAGTTGTAATCTAGCTTTGGCTTGTAAAATAAGGTAAACAAGTAGTACAGTAGTATTTTAGTATCGGGATGGACACCCTAGATGTTATACTAGCCTATAGACTTCTACCTCAAAATTTTATACGCACATCTCGAACCGACCTTTAGTGAGATCGAGATAAATTTGTTTGGTTATTTCATTTTATTTTTTTGTGCACGAATAATTTATACCTTAAGTCTAATAGTTGATTATGCGAATCATGTTAATGTCTTTGAATGATAGAGCAGCTGCTCCAACTGCTGATCAGAACACAACACAATTTTGCTTCTTTCTGCCTTCCCTCTTCCTGGAACAGGATTAGTTCTGGTAGCACAATATGTTGTAGAATGAGTTTAGCAAACATGTGTGTGTTTGTCACATTGTAAGCATAATATTGCTGTTTGAGGAATCTTGTGAAAATGCTCTTGATCTGGGTTGATCTTGGGAAACGAATCTAAAAGTCAACTTTCTATTTTTCGGATGTTGAACGTTGTTTGGCAGTTCCATGAATGTGCCAGTCCAAGCATTTTTTTAGTTTTTTTTAGTTGAATGGCCGTTCCAGTTTTTATAAAAAGAAAGTTTTAGAAAAAGAATGTAATTTCAAGTTCAAAAATCATATGTTTACGTAAATAATTTTCCTATCAATATAGATCTTGTTTGATAGATCTCATTAAAATCTTTTAAATGGTGCAAAAAAAAATTAAAAAATTATTTTTCATTTTCATTATATTTAAGTTTGAAATTACCTTCTTTTTTAAAAAGAAGGTTTAAAAAAAAAGCGAAACGGCATACTGCAATGAATGCACAATGGATCCATAAATGACAATATGGTGAAAACCTCGTGGGTATTCTACCTAACCATTTCTACCACGAGAGGTGCTACAGGCACATTAGGTGTGGCACACCTCAGTCACACCCCTCTCACATACAGGTGGTACCCGTTCCAGTAGGACCTACCTGTATGTGAGAGGGGTGTAACTGAGGTGTGCCACACCGATGTGCCCCTAGCATTTCTGTTCTACCACCCATTGTGGCTCCCATGGTGTTCGTAGAAGCACGAAGAGAAATTTACGTGTAAAAGTTTGGTTTTTTGCTTTGTTATAAAAAAAAAAAAGGGGTAATAAACTTGGTTAAAACTAGATTTAACCATTTAAATGAAAGTCATGAGGATTTTATTTGTATGATTCTAACCGTTTATTATGAACAACAATTTTATGTACATAGAAATCGCCCACGGAAACAAGATATATGCATGGCATGAAATAAGAGTTGGTGAAACTCGATCTTAAGGAATAATAAATGAAATCGTAAGATCATACAATTTCAGGAAACATTAGAATAATTGTCAATTTTTCCCGTTACAAGCTCTGTGCACTGACCATTTAAACGTTGACGTCTTATTGGCAGATAACTTCTTAGCCCTCTTCCAATCATGAATCACAGTCATTAAATCAGCTAACTTGTTACTTATAGTATAACAACAATTAGCATGAACAGTCACCACAAACCCGACATCTCTACTATTTTCATAAAAGCCACTGAAATAAATTGTGTCCCAAAACCTAACACGGAGTCCTAAGTCTTTAAGCAAACCATTTTGCATGAGCAGCACAAAAACGTCCTGCTCATTCTTTCCGATGTACTCTTTTCCTTTCATGTACCAAATATCGTACTATGAAATAGTGTTGTGGTTCGATCTGACAATGGTAAAACCGTTGTTGATTTTGAAAGATTCTTTCCCTTGGTAAGTTTCGCAAGCCATTTGAAGGTCAAATGTTTCGTTTGGGTTCATAACAGAAAATGGGTTCCTAAGCCATAATATGTCAGTGTCCTGAATTCAGTGAAAATGTGAAATGAATGATCGAGTTTAGATATTAGGCGAGGAAATAACAAATAAATATTCCTTCCGTGCATACCAAAAATATTGGCCCACTATGCTGAACGATAATTACAAAAAATATGCTTCGTCAGAAAAACGCAAATTCTTTTTCGCAACTTGGTTAAAGAATTTTGGTTTTTCTTTCGACAAAAATATTTTTTGTTTTTCAAGTTTTCATACTACGCAGTGGATATTTTTTACAGAACGGAGGGAGTATAAGATGGGTAATTATGAAAAAGAAAGTCACCGTTAAACATCCCAAACAAAAGAATTGCAAAGATTGCTAGTATGAGATCAATGATATAAGAAAAGAAAGAAAAATAATGGCCTTGTTCGTTTAGCATATTTACTTTGTTTTAACTTTGTTTTCCAATCATTATCCTATATCTTTCTCCAATCATTACCCTATTTCTTCAATTATTAATTTCATTTATCTCTCTATCTCTCTCCACTCATTATCCCTCCCTCCAATCATTACCCTATTTCTCTCTCCACCCACTACCAAAACTAAAATACCCAAATGTACTAAACGAAATATCTTTTTGCCCTATGATAAGATTAGTGATCATTAACAACCTCACTGAGATCGACGACATACGGTACGTTCATGACAGTCTTTGGTGCTTCGCGGTAGCGGCGGTTACAGAGTCCGGATACCAGGTTTTCACTTTGGCCCCGTTTGATAATTCTCCAAGGGGTTGAGATTGAATTGAGGTATTATCAATACCTTGTTTGGTTTCCCAAAAAGGGTCCGGACTATCAATCCGTTGGGATTGCTAAGACCCCAATTTGGGGATATTGCTAATACCATCTTGGAGATGGTATTAGTAATCCCATCACAACCTCCCCTCATTATTAATTCCTTATCATTATCAATCTCTTCTATCAATCCAATCTCATCGTCTAATCTCATCTCAAACAAACATAATATTAATAATCTCATCCCAAACAAACATACTCATTATCATTCTTTCTCATTACCAATCCCTTCACATTATCAATCACAATCCTAATCTCATTTCCTTACGAATCACATCTATCTATCACTGTTATCAAACGAGACCTTTAGGGTTTGGGTGTGTCTTGGGCTTTAAATGCTGAGTTTATCCCTTGTATTTGGTCTTTTATGTGTTTGGGTTGCGCTCCATGTGCGTTTTATTATTTTATTTGGGCATTAAAGCCTTTTGGGTGCTAACCTTTGTCCTTTGGGTTTTCTCTTTAGTTGGCAAGGCTTGGGTCTTGGATGGGCACTTGTTACCCTTTTCCCTCAACACACTCACAAGAGCTAACACTAAAATTTTAGGGCCTCCTTTGGGAAAGAAATTTGGGAACCGAAAGCGTTTGCTTCATGCACTACAAGAAAATCGAGATCTTGCAACGGTTTTGCTAGCAACGGTTCAAAAAACCGTTGGTATAGACGGTGTGTAGCAACGGTTTTCAAACCGTTACTATAAACAGGACTATAGCAACGGTTTTCATGCAACCGTTACTATATTACAAGACTATAGCAACGGTTTCTCCATAACCGTTGCTAAAAACCGGCCTATAGCAACGGTTTTCCATAACCGTTACTAAAAACCGGCCTATAGCAACGGTTTTCCATAACCGTTACTAAAAACCGGCCTATAGCAACGGTTTCCAATGACCGTTACTAGATTTTCACACCGCCAAAACCAATTTTCTTTCACGCGATCGGTTTTCCAAACCCGAACTAACAATCGAGACCGTTGATTTTATTTTTCATGTTGATTAAATCGTGTTCTCGTACAAATTTGGCTCGATCGGATTTAGAAAATTTCTTCATCGATGGACAATTTCATTAATAAAATGAATTTTTCTGTTCGATAAGTATGTAGCGATACTCGATTAACTTCATTCTTGAACGTACTTTAGCCACTCAACCATGACACAATCATGATGATCGAGACCGTTGCTTTTGTTAGGGCTCTTTTTCCTAAATTTTTGTTGGTATTTTTTTCGGTATTGTTATTTAACGTATTATTTTTAGCATTTTGTGGTAATTTTTGAAACTAATCATTCATTTTGGGATTAATCATTCATCTTCACAAGAATAAAAAAAGTATAAAATTGTGGACCGAAGTTGAAAAAAAATATCATATAAGATGACACTAAAGACAACAAATGTTAGTTGTTTGATATTTTTTCGCCCATATTGATTTTTTATGCTTTTAATTGCATTTTTTTTATTTTTTAGACTCATCTCATAGAAATAACTGACCAATCAAAAAAATTTATGTGAATCTAAAAAGGCAAAATTCATATTGAAAAAAAAAAAAGGAAAATAGAGAGGTTTTTTTTTTTTTGGTACAAGGTGCATGTCAATTTATACCAATTTTAAAAGGTAATTATTTAACCTAGCGTTAAATTCTATGTAATAATAATTTCATTCTTTGTACAAATATTGAACTCCTTATTATGTAAAAAATAGGCGCTTCCGATCGGGAAATAAAAATGATACTCTATTAGAAGTGTTTGTATAGTATAAACCGGATTTAAAAAAAAAGGATTTAAAAAGTCCGGTTAGTATAGTATAAATATTAAAAGGTTTAAGTTTTTACACAAGTTATGGGCTAGCACAGTTGGTTCGCGCATGCGCGCGCACACGCGAGGTTAGGGGTTCGATTCCCGGAGGAGCAAAGTTAATTCGCCAGGGCGACCAGCGCCAAGTCAGCACCACGTGGGCGACAGGTGGATGCCACGTAAGCGCCACGTGGGAGACACGTGGATGCCACGTCAGCGCCACGTGGAGGCCACGTGGCCGCCACGTCATATTTTACCCAGATTTAAAAAAAAAAAAACTTGCCTTTAGCAACGGTTACAACCGTTGCTAAAGAAACCGTTACTAAAAAAAAATCTATACCAACGCTCGACAAAACCGTTGCTATACCTCTACAGCAACGGATATATTGCAACGGTTTGGGCAACGGTTCTTCAACCGTTGGTATAGCCTGAACGGGTCTATACCAACGGTTTTTGGGTTCTATAGCAACGCTTTCGACCGTTGCTATAGAACGATTTTCTTGTAGTGATGGTCCTTTCTGGGACAAGCCGTTTTCATAGGTTCTCCCACTTGGGAGGTCAAGGGTTCGAACAGAATCGAACCTCAACAAGTGAGAGAACTGTAATCGCACCTCTTCGTTTGCTTTCCTAGCCTTTCCTCTCTTCCTGGCCCTATATACATGCTATTGTATACTCTCATGAATGTGTCTAAACAAAGTCGAGTTTCCATGCAACCAAACAAACGTACCGTGAAGATGAAGTTGTAGCCCCGCTTGAGAACATCCCCAAGGAACAAAGTCCGCCTCCACATCATCTTGACATAATCTTCAGACATGAACGCCTGCTCCCCAGCAAAATCTACACCTTTTGTTTCGAGCTTGTAGCAATGAAGCCGTAGAAACTTGCACCGGTTGTAGGATACTGGATCAGTGGCCACAATTAAAATGTGATTTACTAACCCCTGAGTATCGTCGCCGATCCAGAATCCGTCCAAGAATAGATCAAGCATTGACTTGTCCCCTTCCACATAGGCTTTATTTACCACAGCGATAATTACAGTCTTGTTTTCTGTTGATGTTTCGGCTAAAACCTCATCGAGTTCATCTTGGTAAACAACCATTTCATACTGTAGAAAAAGTAAGTAGTTTGTATCAATAACACGGTCGCATTTGGGGTAATAACGTACAACCATCTATAATTGATATATCTTCTAAGCAGTGGTACATGATTTTTGAATCTCGTTCGTATTTATTAATTCTCAAATTTATATTGGTTAATAGTTGACAATATTAATAAAATATTACTTTTGCCGATAAAAAAACAATTACAATAGCTGACAATAATGGGTTACTGCATTAAGGAAAAAAACAACTAAGAGCTGTAAAATATTGATTAAACCATATACATACACGTAAAAGCATCACATCTGAAATAATTGATAAATCGTTGAAAATGAACGCGTACAAAAATCGTTATGATAATAGGTACTCTCTCCGTCCCTAAATAAGTGTCCGGCGTGCAAACTTAGCCTTTTAAAAAATTGAATTTGTTTCGTTAAAACAAATAATTTTTTTCACAAATCAATAGATGACAATGGGTTCTATTAGCTAGATTGTGAAAAAAAATTAGATTTTTTAACGAAAAATATGCATATTTTATAAGGCCTAATTTTACGCGCCGGACACTTATTTAAAGACGAAAGGAGTACTAGTATGTGGTTGTATATGGTTTCAAAAAAAATGCTTATTGATTCCAAGTATTTGGTCGAGTGAAAGCACACTTTTAAGCGATCTATTCCTCGAGCTTACAAATTTGACTCTCCCCACCAGAAAAAAAAACTATTAATGGAGCCACCCAGTGACACCCGTCGGAACTAGAAGGCAAAGGGGGACCAAGAAAGGAAAGAAAGATGCTAACCATGGTTGAGCAATTGCATTGGGGTCTCGGGTTTGAAAGGAGAGGCTTCAGACCGGAGGGAGTAGCGATGAAGATGAAAAGTACACCAAGGAGCAAGAGCGACAGTATTGTGAAATCAAAAGCTCGATTCTTCGTCGTGGAAGAAGTCATTTGATTCGATTCCACAGTAGTAGAGGAGCGCCTCATCTCTCTGAGTTTCTGGTTTGTCGGTATGTATGCATATGCAGTGCAGGAGTTTCCTAACTTGAGATTATTGACTAGGTACAGGGACTCATGCACCTAGACTTTATAAAATAAATAAACAAAGAAGAAGTTCTACGACTTCTGAACATTTCCATTTATAAAACTCCTATTCCTATATATAGGCTTCTAGCTCAAAATTTTATATGCACATCTAGAACCCACTAGTCTCTCTCAGATCTAGAATGGTATTGGTATACTGTCGAACTATATTATACTTTATTTTCTTTCGAGATAATCTGATTTATATATTTATAGACAAGTTTTGAAAGAGGGCAATAGAATAATTTCACATATTAATTCACCTAGACAATTGCTGATTAGGTTGGAATTCATACTTCTTGTCTGATATTTCAAATTTTCAAGCATTTTTCTCGATCCGGTTATGTTAGAATAGGGAACTAGAAGTCAACTTTCTATTAGGTATAGTAGTAGTAATCCCCAATTGCCAGTCCAGAACAATTTTTTAGTATGGGTCTTTCACACGTCAAATAAAAAATTGAAGCGCTCCAAATTAAAACATTTTGTTGGTAATGATGTCATTCTATTTTTAAAACTCATTTTTAAGAGTTCTCATGAAAAATAAACTCATTTGAATGTCGGTAAGAGTTTAAGCGATTTTCGTTCCTAAATTTTTTTTTTTGAACAGCGAAGAAGAATATTATTAAAAGAAGGGGAATGATAGTACAAATAAAAGGCTAAGAGAAAGCATCACAACGCAAAGACAACATCCCAACAAAGTTGCACCTTGCCCCGCGACAATCATCTGCATCTCAGCCCGCAAGATGATAAGGTATCAACTTGAAAACCCAAAAAGGAGCAACAACCCACAGAACAATCCTAGTCAACACTTAACAAACCCAAAAAACCTAACTGACAAATATAAGGTCTGTCAAAGCGTTTTATCAATCCTAGAATGAACTCTCAAGTCTTGAAAGCAGCCTGTGAATCAAGCTAGTAGACGCACTATCAAGCTCCAAACATGCTCCAGCAAGTGTTAACACTGTCAAACTACAGAACGTGCGAGCAAGGAAGCCCGTTTTGAAGTGCAGTAGCAAAACAGCTCCCGAAACTTAGGATAGCAGCGCTTGATCAGTTCCAACAGAATAGTGACACTGTCATACTCCCAGAAAGCACTCAAGAATACTCCAGAGAGCGGCAAAGAGCAGAGCACGACGAACTTAAGGTCGAGGAGTTTAACACCATGAAGAGACTTCAGCATTATATCCTTATAAAGAGGTAAGGAAGATAGCACAGACCATATGTAACACCCGTTCCGAGCAAGCACGTGCATTGCATATGACATTTAACTTTATGTTGCATAGGTCATGCTATTTGATTCATGTGTGGTGTTATCATCCGCATATTATCACTACAAGAAAAAACACTTTTGCCGACCAAATTCCCCGACTAAATGGAATTTAGTCGCCGTTGCATTGCCTTTCGCCGACCAAAATCAGTTTGGTCGCCGTTGTCTTATCTTTCGCCGACTAAATTTATTTGGTCGCCGTTAGCCTAGCTTTCGCCGACTAAATTTTAATTGGTCGCCATTGACCTAATCTTTCGCCGACTAAATTTTATTTGGTCGCCGTTGGCCTATGCTTTCGGCGACTAAATCTTAATTGGTCGCCATTGACCTAAGCTTCGCCGACTAAATTTTAATTGGTCGCCGTTGGCCTATGCTTTCGCCGACTAAATCTTAATTGGTCGCCATTGACCTAAGCTTCGCCGACTAAATTTTAATTGGTCGCCGTTGACCTAAGCTTTTGCCGACTAAATTTATTTGGTCGCCGTTGGCCTATGCTTTCACCGACCAAAATTTATTTGGTCGCCGTTGGCCTAGCTTTCGCCGACTAAATTTTATTTAGTCGCCGTTGACCTATGCTTTCTCCGACAAAATTTTTTTTGGTCGGTGAAAAATATTTTTTGTAATTAAAAAACAAAAAAATATTGATTTTCCGACTAAAATATTTTTAGTCGGGCAAAAGTATTTTTTGTAATTAATAGAAACAAAAATTATGTATTCTTTGGCCGACTATAAACAAAATATATTGTTTTTGGCCAATCAAATTTCAATGATCCGAGCTGCTCAATGTGTTTAAAATGTGATTTTAAGGGTACTCGTAAGAATTCACCAAAAAATATGATCGGAAAGGATCCGAGCAATTTTGCTAAAAACGCTATAAAAGTGTTTTCTTTTATCAAAACCTGTTCGGATCAAGCCTTTGTTAAAAAATAAATTTATTAAAAAGAGGCATTTGTTAAAAAATAAAATTGTTGCGTTCAAAAATAAAACATAAATTTATTTTAAAAAATAATATTAGTTGTTGTTTGTATAATGAGTGATCAAATTGAGAGAGTAAAATAATCGGAATAAAAAAAACTTATTTGTATAGTATAAATTGCATTAAAAAAAATTTATTTAAAGGCATTTGTTAAAAAAGAAAATTATTGCATTCAAAAATAAAAATAAAATTTATTTTAAAAAATGATATTAATAGGTGTTCAAATGGGGAGTGTAAAACCATCGGAATAAAAAAAATTATGATGATCCGAACCGTTCAATGTGTTCAAAACGTGTTTTTAAAGGAACTCGTCAAAAATCGGCAAAAAAAATGACCCGGAAAGGCTTGATCGGAGCAGTTTTCGACAAAAAGCTAATAATCTATAGTGTAAATGTACTATAGCCACACGATGGAAATAGGATTATGATGATCCGAACCGCTCAACGTGTTAAAACGTGTTTTTAAGGGTCCTCGAAGAATCGACAAAAAAATTGAACGGCAAATGCTTGATCTCGAGCGCTGAAGTTTCGAAAATTGCTCGGATCAAGCCCTTCCCGGTCATTTTTTTGTCGATTCTTTATGGGGACCTTTAAAAACACGTTTTAAACACATTGAGCGGTTTGGATCATCATAATCCTATTTCCATCATGTGGCTATAGTATATTAGACTACAATAGAAGATCTTAGTTATGAACCAATGTCATCTATTACATTGTAATGTACTATAGCCATACGATGGAAACACGATTACGATGATCCGAGCCGCTCAATGTGTTCAAAACGTGTTTTTAAAGGTCCTCGCAAAGAATCGGCAAAAAAAATGACCGGGAAGGGCTTGATCGGAGCAGTTTTCCACAAAAAGCTAATGTTCCATAGTGTAATGTACTATAGCCACATAACGATGAAAATAGGATTATTATGATCCGAACCGCTCAATGTGTTCAAACGTGATTTAAGAGTCCTCGCAAAGAATCGGCAAAAATAATGACCGGGATCGGAGCAGTTTTTGACAAAAAGCTAATGTTCTATAGTGTAAATGTACTATAGCCACACGATGGAAATAGGATTATGATGATCCGAACCGCTCAATATGTAAAACATATTTTTAAGGGTCCTCGCAAAAATCTTCTCAATCGAATACATATAAGTATTCGATCTAATCATCTAATTTTTCATTAAGATTTCAGTATAGTATAAATATTCGTTGTTCTTCCTACAATCACAAGTGAGCAGGTAGCGCGAGCTAAGGAACCTTGAGGATCTGGGTTCGAGTCTGGATAGTGTAAGGATCTGAACTTCGAGCAGTTAGCCACGTGGCGGCGTCACCCTGGCGCCACGTGGCGGCATTTAAATATTTAAAAATTAAAACTTTTTAAAAACCGAAAAAATAAAAATCTGAAAAAATTTACATTCACCGACAAAATATTTGGTCGGAAAAAATAAAAATTATAAAATTATTTTGAAAAAATCGAAAAAAATTTAAAAAAATCAAAATTTACATTGACCGACAAAATATTTGGTCGGGAAAAATTAAAAATTAAAAATTATAAAAAATTTTGAAAATCGAAGAAAATTTACTTTTAAAAAATAATTTTCGCCGACAAAATATTTGGTCGCGAAAATAAAAAATGAAAATTATAAAAAATTTTGAAAATCAAAAAAATCTGAAAAAATCCAGAAAATAAAAATTACGATCGAAAGCAAGATCCAAGCAATTTTGCTAAAAACGCTATGAAAGTGTTTTCTTTTACCTGTTCGGATCAAGCCTTTGTTAAAAAAATGATATTAATAGTTGTTCAAATGGAGAGTGTAAAACCATTGGAATAAAAAAAAATTATGATGATCCGAACCGCTCAATGTGTTCAAAACGTGTTTTTTAGAATCCTCGTAATTGGGGAAAAAATGACCGGGAAAGGCTTGATCGGAGCAGTTTTCGACAAAAAACTAATGTTCTATAGTGTAATGTACTATAGCCACATGATGGAAATAGGATTATGATGATCCGAACCGCTCAATGTGTTCAAAACGTGTTTTTAAAGGTCAAAGAATCGGCAAAAAAAATGACCGGGAAGGGCTTGATCGGAGCAGTTTTCGACAAAAAGCTTATGTTCCATAGTGTAATGTACTATAGCCACACGATGAAAATAGGATTATTATGATCCGAACCGCTCAATGTGTTCAAAACGTGCTTTTTAAGGGTCCTCTCAAAGAATCGGCAAAAAAAAATGATAGGGAAGGCTTTGATCGGAGCATTTTTTGACAAAAAGCTAATGTTCTATGGTGTAAATGTACTATAGCCACACGATGGAAATAGGATTATGATGATCCGAACCGCTCAATGTGTTTAAAACGCTTTTTAAGGGTCCTCGCAAAGAATCGGCCAAAAAATGAACGGCAAATGCTTGATCTGCGTTTTGAGAAGTTTCATCAAAAATTGCTCGGATCAAGCCTTCCCGGTCATTTTTTTTGTCGATTCTTTACGGGGACCTTTAAAAACACGTTTTAAACACATTGAGCAGTTCGGATCATCATAATCCTATTTCCGTCGTGTGGCTATAGTATATTAGACTACAATAGAAGATCTTAGTTATGAACCAAGGTCATCTATTACAGTGTAATGTACTAAGCCACACGATGGAAACACGATTACGATGATCCGAAGCCGCCAATGTGTTCAAAACATGTTTTTTAGAACTCGTAAAGAATTGGGGAAAAAATTACCCGGAAAAGGCTTGACGGAGTTTTACAAAACTAATGTTCCATAGTGTAATGTACTATAGCCCCACGATGGAAATAGGATTATGATGATCCGAACCGCCAATGTGTTCAAAACGTGTTTTTAAAGGTCCTCACAAAAATCGGCAAAAACAATGACCGGGAAGGGCTTGATCCGAGCAGTTCATAAAAAGCTAATGTTCCATAGTGTAATGTACTATAGCCACCTGATGAAAATAGGATTATTATGATCCGAACCGCTCAATGTGTTCAAAACGTATTTTTAAGGGTCCTCGCAAAGAATCGGCAAAAAAAATGACCGGATAAGGCTTGATCTGAGCATAAAAAAGATCAAAAAGCTAATGTTTTATAGTGTAAATGTACTGTAGCCACACGATGGAAATAGAATTATGATGATCCGAGCCGCTCAATATGTTCAAAACGTATTTTTGAGGGTCCTCGCAAAGAATCGGCAAAAAAAATGACCGGGAAAGGCTTGATCTGAGCAAAAAAATTCTTGATTCTGGGCGCAGCATAGTATAAATATTAGTTGTTCTTCCTACAATCACAAGTTAGCTGGTAGCGCGGTTGGTTCGCGCGCGCGTCAAGGAACCCAGAGGTCCCGGGTTCGAGTCTGGGTAGTGTAAGGGTTTGAATTTCGAGCAGTTAGCCACGTGGCTCTCATTTTTCTCCTCCATGGAATTGAAATAAAATAATAAAAAATAAAATTATAATTTTTTTTTGAAAATCGAAAAAAAAATTAAAAAAATCAGAAAAATTTACATTCACCGACAAATTATTTTGTCGGGAAAAATAAAAAATTATCAAATTATAAATTCTTTTTGAAAAATCGAAAAATCAAAAATTTGTGCTCTTTGAAAACAAAATATTTTACTAAAAATAGAAAATAATAAAATTATAAAATTTTTTGAAAAATCTAAAAAAATTAAAAATCTTAAAAATTTGAAAAAAATTTACATTCACCGACAAAATGTTTTGCCGGAAAAAAAATAAAAATAAAAATTATAAATTTTTTGAAAAATCGAAAAATAATTAAAAAAATCAAAAATCAGAAAAATTTACATTTACGCAAATGGTCGGGAAAAGTTGTTCATTTTCGCAAACAAAATATTTGGTCGGGAAAGTTGTTCATTTTCCATGAGCAAAATTTTGTTTCAAGCATAAGATATTTTTTCGCTGACAAAATTTTTAGTCAGAAAAACTTTCCGCACTAAGTGTCAACGTAACCTAAGCGACCAAAAAAATTTAGTCAAACCTTTGGGCACTAAAATCGACATTTGCGACTAAAAATTTAGTCGGCGAACTTGTATTTTCTTGTAGTGTATTTATTAATTGATTAGCAATACATGATTTAATTTGAGGGGTTAATTAAGTTAATTAAAAGGGATTAACTTGGTAGGTGGAATGAACGGTAAAGATGAGACATGGCTCATTTGAACCCATACACCCAACCACATGGGATAACTCTTCCCTAATTAACCTTCTACGGTGTTCTACACCGTTCCACTCCTCCACCGGTTAGTGTAAAACATAGAGAGAGAGAGAGAGAAGAAGAAGAAGAAGAAGAAGAAGAAGAAGAAGGGGAAGAATTGGGGAACTAATTGAAGGTAAACCCTAGATTATACCTAATTTATGTTTTGGGTGTTGATCAAACATGTATATACCTGTATATTCATGTAGTTTAAACCCTAATTAGATCATAGGAGAATGGATTTTATCTTGGCAAATTCGTTTGGCTTAAGGGCATATCAATTAGAGCTTTACATGAGTGAATCTGTCAGATTCTTAATGGATTTTTTTCACAGACTTGGGGACCTTGCAATTTTCTGATATTTTTACTGGAGTTGGGTATACATGTCTAGTTTATTGTGTAAAATTTTCAGAATTTATCTCAAAGAGGGAAAAAAGTTAAAAATCGTGCACCGAACTGCTGTTGTGAACTCACAGTGCTGACAGCACCGACACAAGTTGGAAAAAACAATCATATCTCCTAGCTCGAGACTCGAAAACACATTCCGCTTGCTTTGCTGAAAACTAGACACGTAGAGCTTTCCAACGATGTAACCCGTGCATTGTGGTTATGCTTGAGCAATAACAGATTTGCTGTTGAAGTTGACCCAAAATCTGTCTCTGTTCCAGTCTTAAAATTACGTTAAGTTATGATCGCGAGGCCGTAGTAAGGTTACCCGAACTCCGTTTTTGATGAATGACCTGTCGATTCGAAGAGGAAGAAGTGTACTTTTCAACTGTTTAAGTGAAATTCTTAGAATTCATGATTATGCATTGGATATGGTCAGAACTGTACACGTTGGTCATGAATTAAGCCTTATTCTTGGAAATTTTCGTATCAAATCTCAGTGAATCATTTTTTGAGCATTGAAGCACATCATTCATCATTTTTATTGCATTGGTTTCATTCATTATCATATTAGGGATGGAGATTAAAAAAAAGAGAGCATATGCTAGACTTATTGTCGCATTTTACTTGCATTTTAATATGAATTGGAGTATGAATTATTCTAAGTGTAGTGTCATTCATATTTTAGGATCGGGGGACGAGTCTCCACCTCAAGGTTGAGAAGGAGGCTTTTCGCTTTTGTCTTTTGGCTCTCTAAGGTGAGTGTGCTGTTTCATTGAAGTGGTTAGTTAAAAATAAACTTGTACTTTTCTGCGAATGTTGGAAATTTTCGATGGTTGTGGATATGGATCAAGTTGCTTGAAACATGTTTTTATTTCAAGAGCATGCCATAGTTGTATTGCTGGTTGGATTTGCTTTCTTCTTGATGTACACAAGAAGGGTATAAATTGTCTGTTTGTTGTACACAAACAGGGTATAAATTGTTGAAAGTACCCTGTTCACAGGGTCACGGTACCGTCATAACTCCTGGTTGCGAGGGAAGCAACCCTATGGCTTCTTGGAATATTGTTGCTTATTTACTTGTTGTGAAAAATAGTATGTTTCTCGCAAGTGTGATTGGAAGCTTTACTTGATCCATGTTTGCTTTTATAAACTATTTTATGCTTTCCGCTTGGATGAACCAGTAACACTCACAATCCTTTCAGGTATCCGAAATAGAGTTTTGGTCCACTGTTGGTCTGACAGGCTGTAGGAGTGGAGATGAGGGTCGACTTGGGATCTTTTGGCATAGGACATAGTGTGATAGCAATTTTTGGAAATTGTCGCATGTGTGGATACAACTCATATTGTATAGTTCTTTTGTAAATGTTATTCTTGGAAGACATGTGTAATCTTTTTGATTGGCTTTATCTTGCGTTTATGGATTGAATGTTTTAAGGTTGATATTTTAGCTTTCATTGAGGCAGTTTTTGCTAATCTTCTTAGGGCGGGTCGTTTCACCATAGCAATCAGAGAAGTGGTTCACGCCATGAAGATACCAAAAGAATGCCAGGAGTCACCAAGCATCAAAGGCAAGTGAGCCCCATCATATGCCAACCACAACCCAAGATTATTACACCCACACACACTCAAATTTCACACACACACACCCAGATGCACAACACACACACACCCAGGAGACTCACACACCCTAATAGAAATTATCCAGATTTCATAATAGAGTGAAGCCTGAACATGATATCGTCCATCGTGTATACAGACCCATCCTTGTTTGATGTCACCCAGAAGGCCACCCTTGCTTTAATAAGGTCAGTAGTTTCCATCCAATCCACCGTCTTGTTTTCGAAAACCAGCTTATTTCTAGTATTCCACACTGTCCAGATCACTGCAAAGGGAATGGATTCCCAAATAATTTTGTGTTTTGGCTTGACAATCCCAGTCTTCCACCAGTGGAGCAAACTTGCAAAAGTTGCTGGGGGAGCCCACTGCATACCCCACCATGATAAAATATTTGTCCAGGTATCCCATACAGGTTGACAAAAATAGAGGAGGTGATCAATAGATTCCGGACTTTCATTACAGAATTTGCACAAGGCATCCAAATCACTCTGAATAATTCCAATCCTTAACAAAAATTCAGCAGTTTTTATCCTTCCCAAGTATGCTAGCCAGCTAAAACATTTATGAACAAACCTCATTAGAAATTCATTTGCTTCTCAAATAGACGAACCCGGTCGCAACCCTCTACAAAGGCCACATAAAGGATTGACCTCTGTTTGAAAATTAGGGAAAATGGGAGAAAGGAAAAGAAAAGAAAATGGGAGGGAAATGAGAAAAAAATTTTACTATTCACAAAACTTAAAATGTATTTTCTTCTCTTTCTCTTCCAACCAAACACAAGAAGGGAACATTTTTAATTTTCGTTTCTTTTCCATTCATTTTTTTAAGTTCCTAACAAAGCCCAACAATCATAGAAAGAGAACTAGGTTAGTGGAAAAGTAGATAATTCCAATGGAGAGAGAGTGAGCGCGCGCGAGAGAGATGTGTATACAAAGAGCGAGCTCTCTGGCGGCACGGGGGCTGCAAAACCTCCCAGTCTTGTCAATTTTGGGGAGAAATTCTGTCGAAGGCGAAGAAGGCAACGATAGTTTAGACGAATGAGCATTTGGCGAAAACTCTGAGGGAGGAAACCAACAAATGGGCATTTCCCGAATGAGACGAAGAGGGTTTAGATGAATTCAAAACCAACTGGGGTTTCGAAGAGCTCAGCAGCACATAGCTTGCTGCCTCCACGTTCGTTGTGGAAAGCAGATCCGATTTCTAAATTGGGAAATTCCTTATGGAATAAATCACGCGTTTCTGGGACTTGAAAGAGACTTTTGACCCAGTCGATCTGGGATTGGGTTTCTACCAAATCAGATTCGAAACGACCACCCGCACCGCCGCCTTGTTACAGTCACCGATCGAGTTTTGAGATAACAGAGAAAAAGTGCAGATCAGAAAACGGGAGGAAGAGAGGGGGGAAAGAGAGAGAGAGGAGGTGAAGAGGAGAGAAGAAACAAGAGAGAGAGAGGAGGTGAAGAGGAGAGAAGAAACAAAACTGTTCGATAAAATCGTAAAAACATCACTTTAAACGAAGGTAAACTAAAAAAGAAATTAAAACCGACTTTAAAACGTTCATGCAATGTACGTGCTACTGTTGAATGCATTTCACTGGCTCGAATAATCCACGTACTTAGATAATGAAGCTTATTTGTTGCTCTTGACTAGTTAAATCAATTCGGTGGGCGCAATTGTTAAAAGTTTGGTAGTGTGTGTGCTAAATCACAATCATAGAGAATTGCTTCAGCTCTTGTGCATCAATACACCAACAGCATAACAGGCCATAAATAGGACTATGACATAAGTCCATTAACAGTCTATATTGTGTCCAATAAACAAAGCAAAAAAGAATAAAAGATATACTCAGTGGCGGACTCAGAAATTGGACATAGCGGGGGCACCAATTTTTTTTGTAACCGTAATACACGAGTTACAATTAATTACATTTACTCCAAAATAATTGTAGCATTCATGATAAATTAGCTACTTGGGCAAACTTACGCACATTGACTAAATGCATATCACATATTCATCATCTATTTTTCTATTACTAACTCTACCACTACAAGAAAAAACACCATTCCCGACTAACTGTTTAGTCGGCAATTGTAGGGTTTTTAGTCGGCAAAAGTATTCCCCGACTAAAAACTTTGGTCGGCACGTTAGTCGGTGGAAGAAGGTCGGAGAAGGTTGTTGCCGACTAAAAAAGGTTTAGTCGGTAAACATTTGACTATTTGCCGACTAAAGTTTAGTTGGCGAATCTTATTTTATTGGCCGACTAATTGTTTAGTCGGGGAATGTTTACCATATTGGCCGACCAAATATTTCGTCGGTCAATGTGTTTCCTGTTTGCTGACTAAATATTTAGTCGGGGATTGTGTGTCCATATTTTGCCGACTAACAATTTAGTCGGGTAATGTGTGTACAATTCAACAAATGAGTACCCTATTGGCGACCAAATTTTAGTCGGGGAATGCACTTATTGTCCGTACCAATTGGTCAATATTCCATAATTTTTTACAAATTTTTTCTCTATTCATTCCCTGTATATTTGAACAACCCTATAAATTTTATTTTCCTTCCATTTTCATTACACCCACAAAATTGCAACATAATGTATTTAATAAAAAATAAAATTCCAAGAAATAAATCCAAACTTCCATAAATAGAGGTGTCCATCAAATACTTAGAAAACAACTTGTATTCAAATTCCTAAAACGCAAAATAATGACACATCAACCATGAGGGGGAAATTAAAAAAAAAATCCAAGCGCAATAACAAAATGTATCAAAACCCCTACATTGCAAAATACTAAAAAGTTCAACCTCAACAAATGGATAACCTAAAAACATTTGCACGTTCACAACCAAAATCCAACTTTGATCTTCATAGTCAATAACCAAAAGTAGAACTGCAGGATACTCCGTTAAGCGTCAATTTGTAAAAAAAGAAAAGAACAATCCGCCATTAGTATTTATGAACTAGTGTATCCTATTGCTCAAAGTATGAACATAGGTAGATACAAACTAATTACAAGCCAAAACGGAAAATTATCTTTACATGGGGATCGGTTGAACTGGTTCTTTTTCACATAGAGATAGAAGTTAATTGCAGAATCAACAATTAGAAGCGATTTGTTATCCTTCTTTTCTGGTGGATGTCGAATCATGAATAAGGATCCCAATTATATATGAAAAGGGAAATTATGATTTGACCAAATTCCGTAAGTCGGAGTATTGGACGTGTAGGATACATGCATATATATTCAAAAAGAAAACATCCACATACCATGGAAAGCATTAAGTAACAACCATGTATTGGTATATTCTCAATACACTTGACTACTTGAGTAGGGGCAACAGATCATTTGCTATCCAAATGGATTTAGAATACACAGTCAAAAAAATAGGTGCCCATGAGTTTCTTCCTCTTGATTGCATAGGGATCACATATTGTCCACACTCATCCCCAAATCCTAAGTCATATCCCGTGTGCTTAATTTACCCCAACAGCAGAGCTATAGATACTAGAATCCATATGGGAACAAGGAGCCAAAAACATTTTAAGAACAAAAGGAGTACACTATCTTTTTTTTATATTTAAGAATGGAGAATGAAAATTAAATAAGGAGCAGAATCCTGTCAACTATATTGACAACAACCTAGGTTATTTCTAAATGTGTCAGCATGCATACATGCCTCACAACACGTTTAAAACATGGCTTTTTTCTGAAAACTATAGACACGTCTTTATCCACATCGACAATGGCAGTAATGAAACCTCAAAAAATTCAGGAGTAATCCACACAAGTAGAAGTTGAAAACACCACACCAATAGTCAAAATACATGTCTCAATCTCCATAAATAGCTACATTATATTCAACACGAGATCCAATAAAAAGAACAAAACACATCCAAAAACAATAACAATTGTGTCATAAGATAGCTTATAGTTGAGTTGACTCCATGAACTGCAGCACCAAGCCCTTAAGGTTTAAACAGTCAACCACGGGTTTCATGGCTTTGACAAAGATCTGACCTATTTAACATTCATTTTATTCGCATCATGTCTCTATGAAGCTCTAAGTAATAGCCAAACCTAACCCTCCCACTTCGTGAACAAGAGCTATCTTTACCGGGTGTTGTGCAAGCAAAGCGAATAACCAAAGATAACCCATTTTTAAAAAACTACCATGTAATGTGTGACTGGGAACCTCTAAGCAAAATGATCACTAAAGTAAGAAAAGAAGTAAGAATGGCTTGTCCTAAAATTAAAAGCATGTAACTTTCTGCAATGAATCTCCACATCCTACGACGGATACTTTGCTTTCTGACAAGGAACAGGTTGGAACGATTTATTTTATTGTTTGCAATTTGATAGCATAGTAAACTGGAGGGGACAATTCCACTATGCTCTTGCATAACTTGTCCATATAGTTGCACAGGCAACGGTTATTACTGAAGTTGTTATTACGTTTCGATTCCAGAAAGTCAGAAAGCGAAAGGGGAAGGCTACCGCAAGTCCCGGAGAGGCATCTGAAGAAGTTCCAGCAAAGGTTAGTTTTGTTCAGTGTCGTAACCCAAAATTGTCTTAACTGGTCGTAGGAATGCAGATAAATGATTCCTTTTAGCTATTACAATTGCATTTGCATCACGTTTTGTACGGCACTGCCAAAGGACAAGGTAAAATAACATACTGCTATTGTTTTGAGAATCCCAGGTAAAATAACATACCGCTATCAAAATTTCAGAATTCCTGACCTTGGGAAGTATTTTTAAACAGGTACCGACTAGACCAAAAACTAAGTGATTTCCAGAAAACAGATTTTAGGCTAACTTCAAACTGAAATCTGTTATTAGTCAGGCACAACTAAGGCACGTGGCTTACATATAGTTGAAGCTCTATGTGTCTAGTTTCCAACAGTATTAGGCTATGTGTCTAGTTTCCAACAGCCCTTAACCCCACTTCATGCGCACCACCATCATCATTCCGTTCTTGGTGATTAAACACTGTCTCAATTCCATCGAGATACATAGAACAAAAGGTTGTACATTCTTTAGAAACGTAAGCCTCCACAATTGAACCTTCAGGATGAGCTTTATTGCCAACAAATTTTTTCAAAACTCCAAGTAGCCTATAAAAATTACCACAGTATTAGGTTATGGTTCTAGGATTATAGCTAAATGACACAATTAGTACAATGTGTATACATACCTTTCGATGGGGTACATCCATCGATAATGCACTGGCCTTCCTAGTTTAAGCTCGCGAGGCAGGTGAATAGCCAAGTGTACCATTACGTCAAAGAAAGCGGGAGGGAAAATCTTTTCAAACTTGCAAAGCACAAGTATAATGTTCTCCTGAAGTTTATCCAAATCGCTCTTCCTCACTGTTTTTGAGCACAACTGTTGGTAGAAGTTACTGAACTCAAATAACGCGGTTCCAATTTCCTTGTTCAAATAGCCACGCATACCAATCGGGAGAAGTCTTTGCAAAAGGACATGACAATCATGACTTTTGAGCCCCGATAGCTTGCCACCACGAGTGTTCACACATTTAGAGATGTTCGCTGCATATCCATCTGGGTACTTGATCGATTTTAAGAAATTGCAAAAGCCTTCTCTCTCTTTCGCTGATAATGTGTACATGGCCGGGGGCTTTTCAAATGACCCATTTGCACGCCTCTTTAGGTGCAACTCCTTGCGTAATTCCTGATCCTCCAAATCCTTTCGTGCCTTTTCCGTATCCTTGTTCTTTCCATCTATGCCCAAAAATGTCCCCAACAAATTTTCACATATGTTCTTCCCTATGTGCATGACATTGAGATTCCATCGAAGATTGAGAAACTCAAAGTAAGGGAGCTCAAACAAAATGCTTTTCTTCCCCCAATTCAAATTTTTCTCAAACTCATCCCTTTTTCTTTTCTTGTTGTTACTTGGATGTTTCCCAAACGGCTCGTATGTCCCTGAGTTAATTTGTTGTAATATTTCTTGGCCCGACAACTCCACAGGTCTGGTCCTATCCTCAAATTTAACGTTAAAGAGCTTGCTCCTTCGCCAAATGTGGTTCTCAGGTAGCCAGCGGCGCGCACCCAAATATCCAATCTTACTCCTCAACTTAACTGATGAGAAATCACAATTGCAAATGGGACAAGCCAAATAACCCTTCGTAGACCACCCAAACATCATCCCATATGCAGGAAAGTCGTGGATGGTCCAACACACACATGCACGCATCGTAAAAGTTTTTCCAGCAGAGGCATCATAAGTTTGTACACCATTCTTCCACAACTCCTTCAACTCATCAACTAACGGACGCAAGTACACATCAATATCTTTTCCAATGGACGATGGACCAGGAATAAGCAGTGACATGAAGCAACAGGGTTCTTTCATGCACTTCCACGGCGGGAGATTATAAGGCACCATGATTACAGGCCACATACTATATGATTGACTCATGTGTCCAAAGGGATTGAAACCATCAGTAGCCATCCCGAGCCTCACATTTCGCGGTTCGGCAGCAAAATCAGGAAATCGCTCATCGAAGTTCTTCCATTCCTGAGCATCAGCCGGATGACGCAATTCGTCATCATCTACACGTTTGTCTTTGTGCCATCTCATAGCTGGAGCTATTTTCTCACAACAATATAGCCTTTGTAGTCTAGGAGTCAATGGTAAGTACTGCAATATCTTGCGGGGGATCTTTTTACCCGTACCATCGTTCACCTTGTACCTAGACTCATTACACTTTGGGCAATTTTCCATATTTTGATTCTCCTTCCAAAAGAGGGCACAATCATTTACGCATGCATGAATAGGCACATATCCCAAACCCAAATCCCTTAAGAATTTCTTCGCTTCATAAGTGTTCCAAGGAATAGCCTCATCATAGTCTGGTCGCATCCCTTTAATAACATTCATCATAATAATGAACGTGTCATTCGGCATCTTCTTGTAGACTTTAACATGAAGCATCTCAACAATGAATGCTAGCACAGTCTTTTCACATCCAGGATACATTGAACGTTGAGCAGCATTGAACAACTTATCGAAACTCCGGACATCGCCCCTCCCAAGATTAGTGGGCAATTCATCGCTATCATCATCCAAGAGGCCACCAACAAAGACCTGTTCCAACATATTTTGCAATTGGTTGCCATCCTTAGGGACCTCCCCTCCAGTTTCATCCCCAATACCTTCATTGGGGTCACGATGGTCATCATCATATGCTTGAGGTGCGGGAACAGATTCCCCATGGTGCACCCAAGTCTTGTAAGAAGAGTCAATTCCTCTCCGTATCAAATGGATCTTAACAACTGCAAAGCTATGTTTTCTGCCATTTAGACATTCATTACATGGACACCGAATCTCAGGCTGTGGTCCTAAATTCGCCATCGCAAATTGTAGGAAAGATTCCACCCCAGTTTATACTCTCTACTTGCCAACCTATTTCTTATTGTCATCCAACTCTTGTCCATTAGTTGTAGCCTACAAAATTAATTAAAGGGTACACAACATTACTATGTTTTTTTTACAACACTACATATGGCCTTAGTATATGCACAAAATAGAAAGGAATAAATAAGGAAGCATAAAAACACCGGTATGTGCATCATCAGAGCATAGCCATGCTAGGCAACACATGAAAGGGCAAAGCCCTTCATAAAACACGGTGCAATTTCCTTGGATGGAGGGATCATGAGAGGAAATGGGGTTCCCAAGGATTGATTGGGTTGCATGCACATACACTTTAGAATTTCTGCATGTGCATCTTTATCATGCTACCTTCAATATGACTAGATTAATGAAAATAAGAAGGTGATAAATCAGCTGAAGTTATGACATCATTTTGGTGCGGATAAAAAAAAATGATATCATTTTGGTATGTGTTTGTGTAGTCACATCAGTGTAATTAGCTAAACCAATTCAGAAATCTGTGTAACATCTAGCTGCTATGCCAATTCAGAAATCTTTTTGTGATTAGCTAAACCAATTCAGAAATCTTTTTGTATATATGGTCATATAGCATATTGTGCTGAATCAGTATAAAAAATACATGTGTTGATATTTTACGTGGTGTGGTGTGTGTATATGCAGTCTTGAGGAATTGTAGTAGGTTCCTATGTGTACAGAACTTTATCGTGCCTCATGCAACATCTAGCTGCTATGCCTAATGCCAATGGCAATCTGTTTAGGGTTGGTTATCAGGGGGAAAAAAAATCTGTGTAACTAGGTCTTATAATGGTACCAGATTTATGGTCTTTGGTATAACCTTCATTTTCCCTTTTGCTCTCATTTCCCAATCTCCATAAAACATGTCTGGTGGCCAGATTTCGTAACTGAAATTCTGGTAATTTTGACAAAATGAACAAAATTGCTGCGTTTTCAAATTCAAAAAAACTACCCCCATTAAACACAAACAGAAATATGAAAAGCTGAGTGCTTTTGTCTCCAAAAGCAGTTTTGGAGAAATGTTCAGGAAATCCCTATTGAAAATGTCCACCAAACAAAAGCCTTGAAAGGTTTCTACCCACCTCATCTCTCATAAAATGCTTGCATCCCAACAAACCGTTCAAGTGAAAATAGATTTTAGGATTTTAGGCTCCAGCTATCAGTGTACCCACAATAACTACCGAATAGTTAGAATGATAATGATTGAATAGCATGCTAAGTACGTTTACTTATGATAAAGAAACGTTAAAAACCAGCCCTAGCATGCAGGGGCAGAGATATGCACATTAGTTTGCAACAGTGTTTGCAAAACAGCATCAATAATGGCATGAAAGCAGTAGTAGCCATAGCACTAAGCAGCAACAGTGGCAGTGTTTGACTACTTTATGTTATCCATTAAATGCTGGAAAAACCACGCCAAGATGGCTTAGAAAGCAGATTGTCAACAAACATTTGCCCGTCATGCTTGGTTAACGATTGGACATTGGTTTTTACCATTTGAATAGAAGAAGAAATCCCTACTTTTGTGTTCCGCGTGGGTACAGCAAAATAGACAAGTCCAGCTTTAGTACCAGGGCCGGAAGCAGAAGAATGGACAAGTGCAGTTCAAGCTGTAAGTGAAGGAAGTAAGGCTACTTGCTGTGTAAGGGCAGCTAGGCTCACTAATCTATCAAATCTTTAATCTATCATTAGTTTTCTTAGGAACAAAAAAAAAATGGTGCAGACATGAGCATGAGAATTAGGCAAATATTCCTTAAGAGTAGTGGCAAACAGCAGCAGAAAGTAATATTTGTGAGCAATACGAACTGACAGAAGACAGATGCAATTTACGCATGACCTAAACCACACCAAACCCACTTGAATTAACCCCCAAATCTCCAATTGAAATCATGCATTTTCCCTTTTTCTTTTTGTATCGATTATAGAAGGATTAAAGAAACCCATATCAGAGATTGTAGTTTGTGTATGAATTCTAATGGGGTTGAAAAACCATATCACATAAACCATAGATAAAGCAGAGAGAAAATCCTACCTAGTGAGAACAGAGCGGTGCGAGATCCGAATACTTTCAATTGTCAATACCTTAAACCTGCCAAATGAATTCATACATATAGGATGAGAGAAGCATTCTGTCAAACACGAAAAAGGCCAGCACGAGGATGTTCGGAAGATTGAGTATAGGTTGCTAGCGAAGTAATTGTTTTGGTACAGGTTAACCAAACCTAATCATTCAGATGGCAAATTGGGGAAGCATGACCCAGCTTTCTTATTTCAAAATTAAAAGATGCAATTCAAGCTGAGAATTTGTAGGATAGAAAGAAAGGCATGGATATTAAACAAGAACTCCTAATGTCCGAGAAAATTGAGCCCCATCCAAATAACCATAAAAATGTCATTCTTAAGAACACATATTTAAAAAAATCAGAATAGAACATTTAATGTGAAAGTAAATTTGGGGGTTCAATGTGGGACGTTTTTCACCATAAAACAGTCACATGCAAAACCCAGATTATGAGAGAAATTAATCTGGGTATCGGCCGAAGAAACGATCATGAAGAAGCCGCTTCCACACTTTGTTTATTTTTCGGTCAGTGGTTTTACGGTAGGATTTGTACAAGAGTGACGTCTAGCAATCTTCTGGGTCCCTTCAAGCTAGAGAATATGGTGTATATGCCTAACCCCAATTTCACAAATTTCCACCATCTCTCGACTTGTGAAATGTGCGTGAAATTGGGGTTCCTTTAAACACCACTCTATTTTGAATACGCCACACAGATTCTCCTTCAGCAATAATGCTCCTATGAAGTGCCCCACGAATCCCGTTAATTCTAGCAAACATTCCCTGAACGGAACAGGATTCCCTACTGTAAAATTCATTCCCTACTGTAACATTCCTTTAACCTAATCAGTATATCCAACACATGCAAAACAAAGACTGAGCTTGGATTGTACCTGTTGAGGAGAAGCAGAGCGACCTCAGCCTTGAATAACGAAGACTGGGCTCCAATTTCTGTTGTCGTTCGAAGAGAGAACACGGCTATAGAACACAGCAATGAGCTACGGTGGGAACTAGGTCTCGATCATGATCTGGATCTGGGGCGATAGGAGGATGGCGTTGGGGAGAGAGAGACCTATGTTGGGCGTTGGAGAGAGAGAGAAAGACCTAGCAATGTTCAGCGTTGGGGACGAAGTGACGAAGACAAGGGTAGAGAGAGGGGCTTATCACCTGAGTTGAGATTAAGCGATGTCGTTTTGGGGATAGAGAATGCCGCCAACAATTTTCGCGGAAATTTCAATTGTCCCGCAAAAAAATTTACAATTTTCCGACTAATAAACCTAATTTAGTCGGCAATTGTCTAGTTTGAGAATTTGGGGAAAAATATTTAGTGAGCTCTAATTGCGCCACCATTTCATATAAACTCTATACTTTTTAATCGTGGATTTTTATATAATGCTTGATCTGAACCGTTAGAATTTCACATCTTATTGATTATAGAATTGTCCCCAAAATTGAAAATCATTCATTATCAACAACCATATGATCGGAATAGTTTTACTGCTTCCAGAAGCATTAAAGACTAATAGCACACCACATGAGCCACACTTGAGATCTTTTTGTAAGATCAAAATCATATGTCTTTAATTTATTATGGATTAGATCATTCTTACTGAGTTATAGTTGAGATCACTTTTGATTAGACAACTTATCGAATGAAATATACTATTTTCCTAATGAGTCTATGTCTCCATAAAGGACTTTTCTAAACCTGATCAAGCCGCAAATTTACGATAATGAATAATTTAACAAGTGCAACAAAATCAACGGGCTCGATCATCATGGTTGTCTCGTGATCATGTAGCCACTGCAATAACAAATGCAACATAAGACTTAGTTGACTATCAATTAGATCAAAAGTATAAATCGTAAAGGTAACTGCAGAGTCATTTTTTATAATGCTCGATCTGAACCGTTAGAATTTTACGTCTTTCCAATTATAGCACTGTCACCAAAATTAGAGATCACTTCATATCGGCAACTTCGTAATCGAAATACATTTTATGCCTTTAGAGACGATTAAGTGTAATATTGCACTAACCGAACCCCGCATGAGGTCTTTTTTGGCAATCAAAACTATCTATCTTTGACGTAATACGAATTAAATCATTCATCCTAAAATATGAAGTTAACGGCGCATGAATAAACTCTTGAATGGACAACAAAAAATTTTTAATTGATGAATTTATGTGTCGATAAAGGGATTTCCTTAATCCAATTGAGCCAAAAATTTACGAGAATCTTAGAATAAGAAGGAAAGAAATTGGAACAATTTCGATCAAAAAAGTTGCATTGTAATCAACGCACTTGGATTCCAAATATTCCTTTCTTGAAATTTTGTGAAAAGAAGAGGGGAAAAAAAAGGAAACTGACTGATTTATAAAATTGGTTAAAAATTAATATTGGCCGACTAAACTTATATTTAGTCGTCTAATATAATTAATTTCCGACTAAAATAATTTGTCGGGAAAATGTATTTTATTTATTGATTTTTTAAATTGGTTAAAAATTAATATTTGCCGACTAAACTAATATTTAGTCGTCCAATATAATAAATTTCTGACTAAAATAATTTGTCGGGAAAATGTATTTTATTTATTGATTTTTTAAATTGGTTAAAAATTATTATTTGCCGACTAAACTAATATTTAGTTGTCCAATATAATAAATTTTCGACTAAAATAATTTGTCGGGAAAATTTATTTTATTTATTGATTTTTTAAATTGGTTAAAAATTGATATTTGCCGACTAAACTTATTTTTAGTCGTGTAATATAATTAATTTCCGACTAAAATAATTTGTTGGGAAAATGTATTTTATTTATTAATTTTTTAAATTGGTTAAAAATTGATATTTGCCGACTAAACTTATTTTTAGTCGTGTAATATAATTAGTTTCCGACTAAAAAACATTTAGTCGGGAATGATTTCCATTTCTACCAACTAATTATATTTAGTCTTTAATTTGTCAATATTTGCCGACTAAAGTTTTTTTAGTCGGCAATTTTAGTCGGGAATTATGTAATTTGTTGTAGTGTACTATTACAGTTTTGGGAATAAAAAGTATACAAATGCAATGTGAGGTAGACTCGAACCCACGAATACTATAAAAAAATAAGGTACGCACTACTATTTTTTACTGTCTGTTGGGAAAAAAAACCCACACATTTTCTATTGTCTTTTGGGAAAAAGGCAAAAAAAAAGCCTCCTGACTGCCTTTTGGAAAAAGAAAAAAAAAACACACACACACACACAGTCTTTTAGGAAAAAGGCATGACTGCCTTTTGGGAAGGGAAAAAAACCACACACACATAGCATTTTAGAAGAAAGGCCAAAAAAACCCTGCAGGTGAGCATGGTGGGTCCCGAACCAACCACCTATTGGTTAGAAGAAGAACATTTTACCATTTTGCCACCAGACTATTACTTACATACATTCAACATAAATAATATATATACAAAACCAAAATTTTTTTTTTTAATTTTTGTTTAAAGGGCCGGGCGGCACGTGCCCCGGGCCCTATGGTGGGTCCGCCCCTGCTCCTTCCTAAGAGAATATACTATCCCATATGCATGTATTAATGGTGGTTATTATCAGCAAATCACTGGAAGAAGGTTTTGAAGGATGGGATCTGATTTACCTTGTTCATCCTCGGGAGGTTTAAGCCTGAAGGATTCCACCTTCACGTCACCTACCGTCCACCACACCACAGCTTGATAGATCTTAATCGTCCCTCCATCAGCAAGATCATTCCTTGGCCTCGAAGGTTGCATGGATGAGATTGCATGGATGAGACACTGCCATTAAAACCTTCACAAACTCCAGCTTACTATTTGCGCCCTGAACAGCACAAGATGTCATCGTGAGGTCACTATTACTATTCATCTAACTGACAACATGGTTTGAGCCCAACCGATGACGAAGCTAGAACTAGAAGCTCCCCCGGTCGAGTTTTTTCCCCCTTTTATACATAGATATATATTTTCACAAAATGGCATGGGACAATTGGAGTAACACTGCCAAAACACGCTTAGAATCTCAGTTGCACAAAGCGGGTGCGGGATCGGGGGAGCGAGAAAATATAGAAGTTCAAGGGCGTGAACATATATTATGAAAGTAACATAGCATAAGAGTATTCACTTTAAAAAGTACATTAATTTAGGAAGTACAAATATGGGCTAAGTCCATAAGTGTAACAAATGGGCTAGTGGTACAATATATGATTTTATTTTCAAGATATCATGACTTAGGCTAGATATATGAGTTTATCAAAGACCAATTGATAAAGCCAAGTGAAAAATCCCTTTTTTTCTACACAAATATCATACAAAAGCTCTCATCTTCATATGGATCGAGCTCCCATCTCGATGAGAGCCCAGAGCGGATTCCCGTTAAACTTCTTAGTTGAGAGCGCAAAAACGAGATCCCAAAATGGGAACGGTACCACTTTAGGAGCTCCCTGCAACTAAGCTTAGAATGCTTAAAGAAAGCACTAGCATTGCTATCTTCGCATAAACCGTTGAAAGTGCTCTGAAAAGATATCTACAATTATTTTTAAGTAACGATAAATGGATAATTATATTAATCAAGTAATAAAAGATTAAAAAAAAGGAAGCAGCCCTTGAGACCATCTGAGTTGTGAGAAGTTTATTATAGCTTTAGCTTTATGCACATAGATTGAAACCAAGATTTATCTTTGAAATCCATAACCCATCGCATAATTATACTGCATTTGTTCTATCATAATTTGGACGATCATTTGATACTTCTGAGCTAAGTAGCATGGACACGGATATGGGATATGGACACAACACATACACGCGTACAAGTCATTTCTTTGAAAATTAGGACACGGACGTTGGGGACACGTCAAATGTAAAGTGTATTTTTATTATAGAGGTATATTACGATTTAACAAAAAAGTCGGAGACATTTTTAGGTGTCCTTATGTTCCAAAATCCAAAAGTGTTGTCAACATGTTCTAGAGTATCTATGATTTGTGTCTACCTAAAACAAATACATCAAAATCATTAGACAAGTATTTAGGCATGTTCAATACGTGTTCAAAGAGTGTCATATCATGTCTGTGACCGACGCGTGTCAGACACAGATACGTGAGGCCAGTAGCCGTGTCCGTGCTTCTTAACTTCCCCGTATATATTTTTGTAGATCTTTTAAAATTCAAAGAAATCAAGAAATTGCAAATTTTATCTCATATTCTATTTTTGTAACTTGAATGTGGTCTGACCATGTGCTTTTCCAATAACCGATCAACTGATACTTTGCATGGTCAAAGTGGGCCCAGAATGTGCCCCGAGTTAATAAAAATGGACCACAATCCATTCTCCAAGAAATAAAAGTGCAATGTGCCTCTCTCAGGGTGTGTTTGGTTTGAGAAAGTTGTGGAAACAAAAGAAAAGAAACTCTTTACGCCTAATCACTTGTTTGATGGAGTTCTCCCCTAAACCCTCATTTTTGTAGTAACTCATTTTGTAAAGTACCCAAATTGCCCATCTAAAAATTTTAGGAATAAAAAAAGACTCACACTTTTAAGGTTAGTTTCGTAAAATAGCATTGGACAGTTTTCTTTTCTCTCCTACTCATCCAAACAAGAATGAGAGAAAACACAATCCTTTCTTTACTTTTCTTTCCTAAGTTACCAAACAGACCCTCAGAGCTCCAGAGGCATAAGTTCCTCAGCAATATCTACATAACAAATTTACAAAACACTATGGAAACAGAAACAAAGCTATGGGTATTTTATATTTTGGGGATATTTGTTGAGAAAATGGGTTTTGTACACAATGTTTTTTGGGCATTTTCGAGCCAAAAATTAAGTGACCCGGACACCTTGAGAGGTGGGTCCAAGTGGATTTATAATCTCCTATGCGTAGGGATTAATCCACAAAAGAAATGAACAAATTCATTAAGGATTGAATGAGAAATTATCAATCAAAACTGAGTCACAAACCCGAGGGACGGGGCTCGTCGGCTGCTTGCAGCAGCAAAAACCAAATGATTTTGCTGCAAGAGCTGGATCATCTGATATCCAATTTTTCAAACTGTACTCAATATGCTTTGAATTTGTCGACCCTGTTGAAGGGAAAAAGGAGGTCATGCATGACCATTACTTTTTGTTTCTTCCTATCCCATTTGCCTATAAAAAGGCAGACCTCCCATGAGTTGATATTAACTGGAAAAATCCCAAAATTCAGAGTTTTTTTCTTCCTACTTGTAAGCTCAAACATTTTCTCATAGAGTACTACGCTTAGTAGCACGAAGCAGGGGCGGAGGAGCGGAGGCACCTAAAAGCTCCTAAGGTTGGAAGCGCCTAAGGAGCATATATAGATTTCATATAAATATGTATATAAAGTATCTTCCCTTCTTTAAATACTTAACTATTGAAGGAAAAGTGATTACTTATGAGAATTTTTACTATCTTAAAGGGTACTTAAAGTTAGATATTTTCAATTTGCAAAACTTCTTAAGTGAAAAGATTTTCATATTTTTATTTTCACAATGGCATAACTCCCTCAAGAGTATGAAAATAATTGCCTTACCCGCCCAATAAGCTCCCATCTTAGTTGGGAGTGAACTCCTATCTCGAGGGGAGCGAGCTCCCGTCAAGCTCCTATCTTGGGAGTCCCGATTCGAGCTCCCATCTTGGGAGCACACCTTACCCATTTTAGAAGGATCTTGCTACTAAGGTACTATGCACATAAATTCTGTTCGCCGCAAGTTTAAGTGTGGTGCACGCTTTAACTTTTAACCTAGTAAACCCTGAGAGACGGACGTCGAATTCAACTTCTAGCACCCCGGTGAGGCCGGTTAGGCAGCGAATCAGTTTTAAGGGGGCACCGTGTGTAACACAGGTCTCAGTTCGTATCCTTAAATATTTCGTTTAATATTTTCTGTATCAATTCCAGTATTGAATAAAGATTGCATAACTGTTTTTACATTCGATTGCGTCCAACAATCTGAAAACAGATTCAGATATTTATTTAAAAACAATATATGTTCTTAGAGCATCCGCAATGTAATAATCAAAACCAAAATGTTGTTCAAGTTAGCAATGTTTGCTAAAAAAAGTGCTCACATTGTAATAATCAAACTTAGCAACATCTTAGCAACTCATCAAATTTTGGGCTTTGAATAATCAAAACTAGCAACCTTTTTGCTAATAATCAAATCTAATGGTTCCCATATTTTTTCAATCAAGTACACTCATCATTACATAAATACCTTTTCTCTCTCTCAACAATGTTTCCAAAAAATTATTTTTAAAAATTTTTTTTTTCAGAAACTTAAAAAAAATAGTATTTACAAAAAAAAAAATTAAAAGTGTTTTAACACAAAAACTGTTTTTTCAAAACTGCTTTCTTTTTGAAAAAAAACTATTTTCAATTTTTTTTCACTAAAATATTTTCTTAAAAAAACTGCTATTTTTTTTTTTCAAAAAGAGTATTCAAATTATTGTCAAAAGTTTTAGTTTTTAGAATTTTGTAGTTTAAAAAGGTGATGTGACAAGTTTTGCTTATCCAATTTTGATTATTACATTGTGAACCTCTACATTGTTAACCTTAGCAATGTCTTAAATGAATAACCAAAAGATGATGTGGCAACTTTTGGTTATCCAATTTTGATTATTATATTGCGGATGCTCTTATACGTGGGAATTGCGAAAACCAAATTTTCAAGTCTGGTTGAAACTAAAAGCTAAAGTTTCCAAGAAAACGTGAATTTATGCTTTAATTTCAGATAGAGGTATGTTATACCACTTGCATTTTGTTCAACTCTTTGGAATTTTGTTCTACTGAATCTCAGTGAGCTATCACTGGTCATTTAATTTGTCCTTATTGTATAAAAATAGAATTTTCCAATTGCTAGTGGTCCTGCAAATTGATCATCTATAACTTAGAGCATCCACAGTGGAATAAGCAAAATCAAAAGGTTGCTAAAGTTAGTAATATTTGCCCAAAAAAATGCTCACATTAGAATAATCAAACTTAGTAACTCATCAAATTTTGACATTTGAATAATCAAAAGAAGCAACTTTTTGCCAATAACCAATTTAGTGATCCACACATTTTCTCAATCAATTAAACCCATCTTTACACAAAAATCTTCTCTCTCTCAACAATGTTTAATTTTAAAAAACTATTTTTTTCAGAAACTTTTTCTAAAAAATAAGTCTTTTTATGAACTTTTTTTCATAAAAACTATTTCTTCAAAAAAAATGTATTTCACAAAACTATTTTTTTTACACAATTTGTTTCATAAACTATTTTTTTATTTAACTGTTTTTAACTTAAACTAATTTTTTTTTCTCTTCCGAAAATTGTATAATAAACTATTTTTTCAAAAACTAATTTTTCAAAAGATATACGTGAAATGAAGGGGAAAAGTTTGGAGGAAACTCTGGGAAGGAAGCAATGTTTCCGTTGGTTTTGATTATGAGCAAAAAGAATCAATGTGAGATTTGACATTGTTAACTTTAGCAACTTCTAAATGGATAATCAAAATCTGATGTGGCATATTTTGATTATTTACTTTTACTTATTCCACCGTGGATGCTCTTATAATAATAATTGGACTAAATGATTCTCGGTACAGTGGAGAGAAATTGGGTCTACGTGGTTTTAATTATAAGCCCTACGTATCAAAGTTAATGTTTTGTTCTATGTCTTTTGGACTAAAGTGTGTGATACAGGAGAGGTAATTATCATTGCATTGATAATTCATATCAGGAGGTTTAATTACTAGACAGCCAAAGTGGAAATCTCAGTGGAATTGGTATATCCACGTGCAATAAGATGAGGGAAAATAAAACAAAACAGTTCCTTCAGTTTTGGTTCGTGTTATGGATTTTACGCAATCCTACAACGCCCCTACGGATCTTGGAACAATGAATCACAGAACAAAGTAAACAAAGTACGTGCGTAATGAAAACAGGAAAGAAAAAACGAGACACAAGATATACGTGGAAAACCTCAACGTGAGGAAAAACCACGGGAGCCACACCGTCCACTATGAAATCAATCCAAGAGTACAAGTCTTCTCACAATCTCTCTGAGATGTGTTTTCTCTCGCCTCTCTTTTTCACGCTCAGAAAAAGTGATTACAATCCACACCAACAAGTAGCCGCTCACAAAAACCCTAAATACGCTCTAAGGCTCTCGGTAGCGCTACAAGCCTTTTGATGTAGCGCTACAGCTCTAAGGCATTCGGTAGCGCTACACCAATTCATGTGTAGTGCTAGGCAGCTCTCTGTCCAAATGGCTGAAAGGTTTGTCTGCACCCCAACAGTTCGGACACAGACGACTCGAGGTTTCATAATCTGAGATTATAGAAAACAAGAAACAGTTAGTCCTTGCCAGAACTCATTTTTCCCGTAACCACTCTGAGTTCGTTTTGGAAGAGTAAGTAGGCCTATGTGGTTTGAATTCTCGGCACTACGTGTCAAGGCTTTTGTTATGTACTTTGAGTTTAATACATCCTTGAACAACCCATGAAAGTCTGTCAGAACGACAAGCTTCGTGCTGTCTTAGAAAAGAACGGTGATTCTAACTAGATTCGTCCGACCATCCGGCCTGAGACTTTTCTTGTGGTTGTTCACTTATGTAGTGTATTCCAAGTATGGGCGCGACAGCTTCATAGCTAGAGTTTTAATTTTTTTGAAATTAGATTACTAACTTGCGGTTGTGTCTAAATTTCAAAAACGACAACTCCTAAAATCATATGAATTATGGAAATGTCACAAGCCTTCTTATAGATTCCTTTGAATGTAGGGGTACCTTGCAAAGGTAGTGGTGCCAACTCCTAAGCGTGTTAGAATTGGACCAAAAACTATTGATTATGTATTTATCGGTTATGCACACAATAGTAGTGCTCTTCAATTTCTAGAGTATGATTCAGAGATACCAAATATACACAAGAATACTACTATGGAGTCTAGGAATGCATTATTCTTTGAAGATGTATTTTCATATAGATCCATGAGAGAGCCAAGATCATCAAACGTTCATTCAAGACTGATGATGAAGACAGTGAGGACAAAGATATAGATGAGCCTAGACGGAGTTAGCGGGCTAGAACATCTACATCTTTTGGTCCAAATTTTCTAACATGCTTGTTAAAAAGCGAGCCTCAAAGCTTCAAGGAAGTTGTTAGCTCACCAGATGGACCTCTCTGGAAAGAGGCTATCAAGAGTGAAATAGACTTTATCCTACAAAATCATACATGGGAATTGGTAGATCTTCCTCCAGGTTGTAGGCCTTTGGGCTACAAATGGATCTTTAAAGGAAGATGAAAGTCTATTGACAAGTATAAGGCTAGACTTGTAATCGAATGATATAGACAACAAGAAGGTCTAGATTACTTGACACCTATTCTCCTGTGTCGAGAATAACATCCAATGAAGCAAAAAGTCATCAGGACACAACTCGACATGGCACGGCACGACACGAATATAGACAAAGCTTATTCAATGAAGCAAATCTTGTGTACTTGCTCGGTTGGTGTTAGTCTTGTTTTCCTGCAGTTTCTAAAACATGAAAGAAAGTTAATTCCAAACAACTTAAACCAAAAACAAGTATAATAATGGGGTGTGTGAGTGAGACAGTATGCTCATTTGACTGCTAACAAAAATATAATTGTTAACAAGAAAAAAATCAAACAAGCCATAGGAGTATATGTTATGTCTCCCTCTTCTGCGTATAAAACTTCTCCCACTTGGAAAGCTATTAGGCAACAGCATACTATGGTTAATTATCCCAAGCTAGCATGGTTTCGAACCGTGAATGGCTATCAGTAGCAAACTCAGAACAGGAGATAAGCTGAAAGCTTGGGTTTGTGATAAATTAATTCTGGTCTATGCTCTATTTGTAGTCAAGTAGATGAATCCATTTTTTTTTTAAAACTCGAGTAGATGAATCTATTGATCACCTATTTTTCGAGAGTCAAATAGACAAACAACAAAGCCAGGCAAGGCAGAGGGAAAAGAAACAAAAAATCGCAAACTAATAATCCAAAGCAAAACGGACTTAAGACTTGGCAAGAAGCCAAAGAAAAAGAGAGGAAAAAAAAACAGAGAAGTGCCATGGGAAACCATTAAAAAATAAATAAAAGAAAAAAATTGCAAGCAACAAACTTGGAAACAAGCGTAAATCTCTTCACCACTTCATGTTATAAAGAAAAATTATCTATGTAAGGTCCCAAAGTATCAGACTTGGCCTTCCCGTACATAACCCACATCCTCACCTTAAGTCAACAGATTAAACACTATCAAATTTCGTGGTCTAGGCCGCAGAAGTAGTCGATTTTGAATGGACAATCTTTGCGTTTGTGAAATACGAGTTCACATGTACAGCTGCAATTCACACGGAGGGAGATGGAGCTACATTATACAGTCAATTTAGATCAACAAATCGACAGCCAGAGATTTTTTCACCCAACAGAATCGACACCAAAAGTAATTTATTCACTCGATAGGTTGACAACCACTACTAGCAGAATTAAAAACCCCAATGTTATGAAATCTTAAAATTAAAAATAAAAATAAAAAGAAGAAGAAGAAGAAGAAAGAAAACCGAATTTCTTCGTGTGTGCACATTAGTGAAAGAATCAAATGTAAATAGTGGAGAGGGAAGTGAGAGAGATACCATTGAGATAGAAGAGATAGGTGGTGGTGCATCGGTGGTGGTAGGGGCTGGGTTTGGGGTTGCCCGTCGGTGGTGGTAGGGGTGGGTTTGTGGTTGCTCGTTGGTGGTGTTGTGACAAGAGGAGAGTGTGAGATTGAGGAGAGAGAAGAGAGGAGATAGTGGTGGTGCGTCTTTGGTGGTGGGGGAGTTTGAGGAGGCCGTCGGTGGTGGTGCGTAGAGAGAGAAAAAAGGATATCGTCGTGTGGTGTTCTAAAAGAGAGAGAGACTGTGGGGGCAGGGGATTTGATCACGATTCAAAATCAATTTGGGAATTTTTTTGAATTTGGGAACACAGCTGCTGCCTTGTAGAGGAGTGGACTTCTTAGCTTTACACGGAGGATCGGGATGGAGGTCTGGGTTTCCGGTCTCTGCTGATAGTAATTTATGGAAGCTCTGAAAGCCCGATAAAATGCACGACCGTGGCTTCATTGCCATGGCCAATCCTTTTATCCCACGGTCGCATGTCCTTTTTGACATGTGAAATAGGGCCGCTTCTTCAGTTCAGCACGTGCGGCACGGCCGCATAAAGTAGAGGTGTCAAATGGACCCATTTATTCCCATGCCTAGTGTACTTCGTATCGTGACGGGCCTATTTACTAATCGTGCTCATTTTTTCAAAATATCATTGGCCTACCACAATTCGTGTGGTGTGGTGCCAAGCCGATTTTTGTGCCTGTGCACAATCGAGCCTTGTGAAGCTAAAAATACTAGAACTACCAACTAGCACTAATGGTAGGTTTTTGTCCCCCCTCTATGCAAGCCAGTGTTCGAGCCCCACGAGGGGCGGAGTTTGGGGTTTCAAGGCTATGGATAGCCTCTGAGCCCCCTGTTGATTAACATTCCACCAACTATACAATATTGGCGGAAAAAAAAAACTGAAAAACACTTTTAAAAAATTGCCATTATTTTTTTAAAATTGATAATTCCAACAAAAATTAACACGTTTAATCTAAAAAATACAAAATATTTTATGGTTAACTAAACCCTAATCCCCGTCAAACTCATCTTGTTGCTCGAAACCGTTCAGGTTCTCCGTCGCCCGAAACCAAGGAACCTTGTAGTTATTATTGTAATACCAAGTCCTGCATCAAAAGTCCACATGGATGATTATGGGTATATAACAAATCTTGGGTCTTGTGTGCTACAACTAGTATCTTGGGCTGAAACATTTTGGACATGTAGTGTGGCTTGTGGATCAAAATTAAGGTATTGGACCAGTGTCCTACATGAGCATAATAAAATGGTGTCAGAGCAATCTGTGTATACGATCATGTGGACCTTGGACTTTGGTTTGATATGATTGTTGGTTTGGTGATCTTAAGCCTCAACCCCTCGCGAGGGCGCGAGACTATAAAGCAATGTTCTGAATACCGTATAAGCTTGGGTACCGATTTTCCTATTGGTACAATACGTATCGGTACCGATCAAATACCGGGTATTGTTTCAGATTTACCGCAACTACAATATATATAATAATTATATATAATTATAATTCAGAAAAATCCCCCATACCATGCAATTCATCATAAAATACCTATGCCTTTGCCTCTTGTCCCACATTGCCAAGTTACAAAACTCTTTTCCATCTTAAATGACTTTGCACACTAGTGGGCTTGTAACGACCCTGATTTTTGGTCAATAAAAATTTCGCTAAAAATTTGAATTTTTGTTTAATACTTGGATTTCATTTTTAAACGTCCAAAAATCGGTCGTTATCGACTTATAAAACTTTGTTATTTTATTTGAAAATTCTTTATTTATCTTATAAATCCCTTTTTTTTTTTGCGATTAATAATCTGTCATAATTAGGTTTTGACTTAGGAGATTGGAATTCATCGCCCGGGCATTAAGGTCATTTTTCTAAAGGCGAGTATGCCTATTAAGACCTTGGTATAGTTACTTGGTAATTGTAGTAAAAATTCTAGAATTTATTTTCTCTACCGAAATCCTACTTGGTGGACTCGCTTTGCCTTGGCGTCGGCTATTGTCCGCCTGCTTTTGGCGCCGGTCGCCGAGGTTCTCGCTTTGGCATCGAGTCACGCTTGCTTTTGCCTTGGCCGTTCACGCCACCTTGCCGCCGCCTGCTTGTGGATCGCTTGGCCTTGCTCACGCCGCTTGGCCGTCGCGCACTTCTGAGCCGCTTTGGCCACCGCTGGCCTTTACTTTGGTCGCTGGCGCCGACAGCTGTTGTACCAGTCGCTTTGGCCGCTGGCAGCCTTTGTTGTACCAGCTTTGGCCGCTTGCCGCCAGCTGCCGCCGCTTTGGCCACCTGTTGTACCGCTGGCCACCGCTTGGTCACCGCTTTGCTACCAGGCTGCCTTGCCCACGCTCACGCATTGCCTTGGCGTTTGGCACCGTCGGACTTTAATACTTCGTTATTAGGCGATTTCCTACTAATTACAACCGAAATACCACTCGAGCAATGAAAGCCTAGATTAAGTATCGTTAGTCTTTAACCAATTAATTAGAATAGCCTAATGCCCATTTAGCCTAATCACTTCTTCCTAACCCTAGATAGACCATTTGACCCTTTTTGTCTTTATCAATTGGACGATGCATGCTAGGCAAATTTGTACCCAGTAGATAATAGGAAAACCTTGGTTAATCTCCCTAAGTACGAAATTAGATTAGTTTAGTGCTTAATTACAAGTATTAGACTTTTTAGTATTAACCGTTAGATAATAACCGCTAAGAGGTTTATTATCCATTGGACGATAGATTAGAATCCTAGCCACCATTACCCATTGGTTATTGACCGCTAGGGAAAGTATTATCCATTGGATAATAGTTAATCTTGACAATCATGTACTAAGTTGATTAAAATACTAGATTTTGCCATGTGTGTATTTAATTAAAATACAATTTGTACATTAGGTTAGTACATGGTACTTTGGATGAAGTAGAATACTTAATTGAATATGGGATTCTCCCATACCTAGCCTAGATTGAGAAGTACTAGACTTTACATATTATATGTATGTACTTATATATATATATATAGATATACATATATATTATATTGTATATGTGCATGTGTGTATTAGAATATAATAATTAGAAAACCTATATTACTTAAAAATGTGAATTTTATGAATAACCAAAAGTACATATATATATATATATATATTAGTATATGTATACTCTTTTATAGTACAAACAAGTGGGAGAGAGAGAGAGAGAGGGAGAGAGGAGAGAGAGTGCCGAGAGAGGAGAGAGAGAGAGGGAGAGAGAGAAAGAGAAGGAAAGAGAGGGAGAGAGATGGTACCTTGAATTGACCTAGCTCTTCCATTGTACCTTAGTAATCTTTTCCTACAAAATCTATGTACTAAATGTCCTAAATGCATTTTCAAATCTTGTACAATCCTTCCAAGTCTAAATCTTCACTCTTTCCTTTGTCATCCCAATCTTGTCCTTTTATTATATATATATGGTTATATATATATATATATATATATGTACATAGTGCAATGTACCGAGGAGAGAGAGAGAGAGAGAGAGAGGCCGAGAGAGAGAGAGAGAAAGGTTCGGATGGAGAGGGAGAGAGAGAGTGTGATATGTGTGTGCAAGTGGATTGACCTAGCATAGGCCATCTTGTCCTTGTATATATATATATATAGTTGTATATATATATAAATATACATAGTACAATGTACCAAAGAGAGAGAGAGAGGAGGAGAGAGAGGCCGAGAGAGAGATTGAGAGAGAGAGAGAGAATTCGGATGGGAGAGGGAGAAAGAGAGTGATGTGTGCATATGTACTCTTGCATCTAATCCATCCTTGTTGGCCAATCCAAGTACAAACCAAATCTAGACTTTCTTGCATCACAATGTACCATGAAATCTAGGGTTTCTTGTGCTTTCACTCCAAAGGACAACCAAATCCATTTTCCTATAATTTCCAAGGACTTGATTGGACCAAAACCCCATTAGAATAGATTAAACCTAGTCCTTGTTTGGAAGGAAGAACAAGGAAGGTCTTTGGAAGGTCTTTCAAGGCATGACATCACTTGGATCATGACAAAATCCATGGGATTTGGAGAGAGAGAGAAGGCCGGCCAATGAGGGGGAGGGAGAGCCCTTGCTTGCCTATAAATAGGACTCCATCCTTCTCATTTAACTCACACCATTCCAACCTCCAACTTTTCTCTCTAGGAAGCATAAGTATTCTTGTAGTTTAGCTTTGTTCTTGAGTGTTCTTGAGTGTTCTTGAGGTTCTTCCCTAGGCTTCAAGAAACACCTCTAGTGCCGCCTAAACCGCCCTACGACCACCCTTTCGATCCAAAAGTAGTAGTCTAGTAGTCAAGATCAAGTTTCGAGAGAAATCTTTCTCTTTCGAAGCTAACGAAGGCCACCTCCTAAGCCGTTACTCCGTCCGTAGGAATTTCCAACCTAGCTTATTTGGCCCCGACTAGTTTCGGATCAAGGTAGAATCTTCCGTACTCATTTCTCCGAAGTATATGTACTTATGTTAGTTAGTATGCATGATAATGATAGTTTATGTTTTAGAACGTTGGATGCATGATAGTTAGTAAACTTAATATTGGATGATTAAGCATGATTAGAATCGACTTAAGATATAACGTCGTGTAGAAGTAATCGCATGTTGATCTTTTAACTTAACTATAAGCTTATATTCCATTGCTTGTATTACTTGTGGTATTATAATAAAGCATATGGTGGATTACCACCCCAAGGGCGTCCGCACATGTGGCGTTATGCTTTAAGTAATGGTTATGGACATGTTATATACTTGCTTGGATTATACTTACCTTAAGTATGCGTAGTAAATTTCTAAACATGAGTTAAACGGTTAAGGTATCAAAGCTAGTTAGCAAAAACTTGTTCTACTAAAGTACTTAAGAAGAATGAGCATGTCAAATAATGAATTTCTACGTCAATAACCATATGTTGTTTTGAAAATCCCACAAAGGAAGAAAGAATGGATTTTTCGTAATATATTATTGTCTTGAGGATGAATATGAACATGTATGTATAATCGTTTGCATTACTTGTTGCTGATAAAACATAAGTGGCTTTAAACAATAATTTGAGTACGATTAGGTAATATAGAGTTGGATGATCTTGCTAGTTTAGTTTCAAGATTTCTTTAAAGTGATCTGTCCCGCCGCGGAGTCTATGCATGATTACGAGACACGAGAACCGAAAAGTAGAAACATGACACTTAAGGAGTGGTTGATATGGATAAAAAGGATTTTGAGACTACATAATGGCCGGACTTGGTAGCCTTATGTGAATTGTGAAAACCCGCAAGGTGGCCGGACTTGGTAGCCCTTTGTGCGGACTTGCAAAAACCACAATGAGGCCGGACTTGGTAGCCCATTGTGTAGATTGCTAATGGAGCCGGACGTGGTAGCTTCATTGGTAATTGGGCTTGGTTATCCGCGGAGAGGAGCCAATGCAAGATTTTGTAACGTGGCCGGACTTGGTAGCCCGTTGAATGAGAAATGATTTTCGAAATAAAATGGTGACACAATACGATGAGTCGCGTAGGAGAAACCAAGAAAGGCATGACACCAACGTAAGCAAGATAGTGAATGCGGATGTATCATGGTTGATTATGTTGTTTAAGGAGCATGTGTAATTATTTATATGACTCTTTGTTGTAAGTTATGGGTTAGCGGGTTGGATTATTCTATTGAGCTTCTGTAGCTCACGGTGTTACCTTTTTGATGACCCTGACATATTATACTGGGGGCAACGCTGGTATAATGTGTCAGATTTCATAGATGAGCAGCAGGAACAGTACACCTTGGAGGCCTTTGGAGCCGAGGAGCTTGCAAGGATGGAGGAAGAGGCGGAGCAGTAGTTAACCTTAGATCATCCCCTCTTTTGAATAAAAGTACTCTTATGAGACTTATGTTGTAATAATGAGCTAGACTCTCCTTAATTTATTCAATAAAAATGTTTATTTAACGTACCCAAAATTCGGGGCGTTACAGGGCTTATGAATGAGGATCTAAGGAGAGGTCTCACGCACTCGAAAAAATGGGTCGTGGCCGAAGGCCATTTGGAAAAATTGATTCGGAAACCAGTTAACAGGGTGCGCGTCACGGGTTATTCGCGCGCATGGGGGGTGCAAATCCCGAATTTGAGCCTCACGCACGTACTATGATTAAGCCCATGTTTGCTAAAAAAAAATTTATGCCAATTCAACAAAAAAAAAAATGTTTTCTGTTTGAAAAATACGGTTCCAGAAATAAAATTGAAAAAAATGGTACAGAAAAAAAATGCAAAATTCTGCCCGAGATTCCCGGTAACCTTGTCTCGGCCGGTATTTTTCGAAACGGCAGGTACCGAGTGGTAAGGGCCGGTATTGGGGGGCGAGTGTACCGGATACTTGTCAAAACAGTACGTACCGGCCGGTACGGAACGATATTAATACCATTGCTATAAAGGTGGGGAGATTGTAACACCTCGTCCCATCGGAAGTCTACATAGATAATTTTGGGCACTATAACAACCCTTTTGGGCTACTATTAGTATCTTGGGTTTAAGAATTTTAGGGTATGAGGTGTGGCTTGTAGATCAAAATTGTGGTACTAGGTCAGTCGTCTAAGTGGGGCGTCACAGAAACCATCAAGGAACTTTCTTCCTGAATTTTTCACAATCAATGATGTTCTCATCACTACCTTCCATCCACATCTACAACTTTCATCTTCATTGTACTATGAGTAGTTGTTGGTGTAACTAGAGCTGTTACTTATGGTATATGTGGGGAATTCGAATTTTTGGGTTTAGGTTGGAGATGTGGGTGTTGTGTGGAGTAGAGGAGAGGAGATGTGGGTACTGTGTGGAGTATATGAGAGGAAAGGAGATGCAAGAAAGAAGAACTGGGTATGTGGGGCCCAAGGAGAGGAGATGGCAAAAATGGGAGGAAAGGGTGGAATGGCAGGTCTTGTGGTGGAGTTGAGGGAGAAGGGTAGGGTTCAAGGTTGTGAATACCGTTCTGTACCGCTCGGTACGGCCTGGTATGTACTGGTTTGGTGAGATTCCGGTACTCTAACTCTATAATATCATCCAGGCGTCAATACCGGGCCTTACCGGTCGATACTGGGCGAGATTATGTAACCGGCGATTTCGGCCGGTATTTTGCAAAACATAGAGAATAAGAAGAAAATAGAGAAATGGAAGGGAGAGAGAGAAAAAGAAGAAGATCGAAGCAACATCTGACTCATCTTGGTCTTCTTCGGCGTAACCTTGATCAGAGCAAATCTGTTTTTATGTATCAGATCGGGTTTGAACGCTTCCGATGGTATCATGCGGTGGACGATTGAAGCCAATCACGGAGAGGAAGTGTATTTGATGGGCTTTGATTCGGTCGTTACTCGTTAGATACAGACAAAGAGGGATTGAGAGAGAGGGAGAGAGGGAGAGAGAGAGAGAGAAGGAAGTGTGTCTTTGATGTTTTGTTCAAGGATTGGAAAACCAGTGGTTGGTTTTGACTCTATTGAGCCCACCGTTTTGGGAATACAATTGACTAATGTATCACGTGGTAAGAGAGAAAGTTAGAATAGTATTAAAAATAAATGTTAATTGATTTTTAAAAAAATTGTAATAGTTCAATAAGATTTTACATAGCGGAAAAATAAGGTTATAATTAAATGTATATATATTTTATATTTTTAACGATAAATCCGAAACGGTATCCGGTAACATACCAATATGTACTGTTCCAATGACAAATCCGATATCATACCCGAAACGGTATTCAGAACCTTGGTAGGGTTGGGTAAAGAGAGAGAGAGAGAGGAGATTGAATGGGTCTAGGGGAGTTGAGGGTGTTGTTGTCCCTTAAAGAGACGGCAGCCTGCTGTCTCGGCCAAGGGGGTCATGCTCCGGTCTCGCTCCAATGATCAGAAACGTTCACTTCGTAGAGCTCGTCGAGTTGAACAAGTATGTAAAAAATCAGCTCAATCGGATATCATTAAGTTCCTAATCGAAACATTTTTTGTCTTGAAAAGAATGGATCCGAACACTGGATCAAATCTACTAGAACCCATTATTGGCAAGTTATATGTATTCTGATCAGGCATTTAACGATATCCAATCAAACTGATTTTTTGCATACTTATTCAACTCGACGAGCTCTACGAGATAAACGTTTTCGATCATTGGAGCAAGACCGGAGCAGAATCCCCTCGGTTGGGACAGCAGCTCCCCCAATTTGGGTCTAGGTAAGGGGCATAATTAAATGCTACCCCAAGGGCTAATTCTCCGGCCAATGTGAAGAGCATTTTAGGTTTAGAATTTCATTTCCTGCCCAAATTATCAATTTCCATCCAAAACGTTAATATTTGTTAAAAGATTTGGATGAAGGGGGCGATGTTACTTCATTTTGATAATTGGGAATAATGTTGAAAAAATGTGATAGTTAAGGAGGTATTCTTTAAATTAAGCGGGAACTAAATCAACTTCCTATTTGGAGAAGCTCTTCAGCTAGAGTCAACTCGAAGTATCGAATATACAAGGAAATTAAAAATCGACTTATTCATCGTAGGTTGTACCCAGTTGGCTTTTTATAAACCAATATTGAATGTGTCTTTCACACGTTGTCCTATAAATAAAGACCATAAAAATATAAAACTAATCTCGAAATGAAGATCACGACTTGTTTTTTTTCATCTCCAAGCTACTCTTCTAATGGATGTCTAATTTATGATCGTTGACGGTCCAAGACGTGTTTTGATAATTAATACTCGTCAAGGACAAATTAAGAACAATTGTTAATGCTGAAAATGTCCTTAATGAGTATTAATTATCGAAACACGTCCTTGACCGTCATTTTCCCTTGTTGTTAATGGACGGATTAAGACCTATTTTAGTGAAATATTGTTGGCAACTTCATGAAACGAACTTAGAATATGTTAGTATAGTAAACACTACTTGTTGGGCCCAGAGTACACTTATTAATTCGATTACACAATATAATCACTTGCAACCTCTCTAAACACAGACTTGCACGTGTAATGTCAATTGTCATAAAAAAAAACTTCAATTGAAATCCTCTATAACACTAATTGGGCCTGGACTGCTCTCATAGATTTGGTTACACACTGACACTCCCTGCGGCTCTTTTAAAAACAGATTTACGAGGGCGATATCGAATGACATAAAAAAAATACTTAATTGAAACTTTTCCCAAACACCAATAAATTTTAAGACAGATGGTGTATTGAACTCAAACATCAAATTGCATAAACCATGGTTAGTGGGGATGTCCGGAGGCGACACACCATGACTTAAGCTAGCCATACTATGTCTTGGGTCGTGCTCTGTCTTGGGACATGACACTACTTAGACCTATGGACCGTATGCATCGATATATGTGTTACATTTATTGCAGTACAATGTTATGCCTCTGTGTAGTGACATGTTTGGCTTCTTTATAATGAAGAGTACATTATGCCTCTTTTCGGTTCAAAATGTTACAGCTTCTCCGCTCCTCTTTGTGATAACATGTTATGTCTCTTGGTGGTTAATTACACAGATCTTTTTGATAAATGTTATGGAGTGTTGGGTGCATATATAGTAACCTTGACCCAAATGTACCAAGCAAGTAAAATGTATATCACATCTCGATCGCGGCAATGGAGTCTACAGTGGATCGAAGAGTACAAATTTGTTTATTTACCAACATAAAAATATGAACAACGATTTCATGAACATAGAAATCGCTTTCGGAAACAAGAAGTGGGTGTTTGGCTGCTTCTTTTTCACCTTTTCCTTTTCTACTTTTCCTGTTTTGGCTGTTTGGCAGCAGAACACAAAACTCATTCTATGAGAATGACTTCTCTGAATTGAAGAAAGGAGAAGAGAAGTGAAAAAGAGGTGCATAAGAGTTTTTCCCATTCTTTTTTTCTCATTTTCGTTTTCTATCAGCACCAAAAGACATCTCTACCCTCTAGTTTGTCCATAATTCTCCAAAACCCTCGAACGTTATCCTCTCCCGATACACTTTACTCACATCTTCCACCACAGACTGTTGAAGAGAGAGAGAGAGAGAGAGAGGGAGGAGAAGGGAACCAGACGAGAATGGAGAAGCCGATCAAAGCAAGTCGAACCATAAATGGAAGTTGCTTCCGGTCAAACATGAAAGTTTTGCTCTGTTAAGCCTGTGGTTTCACGATTCCACAGCGCACCCCAACCAAGAATGCATACCTTACCCAGAAAATTCTAGCATGTGGTACTGATGGACCTCATGACCCAGAGAGGAAAATTGAAGAACCAAACTGGATTAAAAAAATAAAAGAAACGAACTGGGAGATTGTACTCTGTTTTGATTTGCCTAGTTTTTTTTCTCAATCAATTGTATACAAACTCACGATATTAAATCTTACAAAATTCATTAAACTAATATTTAGACACATTATATCCCACAATTAATGATCAAGGGCAACATAATAAAAAATCAATTCATAATTCATTTTCATCACATATTCCCCAAACACTACTCCGGTTACAAAATGTATTTTGCATATATCATCAAAACACTTTCATATTCAAAATACATTCTGATTATAATCTAAAAAGACAAAAAGCTAAAAAGTTGAAAATGAAATGTCAAAAAATAGACTCCCAAATCTTGACGGATCTTGGTCGTTCTTGCAATTCATAAATGAAGTCCTAAGATCATACAATTTTTTGAAACTTTTGAATACTTACCAATTTTTTGTGGAATTTGTACAAGCTGTGTGCTCTGACCATTCAAATGTTGACATCTCATTGGCAGATAACTTCTTAGCCCTCTCCCAATCATGAATCACAGTCGTTAGATTAGTCAACTTGGCACTTATAGCAATACAACAATTAGCATGAACAGTCACCACAGACCTAATATCTCTATTATTTTGACAAAAGCCACTAAAATAAAGTGTGTCCAAAAACCTATCATTGAGTCCTAAGTCTTTGAACAAACCATCTCTTATGAGATACTCCACCACGGCCTGCTCATTCTTGCCGACGTAGACTTTTCTTTTTTCATACCAAGTATCATACAATGAAATTGTCTTGTTGTTCGATCTAACAATGGTAAAACCGTTGTTGACAGGGCAGGGCTTGTTCCCTTGGTAACTATCGCAAGCGATTTGAAAGTCAAATGTTTCGTTTGGGCTCAGAATGGAAAATGGGTTCCTAAGCCATAATATATCAGTGTCCTGCAATCATTTAAATAATTGATCAAATTTAAATACTAAGTAAATAAAAACGAACAAATACTCCTTTCGTGTCAGAAAGGTTGTTCACTCTTTAGAACGATAAGTACAAAAAATTTGAGTTTGTTATAAGATAATTGTAAACTTTGCTTTGCAAGTTATTAGATATTAACGAGTATTTCTTTTTTCTCGGCAAAAGAAAATTTATTAATTTTTGAAAAAAAGATACAAAGATTAAACGGATCAAGGGCACAACGACTAGTGTTTATGTTTCCCTTGGAAAATAAAATCGTACCGTGAAGATAAAGTTGTAGCCACGCTTGAGAACATCCCCAAGAAACTGAGTACGCCTCCACATCATCTTGAAATAATTTCCAGACCCGTACATCTCCTCATGACCAAAATCTAAACCTTCAGTTTCAAGCAGGTAGCAACGAAGCCGAAGAAACTTGCACCACCGGTTGTAGGATACTGGATCAGTGGCCACAATTAGAATGTGATTTATTAACCCCTGAGTACCATCGCCGAGCCAGAAACCATCCAAGAATAGATCAAGCATCGACTTGTCCCCTCCTGATGCAGCGTAGCCTAATGACACGAACACGAACGTGCAAGAGAAAACACGAATAACAGATCGACCCAGAGGTACTCCCTCTTTAAACGATCTAAGTTGAGAATAATCTCGTTTTTCTTTATTCAATAACAACCAAAGTCTGCCGTAGGGCTTACAAGCATATAAATAGGGTAAAAGAAACCCTAATTAACTTAGGAAACCTTTAAGGCCGCTAATCAACCCTAAATCGGAATAAATACGAAAATTACCAAAAAAGGAAAGTTCTGATTTGATTAATAAATCAGAAACTAGAAAGAATTATAAGGTTGCCAAAACAAACGGCAAGTAAAACGGAGTTTCCTAACAAAAGTTATTAGCGAACTAAATATTACTATAAACGGCAAAATTGGCCTTTTCGGGGCCTAAACAGCGACGAACGCCCGAAATCCATCGTGCATCATCTTGCATAGCAACAATGTTATTGATCCTTGGGCCGATTCCTGTGGACCGTGCGAAATTCAGCCCATTCTGACAACGTTGATTCTTAGGCCTTTTTAGGCCTACGTGGACGCAACCGGTCCATCCACGTTGACGCAACCCGGTCTGCATCATCCTCCCCGGCTTGAAAAGAATTCGCCCTCGAATTGCCATCATCAGAAGATGAACTATCGCCCACAAACGGAATCAGATGTTTGACGTTGAACACATCCGATGTGCGCACGTGGCTAGGCAGATTCAAACGGTACGCATTCGGATTGATCTTCTCAAGGACCTCCAAAGGCCCAATCTTCCTGGCCTTAAGCTTGTTGTATTCCCCTTCCGGAAATCGATCCTTGGTCAGCACAGCATATACAAAGTCGCCCACCTCAAATTCCACCAAACGACGCTTCTTGTCGGCTGCTTCCTTATACTTGGAGGTAGAGACCTCCAACTGCTTTCGAGTAGCCTCATGTACTTCCTTCAAATGTGCCATAAAGTCGTGGGCCTTCCAATGCACACGCTTCAAATCAGGCACCGGAGCGAGATCGACAGGGGATCGCGGATTGCACCCATAGACAATCTGAAATGGAGAACGACCTGTACTCCGATTCACTGAATGATTGTATGCAAACTCAACCTGGGCCAGTTTCAGATCCCATGACCCGAGTTGTTCACCCACCAAACTGCGTAGCATGTTGCCCAAAGAACGATTGACCACCTCAGTTTGGCCATCAGTTTGGGGATGATATGAAGTACTAAAGTCGAGCTGTGTGTTTGCCAACCTCCACAAACAACGCCAAAAGTGGCTCAAGAAACGTGTGTCCCTGTCGGAAACAATAGATACAGGCAGCCCATGCAAACGATAAACACTGTCAAAATACAACTGTGCTACCTTAACAGCATCGGTGGTCTTCGTGCAAGGAATAAAGTGAGCCATCTTCGAGAACCTGTCCACCACCACATAAATAGAATCCTTGCCTCGTTGGGTACGAGGAAGACCAAGGACAAAATCCATACTCACATCCGCCCATGGTTGTGTAGGAATAGGCAGAGGCATATAGAGTCCGGCGTTAGTGGCCCCACCCTTAGAAACACAACAAATATGACAAGCTTCCACAAACCGGTAAACATTCCGCCTCAAGGTAGGCCAAAAATATGATGCAGCCACCAAAGCAAGGGTTTTATCACGACCTACATGCCCCTCATTATGCAAGTCAGTAATAATTTTGAGTCGTAGACTCGACTCTGGAACACATAATGCATTACCCTTGAACAGAAAGCCATCATGAAGGTGAAACGCACTCGGTGCACCCTTTGAAAGATCATCCAACACATGCGAGAAAAAAGGATCCACAACTAACAATTCACGAAAAGAATCGAAACCAAGTAATTCAGTGCGCATGAGAGTCAGCAAGGAAGAACGACGGCTGAGGGCATCTGCAACTCGGTTCAATGTCCCTGCCTTGTGTTTAATCACAAAGGTGAACTGCTGGCAGCCCACTTAGCATGTCGATGGGATAGCTTGTCCTGACTATTCAGGTGTTTCAACGCCTCATGATCAGAATACAGCACAAAGTCACTATGAATGAGGTAGTGGTACCAATGGTGCAACGCCCGCAGAACTGCATAGAACTCCACATCATACGTGCTGTAATTCACCTTTCCCCCATTGAGTTTCTCACTGAAGTAAGCAACCGGCTTTGAATTCTGACTAAGAACAGCCCCAATTCCCACCTTCAAGGCATCACAATGTAACTCAAACGACTGTGAAAAATCTGGAAGGATTAGCACTGGAGCACTAGTTAGCTTCAACTTGATCTCCCTGAAAGCCTCTGTTGCCTCTTCTGTCCATGTAAAACTTCCTCCTTTCATACACTCTGTGATCGGAGCCATAATAGTGCTGAAGTGTGGTATGAATCGGCGATAGAATGATGCTAACCCATGAAAGCTCCGAATATCAAACAAGGTCCGTGGCTCGGGCCATTGTTTGATCGCCACCACCTTTGATTCATACACAGCAAGTCCATCCTTCGAAACAATGTACCCCAAGAATAGGACTGAGCCAGTCATAAAAGCACACTTCTTCAGACCCCCAAACAGCTTCTCCCTTCGTAGGACCCCCAGAACTTCTCTTAAATGCTGCATATGTAAGTCCGGTGTAGCACTATAAATCAAAATATCATCGAAATATACTACAACAGACTTACCAATAAACGGTCGCAGCGCTTGGTTCATCACACGCATGAAAGTACTAGGCGCGTTTGACAAACCAAATGGCATAACCAGCCATTCATACAAACCCTCACGAGTCTTAAATGCAGTCTTCCACTCATCCCCCGGTCTGATCCGAATCTGATGATAGCCACTCCTCAAGTCCAACTTGCTGAACACCTTGGCCCCTGATAATTGATCCAACAAATCATCTAAACGAGGAATGGGAAATCGGTACCTCACAGTGATTTTATTGATAGCCCGGCTATCCATGCACATCCTCCATGATCCATCCTTCTTTGGAGTTAATAAAGCCGGAACTGCACAAGGACTGAGGCTCTCTTGAATGAAACCCTTGGACAGCAACTCTTCCACCTGTCTACGCAACTCCTCATGCTCCTTCGGACTCATCCGGTAATGGCCTCGGTTCGGCAAGTTAGCACCGGGCACTAAATCAATGTGGTGCTGAATGTCACGTAGCGGTGGCAATCCCTCCGGTAACTCTTCTGGAAACACATCCCCAAATTCCGACAAAAGGGGCTGAATAATAGCCGGAACTGCAGCCTCAGATTGATCCTGCCCAATATCCTTCCCAACCAGAACATAAGCAACCCCAGATTCAGCGATCTCCTCTTCCATCTGCGCTCTTGCTAATAGATTAGGACCCACAGGGGCTGACTCCCTCGAAGGTAATAGTTTGATCTTTGTACCACCGTAAATCAAACTGTAAGTGTTAGACCCTCCGTCATGCGCTACCTTACGATCATACTGCCATGGACGCCCCAAAAGCAGATGACAAGCATCCATAGCCACAACATCACACCATGCACTGTCCTTATATTTAGAGGCCATTGAAAAAGAAACTAAACAGCGCTTGGAAACTTTTACCTCATTACCTTTCTTCAACCAACTCAGTTTGTAAGGATTGGGATGCGCCTCTGTCTTCAAGTTTAATTTTTGCACTGCCTCTTCTGACACCACGTTCTCACAACTGCCCGAATCAATCACATAGCGGCAAACTTTGCCACCAATTGTGCAGGTGGACTGGAATATGTTGTTGCGCAACCATGACTCCCCTTCAGATTCTCGGGGCGCATAACACACCCTTCGCACCACCAATAGTGGCGACCCTGTGTCACCTGCACATTCTATCTCCTCCATCTCCCCATTATTGTCATCGTATATAGCATCCTGGCTATAATCCTCAGTTTCATCCTGGACAATCCCATCCTGATCTATGAACAAAGCCTTTCCTGGACGATCCCCTCTTCTGCAGTCCACCATACGGTGACCTGGCTCGCCACACTTAAAGCATTTAAAGCCAGCAGTCGCCGTTCTGTTAGTTGTCGGCACTGCGGGTTGAGGAATAACTGCACGTACAGGTGGTGCAGCCCCCACAGTTGTTCGAACAGCACTATTCCAATTACCCGCCGGCCTTCTATTGAACCGTTTTTCTAACACCAAAGCCCTCTGATGGGCATCCGAAATAGAACACAAATCATACATCATTAACTCATCTTGAATCTGTTGACGTAAACCACCAACATACCTTGCAGTCTGCTGCTCCGTAGACTCTGCTAAATCGTTCTGGCCACGAGTTGATAGAACTCTTCGGTGTAATCATCGACAGAACGCGTGTTCTGGCGAAGATTCTGCAATCTCTGGTACATGATACGGGTATAGTTATGGGAAGGAACTCCACCCGCATCTTCTTCTTCAGCTTTTCCCAATCAGTAATCTTGGACTTCCCATTCTGACTCCTACTGATTTTCAGTTGTTGCCACCACGCAGAAGCTCTACCCCTGAATCTAGTCGCCACAATAGGAACCCTCCTATCCATAGGAGCCCCTTTGAAATCCATGATTTCGTCTATAGCATTCAACCAGTCCAGAAATTCCTCCGGTGACAGGTTGCCCTGAAATTCTGGTAGGTCAATCTTGATACTTTTCTCCCACGAATGAGAGTCATGGGTTCTAGCCATGATCTCCCTATCCCTCCCCCGTTGATGGTAATGACCAACAAAAGGGTTGGAACCTTCATCATCCGAAAAACCCTCCTCCTCCTGAGGATTAGGTCTAACAGGACGACGGCGAGGCGGATCCCCAACTTCTAGGGCCTCAAGGCGTTGCATGACTGCCTCGAGTGTCAACCCCATCCGCTGAAGCCCGTCCTCCATCCGAGCTTCTCGAGCGACTTCATCCCGCTCATAGACTTCGTCAAGAACAGCCGTACGGTTGCCTCGTTTACCCCGACCTCCAGCACGTCCTCTGGCAGCCATCTCAGGATTGGAACTTGCAGCTCTGATACCAACTGATGCAGCGTAGCCTAATGACACGAACACGAACGTGCAAGAGAAAACACGAATAACAGATCGACCCAGAGGTACTCCCTCTTTAAACGATCTAAGTTGAGAATAATCTCGTTTTTCTTTATTCAATAACAATCAAAGTCTGCCGTAGGGCTTACAAGCATATAAATAGGGTAAAAGAAACCCTAATTAACTTAGGAAACCTTTAAGGCCGCTAATCAACCCTAAATCGGAATAAATACGAAAATTACCAAAAAAGGAAAGTTCTGATTTGATTAATAAATCAGAAACTAGAAAGAATTATAAGGTTGCCAAAACAAACGGCAAGTAAAACAGAGTTTCCTAACAAAAGTTATTAGCGAACTAAATATTACTATAAACGGCAAAATTGGCCTTTTCGGGGCCTAAACAGCGACGAGCGCCCGAAATCCATCGTGCATCATCTTGCGTAGCAACATGACTATTGATCCTTGGGCCAATTCCTGTGGACCGTGCAAAATTCAGCCCATTCTGACAACGTTGATTCTTAGGCCTTTTTAGGCCTACGTGGACGCAACCGGTCCATCCACGTTGACGCAACCCGGTCTGCATCACCTCCCACGTAGGCTTTGTTTACCACAGCAATAATTACAGTCTTGTTTTCTGTAGATGTTTCAGCTAAAACCTCGTCGAGTTCATCTTGGTAATTAACCATTTTATACTGTAGATCATGTAATCAAATAGACTGTATCAATAATACGATCACATTTAACGTACAATTATCTATAATTTATATATCTTCTAAATAGTGGTACCTGATTTTTGAAATCTCGCTTTTTCTATTACTCCTAATATTTATCGAATTTATTATATCAGTTGATAACTGACAATATTGGTTACTACTGTACTACATTAAGAAATAACAATTCAGAGTTGTAAAGTTGTGATAGCGTTAGCTTGCATTGATACATCTGAAATCTAACCATAAACATACACGTAAAATCATCACATCCATAATAACTGATGAAAACATGAAACTGAATATATATGAAAATTGCGCATGTATGGTAAGAAAAATGCTTATTGATTCCAAGTAGTTGATCGAGTGAAAGCAGGACCACATTTCAGTGATCGATATTCCTTAAGCTCACAAGTTTGACTCTCTCCACCCAAAAAAACCCATTGGAGCCACCCAGCGAATCCCGCAATGTACAACTCAAGTACTGATCAATGGCCAATGGGGTACCAAGAAAGACAGAGAAAAGACCGAAAAGAAGCTTACCGTGGTTGAGCAATTGCATTGGGATCTAGGGCTGGAAAGGAGAGGCTTGAAACTAGATGGAGTGGCGACGAAGATGTAAAGTACACCGAGGAGCAAGAGTGCCAATATCGTGAATTCAAAAGTTCGATTCTTCTTCGTCGCAGAAGAAGAATCGAGTTTTGATTGTTGGCAAGGGGGAAACTCCAGAGTACTGGAGGAGCTCTTCATCGATCTCTGAGTTGTGGTTTGTACTGGGTAGGGGTAAAGATACAGGAGTAGTAATTCGTACGAATCCAAAGTATCCTTTTTGTACCTAGAAGAAGATTGAGTTGGTACTTGGTAGACACCATGGACTTTATACACAGGTTATGGAAACCGTAAGGTTATTGAGAAATCGGCCTATAACCAACACAGAATGTGCAACAAACAATTAGAAATAAAGATAGCAATGTTATGTCGCAGGGGCGACCGCAGGATTTTAACTCAGTAGTGACAAGAATACAAATCGTTATATAAAATAAAGATAATTAATCATTTTGGTTAAAAAAAATTCAGGCTGAGTTTATTTTATTTTGTACGTTGGGATATCTGATCTACTTACTCATATATTCAACTGAATTTAAAGATGTGGCTTCGTTGGACTAATTCAGTCTAGACAATAAGAAAGAAATATTAAATTACGCACACACAAAAGAAACATACAGTACAAAATTTTAGTCTATTTTTTGAAGCAGAGGGTTCGCTTAAGACCCCTTAAAATCTTAGCGGAGCCGACCCTGCTTTGGTGACCACATTTGGTAATCATATTTAGAATACCATGTTTAACTTTTTAAACTTCTCTCCTCAAAACGAATTGAAAAAAAGATGCGAAACTAACAAGTGAAAGAAAGAAAGACGATATAAGATTTTTTTAGGCTTAATTGCAAGAACACCCCCTAAACTATCACTTTTTGGTAACTTCACCCCCTTAAGTTTAAAACTGAGCAATTTCACCCTCCTAACTACCAAATTTGAGCAACTTCACCCCCTCCCCGATTTCCCGTCCAATTTTCTTAGAGATTTGGATGGAAAATTGGATAGAAAAGTTAGACTCATAATTGAATAATTTGGAGCAACTTGATTTGATCCATTGAATACTTCATGTTTGGAGCAATACTTTTTTGACTTCAAATCAAATCAAGTTAATGTGAGACTTAGTTGCAAATTTTTTTGAGAAATTATTTTATATTGCACCCGAAAAGTCGGGGCGTTACAAGTGGTATCAGAGCCAGGTTCAACCCTCGGCCCTGGGTAGATTGGGTAGATCACATTCTGAGAACATAAACCCGAATAGCTAAACATTTACCGTATCTATGACTCTTCTAAACTACGATATAACCTGTCTAAGTATATCATATAAATATTTATTTACCTGTTGCGACTCAGACTCCAAGGAGTTACGAAATCAACGTTGATTCCGATCAGAAGGAAGCGATAGAAGAATCATTCCTCTTATAATTGGTTATCCGATTGAACGAAGCGAAGAACACCAGTCCAAAGAAGACAAAAAGACAAATCTCGACAATAGAGGAAGGGTACTATCGAAGGAGATTACTTAGTAAATAGAGTACATGTTGAAGAAGAATTCTTCTTTCTCTAAGTTGATAACGGTCGCAAATAGGGTAGAATCAATGTAAGAACGTTGTTGCACTCATTCCCTTTTTAGAACCAAATATTTAGAAACCCTTAAAACCCTGAACCTAACCTCGAGGAGCAGTCGTTACAAGATTGGTACCAAGGGTCAACAATGCCACATTTTACGATCATTCTGTCGACCCCACCAAACAAGGACAATACTCGTAGCATTGATGCCAACAACAACGTTGCCTACACCGATAGCTTCCAACGACGGCACCATCATAGTTCAAACAAACCAAGAAGAGCTCAAGGTCGTGAATATCTGAGAAAGCGGCAATCATTATCTTGCAATAAAGTTCTAAATATATTTTTTAAGGGGGATAGACGAGCTATTGATGATCATTCATCTAAATCCTCTTTCTCATTCAATCGATTGTACTCTAAGCCTCCGTTGTTTTTCAACGTCACTTGACCCCTCTTAACATCACCTGCTGTGACCCTTCTTATTATAGCTACAATTTCAAGTGAAGCTCGAATCATTGAACTGCTTGTCTATTCCAAGCACCTAACTCTTGTGACATTCGCTTTTGTGAATTGGGTATTCCTAAAGATTATTTTGGTTCCAACTTTTCTTAAATTAACTTAATTTGATTTGAAGTCAACAAATTATTCAATTATGAGTCTAACTTCTCTGATCCATTGAATACTTCATGTTTGGAGCAATTCTCGTTTATTTTAATCAGCGCACTATTAGCTATCTACAACCTTGAATTCTTTTGATATCACATCAAAATATTTCTCCGACCTTTCAAAACTCTAAATCCACAAACCTAGTTCGAGTTTCAATATTGGAGTTATTTAGTTCTTGAACACCGATATCATTGTGCTTCAATTTTCTTAAATTTTGTATCCTGTTTCGAGTTAATCAGATCCAATCATTGTTCTATTGATGACTTTTTCTATTTTTGGATTCAAGAGTCATTGTTTACTCATCACTTGTGCCCATTATCTTTCTTTCTTCTAAATAACTAGAGTTAGATGTATGTTTTGAAATGCGTTTGGCCAACGTGGTGCAAAATAAATATCTAGTTGACTAGTTCTGTTTCATCAATTGAACCTTGTAATCTTTCAAAACCTATCGATAGATCGATATTTCTTATGAGAACCCTTGTTAAATTATTTCAGTGCAATGTTTGGTAGACCAAATACTTGCTTGTTTCACTCGCATGTTACATCTTTTTATCAGCACTATTCCAATTATGAAATTCTTCAAATCCAAATCATTGAGTTTGACTTCGGTTAATTTGATCCTCGTTGTTATCGTATTCTAACTCAATTCTAAACAACTCATACCTCTAACCCGTAGAGGAGGATGTGTTCATACCTTCTATTAGGTTCTATGACTTTCGAGCATTTGAGTCATGTTTGAAATCTCTTAGAAATTCTCGCCTTCTCGTTTCTTTTGGGAGAAAAGTACAATCCATCAAGTAAGAGATAAGAACCAAACTTTCAAGAACTGACTAAGGATGGAGATACGCTAAAAACATATAATCGCTCAAAACTTGTACGAGAGTTACGCCAACAAGAGGATGGGACCATAGACTTTCAATGTGATTTTGATCAAGTCACGCCGTAGGATCACTCGATTTGTCAAGAAAGGAAAGTTATCGCCTCGCCACATTGGTACGTTTGAGATCTTGGAGCAAATTAAAGAAGTTGCCTATCGCCTAAACGTTGTAACCACAAATCGCCAAAAATTCACGTTGTCTTTTACGATTCTACGCTGCAAAAAGATATGACCCATTCCACCCTACACACGTGTTCAACTGGAAGGAAGTCACACCAAATGAGGATACAACTTTTGAAGAGCAACCAGCGAAAATTTAGGATCGTGGAGGAAAAATTACCCAATGATGAACAATCAAACGAGTCAAGGTCTTGTGGAGACACCGAAGATTGGAGGAATCAACTGGGGAACGAGAAGACAAGATTCGTGCCAACTACTGACAATTGCATTCACCAGAGAGTACGCTTTAATTTCGAGGACGAAATTACTCTATTGACCCCCCTGTAACGACCCGGATTTTTTTTTTGAACAAAATTTTTTTAAAAGGATTTACAAATTTTTTTTCCGTAAAAATTTTATCTTTAATAATATCATTAAAAAGTATTATTAGTATTAACAAAATTCTTTTTGTTAAAAGATAAATACAAAAATAATTATTTTGACTTATTTATTTTTTTTAAGTTGCATGCATGCATACAACTCTTTCCATCTCTCCCTCTCCTATTCCTACTCCATATCTACTCCTTCCCATACTGTATTTTCGCCCATATTCAGTCCATATCGAAACCCAACAAATCGAAATCCTTTTCGAATTCGAACTCGCCAATCCTCTTCCGAAATTCCCTATAAATATCCCATAACTTTAACCCTAGAGTTCATTACGAAATTTCCTACACCCTACCAGTCCATAAGAGAGAGAGAATTCGAAGAAAATCGAACTCCAATCCATGGAGTTTTAGAGAGAGAAAGAAAGAGAGAGAAAAGTGGGTTTCGTATCTACGATTAACCGAAACTCAAATTGATCATTCCGGTCTCTTCCCTCGACCCCAAGCATCTCCAAACATCATCCAATTCGGTCCCGAGGTCCCCCGATCGACGAAACCGAAGTTGTCTTCTCCAAACGTTCAAGTTCGATCGAAAACAAATTTAATCCGATTCGAGGTATTATAATTCGATCCGAATCCTCCTCTAAGTATATTTATGATTTTTAGACATAACCCAACGTCCCCCATGGTCCCATGCATCAAAAACCATCACGAAAACGAAAAAAAAAACAAGGCAGCGTGCAACCTTGCGGCCGCAAGGTACGGGCCGCAAGCACCAGGCCGCGAGTTTGGTCAACAGGTCAAACCTTGCGGTTTGACTTGTTTTGGTTCGAAACACCGTTTTGACGTCCCGAACATGGTTTTCGACTCCCGATTTATTTTTCTTAGGTTACCCACACTCTAAAGATCATACCTTGTTAAATTCACATTTTTTTTATTTATTTATCCATTTATTTAATTTTTATTCGTAATCGTGTAAAAATTGACAAACTATAAACTACTCTATAAATCCCCAAACTATTTTTCCTAAATTCCTAACATATTAGAGATCATAACTTACTGACTTCATTTTTTTTTTATGTTATTAGCTATTTATTCTATTTTTAATTTAAGATACAAACAAAAAATAGTTACGACCTTACAAATAATGTTTTTAACATCTAAACTACTTTTTCTAGACTTCTTACATCTCATGGATGATATGTTATTAAAATAATATTTTATTTACTTAATTAACTATTTATTATTATTTACGCGTTGATTCTTAATAATAATACTTTAAAATATTATAAAAGACGTTAATAATTTCGAATAATTTTATTTAGACTTCTGACAGTCCTAAGATGATACTTTGTTAGAATAAATATATTTTTAATTATTTAATTATTTATTATCTATTTATTCTTTTTTGTCAATTAACTTAATCTTTTTATTTAAAATAATTCCACGAACCTCCAAACCCAACTTTTAGCACTCAAACTTGTTATAGAGGACCTTTAGGACTCTTATTAAGGTTACGATAATTATTCTAATATTTTTACCTAATTAATGTATTTAATTAGTGTTTAATTAACTTAATTACTTATAATTAATTAACGAAAGTTTAGAAAATTATTTTTAAATCTTAATTAAATAATTCTTACATTCTTAATGACTTTGTGACCATACGGGATTAAGGGCAACGGCCCAGTCATAAAAGGTTATGTGATTTCATTGCTTAATAATTGTTTTGACCTGTCTCTTATTCGTTTTCAATTATTATTGAGATTGATATTGTGTTGATGCTTAATTTGAATGTTAGATTGGGCCCTAGGGACATGGGGTGGTATGCGAAATAGAAATCACGTAGATGATGCTAAGTAATGGATAAATTGTGAAGTTTGTTTCTGTTTAGAGGTTGCCTGCAGGCGTGATGTTGAGATATGATGAGATTGTGATGAGAATTGATACTGACGGGTGTCCAGTGATGATTGTGATAAACTGGCGGGTGTCCAGTGATGATTGTGAAATGGTTATGATGTGGTTTATAAGATAGGCGAACCCTAGCGATGTAACGGCATGATAAGCCTACTCTTTGTTGTAGTTATTGGGGTGCACACTCGGTATATAATTTAGGTGTATCTGCGACAACAAAAGGGAGTGATCTCATGGGACGGGATATGGCTAGCGGTTGGGGAGGAAAGATCTCGTGAAGAGATCTTAGATTTCATGTTAAGTTAATGGATAGCAATGAATAATATTATGTGAATTATCTCTGTTTTCCTTTTTCGCACCATATATATATTCTGTTTGCCTGCTAGCTGTAAAGTAAAAGGGGTGGTTGGATTGGATTATTTTACGGGGTGATTTATCACTCACGGATACGTCTGTATCCTGGCAAATCGATTGCTTCGGCGATCAATTTGCTAGAGGGCGCAGGAATTAAATGGAGGAGATTCAACGATGATGCAGTTCGACACGAAAAGAATATCAGTAATGAAGATCGAGGATGCTTAGGATTCGTATCAAGATTAGAGTCAGCTCTGAAGTTACTGTATTTTGATTCCGTAAAACTATCTTGAAATTGTATTAGCAAAAGCTTTATTTTGGAAAATCATATTTATTTAGCAAATTTTCTTAAGAAATTATTTTATATTGCACCCGAAAAGTCGGGGCGTTACAGGTGCTATTTCTTAACGGGCCGTTTGGATGAAGGATTTGTTTTGGGTGGATTTGTAATGAGGAGGAATTTGAAGGTGGATATGTAATGAAGGGTGATATGTTAAGAATGGTGAATTTGTAATGAGGTGTTTGGATGATTATTTGAGGAGCAATGCTACGGCCACCGAAGGCCAAAGCGGTGGCCGGCCACCGCACGCGTATGGGGTCCACTCCGGGCTCCGTACGGATAATCCGAGCCTTTCAAAAATTTTAAAAAAAAAAACCGAGTGGGACTCGTGAGAAATCACCCCCGTCCGATACATGTAAGTGCTCGATTCAATCATCCTCTTTTGAACGGCTTGGATCATCTGATTTTTGAAAGTTTGGATCGAGCACTTACACGTATCGGACGGGGGTGATTTCACACAGGTCCCACTCGGTTTTTTTTTTTTTAATTTTTGAACGGCTCGGATTGTCCGTGCGGGGCCCGGAGTGGGCCCCACACTCGTGCGGTGGCCGGCCACCGCTTTGGCCTTCGATGGACTTAGCATTTCCGTTATTTGAGAAGGGAGATTTGGAATGTGGATATGATGGGATAGGGTGTCAAATGACTTTATTGCCCCTAATTATTTAAATGGACAAAAAATGTAAATTTTATTATAATTAGAAAAAAATGTAAGTTTCTGCTCTGCAAGTGGGTTGAGAGCTTCTCTCTCTAAAATTTAGAGAGAGAATGCACTCCCCACCCAGATTTCTCAAAACATGACTGATCCAGAGGTAATTCAAGCTTGGTTCAGATGTACAACACTCTCAAACTTCTGGAACAAATTCCAGTCGGTGGTCCTGGTCCTCATCTGGGACTGCTATAGTGGTTTTCCATCCGGAATCCAACTTTCAGCTCCTGAGTCAATTTTTCCACTTCAATCTGCCTTTATTCTTCTTGATAATCGACACTTGGAGGGTTATCAACGTAGCCACTGCCATTGGAGGGTTATCAATCTCCATTGGAGGTATTTTCCGTTTTCCAGATCCAGACTGAGATTGGTGGTCTGGTATATGTTCTTCGACCATGAAGATCCAAAATCCAGACCTGGAATCCATGGGAATGATCCAATTACCACAGCAAAAATGGGATGGCAAAGGATAAATGAAAGGGGGATTTGGAGAGGCAAAACCGTCTCAAAACCCCCGAATTTGCAAATGATAGGGTCTGACCTCCCCTTCACAAATCTCCCTCCCGCCGGATATGAATCCTCTACAATATTCATCTTTCCCTTCCAAAAATCTGAACCAAATACCGGATTTGGGGAGAGCCGGATTACAAATCAGGGGGGTCTCACATATCCCCCCTTCATCTCCTTCATCCAAACAGGGCGTAAGGGTCCGTTTGGATAGGGTATAAGGAGGGGGTAATAACTAATGTGAGGGGATTAGAAAATTAATACCACTGTAGAGCTGGCCAAAAGGAGAGGGTATTAGTTAGTATCGCTTCCGATTTAATACCCCCTAGACCCCTTTGGGGGATAATTTATGGATGGGTTCTGAGGTGATTATAATTAATATCCCTAATCCCCTTTGATTTTTTTACCATCCAAACCTTTTTATTGTATCCCCTCCATAAGTCCTTTATTTTATCCTCCATTTATAAATAATACCCCTAAAACTAATTTCGCATCCAATCGGGCCCTAATATATATGAAACCAATTAATAATCATGCAAGTTGTTCAACCACAATTCTGTTATGTGGCTTATGCCAAACTAGGCTTTATCATAGACAGATAATATCACTATGTTGGTTGTATTCGAAGAAACTTAGTTTATGAAACTTTTTTTTTTTTTTGGTTTATAACTTTTTATTGGTTGTCCCATACCGATCTAGGATTGCCCAAGCTCGCTGCTCGCGGGCTTGCGGGCTTATCCCCCGGCCAGTATTAATAGAGGACTGAATTGTATGGACACAATAGGCAATTCGACATCAAATGATCAAATTGAAAATTTGCCGCTCCCGTTTTTTAGCCTCAGTTTGAAACCAAATGTGAAATATTTTTCCAAACCTAGATAGGCTCGGGTATATTGGTTCATGACTTTTGTGCCCCTCACCCTCACACTCACTTTCTCTTCCAAAGTACACCCACCAGTTCTCGACGAAGCCTCCAATGGCAAGGTCGACGACGACGAGTTGGACAAGGATGACAAAGAAGACTTCAACGAAGGAGGAGGACCACTAGCCACTGTCGCTATCGTGCCACCACCACCGCTCTCTCCGACGCCGACTATTTCTCCTTCGCTGCTCTCGGCAAGATCATGATCCCTAACCGGACAAGGAGACATCGTGAAGTTAAACTCCTCTTGTTGATCAAACCAAACAGAAATTCCTTGATTTTATTCATGATCGCCAACTAGACAACTGAACAAGGACCTTTTTAGAAACAGAGAGAAAGAGAGAGAGAGAGAGAGAGCAATGGGGGCTTCACCATTCACTATAACTTCAACTCATTCAGAGGCCGCATTCTCCCATTGCAATTCAATCTCAAGATTTATCAATTTTAGCTATAGGCGTAGATTGATTTTATTCATCCGAGCCTCGAGTTTTCAGAACTGTTCGGCGGTGGGACAAATGGTGTAGGTATATATGCTTGTAAGAGCCTTTTCTTTTTGAAGTTTTAATGGTGGAATCTAGAAAGAAAATAGTTGTGTGCATATGTTATGTGTAAATTGTGAGATAATTTTGATTACTTTTTTTGCTTTTTTTTAATTTTTGTTCATGTGTGTATTTTTTTATGAGAATTACGTATTTTTCTTTGAGAACTTTGTATTATTATTGAGAACTGTCTATGAGGATTTTTCGATGTGGTTTACCTTTCGATTCTTTTTTTCCCTTCAAGTACTTAATGTATGGTTGTTTTGATGGAATCGTATGAGGAATCTGTGACCAGATACAATTCGTTGCATAGATTTTGATGCGAAGTTATGATTGAATTAGTGGTTTTCTTTTTGTTGTGAGGCTATGTGAATTGCACGTCCGAATTGTTTATTTTAGTGTGTCGTAAGATTATGTGAAATGTGCAGTAGGCTATGAAAACTGCATATATGAATTGTTTATTTTAGTGTGTCGTGAGTCTATGTGAATTGTACGGTGGGTTATGAGAACTGTGTATGCAAACTGTTTATTTTAGTTTGTGGTGAGATTATGTGAACTGTGCAGTGGGTTATGAGAACTATATATGGGAACTAATTATTTTAGTGTGTGGTGAGGCTATGTAAACTGTGTTATGGGCTATGAGAACTCCATATGTGAACTGTTTATTTTAGTGTGTGGAAATACTTTATAAACTGTGCGGGGGCTATGAAAACTGCATTTGAAAATTGTGTATTTCAATGTGTCGTGAGGCTATGTGAACTATGCGGTAGGCTATGAGAACTGCATATGCGAATTATTTATTTTAGTGTTTCATGAGACTATGTGAACTTTGCGGTGGGCTATAAGAACTACATATGAGAATTGTTTATTTTAGTGAGTCGTGAGACTATGTGAACTATGCAGTGGGTTATGAGAACTGCTTATTTTAGTGTATGGTAAGGTTATGTGAATTGTGCGGTGGGTTATGAAAACTCCATATGCAAATTGTTTATTTTAGTGTGTGGTAAAACCTATGTGAACTGTGTTGTGGGCTATGAGAACTGTATGTGCGACTTATTTATTTTAGTGTATCGTGAGGCTATGAGAACTGTATATGCGAATTGTTCATTTTAGTGTATCGTGAGGCTATGTGAGCTGTACAGTGGGTTATGAGAATTGCATATGCGAACTATTTATTTTAACTATTTATTTTGGTTTGTAGTGAGGTTATGTGAACTGTGCGGTGGACTATGAGAATTGCATGTGCGAGTTGTTTATTTTAGTATGTTGTGAGGCTATGTGAACTGCATATGCTTGTTGTTCTCATTGTAAGTCTTATAGAGACAGTTCTCATAGCTAGTCCTATAGACAGTTCTCATAAATAGTTCTCATAGTGACAGTTCTCATAGAGAATTCTCATAGCAAATGGTATTTTTTTAATCTTATATAATTTTATATTCAATATGGATATTGTTTAGTAGATATCGTCGAGTAAATTTCAAAAATGTAATTTTTAAAAAAACCGAAATCTACAACAAAATATCTGACTTTTTGAAATTTGAACAATGTTTTAATGGTGCAACAATACTCATGAAGCATTGGATAATTTTCTTATACTAAATGCTCTCTTGTTCCGTGCGCGTGACGAAGAAATGGACATGGTTGAAATAAAAAATACAAATAATTGTACAAAGACTAAATTAGGTCCGAACATAATTTTTGGGGCCGGCCTAAAAATTCTCCGTGATCAAATAACTACCCACGTCAGTTTCCCATTCCACTACAAGTCTACAACCTCTACCAGTCCGCAAACCCTCTTAATGAAGTCAGCACAGCCATGCGGAAATTGGCCACTTGCCAAGAACCTCCTTTTAATCTTTCCTCCTTTTTTTGTCTCAGTCCAACATCTCTCTCTCTCTCTCTCCCTCTCTCTCCTTTTTTGGGAAGCATTCTACTTGCCGCTGGGCTAATAAATTCAGCAGTTGCAAGTTGTTGCAAATTACCATCTTAAAAACATATTCAAGGTATCATAAAGTATCCACTCAAAACATGGCGACGTTTTTGTTTTCCATGCTTTAGATGTACTCTTCTATGAGCTTTCCGGAGAAGAAAAAAAAACTAGTAGTAATTGCATTATAGAAGTGTGGGGATTATAATTACTTGGTTCCAAAGTTTACAAAGTTCCCCTGTATTGATCTCTACCAACGTTATCGATAAATTAGAGGGTGGGCACACACGATGCTAGCTCTTATGTCTTCAATCTCCCCTCTCTGAAGGCAAAACAATGCCTACATAGCTTCACAATGGGACGACTTTCATTGCCAACATAAAAGAGGAAAGTCCACTTTCACCCCCTGTAGTTATCGTCATGTGCGGATACCTCCCTTATAGTTCAAAACTGACCACATAACCTACATGTAATTTTGAAAATGTGCGGATAGACCCCCTGCCGTCATGTTTTCCATCCATATTAACGGAGGTGTATCTCACATATCTCTAGAATGTAATCTGAGTCGTTCATAATGTATTAAATAAAGAATAGAGTATCTCTGTAAAAAAATCATCTCGATCAGGCATCAATAACCTAGTGATCTAATTTTTAGTAAATTCAAATTTGAAATTAACAAAATTGATTTGACCATGAGCTTTTCATTTTTTGATTGACTTGAATTTTGGCATAGACGTAGTACTCATCAAAATTTACAATATCAACAGTTTGGATTCAATTTTTGGTATACACGATGGTGTGATTAGATTTTTTTTAAAAAAAAAAGAAGAATCAAGAGATGTGATAGGGGTATAACGGTCTTTTAATGTTGTGTCTGTTAGTATAGATGAAAAATATGACGGTAAGGGGTCTATCCGCACATTTTCAAAACCATAAGTAGGTTTTGTGGTCAATTTTGAACCATAAGAGGGATATCCGCACATGACAATAATCACAGGGAGTGAAAGTGGACAAAACAATGATTTCAGGGACATAGAAACAAGATGCATAGATGGCATGAAATAAGAGTTTGGCAAAACCCGATATTAACAAATCTAGGTCATCTTATCACTTTTTCAATCCGTAAATCATCTGTAAGAATGGATCCATTTTCCATGATCACCAAGGATTTGTGTAATTCTTCCAGGAATCTATACAAGCTACGTGCTCTGGCCATCGAAATGTAGACGTCTCGTTGGCTGGTAACTTCTTAGCCCTCTTCCAATGGTGAATTACAGTTGTTAGATCAGCGATCTTGGCACTTACAGTACGGCAGCAATTAGCATGAACAGTTACCACAACCCCAACATCTCTACTCTTTTCACAAAAGCCACTGAAATAAAGTGTGTCCAAGAACCTAAAAGTGAGTCCTAAGTCTTTAAACAAACCATTTTTCACAAGCGTCACCAACACGACCTGCTCAGTACATCCATCGTAGTCTTTTCTTTTCGCGTACCAGTAATCAAACAATGAAATTGTCTTGTTGTTCGATCTGACAATAGAAAAACCATTGTTGAGGTGGTCGGAATTGGACCCGTTGAAAAAATCGGTGGCGATTTGAAAGTCTATTGTTTCGTTTGAGCTCAAAATGGAAATTGGGTTCCTAAGCCATAATATATCGGTGTCCTGCAATCAATGAAATAATTGATCAAGTTAAATATTAAGTAAAGAAAGAAAGGAAGAAAAGAAAAGGAAAAAAAAAACTCCTTTGATGTCAAACAGACTGTCCACTACGTAGACCAATAAGTGCAAAAAATATGATGAGTGCGAGAAATGTAATCACACGCTGGTGTATATTCTCATTTTGAGAATATAAATAATAAAGTTGTCTGTCGCTCTAATAACTTAAGCTTTTAAATGAGTTGATAGTAAGCAATCTAATACTCACTCATAAATGTGTCTTACTAAAGAAACGTACCGTGAAGATGAAGTTGTAGCCACGCTTAAGAACATCGCCAAGAAACTGAGTCCGCCTCCACATCATTTCGAGATAATTTTTAGTCATGTATAACTGCTCCTCTGCAAAATCTACACCATCTGTTTCAAGCTTGTAGCAATGTCGCTGGAGAAACTTGCATCGTTGGTAGGATACTTCATCCGTGGCCACAATTAGAAGGTGATTTATTAAACCCTGAGTACTGTCGCCAAGCCAGAAACTATCCAAGAATAGATCAAGGATCGACTTGTCCCCTTCCACATAGGCTTTGTTTACCATAGCGATAATTACAGTCTTGTTTTCCATTGATGTTTCGGCTAAAACCTCATCGAGTTCATCTCGGTGAATAATCATTTTCAGCTGTAGAATGCGTAAATAGTCTGTATCAATAATACGGTCACATGTCGGGTAATAATGAGTAATTAGGACTGATGTTTCTTTCAAATAGAGGTGCAGCCGTGTAGGAACTCTGAACTCCCGATTTATTTTTATTTTTATTTTTTAAAGAAGAGTTCCGAACTCTCTTTAGTAGCTACGAGTATCTATCAATTCTGATTGAAACTCTCTCAATACATTCCTTTTCCTACCATATACGGGTTTCCACTTTTATCTTCTTTTTATAGCATTATAGCTTCTTCTTTTTTTAACTGATTGTAGCATTAGCAAATCATGATCTGATCCATAATAACTGATAAATCGTCGAAACCGAAAATGTGTAAATCAGTGATGTAGGTACTACTATAAGCAGATGCCATATGGGAGGTTGTGTTATATGGCAAGAAAAATGCTTATTGATTCCAAGTGGTTGATCTGAATTAACCACTTTCAAGTGATTTATTATACATCCCTCGAGCTTACAAGTTTGACTCTCTTTCACCCCAAGAAACTCTTGGAGCCACTCTGTTTCAGTGATTTCCCACAGCAACTCGTTGTTATGGCCCAATGGAGGGATCAACCAAGAAAGAAAAAGGAAAAAGAGATATGCTTACCATGGTTGTTGAGGACTTGCATTCGGGATTAGAGCTGGAGAAGAGGGTCTTGAGACTGGAGGGATTGGAGGAGATGAAGATGAAAAGGGAACCCAGGAACAAGAGTGACAGTACTGTGAAATCAAAAGCTCGATTCTTCATCTTAATATGATTCGATTGCGTGTAATGGGGGAAACCCGCGGTAGTGGAACTCTTCATCTCTGTGTTCTGGTAGTTATATTGTGATTTACGTAAGAACTTACGAATCCAACAGGATCCTATTTCTAAGGGATCCCGCGGGGGCCCTGCAAACTCACTATAGGGTGTACGAAGTGAGTTTGTTGAGAAAAATTGCCATCGTTCAAAGACATTTTCAACGGTTCGGATTAAAAAAAAATTCTCTCTCAAAAGAGTTCTCTTCTTGAAAAGAATTTCTTCTAAATCCAGATCATTAATTGTTAAAATAAATGGCTGCAATTATTTACTATACCGCGCGGTGAGTCCCTGATTTCTATTTCCACCTTGAGATTTACACCGGCCGTGGACTTTCTAGTACTACGGACCTTGGCAGTTCTATAAAAAAGGAGTAGAAGTTTATTTTAGGTCCACAAATCTAGGCTTACAGCTCATAAAATTAAGAAGTGGAATAGAACAAGTAATTTTTTATGCACATCTCCCAAAGATGCTTTTCTCGAACCCACTCTTTCGCGGGAGAAAGTTTATGGGTGCCGGGCGATACCACAAATGGGGTATCCGTCGGCGATCTTAGTTGTTACAAGCATATTCTAGACGGTTCGGATTTTAGAGGTAGAACAGGGGGAGGAGAGTTGCAGGATCAGGGGAGAGAGAGAAAATAAATTTGGATTGTCTAAAATACATTTGGACAATTGGGATCGCTGACAAATACCACCACATGGTTGCCTCTCGGCACCCAAATATTTCTCCTTTCTCAGACCTAGCTAGGATGGTATACGGTCAACATTTTTGTTTTACTCCAGAGAAAAATTTATTTTTTCTAGTTAAGCTTTTCTGCACAAAGTACAATTTAAAGATCAAAGTCTACTAATTATATAGATGTTTCGACAAATGGGTATTCTCAAAATTCAAAAAAGTTAAAGCTATTGGGATACGGCCGAACTAACACACAATGCACACAAAAAGATTGATTGAAAGACACAAATTGTTATGCCACTGCGTCGATTTCCCTACCATCATGCTGCTTTGATAATGGATTCGAGATCGAATCTGGAAAAATATGTGATTCTATTCGGTTTGGATTTCGATAGAGGTTTTTAAGAATAATAAGAGGAGAGAGATAAATAGATAGATAAAATTTAGGGAGAATTTTTGATAGGTCCACTATAGCATGTTTCTAACCCACAAAGTCCACTTCTAAAGTTCCTAACACCTCTAGTCCACTAACAATTCCAATGAGAAAAATACCTATATAAAAGAAACAACGGTCTTGTTTGGTTTATACAAAAAATGCATTTTTTTTATTTTTTTCAATCTTGTTGCAACCACATAACCACCACCACCACAATGACGACCACCACGTCGCCGCCGCCACCACCACTCTACCACCACCACCACCAAACCCCCACCACCACTACACCACCAGCACCGCCACCACGTTGCCGCCGCCACCACCACCACCACAACGCCACCACCTTCAACCACCACACCTCCACCACCACGCCGCTGCTGCCACCACCACCACCACAAAACGCCACCACCTCCACCAGAATTACCACCACCACTAAGCCACCATCACAACCACTCCAACACCACCACCGCCGCCGCCACAATCACTACCACCACCATCTCCACCACGCCACCACCATCACCGCCATAACAATGACCACCGCCACTGCCGCCACCACCACTCCACCATCACCAACACCGCCACTGCCACCACCATGCCGCCACCGCCACCACCACTCCTCCCCCACCACCGCCGCTGCCACCACCACCACCGCCACCACAACCACCACCACCACCACGCCGCCACCACAACCATCGTCACTACCACCACAATGACCCCTACCATGCCACTACCACCACCACCGTCGCCACCGCTCCACCATCACCAACACCACCACTGGAAATGCAATTAATAATACAAATTAAATCCAAACACTGTCAAGTTTACATTTTCAAACACTGTCAATTTTAATTTGTATACTGTCAATTTTAATTCCTACACTGTCATTTTAAATCCAACAATGTCAATTTTAATTCCAACACTGTCAATTTTCACAAAACACTATCAATTTCAATTCCAACACCGTCAATTTTAATTGCAACACTGTCAATTTCCATGAAACACTGTCAATTTTAATTCCTATACTGTCAATTTTAAATCCAACAATGTCAATTTTAATTCCAACACTGTCAATTTTCATGAAACACTGTCAATTTCAATTCCAACATTATCAACTTCCATGAAACACTGTCAATTTCAATTCAGCTGGCGTGGTGGTTAAGGTGATGGTGGTGGCGTGGTTATGGTGGCATTGTGGTGGTGGAGGTGGAGGAGGTTGGGGGGGCGTCGTAGTGGTGGTGATGGAGTGGTGGGGGGGGGGCGTGGTGGTGTTGAAGGTGGTATGGGTGGTGGAGCGGTGGTGGTGGTGGTGGTGGGGGTGGTGGTGGCGGCGTTGTGGTGGTGGTGGTGGTGGCGTGGTGGTGATAGTGTTAGGGGCATGGTGGTGGAGGTGGTGGGGGTGGTGGAGCAGTGGTGGTGGCGTCGTGGTGGTGGTGGTGGTAGTGGTAGTGGTGGGGGCGGGGAGGTGTTGGTGGCGATTGTGTTGGTGGAGTGGTGAAGGTAGTGGTGGGTGCGACAGTGGTGGTGGATGCGACAATGGCGGCGGAGGTGTGGTGGTGATGGTGGAGGTTATGGTGGGGGCGTGGTGGTGATGGAGGTGGAGGTGGAGGTGGTGGTGGGGGCGGGGAGGTGGTGTTGGTGGTGGTGGCGGTGGAGTGGTGGTGGTTGTTGTGGTGGCGGCGTGGTGGAGGTTGCAGCATTGTGGTGGTGGTGGTGTTGGTGGTGGTGGTGGCGGCGGCATGGTGGTTGAGGTTATGGTGGGAGCGTGGTGATGGTGGAGGTGGTGGTGGGGGCGGGGAGGTGGTGTAGGTGGTGGTGGCGGTGGTGTTGGTGGAGTGGTGGTGGTGGTTGTGGTGGCGGCGTGGTGGAGGTTGCAGCATTGTGGTGGTGGCGGCGGCATGGTGGTTGAGATTGTGGTGGGGGCGTGGTGGTGGTGGCATTATGGTGGTGATGGTGGAGGTGGTGGTGGAGGTGGTGGTCTTGTACAGTTTAAAGAAGGGACAAATTTGTCTTGTCAAAAAGTGAAGTGGACCCGAGGCTTTAAAAAAAGTAATGCATTGAACTAGAGATGTTTTGGAAATATGAGGTGAACTGGATATTTTACAAAATCCTATAATGGACCAAACAAAAAGACCATGTGCAGGGATTTTGAGACCCTCAAACGAACAAACCCGAATTTTTTTATATTCTTTGATCTATACAGTTGATAATGGATTCAAGAGGATTCTGCCTTCCTTTCTCTCTTCTTGTATTATTCGACTTTGTTCTTGCTTGCTTTCCCCTTTATGTATTTGTATTGATTCGTATTAGTATATTTTTTCTTTTGCTGATTAAAAAAAAAGGTGAGAAAAATACAACAAATGAGGTAACTAGTTTACTATACTGACATGACTTTTCAAATATAATTTCATATTGCATTTGTTTCAAATATAATTTCATATTGCATTTGTTATAGTAGCATCTTTGGAGATGCTCTTACTATATATGGAATGCCAAACGGGGAAAAATTTCCAGTGCCAAGCGGGTACCACGTGGTGCCCGCTCGTGCATCCGAACCGTCCACTTTGTGTTTGAAAGGCTCAGATTTAGAGAGAGAAAAATGAGAGAGAAAGTGTTGGTGTGAAAGGAGAGAGAAGGTTTTAATCCGAGCCGTCCAAAAGTGAATCGAACGGCTCAGATGTGCCGAGCGGGTGCCACGTCGACAATACCCGCTCGGCACTGAAAAACTTCTCACAAGTGGGGTGTTATTGAATGGGTGTGCTTGTACCAAAACGACGTCGTTTTAGAGGCCCTTCGGGTTTGTGGAACTTGATTTTATTCTTGCACTTTTTGAGTAACATTACAATGTAACAATTTTGCATCACCAACCTCTCTTTAAACAATACTAGATGAATTTATAGGATCATACAAGCTAAGCTGATGACAAAAACAAAAAACAAAATAAAGTCCAAGTTAAGTTGAAGTCTTATTAAACTTTCTTAAAAGAATTTCTACAAGCTACGTGATTTGACCATCGAAATGTCGAGGTCTCGTTGGCAGATAAATCCTTAGCCCTCTTCTAATCATGAATTACAACTGTTAGATCTGCCACCTTCGCAGTAATAGTAAAACAACTATTAGAATGAACAATCACTACAACTCCAACATCTCTACTATTTTGACAAAAATCACTAAAATAAAGTGTGTCCAAAAACCTAACATTGAGTCCTAAGTCTCCAAACAAACCATTGTTCATGAGTGTCTCCAAAACGTCCTGCTCTTTCATTCCGACAGAGTCATCTTTTTTCGCCTACTTCTAGAACGAAACTTATTCATGCCCATTTTATTTATTGTCCGATACAATGAAGCGGCATATTGTTTCTTTGTTCTAGACATTATTGACAGATTCCCGTCATTCGAGATTTCTTTTCCCAGCCCTTGGAGGATTACTGTATGGCTATGATATTGGTGCAACGTCCTGTGCTATAATCTCCGTAGGGGTACACTTTCATCAAAGTCGTGACAGGATTTATGTTGCCTCAAATAATTGGGTCAAGGCTTTGTTGAGTAGAGTTGTTTTGATATTGCTACTAGGTACCATTTGTTTTTTAGAAGTGACGATAATTGTTTCGTGGTTCTGGAGTTAGTTTTTAACTGTTCTCCATCCATTTAGTTTTGGCAGAAGTGTTTTTTTTAGTTCTCAGGAAGTTTGTTTTCGACTTAACCATTAAAAGGACGCAACTTATGTCCTCCTATCAGAAACCTGTGTCCTGTCCTTTCTATGATTTTGATGAGTGGGGAACGCTTGCGTAAAATAATGAGGTAGGTGGTTAAAATACTTGTTTCGATACCATGCTAACCAACCAGCTTCTCTGTTGGTTTAATTTGTTAGCAAGTGTGTTAAACAGAAATCTCATCTGCCACATCTAAGTTTCCTCTTCTTTGCAGTCAGCCACTTTAAGCGGGTCTACATGGTATATGATTTATCTTCAGTAGACATTGGTCTCATTGTAAGTTTTCATCTCTTTGTTGCTTGTTAGACTTGACTTTGATTAGTGGTAACTTTGTATTTCCTGAGGCTCCGCTAGTCAAATTTCTATTTTCCTGAGATTCTGCTCATAGTAGGTCCTTGCTTTACGCTCTTAACTAACTAACGAAAACAAAATCTGTTGCGGAGTTATGTTAATTTTGCTCTCTGGCTGCTGCCCTTCGCAGACTAGTGGCTCACTATATGGGGCTTTTTTTTGGAACAAGATTTTTATTAACGAGCCAAAGAAGGGGGGACCCCTTAGAACAAAAAAACCACCTAGCCTCCTTCCTATCTACAGGAGGAAACAAGATATAAAAACTCCAAAAGCTATACAAAATCAATCCACCAAAACTTACACAAAACTATCATTGCCGAAACACCCAGCGGGGAATACCCCAGGTTAGACCCAAGTTATGATTCTCCACTGAAGCTGGTATCCTTCTCCATGAACAGAGGCGGGCCGAGACATCACCCACAATTCTATCTACTACGCTAGTAGAATCCGCCCCCATGATTCCGAAAGATACGGCTATTTCTCTCTCGCCATATATGATAAACAGTTGCCGCTAAGCACCATTTATACATAGACTGCTTCAAAGAGGTCCCTCGACAATGTAAGCCTCCCCAGGCAAGTTCAGAAGACAAGGAAGAGAAAATCTGAGTATAACCACATCGAGTTTTAACCTCCCTCCAGACCAGCAGAGCAAACGGACAGTAGAGGAACAAATGGTCATGAGATTCCAGCCCCCCATCACAAAGCACACAACCACTATCCACTGTTACGCCCCATCTCCTAAGTCTATCCCTAGTGATCAATCAGCCCAAAATAGCAACCCATAGGATAAATGCCCACCGAGGTACTAGGCCCTTGTGCCACACAATAGCATGCCAGGGGGCTTCAGGAGCCTTAGTTCTAATCGCAGACCAGGCAGATTTAGAGGTGAAACTCTCAGAAGAAGAAAGTGTCCAGATCACTCTGTCCTCGTTAGCTTCAGCAGGAATGAGAGAAGCATCAGTATTGTGAATAATTTCAGCAATCACAGGATTCCTTCTCCGGGGCCAATGCCACTCCCCATTATTGATAATGGAGCTAACTTTGGCAGTCAAGGATCTGCCCATATTGAAGGCCACCCTATCACCATACTTGAGATAAAGAGGTCCAAGATTATGCCAATTATCCAACCATAGAAAAGTGGATTGCCCATTACCGATGATTGATCGAGTGAAGGATTGAGCAATCTGTCTAAGACTAAAAAGCTTTCTCATGGTCCAAGAAGAGTTAGAGGGAAGGCGCATGTACCAGATACATTGATTTTTAATGACGTAGCAGTGGATCCACTTCACCCACAGAATATCCTCCTTCTTGCACAGAGCCCATAAGTGTCTAAGCATAGAGGCCTTGTTCCATTCCTTGAAACGTTTAAGCCCCAGTCCACCCTCCTGTTTCTATATGGGGCTTTGATTGGCTCTTTATTAGCTTTTAATGTTGCTGACTTTCTAGGTTAGTTTTGTCTTCTGAATGGAGAGATAAAAAGTTTGCCTAAATTTCTTGGTTTCTGGTTGAAGTTCAAGTAGTGAATATGAATGCCAGGAAGAAGAAGTGAATTGATTGTGGCTTCAGTGTTGTATCTTGTTGGAGAGCTGGTTACAGCACCGGCACCTGACTTTGTCATTATGGTGATTGGACGTTTTGTGTTCGGCATTGGTATTGGACTGGTAATATACGTTATAACCTCTTGAATGCCCGACTCAATTCTCTATGTACTTTATCATTCATTTATCGTCACAATGATATTTTATTTTATTTTCCCTGCTTATATAGGCAATGCATGCTGCTCCAATGTACATTGCTGAGACAGCTCCATTGCAGATACGTGGTCAACTAATTTCTCTCAAATTATAGTTCTTGGGATGGTTGTAAGTACTCCAATCTAAGTCTTTTACTTTTGTTTTTCATGTCATAGGCTGAAGTAAGAACTATATCTTGAAGTTCAGCCGTAGGCTGAAGTCTTAGTGCTTCCAATTGCCTTGTTCGTTTTCATTATATCTTAGCTGTATTTGTGGGGCTATGTCTTTATATCCTTGTTATATGAATACAGGAATCTCTTCTAGGCAGGTTATACACTAGGAAGCCTTTTGGTTGATACAGTTTCCGGTTGGCGCTACATGTATGGGGTAAGCACCCCCATAGCCATAGTTATGGGCATTGGAATGTGGTGGCTACCTGCGTCGCCTGGATGGCTACTTCTATGTGCTATACAAGGTAAAGGCACTATGCAGGACTTAAGAGAGACTACCATATATTGTTGCTTGTGCCTGCTTCAAGGTGAAGTTATTGGTGATTCAGCTCCTAAACAAGTAGAAGAAATGCTGGGTGAGCTTTCTTATGTTGGTGAAGAAAAAGAAGCCGGATTAGCAGAGATGTTCCAGGGGAAGTGCTTGAAAGCCCTTATTATTGGTGCTGGATTAGTCTTATTTCAGCAGGTATCCTTGTTAGCTAGGAATAGGGGCTGTCTCACATGACGTATGAAGTCTCAACATCTGCACTTATGTTTGTCAGTCTATCGTGTTGCAGATAACAGGGCAGCCTAGCGTGCTATTCAGTTTAGGCAACCCTGCCATAGTATTTTGAAAACTTTCAAATCAATGCATGCTATAATTTTTGACCTAATTGTTGAAAATATTTTCCTATCTAAGCAAACTGTCATTATACATTCAAAAGGAGGTATAGTGTCAAATGATTTGCTTACAGATCATATTAGTTTCCACTTTGTTGGTGTGAGTGTGAATATCTACGTAAATATATTCAAAACTGTTCTCAAAAGTGACTTTCCTTTTCCGATCGCAGTCTCTGCACACTGCTGTACAAGGTCCTCACAACTCTCCTTTAGAAGTTCAAATAAGAACACAGGTGCCAGTCTTATCGCATTCTTGTAATCAGATCAATTTTTATTCAGCTGATAGAAATACTTGCTGTTAATGTTTTAGAGGATGCACAAGTATGCTGAGCATGGGCTTGCTGCGCACTGGCTTTATAAAGAAACAGGGAACAAGCCTCCTCCCAGCGGAAGCATTGGTGATTCTGAAATACCAGCATGGTCATCTCTCACAAAAGAGATAGATGATCAAAGTTCTTTTGAAGATAATAATACATTTTGGAAATATAATTCTTTCAAAGTTGGACACGTGCATTATACTCAATTTTGATATTAGAGTAGAGGGAAGTCAGTTGCTTGCTGCTGTTATTGTCAGGTTGGACACGTTTGTATTATATGCAGGAAGTACACGGTTTTCCTTTTCTAATTATCTTTATACGAGGGTTGCATTTCCAGGGTGGATAAGGATGGAAGGGAACTGCTTGTTGCTTTCAGCTTTGGACTCACGACCACGGCCGGCCCCAAGGTTTTGGAGGCCCTAGGCCAATCCTAAAAATTGGGCCCTTACTAGACGGTTTTTATCCAAAAAAAAAAAAAATTCAATAAACAATCAATATAAAAAGGAAAGACTGCAAAAAAATACTCCGCTTCGTTATATAACCAGAACACAAAATAGGAAGTCTCAAAAATACATTTAGATGATATATAGTGTATTACACACAAATGCATATAGATGATATATATGCAGTGATATACTCCCTCCGTCCCAAAATGATTGTCCGGTCCGCAAAACGGAATGTTAAAAATAATGCAATTTTTTCAAGAAAAAATTCTAATTTTTTTCACAAATTAAAACTACTCATTGATATCTAGTAAGTTGTTAAAAAACTTTTGATTTTTTCTTGCAAAAATTATATTATTTTTAACACTCCGTTATGCGGACCGGACAATCATTTTGGGACGGAGGGAGTAGTATTTTAAAAATCAAATTTAAGAAACTTACAAGGTAAAAAGGGGGTAATCTGATTTGGAGAGCCAATCACCGTGATTCCTTTACACACAAACCCATATTTGGGGAGAAATTTAAACCTACTGGAGTATTTTATATATGCTGCGTGGTCTCATAACTTCAATCACCGTGATTCCATGGGAGTCCAGGAGTGGAGTTGTGTTGGCTTGATCCACTCAGTATACGTCTACAAAAATGGAGTAATATACGATGTGCAAGGCTAATAATTACATTCCAAAAACGAAAATCTTTGATTTGTGTGATTTGGTGTGACGGTTGTGATTAACCCTGGAGACGTGACTATTGGTGAGCAAGTCACATATCCTATGATTTTTCAACAAGTCACTTGGCCAAATTGATTGGAATCATTACACATACAAATTATGTTCGATGGACCTAGAAAATTAGGTCGCTACGTTTGATTTGGCATGAAAGTGAAAGTGGGATATTTTAGTTTCTACGATATTGAATGGTTGATAATTATCAACAACTACGCCCCACAAAATATTTTTTAAACAAAGTAGAATCGGTTAATACGCTATGGTGGAAATCCTTAAGTTCGAAAAGATAGATTGGCATTTGGGGTAAACTAAGCATAAAACTACAAAATAAGTAAATAGTTACTCAATGTGGGGGTGAATCTCTTAACATCGAAGAGATGATTAGTATATATTTTGTTGAGTAAATACAAGTATGAGTGAATAGTTGTGACATTGATGCTTGTCCGGACTAGAAAATCATGTCGAACAATGGTGATTGTGTGAAATGTTATCTGAATTATCACATAATTGTGAGGAGGAGGTGCTTTCCGTAAATTACTCACAAATGTATTTTAAATCTCTGCCACAAAATTTGTATTGATTATGATATCGATTCGAAAATTGGAAGGGTACAGAGGGAGTGTGTAAGTCTCGAGATAATTGCGACAGACTTAACACCAAACAACACTTGGTTTCATACGGATTTAGTGTTAAGAAAATAGAGTCCCACATTGCTTGGGTGTGGAATGGGTGATCACTTAATAACATTTGGGACCCCTCCACCCATTGCCAATTGGTTTTGAGATGGATATAAAGTTTCTACATGGTATCAGAGCGGGGCCCATTCCACCCCACATTTTATAAAATTCACAATCCACACCCCACGATAACAGACCAGCGAAAAGGCTGCACGATGATAGGACCCAAAAAGTGGCCACACGTGACAGACCTCAAACGCGGCTGCACGTGAGGGGGGATGTTAAGAAAATAGAGTCTCACATTGCTTGGGTGTGGAATGGGTGATCACTTAATAACATTTGGGACCTCTCCACTCATTGTCAATTGGTTTTGAGATGGATATAAAGTTTCTACATTTAGCACCATTGAACTCCAAGTTTTGAGTTCTTATTTTATTGCACTCATATCATTGATTTCATCATAAAAAGTTAACATATTTTCTAACATGTTATTCGTTCCTGTCTCTAAGTGATTCACCATTCTAATAGATTAAGTTGTCCTATTATTTCTTAACCAGTTTGATGAGAGTGAGACTGAAGATGTGACGGACATAGATTAAGTTGTGTTATTATTTCTTAACCCACTTAGGCTCTGTTCCAGAACAGGAATAAGCTGCTTATTTTTTAAGAAGATAATTTTAAACTTAAAAATAATGTGTTTACGCAAATAATTTTCCTACCACTATGAATCTTGTTTGATACATCTCATCAAGATCTTTAATACGGTGCAAAAAAAAAATTAAAAAATTATTTTTTATTTACATTATTTTTTAGTTTGAAAATGTGAAATAAGCTGTTTATTTTTTAAGAAGGTTTCTAGAACGGAACCTTACAATTTGCCCATTTTAAACCAAACCCGCCCATTTAATTACACCCCTAATAAGGACCGCACTTATTGGGCTTGGCACGGTGCCATAGAAGGGCGCGTGTCGGGCATGAGCTATTTCCAGAGCAAATCATTTGTCAAAAGTACATGAGCATCTCCAACATTGAGGGGCGTGTTTCGGACATGAGCTATTTCAAGAGCGAATCATTTGTCAAAAGTACGTGAGCATCTCCAACAGGAGATGCCAAATTGGTGATGTCAATTTTTGTTTTTGAAGACTTATGTGGTATTTTGACATTAAGCTCTCCCTCTTCAACCCTTAAAGTCAAAAAAATAAAACACAAAGTTAAGGGGAAAAAAAAAAACTCAACGGCAGAATTCCTTTTTGAACGATCCGAGCCGTTTGTTAAATTAGAAACATGTTTTTCACTAATGCTAATGACACAGATTATTCAAGCACAAATCGTGATGTGGGGTCCACTGCGAGTCCCACAAAAACGATCCGAGCCGTTTGTTAAATTAGAAACATGTTTTTAAGGGCCCTCATGTGAAATCAGCTCAATTCGCTACTTATAAGTGCTCGATCCAATCATCTAACATTTGATTGAGGTCAAACCTGAATGAAATGTTAGATGATTGGATTGAGCACTTATAGGAAGTGGATTAAGCTGATTTCTCGCTAAGGCCGCCCTTGAAAATATGTTTTAAATTTAATGAACGGCTCGAATTATTTGTGTGGGATCCATAATGGACCCCATATCACGATATGTGCTCGATTTGTGTGTGAAAAATCTGCTGTCATTTGCATTATTGTAAGTTTTTGAACTTCCAAAGGTAAGTTTTGGAAAATTGGTAGGTCAAGAGGTAGCTAGTCAAAATTGTGTGGGGGCAGGAGGTGTCAAAGTCACCTCAGTTTTTGACATGGGTGAAGGCATATCTGTTAGATTGTCCATTTATACCAAAAATGACTATTGGAGATGTCACCTCAAATTTGGCATCTGCCGTTGGAGATGCTTCTAAAAAGGTAATCCAATACTCCGCATTTTTTTCCCCTTTCGATAACTTTATCTTTCCTAAATCCTAGCTACCAGTCACAATATGTAATACTTAATTACCATATTACTACTATGACCAAAAATTTTGTAATGTAAAATCAAATCTCCAACACGGGTGGAACTAGAATATGTATGTTTTTTTTTTTTTTTTAAATTCTAAAACGGAATAAATTAAATAACCTAGCTTAAGCAGGTGATCAGTTCAAGTTGCAATAAAACAACAACATAAAAGAATAGAAATAAACAGAGAGGCAAATAGAGGCTTTCCTAGGTTCTAAGATGCCCCACTCCCATCCCTAACGAATTCCCTAACAGCTAATGTAGGTGATGGTCCCAGCAGCTAGCTAGTTACAATGAGTTCCTTCTCCCTGTTGAGAACCGATGGAGTTGAGCCAGAGTCAGTAGTAGTGCCAGACAATTAATATGGTGGAACTGGTCCCAACCCAACAACTATTCTAGTAGTACTAGAATAATGCATGTGTATGTTTAATTACTACTCCTATATATAATTATAAAATCGTATCCTTATTTGCTTACACCGTCGAAACCTGTACTCGCTTTTTACCCGAGACGAGATTTCCCCAGTTAAAGAAAATTTTGTATTTTTTTCCCTGTCTCTTTCCCCCGCTTTCTTTGATCTATCTCTGAGTCTTTCTCCCTCTCCCTCTCCCTCTCCCTCTCCTCCTACCAAATTACCAATTCCAATTCCAATTCCAATTCCCATTCTTTGTAAAGTTGACTCTTCATCATCACCTCTCTCTCTCTCTCTCTCTCTCTCTCTCTCTCTCGATCTAAAAGTTTTTAATCTCTCTCTATCTCTACAGAATTAATGTTGATGCTAGTAGACTGTACAAACTGCCGGACACCCTTACAGCTCCCGCCGGGAGCCAACTCCATACGCTGCGCCGTATGCCAAGCCGTCACTCGCATCGCCGACCCTCCGGCTCGCAGCGCTCCCCCGCCTCCTTACGCGACCCCCTCCGCCGCCTCCAGCCACGGTCAATACTACCCCCCGCCGGCTTCTCCGTCTCCGTACAACCACGCGCCTCCCGGTCAACCCCCGTTGGCCCACGGCCACAAGAGGGCCGTGATCTGCGGGATCTCGTACCGGTACTCGCGGCACGAGCTGAAAGGTTGTATCAACGATGCCAAGTGCATGAAGTACTTGCTGATTAACCGGTTCAAGTTTCCCGAGTCATCCATTCTTATGCTCACTGGTACGTAAACTCGCTTAGGCTTGGCTCTCCCTTTCCATTCATCGATCGCTCGTCAAAATTTGTGTATTTGGATTGATTTGGTCATTCTTGTTGCTGGTTTTAGGCGCAAATTTTAGTCAACGGCACGCATCCTTTTGAGTTTTGTCACATTAATTTATACTAACATCCACACAAAATCAAAATCGTCCCCTCTGGGACATCCAATAAAATTAAAACGATATAGAGAACATCCACGCAAATTTGCTTAAGTTTTAATGGGTCCGATGTAGTAATATATTTAGGTTTGGATTTATTTTTTGGTTGCGAGATATTTTTTTGTGGCATGATGTGATGAATTTCTGGGGCAAAAGTTATTATTAATTTAAAATGGATGTTATGATTTTATCAGGGCGCACCCAAATCCTTTGGCTGTGGATGGGAGCGCCAACTCTAAGTCCTAAATACGGAAACAATGCGACTTTTGATGCTTTTATCAGAGTTTAACTCTAGCTCTATATCGTAGCGTACTAAATGATACATGTTAAGCCACTTGGGTCAAATTTTTGTGAATTATTGATTTAACTCGACGAGAGAAATTGAAAAAGTAAAAAGTTATGATCAAAACTAAAATTTTTTAAATAAAGACAAATTTTCTTAAATAAAAAGTTATGATCTGTCATTTGACTTATTTTTTGTCTTTATTCAAAAAAGTTTGAGTTTAGGTCATAATTTTTTACTTTTTTGGATTTCCCCCATCGAGCTGAATCAATAATTCACAAAAAATTACGCAAAACTAACATATACAAAATAATTTAAATAAAAACAAAAAACAAACACCAAATAACTTATTTTTAGCCATAATATACTGAAGTACAAAAAGAACCATGCTTTTTGGGGGTAAATGTGTATTACTTGAAATAATTTGGGTAAAATACTCCATGTAATATTATATATATATATATATATATATATATATATGATGCTTATTTATACATATCGATGCTTCATGCTTCTATGTATAACTATGTTTACATTGGTATGTTTTATAAAATAAACTAGCATTTTACTCGTTCGATAAACGGGACAACAACAAAAAATCACATTGGTGTTTGTTATGGTCTTGTGTTCCGAAACGGACACGACACTTGTTGATAAAATATAAAGTTTAACCCCATGTTTGATGCATGTTAGCGTTGTTCTCGTTTTATGCACGGAAAGACATATATATACTGTTATGAATTAAATTTTTGAAGTGCGTTTAGAATAAAATCAAATTAATTTGCAATTTAAATATTAATAAAGAAAGAAATGTTATGTAACATTATTTAGAAGTTCCACATTCTTCCTAAAAAAATCTATCTTTTCTAAATTTTTTAGATTCTCAGTTATTTTTTTAATTAATCAATCATCTCGACGGGAGGAGATTAAAAAGTAAAAAATTACGATCAAAAGTTAAAAAAAAAAAGGTCACTAAACAAAACAATTGGTATTTTTTCCTTATGTTGTCCTATCTAAACTTTTTTAATTTTCGGTTCACATTTTTATATATTTCATGTTCTGCACGTAGAGATCCATAATTAGAAAAATTAATATATATATATATATATATAGAGAGAGAGAGAGAGAGAGAGTAAGTTTCTAATGCGGACCTCCGTATCTAAGCAAAGTGCGGACCTCCCCCTTCCCGATCGAATTTCGATTATCCGAGCCCCTCAATGTGTTCAGAATGTGATTTTAAGGCTACCCGCGAGAAATCAGCAAAAAAAAAAAGACCGGGAAGGGCTTTATCCGAGCAGTTTTTATTTATTTTTTATTGAACGATTCAAATAAAAACTGCTCAAATCAAGCCATTTCCGGTCATTTTTTTTTGCCGATTTCCCTTGAGTACTCTTAAAATCACGTTCTGAACACATTTAACGGCTCGGATCATAAAAATTCAATCGGCAAAGGGGAGAAATGGGGTGGTCAGTACTTTGCTTGGATGCAGAGGTCCGCATTTTGGGTTTTCCAGCAGCATTTGGGATTTGAGGACATGGGTCGGTCTCGGATTGCATGCTAGGTTTTTGTCGAAGGAGGACGTTACGAAAAAATTGGCTTAGTGGCTTATTTTTCGTCTTTATTAAAAAAAAAATTGGATTTCAATCAAATTTTTTTACTTTTTAGATTCCTCTTGTCATGAAAATGCAATAATTCCCAAAAAATTGATAATAAGCCAAATGATACGAAAAAAAAATTTGAATAAAGACAAAAAATAAGCCACTTTGGCTTATTTAGCCGAACGCCCCCTGAGAAAAGGGTTGTACCTCAGTTTCATGGTTATGTGATAACTTCTATTATCATTGGTATTTTCATAAGGAATTTTGAGACACTAAAAGTTCTTTGGGTATAGGAGAATCAGCTCATCTTCCACGTAGATATGCATGTTTTGTACAGGTGCATGTACAATCTTAATGTGTTCTATTAATTTTTTTGCTCATCTTCTGTTACTTTTTCATTTATTCTTATTGGAAAAAATTAGGAATATTGAGAAGATATTAAAAATAGTTTTTCCAACAAATTCCTCTACATGATCCCAAAAAAATTATTGCCACATGGAAAAATTAAAAAATTGATTTTATATAATTTTACATTCATTATGGATCTCATTTTGTAGAGTTTTTCAAGTATATTTCAGAAATATAAAATTTATAAAAATTGAATTTATACAACAAAAATTATGTACATTTTAAGATTTAACATTGAGAGAGAGAGAGAGAGAGAGAGAGAGAGAGAATAGTGATAGAAGTTAGAAAGAGAGAGAGAGAACGGAGAAGTAAATTGCTGATGAGCGCTGTTAATCACACCCCCCCGTGTCAGGGGGGGTCCGACACCGGCCCCATCTCTTTCCCATTTTACCCCTTATCCCATTCACCTTCTCTCCCTCTTTCTCTCTCTCTGTCTCTCACTGCTTTTCCTCTCTTTTTTATTTTTTTTATACAATTTTAAATGCTAATAACTTCTTGTTCACATATTTTTTTTAAATAAATTTTATATTTTTAAAATCTACTCAACGAAACCTATCAAACGAGTCTAATATTTATGGTAAAATAATGTAAAACGGAAAAATTCTATTTTTGTGATAGTTTAAAATGTCTAAAGAGGTTGAAAAATTAAAGTGTTCCAAATTTCAATCCGTTTGAACCGGTGGAAAAATTTTAGTTTTCTGATTATTTTATCCTAAATAGTCATACTTAAATTTTGACTATAGGACTCTCGTTGATTAATCCTAAGAAATTCTTAGAATCAAATATCTCTTAGGATTAATGAACGAGAGCCCTATAGGCAAAATTTAATTATGACCATTTAGGATAAAATGATCATAAAAATAAATTCTTTCTACCGGTTCAAACGGATTGAAATTTGGAACACTTAATTTTTTTAACTATATAAACTGTCTAAAGAGGTTGAAATCACGAATTTTTTTAAATAAATTTTATACATTTGAAATCTACTCAACGAAACCTATCAAACAAGTCTAATATTGAATATGAAATAATGTGTTTAAATTAAATGATTTTTTTGAGCCTAATATATTATTTCTTTGTTTTTATTTTTTTATCCTTCATTTTTTTTAAATTTCTACTTAATGCAACACAAATAACTGCCATTCTAGAGAAAGCAATGGCAGACCCAAATAACCATCAACGAATTTTCATATACGAAGCTTTGCTTCCAATTTCTACGACCATAACTACATGATTCTTCACAATGATAAACAATATAGAGAAACGAAAGGGAAGCAAATGGAAATAGTCAGTGCAATCAATCTTCCTTAAAAACCAGAGACCGACAAAAAGTAAGTGACAAAATTAACACCTGGAAGATTTTCTTGGAGCCATTTTGAATTCTTTGGGCTTATGTGACTGTCCCACCACCAAGAATACAAGCGTCTGGAATCGGATTGTAGCACGGTTGCCATGGCTCCAGCAATAAGTAAAAATAGAACTGTTTTTTACCTTGTAACGGCGTGGTCCTTATACCAGTAACAAAAACCATTTAAAAAATTTAAAAAAAATGAAGGACAAAAAAAAAATTATTTGTTTTTTACTTTATATTTTCCTAAATAGTCAATAATGCAAACTGAAATTAAATTTCATTTAATTATAATTGAGTATATAGAACCAATATATGAAGATGAATAAATACACAAATTTAGTCAATATTTCCGCCAAATTGTGGTTGACGTCCCGGCGGATCTATCTGCATTACTTCGTACCACAATTGGAGGCGTCCAACGTTAAGAGTACAATATTAACAAAAATAAGTAACAAATATGTATAATAACAACATTAATAACTAACCTACTCGACGAGCTCTACGCAGTGGACGTCTCCGATCGTCGGATCGATGCTGGCAATGCGGCACCGGCGACCGCACAGCACGCTGCACAACACGTATCTGTGCAGCACACTCCCTCAATTTGCAGCTGCTCTGCAAGTTGATAAGGTCCAAGGGCTCATCTCTAAATTTTTTTCTCTGCAGGATAACCTATTGTCTCTCTTTTTTCTTTTTTCTTTTTTCTTTTTTTCGTTTCAACCAGTGGAAAGATTAATAAAATGATCAGAAAACATTTTCTCTTTCCACCGGTTTAAAAGGATTGAAATTTGGAACACATTTTTAACAGTTTAAACTACGGAAAAAAAATTTCCGTTTTATATTATTTCACTATCAATATTAGGCTCGTTTGATAGGTTTCGTTGAGTAGATTTTAAAAATATAAAATTTATTTAAAAAAAATTTGTGAAAAAAAGTTATTAACATTTAAAATTTTATAAAAAAAAAATAAAGACAAATTGGACGTGGGACCCACACATCTGCCGTGTCAGGGATAGTTCAATTTCAGTAGTTTAATTCTTTTCCTAATTTCTATTCCCCATTCAAGTCGCCTCCGCACTTTTTCACCTCTCTCTCTCTCTCTCTCTCTCTCTCTCTCTCTCTCTCTCTCTCTCTCTCATATTTTATTTTTTTTTATAAAATTTTAAATGGTAATAACTTTTTCTTGACGTATTGTTTTAAAATAAATTTTATATTTTTGAAATCTATTCAACGAAACCTATTAAACGAGCCTAATATTGACGGTGAAATAATGGAAAATGGAAAAACTATATATTTTTGTGGTAGTTTAAACTGTATAAAGAGGTTGGAAAATTAAGTGTTCCAAAATTCAATCCGTTTGAACGGGTGGAAAGATTTTAGTTTTCTGATCATTTTATTCTAAATGGTCATAATTAAATTTTGACTGTAGGGCTCTCGTTGATTAACCCTAAGAGATATTTGATTCTACGACTTTCTTAGGGTTAATCAACGAGAGCCCTACAGTCAAAATTTAATTATGACCATTTAGAATAAAATGATCAGAAAACTAAAATCTTTCCACCCGTTCAAACAGAATAAATTTTGGAACACTTAATTTTTTAACCATATTTTTTAATATATAAACTGTATAAAAAAAAGTGTTCCAAAATTTTAGCATTTTTTGGAACAATGTTGTTATTTTAGTACATACTATATCCCGCTCCAACTAATATGCCAAGGTTGTTATTTTAGTACATACTAACTTTTAGCATTTTTTTAGGTTTCGATTCTATTAAAAAAAAAAATCGCGTTCGTTAGTTTTGTGTCAAATTTTTGATAATTATTAATTTTTTTTAATAGTTGGTTTTTATTCAAAAAAGAACGGGCAAAAAGAAGATTTGGTTTATCTAAAACTCAAACTGACAAAAATTTTCCTCACATCCGAATTTTTTTGGAACAAGGATGTTATTTTAGTACATACAAATTGTATAAAAAATATGGTTAAAAAATTAAGTGTTCCAAATTTCAATCCGTTTGAACGGGTGGAAAGATTTTAGTTTTTCTGATCATTTTATTCTAAATGGTCATAATTAAATTTGATTGTAGGGCTCTCATTGATTAACCCTAAGAGATATTTGATTCTACGACTTTCGTAGGTTAATCAACGAGAGCCCACACCAAAAATTTAATTATGATCACTTAGAATAAAATGATCAAAAACTAAAATCTTTCCAATCGCTCAAACGGATTGAATTTTGGAACACTTAATTTTCCAACCTCTATATACAGTTTAAACTACGACAAAAATATATAGTTTTTCCAATTTTCCAACCTCTTTAGTTTCGAGAGAAAAAAGTCTTTTGGTCCATGAAGCTGTATATTATAGAGATCGATACAACAAGAGAGGATGGGTTCTCAGTCATAATAATTATTTATTCACATTAAAAAATTTAAAGTGAGATATGGTTTTTCTTTTCCCGGTGTGGGTGTTATAGCTAGGAAATATATAAATAACAACAACGTTACAATTAATCCACTAAGTGCAACTATCAAAATAAAATTAATAAAGCATAAGTGATTTCCACTCCAAAGGTATCTGTCCATGTGACACTATGCTTTACGATCTTTTTTACGATTGTGGAATAACCCGAGACTAACGCCCTCGAAAGTTTGTCAACAAGTCTGGCTTTGTGCCGAATAAGGAAGGAATGATGATTCTAACTGGACTCGTCCGACCATCCAACCTCGGACTCAAGAAAATAATTGAAAATTAGAAAATAAAGAGAAAAAGAAAAGAAAAAAAATGTTCAAATTGAAAAAAAGAAAAGAAAAAGAAATAAAGAGAAAAAAAAAATATATATATATATATATATATTGAAGAAAGAAACAAAATGGTCGTAATAAATTATTGGTTCCAAAGCCTTTCAATGGACACCCTAAGAGAGCTCTGAAACGAAATAATGAGTATTAGGGTGCTCGTTGAAAGACCTTAGAGTAAAAAATTTACTACGACCATTTATAATGAAATAATCAGAAAAAGAAAGAAAAGGGAAAAAAAGAAAAAAAATTCGAATTGGAAAGAAAGAAAACAAAATAAAGAGAAAAAAAAAAGACAAACGGAAAGAAGAAAGAAGCCTGGGCGTGGGGTAATAATGGACGGGGAGGGAGGGTAATAATGGAAATTGGGCGTGGGGTCAGGGGGATGGTGTGTCAGAGAGAGAGAGTTAGAGAGAGGGAGAACACGTGAGTTGATGGGAAGAGAGAGAATGTGTCTTTTAATTTTTAATCCTAGCCATCCATTTTAGTGGCTAGGATTTAGTGTATATTTTTTTGTCTAATGAGCACATAACCCCCTATGGTTTTGAAGTAAACTGCAACCCTAACTCTGTTAACAGAAAATATTAAATGACTATAGTACCCTTGTACATCTAAGGGGAATGCTGAGAAACCCAAATCCCTAAAATGTTGAACTCAGAATTCCCCAAATCAAACACCACTACCACTGGTCCATTCCCCGACCACCGACTCTTGCGCCACCACCACTGTCCACTCATCTCTCTCTCTCTCTCTCTCTCTCTCTCCTTATTTCAGTGTGTTTATATACTCACCCATCCTCTCCACCCCAATTCCAGCGAGCCCTAATCCCCACTGCCACTACCGTCCCCTAATCCCCCACCTTCGCCGACACAACCGAGTCGTATCTCCGACCCCAACGTTATTGCATCTCTGGCTCTCTTCCTCCTCGTCATCAACCACTACCGTCCTCGACTCCACCGCATCTCCTTCAAGAAACCCATTGGCGCGGTGGACTTCATGCCCCGACGATTCGTTCATTGTTCCGGCCGCCGGCGGCTCCCAATCTGATTGGTGTTGTCATCCTTAACTGTGTGTTTGATCGTTCAAGTGATCTGAGAAATTAATTTCGTAAACATTAATAATACCAGGTCTATCGAGAAATTAATGAGTTCTAGTTTGATTTTTAAGGAGATCCATTTCGGGAAAAAAAAAAAAGGTGCGGCTTGTTAATTCTTCATCATTGGTTTAGAATTGAATGGAAGATGCTGAGTGAGAAAGACAAAATAGGGATTTTTTTGCTTCCGTCCTCTTTCTCCGGTGCAAGTATCGGCGAAGGTTTGGAGACGGCGGGGGCGGTGGGTGAGACCGTAGGGTTCATATAAATCCGCATGAGGTTAACGGAATCGAAGTTGCAGAAAATGGAGAAGAGAGAGAGAGGGCGTTAATGTTGGCGGATCCGATACCTTTGCCATCCTTGCCGGCGTCCGATACGTTAGCCGTCGTGGGACCTTAGTCGCCCCTGTTGGATCCGGCGATGAGATCTCTAGGAGGTTTGCGTGCGTGCGTGTGTGTGTGTGTGAGAGAGAGAGAGAGAGAGAGCTGCTGGTTATTGGAACGTAGAAAGATGGGTTGTCAGAATTGATGGAGAACGATGGTTTGCGTGCGTGTGTGTGTCTGTGTTGGCTTGGGGAAGAAGATGAAGAAAAGGGTAATATAGTCCTTTTGTAGTTTATTTTGACTTCACCTGTTAACTTTTTTGTTTCTCACTCTCAAACAATGCACGTGTACTCTACTTTCCGTTAATTGAGACGGAAAAGAAAACGGTTGCAGTTTACTCCAAAACCATAGGGGGGTTATGTGCTCATTACTTAACGTCAGGGAGGTTATCTACCAAACGTCCAAACCTCAGGGAGGTTTTCCGTACTTTGCCCTTTAATTTTTAATCCTAGCCATCCATTTTAGTGGCTAGGATTTAGTGTCTATTTTTTTGTCAAAAGTTTTGTCCCTTGATCCCCTCCCTATATATATATATATATATATATATAAAACCAAAATTTAAGAGAAAAGTTGCATTGCTTCAAAAAATGCGAGCGAAGTTATTTTCTTTGAGTTGATAAATTGTGCTAATCATGAAGCACTATAACCGGGGTTACACTTTTATTTTAATTTTTTGATGTAATTCAAGCTAAAAGCACAATTGTAACCTTGAATATTTCTTCTTTTTTTTTTTACTCGTATGACTTTTTAATTTTTTTTACGGCTTAAGAGTAACTAGACAACTAAGCTTGGGGTCGGATTTAGGCAACTCAAACATCATGGTCGGCCCTAAAGACTATTTTTATTGAGATTTGTAAAGAGAACAAAAAAACATGCAATTTCTGCAGTAGGGCAATAGGTTCACCAAGAACTTTTAGTGAAACTCTTCTGATGTTTCCTTATCCATGTTGTATTTCTTGAATCGTCTCCGTTTGCCGCTTCTAACACGATTTATTTATGAGAGCTGGATTTCAGAAGAAGAAATCGATCCTTACAGGCGCCCGACAAAGCACAACATTAGAATGGCAATGCATTGGCTTGTACAAGGTTGTCAGCCTGGGGATTCACTTGTGTTTCATTATTCTGGTCATGGTTCACAGCAAAGGAACTTTACCGGGGATGAGATAACCGGATACGATGAAACACTCTGTCCATTGGATTTCGAAACACAGGGAATGCTTATTGACAGTGAAATCAATGCAGCAATCGTCAGGCCTCTTCCACGCGGGGTGAAGCTTCACGCGATTATTGATGCTTGTCATAGTGGCACTGTGTTAGATTTAGCATTCCTTTGTAGGATGGACAGGTTAGTAAGAAATTTGAATACGGTTCGATGCATCTCTCGTTTCCAACTTTCTAAAACGACCATACCGTTGTTATTGTTCTACTTTTCTCTTTCTCGCAAAAGGATGTTTAAGTAGTCCAATTAATACCCTTATGTTTTCTGCATGCAATAATGTTTGGGGGTGAAGGAGTGGGAGGTATGTATGGGAGGATCATCATCCTCGATCTGGCGTATGGAAAGGAACAAGTGGTGGGGAAGTCATTTCCTTCAGTGGCTGCGATGACGATCAAACCTCTGCTGATACATCTGTAATTTCTTATAGTTTCTTTCTCTTTTTCTTGCCTTTAAGAATGTCTGAATATGTTAGTCACGTGGAATGCGAATAACCTAGTAAATCTTCATGTTTCAGGCTCTATCCCATGTCACCTCTACAGGTGCAATGACCTTTTCTTTCATCCAGGCAACTGAACAGGGACAAGCAACTACGTATGGGAATATGCTAACTCATATCCGATCCACCATCCGTGATGCAGATACAGGTGTTGGAGGTGGTGTTGGTGTTGGAGGTGGTGTTGTCACATCGCTTCTCACTATGCTTCTAACAGGAGGGAGCTTAGGTATGGGGATGAGACAGGTATCATTCTCTTTCCTACAACATAGTTTGCATAGTAATGTTACGAGGCTTGCCAGTTTATGCAATCTTCATAAATAATTTCCAAAAGGAATGGTTTTACCATGCACTTTTGCACATTACTCATCACCTTTGCACGCTTGCCTCAGTCACATAGCACGATCCAAGAGGGGAACTTGTGGAGATATGTTCTGGCCCACATGCCACCTCACAAGGCCGCAATGTGGTGCTGTAATACTTGTAGATGCCAATATGGAAAGACTCCCATGCCTAGAAGGGCACTTTACTAGATAATCCTCGTGTGCATTAGCGATTGAGCTTGACCATTTTTTCTATTGGCGATTTAGCTTGATCATCAGCAAACTCCTTGAAGCGGTTTTCTTACTCCCTGATCTCATGCTCAACAGTGATACCAAAGATACAAAATTGGTGCTTTCATTATCACAATTTCTTTGTGTAACCTTTACCTAGGCAAAAGCCATCCTAATTCTGCCTTCATCGATAGTATATCGATCGTGTCCAAGACATGTTGTCTCCATGTTCTAAGAGGTTAGGTAGGTGGTTGAGTCGAATCGGGCCGTTGGGTTTTCCTACTTCCAGCTGAACTAGGGTGACACAGCCAGAGTTGGAGTAGTTGATAGTCCGTGCCAGTTTTTCTACTTCCAACTAAATTAGGATGACACGGCCGTACTTTGAGGAATTAGAAGACGACAAATTCACTAATATTCATTCTCCTAACTTCATGTACTTCACACCAACCAACCTTTCCTAATGTGACCTGATCTAAGCTTTGTTTGATAGCCTTGGAACCATGGTGGATCGAGTTGGGTCGGACAGGGGTCAGTCAAATGGGCTCCTAATTGGGTAGTATAAGAGTGGCCGCTCTCCAACCCTAATCTTCCCTACTTGCAGCCTTCTTTAGCATCATATTCACGGTTATATCTAAATTTCATACGGTAGTTATCCCCAATGCCATAGTAAATATGCAGAACGGGCAACCATGGGTTTAGTTGTCATCGTCTTTCAACTCAATCTGCCTGTATGGATTCTGACTGAAATTGCAAGCAACAAATGACTCTTGCAACTTATGACATTGGTAGCAAGCAGTATTTTAGTTTCTTGTTCTCAAAATCAAAAATTAGCTTTTGTGGTTTTGAAATGTCTAAATTTTTTCCTACGATTATAGTTTAGTGATTCAATGGAGAGATTACTAGTATTGAAGCTGCTGTATATGATTGCGGTATTATGTTGTCTTCTCTGGTGCTTGTAAGTTCCCATATTGAAGATCATTATTTCCTGGTCATGCCTCCCTCCGTTTTTTTCCTACTAGATTTCCAGTACTTATTGGCCCTGGATAACCTGAACAAGCATCCTGAATTATTGAAAGAAGTGAGTCCATGGAGACTTATGGAATCAGGAGCTTAGGAGCTTCGAATGACTGAACTATCATCACTATAAGAAGAAAGGACTAGTACATCGCAAAGGACAAGCTAGGTTGGAATTCCATCTCCAATCGAAAAAGAAAGCCTAATCGCCAACTGCGAAAAAAAAGGGCCTACGGAAAAGTTCTTCTTTAGACCATCCCTTTCGAGGGACCCTGCTTAAAGGTTGTAAGACAGATATTAGGAAAGACCTACTAGTAGCTGCTCTTCCACCTCTAAATCTCCTGTAACCCAGTAAAGACATTAAGATCTCTTTTCAGCTGCTTAAACAATGATGCCATTAGGCCTTGCCTTCTTTTTAATCCAAGGAAAGAGACCAGCAAGAAGGGGAGAAGATGTGCATCGTTCTGTTTTTAAAAGAAAACCGGTAAATGAATGTGAGCTTGCTTTCTGACATGAAATATTTTTCTGTTCTTTTTTTTTTTTTTTTTTTTTGTTGCAGGAACCGCAGCTGACGGCTAATGAACCTTTCGATGTGTATTCAAAGCCTTTCTCCCTTTAACGAGTAAACCACTCACGCCTCATGGCTTATGATTTATTAAAAGAGCTGATTGAGCATGTACAGTTACTTGAGGAGAACTCGTTTCCATTGTTTGAAATATTTCCTCATGGCTTATGATTTATTAAAAGAGCTGATTGAGCATGCACAGTTACTCGAGGAGAACTCGTTTCCATTGTTTGAAATATTCCATTGTTCTGGTCTTTTACGATATGGTGTTACACTGTCAGTGCTACATTATTTTCCGCGATTCTAAACTCATCTCTTTCCCCAATTTTGTACTTCTGCACTGATTTTATGCTCAAAAAAGATCGATGTAACCGTAGTTGTCTTGGAGTTGGTACGCTATGCACTTGATTCTTGCATATGTTGCATTGTCTTTTGTACCGCAGTGGTGGATCTCTCCTTCATCTCTTTGCCATGTTTCAGAGCTATTGGTTTGTGGGTAGATTGTGATCTATAATCCATACGAATCCATAACTACTCCTTTTTTTTGGAACTTAGGTTGGAGGATTTTCTAGGTTTTGTTTTAACGGTTGTGCTAATCGGTGCATACTAGCCTTCTTTAAGAAATTGTACAATATGTTGTCACCCATCAAGTTATGACTTCACGCGCCTTTGGATGTTTGTTGGATTACTCCAACTTCAACACAGCTTTTGAAACCATCATTAACTGTTGTTTTGTACTCCATTGAAAATAACACTTTTAACCCTAAGTTGTGTTTTCCATTTACATTTGAAACCCAATCCTAACAAGTTACACCAAGGTTTTAAATCCCAAAACGCAGTTGTATCATATGCATACTACTTGAGTACATTAATTTGGAATCCTGCAAAAAGTTAACTTGGCTTAAATTTAGGGAAATGATTTTGCCACTCTTTTTTTTGTTAACGGCACTTCCCTGTAAGTGTATTTTTGCACCAAAAATACACTTGCAGGAGAGTACCATTAACAAAAAAGGAAGTAGCAAAATCAGCAGCCTAAATTTATTTATTTGGAAAAATGATTTATGTTTGTTGTACTTCTTTTTTTAGTTTTTGTCGAAGTACTTAACTATTTCAATTTGTCCAAGCAAGAAAAAAACTGGTCTTTCTTTTTGTTTTCCTTCTATCATTAGTATCTTTTTGTTATATTTTTGTCACAAAATTTTTACCTTTTTAATCCTCTTATCAAGATGAATAAAAAAGTGAAAAAACGGATTGATAAAATAAGATGACCCTTTAGGATTGACATAGAGGCAAATATTAATGATGACCTTTAGGAGAAATTGACCAAAGAATAAGATCTTTGCACCGGTTCAAATGGATTAAAAATTAGAACACTTAATTTTTTAGGCTGTTTATATATTGTCAAAAGACGAAATAAAAATAGGCTAAGAAAGGGATCATTACCAAAAACAAAAAAACAAAAAACAGGGGTAAGATCGAAATACATCACATTTATCTCTTATCCACCCATATCAACTACTACCTAAACCAAGTATAAGCTAATCTCTCATTCTTAACTATTCCCCTTATACCATATTATCCTTTCTTCCTTTGACTTTTTGCTAAGCTATTATCCTTTCTTCCTATCCCATTAATCCTTATACGTTCAACAAACGGACAGAGGTGGAGGTGGCAAGATATGGATAGGTTAAGAAATCAACAAGTCTAGAACCACTCTCAAAACATACACTCAAATGTACAAATACTTACATAAATGTGTGGGGCTCACATATAATACACCATTAACAAAAAAATCTAGAATCACACCCACTGCATACCTATTCGCATAGTCACACTCACAAGTGTGAGAACTCTACATACACTAGATGTGTGCAGTATGTATAGAGCCCACACACTTGTATGTCTGGATGTATAAATGAGGGTGGTTCTAAACTTTTTATTCTTACAAAAAGGGGTGCTTATTTTAATATGAAGAAAAAGTTGTTAGTATACTGGAGTAGTATTATTGTAATACGGAGGAGTCATTCAAAAGAGACAAAAAGAGAAGAAGGAAAAATGGGATAAGCGAGAAATGTGAAATAAAGAATATGGGTTAAGAGTATAATTTGTAAAAGTATCAAATGCGCAATGATGTTATGTGAAATAAGAACATGGGTTAAAAATGTAATTTGTAAAAGCTATCCGCCGTGCAATGATGGTTTGTCCAGTCCTGCTACACACAGATTTTTGTACATAGATTGTGCACAGATTTCTTTGTGGGGCCCACCACGAGTCCCACATAAATCATCCAAGCCGTTCATTAAATGCAAAATATTTTTTTAAGAGCCCCTGTAAAAAATAAGCTCAATCCAATACATATAGATGTTTCATCCGACCATCTAACTTTTCATTCAGATTTCCGGATAATGAAAAAGTTATATGGTTGGATCGAGCACCTATAAGTATCGGATTGAGTTTATTTTTTACGGGAACCCTTGAAAAAATGTTTTACATTCAATGAACGACTTGGATGATTTATGTGGAATCTGTGGTGGGCCCTATAATAAAATATGTGCACAATCTATGCACAAATTGTATGTGCACGCAAACTTTCTATTGTTTGACCCAGCCGCCTCAATTTCTGTGTAGCTGGTCAATTCAATACTACTTTTATCTAGCGCTACATGGGGCCAATTAGCATTTCCAAGTAAAAAGTAGTACAACTTTTACTTATAACCACACTCCCCTAACAACCCCCAAAAAAAAGCAATACAACTTTTAGTGACTTCTGCAATTATAAACCCACACGTATCTCTCACTCCTTCTGTGAATGCCGAGAAATTTTTCAGTGACGGATAGATACCACGGCTGACGTGGTATCCGCGCAAGGACATTCAAGTCATTCAAAAGTATATTGAATGGTTTAGATTAACATACTCTCTCTTCTCTTACCTCCTGTTTACACCATAATTTGGCCTATTATGATCGACTAGGCCATATAGTAACACGTTGTCCAAAATGATCGACTAGGTCATATAGTGACACGTGTCAACAGCAAGTGGACTGATTTTAAATAAAATAAGGTGCAATGGTGCCTGACAGATCATATGACGGTTAAAAGATTGGTGTTTAAATACAAGACACGTGTCCAGCAAAGAAGTTACAAGCAGATCATGGACCGAGCAGTTGACAAAGGCAGTTGAAGAATGCAAACACAAGCGAGAAGAACGTGTGAAGAAAACCGTCTGGACTTGGACGTGGAAAGCAAAGAAAGAGAAAGGATAACCGCCTGAATCAAATTTCTGGAGGGAATGCTGCCAAGTTTGAATTCCTAATCGAAGTGAAGCCTATAAATACAAGATGAGAAGATAACTGCACCCCCCACTCAATCGCCCAAAGGCTTTTAATTTTATCTGTACTTTCCTTTTCCTGCACTAGGAGTAGCTTGTAACTTAAACCGTCTACTCGGCTATTTGTTGTAGTCGACTGACTTCCACTGTGAGAAGTAATAAATTCCATTTTGTTACTTTTCTTCCATCTCCATTCACTTCACTAAGTTTGCTTCCAGAGAAGTTCTGAAATACGGCAAGGAACCAAACTCCACCACCACAACATCCACATTCCAGCACTCACACGATTTGTAGTCGATCATCGACTAAGAGCGAAAAATAGACAAACAGATTTTGGCGCTAGAAGGAGGCCTGCATTACTAAATCGGAAGTAATGGCAAAGATCAAATTTGAAAATGAAAACCTTGTATGAAAGGCTTAAACATTTTACGAAAATGGATTAACGGCCATTTGTTGGCCATACCAAATGTGAAACGAATAAATTTCGAGCCTTGCATGGAGGCTTGAATAATTAATGTGTCTGTTCGAAAATAGGCCATTCATTGGCCAATTGTTGGAATAGTCGATCTTCGGGGTAAATCAGTGGCCCTTGATTTGTTAAAAATCAACTTGGAAATAAAAGCCTTGCAAGGCTTGAAGAATTTATTCATGTAAAGATAATTATCTCCATGGGCCACCATTGTTCACATCATCCTTGTTCATGCAAAAAATTATAGCCTTACACGTAAGGCTTGATGCTAAAATAAGATGTGTTTACCATTACATGTGTCTGCCTTCAATCTACGGATGTGTTCATGGCATATTGGCATGTCAAGGCATTTGACCTTTTCGACTTCCATTACACGTAAGGTTTTAAGCAGTTTATTGCTCAAAGGAAGTTAGCCAGCCGTTGGCCAATTCTTAGAAGAAGAAAATTGACATAATGGCTAAAGAAAATCGATGATGCCATTATTGGGTTTAAATAATTTGTTTGGCAGAAAGGGATTATTATCCTTGTCGATTTTGGAATATTTTGTCCAATTTTGGCCTATTTTACAAGAAAAGAGAACATATTTGGCGAAATTATGAAATGAGAATTAGCCTTCTTTTTGATATGGAGTTCGCATGGGGGCAAACTCAAGCGAAATTATGCAAAGAAAATGGCTTTGGCATTGAAACTCGAATGGAGTTGAATCGTGAAAATATTCGACTAGAGTTTTTCAAATTAGACCATGGATGGTCGAAGTAAGAAATGATCCCTCCGCTCCATCTATACAGGTTAAGAATGGTGAAAACTTGTCCATGGAGTACAAATTCAAGCCAATCATGGCTGCAAATCATGAACAACCAAATGTTCAATATGAATTTGTGATCGACGTTGTCCATACGTTAAGAGAAATGAATATTTCGAAGCCTTCTATACTGGCTTTGGTTGAAATATACCCAGGGTGGGTACAGTTATCATCCACAGTCGATCAAAAAAATGTGCGACGTGATTTGGCCTTGTCGAATCGACTGAGAGGCCACGAACTTCATACATACAAAAGACAGAAGCCGTTTTGTTTTTGGGCCAGTCGAATGGCATGCATGTGAAGATCGACTGGCCATTTGTCATCTTTGGATGTTAGGCCTTTGGCTTTCTGTATGCAAAAAGTGTATGTCTTAATGCCACTTGCTGGCACTAGATTTTTCTGTCAAGGAGTACTATACAAATGGCTAACTATAGTCTATAGTGTTTAAAATGGCTCACGGTGTAGCCTTTTGATAGTTTCCTTCAAGGGAACTAGTCGACAGAGCCAGGTTATTCTCAACAGTGGTTATTAAGCCTTGAAGGCTATGTTATATCAGTCGAAAAAATGAAAGGTTGGAATAAAATTTATCTAAACTCTTCGAGAGTTGGGGGGACATAATTATTTACACCGTAAAAATTATTACCCGTCGATATCGACAAAGGGGTAATTTAAAACTAAGAGAAATATTTACCAAAGTTAATCCTTAATTCAGGTAAATAGGAGGGCATTGTTTACACCATATTTCACTGTCTGTCGATGATCGACTAGAAGGTGGCAATTATGGGAATGCAACCTATTTTATTAAGTATTCGTATTAATATTAGAACTAGTATTAGTATTTCTTTTGTTATTGTTATTTGCATGTAGGACACTTGGCGCGCTCCTACACACTTTGAAGTTGAAGAGAAGTTATTTGGACAAATGGCATGCTCCTACACATTTTGGAGTTTGTGGGAAGTTATTTGGACACTTGGAAGATGATGAAGAGTAGTGAGAAGTTAGGAAGTTATTTCCTACACATTGTATTTTTCTATAAATAGCCTCTTTTGGCTTCATTGTAAACTCTCTCCAACAAATCAAAATCTATCTTTATTTGTCTTAATTTTTGGAACTACTAACCCGTTCGAGTTATAACTAGGAGTAAGAGTAGGATTAACTTAATTTTCTTACTTTCGATGAGGATTCGTCCTTTTTTATTGTAATTCTACCTTGAAAAATAACAACGTCCATTTGTTATTTTTCTTCCGCTCCACCCCACTTCACTAAACCATCAATCCACTCCGCCCAATCGATATCACCAATCTCACATTTGATTCGACCGCCATTTCTCGTCCGGTGAAGTCCTGAAAAATAGCGTTGAACCACGGATCCGTCTTGTGGAGATATAGCCGCATTCGCCCTTATTTTTGTTGTTGGCATTGTTGCCCAAAATCTCCGTCGATTTCGATTGAAAGAAAAATTGGTAAACACCTCCACACTCTCTCTCCTCTTTCTCTCTCCTTTTTTTCTCTCCAAATTCGAGCGAGAGTTGTTAATCACCCCGTGTCAGGGGGGTCTGACACCCGGGCCATCCTTTTCCCGTTTTACCCCCCATCCACCTTCCTTCTCTCTCTCTCTCTCTCTCTCTCTCTCTCTCTCTCATTTTATTTTTTTAATTAAATTTTAAATGTTAATAACTTCTTGTTCACATATTTAAATAAATTTTATATTTTTGAAATCTACTCAACGAAATCTATCAAACGAACCTAATATTGATGGTGAAATAATGTAAAACGGAAAAACTATATTTTTGTGGTAGTTTAAACTATCTAAAGAGTTTGAAAAATTAAGTATTCGAAATTTCAATCCGTTTGAACATGTGGAAAGATTTTAGTTTTCTGATTAGTTTTCTGATTATTTCAAGTAAATTATGTATGTTAAATTTACTTTATATTTCTCTGAACAATCAATAATGCAAACTGAAATCAAATTTCATTTAATTATAATTGAATATATAGAACCAATACATGAACATAAATAAATATACAAATTTAGTCAATATTTCCGTCAAATTGTGGTTGTCGTCCCAGCGGATCTATCTGAATTACTTCGTACCACAATTGGAGGTGTGCTACGTAAGGATGAGCCCATCTGTATGCTTCATTTGATGCATTCTGCATCCACCATATGATGATGGGTGATACAGGGTAATGACGGTATAGGAAAATTTGCACGAAATGATTGCCATTAACACGGCCAATAGTTATATGTGTGGGCGCTGCGAGTGGAACTGGATGGGAGCTCAATGGCAAGTGAGTGAGACAACTCGAAGCAATCATATCGAATGTATGCAGTACAACGTTGTACGTTGATGCGATGACAAGTCCCAACGATGGCTGGAAGCAACGAAGTCTTTGTAGCACCTGGTATACATAATTATGTTCTAGATAAACTTGAGCGTACAGGACCGAATTTTGTTCAATCTCTTGGATAAGGCCCTGTCGTACTTGAACTCATTCATCTTCAGAACCATAGATTTGCGCAGCTATCGCCCTGAAGCCACAATGACCGTCGGGTCAAACGTCAACACAGTGGGAAATATAACGCTGATACTGCTGAGGAAATTTCAGAACGAAGTGATCCCTCCCATTGCTCCTTTGCGATGTTGGAATACATGAGACCCGAGATTTTGAAGTGGATGCTGTGAAAGAAGGTATGCGACCTCTATTCTGCTCATCTCTGCCTGTAGGTCGACCCTCATTGAAATTCAATAAGGGGTGATAACCCACTTTTCTCTCTCTAGAAACCTTTTCGGATACGAACTTATCACCCTTCTTGAAATTCTTTTATAAATACCCCATAACTCCGACCCTAGGGCATACCACGCAATTCTCCACACCCCACCAGTCCAGAAGAGAGAGGAAATTCGTAGGAAACGAAGCTCCAATCCATGAAGTTCTAGAGAGAGAAAAGTGGGTTTCATACCAAGACTCAACCGGAATCCAAATTGATCGTTCCAATCACTTCCCTCGACCACAAGCATCTCCAAACATCATCCAATTCGAGCCCAAGGTCCCCCGATCGCTGAACCCGAAGTCATCTTCTCCAAAATTTAAAATTCGTTTTTAATTCAATTCGATCTGATCCGAGGTATTATAATCTCTCTCGAACACTCCTCTACGGATATTAAGAGTTTTTAGACATAATCCAATGGCCCCCGTAGTCCCATGCATTGAAAAACGTAAGAAAAACGAAGAAAACCAAAATTGGGCAGAACCTCGCTGCCGCAACCTGCGGGTTGCCCAGCCACAAGAACCAGAGCGGCCGACCTCGCGGCCACAAGGTCAATTCGGCCAGACTTTGCGGCAGTTTGTGTTTTGGTTCGAATTGAGTTTTCGACCTCCTAAACTTCGATTTTGATCCCCGGACTATTTTTCCTAGACTTTTCTCACTTCAAAGATTATAACTTGTTAATTTTATATTTTTTTATTTTATTATCTATTTATTAAATTTCTTTCTTGTTTTCGATCAAAGTTTACAAACGAAAATTAGTTGCGACCTTCCGAACAATATTTCTAACACCCAAACTATTTTTCCTAGACTCCTTGAATCTCAAAGATGATATGTTGTTAAAATAATATTTTTTTTATTTAATTAATTATTTATTATTATTTACATATTGTTTTTAAACAAAAATACTTTACGATATTATAAAATATATTATTAATACCCGATTAATTTTTTTTAGACTCTTTACAATTCAAATATGATATGTTGTTAAGCTCAACATATTTTTAATTATTTAATTATTTATTATCTATTTATCCTTCTTTTGTCAATTATCTTAATCTTTTTATTTAAAATAACCCCACGAACCTCTAAACCCAACTTTTGACACCCGAACATGTTGTATAGGACCTTTAGGACTCTTATTAAGGTCATGATAATTATTCTAATATTTTTACCTAATTATTATATTTAATTAGTATTTTAGTCAATCTAATTACTTAAAATAATTAATAAAAGTTTAGAAAATTATTTTTAAAGTCTTATATAAAAGTTTCTACCTTATTATTGATATCGTGACTATACAAGATTAAGGGCAACAGCCCAGTCATAAAAAGTTATGTGATTGCATTGTCTAAATATTTGTTTTGATCCGCCTGTTATTCGTTTTATTTATTATTGTGAATAATATTGTGATGATACTTGATTTGAATATTAGATTGGACCCTAGAGACATGAGGTGGTATACGAAAGAGAAATCACTTAAACGATGCTAAGTAATGGATAAATTGTAAAGTTTCGTTCTTTTTAGAGATTGCTTGCAGGCGGAAATTTTGAGATGTGATGAATTGAGACTGGCGTGTGTCCAGCGATGAATTGATAGACTGGCGTGTGTCCAATGATGAAATGATAGAATGGCGTGTGTCCAGTGATGAATTGATAGACTGGCGTGTGTCCAGTGATGATTGCGAATTGGTTTGTGATGTGGTATTTAAGATAGGCGAACCCTAGTTGTGATTCAGGTATGATAAGCTAACCCCTTATTGTAGTCATTGAGTTGCACACTCAGTATATAACTTAGGTTATCTGCAACAAAGGAAAGTGATCTCATGGGACCAAGCATGGCTAGCGGTTGGGGAGGAAAGATCTTGCGGGGAGATCTTAGATCACACGTCAGGCTAATGGATAATAATAAATTGGTTTATGTGAAAATCTCTGTTCTACTGTTTGCATGCTTATTGTCATATTACTTGCTAGCCATGAATTAAGAGGGGTAGTTGGGTTAGATTATACAACGGGGTGAACTCTATCACTCAAGCACGGATTTCCTGGCATCCGTGTCAGATTTTGCAGAAAATCAAGAGGAAACACAAAATCCCGAAGGCGAACAGTTTTACGCAGAACAGAACCCAGAGGTGGGAGTCGAGCCAGAATACACTTGGGATCCATATCAATCTTAGAAGACGGCTCTGTAATTTTATTTAGTTTATTGTCTCAAAGACTATTTTTAGTATTTCCACAATGGTTTGTAATAAATGAATTCTTAGGATGAATTATCTGTTTTGGATTTTGAATTTGGTTTAATAAATTTTGAAAATTTATATTTAATACCTCCGATTTTATTTCCAAAAATTGGGGCATTACAGAAACAACCACTGATGGCAACGCTGCCCCTTTTTTCAACCATCCATCTCTTTAAGGTATCCAATGCCCATATCAGTCGCTCTTTCGTGTCATTATTCAAATATGCAAACATAAGAGAGTAAGTTTTCATTGTGGATGTGATACCCACAACTTCCATGAGTGGAATCTGATACTCATTACTCTAGTACGTCGCATCAATAATCAATACAGACGGAAAATTGACAGATAGCTCTAGGCTTCTAGGATGAACCCAAAGAATATCTGTGATTTCGTTGGTGTGTTCATTTATAAGATGGTCATAAATGTATTTTTTTTCTTGTAATTCTTTCAAGATGTACCCAATAGGAGATAAACCCCCCAGTTGCTCTTTCTTATGCAGTGACTTCATATTGTAAATACTTCATATTATAAGGTTGAGTTTGTCTTAACAATCTTCTCTGTTTGGAAAACAGTTTGCGTTAAACGGTATTGTTCTATTAGAACAGATTGCTACAACCAAACTCAACCTTATACTACTCTGGTAGTTTGAATGAAAAGATGAATAAAAAGATGCATTTGAATAAAAAATTTGAATTTTTTAACAGAAAAAATTGCATTTGATGCTACTGTTGGTAGTTTGCATTTGAATTTTTTAATGCTACTGTTTGTGCTGGTATTGAGTCTGAGGTATCGACACAGCAGTTGGTGAGAGCCACATTTGAAAACTATTTCAATAATTTTGTAAAGGGCTGATTAATGAACGCCGATCTACCATCCACGTGGCTAAACAGAATTTGGATCTATCTATCAATAGATTATAGAAATGTATTTGAGCCTCAAAAGCCTTCAAACCTCAAATCCTTAATTTCTAGATTTTTAATTTTTTTAAAACAGTAAAAAAAAAAAACCTAAACATTACACCTGTCTCACCGCAAGGCAAAATAGAAATAATGTAATAAAAAAAAAAAAAAACACGTTCACGAGGGAAAAACTAAACAAATTTTTTTATCCAAGGGGAGTTTTCTTTATCAAAAGGATATGAAATTACAAGTAAGCTATTGCCAAATTTATCAATACATAAGTTCAGTGATCCACCCATCATCAGAGACTACAATGAGAAGAATATAGCTACGAGATCTATACATACATTTTGGGTTAGTAATCCAGTTGCCTTTTCAAGGAAATGAACATCTAAAAGATCACCCTGGAATACCCTTACAAGTCTTTTACGACCCAGTGCATAATCACAGGAAAATGCAATATGAGTTGAGTTGCATGTGAGATGAAACGATAACGACAGTACATGTAAATAGGAGTGGCAAAATTGAAAAGCACCAAAGAAACTATAGCTGTAGATTATCGAGTGGCAAAATTGAAAAGAACCAAAGAATTGTTTTGGGGTGGGATTCTCAGCTCCTCACAGTGAATGTGGTACATTCTCCTTCTCAACTTTTGGTGGCTAAGGTTCTTACTGGTGATTATCATTGTTTCTATGTTTCTGTTGTATATGGCCACAACTCTTTGGTTACTCGGAGAGAACTTTGGATGGAGATGAGGTTTCTTTACGCTTCTATTGGAGATGTACCTTGGATTCAATTAGGTGATTTCAATGTTGTTCGTAGGCTGTCTTAAAGATTAGTGGGCTTTGACGGAGGTGCTACTTAATGTTTGCCTTGATAGCATTGAAATGGATGATATGGCTTTTAAAGGTATGTGGTTTACTTGGTCTAATAAGAGGGGGGGCCTTGGAGATATAAAGAGCAAGTTGGATAGGGTCCTTATTAATCCTACATGGTTGGACAAATTCCCCGAATCAGAAACAACCTTCTTACCTCCTAGAATTTCTAACCACTGCTTCATTTTGGTGGATGTCTTGCCAAAGATTTGCAGGAAGATTCCCTTCAAATTCTTCAGTTTTTGGATGAGACATGATCAATTTAAGGCTGAGGTCCAAAAGTCTTGGGGTGCGCCTTTAAATGGTTCATGTCATTCTCGTTTGTATGGTAAACTTGCGAGATTAAAACCAGTTCTGAGGGCCTTTAATAAAAAGTTTTACTCACAAATTGGGGCCAAAGTTCATCAAGCTAGACAAGAGTTAGCTTTGGTTCAAGAGCAGTGTCTTCAAAATCCTCATAATGCTACCCTTATGGAGGAAGAGACAGTGCTGCATACCAAGTTTGTAGAGCTAAGTTCAACTGAGGAATCATTCAAAAAACAGAAATCTAGGGTTCAATGGCTTGCCTTAGGGGACCAGAACACTAGATTTTTTCACCAAAAACTAAAGTCTCATTGTTCAAGAAGCAAAATTTTAAGTTTGACTGATGGTTCTGGAACAAGACTGATAGATCCTGAATTTATTAAGGGTGAGATTCTTGGTTATTACATGGGTTTACTTGGGTCACCTTTTGCTCAGAAGGTCGACGCCTCCCACGTGGTCAGTCTTGCTGTCACTCAGAGACTTCCCAGGGAGTTCAAAGAGAGTCTCTCCAAGCCTGTTTCTCGCACAGAAATCAAAGAAGCTATGTGGTCCATCAAAGGGGATAAAGCCCCTGGTCCAGATGGCTTCAATTCTGATTTCTTCCACAAGAATTGGGACATTGTGGGTGAAGATGTGATTCGAGCCATTCAATTGTTTTTTCAGAGTGGGATAATGCCAAGACAATGGAATTGTACTGCTTTGACTCTGGTTCCGAAGCTCCAATCCCCTAGTTCTATCAAAGATTATCGGCCCATTGCTTGTTGTAATGTGGTCTATAAATGTGTGATTAAAATCCTTGCTAACAGGATGCAACCTCTACTCCCTGCTTTTATTAGCCTTAATCAATCTGCTTTTGTAAAAGGGAGATCAATCGTGGACAATATTTTACTTATGCAGGAGATTGTGAAGAATTATCATAGAGAAGGTGGCAGCCCTAGATGTGCTATTAAGATGGACTTAATGAAGGCCTATGACTCAGTAGATTGGGATTTTCTGTTGAATATCATGAGGACTATGGAGTTTCCTAGCCAGTTCATAAGTTGGGTACAAGTTTGCATTACCTCCCCCATGTTTTCAGTTGTGATAAATGGGGAATTGGAGGGGTTTTTTCCTGGTAAGAGAGGATTACGGCAAGGTGATCCTGATAGGCGCGTGAATTCCCATGAATTTAAGCGCCTAAGTAGGGAATTTAGCGCGTTAGACGTGCATTTAATTCTTATTTTCCGTTTAATGCGTGCACGTGGTTGGATTTTGTGCCTGTAATTTATTTGCAGGAAATTGGGACGTTTTGGCACATATGGAGGTAGCGGAAGGGTCGTGGTGAAGCTTGAGAGCAAAAGAGCTGTGGAAACTAAGTATGGAGCATGGAGTTTTGAGCAAGATGGTCAGTAGCTCCGCGAGCGCTACTTAGAATTGGGTGTAGCGCTACCCAGGGCATTGGTCAACGCGTGCCAGCATCGGTCAACGTGACGTCAGCGACATAAGGGGCGCGGTAGCGCTACTGGGAAAGTTATGTAGCGCTACCGAGGGGCTTAAAAGGGTTTCAAACGACGGCGTTTTGGTCTACGTCGGTTCCTATTCCGATTAACATTAGGATTATTTATTGTTTTTAATTAGGATCAGTATAAATACTCTGTTTTAACTGGAATTGGGGGACGCTTCATTATTTTTTACGTTGTATTTTTACGCTCTTAACGTTGGCTGCTGTTTTCTAGGTTTTCAATTGCAGATCTAAGTTCTAATTCAAGTTCTTCAGGATTTCCAGCTTTAAACTCTCATTCTTCGTCGGTATTTATTTATTTTCCCGTAAGTTCGCGTTATCGTGGTTGATTCTTATTATTTCTTGTAATCGTTGAAGCATGTCTAGATCTAGGATTTTATTTTCTATTATGTTAAGCATGCGTGAGTAATTTCTCAGGGTGCAGCCGCGGGACGAAGGCGTCCTGTGGCTAGGTTAACTGATTATTTACCTCGGGTACGAATTACTTCATTTTCCCAACAATTTTAGGATAAAAAAAAACCCCCTTCCTGATAAACAAAACCCATGCATCATCAGATTTTAAGTGCGCACGAGAACTGGTGACGAGTGGTGGGCATCTATTAGGAACCCATTTTTCCCTATTCTAAAATCAGCGAATCGAATAATTGTGTCCCGAGTAAATAACGGTTAGGCTGGTTGCAGACGCTGAACTCTCACGGCTGTACTCCTCTTTAAGTTCATAGTTAATTAATTTAGTTTGATAAATTAGTCAGTAAATCTATCAACTGAACAAGGGGTGGCTACCTAAGAGCCTGATTAAATTTTAACAACCTGAGTTTTTAAGTCAACACGCCGTCTGCCTTCAGTGGTTTGACTCGGTACTTCCGAATTATTGTGCTACATTGGTCGAGAGTCCTACGCTGGGACGCATTTTTAGTCTAATTTTATTAACACCAGGCCGCCGTTTTTGGCGCCCGTGCCGGGGACGGCGACGTGTGTTTAAGAGTGTGAGTTTTTATTTAGTTGAGTCACCATAGGTAGAAATAAGAAGGTGTCCCCTAAACAGGACCCTCTTTATTATCGCGATCCGACACGTTGTTTAGTTCGAAAAGAACTGGAGTCGAGTCAGCCTGTGTTGTTTAGTTCTTCATCTTCTAGTGTTGAGTCAGACTTTGCTGAGCATCAGTCAGAGTCTATTCCCATTAGTAGTCTCTATATAGATTTACCTTTTGAGTCAGTTAGTGTTAGCAATCCGCTTTTCCAGCCAGAGTTAGAGTCAGTGTTAGAAACAGAGTCAGAATCATCTGAAATGGGAGATAGACAATTGGCCAATCCGCAGTCCTTGAGGCAGCACATGCATCCTGAGAGGACCACTCCTCTCGGACCCATTGTGTTCCCTCAGGAGACACAAGAGGCACGTAATGCCTTTACAGTTAAGCCTGGTGTCCTTAATAACCTTCCTACCTTCTATGGGAAAGAGAGCGATGATCCGTACGAGCATGTGCGGACATTCTAGGGGTTAGTGCGCAACCTTGCGTCTAATACCCAGTATGAGAATGCGTGCCTCAAATTGTTTGAGGCAACTCTAAGGGATGGTGCGCTTATGTGGTTTAGAATGCAGAAGTCTCAATCTTTCACCACTTGGGCACAAGTGCGTGACGCCTTTTATAGGAAGTACTTTACTGAGGCTAAGACTAAGAGTTTTAGGCGTCAAATCCAAGGTTTTAGACAGGAGAGAGATGAGTCGTTTCTCAAAGCATGGGAACGCTTTAAGGAACTGCTCCTGAGGTTACCACACCATGGCTTTGAGAGAATTCAGTTAATCGGATTCTTCCATCTGGGTCTCAATGCTGAGACAGTCCAGCACATAGAATACTCTTGCAAAGGGGACGATTTCTTGTCCAAAACAGCGGATCAGGCTTGGGATTTCTTAGATGACTTAGCTGATAGGCAGAGGGCTTTAGAACCATCCGACTTTGAGCGATTCGGACCTTCTGGGTCTAACATTGTCCCGGTTACAATTCGTGACCAGCACCTTCAGGCTCAGGTTGAGAAGATGGCGCAGAGATTAGAGGACCTAGAGGTGAGGCAGGTCCGTTCAGTTAGTGAGGTGTCAGTTGAGGAAGTTTGCGTGTGGTGCGAATGTAAAGGGCACACCGCAACTGTTTGTCCTGGATTTATTGCCGCCAAGGGGGCGAGCCAGTTCAGTCAAGAAGAGGTTAATGCAGTTAGGGCTTGGGATCCTTATTCGAATACGTATAATCCGGGATGGAGGGATCACCCCAACTTTGGGTGGTCAGACCCCAGACCCGCAGGTGGAGGCCAAGCTCAGCCCCTTGCGCTACCTCCGCCGCAACAGTTTCAACAGGCCCAATCGTCTAGGCCTCCTCAGGGTCAGGTTATCCCATTTCAGTTCCAGCCACAGCCTGGTAGGGGGGCAGGTCCATCCACTCGGGGTCCTCCCCCAGGTTATTCACAGGTGACTGCGCGTGAGCATAAGTTAGAGGATAATGTTAATTCCCTGATGCAGTCACAGATGACATTTCAGACAGAAACTAGGCAGCAGATTGGGGCTCTAACAACCCAAATGTCACAACTCACTGCGGTAATCGGTCAACTGCAGCAGGAAAAGGGTAAGTTTCCAGCCCAGGGTACAGCAGGTGCCCATTACTTGGGAAATTCTTCAGGTCCTAATCAGGAGGAGGCAAAGTCGGTTACCACTCTAAGGAGTGGGAAGGAGATTGATAAATCTATACCAATTAAACAGAAACCAGCTCCACCTCTGGAGCCGGTTGTTACACCAAGAGTTGATGTCCCTAGGAAAGAAGTAGAGGTTGAGGAGGAGTCACCTGAGGTGGTGGTGCCTGCAGCAGCAGCCCCCACGACTCCAACACCGCCAGCTGTGCCAGTAGCTCCGTTTCCCCAAAGGCTGGCAGTGAAACCTAAGCAGAACATGAACCATAAGGTGGTAGAACTTTTTAAGAAAGTGCAATTCCCTATCTCCTTGATGGATGCCATTGAGTCTTTTCCCCAGTGCGCGAAGGTATTGAAAGACCTTTGCACGAAAAAGCACAAGAGCCACAACAATATAGTTCTGACTGAACAAGTAAGTTCCATCCTTCAGACTGAGATTTCTGCAAAGTGCAAGGATCCTGGGTGTCCCACCATTCCCATAGATATAGCAGGCCAGACATTTGATAAGGCATTGCTGGATTTAGGAGCGAGTGTCAACTTGCTCCCCTATTCAGTATATTTGAGGTTAGGTCTAGGCGATCTGAGAGCTACTCCGGTAACGCTGCAGTTGGCAGACAGGAGTGTGAGAGTACCCAAGGGTGTGGTAGAGGATGTGATGGTTAGGGTAGGTGAGTTCCAATTTCCTGCAGATTTCATTATTCTGGACACTTGCCAGAATCCTGAGATTTTAGAAAAGACCCCCATCATTCTAGGTCGTCCTTTCCTAGCTACTTCCAATGCCGTCATGAATTGCAAAACTGGCAGAGTCTAGCTGTCTGTTGGCGAGGAGATGATGGAAGTAGATGTTTATAGTGTTAACACCCTTGAGGAGGACGATGAGGAAGTAGAAGAGGTGAGTCTGATTAATGCGTTAGTTCAGGAACATATTGACACAGTTTTGTATAAAGATCCTCTGGAGATTGCTCTTACCGCCGAGGAGGTGTCAATTTTAGATTCTCCAGAGATAGGAAGTTTATTAGAGTTGTTAAATGTCGAGAATTCAGAGGAGGAAGTATGTGGGGTCTCCTATGACCCAATGTTCGAGCCTCTGGGCGACCCTCCGCCCAAGGTTCTCCCATCATCGGTCCAGCCGCCTAAACCAGAATTGAAACCTCTGCCGGACACGCTTAAGTACGCCTTTCTGAAGGGCAATGATACTTATCCAGTTGTGATCTCCTCATCCCTTAAGGAGAGTCAAGAGAGGAAGTTGCTTGAGTTATTGAGAGAGCACACAGGTGCGCTTGGCTGGACCATAGCTGATTTGCACGGTATAAGCCCAACGGTGTGTACACATCGAATTGATCTTGAGGACAGTGTGAAGCCTTCTAGGCAGCCTCAGCGGCGCCTGAACCCCCACATGAAAGAGGTGGTTCGGGCTGAGGTTTTGAAGCTTTTAGATTCAGGTATTATTTACCCAATTGCCCATAGTGAGTGGGTAAGTCCAGTTCAGGTAGTGCCTAAGAAGGCTGGGGGATAGTAGTGACCAATGAGCAGGGTGAGTTAGTGCCAACCCGGATTCCCACAGGATGGAGAGTTTGCATAGATTACCGGAAGCTCAATGCGAGCACCCGGAAAGATCACTTCCCCCTCCCTTTCATTGACCAAATTCTGGAGAGGGTAGCTGGTAAGGCTTTTTATTGTTTCCTGGATGGGTATTCGGGATACAATCAGATAGAGGTCGCGTTAGAGGACCAGGGTAAGACCACTTTCACGTGTCCATATGGTACTTATGCTTACCGTCGCATGCCCTTGGGTTGTGCAATGCACCTGGTACTTTTTCCAGGTGCATGATGGGAATCTTTAGCGACATGGTGGAAAGAATTGTAGAGGTATTTATGGATGATTTTTCGGTCTTCGAGGACTCATTTGATGGGTGCCTCGAGAATTTAGGCAAAGTATTGCAGAGATGTGAGGAGAAACACTTAGTGCTGAATTGGGAAAAATGTCACTTCATGGTGACCCAAGGGATTGTGTTGGGCCACATTGTGTCCTCCAAGGGTATCGAGGTGGACAAGGCTAAGATAGACCTGATTCATAAACTTCCTACTCCCAAGTCTGTCAAGGATGTTCGTTCATTTCTTGGACACGCCGGGTTTTACCGGCGGTTTATTAAAGACTTCAGTGCTATCTCCCGTCCGTTGTGTCAGTTGTTAGCAAAGGACGCACCCTTTGTGTGGTCCGATGCGTGTGAGGAGGCTTTCGAAAAGTTGAAGCAGAGTCTCACTATTCCGCCTATTGTGCAGTCTCCTGATTGGAGTCTCCCGTTTGAATTAATGTGTGACGCATCTGACTATGCAGTCGGGGCAGTTTTAGGCCAAAGGAGAGGGAAGGACCCGTTTGTGATTTACTATGCGAGCAAGACGCTCAATGAGGCACAGATGAATTACACCACTACTGAGAAAGAGTTGTTAGCAGTGGTGTTTGCCTTAGATAAGTTTCGATCCTATCTGGTGGGTTCGCAGATCACAGTGTTCACTGATCATGCGGCCCTGAAGTATTTAATGACCAAACAGGATGCGAAAGCTCGCCTTATTCAGTGGGTTCTATTGCTGCAAGAATTTCATCTCATTATTAAAGATAAGAAAGGGGTAGAGAATGTAGTAGCAGATCATCTATCTCGTCTGGAGTTCGAGGACCCCACCTCGAATCTTCCCATTAGAGATTCTTTCCCGGATGAGCAGTTGTTCGCTGCTAACGAGTGCCCATGGTATGCTGATATTGCCAACTATTTGGTAACTGGGCAGATTCCTTCCCATTGGTCTACCCAAGAGAAGCAGCGGTTTTTGAGAAGTATCCGCCAGTACATCTTCGATGACCCATATTTGTTTAAGTACTGTGCGGATCAAATTGTGCGTAGGTGTGTCCCCGAGTCTGATCAGCAGGGGGTCATAGAATTTTGTCATGGGGAGGCGTGTGGGGGTCACTTCTCTGCGAAGAAGACCACCGCCAAGATTATGCAGTGCGGGTTCTGGTGGCCCCGATATGTTTAAGTATGTGCAGGCGTTCTGTAGGGCATGTGACCGTTGCCAAAGGCTTGGCACATTAGTTGTCTTATGTTGGCCACCCAAGCTCGTGTTTGATGTGCTAAGTGTTTGATTGTTCTCTCATGCAACTCAGCCAAACCCTCGTTTCATGGTTTTGAGTACATTCTGTTAGCAGTAGATTATGTGTCCAAGTGGGTGGAGGCGATTCCCACCAAGTCTATGGAGTCCAAAGTTGTCCTAGAGTTTCTTAGGGCCAATATCTTATCGAGGTTTGGCGTACCACGCGCCATTATCTCGGATCAGGGCACGCACTTCATGAGTCGGTCATTTGCGAAATTGATGGGGGAGTTTAAAGTTAATCATAAGGTATCCACATCGTACCACCCCCAAACCAATGGGCAGGCCGAGTTAGCTAACAGAGAGGTTAAAAGAATTTTAGAGAAAACTGTGGGTGTGACTAGGAAAGATTGGTCCACCAGGTTAAATAATGCGTTGTGGGCCTACCGCACAGCTTACAAGACCGTTTTGGGTGCTTCACCCTATCGGCTCGTTTACGGTAAGGCCTGCCACCTGCCAGTTGAATTAGAAAAGAAGGCCTATTGGGCCATTAAGAAGGTCATTTCTAGTTTGAGTGAGGCGGGTGAGCATAGGAAATTGCAGTTGTGTGAACTTGAGGAACTTAGGAATGACGCGTATGAGAACGCTAGCATTTATAAGTCTAAGGTTAAGGCGTATCATGATAGGAATATTCAGCGCAAAACCTTTAGGGTTGGTCAGAAAGTGTTGCTCTATAATTCGCGCCTCCATCTGTTTCCAGGAAAGTTGAGGTCACGTTGGGAAGGTCCCTACGTAGTGGTTCAAGTGTACCCGAATGGTTCAGTCGATGTCCGCGATCCTAAGGATGGTAATGTGTTTAAAGTTAATGGGCAGCGTCTTAAACCCTATTTGGAATTCCTAGAAGTAGGTGAACCTGATGAGGAGTTGATTGATCCTGTTTATCAGGACGTTCCAGTTGAGTAGGCTTTTTCAGCCATGTTTTGACGGGTAGCTCACGCGTACCCTGCTCTTAATTGAGTGTGGACCCGGCTCCTAGCAGTAGGGGCACCCATCATTGACTTGGGTTTATAGCTTCGCACGCCGCTATTCAAATAAGGATCGTGTGCCCAGCTCCGGTTCGAAGGGCAAAACTTGTAAATATTGTACATATTTTTTTTTCTTTTCTTGCTTTATCATGTTTTGTTTAGCTTTGCATGTTGGTTTCGTTTAAGCAAGTTCGTTAGTTTGCATGTTTGTTTAGTTTACAGTGTTGCATAGTTGCATAAAAGTTTTGGGAATTTCTCACATAAAAAGATTTCACCTATGTTAGTGGACAAAGGGCTTTCATTAGCTTTTCTTGGTAATAGTTTATCGGTAACGATCCATGCTCTCTGAATATGCCCCTATCAGTGGCAACTTAGGTCTGTGGGTGAGGTTAGTCATTGCCTGGTTTATACTCTGGGTGGTCTCTTGTCTTGCTTTGTTTAGATCGTAGGGGACGCTGGATTTAACTGTTTGGCGAGGTCGAGCGATAAATTTTATTACGGGCGCTAGCATAACACACTTTGAACGGTCTTGTATAGCCACCCGTATCTTGCTCATCCGCTTGCCACGGGGAGAAAAGTATGACACGTGAGACTGCGTAAATGTCGGGTGGTGTTCGTTTCTTTCATTCCGTTTTATTATTGTTATTCTATTGTCTGTTTGTGGCCCGGATAACAAGCGCCGGGCAGGACTAATGCCATTTGCATGTTTTCGGTAGTTGTGGTTTCAGTCTTTTGGCAGGGTACGCGTGCTACCACACCAGCCTTGGTAGATTAGGCCTCACCGCTGGGGTGATGGAGGCATTCAGGAGCTCTAAGTCATGGGTGCCATTACGTGTGGCGGTTGTAAGCCCGAAGCCCCCAGCGCGGCTTTGTGTGACTAGCTGTGGCCCCACTATTTGGGGCCGAATGAGCAAGCCCTGGAGCGGCTGCAATGACGAAGAATGCAAAGGCGACAAATTCCTCGAACATCGGCCGAGGTCATGGTGGTTGGCTGCCACCCCAGGTTCACTCTTTCCTTCTCTTTATTCTTATTTTTCTTGGTCTTCATGCTTTGGGGACCATGCGCATTTCAAGTTGGGGGAAGGGATGTACTTTGTACACCATTACTTTTGTATTGAGCGTTGGTAGTTGGTTTAGGGGTCTGTTTTTTTTTTTTTTGCAAGGGATACGATCGTTATGCCTGTTTGTATGAGTTAGGTGAGCATGCTAGATTCTTGTCTCATTATTTTCTTGTTTAACTCATTTACATGCATATATCTGGCATCTCTGTCGAATAGCTTTGCATCACAAGCAATGTTGAGTAGGTGTCCCCACTTAGTTCACAGTGTGTCCGTTAGAGCATTCCCATGTTTCTTTGCTTATCGATTTTCGCAATTGCACAAAATAGTAGGCGTTTGTACCATTCGTTATAGTCTGGATATTTTGCATGCATGCTAAGAGAGTTGGAAATGTGTTTAGGGGATGAAACAAGGCCATTTTTGTGTGATTAAACCACTATATGAGTCCCGTTGAGCCCAGTTTAAACCCGTGTCAGTCAGCCTGTGTCAGCTTAGGGAACCGGTGTTTGGATGGGGTGTAATTCGGTAGTCCAGCTCTGTGCTCATTTTGGTGGCCTCGAATTGTGGGAAATCATTGTAATGTGGGAGAACAGAATTTTGCTTTTGGGTGCTGTGTCTTGGTAGAAAAAAAAACCTAACTCCCAATATCTACCCAAAACCCCGAACCCTTAAACCACTTTAAAACCTCAACCATTAGACCAGTTTAATCCCATAAATAAGCCATCCCAAATTCTTAAGAGAGAGAAAGAGCTGGGCTAGTGTTGGTGTTAGTTCATGTGTCGAGTCTTGTTATTTTATTTGTTATTTCATGTGGTGGTGTTATGTCATCTGTGTACTGGGAGTCTTTTGAGAGTCAGTAGTTGGAGACTTGTTATTTCTGATGTTTTGTAGTAACTCGCACTTTGTTTTGTTTATGTTTATGTTTTGAGTTGAGTACCGAAGTGGTGTCTGAGTTAAGGTGGCGGTCAGTCAGGGTAGACTATCCATGCGCTTCTATAGGCCGCCACCCTTTGCATGTTCTTTTTCTTTTTGCAACCACGGTCATTATAAGCCTAATGAAGCCCTTAGTTGACCCGATGTACGTTGTTGAACTCTCTTGCATGCATGTCTTATATTTAGCTATGGATGTGTGGTATCTTCATTTCGTTGAGCTTTCATTGTTACAACTGGCGTTGTTTTGATTGGCACGTGGTGAGCTTTTGTTCCATCCCACGTTGTTTGCCAAGCGCCTCACATGGGATGTTGAAAGTTCCGGTAAGCGATGAGTGACATTGTGACTTTGTGGGGGCATTTTATCTTTATAATTGCTTTGGTGTGAAATTTTTCGAATTTTAGCTGGGGCATGCATGTGATTGAGTTACGGTGGCAATGAGGAGGAAAATTCATGATTCATTTAATTTTGTACAAGTCGCATAACCCTCGTATCCCTTCTTTAGTTTTCATCTCTTGTTTTTCTTATTTTTATTTCGTTCGTTGCTAGGGACTAGCAACGCTCAAGTTGGGGGATGTGATAGGCGCGTGAATTCCCATGAATTTAAGTGCCTAAGTAGGGAATTTAGCGCGTTAGACGTGCATTTAATTCTTATTTTCCGTTTAATGCGTGCACGTGGTTGGATTTTGTGCCTGTAATTTATTTGCAGGAAATTGGGACGTTTTGGCACATATGGAGGTAGCGGAAGGGTCGTGGTGAAGCTTGAGAGCAAAAGAGCTGTGGAAACTAAGTATGGAGCATGGAGTTTTGAGCAAGATGGTCAGTAGCTCCGCGAGCGCTACTTAGAATTGGGTGTAGCGCTACCCAGGGCATTGGTCAACGCGTGCCAGCATCGGTCAACGTGACGTCAGCGACATAAGGGGCGCAGTAGCGCTACTGGGAAAGTTATGTAGCGCTACCGAGGGGCTTAAAAGGGTTTCAAACGACGGCGTTTTGGTCTACGTCGGTTCCTATTCCGATTAACATTAGGATTATTTATTGTTTTTAATTAGGATCAGTATAAATACTCTGTTTTAACTGGAATTGGGGGACGCTTCATTATTTTTTACGTTGTATTTTTACGCTCTTAACGTTGGCTGCTGTTTTCTAGGTTTTCAATTGCAGATCTAAGTTCTAATTCAAGTTCTTCAGGATTTCCAGCTTTAAACTCTCATTCTTCGTCGGTATTTATTTATTTTCCCGTAAGGTCGCGTTATCGTGGTTGATTCTTATTATTTCTTGTAATCGTTGAAGCATGTCTAGATCTAGGATTTTATTTTCTATTATGTTAAGCATGCGTGAGTAATTTCTCAGGGTGCAGCCGCGGGACGATTGTGGCTAGGTTAACTGATTATTTACCTCGGGTACGAATTACTTCATTTTCCCAACAATTTTAGGATAAAAAAAAACCCCCTTCCTGATAAACAAAACCCATGCATCATCAGATTTTAAGTGCACACGAGAACTGGTGACGAGTGGTGGGCATCTATTAGGAACCCATTTTTCCCTATTCTAAAATCAGCGAATCGAATAATTGTGTGAGTGAATGTCAGTTAGCTAGTTGCAGACGCCGGGTTCTCACGGCTGTACTCCTCTTTAAGTTCATAGTTAATTAATTTAGTTTGATAAATTAGTCAGTAAATCTATCAACTGAACAAGGGGTGGCTACCTAAGAGCCTGATTAAACTAGAATTTCGCGCTTTTGAGTCAAGCACCGTCCGTCCGTCTCTGTGGTTTGACTCCGGTACTTCCGGAATTATTGTGCTACATTGGTCGAGAGTCCTACGCTTGGGACGCATTTTTAGTCTAATTTTATTAACACCCGGTCGGCCAAGCAGATCCATTGTCTCCCTATCTTTTCCTGCTTGTTATGGAAGGATTCACTGCCCTCTTTCAGTATAAGATTGGCCATTGCTCTGATTTTGTGTTTCATCCATGATGCAGGGCTTTAAACATTACCCACCTGATTTTCGCTGATGATCTCTTTGTTCTTTGTGAGGCGCAAGCTACAACATTTCAATTGGTGGCAGATATGTTGACTGATTTCCATTTATTCTTTGGTCTTGGCCCTAACTTGCAGAAAAGCACCATTTTTTTCTCAGGAGTCGATGAGGTAACCAAAGCTTCTCTTTGTACTATATTAGTTATTCCCGTGGGAACGTTACCTGTGAAGTATTTGGGGGTTCCTCTTATTTCTACCAGTCTCAAAGCTGATGATTGTGCTCAATTAAAAGAAAAGATCCTTGGCAGAATCCAGTCTTGGTCGAATAAAACCTTGTCTTATGGAGGTAGGGCCCAATTGGTACAGTTTGTTCTTTTCAGCATCCAAGTCTATTGGTCTTCAATTTTTACTCTTCCTCAAAAAGTGTTGAGTGACATTGAGAGAATGTTGAGATCCTTTCTCTGGTCTGGTCCTGAACTCAAAACGTCGGGTGCTAAGGTGGCATGGCAGTTTGTGTGTGCCCCCAAGGAGGAGGGAGGTTTAGGGTTCAGACTTCTTAAAGACTGGAATAGAGCTTCCATGTTAAGACACTTATGGGCCCTGTGTTTAAAGTCTGATACGTTATGGATAAAATGGATTCACACCTACATCCTTAAAGATCAAAGTTTGTGGAGAGTTAAAATTCCTAATGAGGCTTCTTGGACCATTAGGAAGATTTTCAAACTTAGAGATCTAGCTCAACCTTGGATTAAATACATGATCGGTGATGGATCCTCTACTTTTCTTTGGATTGATAACTGGCATGCTTTAGGCCCTTTGTACCAGAAATTTGGTGATGCTGTAGTAATTGACAGAGGGAGATCTTTGCTTACCAAAGTGGCTACCATTATCCATCAAGGTACTTGGAAATGGCCTAGACCTCGGAGTATGGCCACAAGGGAAATTGTTGCCCATACCCTTCCTACTTTGACTCCAAATATTGCTATTCCTGATTCGGTTAGGTGGATATTAACTAAGGATGGCAAGTTTTCTGCCAAATCTGCTTGGCAGGCTTTGAGGGCTGCTCTTCCTAAAGTTTCATGGGCGAAAAGTGTTTGGTTTCCCCACCATGTTCCTCGTTGGGCCTTCATAGAGTGGACTGCTTTTATGGGTCGTCTTTCTACAAAGGATAGGATGCTTAGCTGGGGAATGGGGGTTGATGCAAATTGTGTTCTTTGCCAAGGTGCCATGGAGTCCCATGAACACCTATTTTTTGAGTGTCCATTTTCTGATGAGGTTTGGAAAATGGTATTAACCAAGAACCAAATTGTAAGACCTGTTTTGGGGCTAGCTGCGGAAATTGATTGGGTGTGTTCTCGGATGATTGGTGCCTCTATCCCTAGTAGATTAATCTACAAACTCTCATTGGCAGCTTCCATCTACTGGATTTGGCGTGAAAGGAATTCCAGAATATTCCAAGGTAAAGCTCTTCCTGCTTCTCTCTTGGGCTCTCACATCATTAACGAAGTTCGGGCATGCCTATGCTCTTGGAGAGGCCTCAAGCGGACTGTTGGGAACCGTTTGCTGGCTGATATATGGGGCTTAAATTCTAGGATTTTTAGTTCCGAGTTGGTTGTTGATCTGCCTAGTTCTTTTGATTTTTTTTTTTTTTTTGTTAGCCAGTGTTTTGGCTTTGGTTCTTATTTATTTCCTTGTTAAGGCTCCTTGTTAGTAGCCATTTCAAAGTCTATACTGAAAAACTCTGTATATTCTGTTTGTTTGCTCTTATATAGTGGTTAATTTACCCCCAAAAAAAAAAAACTATAGCTGTAGAACAAGTTCATGCGCATAAACAATAGTCAACTATATTACAGTAGTCCGTTTTCCGCCGTGTGGTTCCAAAGTGTACGGATTCCGGAATTGGGTCAATCATCACGTTAATAGAAGTGGAATGATATAACAAAATCCTAACACCTTCAAGAGCGGGCACTGGGTCGTGCGGTGGAAAAAGGGACCATAACATTTTCATTTGGAATAGAAGCCACAACCTATACAAAAACTAAACAAAATTTTAACTGAAAAAAAAAAAAAAAAAACCATGGTCATGGCCTCAGTCCTGATCAATCAGTCTAGCGGCTGTATTAACAAAAATTAAATTTTCTATGTTTTCGATTGTGCTACAAAAAGAGTACAATATTAACAAAAATAAGTAACAAATATGTATAATAACAACAGTAATAACTAACCTGGTCAGTCGTAAATTCGGCTCTGTAATCACGCCCGACGTAGGAACTGCTCTCCCCACAAGGAACATCATTCGTAACATCGTTCCCAACTGACCAACGATTCGAAAATAAAAAATTATACCGATCCATAATATTCTTTTATGAATTACGAAAATTGAGGAAATTTGTGAGGATGTGATTACTCAAAATTCCTCTCTAGTCTCAATATATGCAACAGTACGCCATCATCAGATTATATAGCCAAGGAAAATGTTCAACCATAGGCAGCAAGTTGCTCTGCTCTAATCTGCAGCTGCTCTAAATTTGCAGTTGTTCTGCAAGAGGTGCTCAGCCATAGGTGAACTGATAAGGTGCTCATTTAAAACTCTCACATGCACACAAAAGCAACACATGCACCGATTGCCTCTCTTTTTTCTTTTTTTCTTTTTCGTTTCAACAGGTGAAAAGATTTTAGTTTTTTGATCATTTTATCATAAATGGTCATAACTAAAATGATCAGGAAACTTTTTCTCTTTCCACCGGTTCAAACGGATTGAAATTGGGAACACATTTTTCAACCTCGTTAAACAGTTTAAACTGCGGAACAAATATAATTTTTTCGTTTTACATTATCTCACCATCAATATTAGGATCGTTTGATAGGTTTCGTTGAGTAGATTTCAAAAATATAAAATTTATTTCTAAAAAATACGTGAAAAAAAAAGTTATTAACATTTGAAATTTGATTTTAAAAAAAAAATCAAAAGTGCTCTAGACTGCTGGGAGGGAGGGAGGGAGAGAACACGGGGGTGGGTGATTAGTAATCTGCAGTCCAAAACCGAAATGGACTGCCCGGATGCACCGAACGGGCACCATGTGATACCCGCTCGGCACTGAAATTTCTCATGAATGGCACGTGGTCGGAACTTAATTGAACTTTTTCTTTAGAAATAAATATGCTATGCTACTTCACATTGCGCGCACTTATGTCAAAACCGAAGCTAAAATTTTTCAACGAGGTACTGGTGAAAAAGAGTATGTTTAGGTGGTGTTCCACTTTCTCAAAAAGTATTTTTTTTCGAACGAATGTAATTTCAAATTCAAATATAATGAAAATGAAAAATATTTCTTCAATTTTTTTTGCACCGTTTAAAAGATCTTAATGAGATCTATCAAATAAGATCTATATTGGTAGAAAAATTATTTGCGTAAACACATAATTTTTTAGTTTGAAATTATCTTCTTTTTCAAAACATATTTTTGTGAAGGAAGTGGAACACCACCTTAGCCCATTAAAGTGATTATGAATAGTTGAGCCCAAGCATAAAGCAAGGAAGTTTAAATACTTGTACACGCATTGAACCAACCATTTGGTGGTAAAACCTACAGATTGTGTTATAAAGATTGATGTGATTCAATCATTGACTTATTAAGGTCCCGTGACATTAAATGTAATAAGTATTTATTTTTTAAAATAAAAGTAATGTATTATGAGTGAATGATATGTCTCGTAAAAAAAAAAAAAGAAATACTTATAAAAACCTTAGCAAAAACACGTCTAAATCTAAATAAGTTTATGGCTGATGTCAACATTTTCATATGTTTAATTTTGTAACTTCCCTTTTATTAATGTCACTTTCATTCTACCACAAAATAAATCATCTCGTAAAGACATAAAAAAAAAAAATGACTCAACTCCGAAGGAGGGTGGCAAACACTCTCCTATGAGGAATTATTCCTTGCCCCAAGGGCAGGGACACGTGGTGCCCCTTGGGCACATCCGAGCCGTCCGTTCGGGTACTGAACGGCTCGGATCAAAACACCCTCTCTCCCCCTTTCTCTCTCTCCTTTCTCTCTGTATTTTCTCTCACTAAATCCGAGCCGTTCGGTACCTGAACGGACGGCTCGGATGTGTTGAAGGCAGGGACACGTGTTGCCCCAAGGACACCGAATAATTTCTCCTCTCCTATAGAAATCGCTATCATTATATACTTACGTCATGAAAAACTAGTACTCACATTTTACCCGAGAGATGAGCTTTCCCCAGTCTAGTACTGACCAATTATCAAAAACAAAGTCTACTGACCCTTTTTTTTTTTTTTGTGAAATTACAAAGACCCCCTCATCTATGTATGATTCCCACAGAGACTCTCTAATGTTTAAAACCATCCAAAAAGACGCCTCATCTATTTGTTAACCAATCAGCATCCTTCTGTCAAAAGACCGTTGAGTATCAACGAAAAATGCAATACAGATTGGACAATATACCCTTACTGTTCTATACATGCATACATACTCCTCTAGGCTCTATCCCCTTCCTTCCAGATAGGAATTTGTTTGGGCGGTTTTAATCGTAAGGGGGGTTCTACGTCAAAAACAGACAGATACGGAAATCTCCGTGAAATTACACTTTTCTTTTTCTATTTTTTTTTTTCCCTTTTCCCTTTCCCTCGCTTTCCTAGTCTTTACTCCGTCTCCTTCCACCAAATCCAACTCCCTTTCTTCCAAGAAAAATTTGACTCCTCATCATCAAGCTTTTGATCTCTCTCTCTCTCTCTCTCTGGAATGTTGATGCTAGTGGACTGTTCAGAGTGCCGGACACCCTTACGGCTCCCGCAGGGAGCCAAGTCGATCCGCTGCGCCGTGTGCCAAGCCGTCACTCGCGTCGCCGAGCCTCCTTACGCCGCCGCCTCCAGCCACCAATACTACCCTCCGTCGCCGTACAACCACGCGCCCCCCGGTCAACCCCCGTCGGTACACGGCCGCAAGAGAGCGGTGATCTGCGGGATCTCGTACCGGTACTCACGCCACGAGCTGAAAGGGTGTATCAACGATGCCAAGTGCATGAAGTACTTGCTGACTAACCGGTTCAAGTTCCCTGAATCATCCATTATTATGCTCACTGGTAACTCGCTTGGCTCTCCCTTTTGTTGATCGCCTGTCTTGGGAGTGTAAATTCTGTTCCACCGTGCATTAATCCAGTAATCTAACGTTCATATTGTGGGGCTCTCCGAGTAGATATCCATACAAAAAATCAGCTTGATTGAACAATTGATAGCTATATCAGAAATTGGATTTTGTTTTACAAAATGGACGGTTATGACAGTTTAACTTCTAAAATCATTAACCGGCTGTCCATTTTATAAGGTAAAATTCAATTTTTGATATATGTACCGATCTCCAATCAAACTAATTTTTTCCATCGATAATCCACTCAGTGAGGCCTACAAAGATGAACAATTCAGAGTGGGGTAACAAATGGGACCCGTAATGGTCGTGGCAAAAATCACGTGGTTTCCACCGCTGCCGGAAAGAATTTACGACATTTGTATGGAATTCTTAAACTTTTGTAAGATAAATTCGTAATTTCAACACAAAATCGCGTGACTAAAAGTGGGACCCGTGTGAAAATTTAGATGCTGATTTTTCATTTTTTGTTGCGGGATTTTGTGGTGAAGTTATGATTTTGCGTGACAAGTAATAAATCTAAAATGGGCTTTATGAGATTATCAGGGTGCACCCAAAATGGATTCTGTGCTGTATCACTTTCCTAACTATCATACCCTTTCAATGATGCTACTTTTGGTATTTTTCTCGGACTTAACTATAGGTATTTATGTATGACAGCGTAGTGAATGATACTTAAAGTGAGATGTTCATGCTTTACGCTTCTTTAGTCTAAAGCTTGAATCATATTCCCATCAAAGGAACGTTAGGGTTGAAAAACCTCCTCATTCTCTGAAGGCTTGTCGGGGGGAGTCGATAAATTATACGTCTTTGTGCAGCATAGTAACTTTCCATGAATTTCTAATTGGTCACTCACCGGTAGACTGCAGTATCAGAATTGGTTAATTAATTTACTTTTTCCGTACCTTCACCTAATGTACCAATGTTACTCACTGTAATGTATCCAATAGCAATACATAACATTATTCCAACAGTTTGACTGCCTAGATCCTCAGTTAAGATTTTGCAAACTCTTGGTTAGCCTTGGTACCATTTGAATGATTGTTTTAGGCCCTGTTTCGCTAAGGTTCTTATTTTTTAAGTTCTTATTTTTTAAGTTCTTATTTTTTGCTTTACGAGATAAGGCATTCTCTTACAATACCATCACCTTCAATTCAAAACGTAAGTACTTATTTTCCTTACCAGAACGGACCGTTCATTGTCACCTTGTTCTTAATTCGAAACTAAACTTCCCATATTACATCCTGCTTTATCGCTACATCTTTCTCATTCACAAAGTTTGGACCTAGGATCAAGAACATGCCACTGAATGAAAATCCCCTTCCTCTTTGTTTTTCATGAATTCATGCTTTGATTTTGATTGTTTTTTATGCTTACCCATTAGGTTTTCTGCATTACCCAGTTTTATTTACTATCATACTCCATAGTCCTATGAAGTACCGACAATTTTAGAGGCCAGTGTGTCCCCGTGTTGGTTAAATTTAATTGACTTTTGTAGGAGGACGCGTGAGGGACACGGGAGGGACACATACAGGAACACGGCAGGGGTTGAAATATGCAATTTTTAAAACATTTTTTTGGTAAATGTGTATTACTTCAAATATTTTGGGTTAAAAGTGTAATATGATTTTTATATGATACTTGTTTCTATATATTGACGCGATAACTATATTTTCACTAGTATAAAATAAATATTACTTATTTTATATTTGCTGTGTCCCCATTTTTAGAAATCCCGTGTCTGTGTCAATATCCATATCCATGTCTATGCTACATAGCCATAGTCCATACGGCTCTTAATTGCATTTTTCCCATTAGAAGTTGAAGATGGTGACATGTATCCTTGGAATCTTGGATAAAATTCTGGATGCACTGCGTTTTGTTTCGCTTGGTTTACTAAATTGGAGTTCAGTGTCTGGAGAATTATGAGTACCGTACCTCGGTTGATGAGTCTAATGACTATACATGGTTCAGATATATAAACTAATATAAGGGACAAATAATATGCAATTTCTCAAGTTTAACTTACGACAATTCATTCTAAGGTGATAAAATGGAAAATTCTTAACCATAACTCTTAAAGCTTTTACAATGTAGTGCAAATTGACTTGCATTTTGGATGGGTGTTGTTGGAAGATATCAACAATTGCGAACCTGGACTCCAATATTGAGTCTTTTGAAATGGTAAAATACCAGGTTTGAATCATTTCCTTTCAAGCTTAGAGGAAGTACCCTACTTTTGCCAGAACAGTTTAGCATGCTGGTCTTGGTCATCTCATCCAGTTTTGTGAAATCAAGCCAAATAGGTTCAACAGAACCAGAAGTCTTGTTATAGTCATACACAAGTTTGTCTAGAAGTATAGCTTTGCTTGCTAGTCGGAAGCTCCTGCAGTAGGGCTCGTCCCTTTCTATAGGAAGCAATATGTTGCACTAAACTAAAGCACCAAGAACTTTTACTTAGACTCGTTTGATGTTTTGTCTGCATTCTATTTCTTGAGCTGTCTCAGTTAGATGTTTCTAACATAATTTATTTATGAGAGCTGTATTTCAGAAGAAGAAATTGATCCTTACAGGCGCCCAACAAAGCACAACATTAGAATGGCAATGTATTGGCTCGTACAAGGTTGTCAGCCTGGGGATTCACTGGTGTTTCATTATTCTGGTCATGGTTCACAGCAGAGGAACTATACTGGGGATGAGATAGATGGATATGATGAAACACTCTGCCCATTGGATTTCGAAACACAGGGAATGATTGTTGACGATGAAATCAATGATGCAATTGTCAAGCCTCTTCCACGTGGGGTTAAGCTTCATGCGATTATCGATGCTTGTCATAGTGGCACTGTGTTAGATTTACCATTCCTTTGTAGGATGGACAGGTTAGTAAAAAATTTGAAGACCATAGGATTTTTTATGTATTCTCATTTCCAACTTTCTCAGAAGACCATACCGTTATTGTTTTCCTCTCCTCTTCTCTCCAGAGGATGTTATTAGTCCAATTAATAATAACCTTATATTCTATGCATGCATTGTTTCGGACGCAGGAGTGGGAAGTATGTATGGGAGGACCACCGTCCTCGGTCTGGCGTATGGAAAGGAACGAGTGGTGGGGAAGTCATTTCCTTCAGTGGCTGTGATGACGATCAAACCTCTGCTGATACAGCTGTAATGCTTCAGTAATTTCTTAGTTTCTTTCTCTTTTTCTTGCCCCTGAGAATGTGGTAAAAAACACATGATCCTAATAACCTAGTGAATCTTTATGTTGACAGGCTCTATCCCAAGTCACTTCCACTGGTGCAATGACCTTTTCTTTCATCCAGGCAATTGAACGGGGACAAGCATCTACGTACGGGAATATTCTTACTTATATCCGGTCTACCCTCCGTAATACAGATACTGATATTGGAGGTGGTGTTGTCACATCACTTCTAACTATGCTTCTAACAGGAGGGAGCTTAGGTTTCGGGATTAGACAGGTATCATTCTCTTTCCTACAGCATAGTTTGCACATTAATGTTACGAGAGCTTACCCATAGAAATCATAATCTTTTATGCAGTCCTTATAAAGATTGTCAAATGGAATGGTTATATCATGCCCTTCTGCACATTACTCATCAAGTAGGATGCAAATTAGTAAAGCAGTGTTAGATGTCATCCATTTATACTTTTACAACGGTTTTCGTTAGTTATGGCAGTGTTTCCAAATGTGCATTGCTCTGTTGTTAATGAATACCCATAAATGCAGGTGATCTTGCTCTCTGACATGAAATATTGTTCTTGATAATAATGAGGCTCATGCTTAAACTTTCTCTCTTTAATTGCAGGAACCGCAGTTGTCGGCTAATGAACCTTTCGATGTGTATTCAAAGCATTTCTCCCTATAAATAGTAAAGCACTCACCTCATGGCTTCTGATCTATTTATCGAACTGATTGGGCATGTACAGTTACTTGAGGAAAACCCGTTTCCATTGGTTGAAATTTCATTGTTCTGCTTTTTAGCTGGTCTTTTATGATATTGTGTCACAATGCTACTGCTTCATTATTTTCCTCGATTCTAAAACTCTTCTCTTTCCCCAAATTAGTACTCCTGCACTGATATTATGCCCAAAAAGAACGGCGTAACCACTCTTAGACCTTAGAAAGGGTATATTAGAGCATGGATCACTGCTTCATTTCCGGACATTTATTTGCCACATCTAACCTTTCTCGATGTATCCCTGCTGTTGTGGTATGTTAGGGGTTGAGTCTGTTTACATACTACATCACCCAGTCACCCAGACTCTCGCAGGAATTGTGCATCGGCACAATTGCATGACCCTGTTTTTAATCAGGTCCATTTTGATATCTCATTGTTTGCATCTCTGAAGGAAAAGCTACTTGCTTTTCTTAACTTACCAAATATTCACATGCATTTTTCTTCATTTTTGGGAACCTTGGGTTCGTAAACCATCATCTCTCTGCATGTACTCTGTAATACAGGCGCGGGTGTGTGTGCAGAGAATTAGAAAATTTTGCATGCTTTGACGAACTAACATATATTGAATGAAATTGGAGTTCTAGATCCATTATCTCCCTAAGAGCATCTCCAGCAGCTACACCAAATTTTTAGCCATTTAAGCAAGAAAAAGTACAATTTCTCTCATTTAGCTAGCCATTCAATGTATGGGTACCCAGTAGCCTAAGCAAAACCAAACGCCATACCAAATCAATCCTCTCTCTCTGCACAAACCCAGCAAAACCCTCTATTCCTTCCGCATGGCCTTCCACAGGAAAACAAACCCAATTCATTCGACAGAGAAAACAAAACCAGTCCACAAACCTTAACCCACAAATACAAAATCAAACTTAAGAACCAAATCAAACCTTAAAAGTAAACCCAGAAATCAAATTCAACCAACAAATTGAAGTTGAAACCCACAAATTCAATCTTGCTGACACACACATATACATACCATTAAAAATTCTTGGAATCCACCGAGAAACTCGCCGGGAAGTCGACGACAGGAGAAGCACTGTAGCGTGGGTTTTGATTTCGAAATCTGACATCGTCGATTTCACCAGATCCACGCTTCTGCTGTCGTCGAGGGACAAGGGAAGTTGCTTGGTCGCAGAGAGAGAGAGAGAGATGATCCGTACCTCTGGGGCGAGTGTTCCGTCGATTTCGAAAGCTCCGGCAGTCCGACAAAGTAGAAAAGAGTAAAATATTCTGGGGCGAGTGTTCCGTACCTCGCTCGTTCGAGCGAGGTACTGTAGCTCCCAAGCAGATTGGCGTGGCTGGAGCGAGTCTCCTGGGTATGTGATTTCACCGGTTTGTCGCCATTTCTGTCAAATTTTGGGCTGGAGCTAGTCTCCTGGAGATGCTCTAATATGGTGGTTTGCAGTAAATTGATGGTCTTGCCTGGTTGTTGAATTACTCCTGAGAGTTTGTATTCATGAAAACTTATAGTATCTGACTGCTGTGTTTAGGCAGGCCGAACCATTGTTTTGTTTTTGTTCTTGTGATTTCGATTAGTCATGGATTAAGATGTCAATTTTTAGACGCATTCCCAACTTCTCAAGCTTTGTTCTTGATGATTCAACCAGTGGCTATAAGTGCAGGCTTCTGTAAAAGTTTAAACACTTCTCAAATATGTCACATGTATAGCAGTAGATACAGATGAAATAAATTACTGTAACTGCACGTACCCTACTGCTGCATTGCCTGAAGATCAGATCTGCTTATACAACAAAAGCGCCAAATAATTTCATCGGTACACAGAAACAGATACAATTTGAAACTCGACATTTTGATCATCAACATCTTTGCTCAAACCATCAAAACTACTACCGTCTTTCGTTCCTCTAATTCACCTTATTATGCACTTGATTCTTCCATAGGTTGCATTGTAGTTTGTACCTTGCATTATCTTTCAGAGCCATGTCTTCATATACCTACATCATTGTAAAGGTACGCATGAGGAATATACAGAAGTAATGTTGGCCATATTGGGTAGAAATAACAGCATACTTGTATCCATGGCGCGCGAGCAAGTTGTTTTATGTTTTTATTTTATGTATATATGGTTAGGAACTTTTTCAAAGAATTGCCCCGAAAATAAATTTAATGAAATAGTTCATTGCAACCACAAAACTGTAGCAAAAATATTATGCATGCCTATACTTGTTGTTTTTCTTCTATTTTTCCCTTTGATGAGTTAAACTGTTGCCCAGTTTGGAAAATAACTTGTATTGAATCTATTGATCTTGAAATAGGAAAAAAATATTCTTGAATGTTTTTAAATGAAGTCTTGTTTCTGGACAAAAATTTTACTCCGCTCCCCAGGTGAGAGAGAAGAACGTCGGTATACCTTCTTCTCATCCTGTGGAAGGCTGCACCACATCTTACTCAACCTCTTGCTTGTCTCCCCAAATGAAAAGGATTCAGAATTTGCCACACCCCAAGTGGTCATCACAAAGAAAGTGTAGGAACTGCATGGTCTAACCGGAAAGCGACGTCTTCTGATCACCCTCTCGAACACATCCCCTGTCTCCTTTGCTATCCCTTTCCCTTTCCCTCTCCTCACCCTCTGTTTCTTCCACGAACACAAACTCCGATGCCCTGAACCAGTAATAGTACCCGGAGGAGGAAAATACTTTACCCGAGACAGAACTCCGCTTCTCAACCTCGTTAAAACAAACGCATTCTCTTCTCTGCTGCTTCGTTCGCAATTTGGTTCCTGATGGATTTCGTTTTCTTCTTCATCTCCATGCGTTGCAACGGGAGTCATGTACAACGATGAGGCAGAATGGAGAGAGAGTCGGTCTTCTTCGGTTGTGTTTGGAAACTGGACGTGAGTCTCCGAGTTGTGATGGTGGTGTTTGCGGTGGATGTTGAATTGAACGGCGAATTGAAAGGCCTCAGTGTCTCCTTGGACTTGAATGGTGTCGCCGCTCAAGAAACCGGACAATTGCAAGGGTACAGAAGGTGAAGGGTTTGATGGCGACTGCGTGAATGGGATTTGTACCATGTTGTTTTCAGCCATTGGAGAAGAAGTTGAACAAGTTCCAGACACAAAGAAGAGAGAGGACAAAGTGCAGAAACAAAGTATGAAACTCGCAGTTTATAGGGAGGGTAGCGAAGGGTTCTTAACGGTTGTATCTTTACTCTCGCGCCTTTTCCTAACGTGGCGGTTGAATTGCTGCCAAAAGTCTATCCACTGCTCCTCCCACCAGGGGTGGACCTAGCATTTTAGGTCACTGGGTCAAATTTTAAACTAAACATAAAGAATACAAATACCTCACAGTATAATGCACATGACTCAACAATTCTATGAACTTATTATGGAACCACCGTCGATTTTAGGCATACGCCGAGAATGCAGTCACATTCGAAGCCCAATTTTATCTACATTTGAGGGCTCCTAATTTTTCAAACTCTTACGTATACCATGCCTATACATAAAATTAGTAAGAGAGCTTAATACTGCTTTTTAAAAATGCAAAAGAGTGATATTTTAGTAATACTTTTGATTATATTTTTAAATATTGCAATCATCATGCATCCAATCGAGCCTTAGGAGAAAAACTTACCTATTATGCAAAATTTAGTTTGACTTATTAATCCACAAATCATTCAAGTTTGCTGAGCAATATATAATTCCTAAAGCTCACCCCCAAAAGTCAATCTGAGCGATAATCAAATTTGCCCCCACTAAAATTCAAGTTTATATTTGTTCAAATTTTTTTTTTCCAGTTTATAGCTTCCAAATTGGAGCCTAGGAATTAAATTTTACTAAATAATGGTCATGGTGTTACTTTGCCTTCCTCAAATGAGAGAGAGTACAAAGTATGGGTGAGTTTGTACTTGAAAGTGGACTATAAGCTAATCATTCTCAAGTTTTTTCGGGAGGAGAGAGAGATTTTGGGTCAGCTTTATTTATGGGGCAACTATATGTTGGGACAAGGACACTAATATTCTTAATATTCTTGAGAAACTTGGGCAAAGTATGACTTCTCTTGGGGCAAAATTACCAAGATATTCAAACTACATATAGGTATCCCAGCATAATTTCCAACCCAGTGGGGTCACCTGACCCCTCTTGCCATTGAGTAGGTCCGCCCCTGCCTCCCACCGCTCTCAATTTCACTGTCCATGAAAGTGTTTTGGACGATCCGGATTTTTGAAAGGGAAAAGTTTTTTTTTTTTTTTTAATCCGGACCATTGATTGCCGAGACGACGGTAAGATGTCAAACGGTGAATGTTGATCGGTGGAGTAGTCTTGCTGGAATTGCTGTTGTGTGAAGTCGAGAAAATTTTCGATGCCAGGTGGGTATATCCCACATGGTTCCCACTCGGCACATTCAGACCATCCAATACACTTTTGTTTGGACAGTTTGGATTGAAACCCTCTCTCTCCTCTCACCGCAACACTCTCTCTCTCTCTCTCTCTCCAAATCAGAGTCATCATAAAACGCAATAAACAGCTTGGATGTGCCGAGCGGACAGCACGTGGTATCCACCCAGCACTGAAAATTTTTCCGTGTGACTGTGCGATGGTGCGTTTCTCAAAGATTGATTGGGCAACAAATAATTGCAATATTTGGCAGAACGTTTTTTTCTTTTTTCTTTTTTTTTTTTTTGTAAAGGATATACGAGAAGAGGTGTCTCTTTATCTTTATAATGAGAGTATGAAGGCAAGTAAATGATCGAGGCAATAAATACATGAAAAGACATCCGATTTTAGTTAATACAATAATTAAGGGCAATTTTGAAATTCAATCAGAGAAAATGTGGTGATAATATATATTACTCCTACTAGAAAAGTGAAGAATTACCAGAGCAATTTTTCACCCAGCCGCCAATTAAGCGACTTCGGCCATGCCCATCGTCTCTCTAAAACTTTTGAGATAAACATTTCTTTGTTTTTCTTCCGTCCAAAATCTAGTTAAATGAGTTTGTCAAACGAAAATAAACTTTAAAAAAAAGACAAATTAGCTCCCCTTCATAATAATGTAAGAATAAAAAAATATCAACAAATAAAACACACACACAACCCCCACACCCACACACACACACACACAAAATAGCAAACTATTATTCGGGGTGCGAAATTTGATAAGTTGGACACACCTTGAGCCAAAACGATTCTACTACTTCCGAATTAACACCCGGACGAGTAATTATTCAGCACTCTTGAAGTACCACGTCACGTTGCCTAAGTGATATTCTCAGATATTTACGCTCTTGAAAAAATCACATTGCGTTGCCTAAGTGATATTCTCAAATATTTACGCTCTTAAAGTATCTCGTTGTGTTGCCTAAATAATTCTCTTGAATATTTACGTAGTGACAAAATATTCGATAGGGGACAAAGAGCAAGGTCCGGTGACGATCTTTTAAATTGTGAGAAATAACACGTGGTATTCTGAGAGTACCCCAGTAATTGTACCACCAAACCGTGGCTCCAAAGTAGTGACCTATCTGTTTCGTTACACGAACGGTTCGACCATAGAATTCCCACCACTCAACAGACTCAGATAAGAACCACCACCACAATCCTCCCCTCTCTCCTCTCCACTCTCTCTCATGGCCGTCTCCTCCCACCTCTCATGTTTCTCTCACCTCCCCTCTCTCTCCTCAACTCACTCCACTCTCTCTCCACCCTCCTACCTCCCACTCCCCTCCTCTCTTCGAACTCCTCGTAGCCAGAAAACCTTCAAAATTCGCGCGGCGGGAGGGGACTTATTGGGCGATTTTGGGGCGAGAGACCCGTTTCCGGCCGAAATAGAAAGTGGGTTTGGTGAGAAAGTGTTGGGTTTCAGTAGTACTGAGCATAAGATTCTTATCCCCAATTTATCGGCTCTCTCTCTTTCGCAGCAGGAGTGTGGGCCAGTCTCTCCCCTGCAGCCGCCTATTTCACGGGAGGATGCCCAGAAGCTGTTAAAGAAGGTGACATTTTTAGTACTTAAATTGTTTACCTAATAGTTTAGTAGTTTCAGTTGATGAATAATTCAAAATTTTGGTACATAACATCCAACCCAATTCTCCAAAAAAAAATTTATAACTCAGGCGTTTGTGCAACCTTTCACGCACCTCAACTAATCTTAGGTACCAATCCCATCGCCCAACTACGGGGGTCTCAATTAAAGCCAGAGCAAAACTCAGCAAAACTCTGTAATGTAGGAGATGTTTGGTTGGTCAATTTTTACATTTTTCAATTGTCATTTTTGGATTTTGAGTGTTTGGGAAGAAGAAGGAAAATGGATTTTGGAAAAATGGATTATCCAATTTGATGTTTCTAAAAAGAAATGGAAAAAGTGGGTGAGAGGAGCTTTTCCAATTCTAATTTTCCCATTTTCGGATTTACCCATGCCAAAAAGACAAGACTACCCTCTCTCTTTTGGGATTATTCCATTTTTCTTTCTTATTCCCTTTCTGGCCCAGATTATTCCACACCTCCTCAATCTGCATTTCCTCCGGTCTGAACCGAAATGCCGACAACAACCAAACACGCACAGCCTGCTTGCAATGGAATAACATATAATCTACAGATTCTGGTTCATTCCCACATTTAGGACACATTCTATCTACTGGCATATTTGTTTGGAAAAGATTAACATTTAATGGAACTATATGTTATGCAAGTGTTGGACAAAACTTGATTTTGCTCAACTTTGAGCTATTTATTGAGTGGGTCCCACGCGTCCACGTGGATCGACCCACATACCGTTGTGTTCGTCTTGGTTAGGAGATTAAGATTGAACACTTAATTGGAGAAAATCAAGTCATGGTGAATGAGAAATTGCCATGGAAAGTTGCCCTCACATGGTGTTTGGAGAAGGGAAAAAAGGCTAGTCCCACATTGGTGGGAGGAGGAAAGCTTATTGGGAATAAATGACCCAAGTGGAGCTCAAAGGGTTGGCCCTTTGGGTCATAGAAGTTTTGTAGGGGGAGATGACATGGATAAGTATCCTTTTCTCTTATAAAACACACGCGCGCCGAACCGGGCCGGGTTGGGTTGGTCAAAAGATTGGGCTTGGCTTGGCCCACTGGGCTATTATCTGTTTGTAGCCCGTCTATTCGAACTGGGCCTGACCAGCGCGCCAAACATTGCTCCGTTCCTTTCCTCGCATCTGTTCGCCGAACAGGTTCCGGCCAACAGGCGTGCCGGTCTGTTCCGAATAGCCGTCTGCCTTTTCCGAACGGGCTTGACTCTCCGAACAGTCACGGCCTTTTCCGAACGGGTATCTTAATGCCTATATAAGAGACCCGTTCCTACCTCTTTCATTACGAATTAATCTTGCATACATTCTGCATTCTTCACACATCAATTCTGAGAGTTCGACATAGTTTCGGTTCGCCTACCGATCAGATTGCAGTGCTGCTTCCGGTTGGTGAAAATCGGGTAGTCCTGGGAAGCAGACGTCCGCGGATTCCATCAGCACCGTAGTGGAGGGCGAATTTGCTTTAAGGACAGAGTTCTACTCGCCTCGATTAATCCATCCATTGCCAATTTCCGGACGCCTGAAATTGGCTAAGTACGTTTCGCATTCCTCATTGTTTTTGTTTTATTTTTCCAGTGAATTGAAGCCGTGCGGATAAGCATTTCCATATAAAAGATCTAACCTTCATTGGAGCCACAAATTTGGAGACTGTTAAACAAAGGGAGCCAACGAACATTTCACCAGTCCACATATTTATTTTGTTAATCCTCATGGGTTGAAGCCCTCGTCTCAATTTGTGATATTTTTTTTCTTTTTCTTTTTGTTTTACTGCTTCTTAACAGTGCATATTGTGACAAGAGAGAGTTCACTTATAAGACCTAATTGGTTCAACAGAGAAACCAAGATTTTGGTTCAATTCGGGATTGGATTGTCGCTAACCGTGTCCGTTAGATGAGTTTTGTAGTATGTTTGTTCCATTGGAGTAATTTTTTTAAATCCGAACTTCTGTAATATTTGTTGTTGTTATGTATTTTCTAGTATGTTTGTTCATTTTCTGTAATTTGGTTTAATCCGGATTCAAGTAATATTTTGTGTTGTCATTTTTTAATGTTTAGATTATAAATTTCATCGCTTATTGTACTGTTCGGTTATCCCATTTTGGTTTAAACTTCATTATTAATTTAACTTATTCCATCAAATACATTTTTGATGGACAAGTACAGCAAACAATAATTGGAATAAAAGAAATTAATTAAAATTCCCTTTGGACACTTTTCTGTTCATGTAATAACCAATTTCGGCAACTCATTTTAAAAAAATTGATTAAAACATTATTATATACATTTTCTCTCTTTATTAATAACCGGGGGTATAATAGTAAAAATCAATCCATAATTCATTTTCCTTCCATATCTTCCAAACACTATTCCTACTGCAAAATGCATTCTGCACATATCATCCAAACACTCTACCAAATACAAAATATATTTTGACCATAATCTAAAAAGCCAAAAAGACAAAAAGTGGAAAATGAAAAGCCAAAAAGTTGACTCCCAAACACCCCCGTAATCTGTATGGAAGAAGTTGATAGTACCTAAAAGGTTCGATCCTGAGAGAGGGGACAAACCCGTGAGAGAGGGGACAAACCCGTAAGTCTCAAGCCTTGACTAGGCCAACCTCCCAATTCTCCATTTTGGAGACTCAAAGTAACAATTTCAGTTGAAAAAGTGCTTTTGATGAATTGGACTAGTCATTAACATAAACCTCACGTATATCTTTTTTATGTTTATTTTTAAAAAATCATATTTTTTGTGTTTATTTTAAAGAAATTCATTGTCTACTTTCCCTTGAGATTGTTTTATAATTTAGGCTTGTTATAAACATATGGAACATGTGTCTCGTTTGAGAAGACATCGACGTTTTATGTCTGGGATGTTACACGTATTTAGTGCAAAAGAGTAGTGGAAAGTTCTCCAACTATTAAGATGAACTAGAGCATGGTTGGAGCGATTTCATCGTTCGGGTAGCTGTCATAAGATATGCTGAAGGTGAAATTTGAGAACCAAATTTTGATTTTGATTGCAACGGTATTATAGTTGTTGGTTCTCTGCTTTAGGATTACCCTTCAGCTATGCAAATTGAGAACTTGAGGACCCTTAACTTTTCCAGCCACTTCCTTAACCTTGAACTTTTTGTCTGTGTTGAAATGGAAAGGAATTGCAAATTGAACTAACTCATTTGAATATTTATTTGATAAGGAAGAAGTTTGAGCACCCATTTTCAAATCTTTTGTTTTTTATTTTTTTTACGAGGTCAGACATTTGCTGTCTGTTCTAGGAATCACATCTTGGTGCACCAGATTGCCATTTTTTGATGAATTCAGAAAAATTGGGCTCCATGCTTTAATGCTTTGCACCAAAACTATGTTGTTGACGAAAAAGTCACTGGGTTCATGCCTTACTGGCGGGAAATTGCATTTTTATTGATAGAATTAAATCAAAGACTGGTGTTTGGTCCCTCCAATGACCTTCAATGGAAAATTTTCTATGTTTGTATATTGAGCACTCAAGCTATTATTAGGAATAAAGATCATAAGTGGTGCTTCCGATTTTCCTCTCATAACAGCATGCATGCTAGCTATTTTTTTACTGCAATCTGAGAAGTTCTTTGACTGGGAAAATTGATGCCTCACACTGTGCATAACCATGTTTATTGAAATGTTGGAATTGAGAAAAGAAAATAAACGTCAAAGTTGAGATACTAGAATTTTGGGTCGCGCAAGTAGTGATTTCAAATTCTGTCTCCAAGACTAAAGCATTATAAACCCCCATAGGCTTACTACTAGAGTAACCTAAGTGATTTCGATTTGGAGTTATCTTGTAGGTTTAAGCCAATATTTTGTTATATGATTCTCTCTTTTTTCCTGAAGGACATGAAAAACTGAAATTATGAGCCTATAGGTTGTTGGCTGGAGACTCTTGGATGAACAAGAGGGACTTAGATTACAATGTTTGTGGAAGCTGAGAGATTTTAAATGCGGGGTTGACCTCATCAACAGAATACACGAGGTCGTAGAAGTCACAGGTCACTTCCCAAATCTGCACTTGGAACAGCCCAATCAAGTGAGAGCTGAACTATGGACTGCTTCCATCGGTGAGTGGGCTTTACTGAAAACTAAATCGATTGTTTGTTGATTGTTTTAGTTTGTTCATATACCAACCTCTATATCTGAGTCACTTGGGAGAAGAAATTGTGATGTAAGGATTTCATCTTCTGTATTGGTCGAAATACAGAGTACAGACCTCATCTTAGGAGAAAGAAAAAGCAAAAAGGAAACCTGGAAATATATAAATGCAGATTGCTTGTAGATTAGGTGTGTCCATTTTATGTCTTCTCAAGGCTCCTACCAATTTTCAATCTGACTATGGGAGTTAAATGATTTATGTTTCCCAATGCTATCTTGTTTTTTGTTTATAAATTGAAAAATATTGTGCAGCTTATATCTATTAAGCTTATATTTATAGCCTCTGATACAGCCGTGCTGAAAGCTAGAGAGGATTTTAATGTTGAGGGTCAGTGGGTAAATCACGTAAGATTGTAAGTAGTCTTATTTAGCTATAATAAATAATTTTCATCGGTTTTATGTTTAATGGTTATGTTCATCATTTTCTAACAGCTCTATATGCATAGAAGTTCGCTAGTCCTAATACCGTTCGCTTGAGATTTCAGATTTTGTTGTTGATTTGAACTCAGTTCTTCCTGGCTTCCATTACTTGCTTTCTTCATGAACTTATGTATTTCGACGTCCCCTTCAGCAACCTATTGCTTTACTGGTGGTGTCTAATGAGTAGTTTGAAGGCATTTTTAGTTGCTCCATTGGATGACACCCGAGTCCAAATTCCAAGTTAAAGTAAATAACCTGTACTTTCTTTATCTAATTTGCAGGAGGGTTGAGTATGAATGATTTCATTGTAGCTGCCAAAATAGATCAGATAAAGACATCAGATCTCGTCCCCAAGAAGATGAGAGTTTGGGCATAATTGGGTATTTCTTGATTTCTTGACGAGTTCTGAAGATGCGTGCGAGAAAATAGTTTCTTCTCTTGTGAAGCCAAAAAAACAAGTGAAAATATAGCTCATGTTCGAGGCATTCGTTACTCCTCTTCAATCTCTGTACAATAAATCAATAATCGATATCATGATTGTCACTAAATTGAATTTTCCTTCATTATTTGAACAGTGCTGGTTTCTGTAGTTTTTGGTGCCTGATTTCTGAAATAAAGTCAGCTTTTCTCTTTGGGTAATTTGGTTTGCTTGATATATGAGATCATGTTTGCATTATATGGACTTACTGAACTTCCCATAATAATAAATAGCAAAAGAGGTTGAATATTAATTCAGACATTTGGGAATCGCTTCTCTCCGGTCGACTGAAAATCTTGCCGAAAGCTAGAGTCGTCGTGGTTCGCACCGTGGGACTACCAACTCTTTTCACATGTTTTGCACTGAACTCCCAAGTTAACTGAAGAAAATCATCCAATTATTATTAAGTTACCAGTTATCCCAAGTTAACTGAAGAAAATCCATGCAATTATTATTAAGTTGCCAGTTATCCTAGAAGCTAAAGCAATTATGTATTATTAAGTTCCCAGTTATCCTAAAAGCTTAAGCAGTTAGGAAACGGGTTATGTGTATTAAGCTATATAACAAATATAATTAAAGTGAACCAACGCATTTACATATCAGAGCATCATGGATTTGCTGCCACTCTACATCTCTCCTTGCTTGGAAAGAGACATTTTTTTGTTTTTTGTTTTTTTTATTTGAGGTGATTTCTTCCATAGTTAGTAGGATGGCTAAATGCCAAAATTCACGTGCTAAAAGTGGGGGAAATTACTCCGAGAGAGTTACTTTTCACCCCTGTTCATCGGGAGCAAAATTTCGTAGAACATAGAACATGTTAAGATCCAGTTAGTAGAAGATAAATCAGGGAAGACATCAAAGTCAGAGTGACCAATAACAATATTTTGTGCACAGCTGCAATAGATCAAACATCCTTTTGATTTTAATTATTACATTGTGGATGCTCTAAAGCCCTGATTATTACATTTTCCTTCATTTTTGGACAGTGTTCCATGGTGTGGATTCGCTGCCTTTTTGCCTGCTTTCTTGTCAGATTCCATCGGTGCTTGTTGATGCCTCTGATATGGACTTCCGTCATCCTGAGGTGACTCAATGTCGGGTTACCTAACCTCACTGACGTCGGCTTTGGGTCGGTCTGTCTTGGTAGTAAGCTACTAAGGTGTTGGGAGCTATGATCCGTGGGTCGTTTAGGGAGATTTTTTGTTGAATTGAATCTTTAAAGCAATCATCAAGCATACGTATTATATAATATAAGTGAATTGCTCATACTTTCCTTTCATCTAAGGGCTATCGCAAAGGAAGATAATGACATCTGCTCGTTTTAGGGCTTAGACGTTAGTTTTTTGCTTCATTGTGCTTGTTGCTTATTTGTAGCTTTTTGGATTGGCGAGTTTTCTTTATCTCTGTATTTGGATGGAATCTGTAGATGTCGTATGGCTTTTATATGAAGCTGAGCTTCGGATAGAAACAAAACAAAACTTACACACATACAGGTAGACAAGGAGATATATAACAAGAGTAGTTGATGTCATGCAATCTTCTTACAAATGAACAAGAGTCACAAGACCTCCAATCAAAGCGAGTTCTTGAATTTCTAGAAAGGTTACCTGGCTTGTCAATTAAGTTTCAGGGCTACCGGAAACAACCTCAAATGACTGCAAAACCAGCAGTTCGCAGTAGTTGCTTGCATCTTGTAGAATTTCTGCTCTACACTTCTTCTTCACACCAGCATCAATTGCCTCCAAAATAATAGTGAACTTGGTGGGAAAACCGACTTCTACGTATCCCCTGAGCACTCTCACAAACTCGAGCTTTGCATTCTGCACGGAAAAGTTGACCAGCATTCATCAATCATACCCAACAAAGGCCCGTTCGATTGGTCGGATAACATAATGGCGCAGGATCACGACTAATAGTGAGGAAATTACCAATACAATATCACAAGGTATTCGTATCCCATGTTTTATGCGATTGGTTGCCGACGGATGTGTAATCTCTACACAAACTAAAGTGCATAAACACCGGAAATGCAGTCCCATGAGATTTGCAATCCAATTCCATGTCTAGTCAAACGACTCAAACCAATCATATAGGCTGAATAACTATAGGCACAAACCCGATTTTATAATTGGCATTACTTCTCAGATGAAATTCTTGTGCAGCATTTGGACATGGCTACACTAACAGAAAAGAAAAGGGAAGCAGCTTATATGTATTCAGCAAGATGCAATTCTGTGATGTTATGTGTCTTATTATCTCCATACCACAATACCCAAGAACTGGAAAAGGGTGTGTAGCCGGACAACCATTATTTTTTAAGCAAAAATTTCAAAAATCAGGTTATACTGTTGCACGGCACTGCGAGCCGGCTCCACAACAGTAGGGTCAGTTACCGGTCCAGCGCAGGCAATACCACCACCGAAAGAACGCCCAAAGTCTTCAGGGTCCATACCTTGCGGAGCATCATCTACAGGTTTCCGGTTGGCAAAATCTTTGAGGCTAGGGAAGTCCTCGGAAACGGGTGATCACGGATTGAAGGGAAAACGAAAGTCCCATTTGTGAAGGCGATCGCCGGCTTTGAGAGAGTAATTTCTGGCCGTAACACCCCCGGCGCCACAAAACCCTACACTGGGGGCTTCAGCGTCCGCCCAAGCAAACAACGCAGGGCCATCATTTTGTGCTTTTCACCACGTGTTCGCTAGAGTAGAGGATGACAAGCAGGGTGTAAACGAACCAAGCTGTTGGATGGCAATTACCTCCGATCCGTCCGCCTCCAACCTCCCCGTCCTAATCCGAGCGGGTATTCCCCGATCCGATAGGCAAATAGGGCGGGGTATGATATTTGCTTCATTCGCTCCGATTTAACCCGATTCGAATCCGATTATAGATATTTATATTTTTGTATGTATATGTCTAAATAAATTTTATTATTTTAATATAATAAGAGTAATATATCAATTAATAAAACACTAATTTATGCTTTTGTTTTTTTTATTTCTATTTTTTATTAACTCTCATCAATCATCAATATCTTCTTTTTTTCAAAACACTCTAAAAAGAACAAAACTAGTCAAATTATTATGGTATGGTGAATGGGGACCTGATTTTCCCCCGACACCTCCCCGATTTCCTCCGCTTAGACTCCGATTTGATATTAAACGGGGCGGGTTTGGGGGACGCTAAATCCGACCCGATCCGTCCCATTGCCATCCCTACCGTTGGCAAGCAACTCGAGACTCGACTCGGTTCGTATTATAAACGAACAAGCTCGAGCCCACACCTTTAATTTATAGGGCATCCTTTGAAGCCGTGCCCTACAAATTCTGAAATAATTATCGGATTGAGCTAATTTTTTTCAAGAATTATAAAAAATATTTTAAGAATAACTTGTGATTTAAATCATCTTTGTAATGGATACCAAACTAGGCCCTTGCAGAACAAGCACAAATACTGAACCCCTTGATGGCCCGAAAACGACGTCATTTTGGGATACCAAAGTAATTGGCTTCGTGTTTAAAATTTTGCCACGAGCAATGACATGGTTGTTCTACTCGACTCTAAATTGATCGGAGTGAGACCAGAGCGGGCCTTACTCGGCGGGCACCGCACCTGTATGTGGTGAAATTTTCAAAATCATAATTCGTCTCACGAGCCACATTAACCTGGTCTGGTAAAGTTTCTTGTATCTTCCCCCTCCTGACATCCAAACTACGTATCAAACTTTGCAGAAGAGAGAGAGAGAGAGAGATGGTTGCAACAGCTATTTCTTCCGCCATTTCGCTATCGTGCGCACTTCTTCCTTCCCAAGGTCGCCATTTTCAAAACCCCTGGTAACTAAAATCCCCCCTCTCTGTTACTGACTTTCTCATTGTCTTCTGCTTTGGTTGAACAACAGGTGGGTCAACTCGGAGCCTTCTACGGAGGAACAAAGAGGTCAGCTTTACATCATGCATTTGCGATTATTGTAGTCTCAGCATCTCAACATTCTCAAGAAAGAACTGTCGGTTACCGTTTTCCTTCTACGAAATACTATAAAAAGAATATGTATTAATCAACGGGAACTGCAGATATGGTGTTCGATGAAATGTGCCAGCCTGAATTTCGTTATTGATTCGTGTTCGCTGCTAATCGTCTCTCTCCACGCGTGATGTGTTGTTTTGCACTCTGTTCGTGCACTAGTTGGTAGTGCATTGGGGCCCAACTTGGACTCAAGCATATCATCAATTGTATTCAAGAACTAGTTTACGTTTTCTTTTTTGCTTTTCGAGCGACGAGCTGGTTTTGCTTTTGGGGTTTTGTCGAGAAAATGACTCGAAGGGATAACTACTGGCTTTGTTTTCAGCAAATGTTTTGTTTCCTCTGATGTTTCTGGATATAGTTTTAATCAAAGACTGGAATTTTGAATTCAAGAATAGAACTCATTAAACACCAAAAATTGGGTTTCGGTGAATGCTAGATGTGTTTGGTGTATACTTCCTGGTCATTCTATCACAAATGCTATCATCGGTGATTAGAAGACTCGGTCATCTCGTTTGGTTACTCAAACTACAAAGATGAATATTTTCTTTTCTATTCTCTCAGTCAAGTCGAAAATTGTTTGGTGCGAGTGGTAACGTACTTCATTTGATCCAAAACAAAACAAGGAAAAAGGACAAAGTTTGATGTTGATAACTTGATGCTGAATGATCTACAGTTAAACGAAACTTAACCTTGTATCCTAATAACCTTGTATCCTAATCAGTTGGGATCATCTACATGAATCCTTTCGGAGTCATAATGTGATCCTTGACATAATTTTGGTTTATGTTCCTACTGCAGCTTGCAACATGTGCTTCTGGTGTTTTTATTGTAGATGTAGAAACAGAAATCACCTTATGCACAGAACTTTATAATTTCTTGGTGATAATCACTCGTTACTTCAGCATTGTAGCGATGCTTCCATAATAAGCAACAGATTTGAGTTTTTTACGGTCCAGATTTACCTTTTGATACTGTTGCGATTTCAAATAAAAGAGAAAATTTTATATTTCACAAATTTCCCAGAAGCTGCAAATAGTGGGAATATGGGATTATCTTACAAGTCATCAGTAACTACTTCATATGTTGCAGAGAAAATGTAGAGGGAAATCTGGTCCTGGTATGATCACAGCCCAATTTGAGCTGAAGCCTCCTCCGTATGATCTGGTAAGATTTGAACTGTAGCCTCCTCGATATATCATCACAACTTGTAGAATTCTTTTTGAAGTTCTTGTCGGATTACTGGTTGAAAAGTACATGCAAGCTAAGATAACTGAGCTCTGTCAGCTATATGGCATTTTACGGTAGCTATTTTGATACATTTTTTCGTTGACTTTATAGGATTAGGCCTGTGCTGCCTTTGTTTAGAGTCTCTGGTCTTAGGCTTCAATTTGCTCCATCATCCATCGCTATGTCACTTCATTAATTTTCTTGTTTCTATAAATACACAAATAACCTTGGTGATGTTTGCTTTATTTGTGAACAAATCTAATCAAGTTGATCAGTGAGATAAAGAATCTCTTAAACAGAATACTTATCTCGTTCAAAGAAGTATGAATCAGGAATCTTCCCCTGTGGTTGATTATGTTTGCTTTGGCATGGTCAAATTTGGTTTCAGTTTGAACCTTGGATCAACTCTGCTTTTCTGAGCTTGGTGGGTGTAGCTTTAGCCTAGCTTCCCCAACCAGACTGGTTTCCAGGGAATTCATGGCATGTTCTTTGTTGAAGTTTGACCAATCTTCTTACACATGCATCAATTTCCTTTCAATTATCCTGCAATATGGTGTATGATCGTGTTCAACATGTATTTGGCGGTTCTTGAGTAATCACGAAAAGGGGCCACTGGCCCAGTTTTACAGTTACTTTTTTTTGGGAAGCCCACGTCTTCTTTGGTTCAATTTGAACAGGATTGTGCGCTTCTCTTTAATAAAGGTGGGCTTGGGGTGTGCATTTCAACTGCATTTAGCGAACACTGAATGGTGTGAACCAGTTAGGTTATGGCCCATGGAAGTGGTTTTTACATTTTTCCAAACAGGCCCTACTTCACTTCTTATAGCCAGGCCGGAAGCTTGATCTTGTATAAAGCATCAAGAAGTCAATAGATTTATTAGTGCTATTACTCAAACATCGAAACCTTTTTCCACCTGAAATGGAATATAGTTATCAGGATTCTACGTTAATTCCTTGATTGATATATGGCAGAAAGCTTTGGAACCCCATATGAGCAGCGATACAATGGAGTACCACTGGGGAAGGCACCACAGAACTTATGTTGAGAACTTAAACAAGCAAATAGAGGGAACAGAGTTGGATGGAATGGCATTGGAAGACATTATCATCGCTACATACAAAAAGGGAAATCTCGATACTGTTTTCAATAATGCTGCACAAGTATGAATTTACAAACTACATGTCCGTGTGCCTTCTCAAACTATCGTGCCCATTAACTTATTTTTTTGGTTGAATGTGGCGCCGAATCTCTCACCATTTTAATCAGACATTTGTAGTTAGGATTACTGTCAACTCCATTTGATGAAGTCCTTCATCTTTGAATACTGGAGCATGTTTTATGACAAATTTCCTGATTTTCTCCAATCTCATGGAGGGTAAATTTTTTTTTTTCCATTTCGCATGTACATCCCTGATAATAAACTTTCACAAATTTATTAATTTAACATCATAGTTGCAAATTTTAACCTTCTACCATCTGCAGGCATGGAATCATGATTTCTTCTGGGAGTCTATGAAACCAGGTGGTGGAGGAAAGCCATCTGGAGAGCTCCTAAGATTGATTAACAGAGACTTTGGGTCTTTAGACGGGTTAATCAAAGAGTTCAAGGCAGCTGCAGCCACACAATATGGTTCTGGTTGGGCTTGGCTTGTATGTGAGTGGCATTGGAGCTCCCTTGTTCCAAAATCCGCAGCTTGTAGTATAACTAGCTAACTTCGTACATTTAGCAATAACTGAAACTCTTGTTTTGTTTTTCTTCTAGACAAAGCAAATAGACTTAATGTGGGAAACGCCATAAATCCTCTTCCAAAGGAGGAGGACAAGAAGCTCGTTGTGGTGAAGAGTCCCAATGCCATGAACCCCCTTGTGTGGGATTATTCAGTGAGTCTTTCCAACTAGTTAAATGTCCCATTATCCCCATCTTTTGGGTTTTTTATAAGTTAACTGCTGGCGGTAGCTTGTAACTTTTGATCGTATTTCATAATATTTCATTGGCTTTGAGAATCTCAAAATATTTTCACTCACTTGCTGCAGCCACTGCTTACTATCGATATTTGGGAGGTAACCTACACTCACACTTATCGAGTTCCTCTTTTGTTTTTTCCCTAAAAGAAGAACGTTTATTATCTGATTACTAATTGATTCCGAAATTTCTTTCATCATCACAGCATGCTTACTACCTCGACTTCCAGGTACTGCTTAAAATAAATGTAAAATGGAATATAAGTTTTTGCTTAGTATAAGAAATTCGGGGTTTTTTTCCTGCCTTCATGTGCTGTTGATTATGTTGCAACAATGATGTCTCTTCACAGAACCGGCGGCCAGATTATATATCAACCTTTATGGAGAATCTTGTATCATGGGAAGCAGCTAGTTCTAGACTAGAAAAGGCACAGGCCCGAGCTGCTGAAAGAGAAAGAGAAGAAGAGCGGAAAAAAGAGGAAGAATGGAAATCGAGATTCAGAGGCTAAATAACTTCTGAGATAGGTTTGGTGCTTAAGTATTGAGTCTATTGACCTATGAAAGTCACTCGGCTCCCTTCAATTTTGTTCTGATTGTTAAATGATCGGTAGAGAGTTCATGGGTTTTAATAAATGACTGGTATAGAGTTTGCCTGTTGCTGTGCTCAAAACTGCTTCCATGTTTCTTGAACAGGGTTTTGTAGAGGACCTTCCAAGAAAAAGTGATTTACTGCAAGACGTTAGAACCAGAGGGAAAAGGCGAAAGAGGGTATGAAGATAAATTACCTACCTATTGGAGCAAGTCCACTCATTTATGCTAAATTGGCTTTGCCAAGGCTATTTTTTGCTTGCCACAATATCAAAAGCCAAGAAAATAGCAATGTTGTTGTATCGGTTCAGTGCCATTTTGACTCAACCTCAACTCTAGACCATTGGATTAAACTCATTTCATTCTTCAATGCAATCACATGACTGCCGATCAAAGAAAGAAATGTAATCACATAAATTGGATGAAGTAGGAGAAATGGCATGTCATATTAACATATTTTGTGCCATATTTGAAATGAAAGATGGTAATGCCATTTTCCGGTATCAACAAATGGCAATGGGTGGACTTTGATTTTACCAAAAAAAATAGGCTAAATTATGGGAATAGTGAGACAAATGGCTAGGGGTGGACTTGCTTAATTCGTTCCCAGAAATTAATACAATCACTACTCTTCTTTTTTTTTTTTCTAAAAAAAAAAAACACAATAAATCACTCTTTGGATCCTGAATTTTGAATGAAACATGGAAGATTGGATCAATCACTTACACATATTCAATTGAGCTAATTTTTTGCATGGGCTACTTGAAAAATTATTTTGAAATCATGCCTTGTACATGTGGTGTTTTGAAAATTTTTGAGTTTGATTTTTTGGGTAATGAGTGAAGAGAGAAATTAGAATAACCGTTCCAGAAACCTTCTTAAAAAATAAGTAACTTATTTCACATTTTTAAATTAAAAAATAATGTAAATGAAAAATAATTTTTCAAGTTTTTTTGCACCATTTAAAAAATCTAAATGAGATCTATCAAAAAAATATCCATATTGATAAGAATTATTTGCGAAAGTACATGATTTTTGAGCTTAAAATTGCCCTCTTAAAAAATAAGTATTTATTTTGAGTTCAGAAACGGGGCTAGAACTATGGATAATGAGTGGAGAGATAAAGAGAAATGAGGAGATTGAGGTAATGAGTGAAGAGAATAATGATTAAAAGTAAGAGTAATGAGAATAATGATTAGAAGTAAAAGTAATGATTGAAAGTTGGGATAATGAGTGTTTTTGGAGTTGATTTTTTTTTTCAAAACACCATCCGAACAAGGCATCAAACGGTTCCGATTATTCATTTGGGATTTAAATATAGGCCTCACATGTTGTCGTACATTCTCGGTATCCTAAATTTCTGAGCCCTTGGCATTTTCGCCTTTTTTTATCCAAATTATACTAATACTCTTTTTGTTCCTAAATGATAGTTCATGTTACTATTTCGGACACTTCAAAAAATTGTTTATATCTCTAAATCCATAATGCTAAAAATATTCAATATGAATTTTGTTTGATAGATTTTAATTAATTTTATTAGATAAAAACTTTAAAATCATAAAAAATATTACAAATTGAAAGATACTCCCTCCGTCCTAATTTAATGGTCCTTTTTGGGAGTTTGTATCATTTTTTAATTGATTGTATCTTGTAATTTATAATGTTTTATGTGATTTCGAAAATACTGCATTAAAAAACCAATCGAGATCTATCAAACAAGATCCATATCCGATATAAGATTCATTACGAATTTAAAGATGTAGCAAGTTTTTTAGCTGGTTAGAATAGAACGAGGGACAATCAAATCCAAACAGAGGAAATATAAACAAGATAAAAATATAACATAAAAAAGTAAAAGAGGACTGATCGAGGACGGTGGCGGTAATATTTTTCGGTTGAAGCAAATAAAATGAGAGGGAGTGTGTGTGTTCCTAGTGTCTTCATTCAGTTTAAGGCGCCATGTTCCGACTGTCGCACCGCTTCGTTTCCCGATCCATAGCGGCGGCGAACTGGTGTCGCCGCCAACTTTCCACCGATATCCCGGCGGAAATAGAGGGGGATTCTCCGTTCGTGCAGGCTTGGAAGAAAATAATACGAAACTTGGCCACCCTAGACTCCCTCGGCCTTCATGAAGCGCCGCCCACCGCCGCCATCCTCCATCCCTTCCAAGCTCACCGTCAACTTTGTCCTCCCTTACTCCTCCGAACTCTCCAACAAGGAACTCTCTCTCTCTCTCTCTCTCTCATGATGAATTGATGATGATGGTTGTTCGTTGTGCAAGGATTCATTTGATTGTTCTGTTGTGTGTTAAATTTGTTGCACTGTTTTTTCTCCTCAGTTGGGATCACAATTCAATTCTCTCTTGAGACAAGCACGCACCTAGATAATGTGTTTAGTACTTTGTATTATTTCAATTTTAACTTTTTGATACTCTTCAACTTTGGAATTTCAAAATCTTGATTGTTGTTGCTGTTATGATCTCCCCGGCCGTATATGAAATGTTGGTTTCGTCTCCGAGAAGAATAGTTGGGGAACAAATTTTGGAAGCTGTGATCTTCGACGTTGTCCTGCCTGTTTTCAAAACCAAGTTTCACAACTACTTTAATTACACTATAGCGTACTAATTAATTATTAGGGCGAGAAACTAAAATTATTTGAACTCAATTACCCACTCCCCCCGCCCCCCAACAAAACTATTCACTCTCACTCCCATCCACACCGTGTGTGTGCCCCAACCCCCCTAGTCGTACTATTTAAAGTGGAGCATTCACGTTTAGGATCTTCTCGCTCGCACATCGTAATTGAGGGTACGTGAAACCAGAATGCAAGAGTAGGAGTAGCTTTTTCACTGAGCAAGAGGTTTTGGTAAACCATGTACTCCAGTATTTATAAAATTGGGAAACAAGCAGGCGGACACACAGGGGGATGCCCGGGCCCTACACAACTTCAAATATCCCAACAATTATACTAATTTTTCAAGTAAATTTGAAGAAAGTTCTATGAGATCGGTTCCTACAAGTCCCGTGGGTGTAAAAAGAATTCATAAAATCATGATCTCTGTGCGAAAAAAAAAAAAAACCCTAAAATACCAAATAATCAACTATGTATTTTCCGCTCTCAGGTATAAAACTAAATTATGGCTCTGTATATATAATCAATCTCACCTCTTTATCAGAACTACCAAGTAACAAAACAAATTATGGACTGTATTTGTTGTTATTAATGTAGAAGTACATGTGGTTTGGGCTGCGGGGTACAAATCATGCGAAAAAAAAAGAAAAAGAGAACATGATACATCAAGTTGCTAACACAAGTTTCATGGGTTTTCATTCCATTTGCAGGTTGACTTGGTCATCATTCCAGCAACAACTGGACAGATGGGTGTCCTCCCTGGGCATGTAGCCACAATTGCAGAGTTGAAACCAGGAGTTCTATCGGTTCACGAAGGCAGTGAAGTGACCAAGTAATTTGTAAGTAGCGGGTTTGCGCTTATTCACACTAACTCTTTTGCAGATATAGTTGCCACTGAGGCTGTGCCGCTCAGGGGCGGATCTAGTAGAGGAACAGACCCACCTGAAGTTGTCGGAATATAGTAATTTTTTTACAAAAAAATATAAGTATCATATATTAAATTTCCCGAAATACAGCAAATGCGGTACTCCTGTACTAGTGGTAAGCGCTTGTGCCTTAAGGTAACTGGCGCAGGTTCAAATCCTTCTTGTGTCGTCCGAGATTTCTTTTTTTCGGTTTTTTAATGTGCTGAAATGCTTTAAACACAAAAAATTCTTCAAAAATTTCAATTATAAGAGTTGAATCCCGCCCAACAAGGACTCATGTAGTAATAGTACCACAAAACCACAAATACCATTGCACCAATTACACAACTAAATATAGGATATAATATCCTATAAATACAAAAAACACAAATAATTCATTAATTTTTTCTTAAATTTATTCATTACTTCGTTTAAGTATTTTTACTGAGAACATGCTTGAAAGGTGACCCATCTGTATGAGATTTCTGGATCCGCCACTGGTGCCGCTTGACCACATCGACCCAGTCCAGGTCCAGAAGGGTCTTTCTGAGTTCACTCAGAAGCTAAACTCCGCATCCTCAGATTGGGAGAAAGCTGAGGCTCAAATTGGTGTTGATGTACACAGTGCCATGAACTCTGCTCTTACCGGTTAAAGGGTACCAGGGCAAATGCATATTCTGTCACCTAAATCCTTTTTTCTCTTTCTTCTTTACACTTCTTAAGGCCTACTTGAGGGACTTTTTGATGCTTTGAGGTTTGTTTTAGCTTTGCACAGAAGAGTTATGGTCCTTGTTTTTATAAAATGATAAACTGTCTTGTATAAATTTGGAAAGGTTTGGGTGTCTGCTGGCCCTGCTGTGACTTGGGGGCAAGGCAGCAGGCCCCTCAATCCCACATATCCATGTGAGAGTTTGTACAATTGTTAATGCAAATGTACGTTGGTGTACGTAACTTTTCTGAAAAGTACGTAGTGTTTCGAGACTAATTTTTGAACTTTTGTACACCATTAAATAGTCTCACTAAGCAGAAGGTATGCTACTTAACACAACAATATGCACAACATGCTTGGGTGGCACAAAACGTACCTAAACAAAGACTTTAGAAAACATAATATATACTCCAATTCAAATTTTGAATTTTCACAAACAGACAAGAATTTAAAACCTATGTTTATGTGCATGCGAACACGAGCGTGAAAGCGTCTTCTAAAAACATCTCAAACTAATAAAATTTGTAAAAGCGGTGATTGAGAGCGCGATCAAAGAGCGAGGACTAAACTCAATTTCATATCATTGGATTGAACTCATCTCAATCTTCGATGGCTTGGATGAAGGGGGAGAAATAGAAGCAATGTCATATTCGGTGCCATATTTGACACGAAAGATGGGAATGCTATTTTTGGTTATCAACAAACGGAAATGGGTGAACTAAGATTTCACCCACACACAAAAAAAGGCTAAATCATGGCAAAAGCAAGACAAACGACCATGGGTGGACCTGCTCTTATTGGTTTCCAGATATTCATACTATCACTCTTTTTGATTCCTAGACCTCGGCAGAAATTCATACTATCACTCTTCTGATTCCTAGACTTTAGTATAAAAGATGAATCACCAAGCCCTATCCACACAACATAAAAAATACAAGGGATGTTCATACTTCATAGAGCATTCTTCCTTCCAAATTACTTATCCAAGTTTATACAAGGCATTTTGTCATCAAAATCCTAGAAAAACAAGGACCATAACTCTGCTGTGCAAAGCTAAAACAAACCTCAAAGCATCAAAAGGTCCCTCAAGCAGGCCTCAAGAAGTTTAAAGAAGAAGAAAAAAATGGATTTAAGCGAGAGAATATATATTGCCCCTGCTACCCTTTAACCCAAACGAGTCACTAGACTTAGGGTGAATTTTCCATAAAAAGCCCATCTATAGTTTATAATCTTTAGACAAGTTGTTTCCGTTATTTGGACTTTTGATTATGTTTGTGAGGAAAATATCATGGCATTTTCCAAATTCATGTTTTTTTGGGACTATCTAGTCCACAATTAGAAAATTTTGATCTTAGAGCAGAAGGTCAAACCTACATTTTTTTTTTCCTTACACTAACGTGATACGATTAGGAAATACTAGTATGAGAAAAAAAAATCTATTTTACACACAATGTACAAATTGCAATCTTAAAAAATGACCCGATAAAAAATCATATCTTAATTGGCTTTCCTTTAATTACCACAAGAGAGTTGAACAAATTCACTATTATTTAGGGAATTGATATCTACACTTTCTTTTTTGATATCTACACTATCTTTTTTATTTTTTAGCAAAAAAAATAAATACATTTTTAATACTAAAATTCAAAAAAGTAAGTGTGGTTACAAGAATGAAAGTACTCCCCTCATCTTAAGGACAAAGCTTAATTTTTCATTTTTTTTTTTTTTAAACAAAAATAGAATCCCATCGAAGGGTGTCATTGCCGATTTCAAATCTTGCCTCCACCACATTACATAGCAGAGTTCCATGTAGTACCTCACCACCAATCTGGGCCTCAGCTTTCACCCAATCGGGCCAATCACAAATACGTCGTCTATAGTCTAGGTTTTCTCTCTCTCTCTCTCTCTCTCTCTCTCTCCGCAGCATGAAATCCCAACCGTCAACAACGGAACAAGAGCCATCGGAAACCGATCCGTCCACGTTCGCGTTCGCCGTCACGAGAATCGCGTCGGCGCAGATCTGTCACTCGGTTGGGTTCACATCGGCCCGGCGCTCCGCCCTCGACACCCTCACCGACGTCGCCGCCAGGTACCTCCGCGCCCTGGCGCGGTCCGCCGCCGCCGCCTCCGCCTCCTGCGGCCGGACCGAGTCCAACCTCCTCGACGTGGTCCGCGCCCTCGAGGACCTCGCCTCCGTCCACGGCTTCCGCGGCGCCTGGGACCCGAGCCGGCGGCCGCTCGCTTCCGTCACTCTCACCGACCTCTGGAGCTTCGTCGAGCGCACCGACGAAATCCCGTTCGCGAAGCCACTTCCCCGTCCTCCTTCGCCCGAGAGGGCCCTTTTTACGGCGAAATGGACCGGGGTTTCGCACGTACCGAGGTGGTTGCCGGCGTTTCCGGAGATGGGTGAGAGAGAGATTGGTGGGAAGGAGAGAGTAAAGGAGGAGGAGAGAAGTGGGGTTGTTGGGTCATGTGGGAAAGTTGATGAGAAAATGAAGATGGGGTTGTTGGAAAAGAGGGGTAGAGTGAGATTCAAGATGGGTTTGGGTGTGGGTAGGGCTAGGGGTAACTGTGAGGGAGGGGGAGAAGTGGGGGAGGGATTGGTGGGTGTGGATTTGCGGAGTAGGGTTTGTAGAGGAGGGAAAAGGGTGTCATGCCACCAAAATAGGAATGTGGATAAAGAAGAAAAAGAAGATCACAGGGAGAAGAAGAGGAAGAAGAGTCGTATTGGTGTTCCAAGAAACTACATTTGAAATTTTTTGATCACATGCATTGAGAAAATCTTGGTAGAGGTGTCAATGTTGATTCTATCATTGATGCTAGCTTTTAACGGCATGAAAGAGAATCGAGCATAGTTCAAGATACTTCGCTTTAGTAGAGGAGGGAAAAGGGTGTCATGCCAAAATAGGGATGTGGATAAAGAAGATCACAAGAAGAAGAAGAGGGAGAAGCGTGATGTTCCAAGGTAAAGAAGGGGGGTAGTAACTAGTGAGTGTTAGCTCCTCCCGAGGGATCCTACCCCGGGAGATTTGATTCATTGTGAATTTTTTGATTGAGAATGAAAGAGCTCGCTTTGACTAATAAAGAGTCAGTAACTCCTTCCCTGTCGTGAACTGCACATTTGTCTTTCCCCGTGAGTATAGCACGATGAGCCCCAGTTACGGCAAATCTACATGACAAGTTAGATAGATCATCCAACAGGATAGAGATGTAGCTCCTTCACCCGCTTGCGTTAGTAGTATCTTAAAATCAGTTATCTATGAACAACAGACCAACTGCCTGACATGAAGTTGACCGAAACAACTACAAAGCAAATGAGGAGGATATCATCATCGAGTTTTTGATTTGAGGGTCTTTTTTACGAATCGGAGACTTTTCATTTCTTGTGGTACAAACACAATATATAGTTTCTGCGTAGCTTGAGTCATGTTCTACCCGACGATACATAATAGAACGCGACTAATCCTTAGTTGAATTCAACGAGATTAGGCAACAAGGAATCAACAAATCAAGATCCATCAATTGTTGAATGGAAATTGGTGGAATAAGCTCTTGAGCTGAAACAGATTTGGGATGATCTAAACTACAAGGGCAGTATATTGGAGACCCCCATATCCATCGTTGCCAAATGTCTCACCATTTTATGTACAGCACCGAAACTACATTGATCAAAACAAAGTACACTAAACATATTACACTTTCTGTCATCTTATAGGTGATGTCTTGAGGGACAACAGGCCATCAAGTTCCGAAACCCTATAGTTGTCACGCTTTGGTGGTCCAAAAATCTCCCACACGCGAAGGGTCTGGTCTGCCCCGGCTGACATCACAGTTAGTCCATCTGGGCTCTGCATTACATTATTCATTTCAAGGGGAGATGATGTTTGAGGATTACAAAGTTTGATGTCTAACAATCGAAACTCTAGCTTGATTTGTTCAAGGACTATTAGGTGTACCTGTGAAAGTTGGAGGACTCTGGATGAGTGGCGCTTTAGCCCTCCCATTTTAGACATTGAAGGGTACTGCCACAAGCATAGCTGGTGATTTAGCATGTCGGTACTGAAACCATGACCACTCAGTATCTCCTTATGATGCCTATTCCATTCCAAGCCACATACCTGATCATATATGAAAGGAATTACTACAATCAATGCAATTCTCAATGTATCAAAACACATGTTCAGAACCTTGAATTAATTTTGTTGTTACTGTAAAGGTAAAACTGCATCAGGTGATGGTTCCAATTTATGAAACAGTCTACTCCAGGATTTGCTGCCAAATAATGGTTCATAGAGAACTATGTACGGAAGTGGAGAGAATTGTGTTGTCTGTTTAGGACTGTTTTCATGTTTCCTGTTTTCAGAAAGAAAAACAATAGAATGTTTGAAAACATTCATCGTTTTCATTTCCTGCCAAAAAAGTTCACAAAAAAACTGAAGCATCTTTTTGGTGCTTCATGAAAAGTGGGTAGTTTCAGAAATTTTACACCATAATTGTTTTCAGAAACAGTTCACCAGATATGTTGCGTTTTACAGAAAACAAAAGCATAGAATAGAATGGAAAAGATCGTTATACAACACAAAACCTTGCAGAGGATAGTTAGAACCAAATCAAGAGAATATTATGACTCCCATTGTGTTGTTTAGCTTTAAAAGGGAGACTGGGAGAGGATTGTGTAAACTTGCCTGGGCATTGGTACCAATGCTGTTAATGCATAATCCCCTTTGTACGTTCCAGAGCTTAATACACCCATCCTTCGTACCTCCTCCAGAAGCGAGAACATCAGAGTCATAGGGGCACCAAGCAAGGGCCTTCACTGCTCCACAATGGTCATTCAACCGATGCAGGAAATGGGATGAACCAATCTTGAAGGCTTCCCAAATATAAACAAGATTATCATTGCCACCACTCGCCAACAGATTGCCTCTGCTCGACCATTTCAAACCACAAACTTCGCTAGCATGTGTTCGTACTCGAGAAATCAAACTGTTTCCCACTCTCACTGTCAAAGTAGCAAGCAAGAAATCAACATTATGCAATATCCTTATATTGCGTGATTCATAGTGTTGAAATAGATTAGGTGGTGTTTGATGAAGTTTTTATTTTCAGGTTTTCACAAAATCTGAAAACTAAAAACAACTGTTCTTGTTTTTCACAGAAAGTAAAAACCAACTTGGTTTATGCTTTTTGTAAACAGAAAACATAAAACTGATACTGATTCGTACCATCATGATTGATAATGGATTTGTCTTGGCTTCCTGATGTTAGAATATGCCCATTCCATGCGAGGGCGCCCACCCTTTTCTGATGGCCTTCTAGGCTTCTAACCTGTGCGAAAATCAAACCGAATTTCGGTTAAAAAGGCTCGACAAATTGGTTCATCTTAAATGGTGGAAAGAGAAAGGAAGAGGGTTATACATATTTGAAAGCCTCGGCATCCCAAAGCTGAATCTCTGAGCACTGGTGTCCAACTGCTACTCTTTTGGCATCATTGGACCAGGCTACGCTTGAAGGGTAATCATTCGCGCGATCTACTTGCAACAACTTCTGAACACTTCTGTTATTGGCATTCCATAAATGTATTTCTGATCCCAAAGCAACAGCCAGAAGATTGTTTTTCCCCCAGTCCATGATGTTCGAATAGTAGTCATCTCTGATATTTGGTGCATCCAATACACTAGCTTCACTCTGCAAACAAATTAGCCCTTCGATTCAGAAGGACGAAAGTCCTTCACTAACGGAAAGAGTGTACAGATTCTCATATGACTATGTCAAAAGGGAAGTTGAAGGAGTAATAAGCAAGATTCACAAAGCACCAATTCGCATTCAAAAATGTCATACTGCAATAATTTGAATGCATTCATAAAGAACATGGCTAAAATTTACCAATGTAGACGGTTTGAAAAAAAAACTTAAAAATGCAGGCATTTTGAGAATGTGGATATAAGTGAAGGGACTATCTACCTTGGGGAAGTATCGGTATTGCGTGGCCTTTTTTGCGTAGTAAAGAGCTTCATCTTCACTACGCCGCATCTCATCTATATGGCGTATCGATTTTCTGCTTGATTTGGGGCTTCCTCGGAAAACCAGCATCTTGAATGGTCTTCCTTCCGAATCCAAATTCAGATTCTCATCCAACTTCAGCCGGTATTTGTCCTGGCACCAAGAAAAAGACCCAATGAGTGAGAGTCCCAATTGGAGGTTTCAAATAACGTTCTTCGTCATTTTTTTCAGAAAAAAAGAAGAAGAAAGAATTGCATTCTTCATCTCCCCCACAACCCCACAGAAGAAACATACAATCTGGAATACATTTTAAAGATTTTAGCAGGTTCTTCATCCCACGATTAACATTATTCAAGAATCAAAAAAACCCATCAAAGAAAATCCCAGTAAGTACATGCCACAATAGTACCCAGAAAGCCCAAGAATCAAAAGAATATATCAGACACTCGATGCCGATGACATATCCTTCACTTCACAGACTCAAATTTCAAAAAAAAAATGACAGAACCAATACCCATTAGTCAGTCAATCAATTACTCGCGGAATCTTCACCGAGAGAGAGAGAGAGAGAGAGAGAGAGAGTTACATCGATACGAGGTCTGCTTCGTTCTTGAGTCCTGCTTGTCAACAAAGTGTGGGCTTGATCAAGATCCATCAAACTCCTATTGGGTATAAACCGATCTCCCTTATTTGTTCCAAAACAAAAACAACTATTACCACAGGTTGAACAGGACTAAAAGAGAAAAAAAGAAAATAGAGAGAATGATTGAAGAGAAGGGGCCTCAATTACCGGGAAGTCGAATTGGACGGGACTGCTGCCGAGGCGAGTCGGAGAGTACCAATCGGATTGTAGCCTCCTTTCGGGGTTCGGATCCATTGTTAGTCAGGTCACTAAAGATTGAGAAATCCGAACGTAATCGAATCGATCCCAGCTGTTTCTGTTTTGAGTCTAAAGTACAGGGACTAATAACAATGGGGAAATTGTAATTTTTGTTGTTTGGCGGGGAAACTATGGGATTTGGTTTCTGTAACGGTCGAGTGCCTGTTTATTCCCTTTGGCTCTTGGCGAATCGTCAGTCGTTTTACCGTTTGTTTGTAGGAGTAGTAGTTTTGGAGGGAATTACTAGCGAACTGAGATCAACAGTGCACCTTCGGACCGTTGATCGCCGAGATCAACAGTTTTTTTGAACACATTTAATTCATTTCATAATAAAGCCCGAAGGCAATACAGATTTCATCAAAAAATACAGGAATGAGCCAAAACTACCCAGACTTCTACACAGGCACCCCCTCCAGAAGCAAGACCGGCGAACTCGCCAGATGAGAACCAATCAATGCCTGGATAGTAGAGAATCCCAAACGGACTGGACCCCATCTCAAACCCGAGAAGCGCATATGAAATCTGGACGGCAAGATCCGTTCACCGGAGCAGAAGTCTATAGCAGACCCCGTCACCGACAACAGCAGCCGGACGAACCTCAACCCACCAACAACCACAAACAACCCCAACTTCGGACGATCCTCAACAGGCGCCGGATTATTCGCCCACCTCCTCTACCACACCAGATTTGGAGAAGTCAAACCGGTACCAAACCGGACTGATTTGGGGGAAACCCAAATCAGCCGGTAGAAAGCAAATAAAAACAGACAGAAAACAAAAAAAATCCCAAAACACTTCAACCCCCATTATTCATACCCAAAAACCCCAGACATCGCCACCATCAGCCGCCTATCACCGGAGCTTCCTCGCCGAACCAGATCAGAGGAAACACGGGGGCTAAGCCACACAGCATTCCATCTTGACTGAGGGTGAGACGAAGCCAAAAACCGGAACAGTGGAACAGAACCGGAGGAGAGGGTAGAGGGAGGGGAGGAGAAGGAGGGGGGGAAGAGGGAGGGGGAGAGGCGGCGGAGGCAAGGCCTCCTTACGCATAGCATCATGCAATCCGGACCGTTGATTGCCGAGATTAACAGTTCGAATGTGCACAAACCGTGCGACAATACCATTCCCGGGTTCTCAAATTGGAACTTGGAATTCCCTTTTTGCCCCTATACCTAAAAGTTTTCTCTCCAATTAATAAATGTTTTAATGCTAGCCGCGTTGGAGCCGACAACAAATAATAGTGCGACATGACAGAAAAGTACTCCCTGACAAAAACGATAGAGTACCATACATGCACTTCCATTTTTCATACCGAAAAAGTTATGTGAATACTTTTGAGATAAATAACTTCAGGGGAAGTAGAAAACACTGTCAATATGGTTTTGATTTTCAAAAATCTGTATCTGCAAGAAAAAAAAATTACTCCATAAAGTACGAGAATGACGGTGGTTTTCGATTTTCCTGATGACCTGATGAAATAAATAAATAAATTCCCCCATCTGCTGTTCAAAACCTCCACTAAGGCTTGTCATTATTTTAGGATCTTGCTACGGAGAAGAGTGTATAGTCCAATCTACACCGTTCATATTAACAATTAATGGTTTAGATCTGTTGAATCCTTTACTGGTAAAAAATTCAAAACAAATCTGGACCATTAAAAACGCTAACCGACAGTTACGATCACTTGGACTGCACTCAGTCTTCGAGCAAGACTTCGTTAAAATGCCAGTACTAAATACAAACACAATAAATTTTACATGCCCTTGTGAAACCACAACAAGAGTTTGGAAATACGAAAACGGCCTTAGCCCACTCTGCATTGAGAAAGTAAATAATCTCTACAATCAATCTGGGAAAAAAAACCAAACAAACAAACCTCAATTGGAAGAAGGAATACAATCAAATGAAAAAACAGCAATTAACACTTTGCTTTGTTTGGTTTCATTTTTGAAAAAAAAATTATGAGGGTAGTAGAGATAATAAGTGAAGAGAGAGAGAGAAAAATGATTGAAAGTAGGAGAATCTTTTGAAAAATATTTTTCAAAAAGTAAAACAAACAAGGCATAATTTCATCATTCATCGACCTAAATAGTTTGAGTTAAATAGTTTGAGGAGGTTATTTAGCTTGCTGAGTGAGGGAAATTTTACATGGCAGAGGCTATCCACAACATTTTACAAACGGAATTTCCTTTAAACAAAAGCAGCAGAGAAAAACACACAAGAGAGACGAAATCTTTCAAAGATAAAAAATGACACAGGTGATCCAATGCGAAGTACATAAACCGTACAAAGAACACAAGTTGTCTCCTCAAAACACGAAAACACAGATCCAACAGCCGCTGCCACCAATCATGACAACTACAAAAGACGAGAAAATAAATACAACAAAAACATACGCACATGAGAGAAATTTTGCCAAAACTCTAAAAAATCAATTGTGATCAGAGCTACAAGCTAATCAGACAAATATCAGTCCCGTCCAGCGGAATCCGTGTCCCACAACTCCCATGCAGGTTTCCTTTCGTTCTTAACATCATGATTGATCCACGCTTTAATCGGTTTGATAACAAGAAAGTACTGTTTGGCATAAGGACAGGAAGAACAAACTTAATAAAAGATCCACATCATATGTAAGTGATACACAGCAACCACACAAGAAGTTTAGAAGCTTACTTGGATTGCCAAAATGATAGGAATAAGCAACTTCCCCCTTTGGTTTGGGTTTGGCCCTTCAATTAGCTTTCTGTCAACCAAAATACCCTTGCTTCCATTTGCAACAACATCTGCCACAGTTTTGACTAGATTGGGAATCCAAGCAGTCCCGTTTGGAACAATCTGTAACCCAAAGAAAAACAAGTATTGTGGTAAAGACTTATGAAAACAAAATAATAACAGTAGGATGGCAGAGCGCAAGTTACCAACCTTTTCGTCACAATCATTTTTATTACATCTCCCACTGTTCTCAACCAAAACAACTGGAAGAGAATAATCCTGGGAGCAGAAACAGAAACAAAGAAAATCAGATAAAAAGAAAATCTCTCAAAACAATTAAATAATTACGGCAAAAAAGATTGCTAAGAAAAATATCATTATAAAGCAATCCATAAGAAAAATATCATTATAAAGCAATCCAACAACTTCAGTAAGAAAAAGGACACCATGTCTGAACGTAACATGCTGAAGGAGAGAAGCTGCACTGCAGCTGCAAATAATTCATTTCCCACCGTATTGCAAGTTATTCAAGTTCTTGGAATATTCTCGATCAAGGACCCTCTATACTCTCTAGGCATCTGCATATATGCCGTATAAGTGTCCTCAAAGTGGAGGGGCCCAGGGGGGGGGGGGGGACAGAGACTAAATCATGAAGTCAAACAGCTATTTTTATAATGTCTTTTTTCCCGTGAAAAAGCTTAAATATGAAAACTCAACTTTGCAAATCCCATCAGAGCATGAAGCATAACACCAAGTTGTTTGGACTTAGGCAGTTGGACCTGCCCATGAGGGGAGTTTTAACAAACTTCAGGAGTATACTAGTCGTGGAATCCAAACCACCCCTAACAAATCAGGGAAGCCCCACAAAACGTCGTTGGACTTAGGCAGATGAGAACTCAACAAGACACCAAATAAGATTATCCATATGATAAACATGAATTTCTTTCAAGTAAGGACAAGTTGGTTTGGAGTGTGCAACAAACATGAATTTCTTTCAATCTAACCCCTGCAAATTCCATAAGTGAGAGGCACTAAACACACACCTTCAAAGAGACAGCAAGTCACACAACACACATTGAGTTCATTGCTGGATAATACGAAGCATAGAGAAATATCTGTGAAGCATCTAGAAAGGGGAAAAATCTAGGGTAGACTAGTGGAGGCAATATCCAGGCAGAATAAGATGTATATCTCAGATGGGTACCTCCATTTCTCTGTTCGCTATGCGAGCTCCCCCGCGAACGACTTTTAGAAGAGCTTCCGATCTTCTAGAGAAAAAATCCTCGTAACTCAAACCATCTGGAGGAGAGAGCTGAGCATGTGTCAGGACGACCATTCCTCTTTGCCATATTTCTTTGCCAAAACTATCAGTTATAGCTCTGACAACCTGCTTATCCAAGTTATCCACTCTATACGCATCTAGTCGGTCGACATAAAGCAAAACATCAATGGTTTTGTTCAAAAGGAACCTGTCAGGACCATCCAAAAACAATTTAACACAATTAAAGCACAAGAATATTTCGGGCCTTTTTTTGTCAAGAGTTGAGCATAGGTTGGATTATAAATCCCAGGACCACATATCTTACACCTGGTTGATATTTTTTGCGGCCAGGATTCAAGATTCAATATCTATCAGATATGAATCCCATCACAGGGTGCTTATATAATACCTTGGGACATGTGTTATTACAAGCAAAGTTTTCAGAGGCGAAAGCGCAAGGTGAGCCGCTTGACCCTCCATGGGGCGAGGCGTATGCCCCGAGGCATTGAGGCGTAAGCCTTTTGATTTTTTTATTTTTTAAATAATTAAATTGATAAAATAACTTTAAAATACAAAAAATGCGCATTTCAGTTAACGACTTACCTTATTAGTTAATAACTAATTGAGAAACCCTATAACATCACTTTATTAGTTATTAACTTTTTATCTTATTTACTTATCACTTTATTAGTTATTAACATATCACATTAGTTCGTCACTTAGTAGAGGAAAACAGAGCACAACTGTTTAAAGAAAAACAAAGCACAACTGTAGATGATGATCGACTTCAACAGGGTTGAATTACGAAATTACCAAAATTAGATTAGGGAAATTTCTCTCTTGGGGCTTACGCCTCACCTATCGGGGTGTAAAAGGCGACTGAGGCGTACCGGTGCGCCTAATTTCCTTAGGCGACTGCCTTTGAGGTTCACCCCCTAAATTTTCACGCCTTGAGGCGTTTTAGCATTGGCTCACCGCCCAGAGGTGAGCCCAGAAAACGCCTTTGAAAACATAGATTACAAGTCCCATAACTATGATACTGATGGAATTGCATAGCTGACGGCATTATATCTCCCTGACTATTAGTCCAGTTAAACAAACAGGGACCTAGAGTGCAATCAAAATGTATCACAAATATCATCAAACAACTGAAAGTTTATACCCTTAAGTACATGCATAGATGATACAAACCTTTTTATGAGCTCAAGTGCTTGATCATTGACATATCCTCCTTCGACGATTCCTGGAGTGTCAATTATGTTCAACGTAAATCCTGCTCGTGACCGTGAAACTATCATAGGTCTTGGCCCTTCTGACTGCAAAATCATACGATTTATATGTTCAAAAACATGTAAACTGACTGTTGCAGTGTAATAAACAAAAAAAGACATATACCTGGAATGCACTCACAGCCATTACCCTTTCCCCAATGATGGAGTTCACCGTCGACGATTTTCCAACACCTCCTTTCCCCATCACAAGAATTGTCAGGCTGTTTACATTCTACATAGTAGATGTGCCAAGTAATATTGAACAAACTAATTAGTAAAAGTGTAAAACAACTAATCTATTTGATTAGTGGGGACAAGTTACAAAGACAGTTAGAGCAAGTTCACCCGTTGCCATTTAGGCTGCCAAAGCCATACTTAGGCAACTTTCTTGGCAAAATTCAGGTCCAACATTGCCATTTGCTGATGCCAAAAGATGGTCATTTCTCCCACATCAACCAAACCATTTGATTTGCATCTTGATGTGGAATTGGGCAAAAGTGGCACCAACCCAATGCAACAACATTGCTATTCACACAATAGGAAGCCAATAAATGGCTCTAAAAAAGTCATATTGGCTTCAACAAGTGGACTTGCTCATAGATGTCGAAGGAGTGTAAAAGATGGATACATTAGCCAGTCAAGTACCATCATTTTCATTATTTTCATGGTTGTTTTCATGTTCCACTTCAGGACAACAAAACAGAAACGACCCGGACTACAAAACCTAGATTGTTGTCCTATCAATGCCATATTTTATCTGAATGTCAACTGTTTAGGAACTCTATGGTGTGAAAAGCAAACCTTTTTCATGGAGATAAGCTGTTTTTTGAGAGGTTAAAGATGTAAACTTCATCTTTATACTCACAATTAGAGAAGTTCACAGACAAAAACATCAGCCAATTGCATGCTCCTTATTCCTCATAGTATTTTCACTTTCTGGTACACAGGAAAGGTCTAAAAAGCACTTCAAAACAGGCTCTAACCCCGAAAACAAAATTTAAGTGTCCTTCTCTTCTTTTCTCTTTTTGTATTTTTATCAACAGTGTCTTTCTATTCATATATATTAAAATGGCCTCCAACTTCAAAAAGTATATTTTGGTTTGAAAGGGATATAGAAAAGAGGACCTCTTGCTTGAGTTTTCCAAGCAATTCAAACATTTTGGTCTGCGTGGCCGGAGGGAACTGCTGAATCCCAGTCCATTCTCGGATTATCTGAGACGCCATCATCAACTGCTCTCACCCAGATAAGAAAAAACCCAAAATCAAGAAACGCAAGAATAACACGATTCGGCTAGCAATTAAGTTACGGAAATCCTTAAAAAAAAAGGGTCAAACATTGAGATAAACCCTAAACCCTAAATGGGTTATTAGTTTTGAGAGGAAGAATTTACCTGCGTTTTCTCTTTCGCCTAGCCGCAACTCGAGGAAATTGGCTTAGATTACAAGGAGGGAAAGGGGTTTTGGTGACTCTGAGCTAGAATCAGCCCTGGGCTAGGGCAAGAGCTACAGCTGCGGAAGGAGACGAGATTGGCCTTATCACCTTGGGCTGTTGTAGTTGTAGGTTCCCCGCGGCTGTACTGTAAAAAAACCCCTCCCTTTTACTCCTATATTATATTCGGTGGAAACTGGAAAGAGACAGCAAAAAGTTTACGGTACCCGAATCCAAATTATAATATGAACGAAATCTAATTTTTATTGAATAAAAATAAAAATAATCAATAACGGTTTATTTCCATTTTTATTATAAAAAATTTGAGTTTCGATGTCAATTTTTTTATTTTTTAGATTAATCTCTTCGTAACAAATTAATAATTTACAAAAAATAAATAAATCAATAAAGACAGAAATAATAATCTAAATAGATTATTTAGCAAAAAAGCCTTAATGATTGAAACATCAAAAAGTTTACGGTACCTAAATCCGAACCCGACACTGAGGTGCCAGTGGGCCCACGTCAACTACGGTAAGTTTTATTTTAAAAACTTGAAAATCAATTTCCTCCAAAACAGATCTAGTTCGAAGTAGAGAAAGAGGGGAGGAGGAGGAGATAAAACGTGTGACCAGAGGCAATCCCCTCCTTCACGCCGCCTTCTCTCCTCTTTTCTTTCTCTCCTCCCTCCCCCTCACTGGTCCTTCCTCGTTTCATGTCGAATCCATCCACGGTTCTATTGGCGACCGATTCTCCCCCGTCCATCTCTGCGTCTTCCAAGGTTTGCTGTCATTTTCTGGTAATGGTGGTGTTGCCATTTGAAGGGTTGGTGGTGGTGGTTTGCCACAATAGTTGGTTTGGTGGTATTATCGACGTCTGATGGTGGTGATATCTGCTGTCCGAGGTCGGATCTTCGACTGGTGGTGGTGGTGGTGGTCTGATCTGCGGCAACTGGTGGTGGCAGCTTTGGACGGCGATTACTGTGGTGTGATGTTGGTGGTGTTTTGATTCCGCCAAGGTTAGGTTTTTAAGGAGTTTTTTTGGTTTAATTTTATGTAGTTTTGGTTATCTCTTCCCTTCGGATGTCTTCTTCACCTTCTGTGGGTGTCGTTGTTTTGGTGTATTTTTTTTGATGTGTGAGTTAAGTTCGGTGAGATGTAGTGGTTAATGTGGTGTTGCACTATTGCTCTAGCTAGTGGGCTTTGGAGTGTAGGTTCTCTTTTTTGAGCTTATTCGTCTGATTAGCTATTCCTTCATTTGTAAGAAATAATGCATCTGTCGATGCACTCTCTCTTATATCAATGAAAATTTTAACTTATTGGCAAAAAATTAATAATGTTCTATTTCTGTGTAGGAGGTAAAAAGGAGAGCAATTTTGTTCACTACCCTTTTTCTTATTAGTCCAACTAGACTCCCCCAGGTTTTGTTTGGAACCTATAGAAGGAAAAGGAAAATTAAAAAAATTTCCTTTTTGTTATTTGATTGGAAGAGAAAGAGTGAAGAAAATAAGAATTTCAAATACATTGAATAGTTTTTTCCACTCATTTTCCTTCTCTTTTATTTTTCTTTCTTTTCCTTTCCTTTCATTTCCGTGGATTTCAAATACAGCATTTGGTACTCCCTCTCGCTCTCAATAAATTTTCTCCACATCACCCTCTCCTTCTCCCTCACGTATCGCTCAACTGGTTCCACTGCCGTATAGGGCGAGTTGAGTTTTGTTACCATAAAATGATGTCATGTTTATCATAATTTATCAAAAAGTGTATTGCATGGTAAATATGATATCATTTTTAGAGGATGAACAAAATTGCACTTGGCTATTTAACCAAAAAAAATTGCACTTGCCTAGGGCTCAAGTAGAACTTCGAGTTTTTTATCGATTTATACGTTTTCAAAAAACTATTTGTCAAAATATACGTTTTTTCAAACTATTTTTAAAAATAGTTCAAAACGCACATTCCATGTGCATCACGCATATCGGATGTGCATTATCCGTGCTGGCATATGCGAGTCGGTCCAGCTGGATATCCAGCGTGTATCACGCATACCCAATATGCGTGATGCACATTCAATGTGCATGATGCATATTCCATAGGCGTTAGGGTTTAAAATTCTGATTGCAAAAAAGGGTATGCGTCTCGCATACGCACTGTCTTTCCTCTCCCTCTCCATTCTCGCGACGATTGCCGTACTCTACCTTCACCGCCGTTCGTCGTTCTCTCCTCCCTTTCCTGTAAGTCCCTCCCTCTCTCTCTCTCCCCGTAGGTATGTATATCTCACACTCACTCACTCTCTCTCTCTCTCTCTCCGTGGGCCTGTATTCCCATGGCTGAGAATACTTTTTGCTACCATCTCCAACAGCCACTGCAATTTGTCTCTCTCGTCGAATTTTTCAGGTATACCGAGCCAAAGCATGAAAAAACCTTACCCAGCAGCCTAGCTCCGCACTCGGCGATTTGCTCGACTGCTACAGTACCACGCTACCTCTGTCGTGGTACTGTAGCACTCGCTCCTCTCTCTCTGTCTCTCTCAACAATCAGATCTGTGCACAGTGACCCATCAGGTCTTCATCGCCATCGCTGTCGACTCCGGCCAAGACAAGAACAGCCGTTGTGTGGTTGCCGTCGCCAGGCAAGTTCCAAAATCGAAGGTGTGTTCCTGTTCTTGTAGACTCGAAATCGAAATTGAAATCAAAGTTGACTGATTTTAGTGTGGATTTTGATGTTGGGTATTGTTCAGCCTCGAAATTGAAGTCAAAATCAAAATCGATTATTTTTTGGTGGGTGTTGATGTTGTGATGTGCGATCTGTATGGGTTGAGGGCTGTAGTCTCAAGTTGAGGCGGTGGGTGTTGATGCTGGTAGGTCCTCACAGAAGTTTCACAGTGGAAGAACATGAACAGGGGACTCACGAGTTAAGAATTTATGAATAAAAAATTGTTATTGGTATTTGAATAGGGAACTTGCTTAGGTTGTTGGAAAACTCATACATTTGCTGGCTAGCTTGCATGTGCGTGCGGCGTGCATGTTCATGAAAACTTCTCCTTTCGAATACTTCAGCGATGTTTGGTCGCTCGAATCAATTATACAAATGTATGCCTCTCAACCATTTAGGCCCCCGCGTGACAAGGTGTATTGGCCTGAAATCAATGGGCCAACCATCATTCTGTGGGCACACGCCCCTAAAAAATCCCGCGTTTTTGGTTTGCGAAAAGTTCGGTTTGCGCCCTTTTGTTTGAAAGCGTGACGAAATGCTGTTTTGAGAGAGTCGCCACCCGGATTTTGCGGAAAACACCCAAGAAACCGATTTGAAAAACGCTTTTGTTCACGTTTGTTTGATTTGAAAAAGGCTTGTAGACTGGACTCACCTTCGATATCTGAGGTTCGGGAGCCAGGTTACGAGAGGGGAAGGGTTTTATGGCACCCCTCTCGCCCAATCAGGAGATCGGTCTCTACTTAGACATTTTGTAAAACATTTGCATTTTTCTCTCTTTTAATCATTTACTAGCCAGTTAGAGCGGGGGAACAGTTAATAGGGATTAACAAGTAGCAAGTTGTATTTACATGGCAAAATGTGATGGAAGGTGAATGTTTTATGAACAATGTATAATAGATTGAGAACAAGTACTTTTGTGAGTATTTTAGACAACCGGCACACATCGGCAGGATGGTGCACGCAGAACGAACTCAGATGCATCGCCATGCCATCGCATACAGAGACAACTGCGCCACACTAGTACCGGCGTGCGCCGATGAGCCTAAACCCACGCTTTCGAACTCAACCCTTTGGGCTCGAATGGACCAAAGCACACCAGACAAACCACGCAGCTTAATATCACGCTTATTTACAATTATAGGAGCAAGAACAAACCAAACAGAAATAAATGGACTCAAAACCCCATAAACAGAGTGGGGGAATTAAACAAAGGACCGATCCAAACTAGGAAAGCAAAGGCCACCATCGAACTTGAAGCATCAAGCGCCGCCGGTCATGGATGGTCGTGGCGCCGATTATCAATGTATTCCGGTGCTTGGCTTTGCTTCCTCTGGACTCTGGAACAGGACCAGAGGATCCCAGGGCCTTACTAAGCAGCTATAACAGATAACTAACTACACAGTTCTAAAGTGGAAAGCTGAAAACCGGTTTTTAGCATGCTAAAAGGTGATCGGAATGAAAAGAAAGCAAAATATGGACGATCGGTGATCCCCACACCGGGCCATGCAACACATCGGCGCCGGCTATGGAGATCGGGCGCCACCGGGTCTTATCACGACATTGCTTATTTGCTAGCTTTGAGGGCAGACGTGGTATTGATTACCGGCCTAGGCTCTGCTAACTCCCCTCAGGGGTTGAAATGATTTCCAGAACAAAAGGTGGTATACCTTTGGATTGAAGTTGATGGATGGTTGAACTTTGATCTTGAAATAGGTGAATGGAGGATAAGAATGACAATGTAGGGACCAGGGGCTGCTCTTCCTTGCTTTCTCTTTCAATGGATGAAAGAAAAACAAGAGGGAGCTAGAGAGAGAAAGTGGAAGGAAGTTTGGACCTCTTTATGTTTTGTAACCCCTTGACTTGGTGAACCTTTTGCAAGGGTGAGAGAGGGAGTATATATAGAGGAGAGGGGGGCTGGTAACCAGCTTAGTTGGGGCTGGTTGGCTTTGGAGGGAGTCTCCTATGCATTTAAATGCATGGGACTTGGCTTGAAAGGAGATGTGGGGGAGAAGGGGACAGCCCTGGACGAAATAATCATCAAGAGAACTATTGCATGCGTCAGGGTGGCTCAAAAGTCCCGGGCAAGTGGTTGCAAAAAGGTGATTTGACTGGGCTTGACTGGCGTGCGCCACTGGAAATTGGTTGCATGTTCGATGACTGACACGTGGCAATGAACCAGCATGCATCAGTTGATCACCAGCGTGCAGGAGCAGGATTTTGCTGAGGCCATTTGGTTCTGGTTCGAAGGGTTTGAAAAGGACTTTGAAAGGGTTTGAACGAGGTTCGGGACGCTCAAAGCTCAAACACACCATCAACCTCGGATGTTCTCGACCTTTAATCATCATCGGGGAATCAAAAACCGTAAGTAAACTAATCTGGACAGTCCAAAATAGGGTGTCTACACATTCCAGACCGAGAACGTATCCGGGGGCGAGAGCGACCCCAAATCACACGGTTCAGAAACGAGATGGACTGGATTGAGCACCAACCATCACAGAGACAGTCATGCACATTGTGTGGACAAGAAGGACATAATCGAAGAAAATGTTCCGGAAGTACGCCAGAAGTGTCAAGTTCAAGAACGAATTTGTAATCGGTAGTAGTAAGACATTTACATATGTATGGAGCCATGTTATCTTGTACTTGTTTTAATTTGAAATCTTTGTTTTTAAATTCGTAATTTGTAGTTTGTAACTTTCGATTATGTGTGTAATTTATGAATGTGGTCACATTATAGTTTATTTGTCTCATTATTGCCAACAATTATCTGTTTCAAATGCCTATTAAAAATAGCACTAATTGTTCCAAAAAATACATAACGGGCATATGCAAAATAGTTATTATTAGTAATTAACACCTGTCACTTGGCCATGTTGTCACATCAATCTAAAAAAAAAACAATTACATGGTTAACGCCTTTTGTATATGCGTTTTCGTATAACTTCTTTGGTGCCTATCACTAAGAAATAAATATGAATGACACTTATTAACAGTTGATTATCAAGGATTTCGGAATCTGACATTTCACTATGATATGCAATTGGAAGATTTAAATTTCATTAGCAAAACTTTTAAGGATTTGCTGACTGATAACTTAATGTATCTCATCTACTATATAATTTGGCACGTATACTTATGGTATAAACCTAACATCTCTGTGTCCTACACTATTGAGAAATAACCTATTTGAGTGTTCGTATCATGTCGTTTCGGTGTCGCGTATCTCGTGTCCATTTCCGTGCTTTTTCGATACACACCAATAGCCTTCAAAATGTTAGCAACGCAAATAGTGTAAAACAAAGCATCACTGTACAGACTGCCAACAGATATCAAGCATGAGTTGCCCGATAATAGCTGCTACAACAACTGCAGATAACCTGCTGCCTCCAATAATCTAATCTTCTTATAACTTCTTGTAAAATCGTCGATCCATTCCGTTACTTCAATGACTGTTGATATGGGTCATATATAATACATCATGCACATTCAATATGCATCATGCACATTGAATGTGCATCACGCATATTAGGTATGCGTGATACACGGTAGATATCCAGCTGGCCCGGCTCGCATATGCCAACACGAATAATGCACATCCGATATGCGTGATGCATATGGAATGTGCGTTTTGAACTATTTTTAAAAATAGTTTGAAAAAACGTATATTTTGGCAAATAGTTTTTTGGAAACCTATAAATCGATAAAAAAACTCGCAGAACTTCAACCCGGATCCATTATTGAGGAGTTTTTTATCGATTTATACGTTTTCAGAAAACTATTTGCTAAAATATACGTTTTTTCAAACTATTTTTAAAAATAGTTCAAAACGCACATTTCATGTGCATCACGCATATCGGATGTGCATTATCCGTGCTGGCATATGCGAGCCGGGCCCACTGAATATCCACCGTGTATCACGCATACCCAATATGCGTTATGCACATTTACTGTGCATGATGCATATTGAATGTGCATGATGTGTTATATATGATGTCAACAATCATTGAAGTAACGGAATGGATCGACGGTTTTACGAGAAGTTATACGAAGATTAGATTATTGGAGGCAGCAGGTTATCTGCAATTGGTTGCAGCAGTTATTATTGGGCAACTCATGCTTGATATCTGTTGGCAGTCTGTACAATGATGCTTTGTTTTACACTATTTGCATTGCTAACATTTTGAAGGCTATTGGTGTGTATCGAAAAAGCACGAAAATAGACACGAGATATGCGACACCGAAACGACATGATACGAACACTCGAATACGTTATTTCTCAATAGTGTAGGACACGGAGATGTTGGGTTTACGTTCATTAATGTATATCAACTATATTGTTATGTTTATATATACCATAAGTATACGTGCCAAATTATATAATAGATGAGATACAATAAGTTATCAGTCAGCAAATCCTTAAAAGTTTTGCTAATGAAATTTAAATCTTCCAATTGCATATCATTGTGAAATGTCAGATTCCGAAATCCTTGATAATCAACTGTTAATAAGTGTCATTCACACTTATTTCTTAGTGATAGGCACCAAAGAAGTTATACGAGAACGTATATACAAAATGCGTTAACCATGTAATTGTTTTTTTTAGATTGATGTGACAACATGGCCAAGTGACAGGTGTTAATTACTAATAATAACTATTTTGCATATGCCCGTTGTGTATTTTTTGGAACAATTAGTATTATTTTTAATAGGCATTTGAAACAGATAATTGTTGGCAATAATGAGACAAATAAACTATAATGTGACCACATTCATAAATTACACACATAATCGAAAGTTACAAATTACAATACGAATTTAAAAACAAAGATTTCAAATTAAAACAAGTACAAGATAACATGGCTCCATACATACGTAAATATCTTACTACTACCGCTTACAAATTCGTTCTTGAACTTGATGCTTTTGCCGTACTTCCGGGACATTTTCTTCGATTATGTCCTTCTTGTCCACACAATGTGCATGACTGTCTCTGTGATAGTTGGTGCTCAATCCAGTCCATTTCGTTTCTGAACCGTGTGATTTGGGGTCGCCCTCGCCCCTGGATACGTTCTCGGTCTGGAATGATGGTTGGCCCATTGATTTGAGGCCAATATGCCTTGTCATGCGGGGGCCTAAATGGTTGAGAGGCATACATTTGTATAATTGATTCGAGCGACCAAACATAGCTGAAGTATTCCAAAGGGGAAGTTTTCATGAACATGCACGCCGCAAGCACGGCATCTTCCATTGTTGAAATTTGTTGCAACTGCACGTACGATTGGTCATGTCAACAGAATGTTTGTGATTTCCTTTATATGGGCTCTAGTAACTCTAGTTTTGGACTCAACTCGCCTTATTTTGTCTTGTTTCATATTAATTCTTAAAAGAAAGCAAAACAAACAATTTTTCAATCTTGACAAAGACAAGCAAAACTTCCAAAGAGGAATCCTAACAAACCTACCTACATTATCAACCTCATCACACATGGTCACAAAAAATCTACTGGTTCAACATAAATGTCCTCACACTCACATGATATAACTATGTCACCACTAGTCTCATTTTACACCTAGAAAACAAACTTTTCCTAAATAACCATGTTAGTAATTTTAAATATTTTCATGATTCATGGCTATGTGGCACTCACATGCCATTCTCTTGTATTTCTTTAGTTCTGGTATTTTGTTCCTGAAATTGCAATGATTTGGACCATGGGTGGTCCTACAATGGGGCACGGGGGGTCACCCCCACTCAAAATTAAATAACCATGTTAGGGCATCTCCAACATACTCAAATCACTTTTTAGGCAAAATGCTTAGGAATTATGTCAAAAACTAGTTTAGCTAGCCAGCATATGTATGAGTTTTCCAACAACCTAGGCAAGTTCCCTATTCAAATACCAATAACAATTTTTTATTCATAACTTCTTGACTCGTGAGTCCCCTGTTCATGTTCTTCCACTGCGAAACTTATGTGAGGACCTACCAGCATCAACACCCACGGCCTCAACTTGAGACTACAGCCCTCAACCCATACAGATCGCACATCACAACATCAACACCCACCAAAAAATAATTGATTTTGATTTTGACTTCAATTTCGAGGCTGAACAATACCCAGCATCAAAACCCACACCAAAATCAGTCGACTTTGATTTCAATTTTGGTTTCGAGTCTACAAGAACAGGAACACACCTTCGATTTTGGAACTTGCCCGGCGACGGCGACCACACAACGGCTGTTCTTGTCTTGGTCGGAGTCGACAGAGACGGCGATGAAGACCTGATGGGTCACTGTGCACAGATCTGATTGTTGAGAGAGACAGAGAGAGAGGAGCGAGTGCTACAGTACCACGGCAGAGGTAGCGTGGTACTGTAGCAGTCGAGCAAATCGCCGAGTGTGGAGCTAGGCTGCTGGGTAAGGTTTTTTCATGCTTTGGCTCGGTATACCTGAAAAATTCGACGAGAGAGACAAATTGCAGTGGCTGTTGGAGATGCTAGCAAAAAGTATTCTCAGCCATGGGAATACAGGCCCACGGAGAGAGAGAGAGAGAGAGAGTGGGATATACATACCTACGGGGAGAGAGAGGAGAGATGGAGGGACTTACAGGAAAGGGAGGAGAGAATGACGAACGGCTACGGAGATCGGAGAGAACGGCGAACGGCGGTGAAGGTAGAGCACGGCGATCGTCGCGAGAATGGAGAGGGAGAGGAAAGACAGTGCGTATGCGAGACGCATACACCCTTTTTTGCAATCAGAATTTTAAGCCCTAACGCCTATGGAATATGCATCATGCACATTGAATGTGCATCACGCATATTGGGTATGCGTGATACACGTTGGATACCCAGCTGGCCCGACTTGCATATGCCAGCACAAATAATGCACATCCGATATGCGTGATGCATATGGAATGTGCGTTTGAACTATTTTTAAAAATAGTTTGAAAAAACGTATATTTTGACAAATAATTTTTTAAAAACGTATAAATCGATAAAAAACTCCATTATTGAGAGTGCCCGCCGTTGCCCTTTACAGCGTCTGCTCCACTCCTCGGGCGAGTAACCGGATCCACCGCGGCATTCCTCCTCCTCGTCGTTGTCCCCTAGTCGCAGCACCGCCGCAGAGAGAGAGAGAGACATGGGTTCACCCAAATCCTGCATCCCAATCCTCGTCCTCTTAGCACTGGACATGTCGATCATCACCACAACCTCGGCCGGAAAATCAGATCGGAGAACCGAAACAGAGGTGAGGGCCATGTACGAGTCGTGGCTAGCAAAGCACGGGAAAATCGTACAACGCACTGAGCAAGAAGGAATTTGGCGACGTCCCCCAATTGCAGCGCCGCGGCGACGGATTCCATCTGCCGTCGAGAGGTGGCTGCCGGAGATGGTGGTGGTAGCAGTTAGGTGCACTGTGAGGGAGGAGACAGTATCGTGGGGGGGGAAATTATTGAGAGTGAGAGGGAGCACCAAAGTTAGGGTGGTGGAGCCTAGTCGGATCAATAAAAAATAAGATAATTTTTTAAATAAGGGCGAACAAAATTGAAGTCAGGTGAAAAAAAAAAAAACTCTTTCTTTTTATATTTTACTTATTTCAAACAAAGTATAAAAAACTGTTAATTAAACTCTCTTTTAAACTGGTCTCAATAACTTACTCCGAATAACAAATCTTGAAATATGTTGCATACTTTTTGCGTGTATACATGCAAGAAATCTGCATACTTTTTTTTTTGGATCTATAGGTATAGATAGGGAATGAAACTCTACGATAAAACTCGAACCCAAAACCTTTTGTCCCAGCAAAGTGAGCACGTCATAACTTTGGCTACCTTTGTTGGACGATACCTTACTTGAGTTTGACTAATGATTAACCGGAACTATTTGCCGATAAAAAAGAAATGATCATCCGGAACCCATGCAATCCAAATAAAGACATCTATCTCTCTACTATATATAGAAATGGCAAGATGGTTTTCCTGGCTTTCGAAACAAACTTCTACTCCAGTATTGCTCTTGATCATAGCCGTATTTTATCGTGCAACTAGTTTTTGTTGATGCCGGTATGCATTTTGTATATCCATCGGAAATATTAGCCTGCGTATGAGTATTTTTCTATATTGGATAGCCAAATTTTGTTGTGTAAGGCATCTCCGATGGATGTACCAATGGATGTATTAGTACATTCACTCTGTGAGTGTTGGAATTTGGGTGTTTCTTGTGTTTGCAACTGCTTTTAAACGTACAAGGATGTAAACAAGAGACGATCAAATTCCCATTTCGACTTTCACATCCATTTTTATTATTCGGACGGTCTTCCGTTGTCTTTGAACTTTTCCGTTGTCACATATGTACGTACTTACCCTTTGTTTTAGCGTTAAAGAGGGAATTGTTGCGTAAATATTGGTAATCTTTTTCTTTTTTTTCTTTTTAATATATAACTATTGATAAACTCACTTAATGTTTTTCTGCAAGGAATGAAATCATTTCCCTAAGAACTAGCAAAACTTTTTTTTTTTTTTCAGGGACTATTCCTTTGAGTTCACTGGCCCCACTAACCATATTCAACAGAAATGTGCTTCAATAAGTGTCACATGACATTCATGAATGATCCTCGTGTATTTTGTCTTTTTAATGCTTAAAATCCAAGAAAATATAAGAAATATTCTTTGAGAATATGTCTGTGAATATAATCAGATCCTGAAAAATCTACCCTGAAAAGTATAAAGTTCGTTGATGAATATTTAAGATAGGGAAAATCTAGTATACTGTGCATTGTCATATTGGGATTGATTCATTAACCATTGATCTTTTTCGCACTTGAACTTTTTTGTTGACCAACAAAACGGGCCCATTTTATTTTGCAATCATTCTACCTCCATATTCATTTACACACCCATTACACACCCACACTTACAATAGGGGTGAGTGTGTAAGTGGTTGTATAAATGGGTGTGGAGTTAGAATTTTCGTTTATTTTGACTTTTTGTAGACCATAAGCCGGGGCCAATTGCCATGTGACACTCAATCATTGGCTCTTTACAAAGAGTAAAAAAAAAAAGTGTAAAAGTGTAAACAAAAGGAGTTGAGTTTTGTTCACCCTCCTTAAAAGAGGGTGAACATTACCCTCTCTCTTATTGGTTGAAACGGTGTGGATCCCACCACAAAGTGATGTCATGCTTACCATGCAATACACTTTTTGATAAGCATGACATCATTTTGTGATAGGGTCCACATCATTTCAACCAATAAAAAGGAGGGTAATGTTCATCCTCTTAAGTGGATGGTGAACAAAACTCAACTCAAACAAAAGCCATTATGATCAAGTATATTGTTTTTGCCAAAATGGCTTGATCCATTCTTCAAAAAATGGCCATGAATAACATAACATTCATGACATTTGGCAAAAAAGTCAATGTTGGTGCAATGGTGGAAAGCCATTGACAATGCTTTTTTTTTTTTTCCAAATATGTTCATTTTTATCTCATTTTCGACTTGTACAAAAAAAGGGAGGGAGGAATTGATGTTTGGATCTGGTGTCAATTTTTTTGGGTGAAAATAGGTGGAGATGGGTTACCATTGGGGTAGGATTTTTGCAAATTTATTAGTAATTTTACCACCGTTGGACTTGTTCTAAGAATCAGTACGTGGACTAACGACCTTAACAATCAAGTAGACTCTCAGTTTCCTACGCAACGTGACATTTTCTAAAATTTATTTTTTCCGCCCCTATTCGTTCCTCTAATTTCAAGATATTAAACTAATTTCAAAATACTCTCCGTTCTGTTAAAGTTCTTATTTTTTAAGTATTTATTTTTCGCTTTATAAGATAAGTCATTCTCTCACAATACATCATCATCTTTAATTCAAAAAATAAGCACTTATTTAAAAAAAATTACTTATTTTTCTTAGCGAAACGAGGTCTAATTTATCAGAGGAAAAAATAGTTAGTACTAGCAAGTTTTAAGGTTTTTAAGAATAAATTTTAGCTTTCTGGTATTTAAATGAGAGTGCATTTTACCAAATGCAATTTTGTGTACCTCTGGACTTTATTTTTTTGTTACTTTAAAAGATAAAAGGGCATAAAATGAACTTTTGATAGTCTCAATAGATAATTAGACAATTATTTTGAGAAAGCATATACACAAATATTTTTTTCGTCTAGGAGAGTAAGAACTTCGTTAATACTCCCTCCGTCCCAAAATCTTCGGCCTTTTTCAATATTCGCGTCGTTCTTTAAACTCTTATATCTCCCAATTTATGATATTTTTCATAATTTTAAAAAATTTGTATTATAGATCGAATCGAGAACTATCAAACAAGATCGATATTATATATTATTGGAGATTCGTATTGAAAGATACAAGCGATTGAAAATTGACACAAATATGAAAAAAGTCCAAACAATATGGGACAGAGAGAGTAATAAACATTACTACTGTTAAATTTCTTGGGGGGTTCCAACTAGGCCTGTCAACGGGCCGGATCTGACAGATCCGGATCCGACAAGACTGGATCCGATAAGACTCAAATCCGATAGTGATAATCCGGATCCGATTCGGAAATCCGAATCCGATCTGAAAACTTTTTTACTCCAAAAATTTTAGCCGGAAAAAATATTTTTTGTAAAAAAATACAATTTTTTTCAAAAAAAATTATTTTCCAAAAAAAAAAAACTAAAAGAAAAAATTGAAAATACAACTTCTTAAACATTTTTTTTTCAAAATAAAAAACTTACTGTTTTTAAAAAAAAAATTCAAAAATTTATAAAAAGTTTTTTTTTTTTTTTTTTTTTTAAGTTCGGATTCGGATTGATATGGATTTAATCCGATCCGATTATTCGGATTATCGGATCGACGTTATCGGATTCAGATTCAGATTTTTCGAATTGCATCCGATCCGGATCCGATCCATTAATAGGCCTAGTTCCAACCTAAAATCAATTGGCTATATGTGGAGTAGAATATATTAACCAAGCTTGGGTGGCTTAGATGAGCGATGTGGGACAAGTCTAACAACTACACAACTTCTGCATCTAATACAAGGAAATTGATTTTAGCACTCAAAAAATTGATGAAGGGGCTCCAAAACAACGTCGTTTTGTATATCAACACAGTTCAGTTTTGGAGCTCTTCCATCAATTTTTGGAGTGCTAAAATCACAATCTCTGATACAATTGAAAAATGACTTATTGCACATGAGTGACAAAAAATAACTCTATCTAAATCAATAGACCGACGATTCAGCCGATCGAATGTCTAGGAAACACATCTATCTATCTATCTATCTATCAATATATTATAGAAATGTAGTTGAAGTCTCACAAACCTCTAAACATCCATCCCTAATTTTTAGATTTTTCATTATCTTTTATTTTGTTTAAATTGGGAGGGAGAAAGAGAGGGAGGGGGGAAGGTGGAGAGAGAACGTGGGGAGGGGGAGGGAGAGGGGGAGAGATTTTAGGAGAATTGAGGAAAAATAATCTAATGCCCCATTGACATTTTTATGCGGTGAAACAATTTATCACTCTACCGCACATTTGTGTGGTTCTTACTGTAAATTATTGAGCTCGTACAAATTGTTTTTTTTCCCTGTACATCGAATGGACACAACCCAAGATGATAAAAAAATAGTTCAATATTTTTTTCGATCTCATGCATCGAACATGCACAAACGCAAATGCAGAAACGGAAGAAGTTGCCCGAAAAAAATTGAGACAGGGCGCGAATTAAGGGAAACGAGACCCACTCACCAACATTATTCCCCTCCGTTTCTCATCTCATCCGAACAAGAAAGATGAAAAGTGAGGTAATTTAACCCTAGGGTTTGGCCAGTGGTTAGGGCTTTGGACTAGGGTAGATTTACATTAATTTTAATTGAGACCCCCCCGCAAGCGGACTGAAGCTAGCCCAAATTAACCCCTCAAGATTAGTTAAAATACGTGAAAGTTAGATCGGACACCTAATAAGTTCTTGAAAAAAGAGAAAAGGGAAAAACGACAACCATGATATATTTTGATAATTAATATCCGTTAAGAATATATTAAAAGATAAAATTTTCAAATTTAAGACGCAGCCTAATTATCAAAACACGTCTTTTAACCCTCGTTTTTCCCAAAGAAAAGAGAGGTAATTTCTTGTACTCTACTTTAGGGTTTTCACTCCCGCCCACAGCGAAGTAAAAACAACCCTTCATTCTCCCGCACAGTTTTTTTTATACTCTCCCCACCATCTCCGTCTCCCTCGTCCCTTCAACTTCCGCGTTTACATAAGCCAACAGAGAAAACGTTGGGTATCACACTATCCAGTTCTATTCGGGAGTACCTTTTGCTGTACTCAACAGCAATGGAGAAAGCATTTGATAAGCTCCCGTACAAGGTTGCCCATAAAACCTCTCTGGATATGCTCCTGTTCATGGTTCCCCCAGCCCTTCAGGGCCAGATCAAAGACAGCACGGAGGATGACCTTGTTTCTACCGGTTCTGCCATGCTCGCGTTCTTGCGTCGACTGCCCGAGTTTCAACACGTAAATACTCACACCATACGTAGTGTATATGGTACCGAGGTTTATGCGTTGGTGTTTTAAGATTTTGGGAGTAAAAGTAACAGCTCTGCGATGAGTATTACGCCAGACATACTCTTTGTCTATCTGCATATCCAGTATTTGTCTCTCTTTGGGCGTTGTAACATTGTTTTCTTGATTTTTCGGCACAGTACCCAATTTCCAGTAATGGGTATTACGCCGTACGCGTTATTTTTCTGTGTACGCGTTTGAACATTGCAGTTTCTTGTTTTTGGGAGAAATATGACGGTTTGAGTAGTTGGGTGTCAAACCCAGTTTCCAATGATTGGTGATTTTCTATGTGACAGTCAATTAAGAACTTTATAGACCCAGAGAGGGCTTTCTATAAGAAGAACAAGAAGTCTGCTCTGGATTTGAAGAAAAGTGGCAACGACTGCTTCTCCAGAGGAGCTTACCCTAAAGCTTTGAGTTTATATTCCCAGGTAAGACTTGGTTTTGGGTCTACCCTATTTCCGATAATCTGGATTCATGTTGTTATATAGAGAGTTACTGCTGTGAAAGAGAGATATTCTCTTTGATTGTGTAAATAAGTTTTGAGTATGTAAATAAAGATTGAGATTGTTAGGAATTTGCAGAACTCTAACAGAGTATCTAGGGAAACCTATGCAGACGATTGATTATATAATCACAAACAAACAGAACGCTGGGTTGACGTGGCTGAATCTATGCGGGCCGGGTCCATCGTCGTTGCAACTCTTCTCTACGATGAAGATGAATGCAAGAGATATACTGAAGTTGCTCTACGCTAAAATATGTAGTTGCATTTTAGTATATACTGCGGCAGTATGGCAAGTTGAAAAGTAATACAGTATCAGGCTAGAGACACTTGATAATAGACAGACCATAACTTATTTGAACTCATCTCATAATAGACAGATCATGACTTACTTGAAATTGAAATCATCTGAGTAGTACTCCCCCCGTCCCAATTTGTTTGTTCAATTTTGGAATTCAATCTTTTTAGGGGGAGAAAATGATTACTACTAAAAGGTTTTGAGTTTTAAAAATACCCCTCACTTTTTTGACATTAAATGAGAGAGCACATTTGTCAATGCATAGTTTTTCAAAAGATAGAGGGCATTAAGGGAATTTTTTTAAGTCAACTTAAAATTGGACAAACATTTTGGGACACGTTAATGTCAAAAAATGGACAAACAAATTAGGTCACGCGGAGTACCACTTTTTTTGCTTTATTACCAACAAGTTTTTAGTTACATAACCAGAAGCTAATGTAAAAACCAACATGTGCAGAAAGTTATTCCCAATAAATTTAGGATATGCCACATGTATCATGACATCCCCTACAAGCCAAAATGCTTTTATAATTTCACTAGATCTGTAGCTATGTTATGGACATCTGAAAATACATTCTCACCCTTTCACCCATATCCTTTTGTGCATTATGCGTAATGGAATGGAACACTTTTTATCATCCAAAATAAAGAAATTCCACCATGTGTGTTCATCAATGATCTCGTCTTGGTGTTCCTATTGATGAGTTTAATGGTCTTTCCTGAAGCCAAATTGCATGGAAACTGCTTTGTATTTGGAAGTGCATTTGTTACCTTTGCTGAAACTGAAACTTGAAACATTAATTGGTATATTTGATGAGGTATTTGCCCCAGCTGGCATTGGAGGAGGTTGGTTCTCTACTCGCTTTTGACCGAGTAATCCATTGGCCCTGTTTTCCATTTTCTTGAAATTTATGGTTGTTGACTTTGAGCTACATAGCTACACCTCCATCCTTCTTTATTATCACGTTAGTTTGGTATGTTGACTATGCCAAGAAATGCATTGATATTTTTTCTCTTCCCAGTAACATGTGGTGGGAATTTTAGCTTAGTCGTCCTTTTCTTACCTCTCTCATATACATTGAACAGGCATTGCGTGTTGCACCAAGTAGTGCTGAGGACGGGGGAAAAAATGTGGTTGCCATGCTATATCTAAATCGTGCAGTTGTATTGTATGTAAGTTGTGCTCATGCATTCCTTTGTGTTCAACGTATTCTCATTACCACTTAGAGATATATTTGCTTTCCTAGTGATTAAGTTGGCTGTCCATATTGTGCGATATTAATTTTCTTGTTTGTGACTTTGTGTGTACTCATGATTTCAGCTGAACACAAGTAGTTTCTGTAATTGTTCATGATGAAACCACTCAACTACGTGTCTCTCTATTCAATGGCGTGGTTAATCTTGTTGACTATGCTTGAAAAGAGAGAATCAGTGGACTGTATTTGCTGGAATGCGGGTTTTGCCTATTTTGCATTAGCTTCCTTGGGTTTTGGAGACTCAGTTTTTCAATCAAAAGGAAAATCAGTGGTTTTTTCCCACACTGCGATAGCATTAGCACGTCAGTAGTTAGAAAGATATAACAACAGGCTGGTGTGCTCCATAAACTGGAACTTGAGACCTCTCACAAGCACTAAGGCTCCCCTCAACGACCACTTGGGCAAGAGCCCATGGTCTACATCTGTTCCTTTTTGTAGTTTCACTTGTAGCAGTGTGAGCTTGTTGCATCTGTTGACAAGAGTTATAAGCCTTTGAGCGTCAAATTTTAAGTAATAATCGGATATTTGACAAAATCATGTTGTTTTTCCTAGAATGACGGATGCTCAAAATTCAGTTCTACGTTCGATGAAGCTATTGGTGATCAACCCCTAGAAATTTTTGCAACAAAAATAAAGAGGGAAGAAATCTGTGATGGTTGGTATTTCTCTAGTTTCAGATCTGGAGGTGATAGAACTTTGGTTTGGAGAATTCTTTATCCATTTTCTCCTTTTGAATATGATTTAGCGTATATAAGTTTTGGACACCCTTTGCTAGTAGGAACTAGGAAACTCTCAATCTAGTGGGAGTGGTTGTCTGAATCTGGCATGAGTCGCATTACGCTAACAGCGCTACCCACCCCAGCATTATAGCTGTGTAAAAAGACCACATCCCTTAAACGGTTAAACCCTGTTGTATGCTTTGTCCATCGGTTACAATCATTTCAGTCCAGTACAAGAAGTCTTCATATATTGATGGAATCTAATATTCTTTTATTTGGACGCTATGAAAATCAAAATATAGCTCATCACGGGATCATGTATCAGTGTAGGAATTGAAACCTTGAGATTGCAAATACAAGGAAAAATACAAGGAATGTTTTGCTACAAGCATCAAGTTTTGGACATGGGTTCTGGTTACATTGGCTAAACATGTGTTTGCTCTTTCCTTTAGAATATGGGTCTTCTGGTGGAGTGTGTACGAGATTGCAATCGGGCTCTTGCCATTTCTCCAAGTTATGTGAAGGTAAGAATGCTTCCATCAGTCCACGATGCTTTTGTCTATTCCGCTTTTATGTTACACAAAGATGAGGCCATTCCCGACTTATGAAGCAAACCTTTCCGATTAGTTTCATGCTAAATACTCCTTTTGGAAACCTCTATGTATCATGATTTGGAGAGGGAAAAAGGGTGCAATGGAAGGATAGGGAGAAACGAAAAGAGGACAAGGGAAAAAAATTAATATAATGGCCAAAATAAGAACCAAAGAAAAGAAGAGTAATGACCAAAAGAAACGAAGAGTAATGCAGTAAGCAAATAGTAGAAGAGCAGATTTTTGTTCTTTTCTTATTCATCTTTTGTACAGTTTCAATATAGAATTAGTCAGGCCTAAAGTATTGAGACCTACTTGGTTTTATTCTGACCATATTTCATTTATATATCTGACAGGTTACGTCGCACTGTAATTCTATGATCTGACTGATGCTGCTCTTACTAACTTTTGTGTTTTGGGGAATTGTCCTTTTCTTGAATTCGTGTATTCTCCTAGTCAACATCTTGTAATTGGTGTTTTACACTACACTATTTTCACTGCAGGCCTGGTATAGGAGAGCTAAAGCAAATGCTTCCTTGAAAAACTATGGAGATGCAGTACGTGACCTGCAGGTCGCTATGATCATGGAACAGTCTTTGGATGAAAAGAGGAAAATAGAAAATGAGCTAAAGTCTCTCTCACAGCAGCAAAAGGATACAAGAAGTTCACTGAATAGACCTGATGAGAACAAGTTTGTTTTTTTAAGTTTCATATCTTCGTCTACTATTCGTATGGACCTTTTATGTCTCTTTTGATCATGCGATGTTGTTGCTCCTTCGTGATATCTGTATTTTACACCATTGGTGTTACTAAACTATTGCCAATTGTTTTTCCGACTTCACATATGTTGATCAGGGTTCAGTCTACCCATTTCCTTGTCATACTCTTTACCATTTAATGAACTGGAGGAAGTTGCACAAAGGCTGGAAAGAAAATTGATTAGTTGCTACAAAAATATAGCATTATGAGAACAACATGGAGGATCTATTAAATAAAAAAAGAGGATGTATAATGTGGTGTAAGATGGTTATAAGCCAGTTAAGTTGTATTCTCTTGTGCTTTACTGTGAAAAACAGATGTGAATATTGTTATTAGGAGTAATAAATCACAGACCTGTGTTAGGTCATGCAGATGCAGATATTAATGTGTGGATGGGACATCTTGCGGCATGGCCTTTCAAGATCAACTCATCTCATCAGGCAGAACCCATGTCATGTCAAACAGATAGGCTCTCAGCCAAGACAATATTTGGTATTGGCCAACAGTTTGAAACTTGGATTAGGTGTTTCATTCAACTGACAAGCCAAACCTTCCTTAGGATCCCATGATGTAAGGACATCAAAAGCATTTGAAGATATACGACAAAGAGGAGATGTCCCAGAATCGAATCTGTTCCCTTCACGCTCTTTGTCTTCACCTCCTTCCAATCATTAGGCTTCACCTCACCACATTCTTTGTTGTGTGCGCTACCATTACTTCCACCTTCTGTAACCCTCATTCTTGGTTGGGTGATGAGCTAGACCAAAAGACTTTCACTCCATATATTTGTGGGAGCTTCTGTACCACTTCCCCTTAAATCTCATAAGGAGGCAAAAACCTTAATCCCTAAGTTTAGCATGAAAGTCCTAGGAATGTGCTTTTTACCTTGGACTTTGATAACACTCTAGCAAATTGGAGCCTACTCTTTGATTGTATATGTTCGTCAAGGAGCATAGGTGTCCCAATAACGCTGGCTACATAGCTCATGAAAATGCTCGCCCAATACTTGGGATTGATTAGCTACTGCGCATTCTATATATCTAATGAACAAAGAAAATACGAAGGTTCAATGCTGCTACAACAAATCTACTCCAATCCCTTCATCGTGCTTTGCCCAAGATCTAGATTGAGCAATAAAGAAGTAGAGCAACAATACAGTCAAAGCAGAACAAAAGATATTCATGGAAAAACCTAATGAAGAGGAAATGAGAAACAAATTGGAATGTTGGTAAAAAAAAAAAGAAAAAAAAAGAGAAACAAATTGGAAAGTGTAATCTGGCTCTCTTCTCTAGGATAGTGTAAAGTTCTTTTTGTTTAAACAAAGGTCTCTGGGGATGCAGGTTATTAAGCATGCAGATATGATGATACTTAGCTTTGGTTTGTTTTATTTTGTTTATTGTTTCCACAAGATGAAGCAACTTATTTAAGGTTCAGTGGTGAGGCTAGGAAAAGATACGTGGCTTATGGAGTCTGAACTCTAAAAGGTTGAGCATATATAGAAAACTGTTTGTGTGTTCGCTCTACTGCAAAATCTTATTTACAGATCTATGTATATATAGTAGAAACACCATTGCAGTTATTTTTTTTATTGTTACCTTAGCAGGCATCAGTCTAAAGCCTTTAGCAAGTGAGTATAGATGATTTGTAACTTTGCAGACAATATCTATCTAAGTTAGAATTATTGCAGTGGACCTGGCGGTTATATATTTGTCTTTGGGTTTCACTTTTCTTGGTTCTTATAATGTAGGTCTTCTGGGACAGATGAGCCACACCAAATAAAAATTGAGTGTGTCTCTACACCAAATAAGGGAAAAGGCATGGCTGCTGTGTCTGAGATTCCAAAAGCTTCTTTAATTCATACTGAAGAACCCTATGCTGCGGTAGAGTTATAACCATTCTGATCAGTTACATAAGATACTGTACCTTTCCTGGATATTGACTTGTCTTTTGAGTTCTTTCAGATGCTTGTTTTAGGCTTTTTGCACAATTTGTAAGGAATCTAGTTTTGTGAGGGACTTTTCTTATAATATTGTAGTGTCGGAAATATTCTGCCCTCGCAAACTATCTGCTGAGTCTTGTTCCTTTTTCATTTCAAAATCAGAAAAGAGGTTCACCATACAAATATAGCTTTTAACGTTGTGTTGTTTGAGACCATTAAAAATACAGACGAACCCGATTAATGGACATGAACTTGTGTCAGCTCTTTTTTTATTGCTCAAACCAAATAAACTTTAGAGATAAGAGGGCACATTACTATTCTGTATGAACTTTTGAAGTTACAGTTATATATCAAAATGTGTTCTGGACACATTTTCTTTTCACAATCAAAGCGTGTGATACTTTTTGGCATTAATTGCATGCTTGTTTATAAGTTTTTCCCTGAATTCATTTTTATTTCTGCAGTCTATATTTTTGCACCCATACCCCCAATGATTGGGTACTACATGAGTTCTGTTGTTGTTGTAGTCTATATTTTTGCTGATTAGATCCAGCAAATCAACTTATTTTTTGCTGGAGTGATTCTTACTTTGCATAGTGATTTGCCAGATCATATTAAAGGAATATCGGGAAACGCATTGTCATTTCTGCTTCAATGAACTACCAGCAGATATGGTTCCATGTTCATGTTGTGGAGGACCATTATATTGCTCTCAGCAATGTCAAATACAAGCTGGAGGACAGGCAACAGGGATTAACTCAAACAGTTGCGCTATTGATGAGACTTTGTCAGATGAGCTTAAAAAGCACATTGCGGATATAACCTTAGCCAATGCTTCTGCTTCAGACATCCATCATTTTTTTGAACATAGACACGAGTGTCATGGCGTACATTGGCCTGCAGTATTCCCACCTGACGTAGTTCTAGCTGGTAGAATTTTAGTGAAGTCCACAGAGAAAAAAGGACATCATAGCAATGTTTCTAAGATTATTGGAACTGTGGTATTTATCTGACCACTTTTTTGTTTTTTCTATTGACCTCTTGTCTCTAGTTAAGATGTTTGTCTTATTGGTTCACTAAAGGTTCTAACTTTGCATTACGTGGTCTTCCTTTTCTTCCAGGGTCTTTCTCACAATTATGAGGAGTTGTCTCTAGAAAGAAAACTGGAGTTTCATATTTATTCTGTCGCGATGATATACTGTCTTCAGAACTCTTATTGGTCTGAATTTCCGAACAATGGGGAGATTGTTGCAAAGGTGATTGATGTACCACTACTTTTCCATACTCTTCCTTGAAGACTCAGTCTTCCTCATAGAAGCTTCACGTCCAACATATTGTCATTTGTGAAGACTTAACAGAATAACCATTGGAAATATGCTTAGCAAAAATGTTCTTTAGCCTAATGCATGCAATATTATAGGGTGATGAAAGGTCGCATATGGATAAAATATTGGATGTGGAAAGATCAAATCCCTACATTCGAGAAAGGAAAGTAAATAAACTTTGTGGCAGAAGATTGAACAAAAATTCAACTTCGGGACTCTAGAGTAATTCACAATATTTGGATAATGACTTTTTTGATGAACTTTGTCGGTGTAATACTAATTCTATGAATTTTTGGTGGAGATAATCACTCACTGTTGTAGAAATGCGTTGCCATGATTTTTAGTTTCAATTTTGGATTTGTCAAATAATAAACAACTTGAAGTTTCCATTGCCAAGCCCACCCTTGGCTTTCTTCTCTAGCCACAATGCTTCTTTGGTTCTTTTCCACGCTCTGTTACTACGTTGGTTCTTATCGTTTGTTGGCTTTCCTGTCAGGCATGAGGTTTGTTCCAAGACTCCCAACTATTTTTGGGTTTTACTAGTTTGCTTATCATATTTGCTCTATTGACAACTGGTTGCCATGATTTTTAGTTTCAATTTTGGATTTGTCAAATAATAAACAACTTGAAGTTTCCATTGCCAAGCCCACCCTTGGCTTTCTTCTCTAGCCACAATGCTTCTTTGGTTCTTTTCCACGCTCTGTTACTACGTTGGTTCTTATCATTTGTTGGCTTTCCTGTCAGGCATGAGGTTTGTTCCAAGACTCCCAACTATTTTTGGTTTTTACTAGTTTGCTTATCATATTTGCTCTATTGACAACTGATTGCCATAAAGAAACTAAGAGCAAATGAAAATGTTCTCTGTTTTTTTTTTCCCTTCAGAAAAGAGAATTTATGGATCTTTGGATAATGTTATACAAAGATTAAATGGACCTGGGGGCCGGGGGCAAATGAAAATGTTCTTGGAGGCTTTTATGCTTACTCTTTTTTCCAATCCCTTTTTTTTTTTATTGTTAACAACTTCCACAGAGTGCCCATTTTTAACTCTTTACTGGTTGCCAAGAAACTCTCTCTCTCTCTCTCACACACACACACACAGAGACAGAGACGGAGAGAGCGACTGAGTGATTAAACATCCGAGAATGCGCTTCTTGGCATTAGAGTTGTATTTGTTTTCTGTCTATGTATTCATCTGTGCTTTTTTCTCTTGTAGAAGAAATTTATTAGATGTTAAGATAGAACCTGTATAGACGGGAGTTTTTCTTCTTCTGTATAATGTGCGAACGTTTTATTGTCATCATCAGTTAAGTTTCTTTCCCGTTCCTGGATGCAGTTTGTCACTCTACTGTCCATGATTAGCACGAATTCTATGGCAATTGTTCGTATGACATCTCCAGATTCTGTGGAACAGGTTTGTTGGGGCTACTTGAATTTTCTTCTTTGCCATTCTTGTCGAGTATCTTGTTGAACAATTCCCTCTTTTTAAGCCTTGTTGTGATGCATATATTGAGCTGCTATTCATCTATATCGCATAATTGCTTGTGGGGGGAAATAGGGAAGGGGTGAGTTGGAAAATATCTTGTTTGGCATTTTCGTTTAACTATTATGCGAAACAACTCTGGTATCATTGGTTACTTGTTATTCTGTCTTTTCTTTCATTGGTATTAAATCTCACTGTCATTTTCTTATATTCATGTTGCTTATGTAGTTATGTATACACCTATCTCCCCGTTTCACAGATTGGAGTGTATCATGTTTCATGGCCATGGTTGTGCTTTCACATTGTATTGCAAAACAGCTGGAACAAAGAAAGCTTCTACTTCTTTAGGGTACTCCCAAGAAGGGGAGAGAGAATCTGGAAATTTATATGATCTTAAGATGGGACCTAAAGATAGCTCGAATAGTTGAACAAAGAATAGTAGTAGAGTCTTATTTGTGTTAGTACTAAATAAGAATGTCGCTGGACAATTTTAAGAATTGGGGTATTTTGACTCTTTGAGAGGGAGAGAGAGAGTATCTGGAAATTTATATGATCTTAAGATGGGACCTAAAGACAGCACGTATAGTCGAACAAAGAATAGTAGTAGAGTCTTATTTATGTTGGTACTAAATAAGAATGTCACTGGACAATTTTAAGAATAGGGGTATTTTGGTAATTTTAGGTTTGCGTATATGGGCCGTAGGGGTCACCCGTGAGTTATTTGATGGGTCAACTTATTTATCTGGTTTATTAATTGTGAGAGTAGTTTCCTTTTTCATAGTTAGACTTAGTTCTTTAGTAAGTGTCCTAGTCTATATAATCCAATTATTGCTTCTAATTAGGACTTGAATATTATGAGAACTGTAAGGGCTTTTGAAGCCTCTTTATGGATTGTGTGATGCAATCAAACCTTAGGTGTGATGCGTAAACCCCATAGGAGTGATTCCCAGAGCTTTCTTCTTATCCTTAGTTTCCTAAATAAAACAGCCCTGATTATTGTCAGCAGGGGCGGAGCCAGGATTCGAATACGGGGGTGGCTTCGTAATAAATTCATACAAGTATGTAAATCGATATGTTAGTGAATTCCATTTTTATGTGGCACATTCACTATATTTTTTTTTGCAGAATCTGTTAAGAAACATGCAATAAAAATACTAAACTTGTGGGGAAAAAATTAATGTGCAAATGTGTTGCGTTCCTCTCCAATTAGTGGAAAAAAATACAAATCATATGGGAATTGTTAATTACAATACTAAACTTGTGGGGAAAAATTGATGTCCAATTGTGTTACATTCCTAGGAAAAAATACAAATCATGTGGGAATTTATGCAAAAATACTGAACTTGTAAGAAAAATTAATGCCCAGATGTGTTAAATTCCTCTCCAATTAGTGGGAAAAAATACAGACCATGTGGAAATTTATGCAAAGACTTAAAATGTGTGTGTGTGTGTGTGTGTGAGTGAGAGAGAGAGAGAGAGAGAGAGAGAGAGAGAGAGAGAGAGAGAGATGAGAGTCTTGAAAAGAGAAAAATTCAAAAAATTGGTGAAAACCAGGTTTTGAACTCTAGTCCAAGAGTTCCAACAGGACCCTAAGGCGAACAGCTGAACCACCCAACTGCTGAGTGAATATATCATATAATATAGCGTGTTTGTATATATACATACACACAAATTATCCAGTGAGGATCCCTTACCAGTCTACCGTGCGGACCTTCCCTTTCCTGAGCAAATTTCAATGATCCGAACCGCTCAAAGTGTGCAGAACATGATTTTAAGGGTATTCGTGAGAAATCATCAAAAAAAAATAACCGGGAAGAGCTTGATTTCAGTAGTTTTTTATTGAACCATTAAATGAAAACTGCCCCGATCAAGCTCTTCTCGGTCTTTTTTTTTGCTGATTTCTCAAGAGTACTCTTCAAATCACGTATTGATTGCTTTGAGCGGTTTAAATCATCGAAATTCAATCAGGAAGGTGAGGTCCACACCATAAAACTATCCAGGATCCCCTAACTAATATACACAAAGTATCCAGTGAAGGATCCCTTACCAGTTTGCCGTGCGGACCTTCCCTTTCCTGAGCAAATTTCGATGATCCGAGCGGCTCAAAGTGAGCAGAACGTGATTTTAAGGGTAACCGTGAGAAATCATCAAAGCTTGGTCGTGCAAAGGGTACCCAAGGGATCCCTTAGGGGATCCGGACTGTATATATATATTTGTATTTTTGAAACCGGGGGTGGCATGTGCCAGTCCCGGTCCCATACTAGCTCCGCCCCCGACTGTCAGCACCCAGAACCGCCCTATTTTGATTCTGTTTCTCATATTTAGCTATGCCCCTAACCCACAAGAGAGGTCATGCAAAGAGCTTTGCTCTGCGGTCCTAGTTGGTCTATTTTTGTATGAGTCATGTTGACTGTCAATAAATGCTGTTAGTTAAATAATGGGCAGAGATTTCTCAGTGAGAAAGCCTTTGAGAGGCCGTTACGATATCTTTCTCACCAATCTTAAATCAGAAGGAAAATCGCATTCTAGAAACAAAACCTCTTGTCTTCTTGGCCCAGAATTAAGGGTTATGCTTCCTCCCCACAACCTCAGCTAATTATATTGCGTCTGTTCAATACATTTTCTATGAAGGCCAGGGCGCTTTCGGGCTCAATTTTGGTTTCTGAGAACTTGCATAAAGCTGATTTTCGCCAAATCCTTCACATGTTGAGAATGCATCCATTTCCTAAACCCTTTGACAAAGACACAACGAGGAAATCATATCACTGTAGGACCCAAGGACACAGAGTACAAGCCTACGGAAATATGTCGCTTTTCGGGAAAAAAACAAAAGGTCGGTCATGCCACATTAAAGCAAAGGACTTCTTCAATCACACCACTCCCTTTTTTGCTAGTGTTTGCCATTTTTTTTCTATTTCTGCAGATTGCATTTGAATCAAAAGGCTTTCTTCCCTGATGTTACTTTTACGTTCTTGTTGATATTCTGTAGGTAAAGGTAGGTCAAGCTATTTATTCAGCTGGTAGTTTGTTTAACCATTCTTGCCAGCCAAACATCCATGCATATTTCCTGTCTCGTACTCTATATGTGCGATCCACAGAATACGTTGCAGCAGGGTGCCCACTGGAGATGTCCTATGGTCCACAGGTAATTCTTACCCTTGGTAACTTGCATGTCTCTAGAATCGAATATAAGGGTTTTCTTACAAGAGTTGTGTTTCAAGTCTTTAAAGAAGGCTTATCTCTAGATATAGCTGTTAAATTTTGTTTTAAGGGGCTTTACGAAGACTTTTCTCTAGATGGAGCTGTTGAAGACATTTGTATGACATAATTTGGAATTAAGGCATTCTAGTTGGGTATCTTCTTTTCCATTTCGTAGTCATTGGCTGCCAATCGAAAGATAAATAGATTCCTAGTCTTTGGCCTAGATTGTTGTGTCACATTGACGTACCCTTGCCGGACACTCGATACCTGATAAGGGATAAGGGTACGGTATCCGAGTCCAACATGTTTAGTTACACTTTTTCCCTTGTGTATTGATTGTAATTCTAGTGTACCATAAACTATGTATAGACTACAGAGTATAGACCAGTGTTCTAAAGCAAGGACTTAATCGGCGGTTAATCACTAGCGGGGCCTATCCGATTAGGTCCGACTAACGATTAATCGCCGATTACTAATTAATATGCACCGATTAATCACTCGAAGGAGGCCGACTGCTCGACTGGCACCTAGCGACTTCTAGAACATTGGTATAGACTCATGAGGCACCTCGTAACCTTCATTTATCCTGGAAAATGAAAGAAATATTTTTAAGAATTGGAATATTTTGGCGTGTCCTTGAGATGGAAATTAGATGAATTGATACTTGGATCCGTACCTCAGTCCATGTAACATAAGGTAGCATGACAAAAATCACTGGAAGTGACAGACAGCTTAACTTTCTTGTTCAACTTATAATGAGAGTCTTTGTTTGACAGGTTGGGGAGTGGCTCTGGGTAAGCCGCATCGAATATCTGAAAGATAAATACGCGTTTGTATGTCGGTGCAGAGGTTGTGCAGAGATAAACTTGCCTGACCTTGTGCTGAGTGCTTTTCGGTGTGTCAAACCAAATTGCTTCGGTGTAGTCTTAGCTAAAGGCACAGCCTTTTATACCAAATTCATAATTGACCACCCTCCAAGTTCAGAGCCTCATATGCAGGTATTCTTTCCCCCCCCCCCCCCCCCCCCCCCCCCCCCCGCCCCCCTGCGCGCGCGCGCGTGTTGCAGTGAACGATCCAATTAGAAGACATAGAGGAGTGAAAGATCAGTTTTGAGCAAGAGATAATGTGTAACTTTTTGAAGCTTGACAAAGCTAAAACATGAAACACACTTGTAACTTTTATGCTGTTTATCATATCATAATTTTAAAAAAATGCAACTTCTAGAATGTGGATTTGTAAACCATAGAAGAGTGACAGAATTCGGTTTTGAGCAAGAGATGTGTAACTTTTTGAAGCTTAAACATGAAACACAGTACTAGTGAATTTCATTCTGTTGAGAATAGATAAAGAATTGTCACTTCTAGAATGTGGACCATATGGGTTTGTTTGATTAGCGAGAAAAATAAAATGGAAAGTGAAAATGATAGAAAGTGAAGTGAAATAAAAGAAAAAGGAAATTTATTTTTTTTCTCACATCTGTTTGATTAGGATGAAAAGAAAATAATAGAGAAAATAAAATATCATTGTTTGAAAAGGAGGAAAGTTGCCAAAATTAGAAGAGAAAAAGTTGAGGGAAGAGGGTAAAGAGGGAAGTTAGAGTAATTATCGTTGATTTTCTCGAGAATAAAATTTCCCTGCACATTTTGTGAGAAAAAGTGAGGCAAGCTCTCAAGCTTTAGAGGGTTGTACGGGAAAGTTCATTTTCTACCACTTTCTAGGATATTCTTGCTAAATGCTAAGTGAACACACACAAAAAATTCTTTTTGTTTTTTTTTCCCCCTCTCTTTCTTGCATTTTCTACCATTATCTCGCTAATCAAACGGACCCTATGTTACCCTCTTTCATAACTCTTAGGTTTACAATCTTTTGAAGGTTGACAAGCCAAAAGATGAAGAGATACATAAAGTGGCTGGCCATGTGTTTGAACTGACTGGATGCAGTGATCAAATTAAACCTGGATCTTGTTTGAGATGTGGTTCTGGCCTTGATTTGGATGCTTCATATGCAACAATCGAGGAAACTGGGCCCTTTTCGAAAAGGTACATTCGAATTATTTCTTTGGGGATCCTTTTATATTTTTTTCCTCCTTATTTTTTGGGAAAGTATAGGATAAAGATGCACACGAGATATACACCCATGGCTTACAAAGAACAATCTGTTACAGCCATTCCACAGTAGTGCTTATAGAAACCCCAAACACTCGTAGGGTTAGAGTTACTTCTGGGAATGTCCAAGTCTTTACTCCTCTCATTGGAAATGAATCTGCACTGGATAGGCCAAAAATTTCTCTCAACTAACACAGCTGCAAACTCTAGAAACCACCCACTAAATTACTTTCTACAATTCCCTTTAAAAAACAAATTACTTTCTACGATCCCCTCCACAAGGATCAAAATCCCGTTTTGTTATGTTGTCAGTTAGCTAGGAGCAGGAGACATTTTGGGAACAATTTGGAAGCATTTCAGAAATATGTTAAAGGCGTAGCTGGAACATTATGGAAATGTCCAATGAAGTTGGGTTCTTAGAATTCCAACATTTTGGTGCATTTCGGTGTGCATCTGTAGAAACATCGGAATTTTAGGATCCGATGAATATTTGAATTTCGATCTCCTAGGAAACAGAATTGTTTTGATTGTTTTCCTGGAACCAAAACTGAATTTCCTTACTTGCGGCAAACCAAGGAATAGTAAAATCTGATTTCTAGCTGTTTCTGCTCTCTGAAAACGCAATATTGCTGCATTAATGGCTTAATTGAGTCTAGATGGCTTGAAGAGGCTAGTGTAGTATGGAATCGAAGAATTTTCCATACTTCCTGATAGACCACTTTTTGTGTGGAGGAACTACTGAAATGTCTTTATCTAAGTGCCACATCTAATTGGGACAACCATGGGAGCAGATGTTTTGAGGAAATTGAGATCCCATCCGAAAGAGAAGATGCACATCTGTGCATGCTTCGGCACCATAAAATATATTTGTATGCACTGTATGCATGAACGTCGATGAGGTGCTGGGTTTTGATCCTTGGGGTGTCTCCTTGGTTGGCATCTTGCGAATCTAGGGATTGGGTCTTGGATGGGCATTTTGTTGCCTTTCTTAATAAAATAAATAAATGTCACTGTTATGTGCTAGCATATATGCTTTACCGTTTTATTGCATCTCATATTTGAATTTTTTGTTGAATAGGTTGGAGTATGAGGTATTCCATAAAGAACTTGAAACTGATACTCTCTCAGATGCTTTGAGAGCTCTTGATGTCCTGCGATCAACATTGCATCCGTACAACAAAGCAATAGCACAGGTGAGGTTTAGACTTCAAGGAGTTGAGTGGAGTCCTTTCAATTTGCTCTCTTTTTGGTTATGAGGGGCAGTTTTTTTAACGGGATATGATGGAAACTCTTGTATTTCATGTTTCGGTAACGGAGCCCATATTTGTTTAATGTTCCATCTGCAATTTTCTTGATTTCACATTTTTGGTGATATCAATGCCTAGAAAAAAAAAGTTTGCATGACCATGTAGATCATTATTTCAGTTGGAGGACACTATTGCGCATGCATTTTCTATGTTTGGAGAATTTGAACTAGCACTGGAGCATTGCAAGGCATCAATTAAGGTAATTCATTTTTGTCGTGTCATACAGTGGAAAAATGTTCCTTATTTTCTGTATTGGTACAAGATGAAAAGCTTTGTGTTTATCTTAATCATGACTACAAATCTAGAAGCGGCTTTAAGAAATTTTCTTCACGTATATTTCGTGGACTCAAGGAGATTAAATATCTATATAATCCCTCCGTGCCGCAATGTTGGTCGCTTTTGGAGATTGCAACTTTTTAAGGGAACAAGCATTAAATGCATGTCCCCCTTGAAAATGACATTCGATTTCCACTATAATACCTTGAGTCCCACTAAAAAGGTATTTGTAGTTATTTATAAAGGGTAAATCTTGGAAATTCACACATTTTTAGTTGACTTTTCAAAAAGGAATAGAGAACCAACATTGTGGGACGGAGGGAGTATCTTTACATATATATATATATATAAAATGTTGAGTAAAGAAATTGGATTTGGAATTCATTTCTCTGCTGAATTTTCAGATTCTTGAAAAGCTCTATGGTCCTGACCACATTGCTATTGGACATGAGTTGTTAAAACTTGCATCAATTCAGCTAGCGATGGGTGATCCAAGTGCTGTGGAAATCTTAGATCGGGCAGAGGCAATATTTTTGCTGTATTACGGATGTCATGCGAATACCATTTTCCCACATCTACAAGGCAACAAGATACAAGCTCTCAAACTTGTTCAGTGAAGGTCCATATTCTCGCGGCGGTGGTATAGTTATCTTTTTGCCGTCACTCGATGCCCAAAACATTGTGTTTCGATAATATTGCAGCTCAGCTGGTTGAACATTCAGCTGAAGTTGTTTCTCTCCGCCTATGTTAGGTTACAGATGGAGTATTTTTGGTGTACCTGCTAGTAGTGAATTGGCAGTTTTTTGACCAAGGTTTAGCAGGTGGGTAAGGTCTAGTTGTGGAAACTGAGTAGTATTAACTAGATTAGTCTTTTTGGTAAGGTCTATTTCTGGCTCTGTAGGCCTTGTTTGGTTGACTAAAACTTAGAACGAATGTAAATATAATCTTAGGGGCTGTTCCTTTGCTCGGCGTTGAGTAATGGTCTATGACTATGAGGGCAAAGTACGTTCTTAAGTCAATGTGCGTGGCTCCATTAATGGGTATTAGCGCCAACCAAAAACTCTCGTGTATCTGCACTTGCTCCCTCTAATCACTGGCTCAGAGCCGTAATCTCTCTCTCTCTCTCTGTGCACAAGCCAACCAAGATACCGCCTAGGTCCCCAATCGGCGGCCGGCCTCAATATAGGGCCCCCATTTTGAGAGGAGTGTTTTATGTATTATGCCTCTCTTTGGTTCAAGTTATGTAGAGTTAGGCAGTAAAGGAATGCGTTTGGTCCCAAATTTTGCTGATCAACAAGTTTTTTGGGTACGTGTTAAAAAGTTGATGCTACGGTGTTTTGAACTCTTAACTTTACAGAGAAGATGGAATAGGCATAAGCGAAAATGTGAACGGGTTATAGAAGATAGCTGTGGTGATCCTCGTATGTATCGTAACCCGCAAAAGCCGTGCTTTCTGTTGACTTACCTCTGCTTTCTTGTCTTTTGTCTTGCACGTGTTGCTGAATGTCTAGGATTAGGGGGTTTGCTCAATTTTGGTTCGGTCGTCTTGTTGGGTCTTTGTTCTTTTTTCCTAAACTTTGTTTTTGATGTGAGTTGGTATGTGTACTGGCATGTGTATGGATATGTATAGATGTACTTTCTTATTTGATATTAATGGAATGACATTGTTCGTCAAAAAGAATATGGACGCTTCTTAACCACTAGGATATTTTGTTCCTTAACAACAAAATCAAAAGCAAAATCGAAAGCAAATTTCCAATAAAGAAAACTTTCCAAAATTGTTTAAGACTTATATTTTGTTAGATATGTTCATATACATGATCTGCTTAAAAAACTATCCTAAAACTATTAAGTTGTTTCTTACTATATTATATAATACCCCAATTTAAAAATAGGGCCCTAGTGGAAGTTGGTCCAAGGCCCCAAAATACATAGGACAGGCACCAATGGAGAAACTCCCACAAGAAACGATTAAGAAGAAGAGGAATTTCCCAAGTGATCAGTCAGGCTTGCCATCGTTGCCAAAGAGCACCACCACGACCGAAGGAGTCGAGGGCTACCGCGATTTGCAATTCCGCGGCATACTTGCTTTACTCTCACTCGCTTGGTCCTGTTGGATACATGGTTTACAGTATTCAATGTTAGGGCTATTCATAATCATGCACGACAAGTGAAGTTAGGAGAGCAATAGAAAAAGAAAATTTCGTACAAAGGATTTTCCAATCGGAATGGGCGCTTTTCACGGAGGGCTCCAGGATTTTTATACAATCGAGGTGAAATCATAACTTCTCCTAGTAACACAGCTGTTACTTACCCATGGTTTCTGGCTTGGAGATTTTTTTCTGCACCACTGGCACTGAGATGTCTTGACACTTTTGCATATCGATGACAGTTTGCACTTCATAAAAACTTTTCATATCAATTAAGGTTTGCATTTCCGCAACAGTTTGTGACTTATCTAATCAAATCGACGAAAATGGAAACCACCACCACATGCAAATCAATTAAGAACAGATAACCACCGGCCGGGTGAGTCAAGCTAAATAAGATTTCCACAGTAATGAACCATAGCAAACTTTCAGATAGCCACAAAGGTACCCAAAGAATAAATTGAAAGCCAATATATAACTTATTTTATGTAGTGGGTTCCTACCACATATGAACAAATTGGTCAGCTGCCTCAAGACGAAGTACAAGTTTGTTTTGTCGCTAAGCTCTGAGCTAGAACTGTATAGAACAATTTAGATATCCCGTGGATGACTAACACAACAAACCTACACTACATGCAGAAGCAGAGGAATCTCTCCCAGGCCTCTGTAGCATTTGCAAAATAAAAAAGGGAAGGTGAAGAAGACGCATTTGCCAGAAGCCAAAGTTCACCAGTATAGAGCCACGGAGAGAGGTGGAAGGTACTAACTCTCGTCTAGTTTTTCTTATAGCATTAACGAAGCTTCGTCTCATTTGGTTTGCTGCCCCTAAATGCTGAAAGAGAGAAGAATGACCTTGTTGCTGAAACACAAAACATAGTAGAGAATATTGGAATTTATGAACCACAAGGAAGTGATATATGCAATACTTGTATAGCGGGAACAGAGAGCAGGAGAAAAGACAAATGCGTAGGGGATAGGATAAAGAAAGTAACCTTTAGACGTATTGGCAGCAGTCGAGATATGGTCCTGCAACTTGTGGGATTCTCTCTGAGCACTGAACTTGCTGACGTTGGAATGAGCTGAATGTATCATAAATCATTATGATCATCAGTATCACAGTCCAGACTAGGAAAATGTGTCAATAACAAAGCACACATGATAAACGATATATCACTAAATAGCTAATTTTTATGGCAAACTGGACAACAAGGATTACAACAGAAAAAGAATGCCCTGAGAGTCGATTCTTTCCAGGCTTTTTTTAACCATTCAGTGATCACTACGGGCTTGTCTGTTTGCTTGGATTTGAGTGTCGGATCAGAGGATAAATCCAAGTGACTACACATCCTACCTTTGGTAGAAAGTTTTGTCCGTCAGATATGAAATCTCACAAAAACATGGTATGTGTGATAACTTGAGAGATGTGGCATTATGAATCTCATCACTAGAAGTCCGATGTGCTTTACACATCTTCTGTGATCATATATCGCATTGCTTTTAGTCTAAACAAACAGACAGGTCCTACATTTCAGGCTAAGAACAAAGACAATTACCGATTAAATGCAGTAAGAAATCAATATTTACACTCAGTACTGATGTAAAGCAAGGGGATGAAGTAGGCGTACCAGAATGTATTTCAGGACCAGCTAAATCTTTCTCATAGCTTTCACCCAATGAAGCCTTTGGCTGTCCACAGTTCTTTCCATGAAGGGCAGCCATCCTCCGCAAGTTATCGGCATTTTTCTTACTAACAGCTTTGGAATCCTCAACATCATCCTCTCCTTCTGAAAACACAGGTGGGCTAGACCAACCGGTTAAGTTAGGATCTGCCTTACTTTTTCGAGCAAACTTCAAGAGCCTTTTCAGTCCTTTGGGTGCATCTTTTTGATAGACCATTGCCGCAGGGTTTTCGGCATTTCCCCACTCCAAAATATCAGTTTCAGCACTCTCCTCTAGCAGCATTTGTGACAAAGAGTGCCGGATGCGTGGACTTGAAATTGCTACTGGTGCAACATTGGCTGCGTATGAAATTTCGCATCTATTCTCACCTAGTGGAATAGGCAAGTCTTGATGCTCTTCAATTTCTACCCAAGCCGTCGGGGAGATAACTGTTTCTTCTTCAACCTCAGTCTTGAGTACAGCCTCTCTCACCATTATAAAACTATCATCAAAATCTGCAGCAACTTGCTCTGAGCTCACAGTTTCCTCACATTTCTGCTGGCTAGATAACTCATGAGTTTCTGGTTCTAAACCAGCATCAGTATCCACTGCTTCAAATTCCTCCTCCTCCTGCTGCTGACTAACAATACCAGAAGAGTCAGTAATCACCTCGTTTTTCTGGGCTTTGCTTAGATTTTTAGGGTTTTCCGAAGTCTCCTCGGGTTGAGGAAACTCTTTCGATTTGATGACAACAGGACCAACACCAGGGCCAATACCGGTGCCTTTACGCAGGAAAGGCTTCGACTCCAGTGGCACCACACTGCTCTTCTTTGTCACCTTGCTATAGAAACTGGGCTTTGATGCAACCACTGAACCATCCTTTCCAGGAGGAGTCTGAACTTTTGTTTTCACAGTTTTCCCATTCTTTGTTGAAGGTTGTTGCTTCTTTTCAGTCATATCTTTCATACTTTTCTTAGTGACATTTGGCCTAGCCTTCACATTTTTGGGCTGCTGTATGGATATTTCCTCCTTTGGGCTAGATCGAGGAACTGATGGTGTGGGCTGGGGTCTTCGACGAGTAGGTGTAGTGCCAGTAGATGGAGTCCCACAAGGAGTTTTAGCTGGTGATGTCCCTGTAGTGGCTCTCGGTGATGGTGTGGTTGACCATGACTTGCGCATAGCGGGTGCGGGTGATGTCTTAGCTAAAGCTTTCTTTGTAACAGCAGGTTTTGAGATTTCCTTCTTGGGATTCACAGATTGAGTTACGGTCTTATGTGACTTTTGGGGCTTAGCCAGAGAACTCTTACTGGCTGAGGTCATTTCAGTTTTTCTTTGACCAAGAATTTGCTGCATTGCTCTAGGTTGTGCTTCTTTCTCTGCTAGCCTCCCCGCAGTATCACCCCTCAGTTTTTTGTCCCTCTTTTCTTTGTAGCGGTCAGAAACCCCGCCTCTCCGCCCACATGGAACATCTTGGCTTCTGTTGCTATCAGGTGCTATATTCTGATACCTAACAGGCTTACATTCCATCATTTTCCTCAGCATCTGATTTAACTCCAGTTCTTTCTGTCGATTCCATTCGGCTGAGGCTGTTAACTTTTCAGTTTTCTCCTCTGTTTGGATAACTAGGGTTTCTGCTTGATTCACTACAGGATTAGACGTTCTTTCTTCAAAAGTATCTAAGTGTTCATCCATTTTAGCAGCCTCAACAGGGTGGTTATCTCCAGCAAAAAACTCAGGCTCATCTTTCTCTTCTAATGAACTCCTTCGAATTTCTCCAGCCTCTGAATGGTCAGAAGTGATTTGAACAGAATTTTCAGAAGCAATTTGTGGGTTGTCTTGGGTGGAACTTTCACCCGTTCCTGCACTCCATCTTCTCAGTACAGATTTCTTTGTACCGGGAAAGGCATCTAAAGTTGACCTCCTCTTCTGGGCATCCAAAGTTTGATCTTTCTGTTTATTTTCAAAAAGACTGATTGCATCTTGCACGCTTATTCTGACATTGCTGTCTGATCTTTTGGGAGGGTGTTCCAATCCTTCATCTTCACTACTGTTTGCAGCTGCATCTCTATTTGAGAACGTCTTATCTCTAGCAGGAAAATAGTTGAGGCTCTTAATGTTTAGAGCAGTTGCCCTGCGGGACCCAGATCGCCCTATCTGGACCCTACGCATTGGAGATGCTGACCTTCTAGGTGATGCAGACCTGATCAGAGTTCGACTCCGTTCCACAGTCGGTTGATCGTCGTCGGTTGAGGCAGAAGATTCCTCACTTTCTGTGGAGCTCTGCCGCTCAACCTGGGCAGCTTTGGCTGGGGAGACACCATACTTTACTTGTGTATCTGGCAGTGATGGTTTTAGTATCTGAGCATTAGCCTTAGTTGCACTGTACCTGTCATTTCTTGAATCAACCGTGGAAGGGGACTTCTCATCACTAGGTAAATCAACATTCTGGTCCATTTGACAATGCTCTACGAACTTCCTCAAAGTATTCCTAGCAGTGGTAGGAAACAAGAAGGAATAAGTTTCAGTCCTTGCCATTAGTATTAGTCATTTTTTATAATTAAAAAAATAGTCTCAGGAAGTTGTAGAAAAAAAAATAAAGTAAAAGGAGCAGGAATAAGCTGCAGGATTGAAATATGACACAGCAATTTTAAGATTCCGTACCACTCAAAAACTTAGAAGACGGGTAAACACTAGAATCTTATTTTGTTCCCAAGTTACCTCAAATCTATAGCTCCAAAATGTTGAGAAAGCTTTTCCATATCAAAGATGTGCTTTGAAGAGCATGTGGCTACCGTGGCCCGGTTGAAAGCAGCAGCTAATTCTCCTCTCAATGCCTTTAGCCTCAGTTCCATTGCTCGCAGCAATTCATTCCTGTCAGATTTTAAGATGTAAATTGGAACACATGGAGAAGGAAATTTTGTTCATAGAAAACAAAACAAACTACATACGTACTTTGATGCATCAGATGACGCAATCTTAACTTCATCCTGTCATCACCAACATATTAGTTCCAAGTTACAAATGTGTGCTACACTAAAATGGAAAAGCACTACCTTCAGCTTTGGTCCCACAGCAGTCGAGTTGGAGCCATCTGTTAGAAAAGAGACAGCTCAATCTTTAGTCAAGAAACAAAAGGTACAAAAGCACAACGATAAACAAGAACCTTGTCCATGTTGCAAATGAAGGACTCAGAGCAGGGGAAATGAGGAAAAAATAGAACACATCAAGGCTAACGACACAGGGACAGCTTATGATAAAGATTATGATCACTGGGATCCTAAGCACTTATTGAGGGCCTTGACATATAGCATTATCTAAGCTTAGGCCATTCCTAGTTGACGCTAAGTTTTTCCCTCAAGTATTTCCTCTTTGATATGCATCCACAAATACGTTGTTGTTATTTGTCAATACTGGAATTAATCAAACACGCTCCTTTTTCTTGCATCAATCCTTGTTTCCGCTTCTCTTCTTCTCTACTTTTTCTTTTTCAATCTATTATCCCAACACTAGCTGTGCCATCAGCTTGTCTAAATTTAGAAGCCAGTCCATTCAGTTTTTGGTTAAAACAACCCCAACTCATCCCAAGTCCCAAGTTACAAAGCAACATCAATGAACTAACCTCTTTTTCCATCTCCAGAATGATCACAATTATCCTGCGACAGGAATTCAATATGCATTTGAGATCAGTAGATATTTCAAGGATCAACTAGCCAAGAGATGAATAAATATTTCCTCTCCTTTTTGGGCATTTGCCATACATTTTACCTTTGTATACAAAGTAAGGTGAAACTTCCTCGCTTCCTCGAGTTGAGTTATCTCATCGTCAATAGCTTTGGCAGAATTCAGTATGTCCGGTGAACCAACAAGATGTAAAAATCTGAGAAATGAGGTTAGAAGAGTTAAACAGACACTCCTCCGTCAAGAAAAGAGCGAAGTGACAAACAAGAAACCGTTAGATAATATCATATATCAACCTGGTTAACGTTGATTTTGTGAACCATTGGCGACTATCGAGACTTTTGGGTGGTTGAAGTTTGAAATTGGCATTGGATCCTCTTGAAGAAAGATCTTTTATTTCAGGTGAGTGCAGCACCAGCTGTCCCAAAAGACCAGATGCTATTGTTTCTATTTTGTTGCCACTGCATACACATGCCTCATATCTACAACAAAAGTTTGCATGCCCTTAAAATCTATTTCTAGAGTAGTACAAATACTTCTCTAATTTGATCCAGTATAAGTAACACAGTAATCAGAGGGAATACAAATAACAGTAACAACAATTACCATCACCATTATCTTCACAAAGATACTTTTGCGGTCAATGATCATATTTTGTCGATGTTGTGTTAACATAACCAATCTTATTTCATGTAGTTAATGTTAACAAAAGTTGCATTCATTCATTCCTATTTTTTCAAGTACTTGTTGATCACATTAGTTAATGGTGTAATTGGGTATTTGCAAGTTCGTAAATTCATATTGCTAGCAATTAAGAAGGGCTTAATATTTTCCCCAAAATTCAAAAGCCATAGTAAACCCAAGAATAAATATGCTTCTAGAATCAATCTCCCATTAGTTTTTTAGTTTCTTCTAAACAATAGGACAGGAAAGGCCACCCTGTTTTGGCTATGCCCGAATCAAATTCATTTCTGGTATTCAGTATAACATTAGGCAAAGAACATATGTGCTAAAAAATTAAAATGACTAAAAAACAACTTGGCCTTTCCCCCCATTGGGGCGTAGAAGAATGTAGCACTTGAACCCCTAGTCCACATCCAATAACAACGTTGACTGTGTGTATGCATTATTCTGTGTCAGTGGAAAATGTTTGCAGGCTGAAGTTTAACCTGTCATGGCTTGGAAATAATTGAAATTCAGCATAATCAAGAGGTGCATTGCCATCTATTGCATCCTCCATTTCAGCCAGCTTACTCGATAGAAAACAAACCTGAAGAAAAAATAAAAGAACTGAAAATCACATATATATATATGCGTGTGTGCGTATTCCCGTTGGCAGTGCTTCAAATAAAGGACTATCAACTGCGTTGTCTAGTCCCGATTTCATAAGCCAATGAAAATGCATCCATACAGAGCCGTTTATGACCTAATTTTGAATTATGAACACTAAAAATTTACTTCCCCTGAACAAAAACTAACACTGTCTACATGAAATGACGCAAGTATAAGCAAATTATATGTATGCATGCATGCATGTATGTATGTATAATATATGAGATTGTGGAGTGAAAAAATCAATCCCCTATATATAAGGATATATATATATATATATGGGGCAATTCAAGAGACACCCAAAAAAACACCTAAAAAAACACCCCATAGTTCCCGATCAAATTTTGATGATCCGAGCCGCTCAATTTGATCCGAATGTGATTTTAAAGGTACCCGCGAGAAATTAGCAAAAAAAATTACCGGAAAAGGCTTGATCTAAGCAGTTTTTAGATTAAATTTAATGAACGGTTCAATAAAAAACTGCTTAAAACAAGCACTTCCCGGTAATTTTTTTTGCTGATTTCTCGCAGGTATCCTTAAAATCACGTTCTGAACACATTGAGCAGCTCAGATCATAAAAATTTGATCGGGAACTATGAGATTGAGATTTGGGGTGTTTTTTTGAGTGTCCCTCGAACCACCGAGCTCCATTATATTAAATACTTATTAATCTCTCCACGTTAAGATTACATCACCCGTTGATTAAAATAAATTACTGACAATCTCCCACTTAATCAACGTCTTAACCTTGAGACTATCCGCTTAACTTATTCGATATGTCGGTTGTCGGATATCAAATCCACCTGCACGATTTGACATATTCGAAACTTATAAGTTTACTCAAGAGGTATCACATATATATATATATATATGGGAATAGTTCAATGAACACCCTAATAAAACACCCAACGGGGACACCCAAAATCTCAATCTGATAGTTCCCGATTGAATTTTTATGATCCGAACCGCTCAATGTGTGCAGAATGTGATTTTAAGGGTGTCCGCGAGAAATTAGCAAAAAAAATGACCGGAAAAGGCTTGATTTGAGCAGTTTTTATTTGAACCGTTCAATAAATAATTGTTCAAAACTGTTCGGCTCAAGCCCTTCCCTGTCATTTTTTTTGCTGATTTTTAGCGTGTACCCTTAAAATCACATTCTGATCACATTGAGCGGCTCGGATCATCAAAATTTGATCGGGAACCATGTGGTGTTGTTTTAGGTGTCCCCGGAACCGCCCCTATATATATATATATATATTACCATATCAGTTTTTTTTTTTGATAAGTAATAAAATTTATTAAAGAAGCATCGAGGGGATGCCACCAAAGACTATATCAGTGGTATATATATATATATACAAAAGCATCCAAAAGGTCATCTCTATTTTTCTAAATATTGATTTATATCTAATTTTCTCAAAAACAAAATAAAGACACATATCTTATCCAACCACTCACTACTCTCTCCCACCTCCTATTTTTTGCGGGGGGATTTTTTTAAATTTTTCGCCAAATGTAAAACTAATTTCTGCAAAAAAGGAATAAAGAAATATTCCTGCTAGTAGATTACGATCGAAGATACAATGTAAACATATGTGGAATGGTGACGCGCTGGGGGCATGTAATGCACAAGGAATTGATTTAAATACTCCATAAATAATGCTTGTTTACAATAAAAACTTACAAAGCAGCAGTGAATTTGGAGCAAAAAGTGAGACAGCCACTTCACTAATGCTAATCTAACAATACCACTAAAGATGCCAAGTCGTTTATTGGAAGAGGTCAAATTGATAAAAGAACCAGTTCAAATTGGTAATTACCATAAATAAATAAATAAATAAAACCACAAAAAAACATCGTTTTCATGAACAGAGAGTCTAATTCAGTGTCGGTGGGTTAAAAATTTGAAACAGAAAACCAACCGTACAATCTCAGATCTAGCCAAAGCAAAGCCCTATCTCGTTGATTACAGTAACTGCAATGCGGAGTCACCGATTGCTGAGTCAGCAGCCCGAGCCACTAATCAGTTCGAAGTCGAAAGCATTCCTCTCCAAGTACACCACCACCGTCCACCTTCTTCCACTACCAACCGACATTCAAAACACAAGCAAAATGTACGCAAATCGAGACATTCTAACATAAGCAAGAGAGAGAGAGAGAGAGAGAGAGAGAGAGAGAGAGAGAGAGCAGTGATTGGTGTTTTACCTCGATTGAGATCTCAAATGCAAAATGTCTTTTTCTTTGATTCCCTTTTTTTTTTGTTTCTAGAGAGAGAGAGAGAGAAGGGGGCTTCGGGGGGAGTGAGAGAGAGAGAGAGAAGGAAGATATACTAGTAGTAGTAAAAGGAAGGAAGAAAAGAGAAGCAGTAGGCGCCTAGGCGGGCCTCTCTCTCTCTCTCTCTCTCTCTCTCTAGAGTGTAGAGCGTTGATGGCGTGGCCAATGACTTCCATTCATAAAAGAAGGACAAAGACAAAAAGATGATCGAGATATTTATACGGGAGCGGATATAAATAAATAAATAAAAAAGATTTTTATACGCAATGGGACGGGAGTAGCGCTTCATGTACGTATTTGAGATTTGTTTGTTTTTTTTTTTATAAAGAAAATACGAGTATTTTTGCTCGTTATGTCACTCTCATTTGCATTAAATATTATTCGGTGCTGGTTTTTGATTTATCAACGGACGTTAAGATAAGGCGAAAAAACCTAGGATGCCTAAAGTTGGTAGAAAACAAGGCTGGAAACTATTTTCGAGTAAAGATTTGTTGAGGATATTAGGTGAGAGACTAGAGAGAGAGCATGGGCAGATTCAAATTTTTTAGAAGGAAAAAAAAGAAGAAATTTGAAAATACATGGGGAAGAGAGAGAGAGAGAGAGAGGGAGAGAGGAGTGTTTTGCAAGTGAGTGGACAGCAATCTTTTTCTTTCTAAAAAAAAAGGTGGGGAGGAAACGATCGGCTATAGCTCGGGGTGATTTCGATTCTGTTCGGTTCGGTTCGATTTGAGGTGAAATTTTCGAAGATCAATTCGGTTCGGTCCAAATATTTTCAGGACCGATTCTGACCGAAGTTGAGTTCAGTTCAGCTCGGGGTAGGGTCGGTCCGGTCGGAAATTTCGGTCCGTCCGAAATATAAAATTTTCATTTAATTTAAATGTGTATATGTAAAATATTTAAAATATATAGTTGTTCGGTTCGATCCAGCGAAAATTTCAGGAAATCAAGACCGAACTGAATTCAGTTCGGTTTGGTTCGGTCCGGTCCAGAAAAATTCTGCCATCACCTCGACCGAAAACCGAACCGATTGGTTGATTTTTTCGGTCGTCGGTTTTCGTAGATTGACTGTCTAGACTTGTCACAGGTCTCGTGAGGAACTAATTACATGTAAGTTGGTAACAGCCCCCTAAAGGCTAGTGGTTATTGTCGGGTCAACAAAACTAGGAAACGGTCTCTTTCTAAACGTGATCATGAACTCTAGACTCGTGTGTTTACATTCTAAAATACGCCACCCAATGAGAAAATTACACGTGGCATCAAACAAATGCTTTAGCCTATCGGAACACATCCCATTTTGGCTCGAGATACAGGGGATCATAGGGTTAATGGCGATGTTATTTTAGTACTAAACGGTATCGTTTTGGTAGTAAACGGCGGCGTTTGGGCCTCATAAAGGGGTAATTAAAACTGTAATTAGGTTTAGCCGTTGATTACTTATTTAGAACCATTAGACGGTGGTTAAATCTTTTGTTTTGTGCAGCAATTAAGCATGGATGCAGGGAATCGTTTCTAAGGTCCAATCGTGCTACATTAACTCACGTTGCATAAAAACAGGAAGCCCACAATTCAGAAAACAGCCATGATCGATATTTGCAAACGTGGAGAGAGAAGAATTCTCGTGAATCAACCTGCCGACCGCTCAAGGCTCCCATCAACCGTTTTTCAAGGAATCATGGACAGTTCAAATAGAGACGTGAGAAGCAGTTGAAGACGTGGAGTTCGAAGGCAGATTCAGCATCTATAAATAGAAGAAGAAGTGGAAGATAACACCCCCGACAAATCTTACCCTCTGACAACTCATACTCAATATGATTGCTCAGGGATTTATCTTAGTTTAGGATTTAGTTTAGTTTAGTTTGTAAGTTGAAGGTCTGTTTACATGTAAGACTACATTTGATTAAATTAAGTTTCTTATTTATTTCAGTCTTTTACTTACCAAAGATTAGTCGTTTATAGACCCTCTTTGATTAAATTCAGTGTGCTTATATTTCTGCATTAGTCTTCGAAAAATTCCAAGAGTGTTTGTGCATAAATTTGCCTTCGATTCGATTCGGGTTTGTTTGTGTTCAATCATCTTAATTGGTTATAAGCTCTCTTTGATTAAATTCAGTGTGCTTATATTTTTGCATTGGTTTTTAGTAAAGTCTCAAGAGTGTTTGTATACAAACTTACCTTTGATTAGATTCGGGTTCGTTTGTGTTCAACCATCTTTTTTGATTTGAGGAAAATCAGTCTTTAGTTTTGTTTGACACTTTAAGGAAAAAAACCTCTTAGTTGAGGTAATTGAACAGATAACACAGTTGCCTGATATTAATTAGTTGTTTCAAGTCACATTGAAAAGAATAATTTCGTTTGTGAAATTAGTTCTTTTCTGGCACGCCCGCACACAATTATTTGCCATTTGATTGAGTTAATCCACCTCCAAACATCGTGACGGGTCTTGTGAGGAACCAAGCACCCAAAAGTTTGGGGTCGCCCCGTTGGGGACCAATTGGTTACTGTCGGGGCAACAAAACTGCGAAGCACGAGGAGACGTAGGCCAAATGCTTCCAAACCCAAATTTTATTTGTGGGCTCTTTCACCACTAATGAGTGGATAGCAAATCATTCCTACACCGCTTAGTGCTTACCAACCCTAAGCGCCACCACCACATAACTTCACACTAATGGAGTGGCAGTAGTGTTCGGTTTGCACTCGTAGTTTAGGTTCAAAACAAACAGCAATTTTTACCTTTAGAGAGGGCACATGGTCCTGGTACCCACCTTCCGACCAGAAAGTGGTTTGCCTTGGCTTACAAGGCCCATGGTTGCACGGGCAAAGAAAAAGGAAGGCAAAATCGTGAAGCAACACCCACAAAATGATGCCTTGTGACTGTTGCAAATAGATTTATTTATTGGGTAAATCATCGCAAATAGAAATCTTCGGTCACAAGCATAGACCTGTTCATTTACCCAGCTTCCGTAACATTCTAGAGAGAAACTAAACAAAATGGAACGCAACCGAATAGTGCAAGTTAGTAGGAGTATTTTGTTTCCCTTCCCTCTCGACAGCTCTCGAGAAAATATCTACACATAACCTCATAAAACCCAATATTCTAACGCGGCCTAAGCTGAACTTTCAGGAAAGAGAACAATAGAATGTTGACATATCGGTATGGAAACATCCCCAATAGTTGCGGAACTAACGACTCTATTAGAAAAGACAAATTAGCAACTTCTACACAAATTTTCAAGTGGATGAGAATCGATCAAGTTGGTCTCAGTTGGGGATGGGATGGCCCGTGTTTATGGATTGAACGAGATTCGAGCCGGGGAAATGGTGGAATTTGCCCAAACCAAATCTGCAAGCATTGGATACCATCTTGCACACTATTAAGACCATCGAATGGCTCAACAGGGAAATAGGATGGGAGCAATCAACAGGGAAATAGGATGGTACTCGCCTTAAGTACAACGAGCACAGCTGCAACTTAAGCTAAAGTAGTAATCGAGATAAAAATAGCAAGTGTGAAACTTAAGTATTTAAAAATGAGACAACTAGACGGACGCAGATGCATAAGCAATTATAAGGAATGTTTAAATCTAAAATGCTCGAAAACAACCATTCATTGCTCCAAATTCAGCCTACAGCCCCGAGGTTTACAACCCTGAATTGTAAAGCACATCTACAACAGAATAGAACATTAAAACATTTCTCAATCATACGAGGGTGCGAAACCCAGAGAATCCCAAACTGAAGAAAAAGAATAAAGGAAAGAAAAGGAATGAATGCAAAGCAACAAGAAACAGATACACTACTGAAGAAGAACATTCTATAGTACAATTTCCGGGTAGCTCTTGCAGCAGGAAGCGGAGTGGAATCAACCATTTGGAAGACCAATCTCACAACCTTTAGTTAGACCATACATGGACCAGGCCATGCCTATTACCAGTATAGATCTCGTTACGTTCTTCATCGTAGAAGAGAGCTGTGATGTCTTCAAGGGCTTCCGCAGCTGTGCTCCTAAGCCTAGAAGCTCGGATCCGCTTCTTTGAGCTGCAACTTCTGCCACTAAAACAACCACTACAACAGCATTTGTCTATGGGTAAGCTACTGCTTGCTCGTATTTTAGCAAGGCATTTTCCCGTTAATATATTGCTGATATTGATAGACCCTGCTGCATGATAAAAAAACACTCTTAGAGACCCAAAAAAACACAATAAATAAATGAAAGAAAACAAGATAGAAACAATGCAGTTCGAATTTTACATGTAATGACCCTTGCAAAAACCAAAACCCCTTGGCAAATCTATCACGGTTTCACCAAACAAAAGACAAACAACAGACTGCATTGCATGCAACAGTGACAACATTCAGCATATACACCTTAACCAGACAATGGTCCAGCGAGCAGGAAAAAAAAACCCCGAGCTTTAGAAGGCAACAGTAACAAAACATAACAATGAACTTCAAAAGGCACTGTCCTTGCTCATATAGAAAGCAGGAAAAAAAAAAAAAAGGGTTTCACCTTCTATACACATCCTATAAAAAGTGCATCACTCGCACCTCTCATTTTCAGCCGTTAAATTTGAATGTTTGATTTAAGCCGTTCATTTGGGTTCACAACCAACACCACCTGGGGTGTAAGCCACATAAGAAATGACCACTCTTGTCATAAAAAAGGAAAACCACTAGGGTTCCTAACCAACACCACCATGAGTCGTACCCAAACACCACTTTGGTGATAAACCAAATACCACTTGGTCCATAACCCAGTGATTTGACATTTAGGCTCCGTTTGGATGGGGTTTTGGAAGGGGGGATTAGTTTTCACCCCTGTGTAAGACCTAGGGCCCACGCTTTACCCCCGTTTGGATGCCAAAAACTGAAGGGTACTAGTTTATCCTCCTCCTTAGCTAAGACCGGAGAAGGGGGGATTGGGGGGTCTAAGTTATGGATGGGGTTTGAGGTAGTATTAAGTTATCCCCCCCAATACCCCTGCAAATTGGACAATTTTACCCCTCCTTATCCCCCTCCCTCAACCCCCAACCCGCCTGAGATTTTCAGATGAACAGCAAAACAAGAACAGGAAGAAAAATAAGAACAGTAGATCGGAGAGAGGGAGGACGTTCACCAAGAATCGGAGAGAGGGAGTGAGTTTTAGCCGTTCACTCTTTTTCTTCTTCTTTTTTTTCTCCTCCTCCTTATGCTGCTGCTGCTGTTGTTGCCGCTGCTCAGCCGCCGTTCTCTTTCTCTCTCTCTCTCTCTCTCTTTTGGCGATAAGAACAAAGAAAAAAGGACGAAGGAAAGTTCCACTTTTTTTTTTTTTTGACTGGAAGGAAAGTAACACTTTGACCCATCTTTTAAAAACACAGGAACACTTTTTCGGTTTTTTTTTTTTTTACTGGAAGGAAAGTAACAAATATCCGGTTTAAACATTTTAAAGATAAACTGAATTTATTTTATACAAATAATAGGTACGTAATTTAACATTTTAAAATTTCATAATTTTTAAAAAATTTAACATAAATATAATAAAGCCCTTAAAAAACGAAATGTCAATATTTCATTTATTTTATATAATTATTATATTAGTTAAATAATTTTTGATTAATCATGTGTGAAAAAATAATAAAAGTTGAATTTCATAATTATATATTTAATTTAATGAATAATCTAACTTAACACTGCACAAGGGCAAAAGGGTCATTTGACAGCTTTTTACATTATCCACCTTCCTTATACCCCCTATTAATCCTCCATCCAAACCAAGTACTATTTAATCCCCCTTCTCTAATACCTCATCCAAACAATCTACTATTTAATCCCCCATCTATAAACATCACATCAATGTGGGCCCTCCCTTATTAACTAATACCCCCTACTATCTTATCCCCTTATTAACTAATACCCCCAATTCTTTACCCGCATCCAAACGGACCGTTAGGTGGTCCCATAAACTCCTAACACCACCACGTTGGGGGGCATAAACAAACACATCATATCCAAGACCACTTAACGCCACAAGAGGGTAAACAGTACACATAAACAAGGGATGTACACTGTTAGAAATCCCCATGATAAAGATGATAAGCAGGTAAAATTCCTAAAGGATATTTCCTGTGTGGCACGCTAGGTTAAGCCAGAGAACTCTCAAAAAGGGAGTTCATAGCAGTGGAACATAGTAAAGGATGAACTCATTCTTCTATAATTTGATTTACCGTTTCCTTCTGCCAATGAATCATCTGAATCAGCTTTGCAGTAAGATATAATAAGATCTTGATCACTTGTTATATATATGTTGTTTGTGTTACAGTCGGGATGCCACAAGAGGTGATCCTCAAAAGAAGTTACCAGCTCCCCACGAAAGTTCCAAACAGCCACTGTTCTGTTCCTAAACGTTAGGAACAACTGGTTCTCATACAGAAATATAAATGCTGATGGAGTCATAAACTCAGTTCTACTAACTTCTGTTAGCTCAGAATTGCGGACCTACAGATAAACAAAATCAGGCATTAGATCTGAATTAAAGTAATATTGAAAGACCGCTAGAAAGATCCTTACATCAAGAATCTGCAGATTCTCATTTTCTTGCTTGACGAGAAGCTTCTCATTGAACTGTTCAATGAAATCCACCTTCTTATTCCGATGAAGGAGATGATTGAAAGTTTTGAGCACTGTACCATCCTCAATTGAGAGAATTTTAAGAGGAACGTGGCCACAGGCTTTGGTAAAGATCAACAGCATGATGCCGGGACTGTTTTTGGGACCAAGAATAAGGTAAACAACTTAGCAACACATGCAAATAGCAATACCACCAATACATAGTGACTCTATTTATTCACAAATCTCAGTAGGTAAAAAAAGAGAGAGGAAGGTTCGACCACATATGAGATAGGGATAGCATGCAATGTGAATATGCAAGTAAATGACTACAAGAAGACCTCTTCTGCATGTATAAATCTTCAAACCATTTATACAACCATGCATTGAGGTGTCTATGCAGGCGCTTAAAAGAATGATTACCTGATCTTGATCTCTTGAACATTCTTGTCGGATATGGAGTACAGCATCGTATAGTTTTTCAAATCAAACACCTTGTATATACTGATAAATAACGGAAACATGTACATACATCAGAACTACAACGAAAAAATGTGCAAAATCATTCATGACCATGCATGCATCCCAACATTGCTGAAAATTTACCTATCTTGAGCAGAATAAGTGAGTACTTTCCCATTTACGTCATCAAACTCCACAAAACCAGGCCATTTCAGTGACTCAGACTCAAAAAGAGGAAAACCTGCATCTGGCTTACCCCTCTTTATGTACCTGGGAACATTTAGCAATGAGATCTTTCACAAAGAGAAACACACAAACATAGGAACCAGCAATTAAAAAAGTATAGCTCACGTACTCGATTCTCGTGGTTCTGCATTTCAAAGAACTAAAGTTGTCTGAAGCATAAACGGAGACTGTGATAAGAGAATCATTGTTTTTATTGTAAAACAAGCTTCTAATAACTTCATCGGGACTGACATTCAAAAAGCATATCCTCTGGTTAGTCTCTGCATCCAACAATAGACAAGTTATAAGGCTCCTTTCCGCAATATTCGATAACAGATATGGAGTATGACCACACATTCTACGGGCTTCACATAAACAGATAAATGATTATTCATTAAGGCTCTACCTCGACTAAATGCTGCGCAAACACCAGACTGCGCAAGAGCAAAGACAATGTCATGGGCAGCTACTATTTCAATAATTTTTGACCTCTTTTTGAGAAAGGACAATACCATGCTGCAATGCCCTTTTGGATCATGGGTATCATATTCCACCTGATACAAGCGTTCAAAGAAGTCATTACAGGAAGAGACATACAGAAATGAAAGACCGAAACCTTATATAATAACCAAACAAATGATTAGACAAATACTAATAGAGTACAAACTCCATTACCTGAGAAATATTGAGGCAAAATGTACGCAAAATCTCAAAGGTACAGTATTACTACCAAGTGCTGAATAGATATAGCCAGTCACATAATTTGACCATGGCCTAAATTTTCCTCACACAACCAGATGGCAGGTAAGATGCACTGCTTTATCAGATTTCCATCTCCTCGTATATGATGATGTAATATCACCTTTCTGTCAATCGCAGAATGATTCCCACAATACTGAGAGGACGAAATTCTGAACTTGCCCTACGTAACAATCCACCACTTTCCGTGGTAGAAAGACCTCAACAAAACCAAAAAAATAAGAACAGGTGACAGGATTTTAATACACCATGAATGGTGGAGTCCAAATGTAATTAGGTGGAGTGTCTGAAGCACGTGGCCCAGGCACTTCAAAAGGAGAGTAATGGATGTTAGTTTTGATGGCTTTATAGACCAAAGAGTATCCTTTCTTTTGAAGGAGGAGATATGTAAGGTCCTTTCAATTTTCAGAAAGCTATGATAGGGGTGAATCGCAGCATTATCTTCGCTGACTTCCTGACGTATAACCTTCGCCTCTAGGCTACTATACATTCAACCCTCAACTCAAACTGAAACAAAAAAAAAGGCACTATTACTGCTATATTAAATGTCCATCAATGCAGACTGATTCGCTTCTTCTATTCACCGGAATCAGTAGAAAAAACATAAATTGTAGCTTGAGTTAGTGAGCTGAAGAAGAGTGTACATTCAGCTCAAGATCAAAAGTAATGTTTTCCCACTAGAGGGCCGTGGGACCAAAGTCATACCAATCAAAAAACCTAGTTGCTATTTTTTGGTGGGAGACACCACAAGACTTTCATTCTTCAGTATACTGGATAATATTCCAGATTCTAAACCTAGGTTAAACCACTAGATATTCAGTACACTAGGTTACACCAAAATATTTTCAGTTTCAGGTGGGATAAGAAACCTAGACCCAATATTTGACAAGAACTTATCCCGTAAGACCAACCCAGCTGACTAGAAAACACAATGCGTGCATATTCAGTCATTCATAAGTCGCTTTCGAGTGTGTATCAGGACTAACATTATAAAGGGTTCCCACGGTTAACCATCGAAGCCCTAATTTCCCACTTACAACCTTGCGTCACGCAACAAAAACACAGTATCAATCGTCTATAAGTTGCAATAAACCATATGCGTTTTATAAAGTGTTAGCATAACATTGGGAAAGATTATGGACGAAAGCTAAATTCCTGACAATTTACCTTTCTAACATGGTAACGGCGCTTATAACAGGAACTAAGCTTATACCTGCAATCGAATGTTCCGAAACCTCTCCTGGGCGTCGCTCATACTGAAGGCCCGGTCGCGCTTCGAGCAAATCTCTCTCCGCTGGAGCTTCCTGACGCTGTTTACGAACCCGTCCGCGCCGCCGCTACGAGGCCGCTACTTCGCCACTACCCGGCGGCCGCAGCACGGCCGAGGACTCGCGCTAATTCTCCGACCCTCCATTTCACACCTCAATATTTCACCTACAGACTTAAACCCCCCAACACACCCACCGTATCTGTATAAACGTGTGTATCAGCGTCGATTTGCACGGAATACAACTCCGGAAAAACACGATCTTCGCTTCAATTTGTTGCCGCATAAACCCTAAATCTCTGAACCCGCAAAAAAGGGGGGGGGTGGGGGGGGGGTGTTTAGCCCTTTCCCGACCGGAAGAAATTCAAACAAGGATTCAATTTTGTAGCTCTTTCAGGAGAAAATATATGTATCCCTCTCTCTCTCCGCCTTCTATCTGCTCTCTCAGTGACGTCTCTGAGAGATGAATGTTTTGCATGTGCTGCTGTAAAAGGAACGAAGGAGAAGTCTGTGGATTTCAAATTGCAGATTGACAATTTTTTTAGAGTAGGGTTCTTGTTAACTTATCTGGAACTTTTTCCCTAATTTTATCTTTTACTTGTAATTTTTTGTTTGGTTTTTTGTCGTAATTTTCGGCCTAATCTCTTGTCTTGACAAAATGAATCAAAAAAGTATGAAATGTTAACAGGTGTTGCAAAAAGTTCATATAAAACGACACTTTAGATAAAAATGGAATGTTAACCGGTGTTGTGGTGACGGTCTGTCATCTCGGACAATAGCTATAACTCGAACCGGATATTCCACAAGAGTAGGGAGCTCCTATGGTCACGCTCAAGAGGGGTTGCTACGATGGTTGTTCTCTCCCACCCTCTTTCCCAGTAAAAAAAAAAAAAAAAAACCCGGTGTTGCAAAAAGTTATATATAAGACAATATTTTAGACAATAAAGACAGTTTCGTAATTTTTTTATGCTACTGCTCATATTTTTACTTCTTAAAGTACTTTTATCGGGGACGAATGATTAATTAAAAATATAACGCAGGCCAAATAAAATTTTGAAAAAGACTCACAAAACACTGGGGGGAAAAAAAAAAAAAAAAACCATACTAGAACTCACCCTAAATTAACGTCATTGGGGGTCTAGAGTAAGGTTACGTTTGGAAGCATGGTTATGTCTTTTTAGGTTTGTTTGGAACTTGTGAAAAAGATGAGAAAGAAAAGACAAATTTTTAAAAAATTGTAAAATGCTAATAACAGCTAATTGGATTGTAAGACAGGAAAAAGAAAAAAAAAATGAATTTTTTTTTTATGTGCTTAAAGTCCTTTGAAATGTGTTCAAAGTGCATCGAAAACAGTTATTTTCTGTATTCTTTTTATCTTTTTGATAATTTAGTGGGCTGCCAATAGTATAATCAGAAATAATTTTATGTTCCATTGTTTGGTTGGAGAGAATGAGAAGAGAAATAGAAAATTAGTCTATAAAGTTGTGCACAATTGACAATACCATTTCACTTCCATTTCCTTCCAACTTTTTTTCTTTTCTTTTCTCCTGTTTTTCTTAGGTTCCAAACACAGCATCAGAGTATATTTGCCTCAACACCCTATCAGATGAGGTCTATTTGGAATCCATGGAAAAAGAAAGGAAGAAAGGGAAAGTTATTTTTCCTATTTGGTTTGAGAAGAAATACGGAAGAAAATAACAAAACATCGTGCACGATAAATTTTCCTCCACGCTTTCTTCAAAGTTTCCTACTCCTTTCTTTCTTTCCCCCACAAGTTCCAAACGGGCCGCTAAATAATTTCATCTTCTGATTTAAAGGCTAAATGCTAAAATTCGGTTGTTTCCTGTTTTTATTATTTTCTCCCCTCTTTTCTCATGTCATTTTAGTTAGTTTTTGCAAACATTTGTATTATTCTACTAGTTGATATAAATGGGCATTTGTCTTTTTTTTTTTTTTTTTGTGACGAGGGACCTCTTCTACTAGTGTCACTTGGACGATACAATTGTGTTCAGAATTGTGTTTTAGAAGTGTGTGCTCAGGCTTCTTGTTTTTACGCAACAGTGCCACTTTATGAAAAAAATCATATGCCACTCGGATAAATATTAGAGGCAACCAATTCTAAATAGTTGACAAACATAAATAACCTGCGCTAGATAAGGCACTGACCCAAGTCTTGATTTTTCTATCCTGTGAGCTCGGATCAAATTACTCGGATAAGTGGTAGTACTAATTCTACACATCTTCTATATTTTAGTAATTGCTTTGTTTTTCTTCCGTCTCTTCAGATTAACGACTTGTAATTTAATTTGTGAGGCTTTTGTCTCTTGTATTCTCAAGAGTAGTTAATTTCATCTTCGGAACAAATATTTCGACTACAGATCAGGTTCTTTCATGTAATGTTGTTTCACAATAATATTTATGCCAATAGTACTCTAACCTTGTATAATGCCTTTTGTGGGGCAACTCGTGCCGGCTTTTCAAATCTAGAGTTGGGAGTTCATTGGTGCGTTCTTACTTGGTTAGAGACCATCTGATCGCCTGAGTACTTGTTGTCTCTTGTCTTTGACTAATATTTTATCTCTTTTGAATCTTTGGCGAATGTGTTAGGATGCTTGGGTTGAAATGAAAGACTCTTGTACTTTTCTTCTTCTTTTTTTTTCTTTCTTAGTATATGATTAATTTGATTTTGTCCAAAATTTTTGTTATGAATTTCGTTATGTAAGTATTGTTGAGCTTATATCAACACAATCTTTACTTGTTGACGTGGAAAAAAAGAGCTCGGATCAAATCGATATCGGCCACTCTGATTACAGCTTTTATTTACAATTAAAGCCATGATGATTCATATAATCCCCCATATTGATATCTTCCTTTTACCTCATTAATCAAATTTCTTTCTCAAATTGCAATCTACTAGTACTACAATTTATTCATCTCAATGTAATCTGCCGGTTGGCTAATAAAAGCACTAATATCAATCTTTATCGAGTTAAGAGTGTTTTTGTTTAATAATTAAGTTGGATAATCTTTCTGTCTCTATTTTTGTGTGTGTGTGTGTGTGTTTGTTTGTTTTGAGTGAAATTATGAGGATTATTGATTCGCCTCGACAAAAGGAATCAAAAAAATAAAAACATATGAATCAAACTTCTTTTTTTTTTCAAAATAAAGACAAAAATAATATAAAACAGCCTGTTCTGGATTATTTTTTAATTTGATGAACTTTTTAAGATTATTCTCGTCGAGGCGTACCAATAATCTACGAATACTGACGCAAAAAACCAAAAAGGTTTGAATAAAGATGTAATTTTTTGGGAAAATGATAGCCCAGGATGTGTTTTGATAATGAATACCCGCTAAGAATATGCTGAGAACATCTGTTAATGCAGAAAATGTCTTTGACGGATATTAATTATCAAAACACGTTCCCAAAAATAATCCGGCAGAATTATTAGGGAAAATGACGGTCAAGGATATGTTTTGATAATTAATACCCGCCAATGACATTTTCAGCATTAACAAATGTTCTTAGCATGTCTTTAGCGGGTATTAATTATCAAAACACGTCATGTGCCGTCATTTTTCCCAAATTATTAAGGCAAAACGGGGCTATCTTTTTGAACCAGCCCAAAATCATAGCAAGGAGTATTTTTATCTAGTTTTAGCCCTTTTTAGGGAAGCCCGATACTCCTCGGCTTATTGCCTCAGCAGAGTAGTGGGCTTATTGCAAAACATGCTGAGGCCCACAAACAAAAATGGGAAAGCTTTTCACTTTGTTTGGTTGTCAATTTTGAGACAAAGCAAAAAACTAAACGAGATTTAGTGATAGGTTCACTATAACATTTCATAAGCCCACCTAATAATTTTGTAAAGCCACAAGTCTACACAACCTAAACCTAGAATACCCTATAAAAGTGCCTAAAATCTCAAACCCTAGAAAAGTGCCTAATTCACTAAAACCCTATAATATAAAGAAAAGTGCACTCTAAAATCCTATAAAAGTGCCTAAACCCTAGGGTACCCTACGCTAGAGTAATCTACCCTACCCTAGGGTACCCTATCCTATAATAAAATAAGTGCACCCTAAAATCTTATGAAAGTGCCTAAACCCTAGGGTACCCTACCCTACTCTAAAATGGACTTGAGATCTTACAAAATTAATAGGTGGATTTGTGGGCTTATGAAGTTCACATAATAGACCTAAGACTAATTTTCTATAAAAGTAATTGACAACCAAACAAAGTGAAAAGCTTTCCCATTTTTGTTTCCCTTCAGTCAATTTTCGAAACCTTTTAACAAGAAATTTCACTTCTTGAATAGAGGTCCGTTATAGGCATCCAAACAAATAAATAAAAGAATATAAGGAAAATCGTTAAGATAAGTTTTTTGAGAGGAGAAAAGTTGCAATCCCCTTTCATATTGGCATGGTGGTAGGAGAAGGATTTCTCTCCAGCTTAGAGAAATAACTGAGCCGGTTCAGTTTAGTCCTTCCGCAGGCATCCGGACCACATTTTGGTACTCCCTCCGGTTTTGTTCTTTTGTCCCTCCTTCTATTTCAATCAAATGAAAAATTAATTATAATTTTTAGTTGGTAATAAATATTATTTATATGTAATATGGATCTTGTTTGATAGATATCAATAAACTCTTTTGAACTATATTTTTAAAATCACCTAAAAGATTATAGATTGCAAGATATATTCAATTGAAAAGTGGTGCAGACTTTCAAAAGTGACTAAAGAATTGGGACGGAGGGAGTAATTACTGAGTTTTTTTTTTGTCAATGAAAATCACAGGATACTATATCAATTGTAGTTCTGGTGATAAGCAAGCCCAACACCTCAACGAACAAGATAAATAAATGCATTTAAAGGGACTATATTACTAGAAGCCCAACCCAACGACAAGCTCCATTAGGGATAGAAATAATCCTAGCAAATACAAAGGGAAAAAACACCCACATACCGGTGGGAATGTTCGAGTTTCTAATCTCCTAGGCCCCGTTCAGTTGTCAGGAAAGTACAAGAAATGATGGGAAAATCAACTTTCCCATAACTTTTGTAATGTTCAGATGGCAGGACAGTAGTGAGAAACATGTTTTTAAGTTTTCCTGCAAGATTTACTTTCTTGCAAAAGTGATCCGGCCAAAAGCATAGGATTTTGCGTCACGGGAAAAGTTTTATTCATTGTGGGGCCAAAATAATTGGGGGGTAAGAAAAAAAGTGAATGACGCCAATACCAAAAAAATACAACTTAGGTTCTTAGAAAGACACTATGAGATTTACGTGAGTAACAACAATTTCGACTACTATGATGCTTTTTGAGATAATTGTTGTGAAAAAAGATTGGTAGTTCATTTTTTTCAGAAGTATTTATTTATCTTGTCATTAGTCTTCAATTTTGTTTTGTACTAACTAATTTTCAGTGAGTTTTTGCATCGGCAACTAATCAAGCACGGTTGTTTAATATTTATTTATTTAGTTATCATCTACTTATTTTTTGAACTTAATTTGTATTTTTAAACTTAATTTGTACGGTTGATTATCAGAGAATGTCAATTTAAATGGGGGATTTACATGACCATTCGGAATATAGCAAATTGAATAGGGAATGGCAAGTCGATTTTTTCATTTCATGTTAAGGCTTTGCATTAGATAAAATACATTTTCCGTATGTGTTAATTTTTGAAATATGATAGCCTATTATTTAGCTCAAAGTTAATTTTATTTAAAATTAGCCATGAGAATAAAAATAAAGAAGTTTCTCATAAGTGTCTTTTCCCGGCAAATGAACCACTAAACTTTTGTTTTCCTGCCAAAAAAAATTGTCAAATGAATACTCACAAGAAAATAGATTTATTTTTCTTTTACTTCACTTTACTTAACTTTTTCAGGAGAATAACTTTCCGGTACAACATTCCTGACAACTGAACGGAGCCCTAGTGAAATACAAAAGTCTTGTCAATTGAGCTCATCCTAATTGTTCATATTTTGATAATTAGAATCCCTTCTTTTATAGTATTCGTCAAAGAAGTTCAATCATGCGAAAGATAACGTTGTTAATTCGATATAGAAGATAGTCACAACACACATTTTTTTCCTAATAACTCAGATGACTAAACTTGTTTATCCGGATCTCAACTAATTCTGGGAGCCAATTTCACTGACCATTTACGGGGAAACTAATTCTGGGAGCCAACTCTACTGACTATTTATGGGGAATCCAATTACAGGCGAAGCAAAGCTCTGTATGAACCGACTCTAAAGGAGTTGATAACATTTGAAAGGTTTTGAACTTGAAACTTAAACAACAACAACAATCAGAATTCATTTAATCCCCAATCATTGGGGGTATGGGTGGTAAAGGATTGGAGATTGACCTAAGACAAAAGAGGATCAACTTTGAGTGGTTGTGCCGTTATGGTATGGAAATTGGGGGTGTTTCTATTAACAAAAAATACTAAAAACTTAATGCATTTTACCATCTTATTTCCACTAAAAAACATTTCAGCATTTTACTATCCCGTTTCCACCAACAAAAAAATTGTCAATAAATTTTTTTTTTGCTATAGTAATTCTACTCACAAACCCATCAACAACTTATTCACTACTGAAAACACCTAACAATTTTTAAACCACAAACAAAAATCTACAAATTTTTGCTGCCGAAAACACCCATTATTTGCATGATCTCTTCATTCCTCATATCGGTTTTTTGACTCGTCATGCTTATTTAGCAACCGTACATGTCATTAGTTGCGTCATGCGTGCTAAACATTCAAAAAGAATGGGAAACAAGGGAAATCAATGAGAAAATCTTCATTACTGGTGTTCCGTAAAAAAAAAGTTACGGAGTCCAATCGCAACCGTTCAAAGTTTTTTTGGACGATCTGGATGTTAATGAAATTTTTCTGGAGAAGAGTTAAATTATGACCGGTCATAATTGAAAACGAATTTCAATCATTAATTACGCAAATAGATAGATGAGATTGCATCGCTCCGTGAACAGGTTGCCTTCTTCGTGATCGTGAACAGGTTGCCTTCTTCGTGATCGTGAACAGGTTGCCTTCTTCGTGAAAACGACTATCTACCAATAATGCCAAGTATTAAAGACCTCCACGCTTTTTTGTGCGAAAGCGATAGCACATATGTCCAAATCCATTGAATACGCGAGTTTTTTCCATTCAAACTCGAAACTTTTTTTTTAACCGGATGTTCAAATTAGTTTGCGCGCACCTCGATTAAAAAATTAATGACCGGGAAAACTCTTCTATTAGAGTTCTTGGAGGGTTCTAACCTGAAATTAATTGACTATAAGTTAGGCCTAGCCTTTAGAATGTGAGATAAAGTCTAAACACTCCCCTTTAAGTGCAGCCTGAATGCACGTGGAGGAATGAATCGAAGAGACAAGAAAATTTGACTCGATCGAGAGGGACTCAACCACGTGAGGTGGGGTCACTCAAGACTTAACTCTGATACTGTGTTAGATTTTTTTTATAAGTTCTAACCTAAAGCCAATTGTTGGCCTAAAGTCAATTGTTGGCTTCAGGTTAGAACCGTCAAAGAAAGAAATACAATTTTCAATGGTCCCAATATTTAGAATGTTTTAGCCTTCTTCCAAGAATTCGAACGCATAACCTAATCAAAAATAAATATTTAATTAATTATTTTTTCATACCCACTCGACTAAACGGACCACTCGGGTTCCATTCAACTCACCTTCGTCTCAAGAATGTGATACAGCCTCATTTCCTTTTCAGTCTTTTCAAGAAACTAAGACACAGCACGCGCTCTCACATGTGAACCGTCCAATGTCCATATGACTCGTTTAAACTCAGAATAAAGTTCCATGAAAAAGACTTCACTGGTGATCGTGGGTGAAGTCCGAGTGGTGCCCCATTCCAACACCGATTGGTCAATGTAGGTGTGCAAATACAGTGCAATGTTTTCCACCTTTCCCGGGGACTACAGTCTATACCTAACTTGATTCGATGAACGTTACTCTCTTCGTTTGTGTTTGTTGGTTCATTTTCGGTGTTTGTGTCATATTTTAAATTGTTTACTCCAGCTTTCAATTTACGAAAAAGATATGAGGACCGACGGTGGCCTTACCGAAATCGTACCGACAGCCTCGGTCGGTCGTCTCCGGCCACCGGACGGCCGATCCGAACCGTCCAAAAATTTTTAAAAAATAAACCGAGGGGCTCACGTGGGAATTAACGGCATACGATGCGTGTAGGGTGGTTGGATCAAACACCCATTTTTTTCGTGTATATTTTTTTAAAAATTTTTGGACGGTTCGGATCGGCCGTCCGGTGGCCGGAGACAGCCGACCGAGGCCGTCAGTACGATTTCGGTACGGTTTTGGTCGGTACGGCTAGCAGTACTCTTCAATTTATAATGAGTTTCATGGTTTTGAAAATTTCGCACAATCGAACTAAGAGTCTGTTTGATTAGTGAGAAAAATATAATGGAAAGTGAAAATGAGAAAAAGTGAAGTAAAAGCAAAGAAAAAGGAAAAAAATATTTTTTTCTCGCATCCATTTGATTAAGATGAAAGTTTTCCAAGAAAAGACGAAAGTTAGAGTAATAAATGTTCATTCTTGCAAGAAAATAAAATTTTCCTGCACTTTTTGTATGAAAATATTATGCACGGTTCTTAGCTTTATAGGGTTGTACGAGAAAGTTTGTTTTCTATCATTTTCTAGGACATTCTTGCTAAATGAACACCCAAAAAGTATTTTTTTTTTCTCTTTCTTGCACTTTATATCATTATCTCGCTAATCAAACGGACCCTAATTGAGATAAATAAAATTCATATTGCTATTTTTAGTGATCTATCAAATAAAATCCATAAGATATGTATAATTTTTTATCAGTGATCTACTTTAAAACCTCTTAATTTAGTTATTTCTTCGGATCAACATAATAGCAAGAATAACTTGCATGTAGATAGGAGTATTATTTTTGACCTCACTAATTTAAAATTCTGGTTCTGCCCCTTCTTACTAGTGACAGTAGATTAATCTCCTAGGTTAGTCGAGGTGCAAACAACCTGGTTCGAATACTCCGAGTTATCAAAAACATTATTCTGACATTATTCGCAATTCTTCCGAGACTAAGAGTTGGAAACAATTTTATCCACCCTTATGCAAGATGCATGTGTAAATTTCACTCTTCTCTTTAATTAGTTAATAGTCTTGTGAAGCAAAGCAATGGATTTCACAAATATAAATCAATCACAGGTAGGGATGTAAACAAGCCGAGCTTTAGTCATTTACTAAATGAGATTTTTTAATTGACCCGAGTCGAGCTCCACTCGGCTTATTTACTAAACGAGCCAAACATTAACAAATCAATCTGAGCTCGCGAACTGCTCGGTTCATTTAGAGCTCTAATCACAGCTCTAATCACAGGGAATTGTACACACACACAGGAATGTGCAAATTCGAACTCCTAAAAGCTACCAATAATTTTGGCTGGGGGGGGATGTAAAGAGGACAAAAATTGGCCTCCTTCGGGACCCCCTACACCACATCCACATATCACAAGAACAGCTCTGAGTCTCCGGACCCTTAAGAATGTGACCCATCAAAAACTTCACTGTGTCAATCTAACGGCTTTGGTTAAGTGGGTATAAGTGCTTGTACTTTAATATGCTTGTGGTAAGTGGGTATAAGTGCTTGTACTTTAATATGCTTGTACTCTATCACGTGGTGGGATATTTGAATTCCTGAAACTAATATTCTAAGCTTTAGAATCGCTGACAGATTTTGCCCGGCAATTAACTTCGATACCATGAAATTAGTCGAACGATGCATAATCTTGTTCGGACATCCCATCCGGATATAACAAAAATCCCCATTAGTTGTGAATATGAAATTGTGATTCCGTGATAACGCCTCATGTCCTTGTTTTCTGGGTATACACAGTAGTGAGGTGGTCCTCATAAATTTGTTCCAAGATTTGATGGAGTTTCTATCCTACTATCTATAATCTACAGTATACACCTTGTAGGTCAGTGAAGATGGGCATGTGTCACATGACTATCTGACAGTTCACAGGTTATACTAGGATCGTCCTTCTATGGCTACACCCTTTGGGGTATTGCAAACACCGCATTGTTGTGAAACCATCTCGAGATCTTACAAAATGATCATAGTTGTTCAATTTGTTTAAAATATTTTTTAAGAATTTTTGTAAAAAATTAACTCGTCATTTAAGCATCGATAAAGACTTGATCGATTCTTTACTTAAAATGGACTCCATCTCTACCCCCAAATTCGCAGCATGGCCGAAGTCCCTTGTGACATTCTTAGAGCCCGTTTAGATGCGGGAAAAGAATTGATGGTATTATTTATGAAGGGGGATAAGATAGTATGGGGTATTATGTAAAAAGGGTGAATCCATATTGATGTGACGGGAGGATTAAATAGTACTCCCTCCGTCCCATTTTAAGTGGCCACTATTGAAATACGAGCAATTTCGAACCCCTACAAAATATATTTCTCTATATTATTTTTTAATTTCTTTTATACCAAATTAAAGTGCTCAATGAGTACTTTAATTTGGAGCAAAAAAAAATTTAAAAACTTTCTACGGAAGTATATTTTTTAACGTCCACAAAAATACACGTTTCCCAAAGGAGTCACTTAAAATGGGACAGAGGGAGTACTTGGTTTGGATGAGGGATAAAATGAGGAGATAAGATTATTTTCTAATTGAAATGGAAGAGAGATGGGGTATTATGTAATAACACCCCAGAACCTCCCCACAAATAATCCCCTCGCCCGGGGTATTATGAGGTACAAGAGAATCCGGGGCTTAGCTAATACCCTCGGCAAAATGTATTTCCAAACCATGGCTTAACCATGGGCCCACAGTCTTAGGAGGGGGTATTACTAATACCCTTTCGGTAGCCCTTATCCAAATAGGCCCTTATGTTGTTACTCAAGCTGGGGTGGATAGAAGTTATAACCGGTCAATAACGGATGTTAGAGCATCTCCAATCCACCTCTATTTCTCCAAAAATAGAGGATGGATGTGACACATTGAGGGGATATTTTGTAATTTATTTTATTTTTTCTTTACTTTTTGTATTTTTTGAGAGAATTTTCGAGGGACCCACTGTCCTTTTTAGAGTTTGGTTCTCCAAAAGTAAATTTGGTCCTCTAAAAATGGAGGATCAAAAGTAAATTTAGACTACAAAATTCCTCCATACTCTAAAAAGGAAGATGGGTCCCTCAAAAATTCTCCAAAAAAGTATAAAAAGTGAAGAAAAAAGGAAATAAATTACAAAATCCTCCCTCAATGTGTCACATCCATCCTCTATTTTGGATGGATTGGAGATACTCTTACAAAAGTTTGTAAGACACGAAAATCTGGTAAACCAAGTAATTACAAACATAGGCCCCGTTCAGTTGCACTGAAAGAATGAGAAATGATGAAAAAAAAATCAAATTTTCTGTGTGTTCGCCTACCAAGAAACTTGTAGGACCCACGACTTCAACTTTCCTACTGAAAAATACTTTAATGCAAACTAAGTCTTGCCAAAAGGAAAAATTTTAGTTTCCCTACAAGATTTCTTGTCAAAAAAAACACACACAGGAATCCATTTTTCTTTCACTTCATTTTCCTTTCCTTTCCTTCACCTCACTTCACTTTTTTTGAGAATCAATTTCTCACGCTAGATTCCCGATAAGTGAATGGAATGACACTCAATAAAGGAAAAATCATAAGTTTTTTTTTTTTTGGTCAAACGATATACATCAGCGGATGTTAGTAGGGGGTGTTAGGGTTGGCACGGGAGGTTTATAGGCTATCCATAGCCCTGACCCCAAAGGACTTGCCCCTGTGGGGCTCTAACCCAAAACCTTCCACAAAAGGAAGACAGTAACTTACCAACTGCATTAAGCAGTGGTTGTCATAAGTTAGTAAGGAGTAAACATTAACCACATTCATGTTACAATTCCGGATCCAGGGCAAGTGCTTCAGCCAAAAAGGTCAACAAATGTCAATTGTGAGTTGTGACCATTTCATGATAACCTTCCTAACCCAGCCCCCCTTTGGTCTAACTTATTTATGACCTTTTTTCATGGTCTTTTTATTGGTTTCTCTCAATTTTTATTAGATTGGGGTCAAATTTTTACATCACATCGTTCGCCTCAATGAGAGAAATTAGAAAAATATAAAAACAAAAGATCAAAATTGAAAGAAATTCATATAAGATGACGAAAAAGACCCAAAGTCAGTCTTTTTGTAGTTTTTATGAATGTAGTTTTATATGAACTGTTTTTAACTTGTTCTATAATTCTATATTTTTCGATTTCTCTCATCGATATAAACGATATAATGTAGAAATTTGACTCATATTTAGTAAAAATTACTGGAAAACAATTAAAAAAAAAAACCATGCCAAAAAGTCACAAATAAGTTAGGCTAAAGGGGCCAATATTCTTAAAACTTAGATATGATCAGGAAAAGTTAATGATACAGTGTTGCGTTATTAAATAGCATGTAACTTAAGTAATTTAGCTTATTTTTTTCTTTTAAAAGTTTTGTTAGTTTTGGTTAATTTTTGTTTTACTTTTTTTAATTTAACTCAACAAAAGAACCAGAAAAATAAACAAATTAACATTAAAAAAATGAAAAAAAATTATAGCAAAAATAATAAAAAACAGACCAACGGAGGCTGACAACTAGGCATAGAATATCTCTGAGAGGTAGTGGAGTTGGTGATCGTAGGGCTCCACAAAAATTCGGTGAACCGTGAAATCGGTCTAGACCGAATCGATTCATACCTTTTGGATTTTGTCTGTGGATTAATAGTTCGGACACAAATTAAAAAATTAAAAAATCAGGAGATACGGATTATGATTGAATTTTCATTTGAAAAACGTGGATTATCCAAACCGGCATGTGAGATATTTTAAAAAATAAAAATAATATGTATGTGTGTGTGTAACTTATAGTAGTAAATAATTATAAATTTACTACACCTATTTTTTATAAATCATTATTTACAATACGTCACATGTAGTAATAATGATTTTGATTCTTCGCTATTGGCTCTAACTTGTTAATAAATCAGTCAATCGTCCAGGTAATCGCATTCGTTTCCTATTCAATCTTCTTATATTTTGAGCTTCTAATTATTTGTATTTGTTTGAAAGTGATGCAGGAGCATATTAATAGTTATTGGGGAATATCGTGAAATTCATGCAGAAGTGATTTTCTAGCTTTTAGTCAAAGAGTCTAATTAGTTTTGTATTTTTTTATGAGTCTTTCTTTCATTTTCTATGTTTCTAGTTGTCTTTTATTTTCTCTAGGAGTCTTCATAGTAGTTTGGAGTCAAAGTCTTGTTTAGTATTTATTAGGAGTCTTGAAGAGTCATCTATTATTATGCCTCTATATAAGTAATCTAAATGAAATGAAAATCAGAGTTTGAGTTTATAAAAATATTGTGCAAGTATTTCTTGCACAATATTCGGAAAAGTGCTAAAAAATTTCAGTGAATATCTTACTTTTTTACCATGTTACTTTTTCAGGATCTTACTTTTCGTAACCTTACTTTTATTGTTACTTTTTCAAGATCTTACTTTTATCTCTGGAGGCAGCGTAATCTTACTTTTTTAGCAGGGCAGATTCACCGCTCTAATACCAATTTGATGTAGGCCAAAACCTGCGAGGTTGGGATAGTCCCGGGAAGTCACTCGATCAGGGGCAATGGAAGTCACTCGACGTTGCTAATCGCGGAAGACACTTACGAAACCAAGTCACACATTTAATTGTCGGAAGAATCACTCACTCTCAAGTAAAAAATACTAGCACAATATTTTCATAAACTCAAACTCTGATTGGTTTGCCTTCCATCTTCAACTCTTACACATTCTCTCGCCCGCGATAAAATAATATTTCTGTCCCATTACCACGGACGTCCTAACAAGACATCATATGATTCCATTCGCAAGACGTTACACCAAGTCTTGTCCCAATGTTGGCTCCCAATCGAAAACTCCTCCAAACAACGCTTAGTTACAGATATTCATGATCCTTGATTTACCCAACCGACATGATAAGGCCTAGAAAAATATTCAGTCGGTAGATTTAAGAATGAGACTAATTGCTGAGACACGTAGTTGTCTTGACTTCTTGAATCCATAATGAAAGAGGCATTCCAACCCCTGAATGATGCCATAAGTCTCAAAAAGTTTGGTGCGCTGTTCATAAATGAATTCGTCTATCCAGTTTGAATCTTCAGACTTGCGTTCGTTTAAAACTCAAGTTGGATTTCGTTGGGTGTTATGAACCGTGAACATAGAGGTCAGCTCTCCCAATGCAATGCCCTCGTCTTCGGGGTATTCATCGTAGATAGGGCGCTTGGACCAATCAACGATTACTGCAGTTTTACAACATTCTTCATCGTCGAATATCTTCAGATCCATCCTTTGGTGCAACCAAAACTTGCTGAATTAGAAGACTTTTAACATTGAAATTTGGTTCACATCGCACTGTAGACACCCCAATCTAAGCCTCCGAATAATCTTTAAGTTCCCCGATGATGAAATAAGAAAAAATATATCTTCAAGACTTGAATTGTTGCTCCTATGCTACTCCTTCTCTAACCTCAAGACAAATCCTATTTTAAAAATGTAAAGTGGTCTCCGGTTCAATTGCAAAAGAAAAAGATGCCTTTGCTTTGTCCAAAATAACTTTTTTCATGACACATTGAGGGTAAAATGGGCACATTTTTCAATGTATAAAATGCCTTTGAGTGAAACCAATCGGATTAGAAAAAGGACTCGACAAGCTTTCCAATGCTTTGAACCTCGCCTAAATCTGAGTTCGGGAGTGTCCGGGGCGCCCTCGCGAAGTTTGGTATGCTGTGTTGACACACAAAACTGCGCAGCACTTCAAAACGCCACGCGGCATTTCAAAACGCAACACGGCATTTCAGAAAAATTCAAAAAATCACTCCACCGCATGGCTTTCAGGAGGAGCGTCTAACAGAGTCCCATGCCCGTCAGCAAATTGGCCAGAGCACATTTTGCACGTTTTTTTTCCTTTGAGTGCACTCCAAGCATATTTTTGCCTATAAATACACCCCTCCTCTTAGAGGAAAAGGATCCTCTTGATTCTCTCTCTACAACTCCTTACACCCATCACCACTATATACCTCTTTCTCTCTCTATATTAACCCACTAGCTGGACTATTACAAAATCAATCTCAAATTAATTTTTCTCTCTCTCTCTCTCTCTCTACACTCATTTGCTCACAAGTCTCTCAAAACTCAATCCAAATCAACCTCCACCCTCCATCTTCAAGCACATCCAAGTCTCGATCAAAAGGCATAAATAAATTCCTTGGGGTAAACCACATTTAGCATTGAGGGGAGCCGATCGAGGCCCTTCTTAGTCTTTCTCTACTGAGTTTGGGTCTCAAACGAGCTTTATATTCAAAAAGCACAAAAAAACAGTTTCTGTGCTGGATACGCTACATCGTGCGGTGTTTTACAACACTGCACGACGTAGTGTATTACACCGTGCAGTATTTTGTTTCTTGTACATACTCCTTCTTGTGTTATTTTGTTTAATCTGTTTATTACTTTTCTGTACGGGTACATTCCAGAGTCAAGTTTCATGTTAAAAATCATTTTTGTTGACTTTATTAAATCTTTCAACATTTCAAATAGCTTTTAACATTGTTTTACATCATAAGATGAACAAAAGGGTCACGTAAATCATTTTTCAGAGATTTGAAAAACATAACAAGCTATTTTGCGGATCTATGGTTTGTTTTGTCATGTAGAAGCGAACTGATTCTAGAATATGTAGACATGTACATCGTACGGTGTTTTAGATACACCGTGCGAGGCATCTGGTTTGTCATGCAGTGTTTCACATGATCTTGGCAGTCTGCTGTAATGCTATTATTTCACTTTTTGTACATTGCTCATCTATTTCATACTACACAGTTCGCACCACAAGCACGCCAATGTGTTATATTATATCCCATGCCCTTTTTCCGTACATGTTTTAAAGTTAAGTTTTTTAAAATCGCCCATCTAAAATGCTTAGTAGAGACCGGTTTTTACCGGGCGAGCGGGGTACTTTTTCAACAAAATCTTTTCTATTCGTAATGTGGCTCCCGGATCCAAAATCTCAACGTTTTCACTAGATCAAAAGCCTATTTCTCTCAAACAAACTCTCGGTTTCTCGGATCATCCATCTCAAAAATTCGGGTGGTGACTCTTCGAACGCGCGCCGGGCGGGGAGCCCACATGCACCTTTTCGAATACTTCTTCATCATAAGTTAGCTCTTGTTCTTCCTCGTTCACGAGATTCAATTCAGCCTTCTTTTTAGGACATTCATACGTTCTATGCCCAGCTTCACCACATCGAAAACACTCCGACTTCGGAATTTCCTTTCTTTGATCTTTGTTTTCTCCCTTTTGCGGGTTTGGACGTTCAAAAGTTTGTGCCACAACCTTTTCCACCATGTCCTTCTCACCTTTTGAACTCTCTGGTTTTCGATAAGAATCCTATTTCAGTTTCTTTTCTGCTTTGAGGGCCATTTGATAAGCTTCCTTAAGAGAAGATAGAGAAAGCATTGTCATGCCCTCGATTTTTCAACATAAATATAAAGGGTTTTCACAAACAAATCCTCACAATATTCCATACAATACAGAAAAGATTACAGTATTTCCATTCCTATATCCATAGTTCCAAGTCTATGAGATTTCCAAATATTACAACTTCGGCTCAGCGGCCCAAATTTTACTTAAGTATCAAGTGTTACGAGAGTTAAGAGTTTACAAATATTTCATAATCAAAAAATTATAACTTGAGTTACAAATACTCTTTCAAAGAAATTTACAAGGATAAATAAGTAACTCCTTTAGTTAGCTTTCAAAAAGGTGTGTCCACACTCCAAGCATGCAAGCTACTATTCTGGGTTAGCAGTTAGCACCTGAAAATGATGTAAGGTTTGAGCTACACAAGCCCAGTAGAAAAGCCTACACAAACTCTATATGCAAATGAGCAATATGGATGAACAAATGATAGAAACCAAATGACAACAGAGATAAACATAACTATCATGATCAAGTATCAAACTTGAAAAATCCTAATTCGCCTAGGTTTTATAAAATTGCTATTTTTTAATCTCAATCAACGATTCACCAATCAATAACTAAACCAATCATATAAACGAAAAGCACACAATTGAAGAATGCAACGATATACGTGGAAAACCTTAAACAGAAAAAAACCAAGGGAAGGAATCAAACACTATAAACATTGTGTAGTTACAAGTAATCTTACCCTACGATTTGAATCCTCACAATCGAGCTTAAGACCTACTTGCCGAATCCACATTCACCACACCCAGTGCTTGACTGCCGCCCCCGCCCCTGCTTTGAATTCATAAGCCTTCCGTTTGCCTCTCGAAAATCTACCGAAGGACTTTAACTTGCCTAGGAATCCACCTTTGGGCTTTTCTCAAATAAGTTGAAGAAGATACTGAAACCCCTTAGGGATGTCTTGTACACTCAATGATCCATCGATCTCATTGTACTCCAATGAACAAAAAAACCCTCTTCCGTGTACCACAATATGGCTGCCTCCTTTTTTAATTTCTTTGGTTCTAACAAGGGATGAAAGCATCTCACCCCTTTTATAGCCTTAGTCCACATGTCCTTATATAGATAAAATCTTCTAGGTCATGGAGATATGTTGTGTCTTAATTGAACCGTCCAATAGACTTACTGATCAATCCATAATTTAATCTAACCAATATGTTTTTCCACCGTGGCTTAATTTGAAGTGCATCACTTTCCATGCAAATCTTTCCATGAGCACCAATTTCTTTCCTTCCAAGAACAATCTTTCCATTTCGATCTACCCATACGAAATCTTCACTCTCAATTACAAAAAAAGATTCTTTCCACTTTAATTCTATACAGACTCACTATGCTTAGAAAAGATAAAAAAAAATAACAACTCGATAAAGAATGGGATACAAAAGAAAATGCGTTTTGTTAATGGAATTGCCAACCAAAACAATGTTGTCCTAACACAACTATCGCCAATCCATCTTCTCGTGCGATGTCAAATTTTTCCCATTTCCCCTTCATTCGTCGCCGAACCCTTTATTAAGAAACTTTTCCTTTTAAACAATCCGATTTAGTAAAAGCCAACCTTTCTTTATTTTTCTCAATATTTCATATTTCTTCAATCAAGGTTTTCACATGTATTGCACGTACCACCGGACATATCACATATAAGTGATGCCCATTTGTCTACTCTGGGACACATCACATATAAGTGATGCCCATTTATCTACTCCGGGACACATCACATATAGTGATGCCCATTTATCTATTCCGGGACACATCACATATAAGTGATGCCCATTTATCTATTCCAGAACACATCACACATAAGTGATGCCCATTTATCTATTCTAGAACACATCACATATAAGTGATGCCCATTTATCTACTCCGGGACACATCACATATAGTGATGCCTATTTATCTACTCCGGGACACATTACATATAGTGATGCCTATTTATCTATTCCGGGACACATTACATATAGTGATGCCCATTTATCTACTTCGGGACACATCACATACAAGTGATACCCATTTATCTACTCCGGGACACATCACATATAGTGATGCCCATTTATCTATTTCGGGACATATCACATATAGTGATACCCATTTATCTATTCCGGGACACATCACATATAGTGATGCCCATTTATCTACTTTGGGACACATCACATACAAGTGATGCCCATTTATCTACTCCGGGACACATCACATACAAGTGATACCCATTTATCTACTTCGGGACACATCACATATAGTGATGCCCATTTATATGCTTTGTAGCGTTACTCCTCTTTTAACCTCACCGAGTGTCCACAGTGGAATCAACAATGCCCATGCGTTCGTGTCAAGTTCTCATTATCAACATATGACGAGTTCTCGTGGTATCTATTTGTTATTCACATTTACTCCATGTTCCCATTTCATAAACATCAAATCATTCCTCAAAAACTATTTAATCAATCACATGGCCTTACAAGACCAATGATCCACCATATCGTATGCAAGTACATACACGTCTTCATTATACCTCTAAGTATATCCCCACACCCTCACATACCAGATATCAACCCACAACTAAAGTCTGCGGTGCCCGGTCTTCTATTTTCTATACTTGTAGTCCGTATAGCGTATGCTAAAGGAATCTAAAGGATTCTATGAGTCGAGAGAATATGAATTGCAATACTTCTCATCGGATCACTAGACTTGTTCATGTGTATCATTCGTATCCCAACGTGCCATACCTTACACTTCACACTTCTTAACTCAATGAGTTCATTCAAGTCCCCCGGACACCACTCTAATTGTGAGACTAGTAATACTCTCCAAATACTTGAAAGAATGTGTAAACAAACCCATTAGGGTCGATGAGAAACCTCAAAATATGATTAGGGAGATGTAGGAAAAGTAGCTCACAGATACTGCAGAAGCTCAATCACCTACCGGTAGGTGAATGAGTCTTACCGGTAGAAGAGGTGAATTCTGCACTTGACCTACCGGTAGAAACTGGAAACAGAGAGGCCAACATTTGAATGAAATAACTTTGCACTTGACCTACTGGTAGGTGAAAGTTCCTACCCGTAGGAGGATGACAGAGAGGCCAACATTTGAACGAAATAATTTTGCACTTGACCTACTGGTAGGTGAAAGTTCCTACCGGTAGGAGGATGAATACGTTGAGCAGTTTTTGAGCTGCTGCTGTATGTTTAAGCTGGTTATGAACGAATTTCTCTATTGTCCTATCGGTAGAAGAAAAGTTCCTACCGGTAGGGAAAGTAACTTACAGACGATTTTGACAAAAAATTTCAGGTTTCGATCCAATCTCAATAACAACCAATACAAACCTGATTCAGGCATAAATACATTCAAATAACATATAAAGAGAGGTAGAATTCCCTACCTTGAGTATCCAAGCAGAAATAGAAGAGACTGAGCAAGCCCCAGCTTCCGGAATCCAAACCGAGCCAAATACACCAAATCGAGCTCTATCCAACGCGATACGAGCCCGAATACGCAAGTAGATGATGGAGTTGAGGTTGATTGTTGTGGGTTTTGAGTTTGGAGATGAGTTTTTTTTTTTTTTTGGGGTGAGGGAGTGAGAGATGGAAAGAGCCGAGAGAGAGGGTGAGAGACCGAGTGAGAAAGAGAGGGTGAGAGACCGAGTGAGAAAGAGAGGAGAAATGGGAAAATTTTCCCATGGCACATACACACACACACACACACACACACACACACACACACCATATTACACTAACATCCATATCTTTCAAACTTTTGCACACTTAACCCACAACCTTAATCTCCACACTAATCCACAATTTATTCTTTTATAAAACATCTAAAATTATTAAAGAAATTTACAGGTCTCTACAAGCATGATAAGTTCCCCCTTGAGTTTGAACTTCAACCCGCTGACATACCTCAAAACAAGCTATTCATAATTCTCATGCAGAGTAAGGCGGCTCAAAAACTGGTAGAACTGCTTAGTGTAATCTGCTAAGGATTGATCAGATTGTTGGTTCAATTAATGTAGCTTCTGGTAGAGAGTTTGAGCATAATCTAGCGGAAATTTTTTTCATCAAGCTTCAGTTTCATCTCTGCCCCTGTACTAACCTTTAAAACCCCTTTTCAAACCTTGCTACGTTGATATTGCTGCCACCAAATTAGAGCATGACCTTTCAGTTTTGTCGCAACAAACTGCACTTTTCTTTCATCCGAGAGGTCTTTCCAATCAAAGAAAGCTTCCAGCGACGCTGTCCAGTCACAATACTCATTTGCATTAAGTTTGCCTTCAAAATCGGGGACATGAACTTGTATGCTTTGATCTGAATTTCCAAAGCACGAGCCAAACGATCCATAGACCATGGATTGACAAAAGCTGGTTCTGCAACGGTATTAGAAGTTGAATGGTCATCTTCTTCTTCATTATCAAAAATTGTTCGTCCACTTCCTTCGCTTTGAACTGTAAACTGATTAGTGACTAGAATCCGTTGAAGGAGTTCATTCATCATTTGTTAAAGATCTTAATTAGATTGACGTAACTCAGCAATCTGGTCACGCAAAGTAAGATCTTGAACATTTCGTTGCCGCCTTGGAGGCATAGTCACTGGAAACGAAACTCCCTTAATTTGGATTTTTTTAGCTAAAAAAAAAGAAGAAGTAATCTTACTTTGGAGGCATAGTCACTGGAAACGAAACTCCCTTAATTTGGATTTTTTTAGCTAAAAAAAAAGAAGAAGTAATCTTACTTTTGTATTTCATACGAAATGTTCAACCGAAAGTAAGATTACGCTTGCGGTGATCCTAACTATGCCGAAACCCGCGAGGTTAGGATAATCCCGGAATGCCATTCACCGGGGGCAACAGAAGTCACTCGACGTTGCTAATCGCAGAAGACAATCACGCGACCAAGTCACACACTTGATGTAAGTGCAGGAAAACGAAAGAGCCTTTGAACTACGCCGAACCGTAACGGCTACTTCGGACCCCTCGCTGGAACCCTAGCTCACTGCCGGACTTGAACCTGTAAAACAGACAAAGAGTGAGCGCACCTTTGCCTTCTCGTGGCAAAGGCCCTCCGATACCAAAGTTAGTATCTCGTACTAGTGAAAAACTTTAATTCTCAGTAGGTATTGGAACATATAGCCAAGAATTGCGTACCTTTACCTCTAGGTTTACCTCATACTTATAGATCCACATGTGCTTGCTGTCCAGGCCGTCTCGTTGCCCTAAGTTTCCTTTCTCGTATAGGGAATCCAAAATATCAGAGATTCTCGTTCCCTTAACTGCATATTTCCTTATAGACCATTTAGGAATCTCTTCCTTAATTGGCCGTTCACCCCATTCCTATTGGGTATCTTCTCCAGATCTCGTTTCCTTATTGGGTATTACCATTTCTGGACCCCTCTGGAGCGTCTCCTGGCACCTCTTTCAGAATGCTGCTCTTGTTCGGCCCTCTCGTTGCCGAACAGCCTATCTGGACCAATGATCTCTCATATCATTGGCCCTTTTACCATGCGACCGGTCTAATCAACTTCCCTTGCTCTTTGGACCATACCCCTGCTCGGGTATCTTGGACCTGGGACCTCTCGTGTCTCCGGTCCTTATTGCCGTTCACTGTACTGCACGGCGGATGCTCCGATTATGTTTACTCCTGGGCCCCACGTACCACGTGTTCGGGCCTCTTTTGTCCCTGTTCGGAATTACCTCCTTACACTTGATTGTCGGAGGAATCACTCACTCTCAAGCAAGAAATACTTACACAATATTTTCATAAACTCAAACTCTGATCTTCATTTCATTTAGACTACCTATATATAGGTATAACAATAGATGACTTTTCTAGACTCCTAATAAATGCTAAACAAGACTTTGACTCCAAACTACTAGGAAGACTCCTAGAGAAAAATAAAAGACAACTAGAGACATAGAAAATGAAAGAAAGACTCATAAAAGAAATGCAAAAGTAATTATACTCTTTGACTGGAAGCTAGAAAGTCACTTCAACATGAAGTTCATGATATTTCCCAATAACCATTGATATGCTCTTGCATCATTCTCCCTTTCTTTGGAAAAAAAAACTCGGCCTCGAGTTTTGGTCTTCTTTGCCACGACACGGTAGGGGCGTTTCTTCTTTTTCTTGGGTGGAACAAATTTTGTTGTGCGGATTGAAGTTTTCTCCTGCTTCGTTTTCTCCACGTTTGGAAATAATTTGATTGGTTCGTCTTCCATCTTCAACTCGTACACATTCTTTTGCCCGCGATAAATAATATTTCTATCCCATTGCCACAGACGTCCCAACAAGACATCATATGATTCCATTGACAAGACGTTACACCAAATCTTGTCCAATGTTGCTCCCAATCAAAAACTCGACCAAACAATGATTAGTTACAGATATTCATGATTCTTGATTTACCCAACTGACATGATAAGGCCTAGAAAGATATCCAGTCGGTAGATTTAAGAATGAGACCAATTGCTGAGAAACATAGTTAACCTTGACTTCCTGAATCCATAATGAAGAGGCATTCCAACCATTGAATTATGCCATAAGTCTCAAAAAGTTTGGTGCGCTGTTCATAAATGAATTCGTCTATCCAGTTTGAATCTTCAGACTTGCGTTTGTTTGAAACCCAAGCTGGACTTCGTTGGGTGTTGTAAACCAGGAACATAGAGGTCAGCTCTCCCAATGCAATACCCTAGTCTTAAAGGTATTCAACGTAGATAAGAGGCTTGGACCAATCAACCATAGCTGCAGTTTTACAACATTCTTCATCGTCGAATATCTTTCAGCTCCATCCTGTGGTGCAACCAAAACTTGCTGAATTAGAAGACTTTTAGCTTTGAAATTTGGCTCACATTGCACCTTTTTGAATACTTCTTCATCATAAGTTGGCTCTTGTTCTTCCTCGTTCATGAGATTCAATTTAGCCTTCTTTTTAGGACATTCATACGATCTATGCCCAGCTTCACCACATCGAAAACACTCCAACTCCGGAATTCCCTTTCTTTGATCTTTGTTTTCTCCCTTTTGCAGGTTAGGACGTTCAGAAGTTTATGCCACAACCTTTTCTACCATGTCCTTCTCACCTTTTGAACTCTCTGGTTTTCAATAAGAATCCCATTTCAGTTTCAGTTTTGCTTTGAGGGCTATTTGATAAGCTTCGTCAAGAGAAGATAGAGAAAGCATGATAAGTTCCCCCTTGAGTTTGGACTTCAACCCGCTGACATACCTCACAACAAGTTGTTCATCATTCTCATGTAGATTAAGGCGGCTTAAAAACTGGTAGAACTGCTCAGTGTAATCTGCTACGGATTAATCAGATTGTTGGTTCAATTGATGTAGCTTCTGGTAGAGAGTTTGAGCATGATTTAGCGGCAAAAATTTTCATCAAGCTTCAGTTTCATCTCTGCCCCTGTACTAACCTTTGGAACCCCTTTTCGAACCCTGTTAAGTTGATATTGCTGCCACCAAATTAGAGCATGACCCTTCAGTTTTGTCGCAACAAACTGCACTTTTCTTTCATCCGAGAGGTCTTTCCAATCAAAGAAAGCTTCCAACGACGCTGTCCAGTCACAATACTCATTTGCATTAAGTTTGCCTTCAAAATCGAGGACATGAACTTGTATGCTTCGATCTGAATTTTCCAAAGCACGAGCCAAACAATCCATAGACCATGGATTGACAAAAGCTGGTTTTGCAATGGTATTAGAAGTTGAATGGTCATCTTCTTCTTCAATATCAAAAATTGTTCATCCACTTCCTTCGCTTTGAACTGTAGACTGATTAGTGAGTGGAATCCGTTGAAGGAGTTCAGTCATCATTTGTGGAAGAGCTTGATTAGATTGACGTAACTCAACGATCTAGTCACGCAAAGTAAAATCCTGAACATTTCGTTGCCACCTTGAAGGCATACTCACTGGAAACAAAACTCCCGCAATCTGGATTTTTTTAGCTCTTGGTCTCATTCTTAAATCTACCGATTGAATATCTTTCTTGGCCATAATATGTTAGTTGGGTAAATCAAGGATCACGAATATCTGTAACTAAGCGTTGTTTGGTGGAGTTTTTGATTTGGTGCCAGTATTACGACAAGACTTGGTGTAACATATTACCAATCGAATCATATGATATCTTGTTAGGATGTCTGTGGCAATGGGACAGAAATATTATTTATCGCGGGCGAGAGAATGTGTAGGAGTTGAAAATGGAAGGCGAACCAATCAAGTTGTTTCTGAACATGGAGAAAATGATGTGGGAGAAAATTTCATTCCTCACAAAAGAATTCGTTCCACCCGAGAAAAAAAAGAAACGCCCCTACCATGTCGTGGGCAAAAAAGAGCAAAACTCGAGGTCAAGTGTATTTTTCCAAGAAAGGGAGAATGATGGAGGTGCATATTAATGGTTATTGGGAAATATCGTGAAGTTCATGCTGAATTGACTTTTTAGCTTCTAGTCAAAGAGTCTAATTACTTTTGTATTTCTTTTATGAGTCTTTCTTTCATTTTATATGTCTCTAGTTGTCTTTTATTTTCTCTAGGAGTCTTCCTAGTAGTTTGGAGCCAAAGTCTTGTTTAGCATTTATTAGGAATCTTGAAGAGTCATCTATTGTTATGCCTATATATAGGTAATCTAAATGAAATAAAAATCAAAGTTAGAGTTTATGAAAGTATTGTGCAAGTATTTCTTGCTTGAGAGTGAGTGATTCCTCCAACAATCAAGTGTGTGACTTGGTCGCATGAGTGTCTTTCGCTATTAGTAATGTCGAGTGACTTCCGTTGCCCCCGGTCGAGTGGCTTCCCCGGACTATCTCAACCTCGCAGGTTTCGACCTGCATCAAATTGAAGATATTCAGTGACTATGCCTGAATTTCTTCAATTGGTATCAGAGCTAAAAAAATCCAGAATATCTAAAAAAAAGTAAGATATTCACTTTTTCAGTAGGGCAACGAAATACAAAAAAAAAAAATCTAGATTACGGGAGTTTTGTTTCCAGTGACTATGCCTCCAAAAGTAAGATTTCGCTTGCTAAAAAAAATGTTTTCATAAACTAATCCAGTGTCAATATTCGGTAGTCACCGTAGAACATTTAGGTAGGTTTTTTTTTGTAACTAAAAAAATTCAGATTACGGGAGTTTCGTTTCCAATGACTATGCCTCCAAGGCGGCAACAAAATGTTTAGGATTACTTTACGTGACTAGATTGCTGCGTTATGTCAATCTAATCAAGCTCTTCAACAAATGATGAATGAACTCCTTCAACGGATTCCAGCTACTAATCAGTCTACAGTTCAAAGCGAAGGAAGTGGACGAACAATTTTTGATAATGGAGAAGAAGATGACCATTCAACTTCTAATACCGTTGCAGAACCAGCTTTTGTCAATCCATGGCCTATGGATCGTTTGGCTTGTGCTTTGGAAAATTCAGATCGAAGCATACAAGTTCATGTCCCCGATTTTGAAGGCAAACTTAATGCAAATGAGTATTTTGACTGGACAACATCATTGGAAGCTTTCTTTGATTGGAAAGACCTCTCGGATGAAAGAAAAGTGCAGTTTGTTACGACAAAACTGAAGGGTCATGCTCTAATTTGGTGGCAACAATATCAGTGTAGCAGGGTTCGAAAAAGGGTTCCAAAGGTTAGTACGGGGGCAGAGATGAAACTGAAGCTTGATGAAAAAATTTTGCCGCTAGATTATGCTCAAACTCTCTACCAGAAGCTACATCAATTGAACCAACAATCTGATTAATCCGTAGCAGATTACACTGAGCAGTTCTACCAGTTTTTAAGCCGCTTTAATCTGCATGAGAATGATGAACAGCTTGTTATGAGGTATGTCAGTGGGTTGAAGTCCAAACTCAAGGGGAACTTATCATGCTTTCTTTATCTTCTCTTGAGGAAGCTTATCAAATGGCTCTCAAAGCAGAAGAAACTGAAATGAGATTCTTATCGAAAACCAGATAGTTTAAAAGGTGAAAAGGACATGGTGGAAAAGGTTGTGGCACAAACTTTTGATTGTCCAAACCCGCAAAAGGGAGAAAACAAATATCAAAGACATGGAATTCCGAAGTCGGAGTGTTTTCGATGTGGTGAAGCTGGGCATAGATCGTATGAATGTCCTAAACAGAAGGCTGAGAATCTTGTGAATGTGGAAGAACAAGAGCCAACTTATGATGAAGTATTGGAAAAGGTGCAATGTGAACCAAATTTCAACACTAAATGTCTTCTAATTCAGCAAGTTTTGGTTGCACCAAAGGATGGAGCTGAAAGGATATTCGACGAAGAAGAATGTTGTAAAACTGCAGCTACGGTTGATTGGTCCAAGTGTCCTATCTACGATGAATACCCCGAAGACGAGGGCATTGCATTGGGAGAGCTGACCTCTATGTTGATGGTTCACAACACCCAACGAAGTCTTGCTTGAGTTTTAAACAAATGCAAGTCTGAAGATTCAAACTGGATAGACGAATTCATTTATAAACAGCGCACCAAACTTTTTGAGACTTATGGGATCATTCAGGGGTTAGAATGCCTCTTCATTATGGATTCACGAAGTCAAGGCAACTATGTTTCTCAGCAATTGGTCTCATTCTTAAATCTACCCACTGAATATCTTTCTAGGCCTTATGATGTTAGTTGGGTAAATCAAGGATCATGAATATCTGTAACTAAGCGTTGTTTGGTGGAGTTCTCGATTGGGAGCCAGTATTGGTACAAGATTTGGTGTAACATCTTGCCAATCGAATCATATGATGTCTTGTTGGGATGTCCGTGGTAATGGGACAGAAATATTATTTATCGTGGGCAAGAGAATGTGTATGAGTTAAAGATGCAAGGCGAACCAATCAAGTTATTTTCGAACATCGAGAAAATGAAGCGAGAGAAAATTTCATTCCTCACAAAAGAATTTGTTCCACCCAAGAAAAAGAAGAAACGCCCCTATCGTGTCGTGGCAAAGAAGAGCAAAACTCGAGGTCGAGTTGAAAGGGAGAATGATGCAGGAGCATATTAATGGTTATTGGGAAATATTGTGAAATTCATGCTGAAGTGACTTTCTAGCTTTTAGTCAAAGAGTTTAATTACTTTTGTATTTCTTTTATGAGTCTTTCTTTCATTTTCTATGTCTCTAGTTGTCTTTCATTTTTCTCTAGGAGTCTTCCTAGTAGTTTGGAGTCAAAGTCATGTTTAGCTTTTATTAGGAGTCTTGAAGAGTCATCTATTGTTATGCCTATATATAGGTAATCTAAATGAAATGAAAACCAGAGTTTGAGTTTATGAAAATATTGTGCAAGTATTTCTTGCTTGAGAGTGAGTGATTCCTCTGACAATCAAGTGTGTGACTTGGTCGCGTGAGTGTCTTTTGCGATTAGCAAAGTCGAGTGACTTCTGTTGCCCCGGTCGAATGGCTTCCCTGGACTATCGCAACCTCGCAGGTTTCGGCCTGCATCAAATCTTGAGAGTAAGTGATTCCTCCGACAATCAAGTGTGTGACTTGGTCGCGTTAGTTTCTTCCGCAATTAGTAACTACGAGCGACTTCCATTGCCCCCGGTCGAGTGGTTTCCTGGGACTTTTCCAACCTCGCAGGTTTCGGCCTGCATCAGAAAGACGTGTTTGATGATATACATAGATGCGTATATTTGTGGCTTTAGAGATTGGCAAGTTTGTATTGGCTTTAACTAATCGTTTTGTGCTTCATTCATAGTATTATAGAATCATGTATTTAGTTGATTGGGATGATGAGATCTATTGTTATTTAGTGTAGGGAGGTAATCTCGAACAGGTACAAAAGTGGCCCGAACACGTGGTACGCGGGGCCCGAGAATAAATGTAGTCGGAGCAGCTGCCGTGCAATACGGTGAACGGCGATAAGGACCAATGACATGAGAAGTCTTTGGTCCTAGATACCCGAGCAGGGGCATGGTCCAGAGACATGAGGAGTTGTTGGACCAGGTGTCTGGTAAAGGGACCAGTGACATGTGAGGTCATTGGTCCAGGTAGGCTGTTCGGCAACGAGAAGGCCGAACAGGACCAGCATTCTGGAGGAGGCAGCAAAAGACGCTCCAGAGGGATCCAGAAATGGTAATACCCAGTAAGGAAACGAGATCTGGAGAAGATACCCAACGGGAATGGGATGTACGGCCAATTAAGGGAGGAATTCCTAAATGGTTTATAAGGAAATATACAATTAAGGGAACGAGAATCCATGATATTCTGGGTTTCCTATACGAGAAAGGAAACTTAGGGCAACGAGGTAGCTTGGATAGCAAGCATGTATGAATCTATAAATACAAGGTAAGCCTAGAGGAAAAGGTATGCAATTCTTGGCAATACGTTTATTACCTACTGATAATTAGGGTTTTCTATTAGTACGTGATACTGACTTTGACATCGGAGGGCCTTTGCCAACGAGAGGCAAAGGTGCGCTCAACCTTTGTTTGTTTTACAGGTTCAGTTACGGCGGCGTGCTAAGGTTCCGGCGAGGAGTCTGAAGTAGCCGTTACGATTTTGTGCTGTTCAAAGGCTCTTTTGTTTTCCTGCACGATCTTGTAGATGTGTATATTTGTGGCTTCAGAGATTAGCGAGTTTGTATTGGCTTTAACTAATCATTTTGTGCTTCATTCATAGTATTATAGAATCATGTATTTAGTTGATTGGGATGATGAGATCTATTGTTATTTAGAATTAAAAGTACTTGGTTGTTGGTTGATGTAATCCGTGGATGAAACCGGGACCGAATTGTGACTCGCGGTTTGGATTGGAACCGAACCGCGAGACTTTTGGTCTAGACACGGATTTCATTTTTAAAAAATCGTGACTCGCAGATTATGATTGGATTCATAGGAATCCGATCCAATCCAGATCGTGCGTAGCCCTAGGTGATCGGCTAGGACGGATGGACTTACCACCCCGAGGTCTCAGGTTCAACTCCCCTGCACTGCCAAAAAATCTGTTGGGAAAATCTAGGCAAACACATAATATTCCATAGAATAATTTCATTAACAACGATACAATTACAAGATTGAACCAAATTATAGAATGCAAAAACAGTAGATAAGAACGAGGTACAAACAGAATTTCTGGATCAAGAACCGAGTCCTGTGTGATACCACAGTCTCCTTAAGAAAAATTCGCTGCCTTCCGTGGGTGTTGTAGATTGCGTCGGCAACTTCCTCCCAAGGTTGGCTCTGCTAAACCACAAGCCGTCGGAACACCACCGTCGACCGCCTTGGCAAACTGAACAATCGTTTGTCTCTCTCTCGCACAAGAACAATAGTAGTTTGGTTTGGTTCTGGTTTAAAAAAAGTAGAAGCCGCATTAAATGGTTTGGTTTGTGGATTTATGTTAGTGATTTCGGTTCCAAACCAATCCGAACTGTGCGCGCGCGCGTATATATATGTAAATGTAACTCATTTAATTAGATACACCAAGTATACATGAGAGTTATAGAACTAATTTTTTAAATTAATAATCTATTCAATCCACTGTCCTATTGAGTATTTATTTACTACCAAAATTATTTCGCATAAACTTTTGTATATCATCCTATAATTTTGATACACCAAAAGAACATGCTATAAAATGATGCTCCATTTAGTCAATAGTAATTCCACGGCTCAATTAATTTCTAAATTTTCCTATGTTTCTATAAATGAAAATGAATTCTTAGTTTATCACCATAATTTTGAGTATTTTAAATAGTTTACGAAGATGATATTTCAATTTCAAGTAAACTGTGGTTCGAAACCGAAATCGAACCGCAGTCTAATGGTTTGGTTATATACCTTTTATGGGTTGGTTTGATTCTCCAAATTCATAGTGGTTTGATTTTTGGTTTACTATAAAACCGAATTAATCCAGTCCATGCTCACCCCTATTAGAGTATATGGAGCAGTATGAATTTCTGGTGTCTCTACCAAAACGTGATACACCAATATATAGGAAGGAAACCTCCTATAATAATTCGGGAATTGAATTGCATGTAACCCCCAAAATGAATTTGAGAATTCAAATATGTAATTAACCTCATAATGGGGAGGAGTAAACCAGATTGTAACTCCTGGTCATTAGCACACGTCCAGATTTGTTGAACCAAATAGAGGCCTATCAGTTGTCTCGAGAGATCCTCCGTATGCCTCGATTTTATTCATCTGATTTTATTAGAAATTTTCCAACAAAACCTTGGCGCCACCCATTCGTAAAAACTCTTTGGGTTTAGTAAAAGGCTGGTGGGGACCGTAGAGATTTAGTCCTGTGGTGCGCACAAATTAGCCCGGGAACACTCTGCGTTACAAAAAAAAAAAAAAAAACTTGGCATAGAATAACATATACATATCCATTTTACCTAATTCTTTTTTTCTTAGCCACCTGAATTATTGCTGCCAAAGTCATTTTCGTGAATCATCTTTTTAAAAAAAAATACTAAAACTACTAAAAATCATGAACCATGATAAGCTTTTATTTTTTTTGTCAATCGATGGGAGAGGTTATATCATGTATGAATTACAAAATATAAATCACGAGACATTACATTAATTGTGTGAGAGTCGATTAGATAACTAAGTCCAACAATTAAATCATTATAAACTCAACCCAACTACGAGCCCCCATTAGTGAGAGACATAATCCCAACAGAAGAATATTTATATGCAGCTAGAAAGACTCAAACTCTTGATTTTCTAGTGAGATGCAAGATGATATTCTTTTCAATGACATATTTTATTTCTTATGTCGTTGTCTGCAATATTTGTTAATGCATTTGATTAATGATTAATTGGAACCATCTGCCTTGTGTTTACTCCACCATTAATTATGGGATTTGGATTCTCGGCAGCTGGGGAGACCCAACTGCGGCGTGCAGTTTGCCCGATTGCGGGCTTGTTTCGGGTCCTTTTTAATAATCTGTATCGTTCATTTTGTAGATTTCGTTGACTTTGAGAACTTTATCCTTGCGAAACATCATCTTCCTCGGATATTGATCGTTATATGCTTGGAACACAATTCTTTTTAGAAAGAAGCCTCCTGGACACACCGAATCAATTCCATTTGTATCCGTTTTGCTGAAGTGAAGTATGTTCTGAATCGAAATATGTTCGGACATCACTAGTGTTAAAAATTATTCCCTCCGTCCTATGAAATCATAGTACCCTACAAAACTACGTGCAATTTTTAAGTTTAAAAATAATGTACTTACCGAAATAATTTCAAAATTTTTTCTCAAATTTCAAAACAATTTGAAGTGTTTATTATTTTTTTTAAAATGGATTTAGCCACACTGAATCAAACCCATGATAACAAAGAACAAGGGCACTCTGATCAAGATAAACTCGATTACCATAATTTTTGAAATGTTTAATGCCCTCGATAAACTCTACCAAATAAACAATTCCGATCACTAAAATAAAAACCCAGAATAGGCCCAAAAATTGCCAACAGTACGGTGGAGTCCTGACTGCCAACCGTCCATCTCTATTAATTAGTGTCATTCTTGTAAACTTTTTTTCCTTCTTCGTTTTGTGTGTTTTGTTTGTCTTTTTTGAATTTGTATTAAATTTACATTATATTTTTTAAATTAATCATCCATCTCGCCGGGAGGAGTTTGAAAAGTAAAAAAAATTATGACCAAAAGCCAAAAAAAAGTTCACTGAAAACGAAAAAGGTATCAAACACTTTTTTTTTTGTGTCTGAAATAATGTCGTTTTATATGAACTTTTTCTAAACATTAGTCCAAATTTTTATACTTTTTCGATTCGTTTCGTCGAGATGAACGATTACCCCCATAAATTATGACGAAAAGTTACACAAAAAGTTAAGAAAAATTTAAAAAAAATCAAAATAAATTCTGAAAAAATAAATTTATGCATCCTAAACAGTGCTGGGTGACCTACATAGTACGTACATCTCTTCAGACGCTATAGAAGACAAGCTCCCCTCTGTCTTATCATCTCCAAATCATGTTATAAGCATGAGGCTGCGTACCATATGACACTCTCTCATTTGTAACCTTCTACCAACTTGCATCAATCCTGTGCGAATATGCGATTAGTGTCAGGTCCAGTTTACATACACTTTTAACTAATTTTGGGGTACCAATCTCGCCGCCTACTTGGGGGAGCCTCAATTAAAGCCAGAAATCGGGTTGTTTTGGTGCCAAAGCTTTTGATAATTCCATAAGAATGTTTGGGAAGACAGACCGGCCAACGTAAAATTAATTGACAATAATTAGAAGTGACTTGTAGATATTTTAAACAAAACTTGGTAGATAGGAAATCAGATCCGGGCATAGACTTGAAGCTTGACCTGCAAAAGCACCTAACTTGAAGCTTGACCTGCAAAAGCACCCATGGATTTGCAATGGTAGAGGTTTTAGAGGACTCGAACTATAATCAATTGCCTCTTGATTGAATTACTATTAATCAAGTTTTGATCCCTCGTAAGCCTAATACCTTGGTCCCTTCATTCATTTTCTTTTAATTCAGTTGCGTAGAGCCAAAGAAATACTAAACGAGAAAAACCCTGTTCCGGTTAACAACCAGGAAAGAAATGAGTCATGTATATGGGATTAGCCAGGCCGGACCTCCAAATTAACTCCCTGACAAGAAAAACAAGAACAAAAATAAAACTGAAAAGATGTTTGATAACTCAGGTGTCCGGGTGAGCATACGCGCACCTCGACTAATTAATCCTGGGAGCCCTATTCCGCAGTTCACCTCTTAAGAGCAAACCTCTAAGTCTCGGACCTTTACTATTAGGCCAACCACTTTCGGTTATATAATTGAAAAGATTAACGTGATCTTTCACACTTCCATAAAAATACGTGACGCATACAAGGGTTCAAGTAGTGGTTAGTTGTTTATTATATATAACTACTATAGTTCCAATAAGTGTAATACATGTCCCAATACAAACCAAAGCAATAGAGCCAAAATAATGGAGCCCCCTATGCTGCTGCTGCTTCTTCTTCTTTCTCTTCTTGCCGTAGGCGGTGGTGTGGTGCAAAACTTGTCTTTGTTGGCTCTAGCCCTGCCTCTGGCTTGCCTTCTCTTCAACCATGTGTGGCTGAAGCCTCAGAGGATCCGGTGGAAGCTCCAAAAGCAAGGGATCAGAGGGCCTCGGCCCTCTGTTCTGTATGGGAATGTCCCGGAAATTCAGAGAATTCAGGCGGCAGCGAAGAAGGCGGAGAACGGCGGCGTATTGGTTGCCCATGACTATACTTCCAACCTCTTCCCTTACTTGGAACAATGGCGAAAAGAATACGGTAAGTTCTACTGCCATGATCCGTTGAATTTTGTTTGAGTTTTCTGTTTTACAACAAGTACTTGGAGCATCTCCAGCCACGACCCCCCCTTTTTTTTAAACCCAAACTTGAGTGAAAATTTGAGTCAAAAGCTCTGTTTGGGTATATCTTTTCCAATAGTATGCCCATTTTTTAATCCAAATTTAATAGTTTTTTTTTATTTTATATTTTCCCTCCAAAATTTAAGTCAAAATGGCACATTTGTAAGTACTACTCCCTCCGTCCCACCTTAAATGTCTTATAAGAAAATTCGTGCATTTTCAAATCCAAAAATATATATTTGTTCATGTTGTTCTTGTACACCAAATTAAAGTACTTATTGAAAAAAAAATTATTTGAAATGCACAAATCCCCACAGGGGACATTTAAAGTGGAATGGAGGGATTAAAAAAATAGAAAGAGGTATTGAGAAGAAAAAAAGTGTGGATTTAGATCTCCCCTTATTTGGATAAGAAAAATGGTACAACTCAAAATTTAATTGGGTTTGGGTAGAAAAAGAGTAAGGATTGGAGATGCCCTTTACCCATGTTTTATACCAAGTACATTGTTTTTATTTTATTTTCTTGATTATCCATGTGATTGCATTTCGACGTATCGATTTAAAGCAAAGTGCGACTGAAATGAATTAGATTACTACTTTTTTTACCACTGAGGTTCCATGCACTAGTTACAGTATTTATATATATATATATATAATTGAATTTTAAAAGAGGTGTTAGAGCATCTCCAACGCACAGCCATATGCGGTGCCATACCCATTTTTGACCCCCCTTCGATTTTCAGCCCCCCAACGGGAGCCATTCCTCCTGCCAAAAAATGGCCGAGCCATTTATCCGGCAAAATTCTGCCGTGGAATTCTTCCACGTCAGCTTTCCCTCCCCATTATCAACTACCAAACCCAACAAAACAAATAAAAATCACAAGATTAATACTTCAACAACATTGAAATACTCAGTTTTAAGATTAACAAAATAAGACCTAGAACATTGTACTATACTTTTTACCTTCCTAGAAATCAATAAATTCGAAACAAGACCCACAGCCAGATCTTTGCTCTATTCGTCTGACCTCCTATCGCCGGACTTCCAAGCATATCGGCCAATCAGGTCCCTTCCCGAAAGTCGCCAGAGAATGCAAGTGATAAGAGACAAATCGGGGTGTGTGAGAGAGAGAGGACGGAGAGGGAGCTAGAGATCAGATCGGTTTGTGAGATAAGAGAGAGGAGAGTTTTGTTGGAGTGAGATAAAATGGTGTGAGACACTCAGAGAGAACAAAGTTTTCTACATTGGACTGATATGTGACCAAGGAGGGTTTAAATATCCATTGTGTGGGTGGCACTTGCTGGAAAGTAATCCAAGGGTGCACAAAGAACTAGCTAGAATCCAGTAAAATTTGGTACAACCAGTAAAATTAGGTCGGGGAAGGTAGATAAAAAAAATTAGGCAGAATCATGAAATCATGGTTAGAATGTGATTAAACAATAGTTAAAGTACGTAAAAAATCAATTGATATTTCAAAAAGTTATTATTAGTTAAGAAAAGTGTTGCCATAAGGTATTTGAGAAAGAGGGCCAAATTTTGGCTCCCCCACCACTGGAACACTTTAGCAAAATTATGGCCCCCAAAAAATTGTAGCATGCCAAAATTTGGCTTTGGCACCCTGAAAATAGCACAATCATTGGTGATGCTATTAGTTGCGAGAATGCAAATGATAAGGCCAACTTAGATGAATTTAAAATGTTTGTCAAACTTGTCAGTTACAGAAAAAAGGAAGACAACAAAGGAGTATTTATTCTTGGTATTTTGGACAACCTGGATCTTGGACATTTTTAGAATGCTATTTCCAACTGTGCGGATTCCTATTGTTGTTGGCTTTATAGAGTTGGTGAGGAATTCAAGTGCATTGTTGTTGGCTTTAAAGAGTTGGTGAGGAATTCAAGTGCATGATCCTAGCCAATTGGGGGATGATGCAGCTGTGCACCTCCGAGCCGTCTGATCGAGCATCCGACGGCTTGGATCTCATCTCGGCAATGAACGGCTCATCTCGGCAATGAACAGCTTTCGATCGTTGGTTGCCGAGATGAGATCTGAGTCGTCGGATGCACGATACGACGGTTCGAAGGTGCAGAGGATAGTGCTGCGCATACCACTGCACAGCACCAACCCAAAGTCCGATTCTAGCACACAAAAGAAAAATATGGTAAACATTCTCGTAAATTCGATCTACATATGTCATTAGTCGAAGACTGCAATCCCAATGATCTAGCCTGAAACTTAGATATTTACTCCCACTTGGATCTTAAAGTTTGAATCTTGGCTCTTGCTATCTTTTGGGGTCCACCCATAGAAAATGGTAGTACAATCTATTCTTTCGAAAGATCAAGAAAACAAAGAAAGAAAATCGAGCAATGCTACATACAAGCCCAACTTTAAAACACAATTTCCGGACACAAATGCGTCCGGAGCTGTTCGATACACATAGTTACGGAAATCAGGGAGTACATGTTACGGAATAGCCTATCTATCAGGCAAGTTTTAGACTAGTTCTTGTGCACTGAAATACGGAACAACTAATGTTTAACATTCATATGTGTGATATGGAAAACAGGGCCTCAGCTTTTGCATAAAATCCCTCCGGCATCATCCTACGACCGGTCCTAGGTCCACATGCAATCGAGCGGCTTCAAACACAGTTATGTTCGGAGTTGTGTTTGTAGACTTTTTGAAGAAAATTGATGGATGGATTAAAACAATTTCTAGTTTTGTAACTTACCTAGAAAAAGGAAAGCTCATAATTTCGGAAGGAAGAAAGCCAAAAAAAAAGAAGAGTTATTATTATGATCAGATAATGAGTAATAATGTAGGCCAATAGAAAATATATAGAACCCAATAATTGAAACATGATACGACAATAATGAATCGTCAGATTTTTTTTTTTTTTTTGAAGAGGTGATTCATTAGATTAATCGTGGAATTAATTGAACCAGGTTAATATCTACATCAGTCGAAATTGGGTTACCTTAGTTTATCATATACTATGTTACATACATACATTATTAGTAGCAGATAATCTAAATCAAAAGGGTCATTCTATCGAGCGGTGAGGATAGTCTTGCTGATGATAATACTACTACTAATGTGGGATGGGTGTGTCTTGTAAATAGAACTCAATAATGTGTCAAAGTCAAGACAGGGAGAGTTGTCAATGATTTGGGGTCCAAACTGTTGAGAATGGGAAGTTCCTTTTCAAAGGAACAATCATGGCCATGCCATGGGCAATGGCATCTTCCTTCGGGCTCGTTTGAATGCGGGATAAGAATTAAGAGTATTAGTTATAAATGAGGGATAAGATAATAAGGGTATTATATAAGAAGAGTGGGCCTACATTGACGTGACAGATGAATTAAATAGTACTTTGTTTGAATAAGAGATAAAATGGAGGGATAAAATTGTTTTGTAGTTGAAATGGAAGAGAGATGGAGTATTATGCAATAACACCTCAAAACCTCTCCATAAATTATCCCCCGGGGGTATTAGGGGGTACAAGAGAATCCGAAACTTAGCTAATACCCCGGCAAAAATGTGTTTCCAAATCATTGCTTAACCATGGGCCCACGGTCTTAAAGAGGGATATTACTATAATACCCCTTCAGTAGCCCCCATCCAAACAGGCCCATGTATTGACCTACCCTTTGGGGCATATCATGTCAATGTCAGGAGGAGTTTTTCAATGCTGAGTGGGTGTTGCCGACGTGGTATCCGCTCGGGGCATCTGAGCCGTCCGATACACTTTTGAACGGCTCGGAATGAAATCCTCTTTCTCCTCTCACCCCAACACTCTCTCTCTCATTTTTCTCTCTCCAAATCTGAGTTGTTCAAACAAACAATGGACGATTCGGATGCACAAACGGGCACCACGTGGTACCCCCGCTCACTGAAAAATTTTCCCAACGTCAGGCCTGCATAATTATGGGTTCTATCAATGCTGGTTAAGGGTTCTATCAATGGGTTCTATCAATGCTGGTTGTGGGTTCTATCAATGCTGTTAAACTGTTTTCACTTCATGCATAGATTAATATTTTTACTTCTAAGCGATCGATAGTAATTTATGTTACCTGAAACGTGAATCGTCCTCGTACGAGAAACACTGGCGGCTCTACATGAAGGGGAGGATGGTCACATGACACCCTAATTTTTTTTTTTTTTTTCCTCCCTTCATAAAATACATGAGAAAAGTGAACTATTGTAGGTTAGTTCATTATTTGAACACACGGTATGAATAAACACCCATATTTCCACTTATTTTTGGCATCCAGTCCTAAACAAGCGTTGAACGGCCATTTAATTGAAATTTGATTAAGATCTGTTGGGTCAAAATTAATGGGCCAAACCCATGTTAACATGGCCCGGTTAATTTTTAGACCAATTGATTATGAATTGAAATTATGGGCCATGGGTCATATCATTTTTGGAAATCAAAGCAAGGCCCAATTAATTTTGGGAAAATTCCTGGCCGGTCCCAAATTTTGCATGGGGTTTCATGCCAACCCTTTTTTAAAGTGCTATCCCATCTAGACCATTTTTAAAGATGTTTTTACTATTTTGCCCCTATCACTTTTCATCCTCCAAGAATTCACACCTCCGAGAATTCACACCCCCAATAATTTACACCTCTTAGAATTCACACCTCCGAGAATTCACACCCTCGAGAATTCACACCTCCTAGAATTCACACCTTCGAGAATTCACATCTCTCAGAATTCACACCCCCGAGAATTCACATCTCCCAGAATTCACATCTCCCTATAATTCACACCCCCCGAGAATTCACACCCCCCGAGAATTCACACATCTCAGAATTCACATCTCTTTGTAAAATTCACATCTTTGCAGAATTCACACCCCTAAAATTCACTTTTTTTTTCAGAATTCACGCCCCGTCTGCATTATTTATACCCCTAGAATTCACATCCCTTACAATTTACACCCATTTGCAAAATTCACACCATTTTTCAGAATTCACACCCTTAGTATTCACACCCCTTTGCACTTTTTATACCCCCAGAATTCACACCCTGTTTCATTCTCAGGGGTGTGAATTCTGTATTTATTAGTGTGAATTTACATCTCATTGTTGGGGTGAATTCTGAAAAGAGGTCTAAATTCACACCAATATGTACAAAATTCACATCCAAATGCAAATAATATTAAATTCACTATACGAAGAAAAAAAAACCCTATGCAAATACAACAATTCACATTACCTTAAAAAAAATTCAACACAGTTTAATAAAGTAACAATTCACATCCCCTAACAAACCACCGACTTCTTCAACCCACATTTCCTTTGCGTCGAGCTTGCTTTGCTCCAAATCACCGCTGATTTTCCATTTTCTTCTCCCTTTAATTCTAACTGGATGAGTAGCTACAATATACAGAGAAGCTATGTATATGCACATGTGTATTTGTGTTTTTGAAATTCCTTTTCGTACTCCTCTTCACTTCCTCCGCCGCCTCGTTGTCCTCCAACCACCACCCGATCCCGAAGCACAAAACACCGTTTGAGCAAACTCTCGTCGTCTTCGTCTTCGATGGCCATCTTGATTCACTGATCGTGCGATCGTGGACTAGGAGCTAGGGTTTTGGATCGATCTGGACTGGAACCAAGTGTGCGCAGCGGCGGCATTGGTGGTGCGGCACTCGACAAAGGCAATGAGCTGGTGTTCCATACTCGTCAATCGAACAAGATCTAATCTCATCCATGGAAGCAACCTGTATATACAACACCCTGGCCGCGGCGGCATCGGGGTGGACCCAGGCCCTGTCCCAGCGCTTCTAATAGCAACTGGAAAAGTCCACCATGTTCGTCCTCCACCGATAGCTCACGTTCGCCACCACGGCGAAACACCCCCGCCGTGATTCCATCGAATCCATTGACGACAACTTTCCCATCCTCCATCCTCTGCCCCTCTGATCCTTCCTCCGTCACTCTGTCCGCGTGTGTACTGGAGTAACTACTAAATAGGGGTATTTTGGATACCTCACTTAAAACAGGATTTATCCGGAATCAGTTTGATAAGGAGTAGGGCTGAATGGGTATGCGGCGACCAAAAAGGGCCGGCCAGTAAGAAGCCCATTAATTTTGGCGTGATTAGTCACGGGCCATGGGATTTGCGGGCCTCGAATATAAAGGCCCAAGACTAAATGTGGTCATTTGGATATTCTGGGATAATCCCATGAAAAGAGGGCACAAGTTGATGGGAGTATTCGGCCATGTTCCGCAACTGAAAATAAGTTTTTATTTTTTAAGAAGGTATTTTCAAACTTAAAAATTATGTGTTTATGTAAATTATTTTCCTTTCACTATGGATCTTATTTAATAGATCTCATTGAGATCTTTAATACGGTGCAAAAAAAAATTGAAAAATTATTTTTTATTTACATTATTTTTGAGTTTGAAAATATGAAATAAGCTGCTTATTTTTTAAGAAGGTTTCTGAAACGGGCTCTTAGCCACATGGCCATTTGACTTAGTCAAAATGGACCACTACTTGTCAATTGCCCACGGGAAAAGAAAGGGAAATGGCCCACTAAATGCTCAACTGCCCATGATCTGGAATTAGCCCATGGGTAATTATTATTCACTCCTGGTAACTTCCCATGATGGGAAAAAGGCACATGGATAAAATGCATCCAACTCCTTCCAACTGCCCATGATCCCATGAGTTGGAAGTTACATGGGACAGGTGGTACAAGGAGAGGCAAGGCGGGAACTTCACTCCATGCAAACCCGTGGCCTATAAATATTAGAAGACAAGAAGAAAGAAGGATTCCCACACGAATCAAGCTCAACGCTGCTTCCCAGCGAAACAACTATCTCACCTTCACTCAATTACTTCATCAAATAATTTGAGTTTCTATCTTTCTTGTACCCCCAACTTTATTATTACGACATAATAAAGTTATTCTACGTTGTTACTTCTTTTCTTACATGGTTAGGAAATTATTAAGTCCTCACTCGTAGAGGCAAACCACGGACTTCACTGCAATCCAGCCCTGACGTTTGCAGCACGATCGCTCTCACAAATTCGAAGTCAGAAAAGGGGCACTCAGTCCTTTACGTTGGACGCGACAAGTCCTGGCACGCCCGCTCAGTCCTTGAGCCCTTTCGGAGCCAAACATCTTTTTGGCACGCCCAGTAAGACCCTAATCGTCTAAGGGTTTTATTATGGCAAGGAAGCAACAGCAACAACAGTCGGATCCACCCATTCCGGATCCACCACAGAGTCCTGAGGGAGTGGCAGTCGACCTGCCATTATTCAAGGAAGCTGGCCCTCCGGTCAGCGCTTATTATTACGACATAATAGAGTTATTCCTATCTCTCTTGTATCCCCAACTTTATTATTATGATATAATAAAGTTATTCTACGTTATTACTTCTTTTCCTATACGGTTAGAAAATTATTAAGTTCTCACTCGTAGAGGCAAAACCACGGACTTCACTGCAATCCAGCCCTTAGGTTTGCAGCACGATCGCTCTCACAGATTAGAAGTCAGAAAAGGGGCACTCAGTCCTTCACGTTGGACGCGACAAGTCCTGGCACGCCCGCTCAGTCCTTGAGCCGTTTCGGAGCCAAACAACCCATCAATTCAAGTAAATCATAATCGAACACCTAATACAATTTTCGGATAACAAGAAAAATACTTTTGTACATGAGTTTTCAAGTTTCTTCACACTTAATTAAAGATTTCGATTAGTTCTTTAATTTGGTGCAGAAAAATTTAAAAAATTATGTATGCAAATATTTATTTTCTTATTCAAAAAGTGTAGGTTCTTTCATAGGGAACTATCATTTTAGGACAGAGGGACTACGGAATTTTGTGTATATTCTACTTCTCATAGAGGGAATAGAGTTGAAGTCATTTTTGAACATCCTCTTAAATAATCCCGGAGCCGCCACTGAGAAACACAACAAGATACAACAAACTTACAAACGGAGTCCGGCCTTAATTGTACGCGAAGTTCAACACATAAAAAGCACGGTGTCTCTTATGTACTCTAGAAATATAAAATCAAGTTTGGGATCCTTGATTAATTTGACCGAAATAAGAGAGAGTTTAAGTGGGTTGAGATGCAGGTCCAGTATTCACTTATTCAACGGGGAACAAACAGCACTTGTACGTGAACCACCCAGAACTAGTGAAGGAAATGAGCCAATCTATTAGCTTGGAACTGGGCAAGCCTTCTTACGTGACCAAGAGACTCGAACCCATGCTCGGCAATGGCATTTTGAGATCCAACGGTCAGTTTTGGGCCCGGCAGAGGAAAATCGTCGCTCCCGAATTCTTCATGGACAAGGTTAAGGTACGTAACTGCACAAAAGCATCCTCCGTTTCAGAAGTCGATTATTTTTCACGACCCGACCCAGGAATGTTTAAGCTCGAGTTATTTAAGCACTGTTTGAGATGCGGGCGGAAAAAAAAAAGCCTCGATTTTTTTTCGTACTATTTTTTCCTTTAACACGATTGTTTAGCTTTTGCTGAGTTGTATTTAGTTTTTTTAATCCTTTGTTCATCTTTGCATTCAGTGGTCCAGGATTTGAAAAGACTCTTTCTAGGAAGATCTTTTATCTAAAAAAAATTTGGACCATTAAAAACACTTTTGGATGGCTAGGATCACACGAACAGCTCTCTGCAGTCCAACATTAGACCGTAGAGAAGCTAGATTCATTACTACTACCAAGCATTAGATTATATGGAATTGGGATTCATGAAATGTGCTTCTATACCTTAGCTTTGGCATCAGATACTATATAACTTTTGGCATATTCTTTGGGAAAGTTGCATGATTCATAATTGTGATACCTGACTAATTGGGTCCAGGGGATGGTGGGTCTAATGCTGGCCTCTGCACAGCCATTACTGAGAAAATGGGAGGGGTGCATTGATGCACAAGGTGGCCTGGTGGCAGAGATAAGAGTGGATGAGGACTTGAGGTGTCTCTCAGCAGATGTGATCTCCAGGGCTTGTTTTGGAAGCTCTTACTCCAAAGGCAAACTGATCTTCTCCAAGCTTAGGCTTCTCCAGAAAACCATTTCCATCCAAAGTGTTCTCTTTGGAGTTCCCACTTTTGGGTATGTGCATGGGCCCCATACTTTTTCACCAATACTAACACATACTTGTGATAAAGATAAATCTACATATACACGCACGTGATATGACCTACGATTAGTGCAGGAGTATCACACTCACATGCCACTACATACAGTATTGCAGAACGACGACAGAATAATTGATCTTAAGAACATGAATCGTAGATTATCAGAAGTATCTCGGTCGTTTTTGGCCGTTATTGTAAAATGCTTAAGCTTGAGTTACTTGTTGGACCCACCGACCCATTTGTCAAACCTCCAATGTGCATGTTTGGTTCTTTCTACTAACACATAGCAGTAGCAGATTTCTTCCAACCCGGAAGCAAAAGGAGATGAGCAATTTGGAGAGGGAGATCGAGTCCTTGATCTGGGAGGCAGTAAAAGAACGCGAACAAGAGTGCTTAGGGGCGCCCTCAGCCGAGAAGGATCTAATGCAGATGATACTTGAAGGCGCCATTGTTAACGGTCATTCCTCGGGAGTTAGCAGGGACTTCTCCTCCAAGCGCTTTATCGTCGACAATTGCAAGAACATCTACTTTGCTGGGCACGAGGCCACTGCTGTCGCGGCCTCGTGGTGCTTGATGCTGCTGGCCCTCCACCCAGACTGGCAAGCTCGAGTGAGGGAGGAGGCGACTCAGGTTTGCCAGGGAGGATTGATTGATGCAGAGTCACTCTCCAAAATGAAAATGGTATCAATACGCTTCTATGAAAACATAGAAATATGAGTAGATAATGCTTACGAAAAAGTAAAATGATGTCCGATCTTGATTTTGAGACGAACATGATTTAAGCCTTCAAAAAAGCAACTACCACATAATTCTAGATGTTTCCTACGTGAATTCGCGTTTGTGCATCGGTTCTCTCTAGCAGCTCTAACAATGTGAACCCAATGCAGGTTACTATGGTTATCCAAGAGGCCTTGCGCCTGTACCCGCCGGCAGCATTTGTCTCGAGGGAAGCCCTAGACGAGACTCAAATCGGGCACATCAGTGTCCCTAAAGGAGTGTGCACTTGGACGCTAATCCCAACCCTCCACCGCGATCCCGATATATGGGGATCCGATGCCAACGAGTTCAAGCCTGAAAGGTTTGCCAATGGTGTCTCCGGCGCTTGCAAAATTCCCCAGACGTATGTCCCGTTTGGCTTAGGCCCTCGCTTGTGCTTGGGCCGCAACTTCGCCATGGTCGAGTTGAAGCTTGTCTTGGCACTCGTCGTCTCGAAGTTTACCTTCTCTCTGTCTCCTAAATATAGACACTCCCCTGTTTTCAGGATGATTGTAGAGCCAGGGGATGGTCTGCATATCCTCATTCAGAGATCTAAATTAGGCTGATTGTTTTTTCTTTCTTTTTCCAATTGTGTACAGAGGTTTGTGAACATGTTACATAGGCTGGTATGCGTCTGGACTGTAATTTGAATATCGTTGATAAGGTGCTTTATTTTATTTTTTTCAATTGAACAACCCCAAACCTAGGAAAGCTGTGTTCACGAAACAAGGCATACGCATAAGAATTCCTCCCTTGAGCATGCCAAGCTAAGAGCTAACATGTAGATTACAATCAGTGGCGACTTCAGGAATTCCGAAGCATGGGGTCATTCGTAAGCGGCAATATTTTTGCCAATTGTAAAACCGAAAAGGATAGTATGATGACAATTAAAAACCTACTTCCAACAAAAATCACATTTAAAGCTCGACAAGTGTTTCAACTAGTACACAAAAGATATCAAAATGCATATACTAATGATCTTTCTTATCAATTCTCGACAAAAAAAAAAAAAGCTACACGAACTTTTACAATTGCATTCGAGGCGGTTTCATATTTTGGAATAGTTGCATGATAAGTCTCTATCTCGATAGCGTCAAATACTTGCTTTTCAATATATGCGACCAAGTGATCATTCAGCCATTGGTCTCTCATTCGACTACACAACTTGCTCTTCACGTATTTCATTGCCGAAAAAGCTCTTTCTATCGTTGCGGTCGTGTTGAACAAGAACCCTTTCGCAAATAACATCTTCTTATTGCGTCTTGATCATTAGGATGATAAGTTGAGATCTTTGCTCTAAGTCCCGGATCCTAGAGAAGGTTGTTTTAATCGATACGAATTCTCTTGGAACAGTTTTCTTGAATAGGACTAGGTCACTAGCGGAAGATGAACCTTGCGTGGTGGTTCTCTTATCAAAAACTTTGTCCATGTTAATCTGCTCAAACACAATGTTAACAATGATAAGATAATATAAAATTATGCAGATCCCAATAGGCAAAGCCTATAAAATTATTTCCCCCGAAAATCAATCAACCCATATCCTGGAGTGGAGTATATACAGATTCCAAAGGGCTAAGCTTATAGAATTATTCTTATTATTATTATTTTTTTTTGTGATCCGATAGAATTATTATTCATTCCATATTATATATGTATATTCTCAGAACACTCTATGGAAAATAATTTTGTTATTCCCTTTTTTGTTAATGTTACTCTCCGGCCTGCAAGTGTGTTTTTGGTGCAACAGCCTACTCTATTCATATTACTTATCAATAATATTCTATTCATATCACACTTTCCAATCCCACTCAAGTTTTATACATTTAAATTAACAAGTCCAAGAATATTCAAAGTTAATGAGGAGGGAAAATAAGAGAAATATGTACTAGTGGCGAGAGGAAACTTCCCAGACTCAATCGGAGTTGCCCACTGGCGACAAGGCGATGACCGACGAAGATCCAACCATCGGTCGAAGTCGAAGATAACAGAGGAGGTGCGAAACAAGAGCTGAGTTGTCGTTTCAAAAAAAAAAAAACAGGAGCTGACTTGGTTTTAGCGCTTTTGCTTTTCGTTTTGAATCGAGCACTAATTTAATTTAATTATCAAATTTTCTGCAGTAGAATTTTTTGGGACGACCTAACAAATGCAAACTATGATGAGAGCCCATACGATACCAAATAAAAAGCAGATACTTAATTATGAGAGCCCTAAAAACAAAATTTAATTATGACCATTTAGAATGAGGAGTTGATAATGTCAAAACCCTTTTTGTTCCTGCCAAAACTCATTCATTGCATAACTTAATTGCCCTCCACTGTACAACTTACTTTACAAAAATGCCCTTTCAAATTCAGAGAATTATTATCGTTCCATGATATTTTCTTGCACTCACCCATCAGAAACTTCTTCAATGGAGAGAAGCTGTATGCAGACCTAGGCTTGGAGTTGGTATAGCTTATGAAGGAAGTACCATGGTTGAGGCTGACATAAACACGATTCCTATTTCAACGGAATGCTTTTGGTTGGTTGGATGGATGAGTTGAGGTGATAACTCTATCATATGACGACCTTTTTTTTATTTGAGAAATTTATAAAAATGGTCCTTCTAGTTTCATCCGAGTCTCATTTTCGTCATCTAAATATCAATTACGACTATTTTAACTTTCAAATTTGGTTTTTGTACCAAATTGTTCCAATTGGTACAAAAAAGCCACCACGGGACAGAAAAAATCAGATTGAGGGCAGTTTGGACGTTGCAGTTCATATTAAGTTGGTCCAATTGATAATATCTGCCCTCAATCAGATTTTTTGCGTCCAGTTTGGCTGACATAAGTTATCAATTGGACCAATTTGATACGCAAACCAAACTTGAAGATCAAAAGAGTTGTAATTGATACTTGGAGGACGAAAATGAGATTCATAAGAAATTAGGAGGACTATTTCTATAAATTTCCCTTTTTATTTTCATGTAGTAATTAGGCTTTAAGTCCGTCCAAGATATGCGTAACGGAGTTTTTGCGTGGAGTCTAAAGTAATAATACAATCTGAACTGAAATTATTTTTTTTCGTAGTTTTGATACTCTATTTCATCACTTCTCTTTTTAATTTTCAGGTAGTGGTGAGGAAGGTGTGCGGAAACTAGAGTATTACTCCTATCATTTGTTAATCACAACTTTAGAACTTTTTGGAATTGATGTTTTAATTCTTGATGATTTTGTGAACATGGTTCTTCTAAAATTAGCTCGTGTTTGTTAGATGGGTTGCTTGTGAATTGATGAAAACATGGAAGTGTAATGGGCAATATCCGTATTAACTATTTTGGCTCTAGTTTTGCTGGTGAATTGCCTTTTTGCTCGATGTTTAATTTTCGTTTGCTACTCTTCTGCATGAAATTAGTTCTAGTTTTCCTCTAAAATTGCATTTTTAATTTTATGGGATTTTAAGGGGTATTTTCGTAAAGTAAGTTGTGTAGTGGAAGGCAATTAAGTCATGCAATGAAAGAATTTTGGCAGGAACAAAAGTGATTTTGGCATTATCATTACCTGAAGAATAAAATGATCAAAATAATAATATTTCCGCACTAGTTCAAACAGACTTAATTTTTTTAGACTGTTTGTATATTAAAAAAAATATGGTTAAAAACTTAAGTGCTCCAATTTTCAATTCAATTGAACAGGTATAAAGATCTTTTATTCTAATCATATTATTTTAAAATGTCATAATTAAATTTTCTCTATAAGACTCTTATAATCAAATTTCTGCTACATAAGATCGTAAATAAAGAGAAAATACTTAATTGTAAGAGCTCTAGAGACAAAATAAAATTACGAATGTTTGCACCGGTTTTAATAAGATTGAAAATCGAAACAATTAAATTTTTAATCATATTTTTAATATATATAAATAGTTTAAAAGAATTAAGTTTATTGAGTGTGAGAAAGTGATGAGGGAGAGAGAGAAATTGAACCGGCTGAATGAGCCAAGTGGTGACGTGGCATTCATTTGTGCCTTTGCCACACAATTATTGTACTACATGGTGGGGCGTGTACAATTTAATCTCAAATGTAAAATACATAAACAATTAAAAAATAACATGAACATAAATAAAAATTAAAAAATTGGTGGGAGGTCCACTATAGCATGTTTGTAACCCACTAGGTCCACTGATCAAATTTCTAACCCACCAAGTCCACTATTATGTATTTAGTAAGGCCTAAAGTCCACTGCATTTAAAAAGGGAAATAGTACTTGACAGATTTACCCTTCCATTCAAATCTCATCAATTTAGCGCATTATCCTCCAATTATCCCTTCTACTTTTGAAATCAAAATCCCATCAATTTAGTCCATTTATCACGCCAATCACGGGTCTCTCTCTCTCTCGTCTTTCTCTACTTGGAATGCTGATCATATATGACGTTATATATTCTCCTTTTTAAGAGTTACATATTTTTTTGTAACGTTGTACAGATTTTGATATATGACCATGTATTTCGATTATTTGAAATAAATATATAAGATTATATAACATGTATCATCATATAACCATATTAAATCACTTATTGATTTGGTCCGCGCAGCGGCCTCTCCGACTTGGAGTTTTCTGAATAAATATATAAGGTTATATAACGTTATATAAGTACAATAACGTTAACATACCATATATTTTGGATTCGTTCATCAGTTCACATTGAACGTGAGATACTTACATTTTACGTGAGATATTTACATTTTACATTATATGTTTAGATTTGTTAAGCCGCTGCGCGGACTAATTCATATAAGGTTATTTCCGATTATATATATGATTATGGTTATATATTTATGCATATATAAGTTCAAGTTTTAACAAGTATCAATCATTGAAACCATTACATCCACCAATCAAAACATCTAGTGTTCAAAATAAATAAAAAATGAATTCAGAGCCTGCTATTGTTCAACTACGTAGTTATAAATTTGATCAATAGATTTACAAAACGGATTCAGACTCTTTTGAATAGCAATATGAAAATAAAAGAAAGAAATTACACCAAAAGACTTTAACCAAATTAAAACTCTAAATCTAATGTTTTTGGCTGTCTTGTCAGGATCAATGATCCTAATATGGCTCTTTAACTTCATGAGGTACCTTCGGTAGAAGGATTTGATGTGGAGGGCTCTTCTGAGGTTGGAGTTCATTCTAAATTTCATTATCACGGTGTCATTGTGGTGATACTCCAATTTGCAATAAATTGAATTTGGCACTTCATGAAACCATATCCATATTTCTTTTGGATTCGTCATTTCTGCACATTTAAGAAAAAAGTTAAACAGAAAAAAAGGATTCAAGAATTCGTATATTACCATATACGTTTCATGATATCAGCTGTCAAATAAAAACCTAAACGTTATATGTCTCAACATACACTATAACAGAAAAATCACAATATGATGACATGATACAAAGTACAGAATTGGATATATAACCATATATATTCACAAAACAAAATGACAACCAAAACAAAATGATATATGTAAACTTCCAAAAGGAGAATATATAACGTCATATAATTTTACGCTATATATAACCATATATATTCACAAAACAAAATGACAACCAGAACAAAATGATATATGTAAACTAAAAGGAGAATATATAACGTCATATAATGTTACACTATAACATTACAATGTTATAACCTAATGTTATATGTTCACATTTGAACTCATATATATATATATATATATATATTATGTATAATTACAGACCTGAACATATAACCATATATATCACTCAACAGCAGTTTAACAAAAGTACAAAAAAATATTCCAAAGCCAGGAAAAAAAAAAGTAAACCCTACTCCGTTGTCCATTACCTATATTGAATTGGTTCGCGCAGCGGCCTCATTGACTGGCTTCTAACGATTGATATAACCATATATATACTAGTAGAAATTGAAGTTATGCAATAACATATAACATTACAATGTTATATGTTTACATCCAGGGGTGTGGGGGCGGAGCCCCTCGTACCACGAACTGCAGCGAAAACGATATTTTCAAGAACTTAAGGTGTAATTTCGGCCATAGAACCCGACCTAATTATATTACAGTCGGTTTGTAACTAAGGTTATATAATCATCGACTCTTATATAGCCTTATATGAATTGGTCCGCGCAGCGGCTTAACAGATCTGAGTATATAATCATATATACCAATCATAAAAAGTGCTATAGCCAGGATGCTCTGTAAAAAACCCTCAAACAGAAGGAATCAAAGTGGTCTACAAACACTGAATCAGAAGACATCTAATTTATGATATAACAATATATATACTCAACACTGAACCAAAAGTCATCTAATTTATGATATAACAATATATACTCGAACTTTCAAAACCCGAATATTACCAAAATCGTTCATATAACGATATATACGAATGGGAACGTACCTACTGTTGGTTCAGTGTTGGTGGTGGACGACGACCACCAGACTGAAGAACGGCGACAAGATCGGGTGAAGAACCGATGAAGAATGGCGATTAGGACCCTACTAGAACAGGTGACGAACGGACTCGATCGTTGGTGGTGGACGACGGAGATCGACTGACGCCAACAACGAAGATTGTTGACGACGAACGACCAACGACAAAGATTGTTGACGACGAACGGTCGAAGAACGGGGTTTTCTCTCTCTCTCGTTCGTGCGTTCTGAAAGGGGGGGAGGGGGGGAAGGGGGGAGATGGATGGGTTTTATAATGGGGGGAGAAATTTTCGGATAGGGTTTTTTTTGAAATGGATGAAAAAACGGGGCAGACTAATCAGGAGAGATTTTAGAGAATTGGAAATTTCAAATGCATATGTTTGAAATGGATGTAAAGGGGTATATTAGACTAAACATGATTATTATTTCCCTAATAATAGGTTAATGGACTTAGTGGGTTATAGAATTTAGAAGTAGACTTAGGGAGTTTGGAAAGTGCTACAGTGGACTCGAGGAAAATTCTCCCAATAAAAATTCAACAAACAAATTTTTTTTTAATCCGCCAATTAACAAATTGGAATTGAAAGAATTGTTCACAGTTCTTACCACTTCATTTCAGGCATCGTTGTCAGCGAATTGCTCCCGATCTCCAGCCTCCCCAATTCTCTTCCCTAATCTCAAGAAATCACCATGGAAGCTCTACTCTGCAAGAAAATCGGCGACCCAACAGTAGTACCCCCGACCTCATCAGACGACTCCTCCCCACTAACCCTCTCAACCTCCCACCCAATCCCCCAACTCAACTCCCCAACCGCGATCAGGGTCCGAGTCAAAGCCACCAGCTTGAATTACGCCAATTACCTCCAGATCCTCGGCAAGTACCAAGAAAAGCCCCCCTTACCCTTCATCCCCGGCTCCGATTACTCCGGCCTCGTCGAATCGGTTGGTCCCGGCGTTTCCAAGTTCAGGGTCGGCGACCCAGTTTGCTCTTTCGCCGCCCTCGGGTCTTTCGCGCAGTTTATCGTCGCCGATGAGAGTGAATTGTGAGTCATACGGATATACAGCGTGAATTTCTGCGGCATTTGATCTGCAATTTTTGTGGGAGCTTATTTATTTTTTTATAGGCAACGTGTTTGTTTTGCTTGTGTTTCATAAAATCTGGGTTGGGGAACAACGTGGGAAAAGTTTTACAGTAATTTGCTTGCTTGTGCGTTATGGATTGGTTGTCTTTTATCTACTCAGTTTACTAACAGTGTTTTACGTAATTGGGACATGGTGAATGGTGCTGCCAATTATTCTACACACACTCACATCTTTTTTGTGGGTCCCACACACACTGGAGGTGTGGTGTGTGTGGATCCCAAAGTGAATGTGAGTTGTACGTATATGGCGTGCATTTATGTGACATTCGATTGGCACATTTTTGGGTGCTTCGTTTTTTAGGGGCATGTGTTTGCTGTTGTGTTTCTGAAATTCTATGCCTTGAAAATTTGGAGGCCCCTGGAGCATTATTCCAGTAACAACAAATAATTTTTCATTTTTTCGAGGCATAAAATCATTACACGTTATTATTTATCTCTCAATTCTGGACTTGTGTTGAGAAAATAAAGGTTTCGGGTACCTGATGGATGTGATCTAGTTGCTGCTGGTGCATTACCTGTTGCTTATGGAACATCACATGTTGCCTTAGTTCATAGAGCTCAATTGACCTCTGGCCAGGTATCAGTAGTCCCCTGTTCTTGTTCCCTTGTCCTTGGCTATGCCCTTCTACTTATTATTGTCTAATTTCTCTAGATCATGGGTGACGATGGAATCTTAGGTGTTGCTGGTTCTTGGGGCAGCTGGAGGGGTTGGGGTTTCGGCTGTACAAATTGGAAAGCTTTGTGGTGCCATTGTTATTGCTGTTGCCAGGTACTTCCAGAGTTCCCCTAAAGCAGAAGGTGTGTTCTCTGCATTATGTTATGGGAAAATTTCAAAATGGCACCTGAACTTTCACTCCAATGTCACCAAAACACCTAAACTTCACTTTATTTCAATTAAACACTTGGACTTTCAAAATCTCCAAATTGAGACACCTGCTGTTAGCCTCCATCCATTTCTTTCACAAATCGGCTGATGTGGCTCATTTCTGACGTTAAAGGACCCCACTAGATATGTGAGAAAGTGAACTCAATGCACAAATTTAGGAAGTGAACTCATTTCTGGTTGTGATTGTGTGCATTGAGTTCACTTTCTAACATGTCTAGTGGGGCCCTTTAATGTCATAAATGAGCCACATCAGCCGATTTGTAAAGTAAATGGATGGAGGGTAACGGCAGGTGCCTCAATTTGAGAATTTTGAAAATTCAGGTGTTTAATTGGAATAAAATGAAGTTCAAGTGTTTCGGTGACATTGGAGTGAAAGCTCAGGTGCCATTTTGAAATTTTCCCTTATGTTATCATGTTGTTACACTTAGGCCTGAGTGATGGTTTTAATTACAGGGGAGCAGAAAAGGTGCAGTTTTTGGAGTCTTTAGGTGTTGATCATGTTGTTGACTTGACCAAAGGAAGCGTGACGGAAAGTGTCAAGGGTTTCTTAAAGGCGAGAAAGCTCAAAGGGGTGGACGTATTGTATGACCCGGTTGGAGGCAAGCTTACTAAGGAAACCATGAAGTTATTGAGCTGGGGAGCAAAAATTCTGGTTATAGGGTTTGCTAGCGGAGAAATCCCTGTCATCCCTGCAAACATCGCTCTTGTTAAGGTACCCTACAGATCCTTCAATGTTTCAAAACCATCCAATATCCTAGTTAGTCGGGTTTGAACCGATTTGCTTATGAGGATCATATATCTATGGTTACAATACTATATTTTTCTTTTGCCGCCTTTGTGAAACTTGTGTGATGTTACAAGTTGTTGACCGTCTCAAACTTCTGTGTGTGTGTGAGATAGGTTCTTAATAAATCATTTCAGTTTGGAGGATTGAACTCTAGCGTGGTTTGGATAACCCATGTAGATCTATCTATGCATTTGGTTCTTCGATTTTTCATGGATGCCCAGGGAAATAGTGGTGTTACTGTAGTTGGTAGACTAATAAACCTACTGTTGCACTAATCTCTTCTAACGTCAAAATGAAGAAAAAGGTTGTACGTTGTAACTTAAGTTGTATTTCATTGCATGGTAAAGCAGAATTTGCTAGCATTTAGGACAAAAACACTTCTCAAAATGATGGTTGAACTTGCGAGAGATGTCCTTCTCTAAGTCTTTGATCCAACTGCCCAGATAATTCTGGTCTTTTTCTTTAATATCTTGTCAATTTTCTGTGAGTAATTTTTGCTTGTCAGTCTATGATGTTTCTCAGCTTTAATTACTTCGAATTCCTGATTTTATGTATGCAGAACTGGACAATTCATGGACTGTACTGGGGAAGCTATAAAATTCATAAACCAGCTGTATTGGAAGATTCTCTGAAGGAACTATTATCCTGGTTGACAAGGGGCTTAATTACCATCCACATTTCTCATACTTACAGCCTCCCAGAGGTTAGAATCTCCATCTTTGCTTTCGACTTCTTTAGTCTCTCTCTCTCTCTCTTTAATCGGCTCAACTTCAGTTGGAGAATTGCCCAATGGGATTTATAAGAAGAATTTAATCTATGGTTCTAACTCAAGTTGTGCATTTTGATATGACATCTCATGTGTCCAAAGTATCCCATGAAGCTAATGGATAGCTTTTATGGACCAGACACATGACACTTTTTAAGTTCTAACATCTAACACAGTTTGTCACATGGACCATAATCAAGTTGAAGGAACCGAGAATTCCAACCATTTGTTGTTCTATTTTTAACTCTTAGTCTTCAGCTCAAAAGATTCACCTTCTCAACTTACTAATCTACATGGCCTGGGATTGATTGGGCAGAGCAGTGTTAAGACTCATTCTCTGGATATGTGAAACTCATGTTCTACTGAATATGTGAAACTCAGGTAGCAGGTTCTAAACTCTCTAAAAGGAATCGTCAAAGTGCCCCTCTCTGCTGCCGCCCACCACCAGTTAGAAAACCTTGTTGTCTTTCTGTGAAGTCATGATTCATTTTTTTTGAATGGGTTATGTATGTTGCTCATGTTAGTCTTCTGAATTTATCTTCTTCATTTTATTCATGTTCTCCAGAAGTCATTTGTCAAAACAATTTTTCTGCAATTATCACTTAATTAGTTACCATCTTGCCAATGCTATCATCCAATTCCTTATCCCATGTCTTACTTCTGTTTTCACTTTTCACTTTAAGGCATATAATAAGAACATAAGATAAGAACAAATTACTTAACGCTTAGGAATCCAACCATGGAAGAATCCATTGGTTCAATATTAATAATTCATTCACTATCAAAATATATGTTCTCATTTCTCATTGCATCTCCCATTATTGTTCTTTTGGGTCCACACTGATGGTTTATTTTTCTACTATTGGCTGTAGTGTTACTGTATCAACAATCGTTTGTTCTTGACAGGCCAACCTTGCATTTTCTGCTCTGAAAGACAGGAAAGTGATTGGGAAGGTGATGATTACATTCGACAATGGGAGTAGTGCAAGATCCAAACTTTAATCTGGTCAGTATTTGGGATGAATTAAGTGGTCTAAATGTCGTAATTCAATGTAAATTACCGAAGGGATGTTACAGGATTATGGATATGGGGATGAACAAATAAGAAAATTGCTGCTCGGTGTTTCAAATATCATGTTTTGAATCAAATGAAACGCAGAACTTATTGGTTATTTCGCTTTATTTGATTGGGTTTGTTCATTCTTCCCTGTCCTTGATAAGAATATGCTGCTGTTAGGCTTTTTGTGGAAATAAGTCTGCAGCCTTGATTACCTGCGCCAATTTTTGTTCTCTCTCACATTTTTGTTTATTAGTATGTGATTCGGGTTATTTCACCGGTTGGTATTTCCAAACTGTAGGCGTAGAATGTTATAAATAAGGCTTAGAATGTAAACCATTTTACAATGGAAAATATTTTTCATGTAAAATGAATTTGCCAAAAAATGTTTTGTTCTTATTTTCCGGTGTTTGGTCAGTAGTTAAAGAATAATTTCCAAAAACATCCGTGTTTTAAAATCTGGTGAAATATAGCATGCCTATATGTGCACATGTGTGTGTATAAAATATAGGAGATGTTTTTTTGAAAAAGTCGTTTTAAATTTTTTTACAAAATTGGTATCCAAACAAACAGAGCCTAAGAGTATACCTTTTTCATTTATCATGACCACTTCCGGATTATGGATATGACAAATGGGCATATTCTACTTCGAAATAGTTTTCAAGTCTCAAAAGAAGATAGTTTTGGTGTATATCTTATCTCACCCAGTTGGGCGTGGAGTTTTGGGCCTAATTAGTGACTACATTGAAGCCAGCCAGACCCACTAATAGGAAGCTAAATAAAAAGTAATGCCTTCTTAGTGGGTGATTGGAAAAATTATTTTGACATTCTAACTTCTAGAAAATCAGTTTAGAATGTTTGTCAAAAATTTCTCAAAATTGATTTTTAAAATCTACAGATTCTAAGAACCTAAAAAAAGAAAAAAATTCTCAAAATTCCAAGGCTGGATTTGTGTAGCTTTTGAAATTCTGCAACACAAATTGTCATAATCTCGTAGCTGGAGCAAACATGTTTCTCAACTTTTACAAAATTCCGGAATCAAAAATTTGCAGCAACATCTGAAGCTAAAATAAAAAACATGTATCCACAGCTATTGCAAACACGCCCTTAATTTTACTAGCGTGGTATTTTCATTTTCTACATAATGTACAGTTACGAAAATCTATTAGCCCATGAATAAAATATATTCTCAGAGAAATGTTAATTGCTCCTGAACACTGCACTGAATAATCACTCATATGATAACAATGGTATGTAATGGAGTTTCATATGTACAAAGACAAGAATTGGACTAATTATATGCTACTTCTAGAGTCCCAAGTGGCATTGCTTAAATGGTGGTATTCCCGATCAATGAGTTGCCGCAACGCACGAATACTGCGCACAAAGTCCTCAAGTATGGCTCTATTTCGGTCTATTGTCGGTCTTGAGAAAGCGGACATATTCCTGCTGCAACATATGCCCTCCGTTCACAGGATCAAAGCTGCACCTGTAGAAACTGCTAATAGGAACAAAATTACTTTACTAAAGTAAATGAAGAAAGATTTAAGTTCCCAATCTCACTAAAACACTTCAAATGATAGAAAGTAATCCTAATCTGGAGTCATTGTTCAAAACCAAGTACCCCTTGCCTTCCTGCCTCCCGACCATGTGGGTATTTCCTTTACGGGATTATCATTTTTTCTTATTTTGAAAGGGGGTCATTGCATACAGAGGCGTAAAGTAAAAGAGAAAGAAGATCAACTCGCACCTGCCATCCATGCCCACAATAATAACAGTGTTCTGAGATCCGAATGCCACGATGAATGTAGTGTATTCTGGTAAGTGAAACTGGGCAAATGACCATTCTGAGCTAAAATATTGTGGTAATAGCCCTGAAAGATAAAGGAAAATGAGAATTTGGGGAAGGAAACATTGAAACAACCCCTATTTTAAGGCATTTGGTGACAGAGTAAAAATGAACAGAGTTTGGACAAATAATATTATTAGCCCCTATCAAAAATTTGTTCAGTGGATATAGTGTTCCTTTTGAGATTTCGGGGAAGGAGACATTTAAACCACCCCTCACATGACTTATTTGAAAGCCCTTCGATGATAAAGAGTAATGAACAGACTTTAGACAAATAATATTAACACCCCTCTTATCAAAACATTGTTCAAGGTGGACTTATGGATATAGAGTTCCTTTCGAGAGTCTGGGTAAGGAGACATTTCAACCACCTCTCATAGGACTTATTTGAAAGCCCTTTGATGATAAGAGTAGAAATGAACAGAGTTGGGACAAATAATATTAAATCCCCAGCAAATAATCATTCACGTTGGACTTGTGGAGACAGTGTTCCTTTGGTTTGTGGCTTAAAGAACCCTTGAGCACATTGTCTAGTCCTGTGAAAAAATAGAAGTGGTAAAACAGACGTTTACCTACTAAAGGCAGGAGCCAGACAATGTTTACAATTTAAAAACAAAAGCAAAGGTCACGCAACTTTCAAATGCCTTAACCAGCTCATGGACAGAAACTAAACACTGACTTGTCAAAAAATAAATTCACAAAAAGTTGCAGCAAACTAATTTTAATATAGCTTTGTTAAAGTACTACAACTTAAATCTTAAACGCCAAAAGTAAAAACCAAATTATTTTCAGATGATCATCCCACGCTTCATGTCTGGATGACTAGTTGGTAAATTATCTTACCTTTCAAAAATGAGAATGATGAACCAGGGTTGGCAGTAGTACTGGGAGAAATAAGGGCGTCGGGGGACAATGAGGAACTCCGGCAAACCATTGCTGCACTTTGAGCAGCACTAGAACAAGATGAGTCCTCCCCCACCACCCTAACTCTGAGGCTGAATAAATGAACCGTGCCCTTGTCACTAGAGACAGCCATCCACTGGACATTAGGAGATAGAGCAATACAATATATATCTGCTTTGTCCACTCCCCTTCGAACCTATTCGGGAGCAATTAAATTTAGCAAGTTGTAAAATTGCCAATAAGCATCGAAACAGAGGGGAAATGTAAACACAGATGAAAACTGGAACCTCATTGAGAAATACAATACATGTCCATAAAGCACACTTGATAGGGAAAATTAGGCAAAAACTCAAAGGCGTAAAGGGGTATCGGGGGTGAGCTTCGGGTTGATCTTAGGTTCAAATCTGGCACATACGAGCAAAAACTGCTTCTGTACATCAGACAAGAACAGTGAGGTCGACTTATACCAGATATCTGAACAAAAGATGATAGGAAACATGTGCATTAGAGCCCAATCGGTCCCTTTTCAGCTTTGTTCAATGTAGCCACTTGGCTTAGTTCTTTTTTCTCATTCTTCGATTTTCCTTTTCTTTTTTCCTCCTGGGGTATGCCCCTAGTTCTTTTTTCTCATTCGTCGATTTTCCTTTTCTTTTTTCCTCCTGAGGTATGCCCCTTGTAGGCTGTACATTCGCTTAGCCTCTTTTTCTATTTCAAGCTAAATTACCCAAAAAAAAAAAAAAACATGTGCATTAGAATGCTCCCTACTCCAAATGCCTTGCAGGGACTGACCATCTAGTAAAGGCCACACTACTAGGATAGTTGATGCAATGATCATCTTTCGAAGGCACAGCCGTTAAAAGCATGATTGCCATAATGTCTTCCCTCACTAAGTTCTACTCCATCCGTCCCGATTTGTTTGTCCCTTTTCACTATTTGGGACCTCCTACAAAATCGTCTATATATTTCAATTTATAATGTTTTTATATGCAATATGCATGCACGGGGAAGAAGCTCTAGTGGCTTTCAAGGTGAAAGTCGGTTGGATCTTGTTTGATAGATCTCAATTAGTTCTATAATATGATATTTTTATTTTAACATTATAGATTGTGAGATATAGACAATTTTGAAGCAATACGTATGTCGTAATTAGACAAACAAATTGGACGGAGGGAATAATTAATTTAAGGAGCACGTATAACATAAACTGAGAATTAGGGGTCTTGTAAAAGAATGATTTTAGGGGTTCTACACTTCAAGAAAAAGAAGACTTTTCAAACTAGTGACCATCCCAACTCCCAACTGTATGGTTAAAATTTGAAAACATCCTAATCTATTAGATCAAAAGAAATAGAAATTGCTATAAAGAAGACCAAATTCAAAAGGATATAAAATGACAAAGGGAAAAGAACAGATCATCCAGCACTATACCTCCTGCAACATAGTCCCATCCACTGTGTTGAAAATTCTTATCAAAGTACCCTTTGTACTGGCAGTTGCAAGAAGAAGCCCATCCATTGTTAAGGTTAAGCAAGCAATTTGAGACTCATGAGCACATATGAACTTTGTCATAATCAAACCAAAGTGCTCAATTCGAACCTGCCCTCGTCGAAGACCTGGGCAAGCCAAGACAAATGTATTCGAGTTGTGTGAAAGGCAACAAAGCCCCCTGGGGTTGGCCAGAGTTTCTATTTGATGAAGAAGCTTGAAATTCGTAGAATTGTATACGTATATTTTGTGCTCAAGAACAACAACAATGCGATCCAGTCTTAGTTTCACTGCCCGAACCTCAGACCTAAATCTAAATTCACCAATGCACCTGCTCTGATGGTCATCCCAAATGATTACTTTGTTAGGAGGGTACTGGGAATTGGACTTACAACCAACAAGTGCAAAAATATTGAACCGAAAAAGCATCTCAGCGATTCCAAATCCTCCGCTTTTCAGATCACGTCTGAAAGTTTCCTCAAAAGGGTCACAGTTAAAGATAGAAAAACCACGACATGTTCCAGCAGCAAAGCAACCATAGTCTTGATTCCATGAGACGGAGAGCAATTCTGTTTCATCATGATCATAATAATCCGATTGTACTTCGCCAAAAGGACCGGAAACCCCGGACTCACAGGTACCAAGCGTAGATGGCACAAGAATTCCACTAGATGATGAAAGTGTCGAACTCATCTTGGAAGAGGGGATGTTAATGAACCTGTAGAGAAACCAATGCTGCAGAATGCTTCTCTACCAATGCTGCAGAATGCAGGACATCAGCATCTAGAACAACCAATCATTCTACAACCACAAACACTTACACAAACCCATTCACATTCACATTAGGGCCCACACACACTACACCTCCAATGTGTGGGCCTCACCAAAAGATGTGTGTGTAAAGTGTTTGTGTGAGTGTGTGTGGTTATATAATAATTGCCTGAACAACACAGGTGACAGGTACGACTCGAAATAATGATTACAAAATTTAGAAGGGGAAAAAAAAAAAAGAAAAGACAATGCAAAAGGGAAAGCAAAACTATACTCCTACCATGGATGAACTGTTCTTAACGCAATTAACCCAAGATGCAGCCCTATGTGCTCTATGAACCACTATTAATTATTTACTGCTCCTGAAGCACCGCCACGTGGGGCCCATGCCCTTTCCCGGTTCCCACACCAATGCATGGTAGAGAAGGGCAATGCTCGGGGAGCAATTAATGATTTTACCCTATGAACATCTCTTATTATATCCCAATTCTCAACGAATTTATCACTTTGAAGACTGATAATCGGAATTGGTTGGCTTGCTCAAACTTTTTCTTTCCTAACAAACTAGAATAATTCAGTACAAAGATCTATAACTAAGAAAGGTGAAAAAAATAAGTAAGTGGACTTGCGAATTCCTGATGATCAAATACCCAAATCGGCCCTCCTCAGCATCAACGACCTGTGAACTCGTTCCCCTGCACTAACAAAGGTTAATTCGTGTGAGTCCATGAAAAAGACAAAAAAAAAACTTCGATTCATGAACGTAGTAATTCGACGGAAAACCTGATTCGGTAATCGGAATCAGTTAAGTCTGCGTGGAATTGGATTTTTCGCGCCTTCAGGTTTTATTCCAACACGATCAGCAAGGCTTGAGGTCGTGGACGATCCAGTGACGCGGTGGCTGCGTCGCAATAATGAGAGAGACAGAGAGAGAGAGAGAGAGAGAGAGAATTACTGTATTATAAAGAGAATTTTGGGAAGCTTCCTAGCTACGTCTCCTAGTCCCAGGAGGCGTAGGATTAGGGCCTAATTTTATTTTATTTTATTTTTTAAAAATTGAGTCCAGGCTTTTTCGTTTTGTTCTTATAAAAAAAAATGAATTTATTAATTTTGCGTCAATTTTTTTTTATGTATTATTGGTTTATTTCAACGAAATGAATCGAAAAAGTAAAAAATTATGTTTTTTATCTATTTTTTTTTGTTGAAAATATCCATTAAAAAGTAGTTTAAAGAGTTGGATATTTCTAAAAATATTTCGGTAAAAGTATAATTTTTTTACTTATTTGGTTTCTCTCGTTGAGACAAACTAATAATCTATAAAAACTTGAACACAAATGCAAAAAAAAAAAAAAAAGGATAAAAACAAAACAAAAGATAGTTATTGTACGTATTTTTTCCGGAAACTAATCCTAGGTACCTTTGTATTATGGAGGGTGATCATATAGAGGGTTGAATTCCATTAGGATTAGGTAACTTGTATTTAGGGTGTGGATTATGTTGGCATTTTTATGAGTCCAATGGCCTTGGTCAATCCTCCTTCCTTTAGGAGTAGGAGTTCCCCTAAGAATTCGAGATGGTGCAAGAGAGTCTCCATGCTTTACGTCTCTGAGACCTCTTTGGGGATCTGGAGATTTTGCAGGGCAAACTCTATAGAACGCTCTGCAGGATAAATTTGGATTGGTCATCTCGATAACCAATAGTTTAAATACGTTTGCTATTTTTGATCGATAATATTCAACTTTTACCAGTAAAAAATAATAAACATATCTGAACCATTGATTATCAAGATAAACGGTCCAGATCTGTCCTGCAAGGTGCACTGCTGGGAAGCGCCCTGCATGATTTCCAATTCCTTTGGAGTAGTGGGTCGATCACCCATTAGGACTATCTCTACTGGGTCGCGCATAAGTCCGAGCAAGTATACGTCAAAATAGAATAGACTTGCTTAGTTGTCGGGGCTTGACCTCTCAGGCCTAGACGCGGGGGCTCTGCTGTGCCTCATGGCACAATACCCCCGACCGACACCCCAAACGGTACTGTTTTGGAGGAAAAAAATCATTAGTCTTCCTATTTGCAATCCAATGGAGTAGAAACATGATTATAAGAGCCCTAGAGATAACATTTAATTATGTCTCTTTGGAATAATATGATCAGAATAATAAGATTTTCACACTGATACAAACGGATTGAAAATTGGAGCAATTAATTTTTCAACTCTATTTTATTTAAACTGTCTAAAAACATTAAGTACTCCAATTTTTAATCCGTTTGAACAAGTGTGAATATCTTATTATTCTGAACGTATTATTCTAAAGAATCATAATTAATTTTTGTCTTTAAGGCTCTAATAATCATGTTTCTGCTCTACAAGATCCTAAATAAAGAGCAGCTATTTAATTATGAGAGTTCTAAAGATAAAAGTTAATTATAATCATTTAGAATAATATGTTCAAAATAATAAGATATTCGTACTTGTTCAAACGGATTAAAAATTGGAGCACTTAATTTTTTTTAGACTGTATTAAAAATACAGTTAAAAAATTAACTGCTCCAATTTTCAATCCGTTTGTACCAGTGTGAAGGTCTTATTATTTTGATCATATTATTCTAAAGAGACATAATTAAAATTTATCTTTAGGGCTCTTATAATCACGTTTCTACTCCAAAGGATTGCAAATAGGAAGCCTAATAATTTTTTTCCCCCAAAACGGTACCGTTTGGGGATGGATAGGGGGTACTGTGCCATGAGGCACAGCAGAGCCCCCTCGTCCCCCAGGCCTTCTTTGGGAATCTACTCTGATGAGTCGTTTGCCGACTAGATATGTTTATCACGAAGATAATATATGAGCAGATATTATACAAGGAGGATTTTGGTATTTTATAGAAGGAGTATATGTATATGCTTGGTTTGTTTTGTAGTTGATATGCGTGGATATAATGAAGAAAAATGGTGTTTTACTGACTTACCCTCAATAAATGGTTTTAGGCCCAAACTAGATTTTCTTCTTAAAGAAAAAGAGAAATTATGAAAGAAAAAAACGTTTGAAGAAAGGATATATAAATAACTTTCTTTTCCAACGTTTGGAAAATAATGTATAAAAAATAATTACTAACTCCCAACATTTAATAATATGTTAAAAGTAACATTTTTTTTTGTTTTGTTTTCTTGTATGCATTTCCACTTGGTGTCCTTTGAAGCTAATGTAGGACTTCGGATTGGTGTTGTGCAGTGAGGTGCACAGCACAGTCGTGCGCATCTCTGAGCCATCGGATCGTGCATTCCACAGTTCGGATCTCATTTTGACAAACAACGATCGAAAGTCATTCATTGCCAAGATGAGATACGAGCCGTCGAATCCGAGACGCGCACATCACTGCACAGCATCATCGCCCAATTCGCTAATGTAATAGGCCCTTGGCCTTCCCCCATCTAAAAAAACAGAGATTTGTTGTTTTTTTAGACAAGAGATGGGTAGTATATGAGTTACTATATCAATCTCCCTTGTAAAACCAAAATGAATGGTCCCATGACGTGTATTTAGTTTTATACCCTCTCTTTCAAGTGTATTGCCCCACAACAATATTCAATCAAACTTAGGAATGATAATTTTTAGAAGTCACTACTACACTACCAACATCAGTGCAAAACCTTTTCAGAACACTATATGAGTCTCTCATTAGTCAAAAAAAGAAGAAGATCATAATCATGACAAGCACAGCTAGCTGCTTCCATATCAAACAATTTCACTTTCCACAGGAGACTTTGAGCATTGGCACCAATAATCCTAACAAAATTTACATAGATAGACCCAGTACATAGATAATTAAGATAACATCAGCCAAGGCCCATAAATTGTCCAAAAGTAGGGGCACTATATCCATGTAAATGGCGTTACGGCTTCTCTAACACTTAGTTAAGTAATGGATAGTCTGACCGACCCCGACGTTTTGGTTGCCCATGTCTTACTCCAAGTTTGGTTGCCCGCTCGCTATTAAGTTAGTAGAAAATAAAAAAGACATGTCAAAAAACCAAAATCAAGGTTACATATTGTGCTTTTAGTTTAAATTACATCAAAAAAATTAAAATTAAATGTAACCCTAATTATAGTGTTTTATGATTACCACGATCAAATTACAAAAAAAACACACACATTTTCATTGCATTTTTTGAAGCAAATAACACTACAAGAAAATTGTTCTACATTGACTTGCCACAAAGATGTCATTGAAAGAAAGTGACTTTTCACGAATGTGTCAGCCTGCTAGCTTAGTGACAAATATAAAGTTGCCACTATAATTTTAATTATATATACAACATAAAAAAGGTTAAAAAAATAGACTTTGAATGGTGGGCACAAGTATTGAACATGTGAAAATGCATGTTGTTGACCAAAAACCAGCTCTATCGTTTGTGTTATACCTTCGTCAAAATATGTATATGTGTGTGTGTGTTATACCATTTATCAATAAAAAAAAAAGAAAAAAAGCAGTGGCTTATATAAGTTGTTATCATCTTTTCCTGCAAAGTGCATAATTCAACGTAAAATGATCAAAAAGATAATAACTAGTCCAATTAAGCACAATAAAGAACTAACAATATACGATATAGGTATCTCTGACATGTCTATATTTTGTGCTCATCAAATACCCCCAAACCTACATTTTGCTAGTCCTCGAGCAAAAGAAATAAAATTAAGACAAAGAAAAAGAACAATAATATCTTCTTCCTTCCCATCTCCTTTGTGTTGAAAATAAGCTGGATGTCAAGCCAAAAGAATCAAGAAGTATACAGAAGAAGGTTCTTGATTCTACAAGAAGAACCTCAAAGCTGTAAGAAGCAGCTAGAAGAAGAAGAAGAACCTTACCTGAAGTTCCTGCCACCATGTGTTAAACATGTGGCAACCATTGTTGACCGGAGGAAACTTCTAGGAACTCCGACCGATCAAATTATTTAGTGATTAAGGCTTTGAATTGTAGTCTATAAATAGATAGGTTATGTAATGTTGTAAGACATTAAGAGGTGTAGAGGTGAGAAACACAAAATGTGTAAAGCCGTTTCTCCCCACAACCAAAGACTTGTAGAGATAAGATATAAAGATCAAAGATGTTTAGAAGCAAATACAAGAGCAGCAACTTTGTATAATTCATAAATCATTGTAAACACTCTGTGTTAATAAAATTCTCTCATATTCTCTGCAAAAATCATTCAATTATATTTATAATTTGTTGGTCAAATCCATTCATACTTCCGCTGTCTCCAACACTTTTTACATTAGAGAGAGAGAGCAAAAGAGCTTTAAAAGACTTGGCATCCCAGTTCCTCCATGGCTGACAATGCTGCTCCACCGCTGCTCCCACCGCCACCGGTGCATGGCAGTTTCTTCGACACAAAAAAGGCTTTTGCCACCTCTTTGTCGACGTTCCAACTTCAACACTAACAAAGCTCTGTTCAAGCACATGAAGTATCACCGCACCGCCAACATTCTTTGCTCGGATCGGACCTGTGTTAGAAAGTTTGGCAGTTATTGTACGCATTTTTTTCGGAAACTAATCCTAGGTACCTTTGTATTATGGAGTGTGTTTATATAGAGGGTTGCATTCCTTTAGGATTAGGTAACTTGTATTTAGGGTGTGGATTATGTTGGCATTTTGATGAGTCCAATGGCCTTGGTCAATCTTCCTTCCTTTAGGAATAGTAGTTCCCATAAGAATTTGACATGGTGCAAGAGAGTCTCCACTCTTTACGTCTCTGAGACCCCGTTGGGGATCTGGAGATTTTGCAGGGCAAACCCTGTAGGGCGTTCTGCAGGGTAGATTTGGATTGTTTATCTCGACAACTAATAATTCAAATACGTTTGCTAATTTTGATCGGTAATAGTCAATTTTTACTGATAAAAAATAATAAACATATCTGAAACATTGATTACCAAGATAAACAGTCCAAATCTGTCCTACAGGGTGCACCGCTGGGAAACGTCCTACATGATTTCCATATCCTTTGGAGTAGTGGGCCAATCACCCATTAGGACTCTTTCTACTGGGTCACGGGTAAGTCCGAGCAAGTATACGTCAGAATAGAATAGATTTGCTTAGTTGTCGGAGCTTGACCTCTCAAGCCTTCTTTAGGAATCTACTCTGATGAGTCGTTTGCCGACTAGATATGTTTATCGCGAATATAATATATGAGCAGATATGATATAAGGAGGATTTTGGTATTTTATAGAAGTAATATATGTATATGCTTGGTTTGTTTTGTAGTTGATATGTATGGATATAATGAAGAAAAGTGGCTTTTTACTGACTTACCTTCAATAAAATGGTTTTAGGCCCAAACTAGATTTCTTCTTGAAGAAAGAGGAATTATGAAGAAGAAAAAAAACGTTTGAAGAAAGGATATTTAAATAACTTTCTTTGCCCACGTTTGGAAAATAATCTATTAAAAATAATTAACTCCCAACATTTAATAATATGTTAAAAGTAACATTTTGTTTTGTTTTTTTGTATGCATTTCCACTTGATGTCCCTTGAAGCTAATGTAGGACTTCGGATTGGTGTTATGCAGTGAGGTGCACAACACCGTGGTGCGCATTTCTGAGCTATCGGATCCGACGGCTCGGATCTCATTTTGGCAACCAACAATCGAGAGCCATTCATTGTCGAGATGAAATCTAAGCCGTCGGATGCACGATCTGACGGCTCGGAGATGCGCAGCACAGTGCCTTGCACACCACTGCATCATCCCCAATTCGCTAATGTAATAGGCCCTTGGCCTTCCCCCATCTAAAAAAGCAGAGTTTTTTTTTTTTTAGACAAGAGATGGGTAGTAGTAGTATATGAGTTACTATATCAATCTCCCTTCTAAAACCAAAATGAATGGCCCCATGATGTGTATTTAGTTTTATCCCCCTCTTTCAAGTGTATTGCCCCACAACAATATTCAATCAAACTTAGCAATGATAATTTTCAGAAATCACACTACTACACTACTACACTATATGAGTCTCTCATTAGTCAAAAAAAGAAGATCATAATCATGACAAGCACAGCTAGCTGCTTCCATATCAAACAATTTTCACTTTCCAGAGGAGACTTTGAGCATTGGCACCAATAATCCTAACAAAATTTACATAGATAGACCCAGTACATAGATAATTAAGATAACATCAGCCAAGGCCCATAAATTGTCCAAAAGTAGGGGCACCATATCCATGTAAATGGCGTTACGGCTTCTCTAACGCTCAGTTAGGTAATGGATGGTCTGGCCGGCCCCGACGTTTGGGTTGTCCAAGTCTGACTCCAAGTTTAGTTGCCCACTTGCTATTAAGTTAGTAGAAAATAAAAAAGACATGTCAAACAACCAAAATCAAGGTTACATATTGTGCTTTTAGTTTAAATTACATCTAAAAAAATTAAAATTAAAATGTAACTCTAAGAGCATCCGTAATGGGAATAATCAAAATGTGTCACGTCAGCATTTGATTATCCATTTAGTTCATAATCAAACTTAACACCCCTTACCTCCACATTGGTTATTTTTGCATCCCTAACAAAAAAAAAACCCACAATAAACAATGCACCTATATCCAATCGCAAACGAGTTCTAATCATGCAACCGACCACACTAAATTATTCGTCTCGATGAGACGATTCCAATGTGAGGTATTTTTGAGTTATTGAGTTTTGAGTTTGGTTATTGGATTTGGTTATTGAGTTTTGGTTATTGGTAAAAGTTGTTAAGTTTGGTTATGGAATGGGAAGAATTTGATTATTTGCTAAAAGACTTGTAACTTTGCTTATTACAATGTGAGGTGTTTTTTGAGTATTGTTGTTAAGTTTGTTTATCCATACTCATTTGCTTATTAAATGGGGATGCTCTAATTATAGTGCTTTATGATTACCACGATCAAATTACAAAAAAAAAAACACACACACACACACACACACACATTCTCATTGCATTTTCTGAAGCAAATAACACTACAAAAAAATTGTTCTACATTGACATACCACAAAAGATGTCATTAAAAGAAAGTGACTTTTCACGAATGTATCAGCCTGCTAGCTTTAGTGACAAATATGAAGTTGCCACTATAATTCTAGTTATATAGACAACATAAAAACGGTTAAAAAAAAAAAAGACTTTGAATGGTGGGCACAAGTATTGAACCTATAAAAATGCATGTTGTTGACCAAAAAACCAGCTCTATCGTTTGTGTTATATCTTCGTCAAAATATGCATGCATATATATATATATAATGGACATGGATTTTTTTTTTTTGGTTGCCCTAGCCCGGGGGTATGGGTGATAAAAGAGCCAAACGAGACGAGCAGATAGTTGATAAAGCTTGGTTAATTTCAGAATTTAATTAACGAGCTTCAAAAACATGATTGAGCTTGGCTTGTTTATGAGACAAGCCAATCTGATACGAGCTTCAATCAAGCCAAACACGAGCTGATCTTAAGTAGCTTGAATTTTTTATATGTAATAAGTCGAACGAGTCGGGTAATAACTTGTTCAAACTTTGATTTAAACTCTTAACGAGCTTCAAAAAATGTTAAAGCTTGATTTGTTTAAGTAACCCTACCCGGGAATAGCCCAAGCCAAGGGGTTGTTGGGCTTACCCGGGCCCGGCCAGGATAGATATCTCCGTCGAGGAGGGCAATGACCCAATCCGGGAAGCCGTAGAAACTGTCTAACCTTTCTTCCGCAACAGAACAACAAATGTTTGCGGGTTTGCCTTGAACATCTGTCCCTCTCTAGTCTGTAATGAATATAAGCTTCGACAGCTCATTTAACACCATCTGACAGATCAAGTTAGTTGTCCACGTAAAGAATCGGATCGACATCAGCACCATGGAACCAGGTGCACCCTGTGGCAATGTGGCATGAAGAGTTGCGACAACATGTGTTACATGATTCGGGTGCGCGTGCGTGAGTGGAAACGCGATCGTGATAATGTCTTTCAATCACATGTGGTACTAGAATCCGTGAGATCGAGGAATAAGAATGCGAGCACAGAGTATTTCAAAGGATTATGTGACCAGAGGCGACGCTAGCCTATTAGCGGTGGGATCGCCCAACACCATGGGACAAAAAACTAGAGCTGCAACATGGGACCAAAAAACTAGAGTTACAACTGGTGTATATAAATTCCGTCCATTAGTAATCTGTATGATCCATGTCCAACACTGCAACCAACTAGATAATTTTCCCCTATAACCCCATTACTCCTGCCTACTTTGGCTAGTTTGGTGACCCCCTCCAAATTTTTTGTGTCCTCTACATCAATCCTGCGTACTTCGGTTAGTTTTCCCCTACAACCCCATAACTCTTGTGTACTTTGGCTAGTTTGGTGCCCCCCAACCAAATTTTTTGTGCCCTCTACATCAATCCTGCGTACTTTGGTTAGTTTGGGGTGTGTGTTCCCTTCCTCTCTCCTGCGTACTTTGGTTAGTTTTGGGGTGTCCCCCCCTCGTTACAAATTTTTTGTGTCCCCTACCTACCTCTCAAAAAACCATGCACTCAAAGAAATTTTGGAAAGAAACATCACCTGAACTTAGCAGGAGTATTTAGGATTTGCCTATCAAAAAGAGAGAGGAGTATTTAGGATTAACTTTCATTAAAAGCTTGGGTGTATAGTTGTGGATTTCGGAAACTGCTCTAATTATTTTACGTACAAACATATCTAAATGGACCTATTTGGAACTTTATTTTTCGTTAAAGATAAATGAATTTTTTTATTTTTCCCATTATGAACTATGAAGTAGTTTCTGTGCGGAATAATCGGAACGACCCTGGTGTTAATAATTCATAGAGACGCCACTGCAGCATGCGACTGAGATGACAATTACAGGATTTCAACTTCCAATAAAAAAAATATAGACCACCATTGGTTCATTACGCATATCATTCTTCCAAACAATGCAACACAATATTTGATGAGAAAATGGGACCACAGCAAGATAGCATCTACTAGTATTTGACTCTTAGGAACAGTAGGTATCCATCCAGGTACAGTACAACCTGCAACAGCACTGTAGCAAAGCACATTACCAAAACAGGATCTGGGCTGGAGAGGTCCCCCCCACCCCCATTTGGAAAAACTCCCATAACCCAAATTTAAAACCAACAAGAAGAAGTGCCCTCCTCACCTGTCCAAGAAATAGCATTATTCAAACATTAAAACCAACCAAGCAAATGGAACTTTATATAATAATATGGTCAGTGAGCCAACGAAATTGGGGCACACATGCAGATGGAATATAATTTAGGGCAAAGTGTACTTTCTTCCTTGATGAACCAAAACAAAATGGAATTTTAAACCTAAAAGCACCCATGGACTTGTACTTCCTTTCTTGATGAAAGGAAACAAACTGGAATTTTAAACCCTAAAGCATTCGCGAACTTTGTACTTTCTTGACACAACTAGGCATTGAAGTGTGCGATCTGCTAGTGAGAAATTATATTTAAATTCAGGTTAGGGTATAAAAACAAATCAGAAACGTGCCGTTTTATTATTTTAGTGGACTTCACTACTTCTTGAAGGTGAAAGAGTTGGTCCTGAAACAAAACCTAAATCTGCTCCAAGTACCCATCTTGAAGGAGGAAGCCGTGAAACAACAAAGTTTAAGCCATAACGAAACTTATTAAGAGCGCAAGTACTTTCCAGAAACACACCTCAACTCAGCTCCAACTTTCAATCTCCATTGCATTGTCATGCTGCAAAAAGATTAGAAAGAAAACGAAAAGAGTTCCAGCTTTGCGTCTCTAGACTAGACAAAAGAAAGGAGCAATTAGAACTGACCTTACATACAAAATGTTCAACACATAAGGAAAGGCGTACACTAGAAACAAGTGTGAACGGAAGCTTTAGTTTTTGATTTACTAAAACAAAGGATCAGGCTCCCATCTGCAATAAATAACAAGAAAGTGAGGGTTTTGCTCACAAACCACTTCAAGCTGCTTTCGTTGAGTACAACCACTGATCAACAAGCAAGGAGAAAATTCCATGGGCCGACCACCGTAAATTCCCAATCTTAACAACATAAGATTCACTATTTATGCGTTGAAGTCCACTGATCAAAGAGGACTTTAGTCTATAGTAAGGAAATAGCACTCTTTTCTTAAGAGAAATCAGGATAACACAAGAGAAGGTAACAAAGGATAACCCTAGCAACACAAACTAAAGAGAAAAAACAGAAGGGCAACATATGGAGAATAGTGGTTACCACAATAGCCAAGTTTTGTAGCAAGGGAGGGAAAACAATGAGAGGAGATTTGTGATGTCTTCCAACTGCACAAGTGCCGAGCGGTAATGAGCCTTACAATGCGTTTGGATTAGGATCATTACTTAAGCATTTATAAGCCTGAAATAACTTAGAAGAAGATCAAATATTATCGATGTTATCACAAATGAAGTTTACATGGCTCAATTTATTAGGAATTTGCAAAGCTTTTGCACAGGATCTAGGCCCGACACACAAGGACAACTGATTTTACATGGTTCTCCGGATCTACCTTGCATCCACGATCATCATTCTTGTTTAACTACACAATAATACATAATACATTTGAGTGCCTTACCGCAACAATAATACTAAACATGTCAGAATCAAGAGGAGGAGGAGGAGGAGGAGGAGGAGGGGATACAAGGCAGCAGAAAGAAGGAGCTCCCTTCAGTCCAAGCACAGAGGGAGAAGAATGAAAACTATCTCCCGCATCATTCATGCAACCACAGTAGCATGCAATCAGCGAATGCCTTTTCTACTGAGTGGTCGGATGAATGAGTCGGCAGCTAATTCAGACCCCTGATATCCTCCGTGGGTGGGCTGAAGGAAGCTCTCTCGGACCATTACTCTGCAGCTCCTTTCTTCGGACTGGGGTTACCTAATTCAACTGCATTCAACTAACACAAATCAGAATCAAAGAAATTTCTCTATTACCAAGGTTAATTCTCCAAATCACAAGTGGTGAAGTAATGACATAATCGTTAATAAAACCGATGGAGAGTTTTCTACAGTATGAGAAACATCCAGAATATATGATTTCAAATTCTTAGTTCGCTAACGCGACTCGTGAAAGAGAAACCAACAAACAACTAATTACACCGTGATTTCAAAGGTCAGCAATTACTGAATTTGTGATGCAGCTGTAACTTTTACGTCTTAACCACATAGGTTTCTGCCATCAGACAAGGAAGGAAAAATACTAAATTTGCAAGTCAAATATACGCCACAGAAACAATACTCGTTTCTTGATTAATTAGGTCAATATATTACCTTCGTCATGTTTGAGATCGAAACAATGACGGAACGGATAATTGTGAGATGTTTTTTTTCCAAGTTACTTTGAGTAGTTCTCTTCGGTGAGAATTAGAAGAATAAGTAACAACTACACAAATATGAGCAATTCACAACGATGATTAGGGATTCACAAGAATCACAACTCTACGATGAGCTTTAAGCGCGATTTTTACAAGTAATCATACAAAGAATTGATAAATAATAAAACTTTCAGAGTTTCTCCTTATGGTAAGCCCTACAATTGGTTTTAAATCTACCTGTACAAGATTAGTTTCCAAACCAAAATCCATTTTGCAAATCATATCAGTCCAACACAAGAAGAAAAAGAAATAAAAACAAAACAATGCTATATAGTAAAAGCTACCTTAAATTTTGTATTTATCCTGGTTTTGTATTTTCAAAATATCTGCTTAAATTTTCTGTTACTACAATCAAAGATTTTGATCGGTACAAGAAAAGCATTAAAGTATACTTGCAACCAACTAGTAGTTTAATAAATCAAAAGAGACATTAAATTTCAACCCTAGTCATTAAATGCAAGCTTAAATTGTGTATCTAACCTGGTTCTTTCGCACATCTGTGGCTTAAAATTTCTGTTATAAAGCTGCAACCAAAGAGTTTAACAAGTACAAGAAAAGCATTTAATGCATATCTTGTTATGGAAGAAGCCGTGCACGGTGGCCGATCCAGCGCTCATCTTTTTTTTTTTCATCGATGGCTCGAATCTTAATCGAACAATGGACAGTTCAGATTTGTATGCACTCAGATTCGATCCGAGCTGCCTCTGCTAAGATGAACGCCTAGATCGGCTGCTCTGAATCCACTCGGCAGGAAGCTCGGTAGCATCCCCGGGGCCTTGTTTTAAACAAAAAATAAAAAGTATTGCCCAAATTTTGCAACAAAATAATAAATTACTCCACAAAAAGGAAAAGGCAGGCAGAATCAGCCTACACAAACCCTAACCGTATTTCAAGCTTGGTAAACAGAAAAGAAAGAGCCGAATCCCACTTTACCCATGATTGTTTAAACTGAATGATCCAGTCAAGAACAGATCATATTCACTTATTCATATACTATTACTTGTGTTGTCAAAACCTAATTTTCTTAGCCTTCTCTGATACTAAAAGTCACAAAAATTTCAGAAAACCCAGCAAAATAAATACATAAAAACACAAAAGTGCTGCACAAGGGAGCGACACATCTTCAAGAGGAAATTTATAGGCTACAAGAAAGAAAGGAGATTTTAAAAAAATAAAAACAAAAAACTTAACTGAGGGTCTGAGAGATGTCATGGATACATTAAACACCAAGTCTCCACGGATGCTGCAGATTAGTTTCAGATTCGACAATTCAAAGCAAGAAACAAAAACAGTATAAGAAAAAAACAAAAGAGGAAGCTGAAAGGCTTATGCAACAAAATTCGAGGAAATATACAAGGGGAAGGTGAGAGAATACAAGAGAGAGAGAGAGAGAGAGAAAGAAATTGCTGGTTGAGAAAAGAAAAAGATGTTTGTGAATTTTGTTTTATGGAAGAGGAAGGGAGATGATGATGGGTCGCTGTCGTCATGAGAATCAGAGACTGGAAAGCGACTTGTTCCAAAATACTGTATTTTTGTGTGTCTCTGAAAAACACCCAACAGTACTAAATAACACAAGGGGGAAAGTAAAAGAGAGAAGAAGGGCCCTGCTGCTATATACTACATGATGATAAATCCAAAATCCAGTGTATTAAAACCCCTTGGACGTTTCTTATCAAGAGGGAGGGGACTCAGGGGAGGGAGAAAGAAAAACTGAAAAACCAAAGGTTAAGAGAGAGAATCCCCAGTTTTGCTCTGTGGGTATGTGGGTGTACTCTCTCTCAAGAAAACTACTGGAGTACTAGTAGAAGCAGGCAGGCAGGCAGGCAGACAGGCAGGGGCTTTGCTTTTCAACTTCTACTCAAATACTGTTCGCATTGAAAATTACACTACTTGTTTTTGACCACCCACCACCAACAATTGGTGCACGCGTGTGTTTTCGCTAAATTGAATGGACTTTAAAAAGTAAACGATTATGTGGATCTTTTTGCGGGTCATTCTCTTCGCATATGTAAAATACTATTAACGAAAATGACTTGATTGTTGTCATTAGCCCCTGGTCTATTTGATTTAGCGAAAACGCATCTTGCATTTTTACACACAGACACGATAAAGATTCCTTTTTGGACTTCCGAAAAAATAAATTTCTAGCACCACATCTATTTTTACGAAAAGTCATTAAATGCCCCCGAAGCACTGTTTCGAAGATGTTGTAGTGCATTGCACTATAGCAATGTACGAGGATTATTGTCGATTGATACCTTCTTCTTTCCAAGCGTATGATTCATAAATTTTTCAGTTGTGTTTACATTGTTACTATTGATTGCAGTAAAAAATATTAACATCATTCAATTTATTTGTTTTGACTTATTTATGCTATGAAGTCTTTTATTTTTCTTAAGAAGATGCCATTTGATTTAACAAGTCATTCTCGAATAATGATTCTTTTCTTGAATTGAAGTTATCCGGGAGATCTTGAATAATCATTCAATTTTTTTTTTTTTTGGATCCGAATAATCATTCAATTTGATAGGATAATATTTATCGTGGAGGGGTTGGATTTTATTTAATGTTCGAATTAGAAACCAACTTTCTTTTTGGTCAGAAATTTATGACGTTACACTTTTTGGTGCTTAGATTTTCCATTCGCCGCAAGTGGAGTGCGAGTGCAGTCGGTGCATCCCTTATATTTCTATGCACATAAGCAGAGTTCGATTTTCGTAAACACTCATTTCCCTCTCCACATCCCCTAGGATAGAGTAGATTTAAGTTCAATGAATGACAAAAAAAAGAAAAAAAAGAAAAAAGATTTACCATTCGCCTAAAGTGTGTGATTTCCACACTCCCTCTTTTGCTAACCACACTTCACTTTTGTTTTTAGTGTATAAAATTATCAAAATGGCCTTAAAATTTGTACAATAAATATTCGGATAACAACAAAAATGAATTATTGAAAAGTGGATGGGTGTTTTGGTAACTTCCCACACAAAAACAAAAAAGAGAAGTGCAATAAAAAAAGGGGTGCAAAAATCACTCTCTTTTGTCGAATCCCTCAAGTATTAGGAAAATGATACCATTGTCACGCCAAAATTTGATGGAGGCACTCCAAAATCAGTGTAATTCCAAAGCCACTTTCCTATGTTTTGTGGAGTGCCTCCATCAATTTTTGGAGTGCCAATATTATTTTCTGAAGTATTAGCATGATTTTATATTTTTGTATTTAAGTTTATCATGAATGGCCTTTTTATTTTTCAAATTTTGATGAGAATGGACATCGAAGAGTGGCTGGCTATATTGTTTTAGTTGTGATTCTAATGTATAAATTAGTCCCCTCACTGCGTGATGAGGGTTATGCACTACAGGGATTATTTTTTTTAAGAAAAACTTCCATCTCCACAACCTCGAGTAGTTTTGAAGTCCCCAATCCCTTCACGTTCAAAACGATGTCATTTTGGCTGCCGTACTGAGCTGTGTAGCCTGGAGCTGCAGTACAGTACCTCCGGATCCACATTGTTAGTAATTGGTACTTCAAGATCCTTCATTTTTTAACGCAGAAATAGGGATGGATTCAAGATTTTGTAAGCGCGGGTTCCGAATTATGAACAACATTTTGAAATTTGAAGGTTCCAAAATCTTTATAAGTAGTTTGTTTGGTTTGGGTTAGGATGGAGATTTTTTCGGTAATGAGTGGAGATTAGATAGAAAAAAGAAATTAAATTAATAATTGAACAAAAAACTTTTGGGAAACCATGCGCAGAGAGGTGAGTTGAGTTTTGGGATCTAAAACGAACACATTCTTAAAACATTTAAATAACACCAAATACAAAACACAATATTTAGGTGCTCTTAATAAACAATAAAACAACTAATAGTAATATTAAAAAAAAATTAAAAAAAAACCCCAAAACTACGCTGGGGCCATGGCCCCCATATGTCCCTTCCTAGTTTCGTTCCTGCACGAAAGGGTAAGAGATTAATTCCACTTACCACCTCCGCTAGGCAATTACTTTAGGATCCTTCAACATGCATCACAATATTCTACAATATTCGTCGTAAGTGTATGGATCTCACGTGAATATGTAGTAACAGAGAGTCTTGTGCTCTAACAATACCATGTGGCGGTGTTGCAAAAGTAATTAAGTCTGGATGCTCCGAAAGAGATTAACTGTAAACATGAAATGAAAGAGCAGAATACCAAACCAAGAAACCGTTTGACTAATTATACTTTTATCTTCAGCATTTTTTTTAACTGAAACTTACTTTTCATATTTTTTGTTTTAACTTTTCGTCGTAATTTTTTTATTAGTTGTTTACTTTGTAGACTCATCTCGTCGAGATGGATGATTAATAAATAAAAAAAAAGAAGTGAATTTAACAATAATATTGAAAAGACAAACCAAAATATCAAACCAAAAAAATACAAAACATTTAGTGTGAAGTCACTACGTCTTTGCAGGTCGATCAAGTCAGAAAGATTCAAAGATATACTCCCGTTCCAAAATGCAGTTGATTATGAAAAATCCATATGTTTTTAAATGAAATTTTTTCTACCAATTTAAAGAACTAATAATTAAAATCTTTAAACTGATGCAAAAAAAAGAAAAAATATGAATTACCGTACTTTAATTTCTTTATCTGAAAAAAGAGACGACTCATTGTAATTAACTATTATTCCCCTTTCTCATTTTAAATGTTCCCTACGAGAATTCGTGCATTTTCAAACCCTAAAAAATATATTTTTATAAAAAAAAATATATATATATATAGAAGTATATTTTTTGGGGGTTTGAAAATGTATGAATTCCCATTTATTGGTGTAAAAGAATAATATATAGAAACATATTTTTTAGAATTTGAAAATACACAAATTCCTGCAAGAAACATTTAAAATGAGACGGAGGGAGTAACATACTAAATCCAGGAGTACAATTCTTGGAGAACGTGTTGACAACCAAACGTGGCTTAAGTTAGAATAGAATCTACTTGCATATGTATTTGGGTCTCATTAACTAAAATAAGTATTTTTTTTACATAAGTATTTATTTTTTGAATTAAATGTGATGTACTGGTGACGTATTATGAGAGAAATAACATGTCTCGTAAAATAAAAAAATAAGTAAATAATAAGTAATTTAACGGAACTGGGCCTAGATTGTTGAATTTTGGCCCAAAAAATAGTCTTACTAAAAGCATATCAATTCAGTGCCTTTATTACGCCGTTATGCCTTCCTTTTTCCATGTTCCAAATAAAGCATTAATGAAATTTTTCAATGCCTTAGAATTTTTGGAGTGAAATTACCTCTCAATTATATAAAAATCCCTCTCTCCCTCTCTCTCTCTCTCTCACGAGAATGCCTCTGGTATCGAAATATGGTGTACCAAAAATGTATAGATAGCATGTAGGGTTCGCTTTTGGGTCTCACTTAAATAATCCAAATCGTTCATTAATTTTAGAATAAATTTTTGATTGGCCCTGCAAAAAAAATCCAACTCAATTGGATATGTATAAATAGTTGATACAATCTTCCAAGTTTTCTTTCAGAATTAAGGATCTTGAATTTTGAATGAAATTTGAAAGATTGGATCAACAAACTATACATATCTAATTCAGTTGATTTTTTAGAGGGTCACTCAAGAAATAATTATGAAATTAATGAACGATTTGAATTATTTGTGCAAAGAGTCTTGTTATGTGTATATACATATATACACGAAAAATAGGGTGTTTGGATCAAGCACCCTACACACATCGGATGCCGTTGATTGCCACGTTAGCCTTTCGTTTTTTTTTTTTTTTTTATAAAATTTTTGAACGGCTCGAATCGGCCATCCGATAGCTGGGGACGACCCGGCGCAGAGATTGGTACGATTTCGATAGGGACCGGTCGGTTCCTATATAGCTCTAAAGTCAAGCTCCATAAGCCGTCTGTTCTGTACATTTTCGATACTCTCCACATTGCGGTATCCACAGTGACACAGTCGATCTCCACTCCCACACACACAAACACAAAAGGACAACATAGAATTTACCCATTAACGTTGGTGCAGGGAGAAGTCATTCAATATTTGGAAAAGGACACTGAAAAGACGAAAGCCTATCTGGTCTGAAGTCTGAACCAACCTAGCAGGCATGCCCTCTGGCCGGAAAATGCAACTGTATAGATTCGATATCACAACTGCCCCAAAAAATATGGCAGATACTCCTTCCTCCTCCTACATGCGCATCTGTCTAAGATACTTGCCCACCGTGTAATAATAAGTGTTCGTGTGTCAAATTGATGTGGACTGTTGGGTTTGGATTTTGAGAAAAATTTTAGAGAGTAATGGGTCGAGAGAAATAGATTGAGAAAATTTATTGGAAGCTGTGTCCAGGGGTTTTGAGACCCCACAGCACCGAGAGATTTTTTTGGTGCTATTGCAGTAACGCCCCAAGTAGGGTTGTAAAAAAAATCCGGTGAAACGTGAAAAATGTTCAGATTTTCACAATTTTTTTTTTTGGGTAAATCGAGATTTTCACTTTTTTCTTGTTGTATTAAACTTGAGTATTTAATTACTTCAATTAAAAATAAAGGGGTAAAATTGGAATTTTGCCCAATTTTGGTTGCTAATTTATAAATGAAGTAAACATTTGGGATGACTAAAAAATTTTAAAATATGAGCAAATAAAATGAAACAGGTACATGATCTTCCTACTTATAAAAAAACTGAAGAAATAACGTTGGGTTATAGAGGAACTCTATTGCTCGTTGCACCATCGTCCTACCTGAGGCGTGCTGTCCCCCCGCGAGCGCGGTCCGCTTCAATCTCGCTTTGATAATCGAAAACATTATTTCGTAAAGTTCGTTGAGTAGAACAAGGGTACAAAAAATCAGCTCGATCGGATATCATTAAGTGACTGATGAAAACATTTATATCTTGAAAATATGTATCCAAAACACTAGATCAAACCCATTGGATCCCATTATTGCCAAGTTATATGTGTTTCGATTAGGTACTTAATGATATCCGATCGAACTAATTTTTGGGTACACTTGTTCTACACGACTATGAAGTGAACGTTTCCGATGAACCGTGCTCGCAGAAGACAACAGCACGGTGCTGCCCTTTTGAGGGGCAACACCAACCTCAGATCCCACCATTGTCCTGGAGACTCAAGAGAGTAGAGACCGTTCCCATTTGCTGGTCCCTTGGGGGGGGTCCCAGCTTAACAAGGACACATCTAAAATACATCTGCCATATACTCATTTTTTTTTTTTACCCATCATCATTACCTTTTTCTCATTAGTAGCAATTTTCAGTTTTTTAGTTTTTTTGTTTTTTTGAACGGAGCAATTTAGTTTAAAAGTGAATGATAAAAGAGTGACTCCATCAATTTTTGCTCGTTCTTTTAAATTGAGAAGAAAAAAGTAGTACTAACAGAAACCAACAAAGGAAGATGGAGCCATGGAGGGAGTATTACGGATATGCTTTCTTGTAGTTTAATCGTATGGAGGGCCTTCATTAGATGAGCTAAGGCTCCGTTCCAGTTTCTCTTCTTTTTTTAAAATTTCTTTTTCTTTAATTTTCAAAATCAAATATAATGAAAATGAAAAATAATTTTTTAATTTTTTTTGCACCGTTCAAAAGATCTCAACGAGATCTATCAAATAAGATCCATATTGGTAAAAAAATTATTTGCATAAATACATAATTTTTGGGCTTGAAATTACATCCATTTGAAAAAAAGAACTTTTTAGGAAACGGGAAAAGCCCCTAATCCTTTCCCAGTTAAATTCTCTAAGGTTAATGACGATAATGCCCATGTGATGAGTGATTATTAAGTGCTCTTGGAACATTACTCCACAATAAAAAATATTCCTAGAGAACAATTCCTAGAGCCCCCCACGTATTGTTAGAAGGGGAACAACGTTTCAAGAGCAATATTCCCTGTGTTTTTTGAGAAATTATTCAATTCCCCAGGAGCATTGTCACATAGTGTCTAATCTTCTCTTCATCACAAAGTGTGTAGAGCCCCCACAAATGAGTGGTGGAGAGGCGGTTGGGGCACCACTTGTCAATGCCTCTAGGGCACTGAATAATCACTCAGTACTTTCCGGATGCAAGGCAAGTCACTTTTGCATCATCACGGAGCCATTTCTCAAACCCATATCTCAACCACACTGAAGCCTTCTCCCAGTAATTCAATAAACAATCTTCGAATGCTTTCACAGTAACAACAATTACTTGCCAAAACTAATTTACACAATCTCAATTGGAAGACGTATTTGGACAAACAAGAGCTTTGTTATCACAAGTACTTTCACATTCGGCCAAACTGGGCTCGCCTCCCACATCTCCACTAATAAAACCAAAGAATTCATCTTTAGATCAGCTTTGCCTGATTAATGAACTGTATGGTAAGCGAGTTGGAACTGGGCTCTATATGTCTTTCTTTCCTCCGTTGCTTATTGAATCATTTGCAGATTTTGAGCTACACAAGATGGAAAAGTGATAAAGCAAGGTTTAACCTGAATGAAAACCGAATTTCGAGGATGAGAATTGTGGGGTGAAAAGAGAAAAAAAGCACTTACTGCCCAGCGGTATTATGCAGCAGGAATTGCATTATAACCTTCTCTCTCTATACGTTTTGCTACGGAATCCTTTCCTGTTTCCACAATTCTTCCGCCCTCCTGCAAGAAAATTGGAATTTTCTGTTAGGTATATAAATCAAAAGAATGACAAGGCAATAAAATCTTGCCTAAAGTTTCACATGCTTAGCTACAAGAATGTCTTAATAAATCCTAGATGCAGGAACTGGCTATTACAAGAAATATGGGCTTCAATGTTGCAGTATATCTAGCAAGTAACAATAATTATACTTTAAAAGACTTCAACATATGGAGGAGTATGAAAAACGCAGTTTTCCACCGAGGATATGGAGAAACAAAACCAATATTAGTTCAAGCATATATCTTTGGACTCTTAAAAGTTCTCAACATCTTAATTCTCGTTTTAATAAATGCAGCAAATGTGAAGCCATATACAAGGCAATATGAACGCAAGTAGATGCTTCAAACCCTGAGACCAGTGGGGATCACAAATATAAACAGACAATTATATTACATCAGCAGATCCTTGACATCAGGAAAAATGCAAAGCTCAGGCACATGCTAACTTGAATGTGGGAGATGGGTGTACAGCTTGCTTGGCAGGTTCACCGAAAAAGAGGACTTCCGTTTTGCTTTCCAAGTATACTATGCAATTGCGCAAATTTATCATCTACAACATAGGCAACAGAAACCTTATGGTGGACTACACAAAACACAAACATGCCATGGTATGAGAAATGTAATTCAAATAAAACAGAAGGTTGCGGTTTACAGACTATAGATGCAACGTGCAATGAAGAATTGATTAGTTTCATTTCAATCCTATCCTCTTCGATCCACTCCTTGTTCAGAAAACATTACAGTAGCAAATTGCTCACCATAATATGGACGTAAGTGGGTTTAACGTACTCCAAAAGTCTATGATAATGAGTGATCATCAAAACAGAATTCTTGGCTGTCAAAATCCCATTCACAGCTTTGGCTACATCTCTAAGTGCATCAACATCTAACCCAGAATCAATTTCATCTAATATAGCCAAGTCTGCACCCAGAACCTGCAAAACAGACACAAAAGGGAAAGCTTTGAAATCCTGCTATGTGTTACCCGTGTTTGGACAGAGGAAGAAAGGAAAAAAGAAAATAAATCCAATAAAAAAATAATGAAGAGATATTAAATTTAAATAATGTAGTAGAAACCCTTATGTTGAGTACTTGACCCCAAGTTACATGTTAAATTGTACCATTGAGCAAGAGAATAATGTTGTGGCAACAATATCAATGGGTTGGGAAATATAAAAAAAAAAAATGCAAGTATGCGTTTCCACTTTCATCCTACTATAAATTACATGAGTCCATCTTTGAAATCCTTTTCTCCAACCTGGAATCAAGAAACCGTGATTCCAATGTGTAATTAGAAATGCCTAATCCAAATAAATTGCTGGAAATGGGTAAATATAAGACTTGCAAGCATGATACCATTCGTGTCATTACCACCAAATTTATCAATTTTATCTCGATTCAGATATTATCATTAACGTTCCCCAAGAAATGAATCCAAATTGCCGCTGCTTTCCACTTATCAGTTTATCCTGCATCAAGTTTATATAAGTCGGAAACAGGACTAAGGAATTCTCAGTGACTGGTGTCAAATTGATTGACCCCTGCAAAGAACTCCAATTCATGAAGAGAAAAGGAGCCCTTCCCAATTGAAAACAAGGAAAAGCAGAAAAGAGTGCTACCTTCTTGAATTAATATAGTAGAAAAACAAATAGCAATGAAAAGATCTTCCTTATGGGAATTATCCCTCATTGGCTATTTCTTGGACAAAAAACTTTCATTCCACTAAGTGAAGTGCTGGGCAGAAAACAGTTGGGGGGAGGATCTTGCTGAGGTATTCTCTCTGAACCATGGTTTTGATAGAATATTTGGAATACTCCATTATTCTGGAGGGAAGCTTCTTATTATGAAGAAATGAAAGCCAGACATCCAACTGACTCGAAGTGAATTTTAATAAATGCCTATCCGGGTGAAGTTTTTCAATATTCCGTCACAACTTTGGCATAAGGATGGGATTAGTTTCTGCGAACTATATTAGGCAAGCCTTTGTACCTTGATGAAGCTACTTAAAATATGAGTCCGGAGAACTTTGCAAAACTTTGCATTGAGATGGATGCATCTACCGTAAATCCTTGAAGATTATAGTGAATGGAAATTATTCTGAGATCAATGTAGAGGTCTCGATTGTCTCCTAGTATTGCCAGTACTTCACAAGCAAATTAATTGGTTGACCGACAGTATCCCGACCTATGGAAACCCCATAATGTAATTCCTTGGGTATTCTTCCATTACATGTCACCTTAAACCTCCTTTAAAATATTCACATCAATTTTGGAGGTAGAAGGAGAAAAGGATTGAAGGTACTCTTAATGAAAGGCAAGAGATCAGTATAAGGGGAATGAGAATGAGAAGGGAAACAGGGATGGAAACGGGAAAAATTTGTGAGAAGGGAGTGAAAGCTTATATTTCTTCCACCGTATACAATTTTCTACAAGAGTTTGAAATCTCAAAATTTTAAGTTAAGCGCAGGAAGAGATGTTGAAGGATACAAACAACGTATGTGTACAAGATGAACATATCCATAGTACTTCAACAAAAGAGGACAACAGGAAGAAACTCAAAGATAAGCTGCATCAAATGAGGGGTGCACGAGCTAAGACGGGTGTCCTACAAAGGATAGTTGGTCCTCCTCCACCTAAAGCGAAAGAGAATTCAATTCCTCATGTACCACCTTAGTCTTGAGATGACATTCTCAAGTTGCTAAGTTTTTCCTTTAGTATTTGGATGCTTATGTAGTGTGGTAAAGTTCTTCAGATTGGGTTGTACCTTTGTTTTCTTTCTTGTCTACCCAATAGGTGCTTTTCCTCTTGTTTCCAAGAGGAGTGCTTTGTTCAAGCTTAGCTAGAGTATTTGATCATTCTTGTAATATGCCTTTTTGATTAATAAAACTAACTTACCAAAACAAAAAAACAAATAGAGGCGAAAAAACCATACCGCAAGTTGGAAAATCTCATTGCGCTTCCTTTCACCGCCGCTAAACCCTTCATTAACATTTCTATTTAAGAAGTCTACTTTCATATTCACAAGCTCGAGTTTGGGAGAGATGTAGCCGTAGAACTGCAACAATAAAATCTTATCAGTAACTTAGAACAACTAAATGAAGCCCCAAACTTCTGCCTAATTTCCTAAAGCAAAAACTATCATGTGACAAGATTGCTTCTTTCTTTTACACGCAGGTGTCAAATAAAACTAGCAATTAAAATTGTGTGGATCACATACGATTCAGAGAAAATAATCAGACATCTCTCACATTACATAGAAAGTAAAATTAAAAAACCGCGATTAATTATAAGAATAACAGATGATGAGCACAAAATATTGACCCATAGAAGCTTCGATATAATATGCTGTTAGTTCTTAATTGTGATAATCGGCTATGATTATTATCTTTTCAGTCATTTACATTGAATTATTAATTTGGAGGAAAAGGCTTTTTGGCAATGGCGGCTCCAGGATTTCTCGGGAGGGTGTTCAAAAAAAACCTTGCAATATACTACCCATTATTTTAAATGGCGCTTGCCGCTAGTTGGGCAGTGACCCACCGCCAAGCACCAAGGCGCCGCTGAGCAAGTCGGCATTTTTTTACAAAATTCAAGAGATTATTCTTAAAAGAGACTAACACTGTTTTTATATTAAAAACTATGGTTACAAAATTAAGTGATCCAATTTTCAATTCGTTTCAACCGGTGCGAAGATCTTATTTTTGTGATCATTTTATCCAAAAGGGTCATAATTAATATTTGTCTCTAGGGCTATCAAAATTAAGTATATGCTCTTCATTTGGTTCTATTGCTCTCTTAGGGATCTCATATGACAACCGAAGAGCCAAAAATTAATTATAACCCTTTAGGATAAAATAATTACGAAAATAATATCTTCGCACTGGTCCAAACAGATTAAAAATTGAAGAACTTAATTTTGTAGATTGTTTATATATTAAGAAAAATGATGGAAAATATAAAAACGGTCTCAAATAAAGAGAATAAAGACCCGTAATTTTATCACTGATCAGTGGTCATTATGTATGAACTGGGTATTCAAAATTTTGTGAATTGGGTGTTCATTGATGTATGGACTGGGTGTTCAAACTACTTCAAAGCATGGATTATCCTAAAATTTCTACATGTATTATAGCAAAAAAATTTTTTTACTGGGGTGGTCATGTGACCGTGGTGGTCTCCATGTGGAGCCGCCACTGCTTTTTGGTCCCTTTCGTCCAGTGGTTAGGACATCGTCTTTTCATGTTGAAGACACGGGTTCGATTCCTGTAAGGGATAAGTATTAATTCCTGGCTGCTTTCCGCCAGTGTTCATTTCTGAGTGATCGCTCGCTATCTGGCTGGAAAAGGTGGTCTGGAAGCTTCCTCTCTCCAAGGAAGCAAGACGAGATCACCACTTCTCTTAGTAATGGACTTCCTTTAATTCTTCATTATTCTTAGATGTCTTTTCATAGACTCTCGAACCTCCGACAAACAGAATCCCCATGCATGCGTTCTTTCTCTACTCCCCTTTTTTTTCTTTGGCCGTTTTTGTTAGGCATTGAACCCCATCTTAAGTGTTGAGTGGTGTCCTTCCCCCACCCCATGCCCCAATTCCTAATACATAGTTCCGTCTATGGAGCCTAAAGCTTCAACCATGGCAGTAAGCCATAAATTGGCCTAGTCTCTCGCCCGGCCTTCGCCTTCTTCAGTGGACAAGTTGAAGCATTCAACGGTTCTTCGGCCTACCACCAGTTGACTGAAGACTTTATTATTGGTATATCGATTGGTCCAGCACGGATTGAAATAGGAGCCGGTTCGACAGGAAGCTTTTGAAAATGCAATGCACCCAGGCAAATAAGGAACGAGATGAATACAGAAGTTAAACGAGCATCCCACACCCATAAGGTGCCCCACATAGGTCTTCCCCGCAACCCATACAATTTATATTTCGGTCGTTGGAATAAAAAGCGCAAAGTCGAATTTTACTTGTGTTAAGCAAAGCCTGTGATCAAATTAATTCAAGTGGTGGGTGCAGCTATATTTCACTCAAGTAACTTTAGTCAAGTCCTATTCTTATCATGAAAGGAAATTGGCCAAGAATGGAAATTTGCCTTTAGATTGGGTACCTTAATGGAATGGCTTTTTGACTAGGATTTTAAAGGAGGGAACTTCGATGTAAAAGAGAAATCTAGCTCTTTACTCATAATTTTCAGCAATTAGGTGCAAGAATTGTGTTGTTCGAAGGGAATCGCCAATGCTGGAGGAAAGCCTATGTGGAATTAGTCAGTGGGTCTAACAATAAGAGTTTTGGTAGGATTTGATTTTGGGGAAAGTAAATCTTCAGCTCATATAAAAGAGATAGTAGGGTTGACTGGGAAAGAAGAAAAAACAAAAGCATTGGGCAGAAATATTTTATTCTTTGTAAGCCGTTTTCCCATGGAGTTTTATTATCTTACGACTATACGTTATGACTCCATGAGTGGTTAATCCTTTAAACTAGGGTTAAGGATGAAACCCATGAAGTTTATTGATTGATCTTTTGCGTATGATTTCTCCAACGTGCGTTCATAGTTTATTGTTCTTGGCTCAATTAATTAAAACAGATGAAACTCGGGTATAGATTTAGTCAGAAAGGGTTTTAGCTATTATCCCATTAATCAAATTACTTGGTTATAAAAGTTGATATTGAAGTACAGGGTGCCCAATGTGATTTCTTTTCAACGATACAATTGATGATTCGGTCTTATACTTTAAAGTAGAGGGAGAACATACTTCCGTTATAAATAAAAAGGGCTTAACGAAATATAATCATGATGATTAAGATTGACCTCTAAATGATTGTGTAGAAATCAAAGGAAAAATCATTGCGTATGATTAATAGATAAATAACTATGGGTGTGGTTTCCAAAACCTTAGTTACTTTTCTCAATACATAATCTCTACCTTATTTATGCACCAGTTTAATCAATAATGATACCCACATAGACATCACACACAGATTCTTCACAGAAGCGATGATGTGGCAAAAAAAGGGCCCCACTCCCTCTCTCACTCCCCTCTCGTTTTGGACCGAAAAAATTCAATTTTCACAAAACCCATTTCTGCTCCACCTCACCAGACACCACACACCAGCACCCACCACCACCACCAACTGCTGCCCACCGGAGACGCAACCGACCGCCATCCACTGCCTAAGAGCACCGGATGCACCCCTAAGATTTTTCACAGGAGTGTTTGTGTTGTTGCACAGATAGTGGTTGGTTGTGTTCGTGGTGTGGTGGGGCAGATATGGGTTTGGGGAAAATTTAGGGAGCAAAATTGTTTGTGGCCCTCAAACCAAAATGAGAGGGGGGAGAGAGTAGGAGTGGGACCCGTTTTTTTGCCACATCATCGCGTCTGTGAATAATCTGTGTGGGTAGCATTATTGTAGTTTAATTTGGATTAAGTTATTTTTCCGATAAAAATCAAACACGTCCCTATGGATTTGACCTCACTCTTACATAACTATACTTCAATACGATTGCACGATTGCAAGTAGTACATTAAAATTCTACAACAACAAATACAAAGATACATAGAAGCGAGAGAAATATACTATCCAACCACAATGCATAGCAGTGAGACGAAGATACAATTCAACCACACACTCTCACCTAAGTACTTGCTAGAGCAGGGAATATCAAATCATTATATGAAGTAATAGTATCCCCGAAGCACATATGCTGCCAAATAAAAGAAAAACAAATGATTCATAGTAATCAATGATTTTGGTTCAAGCTCAACACTCCATTGCTATGACAAATGCATATATGTGGTAGTCTGGTAGAACATATTGCTCTTGCAAACAAAAAGAGAAATGACACATTTTCCCAACTACTCTAGTTACTTGCAATCTATGTAGCATGGATACGGACACGGGACGCATGTTTTTTATCAAATGGGGACAGGGAGACGGCAGGAGACACAATAAACTAGATAAATTACTCAATATATTTATTTTAAACTAGTGAATTCATAGTTAGATGTTGAAGCATGAAGCATCAATATGCCTATACAAGCATCATATATACATCATGTGACACTTTTAACCCAAACTATTGGAACTAATACACATTTACCCCCAATATAATTTAAAAATTGCATATTTAACCCTTGTCCTGTCCACATACATGTCCCTCTGAAAAATTTAATAAAATTTAATGTATGGGTCACGTGACATGACCGATACAGTTTTTGCTGTGACCCTGGTGTGTCGGGCACAGATGCGGTGACCTTGAGGAGTGTTAGTGCTTCATGGCTTGCAACTAAACTACCTTTCTTTATAAGAGGAAATCAATTGTGTAAACTTCACATTCTTTACACTGCCAAATTTCTTGGTCTGAATTATAAAAGGCCAAGATATGTCATGCTTCTGGACCAATTATAGTATCGCAAGAAGGTTTGAAGGAAAACTTTGGATCTGTTATTCATGAGAAAGAGCTAGACCAGGCTCTTCAACAGCCTGCTTCTACACCCCACAGCATTCTCTTAATGTTATTATTTTTCTTTTCGCTTTTCCTTTTTGCCGAGACTTGTATCGTTGGATTGTAGCAACTCATTGTTTTTTTTTTTTTTTGGGAGCTTCGGAATAATAGCAACTCATTGTTAGTGTTTTGTTTTATGAATTCTTCACAATACTCTCTTTGCAAGTTTGGTCTTTTCTTTTTCAAGATCAACACTTCAAGCCCTATCCCTGATCTCAACCCTCTCTTGTACTCTTCCTTCTCTCTTACAAAACTGTTTGTGAAGGTTGCTCAACACCCTGCGGTCCCCTCTCTCTCTCTCTCTCTCATGATTTCCTTGTTGTTTTTGCTCTGAAACTGTTACCGAAAGATGAAAGGGATACAAGTGGTAGAATGTTGAGTCTAACCAACCAATGATGAGATGAAGTTTTAAAGTTGCAGAAAATCTCCACATACCTCAATTGGTGAAAGTTCAGGCTGACCAAGTTTTCTTCTTCGAGCATTATATGCCATCTGTAGGAAGTCAATATTGCTCACACCAGGGATTTCAATTGGAGACTGGAAGCTCATAAAAAGCCCAGCAAGAGACCTTTCTTCTGGATCCATGTCAAGCACATTCTCGCCTTTAAAAACAATACTGCCTCCTGTTACCTCATAATCAGGATGACCAACAAGCACCTACAGCAATAAAGGACTCAGAGTTTTAAAAAAAACAAAACAAGAAATGGTCAAAAGAAAACTTATTCAGGCAGTGAAAAGATCAAGAACGATCCACTTAACAGAGTTTCTTGGGGCTCGGGGCCAATAAGACAGAAATTTATACGTTAAGTATGGTTTCCCTTACTCACGGCAACTAAGAACCCGGTTCTAGTTAGAAATACCATTACCTTCTTACTGAGCATCCATAGGTCAAATTTTGAATTTTGCAAAGAACCATATAATCAAGGATGTAAATTTATTTAACCTTGCACTAATTCACATCATTAAATTATGTTAAAAAGACTGAAGGAAAACATGATAGATAAACTGGGTCCAATACAGTAAATAGCATTAAGAATAAGAACATGTCTATTTGTTCCACAGTTCCATATAGCAGAAACCTCAGCACCACCAACCTTTGCAAAAGTGCTCTTTCCAGAACCATTCTTCCCCATGACTACATGTACCTACCAGAAGTAAACCATTAAACCGTATCAGAACTAACACATTGAACTAAAATAAAAAATTAAACACCAAACAACATACATCAATTACTGTTAGTTTGTATGCAAATGCCTCGTTCCACAACAATAAGCAATACCGGATTTTAACCAACCACCATAACAACAATATGGCCCCATTTGGAAAGTTTTGGATTTCAGTTAAAGGCATTTAGCATTATTATTCAATGAGAATAGGTCAAATTCAGATTTGAGAATTCACAAAGTGATTTCGATATTGAGGTCGAGAGCTCTATCACTGATTTGAAATCCTTCATGTCAAGGATCGTAGTTACACCCTGATTTCCACAAAATATGTATGTTTTACCACTAATACATCTTCCATTTTTACCTCACAAGGCACCTCTAACTAAACCTCTTACATCTACCACTATTATAAAGGGAACACCCTTTTAATGTGAAGGTCAGTTCTTTTTTAGGTTGGCTCACAATTTAGTTTCCTAAACTACCCCTTTACTATCAAAAGAAACCGCCAAGAAGGAAAAAAAAACTGCCACCCTAACTTTCTACTCCCCTCTCTTTCTATTTTCACATCTCAGATTTCATTACAGATTAGTCTCAATTGAAGATTTTTCGCGTTCCTTGTTTTTCATAATACGTTCAGCACATGCATCGTGTGTGCCCTAGGCATCTAGTTTACGCTAAAAGTGAACATCAAATCCCTTCATTTTAAATCCAAGTCTATATCCAAACAGCAAACGTAGGGGGTGCAAGCAAGGGCCCGGACTCCTACACACCTCCCAATTGTCCCACTGACTATACTAACTATACCTATGTTTTCAGGTTAATTTGGAAAAGTTTTTATAGGATTGGCCCTGCAAGTCTCTTGAATGAAAATAAGCTAATTAAAGTTTCTATATATGTGTGAAAAAATCCCTAAAACTTCTAGTTATATCGGTCATGATTATAAAATCAAATGCGGTTATGTATATGTACACAATCTCTCTTCTTCTCAAAACTAGTAGGTAGCAATATTTACCTTAAGAGACTATATTTTTGTTATTAATGTAAAAATAGAGGTGATTATGGCCCCCGCCGAGTACAAATCCTGCGTGCCACTTATCTAAACGGAGCCTACAAATTTCATGATGAATTCACAAACACCAATATCAAGCCACTTCGATGAAGCATGTAGCACGACAGTATATCAGATCAGTAAAAAAAAGCCACGAGTGTTTCAGTCTTATTGACTCGTTAAACAGAAAAAAACTGCGAAATTGCGTAACCATACGAAATTGAGTAATTGAAGCAGTTATATATAATTAGAGACCTCTCCTTCGTAAACAGAGAGGTTTACGCCCTTGAGTATCTGCTGCTTGGACTCGGCAATAACGGCGGAGAGGTCTTTGACCTCAAGAAGAATCTCCGGTGAGTCGCCGCCTCGGTTTTTGCCGGAAGCGGCCGGAGACTCGACGGCAAGAGCAGCTTTCAGCCGCGGGGGCAGACGGTTGGGGGGGAAACGGCGGTGGAGGGCAGGGGATGTAAATAAGAGGCGATTGGGTGTCCAGTTTTTGAAGGGAATGATAGGGGAAGGGGAAGGAGGGGTTGTGCAGGAGCAGGGGTGGAGGAGAGCCATGGCGAGTTCTGGCTCTTCGTCGAATCCAAGAGAGAGAGAGAGAGAGAGAGTAAAAAAGATTGCGTTGCCGAATTCACCCCTCTCGGTTGAATGTCAATTATTTTTTTTTTAATGACGGCACATGACGTATTTTGATAATTAATACCACTAAGGATATGCTGACAATAGTTGTTAATATTGAAAATATCTTTAACGGGTATCAATTGTCAAAAACATGTCATTGGCAGTCATTTTCTCTTTTTTTTTTCCTTCTCAGTATTGTATATATCGGCGGGAGTTAGAGAAAGTTAGTAATTAGTTCATAGAGGATCCAAAAGCTCTCTATAGTCGTGAATCCCAACCAACCACCGTCATGGTGCTCAAACTCATATTGGCAATGGATAATGCCAACTAAGCTAAAAGCTCATTGGCCTTCTCATTTTTGTTTGATCACCGTCCAGTGTCTACTTCAAGGAATAATTATTTCATGGCCCTTGGGCACTACTTAGTGGTGCCCCAAACACTTCTCTTTCACTGTTGTGTGGGCTTCACATTTTTTTTGGGTTAGAACCACACAAATGTATGGTGGAGAAAGAGTTTGGAGCACCACATGGTGCTGCCCTAGGGGCATTGAATAATTTTCCCAACCGGAGGATTAACAAAGTAGACTTTGGGTTGTGATTGGGTTGGGCTGGAATTGGGCTTCGGCCTGATAGTCAAGTAAATGGGAAATGACGGTCCAGGACACTTTGCGAGCCCAAATTTTCAAGAAGGATGAGCCCATTTCCAAAATTTACCGCTAATCCTTGCACTCACTAATCCTTACATGTCATTAACAGAAAACCATGTCCTTAGCAGTCATTAAACGGGAGTTCTAATCCTGGGCCGTCATTTTTCCTAAGTAAATTTTGGATGCCTATAAGGCCCGGTTCGGCCTAAATAGAAAAAAATAGATTTACCTTTTTGTTTTTTATTCAAAAAATATTTGCATATGTTAATTTTGCATTAATTTTTTTGGATTGTTGGTTTATCTCGATGAGAGAAATTTAAAAATTAAATAATTATGATCAAAATCTTGAAAAAAATCATTGAAGATAAAAAATAATACAAAACAGGCAGACTTTTTAGCTTATTTTTTTATTTAAATTCTTTTATTCTATTCATTATTTTTTTCTTTTTTTAAAACTCGTCGTTATTTTGAAGCATAACTTTTGTTTTTTTGTTTTTACCATTTTTCCTTGCAAAAGTAAGAGTAACAACTAATGTGATTGCTTTGAGAGGATTTATAGTTTTCTGAGTTTTCTCTACTTTTCTGGTGTGCCAACCAATACATTACTAGCTTATGGGCCGCTTAGGTGGGCCTGCTAGGGATATTGGGTTAGGCAGCTCTCCTCGTCGGCCGCAACAAGAATGATCCCCACGGAAGTAAGTATATGCACGTCTCCTTTAATACCAAAGAGACGTAAAAAGCCTAAGGGTTGGATATTAGTTTGGGGGACGAGTTAAATGAGAAAAAAAAACAAGCTCTCACTCCAAGACGGACCGAAAGGCGGATGAGCACAGGCGACCATTCTGCTTGAGTTCGGAAATTCCTTCAGAATTATTTTTTTTTAAAGAGTCAAAATTGGACGGAGCATATGTTTGTCACTCCAATGTCATTTAAATCAATTCAACAGCTTTCTATCCAAGTTTTTTGAAAAATTGATCATTCTCCTAAGATTGTATACTTCTATAAAAAATTTAACAATAAATTTGATATTTCACATTTTGAAATGGATATGAATGCACAAGATTACATGAATCTACAACCATATATCATTATATCTTCATAATTGTATGAGGTGATTGAAAAGATGTAAGGATTATGATCATTTAGTTGATATTGTTTTCAATAAAACTATGGGTACACCATTTGATGTACACCAAATATACACCGGGTTGTGTAAGATCCAACTCAAGATCCCACACAAGGAACCAGAGCTGCTTAATTTGTTTAAAATATTTTGTAAGGATCCTTGAAAAAAATTAGTTCAGTCATATATTAATATGGATTTGATCAATTTTTTGTTTGATTTTCTAACAAAAAATTGAACGAAGAATAGTTTAAGTCCTTGTCGATATTTAACTGAGCTGATTTTTTTTATAGGGATCCTTAAAACAAGGTTCTAAACCAATTTAACGACTTCCATTTGAGTGAGACACCGAAATGAGTGCCACACAACCCGGTGTGCATTTGGTGTACACCAAATGGTGTGCACCTATTGTCAGACTCGTTTACTTTTGTAACAAAAATGGTTCGAAATGGATTATACCTTTCACGTGGGACATAAAAATATTGGCCTTGTTCGTTTAGCAACTTTAGGTATTTTAATTTTGGTAGTGGGTGGAGAGAGAAATAGGGTAATGATTGAAGAGAGGGGTAATGAGTGGAGAGAGATAGAGAGAAATGAAATTAATAATTGGGGAAATAGGGTAATGATTGGAGAAAGATGTAGGGTAATAATTGAAAAATAAAGTTAAAACAAAATAAATATGTGAAACGAACAAGGCCAATGTCTGCCCAGCCAACGTTGCACTCTACACTACATGGTTCACATGTATGCATCTGAAATGATTGTGGAAAGGGCGGTAGGGATTAGTTCAAAGTATGTACAAGTTGGTCCAATAAAAACATTTTTGAAAACATCACAAGCTATTAAAATTCGTGAGAGCGAGGATTGAGAGCGAATCGTACCGGAGATTATGTAACCTAAGTCGTAACTTCGGGGAGAGCTGTTAGCCTTCAGTATGAAAAAGTTGACAAAAGAGTTCCTGCAGCTTAAATTCTGAAAAGAAATCTAAGAGGCCGATATTTAATGGGTATCGGGTTCCTGATATGCAGTCAAGATTTTCGACTGTATCCATTGGTTTTCATTGTTTAGGACGGTAAGTGAGGAGGCCGGATCCCCTGTCCTAAATTGCTTGTCCCACTCCCCTGTCTCAGTCCTCTACTTCTGCCAGGTATACACTCATTCCTCCCCTTTAACAGAGTTACTTCCCAGTTAAATTCCAACAACTCTGGCCTTGTTCGTTTCCATACTTTACTTTGTTTTAACTTTGTTTTCCAATTATTACCCTACTAGTGCTAATCCGTGCCTACGACACTACGCATCCCAATTGGAAGGAGATGACAGTTGTGTGATTTAGGTAAAAACCATGGGCACTTAACCGGGAAGTGGGAGGATGCACTACAGCCTTTAGATCAAATGAATCTAAGCCGTTCTAACAACTTGTCCCCACACTCTTCTGTTTTATAATAGAGATATCTTTCTCCAATTATTACCCTATTTCTCCAATTATTAATTTCATATTTTGTAAGGATCCTTGAAAAAAATTAGTTCAGTCAGATATTAATATGGATTTGATCAATTTTTTGTTTGATTTTCTAACAAAAAATTGAACGAAGAATAGTTCAAGTCCTTCTCTTAATTTTTCTCTCTATCTCTCTCTAATTATTACCCCTCTCTCCAATCATTACCCTATTTCTCTCTTTACCCACTACCAAAACTAAAACACCCAAAGTATGGAAACGAACAAGGCCGATCTATTTTCTATTCCCTTTTTTCACTCCTCTGTTTTGCAAGGTGTATTTCTCCGGTGTACACTACTCATACTGTGAACATTGTATAAACAAACATTAAGACCAAAAAACAAAAATCAACGTGATAAGTTAAAATTTTTTTAATCGAAAATATATTCTATAAAAATGCGAAACGGCACTTACAACGATTCCATCCAAAATAGTGATAAGAAAAAACAATACCAACCTATCAAAAAACCAACAATCTATCCATTTTTTTAATCGAAGTACATTCCATTAAAATGGGAAACGGTACTTAAAGCGATCCATCCGAAAATAGTGACAAGGAAAAACAACACCAACCTATCAAAAAGCCAACAATTTGTCCATTTTTTTTAATCGAAGGACATTCCATTAAAATGCGAAACGGCACTTAAAGCGATTCCATCCGAAAATAGTGACAAGGAAAAACAACACCAACCCATCACAGAGGAATTACAGATTGTTGGCTTTTCATGTGTAATTTCTCTGTGATGGGTTGGTGTTGTTTTTCCTTGTCACTATTTTCGGATGGAATCGCTTTAAGTGCCGTTTCGCATTTTAATGGAATGTACTTCGATTAAAAAAAAAAGACAAATTGTTGGCTTTTTGATAGGTTGGTGTTGTTTTTTCTTGTCACCATTTTGGATGGAATCGTTGTAAGTGCCGTTTCGCATTTTAATGGAATATATTTCGATTAAAAAAAAATTAACTTATCACGTCGATTTTTGTTTTTTGGTCTAATGTTTGTTTACACAATGTTCACAGTATGAATAGTGTACACCGGAGAAAAACATCTTGCAAAATAGAGGAGTGGGAAAAGGGAATAGAAAATAGAGTTGTTGGAATTTAACTGGAAAGTAACTCTGTTAAAGGGGAGGAATGAGTGTATACGTGGCAGAAGTAGAGGACTGGGACACAGGCAATTTAGAACGGGATCCGGACTCGAATACTAGTATTTGTTTTGGTAAATGCATTACCTACTGTTACTTGGTTTCTTGATCGCATTATTTTTATAACTCAATTGTCCGAACCTGCTGCTTACGTGCACCTCGGGCCCTCGGCCTCAATTAATTCTGGGGCCGAATCTCACCGCCCACTTGCAAGAAATCCAATTAAAACAGGAGCAAAACTCCGTATGGACTTTTCTCAATCACAGTTGTTGGAACTTTTCCTATTTAACATTTGTTGGGTCCCGCGTATGCAACATTGTTTTGATTTATAAAAATTCATAGAAAGTATCTCTCTTTTATCATTTTTTGTGTGGTTCTTATTGTTTGCACACGCATGAACTACTAAGTTAATGTACAAAGCAGGAGCCAAAGAGAATTCATGCCGATTACATGTTTTAATTTCGACTTCGATGGTCAAGCAAGAACAGAATGAGTGATCTTCCTAGACTTCAAGCATCCCCATCAAACATGGACGGAATTTCGTGTCCTCATTGCCTTGTTTTGGTCATCTCCCCAACCATGGTTAATTTACTTGTTTTCTAACTTTTGTTGCTTTTAAACTATGTTTGTTTGTGTTCATTGCTTAGAATTTGAAGACTCATCCTCATCCCTTCTTCTTTTATGTTTTCAAATCTTCCTTCCACTCCTTGCAATGCGAGAGATTGAATTTGTTCTTCATGTGCAGTTTTTAACTCATTCGGGCGGTTGCTAGTTTCCAAACTTATTCTGTTTCATGGTTTTCGTTTACAGCAGCAGAAGAGCAACAAGAGCTGCTTGAGGCCAAATTGTCATCTCTGATATAATAATCAGCACATTCACCAAATCCAGACTCCACATGAAGCTCCAATACTTTCCGGTAGTCGCTTCCGTTTTTTTCCTACTGCCTGTTCTTCCACTGATTGCCAGTGATTTAAACTCCGATAGACAAGCCCTCCTGGACTTTGCTTCTCTTGTTCCGCACACCCGAAACCTCAACTGGACTTACAATAACTCAATCTGCACTTCTTGGTTGGGAATCACTTGTAATGATAATGGAACAAGAGTTGTTTCCGTCCATCTCCCGGGCTTCGGTCTATTTGGCGCCATCCCTTTCAATACGATTGGAAAGCTAGACGCGCTTGGAGTCCTAAGCCTCCGGTCCAACCACTTAAATGGCAACCTCCCTCCTGATATTCCCTCCATTCCTACACTTCAATCCATTTATCTTCAGCACAACAACTTCTCTGGTGAAATCCCAAATTTTCTCTCCTCCCAACTCAGTGTACTTGAATTTTCATTCAACTCCTTCAGTGGCAATATACCAACCTCATTAACGAATTCGCCACGACTCAAGCGACTGAATTTGAGCTATAACACACTGATTGGCCCAATCTTATATTCCCTTAGGAAGTTTCCAATATCTTCATTTGTGGGGAATTCTTACCTCTGTGGGCCTCCTTTGCCTTATTGCTCTACAATCACCCTTTCTCCTTCTCCTTCTCCTTCCACTATGGACATTTCATATCCACCAGAAGTACTTGGAGAGCAAAATTCTGGCTCCGATACGAAACTCAAGCCTGTTGGTATCATGTCTGTTGCAATCGGGGGCTCTTCGATACTAACTCTCTCAATTATGGTGTTCTTCTTCTGCTGCTTGAAGAAGAAAGACAGCGAAAGTAGTGGTAGTTTTCTGAAAGGAAAGGCTGAACACGAGGAGAAGAACGAGTTGATCTTTCTTCCAGGACGTTCGTATATGATTCATATGGATGATTTGCTGCAGGCTTCGGTTGAAGTTCTCGAAAAAGGCAATTATGGAACAACATACAAGGTTTGGTTGTACGAGGAAACTGTGGTTGTGGTCAAAAGGTTGGGGGAAATTGGGGCTGGAAAGACGGAATTCGAAGAGCAGATGGAGAGCATAAGGAGGCTCAGGCAGCATCCTAATGTTGTGCCCCTCCGCGCTTATTACTTCGCCAAGAATGAGAAATTACTAGTCTTCGATTACGCCACAGGGGGAAGCCTGTCAGGTCTCTTGCATGGTATGCTTTCACTTGCATAAATAGAATAATATGTTCGGTCATGCTACATTCTAATAGTAGAAGTTCTAAATTTCGCAATACCTTTCTATACAAAAAACAGGTAACAATGGCTTACGAAGAACTGTGATGGACTGGACTTCGTGGTTGAAGATTGCACTCGGAACAGCCAAGGGAGTCACCCACATCCATTCCCAGGGAGGCCGTAACTTCACCCACGGGAACATCAACTCCACCAACGTTCTCCTCTCCCCGTTCCAGGAAAGCTGCGTATCCGATTTTGGCTTGACTCCACTGTCAATAGCCCTTTCCACCACACCTTGCGCTCCTGGATACCTTACTCCAGAGGTGATCAAAACCCAAAAAGTCACCCAGAAGTCTGACGTCTACAGCTACGGTGTCCTCCTCATTGAGATGCTGACAGGATGGGACCCACTCAACTCCTCGGGGTAAGGTGACGGGGTTGATCTGCCAATGTGGGTCCGGTCGGTTGTCAGGGAGGAAAGGACGGCTCAGGTCTTCGACGCGCAACTGAATGGGTACCAGATTGTAGAACAAGAGATGTTGAAAATGCTTCATGTTGCACTGTCTTGTGTTGCTGAGGCGCCGGAGTTGAGGCCGACTATGAGTGAAGTTGTTGGGATGATTGAGGAATTTTGGAAACCTGAAATGCACAATAAGAAACCATCTTCAGGCAATAAGAATCCAACCCCAGGCAATAAGAAACCACCCCCTTAGAATTCTGCAATTTGGCGTCTTTAGATGAAGACATGGACATGGTAATGCATCTTCGAAGTCGCGGGTTTTTGTGTGCGTGTGTTTTCTATCAAGTAAGAGGAAAACGTTTCACAAACAAAATTTGTCACGCGAAAAATCGAGTTCCATTTCTAGTGTCCAATTTATGGATTTGGGTTCTTTTAGAATTCTACATTTGAGTGTTGTTCTCTATCTATCCTCCATTTCTTCAATTAATGTAGCATAAGATATTTACTTAGTTATCTTTTACCTAATGTGATCAAGGTTATGTGAAAACTGAGTGTTATCCGCTCTAGTACCACGAATAACCCTAGCAAAATTATTGACACTCAACAAGCAAGTCTTGATTCCAACCCCAAGGGATTCGCTTGAGTGGCATGAGACAGTAACCAAGAGGGTAATTTCCAAGAGGTCGCAAAGTTAAGTACAACGCTCTAAAAATCGTTAGGCGCTAGTTGAGTAGAATTTAGCTACTAAGCGTTGGCTAGTCGGCTGCCTAGTGCCTATGCAGGGATTAGCGCCGACTAGTCAGCTGCCTAATCTAGATTGGACCACCGCCTAGCGCATAGGCGGGGACTAGTCGACCGACTTTTAGATATCACGAAGGTCAAACATTCTTAATCTTTGGGATGCCAGAGATTTATCCGATTGTTAACTTTAGTGTCCAAGATTGGTCGAGATGCGCACAAGCTATCCCCAATTACAAAAGAAATAAAATAAATTGTTGAGTCTTGATCCTACCCACATTGGAGGTTGACCAGGTTTAGCTTCACCAAATTGAATGTTGAATATGCAACTACCAAAGATGACCCCAAAACAAATGTTCCCATGACACCAAATAGTGTCCCATTGACAAGGGCATTTTTGTCACGCAGCAATTTCAGGAGTTAGTTATCCCAAAATAGGAATAACCTTGCTTGGGTTTCTCAAGGATTTTTTTTTTTTAAAATTTGGGTTCTCAAAGTATTACAGCCTCTTGGCCCTCTTTTCATCCCCTGTTCCAAACCAGATTCTGCATCTTCAAAATACTTGGAACCTCATGCTGATCTCCTCTGCCTATCTTTCATTCACAATATTTTCTCTTCCAATATGTTTGGCTCAACACGCGTTTCTAATCCATAATCCATAGGTAATTTTTCCTTTTAGTTCCATTTCCCATTTTAATTTCTGTTATGTTATGTTAACCAATTTGTTCTTATGAAAAGTACCATCTTTTTCGCTTGTTTCTTTCTGAATTTTTTCTCTTTAAATCATGGAGTATTTCTCCAAAAGAATTCAGGGTAATTTGCCCTGTCGCGTGCGCTGTGACCCCTTCTAATTGCATTATCTTGTTGAATCTATTCAATGACAAAACATGTGCATGTCTTCTGTTGCAATTTATCCGTAGAATTTCACATCGCAAATTATGAGGGGAGGTTGATCGATACTTCTTTTGTCCACGCGAATAAAAGAAGAAACAGGTAGAATTCTCTGGTGCAATTTGCTGTGGTTTTGCCTTTAGTAACCATTGGAAAAAGATTAGAGACGTATTATTTTCCCATTTTCAAGTGGTAAACCTCCTCTTTATCTCATAGATCTCCACGTACACATTGCCATAATTCACCCATTTCATAAAACTTGGTGCTTTCTGGGTAGGATTCGATCCCTGTAAGCCCCATTTCTCTCCCTCAAGTCTCCTAGGTTAGCATAAATTAGGTTTAAAATTAAAAAAAAAATTTAATAAAGCTTGGTGCTTTTCCAAAAGAAAAAAAAGAGTGTATATCACAATTATACAGATAACGAACAACCTTGTCTCGTGCCAACCGCAAGGAGTTGTCGCATTGGTTAATTGACTTGCGTCGGCGGGGTTTACCACTCCAAGGTCGCAGGTCGATTCCCCTTGACAGCGATTTGTCCTTGGGGCCACCTCACCTCACACAAACAATTGGAAAAGGCTGAGGGAGGAGCTGGAGAGATTAGTCCGGTTCATCGGGATACTCTTCATTACCAAAAGAAAAAGAACGTTGTCTCTTGCCTTTCTCCTGACTCAAATCCTACTGTAATCTTTGGTGGAGTTTCTGTCAAACTTTCTACGACACTGGGACTCTTGGAACTTATGCAAAACTCAGATGAATTAAATTTCTGTACAAGCATTGAAATCTTATCAATCTGATGGATGTTCATTTTCAGGGTACGTACCGCATTGATTTGTCATCTAGGCTCAGTTTTCCTCACCCAATGGGACAGTGCTGGACTAATGTAAGTCTTTCTAATCAAGCTACCATTGGAAGGAATCAGAAATCCTGCAGGGCACTTCTTGTAGTGCATCCAGCAGGGCACATTCAAGTCGTTCACGAGTGTTTTTAAATTTAAAGTAAACTTTTTCTCTTCCAGGGATCCCCGGATCCCCATTGGAAAGCAATCGTAGTCCTTAACTCTTCTGTATTCCATTCCTACTCTTTCCTGATCCAAGAAATGATATTCCTTCAGGTGCACTAAAACACAACAAACTGATATATTTCTGGTAAACATTATACAAATGCTTGTTTGAGCGACGGTTAGCTAAACTTTGGACATTGGAAAGCGATCGTATCTGATGAAACAAAAAACAGATGTTTTCGAATTCTTGGAATACAATCATAGGAAATGACAAGTGTTTTTCCAACTTTTAAGTACAAATTGCTGAGGTGTTCTCAAATTGGATTTAAACCAGTTCTTTCTTGCTTTTGCATCATAGTGACCAATATTTATGCTACCAGTGGTCATTTGAACAAGTACTGTAGAAACCCCTGCTTCTTCATTGCTTAAACACCCTCCAATGAAAAGTTCCATTCCATGAATTCTACAGTTATGTGGATGTAAAAGCGAAACTGATAGTGAGCAGAACTCCCAAGTACAGCTCGCTAGCGGAAACGTCCACCTCATAACTTCTACTCAGGGTTGGGAAGACAAGATCTCAGAATCAAGCAGGGATCGCAAGATAGTAAGTCGTTTAATCAGTTCCATTTTGTTGTGGTAAAGCGAAAAAAGAATGAGTAGAATCTTTCCACCCTTTTGATGGGGTTAACATTGCCGACAAAAAAAACAGGTCGTGGCAAATTTTAGCGCAACATGGTGTGGTCCTTGTCGGGTGATAGCACCGACCTATTCCGATCTTGCCAATAAATATTCTTCCATGATATTCGTAACCGTGGACGTTGATGAACTACCCGTAAGAATTACTCTTCGATGCTTCCGAGTTCATTTAAGTTGGTGAATTTATACAGTCGAATTCTCTTGGATATGTAATACACATGGATAAACATGAGTTTTGTTATGTGGCATGGTGCAGGAATTCAGTACTTCATGGGATATTAAAGCGACCCCAACCTTCTTCTTCCTAAAAGATGGGAGACAAATAGACAAGCTTGTTGGTGCAAACAAGCAGGAGCTCCAGAGGAAGATTTCTACCATTGCTGATTCTACAAACAGGGCCAAGTAAAACTGACAATGTACTTAATCTTTCGTTTTTCGGAATTTTTGATATGTAATATGTCAAGATTATGTGCATTACCTTCTTCTTCTTCATTGCGTGTACCCTGTCATGTCGATAATTTCTCTCTATATACTCAACGGAATTGTTGAGGAAAATTTCCAGTTCCTCAAACGACCATCTCTGTAAAGTTTGGAAGGCCACGACTGATCTTGAAGAGGAATGATTTTGTGTGCTAGCATGTTGATCCTGCAGAGCTCCTGCCTAAAGGTCTTTTTGCTCGCCGCTTTTTATGCCTCGTTCATAATGTACTTTAATGTTTGGAACGAAAATTTCTGAGACTACAAAGTGTAAGTGCGAGTATGTGAGAGTTGTAAGCTAGCGTGTTATCAATATATAGTTTTGTGTAAGTTGATATGTAAATTCGAGGGCGGAACCAAGAATTTATTTCGTCCTGGGCTAACGGCCAAAATTTATATTTATGAACCAAAAGGTGGCAAACTCAAAGTTTTAGTTTGAAGAACGACAAAAGACTTTTTTCACTATTTTTTGTTGTTGTTCCATTATAATTTAAAAATGGAGACAAAAATTTTGGTTTGAATAACGATAAAAGAGTTGTTTCTGATCGATTGCAGTCAAAATAGAGACAAAATCCATCGCCCCTAATTCCTTCGATGATCAGATTTCCTCCAATCCTACCATACCTGCTAACAATAGAAGTCCCAAGACTTGTTTCTTAGAAAAATCCCGTGTTTTTGCTGTCGAAAGGTCGAGCTTTTCGGAGAAGGAAGTTCCGAAGAAGAAAAAGGGTAGAAGCAAGTCCTCTGGGTTTGCCCTATTCGAAATTAGGAGTATTTGGATGGTGGGTTGGGTTGCACTGAGCTGAATGGGATGATGAAAATTTATATATAATTTTTTATTTTTTATAATTTGGGTGAAGTGCACCTGGACTACAGCTCAGATCAGCCAAAGGGTAGTTCTGCCCATGTATGTAATGTTAGATGTGTGGCCCTAACCCCATCTGAAAGTATTATCAGGTTTGATCCAGTCCGAGAACTGGTCCCACGGCCGTGTCCTTATGGCCTATAAGCCCAAAAGGCGCATTGACAATAGAAGTGTCCTTATAAGACGACTCTTTACACTTAGGCTCCGTTTGTTTGGGGCTAAAATATTTTAGCTATTTTTCAGTGTTTGGTTATGTAAAAAGTGAGTAAAATATTTTACATTAATTGGATGAAAATGACTTATCCTTAAATCTTCCGTAAATTATTTTTCGAAATGAACCCGTTGCTTTCTACTACAATTTTCACTGCTCAGTTTCCTCGATCGTGAGTCCTGAGCCACGTTCAATTCCAATATTCTCAGATCTCTCCACCGTTTAAACCTCCTTTCTCCCTTTACACTATTTTGTCTCTTTTTTAAAAGTATTTTTCAAGTGTCAACCAAACACCTTTGAAATTTGTTTTCTAAAAAAATATTTTACATGAAAAACATTTTACATCGAAACAAACAGAGCCTTAATCTGATAGATGTATTATCCGGTTTGATCCAGTTCGAGAATTGGTCTCATGGCTGTGTCCTTATGGCCTATAAAGCTGGCCAAAAAGCGCCTCGACTGTAACGCTCCGAAAATTCGGAGACATTAATAAAATTTAAAAGATTATTTCCACAAAAGAAATTCATAGATTTACTACGTCACCATTTCAAAAGCATATGTCATTATATTACAACCATTTTGAATAAATTAAAATATTACAATTTTCCAAATAAACTTAGAAGCTTCCAAAATAGAGTCAACTTAAATTAATCAGAGCGACTATGCGCACGGAAACTAAGGGTTTCAGCTTCTTCCTCAATAGGATTGAACTCGATCGAATCATGCAACACTTCTGTTCCGTCTTCGGTACCTGGCGTTCGAGTTACCAGGGCAACATAATACTGTAAGCGATGACGCTCAATAGCCAAAACCCACCCGAACCCATAACTTACAAGCAATATGATATACAATTGAAATGCATTAAAATAACATTAAAAAAAAAAGAACAATTAATCATTTCATTATTATCCTTCAACCTATGTGAAAGCTCGGATCTTATCCACAGATCCATTCCTACCCATAACCTCTGGCACAAAACACTGGTGTGGTCCGACTCCCCGTTTTCAGATCTGGATGAAAGATACCTAAGTTATGTACTCGGGTATCCCATCCACGACCATAAGTTCGGATAAAACTTCACCGGCAACGCTCAAGCGCCGTCTAGCCCGGGTTGAACTTCACCGGCAACGCTCAAGCGCTGTCTAGCCCGGGTTTTGACGCAAGCACAATGCCACCCTTATGTCCCGTCCCAACATCCGAGAGTCGATCACCACCATGCCGTACCCAGGGTTTCGTAAATCAACACTTTCAACAAATCACCACCAATCATCCATCAACATTACATCACCACGGGTTCCAAACCAGGATTGCCCGAAATTCAAATCACATCCTCTCACATTATCCATTTTACCTACTTTTCACGTCTAATATGTTAAATCCGCATATCGCAACCAACCCCGGGAGCCTATTTTGTCCAATCTAGATTCTCATTAACAGTACAACAATGACAAACATCACTAATTTGACTCATGATAAACATTCAGAATATAAGGCCGATTGTAATTGTAACTAACATTAAAAAGAAAAGCATAACTACAGATAAGAAAGAAAAAAAAAGATAAATAACAACTTCCTTAGAATCATATATTATCAGATTATAAGTTCTATTTAAAAGCATGAACACTAGTTAGTGGAAATGAACGTGACTTTAATTTTAGTTCCATAGCTACTTTCTGTATAGGTTCGAATATCAAAAAATGAATTACGAGTCTGAGTAATGCTTAACTACTATAGATTCAATGTCACATTTACTATCAGGAGACTACTTAAATTCTCATGCTTCACACTATAAGTCTTGACTATCTTGGAGTGTTGACGGTATTAGAAAAATTCGTATTTGTGACGAAACTAGAATCGAACCAGAAACTAATTAACTTTAGGCTTACAATTTCATTTTTTTTTCTTAGTACGTTAGAGTGGATTCACAAGCTAATCAAACGCGAGGGGCTTAAACTACAATCATTCCAAAGAATTTTCAAAACCCAGTGACTACTGTAACTCAAAACAAAACAGAGGACTTGGCCGGACTCGTCCGGCGACGTCGGGTTTGATTATGTTTCCATCGAAACACTAGAATCAATAAATAAACGAGATATATATGTAGGGAGGTGAGTTCGGACTACCTCTTGTCCGGCGAATGGTTTTCGGAGAGGTTCGGTGGCGAGTCGGAGCGGCGGCAAAGCTCGGTTGTGGTGATGGTCCTACGGTTGTGGAGGTACTCCGGAGGTGGCTATGGTGGTGATGATGCGTGGAGGAGGAGGAGAAGGTGGTGGCCGAAGGAGTTCAGGTGGGGTGGTGGTGCTAAAGGAGGTGGCAGTGGTGGCTCCGAATGTGATCAATGATGGTAACCGGTGGTGATGAGGATGCTCCAGCTCCTCCTCTCTCTCCTTCTCTCGCTGCTCCTCTCTCTCTCTCCCTACCGTTTCTCTATAAGGGAGTGTGTGAGCCTCGTTTGATAACAGAGATAGATGGATGAGATTCGTAAGGAGATAGGATTAGGATTGGGATTCGTAAGGAGATGGGATTGGTAATGAGAAGGGATTGATAATGAGTATGTTTGTTTGGGATGGGATTAGATGATGGGATTATTAATATCATGTTTGTTTGAGATGGGATTAGATGATGGGATTGGATTGTTAGAAGAAATTGGTAAAGAGAAGGGATTGGTAATGTGAAGGAGTTGGGATTGGATTATTAATACCTCTCAATACCAAGTCCCACGGGGTATTAGCAATACCCCCTCTATTAATCCGATCGGACTAATAGTCCGGACCTTTTTTTGTTACCAAACGGAGTATTAATAGTCCCATGGGATTATTACTCCAATCCCAACCCTCAAACCCGTTATCAAACGAAGCCTTTAGTTGATGGGTAAAATAAAGGATCCAAAAGAGTTGTCGATTTTTGATTGGAGGAGGATGATAAAATTTAAATTTTTTTTATTTTATTATTATTATTATTTTCCCTCTCAGCCGAAAGTATGAAATGGAAAAAGTGAGAAGAAATTGGTTTGGGTTGGAAAAATGATCCGGTGTAACGCATGCACACACTAGAAAAATTACTCGCCGGATATGCGCGCATAATCGATTACGGAAATAAAATTGGTGTGACGACGTAAATAAATTTCGCATTAAATAAACTAACGAGTAAAAATAATATTTTTGTTTTGATGATTATTATTATTATTTACTAAAAATACCGGGTCTTTACATCGACAATTGAAGTGTCCTTAGTCCTTACAAGACGACTCTTTAAATTACACCTCAAAATTTTTTTTTCCTTCCCGTTCAAAGAAATTAAAGAGTCGTCTTAATAAGCCCATCCCATAAGAGCCCATCACGGGCATTGGTTCATCATCCAGCGACCGATGCAAACATCCCCATCACGGCATAGGCACAGCCCCGGCACTAATAAGCAGGCGTGAGGTAAAGAAGGTGTTGATCTGCGTCCAACAATCAATTTTCGATATCATCCAAGCTAGGAACGGACCAACATGATGATAGGTTCCCTATTTTACTACTACTAAAAATAGCTGCTCAGACTCTATTTTAGAGTCTGTACTTGGGAGCTTTTTCCTAATTCTCTTAGAAATCAGCATCTCTGTTGTAGCTGGAACATTTCCAGTAGAGTTCTAGGGGTGTCTACTGTGTAGCTTTTCAAGTAGAGTCCTTTGTAAAGGTTTTTGTATGTGGGATTAATTCCTCTGGTTGTTTTGGTGGTTGGTTATAAAATGCGCTAGTTACCAAAAAAAAAAAAAAAAAAAGGTTGGTCCAAGAAGTAGGCTTAGCCCCTGATTAGTTGCTTTCGCTGGTTCTACCTTGGGTTCTTCTTGTGCTTGTGAAAATATAGAAGATTTTTGTTGGGCAAGTCCGGTTCTGATGACAAATCAGAAGTCCTCCTGCGGTTTTTTCTTCCAATTTTCTTGTGACCCAAAAGATCATAAGAAGCTGAGACTCGAGAGATTCTCAACTCTGAAGCAGAGGGAAAGTCCGGGTTAGCAAAAACTTCTGAAAAGAATACTAAGAATTGGCCCATGCAGGTCTCGAACCTGCGACCTTCGCGTTATTAGCACGACGCTCTAACCAACTGAGCTAATGGGCCAGTTGATAGGACATCAAGCGTTTTAGTTAATACTTATTGAATTTGCATTTTCCGGCAATTACAAGATAGTAAATGATTCTCGCGCACCAAAGTTTGGGTATTAGTTGTGTTGGGTTCGCAGAAGAGAAAATAAGTACCCAAACAACAGGCACCGTTTGCTAAGGTTTTTATTTTTTAAAATACTTATTTTTTATTTTACGAGATAGGTCATTCTGTTATAATATATCACTTTTAATTTAAAAAATAATTACTTATTTAATTAGTGAAACACACCCATATATCTAAAATCTGCCACAAAATTGAGGGGTGTTTATCTTTTTTCTAAGCTTTTTTAAACTTCAATTTATGACATTGAATATGTTTGTTGGTCCCTGCGCGGATCATTCGTTGCCCGTTAAGGGTTTGGTTTTCTGTACTCAAGAAATTTCAATCCGGTCCCCATGGATAACCCGTTTGTTAAGGTTTTTACCCAACGTAAGGCTCCGGACTCGGTTCTTATTCAGCCTTTAGGCTGTTTTCTATTTCAGTGAAAGCCTTTGAGGCGTTTTTTCGGATTAAAAAAAAAGAAAAAAAAATGAATACTAACTCTACATAATGAATATATATATATAACTAATGTAGTCCAAGACTCCAGCCTCCAGGCTACCACTTGTTCACAGAATCACAAAGAAAATCAATTACCACAATTGACTCTGAATAATAATAGGGTAGTATTATTTTCAATTTTCAATCAGCTAGTAAATCCCAACGGAAGCAGCTGCCTTGACAAGCAATCCGAAGAGCAGAAACGGCGTGGAGAAAAACGGGCTGTGGTCACTCTCCAAAACGTACACCTCCGCCGGCGGCCATCGCTTTACCATCTCCTCTTGCTGCTCCGGCTTCACCACCCGATCCTGCGTCGTTCTGATGTAAACACGTGGGACCTCATCGCAATCGATCATTCCCTCTTCGAATCGAGCAGAGACCAGCGCTTTTATTGGGCCTGGTCTCAGAAGCATTGCGGCCAAAGTTGAATCCTGTGGCAATCGAGAGCCATCAGGAAAAAAAAAACATGGGGAAAATTGAAAAAAATTAGGTCAATTGATTGGAGGGAATTGGTTTAGGTAACTCAGTGTCCAGGCCAATTATGTCCGGTTGTGAAAACCCATTAAAAGCAGGAATAAAATCCAGTGATGACCAGTCCCATAGAAATTGATAGCACTGAGACGTTTTGAACTTAAAACCTTAGGAGATATAACAAATTCCTATACATCCGGCATTGTCATTGACCACCAGGCCAATATCCCAACATTAATCCGAGGTTAAATTGATTGAAGGAATTAGGGATTAGTACCTCTTGAGGGCTCAATTGGTAGACGATTTTGCGTTGGAATTCTTTCTTGATTAGGGCACTTGTTGGGGGTTGATCTGGTCCTAGTCCGAACCCTAGTTCGTATACGTCACCGTATTCTGATAAATCCGGTACTCCCTGTTTAACAAAATGGGAAATAAAAATATTTTAGAATTTAGCCTCAAAAAACAGGATATGTAAAATGTTTTGGAATTTTGCTGCTATATATATGCAAGTTCTGGTAGATGTAAAAATGGCCAACTAGCAAATATAACCACAAGAAGAATACAAGGAATTACGGATGCAAGGAAAAAAAATTCAAATCAAACCCAAACAGAATATGATGGTTTCTTTGAAGTTCACTTTCTCCCAATATAGGAGTACTACTTTTTTTTTTTCTTCTCTTTAAATGTACATTTCTAATACCCAAAAAAAAAAAGAGGAAAAAAAGAGAAGGTTTGGCAAATAATTGGAGTACTAGGAGGGGGTCCGATCTCCTCTGTCGCGAACATTCCTGCGCCTTTGTGTCAAGGGATTTTTCGGCCATTAGATTAATGTGTGATTATTATTTTTTATGTTTTAAATTCAACGGCCGAAAACCGCCTCAGCACAGAGGCACAATGGTTTTCATGAGAGGATTCCTTCCAATTTTGCTTCCGACGAGTCCCGTCCAGATCATTGTTGTGAGTCCGAAAAAGGCCTATAAATGATCCGCAACTGGATCAAACTGTTTGGAAGCAAAATTAGTCCAGGATCCTCTCCGAAATTTTGGGCCCAGAGGATCCTGCCTCGGTTATGAGGTACAGATGAATTGGAGACCATGCTAGCTAGAAAGGCCCACAAGTATGTAGATTCCTTTGCTTTTGCATGCAAACCCACGTGTTTTTTCAGGCAAATCTCCTCAAAGTTGGCATGCACTGATGCACTACTCACGGTATAGATACCGAGAAAGTGCGTTATATATGTACGCTTTACATATGAAATTGCACTACAATTAGGCCAACTATATGAACGCTGATTTTGGCGCTTCACTTTGTACGCAGGTACTTTATTTTTAGCGTAAAATTACTAATAATTTCATGCACCAAGTGGAGCGCTTGTGTATAAAAATGGAGAGCGAAAATCAATTTTCTATTCAAAATAAGTATGTATGCTACAAAAATAATCTTAAAATACAACTTCGAATGCAATTGCATTTGTAGGCGTTCGATGCATGCAGACTGAAGTTGTGTTTGTAGACTTTTTCCGAAACAAAACACTCGAGGTTTATATTGCAACATTATTATTGCAACGTTATATTATTTGCACACCAGCGAACTACTATGCAGAATAAGTTTGATGCTACAAACACAACCTTTAAATACAATTTTGGATGCAATTGCGTTTTCGATGCATGTGGACTCAAGTTGTGTTTGTAGACTTCTTTTTAAACAAAACACTCGAGATTTATAATTGCAACATTATTGCCATGTCATTAATTATTTGCACACCAATTTGATATTTCAAAAACATTCAGATTGCTCAAAAAGTAAAATAGACAGTGTCTCCGACAAAAAATAAAATAAAAACATACAAATTGAATTGTAGACTAAAATTTAAAAAAAAAAGACAAAAAAAACTCAAAATTTGTCTTCTTCGTGTTAATAATTTTTAACACTTAATTTCAGAAAGAAAACACAAAGCTAAACGAATAACTATTGAATTTTTTTTTTTAAAAATGTCAATTTATTTTAGGAAAATAGGTCATCCGATGTCAAAACTAAATCTTTTTCTCAAAAGGAGTAGTACAAAACAAGACACTCGAACCAAGAAATATCCATGAAAAGAAACCAACGATCCAAATTCAATACATAACACTCAAACCATGAAAAGAACAAACGGTTACAACTACGTGAAGACAGTTGTAACCCAACGGTCCAGATTTAATTGTGAGTTTTGGGAGAGTAGGTAGAATGATGACACTGGAAATGTTCAATACTGTTACAACTCCGTGAAGACAGTTGTAACCCATTCACCGCGTCCGTCCAATGCTGTTACACAACCATGCCGCACCATTTCATGTGATTCTCCTCCCAATTACCATCAAATGATCATTCACTGACCTGGGCAGAGTTTTACCCGCCAAAAAAATGATCAGACTTCTATTTTTAAGATCAGGAGGAAGCAAAAAAAATTCTCGTGAATCCCCTGACTCCAACATGAATGGTTTGTATTTTTGATTGGACCGGAGAGGAGATTAGTCAAACTAATATATATGCGTAAGTTGAATTGAACATCTCGGGTCCTCCACCCGAAAAAAAATATATACTAAAAGAATTATTCGCACAAAAAGTACTAGTGAAGATGGTGATGTTGGAACACCCCCCCCAGACTACTGACTACGTACCTATATCTATCTACTCCCTCTTATCCTTTGTTCTTATTTATCAAGACAAAACAAGGCATCTTCAGGCCCAGTACTGCCATTTGCCCATCCCGGGGCCTCCTGATCAGATTTTATGTTTACATCATCGATCAATTCCGATTTTCAGAACCATTTTCCTGAAATTTAATTTGAAGGTCTTTGACTAGTCCTTGTACCCTCTCTGTAAATTACCTTTGCTTGAAAAATAAGAATCCACACATATATGTACGTATTTCTACGATCTCTATGATGCATTTTTGGAGCAGGTAGTGCAATTTAATCGTAAAAGGTGAAGTCAAACACTTACAACATTCCAGAACTCAAACTTCAAACCTACATCAAAAATTTCAATAAAATAAAATAAAATCACAAGTCAAACATTTATGGGCTGTTGACAATGATTAGACGTCAGGATCGATCTCACGTAACGCGTTTCCGCACCATAATTGATTACGAGTCACAAGATTAATCAGTATCTACATCTATAATAAAAATGGTAAAACCGTATGAACGTTACTCTTATGTCGTTCAAATTTTGTTATAAGCGAAAGTCTTGAGCACGAAAAAGGCAAAAAAAGGACAGTTTGTTTTCCGACGTAATTGCGGGAAAGAAGTGGTTGAGAGATAGAGGGGAAGAGAGAGAGAGAAGTATGACTTACGTCTTTGACATCTTGTTCGGTGCAGAACCCAGTTTTCAACATTGTGGCTCCTAAGTAGATTGCCAAGCGAATTTTCTTCCCAAACTTGTGTGTTGCATCGGTCAGGCTTAGTCCCCCGGCGCTGTGTCCTACCAAAATTACCTGTACCGTACGCATCAATTAAGACCACGACTGATGAGAGAGAGAGAGAGAGAGAGAGAGAGGGAGGGAGGGAGGGAGGACCTTTTCGTCATTAGGCAGGGAGGACATGAATTCCGCGAACGGCTTGTTGTATTCATCGAACGTGAGAATGGTTTTGGCGTCGGATCGATCGATTCCGGAGGCTTTGAGGTCTATGCAGGAGACTTTGTAGCCGGAATTCTCCATTAGGCACCTGATTTTGTACCAGCACCAACTTCCACCACCTATTCCATGCACTAGGACAAAGTGAGGCACCTTCAAGGGCATTTCTGTCATGTTACAGGCCACCTCCTCCCCCATAGCCCCTCTCTCTCTCTCTCTCTCTCTCTCTCTCCCTCCTTATATATGGAGTAGTTGGAAAGGTTACATAAGTCATAGACATTAAATAATAGCAGCGTTTTCCTCGTTTGATACACGAGGACAGAAAAAATAAGAGAGAACTTTTTCCAATTGTCATGTATATCACTGGATTGGTGAGTATGGTTCTTGAAATTTACTCAATTTTTTCGCAAAATAATTAGAAGAATTTCACAACAATAAAAAAGCAAAAAATTGAAGAAAACAAATCGGTTTCAAGGAGTATTTATTACGTTGTTGATTGATCTTAGTTTCATTTTCAAGCAAAATAAAGTATTTGTTTTATATTTTGAAAAAAGTGTAGAATAATGAATAAATAGATGGAAAAAAATGAGAAATTTACACTTGGGAGAGAGAGTTAAGGGGAGAGGTTGGTTATATTTTAGATAACTGCATTAATTCTTATAGTATATAACATTATAGATTGAGGTACTGTTTCACTAACGTTCTTATTTTTTTTGTTTAACGAGACAGGTCATTCTTTTACAATACATCACTTTTAATTTAAGGGCTACTTAATTATTTAGTTCCCTTAGCGGAACAGGACCTAATAAGTCATAAACTGTTTCAGTTTGAGTATGAGAAAGTGGATTTAATTGTGACACATCTCTTTATTATCTTAAGTTTTTTCAATCAAAATTCAACATATATTATAAAAAGCGGGATCTATTTGATTAGATCGATTTAAATAAAAATAAAAAATAAAAAAATACTCACGACAGACCATGTCAGCCTTATCCTATCTTTTGATGATGTTGTTTTATTGTGATTGGGAGGCTACAGTTGTAGATGTTAATTACTGGTGTGCTAATTAATTAGATCCTAACCTTATTAACTGGCATTTTGATATTGGTCAAATTTAACTCTATTTTGAGTTGGATGGCAGCCTGAATTGGTGGACCATAAAAACTGCCTGGATTCAGCATGTTGAAGACGACCGCGCGATTGTTGAAAATAGAACCCCCCCAACCATATATCCGTCATCAAATCGATTTGAAACCTTTCCCCGGTTGTAACATAACATTGTTGGTCGGTTTAGACCAGGGATTCGATTCCGGTGCCTGATAATTTTCCCTAATGTATGTGTACCAAGATAACAATTATATATATAGCTAATATTATTGCAGATCGACACCAAAATGTTTGGAGAATTGTGTATGCTCGACTTTGGGAAATGAGGAATGCTGCCGAACATCTCTCGTTCTATGCCGTGTATGATCTTCTCCCTGGACTTGTGTATGGTTGCATGCCCTAATTGGAGTATTAAACTTGAACAAGTGGGCTTTTCTTCAAAAACAGATCTCTTTCGGGATTGGAGATGTCATCGTAAACAGTAGCAAGAGCTCTCGGGTATATGTGTTTCTAGATAATTAAGGGACTGCTACGGAACTAGACAGGAGCCATCAACGGCCACGCGGGGGCCCAAAGTGGGCCCGGCACTGATAATTCGAGCTGTTCAAAAATTTTAAAAAGATATTTCAAGTGGGCTCGCTAGAGCTCAGCTTCATCCGATGTGTGTAGGTGCTTGATCCAATCATCCTATTTTTCAAAAATTAGAATGAGCACCGAAAAATGGAATAATTGGATCGAGTACCTACATACATAGGACGGATATGAGCTCTAGTGGGCCCACTCGGATTTTTTAAAATTTTTTTGAATAGCTCGGATCATCCGTGCAGAACCCAGAGTAGGTCCCGTGTGCCGTCTGAGCCCGTGGTTGGTGGCTCCCGTAAGTTTCTTTAGCATTACCCCTAAATGAGTAGTCAAATTTACAACTAATGGATTACTAAAAATTATTTTATCAACACAGCTGTCGGCCTCCTGTCATCAACAATTAAAACAATTTGTGACCGTAACCATCCTTTGATTGTGCTCCACCGAATAATCTCTCCAGCTTGCATGCCGATGATTCCTTATTTCTTTTGTTTGACGGTTAGGTATCTTTCCTCCTGGTCCCGTGAAAGAAAGGGTCATATTGATTTGGTAACTTGTAAGTATTTTAATTTTGGTGGCAAGCACATAGGAAAATAGGATAATGGTTAGAGAGAGAGATAATGAGTAGAGAGATAAAAAGAAATGAAATTAACAATTGAAAAAATATGGTAATAATTGGAGAAAGATATAGAATGATGATTAAAAAATAAAGTTAAAATATAGTAAAATATCAAAACGAACAAGGCCAGGATTATTTAATAAACCGACCTAATTGGAGGTGTGTTTCTTTGTTATTTAATTTAATGACTACTGCTACATATGGATATATGTACACATATTGTAGAAACTTTATATCCATCTCAAAATTAATTAACAATGAGTAGAGAAATCCCAAATGTTATTAAGTGATCACTCATTCCATTCCCAAGCAATGGATTAAGTGATCACCCAAAAAAAAAACTAGATCTTCGAGTCAGTTTGTACACACCTCAATTAATTCAGGAGTCCTGAGGTTTAATAACGACAAACTCTCCAGTGGACTCAAGATTTGTTATGTTTGGTCTCCGTAAAATTCAAATATGCGACTTCATAAAGGATAAACACTTATTTCTTTTTACATGTCTACTTGACCAAACCTCTTCGCCTTTCACTTGGTCGACGAAAGACTCTTTTGGTGCAAAATGTAAGAGGAAAAACCGTTAGTACTATACCTTTGCTTGAACTTACAATATTCTCTCACAACAACTCTTCATGCTATATTGCCCTATTTGCAAAATTGCAGTTGAACCTTCTTAATTTGTTTAACAAGATGGTACAATATCCTTTTTTATCAGCAAAAGAAAATTTTATAAATCTTTGAAAAAGATTACAAATATTTAACAGTTACACACCGGCAAAATGCCATCCGAGAACGCAAGGAGCCAACAAGATGGTACAATGTTGTTCGCTCGGTTTCAATTTATTATATACCAACAATCGAATTTGACTAAATCTAAAAAATACAGTATTGCACTGATGAATGAAAGTCCAAATATGAAAGACCAGGCTTCCGACAGGTGATCAAAATCAAGACAGAATCGGTCAGGAAGTTGCTCATAAAACATAATTTAATTTGGGCTCAAACTTATTTTTCCCCCCTCTTACAAATAACATACCAATCGGAAAACGGAAGTCGCATCCCCTTGTAAAAGCTCGATCGACTTCAATGGAAAAATAAATCCATTTCTTTTGATAAAAAAGATGAGAAGAATAATCTCTCTTATTAGTACTAATAGGAGTCCGGCCTACTTTTCACAGTTCCAAGTGTTGTGCGGAAGCGACAAACAAATGCCAAAAAAACGTAATGTAAGCATTGTAAGCGAGAAGATTAACAAACCACAAATTAAGAAGGGAAGAGAGAAATACAAACAATTATCAAATGAGACACAAAGATTTACGTGGCTCGATTTACTAGGAATGTAAGCCTATTCCACGGACAATCGCACGGTTGAAGGGTTGATTTCACCATCACGAAGAAACAAGGCTCAAAGAGCTACAAAACTTGTGTCGCAAAAGCTCTCTCAAATCTCCCTAGGATGCTACTATCAAATATTTGTGCAACTCTAACAATACATAAAACCCCTAAAATATGAATTCATAGACGCACAGAACAATCAGTAAGTCTAAGGGTACATCAATTACGTACAGATATTGAGTACAGATTTTTTGTGGGGCCCATTAAGGGTCCCACACAAATGATCAAAGCCGTTCATTAAATGTAAAACAGCTTTTCAAGGGTCCCTGCGAAAAATCAGTTCAATCCAATACTCATAGATGCTCAATCCAATCATCTAACTTTTGATTTAGATTCCTGGACAATGAAACATTATATAATTGGATTGAGCATCTATAAGTACCGGATTGAACTGATTTTTCACGGAGACCCTTGAAAAACTGTTTTACATTTAATGAACGGCTCGGATCATTTGTGTGGGACCCGTAGTGAGCCCCACAAAAAATCTGTACCCAAAATCTGTACGTAATTGATGTACCCTTAGACTTAGTGCAGAACAATGGGGGCTATCCGGACACAAAGCTTAATTATACCGTCTGTCCGGACACCATTACATAAAACTTGCCCAAAAAAAATTATAGAAATTAGTCCTAGATCCATTATGTGAACTTCATAAGCCCACAAGTCCACCTATTAATTTTGTAAGGTCTCAAGTCCGTTTTAGAATACCCTAGGGTTTAGGCAATTTCATAAGATTTTAGGGTACACTTTTTTATTATAGGATAAGGCACCCTAGGGTAGTGTAGATTACCCTAGCTTAAACTGTAGGGTACCCTAAGGTTTAGGCAATTTTATAGGGTTTTAGGGTGCACTTTCCTTTTATAGGATTTTAGTGTTTTAGGCACTTTCATAGGATATGGGGATAAGGTTGTGTGGACTTGTGGCTTTACAGAACTATTAGGTAGCTTGTGAGCTTATGAAATGTCTATAGTGGACCTATCACTAAATCTCCCCCCAAAAAATGTTACACTGTCTGAACGGGAATGGGCCTCTCTGTCCAGACGGAAACATCGGCAACTTCAAAATTTTGAACGTCTATGCTTTTTTGATCAACAATTGGTATTTGCTAGCTCTAAGTGGATGGTTGGAGATGGTAAGAATATTTCGTTCTGGAATGACTGGTGGTGTGGCAATTAATCAATCCTTTGATTGATGGTCGACCACCCGAATGCTCCTTAATTTAGGCCCCGTTCCAGTTTCTTAAAAACTGAGGTTTTAGAAAATGAAGGTAAATTCAAGCCTAAAAATCATGTATTTAGGCAAATAATTTTCCTACCAATATGGATCTTGTTTAATAGATTTCATTGAGATCTTTAATACGGTGCAAAAAAAATCAAAAAATTATTTTTCATTTTCATTATATTTGAGTTTGAAAATTGAAGAAAACTGAGGTTTAGAAAAAGAAGTAAAAGTGGAACACCCCCTTAGTCCATTCCCAAGGTTTCTTTCTGATTTTATCTCCAATGCTAAAGAGTCGAACATGAATTTGATCCAAAATGTTATTATTGACACTGCCCGGCCAGGACACTCCCTGTGGGACTCTCTCTCTCTCTCTCTCTCTCGCGAGTGGTGTCGTAATTTTACGTTAAATTAATCTGCTTATAACTTCATTGCTAATTTCATCCCTTCCCCTATCATCGAGCTGGAAATGGATTTTGATTCTCAAGATTCCTTCTAAAACTAAGAAGTGTTTTTTCTTTTTTTTGTGGCTTTGCATGCACGGTAAACTTCTTACTAACCAAACCGAAGATATGGAGGAATGGCCATGAACGAGCACAATGATTGTGAGTGCTAATGTTTGGAATCGAATTTCATCATTTCCGGCCAGGGACCCCAAACCGAAGATATGGAGGAATGGCGAAGCAGGCTCTAGTCTCTACAACAAAATTCGTCACTCCCATGCAAACTCGGGGTTATTTCTGCAAATATTCTCATTGTAGTTACTCTCTTGAAACTTTGGTTAGCTAGAAATGGGAAAGTCTTTGATAATGTTGTGATTAATCCTAGCCTGATGAAATCAGCTGTACTAGTTTTAAGTTTGCTTCTGGAATTGTGCAAGGTTTTGCTTCGATTAATTGTGCCAATCCGAGAACTATGAGGCCTGTTTCGTGGACATCTCCAGATACTGGAAAGCTCAAACTGAATACGGATGGTAGCAGCAAGGGTAACCTGCTCCTGCTGGCTTTAATTTGGTGGTGTCTCTCGCGAGGAGCGAGGTCACTGGATACTTGGATTTCTGGGTCGCTTGGAAGATTTTATGAGTTTGGAGGCCGAGGTTTGGAGACGACTCCGTTCGTTTTGGGATTTTGAATTTGGATTTGTAGGTAATAAGTGTGAGAGAAATAGAGTAATGATTTGAGAGAGATAGAGAAAAAAATAAAAGTAATAATAATTGAAGAAAAAAATAGAATAATAATTAAAATTCAAAATTCAAAACCCTTAAACAATTGAGTCAAAGGAGGCCATGGAAGTGGATTCTGACTTGGCGACTGCGGTTTTGATATGCTTAATAAAGGTTGTCCAGAGCATTCTCCACACAAGGTGTTGATCCAAGAGTGTAGAGCCCGCAAATCCACCATCAAGTGTACCTTAAAGCACACACTCAGGAAAACTAGGGGTGGGTATTTATTTATTTTTTCCTGACAGGCAAAAAAGGTTTTTTCCAGGAATCTTGACAAATGATACATCAAGACGAGGAAAGGGGCGAAAAATTCAACCAAGAGTTGAATGAAAAGAAAAAATTAGAACAAAGTCCAAACACACCCAAATGGGCTAGAACCCAAAAAGTAGAACTCTAAAAGCATATGGATCTGACCCACACCTCAAAGGGCTGAGCTCAGGAGAACCACAGCCTACCCTACCCAGTACAACATCACCGCCGCACACCAGAAGGACCGCCGTCAACAACCACAACTACCCCTGCAACCACCGCAACCAACCAAAACAAAGTTGCGAATCAGCTCGCAAACATGGGAGTAGACCAAGAGAAAAAAATTGTCTCATTTTATCCCGTCGGATAATACCATTCTGCTTTTTTAGAAGCGGACATGAAAGAAGAGGCTTTCGAGAGATTCTAGTTTCCTTTTTCTTCCCATTGTTCAAACAAAAACAAATTTTTTGCTCAAGTGATGTCATGCGGCCTCATAATTCCATTATAATTGATTATTGACAGCTAGTCTTCTGTCAAGCACTCACAATCATTGTGCTCGTTCATGGCCATTTTCTTGAGCTTTCTATCCTCTTTGCTTTTTCCGACATGGTGTTCACTAAATGGTGTACATGTGCATCCTTTGATGTGTCTCATTCCAAATTGACTGGACATACAATTGATACGATATGGATTGCGAACACAAACTTGACTAAGTAAAAATTGAAAACTTTAGGGGTTTGGCTAAGTGAACATAAAAAAGTTATTAAAGTGTTTGTTTCTCTGTGAAGTTACATATGCTCAAATTCCATAAACGCCAAACGTCTCAGACCTCGTCTATTAGTACAGTATCCACCGGAATGCACCGATCGTGCATAGATAGGTGCTTTTGGCTTTCACACAAATGAACCAAACGATTCATTAATTTAAAAATATTTTTTCGGGTGGTCTTGTAAAAAATAAACTCAGATCGAATAACTGCAAGTATTGTTGATGGAATATTATACCAATTTTTCACTGTCAATGAACTTCTTGCCTGATCCCATAGGATTTCGAATATCCCAACCCTTCAGGACGCTAAAAGGTTTACCTTGTCACCAACTTCAAGTGCTTAGAAATTGCGAAGATTTTATTTTTTAATAGCTTATAGCAAATTTTATTAACACCCAAAGATTAGTACAAGGAATGGGAGAGGGAAAGGCAATCACAATGAGCAAATGACATTCCAACTATGTTGGCATCCCATACGATCGACAATTATATGCTAGCCGAAATACTCAAAAGGTAATACGTCATGTGTGGTTGGCAAGATTCCAACCATATAGATCATACGCCATAAGAGAAATAGTGAAGATGTGCAAACAGTGCTTTTTCTAACCGCTGCTAGAATAGAGATTTCCCAGCGCCCAAAGCAAAAGCGCTGGAATAGGCCAACCATTTCCCAGCGCCCAAGCAAAAGCGTTGGAATAGGCGCCCCATTTACCAACACCCATAAAAAGCGTTGGAATAGGCCCCCCATTTCCCAGCGGCCTAGGAAAAGCACTGGAATAGATCCAAAGAAAAAATAGCCACTAATGGAACAATTTCTAATTATATTATATGTTACACATTTGCTAATAATCTTCAGTATGATTATTTAGCGCATCTCAATAAGACAACTATTTTAACATTCGAGGTTGTTGATTTCGTTGTGCGTATTGCTTAAATCATTATCATAAATCAGGTTTAAAAAGCTCATTGATTGGGACATAATTTGTTTTTTAGAAGATAGCTATCGCTTGATCAAATATGTGGCGATACCTGATCAACTTCATTCTTGTTACAATTGATGAACTCCGTATTATGTTAAAGATAGATGGTTCAGATCAAAAAATAAAAACTCTGGTGGGGTCAGGTCTTGCGATCTAAGACTTTAACGACTCGACAAGCATCAAATGTTGTCCGATCAGGTGGTCACAGATATCCAATGATCTCTGACTTCGGTGACAATGATGGAATCAGTGAGACGTGAAATTCTAACAGTTCAGATCGACCACTGTAAAAGTTGAGTTGGTAATGACCTTTTAATTTTATATGTTCAATGTAATTGTTAACAAACTAAGTCTTGTGATGTACTTGAACATACAGTAGCCATTGATCGCGACACAATTACGACGATCCAAACCGTTGATTTTGTTTTTCTTGTTGATTATATCATATTCTTGTAAAAAAAAATATCTTGACCGGGTTTACAAAGCTTCTTTATCAAGACACAATTTTATTAACATAATGGGTTTTTCCTGTCCGATCAAGTGTGTAGTGATATCCGATTAAACTTCATTCTTGGTAGGAATGATGAATCCGTAATATGTAAAAGATAGACAGTTTAGATCAAAAAATAAAAACTCTAGATGGGGTCGGGATGCATCTAAAATTTTGCCTCAGTTGAAATAAGCAATATATCCCATTAGATGCATTCTTCGGAGTTGTGGTGGTAGTGCTTGGAGAAGATCCTGTAAAATACAATATAAAAACTACGAAAACAAAGCTTTTGACAACTGGAACAAAAATAAGGCATTAAAAAAAAAACTCAATGGGAGCATAAACATATGTTATATATTAAATATTATCAAACTCATAAGCGAATGATGTTTGGTGCAGTGGTTGGGATGGTACACGCGGGTAATGGTGATAAAGGGTCCCGAGTTCGAAACTTGGCAGCATCCGACAATGGAGGGCTCTTCCATTTATCTTTTTGGTAAAAAAAATCTACACCAGCGCTTGCAACCAAAGCGCTGGTAAAAACTATGCTATACCGGCGCTTCCAAACGCTGGGGAACAAAGCGCTGGTAAATTATAAATTTATACCAACGCCCACAAAAAGCGTTGGTATAGACTTATAGTAGCGCCTCTACCCCAGCACATTGCCCAAGCGCTGGTATAGACCAAGCAGGGCTATACCACCGTTTCCGTGGACCTTTACCAACACTTTTGAGCACTGGTGTATCCCGACTTTCTTGTAGTGATTCCAACCATATAGATCATACGCCATAAGAGAAATAGTGAAGATGTGCATACTGACCTGGACATTCAATTATCAAGAAAATATACTACAAAATGAAAAGATAAATGAAATTATTTTGAAGCCCATATATCCATCTCCCCATCTTCTTCAAACTTATTAAAATTGTGGCCCTTATGACATTTTATTAAAGTATGGGTGAGTGTTGAAAATGGAGGATTCATAGAAGGCGCACAAACATGTGTCATTTTCAACCCAAATAAAATGGTCTCACACTGTCGCACACACGTGTATATATATATACATATAAAGGAAAAGTTGATTGTCAAGCGTATCTCGAAAAAAGATTCAAACTTAAATAGTATTTGTTTATCTCAAAATATTTGTCCGGTCAATAAAACGAGAACTTTAAAATAATGCATTTTTTTCAATAAAAAATTCAAACTTTTTTCATAAATTGCAGAAACTTATCGATATCCAATGAACTGTTGGAAAAAAACTTGAATTTTTCTTAAAAAATCGCATTATTTTTACGTTTTCATTTTGCAGACATGGACAAATATTATGGGATGAATGGACTAATTATTATGGAAGAATTGGATCACTTGTTATTTTGTGCAAACTGGCGGATGGGAGTATTAGGTACAGTAAGATGTAGCTTTCCGTAGTCTAATTTGGTAGCTATAGGGAAAGGAAACAACTCAGAATGAGAAAAAAAACAAAACAAAAGGTCAATATATTCAGTACACCAAACAAATAGTAGTTTCTAAATTCCGTTGAAATTCCCAATATGCCCCCATTTCAATTTCTATTCAACACTAGCAAAGTATAATTTTGGTATTGGTAGGTCACTTAACTTTAGTGCAAATATCGAATTGTGGTTTGTCAACTATCTGCTCCAACTGAAAAAGTGCCCCCAAAAAAATCCCTTGAGGGTATTGATGATTCATTCCTATTTCATTGAAATTCACTTATTGATGTACATCCTCTCGGTTGATATTTTTTTGTATTCATTCGATCTATACCTATTTAGGTTGCATTGGACAAACTTTTTAGATTCTTTTTCAGCGTTTCTGAAAAATCTTCATTGAGCAGAACACAAATTATTTGGCAAGATGTTCATGGAAATTATCAGAGGCTTCTTTTGGCAGTTGGGAAAGGCTCAAATTTGGTGGGTATGACATCCAAACAAGTAGCCTAAATGATTGATGTTATCGCTTGATCAAAAATATCAAAAAGTCAGTGAAAATGTTTATCTAAAAGCCGGTTTGACGGTGAGTTTAGACGGAGTACTGGGCCAAGTCTAAGTGGGTTACAAGCAAATTTTGACCCAAAAAAATATTTACACACACTGTTTTTTTGTAAAAAGTTTGGAAACTATCATGATAGAAAGATTGATGATTAGACTTTGAAAAGTCTAAGCAGGTTACAGCACACTCACAGAGAAAAAATATGAGTACAACGAATTGCTGCCTAGTAGTAATCAAGGAGATTAATTGGGAGATGCTGCCAAGTGGGGTGGTGACTGGTGCGTGCAAAAAAGAGAATAGTTTTCCTGCATGCATCTTCTAATGGTGGGTCTGGTTTTGTTAAAACTTAAAAGTGATGTCGGGGCTAATTAAATACAAATGGTACAAGTGATCTTTGTTTGGGCAGCCCAAAGGGATTGAAGTTAAAATCAGATGGGTCCATATTTCTTCTTCCAAGAGTGATCTCTTTCTTGTGATGGAATATCCATTAACTCAATTGAGCTGATCAGGAGAATATATGTCAATGTTTTGGTGGGTAAGTCATATTCAAGAGCTAGCAAGCACAATAAAATCGGTTGTCGACAGTCAGCAAGCCTTCTTCCGATCCCCTTCAGTTGTTACCTTTCATGGTATTAAGAGTGGGGTTGCATAATAGTGATCGTTGGTGGGCTTGGAAGAGGATGGAGATCGATCGAATTGAAACAGCCGCATGTGGAGTGTAATGAAGATGTTGATGGGCTGATCGGGTTGTGGATTGAGATTGAGGGAGGTCATGTTATTATCCATTCTCATCTCCCTTGGATGATGATCAGAGCGCGCACAAGATTGTTAGCTCGGTCTTGGAGTCTTAGCTCTCGCATTTTTTCTCTGTGATTCTTTTTTGTGTTGGGTTTTCTTTTCTGGTTTTCCTAGGCAGCTAGGTTTGTGTTAGTTTTGCCTGGGTTCCCATTGGTGTTGGGATTCTCCTTTGTTCTTGGTTGGTTTGCTTTATATAATGGTTAATTACCAAAAAAAAAAAAAAGGCGTTAAAGAGATGGTTTTGGTTTTCGAATCATTTGGATCTTTTTAGAGCACAAAGGAGATGTGAGAGTATTCGCATAAGAAATTTGTGCTATGTTTGGATGAGTTGTTGAGAAATTTTTGAAAATTTTTGTAGGGTTATGAGTGGAGAGAGAAATGAAAGTAATGATTGGAGAGAGATAAAGAGAGAAATGAAAATAATGATTAGAGATAAATGTAAGTAATGATTGAAAGAATGAGTAATGAGTGTATTTTGAGTTGATTTAAAAAAAAAAAAAACACTATCCAAATAAGGCATTGATGTACTGTTAGATTCATGTGGGGAACTATTGTGGGAGTAGTTTTGGGGAGTTTGGTACCTTGCCAACGATTGTTGGTACTATTCTTTTCGGTTGTCTTATATATTCCTCCTATTGTACAAATATTTGTTATTATTAATGAAATATTACATTCTTTGCTGTCAAAAAAAGATAATTAGATTTTTATTTGATAGCCATGACAAAAATATTTCTAGCCGTCTGATTTGAGATTTATGAGGAGGTGGGTCTATCTGCACGGACTAATCAATCGTTCAATTCATAATAAAAAAAAATGAAATTATGAAAAACCTTTTGCTTGGTTATATTCTGTTTCTACAAGATGGCGGAAATTCCTTCTACGTAGCGCAAAAGATTGACAAGATATTCAGAGAGAAAAATGTTCACACAAAGGATGGATATTCCAAATCCGATTAAAAATACCACCAAAGCTAAAGAGTCATTACATTACAGCCACCCAATTAACAAAATAAATTCAATAAGATGATTACATCCCACAATACGTTTTTTTTGGCTTAATAAGCAAGAGATAAGCCAAATACTACATAATACAGAAATACGACAAAAACCAACAACAACAAAACCACTCTTAAACTCAATATAAGATGATTAAGAAGCAAGATAAGCCAAATGCATAAGTTCGTTCCATAATAAATATGACAATACCAACAAAACAAAGCCACTCTCAATCAGCTATGATCGATTTCTCCAGGGATTTGTTATTCTCCTGAAAAAAAGATAAATTTAAAAAGCGTCGTAAGCACTGGCTTAGTGTGAGTCAAGATATATACTAGGTCAAAGTCATTAGTTGATCATGCACATTAATTAACAAGTCATAAAAGTATTTTCCAATCACACGGGTTCTATTCTATTACAGAAAATAAGTACTTATTTTTTGAAACGTGTATTAACTAAATCCACATATCATCAGCAATGTTACTTTCGCAAACGCGTATTAACTAATTAAATCCATAGCCTATATGTCATGCATTTTCAAGCCATTCAATTATGTAGTTTTGAGGCTCATGAGGTCGATATTTAAAACATTCTTTTTCTCTTTATTCAAATCAATTAGATTGCGCCACGTCGCCATGTTCTAATTGATTTGAAGAAAAAGAATGTTTATACCGCCGGTATATATAATTTAATCTCTTCTTGATAATATGTCGCATTACTTAGTGTGATACTCCGTCCCTAAACTATAGTGTACAAACAAAGGTCTAACTAATTAGAGGTTTGCTCTTCACATAGTTGACCAGGGTTCGATTCTTGAGATCATGTCGTCAGAAAGTAATTTATGTGAATTGCCTAGTTCCAGCGTGGAGCCTTCGACCACAGGAAGGAGATTAATTGAGGTACGCATAAGCTAATACCGACACCCTTGACCGTCTAACTACACTGCTCACGCGCGTGTCTAAAGGGGTAAAATGAAAATGCAAAAAGCTGAGATTTTCCAATAGTGCATTAATTCTAAAGTATTTTGCGAATGCAATCTCTTATAGTGCATTTCTGAAGTTAGGTGGCAAACAATCAAAATGCAGAATCACATAACGTAAAATGCAGAACCTGATAATTTCCCAAACACAGATCTCTAAACTGCGACGGAAGATGCCGCTTTGACGAGCAAGTCGACGAGCTGAGACGGGGCGGAGAAGTAGGGGCTGTGGTCGCTCTCCAAGACATAAACCTCCGCGGGCGGCCACCGATCCACCATCGCCTCTTGTTGCTCCAGCTTCAACACCAAGTCCTGCGTCATCTTGATATAAACTCGGGGCACCTCATCGATGTCGGGCCCTTCGTTGAATCCAGCGGAGACAAGTGCCTTGTGCGGGCCTTGTCTCAGAAGCATTCCACCCAAAGTAGCATCCTGTGGCACGCAGATCCCGATAGCCAGCCGTCAGTAAAGATACAAAAATGATACAAACGGAGTGACATTGATCCGGAAACATCATGCGCCCGAACCAACCGATTATGTGGTTTCCACTTTGCATCATGAGTAACCCACGAGCATCAGACGGTTCTCATTACATCTCCGTTGTGTCCCTCCATTTGGAAAATTTGAAGGAGACTATGAAACTTTTGTAAGTTGATTGATGGATTAGGGATTAAATACGTACCTCTGGAGGGCTCAATTGGTAGATGAGGTCACGATGGAATTTTTTCTTGAGTAGGGCACTAGTTGGGGGTTTGTCTGGTCCATATCCATACCCATAATCGTATGCGTCGCCGAATTCTGATAAATTTGGTACTCCCTGTTTTACATGTGGAGAATAAGTTACAATTTCGGAATAATATGCAAAACAAGTTGATTTTCTACGTTTTTTTATTTAACAATAGTAGCTTATTTTTCGAAAATACATATTCGCATGTCTATAATGATTTAGCATCTCCAACCCACTAGGCAAATGAACTGCTTTAGGTAAAATAGCTAGCAATGTGTACTTTTTGAAGCTCCAACCAACTTTGTAAATGGCCAAGCGAAATGTTTTTGGGCTCTCTCGCTAGTTAGTTTCAGCTAGTCAAGGTGTAGGCAGAAGGTAGCTAGCACGTCCAACACTGATAGGCATTTTAACTACTCAAAGTACATTTAAAAAAAAGTTCTATAACTTTTTATTTTGTGCATGTCCCTTTTTAAGATGTTTGTTCCAATTGTCTTTCCAGTCAAAGCATAAAAGTAAATCGTCAACATGGGTTTGTTCGGTTGAAAGTTTTTGGATTTGAATTTGTAATGATTGGGATAGAGAGATAGGGTAATGATTTAAGAAAAATAGAGATAAAAATGAAAATAGCGGTTGGAGATAATAATAATAATAATAATAATATGTTGAAGTAGAGTAATAATTTAGAGTCCAAATTCTCAATTCTCAATGAAACAAGCCCCATATGATTAGTGGGTGCCTAGCCATCTAGAGAAGGAAAAAAAAAAGAAGGCAAAATGCCTAATCTTTTAAAGAACCAGTTGGACTTGCAAAAAGTGCTTTTGACTGAACTTCTGGACTAACAACGCTCAAATAAAGAGCCTATTGGAGATGCTGAACACCCTAAATATATTTTATTTGAACCCTCAATCCAATATGTTTGGAACACCTATCAATTCAGGTGTCCATAATAATATGTCAGTCTGTATGATGGCAAAAATGTAAAAATAGAAAGATAAAAAGGATCTATTTGTATATTAGTTTCATGATATGCGCTCTTTGAAGGATGGTTGACAAAATCATGACATTCTTTCTCTTTGAAGGACAGTCAATAGTTTATCTCTATATAAATGGAAGAGCATATCTTGAAAAGATCTAAAGCCAACCTATTCGGCATAATTTCCCTCAAAATAATACCATTCCTTTCGTTTCTTGTCAAGTATCCTGCTTTATAATCCCAATTTATTGAAAAAATATCATCATTACACCTTTCACATCAACTTTTACCTCCATTTTCCTTATTTACCCTCTATGGAGACATCATCATTACACTTTTACTCACTAACTTTTCAAAATGAAATTCATTTTTAGGGGCAAAATAGAAAATGCAAAAACTTTTATCCATTACAAAATGGACACTTATTAAGGTACAGCTCAAAATGGAATACCGAACTCTAAAAAAATGGACGGCGAGAGTAGTGAATTGATGTAGAGGCTTAATCCTAAATGATATGAAAACTCGTTGAGCAAGATTCTAAAATACTCTAGGCATGTTTATGTTTTCTAATCGCATCTTCCCTACAAACATATGAGATTTGTGCATATATAAAAGTTAATAGAGCTACTATAGTAAGGATGTGCTCCACTAACTAAAATCAGTACTTATTTTTCAGATAAGTATTTATTTCTTGAATTAAAGATAATATAATGTAAAAGAATGATCTGTCTCATAAAGCGAAAAATAAACGCTTAAAAATTAATAACCTTTGTGGAACGGGAAAGTAGAATCATTGAACACTCTGCTAAAAATTCCTAGCGCCACCACTACCCAGACAAAATTGTGCTTCTCCTCGCTAAAATTTGCCTCTTCTGTGCCTAACCTATTGGAGTTGCTAGCTATTGTTATCCTAGTTCTGATTCATGAAGAAATTAAATAATACTATATGAATCTTCAGACCCATGCATTACTAACTAACCATATGTATATATATGGCCTTTGTGATTGCAGAAAATAAAGTGATTCTAAGAGCTAGGGATCAGCTGGAGAGAAGTTTGACTCACGTCTTTGATATCTTGTTCGTTGCACACTCCTGTTTTCAACATGGTGGCTCCCAAGTAGATTGCCAAGCTCATTTTCTTCCCAAACTTGTGTGTCGCATCGGTCAGGCTCAATCCGCCCGCGCTGTGTCCTACCAAAATTACCTGTACCATACGCACGCACTCATTAACATAACGACTAACGATCCAAAGAGGCATTGAGAGAGAGATATAGAGGACCTTTTCGTCGTCTGGCAAGGATGACATGAAGTCGATGAGTGGCTTGTTGTACTCGTCGAACGTGTGGATGTTTTTGGCATCGGATTGATCGATTCCGGCGCCTTTGAGGTCTATGCAGGTGACTTTGTAGCCGGAATTCTCCAGTTGGCACCTGACCTTGTACCAGCACCAACTTCCCCCACCAATGCCATGTACCAGAACATAGTGAGACACCTTTGTCATCTTAACTATCAACCACCTCCTTCCCCCTCTCTCTCTCTCTCTCTCTCTCTCTCAAGTTATAACTAGCTCCTTGCCCCCTCTCCCCGGCCTCTCCCCTCTTAATATAAGCTAGTTGGGAAGGTCGTGTACACGTCAAACCTCACTGATAAAGGTACTTTTGCCTTCACTATTTTTTTTACTTTCTGCCACACTTTCTCATATTAAATAGTCATCTTCGCAACTCACATATATAATTATATAAAGGTCTTTTTGCCTCCACTTTTTTTAACTTTCTGCCAATTTCTTTAAAATTAAATATTCATGTTGGCACCTCACTAAATAAAGGTCCTTTTGCCTTTGCTTTTTTTTTTTTTTTTTACTTTGTGCCCAATTTTTAAAGCGAAATATTCTCTGTGGCAATAAAAATTGACAAAAGTAAAAAAAAGCTGTGGATTCACAAAAGATTTTACAGACATTACTACAATTTAAAATTTCAAAATATGTACGTTTCTTAAATTATTTTATTTTTTGAGTTTCTTCTTTGGCGTTCCCTCCTTCCGCTTGGTTGTCCAGAGGAACTTTTCGGGGCTAAAGTGGTGGCATGTGATTTGTTGCGGGATACGGCGGCAACTTTATTGGGATGTTGCGCTCTCATTGTGATGCCTTACTACTTCTAATTCTCTTTTCAATTTTTTGCAAATTCTGTTGCAGCCGTTAGATTAATTTCTAGCAGAATTTAATTTCCCGGCACGTCAAAGCAATAATAGGGAAAAAAAAAAAAAAAGCCAGCCAATTAATATCGTTCATCAAATCAAGTGAGTTAATCCTGTTTTTTGTTCAATAAAAGAACGAATGAGAGAGATAATTGCTGGGTCCGCCCTGTCTGGAAAAAGAACGAATGTAAGGGAATGCGAGTTTAAATTCCGTACGCCCGCGACGGAAACCATATGGTTTTTCGCCACCGTCATTGCTAGCTCCACTATCGTTTATTGTTAATTACTGAATCGCTCATCTTGTAAGGATCGCAAAGTGGTATAGTCATGCGAAAAATCAGCTTGAGTGAATATCGATAGGTATATCAAAAAGTGAAATTTTGGTATATAGGATGGATGGCCAGATTATGACAATGACTTTAATGTGAAAGTTGTCCATGATCGTTCATTTCACAAACCAAAATTTCAAATTTTGATATATCTATTAATGTCCAAGCGAACTGATTTTCTGCGTATAGTTAACTACTTTGCGGACCTTACAAAATGAACGATTTAGATTATTACAAGAAACGGATGGTAAAATCCATAATGACGGTGGCAAAGAATCCAAGGTTTTCACGCCTGCAGAATGAATTTAAACTCAATGTGGATATTTGTCAAAGGGCATAAATCAGGTAATCAATCTACGTAGTCATGCGGATATTTGTCAAATCGCTAAAGTTTTTATTCACCAGTAATGGTGTCCGAGGCCGTCTTACGCACAATTCAACTAATTCACTCCTAATTTGATCAAAGCCAGACAATTTGCGCTAGACTAGGAAATACACAAGTAATACTTTATCTGACCTAACCCCTTCAACCAAACCCTGATCATCATATTATGATGGGAGAACAATCCCATCAACCAACTATATTAACTATGTGTCCGACTATGAATACACCATTTGGCGTACACCAAATATACGTCCGGTCCTGTGAAACTCACTTCGGAGTTCCATATAAATGATCAGAGTCGTTCAATTTGTTTAGAACTTTTTTAAGGATCCTTGTATAAGAATCAACTCAGTTAGATATCGTTAAGGAATTGATCGATTTGTCGCTTAATTTGCTTACAAGAAATCGGGCGAAGAGTAGTTCAAGTCCTCGCCAATATCTGACTGATCTGGTTTCTTTACTCAAGAATTCTTTAAAAAAATGTTCTAAACAAATTGAGCGGCTCTGATCATTCGTATTGGACCCTAAAATCCGTAATGAACAACTCTTTGTATATTTGGTGTACACGCCAAATGTTGTACGTACCCACCCGTAGTTTTAACTTTTTATTGACACATTCATCTGGGGTTTATTTAAAACAAGTGGATTTGAGTCGGGGCACGTGAGTACACGTGAGTTACAAATTTGGACCCGACCGTGAGGGCTTTATGGGGCAGAGCAACTCTTGGCCCAGTATGGGAAATTAAAACGGATTCCCAAAAGGTGGCCGGCCGGCCAGTCCTCGTGCTCATTGTTGGTGGAGTATATTCTACGGTGTACGTCTTTTGGCCGCCAAGACGTGCAGTCACTTGCTGTACTTGTTTCCCTTTTACCACACAACTCTCTTGATGGGAAAAATAAAATAAAATAAAATAAAAAAGACAGAGAGAAATGAAGAACCAAAAGAGAAAGCAGGGCACGTCACCGGCCGACTAATTCTACCGTCTACTTGTCATGAGCTCAATTAAAAGTAAAACAATATTCTAGTATAGATCGATTGAAGAGATGAATTGTTAACACACAAGTAAGAGTCGAACTCCAAACTAGATGTTTCATGAGACTCCTAGTTGTTGTCAAGCGACTATTACCCTGGCAATCCCCGAGGGTTCTTGCGCAACGTTTGTTTGACGGGAACTAATAGTGAAATATTATTAGTATGATCTTACGAGATAAGTAATTTCATGGGAGGCCAATATTGAGGAGACTCATAACACCATACCCCCTGGTGGTATTGTACATCCCATTGTAACTTTCTTTGTGGGGTTATCTGTATGATAGATAATTAATTCAAATTGTAAAAAAAAATTTATCCGACAACGAACATAGTTTTTTTCATATATAGTTCAATCTAATGTTTATATCCGAATCTAGAGTGTGTGTCATTGGTTTTGTTTGCCATGTGCCTCATGTTGTATGTGTCTGGGGTGGCAGCCAACTGTAATGCTTGTATTTCTATAAAATCTTAATTACCAAAAAAAAAAAATTTGTTTTTATCCAGACAAACAACGGGCATTTACTGTAATTTTTTTGAGAGAGATTTACATCCGTAATACAATTGTGATGTTACGGGTCTGTTCTAATCCCATAATTAGGCTAAGTTTTCTTTAATGTCTAAACGAATTAAACGAGCTACAACCCATAAAAATAAGGATTTTGAGACAAGATATTCTCCTCATACTATATTATTGACTAAAGCTTCTTTTGGGCGAAAATAATTTGTCTATAATCCTCAAGTTATAGACAATACCCCTTAATCTCACATTGTGGTGGTGGGCCTATATCATTGGGTTAGGAACTTGGGCCATTCTATTCAGCGGGGGGCTCCGGTTATTGTTTTCACACCCCATATTTCGGCCCCACACCACCGTTGAAATGATCCACCACATATCTTTGACATCGCCCAAACTACCATCTCCAATAAATGAGCTTCTAAAAGAAGCTCCAATTTGAGGTGTGATCCAACGGTTGCAAGCGGTAACAGCCAAATAGTGGCTTTAGCATCATGGGAGGGAGCGCTTTTGTCAAATTTTGACCAAATAACACTATAGCAACCATGCAAAACAAGCTTAGATAATTAGACGCACAAGATCACGTGAAAATTAGGTCCCGCAGTCATATGAATTTAGGGTGCGTTCGACACAAATTATCACAAACTGCTGGAGTATCTTTTTGTTTGTCTTTATTACTATAAAATTATTGCTAGAATTGCGTTAAGTATTTTTTATTTATTTTTGCTTGATTTTACCAATTCATGAGAGAACTTGAAAAATTCGATCAAAAGTTTTAAATTTATGGACGATTAAAAATGAAAATTGATATTCACACTATCTTTTTTGTTATCCACACGACCTTTTTTGTCTTTTGGCAAAAATAATATATACACTTTCAACACTAAAAAATAAAAAAGAGAGTATTAATAACAAAAAAGGAAGTGTGAATATCAATTTTCTTTAAAAAATCAATAAATATAGATTCTTTTTTTTTTGTATTTTTTTAAAAAAAATTTTAAATTTGTCATAGAAACGGACCTATACCTTAAATATTTTGAGAAGAAACCCCCCACCCCCAACCCCAAAAAAAAAAACTGCTACCAAAACGCCAATAACCCCACTATTTTTAATTTGCTCCAAAACGTGCGGTACAACTCCCATACGATTTATTCCAGCTTGGGATCCAGTTATGGGCCCATAATGGGCGCCACAATCATCGCAATTGCACACTTCTCGTCAAGTTTGCTATACACCTAAAAAAAAAATTAGCTTGATCAAATATGATAAATATATGATGAAAATAGATTTGTACAAGATTAATGAAATAAAAAAAATTGAAACTTAAACTTTCCATTCTTTTTTTTGTACAAATCTGTTTCGATCATATACTCATCGATGTTTGACCAAGCTAATGTTTTGAGTGAATAAGAAATTGAACGAGCTCTACAAAGTGAACGATTATGATAATTGTTGTGCGTCCGATATAAGCCCACAAAAGGCTTAAACTTGGACCAATAAAACTGGATAGGAGCAGGTTTGGGGTTCAGAACTATAGATAACCTCTGAACTTCCTGTTTACTACCACACTGCTAACCCCGGCTGATATATACCGTTTGATAAAAAAAAGTACCACTAAGGCTCCGTTCCAGAAACCTTCTTAAAAAATAAACAGCTTATTTCACATTTTCAAACTAAAAAATAATATAAATGAGAAATATTTTTTTTATTTTTTTTACAATTTTTTTTTAATATTTTAGACAGATCTATCAAACAAGATCCATAGTGGTAGGAAAATTATTTGCGTAAACACATTATTTTTGAGCTTGAAATTGCCTTTTTAAAAAATAAGCAGCTTATTCCCGTTCTGGAACGGAGCCTAATACTACCAAAATATAGTGGGCCCAGTTGAAAAATAAAAGCCCTAAATTCCGAGTTTTGTTTGGAACTGGGTGCATTTTGCCGCCAGTTTTCTTTCGGGAATTGTCAATTTCGTGTGGGGCCTATTTGCGGCGCCATTATTTGGCAGCAGAAGTACGAAAACAACCTTACAAAACATTACCTATTACTCCAACTCGTCTCTTACTTGTTTTCCATAACCAAATGTCCATAATAACGCTATAATCGCTTCAGTCAGGATTTTAATTTGAAAAATTAGAAGAATCAACATATAAACAGCCCCCATAATTTGAAATTTTGGATTTTAATATTTGGAAATTGGATTTTAATCTTTGGATTTTAATAGTGTTAGTGATATTACAAAAGTTTACACCAAAAATAAATATTACAATGGACAAATTTAACAGGTTGAGTCGCAGAAATCTCGCCCTCTTCAAGGAGATTCGAGCCCTCAACGGTAACAAACTGGTGCATTAGAAAATCTCTGATTTGTCCCCTCCAGGATATAAACAGCCCGATAAATTATCTTATGGTTCGGACCTACTCTGCACAAGTAGGAGAACCCAAAGCTCTACAAAAGAAAACCATTACACTTTGCCCCAAGACTCTCACACACATATTAAAAACTCACTGGTTTTGAGAGAACATAGATAGAAGGAAGAATTGAGTATGAAAAAAACTTAAGTGTTTTGGAAAAGTCCTGTATTACTCTCGGCTTTTTTGGCTGGGATTGCTTCTTATATACAAAGTCACTCAAGCAAACCTTACATAGGCATCAGAACATACATATAAGGGCAAAATGGAAAAAAGAAAGAAATCAAGCTATATCTCTTACATTATAAATTTCCGTCCTTAAGTTTGGCCTTCGAGAAATTGCAGAGGGCAATAACGTCCAATAGTAGAGGGCTAATTTGGTCATTACAGTCGGAGGACAAAAAGGCGGCAAAACATGTATGGGTTTGGGTGCCCTGAAAACTGCAAACCTGTGCATTTTTGTCCTCGCCTTTAATCCAATTCAAATTTCGTTTGCTCAAAGTTTCAAATGAATTCCGTTCAAAAGCACTTCCCCCTTCTTCCTTTCGCTTTCTACGCCTCAGATCTCTGCTTAGTAGGAGTATTTAGTTGACTCTCAGGTCTCACCACTGCGGCCACCTTCCATCGGTCGACTTCGATCCAAAAGTTAAGGTCAGTCCCATCGTCTAATTCTTCTCATTTACTATCTGTTTCTATTTCGCTTCTGTACTACAAGTTTTCGTGTTTCGATCGTTTTTTGTTTGATCGATTTAGTTGGATCGTGGAGTTTCATCACACACGCATCATCTATTGATCCGTTTATTTGTCTAGTAATAAATACAGTCCAATGCAATTTTTGAAGATGCATAGGTCGTTTTAGGGCTTTTAAATCTGATTTAGTAGAATGTACTTCCCTCGCTTAATCGTGCGATATCTCAGATTCTCAGCAGCTTGCGGCTTTTGAATCCCCGAAATTTACTGTTCGGGCGATTTATTGCGATTTTCCCTTCTCTCTGAATGTGCAGATGTATGTAGTAGGTAGGTGCATGTGTTCTTCTGTATGTGCATATTACTCCACCTACTGATACTATTCCGCACACAGCCGTGTGAGCTGTTAGATGTATGTGGATCTGCGTGCATTGAACGATTCTAGACACAATCGTGTATGGAGTTATGGTCCTAACTTCCTAGCATTGCGCATACAGTCATACAAAATATGGCATGTCGATTGATAAAATTTATGATTTTGTAGAAGTTACTTTTGTTTTCAGAGTTCAGAACTCAATTTTCGGTAAAGATTAATATTAACTGGAAACTCATCTATTCTCCCAAATTTGTTTAGCGTCAGCAGAGTTTCTGATTGGAGTTGGGTTTTTTTTTTTTCATGATTCGAGTAGTTTGAGCGTTGGGATTTAACTCTAAAGTCGTTACCAGTGAATAAAGTGCACATTATCTTTCCTCCGGAATAGTCCGGATCATGGTTATCCAACAGGTTATATTTTGCAGAAGTTCCTGTGATTATGCCTTGTTCGTTTCCCTTTTTCAAAAAAAAATTCCAACTCAAAAAATGCTCATTACCCTCACTTCCAATCATTATACTCCACTCATTACTCCTATCTCCAATTATTATTCTCATTTCTCTCTCTATCTCTCTCTACTCATTATCCCTACTTCCAATCATTACTCTCATTTCTCTCTCCGCTCATAACCCCTAAAAATTTCTCAAAAACTCATCTAAACACAGCATAACTACTTGCCAGCCCCATTTTGGTTGCATTTGGTTTATGCAGGGAGTCATGTATCATTCGTACAGGTTTCTAGGTTGTATGAGTAGCATCTTTTGGAAATCTGGTTTTAGGTTGTAGTCAGAGAGACTTAGAAAAATGTTCAAGCGCATGATTTAAGTTGGAAGACAATTCTTTCATTTAAGGTGCCTTTCATTGAAGAGTCACAAGCTTCCATGAAAGGTTGTTTTGATAACAATCGACTTATGGGGAGTCTAACTCCAGATTTGTATTGTGGAAATGTTTCTCATACATCATTCACATCGAATCAAACACGCAATTGGAGGACATCCTGTCTTTGGGATTAAATATTCCCAACAACATCTACGTTGATTGAATTGTCGTAGCGGTTCATACTTTATACACTACTATCTTCATGCCAATGAGTGTGTCTTGGCAGTTTACGAAAGTGTTTGGATTATTTCAGAGTCATGGGTTCTGTAGTATCAATTTTCAGGCAAGTTTAACACCAAAGCCACGAGGTATTGGAAGATCATATCCACGGAAGGTTCATTCACAGACGCCCCTAATGTTTTTGGTTGTGACATTCTGTATTTCGTGGTGATTCATGAATATAAAGGCAATCAAAGCATACTCTTCTGACATTCAGTGTATTTTGTTATCTTGAATGGAAGCAATAATGATCTAGCTGTATTTTTCAAGTTTCGGATAACACTGCCACATGCATGCATTTAACAAATTTCCAATTTCGGTTTATTTCCCTCAATGCTTTTACACAGTTGCCATACCGTTCCTCAAATGGGATCTAGCTGTATTTTTCAAGTTTCGGATAACGCTGCCACATGCATGCATTTAACAAATTTCCAATTTCGGTTTATTTCCCTCAATGCTTTTACACAGTTGCCATACCGTTCCTCAAATGGGTGGTTGTTAACTTGCTAATAGTTGCTATGATGGTTTTTCATCTTTGGAAGAGCGTCTCAGTTATTGATTATATTGATGATTACTTTTCCTCTTTTTTTCGCTTACATAATATTTTCTTCCTTTTCTTTGGTCGCACAACTGTCGTTAGTCCACTCAGGTGTCATTTCATATTTCACAGATTACTCCACTCCACTTTATACTGAGTTTAGTATTTGTATGGCCGAAACTTCCAAGTTATGGTTTTATTGGCTTCAGATAGTATTAACTGTTTCTTGTCATGTTTGGAATTCTCCAGGTCAGTTAGATTGCAAATATGAACGGAACAGAGTCAGAGAAGCCACATTCATCATTGTCATGGCTCAGTCACTTTAGTCCTGAAAATTCTGAATGGCTTGCAGAAAATCTCTTGGGTCAGTTGTCAAATTATTATCTTGATTATTTGTCCCTATCACCTGATACTACACATCATTTTTTTACTTCTTGTGTCTTGGTGTGATGCTTTTACCTGAAAATGATTCCCATCTAACTGTTCTTTTACGTATGGGATACAAGTCAACTGGTTATTTTTCCAGATCAACTAATTGTACATTTGAAGGCCAGTGGCGAGTGAATTACCGAAACAATACTAATGCATATAATGGTAACTATGCAGTACAGTTAATTAGATGGATTTTCTGTGGCCATGATTGATGGTAGATTCAAGGTTTTCTTGTTGTTTTCTGGTTATTTTACTTACACAGCATACATGAAGTGATGTGTTGTAAACTGCGATTTTGTGCTCTTCTGTGACGCTATATACACTCCTGCTGCTTGTTAGGCTTTGGAAAGTGCAAGATGTGTTTTTTTTTTTTTTGGTGGTGGTGTACTTTGTCACGAGCAACAGGCTAGATTGTTATGATATTGTCATTGTTTAAACTTGCAATTCCCAATGACAAAATGCTTCTTAAATTCAGAGGCAGACAAGAGTGTCGAAGCAATGCTAAAGCTGATTGACGAAGATGGAGATTCTTTTGGAATTAAGGCTGCAACGGATTATGAGAGGAAGCCGGACTTGATTGCTAATGCCAAGGGATTGTGCCACAGGTATAAACTACTTGCTGAGCGCTATGATCATCTGACTGGAGAATTACGCAAGTACTTGCCATCATTCCTCCAAATGCAGAACTCTGTCATTTCTCACTCTGGCTCTGGCCAAGGCTCCCCATTGGCAACTCCTGATTTTATGTCCGCCCGCACCAAATTTGGACAACAATCTGTCAGCTTTGATTTATTTCTAAGCTCTGGTGGTAGCTCTGACCTCTCTGTAAAGGAAGGCTTTGAATCATCATCCATAGGATCAGATTCGGAGTTGGAATTGTTTGATTCCACCATCAACAAGCATTCAAACCCTCATGTGACCGGTGGTGTCGAAGGGCTATCAGGCACTGAAGAGGTCAAAGTGACCAAGAAAAAGATTCCAAATTTTGCAGTGGAGATACAAGAAAATGAGGATTATGAGGCTTTGCTAAAAAGAATTTCCAAGTATGACGAAGAGTTGAAGGAGACACATAAAAAGCTTCAACTCTCTGAAGAAGTGGTTGTGAGGTTGACAGGTGGGTTCAACAAGAAGGACGCTTTTACTGTGCTAATTGGTGATTTACAGGCTCAACTCGATTCAGCTCATGGAGAAATCAAGGTGAGAGAGGCAGACCTTGAAATGGAGAAAAGAAGGGGGTTAGAGCTACAAATGGAAATTGGGAATTTGGTTGAAGAGCTAGAAATAGCTAGAGAAAAGCTCAAGGTTTCAGAGGATGAGAGCAATGAAATTTCTCAAGGTAAATGTCAATTGCAAGGTCAGCTTGAATTAGCTCAGAAATTTGTAGCCACGCTTGAATCCAAGCTTGAATCAGAGAAAATGCAAGTTTTGGAGCTTCAGGAGAAAATTGTAAAGCACATAGCTGATGTATCTAAGCGTGATCAGGAAATCCAGGAGTTGAATTCTGCATTAAGCAATGCCCAAAAAACCTTCACTTTGGATGAGATGAAGCTCCAATCTGATATTTCGGCTCTATCAGAAGAACTTGCTCTTTCAGAGGCAAGAGCTGTGGAGTCACAACTGCGAAGAAAATTATTGGAAATCGAGATCAGCAAAAGTGAAGTTGCGAGAAAAGAAATGGTATGTTTGCACGAAGCCCAACAGAATGGTTTGCGCAATGAAATTGAACAGTTGAAGGCAAATATTGCTGAGAGGGGCAAAACTGTGGAAGCTTTGAATAAAAAGCTTGACGTGCTAAACCTGAAATATGACAGGCTTGTGGCAGAGAAAGACGGGCTCGATGCTAAGGTGCAAATGCTCATTGCAGAAATGGATTCCAGAGACAAACAGATCAAACGGCTGGAGGAGGATACACGTCAGATGCATATAGAGTGTGTGGAACTGACCATTGGATCCGAAAGTGCTCAGGAGTTGGTTGATGAACTGAGAGTGAGAGTGGGAGAGCTAGAAAAGGAGGTGGACAAGCAGAGAATTGTGATATCAGATAGAGCCGAGGAGAAAAGAGAGGCTATACGGCAGCTATGTTTCTCGTTGGAGCATTACAGGAGTGGGTATCAAGAACTTCGACAGGCATTTGTTGGGCACAAGAGCCGCGCTGTTTTGGCTTCCTAAGCTGAGTAAGTCCTATTGATACTCTCAAAAGTCCCTATGCATTTTGTGTATCTCTGTATGGATGCAGTTACATAGATCTGCTATATGTTGGACCTTATGTGTTTCTTTTGTGACATTTGATAAGTTGGTGTTGTATAAGACTTCAATCAATCTGGATGCTGCTGTGAGAACTACATCTTGCGTTTTTATGTGACATATCTGTAAAGCTAGCTACCAAGCTATCATTCAACTTTGAAAGATTAGTGATTGACATTATCCTTCACATTGAGGTTTGTGAACCTTGATTAGTTGATCTAGCTCGTTTAAAATTCAAGTAGTTTACTTGCTACTGTGAAGGAACATCCACGACATGGGTTTATACCAAAAGCATTAGTATAGCTTAGTTCGGTTTCAAGTACATGCAACATGCACTGCAGATCTACGACACGGGTTTATACCAAAATCACAAGTATAGCTTAGTTCAGTTTAAATACATGCAACGATACAAGTGCCTGGTTAGACACACACCAACACTCGGTGTGCCCACATATCTTCGCGGCAAACCTGCTTTACATATGTTGGATTCTTTAGCGGCATTTCGGAATCCCAGGTCGAAACTCTGAACTCATATAGTTGGACTATATAGGTGAACGTGGTGCAAGTGCCCTGTAATTTCGAACACAGCTTCTTTTGGGGCAGATTGAGTTGTAGTTTGACTGGATTTTGAAGCACCATTTTCGGTCAAAGCTTCACGGCCAAGTGAATGCTTAACTGTTGTAAATTATTGGTGTGTACTGTTTGTAACAAGTGTGCCATATGTTGTTACGGTTAGTTGTTGACTTTCGTGTTAAAGTAGTCAGTAGTTAAAGTCTAGCAATTATATGTATTTACTGTAGCATAATGTAGCAATTATATGAAGTACTGTTTGTATGATGTAAGCAGTTCCTCCTGACGTCTATAAAAAGTGGGCTTCCCCCGTTGTGAAAATCAAAGTTAGAAAACCAGAATAAATCAGTGTGTTCTATACGCCTTAATCTACTAGCGACGTTTTTGCTTAGGGTATGATTTGTTCTTTGTGAGGATAAGGTTAATGGGAGTGTTGAAATCATTTTCCTTAAACCGTTTACTTTTAAATTTTGTCAAGGTTCAAAGCAAGTATTGCAAGAATCTTTGAAATTCCGCAAGAAGGCTTGACCAAGTCTTTGCTCAAGTTGAAAGAATCAATTCCAGTCAAAGAAAAATGATTGGTCAAAGACAAGCTGAAGTAAGACGAAAATGAATGTCTTGAGATCATTGGCCGATTTCTTTATAGACAAGTGATTAGTGTTTGCCCTTTTGTTTGCGTCACACAATAGACGACTTTCATAGGGTAAAAATAACTTTTACGATGAACTTTACTAAATAGGGTAAAATGATTTTGACTAAAAAAATAATGGTGTATGAAGGTAATTCACAGAGATCTCAAACTATTAACGTTTGTCTGATCAAAAAAAAAAAAAAAAAACTATTAACGTTTGCAAAAGTGATGACCGGAATGCGCAAAAGGCAGGAATCTTACGGCAGCTTGACCTCACTCATAACCTACGTCACATAATGCGCGGGAGAGTGCGGATGCCGGGACGTGAGCGCATGCATGAAAGCGTCTTTCAAAAATCTTTTAAATAACTAAAATTTGGAAGTACAAAAATTGAGAGCGCTAGCGCACCACTAAACCAAAGAGTCAAACGAGGAGTCCCATGTGCTTTGAACATTTGCTCTGGGTGGCGGCACAGCATTTATGCTCTCCTTATCTTCCCCGGGTTAAGTGCTGCTGGCCCACCCCATCTACCCTCCCCGTTGGTATAGTCTTGAGTCTTGACAACAGGGCGCCGCCAGGGCCCCCTCACAGGTCACAGCTGTCTAACTCCGCTATGTGGTCACCATGCTGTTCATCTTGGGTCCTCTAAAAATGCTACAAGCACAATTATTATATTGGATGTGTAACTAATTATGGCCGTCAGATGTGTTTAGACAGTCTAAATTAAAAAAAAAAAAACTCCGAGCGATCTAGTGGTTCCATTATAAGTGGAGGTGTGTGTTTGTTTTTTTCTTCTCCACTTTGGTAGGACCATTTGAGCATCTTCTAACCCCAATCCCATTTCTAATTTAAAAATAAACATAAAAAATGGTTTTGAGGATATTCAGGGGACATTTCCATTAAGTAGTTGTAGACTTTTGTTCTAGCCATTTATAGCTAATTAAGTTGTTTTCACTAAACTAAAAATTGTAGAAAATGTGGTGGTTAGTAGGAAAAAAAAATGTGCTGGATACTTTAATTTAATGAAAATCAACTTAATTTTTGACCCCAAAAAAAAAAAAAAACTTAGTTTAGTATGAGCAAATTAATCAAAAACTAAAAAAATTATAGTGAAAAAAATTTAGTGAAAACGGGCCCTCACTAACCATACAAATTATTTTCGGCATTAAATAGGAGAGAATACAAGGTTCGTCCCATATGTCTGTGTCTAACTTTGTTGCAAATCATTTTAGTAATTTTCTATTAAATCCTCGTATATATAAAGATATTGTACTAGTATTTGAGTGGATATGCGATAGGTAGTGAATTGGGTGAAGCTCCTCCATCTTCCCATCCTCTTCATCCCTCCGAACTTATCTTTACGAGCCCATTCCAAACTCGCATCAATAATCTAAACTGTTGCTAGTTTTGTACGTTTCATATGGAAGAATGGCTTCATCACGAGAATGGGTAGGTACGCGGACGCTACTTTGTTTATTTTGTAAAGCGGATGACGTAAGTTTAAATCTGTAATTTTTGTAAACAAAATACGAATATTTTACGTACAAAATTAACAGTTTGAATTACTAGGTTAAGAACCAACTGAGACTAGCTCAATTGGTTAGGACTTTTGTATCTCATTAGGAGGTCAAGAGTTCGAATCTTCCCATCTGCGTGTGGGTGTTGGTTAAGTTGCTAGGTTTTGGTTATCTCGTGGACTCTTACAATTGATATAGTGTTCTGAACTTGTAATCTGAACTTCATATATGATATAAAATGATCATTTCTATCGATTGAGGAAAAAAAATTTACTAGGTTAAGGTGGCAATAAGGCCCGCAAAGAAAAATTTGGAAGGGTAAGAAATAAGAATAGCACTCCCCAGGGCTACAGGGGTGGGTAGAGAAGCTTGACCCAAACCAAATTTATGGAGTAAAGTGATTCCGGAAATTGTTCAATTTTCTGGGAGTACAGTCACGTGATACTCCGAACGATTTTACAATCACACATTTGCATGAGATCCATAATTAAGTGTATGAATCTCACACAAAAGTATGGTTCCAGAGCTGTCTGGATCACCGTGGCGGTGGTTGCGCCCTACTATTGATTGTCAATGTAAAATAAATTATACCGCAATAGGAGTAAACAATAGTGTGGGATATGTATTTAGTGGTCATTCTCTACCACACATTTTTGTAGAATTCATACATTTAGTACTTAACCTCACAGAAATACGAGGTGAGAAAGCGCGTTGACTCTACGTAACGGTACTACGAGACCATTGAATAATTTATCCCCGTTAGGGTGAGGGAGCACGCTGGGCACTACGTGGTAGTAGCATCGATGGCAGTAGCATCGAATAATACCTCTCCAAGTAGACTCGGCGCTGACTCCGATATTCGCCCTCTGTACTCGGGTATCTGTCCACACCAGATAAAATAGTAATCCTAGAGAGAGAGGGGGAGAGAGAGAGAGAGAGAGAGAGAGAGATCATGACTCAAATGAGCTTTTCTTTCTACCGAAGCATAGCTAATGACTGATGAGCTGGAAACAGGGATTTCACAACACCAGATTGCTCTTGTTCTTCCTTTCGAGGTTCGTCGTTCTAAACGCAAATTACTCTCATTTCCTTGTCATTGATTTTGTTTTTTCGTATTTGCATAATGCTTCGGTAGAATTATGTATGTATGTATAGGTACGTGCTGGTTTTGATATTGTAAGTAATTTGTCAAGCTGCTTTGTCCCTTTCTTTGAATTATAACCGGACTTTAGGGAAGGTATATCTTCTGTCAACTAGCTAATTCGGGAATTCTGAGTTCATCTGATCTTCGGATCCAACCCACTAATTTTGAGAGCGTTTAATTCAGCTTTAGAAGCTTCTTCTTCTTGATTTTGTCAAAATTAAGCAGTTAGTAGGAGGCTCAATTTTTTCTCATATAGCCAAAGTGTTGTCAAACTTTAGGATTCAATTCCAATTTTAGGTAGAATTTGCCTTTTCCCTCTCTCTCTCTCTCTCTCTCTCTCTCTCGGTTCGGTTCAACGGTCAGGATGTCTAGGCTAGCTTACACGCATCTCGACTATTTCTCTTCCCGATCCGGTCAAAGGCGGGCAATTCACGCCAGGACTAGGAGATTCACAAGAGATTTTTATCTTATGGCTTGACACCAAGAGATTATCAAGTTTCAAATTCAATATATTTGGGTTTACAGTTCATCCCTATTGCTACTTGAGCTAGGGTGTTCTGTGGAGTAATTTGTTTCCACTTTTTGAGATACAAGTATATCTTTCTCTTTTCACTATTAGGCTGAGTTTCAAGGAAATTATGTCTTTCTTTTGTTACTATCCCTACTCTTGCTTTTAGGGTTTAAGAAGTTTAGATGGATTCTATGCTGCAGCAAATTATACTTTCAGCATCCTAGCTCTAATATCGTGGATTGCTGGGGAAATACTAAAATTCTATGCATATCATCCTTTTTGGACTTTTTCCCTCTATTACTTCAACTTCTTTGGATTTGGGAAAAACTGCAATTGTAATCCGTAACCTTGTTCTTGCCATAGTGGTATTCGCGTTCTAATAAAAGCAGTGAGTTTTAACTTTTTTTTACCAAGTGCTTTTAACTTTTAAGCAACTGGACATTCTTTTGAGGGATAACAGATAGGACTTTATATCTTTCCTTGTTGTAAAAGTTCTATTGAAAATACTAAAGGGGCGTAAGTTTGTATAATAGGATGGTTAGTACGTGAAGGCCAAGAATGCTTAGGATAATGAGAGCCAAGAATACTGCACATGAAAGTTGAGTTCTTCTAAGTAAGAGCAAAAGAAGGTTCACAAAAAGATTCTCTCCACTAAGATGAGTCAATACATTGAGATTACCTCCCTGTTGTGTTCTTAAATTTCTATGCATTAGAAGTTTCCAGGGGAACCCTTATTTATGCATACTTCCGTCACAGTTGGCATTCGGCAAGTTTAACAGTTATTGAATTGAGTGCCAACATCCGTTGATGATTGAAGTCAGCCCCATCCTTGTAGATTTTGCTCGTACAATTTCTTCATTATATCTCATAGCCATGTAATAAGACCCGTCTTCGTTTAGATCCTTGTCCTTGTTACTATATTGCTCACTGGTATTATTGTCTTTCTTAATGATTGCAGATAGAGGGAGCCTTTAATATTCAACATGGGTGTTCTGTTCATGTCACGGATCGTATATCGTTGGTTTGATCTCATCATTGTTTGATTGCATCCGGATAGTTGTAGAACCATGGCTGGTGAGTTGACTTCTAAAGCTCGGCTCGTCAGATGTCCTGGTTGCCGAGGGATTCTCCAAGAGGTGGCTCCTCTATACCAATGTGCAGGATGTGGCACAGTTCTCCAAGGTAATAAAATTTCTTCTAACTGGCTGTTAGCAATTTCATGAATCCAAATATGGTTTTGTTTGGCTGTTAGAAATTTCATACCACTTCGTGAAAGGAGGGTCTCCTTTGTATGGCATTCTGTTACAGTTTACTTGGCTAAAAAACTTATTATTCATTTCCCTTGTTTTTCTTGGAAATCTTTTTTCCCTTCTTAAGGAACTTATTATGTTGTTTCTGTGCGATTGAAATTAAGGATGTAGTGCTGCTGCTTTCAAAAACATCTCAAATAGTTCTCTTCTTGTTTGGATTGACTCATTGTATTTTTCCAACAGCTAAAAACCGCAAAAATGACAGCACGGTCACAGGATTACACATGCATGAAAAAGATGCTGCCCAGAAAAATGAGTTGGAGCATGTCTCTGACAAACATATAGTTCAAATCTTAAAGCGAGAGCAAACATGTCCTTCCACAGGTGAACTCCTATTGGACAAAAACTTTGGGAGTGATCAGAGTGAAATTCGGGATAGCTACGAGGAGAAGTCAGGAAAAACAAAGTTTTCCAGTGAACTTTCTACAAAGCTCACTGGCTATATAAATGAAGAGTTGCCACCACCTGTAAGGGCGGAAACCAGATTTTATCAAGGTGAATGTTCTTCGGAACAAAACAATGAAGGTGATCAAAATGAGTGTGGAGATTACAATGCAAAGCGACCTGAAGGTGTTGGCTTTTCCAATGAAGTTGCTTCAACTGAGATAAATCATCATGAGAGTGAGGAGTTGTCATCTCCAGTAGCTGGAGATCAGAGTGAAGGAGATTTGAAACAGTACAGTGAAAGGACCCCAAATCAATATGGCTGTTGCAATGGGAAGCACCTTGGTGGTGCAAACTTTTCTGATGGAGTTGCTTCATCATTTGAACTTAATCATCATGAGAGTGTGGAGTCATCACCACTTGCTGGAGTTTACAGTGAAGTGGATGACAGTCAGAATAGTTTGGAACAAAAGATCGGAAGGAATCAAACTGAATTTGGAGATCACGAGAGGGAGGAGCCGGGAAGTAAAAAATTATCTGATGAGTTTTCCTCGTCTACTGAGCTCACTTGTCAGGAAGTTGAAGATTCGTCTCGACTGGTTAGAACTAGTTTGGAATTGGATGAGAATTTCAAGAGTCGTTTCATAATCGGAAGGTTGAGTAAGGAAAACCTCCAAGATTCAACTATTTCTGCTCAGAGGCAATCAAGTGAAAGTATTTCAATGAATAATCAGATGTCTCCTCGCAGTGAACAGCTGGAGCAGTCTCAGGAAAGAGCACTCGGTGGTTTTGACCGTGTGAGTTCCAAAGATACATTGGAAGATTTTGCACTATCCAAACACAGCCCTGAGTTTAGTCTTCAATTCAAAGATTTACCTAAATATCCAACCTCCGGAAGCTATTCTGCTTACGATGGCAGTGTTTCTTCCTATGATGGAACTGATGATCAAGTCCCTTACCAAGCTTGGAATTGCTCATCAATTTCATCACAACAGGAGCATTATGCGATGGAAGGAAGGAAGTGTTGCGAAGATGAATTGGTTGAATCCACCAGATATGGCCATCCAGTTAGGAGCAGGATGAAGTTTGAGACAGATGAGCCTTTTTATTCAAAGGGTCGTCTTATTGGCAGTGAGAACGGAAGCCCTTCAAATTATGGGCGGAATGTTTTCCAAAGCAGTTCAAGTTTTGATTTGCCAAGCAAGCCTCAGAGCCTTGAAGAGGAGAAAATGAAATTGCTAAAAATGGTTTATGAACTTCAAGACGAGCTCAACAGAACCCATATTCTGAAAAGTAGGGCTAAAGAAATATTTCCCAGAGTTACTGGAATGGAAAAGCAGATTCCGTCATACTATGGTCATGTAGCACCAGCGGTGGGAATCTACCATCATATAAATAATACTAGACACACCGGTAGTAACAATCAAGGAAGAAACTGGACTAGCCAAAGGCAAACATCGCAAATTCCTTTTTCTGCGGAACCCACAATCGGCAGACACCAAGTTGATTGCTCCTGTTTCCATGGCTATCCCCAAGAGTGCAACTGCTCAGCTCCTTTGCCTCCACAAATTTTCCGTAACAACAGCCAATATACAGTCCTCCCCAGGCAGAGATATCACAATATCTACCCTTTGACTTCCTCGAGTCCACAGCATTATACACAGTCCGAGTTTTCCTTAAGTAGCCATGAGGTTAAGTCTGATGAGCATTGGAATGCAGATCACCATGAGGGTAAGAGATTTTCTAGGGAGAGACATCAATCAATGAAGAAACATGTCCTACCTGTTGCAGGTGGGGCCCCTTTCCTTGTCTGTTATAGATGTTCGGCACTGCTGCAATTGCCTGCAGATTTTCTTGTCTATGGAAGGAGATGCCATCGGCTGAGGTGCAGTTCTTGCTCGGTTATATTGAAGTTTGGGCTTCAAAATGGAAGTCACATACTGCCGTATACTGAGATATATCCTGATTCTATAGCCCCTTCACAGACTAACAACGGGAGAAAATTGGCATCGGTTTCTTATGCGGGTTATAGCCCCAATGTGGAATCCATATCATGTTCCGATGGTTGTGGACCTCCCTTGCATCAAAGTTGCTCTACTGAAGAGGAGCCCTTTTGTACCGCACTTCCATTCAGTGGTCTCAATAGGGAGTCTAATGGCAGCAAGATGTCATCTGGTAGCTCTTTTGAGCCTGTGGACGAGAGAAAGAAGCAGCTTATCTTCATAGAACCTCAAAATAAGTACGACAGTACTGCAAAACTATATGCATCAGCTGGGTCTCCATTGAGGAGATCGATAGCAGAGAAAATATCTTCAGAATTTGAGGGTTTGCCACCAAATTCAGGTTTGCCTCTTCATAAGCTCCTGGGATATGCTTCCCCAAGTCAAGTACTGGATAGCTGGTAAGCTCATATGTCTACAAGGAAAAGCCGTGGGTCCAGAAGCTGGAATTGTTTGGCATATTAATTTTGAAGATCGCTTGGATTCATGTGTATTGGTGATGCACCGTATATGCTTGCCTGCTTGGAGAATTATATGAATGGACTGTACTGCGTGGTTTGGACATTAAAGGGAAGGTTAGTGACGTACACACTGTAAAGTTGGGTAAAATGAAGTTCACCACGGCATTGCATCTGTGCTTGTTAGTTGTTACATTGTTTAGGCCATTTTTTTGCTTATTGGAAATGTACAGACAGATTTTGGAGCTTTCAAAGCACAGCAAAGGAGAGAGCCGAATCTGTGTTGCATTTGTAGAGATGTTTCAGCATTGAAATTATCGTGTGTGATTTGTTCATTTGTGTCTCCATCGTTACCTGTTGTAAACTGAATCGAACTCTATCGGGTGTGATGTAAGTTTCTTTTGTTTGTTTGTTTTACAACTGAAGCGAACTCTATCAGGTGTGATGTAAGTTTTTAAGGTTTGTTTGTTTTACAAGCGGTAGGAGAATACAAGCATCGAAATTACATTAAACTGAAAACAAGTCCACAATCATTATAACCCTAACACTACTAATAGTCCCATTAAGGGAGAAATAATCCTAACAAATAAAAGGTGAATAACACCCACTTGTAGGTGAAGTAGATTCGAACTCCCGACCTACCAATGAGATGAAGGAGTCTTGCCAAACTAAGATAGTCCCAGTTGGTTGGGGTTGTATAACTATTCTGGCGATTCTTGATCTAGGATCCTTCGGCCTGGAATGTATCTTGATGGTAACCTGAAGTGGTTTTTTTCTGAGATATGAGTAGTTATTCAACACTCCTTGGGAGATCACCGTGTGAGAGACGTAATGTTTTGATTGGTGTGGAGCATTTTGCTCCAAGACCACTCAAATTACCTGGGAGGAAATCAAAATCGTTTATTTCGTTACCTTGTATGAGTTGTATAAAGGTGTAATTAGAATAAATTTAAGTCAAAATAATTGGATATTAGGTTGCAAAACAATGAATTTTAATTAGTCAAAATATTTTATCCGGTCTCGTGTTCGATGCACACTAGCATTGGTCTCATTCTATACACTGAAAGATGTGTGATGAAAAAAGAATTTAGAGTACCACATAACAGTGCCCAGTGGCATAGAATAATTTTTTTTTCTCTCCCCACCTCCCTCTCCCACGGTAAGTGAACAAAAAAAAGTGAACAATCCAGAAAATTAGGAACAAGGATTTGAAGGCTTGTGGGGCTCAAACACATTTCTATAGTATATTGATAGATAGATAGATAGATATAAATGGACCTTGGGGTTGTAAGCTGTGCAAAGGAGGATAAGGGACAATGTTACACACACAATAATCCAAACACAACACCATACAAAACATCTCACATACATGTGAGAGTGAGACCCACACACAGTAGTGTTCCGTTCTGAACATAAATGGAGAAGAAGAAACCGTTAACTGCGAAGAACGGATTTTCTCTCCGTTAGAATTTACGAAAATGGAGAAGAAGAAACAGTTAACGGCGAAGAACGGGTTCTCTCTCCGTTAGCAAAAAAGAAGGGCATTTGTAAGCCGTCGGATCTCCTCAATTGATGTGTTGGCAACACCACATTAAAAGCCTTACATGATCCTCACAGAGAGATCCTCATAGAGGATCCGGATCCAATGAAAAGACGTATAATTGATGATGGAATCCCATCTAATCTAAACCAGCGGTGAAATAAAAACAGAAAGTTGGCACAGACTGCGTACACATCTCCAATTATCGGAATTTATAAAACTGACCTTACAGATCCAAAAGTTATTCACATGTCCGATGAAATCATCGGTCACTACTTTCTCCAGTATGTCAGTTCCTACACAAAAAGCAAAGTCTCAAGAGTTCATACAGGACTGTATATAGGTGCGACTTGGAATGATTCTTTTGGTAGTATTATTTACAAAAGCAGCAGAACGAAAATTACCGGCAGAAGATTACATCAATGCTATGGCCACCTCACTGGTAAATGTTCCTATTGCTACTTTTTCGATTTGAGACGATGGAAATCCTCTGGTCCTGAAGCATGTTCAAGTTTGGAGCTAATAACCGGGTGTAGCGATCAAAGTAGAGAAGCTGCTTCATTAGAAGTGCAAACTCCCGAGGGAATCTCAGGCCATATGATTCACTCACTCGAACCTATTAACGTAAAGAACGTAACACATGGAAATTATTAGGTTATTTCCACAGATAATCGTCCATTCTTGTGTTATTCTCCAAAGTTTTTTTCATCCGCAATAAACTTTGTGTCAACTCATACACGATGAATTTACGTATTAGTTGAGCCACTAAAACATGAAAATTTCCCCATTGGTGTTGGGATTTTTGATAAATTCTCCATTCCTTGGGTGACATAATCCCAATCACAAGACTCACAACATAGTCACAACATTCAGCCCATATGAACTCCTAGAGAAGGTAATCATTGGCAAACCAAGGGGATTCTATTGCAATGACCTCCAAATGTGTCTTCCTTGATCCTTAATCTTTAGACACTAGGTTAAGATATCCAGGTGGTAAGAACATCGGATATCGCAACGAAAAACATTCAGACCACCTCATGTGCAACAAATAATGGTAACAGTGAAGTTCCCACAACATCCATCGACTGGTCCATGGTGTTAGCCATTAACCAAGTTTATTGCCTCATGAGCCTATAACGAAACTATCCCTAATCGCTAAAAGAATAAAACAACTTACCACGTCAAGAAATAGTGCGTTCATCTGCCTCTCATCAACGACTAGATTAGCAGAGACAGCGGTTGCATTGGTATTTGTTTCCCTGGCTGTCGCAACAACAATTTCCGTGTCCAAATCCTGCATTAAAGTACAAGAAACCACCAATTCACAAATCAGTGCAGCTACTCGTACAGGTGTCAGCTCAGAAAGTCGTACAAAATAATTCCAATCAGCCAAGTCTCCCGTGAAATAGTGGAGTCCACTTCAAATTTAGCAGGCATGAACTATGCAAATACTCAACTATTATGCTACTCTACTTTTCTTTTCTTTTTCATTTGGACTCCTCCTTTGTCCATCCTAGGTGGTGGAGGACTGATGCTAGCTGGGCCTCTTGAACTTTTTCATGACGTTATGTCATTTCTCGTAAAACATTTTAAAATTCCAATCCCTCAACAGTGAAATACATGGCCTACAGCTGTCGTAATTCCCCTAAGACTATATATTTCGGCTAATAATTTTCTCAAAGTGGATGTAATCATAATCAGTCCAGAACACAAATCTCAATAGCTAGTTGTCCAATGGTGAATTTTCCAAACGCTTACCTGTATTGAAGAAAATATCTTTTCCAGATCTCTTGCAAAGGCCTTAGAATCCACATCCTTGTTCGTAGCACCCATTTCAATCAAGGCAGATGCCATGGACTCGTATTCTTCTGTTGCAATTGATGCCAAAAATACTTCCATGGCAGCCCATGTTTTGGGGGATATACGTCCAACAATTCCTGCAGTTAAATTACTATTGAGTTATCTGATTTCATTGGTATGCACTACTCGATAGTAAGAGTAAAGAAGCTAGCTTGGTCTTGAGGCAAGTGCATTTGCCCTCACTCTTGAAAACACTACAAAGTTCTTTGATACGTAATTCTAGCTATGTGACTTCAGCTATTATCAGCCTTTGTCATTGCATGATGGAGAGGGTCTCTATCAGGGCGGTAGTTGCTTGGCTGCCACCTATCTTCTAATTCATGTTGAGACAGTTGAGTAAATTCATTAACAACCCTACGGCTACGCAAAGTTCATGATGCAGATAAGCAAACAAGGGAAAAGAAAGAGAATAAGAGAACAGAAAATCTACACAACAAAATCAACAACCAGCCAATATGGCATTTGATTAGGATGCAAAGCCATAGAGAAACTTGAGCTTTGATTCCCCTAAAATGAACTTGCTGACGAACTCATGCGAGCTTCATAGAGCTTGCTGAAACTATCACTGACCGTGAAAGTTCTTGAAATGAAAACAGATTCTACAGCTGTAAGCCTGTAACTAACTAAACAAGAAATTAACTTGAAAAATGTACACTTACCAAAGTCAAGAAACCCAATACGTCCGTCACGTAATAACCACAAATTGCCTGCATGTACATCTGCATGGAAAGACTCACATGCAAGCAAACTACCAAACCTGAAAAATATTTCAGATAAAAAATGAAATATATAGATGAGACACCAGATCTCAGTTACATCAAAATTTGCAAAACAAACTGCAGTTATATAATTGGTTCCTACCATACATTGAGGGCAGTTATAAGACTGGTCTCTGGACTTGAAACAAGAGAGCTTATGGAATCTAGGTCAGTAAGCGGAACTCCATAAAGCCTTTCCATTGTCAAAATTCTTTGACTGCTGCACTGCGGATACACTTTTGGAGCCGTAGCTTGCCTTGTAAATCCCATGGATTCTAAATATCTCCTAAAGGATTCAATATTCATAGCCTCCTTGTTAAAATCAACTTCTTCAAGCATGGATTCCTTTATATCTTTGACAATGCCAACCTACTCATGTAAGTGCACTTACTGAGACAAGAACTTCAAGCAGCCATCATTTTACCATAGGAAATGTCTCAATAGTTGTCGACAAAAATCACTAAATCCATTTTGTCACGGTCAAATAACGTGATAAATCAGGAAGAACCAAGAGAATTAATAACACCCTAAACAGTAAGTCATCACTCTTGTAGCATATAGATTTATATAGTTAAGCATGAGGCAAGGTTCAGGCCAGCTTCCTGTAAAGTAGGATTTCAGTATACTTCAAATGCATAAAATCTTTTGGGCCATGAACAATGCACCCAGCGTGGTCCTATACATGTGACCGCTATCAAGGACGACGGCTTCATGCCTGTATGCTTTGAAAAGAGGAAATGGCTGCAAGTCAGCATCTCTAATCTCACTTTTTTGGCAGAAACTGTTGCCTTCACCGAGGTCACTTCAGTTATTAAACTTATTGCACGGAAAAAAATGTATTGTTTTCCATATCTTCTAAATCAGTTGGGAAATGTACATGATCTTTTCCATACAAGACACGTACATGAGCCAATTGTTGAACAAGTCTATGTCATACCAGTGATGCGCGATTCAACTCTGGATTCAAGAACTCCAAAATGCGGGCAACAACATAGACAAAGTTCAGATCTGCCACTAGTATATCTTCAATTCCAGGTTTCAAGACCTTAATCACTACATCCTCTTGCGAGCCTCTAAGCTTCGCACCATGAACCTGGGGATAACAATTAGATATTCATTCATTACCAGCTTTTTCACTTCCACTAAGGAACCATCAAACTTGTAATAGTCCACAATTGGGGACAAAATTTTGGTACAGTTCTAAACCTGTGCTATTGAGGCCGAGGCAATGGGAGTTGGATCAACATACTCGTAGACACTCTCAATTGGTCTCCCTAATTCCTCACGCAGTATTTTCTGGATCTCTTCAAAAGGAACTGCTGGAGCTCTATCAAAACAATTTTGAAATTCCTGGACATATTCGGGTGGAAATAGTGTAGGTGCTGATGCTATGAACTGGAAGTCTCAAGATAAAATGAAGCATCAGCAGGAAATCAGCCAATTCGAAAGAATCAATAATAGTATTTAGTAAAGTTTGCTATTGGACCACCAAATACAATACTGTAGTCCAGATATGGAAAACTTACAACTAAAAGAATCAGGGCAAACTAAAACAAAACTTACTTTTGTTTTCCATTACAGGTTTACTATTGGCACGAAAACTTACCTGACCTAATTTGATATAGGTAGCACCCATGCGCTCAAACAATCTCCTGAGGTACAGGGGGGATAGTAGCCCAAGTTGCAGCTGAGTTGGTAATCCAGTGGATGAATTCGTTGACTACAGAAAATTAAAGGTGTCACAAGTTTTACCAATTGTTGGTTTCATATATGAAATAAATACAGTGTCACAAGAAAAATTGACTAGTAGCACCGACTAGGAGTGGACAGTAACCCTTTTCTAGAATAGGTAAACAAAAATTAAAACACAATACATGTATCCACAAGTCATTGGATACATGCAATGACTGGTAATGCACTAATGTCATTCCCAACCAGAAGCAGCAAATAGCAAATGCCTACAATTATAAATGACATTTCCTTTCAAAAATCTCTTCATTTTCACGCATAAAATTACAAAATAACTACAGACAAAATGATAAAACAAGAAGTTCACAAACATAAAATAATGCATATTTCACGATGATGGCCACAAGGGAAACTGTACCGAAGTTAACTTTGATACATCTGCCAACCACTCACTGCCAACCCCAATGACTGCTTGAACACCTTGAGCTAGCCGTACCGCTCCACGAGGACCTGTGTTGATTGATGTCTGGATGATATCCTCCACAAGTTTTGGGAAGTTAGCCATACTGTCTGCAGGAAATAATGGTACTCAGAAGATTCAAAATGGAAATATGCCTACGAGTTGTCAAAAGAGTATGCATTGACAAATGAATGGGGGTGGGGGCATGCACCACATGCAAATTGAGGGTCCCTCATTTCCTTTTGTCCTTTTCCTTCCACTTTAAGATATTATTTCAACCCATTGATGTGGGACGGTTTTAGAACACTTAGAGTATTGCTGCCTACAATTGGAATTACTTGGATAAGTGCGCAAAGAAGAAGAAAGGAAAGAAGGAGAAGGAGAAGAGAAAGAAAAAGAGATAGAGGTGCTTCACCCTTGCAAGGGTTAGGCGGTTTATGTAAGGAAGGACCGCAGGTCCGCAGCTCAAACCCCAATTACAATGGCCTCAGCCTTATAAAACCCAATTCATTAATCAACTCTGTTCCAAATGAAAGAGTATATTCCAATTTATAATCCATGGGAAAGACTCTTCTAATTCCTAGAACTCTAAATGAAATGAACCTAACTAAGGCAAACACATTAATAAGATACTTAAGGGTCCTAGATATAAATGCATGCATTGAATTGACTAACATGTGTTTAATGCATCTAGATGAATATTAATGCAAGTACAAAATTCATGATGACCCTCGAACCACCAACTACCATGGATAACCCTTGATCTACCAATCCTTGTACGAACCATGCTGCTCTTGATTAGAATCTCTGCACCCTCATCTAGCAATTTATCATTTTTTGTTGTCCTCGTCACCCATTCCCCTAATGCCTGCAAATAGCATAAATAACTAGCAAAGAATATCACCTATTCTGTTGTCTTTCTATTCCTAGGAATTAGAAAAGATTTCCAGCTGAATGTACGACACCTGCAGACTGAAAAGTCCTTAGGCTACAATTGAAGAATTACTGCCTCTTAGCTAGATTAATGCCCCCATACCAGACTGCTTAGACCTGTATTGCTGACAAAGAATTCAAGATAATAGGGGGAAAAAATGTAAACTGATCTCACTGCTACCCACCATCGTGCCAGATATTTCTACTTATGCATTGCAATGCCAAGGAATCATATTTAAAACCATCACAAAGTGATTGCCCTTACATTACAGGCTTACACATTTAGTAGAAGTTGACAACCACAAAGGTCAAAAGTTTGCCACCCTTTCAAGAACTGATTTTCACTTGCAGCACGTATGAATGCACAGAAGATAATACAAGATAAATAACCAGGCTAACTAAGATAATGTAGGATAGAGTCTCCCCCTACCCAAACATATGCATGTAAACAAACACCACAACAAAACCACATCGAGTAACAATGAAGTGTGTGTAACATATATTCTCAGATATCCAAATGTTGACAAAAAAATGCAAGACTCATCATCTCAAATTTAAGTAACAACAATATCAAAATGAAAAAGAAGAAGGAAACCAATCACGAAAGGTCCAGTTCCAATACCTTGGAGCCGAGAAGTAAAAATATCTTGCGTCTGTGAATAACGAGCAAATAGAGTCAAGCCATTAGAGCGACTGTTGAATGTCCTTGGTCTATTTGATATACTTGTCCCTGGAAACTGCAACAAAAAGCGGTAATTTGGTGTCTGTATAAAACTAGAAATGTGTGTTTGAGTACTGCTGTCCAATCTCCCCAAAGAAAATGCTTAAGGGCAGTAAGGTGTATACTGGGTGTGCCAGACTAACTTTGCCCAATAGATTAATGAGGTTCTATCTCCTAAGGACAACTCCATCCAGTTCAAGGGGCCAACCACAAGTTCTTTCTTTGACTAGGTCAAGAACTTCATAATTTCCCAGGTTGATTGAGTGAACATAAATTGAACAAGATGTGAAGCAAGCAAAACTACCTACAATACCATTCTAAGAGTCTTTAAGTATAGCAAAGGTGATTACGATGAACAGAAACTAGCTGGAAAAGAATAAACGTCAAATGCTTAAGATAAAGCTAATGGGTAGACGTTAAATACTGGTAACAATGATAGCCAAACTATGGAGCAAATTTTTTTTCCCCCCGGAGTTTCTGGTTTCCGTTTCTCTCTCTTTTCCCACCTTTATACTTACCGCCTGACTTCCTTAAGTTTTATCTCCAGCTTATATCGCTGCCCAACTTGGGAAAGCCAAGATATTTGTCCCATCAACCTACAGGCTGAATAATGCGCAACAATCTTTAAAATAAAGCAGCTAGATGAAAAAATAAACCAAGTCAAGGCCTAGAACTTGAATTTGCATTCTCCTAGGTCCCAGATTCGAAAGTGCCATCAATTTTTATGGGGCTAATTCATACAGAGCTTTGCCCCGGCTTTTAATAAGCCCTCCTACAAGTATACGGGTGTGCTTGGGGCCACATATATTACTCGTGGGTGAGTTCAAGTTGGCCCAGACTCCATGAGTTATCGGGAAAAAAATAATCATCTCCGTGTATGTTCATAACAATAAAGTCGGGGTGTGAACACCTGTAATGTCATGATTTATTTTACAAGCAGTTAGCGTAATATGCGAAATTTTTAGAAGTTTCGTGGTAAAGTCGTCCCCATTGAATCCATCATCTAATACAAACGAACATACACTTCATCAGTGAGCAAGAAGAGCACACCACTGATCCAGAAAACTAGAAGAAGCACACAAAATAAACAAGGAAATACAGTTTCAACATATATTCCGAGATTTTGAGTATCATAACTACTTGGTAGTCGATTGAGGCAGCTTAAGGCTATGAATTAGCGTCAAAACGAGTATTAGAATGACAAGAAGAAGAAAACCCCCGGGGGAAAAAAAACACGAATTTGGAGCAAGAGCGTTTTGCAAATTCCAATTGTATTAACTATAAAGACCCAATCACATGCATCTAAATAGCCTTTTTTTTATAACTCAAAATGTTTAGACCAGCTTACGCACATCTACCCGACTAATTATGGGACCAATCTCCCCGTATACCGGTGGGTAATCGCATACATACATATAAATTATGCACGCAACTTAAACGAACCTGGGGATGAGTAAATGAGGAGAAGCGACCATAAGAGACTCCTCTGAATACTGAAACTGCCGCCATTATCGGTAATTTCCTACTGCTCGACGCTATTCAGGTCGTCTCCGAGTACCCTTTCACTACGCTTGGAACTGCTGACGGGAGCAATTTTGGGCAGTACAGTACTAGAAGAAGGTGAGGTTCTGGTTTACCCACTTAAAAAAATAGTACTAAATAAACATGTTTTTTTTTTTAATTCCACAAAGATTATTCATGTAGTCATCGTTAATGTGTAAAAGAAAGTGAATTTTCTTTCATGTCCTTCCTTTTTTGAGTAGTCACATCAACATTTAAAATTTCATTTTTGAGCCAAATTTTTAGTTGAAGAACAAAAGAAAAAATTTATCTTACAAAAATGGAGCAACAAAGGCAGATGGAAGGAGTACTTATTTGCAATTTTTAAACTTAAAAATAACAGGCTTATTGAAATAAAAATATATGAAATATAGATCATCTTTGATAGATCTATCAAACCCTGTAAAAAAATTGAAAATTTATTTTTGTAAGTATATTATTTTTAAGTTTCAAAATAAATTCTTATTTTTTAAGTATTTATTCAAGAAAGTGGAACGGGGCCGAAATGTTGGAAGGCACTTGCAAACCACAGTGTTTGGTGAGTGTATATTTATCGCGGTAATTCTAACACCACACTTATTCACACACCCACATTCATAATAAGAGTGAGGCCCACACACACTGAGTGTGTAGTGTGTGTGTGTTTCACCCTGGTTGCAAGTGTGGGTGTGTGATTGGATGTGGTGATAGAATGATTGATATCTACCGCAGAAGCGTGGAACAAAAGAGTCTGCTTGGCAACTTCCGAAAGGGGTGATTTGGAGCCGATAAGTAGTACATTTTAAATTTTGCATTGTGATTTGTGGATTTTAATTAGAATTTGTTAAAATTTAATTGGATGATACGCGTAAAACAAATTCTCAAGAAAAAAAAATTGTGGGTAAAAATAGAATCAAATTTTTAAAAGCTCCTCAAAAAGTGATTTTTGAATTCCGTATTTTCCAATTCATCTCTAGTAGGGAATCATTTTTGCAGTATCCATTTCCAAATAGCCAAAAGTCAACAATGCGAAATGGCTTGCAAACAGGACCTTAGTAGTGACAATGTGCATTTTGTTTTTGTATTTCTTTTGAAGTACTTATCTCTTCTTTTCTCTTTTTTTAAATCCGCATAAGAAATTTTATTAATTTTGCATAATTATAAAGATTAAAAAGATAAGGACAACCTAAAACCATCAATACAAAGATAAGGTAACCCAAGATCCAAACGATGGCAAGAGACCAACAAAAACCCTAATGAATACTGCAAAAAAGCATCACTCTATTGTTAAAAAACCGTGCTCTCTATGAATCATCACATCCGCCGCTCACCAACCCTCCGACCACATCCCCCAGCAAGCAAACCACCCGCCAGAAAGCACCCGCTCAAGTAGTGAAAAAGCCACTAGACACCGAGAGAAGCGAAGACCGACGCCGTCCGAACCCAAGCATTCCCAAACCCAGGCCGCCGACAAATCGGCATATTGATTGGCTAGAACGTCGTCAATACCCGCCGTCTCGAAATCACATCGAAACTAAGAGCAGATCCATGCTCTGCACCATTGGCCGTTCCGAAATCCTGCCGCAAGATCCCACGATCTTGCCGTTCTGTATTTTATCCACTATTACAAAACCAGAATGTGCCTGCATTTTGTTTTTCTTCTATAGAAGTAGTACTTATCTTTGAATTTTCTCCACCACTATAAATCAGCTTGTGCCTATAATTCTCCTTATTACTGCTATCCTTACGATAACCAAATTACATACGAGACAAACTGACTTAAACCCTATTATTCCAAATACTCTACATTACTTATATTTCATGCTAAACTGTGGTTTTGAGACATTAATTATTATTATTCCGAAGTAAACATTCTGTTAAACAAAATACAAGGTCTTTGGCCTATACATAAACTCTGTTAGCAGTGTACTAATCCTTCAAAATTAATAGGACACACCCCAAAATACTGCTACTAAGTTACTAACAACCCAAATTGAACCCAATGTGTAAAATGTAAATCTTAATCCTACACGAGGAAAAATGTAAATTCGGTAAGATCCAGTGTGTCTTGGTATTTGCCGGCTCAAGAATCTGTTTCTGAATCAGATTCTGTATCTGATTGCAACTCTGAAGGCTTCCTTCTATTAGTATTGGCTTCTATCGGTGGGAGCTCATCATCATCCGTTGTAGCAAGTACATCGCCATCGTCAGTTGACCTGAGTTCAGTCTCATCCTGCGCAGAAGCATCTCCCTCCACTTTTCCCCATGAATTGTCTATGATAGAGGATTTGAAATTTTCTGGCCTGCAAAATTGGGCAGCAAGCAATATAAAGATACAGTACCATTTTAATTCATCAAAGACATAAAGCAGTTGATAAGAACAATTTGGTTGATGAAAGAAAAAGGGAAAAGACAGAGTGAAGGAAAGAAGGGTCCACCCTTCAGTACATCATCTTTACTAGCTCAAGGCTCTTGATTGGTCAATTTTAAGCAAATAGGAATTTTTCTTCAAAACTTACGAAAACAAAATGACCACAAGTTTTTCATGTGATCTCCAGAATACAGAAAGCCTGATCAGTTGGAGTATCAAACTCTGCATAAAGTTAAAGGTTGTATGCTACATACAAGTGATATCAGTGATCACCTGCTCAAGAGATAAAACATGAGGTATGCTAAGGAATTGCAGGCTCTACATTAAATTTTCAGGAAACTAGCAAAGGAAATATAGGGCAAAATGTGTGCTGATTCGCAACATCACTCCATAAAGACTACCCCTTCCAAATCTCTAGCCCCTACACTTTCATGCGAATGTTATTCCGAGAGATGATTAAACTATATTAACTACAATTGATTATTGTATAGCTGAGGCAATTTGCGTTCAGATTTTCTTAGAGCAATAAGAGGATGGTTCATCCTACAAATTTGACATCCTTTGTAAAGAAACAAGCTAACGATAAAAAGAAACACAACAAAAAGCTAGGAAATGTGAATTTCGAACACGAACCATTCTGGAGATTTCTGAAGGAAACGAAGTTGTTCATGAAAGAGGACTTGAGAAACAATACATGCCACTTTTCTACCAGAATCAATGGCCTCTTCTCTTCCACTTTCGTCAACCACAACAAAGCTCCCTGTTCTTAGGAAAAGAGACTTAGGTTTCACTTTCAATCCAAGTAGCTTACTTTATCACTTATCAGCTACATAGTTTTTTGTTTTTTTTCTTTTTTTGGTCTTTTTACATTTTGACAGTGGGTAATGAACTGTTCTTGGGACTAAAGAAAACAATCTAATTTTGTTAATAGTTGGAGAATTACAGTTTACAACTATTAAACACTATGTGAACTATGTCAGAAATCTGCAACTAATTTTGATGTTGTGATTTCAAAATGGCAGTGCGAAATAGAAGACTTAAATTTTGCTCCATTTTAATTTACCATTATTATATAAATTTTGCACAAGGGTAAAAATGGAAATAGACATTTTTAATCCAATCCTATCCTATGTAAAACAAACATATTAGATAATAATCCTATCGTTTAATCCGGTGCAAAACAAACATACAAATTACAAATCCTATCTCCTTACCAATCCCCTCTCCTTACAAATCCCTATCCTAATCCCACCTCATTACCAATCCCCTCGAAATGACCCTACCATCAAACAGGGCCAAAGGTCTCCCACAGTTGCTTAGAAGGGTGATATATAAAATACTATACATGCGGATCAAAATGTGGCTAATAGAACCAAAAACAAAAAAGTTTGGATGTATTATGGAACTTGGCCGTGAGCGTGTGCAAACAGATAATATGCTACTTTTTTACCCGAAGAACTAACCTCGCTTTATCCACATGCTCTTCTGGAATTTAGCTGGAAACAATGCCAATGCATTTTCACCTTTTGCATCCATAACCTTTTAAGACACGTAAAAGGTAAAATTAAAAAATAAAACTCGCAATCGATATACTTGTTCAGGAAATCTATGAACACAACTCCGGTGCTTCCCAATATATGAGCTGTGTATGTCCTTCACCTTTATAAATTATCCAAGGAGAAATCCAATTATACATTATAAAACATAGAGCACTGTCACAAATGTATAAACTCAACACCAAAAGTTAACTACAATAAGTGCTTAAAAGTCTCTAGCAGTTAACACATTAAGGGCCTGTTTGTTGGGGTAACCCGGACTCATTCATCTGTGGGGTCTGTTAGAGGCTTAGAGCCATCAAGCCTGGATTGCTTATCCAGGTAGGATATGCAGAACCCCTGCTGCGGTCGTAGGTTATCCCCAATTGAGCTTATCTAGGTATGGGAAATTATCGTTGTTCCCCTAAAACCCCTTCAAATTTTTTTGTATTCTTATTACAAGAATTATAAGAGCAACTAAGTAATTTCTCACATTATTTCTTTATCCACCCACTCATATCAACTACCAAACAAACTCCTTCGCCAATCCCCTTTTCACGAATCACCCTTATACCCTATCCATCTCTTATCCCCTCTCATTCCTAATTGACCCAAAACTTCACCCAAATGATAGCTTCAAATTGCTCTCTCTCATTTTTTCTAAACTACTCCAATCTAAGTGATGTCTCACTTTATTGTTAGAGCTTATCAACTCCAACTCCAAACCAAGTATACAAGCCCACTCTACCCTCTCAATCAATCGATTTCAAGGTGGATGCCTTAGCACAGTGTTCTAAAACTCGGTATTCCTCGCCGAGTACTCGCTCCAAGGTGTATGGCCGAGGGGACTAATCCCCTACTCGATGGGCATTACTCGCCGACAAACGCCGAGTACTCGCTCCAAGGTGCTTGGCCGAGCAACTACCGAGTAGAGAGTTTTAGAACACTGCTTTAGCAACTGTTAACTGATTTAATCTCTTTTGCTTTAAAATTGGAGGGTGTAACTCGTCGATTGGGAAGCAACAACGAAACATCGCAGTATGTGCAGTACTAAAATCCCAAATAACAAGCCCACACGTGACAGAAATCTAAATGAGGATGTGAGAGAAGGCCAGTGTTTGTGCAAATGTTACCTCAATGAGGTTGGAACCCCGGAGGGAGACGACTTGCACGATGCTCTGGCCTTGTTGAAGAGTAAAGGTCTCTTCCCCTGCTGCCCTCTTCAGATTCTTTCTTCCTCCTTTCATGGCGTCCACAGAGATTTCCACTTTGGATTAGTGGCCAGATTATAGCACAGTGCAGAGAAACCCTAACCACTGAACAGAAATTGAGAATCATGGTTTTTGAACAGTTTATTACAATGAATACCGAGGAGTGATGACGCACAATCAAAATGCATTCTCAAAACCACCCCGAGTGGGCTTACGGACTCTCACTGACGGTGTGACATTTGACCTGAGCTCTCCGGTGACCCAACTCAAAATAAAAAAAATTAAGAATCTCAATACTTGGCCCTTAAGCCTAAATCAAGTAAAGTGAACCAATATTTCTTGAATAACTAGGCCAAATTCATCAAAATGAATAAATGTAGAACAAAATTCAATGAAGTCTCAAAAATGAAAAATATTACTCCAGCTACCTACATGTATTCAACGAGTATCCCAAACCATATAGCAAGAAATTTTTTCTACTAAAAGCACAAGGGAAAATTATACTTTGTATAAAAATATACCCATTTAAGTTACTAGCATTTCTTCAAACACATGGTGTGCATAATAACAACTAGGCCATGTTCTAGCACCCCTTAAAATTCATAATTTTCCTATTGAAATTGAAATCCACACAAATCAAGATAAAAAAATGCGAAAACTAGTGTAATCCCAATCATATATAGTACGAATAACATTACAAATTTCCAACCTAAACTCATGTATACCAAATATATTCACATACATCAATTAGGGCTTAGTTTATACTTGGATTACTCTATCAAAATTTCCCTACTCAATCACTAAATAAATTCTCACACAATCAACTTGATTCAATAAGAAGGTTACCTGCATATGTACAAGGTGCAATGCTTTGTGTTACTAGCAGGACTAGTTCAAGGGCTAGGAATCCGTAACTACAAAGTTAAGAAAATTATACCTACTAGTTTGTTCTAAACAGAGTCAAGACCCATAGCATGAAATTGATCCATAACAAGACCCATGAGCGATTCCTACAGCCCATGACCAAGATACGAAATTGCCAATACTGGTAAATCTGTCCAGAAACAGTAAAATGTGTGCGGCACATTAAAATAAGACTCAAACTGAGTCTATATGGTATTATTCTATGTGCGTTCCTGGCGGGAAGTAGATGCAATGGATCTTGCCCAAGCAACAATGAGGAAAGTACATCAAAATTTGTCATGGGCAATAGCATATAATGTAGTGGAGCACATCAACAGATGTATACATCCAAATTTGAATATTTATTAGCATAAATCCTACCTCAATGAGCAAAACCCCCAAATGCTAGGAAACCTAGGTAGATTTACTGAAGCTCGCCAAGAATAAACTCCCTCCTAGCTTGCAAATATTTCCAATTCTGGATTCCCAGAGGAAATTAGATGAAATGGATGGCGGCGAGTGGGAGAGAAAACAGCCGAGTGTGATGGAGAAAGAAGGAAAAGCAAAAGCCATCGGCCGATAGTCTGATCCATTTAGGGCTTTTACAGTGTAAAACTACACTACACCCTCCTCAACTAACTTACGTACTCATCCAAGTCCAATTATTTAATACAGTTGGATTATAGAACTCCAGTAGCTAATTTTAAAACACCACCCAACGTGGGTCACCAGCACTGTCCCATGGTTCACGTACCCATTCTCGGTAAAGAAAATGCACATATGCCCGTATAATCACATAAAAAACGGGACGGTTTCGGAGACAATTGGTTGTGTTTGGTTGAGAGTTTAATTTAGTTTAATTTTGGTAGTAGGTGGAGAGAGAAATAGAGTAATGATTGAAAATAGAGGTAATGATTGAAGAAAAATATAGAGATAAATGAAATTAATAATTGAAAATATAGGGTAATGATTGAAGAAATATATAGGGTAATGATTGGAAACAAAACTAAAACTAAAACTAAGTTAAGAACCGAACAAAGCCAATTATGAATATTAGACACTTAAAAAATACCTCGTAGCTCTCGATAAAATTTTGATGATCCGAACCGCTCAATGTAACCAGAACTTGATTTTAAGAGTATCCGTGAGAAATTAGCAAAAACAATTATCAGGAAAAGGTTTGATCTAAGCAGTTTTTAGCTCAGATTTGATGAACGGTTTAATTAAAAACTACATAAAACAAGCACTTTCAGGTCATATTTTTTGCTAATATTTTTTGCATGGTTTGATAGATCTCTATCAATCAAGATGCAGACCGCATATTTTTTATTTCAATAAATTTATTATTTTTAAACGTAAAAATTATAAATAAATACTTATTTTTTTAAAGGGCAAAACTGTAACACTGCCTAAATAGCTTTTGACCCAAACTTTCACATAAAACTACTAAAAATAAGGAAAAAACTAGGGGTACATAAAAACATGTACATATCGTGCACATGTGGATTTTGTGAGATCCATCTCGGATTCCACAAAGATGATTCAAATCATCCATTATTTTTAAAATATTTTTTTATGGAACCCTATAAGAAATTAGTTCAACCCGAAAAGGATTTTTTCGAAATTTATAGAGGTGAAACTACCTAAGTTTCTAGAAAAATTCTTGCTGATATCGGATTGAGTTGACAAATCTCACGTGTACATAATATATACATACCAGATGTACTCAAAGCAATACTCTAAAAATAAGGAGAACAAGCACTGTATATGCAGAGCGTGTTAGATTTTGAAGCTCCTCGGCCGACGTGAAGGAATCCACCGGGTCGTTTCAAACTCTTCCCCCCTCCGTAGGTAACTGGCACACCCCTGATTCGCTTCTCACATTCAACTCTCAAGCGCCCATGCCACCTTCTCCAATCTTAAACCCCCATCAACAACACCAGGTTTGTATAGAACCCTCTCTCTCTCTCTCCCCTATCGGCTATATATGCAAATAACACATGTACAAACACGTTTCTTTCAATTGATATTTGCTTCTTTACACTCCTCGATCCGTTTTCCTGTGATTCTTCAACGTCTCGGGCAAAATTCGGGTTATATTTGTTGTAAAAATACTGAATTTGTTTAATCCAGTTAGCATTATTCGTTTTTGTTTCATTATTGCAAGCCTAGTTTAAGTGTTATTCAATTTATACTAGAACGGTGAAGTTCTTTCTTTGGAGCTAAGAATGAATTAGACTAATTTTGTGGGTCCACGCGCGATTGTTCGTATTTTCTTTGCACAGTGATGGGTCGAAGAAAGCAACTCCGGCCGCATAGGTCAAGGCGGATAGTGGAAAATCGCGAGAGCGGTGGGCGCGTTTTGGACGAGCGAAATGCTTCCGAAGACTCACAAAAGGACGAGGCAGTTGATGTTGACGCGCCGTTGTTCGTTGAAGTTGATAGAAGTAGCTGGGGTTCAAACGAACACTTTGATATTTCGGAAGTTCTTTTGAAGGATTTGAATTTAAGCGGAGATTTTTTGGGCTACGAATTGAATGAGAGTTTTTACCAAGATTCAAAGTATTCTTTGAGGTTTAGGTTGTGCAATGTTGGTGAGTTTGTTGTTCGTATGGGGTTAGGCCATCTGCCTGTATTACCAGCTAGTTATATACGCTTGGAATTCATAGAAAGGCGTACGTGTGAGGACACAGTGATGGATGCTTTGATAGTGTCTGGGAGTTTTGATGGACCGGATGAAGGTGTTTCCAGTCTTGTTCACTTACTTAGTCAAAAGTTTGTGGCATTGAGGCCAGTTGTGGGGTTTACATTTTCGGAGGAAATGACGTCTCTACCGGTGAGAGTGGAGATACTTAAGAGTGCATTTGATGCCTGTGATTCTCTTGTGGACACTGCAAGGCAGCCTTGGAAGAAAAGTATGAGGAGTGTCATGGCTTGGCTGCGCCCCGAAGTTATGACTTCAGAGGCTAGATATGGATCTAGTGAGTCAACGGAACGGGAACTCAGTTCATGTAATGCGATGAACAATGATTCAACAATCCCAACGGAAAGGGCCAGGTTTGATGCTGCTGGATTTTATGAAGCCATCAAGCCATCAAAGTGAGTTTAGCGTTGTATGAATTTTGTTCTCATGTTCATATGAACTTCAAAGTTTGGTCGTTTAATCCTTGACTTGACGTTTACAGTGATGGTGTTTATAACGTAATTCACACAGGGTGGACCCCATGTTGGAAGATAGCATACCTGACTTGCTTCCGGAGCTTAGACCATATCAACGCAGAGCAGCTTACTGGATGGTACAACGAGAAAAGGGAGATTCTGCCTGTTCAAATGAAACTGGAAGAAGTCAGTTCTTGTCTCCTCTATGTATTCCAGTGAATTTTATTGATACAAGTTCAACAATGTTGTACAATCCACTGAGGTATTGTTTTATCACCTTTGAAGACTTTGTTCTCATTTGTCTGTCAGACATCTTTTCATTAGCTTCAGACTAATGGGTATACTGGAGGGTTTGCCCGGTCGTTAACTTCAGGACTACAGAATTAGTCAAGGGGCGCAAGCTAGCCCAGACATCTGTTCATCAGAAAAATAAAAATAAAAATGGGCATACTGCTTTAGGGATAAGCAAATTCATTTGGGCCACTTTGCTTACTTGGGACTATGTACCTCAGTCCATGGCCTTTTTTGTTATTATGGATCTTGACAGTGGTTTTGATTGCCATTGCCATGTCTGTTTTCCTATCCAATTTCTTTTTGGCTTCTATTTCTACTTTCATTAAATCCTATTTCTAACGCTTGTGTTAAGTCCTGCTATCGTCATTGCATTGAGGTTTCCATTCATCCTACCAGTCATCCATCTTGAAATTCAATTTTATATGACTATGTTTCTCTGCCGTATTTCATATGGAATACATTTTATGACAGCTTAAAAGTGATGGGCAAAACGTGATGACTTTACTCTTTTACCATTACTTTTGGAAATTAAGTATTGCATAGAAAATGCAATAATGATGTTTTGAAGGGTAAAAAGAGAAAACAAAAATATGACAAGTGCAATGATGATACTCCTTCAAGAAGTTGGAATCCCCAAAAGGGATGAATAAATGGGGACGAAGGGAGTATATTTTAATGTGTGATTTTTTTTTTATAAATACATTTGCACAAACTTAAAATATCTGGGACTTAATGAAGAAATAGATTAGAGTATCTGCCCTCACATTGTGGTCTCCTTCCACTTACGTTTAAGACATCAAACCGAGAGTTAGGAACTTAGGATAAGACATCAAACCGAGAGTTAGGAACTTAGGATGAGAAATTACTATGTACACATTTAATCCTGTTTTTGATCAAATGTTGCAAGTTTAAGATCCTTTTCATTGCATCTCTTTTACACAAACATTGTATTCGAGAGGTCCATAGCATAGCAGATCGCGTGAACACATAATTTGATCAATAGATGCTTGATGCGGCTAAGATCATGCATATAGATGCATTTGCGGAAAATATTATACTCTGCAAATTTGCCTATAATTTTCAAAATCATATTATAATGGTCTATGTGGCTTCATTGAAGTATTGTTTTGTTTTCTATTTGAGATGGCAACCTATTGCATCTGTTATGGACCTTTTCATAATGTTGGTGTATTGGACTGAATCGTATTTCACATGATGCTGATTTAATGTTAAAGTTTATAGCTTAGTCATTTGCTAATTGCTGCTGCTATGTCAATGCTTGGTATCGCTGTCAATCTTCCCCTTTGAACCTATATGTGGTAATCTAGCTTTGGCCTGTAAAAAAGGTACCCACTCCGAATAATATACCAATCACCAGCTTTGAGATTCACCTTTCTTCTCTTTGTCCATTGTAATGTGAATGTTTGAATATAATGAACGATCTTATTCAGTTCGGTGAGTTTTGAAGTGATGTTAGGTTGTCATCAAACATCGGTTTTATTTTGGGAGCATGGTATTTATCTTTATGAATAGGTTGTTATTACTGTGAAGGGTATGAAGATGATATTGAATACTCTAATACCCTTTTAGTTTTCCCTTCTGGTCCCATCAATCTGCATGATATGTTATTTAGATTAATGGGTACTTACCAAGTTGATCAAACCAGAAGCACACTGCTGATTCCATATTGCTGTCTTTTTGAACTTATGATAGTTTTATCTCATTTGTCAGCAGAATTAAATATGCAGTTTCTCTTTCGTCATCATGTGTAATAAATTTTGATTACAACTATTTTTTCAGTGGAAATGTTTCATTGCATCCGGAATGCCCTTCGTCATATGTCTTTGGTGGTATTCTTGCTGGTAAGTCCTACCATCACCTTGCATTATATGTTGGTGCACACAAGTCATGTATTATCAGGGTTCTGGATCCTTGAAGTTTTTTTCCTGCAATGTACCAGATAATGGTGTCCATGGTGTGAAATACAATCTTTTGGATTGTGGTATGGATGAACCAAGGAAGTTTAGGAGATGTCTCGTCTAGTTCCTTTAGGTTTTCTTTGTTATTTGTTCTTTGATTTTCTTAACCATATGGTTGGCGGGACAAGAAATGAAGTAGTAGATAGGCCACAGTTGTGCTCCTTAAACTTTTGGCATGGCTAATTTGATAGTTCGGACTGGTGCTTATCTGTTTGAGTTTTGGTTTCTCTGGCTCTGATCATGTGTGACAATCACAGATGAGATGGGATTGGGGAAAACAATTGAGCTCCTTGCTTGCATCTTTGCTCATCGGAAGTCAACATCTGAATGTGGCAATATTGATAATGTGATGGAAATTACTGAGGACCAGAAATTTATCCTGAAAAGGTTGAAAAGAGAGCGTATTGAGTGCATATGTGGAGCTGTGAGCGAAAGCTCTAGATATGAAGGATTATGGGTGCAATGTGATATCTGTGATGCTTGGCAACATGGAGATTGTGTGGGTTATTCAACTCGAGGAAAAATTCCCAAATCCAGAGAAGACTTCAAAGGACATAGATGTAAAGATAAACAGACCGAGAACGATCGAAAGCGCATGAGAAGGAAAAATGGTTTCAAATCAGTTGAGATGGAAGGGGATCATATCTGTCAGCTGTGCTTGGAACTTATTCAAGCCACTGATGCTCCGGTTGCTACTGGTGCAACTCTTATAGTATGTCCGTCTCCTATTTTGCCCCAATGGCATGCTGAAATTACTCGGTACAATTCTTGCTTTTGTTTCCACCATCTTTCATTTATCCGTATAGACTGCATTGTAACGACCTGTGGCAGGCATAACCCTTAGCCTAACCTCGTGGCTCAAAAGATTAAACTCAAGTTATACAATAGCTGGTCGGAATCACTTATATACCATTTAATCCTTTACCAATTTCCCGATGTGGGACTAACTTCCCATATGGGGTCTCACAGCATTCTTTCATACTTTTGTCATATGGTTAGTTGTTCGTCTGATTTCCTCAGAAAATTAATCATAGGATTGAAACTGATAAGAGGTAGAACACCTGGTATACAGAGAACATAACAAATGGTTCTATTGGTTTTGTAATATCCCTTTGATCTAAGTTTGTTCAAATATATCTCCCCAACATGGTTCCATGACACGTCATCCAGGATGGCCACTCACCAGGAGCACATGAAATCATGTATGCCTTTGCCATTTTAATGCTCCCATTTTGTTGGTAAAGCTCCACAATAAGGAAAGACATTGTAGTGCCTGTGCCATAGATATTTATGAGTTGTAATGTGACAAATGTTGGAACTGCTTAAACAATGGGATTGAGCTCAATAGATGGGGTTTATGCATCTAGATTAGGCCCAGTTGTAGGACATCCACTTAGGGCTTGTTCTTCTTAATAATCAATCTGGATTTCCCGCCAAATTTTTTTTGTCCTTATTCAAATTTTTTTCGTATCACTTGGTTTATCATCAATTTTTGGAGGATTATTGCATCCTCATGACGAGGAATCTAAAAAGTAAAAAATTTTGATCGAAATCCAATTTTTTTGAATTTTGACGAAAATTGGCGGGAAATCCACTTTTTTCGTCTTTATTCAAAAAATTTTGGATTTCGACCAAAATTTTTTACTTTTTAGATTCCTCTTATCATGAGGATGCAATAATCCTCCAAAAATTAATGATAAGCCAAGTGATACGAAAAAAATTTGAATAAGGACAAAAAAAATTTGGCGGGAAATCCGAATTGATTATTAAGAAGAACAAGCCCTTAGTATATGTACCTTGTACTACCATGGGTAAGTTGGTTACGTGGTTTGGTGGTTGGAAATGAGGGTCCATTAGGGTGCTTCACTTGTTGAATATGGGTTTCTAACTTCCCCCCTTAATATCTTTCCCTCCCTTATGCTACAGTATCCCAAAAGGAAAATTTTGACAATTTTTGGATAACCAGTGACTCTATCTCTCTCACTTGTGCTCTTCAGACTTCTATTCCATGATTAACCTTTTGGACCGTATCCCTCATGCATGCTGAGGCCCAGCATTGTGGTAGGATCACATTCAAATTTCGGAATGGTGGAACACAATAGTCATGCCCAGTATTTTTATTACCTGTTGTTAATGTACATGTAACTGTTTTTACTGGTTATGCTACCATTCTGTTTTATTTTTGTTCTTTTTGGTCTAACTTCCAGATTTTGCTACTTAAACTAAGTTAAAAGACCCTCACCCTGGATTGCTAGTTACTCATCTTCACTTTTCCTATTGAATTCCTTGAAAACAATCACCTTGGATTGCTAGTTACTCATCTTCTCTTATAGTTGTTGCCTACTTGGCCCTTTTTTTGTTTCTCAGATATAAGTTTGTTAGAGTCCTTCAGTTAGTTCTTGGGGAAGAGGTCTGGAGTTATTTTAATCCCTAACAATTCCAACCGCTGTTTGAAACTTGGAAATTTGTTGGAAACTGTTTGCATTCTCAGATCAGTTTGTCAACTGGCGGAAGATTGTCTGCAGAAATCCTATTGCTCACTTGTTTTGTGATTTGCTAATATAAGTTGTGTGTGAGTGTTAATAAAGAGAGGCAGGGGCGGACCCTTTAATGGGCAAGGGAAGTCAAGTGACCCCACTGAGTTGGGAAACCCACCAGAGGAATACAAAAACTTCGGACATTTTTGTTAATTTTGCCCCATAGGCTTTTGAACTTGTAGTTGTTGCCCCAAAGATAATAGAATGGCCCCATAAGTTCTATACCCTTTGGTTCTTGTCCCATAAGTAAAATAACTGCCCACATTTCTTAGGTATCTATCTCTCTCAACAAGACAGATCGACTTTGGGGCAAAAGGATTGACTGTGACTTCTTTTAGGAGAAGTTATTCCATGCTCTTGAGGTAGGTTGAGCATGAATCTGAACCACACATTTAGATGGGTTTTACACACTTTGGAGTGGACCTCATACATTTGTGTGATCCAAGTTTGTGCTCAACCATGTTCCAGGGGCATTGATTAATTTCTCTTTTTCTTGTAGTATGTGTTTTTGGAAGAAAATGATTTTCATACTCTTTTTTTTATTATTATAAAGGCACCCCATTTTTTGTCTTTTAGTGTGAATTTTATGTTTAGTTTTCATTATAAGACAATAAAAGGAGTGGACATATTAAAAAAAATATGAGTGCAAAAATCATTACTCTTTTGGAATTTTAATTTTATGGTATAAACAGATATCCTTTTTGTTTTGAGAAATTTTATAGATAGATAATTCACTTAACCACTTCTTGTATGGCATTTCAGTGCTTATAATTTTTTTAAGTATATTGTAAATGAACTATATAAGATCAATAGATATTTTCGTAAATCCTTTTTGTATGTTAATTTAAGGTTTAGGGTAGGTAATTTACTCCACTGCCAGAAAAATCCTGGGTACGCCACGGAAGAGAGGGGCACAAAAGCGAATGCAATGGCCACCACTGTTGTTGCCATGGGTCAGCTTTTATAACTATTTTTAGAGATTACTCAGTTGCCATCTGCTGCTAATTATTTTTTTGCTTGTATCTATTTGTGGGAGGAAGAAAACTGAAGTTAAAGGATGGGTTGGCACGACAGCAAAGCCCATAGAAATTGAGCATGTTACCTTCTGCAGAATGCCCAATTTGGTGAATGCATATGCTTTAGAATAGGGCTTTGTTACTGTTTAACTGAGAGCAACTCAGTGGTTGGGAAAAGTAAGTGGAAGGCTGCTTAGTGCTTTTAGGGCTCAATAATAATCTTAGAGGTGAGGCATGGTTTCAATATCAATGAGATCAGTTCCGGGGTCCATATATACATCATTGAGTTGATTGCTTGGATTACTATAAAGTATAGGCTGTTGTGCCCATCTATTCAGTAAAATTCTGTGTTATTTTTAATTGTTACATCAAGTTTGCAGTAATAGTGGCTTCTTAACATCTTTTTCTTAATGCTTTTCTTTCCAATCGTAGTCATACAAATCCAGGATCCTTGAAAACTTATGTTTATGAAGGTGTTCGAAACACTTCGCTTTCATATACATCACAGATGGACATTACTGAACTTCTCGGTGCTGACATCGTTTTAACAACATATGATGTGCTTAAAGAGGACTTATCACATGACGCGGATAGGCATGAAGGAGACCGTCGCATGATGAGATTTCAGAAGAGGTACCTTCCTAAATTTGGGTCCTCAATATCTGTGATAACTGATCTCTACCTTGTGCTGAAAAACGGGGTTCAAGTAGTTCTGCATCTGATGAATTGCTAATTCAAAAAACTTATTTAGGAATGTACTTATAAGTTAGATTACCTTATCTAGGAAATAAATGAAGACTGGAACGTAAAAATCAGCCCGAGGAGTAAGAGTCATTTTATTTGTGTGTTTTCATAACTGATTTTTGTTGTTTCTTTCGTGGAGCTTTCCAAGAAATTAGTGATGCTTCATAAGCTTCTCATTCTTCTCCTGACTTGCATTTTGTTGTTGGCACTACGGTTTGAGGTTTAACATGTCACTTGTTTTGCTGTTCCACTTCTTCCGGAATCTTTTCCTGATTTTCAACCTGAAAACCTCAACTTTGGATTCAAACCAAGTAATGCTATTTAGGTTTACACAACCAACAATTTGATCCTAGTGAAGAATGAAGATAAGATACAAATGAAATGGAAGAAACAGGTCATTTGGTTTTTGGTCCCAAAAAGGTTGTTTTGGAACATTTTTCATACCAAAACTTGAAAAAAATGATGTTCGTAAACTCTCTTGAGAAATTCATCTTTTGATTTTTGATTTTTTTCTTTTTGGATACACCCAGGTGCCTTCAACAGTTGAACTCATCTGAGTCAAAACTAGTAGCTTTTTTTCCCAAGACATATGGCCCTTGGTTGTTTATAAATGACAGATCGTTTTTTTAATCTTGTGTTCCTTTCCATTTTTTATGAGTCTCTGTGTTGCAGATACCCTGTTATCCCAACTCTCCTCACTAAAATATTCTGGTGGAGAATTTGTCTGGATGAGGCTCAAATGGTGGAAAGCAATGCATCCTCTGCAACAGAAATGGCACTGCGGCTTCATGCTAAGTATCGGTGGTGTATTACAGGGACTCCTATACAACGCAAGCTTGACGACTTATATGGGCTCTTGAGGTTTCTTAAATCAAGTCCATTCAATGTTCTTAGGTGGTGGATTGAAGCTATACGAGATCCATACGAGGTGAAGTTCTCTATTTTGTTTTCATTCTAGTACTTCGAAGACAGACTTTTTTTTTTTAATTGGCTTCTAAGATGGACTTTTTTTTTTTATCGGCTTCTAAGACGGACTTTAAAGGCTTTGAATGACAACAGAGACAAAGTAGCTTCTCATATATGTGAATATATATGTATATAAATTGAAAGAAGGAATAGTAGCTTCTCATATGAAGGCAAATAAAAGAGTATCTGTTGCCATTAAACTAGTCAAGTTGAATTCAAATCACCTTTAACTTGATTTGTGATAGTAGGTTTTATGCAACACTTTTAAGATGCAACGGTGGACATGACCTCTTGTTGGCAATGTCGACATAGTGTCTTTCTCCATTTCCAAGGACTGTGAAGTAATCAAAGAACATAGAAAAATCTCATGTGTGGTGGGGTTTCAGGTTTCATTTACATCAGTTCGCACAATAATTAATTGCTTAGATGGAAATGGCACAACCTATTTGGTGCAAGCATCACATGATATTGTCAAAGAGTGATCATAATTGTGCGAGGAGTCTTATCTATTTGTATGGGTAGAATATCTTTTTGTTCGATATTCTTGGGTTTGAGGGATAATGTCCTGGGGCTTAGGCTGTTACTTTAAACATTTAGGGTACAGTTACCGAAGATTGGTCTGAGTCTTTTGTGAGGGTTAATGAAATGAGGTCTTCGTTGAAAGAGGAATTCCGCCTTGGAAAATGAAGAAGAAAATTGAAAAATAGTAGCAAATGGTTGCCCCTTCATATCTCATTTTGCTCGCTCATCTCTACCCCAAGTGATTGGGACATAAGGCTCGGTTTGGTTTGGTTTATCTCTTCCTAAGTTCCATTCCTTTTGAGAAACTGGGGGAGGAAAAGAAAAAAATGAATAAGTGACGAGAGAAAATAAACAGGAGAAATGAGAGTTTTGTCTGTTTCTTGTTTGGTTTTCCATAATGGAGGAAAGCTAAGGAAGATAGTGTTATCCTTTATTTCTGTTTGGGAAAGATGGAGGAGAGGAACAAAATTAAGTTTTTCCATTTGGTTAAGAGGGGTAGGAACTATGATGCACGGACACGGACACGGGAATTCTAAAAAAAAGTGGACACGGCGGGGGACACGCCACGTGTATATTTATTTATTTTATAAAAAAATAAAAAATTATAGTTTGACACCAGATTTTTTTTAAAATTATGGTTTGACCCCTAAATTTTTTAAAAAATACAGTTTGGCCCCCAATTTTTTTTTTAAAAAAATTACAGTTTGGCCCCTGCCGTGTCCCCATCAGTGTCCCCCCCGTGTCCCCATAAAAAATTTAAATTAAATTATGGCGTGTCCCATACGTGTCCCCGCCGTGTCCGACACTGCGATACTTGGACCTCTGGTCGGTGCTTCATAGGGTAGGAACTATTTGTCTTGAAAATGGATGGTAGGATGGGTACATATTGAAATTTCCTTTATTTTCTTCTCCCCAAAAATCACCGTATTGGACAGATTTAGATAATGGTTTTCAGATGGGGGGTTTTCCCTCTCCATTTCTTGCTCCTTGAGCCATCCAAAAAAGTGATTGAGAGGAGGGGTCCCTTTTGTTTTCTGCTATTCAATTCACCCAATCCCAACTGACTCTTATTACCATCTATGTTATCTCATGACTGCAAGCCCTTTTTCTTTTCTTCTCTTTTTCTATTTCTTCCCTATTGATAGATATCACATTCTTTCGTGAAGCTAGTGTGCTTTATTTGCCTGCGATTGTATTCAAAGGATTTGCCTAACAGTTGGGGTACCCAGTTTGGGCATTTCATTAGGGAAATGGTTTTGCCTCAATTCTATATACGGTTAGTGTTTGTTGAATGTGCCTGAAGTTCTATTTTGCTTGTAAATAACCGGTTGAGAACATCGAATGACCTTCTAGTTGTTTTACTGCCAGATGTGACTGCTTATGTTCCATCATCATCCGTATGTCTGTGGCGGTTGCCATGTGCAAGAGGGGGGGCCATTTTGTTTCCAAGAAATAAAGTTTGTGCGAGTGGTTTTTATATGTACAATATCTACATTAGGTTTTTATTGATATCTATAGCTCTCCAGTCTTGATTTAGTTGGTGGTTGGGGGCTATAATTGGGATAGTAAAATGCAATAGCCTCAACGCATCAAATTCTGTGTTACCTGCATAATATTTTACAGACTGTTCACCAGCCATCAGTACCTGGCATTTTCTCTTTCCTTTTTGTCTCTTTTTTCCCTTCCCCCCAAGTTTCTTGAGAAATGTTTCTTATGTGGTTCATTTCTAGAAGTTTAGGAAGGTCTTTTGGAGATTTTAGATGTTTATGTTATGATGCCTGTTTCCTAATCTTGGACACGCTTTTCAGAGAGGAGACATTGGAGCTAGGAGATTCACGCACAATTTCTTTAAGCAAATAATGTGGCGTTCTTCAAAAGTACACATTGCTGAAGAGCTACGGCTTCCTCCCCAGGATGAGTGTCTCACTTGGCTCTCTTTCTCACCGATTGAACAGCACTTTTACAAGAGGCAGCATGAAACTTGCGTGGACCATGCTCGTGAAGTAATTGAGAGTTTCAGAGACGACATTCTCAAACGAAAAATCACAGGTTTTTATACTCTTATCCATGCAACATTAGGAAACCAACTTTTCTTTCTTACTGCTCTTTTGTTCTCTTTCTAGGTTCCGTGCCATCTGATGCTGCATCTGATCCTTTTCTCACCCATGTGGAGGCTGCAAAACTGTTAAACACACTCTTGAAGCTTCGGCAGGCCTGCTGCCATCCTCAAGTGGGAAGTTCAGGGCTGCCTTCTTTGCAACAGTCTCCCATGACCATGGAGGAGATATTATCTGTGGGTTTCTATGAATAGGTTTCGGGTAACATGACTACTTGATTATTGTTCTCCGATTTGCTGATTTCTGTTAAATGGGGTCTGTACTGTAGGTTCTTGTGGGCAAGACCAAGGTAGAAGGGGAGGAAGCACTCAGGAAATCAGTTGTTGCATTGAATGGGCTGGCAGGAATTGCTATAATCAAGCAAGATTTTTCCCAAGCAGTATTGCTGTACAGAGAAGCTCTGGCTTTAGCTGAGGAGCACCGTGAAGATTTCCGTTTGGATGCCTTGTTAAACATTCATATTCATCACAATCTTGCTGAGATACTCCCACTGACCCCCGAATACTTTCAGCATTTGCATTCAGATGCTAAGTCCTCCAGGATTGATGGTGTTGAAAAATATGATGGGAAAAGAGACAAAATAAGAGGGCAAGACTCCTCAGATATGAATGTTGACACTGATAGTTTACCCGAATTTGCTTCTGCCCCTAAAGCTAATAGATCAAAGCATGACAAAGAATGTGATGATAACACCCACATACATTCCAGATTGTCTTGTGATCAATGTTTGAGAATGGCGTGCGAGAATCTGAAACAAAAGTTCTTATCTGTGTTCAACACGAAGCTATCCTTGGCTCAGCAAGAGTTCAGAAAGCCACATACTCAGGTATATTTCCTCCAAATTGTTTCATAGCATGTGAGCAGTGACGAAATATTTGTTTTGGTTCTTCGGTATGGGGTAGAATATGCACGTCTCTAAGGATGCTACAACATACAAATTATTGCCTTAGTTTAACCTTTTCTAAAATGAAAGGTATGATACATGTTGGCTCATGTAGTCACGTCAATAAAGCGTCAGAAAGCAGGGTGGCGTAATCATGAGAGAGTAGGCTGCAGAAGCAGGTCACTGATGATAGCATGAGGAACAGGTCAAACTCAATATAGTTCACACTACAGACATTTTCCCTTTTAATCAGGATCTATTGTTTACAACTTTATCGCCTAGAAATTCAAATGATGGAAGCGGGTCAGCTTTATCTTTTTTGCTCACCCTTGATTTAAGTTGCATTTGTTTTATAATGTGAATTTCATTCTTCCTTTCTCTCTTTTTTGTTGAAGGTTTGTAATGCATTCAGCGACAGAAAAAATCAGCATGCAGTTTGGTGGTTGGAAGCCCTTCATCTCATTGAACAGAACCCTGACTCCTCAAGTGAATTGGTCACAAAGATTGGAGAAGCTGTCTCCGGTACTTTAAATGCTTCAAGGACATCAAAAATTGCATCATGGTAAGTGATAATTATGATTCTCCTCTTTTTATTACATGTGTGATGAAGTTATGTGGCTTTCCTATTTGTTGGTTTAGGTCAGCATTCTTACATGCCTATCTGAAAGCAAACTCAGTCAAATATGCAAAATTGCAAATCATGGCTTCTTCTGTTTTTGTTGAGGAAAGTGAATCACATTTTTTTGCCCCATTTATAAGTTCTTTAGTTGAGAATCCTGTATAGTTGGTTTGAGCATAGTGTTTGCCATGGATCTGCTGTAGTATATTTTGTTCGACTTGTTCTTTTAAGTAAGTTTATCTGAAGATTAGCGTTAATTGTGATTGCATACACAGAGTTACCTGATTCAAAATGGAACAGCAATTTTTTTTTTGCCATATCAATCTGTTATATTAGTATGTTCAAGTAGAGTTTATTGATGTGTGGCATTCCAAGACTAGATACTGCAATAAATGTTTGGATTGATAGAGCATTCAGCTTCATGAAATACTTTCTGCAAGCTAATTGTTTAGCAGAGTAAAATGAAGTTCTTGTTAGAATGATAGGTATTAAAGTTATGGGTGTGGAATGATGGAAGCTCGCAAGTGTCGTTGTGCAGTGTAAATGTTGCATGTGAGGAACCAGAAATGGTTTGGTTTTATTGACTCAGAAAGTTAAACTTGTCTTGTCTTTGTCTTTGTCTCTCTCTCTCTCTCTCTCTCTTAATCTTTTCTGCTTTATCAATGTATCCTTTGTGCACCGTTCTTCCATATACATGCATAATAGCAATGCAAGGAGTCATTGCTTCTATCAGTAGTCAGTCAAGTTCAAACTGAGTCATGGAAATGTGATTGGGTAATTGCTTTCTTTCATTTACTGGAGTTCAATTTTGGTCTAGTAAAGAGAAAATGGCAATTTGTCGTCCATCTGAGATTGATTATATAGTAGTTAGATTAACATGATAACTAGGATTCTGCCGATCTGTTATTTAGATCCCATATGAGAATGGAGACTTGCCGTAAAACCAAAAAAGTTACTCGATTACCTTGCTAATAGCTGCTTGCTCTCTTGAGAATAGATTGGAGTCAGTCTCTCCTTCCCAACTAGATGCATACAGAAATGTGGTTCATGGGTCACCTTTTGGGAACAGTTAACTGATAATGTCTATGGCATCAATGGTGAAGTAGGTTTTCTGAAACTAAAGTTGTAGAGCTAAGCGCTTATCAAATTTTACTTGAACTTTTCTTCTATTACAGGTTTCAAAGCATAACAGCTCTGAAATATTACATCCAGACTGGTTTGGATTCACTGGAAGATTCTAGGAAAACTTTACTTGATAGACTTCTGGAAATTGATGAGACAATGAGAAATCCAAGAGAGGAGGATATTGAGCGTGTGAGATATTGTCCAAACTGCCAAGCTGATGGTGATGGTCTTGTGTGTGTTCACTGTGAACTAGATGAATTATTTCAGGTGTGATATCTGAATTCTTGTTAAACTTAATATTTTCTACACAACTGTAACTTGTTGAGGAGGAATCAGATTTTCTTATCTTTCTCAACTAGGTCTATGAGGCCAGGCTCTTTCGTCTTAGCAAAGGACACAATGGAGGGACCACTTTTACATCTGTTGAGGAGGCTGTAGACCTGCAAAAGAAGAAGTCTGCTCTGAACCGTTTCTATTGGACTTTGTCACGTGCTGATAAAAATTCAAGTTCATCGAGTGTCAACTATGAAGATAGTGGTGGGAAGAGGGATGTTGGGGAAAAAGTAGTGGTAGGTCATATCGTCTGCTTTTCTGTATTAAAAAGTAGTTGTAGGTCATGTCGTCTGCTTTTCTGTATTGTCAAAAGGTGCTTCAGTTTGATTAGTGCCTTTTATTCACATATCATGATGGTACTGTTGTTTGTAACTTGTTCAGGTCCTTGGATCAGTTCGCTGTCCTGCAATGATCAATAAGAGCATAATGTAGAGTTTAGTTGAATTTATGGATAACATTAGATTTCTTTTAATTACCTGCTCAATGATTTGTCACATTTCATAGATCATTGGTAATGGAACATAGCAATGTCGGACCATTGCTTCTTGCCATTTCTCATAACCTTGTGTCTATGAGTCAGTATTTCTTGTTTCTTGTCCCTTTTCTGTCTTCTTCCTCTTAGTGATTGGGTAGATTTTTCAAATTAATATGAGTGACCGCAACTCAGCAAGTTTATGTTTAGTTTATTTTCAAGTAGTGCTGGTTACCTAGTCCTACCTATTGGTGGAAGATGTCCTATCTTGAAAAAGTTTGGATGACCTCATATGGGCTGGACGAGATACTTTCCGAGCTATGTCTATAATGCCAATAAACCAGGCAGTTCACGCATCAATTACAGTTGGCATTCTTGAAATCACGTGCCAAAACATTGACAATAATCTACATTCTATTGCCAGAGTCTTCTTTACGTGGTTTTGAGGTGCCATATGAATTTTAGTGTTCCTGTTTTGGATGTTATGCACATATTCGGATATTTCTAGACTCCTAGTTGTCTATAGTTGCCAGATGATTCAAATGGGATGTAAATGGATAAACATGCTAAATATTCCATCTTTGATCACCTGTTGGTAGGTATCAAGATCTCCCTCTGAATTGGAAGTTGCCCTTGGGATTATAAAAGGTTTCTCCAGGACTTTGTTAGGTCGAGATGGAATGGTAGCAGCCTCCAAACAGCTACTTCTTCTTGAGGTATTCCAGAAAATTTCGTTTGAATGTATACATCTAATTACTCCCCACAGGCATTGTATTTTTTGTTTTGCAGCAGAGGATACTACTCCTGACTCACGTTTTCTGCCAGGAGGTGTTGTGGTAGATGAAGAGAATAGTTTTCTTTCCCTCTCCACATCTAGGGATATTGGTTTGTTGTTGGATTTGAAGAATCCAACTTGACAGAAGCATTAAGACAGTAGTTTGATAATTACCTTTTTACTTCCGTCATTGTGGCATGCTACCTCCCTCTTTAAAATCGAATGATACAATCTGTCTGACTTATAGAATTTTTACTTGGGAAAGGGAATGCGGAAAGAATATGCACAGTCAAGGTCTTTGGCAATTGCTCAAGCTCAAGTTCTGCGTGCTCATGATGAAATAAAGATGGCAACCTCACGATTGCGTTTACAAGAGGATGAGGATGATAAATCTATTGATGTGTTAAGCCCAGGTGAACTGGATGCAGCTAGTGTTGAAAATTCTAGTGACAAGTTCTTAGCCTTGACTTCATTATCCCGCATAAAAGGACAACTACGTTATCTCAAGGTACCAATAATATATCTGTTCTGTCTATTTTAATTTTTTTTATACTGTCTCTTTTCTGCTTATTGTCCTTGTTCTTGTTAATGTTTTGCAGGGTTTGGTACAATCTAAACAAAAATTGCAACTAGAGAATCCAAATGATTCATCGTTAACGGAAGTTGCAGCTGCCTCTTCCACTTCTTCTTCAGAAAAGGAAAACGGTTGTGTTGTGAAAGGTGATGAAGAAGCATGCCCAGTTTGTCAAGAAAAACTCAACAAGCAAAAGATGGTTTTTCAATGTGGGCATGTTACTTGCTGTAAATGTGAGTTCCTTGTTGCACATATCTTCACGTGATTGTTATCCACCTGCTACAAAACCCACTGTTATTCTGTTCTTCCATCATATTGGTTTAAATACTGACGGTAAATTTGGATTGATGTACATGTTTTCTCTCTTTTTCTTCATGTGATTGTTATCCACCTGCTACAAAACCACTGTTATTCTGTTCTTCCATCACATTGGTTTAAATACTGACGGTAAATTTGGATTGATGTACATGTTTTCTCTCTTTTTCTTTTTTGTTCTTATAAAACATCCTGCAAATCTCAGTTTCAAAGCTTTTATTGTTGAACCCAGGTAAAACATGTCTATTCTTTGACTTCATTAGCTCCCTTTCATTCCACTTTACTGAACGGATAGGTCGTAGGCAACATACATTTGACATTACCATGTAGGACTCTTCCCTAAGACCACTGCCAAGGCCTTCATTTCCTTTTCCCTCTATTGGTCAATGATGCAAGGAAAATCCCGATAACAACATTTGAATGGCTAAATGAATTCTGCCTCAAGGACTTGTTTGCATGATTGCATAAAAAGAGGGCGTACGTGTCTGGGGAAGGGTTGATGTATGCAGCCTTACCCCTAGAATCAAAGCAGATGTCTCCGAGAATCGAACCCATAACCTTCTGGCCACAATGGTTTGTTTCATGATTGCATCCTTGATAGTAGTCTGCAAACTTACATCTTGATTTGTAGGAATCAAGCCCATTACACAGTGACATTATTTCTTGTAGGTTTCTTTGCAATGACAGAGGGATCACCTGTTCATCATGGAAAGACTCATGCTAAATGGGTGATGTGCCCAACATGCCGACAACATACTGCCTATGGAAATATCGCTTTTGCTGATGATGGACAGAATAGATCAGATAGTTCTTTCCAGGGTCGTGAGAACTCTGAACTGGGTCGTGAGAACTCTGGACTGGGTCATGAGAACTCTGAAGCTTCTATTACTGTTCATGGTTCGTATGGAACAAAGGTACCCTTGCCACAAGTCTTCATATAATCATATCTAATTTTTACCGGAGTGATAACATGCTCTGCAAACCAATTAACAGAATTTCTAGTGGTAGGCTGGGAGATAATTCAAACCTGCAGTCTTCAAGTCATGGGCATGATGAGCCGACCAGTTCCACCTTTTGGATGTCTCTCTCTCTCTGTTTTTTTTTTTTTTGGTTGATATGCATGCACTTCTTTTTTTCGACCATGCACCTTTTTCATTGACATTTTTCGGTGAACGTGTCAGTTGTCTTCATCCTTTTACTTGCGGTGAACAGTTTTGTCATCACTAGAAGAACAGTCTCATAATACTATCAAAGAAGATTAAGAAGAACAGACACATTATAAGTGCCTTATGCCATGACAATCTGCTCGGTGTCCATACACTTCTGAAGTGCCCAAAGTTTTCATGTTTAGTAGTTACACCTACTAATTTACTTGTAAATCATATTCAATCAACATTACGTGCATGAGACTACAGTTTTACTCCCATCTTTTGCATGCATGGTGAATACTTTATTGGGCAATTTTTTTTCTGTGCTCTTTTTCAGTGACGGCATTTACAGCACGAAGTTGTGAAATTTGCCATTATGCTTTTTTTTTTTCCAACTGATTTGTCTTTCATGTGCTGTGGATGGGGTAATGCTAAGATTGAAGCCATTACAAGGAGAATTCTCTGGATCAGTTCTACCAATCCAGAAGCAAAACTTCTTGTGTTCTCCAGTTGGAATGATGTCCTCGATGTGTTGGAACATGCCTTCACTGCAAACGATATAAGTTATATCAGGATGAAAGGAGGCAGGTTAGTGTCAGTGCATCTAACATTTTTGTCATGCTTTTTTTCCTATTTCCTGTGTAAATTAATGACATCTGGCACTGGCATGGATGCGTATTGGTGCAAGTGAAATTCTTGTATGCAGAAAAGGCCTAAGTTGTTTTGCTGAGTAGAATTAATCATCTGATTTTTATTTCAAATGTGGATTCATAACTTCTACTTAATTAGAGCTTAGGGTATTGGCTGATTTCTAGGATATATAATTCGATGTTCCTAACTAATATGGTGTGCAACAGGAAAGCACAATATGCCATCGGCCTCTTCAAAGGACAGATAAGCAGCGGAAAACGAAGAGCCGAGACTAATAAGATGCAAAAAGAAACCAAATCTATTCAAGTATTACTGCTTTTAGTTCAACATGGAGCCAATGGTCTCAATCTTTTAGAGGCTCAGCATGTCATTCTTGTAGAGCCATTACTCAACCCAGCAGCAGAAGCACAAGCCATTGGCCGGGTCCACCGAATTGGACAGGAGAAGAGGACACTTGTTCATCGCTTCATAGTATGTAAATATGTTTTTGTGTTATTAGATGATGATATTACTATTACTTCATCGCTTCATAGTATGTAAATATGTTTTTGTGTTATTAGATGATGATATTACTTCAGAAGCAAATTGCTGGGTCAGGAACTAGCTTTTAGGTCCTTTTAAGGTGGTTTAGGAATTTTGTCTAACAGCTGCTAAAGGTTTAAAAAAAGGAATGTTAACTTCGGAAGTGCAAATTATGATGATAAAATGATCTTGTGGAACACCTGACCATTTGGGATGCATAAAGATGTTTTTGCCTCACGATTCTATAGGTGCTAGCATTCAACCTTGTGGTGGACAGAATTGATTTTGCTTATAGACATTACGACTCAGTCGCTAGAAAACCTCATTTGACAGCTATTACATTAGTCTTTTATTTTAAAAAAATTAATGCAGATGTATTGGTTAGAAGCCTATTATTTTAGATTCATCTCCTCACAATATGAGTACTGACAAGTAGATCGACTAGATTTTGGCTTATACATTTATCAAGAGAGTGGTTGGGTTTTTGATCTGAAGTATCCCAAACAGTGAATCATCACATTGGGGGAGGGAGCTGAGAAAATGGAGCGACTCCAGTACATACATGAGAATGAGTTTGAGGTGTCTGGAGTTCAAAATTTCTCTAATAAGTTGACGATGGATGTTCGGTTGGTCAAATTTTGTCCAATATACTGAGAATAGGACTCTCTGGCACTATGTATTGTCGGCGTTGTTTTTTGTGATTGAGTTATTATCTTGTTTAGGTGTTTATCAATCTTGTTCTCCTTTCATAAAGGCTTGAACTGATAGATAATTCACCTGTCCTTTTTATGTTTGGATGGCAGGTGAAAAATACAGTTGAAGAAAGCATATATAAACTGAACAGAAGCAGGAGTACGAGTTCATTCATCAGCGGAAACAAGAAGAATCAGGATCAACCTGTTTTGACGCTTAAAGACGCAGAGTCGCTGCTATTCACGACCAAACCACCTATCGTGTCAGAAAGTGATGAGAGGCCAAGTGAAAGCCTAATGCATTTGCCACCTTCTGTGGCCGCCGTTATGGCTGCTGAGAGGAGGCTAAAGGAGCACGCAGAAAAGTCAAGTTGATCCTTGTGCTACAATTTCTGCTGCTATTTTTGTAAAGATGCTCTGAAAGAGCATGTAGGGTTTCCATTTCGAATAGGAGGTTGGTCGTTGGCATGAATAGGAGGTTGGTTGTTGGCATGATTGAGGCGGTCATCGAAATGATTGTTAGAAATTGGAGCACAATGATCGAAATGATTATTAGAAATTGGAGCACAATAAACTGCAACGTTCGGCTACACTAATGGGCAATGTGGAACAAAATGTAGTTTGACTTGCACGTAAGTTCAGTTCATTGGTTATTCTTCAACCTCTCTGTCTCAAATGCTATTTTTTTTAGGGCAAAGTACGAATTACCTCCTTGAGGTTTGCTCATTTGGCAGATAGCCTCCTTGAGTTTCACTAATGATCACATCGCCCCCCTGTGGTTTTAGAGTAAAGTGCAACCATTAGATTTTCCGTCCAAATTAACGGAAAGTAGAGTACACGCACCTTTTTTGCGGTGGAAATAATAGCTAAAGTCAAAATTAACGGTAATATGACAATAATACCCTTTCACTCATCTTCTTCCTTTTCTTCAACTGTAAAAAGCCATACCACTTTAAAAAAAAACTGTAACAAGCTACAACAAAACCTCATGGCCGACCAACCTCAACGAGACCACCACCACCCAACCCCTTTCTTTATTCCATGTAGTCTCAGAAAATCCAGACTCGAAAGAAAATATCAAAATTGTCGTCTTTAATTTGAACAAAAAAGAACCTAGACATTAGAGTTGATTTTGATTTCACCTCTGAATCGAAACCAGGGCTCGGAACGACAAGAAGAGGGAAGATTTTCAGATAAGAGGAAATGAACATGTATGGATTGGAGCCGGGTCTCCATGATTTCGGATTCTCGATGGATCCCTATCCTGTTCTTTGCCTTTATTATCCACTACGACAAGCCGAAGAAGAAGACGGTGAGTCCTCCGAGGCACCGTCACGATGGAACCTCGCCTCTCCCTTTTGGCATGGATTGGAGCCCTCCCCCAAGTGGGAGGAGGTGAAGTAAGATGTCAGGATTGAAAACTATGTGGGTCTGATTTGCCCCAAATGTTGTCGCTCGGACTCGATTTGTCCCAAATCTCCATAGCCATCTCTATCTTTCTCTCTCTCTCAAAACGTGTCAAGGGGAGTAAAAGCAAAAGGGTAGCGTGGTCTTTTTGCTCTTGCCGTCAACAGAGTTAAGAGTTGCAATTTACTCCAAAACCACAGGGAGTCGATGTGGTCATTAGTAAAATGCAAGGAGGTTATGTGCCAAATGAGCAAACCTAAGGGAGGTAATTCGTACTTTGTCCTTTTTTTTATTATTCATTTTTTGGGATCAATGAACCGATTCATTCTAAGTCAGTGGCATTTTTGCAATCACACTAATGGGCAACGTGGAACATATCTGAATCATTAATTGCTCAAATAGATGACTCAAATACCACACTATAAATTGCACTATAAAATTCTGCGCTAGCGGTCCCCGTTTCCGGATGATCCATGTTCTTTAAATTGGTTCCCACATTGAGAAATACTCCTTCCGTCTTATTTTGGTTGTCCATTTTCGTTTTTCGTGTCGTTCTTTTAACGCTTATATTTTTCACTATGAATCTCCAAAAGTATGCAATATGGATCTTGTTTGATAGTTCTCGATTAGATCTATAATACAAAGTTTTCAAAATTATGAAAAACATTATAGATTGAGATATATAAGAGTTGAAAGAACAACATGAAAAATGAAAATGGACAATCAAAATGGGATGGAGGGAGTAGTACTATTAGTAAAATGCTTTAGATGTTGTGGTCCCCACCTACCAAACTCGTTGGACTAGGAGCTGGAACCTTCTATACAGCTCACCGCGATCCGAATTATTTAGTGCTTTGGAACACCACCACACGATCCTACAGGGGATCTCTACTACCACATACATAGTATAGCTCTGTACCACTAACGTTCTTATTTTTTTAAGTACTTATTTCTTGACAACCACTGTCCAGTACAGTTGGTAAGTCATCTCTCCCCTATTGGGTTCAATGAACCGATTCATTCTAAGTCAGTGGCATTTTTGCAATCACACTAATGGGCAACGTGGAACATATCTGAATCATTAATTGCTCAAATAGATGAGTCAAATACCACACTATAAATTGCACTATAAAATTCTGCGCTATCGGTCCCCGTTTCCGGATGATCCATGTTCTTTAAATTGGTTCCCACATTGAGAAATACTCCTTTCGTCTTATTTTGGTTGTCTATTTTCGCTTTCCGTGTCGTTCTTTTAACGCTTATATCTTTCACTATGAATCTCCAAAAGTATGCAATGTGGATCTTGTTTGATAGCTTTCGATTAGATCTATAATACAAAGTTTTCAAAATTATGAAAAACATTATAGATTGAGATATATAAGCGTTGAAAGAACGGCATGAAAAATATAAATGAACAATCAAAATGGGATGAAGGGAGTAGTACTATTAGTAAAATGCTTTAGATGTTGTGGTCCCCACCTACCAAACTCGTTGGACTAGGAGCGGGAACCTTCTATACAGCTCACCGCGATCCGAATTATTTAATGCCTTGAAACACCACCACACGATGCTACAGGGGATCTCTACTACCACATATATAGTATAGCTTTGTACCACTAACGTTCTTATTTTTTTAAGTACTTATTTCTTGACAACCACTGCCCCATGCAGTTGGTAAGTCATCTCTCCCCTATTGGGTTCGACTCCTGCTGGAAAAATACCCTTGGGGTATCAAGCTATGAATAGCTTCTGGACCCCGTGCTAATCCTAATACCCTCCACTAACCCCCGCTGATGTATGACGATTGAAAAAAAAAGTCTTATTTCTTATTTTAAGAGACAAATTATTTTATCATAATACATCATATTTAATTTAAAAAAATAATTATATATTTATTTTTTTTTAACAAAACGGAGCCTAAGCATCATCACGTGATGTTCCAATGACCTTTTACCACCCACTTTTACATGACTCATATACTTGGTCCCGAACCTCACGTAAACGCTTGATTGTAGAAGCCACCAATGTCGACCGCATCCAGTTGCTCCAGGACCATGTAAATTCTTCACTTCTTCCCTCCAACATCAGCCATGACGCCCACCCCCTCCCCTCCCCTCCCCTCCCCTCCACAACAAGAAGAGTAAAAATAAGACCAATCGACCGATAGCGACGTGTCACGTTTGCCTCGAAGCGGTAGCCCACTCAGTCCTCTGCACTTATCCTCCAGCCCCTCCTCCACTGACTTCCACGTGTCCCTATTTCTTCACGTGGCGCAATTTTTCTACTTCTATATATATATATATAGCCCAAATTGGGGACAGAAAAGGGGAAGTGGGAAAAAAAACACATATTCCCAAATGGAGGCCTCTTGTTACTATAGTCCCACCAAAGCACACAATTTCTGCTCCTCTCTCTTCTCGCCCAAACCCAAATTTTCTTCAATCCCATCCCAACCAATTCACCACCAACAGTTGAGTTTCTCGCGGCACGATTCGGGGCGGGGGCTGTCGAACCGGGGGTCACTCGCAGCGGCGATAGGGTGCTGCGCGAAAGGGGGCCCCCCGGCGATGGGAGCGGAGAGAGAATTGGAGGAGGAGATGAAGAGTATTTCACGGGAATTAGATGGAATTGGGGGGAGATGGAGAGAGAAGTGTGAGGGGGGAGGAGGAGGGGGAATAGCGGAGCTAATGGAGTGTTTGGAAAGGGAAGCTATTGCGGGAGAGGACCAAGGGAGAGAGCCCAATGATTATAACAGGAGGGCCATCATCTTTGACAAGAGCGCCAGGGTTTTTCAGGCTTTGAAGGAAAAAGATGCCCAGAAATCTTGATTTTCTTGGAAAGAGAAAATCAAAAACAATACCATACTGTGTTTTATTGTTTGCAGCTAGCTAGCAGATGTTCGATCTGGTACTAGTTTCGTTTGTAGTAGATTTTGTACCCTAATCAAGTGATCATATTTTCTGTGGTTTCTTATTTTGATATATATATATATTACTTTAGTTCACAATAGTTGAATTTGGTTCCCAGTAGGTCTATATAATGTTCGTGTTATATCGGAACGTATTGTTATATGTTACTTCTTTGTGCAATTTTCGCCATAAAACTACAAGTTATTTCCCTTTTTTGTTTTCGTTCCGGGGTGCAAAACCCATCCACTTGCTATCGACTAAAAGTTAATAAAATCAAGGGAAAATGACGACTAAAGTTGATAAAATCAAGAGAAAATGACGGCCAATACTTTTGTTGCGTTGATTCCTAAGGTTGACTGCCCTTCTACTTTTAAAGAATTTAGGCCTCTTAGCTTGGTGGGGTGTATCTATAAAATTCTTTCTAAAGTCCTAGCTAATAGGCTTAAAGATCATCTTAACTCTATTATTGGTGAGACTCAAGCGGCATTTGTAGGGGGTAAACAAATTTTGGATGGTGTTCTCATTGCTAATGAAGCCATCCATAGCTGGAAACACTCAACTCAAGGGGGTTTAATTCTTAAATTGGATTTTGAGAAAGCGTATGACTGTGTAAACTGGGGTTTCTTGCTGGATATGCTTAAGAGGATGGGCTTTGGGAAGAGGTGGTGCGAATGGATTAGGGAATGTTGCTCCTCAGTATCTATGTCTATCTTCATCAACGGGTCAGCCACACAAGAGTTCCAAACACAGAAAGGATTGAGATAGGGGATCCCTTATCTCATTTTCTTTTCAACATTGTAGCTGAAGCACTCAATATTATGTTGGAAAGAGACCGTGCGAAAAATATTATTAAAGGCATTAAGTTTGGAAACAATGGAGTGAATATTTATCATCTCCATTTCGCGGATGATTCAATCTTGTTCTGCAACAATGATAAGGAGGTGATGGCAGACATTAAGAGGATACTTAGATGCTTTCAGTTGATGTTTGGCTTGAAGATAAATTACTCTAAGAGCTCCCTTTGTGGTGTAAAGGTTCAACACGAGGATATTGCAGCCCTTGCTCAGGTGACGGGGTGTAGAGTGGAATCTCTGCCCATTAAATACCTTGGACTACCTTTAGGAGCTAATCCAAGGAGGATCAAAACGTGGGAGCCCATTATAGAAAGAACTCAGAAGAGGTTAAGTATTTGGCGAACAAGAACCATATCTACAGGGGGTAGATTAACCCTTGTCAATTCCAACTCAAGCACTCTGCCAAATTACTACATGTCTCTTTTCAAAATGCCATCGGCAGTAGCAAGGATCCTAGAGAAGCCACAAAGACAATTTTTTGGGGAGAGACACCGGACAAGAAGAAGATGCACCTGGTTAGTTGGGAGGGGATTGCCGGGAGGAAAGAAAATTGGGGCCCAGGGGTCAAGAGGTTGGTACAACAGAACTTGGCTTTACTGGTTAAGTGGTGGTGGCGAATTGGCAATGAGAAGGACTCACTCTGGGCTAAGGTTATTCGAGGGAAATATAATCTGGACCAGAGGTGCTGGCTTCCATACTTAAAAAACAGTGGCTCAACCCTGCTCATTTAATAAACGAGCCGAGCTCAAACCTAGCGGCTCGGCTCAAACATGTTCGTCTCGACTCGTTTACACCTCTACTTGGTGGTATACATAGAGCAAGATGTTATTCATGGGATTAGAACGAAGCAATCATGTAGAACTTTCAAAGTTGAAAAGTACTCGTTGGGGTCAATTGTAAAAAATTTAGCAATGATTATTTAGACTTTTATACTTATGTTTACAAGCTTTTGTGCCTGATGGAGAATGTTTGCACTTAGTATTTATTTATTATTTTGTACGTGCTGTGATTTTTTTAAATTTATTGGAAAAGTGCCCCTCTAAACGGAGTTTCTTGCTCAACCAAACATGTAAAGAGAGAGAGAGAGAGAGAAATAAATAATAAAAAAGAGTGAATAGAGGCCTCCTTATTTTCAGGAGACCCTGTAACAAAATAATATGGAGAAGTATTTTAGGGAGGCTGGTTTGGGGTGGTTCCAGAATTCTTGTTCTAACAGTGATCAAATCATACATAATTTTTTTGTAATGCAAAACTCTATATAAAATAAATGAATAATTATTTGCCTATAAATTTATTGAATCCAGGAGTATTTTGTTTTGTTGAACTATACTACTACATTTTTTTGTTCACAAATTAAAGTAAATTACTAATCATTTATTTTTGCTACGCCTGGATGATCCAGTACAGACATTAGTACGGACTCAATTAAACAAGGACTTTTCATAGCAGAAAAAAAGATGCAAACTATGAACATGTACTCATGAGGGGGGAAGATACGATGCACGCATCATCAGTCGCCAATGTCAACGTGTAATTTTCATAAAAAAAAAAAACAAATTGTCAACGTGTAATTTGAAAATTAGTTTGTACGGTATTTAATAAAATACTCGCATGTCCAACTTTTGACTTACCTAATGGAGGATTAGCCCATACAACCTTGCTAGTATGACATACACTTAAACATTCAAACACATTCCTACACTCACATAAGTAGTGGGTTTCACACACATTTGAGGTGTGGGTGTGTGTTTGGGTGTGTAAGTGTATGTGATACTAGAATTATTGTTGGTCAATATTAGATACGGTATTTTCATGTTGGAATTGGATTCTTTGAGGTTCAATTTGGATTGGACAGAACAGTTTAGATCTAGATATTTCATTGCCGAAATTAATGGTTTGGATTCTCTTCTGTCCGAGAAACATTTTGTATACCGGAGATAAGAAGGGTGGTGGTATCCCCTCCGCTTACATTTTCAATTTTTTGGTCATTTTTTCAATCACATTTGAATGATCTGCTCCGTTTATTTTTTGTAGAGTTTGGCGAAAACCATAATCATATCAAAAATCGTGTTCATCAGATTTTAATAGATAGATGATCGGCACACGTGAAAATTGTAAAAAAAAGAAAAAAAAAAAGGAAACCAAAATAGATTTCTGATTTGGTGTGGTTTTGGATCCAGTTTTGATTTTCTTCAATTTTCACGTGTGCCGATTATGAATCTATAAAAATCTGATGAACATGATTTTTGGTATATTTAAGGTTCTCGCTGAATTCTACAAAATTAATGAACGGAGCCAATCATCCAGGTGTGATCAAAAAATGGCCGAAAAATTAATACTAGACCGGAGATGATACCACCATCTTGGTATCCCCGGTATAAAAAAAAAAAAAAAAAAAAAGAAGTTCCTCTGTACTAATGCTTTCGTCTTCTCGGAAATAAACCGGTAAAACCCCCGGTTTGGAACTGTAGATCACGGCCGCTTGCTTTGGTATTTTGCACGAAAAGACTGACAAAAACGGTCAGTGATGGGGTTTCTAGAATTAAGGACCTGGCGTATGGTCAGTGATGGATTTTCTTGGGTATTGTTGCTTTGCCCCTGGAGGCGTGGACCTGGCTTACCTTTTCTTAATTATTTTTTGGATTAATAATTAAAAAAAACACTAAAAACGAAAAAAATATTAAACAGTTGTTTTATGTGAATTTTTTTCAATATCCCTCCATCTTTTTATACTTTTTCAATACGTCTCGTCAGTGACGGACCCAGGATTTGCACCAAGTTGGAGCACATATATAACATTAACTACCTTAACAAAAAATAAAAATTACGCATAATTGTGTAAAACGGAATCTAAATATCCATGATAGAGTAAAAAACAACTAAATAAATTAAGGACTAATTCTTCCGAACAATCAAAAGATATATCCCGATTTCAAACGAAAAAATGAACAGAAAGTCCTAATTTATCTGGATCTAATTTAACTGTTCGAATGCAAAGTATTTTGGATTTTTAGTTTCTAGAGTTTAAATCTTCAATTTGAAGTTGCAATAAGCCCCCAAAGAGAGAGTGTGTCAGCAAACCCTGGGAGAGAGAGAGAGAGAGAGAGAGCAAACCTTGGTAGAAGTCAAAGATGGGAATCAGTGTAATAGGAGCAGAAACTGTAAAACTTGTTTTACAATGTGTGGAATGGAAGCATAACCAAAGAAGGAAAAATATTTACAGGCTACTGCTGTGGGGTCACGTGACCCCATGTGCCTTTGAATGGGTCTGTCCCTGCGTCTCGTCGAGACGAACGATCGATTGACCCCAAAAATTATGACAAAAAGATAAATCAAAAGTTACGAAAAATAAAAAATACCAAAATAAGTTTCAGACTTATGACCCCGTTTGTTTTGGGATTTTGGATTTAGATTTATAGATAATGAGTGTAGGGAGAAATAGAGTAATGATTGGAGAGAGATAGAGAAAAAAATGAGAGTAATAATTGAAGAGAAATAAGATAATGTTTGGAATTCAAAATCCAAAACTTTTAAACGAACAGGGTTAGAGCCTGTTTGGTTGGGTATTTTGGTTTTAGATTTATAATTATTGCACTATTTTTCTCTTCACTCATTACCCCTATTTTCAATCATTACTTTCAATTTTCTCTCAATCTCTCTCCAATCATTACCTCATATTTTTAATCATTACTCTACTTCTTTCTACACTCATTACCTATAAATTCGAATCCAAAATATCCGAAACTAGAGGTGTCAAATGGATCGGACCAACACGGCACGACACATTAAAATGCGACACGGCGCATCATGGGCACGGTATTGGCTTGCCACGGTACGACATGACAAAGAAGTTAGCCCGGCACGGTACAGGCACGGAAGTGAGTGGACATGACAAAGAAGTCGCCCTGGCACGACACGGTCGTTGCCGGGCACGGGTACGACACGGTTAGTGGGACGGGCATGGCACGACACGAGACAGTTCTAGCTAGGTACAACACGGGACACGAAAGGGTACGACACGAGGCACGGAAAAACAAAAAAAATTATTAAATAAATTGTCTTGCTATGTTTTGACTTATAAAGTCATTAATTAAGGTAAAAAAATAATGTTAATTTTATTAAATTTTTGCACTCGCAATCCGGAGAAACTCTGGAAAACATTCATAGACAACGAAAATAGAATGATCAAAAGACATCAAAATTAATGATAACAGGACAATCGTTGTCTCACTAGCTACAAATACTTCTTTTTCTCACTTTGAGAGTTCGTAGGGTTACTTTGTAGTACTCCCTCCGTCCTCTTTTTAAGTGTCCTGCTTCATATATTTAATTTCTTAAAAAAATATCATCATTACATCTTTCACATCAATTTTTACCTCCACTTTCCCTACTTACCCGTTATAGAGATATTATCATTACATGTTTACTCACAAACTTTTCAAAATGGAATTTACTTTTAGGGACAAAATAGAATATGTACCAATTTTTACCCACTAACTTTACAAAATAGATACTTATTAAAGGACAATTCAAAATGGAATACCAGACCTTAAAAAGGAGACGGAAGGAGTAGTACTTATATCCGATCAAAAAATATTCGCCTACTTTAATTAATTGACCACATTCTAATTAGGTCCCGTTCTAGAAATCTTCTTAAAAAATAAGCAGTTTATTTCTCATTTTCAAACTCAAAAATAATGTAAATGAAAAATAATTTTTTAATTTTTTTTGCACCGTATTAAAGATCTCATTAAGATCTATCAAATAAGATTCACATTGATTGAAAAATTATTTGCGTAAGCACATGATTTTTGAGTTTGAAATTATTTTCTTAAAAAATAAGTACTTATTTTCCTTTCGGGAACAAGGCCTTAACCCCCATCTAAATTAATTTTTTTTACACTATCATATAAATAATATATTGTATTTTTTAATATGAATAATTTTAAAAAATGGCACGGGCATGACACAAAATGTGCTTTTTGAGAAGATCTTTTTCCGAACAAAAATCGGTTGGCGATATGCCAGCATGGGCACGACACTATTAAGTAAATAGGCCAGTACAGCATGACATGATTTAAAAAAGGCACGACATGACACAACACGATAAAGTAAACGGGCCAGCATGATAAGCTCAAATAATGGCACAACATGGCACAATTAAGTAAACGGGCACGACACGACACAAAACACAATCGGCACAAAGCTAAATGGCACGGCACGATATGGCACGTTTGACACCTCTACCCAAAACGAAGAACGGAGCCTACAAGAGTAATTTTTAAGATGTTATCATTCTGTAGATAGATAGAATTTTTAGCCCAACTATAGGTACACCATTTCCTATCCACCAAATGTACATCGCGTTTTCTGATACTTACTTCGGAGTCCCTCATAAATGATCGGAGAAGCTCAATTTAATTTTTTTAGATATTTTTTTTAAAAGTCCTTGTAAAAAATCAGTTCAGTCGGATATCGGTAAGCACTTGATCAAACTATTGCTCAATTCCTATCAGCAAATTTGACGTAGAATCAGTGGCGGAGTTAAGATTTTGATTCGAGGAGGACCGGCTTAATAGACATATGTTTTTTATCGGAACGCATACTTATTATTTAAGTATTAAGTTTTTACTTTTTAACACATTAAAGTTGTAGATTGAAATGATTCTAACCTAATATAGTTAAAGAAATACCAATCATTTTGTTTTGGGCAAATTTTACCAATGGTCCCTCTAGTTTGCATGAATTCTCATTTTCGTCCCTCTAGTATCAATTGTGTTACTTTTAGCCCTATAATTTGGCTTCTGTCTCAATTTCATCCCTCTTGCTTACGGCGTTAATGAAACAAATGGAATTGAAGGACAAAATTGTCATTTCTCCTCACAGAGGGACTAAATTGAGATTTCATGTAAACTAGAGGGACTATTTCAACAATTTTATGGTTTATTTTGGTTTTTGTAAATAAATTTAAAATACATCATATGTAATATATTTATCATTTTATTTTATATTGAATAATCAAAATACGTTGAAAATTTTTAAAGTTTTTATTATACATATCACAAAAAATATGAGAAAATTTGAAAAGCAACCCCTATGTTAAATGTCTTGGTATTGTATTTTTTTTCAAATGAATTTTCCCTCTCGTTATTTTCTTTGTCACATGATTTAAAAAAACGTTATTCAGTAATATTTAGAAATCTTGTAATTGTGTTTAATTAAGTACTGAAACACTATTGAATATTAAGAGATCAAATACATTAAAATATGCGTTTAAGTATTTTTATTTTGGGTTTTACTCATAAGATCACTCATATAACAAACAAACATGGATTTTAAATATTTTTTTATCGGGTAAAAAAATAACGAGATTATAAAAACATGATATAGAGACATTAGTTAAGGGGTTAATTTGTGCATTTTCTAATATTTTTGTAATATGTAATGAATATAATTTTGTCCAATATAGTTTGATTACCCAATAAAAAATATTCAGCTGTCAAATGCATTACTTATAGTTTTTTTTATTTTATTTGCAAAAAACGAAAGTAAAATGTAAAATTTTAGAAATAATCCCTCTGGTTTACATAAAATCTGAATTTTGTCCCTCTATGAGAGAAAATAACAATTTTGCCCTTCCATTCTGTTTGTTTCATTGATGGCATCAGGGAGAGAGACGAAATTGAGATGAAATGAAAACTATAGGGTTAAAATTGATACAATTAATATTAGAGGGACGAAAATGAGTACTCGTCCAAACTAGAGGAACCATTTATAAAATTTTCCCTTTTGGTTTTTTTTACTACTTCAACATTCACGTGTTTATTTTTTTTTATTAATGTAAGAAATCAAACCAAAATTATTGAGTACTGCTATGAGTACCAACCAAAACCGTAGGGAAATTGTGACGACGGCCGCACAGGGCCGTCTCTGGCCACCGGACGGCCGATCCGAGCCATCCAAAAATTCTATAAAAAAAAATTGAGGGGACCCACACAAGAATCAACGACATCCGATGTGTGTAGGGTTGTAACACCCATTCCCAACATGCACGTGCATCGCATATGACATTTAACTTTATATTGCATAGGTCATGCTATTTGATTCGCGTGTTGTGTTATCATTCTCATATCATTCATTAATTGTCTAGCGATACGTGGTTAAATTTGAGGATTTAATTAAGTTAAGGGAAATTTATATAAATGGTTCACCTAGTTTCATCTGAGTCTCATTTTCGTCCTCCAAGTATCTATTATTACTATTTTAACCTTCAAATTTGGTTTTTATACCAAATTGGTGTAATTGATAACTTCTGTCAGTCAAATTGAATGGAAAAAATTAGATTGATGGCAGTTTGGACGTTGAAAATTTGTACTAAATTGGTCCAATTGATAACATCTGCCCTCAATCTAATTCCTTCTATCCATTTTAGCTTACAGACGTTATCAATTAGGTCAACTTGGTACAAAAATCAAACTTGAAGGTTAAAAGAGTTGCAATTACTACTTGGAGAACGAAAATGAGACTCGGGTGAAATTAGGAGGACCATTTCTATAAATTTCCCTTAAGTTAATTAAAAAGGATTGGTCTTGGTCGGAGGAATGAAGGGTAAAGATGAGTTATGGCCCATTTGAATCCATACACCCAACTTTATGGGATAATTCTTCCCTAATAAACCTTTTACGGTATTCTACACCATTCCACCCTTTTGTAAAACGACACACACAGAGAGAGAGAGAGAGAGAGAGAGAGAGGAAAGTAATTGAAGGTAAACCCTATGTTACACCTAATTTATATTTTGGGTATTGATAAAAAATGTATACACCTGCATATTCATGTAGTTTAAACCCTAATTAGGTCATAGGAGAATGGATTTTATCCTAGCAAATTCGTTTGGCTTATGGGCGTATCAATTAGAGCTTGAACATGATTGAATTTGTCAAGTTCTTAACGAATTTTTTTCACAAACTTGTGGACCATGCAATTTTCTGATATTTTTAATGGAGTTGGATATACATGTCTAGTTTGTCGTGTAAAATTTTCAAAATTTATTTCAAAGAGGGGAAGAAGTTAAAAATCATGCACCGAACTTGTAGACACCCCAATCTGGACTTCCGAATAATCTTTAAGTTTCCCCAATAATGAAATAAGGAAAAATATACATTCGAGGCTTGGATTGTTGCTCCTTTGCTTCTCCTTTGCTACTCCTTCTTTAACCTTAAGAAAACCCCTTTTCAACCATGTAGGGTGGCCCCCGGTTCAATTGCAAAAGAGAAAAATGTGTTTATCTTGTCAAAAATAACTTTTTCCATGACACACTGAGGGTAAAATGGGCACACATTTCAATGTATAAAATGTCTTTGAGTGAAACCAATTGGGTTAGAAAGAGGACTCGACGAGCTTTCCAACGCTTCGAACCGCGTCCAAATCCGAGTGTCCGGGGCGCCCTCGCGAAGTTCGGTGTGCTGTGCTGATTCACATAGCGCGCGGCACTTCAAAAGGGCGCACGGCACCTTAGAAAATTCAAAAAATCACTCTGTCGCACGGGACTTTACTATCTCGCACGGCACCTTGAGAAAAAGTTCTGACAGTCGCAGAAAGCTGTCGGCCACGCCTGCAGGAGGAGCGTCTGTGCCAGAAAATGAGTTTTATTCGGCTCAGAAGTCACCTCCCCTCCTTTAGTGATCATCCTTGCCTCTTTTGCCTATAAATACACCCCCTCTCTAGTTAAGAAGTACCCCTTCAACTCCAAGTAAAGTTACTCTGCCATTTTTTTGGCTCTCACTTTCTCTCTCTAAAAATACTCTCTTTTGATTCTCTCTCTACAACTTCTTACACCCATCACCACTATACACACCTCTCTCTACACCCATTTGCTCTCAAGTCTCTCAAGCTCAATCCAAATCAACTTTCATTCCTCCACCTTCAAGCACATCCAAGCTTCGATCAAAAGGTATAAATCCATTTCCTTGGGCTAAACTACATTTAGCCTTGAGGGGAGCCGATCGAGACCCTTCTCGGTCTTTCTATACCGAGCTTGGGTCTCAAACGAGCTTTACATTCAAAATCTTTCTTTTCTTTTCTTTTTCTTTTCTTTTTTTGCATTTTCTTTTCATATTTTGACTAATATTGCTTAAAGATCGTGCGGGTACATTCTAGATTCAAGTTTCATGTTAAAAGTCCTTTTTTTTACTTCATGAGTTCTTTCAATATTCCGAAAAGTTTTTAACATTATTTTACATGATAAGATGAATAAATGGGTCTCATAAATCATTTTTCGAAGATTCGGAAAATATAACAAACTATTTTGCGGACCTATGGGTTGTTCTATCATGTAAAAGCAAACTGATTCTGGAATGTGCAGACAGGTGTACCGCACGGTACTTTGGTTGTACCGTGCGATGCACCTAGTGTATCGCGCGGCACCTCTTGTGGTATTGACAGTCTATTGTGATGTTGTTATTTCATTTTCTGTACATTGCTATCCATTTCATACTGTACAGTTCGCACCACAAGCACGCCAAGGTGTTATATTTAATCTCGTGTCCCTTTCCCGTATATGTTTTAAAGTTAAGTTTTTCAAATGATATTAAATCCCCCATTTAAAATGCTTAGTAGAGACCGGTTTTACCGGGTGAGCGGGGTGCTTTTTCAACAAAACCTTTTCCGTTCGTAACGTGGCTCCCGGATCCAAAATCTCAACGTTTTCGCTAGACCAAAAGCCTTTCTTTTTCAAATCAAGCTCTCGGTTTCTCGGATCATCCATCTCAAAAATCCGGGTGGCGACTCTTCGAGTTAGCGCTTTTCGGGCGCGGTAGCCCACAGTGGCGACTCTGCTGGGGACTTTTATTTAATACTTTACTTGTGCTTTTTTTTAAAAAAAAGAATAAAAAGTATTGAATAATCAAGAGGGCCAAGTTTGAAAAACATTTTCTTGGGGGATTTAAAATCATTTGAAAATCTTAACTTTTTTTTTTTACACTATGCACTGCACAAGCCTCGCTACGCGTGTTTCGGCTATCTTGCCCGGTTTACCGGTGACAAGCTCTCCCGGGATGCCTAGCAACCCTCGACTATGATGAGCCATCGTCGTTGTTCGACCATTGTCTTGCAATACACTTGACACGGGGTAGTACATCTTGGCTCTAGTCCGGGGAACCCTTTTGAGACCAAAACCAGTCTTTGCACTTATAGATAGCCATAGGACCTTCCCAACTAGGACAGGAACCCATGGCTAGGACTTATGTGTTATATTCTGCTTACGTGCTTTTATTCCTGTACACACGCATCATTCGCACATCATTGCATCTTGTGGGCTAGAGGAATAGGCTTCCTTAGAATTCTTTAGGACCCTCCGGTCAGTCTAGGAGACTGTAAATCCATGGAGTTTGAGATACCTCCGGTGTTTGCCGTGCCCGAACGGCTCCCTTGGTTTGGGTCTAACCTTAAGCGCGTCTGTATCTGGATTCCGGTAGTCATATTGCTCTGCCTCGGATGATCACGATAAGGAGATTGGCTCTGGTTCCGACCCGTTCGGAATTTAACCTGCCTGACGGCACCTACCCGGACTATCGGAAATCTTCTGTACGGACGTCCTAAGTGAGACTTGAACCACGGTAGGTCCACTAGGGCAGTCTAGAAAATCAGAATCCATGGAGTTTGAGATACCTCGGTGTTTGCCGTGCCGAACGGCTCCTTGGTTTGGGTCTAACCTTAAGCGCGTCTGTATCTGGATTCCGGTGGTCATATTGCTCTGTCTCGGATGGTCACGATAAGGAGATTGGCTCTGGTTCCGACCCGTTCGGAATTTAACCTGCCTGACGGCACCTACCCGGACTATCGGAAATCTTCTGTACGACGTCTTAAGTGAGATTTGAACTATGGTAAGTCCTTAGGACAGTCTAGGAGACTCTAAATACACAGAGTTTGCGATACCTCCGGTGTTCGCCGTGCCCAAACTGCCCCCGGTCTGGGAACGCTAGTTGCAGCAATCTTATTGCTTTGTCTTGGATGGACATAATAAAGGCGTTGGGTCTAATCCTGCTAAACAACCTACCCGTGGTTGTTGGAAACCATCTATGCAATGCCTTAAGTGAGACCAGCCTGGGTTAGACTTTAGGACAACATCAAGATCGACGACACGTACATGACATGTTCTTTCTTTTCAAAAAAAAAAAAAAAAGCGTCTGGGACTCATCTAAAATTCAATTTTTGCTTTACTGTCAGTACTGAGTCACCCATCCTACACAAAACCACACCGCATTCTTCGATCACCTCAATGGCAGGGCAGACAGAATTGAATGAGCTGAAAAAGACTGTGGAGGAAATGAGTCAGAAAATGGACAAGATGCTAACTTTGGTCCAAGGGCTGGTTAACCTTTTCACCTCCATAATTTCGAACACAAATGTTGGACTGAATGATGATGTTGGGGACCTAGGGGTTGACAGGGCTGACAAACGTTTCTCAAAAGTGAAGCTCTCAGAAATGTTCAAGGACCTGGCTGAAATTCATGATGCTAGGGCTCACTCGAAGGAAGATACTGGACCCTTGATCGAAACCAGTGCTGACATGCATATTGTCTCAGCAGAAGTACATGAGATCAATCCCAGAGGCAAAAGGGTTTGTCCCATTGATAGCAGAAGGCTATACAGTTACAAAGCAAGTAGGAGCACCACGGGCGCCACCATGGACCCTCAACTCAGTCGCAGAACCAAACCAAGGAGGGCCTTCTCCCATTTCCCCGAACCTCAATCCCTAGTTTATGAAAAGCTCCTCAAAACTGGTCTCATCAAGCCACTCCCCCAAACTCCTTTACCTCAAAACCTTTCAGCAAATCACAACCCAAATGCCTTCTGCACCTTCCATCAAATGCCCGGTCATGTTACCGATGAATGCATCCGCCTTCGCCATGCTATCCAAGACCTCATCGTTGACAGAATCATCCCTCCACCATAGCCAGACATCATGTCCAAGCGTAATCCTTGCATCAATGCCGCCTTTTTAACAAAGAAGGGTAAATCATCAAGAGCCATGAAGCGGTCCGACCTTCCACGAGTTAGGAGTTTTCAAGCTTCGAGTCTTTGTCCTCTAAATAATCATCTTTGTGTTTGAAGTCAGTTTGTACCTCGAGTCTTTCATGCTTTCACTGTTGTGTCTTTGTCTGTAAGAGTCAAAAAAAAAGCGTCAGTTTCGTGGGCCTGAACTACGTTGTGACCTGATTCCTTTATAGGATACGTAGGCAGCCTCATCCTGAGGCCCGGTCACGAGCATTCAAGTCAATCCCAATGTTCGGTCATGGTCTTTTGAGTCAACCCCTAGTGGATCAGTTGCTATCTCTTGAACGTCACATTTCTGTAATAAACTCAAGGCTTCGAAATTGTTTTCTACCATCAGTTTAGAATCATGATAATCACTTCAAAACACGAGATGATTTTTGATTGAACCCTCACCTCAAGCAAGAAGAAGAATTTCAAGGGACCACTTCTCGATGCCATATTCATTCTAAGAAGCAAAGTCGTGACTCTGAAAAGGCTCGCTAGGTCAAAACTTTAAAATCTGACCTAGGCAAAAGTTAGAGCATGCAAACAAAAGCCTCTCAATAGAGCATCTAGGATTCAGTTGTTAGGTTGCACAATCCAAAATGAAGAAAGGCCATCATTTCTTTCATCCTACGCATAAAGATGTATCTTTTGATAGCCCCTTTTGAGCCCCAATCAAATTCTTTGAACCCCAGCTAGCCAGCTATCCCCAGCATCGGGGTGAAATGAAAGATGAAATGCTAGAAGAAACAATGAAATTCAAAGCATCAAAAGAGTGAAAGTGCCAGACACATCGAGATTCAAAGCATCAACAGAATGAAAGTGTCAAACACACTGAAAGGTGTTGAAAGCATGAGAAATCAAGAGAAAATGCCCACCAAAGCAAATGGCATAAAAAGTTCAAAGATGGCTGCTAGCTTTGAAAACCCAAAAGAAAGTGAAATTTTTGAGCCAATTGTCCTTTCTTTGTTAAGACCAAACCACGGCCCACATTACAACCCAAAAAGTCCTTTCAGATTGGAAAGTGCAACTTGATAGCAAGAACCTTAGGCGTTAAGAGACATGATCGAAGATCAATACATGGAGAAAAAGTCAAAGCATTGCCCAAAGCAAAAATTCAAATTGTGGTCATCGTCAGCAACCTGGGGCACAGTTCATGATAAAAACTCTCGTGTTTTGACAAAACAAAGTTGAATGATTTGAATGAAAATCAATTGATGGAGTGAAATAATTTTGAAATTCCAAAACGAGAATTCCGAGAACCTGGGCATGTCTGCCATTTCAAATAGTCAAACTTTTCGAAAGTCGGTTTGTCTTTCTCTCCTTCATTTGCGTCAACGTAGTCTTGTCAAAATCCACTCATTTTACCAAAAGTCAAAAGCGTCATCTCAGTTTTGTCAATTCTCGACTCGTGGAAGTCATTTCAACGCATGGAAAAATACACCCCTGAGAGAAGCTCGTTGGGCTGAAAACCGCGGGCGGGCGGTTCCAAGCAAAAATTAGAGCAAAAGCCTGCTAGGTTGAAAACCCGCAAGGGCGGCCTAGGCAAAAGTTAAGGCGGTTAATCAAAAGAGCTCGCTAGACCGAAAACCCGAAAGGGCGGTACTAGGCAAAATTTAGAGCGCAAAAGGAGAGTGTTAATACCCTAGTGAAACCATAGCCTGGACTGCGCTTGGACAATTGCTTGTCAAAACCATCAGAACTGGGGTTCGTCATTCACTGGGGCACCACAACTCGATGTCATCTACAGAGGCTTGCGTATGCCTAACTTCAAAACTCTGGCACAAACTTCAGCCCAAAGCTCAAGCCTTGATCAAAGGAAAGTTTCAGTCCAAAGCTCGAGCCCTAACCAAAAACAAACTCCAACTCAGATTCAAGCCCTCAACGCAGGCGAATTCTAGCCCAAAATCCAAGATATCAGTCACCGGCCAAAGATAGTAAAGCAAAAAGGGTAATTAGATGTGTCCCCTATTTTTCAAAAAAAAGGAATGTTGTCATCGTTGTCGTCAAGTGCCAAATCGCGAATCTCAAATGTTGTCCAAAAGTCAATCAACCAAGCTACGGTCTAATCGACCTAACGCTTCTTAGTCTCTCGAGCGACGGTCCAAAAGACCTAAGCTTCTCATTTAATCGAGCTATGGTCCAAGAGACCTAACGCTTCTTAGTCTCTCGAGCGACGGTCCAAAAGACCTAAGCTTCTCATTTAATCGAGCTATGGTCCAAAAGACCTAACGCTTCTTAGTCTCTCGAGCGACGGTCCAAAAGACCTAAGCTTCTCATTCAATCGGCGACGGCCAAGAGGGCCTAAACATCTCATTCAATTTGCAACGGCCAAAAGGGCCTAAGCTTCTCATTCAATCGGCGACGGTCAAAAGGACCTAAACTTCTTTGTTTATCAAGCAATGGTCAAAAGGACCTAAAACTTCTTTGTTTATCAAGCAATGGTCAAAAGGACCTAAAGCTTCTTTATCTATCGAGCTACAGTCAAAAGGATCTAAGCATCTCGGTCAATCGGGCTATGGTCTAACCGACCTAAAAGCCTCTTAGTTTCTCGGGCTACGGTCGAATTGACCTAAAAGCCTCTTCGTCTCTTGGGCTACGGTCTAATTGACCTAAAAGCCTCTTAGTTTCTTGGGCTACGGTCTAACCGACCTAAAAGCCTCTTTGTTTCTCGGGCTACGGTTGAATTTACCTAAAAGCCTCTTCGTCTCTCGGGCTACGGTCTAATTGACCTAAAAGCCTCTTCGTCTCTCGGGCTACGGTCCAATTGACCTAAAAGCCTCTTCGTCTCTCGGGCTACGGTCTAATTGACCTAAAAGCCTCTTTGTCTCTCGGGCTACGGTCTAAATGACCTAAAAGGCTCTTCGTCTCTCGGGCTACGGTCTAAATGACCTAAAAGCCTCTTCGTCTCTCGGGCTACGGTCTAACCGACCTAAAAGCCTCTTTGTTTCTCGGGCTACGGTTGAATTTACCTAAAAGCCTCTTCGTCTCTCGGGCTACGGTCGAATTGACCTAAAAGCCTATTTGTCTCTCGGGCTACGGTCCAATTGACCTAAAAGCCTCTTCGTCTCTCGGGCTACGATCTAATTGACCTAAAAGGCCTTTCTTCTCTCGGGCTACGGTCTAATTGACCTAAAAGCCTCTTAGTCTCTCGGGCTACGGTCTAATTGACCTAAAAGCCTCTTCGTCTCTCGGGCTACGGTCTAACCGACCTAAAAGCCTCTTTGTTTCTCGGGCTACGGTTGAATTTACCTAAAAGCCTCTTCGTCTCTCGGGCTACGGTCGAATTGACCTAAAAGCCTATTCGTCTCTCGGGCTACGGTCTAATTGACCTAAAAGCCTCTTCGTCTCTCGGGCTACGATCTAATTGACCTAAAAGCCCTTTCGTCTCTCGGGCTACGGTCTAATTGACCTAAAAGCCTCTTAGTCTCTCGGGCTACGGTCTAATTGACCTAAAAGCCTCTTCGTCTCTCGGGCTACGGTCTAATTGACCTAAAAGCCTCTTCGTCTCTCGGGCTACGGTCTAAATGACCTAAAAGGCTCTTCGTCTCTCGGGCTACGGTCTAAATGACCTAAAAGCCTCTTCGTCTCTCGGCTACGGTCTAACCGACCTAAAAGCCTCTTTGTTTCTCGGGCTACGGTTGAATTTACCTAAAAGCCTCTTCGTCTCTCGGGCTACGGTCTAAATGACCTAAAAGGCTATTCGTCTCTCGGGCTACGGTCTAAATGACCTAAAAGCCTCTTCGTCTCTCGGCTACGGTCTAACCGATCTAAAAGCCTCTTTGTTTCTCGGGCTACGGTTGAATTTACCTAAAAGCCTCTTCGTCTCTCGGGCTACGGTCCAATTGACCTAAAAGCCTCTTCGTCTCAGCCTACGGCCTAATTGACCTAAAAGCCTCTTCGTCTCTCTGCCTATCTGTCTAAATGACCTAAAAGGCTCTTCGTCTCTCGGCTACGGTCTAAATGACCTAAAAGCCTCTTGATTTCTAAGGCTACGGTCTAACCGACCTAAAAGCCTCTTACTTTCTCAAGTTACGGTCTTACGCACCTAAAGTCTCTTCGTTTCTCTGGCTATGGTCTAACCGACCTAGGAGCCTTATTTTTTTAGTTTCTCAAGTTGTGGTTCGTCCTCCGGGACTGCACTCTATTTGCACTTTGTCCTCCGGGACTCGCACTCTATCTGCACTTCGTCCTCTGGGGCTGCACTTTGTCTCGCACTTTGTCATTTCGGATTTCACTTTGTTTAGCACCTCGTCCTCCGGGACTCACTTTTGTCATACTTGCATTAATTTTGCATGCTTACATGACATTCATTGACATATCAATTTGCATCATCAGTCATGTATTGTCTCAATCGAATGCCAAGTTCTTCAAGTTCAAACCACTTTCACGAAATCAAGCTCTTCAAAATTCAATTTCCGGTCTCTTCGAAAATTCAAGTTTCTTTCATTCAAACTCAAGTCTCTTTCAAAATTCAAGCTCTTCAAAATTCAAGTCTCTTTCAAAATTCAAGTCATTCAAACTCAAGTCTCTTTCAAAATTCAAGCTCTCCAAAATCCAAGTCTCTTTCAAAATTCAAACTCTTCAAAATTCAAGTCTCTTTCAAAATTCAAGCCATTCAAACTCAACTCTCTATTCAAATTCAAGCAATTCAAAATTCGAGTCTATTTCAAAATTCGAGTCTATTTCAAAATTCAAGCTATTCAAACTCAAAGTCTCTTTCAAAATTCAATTTTCGCCTCCCGAGGGCTCGTCTCAAAAACTCAAAATGCAATTTTCGCCTCCCGAGGGCTCGTCTCAAAAATTCAAAATTCAATTTTCGCCTCCTGAGGGCTCTTCTCAAAAATTCAAAATTCAATTTTCGCCTCCCGAGGGCTCTTCTCAAAAATTCAAAATTCAATTTTCGCCTCTCGAGGGCTCTTCTCGAAAATTCAAAATTCAATTTTCGCCTCCCGAGGGCTTGTCTTAAAAATTCAAAATTCAATTTTCGCCCCCCCCGAGGGCTCTTCTCAAAAATTCCATTTTCGCCTCCCGATGGCTCGTCTCAAAAATTCAAAATTCAATTTTCGCCTCCCGAGGGCTCGTCTCAAAAATTCAAAATTCAATTTTCGCCTATTGAGGGCTCGTCTCAAAAATTCAAAATTCAATTTCCGCCTCTCGAGGGCTTGTCTCAAAAATTCAAGATTCAATTTTCACCTCCCAAGGGTTCGTTATGAGTTTTATTGCACTTTTTGAATGACATACGACACCACCGGCATTCAATCTTCTCAAGTTTAATGCATGATTTTCGTCCCCCGGGACTCGCTTTACTTGCATTGTCCCAATGGAACTACGCTGGTCTGATCCCTACAACGGGGTACGTAGGCAGCTCCATGAGCGCGACCACCTTTATTGCATTCTTGCATTTAACTTAAAGACTTTGGAGCGATGGATTGGGATGTCTAATCTTTAACGTCACTTACACCAAGCAATGGTACATAAGTTCCGTTAAAGAGGGACTCCAATCTGGACTTCCGAATAATCTTTAAGTTTCCCCAATGATGAAATAAGGAAAAATATACCTTCGAGGCTTGGATTGTTGCTCCTTTGCTTCTCCTTTGCTACTCCTTCTTTAACCTCAAGAAAACCCCTTTTCAACCATGTAGGGTGGCCCCCGGTTCAATTGCAAAAGAGAAAAATGTGTTTATCTTGTCAAAAATAACTTTTTTCATGACACACTGAGGGTAAAATGGGCACACATTTCAATGTATAAAATGTCTTTGAGTGAAACCAATTGGGTTAGAAAGAGGACTCGACGAGCTTTCCAACGCTTCGAACCGCGTCCAAATCCGAGTTCGGAAGTGTCCGGGGCGCGCTCGCGAAGTTCGGTGTGTTGTGCTGATTCACATAGCGCGCGGCACTTCAAAAGGGCGTACGTCACCTTAGAAAATTCAAAAAATCACTCTCTCGCACGGGACTCCACTACGTCGCACGGCACCTTGAGAAAAAGTTCTGACAGTCGCAGAAAGCTGTCGGCCACGCCTGCAGGAGAAGCGTCTGTGCCCAAAAATGAGTTTTATTCGGTTCAGAAGTCACCTCCCCTCCTTTAGTGATCATCCTTGCCTCTTTTGCCTATAAATACACCCCCTCTCTAGTTAAGAAGTACCCCTTCAACTCCAAGTAAAGTTACTCTGCCATTTTTTTGGCTCTCACTTTCTCTCTCTAAAAATACTCTCTTTTGATTCTCTCTACAACTTCTTACACCCATCACCACTATACACACCTCTCTCTACACCCATTTGCTCTCAAGTCTCTCAAGCTCAATCCAAATCAACTTTCATTCCTCCACCTTCAAGCACATCCAAGCTTCGATCAAAAGGTATAAATCCATTTCCTTGGGCTAAACTACATTTAGCCTTGAGGGGAGCCGATCGAGACCCTTCTCGGTCTTTCTATACCGAGCTTGGGTCTCAAACGAGCTTTACATTCAAAATCTTTCTTTTCTTTTCTTTTTCTTTTCTTTTTTGCATTTTCTTTTCATATTTTGACTAATATTGCTTAAAGATCGTGCGGGTACATTCTAGATTCAAGTTTCATGTTAATTTTTTTTTTTTACTTCATGAGTTCTTTCAATATTCCGAAAAGTTTTTAACATTATTTTACATGATAAGATGAATAAATGGGTCTCATAAATCATTTTTCGAAGATTCGGAAAATATAACAAACTATTTTGCGGACCTATGGGTTGTTCTATCATGTAAAAGCAAACTGATTCTGGAATGTGCAGACAGGTGTACCGCACGGTACTTTGGTTGTACCGTGCGATGCACCCAGTGTATCGCGTGGCACCTCTTGTGGTATTGACAGTCTATTGTGATGTTGTTATTTCATTTTCTGTACATTGCTATCCATTTCATACTGTACAGTTCGCACCACAAGCACGCCAAGGTGTTATATTTAATCCCGTGTCCCTTTCCCATATATGTTTTAAAGTTAAGTTTTTCAAATGATATTAAATCCCCCATTTAAAATGCTTAGTAGAGACCGATTTTACCGGGCGAGCGGGTTGCTTTTTCAACAAAACCTTCCCCGTTCGTAACGTGGCTCCCGGATCCAAAATCTCAACGTTTTCGCTAGACCAAAAGCCTTTCTTTTTCAAATCAAGCTCTCGGTTTCTCTGATCATCCATCTCAAAAATCCGGGTGGCGACTCTTCGAGTTAGCGCTTTTCGGGCGCGGTAGCCCACAGAACTATTGCTGTGAACTTGCAGTGCTGACTGCACCGACACAAGTTGGGAAAACAGTCATATCTTCTAGCTCAAGACTCGAAAATACATTCCGCTTGTTTTGCTGAAAACTAGACATATAGAGCTTTCCAATGATGTAACCCGTGCGCTGTGGTTATGCCTAAGAAATAACAGATTTGCTGTTAAAATAGACCCAAAATCTGTCTCTGCATCAGTTTTAATATTACGTTAAGTTATAATCGCGAGGCCGTAGTAAGGTTACCCGAACTCCATTTTTTATGAATGACCTATCAATTCCAAGAGGAAGAAGTTTACTCTTCAATTCACGATTATGTTTTGGATACGATTAGAACAGTACATGTTGGCCATAGACTAAGCCTTATTCTAGGGAATTCTTGTATCAAATCTCATTGAATCATCTTTGGAGCATTGAAACATATCATCCATCATTTTTATTGCATTGGTCTCATTCAGTATCATACCAGGGATGAAGATTAAAAAGAAGATCATATGCTAGACTTATTGATGCATTTTAACCTAAGTTGGGGTATGAATTATACTAAACATAGTGTTGTTCATATTCTAGGATCGAGGGACGAGTCTCCACCTCAAGGTTGAGAAGGAGGCTTTTCGCTTTTGTCTTTTGGATCTCTAAAATGAGTGTGTTGTTTCATTGAAGTGGTTAGTTAAAAATAACTTATACTTTTTCTGCAAATGTTGAAAATTTTTAACGATTGTAGATATGGATCTTTTTTTTTTTTTTTTGGAAAATGTAGATATGGATCAAGTTGCTTGAAACATGTTTTGTTTCAAGAGCATGCCATAGCTATATTGTTGGTTGGATTTGCTTTGTTCTTGATGTACACAAAAAATGTATAAATTGTTGGAAGTACCCTGTTTACAGGGTCACGATACCGTCATAACTCCTGGTTGCGAGGGAAGCAATCCTATGATTTCTTGAAATATTGTTGATTACTTAATTGTTTGTGAAAAATAATACGTTTCTTGCTAAATATGATTAGAAGCATTACTCGATCCATGTTTGCTCGTGTAAACTGTTTTATGCTTCCCGCTTGAATGAAGCAGTAACACTCACAATCCTTTCAGGTATCCAAAGTAGAGTTTTGGTCCACTATTGGTCTGACAGCCTGTAGGAGTGGAGATGAGGGTCGACTTGGTATCCTTTTGGCATAGTCTATTTTTATGATACAAATTTTTGGGGAGTTGTTGTAGCTTATGTGGATGTGAACTCATCTTATATAGTTCTTTTGTAAACTTTATATGGGAAGCTTGGTGTAATCTACTTAGTCGACCTTGTCTTACGTTTATGAAATAAATCTTATTAAGGTTGGTACTTAGCTTTCATTGAGACAGTTTATGCTAACCCTCTTTGAGCGGGTCGTTACAAGGATGCTTAATCTAAACACTCTATTTTCCGTGTATATATGTATACGATTTTTCAACGCCCCTGTCGGTACCTATATCATTTCTGATAATTATCAATAATATTCAAAATCAGGAGTATAAAAAAGTTTAAAACTCAGGGTCGAGAATCCCCCCCCCCCCCTGTAGAATCGATTAAGTTTTTACCAATATCCAAGTGAATTGATTTTTTTATTGCTATCCTTAAATAGGTGTTTTAAACAAAGAAAAATGATTTTCACACTCCCTTTTTGTAATGACATGCTCTTGCCTTGTAAAATATTGTCCGCTATGGCCGCACAAGCTCCGTGCACGTCCCAGTATGTCACCCATCTTAGAATTATTTCAAGGTGAGCACGCTTAACTGTGAAATTCCAATGAGCTTAGACGCCCTCACGGTTTTAAAAGGCCTATGTGCAAGGTAGGGTCATAATCTATTACCTATAGTTCACAACTTACAATTCACCAAACGATGTGAGACTCGTGACTAGGGTCACCACAACTTTACCTGTGTCTTTTCTCTGCCGTTCGAGCATCCACAATGGGTGTGCTAACTAGTGTGTGTTTAGATTTAGCAAACAAAAATGTATTTTTTGTGCCACAATGCTTGTGTTAATTTGTGTGTTAGAGTATGTTAAATCTTATAGTGTGTTAGCATGTGTGTTAAGTTTGGCAACTATACTAACAAACAATAAGTGGGTCTCATCTCTATAATTCAAACTTAAACCATAAAATATATGTATCCACTACTCTTAATACACACTTGTGGGAATCATTTTTATCCTAACAAACATTTTAACACATAAATTTACCAAACTCATTGTGAATGTTCTTAAGCTCTATGATCACCACGACCTCAACCCAGGTCTTTTTCCCTGGCTACAGGGCATCACACTTTTACATATATATATATATATAAATGCACTCCATTCTTCGTCTTTTAGTGCAACTTTTACATATAATTTTTGTCAACTAAAAAACAGAAAATAAGTATAGTTATAGAAAAGGCCGAGTGTGAAAATCATTCCCCTAAACAAATAGAGTGAATCTGATCATTTGTGTGGAATTTCAAAGTAGATCCCATGGAACGTAGTGTACATTTTTTTTTGTTCCGCAACGCAGTGTACATTTGATGAACACAAAATGGTGTACCCAAAGTTTTATGGGCAAGGAATTGATCAAATCCTTACTAATATCCTATTGAGCTATTTTTTACCCTCTTCAAAATAATATTTTTAAAAAATTGAACAGTTTAATTCGATCATTTATGTAAAATTCCGAGATGAATCCCACAAAATGTAGTGTATATCTAGTGTATACAAAATCGTGTACTGTTCTCAAATGGCATCAAACAATGTGATTGGATTTTGAATAAAAGTAATATTTCATGAAACATGTGACTATTATTCTATATTACCACTCGACTGTGGATAAAAGTAATATATCATGAAACTTGTGACTATTTTTTAAGTGAACCGTGCTACTGACACGAATAATTTTGCACAGATTTTTTGTGGGCTCTATTTTTGGGTTCCACATAAATAATCTTATTCGTTCATTAATTTTAAAATAGTTTTTTGAGGGACATCCTAAAAAATCAGCTCTATAGAATAAATGTAAGTACTTGATTTAATCTTATAACTTTTATTCAAAATTTCGGAATTCAGAATGAAAAGTTGAAGATTGGATCAAACACTTGTATGTATACCATTGAACCGATTTTTTATGGTGGCCCTCAAAATTTTTTTAAAATTATTGAACAAATTTATTTGTATGAGACCCAAAAATAGTTTTTGTTCACAAATCTTTGCAAAGTTATCGCTATCGGTAAGAGTTATCGTTTTTAACAGGTAGATGGTGACAACTAATAATTGATGTCCGTACCAGATAAAAGTGAGATTTCATGAAAGATGGGACTATTATGGTGACAGCACTACTACTTTTGGTCAAAAACACAAGCAAATTGCTTTTACCACCCCCTGACACCCCACCCCCTGACCCCATACCCATTTTTCCAGACTACCCCTCCGCCCCCTTTCTCTCTCTCTCTCTTTCTTTCTTTCATTTTATTAAATTTTAAATAATAATAAATATTTCCTGATGTATTTTTTTAAAATAAATTTTATATTTTTAAAATCTATTCAACGAAATCTATCAAACAACCCTAATATTGATAGTGAAATAATGTAAAATGGAAAAACTATATATTTTTGTGGTAGTTTAAACGGTATAAAGAGGTTGAAAAATTAAATATTCCAAAATTCAATTCGTTTGAACGGGTGGAAAGATTTTAGTTTTTTGATCATTTTATTCTAAATGGTCATAATTAAATTTTGACTGTAGGACTCTCGTTGATTAACTCTAAGAAAGTCGTAGAATTAAATATCTATTAGGGTTAATCAACGATATTAGTAATTTGCAAAGAAGATGGTGATTTTTTTTTTATCAAAGAAGATGGTGATTTGAGCTGGTCGTTCTTCCAAACTTTGAAATCTTATTTGATATGAACTTGTAAAAATCAGAAAGAGAAATTTGAAGTTCTACGGAAACATACACTCTAGAGTAGTTGCCCTTTTGTTTGTTTACGATGAGTTCTTAGTCTGTCTCTATCGGAAAAAAATTTCAACGCAATAGTTATTTGTAACGCTGTCACATGTGATCCCCACATTTTGTGAGATATATATTATAAATAGCCGTTGCATTGAAATTTTTTTGAGAGATTTTTTTTTTTGATTGGCAAGAAAATTTTGTTTTTTGCGGAACCTAGGAGGAAAAATTATTCGGTTGCTCGGTTGCTTAGACCATTGACCACTCCTTTTTTTTTTAATAACCGGATTGAAAAGAAAGAAAAAGAAATAAAGAGAAAAAAAAATTCAAATTGGATAAAAATAAAAGAAAATAAAGCAAAAAAAAAAAAAAAGAGCAAACCGGAAAGAATGAAAGAAAAGGGAAAAAAAAAAAAAGACAAACCGTAAAAGAAAGAAAGAAAAGGAAAGGAGAGAGAGAGAGAGAGAGAGAGAGAAGGGGCAATTTAAAAATGGGCCGTGGGGCCGCGAGGGGTGGTGGGGAAAGCAGCCCTCAAACACAATACTCCAACTATAGATGGTGACAACTAATAAATTCATGTCCGTACCACTAGGCAACTGTCTAGAGAGAAATTAGGCTTTTCCGCATTTATTATTTTTTGTCAATTTTTTCGGATTATGTGTTCGTTTTGACGAGAGAAATCGAAAAATTAAATAGCGTCAGCTTTTTTTGAATTATTGGTTTGTCTCTACGAGAGGAATTGAAAAATTTTATAAAGACAAAACGAAAAAGCTGATTATTTTCAAAAAGATGCTAAAAGTTGGATATTTTCAACAAAAAAAAGAAACTCTTTTTTTTTTTTTTACTTTTTCGATTTTTTCATCGAGACAAACCTAAGATGAACATAATTTTGAAGAAAAACTAGCAAATATGAAAAAAGTCAAATGAGGACAAAACGAAAAAGTTGGGGGTTTATTTGCGTAAACTAGGCTTTGAAGTTCGACCATGTACGCAACAGATCTTGAATATTTTTTTGGTGGTTTTGGGGTATCCCGTGATAATGCTACAACCTCAACAACCACATTTTTGTGGGGCTCCATATTAAATGTATGAACTCTATAAAAATATGTGATGAATAAAGGTATCGAAACACCAAGTAACTTTACAGCCTGTACCCCAAAACCATGAAATAATTACTCAATAAATATCATACGATGGATCAATAAATTACCTTCCATTTAGAAAAAGGTGTTTGAGGAAGGGGGCCCCCCTTGTTTCAACAATTCTACTACAACTAGACTCAAAATATATATGCACACACAAATGTTACCTTAATAATATTTTTTACGTTTCAAAAATATATATATGCACACAAATGCACAAACACGCAGCGAAGCCGGCTTAGAGGGGAAGCCAAAGAAGCCGTCGCTTCCGGCTCCCAATTTTTTGGCCCAAAGAGGACTCCAAAATATACAGTTTATGGTTTTAAATAATGAGTTCTAATTGCCTTCAAGCAATTTGAATAAAATGATTAGAAAATAAAAATTTTGCATTGGTTCAAACGGATTAAAAATTGGAGCACTTCATTTTTTATACTGTTTATATATTAAAAAACATGATTAAAAAATTAAGAGATCCAATTTTTTCAATCTGTTTGAACCAATACGAAAATCTTATTTTTTTGATCATTTTATCTTAAATGATCCTAATAAATTTTTTGCTCTAAGACTTTCAACGAGCACCCTATAACCAAAAATTGGAGGGCATAACTGGGAAAAAGTCTTTTTGGACCGAAAATGGGAAGCAACAATACTACTCACATAACAATCCAAACACAACAACTCACACAACCTCTCACATACATGTGGGGCCCACACATTGTAGTGTGTGCAAAGCCTACATGTGTGTGAAAGGTTGTGTGAGTTGTTGTATTTGAATTGTTATCTGAGTATCATTTTTGATTGGAAAAAGGCCAAAAACAGGAAAAGGACCTCCGGACCTGATTCTCGGTTTTTGCTTGGATTGTCAAAATTAGGGAATGAGGTTCGAAAATGAAAAACCAAACACCCAAAATGAAAAAATGAGAATGTGAAAATACAAAAATTACCCTGCCAAACACCCCTTAAGTTCTTTGAATGTTTTAAGAGCTAAGTTTGAATCTCCACCCTTCAAATTTTTCTCAATTTTTTGCAAATTTTTGTCTTTTTCAAACTTTGCTCAAAGATTCATATGCGGAAATCGATAGCCCCATGTTAGGACTTCCGCTTCCGACATCAAATATATTTGAGCCGGCAGAGGGTTGTGTACGTCTCTGTTGATTTTGTTTGTGATTTTAGAGTTTTTACCCTCTGGTTAAAGTCAATAACCATGCACCGTACCGGTCATATATGGTGGTTTGAAGCACATGGCATATAAACCTGTGCAGCTACCTGCATTTATATTTGTACCTGCATTTACTGACCTCCCCCGAGGTTTTTAAAGAGAGATGCTACAACCACATCCAAATTTACACACTTAAATACACATCTTCTCACAAAACACAAGGGTCCCACACACACTGCACAATGCAGTGTGTGTGGGACCCTTGTGTTTTGTGAGAGGGTGTGTGTTTGGGTGTGTAAATTTGGGTGTGGTTATAGAATTTTTGGTTTTTAAAATGACAAAATGCCGTCTCTTGCTTTTTCGTTCTGACATTTTATGGAAATCCCCCTCCTTCCATTATTATCATTTCATTTTAGATTTAATTGCAAGAACACCTCCAAAACTATTATTTTTTGGTAATAAATTTATCCCCTTGAGTTTAAATTCAAGCAATTTTATTCCCCTAACTACCAAATACGAGCAACTTCACCCCCTCCCCCATTTTCCGTTAAAAAAATGGACGGACCGAAATAAAAAGACCAACGTACCCCAAGCTATCCAGTCACTACCCGTAGTACCAAAAAAGCCCTACCCGTAGCCAAAGATCAGAAGCTGTGCATTGTTGAAAATTTTGGACAGCTACCCGTAGCCCAAAAATGGCCCTATCCGTAGCCGCTGGGTGTAAGGGTATTTTTGTACGTTGATTTACTTTTCCATCCAATTTTGATATTCTCCATCCAAATTCATAACAAAATTGAACGGAAAATGGGGGAGGGGGTGAAGTTGCTCGAATTTGATAGTTAGGAGGGGTGAAATTGCTCGAATTTAAACTTAAGGGGGTTAATTAAAACACGATGTGGTCGAAGCCCCCTCAACCTCCTGCTCCAACACCATTTCCCTCTATAATTACTTTACTCGGTTTCTCAATATAGAAACCCAAATCACCCTAGTTTGGCGTAATAATCCTTTTTTTTAATCTTTATTTAAAAAATTCCTCATTAATTAGTATATGCCGGCATACTGGAATCTTAGCCGGTACAGACCTACTAGTTCTTCTTCTTCTTCTTTTTTTTTTCTCTTGATAAAAAATGCTTGAATTTTAAGATATTTTACCAAAACTTGGAGTCCATTATAAATTAAATCATGTTAATTGGTAATTTGAACTAATGTTAAGGTCTATCAAAGTGTTAGAATTTGTTTTATTTCTCTATATTTCAAAATTTGCAGTTATACATAAATAGATTAAAATGTTAATATTAATGTACATTGCAGTAGAGGAGATCGGAGAAAAAAATTAAAAAAAAGAAAAAAGAAACATCTTGCGGAGATTGGGACTAAGTTTGATGAAGTAAATCATAGAAAGAAGAATGGCCCTTATTCCTCTTTGTTCTTTAAGTAAGTTCGCAAGATGTTAGATATTGGTTCAAAGTTGGGCATTGATATAAAAGGTGGCCGAAGGAACTATAATTGGAAGAGATTTGTTAAAATGCAAGAGGAATAATTAAGGGAAATGATCTATGCTCTTGACGATAATGAGGAAGAATCTATCTCAGGGTACGATGATGATCTCTAGGATGAAGCCTCTCTCTCTCTCTCTGTGGCTTTTTGATGTTGAGTTTTAAGCAGGTTTGGGGTTTTTTGCTTATTAGGACAAGGTAGCGATATAGTTTTTCGCGGTGGCTTTTTGATATCGAGTTTTAAGCAGGAAATATGCACAAGTTGATCCGAAATGAAACGACTTTAGGAGAGGTTGTAGGATTTAAAGCCGAGATACGCACAAATTGATTCGAAACATCATACATTACGAAAGTAATAATTTAATGTGAAAAAAAGAAAAAAAAAAAGAAGAAGAAGAAGAAGAAAATTCAAACCCGACTCTCTTCTCCATTTTAACGACTCACTTTAATCTAGAATAAGGTCCCACCGAAGGATAACAATACTACTACTCCTACTTTTTCTTTTTGTCTTTTTGTTTAAACAAGTAAAAAGAGTAGAACTCCAATTACGCTGCCGAAAAAACGGTACGGAAAATGACATCAGCCTCCACACGTCACAAGATGACGTCATATTACCACCTAATCGCCCAAGCAATTCCCCACGAATTTCCTCTCGCTCCCATTTTTCTATCCTTCGATTTGCCTCCCACTTTCCTTCCCTCACCCTCCAAATTGAACCCAAACTAAAATACAAATAAAACCTCTCTCTCTCTCTCTCTCTCTTGAAAAGTCCGTACTAATTGGGATAAGATCAAATGGGTACCCTATCACTGCCTGAAAAGATATGCGCCAATCGGAAGAGGGCGGTGGAGGAGCTGATTAAGGGCCGAGACGCGGCAGCCCAGCTGCAGATTCTCTTAGGAAAGTCCGTCGGAGATCGTGGGCCTGTCTCGGCTGAAGGGCTCGTGGTGGAAATCTCGAGGTCTTTCAGTGATAGTATATCTGCACTGATGAGCAGTTGTGGTCAGGACTGTGAAGTGTGTAAGGTTCCGGCGACTACCCAAGTCGGATCGCCGAGCTGCGGTGACGGGAGATCGGTGGATTCCGGCGAGAGTAGCAAGATGCCGGCGGCCAAGGAGAAGAGGGGCTGTTACAAAAGAAGGTTTGTGATAATTGTCTTGTACTAGTAGTACTGGTAATTACTCTTTTGTGATTTTTTTCTGATGATTAGTTGTAGAGTAAAATTACCATAAATATTTTTCTTTGCGGTTCATAAAGAAGTAGAGTAAAAACTATAAATAAATAAAAAAAAATTTTTTGGAGTACTTGCAATTGCAAGTAATTTTTTATTTTTTATTTGCTCTGCGCAGTAATTAACTTGAAAACAAAAAGTACAACGAGCTTGAAGGAAATTAGCTAAACAACATCAAATTAAGCAAGAAGAGAGGATAATAATAAAGCTCTACACACACAAAAAAAGACAAAAATAAATTTGTTAGTAGATTATTTCAAAATAAAACTTAATACGTAGAAAATACAAAGAAAAGAAAAGAGCTTCAACGAGAATTTTTCGTTCTACGAGCTAGTTTTTAATTGTAAATTTTTCTACAACTCATCAAGGTTGTCCGTCCGTTTAAGATACTCTAACGGTTTAAGGGGCTTGTAATTATCTATCCACTCATTTAATACTCGCGACTTGCAAGCGATTCTTCAGAGCTTAAACCTACCTGGATTCGTAGTACATACAACAATACATCGTGATTTTTTTCCCTCGTCATGTCCGGTCTTTTCGAAACATGCGATCAAAAGTTGTTTTTTTTTTTTTTTCTCTTTTTCGTAAAGCATTATTTTGGTATAGCAAAAACATTCACACATGGAGATGGGGAGATATGGTTGTGATCTTGGTAAATGATTGGGAATCCATCATTTGATATTCATTGGAAATGGAAAGAGCACTGAGAGATTGTGCAATAGAAAGAAGCCACGGGTTCATGTTTTAGTTTAGGCCTTTTTTCTGCCTTTACGTTACTATTTTTGAACAGGGCCAAATTACTATGTCATTTTCTCGGAGGGATCAGCAGATGGAATCCAGCTCATAAGAAATGTTTCTTTTTTTCTGTTGAGATAAGAAATTTGAAAAGGTGGATTTGGGCTTTTGTGTATGCTCTCTAGTGTGTGCGGATAAAAAACATGTGAAGTATTTCTCAAATGCGCAGCATTATTAGTTGTACCACTATAGATTCATGATCAATGTTCTTAGATTTGCGTTCACCTAACCTAATTGATTTCATTACTTGCAGAAAGAGTACTTCGGAATCCTATGTGAAAGTCTCAACCACAACCGAAGACGGCCATGCATGGAGGAAGTACGGACAAAAGGAGATCCAGAATGCCCAATTTCCTAGGTATATCATATCATATCATATCATATCATATCATATCATCAATACTTCAACATTTCTCTTATGTAGTTATATATAATATATAAAATTTCAAGAAATATGAATTACCAGAATCTGGCTGCAGGGTGCGGTCCAAGTGACCGCAACCGTCGGATAGTGTTTTTAGTGGTCTAGATTTATTTATAACCTCTCACCGGTATTTAATTAAAGATTTTTATCGGTAAAAGGTTTATTAAATCTGGACCATTGATTGGTAGATTGAACCGTACATCTTTTTGCAGCTGTAGAAAAGCCGGATCCTGTTACAATAGCCACAACATATCATGATTCTAGTGTGGCAAGTAATTTAAATCTTGTGATTAAACTAATTAATTGATTACTAGCTACTTGGTACTAATTACTATAACATGCAAGTGCTTGTGGGCTTATCAACTTTATTTATTGATTAGAACAAATAACCCCCCATCATCATCACTTTATCTTTCAATAAGAAAGCACCAAATGCTTTTCTTGGGGGGTAAGTTGTGAAACTTTATTTAGCTCAAACAAACCAAAAAAAAAACATTTGGGACTTAGTCTTTACACACGGGCGCACAAAAAAAAAAAAAAAACTCAGATTAAAACTGGAACCAAAACAGAAAACAAAAACAAAACTGCCACCACCCCAAAACATTAAGCGAAAAAGACTCTCCTAAAAGTATCAAATGCTATCATACTCGTAGAGTATTAATTCTGCGTAAATATCTCAATAATAAGATTTACTGATATTTAAATCAGAGTTTAATATGAATTAATATTTTGGTCGGCAGGTGCTACTTTAGGTGCACACACAAGCATGACCAAGGTTGTCTTGCAACAAAGCAAGTCCAAAGAATCAAAGAGGCCCCCCACATGTACCAAACCACTTACTTTGGTCACCATACATGCAGACCATATCCACTCAATAATCACCCTGATGATCTTCAAAACCCATCATCTGATTCTGATCCAGTGGACAAGAATCTTCTTTGCTTTGGGTCAAATTCAATTACAACTGATGAAAAAGAACATCAACATCAGTATCCCTCATGCCGGCCGTCTTCGGTAAAGAAGGAGTACTGTGGGGAGGAGACTGTACAGTGTAATAATCTCTCCGGCGATTTACCCGCGGTGGAGCCTATCGTTTGGCCGGAGCTAATGCCTTTGGAGTCACCTAGTGTTTATTCATCGGCATCAACTAGCTCTCATGGTTTTGACATGGATTTGTTGCTTGAGTCCGGTGATTTTGGGGGTGGTTTCCACTTTGACGAGGCTAGCTTCTTCTAACTAGCTAAGGTTTTGATCTAGGCCACATGATCCTCCGACAAGACTTTGATGTGCTCCCGCTCTCAATCTTCTCTCTACGCTTCCCCTTTCAATCGCTGCTCTTGTAAATTATGATAGTTTTAAGTTACTTTCGAGGAGGTGCTTTCGTTTCTGATATCGTTCACGTTTACGCACACGCATTATGCGACTTAGGTTGTGATAAATCAACGAAATTCTAGCTCCAGTACCCATCTAATCTTGTATTTATGGTGTGAGACTCGGTTCCTCTAGCTAGTTAGGGTTGTGATATCGCTTGTACCATCTAATGTCCTACTCATGTTATCCCTGTAGATTCTTCAATGGAGTGATAAATGTTTATAGAAAATACTATTTTTGATTCTAGAACCTCAGTACTTATCATCTCTGATGTCTTGATTTCCAAACTTCTTTTGTTGATAAATGCTTTTTTTTTTTTAATGAAACTTTTATGGAAATATTTCACGGGTGTTCACGCTAATGTTTTTGGTGAATAAGTTGTGCTAATTTTGCACGTTGTTAATGCTAATGAATAACTTCTATTCACCTGTATGAACAACTTGTGATTTTGGATGGAACTTGAAACTATCATAAATGAGAGTGTGAAAATAATTTTTCTTAACGTTTAGTATAATTTGGGTAATTATTGTATGCTCCCGGAGTACTGGATGATTTGCCGCGGTTACGTATGTTACGGTAAAGGCATGTCCCTTCAATCGAATTCCCGATGTCTGTAGACTGTAATTGATGTTTACTTATTTGTTTGCCAGTTGCAGTTGGGTTGCCTTGCAACTCATATGTACCGTACGCATCCTATAACTATTCCATCCGTCTTGAATTAAACACTGGCAAAAGATAATTTCGTAATTTCACATCGCAATAGGCCAAAATAGGAGAGTATGGTTATAAAAAAAAAAAAAGGAATATAAAAATCAATTACCAAAAAATATATTGAAAAATATAAAGAAATGTATAAAAGTGTCTGAAAGTTCATTACAAAATTTTAAAAAAATGCATTAGAGTATGTGTTTTTGTCATTTTTTGATTTATTAACCGAACTGGACTATCAATAAAAAGGCCCCTTTGTTCTGAATTTTTTTTGTTTATTAGTTCAAATATGGGACCTTTTAGATTCTTTAAAATCTTTAACCTTTTGACTTATTTGGTCTTTAATGGATTTCTTTTTCAATTTCTTGTCATTCTTAAACTCTTTTGTTGTCCAAGTCACTGTAAGTAAATAGCTAATAAAAAAGGTAGTCGAATCATATTACCGAACTGGACCAATTAGCAGTATCGTTTTTCCGTCCCCTTAAGAATAGGCTAGACATCTATCGAGTGACAAAAACAAAAAAAAAAACAAGCGAAAATATGTGCGAAAATATACATACAAGAGATTTATATATGTGTGATGTGTATATGTGTGCACAAAATTGTTTATTTTTTAGTTTATAAGAGAAAACAAGACCTTCGTGTGTGAAGACAAAGTTGGAAAGGTGAAATGGTCGATCCTACCACTTTGTTGTTTTGTTCTTGTCCTCCGTGCACTACAGGTTCATGGGAGCCCCATCTGTTTTTGTTTCAACGCCCAACTCTGGCCACTCCGGCCCCGGCCATAGGTTTTTGGGTCCATTAAACCATGTGATCATGCATGTGGTTGATAATTTCTAAAATAAAAAAATAAAAAAAAAGTAAAAGGAAATTAAAAAAAAAAGAGTTTAATTTGTTAATGTATGCCCTAGGAACATATGATAAAAACACATTAATTGCTCCACATTACTCCACTTCCATGGAGAATCTACCACAAACAATGCTAGAGTAATTAATTACGTTTTGGAAAGATAAACCTTTTTTTATTTGACGAAACTGCCCTAGCTACCCAACGAACAAAAACCTTCTGTAAAATCTAAGAATTGACCAAATAAACATGAAAACTTATTTTTAAAAAAATGTTTGCTCGTGTTCTCTCAGGAATTTTTGGAATATAATTTCAGCAAACTTAGTCATCACACGTAAGCCACAAAAAAGAAGAGAGGCTATTGAATCAGACCTAACCACTTTCTCCCTTACAAATTAAGTTCCAATCAGCCGGTAACATTCCTCTTTCTCAAAATTACGTATTAGTATGCTAATTAAAAGTCCGTTTGGACATTCTTGACTAATAGTTTATCTATTCTTCAGCTTTCGTGATTGTTTTTTCAAACGTTTGATCAAGAGAATTTACTTTGCTGATTTTTTTTTAATGAGAGAAAACATTAAAGTAAAAGAAGGCTAAGTATAAAAAAGGTTCGAAAAATATAACATTAACCCACACAATAAACCAAAAGTATAAACTTTTTGGCTTAAAATCTCATGAAGATCTATCAAGGAATGTGAGATGCTCATCGGAGATGCTCTTAGGCGTTGATAAAAGCGCGGCGAGGGTAAAGACGAAAATGACATAACAGAAAGACGTACAGCGTGAAAGCAAGGAATGTGAGAGTCACAGAACACCACCGGAAGAGAAAGCTACTTCACTAATCTGATCAGCTTTTTAGTATCTTTCTGTTCCAAGACGTACATGCATATATGCAACTCCCTCACCAGTACCCATCGTACCTGAAATGATTAATTCCTTAGACGGTGTTTTAAAAATGGAAATTGATTTTGGCATCACAGTTTTAATCACTGACACTCTACTAAATTAAAGGAATGTGAGATGCCCTTAGGGTCCGTTGGAAATGCTCTTAGGAGTTGATAAAAGTGCGGCGAGGGTAAAGACGAAAATGACATAACAGAAAGACAGCTGAAAGCAAGGAATAATTTCTCGAATATGAGAGTCACACAACACCACCACCGGACGAGAAAGCTAGCTAGTACTACACTAATCAGCTTTTTATCTTTCTGTTCCACGACGTAAATGCATGATGCATGCAACTCTCTCACCAGTACCCATCATACTTTCTCCGTTACGATTCTTTTGTCTCTCGTTCTATCTCCATCGGATAAAAAATTAGTTATAACTTTTAAATGGTAATACTGTTTTATGTCGAATATGGATCTTATTTGATAGATCTTAATGAGCTCTTTTAAATAATGCTTTCAAAATCATCTAAAAAATTATAGATTGCAAGATATAATCAATTGAAAAGTGGCACGAACTCCTAAAATAGACTAAAGAATGAGAACCGAGGGAGTAATTTCATTGATACGTTTATTTATGTTGCACAAAATTACTGGAACACTAGTTGTAATGAATTCAAAATTAGAAAAAGTACTCCCCCAAGGATAATTTGGTACCCCTTAGAGGTCCCTTTCAGATGACACGAAATGATGAGAAAACCAAATTTCAATTATTAGAAAAATATTGTTTTCACCGAGAGTCATTTTCTCCTAAAATGCATCTCGCAATAAGGCAGGAGTTTATTTTCCTTGAAAAGTTTCCTCCCTCCCAAAGCACTTTCCTCCTCTCGCCAATATCACGTTCCCCTTCTCTCTCTTTATCTCAGTGGTTAGTTGACATTCAATTTATCTTTTCCTATATAGATAGATTGTTTTTTGAACGTATGTTTTTTTTCGAAAAAGAGCAAAAATATATTATTTCGACTTATTAGTTTTATCATAATTTTATGCTCTAATTGTATTTGTATGGATTGAATAATAAACCATTCTTAGTTCGAATTTTAGATTTATTTTTAATAATCATTAATTTTTTTAGTAAATATGGTGATTGATGACTATGCTATAATTCTCTTGCTGGTGGCTGATTATAGAGCTGTATGATGATTTGGTGATAACATGCAATTTGCGTAGATATAAAATACATAAGCCGATGTTTTTTCTATTACAGATTGTCATTACAAAATAATAAGTTTTATTACGTATATTGTTTTCGAAAACATTGTGATTATTTAGTTCATAAAATTATTTTTGTTCAAAGTTAGCCACTGCAAAAAAGAACTTTTCCACTATTTTTTTTCTTGGCAAATAAATAAACTAACTTTGATTTTTCTGCAGAATTCTTTTGTCAAGTGGATACTCACATGAAAGCAAATTTCCCTTCTTTTTTTTTTTTGCTCGGCAAACAAAACAATTTTATAAATCTCGAAAGGGGTACATTGAGGGGATAAGAAGGAAGAGCGAACTTGCTCAACCACGAAATAAGAAACACAAAGAATAAAACACATGCACCATCCAGCCGGAGGTTGGATGTGTTACACTTTTCTCAGGACTAACTTTCTTGACAAGTAAACAAAGCCATAGGGATCGATAAAACTAGAATTGAGGATTGATAATCCTGAAAGTTATTTCGGAAACAAAACGTAGAATAATTTGGGATTAGCTAGGTACGTACAGTTAATTAGTCATATCTCAGACACTAATAAACACACGCCTAAAAGAAATTAAAAAAGTTTACTAACCGATTGATGGTAGGAAAGACAATCTCATCAACTGAACCGGCGGTTAACCAAACTAACCGAAACAATTTTAAACCAACATTTTTTTTTTTTCTCGGCAAACGAAACATTTTAAACCAACATTTTAACCGCAGTTATTGTCGTGGTTTTTAATTTTAGAAAAAAAACCGGTCGGTTTGGTATCGATTTCAGGTTAACATATATAATAACCGCATTGAAATCGAACCGTAACTTAAACAACCGTCGATCTGCAATGTAATTACAAAAATATCTGTATCAACAAATATTGTACATATATCTATTTAAAACTTCTAGTTAGGCTTAATTAAAATGTTATAGTTTACTTTAAAAAAAAAAAGTTTACTTAAAAAGAAAATCTCTGGAAAGAAAATCTCTGGTTCCGATTACGATATTTGTCCTTAAAGTTTAGCGCATCTCCTGTACCAAGCTCCAAAACTCCAAAATAGAGAATGAATGTGATATATTAATGGGAGAATTTGTAATTTAAATTTATTACCTCTTTCTTTCAATGTTTTGTACTTTATGGGGAATCTCGGAGGAATTAATCCTCATCGTCCTTTTTAGAGATTTGGTCTCTAAAATGGAGGTGTAGTCTCCATTTTTGGAGACTCAAAAGTAAATTTTGAAACCAAATCTTTAAAACGGACGATGGGTCCCTCAACGATTTCTCGGTAAAGTAAAAAAGATAGAATAAATTATAAAATTTCCTTTCAATATTTCACATTCATTCTCCATTTTGGTGTTTTAGAGCTTGATTGGAGATGCTTAGGCATTGATAAAAGTGGGGCGATAATAACGGCAAAACAGATGTGCTATCCACACAGATTGCAATGTGAGCACTATGTGCGGGTACCACATAAGCGATTCCAGTCATTCATTAAGTGTAAAAGTTTTATTTGAGTGCTTCCGTGAAAAATCAGCTTAATCCAAAACATAAGTTTTGATTCAGATTTTGGTTCCGAGTACTTCGTAAAATCTGAATTAAAATTTAGAAGATCGGATCGAGCACTTACTGTTATCGGATTGAGCTAATTTTTCTCTCAGACACTTGAAAAAAATATTTTAAATTTAATGAACGATTTGAATCATTTTTTGAAACCCTAGTGAGCCTCACATTGCAATATGTGCAACAAAAGTCTGTGTAGACAAACTTTTGGAGTTAGTAATCGCTAATGCTAAAGAAACCGACAAGGCACATCGAAGGGAGCCACCGCGCGGGGCCCACCTCGGCCACCGAACGGCTGATCCGAGCCATTCAGAAATTCTATAAAACAAACGAGTGGGCTCTCGCGAGAAACAACAACATTCCAATGTGTGTAGGTGCTCGATCCAAATACCCCATTGATTCTCGCGCAAGCCCACTGGGTTTTTTTCTTTTGTAAAATTTTTGGACGGCTCAGAATGACCGTTCAGTGGCCGGAGTGAGCCCCACGCGACAGTCGGTGTGCCTCGTCGGAATCAGCTTTAACTTTCTGTTCCGAGACATGCAACTCTCTCACCATTAGCCATCAGGTAGATTAGCCATCAGGAGTATTTGACATGATTAACAACTTTCATTGATACGTTTATATATGTTACACAAAATGCCTAGAACATTAGTAGTAACAATTACAGTACAAAGAAGGAATTCGATTAAAATTTGAAAAAGTAATCCTCACTTCCGGAGTACGATTTTCGAATCAATCAAGAAATCGTTGCATCGGTGTTTGTCTTGGATCGGCTAAACAAATACACGGAGTTACTATATAATCGATAAAACTAGCTAGCTACTATAATGATCATTAATTTGTTACCGGGTCCTGATACGTAAGTCTTCGTGGACACTTGCGAAAAATTAAAGCCATCAAAGGCACTCAAGCCGCACGCTCATACATCTCGACACAACGACTTTTTGGTCCTGATTCTATAAAATAAAATAAAAAAAAAGAGGTTACACACTACAAAAGATAACGAACACTTTTTGACATCTGATTTTCAAATGTCAAAGAGTGCTCCTTGATTTTTACTCTATACTTACAATCTCATCATTTTGAACATTTCAACCCTAATTAAGTCGTTTCCAAAAAAAAAAAAGTACGTCAAAAGAGAAACGGTTTTGAAAATGTCAAAGAGATCGAAAATGGTTTTAATTGGGACTTTCTTAATTGTCAAATGTAATTAGGGGTTTCTGTAACTTTTTCTCAATCTTCGCTGATTTCATCAGTAGATAATCAGACCTGCTGTCGAGCTAGCTAGCTAGCTAGCAGGCATCATCAGCTGCTTCTCTTGTCTCCCGGATCCCATTTATCTTCCATGCCACTGGAGAAAATGAGGTCCATGCTATTACTGCTACTACTCCCTGAATTAAACATCACATCGGCCAAATCCGCCACCGGAAGTTGAAACTCCATCGTATCTCTCCCAAACCGAATCGAACTCTGCCCCGCTCCAGCACCGCCGCTGCTCGGCCCAGCGCCACTGCTACCCAGCCCAAAGTCCATCGACAGCCACGTCCTGCCGAGAGGGAAACCGGTGGGCGGCGGTGGAGACGCGGTGGTGGTTGCGAGTTGTTGAGTCATCGCTGGCGGCGGCGGCAGCATGAGTTCCGCGGAGGCGGGAGAGGCCGACGGCGCGGTGGATGACATGTGGCAGGTGTGGTCCCCGCGGTAGGTTACCGCGAAGGTGAAGGGGTTGTTGTCCAGGCGCTGGACTTGCTTCTTGGCCGGGCATTTGTAGAGTTTGGAATGGGTGCATCTGTAGTAGCTCCTAATTAATACCACCGACAGTTTTGGGATTAATTATTTGTCTAGATACGAGAAGTTAGAAAAGTATATAACTGTAGATCGAAGTTGAAAAAAAAAATATAAAACGACAAATATACCAGTTGTATGTTATTTTTCCGTCTTTCATAAACTTTTTTCCTGATTTTTGGGCATTAGTTTTTACTTTTGAGATTCGCTCGTCAAGAAGAATGATTAAAATTCAAAAAAAAAAAAACATAAGTATAATAAAAATTCAAAAAAGACAAACAAAAATACCAAAAATTTTGGGAGAATGAGGGCAGTTAAATTTAAATACATAAGACGACATGTATTTGGGTAATAGCCCCATTTATTCAAATTTTACAATTAAGACTACTCTGTCATAAAGGATGGTATTTTCATGAAAAACATCATCAAATGAACGTACGAGAGTAGAATGCCCTATCTACCACCCATTTGTGTTGATCTCGCACCAATAGGTGATGCTGAGAGATCCATGTAAATGGATAGTTTTGAATGGATGGAGTTGTGGCATATTGCTCCTCACCGATTTGTATACACTATACCCTACGTTCTAAAATATTGGCCAGTTATTTCTTAGTTGGATGTTGAGATGTTCTATAACCTTTGTTCACATTCAAATTCAGTCACAAAAGTACCCCAAAAAAATTGCATTAGAGATTTAAAGGTAGTGCATCATTGTATTTTTAAAAAGAAAGGTAATTTTGAAAATTCTTATATTTCGAAAAGTAATGATCATTCTATTTCCGTAAAATTAATTTTTGATTTTCGAAAGAGAAAACATCAATTTGAGGCAGCGGAAATGTTAATAACTAAGAGGAGTCAAGAAAGATTGTGTAGGCCCATGCAAGTTCAACTTTTGGGGCCCTAAGCTAACTCGAACGTGAGGCCCCTACATATGTAGAATCGAAAATGCTAACCATCAAATTAAAAGTTGTTTGCCTCCCTTTGTGTGGAGAAAGTATTATACTGGGTTTTCAAGAGTAATATGTATTAAGATAGGATCTTTTGGTTTCATATTCAACAAACAAGTAATATCCATATTTCATACATAAATTCAAAAGATAACAATACAAAAATTTAATATGTGTGTATTTTATATTTTAGCACATGCAATTCGATTTTCAAAGAAATAGTTATGTTTATATGTTCGGACTCTCCATCAATAAAAGTAATTCTGTTTACGAGTGCTAAGCATTTCAAACATGAATCTTTTAGTGCTAGATCAATAAATATAATTTGCTTCTCTTAATAATAATTTTTAATAGGAGTATTTATTTATATTCATACAGAGTTATACTTAACTGAGATTCATTTTTAGATTCAAATTTATGGGTCTAAAGCCGCCACACCTCCGGCTTTAGGGTCAAGCCGACCGTGCCTATGCAAATTTGTGATGTTAAAAGGCGTTGTGATTTTACCAAACACCACGAATAATCTATTCGAGTGGTCCACGTCTTGGTTTGACCAGTTAAAATAACAAATCTTGAAATCACATAACGTGCTTCTTTAGTACTCCAACAGGGGGTCAATATGCAAAGGCTGACGACTTCCAGTCCTTGATCGAAGACTTGAGAAAACGAGAGGAAGAAGGAAAAAGTCATGCAGGGGGGTATTTCAGCAAAATTATGTTACCGCGGGAATGTTGACCCGAGAATCTCCTTTTGACCGTATTTTCGCCACGTATAACCATCCTCCGGTGGAATCTCCGTGTTCCCCATCCGAGGTGCCGGCATCATGACCGTTCGTTTGTCCACGTCATTCCTCCTGCTTTAATTTCCAACGACAACGATGAAATTAATTAGCGGGCAGGACACAATATCATTGGCGGAGCCACGTGGTGGGACGGTGGGGAAGGTGCCACCCCACCTCAGTTTCTTTTTTTTTGGGTTAACCGGACGATCAAATAAATTAAACCAGGAAAACAAGCATCAAAAGTGCTGAGGAGTTCAAGAGCGTACTACACAAACACAACAACATGGAAAAAAGCTAGTCGCAAATTCAAGCTAGTAGTAATTCGGTTATGCAATTAGGCTAAAGTGTGATTTAGCTTTTAGCATTTTTCAAAGGTTGTCTTTATTAAAAAAAATCGCGTTCATTAGTTTTGTGAAAAACTTTCATGGATTATTGATTCGTCTCGACAAAAGGAATCGAAAAAGTAAAAAAAAAAATTACTTTTACCCAAAAGTAAGTATTTGGATAAAAGGAAAAAAAAAATTTACTTTTTTTATTCCTCTTGTCGAGACGAACAAATAATCTACAAAAATTTGGCGCAAAACTAACGAACGTAGATTTTTTTGAATAAGAACAAACCTTCAAAAAAAAAAAAATCTTTTAGCTAAGTGAAACTCAGTCTTACTGAAATTAGAGCAAATTCATAATTTATACAGCAAATGTAAGGTTCTGTTTCTAAAAACTTAATGAACGATTTAAATCACAGTAATTGTTACGCCCCGCCCCGCGCACGGCACCCTAAGCGGGCCCGAGCCGGTGCGACTGCGTGCCCGCAATGATCCCATCCATCTTTGTACAATAAAGACCGTAGACTTCCCAATAGGGTCACCCATCCCTGGACTACCCCAGGGTGAGCACGCTTAACTGTGAAGTTCCTACGTTCTTTGGCTCGCCCTCACGGCTTTAAAAGGCCTTGTACAAGTAGGATGGATCATTCCTTATAAATTGTGACATGCCCCTCCCTAAACCGGCGAGGAGGCTGTCACAGTAATAATATGTCAATGATTTTCATTTGAAGGACCAAAAGAGAGTTATTCCAATCTTTTAATATTGTTAACAAAAGAAAGCCACCTACAAAATTTAATTGCATGAAGATATGTGTGACCTTCACCTTCGCACTTTTTTACAAATAGCATGCAACGAAATGTGAATTTCTATCGAACAATCTCATTTTTTAATTTAAATCCTAACTCGGCCATTGCACATCATGTCGAGCGTTTTGAACTTCCTCTTGAATACCCATGTGTGATAGGGGATGTCTAGAATGAGATCAAGATTAGCTTACTTACAAAGAAAGTTGATCTTAAATGAACTTTATAGTAGTATACTTTAGCAGATCACGAGTTCTTTAAAGTGGCATAAATTTTTAGTATGCATCACAAGTCAAACGAGCTGAGTACGTAATAGCTTGTCATGAATTTTTTTACAACTTGGCAAGCTTTAAAAAAAAAAATTCAAACTTGGGTATTTTGTTTAAGCTCGAACTAGAGTAGCTTGTTTTGTTTATCAGCTCTATATTCGCTCCTAGAGTGCATATCTATACGTAGAATTGATCTAAATTGCCACACTCTATTCTCGTTTGGATTGGAAGGGCAATCTAAAATTTACATTTTGTGTCTTAGATAATGTTACCTTCTTCTCGACCTTTGCGAGGACGAAGCACCCCCGCCGGAATCCGCCACATCCGTCGGCTGAGCCTCCCCTCCACCACCACCGAACCACGTCGAACCCTCCACATCTCTTCCACCCAACCTTCCTTGGTCATCAGCCAAAAGCTGTGTCTGAAGTAACAAACTCATCGCTTGCGACCCACCGCCGTATCTCAGCCACTCCTGCACCATTCCTCCACCGATCTCCGCCGCCATTTCCAACTCATGACTGGTTTGTCCGGCATCAGACGTCGAGCCCTGACTGTTCAACCGGTCTCTAGCCGCGCCGAAAACTCTCACGATCTCGTCGCACGACTTCAGCAGTAAACCCGGGTCGTTGGAAAGAGCCGGGAGGTTCGACTCAAGGACTGTGGCCAACTTGCACCCATGGAAGATCAGCGAATTGATCTCCTCCATGTCTATTTTCTTGCTGTTGAAGTTTCTATTTTTAGGGTTTGATGGGGTTGGTTGAACAGCACGCATATGGTGCTATATATATATATATATATATATACACATATGTCTATATGAGGTAATTAATTTTGAAAGGGTGAAAAAGGTGTTTTAGAGTAGGTTTCTGGGTTAGTGCAAAGTGGGAGAAATTAGAAAACATTTTTTAGGGGGTAAAAGATTCAAAGTATTTGTGTATCTCAAACACGGTACAAAGAACAAGAAGAAGCTTGGAAAATACGACCGGGTCGTGGTCCGATGACCGGCATTCAGCATCCACCCTTTTTTTCCTTGAAGTCTACTTGGAGACTTGGCCCCCCCTCCCCCTCATTGAAATCAACCTTTGTAATACCAGAGAATTTTCTTAGGTTTGAAGGTATGACTCTGTGTACAGTGGCAAAGTTTGTTCTAATTGTTCTAGTGGAAGAGGAATCAAGTACAGAGGAGAATTTAGTACACTGTTGTCGGTTAAATTGATTGATAGTAGTCTATGTTGGACAAACATTCTGGACATAGTAATATTTTATCCTAAGTTTTGAATGAAAATTGATTTGATTTGGAGTTGTATTTTTTCTATCGGCACTTGTTCGTTGTGGACGGATGCGCTTTTTACGAATAAATGTGTCTGTTTTTCATGGCGACTATTCGTAGAGTCACTAGCTGATCTATAAATATTAGTACATCCTTTCATTCTTTTTGGTAATTGATTTTTTCTCCCATTCGAGTATATTGCACTCATATTGTTGGTTTTATCACATAAAATAACCATGTTATTCTAACAATCTTAAGACAGAATCGTTTACTTTTTGTTTTTAAAGTTCCGTTTGTTTGGGTGTAAAAATATTTTTCTATAAAATATTTTCTAGTATTTTTGGTGTTTGATTGTATAAACTGTATAAAAAAAATATTTTACAAGTAAAATATTTTTCACCAATGAAAGGATGAAAAATGAGTTTCCCTGAAAAATTGCGCAAGTAATTTTCCGAACACCAGTATTCCCTGTCGGAAGAGAATCATGAGTGTGTTTATAAAACCCCAACTCTCTCTCTCTCTCTCTCTCTCTCTCTCTCTCTCTCTCTATATATATATATATATATATATATATATATATGTCTAAACATATGTAGATTCTAGGTGAGTTCGATAGGTGAAATTACCCTCTTATCCTCCTTAAAAAAAAAAACATATGTAAGACAAATCGCCCACTTTCTACTTCTATCTAGCTCTGCCCCACCAATCTCCCTCTTTATCATATATATATATATATATATATATATATATAAATCTTTGTCAATCACGACTACAAAAAAGCTTTTCTAACATCTTCGATTGGAAGAACCAAAGCTTTGATTGGTACTATTGTTCAAGGAAATCTTTTTCATGATAAACAAATTTTGAACATCAACCAAACACTGGAAAGTGAAAACAAAAATTAATTTTTTTGACAAAATAATTTTACATGAAAGATATTTTCTGTTGTAAAACATTTTACATTAAAATAAACGAAGCCGCCCCCATGCTACTCCGTATTCGGTTCTTAACCCACGCCCTTATTTAGGGTAATGTTAATTATTTATTTTTTTAGCATTTATGACCTGTAGTAACAAACCCCCTAGGAGCCATTTTTATTTAATTAATATATATGGGTACATCTACTACAAATAATTTATTCCTCGCCAATTTGTCTAGTAGTCTGTCTTATTACTACTAGGAGCCAGCCTCGTTTGATAACAGTGATAGAATGTTGAGATTTGTATGGAGACGGAATTAGGATTAGGATTAGCGATAAGATGGGATTGATAATGAGATTGAATTAGATGATGGAATTATTAATATCATATTTGTTTCACATGGGATATATAGGATTGGATTGATAGTATGCATTTTCATTTTTGCCCTTCTACAATACTGATTTAATTTTTGGATGGATATTTTCTGGATCAAACCAATTTTCCAGAAAATAATCAGAACATCAAACAAATACTTTTGGAAAAAATTTATTATCCAGATGAAAATTTTGATTATTTTAATTGAAAGTGGTTGATATGATTATTCATGTGTACAAAATATTAAAATATAGCGAACATAAGCTTTTTATTCATGTCTCGTAAAAAAACATAACAGAGAAAATTAACTACACTCTCAAACAAATATAATTATTTATTTGAGATACCAAGTGGGAGGTATTCTCACTATTTGTACGTGCTTATGTGCTTATAACCTGCAAGTATTTTGGTCATTAGACGGTTCAAGCAAGGCTATTTTCGTATTTATGCATTGGAAAGGAGTTATATGGATTATCAATACCAAGTGGGAGAGGCAATTCCCAATACCTCCTAAGGGCCGGCTCCCAAATACATTGGACTCATAATCCACACCTTTTTTTGGTTACCAAACAAGTTATTGTAAAATTCATGGGATTCGTAGTCCAATCCCAAAGCCTAATATGGTTAACAAACGGGGCCTCAATAAATAGATAAGTCGTAGCTTTAAAACACACATGGTAATGTATATCTTGTAGAACTTCGCAAAATCTCCAACTTTGAATAAAATCTCAAAATGTCTAAATTTTGTTGGAATATCGTAAGTAGAAAAAAAAAAAAGGTGTGAATCAAAGCCGTTCATTCTCTTTCATGGACACTTTCATGGTTTTTATGTCATGTATCTATCCTACCAAGCCCCTAAAAAAAGGAAAAAAAATACTCCTATCAAATAGGAGGTGTCAAATAGGGGACCAGAAAGAATAAATTAGGCCGCCACATTTACAAAGTTTGAAGTAGTGGTACTATTTGCCAAAAATGGAGTATATATATGTAGACCATGAAAAATATAAGTACGGCTCGAATAGACAATCATATATATTACTCCACTACTATTGAACTAGCTAGAAATTTAACCACATTGCAAACTAGTGTAGTAATCCTTCGTTTGTTTTCTGGCAATCCATCGCTGGCTACTGCCGGGTGAAAGTTACGTAACACGTTAGCTTAAAGTTTTAGGACTTTCGACTTTGAAAAGGTTTTAATTAGATTGGAAAATATCGTAGCACTCCGTAATGCCCAACCAAATCTCTTAAATGCCCCAAGGGAAAATTAGATAGGTTTATAACAGTAGTCAAAGTGCCAACTGGGCTAGATAATAACGGTTACTAAGGCCCAATCAAATCTTAGATGCCCGAAGGGGAAATTATGAACCGTGGTATTGGTACCGATCAATAGCATACCGATAGGGTATCGATGGGTACGCGGGACCCATTTTGTGTTACGCACGGGTGATTTGAGCCGTTCAATAATCCAAAAAAAAATAATCGAGTGGGCAGTGAAAAATAAAATCAGCATAGTCCAATATGTGTAGGTGCTGGATCCAATCTTCCAATTTTTTTTTCCCTTTCAGATTTTGGATCCTGAAATCTTAACGAAAAATGAAAGATTGGATTGAGCACCTACGCATATCAAATAGAGATAATTTTTCACAGACCCATTTGGGTTTGTGTTTTTTAAATTATTATTAAACGGTTTGGATCATTCTGCAAGACCCTGAGTGGGCCCTGCGTGCCCATTAGTACCCCATCGGTATGCTATTGTTCGGTCCCCTTAGCTTTACTAGGAAATTAAATGGGTTTATAACAATAGTCAAAGTGCCAATGAGCTATAGCCCAGTTGCCATCTCCTGGTACTCCCCATGTGGGAAGTCAGTGTTCGAGCCCCGTGGGCTTTTGGAATTCAGGTTTATGGATAGCATTTGCCCCGTGGGCGTTTGGAATTCAGGCTTATGAATAGCGTTTGAAATCTCTTGTCCTACTAAAATCCGCCTAACCCCAAAAAAAAAAGAAAAAGAAAAAAAGAACACTTGTCAAAGTACTCGAGCTAGTATAGTATGGTTAACTAATTACTCCTATGTAGTAGTTCAAACTATAGCATGGATAACAGCTTGCACGGACTGGCACCAAGCTAGGAGTCTAACACAGAAGATAATCGTACATCTTGGACTTTATCCATCCAAATCCAGACCACATATCAATCAACTATTCTAAGTTTACAGTATTTGTCACGACCCTCAACATGGGATTAGGATTGGGATTCGTAAGGAGATGGGATTGGTAATGAGAAGGGATTGATAATGAGTATGTTTGTTTGGGATGGGATTAGATGATGGGATTATTAATATCATGTTTGTTTGAGATGGGATTAGATGATGGGATTGGATTGTTAGAAGAAATTGGTAAAGAGAAGGGATTGGTAATGTGAAAGGAGTTGGGATTGGATTATTAATACCCCTCAATACCAAGTCCCACGGGGTATTAGCAATACCCCCTAATACCCCCTCAATTAATCCGATCGGACTAATAGTCCGGACCTTTTTTTGTTACCAAACGGAATATTAATAGTCCCATAGGATTATTACTCCAATCCCAACCCTCAAACCCGTTATCAAACGGGGCCTAAGTTTACAGTATTTGTCACGACCCTCAACCAGGGGGTCAGCAATCTTAACCGGCCAGTGGCCCCCAGTGCCAAACGACCAAATCTGTAATAATCCGTATTTTTTTTAATAATATCATTTAAAAAGTATTAATCGTAATAATAAAATTCTTTTCTTAAAAAGATAATTACAAATACAATTATCTTATCCTAATTATATCTGTTTAATAAAAATATTTATTTTGCAGGATAAATACCAATAATTATTTAATCCTATTTTTTTTAGATTTCATGCATGCATATACTTCTTATCTCTCCTTTTCCTATTCCTACCCAGCTTCATCTCTCCCCTATGAGGGAGGTCCTGGGTTCGATTCCTGCTGGAGCAAATACCCTTGGGGTCCCAAGCTATGGATAGCTTCTGGACCCCGTGCTAATCCTATCACCATCCACTAACCCCCGCTGATATATGACGATTGAAAAAAAAAACTAATCCTATTACTTCCAAAATTCTCTATAAATACCTCAATACTCCGACCCTAGGGCACGCACGAAAATTCTCACGCCCTAATAGTTCAGAAAAGAGAGAAAATCGAAAGGAAATTAAAGCTCCAATCCATGGAGTTCTAGAGAGAGAAAGTGAGAGAAAGAAAAGTGGGTTTCGCACCAAGACCAACCCAGAACCCGAATTGATCGTTCCAATCTCCTTCCACAATCCCAAGCATCCACAAACACCATTAAATTCGGTCTCAAGGCTCCCCAATCGACGAAACGAAGTCATCTTCTTCAAAATCCAAGTTCCCGATTGAAAACCAATTACACCCAATTCGAGGTATTATAATTCGATCCGAAGCCTCCTCTAAGTATATTTAATGTTTTTAGACATAACCCAATGGCCCTCGTAGTCCCATGCATCGAGAACTATGTTAAGAACCCAAAAAAAGCAAAACCTGGCAACAAGGTTGCAGCCGCGATCTTCGGGATTTCCAGCCGCATGAACCAGCATATCAGACCTTGCGGCAGCAAGGTCAACGCAAGGTCCAACCTTGCGGTTTGGACCGTTTTAGTTCGAATTGATTTTTCGGCCTCCCGAACTTCGATTTTGACCCCCGAACCATTTTTCCTAGACTTTTCGTACTTCAAAGATCATAACTTGTCAATTTAATATTTTTTTATTTTTTTATCTATTTATTGAATTTTTTATTTGTTTTCAATCAAAGTTTACAAACGAAAATTAGTTACGACCTTCCGAACAATATTTCTAACACCCAAACTATTTTTCCTAGACTACTTACATCTCAAATATGATACTTTGTTAATTTCCTATTTTTTTTATTTAATTAAATATTTATTTATTTTTCTTATAATGTTTCAATCATAATTACCTTTTGACTTGATAAAATATATTAATCATGCCCGATTAATTTTTTTTAGACTATTTACAGTTCAAATATGATACGTTGTTAACCTCAAAATATTTTTAATTATTTAATTATTTGTTAGCTATTTATCTTTCTTTCGTCAATTATTTTAATCTCTTTATTTAAAATAATCCCACGAACCTCCAAACCCAATTTTTAGCACTCGAACATGTTACATAGGACCTTTAGGACTCATATTAAGGTTACAATAATTATTCTCATATTTTTACCTAATTAATGTATTTAATTAGTATTTAATCAATCTAATTACTTAAGAATAATTAATAAAAGCTTAGAAAATTATTTTTAAAATCTTATATAAAATTTCCTACCTTGTTATTGATATTGTAGCCATACGAGATTAAGAGCAACAGCCCAGTCATAAAAAGTTATGTGATTGCACTACCTAATATTTGATTTGATCCGTCTGTTATTCGTTTTTAATTATTATTGAGAATGATATTGTGTTGATACTAGATTTGAATGTTAGATTGGACCCTAGAGACATGGGGTGGTATACGAAATAGAAATAATTTAGACGATGCTAAGTAATGGATAAATTGTGAAGTTTCTTTCTTTTTAGAGGTTGCCTGCAGGCGTGATTTTGAGATCTGATGAGGTTTGTGATGAGAATTGAAACTGGCGAGAGTCCAGTGATGAATTGATAGACTGGCGAGAGTCCAGTGATGAATTGATAGACTGGCGAGAGTCCAGTAATGATGGTGATGATTGTGATGTGGTTTATAAGATAGGCGAACCCTAGCGATATAACGGCATGATAAGCTTACCCTTTGTTGTAGTTATTGGGATGCATGTACACTTGGTACATAACTTAGGTGTATCTGCGACAGCAAAAGGAAGTGATCTCATGGAACGGGATATGGTTAGTGGTTGGGGGAGGAAAGATCTCGCGAAGAGATCTTAGATTTCATATTAAGTTAATTGATAGCAATAAATCAAGTTATGTGAAATATTTCTGCTTTACTTTTTGTACCATTTATATCCTGTTTGCTTGCTAGCTGTAATGTAAGAGGGGTATTTGGGTTGGATTATACTACGGGGTGAACTCTTTCACTCAGGCACGGATTTTCTGGCATTCGTGTCAGATTTTGCAGAAAATCAGGAAAAATCACAGAATCCCGAAGGTGATCAATTCTGTACCGAAGAGAATCTGGAAGTGGGAGTTGAGCCAGAATACGCCTGGGACCCATATCAATCTTAGAAGACGGCTCTACTATCTGTTTAGTTTATTCCTTCAAAAACTATTTTAGTATTTTCGCAATGGTCTGTAATAGATGAATCTTTGGGACGAATTATCTGTTTTGGATTTCAAATTGAATTTAATAAGTTTTTCGAAAATTAGTATTTAATACCTCCGATTTTACTTCCGAAAATCGGAGCGTTACAAAATCATCAAAAGATGAATAACTAGGTTCGTAGAGAAAAGAGAGCGATAAATATTTCAAAATAGGCTATACTGAAATTGCATCTTGTCCAAATTCAAACCAATCCGAAGAATTTTCAAATTTTGGCGGGGCTCGAAAAAGAGTTAATTACCTCTAAGTATAGAAAAGTGACACTTAATTCCCATTAAGGAGAGATGAAGTACTTAATTACCACTAAGTCCACTTTTACAAAAATACATTTATCATTAATAGAAGTGTCACCCTAGGGTTTTAGGGTATGCTAGGGTTTTAGGGTACCCTAATGGGTACCCTAGTACCCTTGGGTACCCTAAAATCTTAGGGTACCCTAGGATTTTAGGGTTTTAGGGTACCCTAGGGTTTTAGGGTACTTTAAGATTTTAGATTTTAGAATACCCTAGGGTTTAAGGTACCCTAAAGTTTAGGTTTAGGTGGTTTCATAGAGCCCTAGGGCTTAGGTTTAGGCACTTTCATAGGAGTTTTAGGGTGCACTTTCCTATTATAGGGTTTTAGCGATTTAGGCACTTTTATTGGGTACCCTAGAGTTTTAGGCACTTTTATAAGGTACTCTGAGGTTTAGGCACTTTTATAGGGTGCCCTAGGGGTTAGGCACTTTCAATATTTGGGGTTTTAGGCACTTTCATAGGGTTTTAGTGTTTCGTTAATTAGAGGAGACTTGGTGGGAATTACTTTCTATTTTCTGGACCTAGAGGTAAATTGCCCCTCGAAAAATAGGTAATTTTTGCTGGGCCTTTATTACTTTTTTTTAGCTTCATTAGGAATCTTATTGGTTGGAACTACCAATTATCTTGGTAGAAATTTGATATCTTTATTTCAATCTCAACAAATCATTCTTTATATGGAACCACAGGTCTACTTTATAATTACTAGTGTCTATTTGTGGTGCTCAATTTTATAGAATCTAGGTAGTAGTTATGATCGATTGGTTCGAAACGAAAGAATAGTGCGTGTCTTTTTTGTTTGGAATTTCCTGGAAAAAATTCGTTGTGTCTTCCTCCGATACCTTATAAAATATATAATCAGTCCCTAATTTGGCATTTCCACAGACCAAACAAAAGTCAGACCGAACCAAACTGTTTTTCTGCTCGGAGGCTAGCCATTAACATATATTAACGCGTCGTTCTTTTACAAAACTGAATTGGTTCAATCATTTTTTTGATATTTCAAACCAGACTGGCCCAACAGTTTGGAAAAAACCAAACCAAACCAATTTTCCAGCCTTCGGTCAGCAACGGGAACGAGCTTCAAGTTAGTGTGGCGGGTCCATTCAGAAGAATTTACTCTGTGTCCATATCAGAAATGATATGAGTACCGAAAATAGGGGAGGGAAAATGCACCGACCGCCGCCGGCGGGCCGTCTCCGGCCAATCCGAGCCGTCCAAAAATTCTATAAAAAAAAAACCGAGGGGGCCCTGCGCGGGAATCAACGGCATCCGAGGTGTGTAGGGTGCTTGATCCGAGCACCCATTTTTCGTGTATATATGTACTAAAAGTGGCATGGCTCTTAGGAAGTGCCTAATCTTCCTCCTTTATCGCTCAGCCCCTTTTTAGGTCACCCCCCTCAAGTTTTTGTGTGTGTTGTATATGTGTGGGTGGGTGGGTGGGTGAGAGAGAGAGAGAGAGAGAGAGAGAGAGATTCTCCTTCGCTCTGTTGTTCGTGGTAATCCCATTGGCTGACAAACAGAAGCGAAAAATTAAGTATGTAAATTTGGTTACACAATTCACTGTATAATACTAATTCATATATGTCTTCAAGTAGTATATGGATAGCAGGATAGGCATATGATAACTTAGCTATGATGTGATAATACCGTCGAGCGTGGTTCCAGATAAAGATGTAAAAACACCTAATATACTCCAAAGAACAAAGGAAGAGATTGAAGCAATTTTGCAAAATAAGAAATCACATCACCATCATAAGGAAAGTCACGGAATCCGCGACGACATTGACGAGAATACACCAATCAATGATGTCAAAGCCCCCAATGTTTTTGAAAGAGTACAGGAAGATATGGAAGCCCTTGTTCAAAGTATTCACCCAAAGAAAGAAATGGATTCAGTGGTTTTCGATCCAGTGTTTTGTATCCATTAAGATTCATTTTTTTTCAAGTTATATGTATTCGGATGAGGCACTTAACGATATTTGATCGAGTTGATTTTTGGTACACACGTAGAACTCGACGAGCTCTACGCAGTGAACGTCTCCGATCGTCAGACCGATGCCGGCAAGGCGTCGCCGACGGGTGCGCAGCACGGAGCTGCACAGCACAAGCCCCCAGTCCGTAAGATTTAAGACAGCACCATTTTGATTCTAACAGCTCGTTTGGACGGTGAGAAAAGAAGAAAATGGAAGAGTCAATCAATTTTTTTTTCTCTTCATTTTTCACAATAAATTTCAAACTAAATGAGGAATTTCAAAAGAAACCATAACCCACTTATTTATTTTCTCATGAAACCCCATCTGCTAAAGGGGCTGTAAAGCAGAGCTATTCATTAGTCTCTCCGTCCCAAAGTTTTTTTTTTTAAAAAAAAAAACTAATATTTGACCTGTTCATTATTTGGGACCTCTAAAAAAAATCCTATATTTTTCAATTTTATAATATTTTTTTATATCCCATATGAATATTATTTGATAGATTTTATTTAGTTTCATTAAAAGAATTTTTTTTTTCAAAAATTATAGAAATTTTTTGAAATAGACCATGGTTTGAGTGGCGCGACTGTCAAAAAGAAACAACAATTTGGGACGGGGAGAGTAAAAACTTGTTGCAAAACGGGGCAAATAGTTAGCCCACCGGTCTCTGGTTCTCCTCGAAACTGTGACATCTCGGTTCGCTGATTAACGGTGTAAATCACCCCAAAGATAAGACTCTCTCTATAATGCGAAGCACAGTATCAATCCTCTTGTTCCTCGTTCCTTCCGTTTAGGGGTGTCAAACGGGCCGTGCCAACACGATACGACACGGACACGACACGGTTAAATGTGGCACAGCACTGGCACGAGCATGGTTGTGCCCTGGCACGACACGAAACGGCACGGTTTTTGTGAGCACGTGGACGGACAAGGTCTTGGCTGGGCACGACACGGCACGATTTTAGTGGGCACGCGGACTGGCACGGGACACGGAAGCGGACTGGCATGGGACACAGAAGTGGACCGGTACGGCACGACACGACACAACACGGTTTTGCTAGGCACGGGCATGACACGGTAGTTGAACGGGCACGGCGCGGTACGGTTCTGGCCCGGCACGGGCACGACACGGTTCTAAGCGGGCACGGCACAGACATGGCACGACACGGTTCTAGCAGGGCACGACACGGGTTGACAGGCACGAAAGGGCACGACATAAGGCACGGGAAAAAAGTTATTAAATAATTTGACTTGTGACTCATAAATATAATGTGATTATTAACAATAATTTTAATTACAAAACAAGGCATTTTAGTTTCATAATTTATAAAAAAAAAAAATAAGCTTTTAAATTGGAACAACTAACAATAAATAAGAAAAAAAAACTAATTTTAAAGAAAAAAACCTCCATGTGATTCAAACCCAAGTCCTATGGAACTTGTCACACATCACAAACCACCAAGGCTATTAGTCATGTTATGTTTTTGCACGAATTATAAATAAGAAAACAATTGGTTTTAAAAAAATAATCTCTATAGGGTTCGAACTGATATCTTTGAGGACTTGACACACATCTCAAACCATTAAGGCTAACAATCTTGTTGGGCTTATAATTGGAACGACTAATATATATTATTTAATTCTATTCTATAAAGACAGGTCTCTTGTACGTAAGCCACATAATTGCAACACAATTATAACGATTTATACCGTTCATTTTGTTGTTCTTGGTGTTTTAATCACTCTCGCAAAATTTCGGGCCTATCGGGTTTTGAAAGCCCTTTCATCGAGACGTAAATTCATTAATAGGAGATTTTTTTGTTATGGGTGAAGCTGTTGTATCCTTGCCGTTGCACGTCTTATTTAACTTTTCGAACTTCTAGGAGTTTCAATTGCTTTTTTGCTTCTTTTTTTTTTTCCCCCGAGTAGTGGGGTTGTTATCTGTTTTTTCGATCAAACAGAAATTATGGGGTTGTTATCAACCTACTATAATATGTGCTTATTATCATATCATATCATAAACCAGATAAGAAAATTATTGCCACTAGTAACATAACAAACAAAAATGAATTTTCACTTATATTGATCTCAAAGTCATTTAACGTTTGATAAATTCATCCATCAACACATCAAATTGTTTGGGCCAACAACTTCAAAACAAGTTACCTGAGGTGAATCGGGCTTCAACTTCAAGTCTTGGAGATTGTTCCTTCGTTTCTATTTGAGTGTCAGTTAAATATTGCTGCCCAAATCTATATGAAGATAATTAGAGTGCAAGTTTAAACCACATGATTGATGAGAAAATCAATAAAAAGTTTTCCAAGTTTTGCCTACTCAAACGAACGAAAGTTGTTCATTTGGCGATAGTAACCTGGTGTTTGGCACCCGGATTCGTGTGGAAATCCTAAGAAGCAAATGGGTACTACTCTATACATGACTCCATTACAGCACATCACAGCATTCTTTTATGGTTCTTAAGTGTTCAAAGGAATACCGTCCATAAGAGACCAAAAACAAAAACAAAACAATTTTGTTGTGCGTACCATACAAAACGGGCACGATACGACACGATCAAGTAAACAGGCCGGCACAACACGACACGATTAAAAAACGGGCCAACATGGCACGACACAATTTAAGTAAATGGGCCCAGCCCGGCATGACACTATTGAAAAATGGTATGACAAGACACGATTAAAAAATGGGCCGGCACGGCACGACACAATTTAAGTAAATGGGCCCGGCCTGGAAAAATGGCACGCACACCATTACCTATTACCGATTTTAAGTAAATGGGCGGCACACGACACGACGATTATGGCACAACACTTGACGCGACACGATCGGCCACAGACGACACTCAAGACGACACAATTTAAGAACGGCATTAATCAAGACTGCGAAACACGGTTGGCAGGAAGTTGAATGACATGCCACGCACGTTTGACACGTCTACTTCCGTTCCATTGATCGCATCGCACATTCGCATATCGCACTGCCATCAACACTTCAGATTGCACATCTCTCTCTCTCCTCCCCTCTCTCTCTCCCGGAGCTCAGCCGGAGAAGATGTTGAAATTCCTGAAGGGCGTCGTGGCCGGATCTGGTTCCGGTCCCAATAACCTACCCTACAACATCGGAGAGCCTTACTCCTCTGCCTGGGGCTCCTGGACTCACTCTCGCGGCACCTCCAAGGTAACTTCCGCCTTCATTTGTCAAATCCTGCGTCAATTGTCGAGTCTAATCGTCCGGAGTTTTTGTTTGCGATCAGTCTTAGTTATGGCCACGTTGCCTGTTCTTTTAGCGATGATTAATACTTGATCTGATTGTATCTTAATAAGTGCGATATGGGATAAAAGATATGTGTTAGGGACTGTCTGGATTTGGTTTTGGTTTTGATCTGTCCTGCATTCCGAGGATGAGTTTACAGTTACGTATAGTTGTACTAGACGGAACTCAATGGAAAAATAGGATTTATGTAGCTGACCCCAATTGATTGGGACACAAAGCTTGGTTTGGTTTGGTTAGTTATAAGATCTAGTTGCACTTGACAGAGTTCAATGGAATTATAGGATTCATGTAGCTTACCCCAATTATTTGGGATACAATGCTCGGTTCGGGTTTGTTAGTTATAAGATCTAGTTGTACCGGACAGAGCTCAATAGAAAAATAGGACTCATGTAGCCGACCCTAATTTGTTGGGACACAAGGCTCGGTTTGGTTAGTTATAAGATCTAGTTCTGGTTGTAATATGTCAAGTGACTCGGTCAAGGATCTTAGCTTGTTTTCTAGGTTGCACTTAACAAACTCGTTCATATGTAGTTGCGAAAGAAAAGTTGTTTGCACCGCCTAACAAGGTGCAACCGTGCAACATATTGTTTAGTTTGAAAACCTTATGCTAATTCATGCTCTCTAAGTTTTCTACAATCTGTCTATTTCGAAAACTTTCTTGCAAATGTGGGGAGCATGATGAATGGAAGGCTGTTCTAGAGTGCATTGTCGCGTTTTGTGTTTAAACCACTTGAACTTTTTGAGATTCGCTTTTACCTAGAGCCCTGGCTAGAGGTGGCAAATGAGTGGGTTGAAACGGGTCATGTGTTGAATATTGGCGGGTTGAAAAGGGATGGGTGGAATACGAGTTAAGTCATGCCCATACCCGACCCGACCCCTTTCTCTTCCTTTTCTTCCCTTTTCAAATTGGCCTCCGAAAAAATTGTCTTCTGTTGGAAATTAGCAAAACATCCACAGGCGAAAACCTACATAATCACAAATTAACCAATAGCCTCATCGCACAACAAACAAATCAATTTGTTTATTAGTACCTCATGGGAATTGCGAATCCTGTTACTCCTACGTGGAGCCCCAGTCGACAGCAACGATCATTGATGCTCTTGGGAACCGCCTGAAAGTCAAGGTCCCAATCATTGCAACCGAGATCATGCTCGATGAACCGGGACACGTGGTATCTCTAGTGCAACTGATCCGGAAGACTGGTCAGATTCAGGTCATGAAGGTCGATGAGGAGCTGTCAGTGGGGGAGGTTTACTTGGTTGTTCCGGCAAGTGGGGCCCGCTGTAAGGTATCAGAATCGGAGATGGCGATGATTGACTCCGCTTGTGAGAAAAAGTGGCAAAAATGACGCAGTTCTAAAGTTTTGCCGGCAGCCACTGAGGGGTCTGGTGAAAAAGTTGAGGGCTCGGATGTGATTAAGCAAGGGAATATTATCGGATTGTCCAGATGGGGTTTTTTAGGTTGGACCCATTACCAACCCATCTAAACCCATAAATCAATGGGTTTATTAAGTTGGCCCAATTAGAAACCATATTAGGAGTAATTTATAAAGATACCAATTCATTAATTTAGTCTTGCATAGATTCCAAACTCGGGAAAACCCCACCCAATTAATCAATTAGCAATCATTGAAGCTCCTCCTTTAGGCGATCCCTGTGGCTAAAAATTGGAGTCATTTGCAAATGCTTTTTCCGCAAATATAAGTAAATATTATTTTTGTTCTTAGTACTCAACTAAATGCTTCTCTAGTATCTTGTCAGTAAGAAGCAAATGTTTTTTTTTTTTTTTCTAGTATCTTGTTAGTAAGAAGTAAAGGTTTTTTTTTTTCCAGTATCTGGGTTACTTCATGTTTTCTCCTCTCTCCCTTTTTTTTTTTGGGATACATATGTTTGCGAGGTTCTTTCCTAGTTGGGAACATGCTCCTGTCTCAATGGGAGCAAAGTTCCTTGGAGGTCATAATTTGGGTGTGCGGTAGTGAGGTTTATGTATTCATGTGATTGACAGAAGGTTTTTGCAGCTAAGGTTGGGATCTCTCTTTCTTCGCAATCCTTGACCTTGAACACGCTTCAAGATTTTGTTTCAGCCTTATACCATTAAGATTAGATATTAGGTTTCCTTGTCTTTTCTTTTGTTTTCTTAAACCTTGCCAACTAAATGAAACTGGGGTATACGAAGAAACGAAAATGAGATGAAAGAGAGTAAACAAGTACTCCCTCCATCCCGCAAAGATGGTCTAGTATTCCATTTTGAGATGACCCAAAAGGATTGTCCATTTTGAAAAGTTTCCAAAAGAGTAATGCAACATTCTCATTTTACCCCTCCTTTTCTCTTACCTTAAAGAAGTTAGCATTTCAAAAAAAGCTCCATCGAGGGGCAAAATTAAAAGTTAACAAAAGTAAAAGGTAATAATTATGTTCCCTTAAATATTTGGTTTCCCAATGAGGGCCAGCAAAATGGGCCGGAGGGAGTAGCATTAACTTTGAAGGTGAAGTATTCATAAAAAGAAAAGAATGCAGTACATCATTGGGATCTGATGTACGGTGTTTCAAATGCCAAAAAAAAAGAGATAATTCTAATGTAAAACAATCCTGATTTCTAAAAGGCGGCAAAGCTCCATGCGGGATGATCGTGATGGTGATGCTTAACCAATTGTGCGTGACTGAGCAAGAGAGAGCAGAGCCCAGGCTGGGGTTGTAAGCTTGTCGTGGAACACCCTCAAACTTGTTGTGGAACACCCTCAAACTTGTTGTGGAATCCCACATCGCCCATTATAGGGAAAATAATATGGTATATTAGTAAAGGCCGACCAACTACTATTAACTTGAGGTTAACCTTTTGAGCCACGTGGTTAGGCTAAGAGTTAAGCTGGTCAGCTGGGGGTGGGTCGTTACATGAGATATCAGAGCTTGCACCAACCAAAAGTGTGAGACAGGTCCTGCTGGGCCTGACAAGGGAGGAGCTTGAGGTGCTTGTCGTGCTTAAGAGAATACTTGTCTCACATCACTTAGTGGGTGAAAGCAATGGACCATATGGTGCAAGGGGGACGTTGCAACCAAGGTGGGGAGATTGTGAATCCCACATCGCCCATTATAGGGAAAGTAATATGGTATATTAGTAAAGGCCGACTAGCTACTATTAACTTGAGATTAACCTTTTGACCTACTGGTTAGGCTAAGAGTTATGCAGGTCAGCTGGGGGCAGGACGTTACACTTGTCCTTGTCAAGGGAAGGGTGATGTGGTCACCTGAATCGATTGAGTTCATTACATCCCTGATGTATTGCCTAATTGCCGAACTACGGACATAAGTAACTCTATATTTGAATCGGGAAGGACTTAATGCCCACAAGGGTGGTAGAAATAATGAATGACCATTTTGTTCAACTTAAAATACTACGAGACCTTATGCTTTATGCTTTTAAGGACGTTGCATTGTTTTTATTCTTCCTTTTCCACCTTTTCCTATAGGATGTTAGTTGACTTGTGATTGTGGGTTCAATTTTTCAGGATGATGGGTCTCCAGTGTCGATATTTTCTCTATCAGGAAGTAACGCCAATGATGGACATTTAGCTGCTGGTCGCAATGGTGTCAAGCGTCTTCGCACGGTAAGCACTGTGGGGTAGAAAATATTTGATACATTTGTTGTTCTTTAGGTTTCCTTTGTACTTGTATGCAGTCATTTAGGTCATTTGTTGTAGATTTTCTTTGCATGAGGGAATATTTGGATCAGTTAGTGACCAGAAGATGACATACCCTTTGGATTTACATTCTGGAATACCGTGCAATTTTATTTCAATATGAACTAAGAGCTCCAAATCGATCTGAGGAACTTTCGTGTTTATTTGGTAGATGTCATTCCCAAGAGAGCAAGAAATTGAACATAGCGAATAAAAATGTAAGAGGTTGTTTGGCAGCTTCTTTTTTCACTTCTCATTTTCTCATTTTTGTGTTTTGAGTGTTTGGCTGGTTCAGCCAGAAATCATTTTAGGATAATGAGTTCTCTGATTTGAGGAATAGAGAAGAGAAGTGCATATTATGGCTTTTTGCTCAGATAAATGGGAAAACGACACAATGTTTCTATACTCTCTTTGTTTCCATGATTAATTTTGAAGAATAGTAGATTAGTTTTGCTAAACGTTTAGCTGTTACATGAAAAATTGCTCCCACATGTAGAAGTACTTTAGTAGATGCTAATTTCGTGAGATTAATAGACAAGTCTTTCCCCAGGAGCGGAGCCAAGATTCAAGTTCGGGCCAGAGAAAATTGAATAGATCAAGTCCTACTAATAAAATTACTCCCCCCGTCCCACTTTGTTACACCTAGTTTGACTTGCACGAAATTTAAGGAAACATTACAATTAGATTGACTTTTGATCAATTTCCCATTTTACCCTTGAAAATAGTATTGGAGTACCAAAATTTTGTTAAAAAAAATAATTGAACCCACCAAATCCAAAAGTACTCAAGCCAAATCAATTTTTTGCCCGCCCTTTGCTCCATTTCCTTTGAAACCATGTTAAAATTCAAATTTGGGAGGGAGAAATTTTTTCCTTAAATCTCTCCCATATCTCACTCCAATACTCCGTATATGGATAACTAGACTCTCCTTTTTCCTCTCCAATTTCCACCAACGTGACTCTGCTCCTAAAAGTCCTTCACTTCCTAATTTCTCTCTTGTTCCTATTTTTCCTCCTTAAATCTATCTCCCATATCTCACTCCAATATATGGATACACTACCCTTCGTTTTCCTCCCCATAAACGTGACTCTGCTTCCTAACTGATCAACAACGGCAACAGATTTTAGAGATTTTATTGTCAAAGAGTGCATCTGGGAAATTAAAAAGGGGGTGTCTTATGGAGGTAGCTACAATTTTCCGTCGATCCAAGAACAATACGTAAATTTGTGCAAAAAGCAAATTCTTGTATTGCCAAGGACTGACCATTGATGTATCTCCCAATTTGCGAGGACAAGTTGGTCGCATGAGAGTGCAGCTGGACCTCCACAAAATTTATGCCCTTCCGTTTAGGCATCGAACCAATATTCGTCCAATCTGCTATGAGATCCCATATTTCTGTGTTTTTTTGTTCTTTTCATGTTTAGGTGTAATTTACCTTTTGTAAGCTTGTTACCAATGCTTTTGGTTGATACTGGTGGTTATGATCCACGTAATTGTATGTTTTGGACAATGAAATGAAGTTGTTCTTGTATTCAATGAGTTTGATTTGTTGTGCCCTGTTTTTAAATGTAAAAGAAAATGAGGGGTAAAATGGTAAAATTGACATCCAAAAATGGAAAGTTTTGAAACAAGCGTATCATTTTGGGACATCACAAAAAGGAAAAAGAGCGGAACAAAGTGGGACAAGGGGAGTATAAAATATAATATTTAAGATTCAAAAAGATACCCTTGTTCTAATAGTTATCATCCATAATATCTCCAAAATAATTCAAATGTTCTAACGTTAATCAACCATCAACGTGTAACAAAACTGGTTTACAAAATGGAACTCTGTGTTCTATCAATGTGATTTTTTTCTTGGATTTCGGGCCTTTTGTGTCTTGGTGGTTTAAGACTTTAAGGTACAAAGAAGAAATAAGATGAGAGAAGAGAAAGACGAATGACTGTTGATGCAAGTGGTTGATTATTATTATTCTTTTTTGGAAACCGGGGGTGGCCCATGCCACCTTGCTCCCCTCTTTACCTCTGCCCGTCTATCCCTATGGTATCACTTTTAATGGCATGTGGGTTACCATGATCTTACTTACTCCAGAACAATCTGCTTGCCATGTATCATTAATTTGGACTGGTATTTGAGGAGTTGGTTTTCAAAAAATTAAAAATAAAAGGAACAGGATCCCAAAAAGTTAATCGATGATGCTTACTGTTAAGTTTCCTGCGTATCTGGTGAGATAAGTTTGAGCTTTAACCTATGCCTTTTGCGTTATCCTTTCTTTAAGTTACCAATCAATAAATTTTCAATATTGAGGTTAAATTTTCATAATCTGTATTTGCGTTCGAGTATAAATGGCAGCAATGCTTTTTCGTCAGCTAAAGTTGCATTAGCAGCCTTGTTTCTACTGGTGGAATAAACTTTTTTTAATCCAAGGAGCTCTTCAGTTAGGGGGATTCTGGAACCAACAGTTGGCCTTTTAGTTTTCTGATACTTTTCGCGACTTCTATAAATTGTGTTATGATACTTTTCATGTTCAAACCCAAAACAAAATTGCAGGTCAGACACCCAAACATTTTATCATTCCTTCACAGTACTGAGGCTGAAACTTTTGATGGTTCTACTTCAAAGGTGACCATCTATATTGTCACTGAGCCGGTCATGCCGCTGTCAGAAAAAATCAAGGAATTAGGATTAGAAGGTATTCAAAGGTGTGTAAGGCTCTTTGCTAAATAGTTTTTTACTATGTTATTTGAATTTTGTGGGTTTGATTACCGTAGCAATAGAGTGCTCTTTATGTTATATTTTTGTTCATGTGATTTTGAGCATAACTAGCTCTAGCCCGTTGGCCATGTTCACACAGAATAGTTAGTCCTGTATACTGCATTAGAAATTCTATGTAAATAGTGCTGCGGATTTCTAGTAAATCAACTAAAAGATAGCACTCGCCCTTTCCGAGATTTTTTGTTTTTTTTGTTTTGTTTTGTCATTTACAGACTTCATTGCCCTTTTATTTGATGGAATTTATTTACCTCTCAGTAATATCTGCATATGTTATATTTTTGGCCTTTTTCGATGCTTTGGACTATGAAAAGGAAGCATGGTAATGTGCACAGAAATTGATTTGGGTCTCTAGGCCTGCCCTTTTCGGTGTCTTTCGGGTTTGATTTGGGGGCATGGTTCTGCAGCAGAACGTCCCTTTAGCTCCTCGGTCTTAGAGGTATAGGGGGCTACTGTTTTAGTGGTATTCTGAGAGAAGCCACTCTATGCATTATTGCCGAAAGTTAGGTCTGTCTATCTCACATCCTCCCCCGCCCATACCCCTAATGCTCGAGACTGGATGAGTTCTGTTATTGTTGTTGTTGTTGTTGTTGTCTAATATCTTCGTCATCCTTGTGTATGTGGACTTGGTTCACTCAGAAATGTTATGAGTCTTTTGATGGCAGGGATGAGTATTATGCATGGGGATTGCACCGAATAGCTAAAGCTGTGAGCTTCTTAAATAACGACTGTAAACTTGTAAGGATTTCAACCAAAGTTCACAATTTCTTTAGGCATTTGTGAAATGTTTTGAATCAGGTTCATATCTAGAAAAAAGTTTCATATTCCATTTGGAAGCAAATTTAAATTCTTTACCATCACTCGATTTCTTTCATATTGTATTTAGGGTAACTAGCTATACAGATTTATCTTGTGGACTAGTTTTGGGCGCATGGCTTATGTCCTTTTATCGTGTTCTAGTACTATATTCTATGAAGCATGGGTACTCCAAAAATGTTGTCGTACGAGTACTGGGTACGGCAAAATACGTACCCTGTATGCCATGGTACGAGATGGGTATATATTTCTTTATGTACTAGAGATACGTGCTCCCTCCGTCCCAGTTTGCTTGCCCCTTTTGGGGAATTGAGTTTTTATGGGTAGAATGAAGAGAAATTTAATTGGTATTGACTTTTTCAATTTGCCCCTACTTTATGCTTTGTGGACATGACCCTTAATGTAGAAAAGAAAAGATGAAAGAGTAATGTTGCACAACTTTTTATTGTGACTTTTCAAATGGACATTCATTTTGGGACATCCATAAGAGGAAAGAAGAATCAGCAATTTGGGACGGAGGGAGTAATGGTTAATGTTAATAACTATTTTTCCTTCCATTCTTATATCATGTTTTTTATTTATCTTTACTATTCTTTCTTATTTGCAAAAGAACTAATTTGAAGTACCCACACTAAAGAAGGAAAATAAATAAATATGGAAAGCACAAGTTTAATAAGTGGGGGTGGGACGTCCATGATGAATAAGGCCATGTTTTTCTATAGCATGCTAAAAATATAAATAATTATATAAAAAATATTGGCGTACTCTCACCGTACCTGTTCCCTACATTTTAGGTTTTATCATGTACCTGTGTCTGGGGTTCATTGACTGTATTGATCCAGGCATTTCTGGTGCTAGTTTAAGTTGGTGATTTCATGATTGGGGAGCTACTGACCAGTGCCCCAGTGTTTGAGCATATTTTCTATTTTTCAAGTTGTTGGTTTCTTATGCTTTAAAATATTGTTTCTCGTACTGGCGTAAATATTGTCAATTCCGTGGTATTACTGATAATTTACTTTCTTTACCATCCTGCCCGGGGAAAAGAAAAACAACTTTGTGTTGTGATTTGTGATTGGTATTGGTCTGCAGGTGCATGGTAATGTTTGCTTGGCCAGCGTTGTCGTTACTCAAACTTTGGACTGGAAGCTGCATGCTTTTGATGTTCTATCCGAGTTTGATGGAAATAGTGAAGCTTCTACTGGACCAATGCTGGTACTGTGTTTTTTCTGGATGCTCTCCGTTGTTGCAGTTTCTTTATAACTTAGGGGTTTTGACAGTTGTTTCCTTTATCATAACAAATTATGTGCCCTAGCAACATCTTGTAATTTCTAAAAGTCGAAGCACTCTTATCCAAAGTGCCTAACCAAATTCTTCCACAGATTTCATGCCTCGCTTCTCAGTGAGTGCATCGATGGAGAGATGGGGAGAGAAAATTCCTGGGAGGAGGCTTAGGACAGGAATTTCAGTGCAAAGATGGTTGGTTGTGTTTAGCAAAGCATGTGAGTATTGAGTTAGGTAATGGCCTGAAGATTCAGTTTTGGAATGATGTTTGCTGAAGATACTACCCAGCAGACAACCCTTTATTGGTAGCATTTCCACATCTTGTACAACGTTATGGTTAATAAGGATGCTTTGGTGCGAATTATTTTCTTAATAACGTGCTTATGGTAATTTGGGACTCTCGGATCATTAGAGCTCTCCCCGACTGGAAGGTGGGGGCCTCGGTGGTGTTTTTTGAACTACTTTATGTGGCTGCTATACCCTCAATTGTGCTGGATAGTAGGATGAGGTAGAAAGAGGCAACCAAACTTTCTTAGTAGAGTCTTATTTTTCCTTGATAACTGGAGGGAGGAGTAACTCATTTCCTTCAAGGACTATTTCAATGGCTGGAGTCCCGACTGAGTGGAATTTTTTGTCCAGGCAACCATATTATTTAAGGCTTCAGATCACCTTACAGATGTTGCATGTGGTGGAGAGAGCAGAAAAGAAATGGACCAACTTATCATCGGTTGTGATGTGGCTGGCATTTATATAGCTACTATTTACAATTTGTTGGATCATTTGGGTGATGTCGACTTTTTCTGAAGGTTTTTGGAGTTGGATCTCTGTTTTTAGGAAGAAAACTTAGATGGTTGCTCCTTTATGCATCATGTGGTGCTTGTGTAGGGAAAGAAATAGAGAGATTTTTCAGGGCGCAGAATTGGGGATCAAAACCTTAGTTCGCGGATGTTGCACAGCACACATTTTGGTGTAAATGATCTTTTTGTGACCCTCCTCTCTTCTAGAGCTCAACTGGGGTGTTGATTTCTGTACCTTGTTCTTGTTTGTTTTGTATACATGGCCACAACTGATTCCCGGTGCCTTCTCGATGCATGTTTTACATTTTACTTGTTAAACTAATCTAAATTCACTTAAGAAAGGGACAATTATTATTCGTGAAGCATTAGACTGAAGAATAGAAAGGCAAGCGATCATTCGGGTTAATGATTAAATCCAACTTACATATGTTTCAATTGCTTAATTTGCAAGCTGCTTATGCGATCTACGTTCTAACCAACACTACTGATAAAAATGCTTTTCTAAACACGTCAAAATAATATTTTCAGCATATTACCTGGATTATGTATATGGGGTATTTAGCCACAGTAGTTCCAGTTCGAGTACTCGGACATTTATTTGGGTTTGGATTCACCTCTACTGATTTTATTGTTGCCTTCATCATTCATTTTTAGAATATTGTCTGGATGACCCCCTTTGCAATGGTTTCCCGGAGATAGTTCTTGTTACTCACGCATTGACATTTCTTCATGCAGCAATATGAATGGCTTGTTGGTGCACAATACAAACCAATGGAGATGTCAAAATCTGACTGGGCAACAATTAGAAAATCTCCACCTTGGTCCATAGACTCTTGGGGCTTGGGTAAGTGTATTATTGGCCTGTCATGGGGTGTTGAATTTATTGGTATTGCATTGATCCCTTCCATGGGGTGTCGAATTGATAAGCACTACCTGGATTTGACCCTAGTAGACCGGCAAGTGGTCTCTTCACGCGTTCAATATAGATTCTAGTACACAATCTGAATGTCTTTATATCTTAGGTTGTCTTATATATGAGCTTTTCTCCGGTACGAAGTTGAGCAAAACGGAGGAGCTGCGTAACACTGCTTCTATACCCAAGGTATTGATGGCTCCAAATGTTTTCTTCCTTATTCAGTGTCATTTCCTTTTTGTCATCTAAAAGCTATGTTAGCACAAGTATATTGGTTTTGCTTGTGCATGTGTGTTTACCTGTTGCTAAGAATTTTTTTTTTGCCTTCAGTTGCTTTTACTTTCAAGTCTTTTAAAAGATTCATCTTCATTTGCACCTGTCAATTTTTTTGTCTCACAGTCTCTACTTCCAGATTATCAGCGGCTTTTGAGTTCCATGCCTTCTCGCAGGTTGAACTCTTCAAAGCTTGCAGAAAATAGTGGTGAGTTTTTATAATTCCTATGTAAGCAAATCTGATAATTTTCTTTGCCTGGGATTCAACTAACAACGTACTTTTGAAAGGAGAAGTTTCGTTCATTCGACATCCTATCACAGCAGCTTAATGTTTTCCTGAGAGCATCACTAATGCAAGATTAACCATCCATAATAAGTTTTTTTCCCCCAATTGAACCTTCTAAACTTGTCAACTTTATGCTCTTGACCGCTATTCAAGGGAGGAAAGTGAACTTGGTAAAATGTCAGGACGCATTCTCGGTTTTGGAATTTACTTTATGATTCACACTTGGTGACTTAGAATTGTCTGGGTCCAATGTGGTGACCTTTTCATTCACTTTATATTAGTAGTGCACTTTTATTGATATTTAGCACCTGAATTTATACACTTGTACGCTTTTGTTTTCTGTTGTTTTTCTTAGTATGCTTAACTTGTTTCAGTACGTCACTTCTTTATTATGTTCTCCTCTTTGTGACTGAAAAACAATCTATGTATTGGCAGAATATTTCCAAAATAAGTTGGTGGATACCATACATTTCATGGAAATTTTGAATTTGAAGGACAGCGTTGAAAAAGATACTTTCTTCCGCAAGCTTCCGAATCTAGCAGAACAGCTTCCTCGCCAAATTGTGCTGAAAAAGGTTTATTGAAATTTCTAGTATGATATGGTCAACTTCTGTTCATTATTAGTGTTTCCTGTGCAAATTCATTCCTTGTTGTCTTGTCTCTACAGTTGCTTCCTTTATTAGCTTCTTCCCTAGAATTTGGTTCAGCTGCTGCCCCTGCTTTAACTGCGCTGTTGAAAATGGGTTCATGGCTTTCATCAGAAGAATTTAGCACCAAGGTCATACTCTTTCAGCATCTCGTAGTGGCTTTTTGTTCATTGTGATTGCATTCAAATAGTTTGTATATCTGGCTTTTGCGTTCGGTTTTTTTAATGATTTTTGTTACTACCATGTATCCCCTATTATTTGATGTGTGTAAAGAACTACTTTTTCTTACTTTTATTTGATATGTTTAGAATGCCTTGCTCTTACTTTTAGGTACTACCAACAATTGTCAAGCTCTTCGCCTCCAATGACCGGGCTATTCGAGTTGCTCTCCTGCAGCATATTGACCAGTATGGGGAGTCACTGTCAGCACAAATTGTAGATGAGCAAGTATACATGCAGGATTCAACTCTCATGCGGTTTTCTTGACACTGAAAAGAAAAAAATTTGTTTCTGTTTGGAAGTAACCTTTTCTGACTTATTCCACTTTTAGAGTTCGACATTCTAAACTGTATATGACGCTTTTCACTAGGTTTACCCTCATGTTGTTACTGGGTTCTCCGACACGTCAGCTTTTCTGCGGGAACTGACTCTTAAATCCATGCTTGTTCTTGCTCCTAAGGTGCGCATAGCTTATTCTTTTGCTCGCAGTAGAAGGACTTCTTTTCATGTAGTGTTGGAAACTGTGCATTAGTAAACAATCTTCTATGTTGATGTGAATCAATTAACATAAAGGGTTAGAAAACAGCAGCAACTACTGTAATTTTGAATCAGATTTCTGCAACTACTGTTAAGACTCCTGAAATCCGTGAGTTCAGAGCACAAAATGTTAGCCTCAATATATCAAGTGGAAGAAGGATTAGTAGTGGAACAAAGTTTACAACTTACAAGACGAAGGAGAAAATGAGAAGAAAATGTGAAAGGGAAAACAAAAAAGAGGACTAAAATAGTTACTTGATATATAGCTCCATCCGAGTTATGATTTGAGTTTATTCTGAGTTGGGCATTTCTGTACTGACATGGTATGGGCATGTTCATTGTCATTGACAAAAACGCTTTCGGTTTTCTATTAATCTTGCTATAATTAGTACGTACGTGTTTTCATAACTTGTAAGCGTTCTATTCTTCTTTCCCATGAAGGCCATCTTCTTCGTAGTTAACAAGTTCTTTGGACATGTTGAAAAAAAAGAAGAAAAAAAAGTTCCTTGGATAATGTTATTCTATCATATTTAGCTATGAGTTGGGTTTGTGAGTTATTTCTAAAATTGTTTCGGTTCGACTTATAATTGCAGTTGTCCCAACGCACTATCTCGGGGTCTCTGTTGAAGTATCTTTCTAAGCTACAGGTATTATGTTATCCATTCGTTGATCCAACTGTAAGACATCAATTATTGGTTTTATTGATTTCCATTTAAAGGGTCTGCCTTCCAAAGTAATATTACATCCTCTAGTACGGTAACTTCAATCATTCGTTTGAGTTTGTTTTTCTTCATACTTTCAAGTTTTGCAGGTTGATGAAGAGCCTGCTATTAGAACAAATACCACAATACTGCTTGGGAATATCGCTAGTTACCTTAATGAAGGGGTCAGTAACAGCTAGCTTGCATACCTTTTCAGTATACGATAACCACGCTTACAGTATTATTCTGTTTGAGATGCTCGATCTTTGTTTATTGTACTCAATGTTTTAAGTCGGAAACATTGATCATATGAGGGACATATTTGGATATGTATGTCAATTAATACATCGATCTTAACAATTGGATCTGAAATTCCACTGCAGACACGGAAAAGAGTTTTGATAAATGCTTTTACAGTGCGTGCTTTGCGTGATACATTCTCTCCTGCCCGAGGAGCAGGTAAAGACTTTGTACCCTGTCTGTTGTGTGATTATTTTACCTGCCTTTATTAATGGGATTTGCTCTCTCTCTCTCTCTCTCTCTCTCCACATAATTTTTATATACTTATGTTTCTGTGTATGCCTCTATCGATTAACATTATTGTATATTGGGCAGGTATTATGGCTTTGTGTGCAACAAGTTCTAGCTATGATGTCAACGAAATAGCCACTAGGATACTGCCAAATGTTGTTGTCCTCTCCATTGATCCTGACAGGTTATCTGTTCTTTTAGTTTGCTAGTTCCGTTTTATCTGTCTAGTTTCAATGTTTCTTCTTTGGTATCTTGCATCTTTAGATGATTTGGCACTATTTTCAATTGCTTTTCCCTTGTATTTGCTATTCACTCTAGGAAAAACTCTTATCATGTTGCTGGAAGCAACAGTAATCTCTTCTCCCCTAGTGTAGTGCATTGCCTACCTTTTGATTCTCTTGGTGATTTATTATGTATCTGGCCTCAGTGGACTGTAGAAAAACGCCAATAATGATGTAAATATCAAGATTTGGAAACTTTTCTTTCCCCTTCTCTCCTCGTTATGCATCTTCTTGTATTGCATAAGTCGCTCGTGTGTTACTTGGGAACCGCGTCATCTTTCCAGTTGCCCACAGATAAGTGGTCCTCGATAGTGCACTACCAGATGAAAGATCGTAGACCGTTTGAACTGTATTTTTGTCTGGTTAACTACAATGTTCCCAAACCATCATCACTTTTATGTTCCCCCACGTGTGACTCTGTTAACTGTTGCATTCTTGTCCTTTGTTTTGTTGTCTACTGTCAAAAATGGGTTTAATTTGAAATGCAAAAGCTTCCTCCATTTCTTTGGAGTTATGCAAGTGTCTGACTCTCCTCTTTTATGGAACAGTGATGTTCGATCAAAGGCATTCCAAGCAGTTGACCAGTTTTTGCAAATAGTGAAGCAGTACCATGAGAAGGTCTGTTACTGGATGGTCTGTTACTGGATTCTTCTTGCTTGATTTTGATTTCAGTGTGGCGGCTTCTTTTTTCTTCTTCTGGAGAATATCTGCTTTGACATATTTCGGATTTGGGCAATTACGGATCACAAAAAAGAGCTAAAACATTGCTTTGTTATGAAAAGATGTTCTTCTTAACATATTCAATCTTGTATTTTCGTCATATATACAAGTGAAGTGGTGAACTGGAAATAGCCTCACCCTTACAAAATTACTGATACACTCCAAAGTTCCTACCCTTATGTGATCCGTCCGTTGCAGCTTCCTTAGGTGTGTGTCTTCTGTAGGGAACCAAAAACCTTCCTGCTCAACCAACAGCTCTTGGCGTTATATGTCTCCTCCGTACCTAATTGGTCTTTGTACATTACTTGATTGCTAGTTCCATTTAGAGGCTTGCTCAGCCTTAGGGAAACAAAGAGACAGGAAAGAAGATTTTATTTTTCTTCTACCACTGTTTGGTTCCTATTTTGAGAGGAATTTGAGGAAATATATTTAAAAATGCGTGGAGAAGCGAAAAAGATGAAAAGAAACTCAGTTTATTTTTAATTTCATTCGTAGTTACTTTCCTTTTCTCTTCCTTTCTGCAAATTCTGAACAATTGGTAAAGTATCAGTTTGGTCATTTTACAAGGTAGATTGATTTTCCATGTAATCAATTTTCTCAATAACCTCTTAGTCATGTAGCAAAGTTATGGATTCATATCGGAAGTTTGAACTTCCCAAGGCAAAGAAAAGTGTAACATTTAGTTTAGTTTGTACTAAGATACGGTAATATCGTCATGGAAGGCAGCGAAATAACAAGTACTTTAATTTAAGAGAATAGGTTGGTTGTAGTGGTGTTGATTGATGCCTTCTTTGTCCTCCTAGACTGAATAACACTGTTGTTTTATCTTTCATTTCTTGTCCTATGTCTAGACAAATGCAGGGGATTCCACTGGGGCTGCGAGCGGAGCAATCCCATTACCAGGAAATACTCTACTTGGGTAAGTTGATGTTCTGTTAGACTGTTACTAACATGTGGCATTTTTTTTGGAGTTAGCTTTATTACTGATTTTATTGCATGACACGTAGTTCTCAACTTCCAATATTAGCATGTATCGTCTATTAAAGATATTCCGGCCCATTTTCAACGAAAAAAGAAAAAAAATGCAGACACTGAGCATGATATTGCAATGCAGGTGGGCCATGAGTTCCTTAACACACAAAGGCAAACCTTCTGAACAAACACCACTTGCTTCAGCTAATTCTAGTGTACCTCTTTCGCCTGTGGTCTCCAGTGCCAGCTCTGGTATGTATCTTGATTGCTTTTATTTTTTCTCATTGCAGTCAAAATATAGTTTGCTTCCTTCCTTGTGGATCGGTTTTGCAGTCCTATTCTCCTTATGACAGGGTTTTCCCTTGAACGGAGTGTATCAAAATTATGATTAAAGGGCATACTACTATTTCTATTCCTTTTCTTTTCCATTGTTGATTCCTTCAAGAAATCCAAGAACCAAATGACTGCAAGGGGTAGTTTTGGAATTATGATATAATATTTGGTGGGTTTACAGCTCAATTGCTCATTGATATACTTGAAAATATTGGGATCTACTTGGTAAATATTTTGTCCAACAGTTATTTTATGAACAAGCACAACTGTGTGCATTAGGGGGGACCGATGTGTTAGAAGATAGAACAAGCACAACTGTCAGACAAAGGGGATCTCATACACTGCTTGATAAGAATGGAAAGGCATAGCCTGCATTGTCTTATCTACGCCTGCAACTACGTGGATATGAAGTTGTTTTACATGTGCATTATCTACAAAAGCTATGTCTCTATTCCTGTCTGCACACGCTTATATTAAGTTTTCTTTGGTGTCAATTTGTTGTGATGACTGCAGTGATGGACAGTTCTAATATAATGCCAGTCCGCATAAGCTCCAGTGAGGATATAGCAGATCAACCTGCTCCAGCTTCCCCTTCATCAACTGATGGCTGGGGAGAACTTGAAAATGGTCTTCATGAAGAGAATGGAAATGAAAAAGATGGGTGGGATGATATCGAACCACTTGAGGAGCCAAAACCATCTCCAGCCCTTGTGAACATCCAAGCAGCTCAGAAGCGGCCTGTCTCACAGCCAAAACTGCAAGGTAAAAAGAATCTATTGGACTTATTCTTGGTGGGATAATTTGCCAGCCCAAACTTTAGTCAGGCAAAGTGACAGTTCATACCGGGTTACTTTGACCATATCCCCCTTATGGAAGGCCTAGATTAAAAATTGGAATCAAACACAATCAGAGACACAGAGCAAGGATATATTTACATGTAGATCATTGGTTTACTGGCTTTAGATGAATCAACTAATTTCAAGCTAGTAGTTACATCGATATGCATTTTGTATAATAGCTAAGCGCAGTTTTTCCCGCAACTAGCAGGTGTAATCCAGGAATCCAATAGTTTATATAGGCATAATCCAGGAAGGTAAATTAACCACTCTGGTTTCTATGAGTTTAACTTTCTCTCTGGTCTATGCTAAATTGTGGTGTTTAGGGTGTAATCATAAACCTTTTGCTAGAGTGTTTATTCATCTGTTTGAGAAAGTTGGAGACGGAAGTAAATCACTATAGGCTTCCAACCAAAGAGAACAAAAGGCAGGAAGTTAAAAAGCGTACTTCCTATATTGTTCTTGGATGGCATATAGAATTAAGTAATTTATTTTCCTCATGCACCAAACAACCAACCATTCAGAGTGAAATGATGTTCCTTTTGTCCCTGCTTTAGTGCATTAAATATAGTTTCCTTGTTCATAGGTATTTTTTCTCTCCCTATTTTACCAAAGGAAGCATGCCTATTACTTATGTGCTTATAGAGCTAATAGGCAGGTCAGAATCATTTAGATGATTGTGCATGGAGAATTAACACATCGAATGTATATGTCATTCCACAAAGGGTGGTACTTTGGTCTAGTGAACACTCCTTTGTGAACTCATTGTGCCCGATGTAATAGGAGAATTTGCTGTTTGCTCAGGTACAAGTTTGCAACCCAAGAACACGGTGAAGATGACCAAAAACAAGGACGATGACTTGTGGGGTTCGATAGCTGCCCCTCCTCCAAAATCGACGTCAAAACCTTTGAACTTGAAACCAAGGGAGAAAGTTGATGACGATGACCCATGGGCTGCTATTGCTGCTCCTCAACCCACCACAAGGGCCAAGCCATTGTCAGCTGGGCCAGGACGAGGGGCTAAACCTGCCGCCACAAAATTGGGTGCTCAGAGGATAAACCGGACATCCTCTGGGATGTAAGATACAGCGAAATAGGGGACAGAAATGGAACAAGTATAGGAAATGAAAACAGGTTAAGATAGGGTTTGTACATTTTTGGCTTCTTTGGATCAGTGTTGATATGAATGATATGAATGAGATTAAACCTGCCATGAGTTGTATTTGTGCTCTTTTGGACATTACATTTGATTTGTAATATTATTCTTTTTATCAGCCATTATTCTTTCCTTCCAAAACGTGTTGTGTCTCATAGTTGATAATACTTTTACGCGAGAGCATATTTTTTGTATTCTGTATCTGCTTCAGCCTTCAAGTTGGAATGCATGTCTCTTTTCTCGAGGACCACAGGAATTGCTATGGTATTTTGCTACATGGATGATACAAGGTGTAGCGATACCCTACTGTGCACAAACTTCCTCATAGTTTCCGTAACCTCTTTTGCAGTTTAAATTAGGGGTGACAAATTGAACCCAGACCCATTAACAAATCCAAACCCATCAACTTAAAAATAGATCCAATCCAACCCATTTATTAGTTGGGTAAGAATGGGTCTAAACTCAACTAATCCATTATTAGTTGGGTCTTAATTGGGTATCAATTGAGTCAACTTAAATGACCCAACGGGTACCCCCAAAATTTCCGTTCCTTTACCAGATTTCACTAGGAATGAATCAGCACAAAGGCTCGGTAAAAAATTAAAACGTAATCAAATTCTCTCTCTCTCTCTCTCTCTTCACTGGGAATGATTCAGCACAAAGGCTCGGTAAAAAATTGTAACGTAAATCAACTTGTCTCTTTACCATCTCTCTCTCTCTCTCATTCAATTCTTCTGCGCTAATTTACACGCATTCATAAATATTTTGAACGATCCAGATTAAAAATCAATTGTGATCGGTAATAATTATTTTGACCAGTCAAAATTGAAAACACATTTCATCCATCGATTGCACGAATGGACCAGTGAAATTGCGCTCCGCCGTGAATAACTTTCTCTTGTGGTAGTCCCGCATAGGATTTAGATTAAAAAGTTCAGTGACTTATTTTTTTGTCCTTATTCAAATTTTTTTGCATTTTTTTGTTTTGCGTCAAACTTTTGTGACTTATTGATTCGTTTCGATAAGAGGAATCGGAAAATTAAAAAAATTTGATCGAAACTGATAATTTTTTGAATAAAGACAAAAATAAGTCAATAAGACAAAAAAATTTACTTATTCTTGTCTTTTTGAACAAATTTATGAGTTTCGATCATAATTTTTTACTTTTCCGATTTTTTTCGACGAAACGAATCACTAAGTCACAAAAAGTTTGACGCAAAACTATCAAATACGAAAAAAAATAAGCCAATTTTTTTTAATTAGAGAAATATGAATTTCGATCGTAATTTTTTTACTTTTTAGATTCTTCTCGTCGTGACAAAACAATAATCCTAAAAAATTTGACGAAAAACTAACAAAGACAAAAAATATTTGAATAAAAACAAAAATAAGCCACTTGGATACGCCGCGATTCGGTAATTAAGAGCGACATTAAGAGCGACCAAAATGGTAATTAAGTGTACAGGGGTAATCTGGTTATTTTTTTAGCAGAGGGATAGTATGGTAATTTTAGTGTACATGGAATTTTACTCCTTTAAATTTACAGGGGTAATATGGTCATTTTAGTGTACATACATACTTTAGTCATTTTAGTATATACTCCCTCCGTCCCTAAATAAGTGTCCGGCGCGCAAATCTAAGCCTTTAAAAAATTGCATTTGTTTCGTTAAAAAAATTCATTTTTTTCCATAAATCAATAAATGGCAATGGATTCTATTAGATTGTGGAAAAAAATTAGATTTTTTAACGAAAAACATGCATATTTTATAAGGCCTAGTTTTGCACGCCGGACACTTATTTAGGGACGGAGGGAGTAGTATGTAATTGGGTTAATGGGCGAGTCGGGTTTGCTTTTAAATAAATGGGTTGGGGTGGGTATGGGTAGTTAGACTCATAATTAATGGGTCTAAATGGGTCAATGACCAATTAAAGATCCAACCCACTTGCATCTACCCATTTTGACCCAAACCCGCCTATTTAACACCCCTAGTTTAAACCAATTCGGAAAGCTTGGATAAAACGCAGATTAACTAATTGGAAAAGTGTGACTCTCTCTCTCTCTCTCTCTCTTATACTGTAGAGTTAGTTATCTCTCTCTCTTATACTGTCAGAGTTAGTTATCTCTCTCTCTCTTATACTGTCAGAGTTAGTTACCTTCGGCTGATGAAACATTTTGAGACGTAATGTTACATAATCAGCACGTAGTGGGAAGTGGGGACGCCACATGAAGCAGGCCATTCCGTTCAACATGCACTGTCTTTTAACACAAGTGATTTGTGCCACTTTTCCCTAGTGAGTTATTCCTCTCTTCATTTTGAGTATTTTTTTTCCCCCTCTCTATGTGCCTTTTGATCTTTGCTAATTGACATACCTTTTTTTCTATTCTTTTTTGCCACTATCGTATACATTAGTAGGGGATTAGAGAAGAATTGATGGGTTAACAAAAAAGGAGGTTCGACGTCCCTTCATAAACTCAAACCCCAAACTTCCTCCTTGGAAGTCAACTGGTACAACGAGATGAGCTAAGAACCACATTTAGATATTCTGTTCACAACCTTCTACAATTGTGCGTTAGTCTGATGAACACTAACAATTGCTTATTGACATAGGATTAAAAAACAAACAAAAAGTACGATTTCTGTTTATCTTCCCAACTTCCCAAAAAAATTACTCACTCAAAATACCCACCCTTCTTAATATATTTCAGCATATTAGATAAGCACTCTTGCCCTACTTTATGGAGTACGTTTTTCGGCGTTCAGTTCCTACTAGTCAAACCCCAACAGATAAGAGTCTTCAAATGTCGTACTATCTTTCATGGTTTTTCTTAGTTTCTATTCATAAGTCGATGTTTGATTCGGGAACGAAGCATTCCATCGTTGGAAAGTATTTCTGTTATCTTTTGTCTCGGATTCAAGCCCGATAACGTTCATGTGCATGCAGTTATATTCAGCAAATGCAAGTCATCCAGTACATGCAATAAACCATGTTTATGCACCTGAATTAGAAAACTGATCAAAGGCAACACCAGCTCTTACAAGTTATTAGGATTCCCCTTGTATAGGGTATCCACAATCATTCATCGTGTTCCCCTGTATTGATCACATTACAAAATTAGATTTACAGTTATCTCCTTACAAAATTTAGGATAGCATCTATTACAATTATGGATCAACCAGAAAAGAATGATTTACACAAAACGTCGTAATGTATATGAGTTGATTGTGTATATGGGTCGATTGTGGTGTGCGCCTCTGTATCTGCTCATCTATATTACCCTCTGATGAATAATTTCATATTCTCGACTGAACCCAGAATATTCATACTTCTTCAACCTACAATCCAGAGACTATACTTTATTGGCACACAAATAACAGAAATTAATAGCCTGAAAAGCGAGAAAAGAAAGAGGAAACGCCTCCAAGGTCATCCAGAGAGTCTTCGTACCAAAAATCAAGCAATGGCGAGCAATATAACCCACAGACCAATAAGTTTTACCCTTAGATCTTAAGTTCAGATCCAGCCAAGTTCCAAGGGTTGTAGCCCCAGTTGTAACTTTGGGCAGAACTTGACGGTTATGACCATTTACGCATGATGATTAGTACCAAATGTATAAACAAAAATATGAACTGCATGGAATATAAAAATGACCTGAGGCAGGCTCATCAGTTCACGAACAGCTTTTTGGGGGGTCAGTTCATTGTCTATGATCCGTGCAACTGCTGTCAAAACTGGCATTTTTACGTTGTATTTTTGTGCCAAAGCAATCACAGCTCCTGCAGTCGATACACCTTCTGCCACCTACATAATTACTCCCTGTCAGTGACCACCAGAAAAGGGAAAGGAGTTAACTAGTGTGCCAAAGAGATTTTCTAAGGACCTGATTCATGGATCTTAGTATATCATCGAGATTTTCCCCTGATCCAAGACGAACTCCAACCGTTCGGTTTCTTGAAAGGTTTACGAAACATGTAAGCATGATGTCCCCAGTTCCTGATAGACCAGTTATTGTCGTTGACTTCGCACCCATCTTCATTGAAAAAGTGCGGAGAAAAAATATTATTGTATCAAGCACAAGAAGAAGTAGGGAAACAACTATTCAGCTGAGGTCTAACAAAATTGAAGCAACAAAGAAATTTTTGGTCTCTACAAAGGAAACAAGGCCAGTGTCCAGAATTAGCTGTTGACGGGAAGCTCCTTCAAATGATTTTAAGCAAGAAACCTCTATGGTGCATGATGGAGTAGAGGCTATCACAAACAACAGCACGAAAGCATCAGCTTAAGCCATCCTATGACATTAGAAATGCCATGGACATGCCTTCCGCACCTAATAATGCCATATGGGTATGGTTGCATAAAGGACTTGTAGAGAAATTTTCTGACAGAAAAGAAAAGGCAAGGGAAACAAACTTCAATTCTCTGCAGGGAAATACCTTAAATTTTCCTTTCCCTTCCCAATTCCTCCACAAAACCTTGATCCAAATACAGCTTAAGTAAATTCTATAGATTCCATAATTATCAAAGTTAAATAGCACATGAACTAGAGAATGTTGTCTGTTTTCGAATTGAATAGCTCCAAATAATCCTACTTCCCCACTGACTCAAGTCTAAAATGTAACTTAAAGTCACCTTTGTTGCTAACCACCGTATCTCAGAACAACCTTGTGCAACAAGAGCTGCCATAGAATTATTGCCAAGATTCATCCCTTCCACAATCCCAGCCGCTATTGCAAGTACATTCTTTAGTGCACCTGCAATTTCAACCCCTGTAACATCACTGTCATATGAGAAGTTACATTGTGAGCAATCTCAAACAAAAATGCAGATTTCATCTCTTTATGGCATTTACTATCAGAAATGCAGCACCACAAGCACGCAAACAAGGTTGAGAGAGAGAGAGAGAGAGGAGAAATCATTCACTCCAAAATACACTATGTGCAAACCTGCCTTAAAATAGATGTCGAAAATTTTGAGGAAACCACTACCTTGATGTGCTGATTCTCAGATTTGTAGAAGCTAGAAGCTGCTGGGCTGCTTTTGCCAGTTTTTTGTCTTTTGATGCCACCACCATTGCTACAAATAATTGAATAGGAATTCAATCACCTAATACCATGAATGAGATGGAAAATACTTTTTCGAAAGGCATACTTGTCTAAAGACAGATGCCAAATACCTGTTGGCAAATTGTTCATCAATTCCAGTGCAAATGAAGGTCCTGACAATACAATATAAGGCTGGCGAGGATTCCCCAGTGCTCGTGGGATTATTTGAGACATCATCCTTAATGTATTGAGCTCTAACCCTTTACTGAGGGATATGAATGGCAAGCCTGGATCCACACAATCCGCGATTCCTTCTAGAAAAGATGAACTGAACTGCAATAAGAGAGATGACATGAAGGCATTGCTCTGTTTTATTTGGAATGTTATACTAGGATAAAGGTTCCATTTTCCGCCAGTTGAGACTGCATTATCGGTTCCAAAGTATATAAAAGAGGATCTGGTTCATGGGCATTCCCAGAACCAGTTCCCAACAGATCTCAGAATTAAAGGCACCAGCTGAGTAAACTGTGTGCTAAGTAAGAGACCTGCACTGGTACGGCATGGAGGCAAAAATCCGCATTGAGCAAGGCTGCTTTGGTGTCGGTTGTTGCCACAACATTTTTTGGTAGCTTGTGTTCTGGGAAGTACTTACTGAGAACAAAGTATTATACGTAAAGCAAAATGAAAAGAGGGTTTAAGAAAAACAACAAAAATGAAACAAACATGAAACAAAAAGGGAAGGAGTTTATTAGGAAATATTGTCACAGGATTTTTTGCTAGAGAAGATTACAGATGACAAAACCAGGTTATAGATTATGTTGTTTAGTTTCATCTGGTATGTCATAGATGTCAAGAATGCGGAGGTAAAACAAGAGATGCAATTGAGAGGGAACTCACATATTGCAGTGCTTCTTGTTAATTGATTGACAAATTCGAGGATCACGAACAAGCATGTTAACTTCTAGATGAGACTTTCTATTTCCAACATGTGCAGCCATTGCTGTTCCAAAAGATCCACCGCCAAGTACCACCACCTGACAACCGCAAGTACAAAACATACAAAATATGACGTACTGTAAAAGCATAATTACCACAGAAGTCTGATCGAAAGTTTCTTTATTTCAGTGGATAACCAGCATAAATAAAGGTATCACTACCATAAAAGATCCAAATTTACCTGTCAACTTAAAGTTCTGCAAATAAGACAAGATTTGATTTACTTCTAAAAAATTATGACGAAGAATTAGACAATAAGAGAGTAAGCCCAATTGGATGACATCAACCAACAATGGATCTAGCAGATCACAAGATCTTCCCAAGTTGGGCAAATCAAATACTAAGACAATATGAAAACTAACCTCTGCATGAATTCAATGTAACTTAGTTATGACTGAACACATTATTATTTACTAACCAGCATGATTTTGTACTTCTCGTGGTGTCCATGAAATCAAAAAGGAGCACAGGGTGCTACATCAAGCTAGAGGTGGAGTTAGGTGTTGCAATGGGCTTATAAGTAATTCCTAATTTGGCATCTCTTGAGCAACTTCTGATTTATGGAATATAAGTAGAAAAAGGCCGTGATTTTATGCTTAGAGTGTGTTGACCCTAACTAGTTTTCACGAATATCCTTGTGTACTTGTCCTTAAGTTTGTTGCTATCCACTTTAATTCTGAATTGATCGAAATACCTTGGAACTTGATTAGTAGTTTAATATTGGTGCTTGCATTAATTTTTAATTGGTCATCCTATTGACCCCCCTCTAGGACTCTTTAGAGCTATAGATTGTTTCACTTAGGTCTACCGAAAGATGAGAGCATTCCCATGCTTCCATTCCCTTGCAAACTTAAATCCCATCCCACTAGACGGAAAACAAATATCCAGCGATTAAGCGGAATTAATCGCAAATGAAAGAATAAGCGGAACCAACTATTGATAGAGTACAATGCTAATTACTTAAAAAGCAAAGAGCAATACCAGGGATAGAGAAAATACGTACACACGTATTCTTACATACATAAGCACGTATACAAAAATGGATAGTAGAGAAGTAGTGTACCTTGTTAGTGCGCTCAAGAACGTCGTCGGTCTTGGCCTTGGAGCGCCACGAGCGGGACCACCGGACCAGCTTCTCCCAGGCTAGCCGGACCACTTCGCGGCGGTCTTTGGTGGTCCGGTTGGAAATATCTGAGCTGAGGTTAGGGTTCCGCGAGAAAACTATCGAGTGAGGTAGAAGAACTGGGGCGGGGTCAACATTTTCAGCAGAACAGGAACAGGCGGTGGTGGTGACGCGGTTATTGTAGCGGATGGGGAGGAAATTGGGAGCTTGGGATGAACAGTGTACTGATTTGAGATTGTGAGAGATTTTGGACGAGAAGAGTGGGTTTGAAAACGGTGGTTCCACCATGGCCGGCATTGTTCGCTTCAGAAAGAGAGAGAGAGAGAGAGAGAGTTCTTGTGCTCTTTTTGTTTTCTATCCGTTCTTTCGCTTTCGCGCGCCTTTGTATCCGTGTACCGTATTGCGCGCCCATACGGCGCCGTACAGGCGACCCTACTTCTCCCCAAAAAATGCTACGCCACGAACGAGTGCGCACACATACACGGATACACCACGCTCACATTTATTGTGTGGGTTGTGGATTTGTTCAGCGGGCCTTCAAGTCTTGGCTCGTTAAGGCAAGAATTGGCTCGGCTTGACTTATTTCATAATTGAGTCGAGCTTGAATTCAAATTTTAGACTTGTTTATTAAACAAGTTAAGCAAAAAAAATTAAGCTCAACACTTAAAAATTCGAGTCGGCTCATAAAAGTTTGGCTTGAGCTCTAATTTTATATTCGTTTTGTTAACGACCCGATCTAAACACTAGAACACTATAAAGCTTAGCTCGACTCGCTTGCACCGTAGTAAGACCCACAATGAACCATAATGAATGTGAGTAGGAGAGCTTCCCTCTCTCCAACCTTCTAAACCCTAGCCGCCACTTCACTTCCCTCCCCCCTAGCCCCTAGGGTTTCTACCCTAAATGGGGCGGCGAGAGGGGACTATCCTTTCCTCTCCATTCGGGCTTTTTCTTTGTCGGTTTGATCGGAGATCTATCTCCTCTCTTCACCGTCCTTCACCCCTCACCTTACCCCTACCCCTATGCCTCTAGCCGCCTCATCCCTTTCGTCTTCTCCATCACCGCACTGTCTCCGCCCTCTCTTTCACGAAGTTGTTGGTGTTCCGTAGCTGAGGTGTTTCTCGGGTTTGTGGATTAGCTTGCAGATATAGTTTTCAGAGTTCGTTTTCTATGCACTTCGTTCGCTGGACTAAGAGTGCTAAATTGGTTAGGTGTTGATTGTAGGGGGTGCGGGGTTTCACTTTTCGTTTTTCCCTTTTGTGAGACTCTCTCCCCTACGTGAGACTCTCTCACTCCTTGTGGATGTTGACTGTCATTTCTCCTTAGGATCTCTTCTACCATTGCGTTGACCGATCTCTATTTTTTTGTTCCATTGGAGGGTTTAATGAGGTCGAGGTAGAGTTTGTGAAGAAAGGACAATGCTACTCACACAACGATCCAAACACAACAACTTACACAATATTTCACATACATGTGGGGCCCACACATAATAGTAACTATAATGGTAAGAATGTGTTGCAAATGCTAGCTGTTCATCAACGGTCTTGTGATTACGGTCTAACGATGTTTCCTTCTTCTGATTTCGGTATCAAAAAACAAGAGCCAGGCAAAAATGTGTTCCTTGCTAAGCCGTAATAAGCTTCTTTAAGTGGAAAACAATTTTTTGTTTTTCGAACGTGTAAATGTTTTCCAAACATAACGAGACCCACCAGTCTTCCTAACGCCACAACTATTGCTGATGCCACCACCCCACTAACATCTCCATTGCAGCTGGCACAACCACCTGGTCCACTACCACGACTGCTGTGACCACCAACCCCACCAACTACCTCCCTGCCACCAGCACAACTGCCATCACCAACCTTGCCACTACAACCACACCACCATCCCAACACCATATCAACCCTCATCATTAACAGCACTAGCAAGGAAAATCATTTGATATTTTCACATATGTTTTATGTTGGAATATATTTTCCCTGAAACAAAACTAACTTATAATCATAACACCAAAATGCTAGACAACGAGGACATGTCTCTCTCTACTAACTTGTGACATCTCTACCTAAGCAGGTGCTCAAGGCCGGCCCTGAGGTGAAGCCTCAGGTGCGGTCGCTTTAGGCCTCCGAAATTTAAACGAAAACGGGGGCCTCATTATTTATACAACATTAATATATTATATATTAAATGTTCCGTTTTCTGACACATGTGGATGGTAGCACCAGCGTTTTGGGCAGTTCCTTTAAACCTAGAGGTACATGGTTCGATTCTTATTAGCCATTTTTGGCAAAGTAACTTCTTCTTCTTCTTGTTCTTCTTCTTTTTTTTCCTTTTTCTTTTTTTTTTATAGTGTAAAGTAAATTTTTTTTCATATTTTATGTGAGATTTAGGTGTAAAGAATATACAACTCTTGCACCTCTTGTATTATAAATTAATTATGTCTTAGTGGTTCAAATCTCTTGCACAACATAAATGTTTTCATTTATTTTATTTTAATTTTTAACTTTTAGTATCAAATTCAAAAATAAAACATTATAAAACCAAAATAACTTATTTTCGCTCAACAATTTTGATAATTTTTTTTTAAATAAGATAGTTCTCTTATTGTTAAAACTAATATTCTTATAATTAAAGTTATTAACATGCTTACTTAGAGAAAAAAACTCAGTATATGAGCGGTACTTCGTTACGTTTGATTCATTTTTTTTTTTCTAATAGAATTAGAATTTTATTTTAGTTGAATTATGAGACTATAAAATACTATGTCGAATCTTTTTACCTTATATTAGCCACCTATGTTGAATTTTTTTGCTAAACAACCTAGGGCCTCATCTTTTAAATTCGCTTTAGGCCTCCAAAATATCAGGCCCGGCCCTGCAGGTGCTTCCCCGACGGGCTCTTCCTCAGGAACACCAGCATCCCCAACCACAAAAACTCCAACTACATCATCTTCAGGTAAAATGTTTTCCTAAATTGCCATGGATTGAAAAGCTATATGGCAGTACGATCTCTTTTCCCTTTGCCATATGTTAGGGTGATATAGAACCATTTACATGTTGGCAATTAAAAAGCATCAGCCTACTATCTCTATAGAAAACTTTCAACCGGTTCGATGGATTATATGAAGTTCATGTTGCTTTTTACATGGATGTAGGAACTGGGTCGAAAGCTGTGCCATCAATAGACAACAGCTCATCCCCTTCAGATGCGAGTTCCGCAAAGATGACAGTTTCTCTGTCTTTTGTCCTCCTGTTCATTGCATCTTATTTTTCAACCTCCACAATTTGCTGAGTTTTCTCATCTGCCTGCGTCCCATCAGTCCAACATATATCCAATTATTGTCATCGTATCCTATTTAATTTCTCTTTTTTTTCCTTAATAAAGGGTCCATAGCATGGAATGTATATTTGTACTGTCATTCTTTGGCAACCTCCTTAGGGGTTGACATGGTTTTGTACTACAAGGAGAATTGTTGGCCTCTTCCCTTCTCAATAAAGATGGATTCTCGTTTATTTTTGTCCAATTTCAGACCAAGTAATAGAAAATAAGGATTAATGTGGGAAAAACATGAGAACACATGAAACTTAGCAATGTGAAAAGCAATAATATACTAGGGTATTGGCGCAATTGATAAACAAACTCGTTATATACCAAGTTGAACAACTTGTGTCATTTTCTATCAGAAACAACATTTGTGCCCAGGAATCGCAGAAGACAAGCATCCTGAAAAGCTGATTACAGGCGGTGTCCCAGACAAGAAAAAGGATACATGATAAATAATTGTAGTTCAAAAAACTTCATCCAAGACAAACCAAGCACACCAGCGTGGTTGCGTTCAACTACTTCTTTGTAATCGCAAAGCATCCTTTTCACTGTTCATGTCAGTCCTCCCGCATCACATCAGTCAAAATAGCTATCAAAAGTCTCTCTTTTCACCTTGGCAGCTGCAAGCAATGTTTATGCATGCATGGAAGGCACTCAAATGCTGCTTTTAAAAACCAACAAATCGGGAATGAAAATCTAGTGTGCATAAATAACCAGGAAAATTAAGTGTACATCTTGTTGGTGAGTGAGTGACAGTTGGATACTAAAAGCATGCAGCAGCAAGACAAGTACATCCCAGTAGTATATAAACAAAGGCATTTGTAAAATATCTGACCCAGAGTATGCAGGAGTACTATGAATAATAATATGTTACAAAAATCAAACTTATAAGCCAAATGGTGGATTGATTATTTGATTGTGGTTTAACCAACATTTAAAGTTGAACCCCAGTGCCCACATGAGCTTCAATAGAGCTATTATCGCATAATTTAGAGATGAACAAGACAGTTAAATACATCCGCAGCAAGAAACAATCTTCAAACCACATCATGAAGCTAAATTTAGAAGATCAAACAATAGAGACGGACAAATGGACTATTTTTCTCCCATCATAGTATCCATATTACATGAAGATGACCTAGCTGCCCATGTGAGGAGCAACGGAATCAATCCAACTACATTACCAAGCCAAACCTACTTGATTAAGAGAGGGAAGAAGAAAATAATGAGGATTGAGGGGACCCAACAACATCAGATTCATTCAAAATGAGCCTTAGCCTCAACACAAACATGTAACACCCAACAATTCAAGTCGCTTTTCATTCTATCCTAAATGCCAAGATCTAGGAATTAGCTACATTTTCTACAGATGATCTATTTTTCTTTGATAGGCTAATTCTCACCACTTCCATATCGTAAACAATACTCTTTTAGAGGGTCACAATTTCTGAGTCATCACCTAATATGAACACGAGTAGGATCTACACTGCTGTGAATTCAAGATTGCCAAGTCCTTAATCGAATTGAGAATGGAAATGGTACTTTTCATTGTCCTCTTTGTGCCCCTCTTTGTGAAAAAGAGTTAAACATACAAAACAAACCCTTTGAATGTCTTTAAGGTGGTTGTATGTCATTTCAACTTTGTCGGTTTCGATTCACTCTCAAAATAAATTTCCCTTTTCTTAGCAAGAGAGAACTCTATATTTGAGACTAAGGAGAAACTTAAACAAAAGATGGCATTTAACAATACTAAGACACCTTAAAAATTAGTTTGAACCCTTCTCCAACAAGAAGGCAAAAAAAAAAAGGTCATAATTCAATTCAGCAAATCAAAAGTGAATCGAATGAATCACAAATTTGTTTCACTGATTCACAGCTATTTCCGATTCATGCAACCTAGCAAATCGTAAATCCTACGATTTGGACGACTATGGCTGAGACTGAAGATTCATCTAAAAATGATCTTTGCAGCCTTTTGGCATTCTAGCTTGGTGCTTTGCCTGTCAAGTACTTTGGGGCACCCAAAATTTCTACTAAACATACAGCTATTGCCCGTAAAAGCCTCTTTGATAAAGTTGACGCTAAAATTAGAGGCTGGGCTAACAGATATCTCTCTTAGCTGGTAGACTTCAACTCATAAATTCATGTTCTTTAGCCTTCAAGTCTACTGGACTATGCACTTTGTCCTTCTTAGTTCAGTCCGTTTGCAATACAAAAGCCCTCAGGCATTTCCTCCAGACTGGGACCACATCTTACCATCATTCTAACAAAGTTTCTTGGCAACCCTGACCTATCTAGACTCTGGAATCATGCCCCTTTTCTCGGACACATCTGGGCCATATGCCATCAGCATCAGTGACTATGGATTGTGGTGTCGCAAATTATCTGATTGAAGGCAAATGTTTTTGGACTTTGAGTTACCCTTCGTTCCTGGACCTGGAGGAAAGTTATTATGTGGAAAACCATTGCTAGGGCCTTCATAAAGCAACATTCGGAAATGGAGAGAACATCTATCTTTGGTTTGATAATTGGTTAACCCAGGGTCCTCTGATTGATTATTTTGGCTATAGGATTGTTGAAGCTTCTAGCATTCTTCTTAACATCCAAAGTCTTATCAATAATCTACAATGCACACTGAGCTTGGCCCAGTCCCCGTTCTTTGTTCTTTGCTCCCCCCTATTCTAGATCTGACAAGGTCCTGTGGGCCATCTCCTTCTTTCCATCTATGTTCAATGCTGCTACTACCAGGAATACTATCAGACTTCATTCTCCTACTGTAACTGGGCATTAACTTCTATTGCCTCCGACGTGCATACTGAGGCATAGTTTCATCCTTTGGATAGCTATACAAGGAAAGCTTCATGAAAGGGATATGCTCAAAAGCTGTGGGGGCTTAACGACTCTGGTCTTGCCTCCTTTGCCAGCAAGAAGATAAACCCATTAATTACTTGTTCTTCGATTTCCATTCTCCACGGTGATTTGGAACCAGATTTGTAATCTTTGTGATATCTCTAAAAGCTTCGTGGAAAATCTTTTTACAACTCCATTAGGACGATGCTTGAACTGCTATGTTTATCATATCTGGCAAAACGAAACTACGGGATTTCAGTAAAAATACAGCAGCCTATAACCTCTATCTTGCATCAGATTCACTGCTATCAAATGGTCCAATTCTCTTCATCAAACTTTCTTCTCTTAATAAGCAGATTTTCTAACATTGACAAAATTCCCTCAAGGATCTTCTATGCTCCGTAGCAGTTGTTTTGGTTCTTTTTTATTCTTTTTTGTTGTATCCTGTAACCAGGAAGTTACTCCTTCCTTAACTATTCTGTCATATGTTCTTTTCAAAGAAACTCAATTAACCAGGAAACAAAAAAGCAGCATAATCTTACTCATCAAGGCAATGTTGCTGGTCAATGCAATTTGCAGCATAATCTTATTCATCAATGCAATGTTGATGGTCAATGGAGTTCAAAACTTTAGAATTTTGACGGCGAACAAACTATAACAAGTATTAAGAGGCGTAATAGCTATGGAGGTTAACGTGGTTTTTCCTCCCCTTTAAATGGTAGGGAAGAGTGAGAGGTACGATGCTCTATGGCACTATATGACTACATAGTCACAATCTCTCAGAACACCGACATGTGCAAAGAAAGACTTTAAAACACACTACGCCAAATTAAGCTTTTTTCGGCATTTTATAAATGCCGGTAAAGATCAAATTAATGCCGGTAATAATATTCCCGGCATTTGTTGACGAAAATAAAAAATGCCGTCTAGATAAATGTTGGTAATACATAAACGGCATTTGTACAAATGCCAGAAATAAAACCGGCATTTGTTACTAGTTTTTCCGGCATTTGTAAAATGCCGGGAAAAAAATTGCCAAATACACATTTATCAAATGCCCGAAAAGGTAATATTACCGGCATTTTTATAAGTGCCGTATTTTTTTACAACCGCATTTTTATATCTTGGTATTTTCTTTTCATTGCTTTTACTGGCATTTTACAAATGCCGCTAAAAGTTCTTTTTTTTCTTTTTCTTTTTTTTGCCAATTTTCATTTTTAATACATGATTTTTTCATTAACAAATTATCCTAACCTAGTACCATTTTTGATAACACATTTCCTGCATACAAAATTGTAACTGTCCAAAACAATTTGAAGTTCCACTACCAAAACCATAATGCAAGTTCTGTATACAAGCAAATTGGACATCGTAAAGACAATTCTCAAAGCAACTAAAAATAACAATGCTAGGCATAGAATGCCAATGTGAAAACCAAACCCAAAGCGTCAAAATATAAGTTTCAATTGCATGTGTATCTCGAAAAACAAAAGATCATACTAACCAAAGCAACACAAATACCCAAAATATGCTTTTGGTTGCAAACTCCAAAACAAAAACAGTTTTCATTATCAAGAAGATTTCCCGTCATTCCTATTGCATGTCTTCCATGTCCGTCTATGTCCTATCAACCTGCAAATATAAAAAACAATTACACGTTTATACAGAGGTGTGTGGGTATCTATACAATCAGTAAGTGCAAGAAACTAAATGCAAGATAAAGGACACAAGCATCAAACATATCCTAGGATAAAGATAAAGCGCATAGGGAATCAAACATATCCTAGTTTTAACTTATTTGTAGTAGTGCTCCTGATTTTGTGCATAGGGCTTCTAGACACGGCTCCCAGCAAACTGCGCCACACCCAACCAGAGGAAGGACAAAAGAAAAAAGGGAATGACATTATTCGCTACCTTTTCTCTTATCTTTGCTGAGAAGCATGCCAAATTTTAAAAGGACACGATTTCAGTAAATCCAGATCTGGGAATGTCAACATGATGATATAAAACTGAAGGTCAAAATCCTTAAAAGCAAAATGCTAATATTGAAACGTAGTGTTCCGGGAACTCATTTGTTGCATTTAGATGCATCTGAACACCTTTATGAACAATGAACACCAGCTAGTATATAAACATTACAATTTACACGCATTGGTACACATGAAAATTACAACACACAATAGCATCGCCTTGCATTGCAGTTGGGCAACAAGTAAAAACCTCATGCATTGGGTTTATAAGCCAAAGCAGACCTAGCGGACCAGAAATAATAACCCGATAAGAATGAAATTCAATTCATATTTCATAGAGGTCACAATAGCTAAGTTCTCCCATTAAAGATAACAAAGAGGGATAAGAATGCCGGCAAATAGATGTCAAAGTCAAACACTCGCAAGACGGAACATCAAGAATACACTTTCAAACCTCAAAAATGCTACACACATCCCCCAGTAAGCATATTAATTGGTCGATAACATAACGTATTAATTGGTCGATAACATAACAACATGAACACACATCAGAGTTTTTCTCACCTTATAAGAAGGAACTAATTTAGGTAGGGTGGTTATGGGCCGCAGCCGGCAAGGGGAACCCAGAGCTCCTATTGCCCAAGTTGTGTTTCCCTTCCTTACTATGTTGGTATAAACATCATGCATATCAGATAGTTCTACAGCCGAAGTAGCTCATCCACAAATCTTTCCTCAATAAAGGCCATGCCTTCTGATCAGCCAACACATTTTATGTCCTCCACAAATCTTTCCTCAATAAATTTCTAAACCTACTGTTTCTTTGCACTTAACAATTAATACAAGTTTGATTGAAAACAAAACAACTAAGCACATATCAATTCACAACCCAGTAATCTTATAAACCAAAAACAAAGGAATGCAACTCCAACTACCCATTGCACTACAACTGGACTTAAATCTGGACTAAAAACAGCACTAAAACAGCACTAAATCTGCATTACCAAGCCTAACAATGACTGAGATTCAAACTGCAAGAACTGGAAAAGAAAAAGACAGCACTTCCACTAAGATTCAACATGCAACAACTGGAAAAAAAGTCAGCACTTCAAATGCTATAAAAGTGGTCAAATAATGCTCAGTTCAATACCATGCACTTCAAGAAACTGCTAAAAAAATTGCCTAAAAACTGGTCTAAAATTGCCAAAAAAAACTGCAGTAAACTGCAATTATCCGGATGTTTTACTCATGACCAACAAAATTCAACTCCAATTATCTATGTAGAACAAAAACGGATACAGACACAGAAACAAAAAGGGACACATTGAATTCTAAACAAAATGGAACACAGCCATCGACACCCAAATCCAATCTATAATTTTCAAGTTCTAATCAACCTTGGGTTGACCCAAGTTCAATTTATCTCTTTCCAAGCTTCCACAAGGAGCACAATCTAGCTGGTTTGTAAATTAATGGAACCTTTCAAATGCATAGTATTTTGTCGATCTACGCTTAATGATTTATCTTGGTGTGTCTACTTCTTATCTATTTTCAGCAAGCAGAAATAAACTGCTTGGTGCTAGCTGCATGAAAGCTCCTAGACAAGAATGGAGACCTAAAGATGCCCCTTTGGCACCTGTTGAGGTCAATATTCAACGCACCTGTTCTAATGCAGGAGATCAGAGAGGGCAGCTCTGGTCTGGACTGAACTCTATTTCTTCCTCCACTGCTGATAATAAACCTTGGTTTCTCTTTGGTGACTTCAATATTGTCAAAAAAGAAAATCAAAAGAAGGGAGGTAATGGCATTGCAAGGTGTCAAGATGGAAATGTGCAAATAGCTGGCTGTGCAATTGTTTGGCGGTCTTGTACAACAGAATTATTTTAGGTGCTGGAGGAAGTCATGCTCCATTGCATCATGGCACATGATATCGAGTGAAGTTGTGAAAGTGTAGTGTGATTGTGTGTGCAGGTTGTGTCGCTAGCAGGTTCAGTTAGAAAGTTTCTTTGGTATTCTTGTTATTCGGTTCTTGTTATGTCTAATGCATACCTACTTAAACATGTATTTGAGCAGCCAATTTATAGGCTTCTTTCAGAGACCACAAGGCATATTTATTTGGGCTCAAGCTATATATTGTGGCAACAACACAGATCAATCAATATGAGAGGCAGGTGTATTTTCAATCAATAAAATGACCAACTCTATTCTCATTGCCTCAAAAAGTACCATGGAACCACAATTTACCCGTCCATTGTGCCCATTAGTGACGGTGTGTGATCTCCATCGCCATTTCCAGCTCCATTTGGTGATGGAGGCAAAGGATGTCCTGCACTTTTCATATAAGCTGCCATGGTTGCATATTGGTTCTTCAATTGAGTGATTTCATCACTTACGTCTCTTAATTGTAACATGTATTAAAACACTATCAGCAATTCAGAAAGAAACATAGATATGCATGTGACATTAGGAGCACAACACAACATAATCAAAAATTAAATAACTCAGTATCGTAAAAACTAAAGAATAAAAAGGTAGAAGCAAAAACAAGTACTGGATACAAAAAAATAAAGTGCACAAAACATATGGTCCCACTTTCTAAGAGTGAAAAAACAAGGAAAACATGGCATCATACAAAACAAACAAACAAAAAAAAACTAATCATCTTTGTCAGGATCTCCATCTTCATCATTTTACTCATATTTCAAGAGGGAGCATGTATCAGCACAAATAGGTTTTCTTTCATTCTATACTATGTTTATAGTTGATATACTTGAACACAGGGTTTTGCAAACGAAGGACGAGATAGAATAAAGAAAAGCTACGCATTCCCATGCCGAAGAAACTAATGATATTCACATACCAAAACCATATTTGTAACTTCAGTTATTCCACCGACTATCAAAACAACCTTTGTAGAGTCCTACATAGACTCTACTAGTAACTCCTAGAATAAGCATTACTTTACCATAATTCCTAGAATCCTAAGATACGCTAAATCCTATGTTACTGACAAGATAAATCTTAATGAAAAAGTAATCGAATAAATAATGTCATCTAATCTCATTAATTGTATTGAAGGTATCAATGTGATTTTGTTCTATTCATGTAATGTATACTTCATGTCATATTAGGGATTTGATAAAAGGGTTTTCCAAGATGGAATTAAAACAAAGAAGTTCTGCTATTTTTTTTCCAGAGGACAATCCTATTTTATAAAGATTAATGGTCTATCTCTGCCAATCTTTCTTGTTCAAACTCTATATGTATACAGTAACGTTGTTTATATATGCCCTCATGTTATGTATATTCCTACAATGGAGGACTCACGATTTCATGACCGGGGTATCTATATTTGAAATTGGAACCCTAATTTCATAAATATGTAAGTTCTCCATTTGCTTCCGGCTTCACTATCTACACATTTAATATACCCAGAGGAACCAAAGCCCCAAAAATAACAATCTCAAAACCTTAATTGTAACATGTATTCACTGATGATAATATACACAGATGAGCATATCAAAAGCCTAACCTGAGATTAGTGATCTAAAACACAAAAAATAACATATAAATCAACATAGATGAAATGACCTATAGCTTTCACTCAAATCTTGAAGGTAGAGGTTAGTCGACTTGTCTAGACAGGAGAGTGCGAGTCTGGAGCAGTTCTGAGTGGTGGTCCCTGGTCTAGAGTTGTTGGTCGGTGTTAGCATACTCACGGGTGGTCGAGGGGAAAAAACACTGAAAAATTGTGAGAGAGCAGAGATAAAGTAGAGGGAAAAGGTGAGATCTTGGTTATTATTAGGCAGGGCTTATTTTTGAAATAATTAAGTGGGCAGAAGAATAAAAATTCCATTGGGTAAAATGAGAAACAATATCTAACATGGGGTACTACTACTAGTGCAGTTACAAAAAATCAGGTGAGGCTTTCAAGAGAGTAAATGATACGTACTATTATTAAAAAATGGGTACTAGTGTGTTTAGGGAAAAGTGAGATGATGCCCACCATGGGACTAGGATTTAGCTGCATGGTGGCCCACCAATGGGACTAGGCTTTAGCTGCATCCACCCCTAATAATGTGTCCTAATTAAGGTTGTCTTCGGACAGATACAGGCAGTTGTCTTTGGTTTTCATGCACTTCGTTATTTTATGCTTATTTTATCTCAAAGGGTTTTGATCCTTATCTGCAAGAAAACAAATATTCCTCCCATTATGGATAGAGTAGTGGGTGAGGGGGCTGAACTTATAGGTGCCTCCACCTGGTGAATAAACAACTTAGTATTAAAGGTACATCTACTTCAACAACATGACTTTCCAAAATCAGTTTTGCAGATGACTTGTCGCCAACTTCATAGTTCAAAATTGTACTCATATGTCACCGGAAATGGTTTGCGATAATTTAAAAATATGCTTTAACAAAAGATTCTTTTAAGATCATGCACCAACCTGGTAAGGATTCCAACCAGCAACGGGAACCATTCCTGGAGGAATCAGCATGATACCATATGCCCCTTGGAGATACAAACCTGGAACTAGAGCAGGCCCTGGAAATGGCCAATTTCCAGCCACCAGTGACCAGTCGATTCTCATTTTGGTGTCCGCTCCCCATCTCCCTATAGAACGGTGCACGAAAACCTCGAGATCTAAGGACTTGGGAATGGATGGTCTTGAACCATTTTTTTTCCTAATAACAAAGTCATGCTAAACGAAAAATTTGCTCCTAAAAATGGATTATTATACTAACAAAACTTCAACCATATGGTCACTGTGTTCATTGAATTGTGAAAAGGGCATGCCCCTTCAAACCTGTTACGTGTCTTGTAAATGTCTTGTAAAGTCATAGATTCTGGCCAACTAGAAGCCTATTGGATAACTGGGTTATATAATTGTTACATTGATTAGAAAAAAAAATACTCAATTCATGAGCATACAAGAGATGACATTTGATTGTCAAATGATAAAGGTGCACCGAATTTTAAAGGATACAGGAACTATAATTTTAAGTTGAATGAGCCAACTATAAAATTCTGTTGTTCTCTTTTGCATAATTAGTGCTCAACCCTCTTGAATGGTTGGAGTCGATTCGAATCCTCTATGGTTTTTGTCAATATTTTCTTAGACATGTCAGGTTCATTGAAATGAGGCAGGTTTGGGGGATAATTAGCAATTAGACACCCGACGTTAACAAATAGTCATCGATTTGATCCCCCTGTCAACCTCCGTAAAATCTTTGAAAGAATTGTCTTACTTGCCGAGGATCTATCCGTTAAAATTTTCCCGTTGGCAGCACCTAGTTAAAACTTACCCAAACCTCTATCCATACACATTCATAGAGCTGTACACATTCATAAAGCTGTAAAGCTCTACCAGTAACCAAAACCAACACCTAATCTAAACACCAGTTTCAAATCCATACAACATTCATAAAGTCTTCTTCCTTTTTTTTTTTGAGAACTGGCAGCTCAAATCTGATGGGAGAGAGGAGACATTTACGCGCAATCTCAAACAGTACACTTTTACTGCAGATGCACACAAATTATTACAAACCTTTCACACGTCTCTCTTTCTTTCACTCTCACTCAACTCACATACTTCAAACACTCAATCCTACTGCCTTTTATAGGCTCCTAAATACAGATAACAAATACGCATTTCAACGAACAGCTTATATGCGTCTTTGAAAGACCCACATCTATCTATAAACAAAATTGAGATGGTCTCCACCCAATACTTCAGATTTGCAATATAGTAATGATACCTAGTAATCCCTACAATCATATTCTTTATTCTTATCTAATAAGGACCCATAAGCCGAATCTTTAGGCTGTTTTCGTAGAAGTTAACAATTGGAAATCTTAGCTATATGAGTGAAAGTTATAGGGGGGGGTTTGGGAGTTAAGTGAGCCGTCAATGATAGTGATAGAGGTGATCTCCTAGACCTAGAGGGGTTTGGTGGTTTCATGATATTTTTTTTTTCCAGTAGTTTGTTTTTCCAAATGTAAAGGTCAGCAGGGTTGAGGCTTGCTCTCAGAGTCGCTGAAGCAAGTAACTCCATAACTAAAGCAACCAGAAACCATCCATTTGCCTAAGACGAGGAAAAAAACGTTCAAGATAAAACTCGTGCAAAAAAAACTTGGAAACCAACAGTTTAGCAAATCTTGCAGTCTAATGGCAGAAATAGAACACAAGCAGTACATCAATTTTGGAACTATGAGCATGCAATTCTGAAACCCCAAACAGAGAAACGGGATTCAAGGTTCAAAGGTGAACAAATTAAGAAATTTTGTAAACTCAAAACTCTAAATAGTGAGAGGGGACGCGAAGTTCAAACCTAGACGTAGATCAAACCCAGAACGCAAATTTGTTCGATCAAGAAGAATTAGTGTACCTGCGATGGTGAGAACCGTGAGATATCATGCAAAGAGCAGTGAATATTGGGATTTTTGTTTGCAGAGAGATCGATTACCAGGTTTTTTCGTTTCGATCGGGGGCTTCCGTTTTGGGGTTTTAATTTGGGGGATATTCGTTTGCCAGAGTGAATCGCTGGTTTGGGGTGAGGACGAGATCGAGATGGAAAAGGAAGAACAAGGAAAAAGTACGAGGGAAAAAAAGGTCACAGTACACTAGACGATGTCGTTTAGGAGGGGATAATATATTGCGCGCATTCGTGGTAATTCTGGCGCCCATAACCAAACTAAAAATGGCATTTTCTGGAATAATGCCGTTTTTGAGTAACTTTTACCGGCATTTTATAATTAATGCCGTTTAAAGATAATATTTTCCGGCATTACTATTAATGCCGGGAATAACTAGTATTAGTGGCATTTTAACACGTGCCGGTAAGAAAAATGCCGTTAATGCCACATTTTCTTGTAGTGACATATCCCATACAACAGTAACTGCACATAAAGTACATTGTCATAAGAAGGTGTAATACATGATTGAGTCAAAAAGACAAATTGAAACACTGACTGTTAATTAAAATGAGGAAAAGAATGATCAATAAGGCCAGACTCCAGAGATATAGGAAACTGAGTCCACTGCAAGTTTTATTGTGTGTATTGTGTCCAACCAAATATGTTCGTAAAGACCACAAAAAACGACGAGGCTGTTCTGAAGAGATTTGACACACCTCAAAGAAAATGTGTCCTTTCAGATGAAACCTGGCACACCTCAACCATGTGATCGTGAGCGCATAAATTCTTCCAATTTGTCCCACACCTCAAGCGCTGCAGCTCTATCCTGGTGCCTCTTGTTCTTGCTAATCTGCAGAGTCATCAAAGACAAGTACAATAAAGATATTTTCACTAGAGCAAAAAAACATAATGAAACTCCTGGCTTGATCACAGTATCAAACGAGAACGAATAGCTCTGAGCCTCTGAGTAAAAATGCGCTCACCGATATAATTTTCACATTCCATTGCTTGACAATCTTAGCTGACTCCACACTATCATCCTCGAAACGCATATAGAATCCAAGAACTGCACAAGAAATTAGCGGCCACAAAATTTCAGGATTTATGTTTCTCTTTCCATTTCACTCAATTCAACAAGGTCACTAAGGTTATGAGCCTGTAATCATATCTAAGAGAACGGATAGTTCATATTTAAGAGCCTGCAATCCTAATGCAAATGAAGATATGAATCAAAAGAGTAAGGTTCATACTATACAAAAATCGGATTAAACCCAGATAAGCCAAAAGGAACAAATGTACATTTCAATAGCCCAACCACACATTTCATGATCAATTTAATACCAAACACAATTGAAGCAAAGAAAAACTTTCTCACTTTTGTTGAAGATTTCCACATGGTCCTTGAAAGGCCAATCCTTGAACTGCCACTCCTTCCCCAACACGAAAACTGCCACCACCCTATCCCAATCCTCGGCCTTCAGCGCCGACGGCTTATCCCTCACCTCATACGCCGTCACAACCCTATCCCTACTGAACTTCTTCTGCACCGTAACACAGTCTGGCTTCGCCACCTTCACCTGCTTCATCTTCGCATCCGTAGGTATAAAAACTCCGTCCTCCAAAAACTCCTTCACATTATAAATCGTAATCAGCGTCTGCAACGCACTCGGCACCAATATAATCGGCACCCCTTCCCCTGCCTTTCCCCCTTTCACCCCCATCTTCGCCCTAGGCGTCGAATCATACCCTAACCCTAACTCCTCCCCAAACCCTCTCTCATCCCCCCTCATTAACCGATTCTTCGCCACCAGCCCGTCCTTCCTCTGCTGCGAATCCGACCGCTGCCTCTCCTCCTCCCTCCTCGCCGCGGCCTTCAAGACCTCGTAAAAATCCTTATTCTTGCACTCCAAAATCGCCTCCCGGTCCCTCACCGGCCTCTCCGCGGCCCTAATCATCTCAATATAATTCTCAGATAACCCAACCCTAGAAACATCCTCATTGGCGTCTAGCTCGGGGTCGAACCGGGGGTCGAGGCCGGGGTCCTCAGGGCGATACTCGGCGGCGGGGGCGGGGGAGAAGTTAGGGTTGACGTACTGGACGGCGTCGGAGGAGGAGACGTGACCGAGGAGGTAGTCGAGGAGGGGCTTGCGGTCGATGAAGGAGACGGTGGGGACGGCGAGGGGCTTGATGTTCTTCATGTAGTCGGTGTACTTGAGGTGGCTGTGCTTGAGGAAGTGGATCAGGGTTTCGAGGGTGAAGAGGTGGCCTTGCTTGGAGCGGTAGGCGGTGGGGGCGGCGGCGGGGAAGGAGTAGTCGGAGCCGAAGCGGAAGTCGTCGTTGACGCGGACGATGCTGTCGAGGTCGTTGCGGATGGCGTAGTCGCGGAGGACGGAGAGGGGATCCATTGTTGCAGAGGGAGGGAGGGAGGGAGAGAGAGGGAGAGAGAAAGAGAGCGCGCTCGGTGGTTTCAGTGAGAATTCAGGGGAAGAGAGGACTGAGGAGTGAGACCTTGCGCTTTTGGCTCAGTGGTATTCCTGGTATTTCTCTTTGGGTTAAAGTAGCAGGGTGAGTCGGGATGGCAAACGAACCCGTCCCGCTCCGAACGGGACGGGTTTTTCATTCCATTTTGCCTTTATGATCGTATATAGTTTGGTAGACCGACCGGGTTAGTTTTCAATCTATACTCGTAGTTATATATATATATATATATATCCTCAATTTTAATGACTTTTTTATATTTTGAAAGCTTGATGAGCGTTAGGATATATTCAATAACAATGCGTCTTTAATATCAAGTAGCCTAATTAAATTTAAAAAAGAAAGAAAAATTGTTATTTATGGGTGTTTAGTGGATTTTTTAAAAAGTTTTCTTCAAATATTTAGAATAAATTCTACACATAAAGAAACGGAATGAGGTATCTAAAATATTGATTGCAATTAAAAGTTTAGATAAAACCGCGATACCAAAAGACACAAAAATAATTTCAAAAGTTTTATTTTTTAGATAATTTTTATTCTTATTTAATTTTTATTGGCAGGGGCGGGGCGAGTAAACCCGTTCTCCGATCGGGGCGGGGACGGGGTACCCAAAAAAAACCCGGTCGGGTCGGGTCGGGTAATTTTTTCTGGTCGGAATAGGCAAAAACCCGCCCCACCCCGTTGCCATTCCTATGTAGGAATTGAGAGTTTAGGTAGTGTTCCACTTTCTAAAAAAGTACTTTTTTTTCAAACGAATGTAATTTTAAGTTCAAAAATTATGTGTTTACGCAAATAATTTTCCTACCAATATGGATCTTATTTGATAGAGATCTTTTAAAAGATGCAAAAAAAAAAGGGAAATGACTTTGCCACTCCCTCCCTTGCAAATGTATTTTTGCACCAAAAATACACTTGCAGGGGAGTGGCATTAACAAAAAAGTGAATGGCAAAATCAGCAGCCAAAAAAATTGAAAAAATATTTTTCATTTTCATTATATTGGAGTTTGAAATTACCTTCGTTTGCAAAAAAAAAAGTACTTTTTTAGAAAGTGAACCACCACCTTAGTCTTCTTTGTGGCTTCCATCTCTCTTCCATGTGGATGGATGCCAGACGGATGTTTTTTGTTGCTATCATTTATAAAAAGAGAAAATTACCTCTAAGTATAGAAAAGTGACACTTAATTCCTATTAAGGAGAGATGAAATACTTAATTACCACTAAGTCCACTTTTACAAAAAATACATTTACCATTAATAGAAATGTCACCCTAGGGTTTTAGGGTATCTTTAGGGTTTTATGGTGCAATAGTGCAATCTTATGCTAAAATCTTAAGTCTAGGATTTTAGGATTTTAGGGTAGAGTTTTAGGGTACCTTAAGATTTTAGATTTTAGGATCCCCTAGGGGGTACTCTAGAGTTTAGGTTTAGGTGATTTCATAGAGCCAGAGTTAGGTTTAGGCACTTTCGTAGGAGTTTTAGGGTGCACTGCTTTTCTATTATAGGGTTTTTAGCGATTTAAGGCACTTTTATTGGGTCTAGAGTTTTAGGCACTTTTATAGAGTGCCCTAGGAGTTTCGTAGGGTGCCCTAAGAGTTAAGCACTTTCAGTATTGGGGGTTTTAGGCACTTTCATAGGGTTTTAGTGTTTCGTTAATTAGAGGAAACTTGGTGGGAATTACTTTCTATTTTCTGGACCTAGAGGTAAATTGCCCTTATAAAAAAGTGTGAGTATGTGTATGTGTATGTGTACGTTGCACTCGGTGTATGTAACTGTTTTTTAATTTCCCCTTCGACGTGAAATGTTATTATTATATACTAAATACAGTACTAATTTGTAGGGTAGATTCCATTGAAGCCCCCCTAAACACATTTTCACTGAATTCCTAAACTATGCCAATCCTAAATTACAAAGATGACGCTAACTGAAAATTACAATTTCACTCTCCTAGCACGTCAATCATCAGCTCACCGTATTATTTTCACTTTCACCTTCACCCTCGCTTGTAATTTCCCTAAAATCACCCCATTGAAATCAAATCTATTCACCACACTCCAATATTAATAAAAGTTACGTATTTCAACATCAATCGCCTCTAGTCCTCTGCTAAACGCCTGGAATTCCCCCATAATTGACCCCAACAGTTATATTCTATTCTTCCCTCCTTAGCCTCGTCTAATTTTGGAATTACCTTTACATGAAGAGAAAAGGTAATTTTATTACAATATCTCTTATTTATCATATCATGTTTTGCACACATGACAAATTCCGTCTAAAATTCTAAAGTTTTGTTGACAAAAGGAATTTAATGTCATGAGATGAATGCTTTAAGGGGGGGGATTAAGTGTTGGATTTTAAGCATTACGTACGTTAGGTCTTGTAATCGCAATTTGACAAACTCTATTTTTAGTCAGTCAATGCTTTTGTAATCACTTAGAGTAATTCTTTTGGTGACCAATTTCACTTCTTATTAGCAGGAGCCAAATTAAAATTGAGAAAGAAAAAAAAACCCATATAAATTGGCACCGTAAGAACACTTGATAGCAACTAAGAGATTCTGATAGAGATATCAAATCCCTAAATTTTTCACCACTACTTTTTAGCACATACACAAAATAAATTAAGACCCTCAATGCCCACATCTTGATCATAAAGAGAATAGAGCTGCTACAGGTACAACAAAGGCTATACAATGGTTTCGCACAAATCTCTTTTGTATCTGTCTCGGGTCCCGCAAAGATGATCGAAACCACTTCATTTTGTTCAAAATATTTTATTTAGGATCCCTGTAAAAAATCATCTCAATCTAATATCGGTAAGAGTGTTACGAATCATCCAACTTTTGCTTCAAAATTTATCCCTAGTATCTTTACTGTAAAGAGAAACATAACCACAATGGATTTGGTCAATTAAGTATGGGAAAACAACTAAAGGGTTTACTCCCAAAAGATCGCAAGTTCGAATTCTCAGTGGCTGTTAACTTCAGGCCTTCGAAATTAGTCGAGATGCACGCAAAATGACCCGAACATCCGTTTACAAAAAAAAAATCATAAAGAGAAACTCGTAAACACAACGGTTTAGGCCAGGTCTGACAATCTTTTCCTTTCATCCGGAGGTTCTACCAAATTAAAATCAACTATAGTTGTTTTTTTTAAAAAAAAATTGATCAATTAAATAAACTACTTTAGTCCCGAAGATCTGGTTGGTCCGAGTATCCACAATAATTATATAACTACACATTCATACAAATACTTTACAAATGCATTCACATTTTTTGATGGGTTTCATACATACTGGATACTGAATGTGTAATTTGTGTGGACCACACTGTGAATGTGAATGAATTTATATAAGTATTTGTGGTTGTAAAATGATCGCGAGGATCCGACGCAGCATCGCGTCAGGGACGCACCACTGTTAATTAATGCTGCGACAGGTCTCCCGTCTCCCCACAAGCTAAACACGTGTCTCGCACGGCGTCGTCGTGATGCTTTTCCAGTTCCCAACTTGGCGCACTCTTCCATTGCATTTAACGCTGCTTCCTAGAATTGCATCGAAACCCCACCTACGGAGGAATCTCTCCCTCTGTCTTTATCTCTATCCCTCTTTTTCTGCATATACTATAAAATCCATCCACCCATTCCAACCCTTTTTCAAGAGTCCTGTATCTCCAGATCTGCTGCAATACGAACCGAGACATTCAAACAAAGGACACGAGGTAATTCATGTCCAATTCTCAAAGTTTCCATAATTATAAAAAAAAAAATACTCCATTTGGGTTAATATGCAGTTGGGTTGCCGTTATTTTGCCTTTTGGTTAATGGGTATCTGTCATTTTTGTGTGATCAGGTGAAGGGAGAACATGGGTCACAATCATCATCACCATAATGAAAGGGTTAGTCCATATGATGATCCATTCCTGGCGTGCTTTTGCTGCCCTTGTTACCTAGTCTCCTCCATGTTCAGAGGGATTGGGAGGTGCATGTTTACGGCTTGTTACCCAGTCATGCATTGCTTTGGATGGGATAGAGATCAAGGACCCCAGCATCACCACCACCACAGGCATTCCTATTGATCCTCATTTTGGACATCGACAAGGTTCTACAGTTGACACTTTTAGCTTCTTGGTAATCCAATTTTTATTGTAGTGGTCATGTAATTGATAACAAAAATTGTACTGGTCATGGGATTTAGTAAGTGAGATTTTAGGTGTAGGCTGCTAATCCTGTTACGATATGAGAGTTTTGTGCATACGGTATTTGATTTCTTCTCCATATAGTGTCACCTGGAATTCAAATCCTTTCATGAATCTCCTTTTTTTTTTTTTTAATGGTGTTTATGATCATTTGATTCATTGATGCGTTTGAGTGTTGTTTGAGATTCTGTGTTTTTTTGTTGTTCTTGGAATAGTGCTTTGGTCCATGTAGCAAATATTATGAGAAAATTGACGTATAATATTATTCAGGATATTTGCCTATGTACTCAGCAGTAAGATATCGGTACGAACTTACGAACATTGCCATGATGTTAGTGATGTTACTCTATATCTCTCCCTGTGATTGAAATTTCTGGAAAACGATATTGGTGGTTTAGAAACACATATTGACGCATCACCAATCATTTTGAGGCCTTAAGAGTTGTATAAGGAGTTGTTCGTACATATATATGGTAGTGCGAAACACGGTTGCCCTTGAATAGAAAGATATCTAAACTCTCTGGAGCAAGAGAGGAAAAGTTGTTTCAATTACCTTGTTTGCCAACATATATACCTGTGAAGGTACACACAGGAACTATATAAAATTATAAATTGTACGATTTTCTTTAGCAGACAGCCAAACAGCAATCTGATATTTTGAATAAGTTGCAAGAATCAAGATTTATTGAACCAAAATTCATTAATTGTGTGGAGGTGGGGTCTAGAATTGAGTAATACAGTAGAAATTGCTAGCTGAAGAAAATCTTTCTAAAAACATTTTGTATCAGAAGTATACGATGAACTGGTTCAGTTTGTGGCTTCGTCTAGCTAAAGAGGTCTTCTCTGATAATCTTTTACTTCTTCCAAAACGCTTCAGCTTATTGATGAAGCTTTAGCTTCTTGTCATCAATTGGCATCTCAACTTTTTTACATCTGATTGTTTGAGAGGCTTTAGCATGAACATTTGAGCTCCTTCCTCTAAGCACCTGTCGGTACAGCAGCAGCGTTAACATTTAGTGATACTGACAATAGCCAAAGAGAACGAGGAGAATTGTATGAGAGAAGATATATCATAGTCAACTAGGAAATCTGCGGCGAATTACTTGTTAATACGCGTTGGGATGTTCTCAGATGACATTATAACGACCGGAACCTCCTTCATAGCATTAGATTCCTGCTTCAGGGCAACATTGGAGTTCCAGAGTTAGTCATGCATAGGGTATCACTATTTAAGCAGACAAAAACATGAGGAAAAAAAAAAAAAACAGTTTGTTGCAGAAGTGAGAATCGATGTTGCAGTTACCTTTACTTTCTTAAGTAGGTCATAACCTGTCATTCCTGGCATACAGTAATCCGTTATTATCAAATTCACCTTCGAACCCTGGAAAATAAGTACCAGAGTAAATTGGTAATCGATGAGTGTTTAGTTTCACGTTAGTTAGTTCATATTTTGTTTGGGAAAACATGTTAAGCATCGGTACACCAGTTCATGACAAGGTTACTTACACTGGTCTCCAAGCTGTTATCTTGGTCATCTCCCAATCCCAAATACTCCAGTGCTCTCAACCCATTTTCTGCAGTAGTCACTGCACCAATTCACATATCAGTAAAACTGCTAAACCAGTTTGCTAACATTCAATCAACCCATCGATTTTTAGGTTCCGTAATTAGGTAGAGGGCCGTGAATACGACAACTAGTAGTATTTAAGATCTAATCGCGTCTTAAAGATGCAAAATGGCACTCCAATACATATGCATAATGCTTTAGGGACGCAATGATATTGAATGCAGTGCTGTTTCTTACTCAAAGCTCAACACAGCGAAAACGCCGAAACATCAATGAAAGGTGGGCTTAGAATTGATAAGTTATTACCATGAAGAAAGTTACAACGATAAATCCATAGAGAGTCTGGATTCCAATTGGTATACGAGCTCGCTTTCAGAATAAACATCCAACTCTAAATATTTGTAAAAGGTTTATTTGATCTTTGCAGTCCTTTGTGCGGGAAAAAAAAATCCCTTAAACCTCCTATATATGTGGGAAAGACTTCCTAAAATTCGAAGTTACCAACTTTTTTTTCGTCCCCCGAATACAATCAAGAGTTAATTACCTCTAAGTACAGAAAAGTGACACTTAATTCCCATTAAGGAGAGATGAAGTACTTAATTACCACTAAGTCCACTTTTACAAAAATACATTTATAATTAATAGAAGTGTCACCCTAGGGTTTTAGGGTATGCTAGGGTTTTAGAGTACCCTAATGGGTACCCTAGTACCCTTGGGTACCCTAAAATCTTAGGGTACCCTAGGATTTTAGGGTTTTAGGGTACCCTAGGGTTTTAGGGTACTTTAAGATTTTAGATTTTAGGATACCCTAGGGTTTAAGGTACCCTAAAGTTTAGGTTTAGGTGCTTTCATAGAGCCCTAGGGCTTAGGTTTAGGCACTTTCATAGGAGTTTTAGGATGCACTTTCCTATTATAGGGTTTTAGCGATTTAGGCACTTTTATTGGGTACCCTAGAGTTTTAGGCACTTTTATAGGGTACCCTGAGGTTTAGGCACTTTCATAGGGTGCCCTAGGGGTTAGGCACTTTCAATATTTGGGATTTTAGACACTTTCATAGGGTTTTAGTGTTTCGTTAATTATAGGAGATTTGGTGGGAATTACTTTCTATTTTCTGGACCTAGAGGTAAATTGCCCTACAATCAAATGGCAAGGCAACGTACGTACACACAATCTTGTCTGTCTCACAAACGGAACGGGCAAATAGCAATATATACTTGCAAATATGTTTTCGTTATGTGTTGATATACATGGATGTGCGAATACAGAAGAATGAGAATATCGTTCAATACGGAAATACATGTGGTTCAGGCTCCCGTTAATTACAAATACCAAAGACCGCGTATGACGTATGCCACTGAGACACGACCATGTTTCTGTGCAAGTTTTCTGCAATTTTTTTTGCTGTGCCTGCATCAGGCTATGGTTTGAATGGAGAGACAAGAGTTTGTGTACCTTTACAAGAGGAGTTCCTGAGCAACTTTTCGACGAGTTTCCGGTCGATTATATTGTCATCAACTGCTAGCACATGAGGTTCATTCCCCTGCTCCATCATTCCCTTCCATGAGGAAGAAGAAGAAGAAGAAGAAGCATCCATGTGTTTCTTCTCACCCAAACAATGACCAACCCACCTTCAAGAAATAAAAACAGCACACCAAAACCAGAACACCTTTAAAGGGAAACCCAACAAAAACCCAAAAAAATACAGACAGAGATTGAGGAAGCAAGATGGGTTGGTGGGGTGGTATTTATGATGGGTTCTTCAGAGAAGATAAAATCAAAAGGTATTCACAGATTTTTCGTGATCCTTTTTGGGTTTTCTCTTGATTCGATGTAGTCCCCCACACATCTTTATCTTCTCTCTCTTTATTTTTATTTTTTTTTCATATATTCTCTCTCTCTATAAATGAATGTGCATGTATATCTCCAACATGTACTCATACAGAATCTGTATCAGCATATCTGCTGCCTGCTCTCAAGAGATCTTCTCTCCAGCTCATATTTTCCCTCTCTTTTTTCCCTTCATTTCCTTTTACCAATATTTCATTCCCTGCTGCCTTTATGTGAGATTATATTTGTTTTGACCGCTTTTGAGAATATATTTGATTCCTTGGTTTTTAGGATATTGCAGATTTGGCCCATTTCTTGTTTTTTTCCCAAGTTTTTTTTTTTAATAAAAAAAACTAATTCTGGCTCTAGTACAAGTGTTTTCCCGATTAGTATGAAGTGGGGATTGAAGATAAGTGAAAAATAACAACATTCCTATGTAACATTGGATTCTGGCATTAATTTATGAGACTTTTTATTCTGATTCAAGGTATATATATTTATTTGAACTCGAAGCATTTATTGCGTGCATGGTGGTCCATATTCAAATTTCAAAAAAGTTGAAATATAAAGTGGATATTTATGCAAACAATCCTGAATGTCTTCTCTGTTTTATGGTGTTATATATATATCTTCTATATTGTAAAACATAGTGATTTTATTAAAAATGTCTAGGTGTATATACGAGAGCAACCTCTATAACTGTTAGATCACTTCATGTTAACTTTGTTGCCATCGGATCAAAAATTTTAAAAAAAATACAAAGAATATTCTTTTAATAAATTCATACATCTCTACCCTCACTTTTAGGCAATGTATCTCTATGTAAATATTGTCTTGTATGATCAAAGAGAAATATATATATATATATATATATAGACACACACACACACACTAGTGGATGCCCGTGCAGTACGGATCCAGGATTTTCACGTAGATGCATCACCTTTCAAGTACAAGGTCGGCCCTTAAATTTCAAAGCCCAAGGTAAACCTTTTTTTGGGGGGTAAATTAGCTTGAAATTAAAAGAGGTTAACCGAAAGGTAAACCTTAAATATGGGGTAATCAATAATTTTTTGTGACAGTAAGTGAAAAAGATAAATTTAAATCACTTGAGAAAGTTGAACCTTGTAGCATTGTTAAGTTTTGAATTAAGATCATGTAATGCCGAAAAAAAAAGAAGAAGAAGAAGAAGAAGAAATAAGATCATGTAATGGACACACACAAAAAAAAAAAAAAAACTTGCTAAGAATACAAAAAAAAATAAAAAATCATTCTATAATTACACCCATAATCGAGTTTCAAAAATGTCAATGCTGGTACTTTTAAAATTGAATATAATCTTTTTAGTGATGTTCAAATTTAATACTTATTGAATTGGTAAAACAATAACTGAACGTTTCAAGTCACAGAAAAATGAAAAAATTGAAACAAAGTCAAATATCTGTAGTCACACTAACGTTTTAATTTAATGTACAAAGTATTGTTTATTTATTTGAGCAAGAAATCCTTTGTTTCATAATTTGTTAAAAAGGGAGCAAAAAAGGCTTACTTGCGGCAGACAGCATTTGTTAAAACGGGAGCAAAACAGCAGGTTTCGAACTGCTGACCTCTTGTGAAAGAGCCAAGATCTCTACCACTGCACCATAATTTGTAACCCATCTGGACCTACATTGGATCCGCCCCTATGCCCGTGCTTAAAGATATGTTGGAGTGTAACATAGTCTCAGCTTAAATAAATTACCCGTTCTACCTAACTACTCTACGCGATAGTTGTAATCACCATAAAGCGTCAGTTACCATTTTAATATATTGTAGTAGTAATAATTTTGATATATAGTAGTATATTTCTACAAGCTTTATAGTTGCTTTCGTATAGTTGTGAGATAGTAGAATGTTTTCTATATGGAAAAGATTTAACCACATTAAAAAAAAAAATTGGGAGATTACAATGAGATAAAATTAGGAAGTGTTATCAAGTTTATTTTAAGGCCTCGGTATATCTAGCTTTTATTAGTTCTCACTTCCTACAGAAGATTTTAATTTTCTGAATCTTCTGCCTTTTTGCATGTGATTTTACAATTATTAGTATAAGCTTAATCATTAGCCACCACTGAGTTTAGGAAGAGAACCTTTCAACTTGATGAGCTATTAATTTTCACCAAAAAAAAAAAAAAAAAAACTTGACTAGCCATTAAGAAAAGAAGTGATATTTACTGTAACTTTTACATTAACCTTGTTTTGCCAATTTCAAACTCAAGGACAATCTTATTTCTCCCAAAATCCTAAATGATATGGCCAAATCAGTTGTGCACTTCAGCGATTTGCTGGAATATTTTCAGTTAGATCTTTTCCAGATTATTCTCCCCAAAGATTATCAATCCTTCTAATACAAAATAGTTGTATAGTTAATACGTCCGCTGAAGGATCTCAACGCATTCTGTTGACGAATTAGGTAAACAATTTTACATTGTTTTTTTGGTAAATGAATTGATTCCCAATCACTCAAAAACCTCGTATGAGATCAAATTCTGCCAAGAAAGTCCAGTCAGAATTGTGATCTCCAGACACACCACAAAATAGTTCTCAGTATTTTCGTATTTGGGAAAATGAAGTGTCTTGTTATTCTGTTCCCAAAAACATGAAGTCACCTGTTATTTGTGTGTAGATCTGATCATGGAGTGTAAAATGCCGAATGCTACGCTCTAAGGATCTATCAGTAAACTCTGAGGGGTTTGGCCAGGAAGCCAATTAAACATTACAAACTCTGAGGCCATTGGAAGGTTTTGCCCAATCATGAACTTCCGAGAACCAAAAAAAAATTAGTTGAGATGCACGCAAACTGACCCAGACATCTGGGTATGAAAAAAAAAAAACATACCTGTATGATTTTATTGAACCAATACGAATAAAAGACTACCCATTTTGTTTATTACACACAACTCCAGTGGTTGTAAAAACAATAATAAAAAGCCGTTAAAAAAAAAAAAAAAACAATAATAAAAAAAGACCTTGGCTGACCCCCCCCCCCCCTCTCTCTCTCTCTCTCTCTCTCTCTGTGCGAATATGTTCGTCACTCTTTTTTTGGTAAATCAATATTCGTCACTTTACAGTGCTCTTATCAGCACTCAGTAGACCATTAGCAACGAAAAATGTCACATATCAAACATGAAAGGAAATTTGTATAGAATGTAATGCCTATGGAGGTGAGAGATGGTCTTGGAATTGTACTGCCTCAAAATTAGCTAACATGGTTTTCCTATTCTTACAAACGGCGTTGCCTTAACAGGCAGAGCTTGCAAACACACGATCAACAGACAAAGCAGATGAAGAAAGCCAGTGTAGGAAGCTCGGTTTGATTTGATACGTAATAATCTTCTTTATTTGATGCTTGCATTAGGAATAGAAGACGTGCATGGCCCACAAGATGTCGTGAATGGAATTCCCTTGAACGTGGCAACCCCCTTGTCATCGGTGAAAAGATGCTGCACCCACGAAAAACACTGAGGTTACGTGTGAAAATTGCAAACAAGGTAGACACAGAAATCAGTTCTTAAGAGAAACTGTGTCACAGCCACAGGTAATGCAACTGATAGGAGTGTTCATCCCAAAGAAAAATTGGAATGGCTTCTTAGATGGACAACAGCTAAACAATTACAAATATTCGGTCAAACAATTACAAATATTCGGTCAGGCTGCCTAAAGTTTTTAGGCCTGTATGATTCCCTAAAAATACAAAATCCAGTGGAGCATTTAGATAATCCTGGAAAGTATTACTAGTAGGATACGCCTACAAATGATTTGGCCATGAAATCCAGGTTCAGTAGGAGTCAGAAAATACCGGCGTGATCTTCTCCAATTGCTTCTTCTTTGGGTTTAGTACTTCTTCTGGCTTTCCCTCGTGCCTGGATAGAAACATTTACAGCACATCACTAACTCTATCATAAAACCAAGTTTACATGGAATAAAAGTTAAACCACTCCCATGTATGACAATATATAAGAAAAGAGCAGTTCAAAGACAAAGCCATAGGTTTATGTAATTTTTCCTGTTATAAATACATATTCATTGTTTACTAGTTCTTTGTCCATGGCACAGGAACATCCGATACTCTTGTCCAAAGTTCGCCTAAAGTTTTTTTTCCTAATTAAAGCACACTTGCAGCTCCACTGCAGTGCAAATCAGTAAAAACCATGGGAAGAGACCTACAGTGCCAATTTAGTACAGCCAAGAACTTGTGTAGCTGACCAACACCATAATTGCATAATTTACACTTATTACACACAAAACCCTCATAAATCATGGCCAGTTTTCACTTAAACATGCTGAACAAAGAAGCTAGACAAATTCTTACCCTTGAAGAAGTGTGTTAATAATTCTTACCCCGTGCAGTTTGGGGGTACTTGATGAAGTGTGGTCATAATTCTTACCCTTGTGTTTGGTCTGTTACCTTCGACTGGTTGGCTGTCAGGACTAGGGGGAAATCCAACTCTAGTGTGGTGCTGCGTTTAGTATTTGCTGCTACTGCCTACCATCTTTGGAGAGAGAAATGGTAGGGTGTTTCAACGGAAGAGTAAGTCGGTGGAGGCTGTCATTTTAGGCATTGATGCTGATATTTGTGCATGTCTAATGGGGTGGAAGCAGGTGCCTAACTCTGCAGAGAAGAAGAGGCTGGGTAGAGATTGGGACACCTCTGAGATGGTTTAGTTTCTTTCTTCTGTCGAATAGTTCGGGGTTCAGGGTTATCCCCTTTAGTTGATCTGTTGATTTGTTTCATTGTATAGGATCTCAAGGATCATTCCCTTGGCCTTTATTTTTGGTGGTGGTCTTTAATAAGATTTACTTTACCAAATAGAAAAAAAGAAAGAAGCTTGACAAAGGGACCCACTCCCTTTGAGGTGTTCAGAATCTAATGGATATCCATGTAATTACCCATTAACAGATGGTTCGCAAGAAAATACACTCTTAACGTTATGCTCGCCAGCTGCGCAATAAATTTCATCGGTATTCTATGGGTGCCTAGCAAAGTAAACCCTATTAAGCCTTTTGAGGTCAAATTTCTTGTACATACCCGGAAAATGAAACACATTCACCAACTTGAGCACCTTCTGGAGGAGTGATCGGTTCCACAACGGTATGATCCTCATTAGAAGCACATAACACCTGAAGGAAAACGCACAAAAACAAGGGCGCCACAATTCAACCCAACTCTTTTCATAATTAGAAACAAGCAAGCTAACTCAAGAACAAATCGTGAAACACAAATGTTCAGAAATTTCAACATTTAAATTAACTTTTTGGAAATAAAGCATGTGATTATCCTATCCACCAAACTTCACCGATCAGCAACTCTCACCTGAACTTCCCGGTAAAAATCCACTACGGGCCATCTTTTCAAGTGCTATTTTACTAAAGAAAATACTGATCTGCAAGGCTTTCAGACTAAAGCTTCCCATGAGCTTAATTATAACTTGTCTTAAATCTTAATTACAAAGATTAAAAAAAGGCAATTCAAATTTACTGGTATTGCATTATATAAATAACTAAAATGCACAATATTTAAGAACAAAAGAGCACTCTACAGCCACACAACAATGCATGGAACATAGTTGGGGATATCCAGCTTATACTTTTATTCGATAGTTGGGGTTACTTGTAAATGTAAAATGCAATAAATTGTGCATTAATATCCATGCCTACATAATAAAGAGAAGCATGATATGTCGCGGTTAGTAGATCTAGGACTAAACATCTCAAATATCCTTTTGAGCACATGCTTGGTCTAGCAAATAATTTGTGCAGTACCAAGTTCATGTGTACCTTAATACTAGTACCTGACCCATTACATATTATTAGGACGGTTCAAGTTTAATCTTTACGCATTCCTGAAGAAATGATACTTGGAGGAACACAAAAACAAATACTAAACCTGATGCAAAAAAATATCCAGCTAGTTAAAGCTGCATAAAACACAAAGCATTATTGTCGAACCATGGGGCAGATACTTAACGAAACTAACATATTCACTGAAATATCCGAAAGGGAAGAAAATCAACAAACATACCAATCCTTCCGACATCACATCTCTTAGCTTTCCAGGTTTTACATTGGTGATTAGAACCACACGGCGGTTCTGCAAGGTACATGCAACCAGAATCAAGAATCATGAGAGATGGGTAACAGAACACAGCTATAATTAAGTAAAGAAGTTTCAAAAAGATCAGCAACTAACAAAAATAACTGACTTCAACCAAAAATTGTGAAAAATTACATTTCTCTAGCTTGATCATACCGTCAAATCATCTGGGTTGCAATACTTTGCCAGACCACTGACCACCTGCCGCAATTTAGCATCTCCGGTGTCTATCTCCTCAACCAGCAAACTGTGATCAAGCAAAAAAAAGAAAATAATGAACTTACTCAATGCAACCAACTGTGCTGCACAAATTCCACAAACAACAGCCAAACTGCATGGCTGGAAACAAGGAAGACAAAGAAAAGAAGATAAAAGGATTGGGATATGAAACAAAAAAGCAAAAGAATCCTAATACCTGTCGGCAGATGGATGCTTCCACGCTTTGCGAATCAGACCAACCTGTATTTTCAGCAAGCTAACACTGATGTCTTTATCTTTCTCGTCTGCTACTTTTTCAGGCAAATTCTTCTTCTCTGTCCCAGCAATACCAATGTTTTTATCTTTCTCATCTGCTACTTTTCCAGGCAATTTCTTCTTCTCTGCCGGAGCTTGACTATCTCCTCTGACCTTTTCCTCAGAAGTTTTCAAGGACCAAAGCAGCTCGATCAATAAGCGGTTGTTACAGTAAAGTAACATGTAATGATTGCAAGGGAATCACTTTCAGAGACAAAAACGTACAAAAAAAAAATTTTGCATAACAAATGAACAAGAAAGAGGGGAAAAAAAAAAAAACATGTTGGCATTTTAACCACATAAAGTAACAACGAAAATCATAAAGGAGAATACCACATCAGCAGGTTTGATTGAACTCGAGCCTCTCTCTACACCGACTTCATCTTTCTTGCCTTGCGCGGTCTTCTTTGCATTTGCATCCTCTTTAACCCGCTAAAAATCGACAATAGGAATAGAGATGAACAGATGCAAAGGTTCCAGAGTGACTTATTTTGGCATTAGGGGAGCACAGTCAGTGTTTTAATCACAAGGAAAACGGCCCACAGCTATATGCTGTCATAAAACCTAATAAAGGACCACATTGGCATCATGCACTTCATTTTCACTACACACTAGCCTTTTGTCCACTGCTTCAATTGGCAAAAGCAGTAAACAGCCAAAGAAACACTAGGAATGATATTAACGTGTATTTTAGAGTGGTAAGCAAGACTCCCAATTCATGAAGTCAAGAATCTGCCATGCAGTAGCATTAAAATTACTCACTGGAGGATCGAATTTGGCCTTCTCTACCAAAATCTGTTCAAATGTTTCCCCAAAGTCCTCCGTATTCTGCACAAATTAATAACCAAAAGTTTAATAGCACAATGTTCAACACAATTGCCGAAATTTGTGGAACAGGAACAACATCTGCAACCTAGACACTTTTAAATATCGAAGAATAAGAACTGTCTAAAAAGTAAGTGAAAACGTTCTGATGGAACTCTAAACACCCAGACAACCAATAACAATATGGATCATTGCTGCACGAGGAAACTGACAATATGGAACATTGCTGCACAAGGGGTGATTACTCAACTTGGTTCACAATATGGAAGTAATTGTGCTCAAATAACAATAAGGAAACTGACAATGAGCCCATACCTGAATATAATCCATCCATCTCAACAAATGTGGTAAGCTATTCCTCTCTGAATCTGAAAGACCTTTCTGGCAACAGATGGACAACCAAAAAGTTGTTAGATTGCAGTTACCTAAGTTGCCAAGAATACATTTCACTTTCAGTTTATGTACTCCAAAGTCTTCAAGCTTAAAAAGGTTTCATTGTAACACATTACGAAAAGCATCCCTTTACCAACTTGCAGTTTGAAAAGAAAAGGCGCATATATTCATACAACATAGGATTTTGAGCAACCCATGAGAAACATGAGGCCATTTGTACCGTATAACATTTGTAGGACACCTATCTGCTGTATCCCAAAGATTTCCAACAAGCCATAAGAAGCAACAACTAGAATCAAAGGAAACATAGTATATAACAGTGGTGATATTGGATAATAGTTACCACAGTGGTATATATTGGTGAGAAGACAAAAACATCAGCCTCAGAGGGCGTCAGTCCCCCACCCACCAGAACTGACTTTGAAACCAAGCACTCATTTAACTCGTTGAGAGCCCTTAAGCATGCCTCAGAATCTACATTACAGTTCTCTGCAAACTCTATCCACTTCATCACCTACAGTAAAAATTCGAGTTTTCACCTTCAGTGAAAAATGTTAACCCATGATCTTATTTTTGTCAAAATCATATCCTACTTATCCCATTTGGTACAAACACTTTCATTATGGATTATTGGAATGCACAAATCAAGTGTGAGCTATAATATTTGAAGTAATAAACTCAAGATACTTCTACAAATCGGTTTCAATTTTGCTTCAAGACTACCCCGTTGACAACCCAAAATAACCTTACTTACCTCACTTTGCCTCGCCATGTAAATGTTTTCGCACAAGCTCTTTATATCACTTTGCAATACGTCACCGTCAAATTTTTTCTGCATAAAACAGTTTCGATAACTCAACAACCAAATTGAATATCGTTAAAATAGTTTATTTCATATTCTAAAATAATATTCGGCAAACCCCAAAGCGTTGGCCTGGTGGTCTTAGCCAGGGACTAAGGGGTTTGCTACCTCCTAAGGTCTCAGGGTTCAGAGGAGCTCCCTCATCGAATACTTTCATTCCTATTGTTAGACGACGATATGAAGACAATATAGCTCTAGGTGTCATTTTGAAATTTCATTGGATTCTAGTGGAATTGATGTATTATAGCTAAAGTAGAAATTCATATTCTAAAATATTTCAAGGTAGTCAAAATGAATGAAATGATTCCCCTTGCCGGAACCCCTTGGGGACACCTCACTCCCACGCGTAAGCTTGACGGGTGTGGGAGGGGCTGTAGGAAATAGTTTGAGGTGCTGGCCCGGGAAAATCGTAACAGTTGAGATCAATAATTCAATCAAAACATTCCTCAATGGATGTAAGCAGATTGAGCTTGATTGAGGAGAGTAGAGAGCTTACTGGGTCCAAGTGGAGGCGATTACAGAGAGCCGAAACGATGAGTTGATTTCTGCGGAGAACCAAGCTTTGATTCGGATTCGCCATGCCTTTCCGCTCTCTCTGCTGCTTTGTCTCAATTTTGTCAGTGAAGTTACAGAGAAATTCATAGGGTTCTATTACGCGGGTGTGGTCCGTGGGGATTCTGGGGAAGAATTGAGGCCCATCCTGTCGCTGGCCCAATAACTTAAACTGGGCCTTATCTGGAAAGATCCATAAACATGGCCCCAAAACTCTGTAGGCCACTTCGTTACTCATCCGTTCCGAAAAGAATGTCCAAACTCACTAATCACCCCTCTCAAAGATTTTACATTTTTCAATGTGTATTGTTTTTTATATGCAATATGGATCTCATTTGATAGATTTCACTTATTTTTATCAAAAAAAAGTTTTAAAAATCATAAAAAGCATTATAATTTAATCCGTACAAGATATGTACCAATGTTTAATGGGCTTAGTTTATGAAGTGTGGGCCGTATTTTTTGAAGTTACGGTTTTACCCAATAATAGGTAGTATAGCAATTTGTGATTGGTGTTAGGTACCACTTGACGCTGATAACCGGTACCCTATATCATCCAGTCCCGAACATCAATTTATTTTTATTTTTTTTTAATTAAACTACAAGTGGTGGAATATTTTGTATGTAAGAGTTTGCCCATCAACGATTTTTTCATATAGATTCTTCAGTTAATTGCCTCTCCTTTCCAATTGATTTGGTTTCCTTACTGCCAACACTCTTTCAAGGTAGAGATGATGATCATTCTCCTTCCAGAGTAGCAACGCTTTGGCACAAATTAATGCCAGGTTGCGCCACTGAGACAAAGTCGAGCTTGCCCACTCTAGCATGTGCTTCACGTTAACCCTACAATAACATGACTTTGTTTTGATATGGTGACTAAAATTAGTTGACTTTGCCAATACCACGAGTTGAAGTTGCCATTTGGTCTTCATAGACCTCATACCTTCGCTCATGCCCGATATGTTAACTCGGTCACACTTCATGAATGTCAGGAGCACACATGCACCTTACTCATTCTCGAGTAATCTGGTCCGGTTCTGATACCATTTTATAATACATTTAGTAGAAATCAACTCTAAGAATTTTGTTGTTTAGGTGATTGTGTCCTTGCACTTATATATTATATAAATTATTTTCATAGCCATGCAATGTGAAATTTTACTTTGGAGACTATCAAACAAGTGGAAACTAAAAAGATAAAAATTAAAAATTAAAAAGTTCAAGGAGGGGAACTATATACTCCGTATACTGAGTCAGTCTTTATCTTGGACTGTATTGAACAGTCATTAACTTCAGAATCAGTAGGGTCATCAACTGATCTGTGGGATTAGTCGAGATGCGTCCAACGACTCCAAACTGATACAAATATTCGATTGTCGAACATACTATAAGAAGAAAAATACAAAGTTCGGAGAATCAAATTTTCCCGCCAGTTACAAATGGTTTGTCTCTCTCTAAATTAGGTACTGCTCTGATAGACTGATGAAGTCACAACCCAGAGCTATACTGTCACGGGCAATAGTCAAGTAACTCCAAGGAGCTAGGTGACCATATAGTAATTTGTCTAAGGTAGATCTGTAGCATTGAGCACTATAGGGTGTTCGGCCTAAGGGGTTTAGCTAGCCAAGTGGGCATGCACGAGAAAGCAAATATAAGCGTTTTGTCCTCCATGCATCATGTTCAAATCCTACGGATGTCAAACATTTCAAACCTTAAGGTCGCTGGGGGATTTTTTCGGTCATTAATTTTGGAGCCCTAGAATTAGTCAAGGAGATTGTAAGAAAACAAAAACAATAGAGACTTCTCCCTAGATGCCTGGTAGAACATAGCTAGGTTCGATCTGATTGTGTGTCTGCCCAAGTAATACGACAAATAATTTGATGTTGTACCATATCTTCATGACTACAAAAGAGAATTCTTTTTTTTTTTTTAAAAAGTGTCGGAGACTATTGATCGAAATCGAATAAAAATAAAAAATATATATATTAAAAGAAGTCAAAAGTCCAAAACAAAGGCTTTCCTTTTAGATATTCCAAACAAACAATGAGATAATAGAGAAGAGAAAAGTTAAATTTTAAAGTGGATATACTTAAAATGTAAAAAAGAATAGAAAAGAAGGTGTGTACCTAGGAAGTGGTGACTTCTTGTGGCTCTATCCTGCGTCTGAAAAAATAATCAAAATTGTTCATTTTTGTTGTGATAGAAAATTATTTATTTAATTTGACTTGCCGATCTTTCATGAATGCAATCGATCATCGATAATGACATACGAGCCACATTTATCTTCAAGTTTATATTTTAGAATTATAGTAGCATTAAATTTGTCACTAATGATACCCGATCAGTGTAATTTTTTAAATAATAAAGAACGAATTCAAAGCACCATACAAGATAAAAATTTTGAACAATGTTCCTTACCTAGATGGACTCATATTGATAGCCGCTCGCTAGGTAGTAGTCATTGGTCCGGGGATATACATCTCAAATATCATTACAAACATGACTAATTTAATCATTACAATATCATCATATCCTATCAAAATATCCAAACCTGATTAATTTATCTTATTATCTGTACGCCCCGACTTCTCGGGAGCAAAATAAAATAATTTCTTTAAGAAAATCTGACTAAATAAATATAATTTTTTTTTCTCAAAATAAAGGTTTAGCTATTACTATCTCAAGAAATTTACTGATTCAAAATACATTAATTTCAGAACTGACTCTAGACTCGATACGAATCCCAAACACACTCGATCTTCGTTACTGATATTCCTTCCGTGTCGAACTGCATCATCATTGAATCTCCTCCATTGAATCCTGCGCCCTCTAGCAAATTGATCGCCGAAGCAACCGATTTGCCAGGATACAAACGTATCCGTGAGTAGAATAATTCAACCCAACTATCCCTCTTACATTACAGCTAGCAAGTAAACATGATAATAATGATACAAATAAGTAAAACAGAGATTTTTCACATAAACCAGTTCATTACTATCCATTAGCCTGACGTGTGATCTAAGATCTCCCCGCAAGATCTTTCCTCCCCAACCGCTAGTTATGCTCGGTCCCATGAGAACACTTCCCTTTGTCACAGATAACCTAAGTTATACACTGAGTGTGCAACTCAATGACTACAACAAGAGGATAGCTTATCATGCTTGAATCACAACCAGGGTTCGCCTATCTTATATATCACATCACAAACCAATTCAAAATCATCACTGGACACACGCCAGTCTATCAATTCATCACTGGACACACGCCAGGTTTTATCGTCACAAAACATCACTGGACTATCCGCTAGGTTTTATCGTCACAAAACATCACTGGACCATCCGCCAGGTTTTATCGTCACAAAATATTGCTGGACCTCTCACCAGGTTTTAACATCACAATATATCGCTGGACCTCCGCCAGGTATTAACACCACAAAATATCGCTGGACCACCGTCAGGTTTTATCAAAACATCACTGAATCACCTGCCAGGTTTTATCATCGAAATATCACTGGACCACCGCCAGGTTTTATCAATAGAAAACATCTCTGGACTACCGCCAGGTTTTATCAACATAAAACGTCACTGGACCACCGCCAAATTTTATCAACAGAAAACGTCACTGGACTAACGCCAAGTTTTATCAACAGAAAACATCTCTGAACTACCGCCAGGTTTTATATCATTACTGGGCTTACTTTGCCAGTTACAATCCATCACCGGGCTTACTTTGCCGGTCTATCAATTCATCACTGGACTCTCGCCAGTCTATCGATTCTCATCACAAATCTCATCATATCTCAAAACCACGCCTGCAGGCAACTTCTAAAAAGAAAGAAACTTCACAATTTCTCCATTACTTAGTATCGTCTAAGTGATTTCTATATCGTATACTACCCCATATCTCTAGGGTCCAATCTAACATTCAATTAAGTATCAACACAATATTATTCTCAAAAATAATTAAAAACGAATAACAAACGGATCAAAACAAATATTAAGCAATGCAATCACATAACTTTTTATGACTGGGCCGTTGCCCTTAATCTTGTATAACCACAAAATCATTAGTGAGGTAAGAACTATTTAATAAAGATTTAAAATAATTTTTTTTAGGCTTTTATTAATTATTCTTAAGTAATTAGATTGGTTAAATAATTATTAAATACATTAAATAGGTAAAAATATTAGAATAATTATCGTAACCTCAAAAAGAGTCCTAAAGGTCCTCTATAACAAGTTTGAGTGCTAAAAGTTAGGTTTGGAGGTCCATGGGATTATTTTAAATAAAAGGATTAAGATAATTGACGAAAGAAGGATAAATAGATAATAAATAGTTAAATGATTAAAAATATGTCGAGGTTAACAACGTATCATATTTAGACTGTAAAGAGTGTAAAAAAAATTAATCGCGCATTTATAATATATTTTATAATGTCGTAAAGTATTTTTGTTTAAAAACAATGTGTAAATAATAATAAATAGCTAATTAAATAAAAAAAATATTTTTTTAACAACATATCATATTTGTGATGCAAGGAGTGTAGGAAAAATAGTTTGGATGTTAGAAACATTGTTCGAAAGGTCTTAACTATTTTTTGTTTGTAACTTTGATTTAAAACAAATAAAAATTTTAATAAATAGATAATAAAATGAAAATATATGAAATTAACAAGTTAGGATCTTTGAGGTATTAGAAGTCTAGGAAAAATAGTACGGGGATTTATAAAGTAGTTTATAAGGTCGCGAGAATTTTTAATTTATAAACTTTTACATGATAACGAATAAAAATTTAATAAATAGATAAATAAATTAAAAAAATATGACGTTAACAAGGTTTGATCTTTGAAGTACGAAAAGTCTAGGAAAAATAGTCCGGGGGTCAAAATCGAAGTCCGGGATGACGAAAAGTCGAATCGAACAAAAACAGCAGATGCCGCAAGGTCTGACCGTTTGACCTTGCGGCTGGGTGGTCTGCCGCGAACTCCAGAGGTCCGCAGGTTGCGGCCGCGAACTTCGGCCTAGATTTGGTTTTCTTCGTTTTTCTCACGTTTCTCAATGCATGGGACCATGAGGGCTATTAGGTTATGCTTAAAAACATTAAATATACTTAGAGGAGTGTTTGGGAGAGATTATAATACCTCGGTTTGGATCGAATTGATTCGCGAATCGAAACTTGAATTTTGAAGAAGACGACTTCGGTTTAGACGATCGGGGGACCTTGGGCTCGAATTGGATGATGTTTGGGGATACTTGGAGTTGAGGGAAAAGATTGGAACGATCAATTTGAGTTTCGGTTGAGTCTTGGTACGAAACCCATTTTTCTCTCTCTAGAACTCCATAGATTGGAGCTTCGTTTCCTACAAATTTTTTTCTCTCTTCTGGACTGGTGGAGGGTGGAGAATTGCGTGGTGTGCCCTAGGGTCGAAGTACTAGGATATATATAGAAGAATTTTGAAGAGTTTCGGTTAAAATTGGGTTTAAAGAAGTTGTATCCTATAGGGCTTTGGAATGGACGAATTTGGGGACGAGATACGCTTAGGGAGGAAGTCGAGATTGAGTAGGAGAGATGCATGTATGTATGTATGTGTGTGTGTATATATATATATATATATAATAGAAAATATAAATGCAACTACATATATTAAAAATAATTACGACCTAATAATATTAATACTATTATTATAACTATTTTTTAAAAAAAAATTTGGGTCGAAAATCCGAGTTGTTACATTATCTCTCATCCTGTCATAGCATCTCTACCTAAAGATGTCAAATTTGAAATGACTTTTGCTAATATAGCAATTGGCATGTCTTCAATCACGTTTGATTTGATATGTGATGTCAAATCTTTTTGATTGAAAACTTTATTAAGTGAGACCCTCAATCTTATTCAAGGCTTGATTAAGTTATTAAAAAATTATAAAAGTTAAGACACATTGGTTGGAGTATTCAATTGAATATGTCAAATTTTTACGTATATTGATATTCACATTCATTTTTTCGTGTTCCATGTTCTTTTTTTGTCTTTTAGCAAAACATATACACACACTTTCAACATTAAAAAACAAAAAAGAGAATGTGAATATCAATTTCCATTTTTACACACCAAATTACCACATATGCTTTAAAAATAATTAACATCTCGTTGGATATGCTCTCGGGAAGAACAAAACAGAGCCTGTTGTGTCCCAATTAAACGAGGCGTTAATGCTAAGGGGGCTGACGAAAACGGTAGCGATGGGGTACCGACCATTTGTGGGCCCCATTTTAGGGTCTCGCACAAAATGATCCAGACTGTTTATTACTTTCTCCGTTTCGATTTATTTGTTCAATCTCGGGTTTCCAACTTATTAAGGAAACCAAATCTAAATCATTGATTTGAAAATCTATGCTTTGTTTGGTTTCGTTTTCGAAAAAAAATTTATGAGAATAGTAGGGGTAATAAGTGGAGAGAGATAGAAAGAGAAATGATTGGAAGTAAGAAGAATCTAAAACAAACAAGTCATACATCATCTGAGCAATTAATTTTAAAATTGAACAATTAATTTAAATAAAAAATGAGACAAACAAATCAGAAAGAAAGAATGAAGAGAGTACTATTTTCTAAATAATGTTCGAGTTCACCCATAAAATTTCAGTTCAATCCGCTAAACGAAAGTGCTTTATCTAATCCTCTCTATCGAATCTAAATCCTGGTGCCCGATTTCGCGTTGCTGCGCCGTAAGCTCCGTACATTCCAGTATTGACATCTCCACGTCAAAAGTATCAATGACGACGTGTATTCCACATCGGACGAGCAATCCACCGATCGGTCCAAATCTAATAAACGGCCCACAGCTCACAGCTTCCCCCCACCCCACCCACTACTTGCCGTTAACAAAAAGTCACTCCGTTGCCATTACTTTTTCAGTTTTCTGTCTCAGACAACACAGAAAGTGTAAAAGACAGTGAGAGAGAAACAAAGAGAGTGAGTGTGTGTGTGTGAGAGAGAGAGGGAGAGAGTGTGTGTGTGTGTGTTCTTGCCTGGCTGACGGCGTCCTGAAGCCTCACCTCCGCCCCCAACCACCGCACTTCCCGGCGTCTCCCCCGATAACCTGCCACTGTTCAAGTATTATTACACTCCGGGGAAACATCTAAGGTTCTTTTTTCACCCCCACAATGGCCGTTTCCCTACCTTTCTTTGTATTTTTCTCTACTCCGTTTCACATCTATTGCCCCCTGTGGCCCTCTTCGCTTCACAAATTCTAGCCGTTAGAGTCAAGCCTTTACATGTGAAACGACAGAGATAACTGCTCTGTGCGGTGAGAATACGTTTTACTTTGAAACCACTCTTCTCCTGATTAGGTGTGTTTAAAGTTATTTTGAGTGCTCCGCTGAATTTGTTTGCTTTTTTGGTTCATCTGTATTTTCCACCTCGATTAGTCTGCTGACTTCGTGTTTGTTTCAAAACCAAACAATATAGAATTGCATACCCCATGGAGAGCTAGGACTTGAGGTTAGAAGGGTCTTAATCTTTGCAGGTGGAGACCAGAAGTGATGAAGATATTTAGCCTGTTTGTTTTACTGCTGCTACTTCCCATTTACGTGAGATCTTTGAACCCGTCTCTGAACGATGACGTTCTGGGCTTAATTGTCTTCAAAGCCGACCTCCAAGACCCAAATGGGAAGTTGGTCTCTTGGAACGAAGACGATGACAGTCCTTGTAACTGGGCCGGTGTGCAGTGCAACCCCAGATCCGACCGGGTTTTCGAGCTCGTTCTCGACGGGTTTTCGCTCTCGGGACGGATAGGCAAAGGCCTGCTCCAGCTGCAGTTTCTCCGGAAACTGTCTCTGGCGAAAAACAATCTCACTGGGGACCTGAGCCCTGTTCTCGCCGGACTCAATAACCTGAGGGTTCTCGACTTGAGCGAGAACAGTCTTTCTGGCTCACTACCTGGTGGTTTCTTTCAGCAATGTGGGTCTTTACGGTCGGTTTCTTTGGCCTTTAACGAGTTTACCGGCCAGATACCTGATAGCTTGAGCTCGTGCTCGACGCTTGCTGCGCTTAACTTGTCTTCGAATCAGTTTTCGGGTTCTTTACCTTCTGGTCTTTGGTCTTTGAAAGGGCTTAGTTCGCTTGATCTGTCCAATAATCAACTGGGAGGAGAGATTCCGAAGGGAATTGAAAGGTTGAATAACTTGAGAGCAATTAACTTCGGGAAGAATAAGTTTACAGGTGAGATTCCAGAAGGAATTGGGAGTTGTTTGCTTTTGAGGTCGATTGATTTCAGTGAGAATTCGCTATCCGGCGATCTTCCAAACACAATGGAGAAGCTTGTCTCGTGTAATGCTATAAGTTTGCGCAAAAACTCGTTTGTTGGCGGGGTTCCAGATTGGCTTGGAGAAATGAAAAGCCTTGAGACACTGGATTTGTCTGATAACAGCTTTTCTGGGCAGGTTCCGAATTCGACTGGGAATCTTCAGTCCTTGAAGGTGCTGAATATTTCGACAAATGCCCTTACTGGGAGCTTGCCAGAGTCCATGATCAACTGCAAAAACCTTCTGGCCATGGATTTCAGTCATAATTCGTTAACGGGTAGCCTTCCGGGTTGGATATTTCAATTGGATGTACAGGAAGTTTTGCTCTCAGGAAATAGATTAAGTGGGAGTATGGACAGTCCCTTGTCTTCCTCACCGGATAACTCGCGCCGAAAACTTTTGGTCTTGGATTTGTCCCACAATGCGTTTTCAGGAAACGTTCCGTCTTCTGTTGGGGATTTTAGCAGCTTGCAGGTCCTTGATTTGAGCGAGAATCAGTTAAATGGAAGCATTCCTTTGGAAATTGGGGGAGCTATATCATTGAAGGAATTAAGACTAGAGAAGAATTCCTTGGTAGGAATAATCCCAACATCCATTGAAAAGTGTACTTCATTAACTTCTTTGTAAGTTCTCTATTTAATGTTTTCATTCCGTTGCCTTTTATTTGGGTTACTGATTGCAGTTTCTCAATCAGTTTGTGCTGAGTCTGTGTAGACGTTTGATAAGCTTTATGCAGTTTCTTAAGTTCGGGGCGCTATTCGTCGGTCTTTATCCGTTTTAATTTCCTTGGATTGGCTAATGCTTCTTGAAATGCATGTGAAGGAACTACAAACCTTCATATACATATTGATGTACTCAAACTTTAACAACCCTCGTCTTCTTAAGATCTCTTACTGTAGGCAAACAACTTGACACCACTCTCATATTTTTGCCTTTGGTTGTTTCGTTAAATCTTACAGGATTCTTTCAAGGAACAACCTTACTGGCCCAATACCCACAGCTATAGCACAACTCAGTAACCTTCAAATTGTCAACTTATCTTTTAACAGACTCACCGGAACCCTACCAAAGGAATTGGCGAATTTAGGCCGCCTTCTCTCCTTCAACATTTCTCATAACCAGCTCCAAGGTGCATTACCCAGCGGTAGTTTTTTCAACACCATTTCCCCCTCTTCTGTTGCATTCAACCCCTCTCTCTGTGGTGCCGCAGTCGACAAAACTTGCCCAACCGTCCTTCCCAAACCAATCGTCCTCAATCCCAACTCCTCCGATTCCCCTCCTGGCTCAATCCCCCAAAATCTTGCCCACAAGAAAAGCATCCTCAGCATTTCAGCTCTCATTGCAATCGGTGCAGCTGCTGTGATAGTCATTGGTGTAATTGCTATCACTGTCCTTAACCTCCGCGTCAGGTCTTCCACTTCTAGGTCAGCAGTCCCCCTTGTATTATCAGGTGGTGATGACTTCAGCCGTTCCTCCACCACAGATGCCAACTCTGGTAAGCTTGTCATGTTCTCAGGGGATCCAGACTTCAGCACTGGAAAACATGCTTTGCTCAACAAGGATTGTGAGCTAGGCCGAGGCGGATTTGGAGCTGTCTACAAGACTGTGCTAAAAGATGGGAGACCGATCGCCATTAAAAAGCTTACGGTCTCCAGTCTTGTCAAATCCCAGGAAGAATTCGAAATGGAAGTTAAGAAACTGGGAATGATCAGACACCCCAATCTAGTTTCACTTGAAGGGTATTACTGGACTCCATCGCTTCAGCTCCTAATATACGAGTTCATATCCGGTGGGAGTTTGTATAAGCACCTGCACGAGGACTATGACGGGAACTCCCTCTCCTGGAACGATCGATTCAACATAATTCTTGGGATAGCAAAAAGCCTGGCTCACTTGCATAAGGTGAACACAATCCACTACAATCTGAAATCAAGCAACATCCTGATTGACAGCGCGGGCGAGCCTAAGGTGGCAGACTTCGGCCTGGCCAGGCTGTTGCCGATGCTAGATCGCTACGTGTTAAGTAAGAAGATTAACAGCGCGCTTGGATACATGGCGCCCGAGTTTGCATGCCGGACGGTGAAGATTACTGACAAATGTGATGTGTATGGGTTTGGGGTATTGGTTTTGGAAGTGGTGACTGGGAAAATACCAGTTGAGTATATGGAGGACGATATGGTGGTGCTTTGTGACATGGTCAGAGGAGCGTTGGAAGAAGGCAGGGTGGAGGAATGTGTCGATGGGAGGCTGCAGGGGAATTTTCCTGCGGATGAAGTGATTCCAGTGATGAAATTAGGTTTAATATGTACATCTCAGGTGCCATCGAACCGGCCGGACATGGGAGAGGTGGTTAACATATTGGATCTGATCAGATGCCCTTCGGAAGAGCAAGATGAGTTGGTGTGAATTTTGAGAAAAGAAATGGGTTCTTGATCGTTCATTCGGCGAAAAAAGAAGAATCCGGCTGGTGTGGTAGATTTGTTCTATTCAACTGGAGAATGAAGCGAGGATTGATTGCTGGAACTCTTTTTGCTTTTTTTTGGGCATTGTTTTTGTTCTTATTTTGGTGGGCTTTTTTTCAGTTTATTTATTAGTAGTCTGTTGTATCTCTTCATGTTTGACCGGATTCCTTTTCACCGGGTTCCAGTTTGAGACCCCTTTGGATATCATCAATTACTTGCTAGCTAGCTAGCTAGCTAATACTGTAGAATTTTCTGGCGTTAACTTCTGGTTATGTTGTTCACATTTGCCAGAGTTTCCAAACTGTTTTTCTTATCCCATACTCTACTAGTTTTCCATTCCAATTCCTTATCTTTTCTTCCTTCTTTTTTTCACTTTTGGCAAGTATAACTCCTCCCAACGGGACCACCTTGATGAGGACAGAGGAGTTCCTGTTAGTATATCCCTGTTGTTCTTCTACTTGATCACCTCCTTAAATGAAGGGGCAAATTTGGGCCAAACACTCTCGATCGATTGTCCCCATTGATGGAAATTGTTGAGGGACTTAAATTGGAGTGGTAGTAATTGTGTATTTTAGAAAGTCAAAAAGTACTTTGTTGATTGGTCTGAAAAGCCTAAAGATTCTTCTTGGGACAAAAGACAAAAAAAGGAAAAGGGAAAAGGTTGGAGAAGAAAATGGGCGAGGGGCTGGTAAAAAGAGGAAGTAGAATAATGAGGGAAATAATTATTCTGTCTGAAAAGAACCATCCTTTTTCTTTTAATAATTACTTACTCTGCCACCCATGCATGTCTTATTAAGGTTCTCTTTCTAAATTGCTTATTTGTTTCTTCCAAGAAGTGAAAACGAATTCCCCTCAAATTCCCGGACCGGGAGACCCTGCCAAGCAGGGGCGCTTGGCAGGAGCGCTGAGGGCATCTTGGCTGTTCAATGGACGGCCCGGATGTAAAGGTATTGATTTTTTTTTTTTTTAAAAAGGAAAACGATGTTTCGATCTAGACTGTTGATTTCGAGATGAACGGCCGGATTGACTGCTCGGCAACGTCCCCGGCTCTCTGTCTAGCTCAACTTTAACACGACTTTAAGCGCTTATATTTACAGATACGATTGTGTGTCAACCTTAGTGTGTTTGTCACCCTGAACCAGTAGCGGAGTCGGGATTTTGAATCCGGGGACCGGCTTAATAAACATATACTCTCTCCGTACCTTTTTAAGTGTGCCGCTTCGTAACTCCAATTTATTAAGAAAATATCATCATTATACTTTCACGTCAACTTTTTCCTCCACTTTCTCTACTTACCCTCTATGGAGACATCATCATTACACTTTTACTCACTAACTTTTCAAAATGCAATATACTTTTAAGGACAAAATGGAAAATGTATCAACTTTTACATACTAACTTTACAAAATGGATACTTATTAAGGGACAGTCCAAAATGGAATACTGGACTTTAAAAAAGGAACGGATGGAGTAGTATTTTTATCAGAATATATATTTATTATATCATAAGATTTTTGCTTTGCAATACATTATATTTATACATTGAAATGATTCTAACCTAATGCAATTAAAGTATACTATAGTAATAATTTTTTTTTTCCTTGGGCTACTTCAACTGTCATATGCTTATTTTTTATTCTTAACCGATTTTTTATCAAAACAAACCAAAATAAGTAGTTATGCACTAATAATTATCAATAGTATTCAAATTCAGATATACACAAAATAAAAATTTTAAACTCGAACGCTCGGAAAGCCAGGACCAAGGCCCCAACATAGTTCCACCTTGGCCTGAACAAATATTTGAACTGTCAAAGTCTTCGTCTACGTTGTTTTTTTTTTGTTTTTTTTTTTTGTGACAAGATATTTGAGTTAATTTGCACACGCCTCAATTAATTCCAAAACCTTGAAATTAACAATCGAATAAATCTCCCGTGGCCACACAGGCAGAACTCCTATTTCTGTTGGAGTTGAACCTTGAGAACTAGAACTTCTTTCCTTTACTGTCGACTTCAAAGTTCAAACAAATACAGTAAGGTTACTTCTTTTTAAAGGGGCCACTTTGGATCATTACTAATCTTGTGCAATAAAGTGAAAATGTTTAGTTAGAATGGGTACATCATATCTGATCTTTTACAATGAGAGCGTGGGGTATAGTACTATGAGATTAAATTCTTTTCGCCGCCGGTAGAAATGGTGGGTTGTCCGTCACCGCCTATTGTGGACCCCACAGTGCGTCTATTATTATAATCTTAACCGCTCATTTTATAGGACCCATAGTATAGTATATTCATGTAAAAAATTAAAATTTAAACTGTCCATAACCATCCGTTTTATAAACCAAAATTTTAATTTTAATACACTTAAGCCTATTTTTTGAATGAGTATACTACTCTGCGGAATCTACAAGATAAACGGTTTAGATTGGCAATTACGCACCGTGGAGCCCAAAATGATGGTGGTTGAAAACCCATAGTTTCCGCCGCCTGTGGAAAGAATTTAATCTCTAGTACTATAGCCAAATAGGCTTGTGTTTTTCACCTGTGCACAACCTCGTGCATTCAGAAGGGGTATAAGTTTGATAGATGTTTTTTTTTTTTTAGGCTTGATAGATGTTAATGGACCCAACCAAAAGGGAACCTCACCAATTGTCATTTTCATCATCCACTACTAGTACTAGCCACATGGGATACTCAGCAAAATCACTTTTCTTTTGTATTTTTCGACCATCACAGAGAGTGACACAAGGAGATCCTCCCGCCTGTATCTAATTATTGGGAACGCTTCTTTTATGGGGTCCAGCTAACGACTAAAACTGCATTGGTTACCGAAAATGTTTATAAATTTACTGCACGCGGTTTTCATGTGTAATTTACCGTCAATAGAACAAAAGGCAGTTCAACCAAAAAAAATTTTAGAACAAATGGCAGTTCAACCAAAAACAAATTTAGAACAAATGAAGTCGCACGTTCAAATCTTATGGAGACCAAACATTTCAAATCTTAAAGCCATGGAGGGTTTATCAGGTCGTTAACTTCATGGTTCTGAAATTAGTCGAAGTGCACGAAAACTAGATCGGACATGCCAATTATAAAAAAAAGAAAAAGAAAAAAAGAAATCAATTAACAGGATCTGGATTATAATGTGAGACCAAAATAGAGGTTGTCATACAACTACATATCCGTGAACTCAATTCTAAGCCCTTTGGACAGTTAGGAGGCACAACAGAGCCTACTATCAAGGCCGGCTCTAGCATCATTTTAGGGGGTTCAGGTTCCAAAAGTTCACTAAAGTTTCATATTTTCCATATATAAGCTTATTGTCTGCAATAAATTATTCACACGAAGCTATAGTAAATTAAAATTCACTTAAATTGGTGAGTAAACAGATAATTTAGCTCAAGAAAACAAAATAACCTGAGCCCAACAAATTTCTTTACTTTATCTATGGTTTGTATAGAAAAAAATTTCTGAACCTTTTTGCCAGCACTTGACAAAATTTATTGAGCCGCCCCTGCCTCCTATGCTCTTCATATAGGCCCCATTTTTGGTCCAACAAGTGATCTTTACCCTTCAATTTATTCGACTTTTCAAGTAAAGCTAACAAAGAGATTACAGTAGTTCAATATCGTTTACCACGTGACTGAGACATGCTCTCTTGAACTTTATTTTCAAAATCAGAAAAGCCATTTTTCCGAGACAAACCTGTTAGTACGACATCTGGTCAACCCAATTACATGTTGTAACATGCATACTTTACAAATTCGACTAGCCAAACGATTCGGCCCCGTTCAGCTAAGGGAAATAAGTATTTATTTTTTGAATTAAAAGTGAAGTATTGTGAGAGAATGAATTGTCTCGTAAAACGAAAAATAAGTACTTGAAAAATAAAACTTTAGCAAAATGGGGTAGATGATTTAGATCACATTTTAAATCCGGAATGGAGCCCATATGTAGGCTCAATGGGCCATGCTGTGCTTGGGGCACAAAAAGCTCCCATTCCAGGGCACTGTAAAATCTAGTTTACGGAACCCCATACCCATGGTGGCACAGAGCCCCGAGTAGTTCACGACCATCCTGGAACACATTTTGACGCATTAATGAATGATGGGTGCTATGCACAATGGCCGAAAAGAATTCAAGTATACCCGGATATTGATGCCTAGAAATTGCAATGGCAAATGCTAGGAGTAAAAGCTGTATCAATCAGACATTCTTTGGAAGAATAAAGGAAATCAAAAGGATAAACAAGCTTTCTTGAAACGACGAGAAAGTAGAGTATTAATTACGGCAAACAGTGAGAGGGAATTCTGCGCTCAATACCTTTTCTCAAGCATTGAAATACTGTGTATATTTTAATACTCCTATCAGAAATGAATTACTACAAAAAGTAAAACTGTTCATAATAATGCCATACCCTCAAACTGTTTAAACTCAAGTGCCGTCCAGGATGATTGGCCCAACGGTTGTGTAACTGCACATAGATGCAGCGAGATTGTAGGTTAGACTCCTACGGAGAGAAAGTGGTTGCCCTTAATCGATGGATTGGGTTGGAGTTGGGATACTATAGGTTCTTCTAATATGTGAAAAGAAAAACTCAAACATCGTATTCCACCTGCTATAGTTCGTGGTTGAGCCATCTATTTCCCTTTCCTCTATCTAGTTTTCCTCTTCTCTTCTTTTTTGAAGACTTATGGAATTGTGGAACCAATTCTGTATAGTAATGTGTAACAAAAGAAAACTTACCTAATCGTCCCAATCATTGCCCCATCCATCGTCGTGAGAAGATCCGGAAGCAACGCCGTTTCCATTTGCCTTCCCTTGTCTTAAACGCTTTCCGCCAGGCGATTTCACCGCCTTTTCCTCATCCCAGTCAACATCCCAATCTTCATCCCAACCTCCCTTGGTTTCCACATTTGCAGCCAAAACAATTTCCGGCTGTCCCATTTCAAGTTCCTGATAAGGGACCCCATCAAGATGCCGTCCTCTTTTTCTCAACTCGAAGCAGGCCCAAGCCCCTCCGCCAATCAAAAATATCAAAACCAGTAAATAAGCACCATGTATGGGGTTCACATTGGCCCCACCCCATTGAAAATTCTTTTCGGAGTTGTCTTCTGGGGCGGGAGATGCAATGTGAATTGTGCAATTCCCATTTCCAGCATTCAATATAATCGACTGACTTCCTCCAAAAATTTCTGAAATATTGATCTGACATGAAACAGGGGAAAACAAACCTATGAGAAGCAGAAATCTGAACTTGAAACAGAACCCTACAAAATGGAGGCCAACTACTCTCACCTAGGGGTTTGTTTTCGTCAACACGGAATTCCAATCAAGAGATTTATAATATTCAATTCCAACAAAATTCTGTTAGTTATGGTAGCTTGTGAAAGTAGAGTGGAATATGAATCAGAGGTAGCAGATTTATTTCATTAGTACTCTAATGTAACTAAAACCCTTAACATGAATGATTTCTAGGGTAACTCCTGTTAGGTGATCATCCCAGATCCATCACGATTAAGACCCGAAGTCAATGACGAAATCAACAAATTTGTGCTATTCTCAGTGTCAAGGTTCTCAAACCGTGGATCAAAATGGCCTTTTTATGAACCGCGTCGTGAATTGTGAAAGATTCAGTCACGATTGGAACACTCCGGACACATATATATGCGTACAAATATTAAAGATTCATTACAAAAGTGAAAGCTTAGACTCAATACAATAAAAAGAATGTTTTTAGCGTAGTAGGTAAGATACTTCCTCAAATGACAACATATAGGGGTTGGTCCGAGGCTCTCAGCCCTGCCGCAAGCTATAATTAAAGGAACAAGAATTAAAGAGATTGACAATAGATCGAATTGTCAATATTCAAGTTCACAACTCCTATAATTGTAGTTAACAAAAAAAATTAGAATGGAAGTTTAAACTTTAAAGACATCGAGCCTATCTGTTGACTCATATAGTAATAAAATGTAGAAATTTCACCAACGAATGACAGATAATTCTTGAGAACAAGGTATCTTAGCCTTAAACATATCTAGAACGATTAATTCTAGTATTTGAAAAGAATTGAGACAAAAAAGGGTTAACAACATGCTCCGAATAAGAATAAATATTCTGATCAATGTATAATTAACAAATTTCGCAAGGGAATACGGTTTATTCAAACTTAACACTATTTGAAGTTATGTTCTTGCTATTTCAAAAAAAAAAAAGAAGGCAAAAGTGGTTTCATATTCGTCGAATGCAACAATTGCTATATTTGCATGAATCAAATCATGAATCGGTTCAATCGTACAATTCGTTGTGGATTCTGTCTAACCCTTGATCCACCTATAGATTGTATCATTTTTGCATGAATCGTGAATCGTGCAATTCTTAGGAACATCAGCAGTACTGCAGGAGCATAAAAGAAGGTATGACAAAGTCTATGAATCTGCACCTTCTTAGCTTGGTGTTTCTGTAGTTCTATTTCCTTGAAAGTAATGTTTGAAGGCAAGATTGTCAAAGTCACGTTAACTGGGGTGTCTTTATCATTCTGGACAACAAGATATGATCCTTCTGGTCCTGCAAGAGATAAGGAATGGTTTCTGTCATAAAGCCAAGATAGAAAAGTAGACATCACCAAGAATTCAAAATTAAACCCGACTTCAATGAAAAATGAAGATTTAAGAAAAATAATTAACTGAAGCAATAGTTAAACTCAGTGAATTATGCAGTATCAGTCTAGATAGTGACAACAATGCCCAAGCCAAATGAGGTCTAAAGCAGCAAGAACAAACGGAAGCTCAAAGAATAGCGCTTGTACTTTATGTCATAGTTGTGAATCCCTTCGTTTGACCACGAACAGATGAAAGCTAAGCTGAATATTGAAAAGCAATGAAACTTATGTGGCACTAGTTTGAGTTCATAGCTTGATTTATGACCCCAGCATACCCAACCATTCACTAGCTCATACAAGAAGATTGATAACCCTCACAAAATGCAGTTTCAGGGCATTCTTGTCCAGATGGTTGACAATCTGAAGCATATGTTGCAATGGACATACCCAATGCGCTATTTCTGGAAATTGGTTTCCAAATAGGATGAAGCAAGGTGTAATTCATCTGCATAGGCTACTCTAATCCAGAGAAAGGTGCTCGATCCAGAGAAAGGTGCCCAGCACAGGGGGAAAAAGCCAGTAAACAGCCCGCAGTGTGTGCAATAAGACTAAACAATAGTTCAAAAACTATATGGACTCAGACCTACATACGACGGTTACAAACCAACAAGAAATTATACAATATAAGCTACTGATCCAACACAATAGTTAACAGTCATGGAAGTTCTCAACTTGGGTGCAAAATTAACTAAAGCAAAACGAACAAAAACGGCTGGTAAAGATCCATTCTGACGCAGAAATAGAAAAATCAAATGCTGATGTACAAAAACCAAGTGGATAGTAATTTAGCAGAGTGATTTCAGAAGTATCTTAGATACCAACTCTCTCAAAGCTAAATTTTTCAGATTCTACGACATGTAGAACCCTAGCACACATTAATTAAACTAAACAAGCCCAAACTCACAATGACTAGAGATAATTTAACAGATGAACAGAACTATATGGTGCACACCGATGCATAAAACGTGCCGGAAAACAACTGTTGAAGACCTTAACTAGCAACCCCTACATCTACTGGGCCTCATCAGGTGGAGGCCTGTTTACATATTCAACAATTTTCTTTTCTATTTCCCGTATCTTACGTTGATGCCCGGCCACCTCATCTTCCTAAACCTTCACCTTGTTCGCCCAGTTTTCCTTCTCTACTTTCCAAGATGGGGATCCAGGTTTTCCCGGAATCCCCCTCCTCTTAATATCTCTTGCATTTTCAAGTCGACCTATCGCCCTTTCGAGTCTATCCTTGTAGGACCTCAGATCCTTCCTTAAAGACTTGAGATAGCCCTTTCCTTCATAGTCACTAAACTCTGTCAGCCTATCGATAACCAAAAAAAGATTAAAGTGAGAGAGAGAAGAACTAGGTTTAGAGAAACACTTGATGTGGAGCAGCGGCGATGGGGAATGACGGCGGAGGAACAGAGGTGGTGGAGGAGCTGCATCACCGATGGACTATGGGCAGCTTCGGTAGAGCGGAGATCAAGCACGTGTTTTCTCCGCTCACTGAAGCTGCTCAAATTCCACCGGCAATGGGCTCCTTCACCACCTCCGCTCCTCCAAGTGTTTCTCGAAACCTGGATGGTCTCTCTCTCACTATACTCTTTCTTTGGTTATAGATAGGTAGAGAGAGTTAAGTGACTATGAAGAAAAGAGCTATCTCGAGTTTTAAGGAAGGATCTAAGATCCTATAAGGATAGACTTAAAAGGGTGATAGGTCAACTTGAAAATGCAAGAAATATTAAGAGAGAGGAATTTCGGAGAAACCAGGATCCCCATCTTGAACAGGTAGAAAAGGAAAATTGAGCGAACAATGTGAAGGTTTTGGAAGACGAGGTGGCTGGACATCAACGTAAGATACAGAAAATAGAAAAGTAAATTGTTGAATAAGTAAACGGGCCTCCACCGGACTTATTGTGAGTGACTAATAGTACAAGCCTTTGTGGAGTCTATAGTACGGAGTTTAGCAGGCTTACTATCGTTTGTCCATCAGTAGTGTGTATGGAAAACTTACTAGACACGTGGAGAGGTGGTTTAAGCTAAGGAGGTGTTTCAGTAGAAAACAATGGAACTTCTCATTTTCCGAGGATATTGTCTCACTGTTGTCATCTTACAACAGTTATTTTGTTTATAGTAAACTGGGTGTTGCAGGCAATGCCTCCAACTCAAGGTACTTGAAAACATCAATCTACCATCAAATTTGGTGAGGAAATCGTTTCATGGACTCATGTCAACAAAAATTCCTTGTCAATATGATCTCTTAACCACTGGCATTGGATGATGGCATAGTGCTAATCGACAAGGGCCAACAAATGACTCAAAGAACAAGAGCTGAACTCTTTTCAGGAGGGGAGATACTAAAGTAGATGTCCTTCTAGTGGAATGATAGCAAGGTTTATGTCCGAATTTCCATTGCTCCACAAGCGTCTCATCATGTATCAAAAATCAAGCTTACAATCCCAATAATGACAAGAATGGAGATAACTGGTGAGGCATACGGTGGCTTACGGACATCTGTATGAGCTATATCGTACCCGAGCATAGCAACTACTCGTAAGGTTTTTCGGCTTAACAACTCATCTTTACATCTCTCGAAGTCCTCGCAATATATAGGGATGTGATCACTTAGCTACTGAGATGACTGATATCAGCCCCCTTACGACTTGTTCAACTTTGAGAAACTCTCAGTCTAAAACTACAAATGATGAAAGCTTCAAGAACATGAATCTCAGCTAGTGAGGTGTGGGGTGGTGTTCTATTTGGATCTCCTCTCGTGGATCTCTTTGGGTTAGATCTGAATTGAGCTCCTTCTTCCCAACCTAGCTCTGCAATAAGGATGGCGTACCTCTCTAGGGATACTACTGTACCTTATATAGGGAGTTACTTGCCTTGGCCTCCAATATAGCTCGTGCCGAGCTCGTGCCTCTCTTAACACCACGAATAACTGCTTCTTGGAGTGACGTCAAGCATGACGATTGCGGTGTGCCACGCTGTATGGCGTTACGTGGCTGAACCAAGACTGGTGCCATGTGGCTCGACCAAACAGCTCTCCGCTAATGTGTCGCTGACCTAATCCTCCAAGATCCAACCCGACATCTTGGCCTACCCACGATGCTCCGGGTCGGGCGGTCCATTTAGTCGCCAATGGGCATTGGTTGTCGGGCTCACCTGAGCTTTCCCAGGCCTATTGGATGGCTGACCCGCATTCCAACCCACTACATGAGGCTAATAGAAATCCACCATAATTGGCAATCTCATGTGTATACAATAGAGAGACACCCCACAAAGATACTAGAAAGATTGTACACAACACCATATAGATGGATGGTTTCCAGAACCTTTCATAAATTTGCACCATTTACTTGTGGTTGAGTCCTATATCTTTTATGTCCTAGCAGTAATTTCCATGAGATGTTCTTCTGCAGGTGGAATTACTATAAAAATTATATGTATTCAAGTGCCAACTTGCAACATCGATTCTCGGCAAAAACGTCAGAACTTGTTCATCAACTCAAGGTGGGTCAAGCAGACCAAAAGCTTCTTAGAATTTATGACCTGAAATGGGAAATAATGATGAACCAACAAAATTCAAGCCAAACTCATGTTCAGGTCCAATTTTACGGGATGTTTTCTGCTTTATTATTGCAGAGCTATGTATACTTCACAGTTTGGTATAGGGGGCCATTGTATTAGTGGTATTCTGAGATCAGCCACTTTGTGCATATTGCCAAAGGTTAGGTCTATCCAATCTTCCCTCGTCCATACCCCCAATGATTGGGAACTACACGGGCTCTGTTGTTGTAGTAGTTGTTGTTGTTGTATGTATACTTCACAAATTACACCATACCTTAAGTTGCCACGATGATAATAAATTTGGTGACCCAATCAATCCAGAAACAAACGAAAGGCTCAATTGTCCCAACTTGTCTTGGTCTGATATTAGCGGAATTTTACTTTCTTACCATTTAAAAGATCTTCGGATATTAAGTACAACAAATTTCTTGGACAAAACAGCCATATTTGTGGTGGATCACGGGTTGCTGAGGGTTGGTATGTAGTAAGCTTATTTAAGGAAATTCCTCGTTATTGCCGGTCACTGCTGTTAAAGACTGCTAGGAATAGCAAGACTAGATCGGAAACCCAATGGTGGCATTGCTTGAGAAAAGTAGCTACGCTCATTAAAGGTAAATCATTAAAGGTTGTGAGCTAGCAAGATATAATCACATCCTCAATACATGTATTCACCAATTAATGACCCATAATAAGAAGTGGATAACTAGCCTAAATGATAGACTTCATCATTAAATGCCAATCTAATGTCAATAACATGAAGAACGAAACAAAAACAAAGGGACTCCAACAAAAAATTACTGACGCTCATCAAAATACACACACTCGCCACCTCCCAAGCCTCTAGCAATCACAGTAGCAATAGAGTATAACGCGCATGTGACAATAACTTGTTCCCCTATACCTCAGCACATGACAATAGCTTATCTAGCAAAAGCAAAAATATCCAGGTTGTTCATTAGAAGCTCAATTCTAGTACTGAAAGTAACACAAACAACCAGAGGATGAATAGCATGTTAATTATACCAGTTCTGCCATTCGAAAGGCACTCGGTCATGTTGTTCGAATCCCGGCATGACATAGTAGACGAAATTGTCACCCCTCTCTCCAATAAGTCCCGGCATGGCAAATTGGAAGGCGCCTGATCGGGTTCATCTTTCTCACCTCTCTCTCCACCAGAATTTTCACCGCCTCCAGAATCCAAACCATTGCTTGGACTAGGGCTTTGCGAAGGCGGAATCTAGTAGGGCGGGAAAAAAACAAACGAAAAACTATTTAATCATTCACATCATCGATCGTTATAATAACTTAAATTATAAGTTTTCGAATCAAGAACGAGAGAAACAGATTGAGACGAAAACCTGGCGGTCAGATTCCGACTCTCCGGGGACGAGCGAAATCAAGAGAACGGAAATTAATAACGTTAATCTTGTAGTCCGGCACATCCTGATGCCGTCACTTTAAACCCCTTCGCGATTTCAATGGTAAACCCTAACCTCGTGAAGGATGTTGAAAACAGACGATTACGAACCTGCTGATTGTAAAAGGCGAAATTCCAGAGAGAGAGAGAGAGAGAGAGAGAGAGAGAAAGAGAGAGGGTCAGTCAGATTCGGCGGTGGGATTTAGGCGGGGGGCAGGCCGGCAGGCGAGAATGAAGTTGACGGGCCAATAGAGACGAGGGATGCGCGCGCAAATCATGCAATGTGATGCACTCACAGAGATACTCCCCCGTCCCCATTCAACGATCTCTCATCTTATTTTCTAACAGAATAAAAAAACTGAGTTATTTTTATAAAGTTCAATTAATTCTATTAAATAATATTTTTAAAATCACATAAAATATTATTTAATGGGACCGAAAAGAGTATATATTATATTGGGTAATGGGCATTATTTAAACTAATACTCCATCCGTCCCAATTTAATAGTTCATCGTTCTATTATAATTGAATAAAAAACTAATTATATTTTTAAATCGGTAATAAATTTTATATTCAATATGAATCTTATTTAATTAATCTCAATTAGTTCTATAATACAATTTTTTTAAAATTACATAAAATATTTTAGTATAAAGTATACTCCATATAATCAATTAAAAAGTGACACGAACTCTCAAAAGGAATATTAAATTGAGACAAAATGATCAATTCTAGATTAATAGTATTGCACTCTCATAGTAATTAAATAAATTATTTCGTGGTAAAAAAATTAAAGCTTCATCCTAAATCTAGTCGTACTTATCTCTTAATACATGACTTTGTCATGGTTATTTTTCTTGTCCTAAAATTACATGAAATTCTATTATACGCTTGTTAATTAATTATCTCTCTCCAACTTCATATCTTCGATGTATTTATCTTGGAACTCTCTCCGGGAATTCACACTTTCTACTTTTTACTTGTTTTCCTTTATGTTTTGTATTTGATTTCTTTTAAAACTCAAAGAGACATGAGTACAATATAAGTACTATTATTGCAGAGCAATTTTCCGCCATCAATGTTGGCAAAGATCTGATGTTTTCTTCTCTCTCTGTTCCGTCTGACAACTTTATTTGTCCACGCTTTGTGTATTTTAGTTCAAGCCAAAATTATGTTAATCAAACAAGGAATATTCAAATACTTTAAATGTATAAGAAGGTACTAATAAGGGGAGGTTTGGCCTAATTTATTTATTTTGAATTATTTCTTTCACAGTTTTTAGAAATTGCAGTTATTTTTGAAATTACTTTTTGTTTCGATGAAATGGAATTAGAAAACAAAAAATATAGATCGCACTTGAAAAAAGTTAAACAATAAATAAGTTAAAAATATAGATAATTTTTCAAAAAATAATCTAAGAAAATATTTATCTCTGAATTAATTTTATCTTTAGTAAATTTCTCTTTAGACGAATAAATAATTTCATAAAATTAATTTCCACTTTTTCAACACAACTAAAGGTAAAATAATTAAGTAAAATAACTACAAGGCCAAACTTAACTGGGAAAGCTATACACCTAGCAGAAAGTATCATATACGTGTGTGATGCCTCCTCTGAGTCTCACAAAATATAGATAAGTATTCATAAATTTCAAAAAACAATACTAGTCGATATCTATTGGTACTAATTTTTTATAAAACTCTATAAAAAATTACTTTTATATATATTTTTTAAATCCAGAATAATAAATCCAACACGCGACAAACTTGTGCGGAGAATATAGCACTGCTGATACATCTAACGAACGTACGACGTTGTTCCGTCGCTTTTGTGCCTGTCTTTGATCTCTCCCTCTCTCTCTCTCTCTCTCTCTCTCTCAGCCTACTCCTCTCGATGGAGTAAATTGTAACCCTATTGTCCCCATCTCTGTACTTCTCCCCTCAATCAGTTCACCATGCGAAAATCCTGCAACACGGGCAGAACTCTCGCGATCAATCTGGTCTACTTCCTCTATAACACTTTAAAATTCGTTTACTTCTGATTTCAGAAATCAATTCGTCCGATCGAATTGAGACAGAGGAGCAAATTTACCCAAATGGCTTCGGAAGACATGGGCCTAGTCCCACCCCAGCGCCTAGACACCAACGGGTTGACCTCTCAGATGGTTTTCCAGCAGGAGGGCCTCCGGTTCAGCTCGCGCCCCGTCGCCGACCCCAGTCCGAAGACCCGGGAGCTCAGCGGCTTCATTGACGACCGGTATTTTCAATCCCAAGGGGCCGCGGCGGATTTTCGGCGGAGCTGCTTATACGTCGACGACGGGAATCGGCTGGGGCAGAGTTTGAACGGGAACGGACAGGGCGGCGGCGAGGGGTCCGAAGGAGACGAGGAGGAAGAGGACGATGAAGACGACGAAGATGACGAGGAGGACGACGTCGAGGAAAGGGAGGGTGAGATTTTAGGGCACTTGTTGGTTTGGATAATGGTGATAATTAGTAGGGTTAGCAATAGGATCCTAAACTCACATAATGCGCATAATGCGCGTGGGGGCAAGCCTTTTTTTTTTTTGAAAACATACCAAAGTACTAAAATTCGTTGGAGCGCAAAGTGAGGATAGAGAGCGGAAGCGGAGGGGGTAATGAAGGATAATGTGACTAGATAGGAAGAGCAGCAGCAATCGTAGTTATAGTTATGCAATTGGCCCTGGAAAATGGAAACAGTTTTTTGTGTTCGGAAAAATTCCACTTTTAGTTCCAAATTGTTATGGAGGAATATATGTTGTCAGTGTTCTCAAGCTAGTTTTTTTTTTGGATAACTCAGTTGTCCGTGCCCGTTTATGTGCAGCTTGACTAATCACTGAGATCACTTTCATTGTCTACTAGCGGGGCTATTTAAGGACGGGACAAAGTCGCTTATGGACTTGCCCCACAAGGGTTAATACCACCTAAGAAGTTTTGAACCGAGTCCTAGGAGGACCACCAGGCCGATTGCTTGACATGCATTCCCTCTGATTCTATTTGACAATGCTGGAATGCATTTATTCATACGTTTTTTGCTATATGCCTAAAGCTATTCCATTTATGTTTGGGAAAAGCTGCCGTTAGTTTGTCTACCATTTTCCAGAGATTGCGTGTGCATGTAATGACACAAGGAGAAGCCTTGACAAATAAAGAGATCAAATTTTGCCTATATCAAAATTTGAACAGTCTTTTGTTTTTGAACATGAAGAGGTAAAGAAGCCATTGCACATGCCAGAATTAATAGACCTCATCCTGTGCAACTAGGTGGTGACACAAACAATGATACAAAATGGTACACAAAATACAACTTTATCGAATGTGATTGATGGATTTCCTTCCCAGACTCCATAGGTGTTTTTTTATTAGTGTTGGTAGCATTGATAGGTTATTGTGTCATGTGCTCTATAGTTTTTCTTATTTTGTGATGGGTTGGGTTTTGGGGAACCCTATGATTCTGTGGCATATTTTTCTTGAAGTTTTGCTTTGCTTATTTGGTGTTGAATTTGTGGCAGTTGGGTCAAGTAGGGGATTAATGCATTCTGGAAATGATAACAGCAATGCAAGAGCAACTGTTAATGGTAATCATCAACAGGGACGATCTAATCAGTACCACAATGCTGTAACAATTGCGGATGCAAATGGAGATTTGTACTATTCGCAGTATCTGCACGGACTTGAGGGGCCGGGCAGTGGGCAAAAGGGCGTAGGGGTTGAAAATGGTTGCGGGGGCAGTGGAAGAAAGGAGGGTTCGTATTCCACCGAGTCTGGAGAATCTCTGAGGATGATTCTGTCTGATCCTTTGACGTAAGTTTTGATGAGTTGAACACAACAAGTAAATGTATCTTCATTGATTACAAACCCACAACTCTCACATGCAAGACTTAGTACAACACAATCTTGGAAGACTTTAACTTTGGACACCTCACCTTAAGCCTCTCACTTGGAGTCTCTCTTGATTTTTCATTTGCACACCTAAGGAGACCCCTCACCTATTTACATAGGCCTATGGATGCTTATAGATACAAATCAGGACTCGATCGATACTTCATGAAGCTTCTAGTTAAGCCCCTTAAGTTTTATCATATTCTGGAAGATTCTAATAGAACCCAAAAGGTTCTAGTATGTTCTGGTATCCTCCGAAACATTCTGGAAGAGTCTGGAGGACTCTAGCAAGTTCTAGAAGTTTCCAGAGCATTCTAGTGTAGTCTAAATGTTTCCGGAAATGTCCGGAAGTTTTCGGAGAGATCCAGAAGATTCAAGAGAGGTAGTGATGATCTTTTAACAAGTTTGTGTTGAAATTTATTTCATTTGAATGGCCTGGTGTTAGTTGATGTATAAAATAGAGCTTAAAAGTGTGGGTTTCTGTATTTGAACATGGTTTAGACGAAACCATGAATATTCACTCAGCTTATGATGCACTATTTATTATGTTTTTTGTCCTGAGTGATGGATGGATTATGACTCCGAAATATCTTCATGACTGGAACTCGTACAAAATGTTTTTTAGGAAATAGAAAGGTAAATATCCATGGTTGATATGCGTAGATTAGGTACGACATTTAATTAATGTGAAGTCTACCATGTAAAATAAAGGGGATCCATGGAAATCATATTGTGGTACATTATCTTCGCACTTGGATGGGGTTTACTCTGTCATAGTCGACGTTTATGTTTCTTTTTCCTTCTCTGGATGGTGCCCAATTCCCATGATTCTAATAGGTGAGGCCGTGAAAGAATTCCCATGATTTTGCTGTTGGTTATGGTGTTCAGTGTCCATCTTCAGGGAAAAAAAAGTGGTGTTCAGTCTTCAGATCATTGTAGCTGATTTGTTGCTATAGCTATGGTGTCTAATGCTCTCATTGTGCGATATCTCGGTTTACAGAGGAGCACTTATGGATGACGCAATTATATTACCTTGTGGGCATTCCTTCGGAGGTGGCGGGGTACAACAAGTTCTCAGAAATGTGAGTCTTTAGCAAACACAATAAATATTAGAGTGATCTTGCCAACTACGTTTTCTCCTTGGAAAAGTGAAAAGTTTTCATTCTACTTGTAAGTTATGTGGGCATACAATAAGGGCTCGTGTATGGTTTGATAAGCAGAGAATCTCTATGCGTCTGCAGATGAGTTATCAGTTTTGATATTCTTTCTGTTTCATATAGACTCACGATTAGTCACTCCAAAGCTTGAATATGATAATTTCTTTTCTTTCTTAAGATATTTAACTTGATAACCGACCAGGATGTGTATTATTCATGACGTAATTCCTCTTGCCTGAGAAGATCAGCACGATGTTATATTATTTGTAATTTGATACCCTTGTCAGCCATGAGGCTGCATTGGCAAGTAAATGTGTAAATTTATGTTGTTGGGAAAGTCTAAGAAATGAATTTATGAGACATGTTTGTTTTTACTCTCAATACTTTGTGTTTCTTTTTGCTCTTTGTATTTTTGACTTATTTGTGTAGAACCTTTGATTTCTAGAAAGTTTCATGACATCTGGCTTGCAATTCGGAGTTGTTGATGTTCTTTTCACATTGCAGAAAGCTTGCTGTACCTGCTCTCATCCAGTATCAGAAGAGTCCGTGTCACCAAATCTATGTAAGTATTCTATTATTGTTTTGGAATATTGGCATGCATTTCTTCATATCCTAAATGTGAAGTTAGTTTTAAAGTTTGTACCACATAAGATTGCTAGGAATCTTCTCTCTAGGGTGCTCATACAGTTATGATTTCAGCTTTGAGGCCTCCTGGAATCCTATTCCCCGAGTTCTATTTACAATATATATTTTATCTGTTGAGATAGTAATATTAGAAGTTAGAAAGGTTGTGCGGGGAAAATACTGACTCCTAAATCTTCCGCATTCCCTGTATTTTTACAGCTCTTCGAGCCGCTGTCCAGGCATTCCGTCGGGAAGAAGAGTTAAATGTTTACCGCTCATCGAAAAGAAGAAGAGACAGATTTGAACAGGTTTGTATATCCATGACCCCTACCCCAAAACTGTACTATCCTAATCCGTGTTGTTCTTTTTAGTTACAACATAAGGTTTTCAACTTTTTATGGGTGGTGAGAATCAATTATAGGTACCATTACCATGAATCCGAAATTACTAGTACTAAGATTCTTGTGTCATGGCCATTCAGGTACTTGGATTATTCAAACAGTTTTTAAGGGAACACTGTAAGGACATGCAGTTGAATGACTTCCCACCTTACCTTTCAAATATTGAATGGTCTAGAAATATCTAATTTGAGGAATCGAGATACTGCTGTTTCTGATACTGTCATCCCACTTTGGAGAGGTACTCAACTAGGAATTGTACATTTGTACTCCAGTCTTGGTTGGATACAAACAATGCAATGAATAAACGAGATTCCCATGTCACCCTAATCTCTACCATCCAAACATAGCCTAATGTAGTGTCAACCATGTCTAATTACAAGATTCGGCAATCACCGATATGGTAGAAAATGCAGGATATTTTGTGTACGACTCACCAATCCTTAGAATGAGCATCCTTGTCCCCAGATAATGTGCTTTGGCATAATATCTACTTGCTAATCAAACGTTAGTTGGTCAGCCATTCAAGTATTTATGGACAATCCTGCCAATAATTTTGTTTGTCTTTCACACTTTAGAAATTCTATTGTGATTCCATGTAGGACAAGGGTAGTTATGGCGATTCAATGCCCATCGATCATTCAAGAGGCAGAGGCGTTCAGTTCCCTTTTGCTGTGACTGACCGGGTTATTATCAAGGTATCCTTTGAAGACCCTAGTTTCGGGCCCTATGCTTTTATTATCAATACATTACAATCCCTTATTGGAGGAAGTGGATCAGGGTAACAAGAGGACGCCGCCGCGTTTCGTAGGACGTGAGGCTATAGTCACAACACAATGCTTGAATGGATGGTGAGTCATGTTCCCACTTTGTCATCTTATTATTATTATTACTACAAAAGGCTTTTCAAATCATGGTCACTGTCGGTTTAATCTTAATGTGATCTACTTCCCATGTTTTAAACAGTCTAATGCGAATTTACTGATACACGATGGTTATCTCCGTTGCTTTTTTGTAGTTTCATTAGTGAATGTATGGTTTGAATGCATATAAAGTCAAATTTTCTTTTCTGAGAAGGGAGAATGCATGAACGAAATATTGGAAAATAAAAGAGGACAGCACTGAGGTGTTGGCATTAATACTTGAAGGCAATTTGTACTGTGATTGTTTGAAATTCGTCGGAATGTTAATTGGCTCGACGATGCTAATACGCGAAACATTCAGGTACGTGGTGAAGACGTTGGACAATGCAGAGAGTGTGAAATTGCAGTATCGCTCACTCGCCAAGGTTTCAGATCTATCATCTTCACAGCCATCCACAAGCAAGATGTCACCAAACTGGCTATAGAGTAGCAGTGAATCAAGAAGTTTCTAATTTTGGGCAGGTAGGGTTTGTTACTGGTATGCCACGTTACCTATATGTAACTTGAGCTCTCTTATCGTAGTACTTTTGCTGTATGCCTTACTAGTAGATGTATATCTAGGTGTTGTAAATTGTAGAAGTCTGTCATATGTGATTTGAGAAACCATAGGTTGAGTTTCGGAGACGAAGTATGTAATCAATTTTGTGTAAGATATCTAAACATCAGCTTTTTATTTAACTGATACTGATTGAGAAATATGAAAGGCTGTTGATTATTGTGCTGCAATCTCTCTCTCTCTCTCTGTCTCTCTACACACACACACACACACACACACACACACACACATTAGCATCAGTCATTGCCCAAATTAGGGTAACCCAGCTCCAAGTAAAATGAACTTTCAAGCTAGCCCAAGTGGTTTGGTGGTTGTTCAAGTTCATCTAGATCTTGAGTTAGCAATTCCTTCTCCATTCACCTTAAGAAGTTGGAGCACCATATTACTTGATGTTCTTGCGCAATACACAAATTTCTAAGTAAAACTTTACCAGCATGCAAGCTGATTGTGGTACAATTCTAATCACACAAAATTGAAATCATGGTCGTATCCAACCTGTTTAGAATTATAAAAGCCAAAAGAGCTGCATCAAAGATCATTTATCCAATGATCAAAAGTTCATTGATTTTCAACAATGAATTCGTCTCTAATCTGAGAATTAGTGCAAGTACAAATTAGAACATGAATGGCTACAACTTCTACTCTTACCCGATACAATTGCAACAACTCCCCACTAAAATCACATTGAGAGAGAGATACAAATGCAACAACTCCCCACTAAAAGCACATTGAGAGAGAGAGAGAGAGAGAGAGAGAGAGAGAGAGAGAGATGAATATAATTAGAAATTAGTTGCTACAAGTTGAGAATGGAGTTAACAATCAGGAACAGGGTAGATTTTACTTTGACAACATAAAGTTGGATGTTGAATAAATGGAAGCAGCAGCTGCGATAACGGCCAGTTCCCTTTGTGCATTATCCGCTTCCTCTACTCTGCAAGACCAAGAAAATAACGAATTTTCAATGCCAATGCCCTCTTGTTGCAATGTATCTTGGCTGGTTTTCCAAACAAATGAAGTCAACTCAAACGAGAATGCTAGACAACCAAATAAAGACATCGTTTAAATCCCGAAACGGGATTTTAGTTTCATTCGCTATTTTGATGCATCCTTATTCGAAATGCCTGGCAAAATTTTAATCGTTCTGGAACTGATATTAGTTCAAGGAATTCCAGACATTGAAAAACTAAGACTTGTATTTCAAAAATTTCCAATCAGAGATTTGATTTGAATAAACCTCGACCACAAGTTACACATGAAATATGATGAAAAGTTCACAGGTCAAGAAAAAAAAGAGATACAAAATGCTCCCCAAACAAAAAATCCGTTTGAATTCCACTGCTTAGTGAATCTGAGTTCCCTTTGAAGCATACCTGGAATCATTTTCAAACACCCCTAGCTGTTGTGAACCATGTAATGTACTATGGTGGGAATTTTTTAGGCCCCTTTCACAGTGGAGCTGCATATCTTTTACTTGGTTCAACAAAATCTCCTGAAAGTAAAATCGACAAACAGAAAAAATTTCAGATACTCTTCCCCACAGCACAAAAAACAAAAAAGACGGAAAGTAATAAATAAATTCCGGAGAAGAAAAAAATGTGTGTAGGTAGATTTATATAAGTACTCCAGATAATCAGTCGTAAGAGCTTTTCTTTTCCAAAAGGTAAAGGCCTTATGTGGGATGAAAAATTAATATAACAGGAAGATTTTCCTCATTTCATGTGATACCCATTCAGAAGAAGTCCCGGTAAAGATTTAGAATTTGGAAGAAAGCAAAACAACTGTATTCCTTACAAAAGTTCTGAAATAGAATGAAAAAAAGGTTTCTACGACTGAAGGAGGTAGATACTTTTATGATTAGACTTCAGGTTATGTACCTATACCTCATTGGCTCATTTTGGACAATCCACATTTCAAAGTACGTACTCTTAAGTGTTCTGAATATACATATGCACCTGGCTTACAAGACTGGACCTATAAAAGAGACCATTGTTCGGAAGACTCACCAATCGCTTCTCTTCGTCAGAAAGGGATTTATCCATCTGATCAAATAGAGCACTCCACCTAGCCCGATGCACATCAGCATTTGCGTTGTCAGAGCATCCAGTTGCAGAAGCTTTCATTACACAGGGATCATTTTCTTGGTTAGATGAGAATTCCATCGACATTAGCAAAGGCAAGTCTGTATGAATCACAGCTCTAACCCTCTTCTTGCTGCGTCGCAATGCTGCAAATAAAGACAGCAGAACGCGACCGTGCAGACATGAGTGTATAAAACTCCCATAACAACTTGTGCATGAGTTTTAACCAAGTAGAGCATTACCTGTTAGACGCCCTTTAGTGTCTTGATGAAGAAGTTCCAACCACCGAGAAGCTACATTAGCAGCTGACAATCAAAAGGAAGATGTATATCAGGTCAAAGTGAGACAGTTTCTTCTTTGAAGTTCAAGGCAGCTTAAACATGAGAATTGAAATCGAGATGAAATTATGATTGTTAGCCTCCGTTTGGGTACATCTGGATTTGAAATGAAGGGATCAACAAAAATATAAGAGGTTTATCTATGTCTGGTTTGTGAAACTAAAGTGGAAGATAGATTAGGCGTGGAAGAGATGTACTCCATATTATGTTCAGATCGTAATATACCTACAATCTGAAGGATTTCAGATCACTCCTACTAAATAGTGATTTCAATCCTTCATGATAAAGTCCTAGACTCCATGTCAAAATCCATACGTAAAAAATCGAAACAAAAGTTGAGATATTCTCATTGCATATAAATATCAAATCTCTTTATTTCAAATCCAGATGTAGGAGTAAACAAAAGGAGACTAACATCAACAGAATATTGCTACTCTACGTTAATCTAGGCAAATTTGCATTTACCGAGAAAAAAAAAACTAGCAAAATTGCAAACTAAACAGCTCAATCTGTGACCAAAATCTTTGGATATTGTTTGCGAAAATAGAAAGTTCATATTATGACCCTTTCTTGCTGTTTCTAATATTAACAGCAGAGAACACATTCAGTAAATATGCAGCATAAGCAAGGTCCATAATTGATGATACTCGAAAACTGACCTTTAACAGATAAACAAGAAACCCCCGTTGCGTTCACTGACTCATTAGACAATGAGCAAGGATTCTCTGAGGCCATGGTTATACATGATGACAACTTCAGCGCAAGCATATCATCCTCTCTGTGTTGCTTGGTGTCCAAAGGCCAAGTAGTTTTCCGGGGATTCTCCAGGTTCTGTGCCCCGCACTCCAACCAAGAACCATCTATGTTGCTCAAGTCACCATCCTTCCTTGAGTCATCTGAGTTGAACTGTAATGATTCACTGGACAAGGTTGTGAAACCACTTTTCTGCTGGATCCCAGATAAAGTACTCAAGGATGCATCTTCACGATAATGACCAGTCTGCTTCATTCCTAAACGAGTCACATTTTCCGTGTCTTTCTTTCTTTCAGTAATTTCTTTGGACCCACTGTTCATTGAGATGGCTTGTTGTCCTCCAGAATATGGATTTTCAAGTTTTTCAGACCTCACCATGGCCTCTATTATCGAATGAACCTGTTTGCTATTTCTCACGTGATTTATAATCCCAGGGTTCAACTCATTCAGCAGCTCACTTGGAGCTGCAATTTTCGCAAACCTGTCAATTTGTTCTCTCCTGGCAAGCTCCATCTTTTTCTTGAGCCCATCAGTTCCACCTTTCCTCCTGCGTGGTTTTGGAACAGTTATACCTCCATGAGAAGAGGAGAGATAACCATTTTGCTTCATCTCTTTCCTCATCCTCGTTGGGTGGTCTTTCTCCTCCAATGAACCAGTGGTGCTCCCACACTCAGAAGCATCATCTGATTTCAAATGTTCATGGTTTTTGAAAGGGTAAAAGGGGTTTTGGTTGAGTGAGTTAGAAATATCTTCTGCATTCAGATCCCAACTGAAACCCCTTGATTCTGCAAAAGTACCATTTTCTGTGTCATACTTCCGAAATGAGGACAATGTATGAGCAGAAGTGGGCATATCACCACCAGCTGAATTGCTAGCTGCAGAAAATTTGGTATTTAGACCAAGACAATGTGATTGAGGAAAATGATGTGAGTCGCTTCTAGTTAATTCTCCCGGAGCAACATCTGGATTGGTTGTTGCAGCATCCTTGGAGGCTTCTAGGGACTTCTCTTTTCCATAAGAGAACACGAGGTGGTTGGCTTTTGAGTTTGGATAGTTGGTGTCAAATCCTGCAACACAAATGAGATCTATCGGTTTTCATTCACACACAACATGGTCTAAGAAAAATCCAACTGAAAGATACAGAAAGGAAAAACCGTATATAAGGAGTAGAAGGTTGGGAAAATAATTTAGCAAATGTCGAAACCAAAATGTCATCAACATCTCCACATAGTTGTCAAAGACTCAAAACAATAGACCTCAAAGATACCAGTCTGGAATTCATACCGATGACGATGTGCATGCAGATGACCATGGGCACATGGCCGCACACCTCAATGCAGTGCATTTTAATAAAGCCAATTGAGTTGTAAATACCCATTTTGGCGAAAGTACGTTCTACAGAATTATGACACATACATTTACAGAAATCATACATCATTCAAACATGGTAAGCACAGTATGAAACATCAAAAAGTGAGACAACAATTTTATCATATCATATCATATCATATCATAAAATATAAAAGGACTTGCCTTGAGAAGAGTCAAGATCTTGCGTTTTCACTCGCTTACGTACAAGTTCTGATTTTTCTTCAAATTCAGCACCACCACTCCGCTTTTGCCCCACCATTAACTACCAAAACAAAATCCATAAGAAAACTCCGAGAATACCATAATAAACCCCAACAGAAAATATACTCATATACGTTTACAAATTTATTAGGCAAAAGATACGAACCTTTGGTTCAGATCGGGAGACTGAAAATGAGCGATCCGAAACATTGTTAGCCTCCATTAATTATTCTAAACTAGATCAAAGCAAAGCGAAAATTCGAGGAAAAACAAAAAACGGAGCCGTGAACTCTGGAGCAGAAAAAAATACGAAATTTGTGGTTTGCATGGCCAGAAAAGGTTGTGATCGTTTGGGAAATCAACAGAATAGAGAAGAAAGATGAATCTTTCGGATGCGTCGTTGTAGAGTGTGAAGGCTATGAGGTTAGGGTTAGGGGGGTTTTCTGCAAAAGAGATTGGGAGCGGGTGGAGGTTTTTGTGGGGATTTATTTGAAACTTTTTTATTTGAATTTCCGGACGGAGAGGCGCGCTTTTAACGAGCGTTAATCTTCCACAGCGGTAGCTTTTGGACGGAGTTAGGCCCCATTCCCAAAATGGAAGTATTTATATTTTTTAAGAAAGTAATTTCAAGTTTAAAAATTATATGCTTATATAAATATTTTTTTATTAATATGTATCTTGTTTAATAGATCTAGATTTCATTGAGATTTTTTAAATGGTGCAAAAAAAATTTAAAAAATTATTTTTCATTTACATTATTTTTGAATTTGAAAATGTGAAATAAGTACTTATTAAGAAGGTGTACTGAAACGGGGTTAGTTACCGCAAGGAGAAATTATTCCATAGTATCGAGGCATTGCCACATGGTGTCCTAACACCCTTATCATCACACATTTATATAGAGTTCAGTACCAAGTGTATAGATATCACAAAAATGTGTGATGGACAACGGTGACCCAAGACCATAGAATAATTTATCTGATCCGGGGATGCTGTAGTGCACCCTCATGTAGTGCAAGTGTAGGGCGGCACACAATCGTTGATCTCATCAATCAACGTTTCACATTAAAAATCAATTATGACCGGTAATAAATTATTTTTACTGGTCATAATTACAAATCATATCTCAATTATTCATTGTCAAGATCGATGACCTGTGTGCGCTTTACATGGTGCCTTGCAAAACTTTGCAAGATAGAATTTCTCAATCCTAATTTATCACATTTTGTGGGATTAGGTCTGTTTTAATGGGTTGGTAAACATTTCAAACTAGGGGAAAATAACGCCCTAAGACGTATTTTGATAATTAATGTGTGTTAAGGACATACTAAGAACATTTGTTAATGCTGAAAATGTTCTTGACCGATATTAATTATCAAAATACGTCATTGGCCGTCATTTTCCCTTCAACCAAACTCTAGCTTGATACCATATATATAGATCCAATCAGACAAACGGGCCATAAGAATAAATATTGATGAGATAAATAATACAAGTCCCTCATTGCATATCCCGCAAGTAGTGAAATCAATGGAAAAATGACAGCCAAGAACATGTTTTGATAATTAATATCCGTCAAGAATATTTTCAGTATTAACAAATATTTTGCCCGGTCTACAAAATGAGAACTCAAAAATAATTCACTTATTTGATGAAAAATTCAAACTTTTTTCATAAATTAAAAGAACTCATCGATATCTATTGAATTGTAGAAAAAAATTTGAATTCTTCTAACAAAAATTATATTATTTTTATGTTTTTGTTTTGCGGACCCGACAAACATTATGGGGCAGAAGGAGTATATAATACTACCGTAGTATTATTGTGGCCAAACAACTCACTATATGTGCTCTCTTTTAGATAAGTAGAATATTATCTAGCTTATCTGTGCAGTATGTGTGATTGTGTTGGATTGCAAAAAGCATTTACGTAATTTCAGTTGTTGAAAAGCATTTTTCACGGTTGGGATTTATTGAAAGACTCTTTTGGAAGTGATGAGTACATTTGAAAATTCAAAATCATTGATTACCGAGATGCAACCGGAGAGACTTCTCTAAAGTTCAACTACAAAAAAATTAGGTCCTATAATTTGATGCTCGTGTAATATGTTTGGTCAGAACAAACGGGCCCAAGGTAAGATAATCTCCAAGGGAGATACCATAAAATTTTAACCATATATAATTTTAATGATACACGTGACAGTTAATTTTAATGATACATGTGGTATGGGGAATTTAAAGGCCGATCTTTTTTTTAGGTTCAGATTTCAAATAGTCCTGACACAAATATTTCTTCCTTCTTTCAGTCCTTTTTTTTTACTTTCCATACAATTGTACTATTTTGCCCCTTCTTCTTAACTTTTTGTGTAGATATCCATTTTTAGTAAAATTTATATTTTTAGAATCAATTCATGACCTATATTATTTCGGACAAAAATACCCTTTGCTATGTGGGCTATGAGAACTGTCAATTTTCATAATCAGTTATATGAGAACTACTCATTTCTCATAGAAAACTGGCTATGTGACCCATATTATTTCAGACAAAAATACCATTGACTATGTGGGTTATGAGAATTGTCAATTTTAATAGTCAGTTCTATGAGAACTGAGAACTGCTCAGTTCTCATAGAAAACTGGCTATGTGATCCATATTATTTCGGACAAAACTACCCTTGACTGTGTGGGCAATTCTCATAGTCCTTTCTATGAGAACCACTCAGTTCTCATAGAAAAATGGCTATGTGAATTGAGTTATGAGAGTTGACTATATGAACTGTCAATTCTCATAGTTAATGTGACAGCCTCCTCGCCGGTTTAGGGAGGGGCAGGTCACAATTTATAAGGAATGATCCATCCTACTTGTACAAGGCCTTTTAAAGCCGTGAGGGCGGGCCAAAGAACGTAGGAACTTCACAGTTAAGCGTGCTCACTCTGGGGTAGTCCAGGGATGGGTGACCCTACTGGGAAGTCTACGGTCTTTGGGCGTCTAAAGCGGACAATATTGTACAAAGATGTTTGGGATCATTGCGGGCACGTGGTCGCACCGGCTCGGGCCCGCTTAGGGTGCCGTGCGCGGGGCGGGGCGTGACAGGTGGTATCAGAGCTCAACCCTGGGCAAAGTGGTGAGTAGGATGCGCTCTGCTACCACGGACCCCAGGGGAGGGTTGCTGGGCACTGTGTAACGAGGACGTTACACCTCTAAGGGGGGTAGATTGTGACAGCCTCCTCGCCGGTTTAGGGAGGGGCAGGTCACAATTTATAAGGAATGATCCATCCTACTTGTACAAGGCCTTTTAAAGCCGTGAGGGCGGGCCAAAGAACGTAGGAACTTCACAGTTAAGCGTGCTCACCTTGGGGTAGTCCAGGGATGGGTGACCCTACTGGGAAGTCTACGGTCTTTGGGCGTCTAAAGCGGACAATATTGTACAAAGATGTTTGGGATCATTGCGGGCACGTGGTCGCACCGGCTCGGGCCCGCTTAGGGTGCCGTGCGCGGGGCGGGGCGTGACAGTTAATTCTTGTTAACTTTTTGTGTATATGTCCATTTTGAGTAAAATTTATATATTTAGAATCAATTCTTGACATATATTATTTAAGACAAAAATACCCTTGGCTATGCAGGCTATGAGAACTGCCAATTCTCATAATTAGTTCTATGAAAACTGCTCAGTTCTTATAGAAAATTAGTTATGTGACCCGTATTATTTAGCACAAAAATATCCTTGACTATGTGGGTTATGAGAACTGTCAATTTTAATAGGCAATTCTATGAGAATTGCTCAGTTTTCATAGAAAACTAGCTATGTGATCCATATTATTTTGGACAAAAATACCCTTGACTATGTGGGTTATGAGAACTGTCAATTCTCATAGTCAGTTCTATGAGAACTGCTCAGTTCTCTATAAGAGCTAACTATGTGAATTGAGTTATGAGAGCTGGCCATGCGAACTGCCAATTCTAATAGTCAATTCTAATAGTAAGTTTTATGACAATGGACTATGAGAACAAACTATTCTCATAGAGAACTGGTTATGAGAATGGGGCTATGTGAAATGAAAATAAACAGTTCATATAGTTTTATCACACACTAAAATACACAGTTTTCATAAAAAATACATAATTCTCATAGAAAATACACGGTCTAATAGATAGTTCTCATAGGCCATACACAGTTCTCATTGAAAAATACACAGTTCCCATAGAAAATACACAATTTTCATCGACAGTTCTCATAAACAATGCAAACTTCTCATAGGAAAATATACAATTTTCATAGAAAATACACAAACGAACAAAAATTAAACAAAAATTAAAAAGTAATCAAAATCAAATATAGTTATAAATTTGACAGTTCATATACAAAAATACACAATTTTCATCGACAGTTCTCATAAACAATACACATTTCTGGTAGAAAAATACACAGTTCTCATAGAAAATACACATACAAATAAAAATTAAACAAAAGTTAAAAAGTAATCAAAATCAAACATAGTTATAAATATTCAAATTTGAGTTGTTAATTTTCTCAAACAATACACACTCCTCTTACGAAGTTTCGCCTTCTCTAGTTATGAGAACTGGCTATTCTCATAGTCAATTATATGAGAACTGTTAGTTTTCATAGAGAACTAGCTTTGTGAATTGGTTATGAGAATTGAACTATGTGATCTGGTTATGTGAGCTGAAAAATATACAGTTCAAATAGTCTTACCACACATTAAAATACACAGTTCTCATAAAAAATATATAGTTCTCACAAAAAAATACACGGTTCTAATAAACAGTTCTCATGAACAATATACAGTTCTCATACAAAAATACACAATTTTCATATACAGTTCTCATGAATAATACACACTTCTCAAAATCAAATATAGTTATCAATGTTCTCACGGCCAGATCTTATATGGAATACTTCTTAACAATTACAGAAAATACAAAAGTTTATTTACAAAATTGAAAATGTTTGTCTGTTTCCGTTCTTCTCCAATTGAAGCATTCAACTACCTAAAAATGAAAGGTCTAAAAGCAATATTGTGACATAGAAGAGTGATTACCACAAAAAATACACAGTTCTCATAAAAAATACATAGTTCTCCTAGACAATTCACATAGAAAAACACACAAATTAAATGCATGTGATTGATATATACGCCTTTCCTTTTTTATATATCTAATCACTCTGTACATCCACACATCAACTAAAATCTAACAAAATAAGCCCGCTGATCAAAAACAAAAAACAAAATAACAAAATAAGCCATGCCAATCAACTGAAGTACAAAAAAGAACACAAGCACAAGAATTCCTAGTGCATTCGGACTATTAATCTTCGAATTCAGTGGTATTCACACCACTGAGAGACACTCTATACCTGTTTATAACTCAAACAAGTAACAAAAGGCCACAAATCAATGGAGCTCGGTAGAATGCGAAGGGAGAGCAACGGAATTTGAACAGATCTGAGGATTTTGGGTGACGAGAATGTACGAAATTTGAGAGAGAGCAATGAGAACTGTTCAATTCACTTAGACAGTTCTCATAGACAATTCTCATAGAAAAATATACAGTTTTCATACAAAATACACACGAAGAAAACTTCTAACCTTGAAATTAGTTAGAGATTAAACTCCTAACCTTGAAATTAAATTACTGCTTCACCATTTGCACAACAACAGCTTCAACATTTTTACTAAATTTAGATTTCACATTCAAAATAGCAACTTGGACTGAGGCTAATAAGAGAAGCAAACAATGGAATTGAGAACCTGTTCCAGTTTGCGAACAGGTTAAAGAGTCTGTGATCGCAGTGATCGCGGCAGCAGCTCCACTCAGGTTGGCGGCATCATCATCTTCTGCTTTTTTAATTTCTAATTCGAAATCCACATAACAGGTTTAAGAGTCTGTGATCGCAGTGATCGCGGCAGCAGCTCCACTCAGGTCGGCGGCATCATCATCTTCTGCTTTTTTAATTTCTAATTCGAAATCCACAGAGACCTCGCTAGAACTACTCGACGTCAAACTTCGTCCACGATCACGGTCGGTTTCACATGGTGGAGAACGCAGATCCGAAACGATCAGATATCGTCGACATCGGCGGCGCTAGTGGTGGCGGTGATTGAAGGCATGGGACAGATGGACAACACTAAAACCGAATCAATCTGTGATGTAGTGTCGAACTCGTCCTCAAGTTTTTGTTGGAATTCTTGGCGGCGCCCAATCTGCGCCGTAGAGGACGGAGGTGGGGTGGAGGAGGAGGATGACGGCGTTGCTGGGGCGGAAGTAGTGGTGGACGGCCCAACACACTTGACGGCAAAGGCGGACTCCTCGTAGAGGTCGACGACGATGACGATACGGCACTGGGCATTGGCAGGGGATGAGAAGTCGGAGCAATTTATGGGAGATCCAAGAGAGGCATTTGGATTTTTGGGGTAAAGATGTCATTACATATTATTACCGAGCCTACAGCTTTGGAGGAAAAAATTTAGGATTGGGATAGAACCGAACCTAAAAAACGGGGCCGACTTCTAATTTTCTATAAATTTTTTAACCATATATAATTTTAATGATACATGTGGCAAGTTAAAGAATCATTTGCAACAAGTTCACTTCAAGAGGATCTTCAAATTTTATGATTGTTATTACACTTTTTTTGCTTTAGATAAGGGATCCACTTCACCAAAAAGTTTAAGTTTACCAATCATCATCATAAATAATACATTTGATGACATGGAAGTTTGAAGACCAACTTGAATCGCTACACCAAAATGGTATAGCAAGTTTACAACACTCTTGGGCCAGCTTACATTCTGGGTCAGCTGTTATAACACCAAATTTCAATTGTCTTTTATGAACCCAGATGTAAGGAAGTGGGACAGTAGCCACCAGGCCTATGATTTTGTTGTGGGTAATGGGTGTTTTCGGTAATGAAGATTTTGTAGATTTTTATTTGTGGTCGAGAAGTTATTATGTGTTTTTAATAGTAAATAAATTGTTGAGAAATATCAAGTTGTTTCCGGTAGTGAATAAGTTGTTGATGGTTTGTAAGCAGAGTTACTGTAGCAAAAACAATGTTTGTTGACAAATTTTTTGTTAGTGAAAATGAGATGGTTAAGGCTGCGTTTTTTTCCATGTAAAATGTTTTTTTCAAAAACGAACTTTGAATTTTTATTTTTCGGCATTTGGTTGGAACTTAAAAAATATCTTTAAAAAAGGACAAAATGGGGGGGGGTGGGGGGGCGCTCTTAAATGGCAGAGAGATATGAGAATATTGGAATTGAACGTGGGTCAGAACTAACGATCGAGGAAATTGAGTAATGAGAGTTGCAGTAGACGACGCCGGGTTTATTTCGGAATAATTTACGGAAAATTTGAGAGTATATCATTTTCATCTAATTAATGAAAAATGTTTTACATGTAAAATATTTTACTCATTTTTTACAAAATCAAACACCGAAAAATAAGTAAAACATTTTACAGAAAAATATTTTATGTCCAAACAAATAGAGCCTAAATACTGAAAATTTTTTGTTAGCGAAAATAAAATGATAAAATTCATTCAGTTTTTTGTAAGTTTTTTTAGTGGAAACGGGGCCTAAGGTGATGACGACTATCTCATGGTCCAGTTCCAGGAAATATCGAGAGAGAAAACTCTCGCATACAAGGAAGAGTTATTGAAAGCGAAAAAAACATCACTATGAAGGAAGTGTTAGGATCGAAACACAGACACGCACACGATATACGCGTATAAACAGTAAAGAATCGACACAGAGATGTACGTGGTTCCCCAAAACCGGGTACGTCCACAGGAGCGGAGAGAGAATCTTTTTATTGATGATCACAGTACATAGAGTTTTTGCAATAGCAAGTATATATAGCCGCTACTTCTATTTCAACCCTAATCCGTTCCGCTCCGCTCCGTTCGGCACTGGCCTTTTACGAGAACTTCTCAGTATCTCTCATACACAACATATGAGCCACAAGTTCCAACAGAAAGAAAAACATAACTATCAAAGGTGAAGTCCTCCCCTCCCACCGCGCATTAAGGTGGTGAAAAACCATAGGGCGAGAGAGAGAGAGGGGAAAGAAGGCAAATAGGGGTTTTTCTCAGACCGTGAAATTGTGCCATTGTCGTGCCAAGGTAACCAGCTAGCCTAGAGACCATTGCAGACGGGAGGGAGTGCACCCCGTTATGATGGAGCATTATGAGGACAACCAAACAAAGGTGATAAGTTTTCAAAATCAGACTTGGAAACCTCGATATTCGATCGATTACAGTTCCTAGCCTTTGCATATACTTAATATTTGTTTATGGGCATTCTGGGGTTTAAGCGAAAAAGCTAAGGAAACGGATGGGCACGCGGGGTCATCCGAGCTATTCAATAATTTTAAAAAAAAATTAAGTGAGCCAACGAAAAATTACCTCAATCCGATATACGTAGATGTTCGATCAAATCTTCCAATTTTGTATGAATCCGAAATCTGAATAAAAAAATGAAAAATTAGATTAAGCACCTACATACATCGGATTGAGTATATTTTTACAGATCTACTCAATTTTTTTTTAAAATTAATGAACAACTCAAATCATTTTTGCGAACTCGAAGTTGCCCTCATAGCCGTCTTTCCCACTGTCAGGATTGGGGGTTTAAGTTCGTCAGCATTAATAGTCAGCCAAATGGAATGGCGCTTTCCAATAACTTACAGTTACAGAGTATTATTTGTTGCTTTGGTTGGTAGGAGCCATGATAATTGCACCGGTGATTCTATCCTATACTCTGGTTTATTGATTAGTTATGGAGGGGTAGGTGTTAGCAGAGAAGTAGGTGAAATGTATGGTAGTTAGACCAAGAACCACGTGGGTAGCTCAATACCCTCAAACCACAAAGAAAAGTAAAGGGAAATCCATGAATAATCCCCCTTAAATTCCCGGGAAATTTAGTAGCGTTATAATATATTTTTTAAATATCTGAGCCGCCAGTTTGTTCGCACCTTACCTAATTCAGAGATATTGAAATTAACGGCTGGGAAAACCTTCAATGGCCTAAGATTTGAAATGTTTGGCCTTCGTGACATTTGAACTTTTATTTAGTGGATTTCTCATGCTCACTTGACCAAATCCGATTAGTAGTATTATCATAATTATAATGTTCGAAGTACAAAAAAAAAAGAAAAAAGAAAAAGTATTGTTATTAACTATATAAAAATATAGCAACTTTAATACAAGTCAACCAACAAAGTTATAAACTCAATTCTATTAACAGTCACTGTGATCCGAGTTCTAGCCTACAAAAAAAGTAACTGATGGAAAAACCAACTGGATGAGTATTTGCCAAACAGGTCTTTTATTTTCTTTTATTAATTCTGGCTAATACGGAGGACCACGTAATGGGTGGGGCGGGAATTACGCAAACAACATCTTAGACATGTTATTTTCATTTTAGTATTACTACTAAAGAGCTTTTGGCCCCAACGGCATTAGGAATTTACTCGGTGCTAGGAGAAGATTTCAATTCTGTAATCTAACTATTTTGAAAATATTGACTACTGACTTTCGTGGTTAAGGAAAATCAAGTTAACTTCTCACAAGAATAGTTTAATAGACAAGATTTTAGATGTCCAAACCATACTGAACTCAATAGTGGATAGTAACCAAAATCACAAGTTCCTCTACCAACCTACTAGTATTACCAGGCCAAGACTGAACGGTAGAGAAAAGAGCATTTAAATATCTCCTCCGCCCCTTGGTTTCTCATTTGCTAGTTCCCTCCCAAACTCCACCATATTTTAATTTTCCCAGCAATCAGTGCCAGAACCTACTCCCGGTATCAATCATCTGAAGTAAATCTCTCTCTCTCTCTCTCCATGTTACATCATGAGTAGATTGAAATTGCTTAGATGGTATTTCTTACACCAATAATTTGGGATCTCCGTTTGTGTGTATGATGTGCAGTGGGTTCAGAAATGGTGATGGTGGACGAAATTCCATTTCCTCCTGAGGTCACAACCACCAAGCCACTGTCTCTTCTTGGCCACGGTAATCCACTTTACCTTCAATCCTATTTCACTGTTTGTTTATTCTTTTCAAATGTAGTTGGTTTTTGTGCTGAGGGTTGGGGATTTTTACCTCTAAGTACATTAAAGGGAAACTTAATTCCCATTAAAGAGAGATGGAATACTAAATTACCACTAGGTCCATTTTTACAAAAATACATTTACCATTAATAAAAGTGTCACCCTAGTATTTTAGGGTACCTTATGGTATTAGGGTACCCTAGGGTTTAGGATACCCTAGGGTTTATGGTACTCTAGGGTTAGGGTTTAGGAGCTTTCAGAGAGCCTTAGGGTGCACTTTCCTATTATAGGGTTTTAGCGGTTTAAACACTTTCATAGGATACTTTAGGGGCTTAGGCATTTTTATGGAGTACCCTATGGTTTAAGCACTTTCATAGAGTACCCTAGGGTATAGGGCCTTAGGTACTTTCAGGCTTTAGGGTTTTAAGCACTTTCATAGGGTTCGGTGTTTCATTAATTAGAGGAGACCTGGTGGGAATTACTTTCTATTTTCTGGACGTTGAGGTAAAAAGCCTGGGTTATAATTGGTTTGAGTGGTTGTAGATAATGTGAGAAATTGCTCGACTGTCCTCGTTAAATCATTGCATTGAGAACACTAAATGCTCAAGGGGTAATTTGGTCTTTTTCCCAACCTAAATAAGTTTATTAGCTTATTCTAGGATGGGGTGGTGTTAGCTAAGATCCTTTTTAGACCGACCGAGCAAGTATGTGAACGGGGCCCAATTTGTCCGCACACAAACCTAGCTGCTGAGGCATGTGGGTGACGCACGTGATGCCCAGTCATGTTTCTTCGTGCCACATGGGGAATGCTCATAATGCTACTATATCATGGCTGCACTCATTCCCGTCCTCGATAACCCCTAGGCTAGCGGGCTGCCTTGGCACGACATTGGCAGGCCAACATGGCATGTGCTTCAAGGGCACAAGCTCTCCCTTCTCCCAGCATCAAACTTGGGGTTTCTTCTCCCTTTCCTTCCTTTCTCCCCCTTTCTTCTCCCCCTAACAAATGGGCTTTGAGTAAATAGGGTTTGCTGATTGGGTTCTGTTCTCGATTAATCTAAGGTCTGACTCTTACTATTAAGAGCCAGCTTGCTTGACGGGACCAATAGTTAAGGAATAAATAAATTCCAATGAAGTAGTGATGAAAGAATTAATGACGTCCCATGGTGTCAGGAGCATAAGCTGAATTTTGACATGAATAGGGGAACATTAGAAAAGTGTGAATGTTTTTATGAAAGTCTATCATTTTGCCTGTACAAACTATAAAAAGATCATTATCGAAGATATTTTCGATCAACTATGCATGTCCGAAGATATGGTCTTATTTAATGATAGTTGCGTGCAATCTTGTGTGCATCTACTTCCATTTCAGAAAGGAACTCACGATTCTTACAGATATATAGTATTGCTAAAATAGAACACACGGTACTAAGGTAAATTCTTTAAGGGGCAAGTATTAGATTTTTAAAAGACATTGGGTGGCTAAGCTAACACAAGTTTAAAGTTTTTAGGCCGGGGGGGGGGGGAAGATATAACGTGGAATATGATGATCACTCTGAATTAACTGCCCCTCGGCAAGTCCTTGGTTGCACCCCGACCATATTGTTTACCTCACATGTTGTGAGACGACATATTTGATGATAATTCAACCTGAACTATAAAATTTTAGTCGAACGCAATCCTTGTACATGTAGTCCAGTCCATTGGTCTTCTTGTCCAGTTAAAAGGAGGACTCTCAGGGTTAGGATTTGCTGAATAGTGGTGGAGGTGAGAGGGCCAATACAAATACTTTTATTCTTTCACTTGTGAAAGACTATATCTTTAGGATGGCAAATTCATATTCTAACTTTTCAACATTAGTCATGTTTGAGTAGTAAACTGTAAAACTAACAAAGAGGGGCTATATAATCCCATAAGATGCATCACTAATCCCTCTACATAAGTACTAAGGCAACGGCCAATACCGTAGATTCAGAGATATTGCATAGCTAACAAATGCATATGCACTGGTGTAATTAGAAATGTGTTCCCTTGAATTTGTCATTCATTCTCGTGTCTAATCTTGTCTGACGCATTGGTTGGATCATGGATGTGTAACAGGAATCACAGATATTGAGATACACTTTCTCCAAATTAAGTTCACAGCTATCGGAGTTTACCTGGATGCTGAAGTTGTGGGACACTTGCAGCAATGGAAGGGTAAATCAGGGAAGGACCTAGCTGAAGATGATGACTTCTTTGAGGCCCTTATTTCTGGTAGGCTCCTGTTTCTGCTAGTGTAAAACTTTTTACTCTATTCATGTACCTCAGATCTTTTTGAGAGTTCATATTTTCTGATCTGCAAAAGAAAATTTTGAGAGTTCATGTTAATCAGCTCTGTCTATTGACTATCACGAGACCAAGATTAGAAATTTCGCATGAGGCTTTGTTTGGATCATGAAATTCTAAAGCATTCCTGGGGGGAAAGGAATTCATAAATTAGTAACTTAGGACAAGTTGAAGAGTCGGAATGAATTTGTTAATTCAGTTCCCCTGTAGAAATCTGTCGATGAATCCATGATCCTAACACAGCCGGAAGCTTCCCCAATTGCATGCAGCCTGTTTATGTTTGTCCTCAAAATTCATATGATCATCTTAAATTCGGAGTTGTCATTGCAAATGTGCAGCACCAGGGGAGAAGTTGTTGAGGGTTGTGGTGATCAAGGAGATAAAGGGGTCACAGTATGGTGTGCAGCTAGAGAGCGCAGTGAGGGACCGACTGGCTGCAGATGATAAATACGAAGAAGAGGAGGAAGCCGCGTTGGAGCAAATCGTCGAGTTTTTCCAGTCCAAATATTTCAAGAAAGACTGCATCATAACGTTCCATTTCCCTGCATCTTCTGCCTCTGTAGAGGTAACACTCTATGCTATTACTTACCAAAAAAAAAAAACACTCTATGCTATTGTGCATCTCATCGGAATCTCGAGGCTTATACTTGTGAATTGAGCGACTTTAACTTTTCTAGAGGCAAAACACTTGGCTACGGCGCTTTTATTTCAATCTTTCTCAGCTAATTCGAATACGTACGACTAGCTTCTCTGCACCTTTTTGTCTACCCCTGTGGCTACCACGGGTACCAAAGGGTGTCCATTTTATCAGTTCCTGTGTGTGATCCACTGGTTAAATCAGAGTGATTAATTGATAGTCCATGATTCCATAGTGGGCGTGAAGTACTCCCTCCGTCCCAAATTGGATGACAATTTTTGATATATGTGCCAATTTCAATTCTTTATATCTTTCAATATGAATCTAAAAAAATATTCAATATGGATCTTGTTTGATAGTTCTTGATTAGTTCTATTATACAAAGTTTTCAAATTCGTAAAAAACATTATAGATTGAAAGATATAAGCAATGAAAAATGACACAAATTTCAAAAATTGTCATCCAATTTGGAACGGAGGGAGTATGATTTTGAAAATACACATTCACTCATTTGATATAAACATGACGCAATAATGTGGATACTGGTTATAGGACTGATCTGATGCCTTCCCTTGCAATGACTCATTGAAGGAACAACTCCGATTTTTTGAAATGGACCTTTGTGCGGTGCAGTACACTTGCATTGCAAAGAAACGGGATTAAATAATGTAAATGGTCGAAATTCTTGTCTCGTGTGACTGCTAGCCATGTCCAAAATAAATTTGACTGACCATTTTCATCTTTTCCACGCACGTTTCTGTTGTCGTGACTAATTTTGTCTTTTGACATGGACTGGCAGATTGCATTTGCAAGTGAAGGAAAAGAGGAATCGAAGATCAAGGTTGAGAATGCGAATGTGGTTGAGATGATCAAGAAATGGTATTTGGGTGGAACCAGGGGGGTTTCTCCTTCAACCATCTCCTGCTTAGCCAACAACCTCTCTGCTAAGTTGTCCAAGTGAGGATGTAATGTAGTCTGAGTTTGAGCCTATTTGCTTGTATTGTGGTTTGCCTAGAACTTTGGTTTGAAGGAATTTGTGGTACTCTACCAGTAATAAAAGTACGGGGTTTCCTTCTTTCTTCTCAAGAACTCTTCTTACTTTTTGGAACATCCCATTTTTCTTTTGTTACTGTTCTTTCTATTCCTGAACGTGAACATCTAGTTGGGACATGTACCCGCGCGTACAGATCCGTTTTGGACACGTCTCGAGTCCCACAAAACGATCCGAGCTGTCATTCTGTTTTAGGGTCCCTGCAGGGCCGGTTGTGAGATTTTGTAGGCCTAAGACGAACTTAAAAAATGAGGCCTTTAATAAATGTATAAAAAAGAAAGAAGTGATAGATGGATTTTTCAAAACTAAATACATGTATTCAACGCGAAAAACTCCACAAAAAAATACAATAATCAGGATATTTAAAAAGCATCATTATCGTTACTTAAACAACACTCTTCATCTTAGTATTTTTTTTCTCTGGCCGGTCCGTTCTTCCGTTTAAGGGAAAAGATGATGGTAATGATACACGGTGCACCCACCACACTGAATAAATTTCAAAGGGCCCCAGAGATCAGCAATCCTGTGATTCCTTTTATTCTAGCTTTTTATTTTTTTCTCCAGTGATTTACCTCCCTCCGTCCCTTTATTACAGTCCAGTATTCTATTTTGGGCTGTCCCTTAATAAGTGTCCATTTTGTAAAGTTAGTAGATAAAAGTTGGTGAATTGCCTATTTTGTCCCTAAAAGTAGATTCCATTTTGAAAAGTTAGTGAGTAAAAGTGTAATGATGATGGGTAAGTAGGGAAAGTGGAGGAAAAAGTTGATATGAAAGGTATAATGATGATGTATTTTTAATAAGTTGGAGTTACGAAGCAGGACATTTAAAAAGGGACGGAGGGAGTATTATTCTAGCTTTTTATTTTTTTCTTTAGTTTATTCCTCAATTCCGTGTTCTTTTTTAACGGGGCCACTGGGCCCTATTTGTAATAGCCAGTGGGCGAGGAGAACATTGGGCCTTGGGTTTAAAAATAGGCCCCATAACAATACATATATTTAGGTACTAAAAATAAGTGGGGGCCCTAGTTTTTGGGTTTTTTTGGGGGGCTTAAGGCTCAGGCCTCTTGGGCCTTAGCCCAAAGCCAACACTGGGTCCCTGTAAAAAAATTAGCTCAATCGGATATTAGTAAAGACGTTTACAATATATCCAACTCTCTGGATTGACATGAATTCTGAAACAAAGTTGGATGTATAAGATATATCGGTAAGGGAGCTGATTTTTTTAGAGACCCTAAACACAATAATTTTAAAATAAACTGAGCGATTTTGATAATCTATGTGAGATTTGAGACAGGTCCAAAAAGGATCTGTAAGCGCAGGTACAAATTTGGGATCTGAACCCGTAGCAATGCTATCTAACTGGTGGTGAATGAAAGAATGAAAGGTCAGTGATGTGCCCTTGTATTCTTCCACTACAAAAGAGAGGGTGTGACTCTTTGGGATGGCAAATCTGTGTTCTGAATTTTATCTGTGTCTATTTTAGAGTTTGAGCTGCGTGTTCTTGTAGAATTTTCTACTACTCCTTCCGTCCCTAAATAAGTGTTCAGCGTGCAAACCTAAGCCTTTAAAAGAATGCATTTGTTTTGTTAAAAAAATCAATTTTTTTTGACAAATCAATAGATGGCCATGGGTTCTATTAGATTGTGGAAAAAAATTAGATTTTTTAACGAAAAACATGTATCTTTTGTAAGGCCTAGTTTTGCGCGTCGGACACTTATTTAGGGACGAAGGGAGTATCTTTTTTGCAACTGGTTCTTAAGTGTGACGTTATCGTCGGCCTGCTTTTGCGGTAGGTACTTGCGTCTAGATTCTGATAGTTTTGATTCACTCATGCATCTTATGATAAAATCTGCAATGCCTTCGGACTTGTCAATATGATGATATGGTATTGACCACTTACAAGAAAGAGAGGGTGGAGGAGGAAACGGAACTTGAAGAATTTGATACTATTCCATTACACGAGCACAAATATGATGATTTCCTTTTATTGCCTATGATTCTGGTCTAGTTGGCCAAATTCCCTGATTTAGATTAGACCTCGAAAAACTGAGGCAAAAGCATGTGCAACCTTATTGCTTTTTGTCCAATTTTCTAATTAACAGCGTAGCGCACTAAAGTTGCGGCCACATCTTATACAATTCTGTTTAAATGCAACGTATGCACGCGATAGTATATCTCCATCGCACTGCCGGCCACTCTATGTTGACCGCCGGCCTAGCTGTTCAAAAAGGAAATTTTGACCGCCGGCCTATTTGTTCTTTCAGAACTCTTTTCTCACGAGATTTTAACCAAAACGGATTTATCTTCTCAATTTTCTGACCGGTTCTCCAAAGCATCTTAACCGTAAGATGATCCGGAATGTCTATATATCTATCGCCAAGAAACATCTCGAATGACAAAATCGACATGACATGTCAGGTGAGGACCTTGGGTTCTTATAGTGCGGCCCGCACTATAACTTTATAGTGCGTCCAGGTATAATTTTTATAAGATATAATTATCATAATCCGAACCAACTATTTTTTAAGAGTTCACGAAAAATTATAAATACGACAAAAAAAAAAAAAACTTAAACAGCCTTTAATAAAATACAATTGACCAAGTGAGATTTATATTACAGTTTATTATCTAAATCATACTAACAATTCATTTTACAAGAACACATGTTGTCTGAACATGTGATTATCAATATTTGATCCACTTGATTTTTAAAAAAAATTAAAAGTCCCAAAACTTCATATTTTACAGTAAAAAAATATCCCTAAATAAGAAATTTGGCTCATTAATTAGAGTTGCTATTTTAAAGATAACAAACTTCATAATGTCAAATTAACACATAGCCTTTAAAAAAAACCTTTCAACATCCCGAAACCGAGTGTGTGGTACCTTATCGGCACCCAAAAATTTCTCGGAGGTCCGAGATGCTTTCTGGATACAAACAAAGATCTGCTCAAACTCCTCACGGAGTTAATTACCGAACTACTATACCGGTAAATTCGACAAAACTTTATACTTCTCTTTTAACAAAAACCTTGAATAATCATTGTTGAACAAACATCTCAACTTCATAAGGAGTCATCATTAAAATGATCACCAATTACACAGTATGCAGTGGAAAACAAAAGCCTCAGATTGAGACTTGGAGCTCTGATACCAATTTGCTCGGAGGTCAGATGCTAATTAGGCCCGTTTCCATCCGGCATCTACTGTGTTTCTTTGTCAACAGGTCAAGATCCGATTTTAAAGTTCCGTAAACACCCTTCCCCAACACACTCCACACCCTAAACAATCTATTTTTTTTACTGAATTCATCCTCAATCTTTTAGTTGAACCTACTAAGTCCTTTTAAACTTTTCAAATCAATCTTTCACTTATTCTAATTTTGCATTCCCTATCTACTAAGTGGACGATTGACGGTGTTTTATGGGGGGCCTTTACGTTGCAAGAAGTTTCTTGCTATGATGAACAATAATTAGGTCATTTAGCTTCTTGTTCACTTGCAATGCATGTGAAACACAAGACTAGACTAAATCATCACATCTAAATAATTGAACCCCAAGTTTATACAATTGTGGGAATTTGGGAAAGCTTCAACATCGGTGACAACCCTTTCATTTTGGTGAGAAAATATTAACTACAAGCTTAAATAATGTTAATCACCCTTAATGTTGACCCAATTGACAAAACTATTCCCATTGTCTAGTAAATAGATGGGAAATTCGAACTAATAACTACATCCATTTTTATACATCCTAATGCACACTCACTTATACAAGTATTGGGCATCACACACATTGCGCCACTAGTGTACCCGAATACTTCTGTGAGTGTGTGTAATTGGATATGAACAATGCATGTGGTTCTGGAACAATTGATTTCAAAATCGGACACGCTGATTCGGGAAATTTTATGGACCGAGTAAGGGGGCTCGATCGATAGACATTAGGCTAATAAGACAAAGCTTGAACAATTCGTGGGATAAAAGTGCAATTTAGCCCGAACTTTCCCTCCCCCTCCTCCTCCCAACGTTCCCATGTGACAGCAGAGTGGAAAAGGGAGTAGACCATAGAAAGAACAAAGAACATAATGCTTCCTCACCTCACCTCTCACCTCACCTGTTTAGAGAGAGAAAAACATACTCCAGTAGATAAGATTCACATACATACTATACTATAATATACTCCTACATATACGCAGGGAGATAGAGTACCTAAGCCTGAGGGAGCTATCGAAATGCAAGATCCGTCCAACTCAACCGCCCAAAATGCTCACAAGCCGCCAACGACGTCGTTCGGGCCGTCCAGGCCGGCCCACCACCGCCGGGCCCACTCGGAGATGAACTTCCGGTTGCCGGACGACCTGGATCTCGTCTCGGACCCCTTCGACGGGCCGCCGGGCAGTAGCTTCGACGAGATCGGGTCGGAGGACGACCTCTTCTGCACTTACATGGACATGGAGAAGCTCGGATCTAGCTCGGCCGAAGCCGGCGGCGGAGACTTCGGCAATGCCGCCGGCGGAGCTGCGGCGGAGAGCGGCGGCGAGGGGGAAAAGAACGCGAGGCCGAGGCACCGGCACAGTAATTCGGTTGACGGTTCGTTTCTGTTTGGCGCCGAGAGTATCGAGGCCAAGAAGGCGATGGCTCCGGATAAGCTTGCGGAGTTGTGGTCGATCGATCCGAAGCGAGCCAAGAGGTACCGTTATGATTTGTTCCTTTTTGTGTGCTTATTAATTTCTGTTGGACTGTAGATTTAACTACTTAATTGGATTGCTGATGATTTTCGTTTGTTAAGTGGTCTTGGTACAAGCCTTGGTAGTTTGCTCCTTCATAAGATCTCACTTGTAGGGATTAGTCCGAGGGGCGCGCAAGCTGACCCGGGCATTTTGCATTACCAAAAAAGAAAAACGTTACGTTTTTGCGAGTAGCTACTTAGGTTTTAAACGTATCCACTCAATAATAGCAGCTTAAGACCATAATTTGATTCTAGTAGCGTAACTTGTTAACCGTTGATTGTAATTGATAAAATGCGCACGAATTGGCATTTTCCAAAGGTACTTTGGTGAACTCTTCGAGAGCTAGAACACATAAAGGTCAAAATTATAAATTCTGGAAACTGATCCACATTATATCAGTCCAGTAGTCAAACCATTAGTGCTGTGCTAGTGCGATATGTCATCAGCATATATTAGATCGCTGGAACCTACTCTATTTGGATGGACATGGTCAATTTGTTTGATCTTAGGTGTAACTCCAATATTCTAATTTTATACGGCAGATTACGTGAATTACTTGTGGATTTTAAATTGCTGAGTGTTGTTACATGGAGTGTGAGTGGATTTAAGGTGTCCTTGTTTGGAAGAAGAAAAAGGAACTTTTCCTTGTTTCAAACAATTTTGATATTGGAAAGTTGTGATCTGGTTCTTAATAAGTAAAACTTTGATCTGTTGTTGTTGACCAGTGTTCTAAAACAAAGAATTAATTGGCGATTAATCGCTGGCGGGGCCTATCTGATTAGGTCTGACTAACGATTATTTGCCGATTACTAATTAATATGCACCGATTAATCTCATTAATTGTCGATTAATCACTTGAAGGTGTCCGATTGCCAGACTAGCGCCCAACTACTTTTTGAACATTGTTGGTGACCTAGTGATATCTATTTTGAAGTTGGAATTGTCTATGATTTAACATGTTGGAACTGTTCTCTGAGCTAGTTGACCTGAAATGATGTAGGATGAGTCACTCAGGTAACTTTTTTCAGGAGATATAGATATTGAGTTTCACCCGATTAGATCCATCAAATTCGAGGGAATTTGGTTATCTGAGGCCAAGCCTCCTATCACTTCTTGATTGAAAATATAATACCCTGTCAAACGGAATACGTCTTGCGTATTGCTTTTCTCATTTCATGTATCCTGTCTGAAAGGATAACTATTGCATAGCATAAGATACATTAACAAGAGTAAATCTAAGATAAAAATAGTTACATGGAAGTGTAAAATGCAAATTATCGTTTGCTTATTTTTACGGAAATACTTAGATAAATCAAAATTTTACATCTCCAACTATATAACATGGTGTAGGAACAGAAATTTTCCATTGTCTCATATCGCCTCATGGATCGTGTTGGTATCACGAAGATATTTTCTTGAGCATAAAGTATGTAAAGAGATAAGTGACGGTTTTACCTCTAAATGTACTGAATCATAGGACTTGAATTGTCTATTTTGCGTATGGTTAGATTTTTTACAAAGTAAGATAAGTTTGTAGTTATGTATGGATTTTGCCTCGTATCGAATCACAAGATACCTATCATGAATCGTAATATTTTGGCAATACTGTGCACAGATAACAGAAAAATGAATTGAGACAACTGATTGCTATTAATGTTGCCATGAAACTGTTTAGTTTTTGTCCTTTTCAAAGTCTTGTGAGTTAAATCTTTTGAACTGGGCTAATCAGCACCTGTAACGTTGCCCCTGCCATATTGAGTTTGAACTCTGAAGGTTTGAGTATTGTCTATGCAACTTTCTATAGGTTGCAGAGTCAACAGCCTTGTGTTTTCTATTTGCTTGTTTCAAGAAGTGTAGTGTACAATATAAGTCATTCGAGCATGGCTTGGAGGTGGATGAGAACAAAGAATGATTTCAGTATTTGGCTTAGAGAGAAATTCTCTTTCCTGAGATCAAATTATTTGAAGAACCGCATAGTAAGTTATAGCTTTCAACTTTTCATACCGTCTGACGTTTTAGATATGTACACAGAATTCTGGCAAATCGGCAGTCTGCTGCACGTTCAAAAGAGAGGAAAGCCCGTTACATAACGGAACTTGAAAGAAAAGTTCTGACCCTTCAAACAGAAGCAACCACCCTTTCTGCACAACTCACATTATTCCAGGTGATTGTTGCATACTAGTAGCTTGCTTTAAGAATTTTTTCACATGTAACTGTTTGAGTGTTCCACAGAAATATGCTAGACCTAATTATTTTTACTTCCTCACAGTTATATTATATCCTTTTCTACATTATTTATTTGATTCCAACAAGTTTGAATCTGCATTTAGATACAACAAAATGAGTCATTGAATGCTGGTCGCTTGTTGTAGTTGATCACTTGCTTGATTATGTGGTCCTCTCTTAGATAATGGATAAAAGTTGTGCTTTCTGCTCATCCTTAACTTTTACTTTGCCCCCTAAATTCTTTCATATTAAGCACTTCAAAAATTGTTCACTCTTGCTTCTACAAAATATGGTACTGTACCAATTCGCATCTCTCTCTCTCTCTCACACGCGGGCGCACACACTTGTTATCCTTCATAGCTTCAGCAATTTTCCATTTAGGCTGAGTTTCCCTACGGGGCTAAAGGGGCTTATTTCCCTTTGGATTTTGTGAAGGAAAATAAGCCCCTTTAGCCCCGTAGGGAAACTCGGCCTGACTTTGGTTCACTTACCCTTTAGTCTTTCCTTCATAGTGTATTTTTTTACTGCTACTGGGACTGTAGTTTTCAGATCAAGGCCTTCTTTTTTCTTTTCTTTTGCAGAGAGATACAACTGGTTTAAGTAATGAAAATACTGAGCTTAAGCTTCGGCTACAAGCTATGGAACAACAAGCACACTTGCGCGATGGTAAGTTTCACCTTTCAAAGGAACTTGCATGTACTTTTCAGGGCCATGTTCAATAAACTGTTAGTTTTCCATACGTCATATGTGAAAGTACTTGTTTAGCATATCAATTAACTATATTTGAAATTGAGATCGATTTGTTTCTGGTCGTGCATTATATTAATGTCCAGTTGCCTTTTTTTCCAATTGATTTTATACCAAAGTTGTGCTACTGTATGATTGCCCATGATTTATGACCTTACCATTTGTCGATAATTGATGCAAATATTTAATCCTTGAATTATCTTAACACTACGATTGTGTCTGTCAAAATCACTTCCTTCCAGTCATTGATGTGCCATCTGAGATATATTTTTGTGATGCGACAATGTGAATTGGGTCAAATTGCGTTTGAAAGAACTTCTCCCGTTTGCTTAAAGCTAGTATAAAAATCTCTTGTCAACCTCTTTGTGCATTTTCAGCCATATGATGCTGCCTTTTACATGTCTTTTCATGACGTGTGAGATTATCAATGTAATATGATCTGTAAGCAACTGTTTCTGAAACACAGCGCTGAATGAAGCACTGAAGCAGGAAGTAGAAAGGCTCAAGATTGCCACCGGGGAAATGGCATCTCAATCAGACGCTTACAATTTTGGAATGCATCAGCATCTTCCGTATAACCAGTCTTCCTTCTATTCACAGAAGCCACAAGGAGGACCTAGCGACACCCAGCAGATGCAAATGCCACAGTTCCACTCCCTCCAGTCTAACATGCTAAACCACCACCACCCTATGCTCACGGCATCTCATTCCCAGTCACAGGCCTTCTCTGAGATGTTGCACCATGATTCCCTTGGACGTTTGCGGGGCCTAGACATCAACGCTAGAGGCTCTCATCTCGTGAAGTCTGAAGGTCCTTCTATTTCTGCCAGTGAAAGCAGCAGTACATTTTGATCCAACGGTTATGATCTGTGCTTGACCTCACCATCTGTTAAATGTCCATAGGCTAACACCTTCTTTAGCATCCCAAGGGAAACTTGGTTCAAATTTGTTTATTGATTTATTGATTTGATTCTGACATTAATTATTTGACTACGATTCGATGGGTTTCGTTCCTGATTTCTGTTTCACAATACATCTTCTGTGATGTGTCTGGAATATAGTTGCATCTATCATGCAATTCATGTTTCTTTTAGTGTTGTCTAGACCTTACTTCAAGGGGAAGGGGGAGTTCTTCTGTTGATTATGTATTCAGACTCAACTTATTTTTTGTATCATGACGATCTATTTAATCTCTCCTCTCTCGCTCTCTAATTGATCTTTTCAGTTTTGCTTGTGTGTTCGGATATGTGCTATTTTGATCAAACCTGCTTGTAGACTGTAATTGGGTTGATTGACGGTAACCTGTGCAATGCCCTAAAGGTTGCGAGGCACTAGTCGGGCGGTCAGTCACCTTTGAACTTCGAGGCCTTGTAATCGGCAACGGCGCAGCAATTCAATCAAGCAGTTTATCTGCTTTTTATCTACTCATCTATTAATCAATTTTCTGACCTGGTGGGTTTCAAGGTGCATCAATTCTTGCCCTTTTTACTTGCGGCTGTAAATATAATATAAATACTCGTCGGCATTGCAGCGGGTTCTATTGGAAGGTGAGAATAAGAACCCATTAGACATTTGTCCATCCTTTATGTTAGGGTTAATTACATATTAACTCCTTTAGACTATCACCATTATTCACCTTACTCCCTTCATGTATATAATCCTGCGCCTTGCCCTCTTAATCTATCCTTCAGTGGCCCCATTCGTTACTCCTTCGTCCAGATTTGAGCCTTAGACTCTAATACGACATGCACTTGGACTAATTTACATGAAAAAATGTCCTTTTTATTGGGATATATAATAGTATATAGAATAATTTTTGTGACTCATATTTAAAATGTTTGCAAATGTCAAAATCATAAAAATTAGAGTCAGTAGTGGGCCCTATAAAGTAAATAAATAACTGAGAGAAGCATGTTCCTAGAATTAGAGGAGGATGTACTTTAAAAAAGAAGTCAATGAGAATTTATAAACATATAAAGAGTATGCCATAAAAATTGACATATAGCAATGTATCATTAAAAGAGAGATTTTGGCCATGAATTACTCACATGTGGATGTCATATTGAACTCTAATGCTCAAATATGACGGAAGAGTACTGACACAAGGAGCCAAGTCATGATCCTAAATGATAGATTAAGGCGGCAATGTGTTGGGTATTTTAGATAAAGAGTGTAATGTGAAAAGGGTGATATAATATCTAACATAATTATTGATTCTAAATTAATTCTAAATTCCATCATAACCAAAGACATAATGCATGTACCTCGAACATACTTTAAAACTCTTCATTATAGATTCATGTATTAGAGACGTGCATGAAGAGTTTTATGAAGTACTTGCATTATGTATCTTTATGTGTGTGTACAGAGTTTCATGCATGTGGTTAATTAGTTGGAGTATAGAAGTATGCAAGACCATTATATTAATGGTCATTGGTCATTTTTTTGTACATAAAAAAAAGGAGTTAACGGGCCGGCAAAAATATAAAAGAGTATTCTTGAGTGTTTTAGGAGCTCTGTACAATCTTCGGATAGTACATCTCCATAATGATCTCCTACTATACACATGTGCATATTATTATTTGAGTTGATTTAGTTGTTGATCGAGTGTCCAACCTAAACGCTGTGCTACCCCGACATGGCAAATCATCATTTAATTGTTAATTATATATGGTTTTTATTTTTGTATTGGTTATGTGTCGTATTGGTAATGTTTTGAGACTTTCTGGCTAATGATATCACACTTTGTGGTTGCTTCGAAGTTTCAAATTTTGGTTACGGTTACAAGAAAATCTGGTACTAGATATGAAGAATTGAAATATGTATCGTCATGTGTTGTAGTGGTCATGTCATGATATTTGTTGCCCAATATTACACTTTCCTGGTGAGGAAATTAAGTATACTGCAGATTTTCAATTTTATTTTTTTGGTTGAGATATTAGGGGTGTTATTGGTTGTGTTATAACACATGGTCTTCCTGTGCTTTTTAAACCGGTACAAGTTATGATTCTGTATTGCCTTGGCATTGATTTGGGCTTTAATTTGTATATTTGCTCTATAACCTCTTATCCAATCGGGTCTAATCCGATCCATTAACAATCCTAGCGAGTCCATTGCAAGTGGCTACTTCACAACATTTTGACAGCAAAATAATAAATATACGGAGTACACAACTTGGGATGTGCGCAGGGCCGGTCCAAGGTATTTAGATGCTCTAGGCCAAATGGTGAAATTGTGCCTTACATAAAATTTTTTAATTTAAAAATAATAAACAGAAATACTTATCTATATACCATTTTCGTTCATACTATTAAACATGGTAAATATTCCGGCCTTAATGGCTTATGCGGTTGCCATAATATTCAGTGAACTCAGGTTTGAATCACAGTAGCCCCCAATTTGTGGGACAATATATTTTTTTTTATAGCAAAAAGACACTTCAATTTGTATGACGAGAATTTTTTTTTTTTTGGCAAAAAAACACTTCAAAAAAGTATCTTACCAGGACTTGAACCCAGACATCTTATGTGCAAAAACAAACGCTTTACCACTGAACTACCAAAGAAGTTTGTATTATAGATGCGCGCAGAAAATATATATACTTATCTAGGAAGAAGTGCCCCATTTTTTGCCCAAAATATAGAGGCCCAAGGCGGCAGCCTCATGGGCCTACCCCATTGGGCCGGCCTTGGATGTGCATGCGCGTATCGTTAGGCATTCAGGACATGTACCATATACAGCTTACACCAAAGATAACATGCAGGCTTATATTTTGTTATCGATGTTTTGAAGTTATGAGACCTTCACATACATATATTTTTTATTAGCTTGCTTTGCATAACTTAATCTATGATAAATTCAAGTGCTGAAAAGAAATTGAAACTTGCAAAGGAAGGGAAATTTTAAAATAGTCCAGGAGTACCACGCATACTACTTTACAACTATATATTTCTGTGAGGTCTACCGCTAAATGTATAAATGAATCATTATGTGAACATCCAATTGCAAACGTTGGGCACGTCGATTGTCCTTTCAAGAATCAAAGTCAACTAGCCAAGTACTACTCCACAAAATATAGCCAAATCCTAAGACCTGGTTCGTTTTGTGATTTTGGATTTGTGAGTAATGAGTATAGAGAGAAATAGAGTAATGATTGAAAATAAGGGCAATGATTGGAGAGAGATAGAGAGAAAAATGAGAGTAATGATTGGAGAGAAATAAGATAATAATTAGAATCAAAAATTCAAAACCCTTAAACGAACGAACTTTAAGCGAAATCTTAAGGAGTTGGTTGAGTGGAAGTATGAAAGAGGCTTGCTTCTCCAAGCTCAGAGATTCGACTCTTATAGCCAATAGAAGTTTTTTGGGGAAAAAGAATTGTCTTGTCGTTAACTTTAGGATCCTAGATTTAATTTGCAGTACGTACTCATCACAAACACACCCTCTTATAATAAAGAAAAATTTGCAGTACTCATCACAAACACATCCTCTTACGTGGTTTTGGTTTTGACTATTTATTTGGTTTAGTTTTGGCTATTTCTTTTTTGTTTGGCTTTTCGGCTTGATGTGGATGGGGGCTTAGGTATAAGGTGTGAGGTCTCGTTTGGGTTTTTGGCTGTTAAGGTTCTGTGGATGTGGATTTCTTTGTTGTCCAGTTGACGTCTTGCCTTCTTTTAATTCTCGAGTGGCTTTTGTCGGTGTGCCCTTTGATCCTTTTAATTTTTGTAATCCTTTATAAAGATTAATAAATTCTTTTTGCTTAGGAAAAAAAAAAAACATACCCTCTTATAATAAAGAAAAATTTGCAGTACTCATCACAAACACATTCACCCAGATAAAAACATTGAACAAAGATATATCATGTCCGTGAAAAGAGCTTTATGATTTGAGAGAAACTTAATCACTGTTCCGCGTAATTTCAGCTGTCCGTTTCGGCAATCATTGGTCCGGATTTAAAAAAAACTCTTCCAGCGAATAGTATTTTTAAAATCCGGATCGTCCAATATGCTTTTAGACACGCGCGATTGAGCACTACCATAAGGTATTTAAAGAGTTTTTCTCGTATATTTATGAATGAAAAAAGAGCCACCTGATAAAGTCGCAAATCACACATCTTCGTAATTTCAAATATATAACTGTCAAAATTAAGGAGTCATAAAGGTCATAGTTAATTGAGGCATGCAGCTTGTAGACCATTAATGAGTTAGGGATTGAGATTGGAAGACAATTACTAAAATTGTGCAGCTGAGAGTGCAAGTATTGAGACTGGAAGACAATTTTGATGGACATATCAGATCCTGTTACATCCCTTGCAAACAATAAGCATATATGCAGTTAACTGATCAGAAAGGTGCACTGCTAGCTGAACAGCTAATAATTCCTAACTCAGAAAGGTATAGTGCTGCTAGCTGCTGCCCTTGTTGGATCATCGATCCCATCATGCAACATATATATATATATCATGAGGAACATAAAAGATAGGGTGAGGGACCCCTAAGCTAAACATATATAACTAACAAACATATATGCCCCACCAAATTAGAGGAACACCATGAATGTCCCTACTTGCTCAAACCACCATGCATGAAATTATTGCACATGCATGTGGACCAATTTATGTACGGTGTAGAGGTGACTCTTATTCATATTTTGCAATTTATAAAACATTTTTAAAAACTCTGCCACATAAAAGCTTTATTTTATTTTACCGGTTGAAGAAACATTTTATTAAGAGGGAGGGAATTTCAACCAAGGGTTGAAAAATACATTCAGATGGGACAAAGCCTGATATAACTGATGGTCTAAAAAGCCTATAGATAAAATAAATAAAACTCAAAACACCTGATGGTCTAAAAATCCAAATATTACAATTAAGCACAAAAAAAACCTAACACATCAAAATGGGCTAAGCCCAGCCCAACAAACCCAAAACACAACCCTAAACTTTTGATAATCTTCCACCACCGTTGCAACCCACCAAACCAGATAGCCGCCATCGCTGCTTTGCCAAATAAAACTAATTGAAATCTATAAAATAAGACCATATTACTTATAAAAAGCATTGTAAGCTGAAAAATATTGAATTTTTTTTTAGAGGTCTGAAATGGATCTGTCTGAAATAGTATTGAAATTGCCAAAGCCCTTAGGCAACAATATATATATATATATATATATATATATATATATATATATATATATATATATATATATATATATATATATATATATATATATATATAACACGGTTTACTGTGCGGATCTCGCTTTCCCGATCAAATTTTGAAGATCCGAGCCCCTTAAAGTGATCAGAATGTGATTTTAAGAATAATTGAGAGAAATTGGCAAAAAAAAAAGAAGAAGACCGGGAAGGGCTTGATCGGAGCAGTTTTCATTGAATGGTTCAATAAAAAATTGCTCAAATCAAGCCATTCCCGGTCATTTTTTTTGCTGATTTAATGTGGGTACTCTTAAAGCACGTTTTGCACACTTTGAGTGGCTCGGATCATCGAAACTTGCTCGAAAAATGGGAGGTCCGCATGGTAGAACCGTAAGGGATCCCCCCCCACCCAACTTGGTGTTTCATATTTTCCCGCCCTTTTCAGGTGCAGGTAAGAAGTTATTTGTATTATGAATTATCCTAATTCCAATCCCAGCCCAACCTACAGGGCGTGTTTGTTTGAGGGATTAATTAAAGGAATGATTGTGGACTAACAATCTTCATGGGAGTTGAATTGAACATACATACACAATACCGTTGTGCTAACTTTTTCCAATACCGTTGTGCTCAATGGCTTTGTTAGGAATTTGATGTCGTTTTTTTTATTCTATTAGTCTTTGTAACATTTTCAAAAGTTTATGAATTTATTTTTGCTGTTTTTTTTAAAAAAAGGTTTCCCAATTGTTTAATCAGTATTCAATATCACTGACCCTACTATTAAGTACAACTAGAAAGTAACCACTCATAGTCCCCACTTCTTGTTTAGAGTCTGTCCCATGCATGTTGGGGGTCATATTAGCCTCTCACAAGTGGGACAATCCCTTGTGAAGGGCACTTTCACGAGTTCCTAACCAAACAACATTTGGATAAGAAATGGAAAATATTGATCATGTCCTATGGCAAAACTTTTCTCCCCTTTGATTATGTCATTCTCAATTCTGTTGTGTCCTATTCACATAATTTTGATTTGTTTAGCATCTTCCCTTCCTTTAGATTTTGGGTGGCTTTTTGCCGGTGTACCCTTAATTAATTTAGATGCAGTTACAGCCGTTCGATCATACTTAATAATAAGGTAATAGCCGTTGGATCAAATGAATGAAGGTTTCCTAATTTATTAATCTACATTGCTCTCTCTCTCTCTCTCTCTCTCTCTCTCTGATTAAGGCATTGTATTCAAAACCACCCATTAAGGCATTATTCAAATGAAAACCAATGGATTATGATGTTTATCAATGGATATGTTTTTTTTAAACGGTATCAATGGATATGTTGCATTATTGTTTATCGTATAGTTGAATTTCTTGGACACGGGTTGGTATATTGCACCCAAGTTCAGTATCAATTTGCGTGTGGTGATTGTTTGAGCCGTATATTGCATGCGAGTTGGGTGGTTCTGGGGACCCTTAAAAAATCCTCTAAAAAAACCCTTCAAATCTCAATTTCATAATTTCCTATCAAATTTTAATGATCTGAGCCGCTCAATGTGTCCAGAACGTGATTTTAAGGGTACTTATGGGAAATGGCAAAAAAAATAACCGGGAAGGGTTTGATTTGAACAGTTTTTTATTGAACCGTTCAATAAAGTTCAATAAAAATATTCAAAGGGTCTAGGAACAGACCTTTAAAATACTATGTCAAGAGCCGTTAAATGTATGTGATTTCATGTGTATCTAAACTATCTTGTGGTAGTTGTAAATAAATGGTGAAAAAACTATTTCAATGCGTCCTTCTCTATGTGAGCATTTACAATCTTATATATATATATATAGTGCTTGCCCGTGCCTACGGCACTACGCATCCCTGTTGGAATTGTCCGTGCCTATGGCACTTGCTAGCTAGTGGCTCAAAACACTAAATCGTGATCGCTGAAATGAGGACATGGTTTGACAACGACCAACAAAAACACACACAAAGAGAGAGAGAGAGAGAGAGAGAGAGAGAGAGAGAGTCATGAAGAAATTGTCATTTCTGAAATGAGGACATAGTTTGAGTGATTTAAATTTTGAAGCTCTTGAAATCGAGAGACATGTTCCACGCACCATATTAATTTTATATTAATTTCATTATCACTATTCATCCTGTAATTTTGAACACGCATCAAAAAAATGAGAGTCAAATAAATGGTGTTACAACTGGTAGAAACTTGTTAAATAAAAACCTAACAATTTTTCACTTTTCGAAGAATCTGCCAATATAGTCCATAGTCTCCGTACCAATATTTTGATGAAAATATGTTTTGAAGAAAAGAGCATAAAAGTAAAAAAATGTGTTTTTCATGCAAGCTTAAGTTAAAGTGTAACGCCCTTGATTTTTGGGTACGTTAAATAAACATTTCATTGATAAAATCAAATGGAGTCTGGTTCATTATTACATCATAACTCCCACTACGGTTCTATATTTATACAAATGAAGGGTTCTAGGGTTCCTAACTACAGCTCCGCCTGCGGCTTCATCCTAGTCAGCTCCTTAGCTCCAAAAGCCTCCAAGGTGTACTGTTCATCTTGATCATCTACAAAATCTGACACATTATACCAGCGTCGCCACCGATATAATATGTCAGGGTCACCAAAGGTAACATCATGAGCCACAAGAGCTCAGCAGAATAATCCTCTACCCGCTAATCCATAATTTACCAATATCAGAGTATAAGAGTAGCATACCAACTCTTGCACAAGCAGCGGAATAATACATACATGTTTAACAAGGCATTAACAACGACATATCCACATTCCTTAGTCTAACGTTGGTGTCTGCATTGTATGTGTTTCTCCTACGTGACTCATCGTAGACCGTGTCACCATATTCATCAATGTTTTCGAAATCCTTTTCATTATCCAAATCAACATTTTGAAAATCACATTTAACACACCCAACCTCGGTTCCGCCACGCCGGGTTCCCGAGTATCCTCACAATGGTTCCGCCGCGCTGGGTTCCCATTGGCACACAAAACCTTGCATTGGCTCCTCTCCGCGGATAACCAAGCCACATTACCAATGAGGCTACCACGTCCGGCCACCTTGGCAATCTTCACGATGAGCTACCACGTCCGGCCACATAGAGATTTCACAACATTTAAATCACCTCCAATGAGACTACCACGTCCTGTCCCATTGGCAACACACACCGCACAATGGGCTACCAAGTCCGGCCACATTGCGGTTTTTAACATCTCTTTACACAATGAGCTAACACGTCCTGTCACATTGTGATTTCAAAACTTTTTCTCCTTTTCAATAACCACACCCTAGGTGTCATGTTTCTACTTTCTCGATTGTTGTGTCTCGTTATCATGCATAGACTCCGCGGTAGGACTTTCTCATCATAAACCATTTAAATCATTCGTTGTAATCTAAACTAGCAAGATCATGCAAGCAATCTCATAAACAAGCTCATCACCATCCTTATACAACCACAAGTAATGCAACAACATGCAAACAAACTCATAACTTTCTAAAAGATCAAAATACGAATACTTCGAATAAAGCTTCTGATTTCTCTTGTTTTGAAATCCGTTCTTTCTTCTTTTGTGGAAAGTTCAAAAAGACCACATATGTTTATTGACGTAGAAATCATTTGTTCAACATGTCATACTTTCAAAAGCAAGATAGGTTTATTTTTAACATTCATTCGACGTCAAGCTTCGTACCATATTTTTAAAGTTCAAGACAATCTACGTTTAGTTTAACAATATAACTAGGGAAAATGAGTTGAGATTAATTTACGTATACTTAGAATTAACGAGTAAAGGAGAATTTACCTTGATCCGAAACTAGTCGGGGCCGAACAAGCTAGTTGAAAAATTCTACGGCGTTGAAACTCGCAAATCTGGGCCAGAGTTTGGATGGCCGTAACTTGGTCAATATTTGGCCGAATGAGGTCGTTCTTGAGTCTAAATCGAAGCTCTCGAAGTTTTCTACAACTTTCGTGAAGGACGTTATTCCTAGAAACGACTTTCGCTCGGAGAAAAATGGTGATAAAGGGAGTGACAGTAAGCTGTCTGGACTGGAATCCGAGATTTTACTGAACTTTGGATGGCAATATCTTGGTCATTTCTTGACCGTTTGGGGTGGTTCTTGGGTCTAACTTGAAGGTTTTAAAGTGCTCTACAACTTTCTCCAAAGAAGTTAGTCCTAAAAACTACCTTAAACAGGAGAAAAATGAGGTTTTACGAAGGGCAGTAAGCTGCCAGGAAAACAGAAAATGGTTTCTAGAGAGAAGTTGGAGCAATGCTTTGAGGTGTAAGTTGAATGAGAGTGAGGGGTGCTATTTATAGGCAAAACCTGACCTCTTCCTCCTCTCTCCAAGGCCGGCCCCCCTCTCTCTTCTTCTCCCATGGATTTGCTCCATGACTTGTCATTTCATGCTTGAAAGCATGGCATGCTTCCATGGCTTGTCTTGTTCAACCTTTTTAGGCTTTAAAGCTAACAACCTAGGTCATCATGAAGGGTTTCATGGCTGGTCTTGTCTTGCTTGCAAGGGGAAAGCAAAATGATTGGCTAGTTTGTACTTTGGAAGACTAGAAATGGTTGTAAAGTGAAGTCTAGGCTTAAGGGCTATATTGTACCTTGTTGGAGTGTACCACACACTAGCACACAAGCACACTCTCCCTCCCTCTAAAATTTGGCCAACCCTCTCCCTCTCTTCTCCTATCTTTGTTTTGTCCCATCATGTTTGAAAGCATACAACCTTTCTCCTTCATGGGTCAATCAATGTACTTCAAGCATGCCAAGGGTTGTCATTCCTATTTTTGGCCAAGTTCTAGGTTATCATGAGAGATTCTATGAGTTATCCAAATTCTAGAAAGGTTTTGCTTGCAAAAGTACAAGAAAGAAGTAATAATGGTTGTACTTTGGTTGAGTAAAGACAAGGAAGATGACTTGGTTGAGTTGTCAAAACACAAGCACACACTTGCACTTTTTCTCTCTCTCACGGCCTCCCTCTCTCTCTCTCCATTCGGCCAACTCTCTCTCTCTCTCTCAAGTATACTTATCTATATATGCACATAAGTACAAAAGAAAGTCTAGGAAGAATCAAGTACCAAGGGTTTTCAAGTGACTAGTCAATGAAAAAGTATTGGCTAATACTTTTCTAGTAACATATTATTTTGTAGAAAATCGCCTAATAACGGAATATTAAAGCCTGACGGTGCCAAACGCCAAGGCAAGGCGTGGGCGTGGCCAAGGCAGCCCGCTAGCAAAGCGGTGGCCAAGGCGTAGCCAAGGCAAGGCATGAGCGTGGCCAAGGCAGCCCGCTAGCAAAGTAGTGGTCAAGGCGTAGCCAAGGCGAGGCGTGGGCATGGCCAAGGCAGCCCGCTAGCAAAGCGGTGGCCAAGGCGTAGCCAAGGCAACGCCAGAGCAAGGCAGCCCAGTAACGCCAAGGCAAAAGCAAGGCGTGACCCGACGCCAAGGCACAACCCTATGGCAGCCAAGGCAGAGCCAACCGACAGCGACCCGACGCCTAGGCGAGGCAGGCTCGATGGCGACCCGACGCCCAGGCGAGGCAGGCCCAACAGCGAGTCGACGCCAAGGCAAGGCAGGCCCGGCAGCGAGCCGACGCCAAGGCAAGGCAGGCCTGGCAGCGAGCCGACGCCAAGGCAAGGCAGGCCTAGCCAAGCCAAAGCAAGGCAGTCAAGGCAACGACCAAAACTTTTCTATTACCTACTTCGGCATCGATGCATCACTCCAGGTTAGGGAAATGTAACTAAGCCAAACGGTAGTTAGGGTTTGCTAACTAATCGGTTGCCATGTAGGATTTCCAGCCGAGAAATATAATTCTAGGATTTTACTACAATTGCCAAGTAATTATACCAAGGTCTTAATAGGCATACTCGTCTTTAGAAAATGACCTTAATGCCGGGCGATGAATATCAATCTCCTAAGTCATTAAACCTAATTACGACGGATTATTAATCGCTAAAAAGGATTTATAAAACAAATAAAGAATTTTCAAATATAACAATAAAATTTTTATAAGTCAATAACGACCGATTTTTGGATGTTAAAAATGAAATCCAAGTATTAAAATAAAATTCAAATTTTTAGCGAAATTTTTATTGACCAAAAATCAGGGTCGTTACATAAAGCTTATGTGGCTACGGTAATGTGTGTTTTTTCATGTAAACTTAAATTACGGCAATTGTTTATCCCTTTAAAAAATAAATCCATCCTTTTAACTGAAGCTAAAGCTTCAAAGACAAAGTTTGAGAAATTCAATCCAAAAAAAAAATCTTATACCCGTGCAATATGGTTGTTGGAAGAATTTTTCGGTTAACTCTAACTCCCAATTATAACCCAGCACTAAGAACTGACTGAAAAAAGAAGAGAATTAACCATGGATAGAGGACAAATAACAGATAGCCATATCTGTGGAGAGAGAATCGGAGAGAAGACGAGGGTCAAGGAGACATGAAAGAAAGTTGGAAAGAAAACGTTTAGGGAGAGAGAAAAAAAAACGCCAAAGACTATATTGCTAAAAAATCGGCAATCAAAAATTATTGCAAAAAATCAAGCTTCCTGTAAAAATCTGTAACGACCTTGATTTTTGGTCAATAAAAATTTCGCTAAAAATTTGAATTTTATTTTAATACTTGGATTTCATTTTTAACATCCAAAAATCGATCGTTATTAACTTATAAAAAATTTTGTTGTTATATTTGAAAATTCTTTATTTGTTTTATAAATCCCTTTTAGCGATTAATAATCCGTCGTAAGTAGATTTAATGACTTAGGAGATTGGTATTCATCACCCTGGCATTAAGGTAATTTTCGAAAGACGAGTATGCCTATTAAGACCTTGGTATAGTTACTTGGTAATTGAAGTAAAATCCTAAAATTATATTTCTCGGCTGGAAATCCTACATGGCAACCGATTAGTTAGCAACCCTAACTACCATTTGGCTTAGTTACATTTCCCTAACCTAGAGTGTTGCATCGATGCCGAAATGGTTAGTAGAAAATTTTTGATCTTTGCCTTGACCGTTGACTTGACTGCCTTGCTTTGGCTTGGCTAGGCTGCCTAGGCGTCGGGTCGCGCCTTGCTTTTGCTTTGGCTTAGCTAGGCTGCCTTGGCATCGGGTCACTGTCGGGCCCGCCTTGCCTTGGCCACTGCTTGGCCACCACTTTGCTAGCGGGCTGCCTTGGCCACCGCTTGGCTAGCGGGCCGCCTTGGCCACCGCTTTGCTAGCGGGCTTCCTTGGCCACGCTCACGCCTTGCCTTGGCCACCGCTTCAGTCGCGCCACGCCTTGCCTTGTACTTTGCTCGCCTTGGCCACGCTCACGCCTTGCCTTGGCGTTTGGCACCGTCGGGCTTTAATATTCCGTTATTAGGCGATTTCCACGCTCACGCCTTGCCTTGGCGTTTGGCACCGTCGGGCTTTAATATTCCGTTATTAGGCGATTTCCTACTAAATAAAACTAAAATACCACTCGAGTAATGAAAGTCTAGATTAAGTATCGTTAGTCTTTAACCAATTAGTTAGAATAGCCTAATGCCCATTTAGCCTAATCACTTCTTCCTAACCCTAGTTGGACCACTTGAACCTTTTTGTCTTTATCCATTGGACAATAAGTACTAGGGTAATCTTTATCCATTAGACAATAGTTGTTAGGGAGAAGACCAAGTTTGACTAGTAGTTGGAATAGTCTAGTCAAAAGCAAACATTGTACTTCATGATGACCTTCCTTGGACCATTGGTTATTACATGCTAGGGAAAGCTTTACCCCTTGACAATAGATGTTAGGATTGCCAAATAGGATGACAAGACAAGTCATGTGTTTCTTCATCATTACTTCTTTCGCCCATTGGTTAATAACTGTTAGGGAAGATATTGTCCATTGGACCGTGAGGTTAATCTTCCACCAAGTACAAAGATCGATTAAACTAATAGATATGTCATATGATGAAATACTTATATATTTTATATTGTACCATTGTCCTTTCTAGCTTGGACCATTGGACAATAACCGCTAGGAAAATGTTAGACCCCTGGACAATAACCGTTAGGGAAATTATTATCCCTTGGATAATAGCATTGTCCAATATTCCCATGGGATTCTTGGTGAAAGATATGATAGTACTTTCTTGATCTTCCATCACCAAACACCAATTGTTTATACATCCTTAGTACTTGTACTTGTGTAAGGATGAGGTAGGAAGATATGAAGTAGATTTTAGTACAAGATTGACTTACACAAATCTTATACTCTTCCATAATCATCCAACCAACCCTTGTCCTTTCTCACATAGAATAGTATATATATATATACACATTGTACTTTGAACCAAGAGAGAAAGAGAGAGAGGCCGAGAGAGAGATAAGGGAAGGGAGAGTGAGGTGTGTGTGTGTGTTGTACTTTGACACTATTTGACCTAGTTGCACTTGAATGATGTACTCTTGCTTGACAAGACAAGACCATGGAACAAATCCATAGGAGAGAAAGAGAGAAAGAGAGGCCGGTTGGAAGAGAGGGAGAGTGAGGTGTATGTGTGTTGTACTTTGACATGTGGGTGGTACTTTGACACTATTTGACCTAGTGGCACTTGGTTGGAGTACTATTGCTTGACAAGACAAGTCCATGGAGCAAATCCATGGGGGAGAGAGAGAGAGATATTGGCCGGCCAAGTAGGGTGAGGAGAGAGCTTCATTTTACCTATAAATAGCATCCATTCCATGCCTTTCAACTCACACCTCCAAGCATAACTCTCACTTCTCTCTAAAATCTCTAAGAAACCAGTTTCTGGACAGCCTACTGTCCATCCACCAATCCTCAGTTTTCTCCTGCTTAAACTAGTTTCTAGGATAAACTTCCTTCTAGAAACTTGTAGAGCACTTCGAGATCTTCAACTTAGACTCAAGAACCACCCTAATCCTTTAAGAAACGACCAAGATATCGACATCTGAAGTTCAGTCAAATTTCCGATTTCCAGAGTCCAGACAGCTTACTGTCACCTCTTTATCACCATTTTTCTCCGGACGAAAGTCGTTTTTAGGAACAACGTCCTTCACGAAAGTCGTAGAGAACTTTGAGATTTTCGATTTCGACTCAAGAACGATCGTATTCGGCCAAATATTGACTGAGTTACTGCCACCCAAAGTTTGGTCCAGATTGTGAGCATTCGACGCCCGTAGCACTTTCCAACTAGCTTATTCGGCCCCGACTAGTTTCGGATCAAGGTAGAATCTTCTTATACCTCTAATTCTACGTAGATTTTTCCAATCTACTCTCTCTAAGTATATCGTATGTTATGTGCATGATTGAAATGTATGTAGATTATTCTTAACCGTTAACTCCGAGATATATTGTATGATGATAGTATTGCTTGAGATGCATGAAGTAGATTCTCCTTTACTTGTTAATTCTAAGTATAACTAGAAGTTCGTATATTATGTTTAAATGCATGTTAAGTTAAGATACTAAGGATTTGTTAGCAAACTTGTTTTACTAAAACTTCGAAGGAAGTATGAACATGTTGAATAAACGATTTCTACGTCAATAAACATATGTTGTTTTGAATTTCCCACAAAGAAAGAAAGAACGGATTTTGGTAATATATTATTGTCTTGAGGATGATTATGAGCATGTATGTATGTTTGCTTGCATTACTTGTTATTGATAAAGCATAAGTGGCTTTCCACTCCAAGGGCGTCCGTACATGTGACGTTATGCTTTAAGTAATAATTTGAGTACGATTAGGTAATATAGAATTGGATGGTCTTGTTAGTTTAAGTTTTAGGATTTCATATGTGTTGTTTGGAGCATGCTATATAATATAGAGATGAATGATCTTACAAGTTTTGTTTCAAGATTACTTTAAAGTGATTTGTCCCGCCGCGGAGTCTATGCATGATAACGAGACACGAAAATCGAGAAATAGAAACATGACAGCTAGGGTGTGGTTGATATGGATAAAAAGGGTTAAAGACAAGATGTGTTTTGAAAACGCAATGTGGCCGGACTTGCCCATTGTGGGAATGCGTGTTACAAATGATGAAATATTTTCGAAACTACATAATGACCAAATGTGGGGTGCATTATGTGAGTGTGTGTGTGTTGTGTGCCAATGGGAACCCGGCGCGGCGGAACCATTGTGAGAATACTCGGGAACCCGGCGCGGCGGAACCGAGGTTGGGTGTGTGGCTTGGTTATCCGCGGAGAGGAGCCAATGCAAATGTGTGCCAATGGGAACTCGGCGCGGCGGAACCATTGTGAGGATATTCGGGAACTCGGCGCGGCGGAACCGAGGTTGGGTGTATTAAAAATGATTTTTGAAATGCAAATGTGTGCCAATGGGAACCTGGCGCGGCGGAACCATTGTGAGGATACTCAGGAACCCGGCGCGGCGGAACCGAGGTTGGGTGTGTTAAATGTGATTTTCAAAATGTTGATTTGGAAAGTAAAAAGGATTTCGGAAATATTGATGAATATGGTGACACAGTCTACGTTGAGTCGCGTAGGAGAAACTCAGATATCACCGACACCAACGATAGAATAGTGTATATGGATGTGTCATTGTTAATACCTTGTCAAATATGTATGTATTATTTCGCTGTTTGTTCAAGAGTTGGTATGCTGCTCTTTTACTCTGATCTTGGTAATGTATGGGTTAGCGGGTATAAGATTATTCTGCTGAGCTCTTGTGGCTCATGGTGTTACTTTTGGTGATCCTGACATATTATATCGGTGGCGACGCTGGTATAATGTGTCAGATTTTGTAGATGATTAAGATGAACAGTACACCTTGGAGGCTTTTGGAGCTGAGGAGCTGGCTAGGACGGAGCAGCAGGCGGAGCCGCAGGCGGAGCCGTAGTTAGAAACCCTAGAACCCTTCATTTGTATAAATATTGAACCCTAGTGGGAGTTATGATGTAATAATGAGCCAGACTCCATTTGATTTATCAATGAAATGTTTATTTAACGTACCCAAAAATCAGGAGCGTTACAAAATCTGTCACCCATAAATCTACCATTATCTCCTAATAATATTAGTCAGTTTATTGTATGTATTTAAACGCAAAACTTTCCAAAAATCAATACATCAAATATTTCCCAAAATCCTCCCTTGCCTATTAATCAATTGACGTATATTGTGTTAATTTTACAAATCTGTTGAAATTACCCTTTCTATTGGAGACGTTTCCAATATAAGCCCCAAGATTTTAAGCCCCAGGATTACACGCTATTTACAAAACATGCCATTAGTTTGTATGTGAAGGGTAGAGAAATCTGGACCGTTGGATTTGTTTGTATGGGTAGATAAAATTTGTGTCAGGGAGAAATCTGAACCATTGAGAGAGAATATTCTCTAGGAATATTCCCAAAGACCCTTCTGTTTTATATATATATATATATAGGTGGCGGATCAAGTGAGGGATTAAAATGAGGGACTAAAATGTGGGACTCTCATTTCCCGATCAAATTTTGAAAATCCGAACCGTTCAATGTGTGTAAACGTGATTTTAAGGGTCCTCGCTGAAATTAGCAAAAAAATGACCGGGAAGGCCTTCATCCGAGCGCTTTTTCGAACCGCTCGTAAAATCGCCGGATGAAGCCCTTCCGGTCATTTTTGCTGATTTCTCGAGGACCTTTAAAATCACGCTACGATCACTTCGGCCGCTCCGGATCATCGAAATTCAATCGGGAAGGGGGAGTCCCGCATTTTAACAAAATGAGGGATCCCTCACCGGAACCGGATTCTATATATATATATATATTAGTGCTTACCCATGCCTACGGCACTACCCACCCCGATTGAAATTGGAATTTTCCTTTGAATCTTGATAGTGGGGCGTTTTTGTAATTATGGGTACTTTCTTAATAGAGTTGGGAGTATATATCAGCCATTGGATCAAATGAATCTGAGTCCTTCTAACAACTTGTGTTTGTATGGGGTCCATACCCTTGTGTTTTATAATAGAGATATATATAGTTTTCACATGAGAAGTTATAGGAATTATACTTCAAGAGAAAGTTCATATATATATATATGATGATGATGATGATGATGATCTTGAACTCTGAATCAATAACCTTAAGTTGCGTGGCTGCACGTACCATAAACTAGAATACATTCCATCGCTATTTATCACAAGCTTCAAATTCGATTTATATTTTCCGCAAGAGAATTGATAGGAGTACTGAACGAAGTTGAATACTGTAACCGCGTAGTGATCTAATCTATATAGTTTTCTATCCTGTCTGGTCGTAGACTTACACGTCAAGATGAAGTCATATTTCGTTATTGAATTCAGAATCAGTAAATTGATCATACTCCTATCAAAGGCACTATTAATCTTCTGACTAGCTTGGATCATACTCCTATCAAAGGCACTAATAAATTGATCATACTCCTATCAAAGGCACTATTAATCTTCTGGCTAGCTTGGATCATACTCCTATCAAAGGCACTAATAAATTGATCATACTCCTATCAAAGGCACTATTAATCTTCTGACTAGCTTGGATCATACTCCTATCGAAGGCACTAATAAATTGATCATACTCCTATCAAAGGCACTATTAAATTGATCATACTCCTATCAAAGGCACTAGTTGAATACTATAAATGCTTCATATATATTATATTGGATCTTTTCACTGTACGCTTGTTGAATTGAGAGAGAGAGAGAGAGAGAGAGAGAGAGAGAAGATCAAATGAAATGAAAGATATGATGTCAATGTAGCGATGTTGACGCCGTAGAAGAGATAGATAAAGTTGATGAAGATTTGGCAACAGAATTTCCATTGGATGCTAAAACAAGGATGTTTAATTTCCAAATGTGCCGATGGACCATTGTTGCTACCGATTATCTAGGGCTGCACATGCGCATCTCCGACACGGTGTATCTTTTGCGATGGACTTTTTGAAAGAAGATAAGGAAATGCTTGGCCGGCCCTCTCTGCTTTGTGCTTTTCACGAGTCCCATTCTCATTTATTATGTCACTGGTGAGGTTTTTGTTTAAATTTCTGCTTATATTTTTAAAAATTAATTTTCATCAAAAGTTTAAAGAATATGGTTATAGTCGTCCCAATTATCTTTTCACAAGAAGCTAACAAAAAGGGGATATATATCCACAGAATGAAAGGCGGACAAACATCTCAAATGTCCTCAGTTCGAGTAAACACTTTATTTTTTTAAAATCTTTATTTGAATTTTTTTCCCCATTTGTCTGTTTTGCATCAAACATTTGTAGCTTATTGATTCGTCTCGACGAGAGGAATCGGAAAAGTAAATTTTTATTTTTATTTTTATCGAAACTCATAATTTTTTAAATAAAGACAAAAATAAGTCAAAAAGATAATTTTTTTAATACTTTTTTTTTGTCTTTTTTAAAAAAATTATGAGTTTCAATCAAATTTTATATTTTTTCGATTTCTCTTGCCGAGACGAATCAATAAGTCACAAAAATTGGACGCAAAACTTACAAATGTAATTTTTTTTTGATTAATTACAAATTAAGTTACTATTTGACTTTTGTAACTCGGATGCTTCAGGATATATAACAGACCTCAAACCATCCAAATCTCTGTGCTTGTGTTGAAAAATCCTCATACATAGACGGTGGCTGCAGCGAGAGATAATTTGGTAGCACTTTAATTTTATATGTCTGTGATAAAGTTGTTCTCTCTCTTCTTGTTCAATCACCTTGGAAATGAATACCTCCAAAATTATGAATATGATTAAACACGAATTAGAAGGCCGCGAAGGCCGGTACTTGCATGTGCTTCTAACGTGGTAGGACCATAATCGAATCCCCCAGGATGGGACCCCCTACCCACCTTTTCAACTAAGCCTAAATTTTAATTCCACATGATATAGGGTAGTGTTTTTACTACTATAATATTGGGGGATGCTGCCAAACGGGGTGCTTGGCAACGGTGACGAGCGGTCGATCCCGTCGTTCATTTCAAAAATCGATGGCTTGGATCTTGGCTGAGTAATGAATGGTTCAGAACTTCAGATCTGCATGCGTTCAAATTCAATCCGAGCCGATCGTGCCGAGAAAAACGACCAGATGCTACTCAGCACCCCGCTTGGCAGGGGTGCATCCCCGGGCATCTGGACCCACTTGAAGACGCCTCAACTAATTTAGTGTCCAAAATTTAACGACCAAACAAATCTTCAGTAATCCCAAAAGTTAAAATTTTGAAATATTTAGCCACCTGTTGGGGAATAAACCATTGGGTTGTTGTCGTATGGCCACCAAACTAAATCCCGGGGTTCACCAAATAGGATTTTAACAAAGATGTTTCTTCAAAAGAAGTCTACGATTTGGGTTAAATTAAGAATTGGTCATAAAAACAGTTCTTGCGTTTTCAACGATATACGTGTATTAATAGGGAAAGTAATTAATTAGTTACATAATTTGAGGACCAATCAAGGGAACTAAACGACACCGGCCCATACGACGATTTCACCACAAATCGTGCCGCACATATTCTTCCGTAACTGCTTTTCCATTTTTATTTCAACTTCCCACCCTCTATCTCTTCTCTTATCTTCTCTTCTCTTTCCTTTTTATAAAATAATAATAATAACGACCGACATTTGATAGAAATGTCCCTATCCAATCCACCTTTGCTTTTCTTGTTTGATTCTTCATGCGTAATGACAAATTTACACAGCGTTCACCTATGCTAATTAATTAATTAGAGTAAACGTATGTACAGTATGGAATATTTGGTATTCATAGAATTTGACAATGACAAAAAAAAAAAAAAAGAATTCGACAATAGGATATTTTGAGAGAAGTTCTTTGATTACTGTCTCATGACAGCAATCAAAGAACAAAGAGGCATATTCGACAATAGGATATGGCACTGTCAAAAAAACCAATAGGATATGGCAGGATTTTTTTTCTTCCCAATATTAGTGTTGCTTAACACTAATACTTCTTGAAAAGAAGTCACCGATCTGGGTAGTTAATTAAAAATTGATTAGGAAACTATTCTTCACGGAACCTTTGTGTTTTCAACTATATAGGAGGGGGAAAACTGATTTACATAATTTCAGGAGTTAATCAAGTGTACTAAACGACACCCACCACACGGCGATTTTCCACAAATCATGCTTCACATATTCTATTGCACAGAAAATTTTAAGTTAGGGATCCCTAATTTTTTTTATGATCCGTAACTCATTGATCCCAAATGAATTTCGATGATCCGAACCGTTCAATGTGTTTAAAACGTGTTTTTAAGGGTATCCGCAATTAATTGGAAAAAAAAGATGATCGAGAAGAGCTTGATCTGAATAGTTTTTCATGAAATGCGTTTTTAAGAAAAACTGCTCAGATCAAGCCCTTTTCGCTCATATTTTTTGCTGATTTATCACGTGTACCTCAAAAAACATGTTTTTAAACACATTGACCGGTTCGGATCATTGAAATTTGATTGGAAAAGTGAATTTCCGGACCATAAGAAAACTGAGTGATCCCTAACTTGAAAATGATCCCTAACTTGAAAATGACTGTTTTATTGTTAACTGCTTTGGTATTTCGTCTAAATTCACCCCATCTCTTTAAATAAACAACCGATTACACTTGATGGAAATGTACCTATCTGCCATTGCTATTTTTGTTTTGATTCCTTCTTAATTCCTCTTGTATTGATCAGAAGCATCCAGCAGGGCCACGCCGGTTTTGAATTCTATTCTATTGTATAAATCAAGAGTGAAAGTTCTATCCGGATCAACTGGACAAGGGAGGTTGTCCAGACAGCCCCTTGTGGGCCCCCCTTCACGTGTTTTTTTAAAAAATTCGAACAGTGCATCTTGTAGGGCCCGCAAAATAATGTATCCACGCAAAAAATTAGTTTGTCCGGACGTCGATAGGTATGTCAAAAGTTGAGTTTTAACATGGAAAAATGGACGACCGTGAACAGTTTAACTTTAAAAACAGTTGACAGATCACGGTCGTCAATTATCTGTGTAAAAACTCAACTTTTGACACACCTATTGATGTCCGGACAAGCTGATTTTTTGTATAAATATATTATTTTGCGGGCCCTACAAGATACACGGTTCGGATTTTTCAAAAAGATATGCAAAAGGGGTCCACACGGGAGCTGTCCCGACAGCCCCCTGTCCGGTTGATCCGGAAAGAACATTTTCTCATAAATCAAATGTTTTTTTCCCTAAAGAAATGCAGGAGACTCATAGTTTTTCTTAGATGGTCAGTGGATTAGTGGTGATTAAGATTAGTTGGAACACTCGACCAATATTTACATAGCCAAGCACCCAACGGACTAGGCCGGCCAGCTTGCAAGTATTCAACAAAACAAGGTTCCAGTATGATAAGAAAAAATGCAAATTATATTTGCACCTATATACAGTATAAACTAATGTATATCGATCTCCACTTGTATATTACTTGTTGTGCCCGTTCGATGTACGAGACAAAAAAAAAATTACGTAAAAAAGATAGTTTAATTTTTCCCGGTCTGGTGTTCGATGCACGCTTGTATTATTCTCATTTTACGCACTGAAAGACGTGTGTGGTAAAGAATGAGTTTGGGCCACCGCCATCCCCTGAGGCATGCACATAACAATTTTTCCTCCATATTCACAACACCTCTCTCTCCTCTCTCTATTTAAAAAATAAAAAAATCTAGAAAAATAGTATTGGGGTTTTAGATGCTTTTGAAGGCAAAACACATTTGTGCAAAGTTTTTATTGACTGACGGATTGATGTTGCTTGGAATTGACCATTGTCTCTCAACATAGTTATGCTAGGTGTCGATAGAAAAAAGAGTACTGCTATAAGTACCGATAGCTTTGTAGGGAAAACAAATCGATTGGTCGCGCCGGGCCATCTCCGGCCACTGGACGGCTGATTCGAGCCGTCCAAAAATTCTCTTAAAAAAAACCGAAGAGACCCATGCGGGAATCAACGACATCCGATGCGTATAGGGTGCTTGATCTAAATACCATATTTTTCCAGTATATGTTTTCTGTACAAAGCTATTGGTACCTATATCATTTTACATAGTTTCACTTGGCTTTTATTGTGCTTTGTGAGCGAGAATCAATTTGTGAGTACCTCAACTAATCCTTTTTTTTTTTTTGGAGTCATCAACTTTTTAAACCTCCATTGGCATGCACTAATAAGAGTTTTTCTGAAGGGGGTGAGAGTACGGGCAGAGTTAGGACGAGGATTCAGGAGTAGCGATTTCGAAGGGAGTCTATCTGTTTTATTACATGTTGAGCGTAAAAGTGTGAAGATGTTAAGTTCGAAGTCATGTAAAGAGCTTTGGCCGGGGTTGTTTTGCTAGGGTTTCTGAGCTAATTAATTAAAATTAACAGATCTCGAAGCTCTTGACCATGGTAGTTGAAACATGCTAAACCAAAAACAACATGGGCTCTTAAATTCAGATGGCTCATTCGTTTTCGAAGTCTGTAGGTTACTCCTAGCCCTAGGAGATTGTTGTTCTTTTGTTGACTTATTAGAGGCACAGATTTGACCAAAATCAAATTGGGCTGTTATTATATCGTTTTACTTGGAAAAAATCATCAAGCCGGCCCTTTTCAACCATATAGTAAATGCTTACAGTTAGCGGGATTTTAATCGAGATCTATTAACAATTCAAATATTTTATGATGTCTTACTAACAAGCCACCTATTCGGCTTTAATTTGCTTTTTTAATTGGTAAAATCCTCGAGTGAAGAAGTTTCGAGACCTCAACCAAACAAGTTTTCTCGTGTTGCACTCCTTCTTGTATTTCTTACCTCTTTTTACTTATGAAAAAATGTTCTCCGCATAGGAATGAGATAAGGGGACTGTACGGTCCGTTCTGTTTATTTGTGCATTCATGAGTCCTACCCAGATCTATTTCAAACAAAAAAACGTTAGAAATCACGTTGATCGGATATCGTTTAGAGATAACTATTCGTCAAATTAAATTAAAAGGAATCACTTTTGAGAGTCATCCTCGATCTTTTCCCCTGCAATGAAATGGTTGCTGCAATATTAATTATAAATCTAATTAACAGAAATTCTCACCTGATTAATGTGTTCTATTACACCACCAATCAATGTAAATTACACGTACTCAACTCCGTAATTTTAGGAAAACAAAAATACTCCACATGACGTTAGTACTGTAAAAGTATTGGAAAGATGGAAGTTGAAAACAACTACGTACGTCCGTGGTGTGAAAAAGAGAGAGGAGGAGTTGAGAAAATCAATGTGCAAGTGGGGCCTTTGAGCTTAGCTGAGCTTTGCTTAGCAGTTGGTAGTTTAGTAAGAACACATGCATGTGCACCTTTTGATTTCTTGTATACGACTTAAAAGAGTGGAATACGTACGTGATTTCCGTTTTTCTGACTTTTGCCGTCTCTCAGATCAGATGTGAGCATCGCAGCCCGAGGATTAGTCCGGCTGATTGGTAAGTTTGCTCCCCCGCACAATTGACCGAGATTTGATTCTTGCGGTAGGATGCAAGAAGGAATTTTTTTGTGTGAATCTACTTGTCCTGGTGTGGATATATAACCTGTCTTTGACGGCCAAACCGAGAAATGAATTAATCGAGATGCGCGTAAATTGGGTTGGACAACTGTCATAGGGGAACAGAAGGATGTGGGCATTGCTAAGTTGTCACGCTCTACCAAAAAATTTAAAATACCCCATTCCATCTAATCTAAACCTCCTTAAATTAAGGCCTGATCAACTGGTCCCGTTTTCCTATATAAGTATTGTCCCCTTTCCCTCCTTTGTACGAACCAACTCTCCCCCATTAGTCCATTACCTCTCTCTCTCACCCATTACCCCCCTCTCTCTCTCTCTCTCTCTCTCTCAATGGCTGTTCCAGCATTAATCTCCATTGTCACTCTTCTACTCTTCTTCAATATATGCACTCGCGATGCATACGCTGACTATGGAGGGTGGCAAGATGCTCATGCTACTTTTTATGGAGGGGGTGATGCTTCCGGCACAATGGGTAAGTTGAAAAAGAACAGCCCGAACCCAATATTTGTTCCAACTCCAAAAAAGAAAAAAAGAAATACTGTGCAAGATTTCAGAATAGGTCAACCGTTTAAACTGTTGCTGAATGCATGGGCGATGGCCATATGCTATTATTGTATTGCAATTTCCTAACCTCACCCCATGAGTAGAAAGCGGTTATAATAAGGGATAACGTACATCTGCCTTGTTAATTTTTCGAGTTGGGGCTATCAAGTGACACATTTGCCCCTGAAAATTGCAGAATTTGATGTTGTGGTCTTTGGGTTTTTTTTTCTTTCCTAAATGATGATTTTGATTTTGGTATTGCAGGAGGAGCTTGTGGGTACGGAAACTTGTACAGTCAGGGGTATGGAACCAACACTGCCGCACTAAGCACTCCTTTGTTCAACAACGGGCTGGCTTGTGGGTCATGCTATCAGATCCAATGTAATGGCGCCCCACAATCGTGCATCCCGGGGTCTATTACGGTCACTGCTACAAACTTCTGCCCTTCAGGTTCTAATGGTGGGTGGTGCGACCCTCCACGTGTACACTTTGATCTCTCTGAGCCTGTTTTCTTACAAATTGCCCAGTACAAGGCCGGAGTTGTCCCTGTATCTTACAAAAGGTAAGTATTATAATCGCTTAAGTATCGTAAATGGTTCGGGTAGTGTATTTTTCAATATTGACCTAGAACTTTTAATGGGCTTAAAAAACATTTCAAAGTAGTTTTTTTTAATCAATCAAGTCGATCTTAGTATAAGTATCGAGCTGGAACGAATTGTCCTTAAAATGGTTTAAGCTCATGAGCCCACCACTAATCTCATAAAAAAAATGATCCACTAAATTTGCAGTAACTCGCTAAAAAGGAATATTTAGAAACTTTTAAGTTCTAGTGGCTGTAGTATTAAGGTTTTAGCGTACCAACAATAGTTGAACTCATTTGTCATTGATTTGGCTGTTTATTCTGTTGTTTTTCGATAGAGTGGCCTGTTCGAGGAAAGGAGGCATCAGGTTCACAATCAACGGCCACTCCTACTTCAACCTGGTTTTGATCACCAACGTGGCTGGTGCTGGCGACGTCCAATCGGTGTCGATCAAGGGGTCCAACACAGGGTGGCAAACCATGTCACAGAACTGGGGGCAAAACTGGCAGAGTAACAGTTACATGAATGGCCAGAGCCTCTCCTTTCAGGTCACCACCAGCGACGGAAAGACCGTCACCTCCTACAATGTGGCACCCTCTGGTTGGCAGTTTGGGCAAACTTTCGAGGGCGGTCAATTCTAGGATAAAGTTTGCAAATTGGGATCGAGTTTGAGGGGTTGGGGGTAGGTTTGGGAGTTAAGACTCATGGAAGTTGGAGTCTATTGCTGTGGTGTACTGGTGGTTTTAACCAGCACCCGCTTAGGCCTATATAATATTTTTACATTTTTGTGTATACCATTAGATTGGGAGATTTATTAAGGCCATATGATTATCGGGTAGATGATGTTTGATTTAATGCCCCAAGTGGGTTTAGAAACCCAGTTGTGGCGACTTGATATTAATAGATTTTATGTCCCAATTGATCCATTTCTGCATTATCGCTTTTGTTTACTTCACGTACTCTGTCATTTTAAACAAATAGAAAAACAGAGTGAGAGCAAAATCTATATGTGAAAGTTGCAATTGGAACTAATATGCACAAAACTTGTAAGAAGATTATTAGTCGAGGTGCGCGCAAGCTAGTCCTGACATCCGTTTATCAAAAAAAACTTGTAAAAAGATCCATGATCTGAGCAATCTCCATGTTACAATGATCAAATGAAGGGACGCCAAGTGGGCTAGCAGGACCAATCACGGACACAAAATTTAAATTTAGCAGGGTCAGAATCACATGCTCTCTGCATGGATAATAAAAATAATATTCTATAAGGACATATTGCAACTGGCAAGGTCTAAGGAAAAGATGAAATTGTGTGTACATACGTTTCCAGCACCTAATTTTTATTTCATACAGGTGACTAAAAAATGGTTGATGATTTGAAATTTTAAGAATTCTTTTTTCACATATATGTAGATTTGTTAAGAACTTTCTTTAACCCAAGCGATTTGCAGGGGCAAATCTCATACAAAAAGTTTATTTAACTTGTAAAAATTAATACAATTAAGTGAACATACTTAAGGTTGTGCAGGCCCGGGCACCCCTTGCCTCAGCCTCCGATCGGAGTGGGACATCTTGGGAACTTCATTTGGGAAACCTCGAGTCAATCCAAACTATCGGCCAATGAAGAAGCCTCCAGACAAATCCCGTAAAAAAAGTATGATTTCGTTCTAATTAAATCCCTTCAAAATTTGGGGGACACAAGTGCGTGAAAAAAATTGGTTTGATAACCGCATGTCAGGGCCGCCGGCCAAACCTTGACTGATTTCGCTGTTCGGAAGTTAACGATCAGACAAATTCTCTAGACTTCAATGTCCTGAATGTTTTGGACGCTTGCCTTCACGGGTTTCGAATATGCGACATTATAGAGAATAAACGCTTATTAGCTTTCTCGTACCTATTGGATATTTAATCACTTTCTCGTACCAAATCCCAGGGGTTGTGAAAAAATTGGTTCTCCATCCCACACCGTTTGATAATAAGATAATACTCCGACCCGGTAATCACTGGCTATAACGTAACTGTACCCACAATTTAATTAAAAAATTTCCATTGTTAAACTTCTGGTTCCCTTCCACAGCCTGCAGTCACCACACTTTTTATTTTCTCGAAAACAAATATTATGACTGAAATAGCAATCTAGGCGACGACCTTTATTTTGGGTACTATATTATGGATGATATGTATGATTTTTGTGTCATAAAACTCTTAAATTGTATGGTTTTGATAATAGTGCGTGCTTAAGATGTAGAGTTGTCATAGTAGTAATTAATAGTGTACCTTTTTTTGGGGTTTCGACGGGCATGTGTGCCCAGATCAGGTTATTTGCACTTTGATTATATTTCCCGCCCTAGTCTGGTCAAAAGCAGGCATCCACGTCGGGATTAGGAATTCACAAGAAACAGGGGTGGAGCTAGGATTTATGGACAGTGGAGTCAATTACGGAGCTCACAAGGTCCAACTCAGTTTCGTTCAAAAAAAGATGGTCCAACTCAGTTATACATAACTGATAATAAATAAATAAAAAATACAATCTCAGTTACATACACAATCAAATAACTTTCATTTAATTTCCACACAAAAAAATTCATTTACCTACCTAATTTTTCAAAATTTAGGTAAAAAAAATTACCTATAATATCATCAATTTTGACTTGTAAATGCCAAACCCAATTATGATTTCCCAAGCTTTAAACATCTGCAATTCCAAAGAGAGAAAAAAAAAATCACGATTTAAGAAATTAATGAAAATTTACCCAATTTAATTAGGTTTAGGGTTTCTAGAATTTGTATATAAGAGATTCATTTTTTTTTTTTGTCATGAAACTTCATCGATCTTTTATTCTAGACTAGACAAGAAGACAAACAAGAGAAAGAGAGTGGGTTCCTTTCAATTTTGAAAGAGGAAAAACAGTTGGTGGGCCTGTGTTCAAATTTTTCGGGAGGAGAGAGAGAGATAGAGAGTCCTCACTTGGGCAAGGACACATTCTCCACCCAACCTTTGGGCCAAGACCATATTACACTTGGGGCAAGAATAGTAGTATTACAAATGGAGTACTTGGGCCAAGTTTTCCAAAAGAAATTGTACTTGTCCAATAGAGGAAGCTGCCTCAGCGGGGTCAAGTTACCCCACTTGACCCTTAATAAATTCGCCCACGACAAGAGATTTGTCTCTTGCGCCCTAGCTCTAAGAGCCCGGTCTCTAACAGGTTGACAAATTCCGAATTCAGGATATCAATATATATATATTGCGTAGTGGTCATATAATCTTAACAATTTTGGGGGATAATACACGACGGGTACCCCCAATTCCTAACTCCACTCGACTAGAAAAATATACAAGGGGCTTGTCATGTAAAATGGAGGGCTTGCAGTTGAAGCAAGAACTAGTCGTGAGTCCTTTTCCAGCTGTCACAACTCGCTTCACCCTGTCTCTGTCGATCGAGTGCTCTCGTAATCCAGAAAGGATAGCTATATCACACATGTAACGGTGTAATATTTTGTTACAGATCGAAGCATTTAACGCCTTGCGACACAAACGATATATTCCATAAATCGCATAAACTTATCTTTGTTAACACTTAACCAAAATGAATCACTTTGCCAAAGGCAGAAAGATACAAGCAACTGGGTCATTTGACTCATTTCTCAACAAGGCATTGCAAACTTAATTTCTACCCACTTTAATACATGCACCTTAATTATATTTGCGCTAACTTATTTCAAACACCAGATAATTGGAAATCGATGGTTGTAACATATATACAAATGATGATATTGATCGATTGTTCTCTTTAGAACCAAATGTGCTATGATCATATGCATGATAGTTTGTTTGTGTTTCATAAACATATATATCATAGATAGAGAGTCTATTGATCGATCCCCTGTAAGAAAACGGTTGATTGCAAGTCTAACCAAAATATATTCTCCGTGTAAATGTGTATTACTCTACAAATGAATGTAAAAGCGTACACGACTCCGAAATTTTGGCAACATGAGACAAACGAAAATCGACGTGACATAACTGTCGGTATTGAAAAGATCATGAAAGTGAAAGAATAACGGTATGAAAAAGAGGGGAGATGAGAAATACATGTGCAAGTGGGGCCTGGGAGCTTAGTGTATCAGTTGATAGTTTTTGTTGGAGCATGCAGATGCAGTGGCGTATCCAGAATTTGAGGCACCTGTCACATAAAAAAACTTCCGCGGAAAATGACATTGAATAGAATAAAATTGCACTCCAAACATGAACAAAATAATTGGTCTTGTTTATTTATTGACTTTTTGAGGGAATGATTTTTTCTCCACATTAAGCTTAAAGAATTGTTACTTTAATTTCAAGATGAGAATAATAAAATGTAACAAAATCGGCTCATTTTAGGAAAGATCGATCAATGAACAAACGATAAGCAGACAAGTCCTCATTTCTTGTACACAAGACTTACACTTGTGATGTGAGCATCGCTAATTATAAGTTGTACGTCACTATCGATCTAAAACAAAATTTAAAAGACGCCCCATATTTAATTGATCTATCTAATATAACGAGTACTTATTCAGTGTTCTTGGAGCACTGTCATGTAATGCTCCATTATTTTTTCACGTCACACATTCATGTGGGGTTCATACATTTTGTGAACTCCAAAAAATGTCTTCCTTACCATAAATTTATGTGGGGTTCATGCATATTGTGAGTCTCGAAAAAATGTGTGGTAAGGTGTTAGAGTGCTCTAAGAGAACCTAATAAACTTTCGTTCATAATACAACCTCCTCAAAGGCCTAAAACCTACCCATCACCCGTTTCCTATATAAGTAATGTTCCGTTACTCTCCTTTGTACTAACCAACTCCTACCCCATTCCTCTTCTGATTCCTGTTACCCCCACTCTCTCTAGAATGGTTGTTCCAACATTAGCTATAGTCCCTCTTCTTTTTCCAATCTTCTTCAATATAAACTTCCGCAGCACGTATGCCGACTTGCAATATGGTAATGGTACTGCAACTTTCTATGGAGGGGATGATGCATCCGGCACAATGGGTAATTAAGTTGAAAGAGAACTGTCCATTCTTTGTTCTAGTTCCAAAGAGAAAAATAGTAAAAAAAAAAAAACGGTCTTACTAGTCTCCGTCCACTAGGCAGAGGATAATAAGTATATATTGACAAATAAGTTCGGATATCAATACACATTTCACGGTTATTAATACAATTTTTTTGGATATCGATACACTTTTTACTCATTATCCTCCGCCTAATGGACAGAGATTAGCCAAAAAAAAAAAAAAAAAAACCATAACGAATACGTAAAGATTGGCCTACCATTTTGAACCAACTATTGCAGAATGGCGTGCATGGGCGCGCTGTTTATAATATGCGTGTGCTATCGCATTGCATTCTCTGAACGTCGTCCAATAACAAAAAGGGTGATGTATTTTGTACTTCGAATGCTAGCCCACGAACTTTTGGGTTAATAAATGACTTACATACCCCCAATAGTTTTTTTAATTTTTTTTGGCCAGCTATGTACCCCCGAAAGTTAAGAACCTTATTCGATGTTTTTGGTCTTTGGATTCCTCCCAAATGATGATTGGATTTTGGTATTGCAGGAGGAGCTTGTGGATATGGAAACTTGTATACCCAAGGCTATAGAACCAACACTGCAGCACTAAGCACTCCTCTATTCAACAATGGGTTGACTTGTGGGGCATGCTTTCAGATCCAATGTATTAATGACACACAATGGTGCTTCCCAGGGGCCATTACTGTCACTGCTACAAACTTTTGCCCTCCAGGTTCTACTGGTGGGTGGTGCGACCCTCCGGGTCAAAACTTTGATATGGCTGTGCCTGCTTTTAGACAAATTGCCAATTTGACTGCTGGAGTTATCCCTATATCTTTCCAGAGGTAAACTATATTGTAATCTAATTAGCCTCGGAAACAAGTCGTTTAGTGTGCGTATTTTACAATCTTTAACGGGAAGATTTAATCAAGCAAATAAAGTGCTTAATCTACTCATTCGGATATTGGTATAAGTGCTTAATCGATTCATTCAGTTGGCCCCTGTATCAAATTTTTTAGAATAAAATTGAACCAACTAATCAAGCCTTTACCGTTATCGGAATGAGTTGATTTTTTCTGGAACCTTTAAAAACCTGTTTTAAATTAATTGAAAGGTTCTAATTATTTGCGTGAAACTCCAATTAGTTTTATGTCAAAAGTTTTGTCAACTTATATGTGAGGGAAACCGGCCCTATATATATAGACTCTGGTTTGTCACTTGTTTTACGAACACCATCTCTATGAAAAAATCAAAGCCATTGAACGGTCATCATTTTTCTTTTGAAAGAATGGAAATATTTGGCTGTCGTGAAGTCGAGTAGGACCCAACCAAGGTAGCTCTTTTGGGTGCGGGGCATGGTAGATCATAGAGAGAGTCTTTCCTTCCGAGTCTAACTCTTGCGATTGCGCAACTCATCAATTAGTCTTACAATTTCTATCTCTCTTTCGGGCTTTCCCAGAAGAGAAAAAATTGAACCTTGAAATTAGTATGACACTTTAATTGTTGCGGTTGAAGTATTGAGGTTGTATTGTACCATATAGCACTAGTTGAAATCGTTTCACACTGATTTGTTGTCTATTCTGTTATCTTTTTGATAGAGTGCCTTGCGTGAAGACAGGGGGCATAATGTTTACAATCAACGGCAATCCCGCGTGGAACTTGATTTTGATCACCAACGTGGCCTGCGCCGGCGATGTCCAATCGGCGTCAATCATGGGGTCCAACATGACGGGGTGGCAAGCCATGACACAGAACTGGGGGCAAAATTGGCAGAGTTTCAGCTACCTAGTTGGCCAGAGCCTCTCCATTCAAGTCACCACAAGCGACGGAAGTACCGTAACCTCCTATAACGTGGCACCCTCTAATTGGACATTTGGACAAACTTTCGAGGGTGGTCAGTATTCGTGTTAAAGTATGGCAAATGGGAATCGAACTTCAGGGCTTGGAGTTAGACTCATGGAAGTTGTTAAAACACAAAATTTAAGAATACAATTACAGGGGAGCAAGGAAAAAAATAAATATTTGCAACCAAGCCAATAACAAAGGTGGAGTTCGGAAATAGTCGAGTAAAATATGCGTAAGTGTGGTAAGGTCAAAGGTGTAAGCTTAATTAGTGTGAGGTGAGGTTAGGAGAGGAAAGGGTAGAGTTTGTTAGGAGGTTGGGAAGATAGAGGGATTGGTGTATGAGTTCTAGTGACTAGCTGTTATTTGTTTGTGTATTGTATAAGTTAAGAGTATATCTGTTGTGTTTTCTGTGGGAGAGGGCAAATAGAGAGTGAGAGAGCAGGGACCAGGGACCAAGTTGAAATGTGAGGAAAAGCTGTAACTTTGTAATGGAAATTGATTTTCGTACTCCATTTTCTTTCGCAGACGCTTCACTTTGTACAAGAAGTTACCAGTAACTTCACATTAAAAGTGGAGCACCTGCGGATAAAAGTGGAGTGTCAAAATTAGCATCCCTCTGTAAATATATAATAGAATTGTGTTTTATTTTTGTGTGAAAAACTGCTCTCCTGCCAAATAGTACCAAGGATAAAGATGAAAGCCAAATAAAGAATATTAATGTAAGGTACCTCATTAGGGGAGAGAAAAAGTTCATAAACACAATTCGTGACTATTGAGCATGAAGTATTTAGCTGGTTATTGCCGGCAAAGTGTTTATGTCATGTAGTGAATACATGAATTTTAGCTCATTTCATATTTGTTTTCTCTCATATTGATGCTTAATTAAAGTATCGTCACACTATAAGTGTTCTTAGAAAATAAAGATGTACATGTGCACATAAGGTATGAAGTACGTATACAGTTATCTGTTGGGATAAATAAAGCGGACCCTAAATGACTATTAGTTATTCACGATTTACAGGAGATACAACATAAAGTTTTGAGAGATTTGTCCATTGTAATACATGGAAGGAAATGCTTGCTTATATAGCATAACATGAAAAACAGCTACGCCGCTGCCGCTGGAATAACATAGGGAGAATTTTTCCAAAGTTCGATTGACGGCGACGAGGATGTGAAACAAAGGTGAACAACTGGGGCGAGGATTTGACGGCGACGGCGACTGTTGGTGAACGAGCGCCATTGTTGGTGGACGACGGAGATCGGCTGATGACGACAACAAAGAACGCCGGCGATCGAGGAATGGATCCACGGTAACGGCCATGGATGGCGACGAAGGGTGGCGACGAGAAGGAGGAGTGCACGGCGGCGAGCAGGCGAGGAGGAGGAGGAGTGAACCGGCGGCGGTGAGTAGTCGGCAGGGACGTGATGTGACGGAGACGGGAGGCATTTTATGTCCTCACCAACCTTGTTGTCATTTGTTCATTTTGAAAATGTGGGGGGGAGGGGGGAGGGGGGACTGATTAGGGAGAAATTTTCGGGAGAGAAATCGGGAGAGATTTTAGGGGATTGAAAATTTCAAATGGATGTAAAGGGGTATATTAGACTAAACATGATTATTATTTCCCTAATAATAGGTTAATGGATTTAGTGGGTTATAGAATTTAGAAGTGAACTTAGGGGGTTTGGAAAGTGCTATAGTGGACTTGGAGAAAATTCTCCCTATTTTTTACCAAGCATTTTTTTGGTTGATTTGTCAAGTGAGCCAAGTGGGAGAATGTTGAAATTTATTTATGTGGCTCGCATGTCACATCAATTCTATTTACATTTTATAGTATTTACGTTCTTAACTAAAATATGGGTATTAGATTTAAATGAAATATTGCCTAAATAGTTTGTAACTATTCATGAAAATGTTTGGTGGTTATTCATGAATAGATATGGTGATGATTCATGAATAAGTTTAGTGACTATTCATGAATGGGTTTAGTGATCATTCATGTGTAAGGTTGCAACTATTAATAAATAGGTGCATATTATTTCTTTGATGGAAGGAAGTATGAAAGGTTGTGTCCGTTGGGAAAGGGTCGCAATCTATCTATATAAAGGCCTGTGATTATCATCAAGTTACAAGTGTGAAGAAAATTTATATAGATTAGATTGAAATCCTACCATTGCTCTCTAAACAATTAGTGAGAGTTTGTGTTTGTGAAACATATTGGTTCTTGATCGAAATGATTTCCGGATTTCTCAAGACTTAAACACCATGGCAGAAGGTAAGTAATTTTCTGCTGCGTATTTATTTTGATTCTCCCATATAGGTTTATCATCGAAGGGAAAATAGAAGTGTGGAAGACAATGTGCATGCGTGTTTACGAGAATTTTTTTACGTCCAAATTTTGAGATTCTAACCCCTTTAAAATCAGTTTGGAGTGTATGCCAAAAATTATTGATAACGGATTCTCTTCCAAATATATGTTTAGATAGTTTTTGGGATTCTGCAACACAAATTCTTTAAAAAGGAAAGAAATTTCTCATGGTCTCGCAGCTGCAATAAAGAACTTTCTCGATTTATACTAAACAAAAGTGCTACAGGCACATCACTTTAGTGCCCCACCTCAGCCACATCGGCATAACCTCACCATTACAAGCATAACCAGGGCCAGTGATATGTATAACCAAGACCTTACAAAGGCATAACCCTCAAAATCCCTAGAATTTTTTGGGAATTTTGAAAGTTATGCCTTTGTAAGGCCTTGGTTATACACTCATTGGTCTTTGTTATGCTTGTAATAGATTGAGGTTATGCCGATACGGAATCTAAAATCTGCAGCAGAATTTGAAGCTAAAATTTATATGTATCCACAACTACTGCAATTTTGCCTAATACATATTACAGACTACAGTCTATTTCGAAGAATGGAGAAAAAAAAAACATGGAGGCAATTCGAGCTTTTCTCAAGAGCCGAAGCAAATCCTTATCGTTTAAAGAGATGAAGTTTTTCTTTATAACAAGGGGTGTCCATAAATCTTGGATCATAAGAAATGTTCCTTAGTAGAAGGTTATAGCCTCTCTCTCTCTCTTTCTCTCTATGGCTCTGCCTTCTTTTTAGAAATCCCAAAAGTCATCGGTGATTTCCTCTCGCTTCCTCTTCCCTTCGGGCGCCTTTCTCTTACTCCTCTATCTTCTTTCTCTCTTCTACTTCACTCACCTCCATTCTTTTTTCTCCTCCCCCCTCCCCCTTTCCTAGATCTGATTTCTCATCCCTGTCGCTTCTTTTTCTGCCGCCGATTTATTTTCATTTGTTCCCATTTCCAAACGGCTGGTTACCATTGCTTCACCCACTGGTTTTCATCTCTTGGGGATTCTGGTTTAGGCTTAACGACAAAGGTGGAGTGGTGGTTATGGAGGTGGACTCGCATGGCTTCCTAACCGATTTATCCCTGGGTATTTTTGGGTTGGCCTAGCGGCATCAAGATCTATGTGGCAGACGGTGGTCGTTGATGCAGGGGTTGTTCTTTTTTTTTTTTTTTTTTGATCGGCAAAAAAAGTTTTATTTAGAAATCTTGACAAAGGGTACATCAAGATGGGGGATTATGGTGCGATGGTTTCAACGAAGCTTTCTCAGGCCGTTTCTTGAGGGCTGTTCTGGTGAATTCTTGGCGCTCATTAATTATTAGGATCTCGTGGGTCTGCGGTGTCTATGGCTAGCGTACCGGCGTTTGGTGGTTCTCCTTCTCAGCTACGATGGGTTTTTATGATGGTGGTTTTGTTTTTCTGCATGTTGGTGGTTTCTTTTTTTGCATGGTGGTGGCCGGTGGTGGGATGACGGCGACAGGTGATCGGGTATTAGGGTTAGGTTAGGTTTTGGATTCTTGGAAAGAGTTTGGGCCCATATTTTGTATGATCTCTTCTCCGATTTTTCAGATTTTGGGCTTTGGCCCATTTTGATGTATCCAACCCTTGGTTGGTATCCCCTCTCCCTCCCCCAACAATTTGTTCTTAATAAAATGTTTCTTTTGTCGATAAAAAAGAAGAAGAAAGAAATGTTCCTTAGTATTGGAAGGCTGGGGTATCCTAAATCCAGCATAGGATTGGTAATGGGCAGGGGACATTATGGCATGACAACCAAGCTTAATTACTAAGATTAGCAAGGTTAATCACTACAAGAATGAAAACCTTTTGCGTCCAAGTTTTTGCAACGGGAGTAAACCCTGACGCAAAAGATCACTATTTCCGACGCTAACTCAACGGATCGGGACAGCAGCTTGCTGCTGTGCTTCAAAGTGGTGTCGTTTTGGGCACAACCCCTTGAGTCCCTTGGCTCCCCGTTTGGTCTATCAAGTGCTTTGCAATGGGGCAAGTTATTTGCAACCACAAATTTTCTAAATGTAGCCTGTTTTAAACTGCACGTGCACTGTTTACCATGTTTAAAACATGCTACGTTCAGAAAATTTATGGTTGCAAATAGCTCATTCCCTTTGCATTTTCCACAAGACGGTACTAAGCTACACCGTTTAATGACAACAGATTATGGAACAAGCAGTTGTGCATATTTGAAAAAAACTATTAATATAGTAATAATTTTTTTAGATTGTTTATATATTAAAAAATATGGTTAAAAAATTAAGTGCCTCAATTTTTAATCAATTTGAATCAATGCAAAAATTTTATTTTTCTGATCATTTTATCCTAAAGGGTTATAATTAAATTTTTTCTCTAGGGCTCTTATAATTAAATTTCTGCTCCATAGGTTTCCAAATAATGAGTAAACTTAATTATAAGAGCCCTAAGGATGAAAATTAATTATGACCCTTTAGGATAAAATGATCAGAAAGTTAATATCTTCTCACCGGTTCAAACAGATTAAAAATTGGAATACTTAATTTTTTAATCATATTTTTTAATATATAAACAATCTTTAAAAAAAATACTCTAATTTTCAATTCGTTTGAACCGATACGAAGATATTATTTTTCTGACCATTTTATCCTAAAGAAACTTAATTAATTTTTTCCTAGGGCTCTCGTAATTAAGTTTCTGCTCCATATGTTCCAAATAAAGAGTAGAAACTTAATTATGAGAGCCCTAAAGACAAAAATTAATTATGACTCTTTAGAATAATATGATAAGAAAAATAAGATTTCTGTACTGGTTTAAACAGATTGAAAATTAGAGTACTTAATTTTTAACCATACTTTTTAATATATAAACAATCTAAAAAATTACTATATTAATACAGTAGTTTGTTCCAAATATGCACAGCTTCTTGTTTCGTAATCTGTTATGAAACGGTGTAGCTTAGTACAGTCTTGTGGAAATTGCAAAGCACTTGGTAGACCAAAGGGCCGAGCTACTTGCAACCACAAATTTTCTATACATAGTCTGTACTAAATCTAACCCACAAATCTTATAACAATTTCTTAAATGCAACCTAACAAATATCCATAAACTTCCAAAAGTACCCTCCTCTTCACCCCTTCTCTCTCTCCTAGTTCTCTCTTCTCTTCATGAACACCACACCCACCATCACCACACCTCCATAACCGCCGCATTCACCAAACGTTGAAATTGTGAGAAATGGAACTTGCCGCCTTCAAATCAACAGAAATGTGTTCAACACTTTGTCTTGTTCTCTTTAGTTTTCAAAAAATACCCCATAGATTCTCCCTAGATTCTTCCTACTTTCAACATTTCTCTCTCTATCTCTCTCCACTTATTACCCCTACTATTTTTCAAAAAACTTTTCAAAAACCAAACTAAACACAGCATTAATCCTTCAAAATGCATTCTTCGGATACAGTCCTTCAAATCAACATAAACTGTGAGAAATGCCTTATTCAGATACAGTCCAAAACAAAATTGAAACTCAAAAATGGTTACAAACATTCTCAGTTTTCTCTTCTTTTTTCTATTCTATTCTCTTCTGCTGAACACACCACCACCACCACCACTATGTATCCGAAATTTTCAAAAAAAATTCTCCGACATAGTCGGATACACATTTCTAAAAAATTTAGACGATTTCAAATTTTAAAACTTGAAAATATTTACAAAATTCAGATTCTAATACCCAAACACTTTATAACGCATCTTGAAGATGCGTTATGTATTTTTTTTTTTGTTGAAAACGCAGATTATGACTATTAAAAATGCAAAAAACACAAATTTCGAATGCATCATGCTCCGCATAAGGCATTCACGAAATGTGTGATTAACATCATTCATTTTGCTAATGCGCGATGGGATTGGGTTCGTCGAACAAAAACAAAGCGAGTTCCGTACGAATGAATCTGGGTTTTTCTAGGGCTTTTTCCGATGAATGGGCATTTGGGTTTTTCTTTTGCTCGGGGTGTGGAACTGCGCAATGGAAGAGAGAGAGAGAGAGAGTGAGAGCAGGGATGGAGCCAGGGAGGGGCCAGTAGGGGCGGTCGCCCCTGCAAGGAGGAAAAAAAAACTCTACTTATTATATATAAAATAAAAATTTCTTATGAAAGTATAGAGGATCGCCCCCCACTAATATTTTGGGGAAAAAAAAATCAAATGATAGTAAGTTGTTAGTAACCTTTAAAATACAAGATACTAACGTTAAATTCTAAACGTTACGGGTTAAATATAACAAAACATAAAATTTGAGAGTTAACATAGTGAGTACTCAATTATTTGACTCCTAGTTTTTACCCAAAAAAATCCCCAATCGTTAAGAGGATTTTACACGTTTTCTTCTCTCCGCCAAAAAAATCTCCATTGCACACCAGAACACCCCCCCCCCCCCCCCTCTCTCTCTCTCTCACACACACACACACAAAAATCCCACATCTTCAAGACTTTGAAGGCAGTTTCGAGAAAATAAGAACACTAGCTAGGAGAAGAGATTTTGGGAACCCTAAGTACTCTCTCACAAAAATCCCACATCTTCAAGACTTTGAAGGCAGTTTCGAGAAAATAAAAACACTAGCTAAGAGAAGAGATTTTGGGAACCCTAAGTAATCTTGGTAAAATCTAAGTTGTAACTATCATCAATGCTTTTAATGACATGAAAAAACGTCAAGTGCAATTGAATATGCCTCGTTTTACTAGATAGGAAGGTAAGTCATTAATGCTTTTGCAATATACTAATCTATGAAAATCATAATTAAGTATGGAGTGTTGCTATTTTGTACATTTTTTGAGTTTTAATGTATCCACGTTGTTATGCACGTTTCTCTTTATTTTTTGTCTCGTGTATATGGTCGCCCCCGCGTAGTAAAATTCCTAGCTCCGTCCTACGTACTTGTTGCTGCTGGTGGAGGAGTTCTTGACCGGTAGAGAGTGGGGAGGAAGATGACTATATAAAAAAAAAAAGTACTTATTATTCTACTATTTTCCTATTGAGTTCTTATTATTCTACTATTTGCAGATATCCATTGAGTTCTCGACCGCGCAATTACTATTCTACCATTTCCGGATCTTGTACAGTGGGGAAGAAGACTGGGAAGGAAGATGATAGAATGGTCCTTTGCCATCCTAAAACGACGTCATTTTTATTGGGGTGTTTGTGTCTATTTTTTTAAAGGACATTTTTGTTCGAAAGTGATTAATTTTTAGAACAGGCTACGTATAAGAAATTTGTGGTTGCAAATAGCTCGGTCATAGACCAAATAATGTCCAAACGCCAAATGGGGAGCCAAGGGACTCAAGGGGTTGTGCCCAAACCGACCACTTTGAACCACAGCAGCAAGTTGTTGTCTCTAGGGCTGCTGTCTCTTGGGGCAGCAACCCCCGCCATAAGTCAACCCTGTCGACCGTTGTAAAAGGGTATAGACGGTTAAACGATGGCATATGACCCGTCGCAATTAAAAATAGAATACATTCATCAATAAATACTATATATTTACTTTCAATTAGCACCATAATTTAATTGTTTTTTTTAGAAGGAAATATGAAATATACGTCCCATATAATTCAGTCATACTACTTGCACATACATTTTTATACATATCTTGCACATACACTTTTATAAGGCCCACTTCGGATCCCACCAATATGATTCGAACCGCTCATGATTTTTAAAATAATGTTTTAAGAATTTCTGTAAAAAATCAACTCGATAGGATATCGATAAGGATATAGGTAAGGGCTTTTTCAGAAATTGCAGGGCGAATCAGACTGTTTCACCTTATGATTTCTGAAAAAGCCCTTACCGATATCCTATCGAGTTGATTTTTAATAGAAACTCTTAAAACATTAATTTAAAAATAATGAGCGGTTCGGATCATATTGATGAGACCCGAGGTGGGCCCCATAAAAGTGTATGTGCAAGATATGTGTAAAAATATATGTGTCCTTAGGTTTCTTGCATATAATTCTAGTCTTTGATCTCGCAAATTAAAAATTCTGGCTCCATTCCTGACTTTGAGAGTCCGTTTATCCTTATTCCCTTGTATGGAAATGGTTGATTGAAAGTCTACCAAAACTTCTCCGTGTTAATGTGTACACTACAAATGAATGTAAAAGCGTATACGACTCTGAAATTTTGGCAACATAAGACAAACAGAAATCGACATGACATAACTGTCGGGATTGAAAAGATGGAAGTTGAAAAAATAACGGTTTGAAAAAGAGAGGAGTTGAGAAATACATTTGCAAGTGGGGCCTGAGAGCTTAGTTTATTAGTCGATGGTTTTTGTTGGAACATTCAAACGCAGTGGCGTATCCAGAATTTAAGGCACTTGTTACCTGCAAAAACTTTGGCGGAAAATGACATTCAATAAAATAAAATTGCACTCAAAATAAGAACGAAACGAATTGGTCTTTTTTTATTTATTGACTTTTTGAGGGAATGATTTTTTACCATATTTAGCTTAAAAAATTATTGCTTTCATTTTTAGATGAAAATATTAAAATAATAGCTCATTTCAAAAAGATCAATGAACAAATGATGAGCAGACAAGCCTTCATTTTCTTGTATAAGACGTAACACCTGTGATTTTAGTTTTTTTGGCATTAGCCGTCTCTCTGATGTGAGTATCGCTAGGGTGGGTTTGGATTAAAAAGTTAAGTGGTTTATTTTTTTTTGTTTCTATTCAATTTTTTTTTGCATTTGTTAGTTTTGGGTCAAATTTTTTTTACTTATTGATTCCTTTCGTTGAGGGAAATCGAAAAAGTAAAAAATATGATTGAAACTCATAATTTTTTGAATAAAGAAAAAAATAAATCAAAAAGACATTTTATTTTACATATTTCTGTCTTTTTAAAAAAATTTTTGAGTTTCAATCAAAATTTTATACTTTTCCGATTCTTCTCGCCGAGACGAATTAATAAGTCACAAAATTTTAATGCAAAATTAACAAATGCAATTTTTTTTGAATAAAGACAAAAAATAGGGTACTATTTAACTATTAAAGCCAAATTAGCCCTAAGTTTTTTTTTTTTTTGGAACCAAAATTAGCCCTAAGTTGCACTATCACAAAATTTAAAATACGCCCTATATCTAATTAATCTATATAATATAACGAGTAGTTATTCCGTGTTCTTAGAGCACCATCACGTAGTGCTCTATTACCTTTTCTCATCACACATTCATATGGGATCCATATATTTTGTGAGCTCCAAAAATGTTTCGTCACCATAGATTCATGTGGATCCATGGATATGATGAGCCCCGAAAAAATGGGTGGTAATAAGCAAAGGTGTTAGAGCACCATTTGGCGGCGCTCCAAGAGCACCCAATGATTTTTTGTACCTAATACAACCTCCTCAAAGGCCTCAACCTACCTATCACCCGTTTCCTATATAAGTAATGTTCCCTTTCCCTCCTTTGCACTAACCAACTCCAACACATTCCTGATTCCTCTCATACCAATTACGCCCCCCCCCCCCCTTTTTCTCTCTCTCTCTCTCTAGAATGGTTGTTCCAACATTTGCAATAGTCCCTCTTCTTCTCGCAATCTTCTGCAATTTAAACTTCCCCAGCACGTATGCCGACTTGCAATACGGTACTGGTACTGCAACTTTCTATGGAGGGGATGATGCATCCGGCACAATGGGTAAGCTGAAAGAGAAGAGAACTGTCCATTCTAAACTTTGTTCTAATTTTAAACACGAAAAAAAAAAAGACTACATAACGAATATGTAAAAATTGGCCTACCATTTTGAACTGTTGCTGAATGCATGGGCGCGCAGTTTATAATGTGCATGGCATGCTATTGCATTGCATTCTCTAGCTGAACGTCGTCCTATAACAAACTACATAACGAATATGTAAAAAGGGTGATATATTATTTACTCTAACCCCCTAACTCTTTGAGTTTGGGTTAATAAATGACTTATATATATAACCCTGAAAATTACAAACTTTTTTTTTTTGGTATATAGGCAAAAAAGTTTTATGAAGAAAACTTGACAAATGGTACATCAAGTTGGGGGGAGAAGAGGGAAATCCAACCAAGGTTGGAAAACATTGGACCGAGGTCCAAACACTTTAGGGGCAAAAGCCTGAACACCTAAAGGCCTCAAACTTAATTTGATGTTCTTGGTCTTTGGATTCTTAAGAAATGATGATTGGATTTTGATATTACAGGAGGAGCTTGTGGATATGGAAACTTGTATGCCCAAGGCTATGGAACCAACACTGCAGCACTAAGCACTCCTCTATTCAACAATGGGCTGACCTGTGGGGCATGCTTTCGGATTCAATGTATTGATGACCCACAATGGTGTCTCCTTGAGGGGCCCATTACTGTCACCGCTACAAACTTCTGCCCTCCAGGTTCTACGGGTGGGTGGTGCGACCCTCCAGGCCAAAACTTTGATATGGCTGTGCCCGCTTTTAGACAAATTGCCAATTTGACTGCTGGAGTTGTCCCTATTACTTTCCAAAGGTAAACAATACTATAATCTAATTAGCCTTAAAAAACGAGTCGTTTAGTGTATTGTTCAATCTATAACGGGAAGATTTAATGGGCTTACAAATTCTTAATAAAGCAGATAAAGAATCAAGTTCAAAAAACATTTTATTATATATGCTTCATAAAAAGGATTATAATGTTATCGAGACGAGAATTTCGTTGCAATGCTATCTTATGAGATCAATTCTAAACTCTAGTTTGTCACTTGTTTTACGAACACCATACTTATGAGCAAATGAAAGCCATTTAATGGTCATCAATTTTCGTTTGAATGAAAGAAATATTTGGCTATCGTGAAATCAAGTAGGACCCAACACTTCCCAAAAAAGAGGAAAAAAAATTAAATCGTGAAATTAGTATAACACTTCAATAGTTGCGGTTGGAGTATTGACCATAAAGCACTAGTTGAGAGGGTTTCCCACTGATTTAGTTGTCTATTCTCTTATCTTTTTGACAGAGTGCCCTGCGTGAAGACAGGGGGCATAATGTTTACAATCAACGGCAACCCTTGGTGGAACTTGATTTTGATCACCAACGTGGCATGCGCTGGCGATGTCCAATCGGCGTCGATCATGGGGTCCAACATGACAGGGTGGCAAGCCATGACACAGAACTGGGGGCAAAACTGGCAGAGTACCAGCTACCTGATTGGCCAGAGCCTGTCCATTCAAGTCACCACAAGCGACGGAAGTACCGTAACCTCCTACAACGTGGCACCCTCTAACTGGACGTTTGGACAAACTTTTGAAGGTGGTCAGTACTCGTGTTAGGATTCCGAGTGGGAGTCAAACTTCAGGGCTTGGAGTTAGACTATGGAAGTTGTAAACACAAAGTTTAGTAATACTACTATTGGGGAGCAAGGAAAAAAATAAATATTTGCTACCAAGCCAATAAACAAAGGTGGAGTTCGGAAATAGTCGTGTAAAATATTCGCAAGTGTGGTAAGGTGCATGTAAGCTTAATTAGTGTGAGGTGAGGTTAAGAGAGGAAAGGGTGGAGTTTATTAGGAGGTTGGGAAGATTGAGTAACTGGTGTTGTATGAGTTGTAACTTTGTAATCATATAATAGAATTGTGTTTTATTTATGTGTGAAGAACCGCTTTCCTACCCAACAGTAAGAACTATGTTCCCTAGTGCACCTGTAATTAAATTTTCGTTTTTGGAAGAGGATTCTAGTCAGGTTATGTGGATCATTGGTCTTGTTATGGTTCTATAGAAATAAGAATCGGTTATTTTGAATTAGTTACTGGTTCTCAATTTAAAAACGTACAATAGTTAGAACCGAACGATATGATATCAATATTGGTTGCTGCCAATGCTCTGCCGATATCCAATCTGGGCAGCGTATTGGGTCGAGTTCTGAAGTTCTTGCAATCTCAAGATGACTGGCGTCCATGTACTCTAGACTTGTTTTTGGATTTTTTGTTTGGGCGTATGCCTCCCCCTCTGTGCAGGGTTGTGGTAATGGGTGTTGTGACCCTATTCCTTTTGCTTTCTAACTTGTTTTGGGGTTGGTTTGTGATCAGCTCTTGGCAGAGTAGCATGATTGTTGCAAGGTAGGGTGCCAACATTGTTGGAATGTTACCTTTGTGTTGTGATGTTTTCTTCACTCTTGCTCTCTATCTGTCAAACATCTTTTTATTTCAATAAAACTATTTTCTTTCGCTGTTAAAAAAAAAAATATTGGTTGTTAATGTTGTAAATTAAGCTTGAGGGTACCAATCACATGGGTTAATTATTCTAGGTTGGTGGCTTGGTCCTGAGAAGCCCTAAAGAGACAAGTTGCAAGATGAAGCCAAAGGAAGAAGAAGCTAAAGTCAATGATAGGATATTGCAAGAAGAACAAAAACGTGCAGGAAGTTTATTAGCCTCCATAGTTGATTTTTGTAAGCTTTCAATAAATGCATGGCTATCCGTTTGTTTTTATTTTGCCTATATATATGGCCTGTATTCTGATAGTTTGAAATATGGGTGGAGTAAGAAAGACTGTGAGAGATTGTGAGGGAGAAATTATTTGTATTTCAATTTGAGTGAAATAAAATTGTGAGTGTGTTTTTTGTGTGAATTTGTCTTGAGTTTCATTCACCAAAGTGATTGATAATATGCTCCTCCACCCAACAGTTAATTTGCTGGTGCTGATGCTGTATTGCTGTTGCTGTTACCTAATGATGCTGATCCTTTTTCCTCCTTACCTGACTATAATATGAAGGAGTTATGGTTTCTATTTCTATGTTAGCTCATGTGAGATCCTTGATGTAGTTTTTGGGTCTCACAACATTATTTCTTTTTGCTTTTCTTTTTTTTTCTTCTTTCCAACAATTTGCTGGAATCTCTCTGTGCCTTTTGTTTGTGCCCATCTCTTGGTTTTACTTTAGGCTTTTCGCACGATATGTCCCTTATCGAGTTTAATAAATCCTTGCTGTCAATAAAAAAAAAACAACTTTAAGAGTCCATTGATCCTTTTTCTCCCGTAAGGAAATGGTTGATTGCGCGCAAGTCTAACCAAAATCCTACTTGTAATTAAATGTGTATTACATTATAAATAAAAGTAAAAGCATACACAACTCCGAAAATTTGGCAACATGAGACAAACAGAAATCAACATGACATAACTGTCGGCAATGAAAAGATGAAAGCTGAAAAAAAATAACATATTCATCATTTTTGAAAGCGCGGGAAGGGATCTCTTTTCTGCAACGGAAAAGAAAAATGGGGAAGATTTGCCTATGGTTTGAGAAAGAGAGGTGCTTGACCGATTCCTAGACCTAGAATAATGGGTTGCCCCAAGCGTAGGGCTGAGACCGATGCAGCACAATACCCGGTAAGACCGGAGTCGAATCCACAGAGACGGTGATGCGTGCTGACTAAAAATTCGGGTTGTTACAATTTAAACTGGCTCTTAGGTAGCCACCCCTTGTCTTTTGGTTGATTAATTAACTAAACTAACAAATAACTTGCTCAAACGATTAAAAAGAGAGGCATGGTCGTAGGGAATCCGGCGCTCGCTACCCAATCAGAATCCGCTCGCTTTTCAAAGTTCTAAAAACGGTTAAAATTATGGAGAATTGTAAACTTCGAAGGATGCGAATCCTAAGGTTGCCGGTCCCGTACACAACGTCGAACAGGTTTTGCTCCCCCGTTCCCACTCACATGAGTCCCGCCAATGCCTCGGATTCGTCCAACGAACGTAGTTTTCACCAACTAAAATTATTTAATTGAATTAATGAACAGAAACCTTGCGAGACGAATCCTAATTGGGTCGCGACGCGCTTTTATCCAGCGACCAAACTCAGAGAAACTACTCACTCATTATTAAAAAATAAATGGAATAAAACCCTAGAATTAATCATGCTTCTATTACTTCATACGAAAAATAAACAAGAGATCAAAATTAAACAAGAACCAACGAATAACATTAATAAAGAATAAAAATTAATACGAATTACCAAACTACGAATAATCGAACAAAGTATTAAAACTTGACAAGAAAAACAACTGAAGGAAAAACTTGAAAGAAAGGTAAATAATATTCAAAACAAAAGCCTCACAGCCCCATTCGTTGTTTTCTGTCGATTTCTGCGTTCTTTTCCATGGCAGCTGACCGCGTCGTTCCGTGTCAAAAATAAATTTATAAAATCGAGAATTAACTACTACTCCGTAGAATAATGGATAAGACCGAGTATCGTTCCAACGGGGACTGAATGGCTAAGTTACGACAAATTCAATTAGTTTGCAAATTAGTTCGGAAAGAAAAGAGTTGATTGATTTGGTTTGTTTGGAATAACTTAATTAAATTAAAACAATGAATTAAAAGGTTCGAAAACGATGGAGGAAAATATCTAGGGTTTAGAATCCACTCCGACCGCGTAACAACAATATGCATAGGTTAGGTTTATTTATTCGAATCAAAAGGATTATCGCTAGGACTTGCAAACCCTAACGATAATCGTCCAGAAAATAATCGGATTATCAAAAGGCATAGACTATCTCATAGCACGGACCGTCTCTCAGTAGCACGATTTGGCCACCTAACGGCACGATCCGTCTTACGAGCATAATCTATCTCAGAACTCCAACCGCAATCAATGAAAACCATTGCAAGACTATGTATTTGAAATCCGGAATACAAATACTCAATAGATAAGAAAAAGGAAAATCAATCCGTTCAATTGAAACGAAAAGGGTTCTTAGTCTCACAATCGATTCGAATAATAAAACCAAAACCCTACACAAAAAATATAGTTACTTGATACGGAGTTTCATCCTCCCCTAGACAAGGGATTTAGCCGGCCATGGAGAAGAAAGATGTGATCGAGATTGAAGAAGAGTTGGAAGACATGAACAAGTCTTCTGTCACACCTCCTCCTAATGGCTGCTGGAAATCTCCAAGTGTAAAATAAAGAATGAACCCAAGCCTCCCTTTTATATTCTCTGGAAAGAGAACGTGCCCTAATTAATAAAGTAAGGCCTCCCTTATGCTGGCCCTAAAACACACATGCACATAGATTAAAAATTGATGTGTAGTGGTGCCCGCTGGTCCGGACCAGCACTTCCTTTGGCCGGACCAGAAAAACAGATTGTCCAGGTGTTGCTCAAACTTTGGTCGTCCGGACCAGCAATTCTTTGGTCCGGACCAGATTTCTAGCCTTTGCCGTTTCGCTCCTCTTCTCGTCGCGGATCCCTCCGGAACATCCTTAATTCACGATTATTACTCCAAATCCTTTCCGAATGCTCCAAAAGCTCTGAAACACCGCAATTCAATTAAATCTCGTTAAATAACATAAAATAGGACGGACAAAGCCTAAGTTAATGAGAATAAACGGGTGCTTTTCAGCACCTATCACACCCCCCAACTTACACTTTGCTAGTCCCTAGCAAAGAAAAGAACTAAACAACGAATGAAAATAATGAAAGATAATGAAAATAATGAAAGATAGGACATTTGAACCCCCGGGTGCTCCGGTAGGACGAGTTTAGTCTCGTAAAAGCTTGAGGGTTATCAGCAGTGAACACCCACAAACACGAGGAAACTTTTCAACACAAAGAACGCAACCTGTCATGCGACTCATCGACATATCAAGCAGAGGACACAAAGATATAGCAAGGCAAACATAGTTCCAGCGCTAACAATTCAAGAAATAAACTGTGGCACTTAAGCTTAGCGTGTGTGAATACGGGCCTCAATCACATATGAACAAGACCAACCGCTCTCACCGGACCGAGCCTCGACTTCAATTCTCACCGTGTCAAGCACTCACAAATGAAATCACTCGAAACAAGGTGCATTATGAACTCTAAGTGTGCGGTTTGGAAGTTACGTAAATGGAAAGCAAAGCACTCCGCACACTATGACACAAAAAGAACGCTTTATATAGTGGACACACAATCTCATGAACAAAATGCCAAGCATTGGAACTCTCCACCAATCAAACCTCAACCCAACACCCCTAAGATCAAACAGGACTTTATTCAAGGTTATAGCATTAGGGATGAGATAATGTATCAAGGCTAAGGTAAAAATAGATTTAAGTGCGAGAGATTAAGCGAGTATTTCAACTAAACGGGGCAAATATGCTATGTGTACCCCGCTAACATTAATTCAACTCCACCTTATTTCTCCTTCTAACCCTTCAACATCTTTCAATTACAAAGCAATCATTTCTCCTTTTTCCAACTTATCGGTGCCCCTTTTTCTCTCTTTTTTTTTTTAATTTCGTTGTGTGTGTGTTTTTTTTTTTAAGGGACACCACCAATTCAAGCGCAAAATTCAACGATCTACCCAAAAATTAACCTTTACATTCTCGCCTTTCTCCAAACACAGTATGGAATGTGGAGCTAACCAAGAAAAAACTAAATGTATAAGGCTTAATGTGGCTCGCAAGGGGTAAATGTGAACACAAAGGAACGAACTGGCCCAAATATCAAGAAAGTGCCTATAATCCTCTCCCAGGGGTGTAACATCCATGTGACAAACCAAAACCAAGAGATATTGTTATGCATTCAAGTTCCAACACTCGACGACCAAAGATGATGAGATTGACAACAAATGTGTTTCTTTCCATGACAAACAAAGAGTTTATTCGACACCACTCCAACAAAAAGCTTAAGGCACAAAAGCTCACTTGGGCATAAGTCTCCACTAATCATAGCCTTTAAGAACAGTCAAATCACAGCTCACAAGCAATCAAGGCCCGACGTGCAATATGCAAAAATGCTCAAACAAAAGTGCCAGCAGTCTAGCAAGTGAAACTACTCTGCTAAAGAGATATCGAAATGGTAGCAGCATGCCTAGTCTAAAGAAATCAACAAGCCAGCACAGCAAACAACAATCTCATGCAAAAAGGCTCCCATTTTTTTTTAATTTTCAATTTTCTCAAATTTTTTTTTTCTTTTCAAGACTCTAAACAAACAACTAAAGCACCCGAAGTAGTCCCCGCCCCCCAACTTAAACGAGTCACTGCCCTCAGTGATTGCAAAGACACTAAAAGAAATAAGACAATGAAAAGAAAGAGAGGGGAAAGATATCACCTCGAGCAGAAACTAAGCAGAAAAGAGTATGGCGGCCGAGAGGCCCCCCAACTTGAACGAAATAACCTGCAATGCGTTAGTCTCCACCAAAACAAGATACGAAATTAAAGAACAAAACTAACTGACAAAACAACTAAGCAAAAAGAAAAGAAAACTCATGAGATTGCATAAAAACATAAACAACAATTAAAATCCACCACTTTCTTCACGCGAAAGGCACGGGTACTACTTTTCTCCCTTGCCAAAGACTGTGGTTCCCTACTTGTTGGAAGAGTAATATGCGTAGGATTCAACGATATCTTGAGAAGTGGTACCATCGTCTAATAAGCTGTCACTCCCTCAGGGGCTGCCAGATTCCTTACCCACCACTCGGCTTATGAAGCAATCTCTGCCAAGCTGGACACTAAAGTCAGGTGGTTCAGACAGATTTCTCGCTGCTAACTACGCGCCTGCCGCCAGACCCAACCTCCTTAGTACTACATGCATAGCTTTGACAAGGTGGCTATACCAGACCGTTGGAAGCCGTTCGAGCACGGCAAACACAGGAGGTATCTCATCCTCCAAGGATTTAAAATCTCCTAGACTTCGTCACAATGCACCTCACACTAACGCTCTAAAAACAGTTTTATCCTCCTCTTAATATTTACACGAGATGGATCATTCCAAAAGACATCATCTGAGCCGACTAGAAAAATGAAAGATAATTGATCACATAAGAGAGTCATAATTGTCCCATTAGTCACCATACAAATAAAATCATCATACCAAGGAAAAATGTGCTTAAATGGCAAGGTTTCGAAACTCACCCGAAAAATTAAGACCGGACAAGACACATTACTCTCCATCTCTCCTTCTGGACCATGAATGTCTAAGCAAGAACCGCCTACCCCCCAACTTTGAGTACACTCCGTAGGTCCATAATCTATTGTGATAGTCTCCACCAAATCAACACATCGAGCCATAGATTCAGGTGGCACAGGCTGTAACCCAAGCTCTAATGGGGACCCTACAAAAGGAGTGGGCGGTTCACTCAGAAGAATGGGTGCAGGCTCAATTTCGATTTTGCGAGGAGGGGTGACCATTAGGTGTGTGGAACCAAGTAAAGTGTTCACCTCCTTAATAGACTGATCAATATCAAAATTCTCAAAGTCAAAATGAGCCAAACAAGCGGCCAATGGATCATCGGTCAAAATAGAAGGCAATGCCTCCTCCACTAAGTCCTCGAAGACATCGACTGCAAAGCAGTCTTCCTCCATTGGAGAAGGTCTCACAGCCTTGTAAACATTAAGCTTAAGGGTCATGTTCCCAAAGGTCACCTCCATCTCCCCACTCCTCACATGAATGTTTGCATTAGCAGTCGCCAAGAAGGGACGACCAAGAATAATCGGAGTCTGCTTTTTGAGAGTTTGCGCCGGTTATGTGTCAAGGACTATAAAATCAGCCGGAAAGTAAAAATCATTAACCTTGACAAGAACGTCCTCAATTACTCCACGTGGCACCTTAATGGATCTATCAGCTAATTGCAAAGTAACCGACGTGGGCTTCAACTCCCCAAGCCCCAATTGTTCATACACTGAGTACGGAATCAAGTTGACACTGGCCCCTAAGTCTAAAAGTGCGTGCTCTATGGCATGTTTCCCAATGACTATATCAATAGTCGGGGTACCAGGGTCTTGCAACTTAGGGGGAGCGTTAGACTGAAAAACAGAGCTCACTTGCTCAGTGAGAAGGACCTTTTTAGACACATTGGTTCTATTTTTCCTCTTTTGAGTGCAGAGGTCCTTAAGAAATTTTGCATAGATTGGGACTTGTTTGATAGCATCTAGGAGTGGGATGTTAACTTTCACTTGCTTGAATACCTCAAGGGTATCCTCCATAAATGCTCCCCTTTTAGGAAAGGGAGATGGTGCATTCAAACATGATGGAAACGGGGCTTTAGGCACATAGGGTGGCACCTTTGGGCCCGCTGACACGGAAGTGGGTGATGCAGGTGTGAAGGGGTTCCCTCCTTACTCTGTGAACTCTCCTCCCCAAAGTCATCGGGGTCAGAGGGAGCCAAATGCTCCTTCCGTTTTGCTTTCTTTGGTCGAGTTTCAACCTCTCTCTTATTGCGCAATGTCATGACTACTTTAGCATCAGCAGGGGCGGTTTCGTGAATCACAAACTGCCCTTTAGGGGGCTGGACAGGCTGACTGGGCAACCTACCTTCTTCCCTGCGACTCAGTGCATTGGCTATTTGACCCACTTGGGTCTCGAGCCTCGCGATGGACTGTGTGTTGGTGCGCACTTGCTGTTGGGTGTCATTTAGTCTGTCAAGCGCTTGTAGCACCTTTTCCTCAAAGGATGGATCCCTCGAGGGCTGGGGAGGTGCTTGCTGGTGATTCTGTGAGCGATAGGCCGCAGGGTTAAACTTAGTGTTAAATGGCTGAGGCTGCTGGGCAGAAGAGCTACCCTGCTCCTGCGATTTCCATGAAAAGTTGGGGTGTTTGCTCCATCCCGGGTTGTAAGTACTAGAATATGGATCATTACCCGGTTGGGAGAAACCCCGTGCATTAGAGTACCCCTGTGCAGCGTTAACCTGTTCCTGCACAAACAAAGGGAATTGTGGTGCTGCAGGACAATCAACAATATAATGGGTCGGACTAGCTCATAAAGAACATGCCTCTTGAGAAAATGGAGGCTGTGAGGTGGCCGATCCCATACAAAGAAGCTTTTCAACCTTTTCAGTCAGTAGTTCGACTTTGGAATTGAGGTCTTGAGATGGTTTAATCTCATACATACCTCGTGGCTTATCAGAACCAGTAGTGACTGACTTACCTCTCCTCTTAAAAGAAACATTCTGTAGGGACCCTTCACTCATAGTTTCAAACAATTGCCAGGCATCCTCTTCATTCTTAACCATCACAGAGCCTCCACATGAGGCATCAACCATCACACGATGCTGCGGATGCAGCCCGGAATAAAAACTCTGTACTAATTGCCACTTAGGTATGTCATGGTGCGGACACTTACGAATGAGATCTCCATATCTCTCCCAAGCCTCATAGAACTGTTCATTCTCAGCTTGTTGGAAAGTGGTGATCTCCTGCCGAAGTCTGAGTGTTTTTCCTATGGGAAAGAATTTCTTAAGGAAGGCCGCACTCATTTGCGCCCATGAGGTTATAGAATTAGCTGGCAAAGTACTAAGCCAATGTTTAGCGTTCCCTATCAAAGTGAATTGAAACAAAATCAATCTTAATGCATCCATCGGAAAATTATGAATTAAAAGCGTGGAACTGAGGGCTTCAAATTCAGTGATGTGTTGATATGGATCCTCTTGAGATTGCCCTTGAAACTTAGGGAGCATTTGGAGTGTACCGGGCTTAATCTCATAGTTGTTAGCCGTGATCGTGGGTAGTCGTACACATGATGGTGTAGTGTACGCTGTGGGGGCGAAGTGTGAGTTGAGAGGGAGGGGGTCAGGTTCAACTAAGTCCCTCTGCTCATCACCCATTGTGACTAAATTGGTCTTTTTGGGAACCCTACGTCTTCTTTCTAAGTCCAAATTAAGAGGAATAAGTTCGGGTTCCAAAGACCGACGACCAAGCATGCAAGTTCAATACCCCTCAATTATAAGAACGGGGTACTCTAGACACAAACCCAAATTCACCAAAAAGAACAAAACTCACAGTGGGTTAACGAAATCGCTATATATCACGGCACCGCTATCCTCAGTGATCTTTGCTCGTTTTGTATCCTCGTAACCTGTAGCAAAGAGTACCAAAACTAACAAACAAAATTAAAATAAATAACAATGAACTAAAATAAAAACTAATCGAATTAATGCAACCGTGCAAACTGTCCCCGGCAACGGCGCCAAAATTTGACCGCGTCGTTCCGTGTCAAAAATAAATTTATAAAATCGAGAATTAACTACTACTCCGTAGAATAATGGATAAGACCGAGTATCGTTCCAACGGGGACTGAATGGCTAAGTTACGACAAATTCAATTAGTTTGCAAATTAGTTCGGAAAGAAAAGAGTTGATTGATTTGGTTTGTTTGGAATAACTTAATTAAATTAAAACAATGAATTAAAAGGTTCGAAAACGATGGAGGAAAATATCTAGGGTTTAGAATCCACTCCGACCGCGTAACAACAATATGCATAGGTTAGGTTTATTTATTCGAATCAAAAGGATTATCGCTAGGACTTGCAAACCCTAACGATAATCGTCCAGAAAATAATCGGGTTATCAACTCATAGCACGGACCGTCTCTCAGTAGCACGATTTGGCCACCTAACGGCACGATCCGTCTTACGAACATAATCTATCTCAGGACTCCAACCGCAATCAATGAAAACCATTGCAAGACTATGTATTTGAAATCCGGAATACAAATACTCAATAGATAAGAAAAAGGAAAATCAATCCGTTCAATTGAAACGAAAAGGGTTCTTAGTCTCACAATCGATTCGAATAATAAAACCAAAACCCTACACAAAAAATATAGTTACTTGATACGGAGTTTCATCCTCCCCTAGACAAGGGATTTAGCCGGCCATGGAGAAGAAAGATGTGATCGAGATTGAAGAAGAGTTGGAAGACATGAACAAGTCTTCTGTCACGCCTCCTCCTAATGGCTGCTGGAAATCTCCAAGTGTAAAATAAAGAATGAACCCAAGCCTCCCTTTTATATTCTCTGGAAAGAGAACGTGCCCTAATTAATAAAGTAAGGCCTCCCTTATGCTGGCCCTAAAACACACATGCACATAGATTAAAAATTGACGTGTAGTGGTGCCCGCTGGTCCGGACCAGCACTTCCTTTGGCCGGACCAGAAAAACAGATTGTCCAGGTGTTGCTCAAGCTTTGGTCGTCCGGACCAGCAATTCTTTGGTCCGGACCAGATTTCTAGCCTTTGCCGTTTCGCTCCTCTTCTCGTCGCGGATCCCTCCGGAACATCCTTAATTCACGATTATTACTCCAAATCCTTTCCGAATGCTCCAAAAGCTCTGAAACACCGCAATTCAATTAAATCTCGTTAAATAACATAAAATAGGACGGACAAAGCCTAAGTTAATGAGAATAAACGGGTGCTTTTCAGCACCTATCACACCCCCCAACTTACACTTTGCTAGTCCCTAGCAAAGAAAAGAACTAAACAACGAATGAAAATAATGAAAGATAATGAAAATAATGAAAGATAGGACATTTGAACCCCCGGGTGCTCCGGTAGGACGAGTTTAGTCTCGTAAAAACGTGAGGGTTATCAGCAGTGAACACCCACAAACACGAGGGAAACTTTTCAACACAAAGAACGCAACCTGTCATGCGACTCATCGACATATCAAGCAGAGGACACAAAGATATAGCAAGGCAAACATAGTTCCAGGCGCTAACAATTCAAGAAATAAACTGTGGCACTTAAGCTTAGCGTGTGTGAATACGGGCCTCAATCACATATGAACAAGACCAACCGCTCTCACCGGACCGAGCCTCGACTTCAATTCTCACCGTGTCAAGCACTCACAAATGAAATCACTCGAAACAAGGTGCATTATGAACTCTAAGTGTGCGGTTTGGAAGTTACGTAAATGGAAAGCAAAGCACTCCGCACACTATGACACAAAAAGAACGCTTTATATAGTGGACACACAATCTCATGAACAAAATGCCAAGCATTGGAACTCTCCACCAATCAAACCTCAACCCAACACCCCTAAGATCAAACAGGACTTTATTCAAGGTTATAGCATTAGGGATGAGATAATGTATCAAGGCTAAGGTAAAAATAGATTTAAGTGCGAGAGATTAAGCGAGTATTTCAACTAAACGGGGCAAATATGCTATGTGTACCCCGCTAACATTAATTCAACTCCACCTTATTTCTCCTTCTAACCCTTCAACATCTTTCAATTACAAAGCAATCATTTCTCCTTTTTCCAACTTACCGGTGCCCCTTTTTCTCTTTTTTTTTTTTTTTTTTGTTTTTGTTGTGTATTTTTTTAAGGGACACCACCAATTCAAGCGCAAAATTCAACGATCTACCCAAAAATTAACCTTTACATTCTCGCCTTTCTCCAAACACAGTATGGAATGTGGAGCTAACCAAGAAAAAACTAAATGTATAAGGCTCAATGTGGCTCGCAAGGGGTAAATGTGAACACAAAGGAACGAACTGGCCCAAATATCAAGAAAGTGCCTATAATCCTCTCCCAGGGGTGTAACATCCATGTGACAAACCAAAACCAAGAGATATTGTTATGCATTCAAGTTCCAACACTCGACGACCAAAGATGATGAGATTGACAACAAATGTGTTTCTTTCCATGACAAACAAAGAGTTTATTCGACACCACTCCAACAAAAAGCTTAAGGCACAAAAGCTCACTTGGGCATAAGTCTCCACTAATCATAGCCTTTAAGAACAGTCAAATCACAGCTCACAAGCAATCAAGGCCCGACGTGCAATATGCAAAAATGCTAAAACAAAAGTGCCAGCAGTCTAGCAAGTGAAACTACTCTGCTAAAGAGATATCGAAATGGTAGCAGCATGCCTAGTCTAAAGAAATCAACAAGCCAGCACAGCAAACAACAATCTCATGCAAAAAGGCTCCCATTTTTTTTTAATTTTCAATTTTCTCAAATTTTTTTTTTCTTTTCAAGACTCTAAACAAACAACTAAAGCACCCGAAGTAGTCCCCGCCCCCCAACTTAAACGAGTCACTGCCCTCAGTGATTGCAAAGACACTAAAAGAAATAAGACAATGAAAAGAAAGAGAGGGGAAAGATATCACCTCGAGCGGAGAACTAAGCAGAAAAGAGTATGGCGGCCGAGAGGCCCCCCAACTTGAACAAAATAACCTGCAATGCGTTAGTCTCCACCAAAACAAGATACGAAATTAAAGAACAAAACTAACTGACAAAACAACTAAGCAAAAAGAAAAGAAAACTCATGAGATTGCATAAAAACATAAACAACAATTAAAATCCACCACTTTCTTCACGCGAAAGGCACGGGTACTACTTTTCTCCCTTGCCAAAGACTGTGGTTCCCTACTTGTTGGAAGAGTAATATGCGTAGGATTCAACGATATCTTGAGAAGTGGTACCATCGTCTAATAAGCTGTCACTCCCTCTGGGGCTGCCAGATTCCTTACCCACCACTCGGCTTATGAAGCAATCTCTGCCAAGCTGGACACTAAAGTCAGGTGGTTCAGACAGATTTCTCGCTGCTAACTACGCGCCTGCCGCCAGACCCAACCTCCTTAGTACTACATGCATAGCTTTGACAAGGTGGCTATACCAGACCGTTGGAAGCCGTTCGAGCACGGCAAACACAGGAGGTATCTCATCCTCCAAGGATTTAAAATCTCCTAGACTTCGTCACAATGCACCTCACACTAACGCTCTAAAAACAGTTTTATCCTCCTCTTAATATTTACACGAGATGGATCATTCCAAAAGACATCATCTGAGCCGACTAGAAAAATGAAAGATAATTGATCACATAAGAGAGTCAGAATTGTCCCATTAGTCACCATACAAATAAAATCATCATACCAAGGAAAAATGTGCTTAAATGGCAAGGTTTCGAAACTCACCCGAAAAATTAAGACCGGACAAGACACATTACTCTCCATCTCTCCTTCTGGACCATGAATGTCTAAGCAAGAACCGCCTACCCCCCAACTTTGAGTACACTCCGTAGGTCCATAATCTATTGTGATAGTCTCCACCAAATCAACACATCGAGCCATAGATTCAGGTGGCACAGGCTGTAACCCAAGCTCTAATGGGGACCCTACAAAAGGAGTGGGCGGTTCACTCAGAAGAATGGGTGCAGGCTCAATTTCGATTTTGCGAGGAGGGGTGACCATTAGGTGTGTGGAACCAAGTAAAGTGTTCACCTCCTTAATAGACTGATCAATATCAAAATTCTCAAAGTCAAAATGAGCCAAACAAGCGGCCAATGGATCATCGGTCAAAATAGAAGGCAATGCCTCCTCCACTAAGTCCTCGAAGACATCGACTGCAAAGCAGTCTTCCTCCATTGGAGAAGGTCTCACAGCCTTGTAAACATTAAGCTTAAGGGTCATGTTCCCAAAGGTCACCTCCATCTCCCCACTCCTCACATGAATGTTTGCATTAGCAGTCGCCAAGAAGGGACGACCAAGAATAATCGGAGTCTGCTTTTTGAGAGTTTGCGCCGGTTCTGTGTCAAGGACTATAAAATCAGCCGGAAAGTAAAAATCATTAACCTTGACAAGAACGTCCTCAATTACTCCACGTGGCACTTTAATGGATCTATCAGCTAATTGCAAAGTAACCGACGTGGGCTTCAACTCCCCAAGCCCCAATTGTTCATACACTGAGTACGGAATCAAGTTGACACTGGCCCCTAAGTCTAAAAGTGCGTGCTCTATGGCATGTTTCCCAATGACTATATCAATAGTCGGGGTACCAGGGTCTTGCAACTTAGGGGGAGCGTTAGACTGAAAAACAGAGCTCACTTGCTCAGTGAGAAGGACCTTTTTAGACACATTGGTTCTATTTTTCCTCTTTTGAGTGCAGAGGTCCTTAAGAAATTTTGCATAGATTGGGACTTGTTTGATAGCATCTAGGAGTGGGATGTTAACTTTCACTTGCTTGAATACCTCAAGGGTATCCTCCATAAATGCTCCCCTTTTAGGAAAGGGAGATGGTGCATTCAAACATGATGGAAACGGGGCTTTAGGCACATAGGGTGGCACCTTTGGGCCCGCTGACACGGAAGTGGGTGATGCAGGTGTGACTGGAAGGGTTCCCTCCTTACTCTGTGAACTCTCCTCCCCAAAGTCATCGGGGTCAGAGGGAGCCAAATGCTCCTTCCGTTTTGCTTTCTTTGGTCGAGTTTCAACCTCTCTCTTATTGCGCAATGTCATGACTATTTTAGCATCAGCAGGGGCGGTTTCGTGAATCACAAACTGCCCTTTAGGGGGCTGGACAGGCTGACTGGGCAACCTACCTTCTTCCCTGCGACTCAGTGCATTGGCTATTTGACCCACTTGGGTCTCGAGCCTCGCGATGGACTGTGTGTTGGTGCGCACTTGCTGTTGGGTGTCATTTAGTCTGTCAAGCGCTTGTAGCACCTTTTCCTCAAAGGATGGATCCCTCGAGGGCTGGGGAGGTGCTTGCTGGTGATTCTGTGAGCGATAGGCCGCAGGGTTAAACTTAGTGTTAAATGGCTGAGGCTGCTGGGCAGAAGAGCTACCCTGCTCCTGCGATTTCCATGAAAAGTTGGGGTGTTTGCTCCATCCCGGGTTGTAAGTACTAGAATATGGATCATTACCCGGTTGGGAGAAACCCCGTGCATTAGAGTACCCCTGTGCAGCGTTAACCTGTTCCTGCACAAACAAAGGGAATTGTGGTGCTGCAGGACAATCAACAATATAATGGGTCGGACTAGCTCATAAAGAACATGCCTCTTGAGAAAATGGAGGCTGTGAGGTGGCCGATCCCATACAAAGAAGCTTTTCAACCTTTTCAGTCAGTAGTTCGACTTTGGAATTGAGGTCTTGAGATGGTTTAATCTCATACATACCTCGTGGCTTATCGAACCAGTAGTGACTGACTTACCTCTCCTCTCAAAAGAAATATTTTGTAGGGACCCTTCACTCATAGTTTCAAACAACTGCCAGGCATCCTCTTCATTCTTAACCATCACAGAGCCTCCACATGAGGCATCAACTATCACACGATGTGGTAGAAGCAGCCCGGAATAAAAACTCTGTACTAATTGCCACTTAGGTATGTCATGGTGCGGACACTTACGAATGAGATCTCCATATCTCTCCCAAGCCTCATAGAACTGTTCATTCTCAACTTGTTGGAAAGTGGTGATCTCTTGCCGAAAGTCTGAGTGTTTTTCCTATGGGGAAGAATTTCTTAAGGAAGGCCGCACTCATTTGCGCCCAAGATGTTATAGAATTAGCTGGCAAAGTACTAAGCCAATGCTTTGCGTTCCCTATCAGAGTGAATTGAAACAAAATCAATCTCAATGCATCCATCGGAAAATTATGAATTAAAAGCGTGGAACTGAGGGCTTCAAATTCAGTGATGTGTTGATATGGATCCTCTTGAGATTGCCCTCGAAACTTAGGGAGCATTTGGAGTGTACCGGGCTTAATCTCATAATGATTAGCCGTGATCGTGGGTAGTCGTACACATGATGGTGTAGTGTACGCTGTGGGGGCAAAGTGTGAGTTAAGAGGGAGGGGGTCAGGTACAACTAAGTCCCTCTGCTCATCACCCATTGTGACTAAATTGGTCTTTTTGGGATTCCTGCGTCTTCTTTCTAAATCCAAATTAAGAGGAATAAGTTCGGGTTCCAAAGACCGACGACCAAGCATGCAAGTTCAATACCCCTCAATTGTAAGAACGGGGTACTCTAGACACAGACCCAAATTCACCAAAAAGAACAAAACTCACAGTGGGTTAACGAAATTGCTATATATCACGACACCGCTTATCCTCAGTGATCTTTGCTCGTTTTGTATCCTCGTAACCTGTAGCTAAGAGTACCAAAACTAACAAACAAAATTAAAATAAATAACAATGAACTAAAATAAAAACTAATCGAATTAATGCAACCGTGCAAACTGTCCCCGGCAACGGCGCCAAAATTTGACCGCGTCGTTCCGTGTCAAAAATAAATTTATAAAATCGAGAATTAACTACTACTCCGTAGAATAATGGATAAGACCGAGTATCGTTCCAACGGGGACTGAATGGCTAAGTTACGACAAATTCAATTAGTTTGCAAATTAGTTCGGAAAGAAAAGAGTTGATTGATTTGGTTTGTTTGGAATAACTTAATTAAATTAAAACAATGAATTAAAAGGTTCGAAAACGATGGAGGAAAATATCTAAGGTTTAGAATCCACTCCGACCGCGTAACAACAATATGCATAGGTTAGGTTTATTTATTCGAATCAAAAGGATTATCGCTAGGACTTGCAAACCCTAACGATAATCGTCCAGAAAATAATCGGGTTATCAAAAGGCATAGACTATCTCATAGCACGGACCGTCTCTCAGTAGCACGATTTGGCCACCTAACGGCACGATCCGTCTTACGAGCATAATCTATCTCAGAACTCCAACCGCAATCAATGAAAACCATTGCAAGACTATGTATTTGAAATCCGGAATACAAATACTCAATAGATAAGAAAAAGGAAAATCAATCCGTTCAATTGAAACGAAAAGGGTTCTTAGTCTCACAATCGATTCGAATAATAAAACCAAAACCCTACACAAAAATAGAGTTACTTGGTACGGAGTTTCATCCTCCCCCTAGACAAGGGATTTAGCCGGCCATGGAGAAGAAAGATGTGATCGAGATTGAAGAAGAGTTGGAAGACATGAACAAGTCTTCTGTCACGCCTCCTCCTAATGGCTGCTGGAAATCTCCAAGTGTAAAATAAAGAATGAACCCAAGCCTCCCTTTTATATTCTCTGGAAAGAGAACGTGCCCTAATTAATAAAGTAAGGCCTCCCTTATGCTGGCCCTAAAACACACATGCACATAGATTAAAAATTGACGTGTAGTGGTGCCCGCTGGTCCGGACCAGCACTTCCTTTGGCCGGACCAGAAAAACAGATTGTCCAGGTGTTGCTCAAGCTTTGGTCGTCCGGACCAGCAATTCTTTGGTCCGGACCAGATTTCTAGCCTTTGCCGTTTCGCTCCTCTTCTCGTCGCGGATCCCTCCGGAACATCCTTAATTCACAATTATTACTCCAAATCCTTTCCGAATGCTCCAAAAGCTCTGAAACACCGCAATTCAATTAAATCTCGTTAAATAACATAAAATAGGACGGACAAAGCCTAAGTTAATGAGAATAAACGGGTGCTTTTCAGCACCTATCAGCAGCCCCGTTCCGCAGCCGGCAGCCTTCTCTTTTTTCATTTCGTCCGTGGGAATCCCCCTTTTAAAGCTGCTGCTGCCGACTTCACTTGTAAAAGCCCTCGTGAGATGTCAATTTCGGCCCAGCCTTGGTCAAACTAAGGAGTATTTAAACATTAGGCTCACTCAATGAACAAAGTGCAAGACCAATTTTATTGGCCGATTAGCTTCCAAATCAGTAGTAGTTTCCGACTGTCAATGGACCCACCAATTGAAACTATTTTGATAATGGATTTTGCCTGGACAACAAATAAAGCTCAATTCTGTGCTCTTTGTGTATCAAACTCTTCAAATACCTATAACACAAAAATAAAGCATAAATCTCCAAGTAATAATATAAAAATAGACTTAGCAAGGATAAATTAAGGGGCGCGTATGTGAACATTTACGCGCCTATCAAGAGGAGTGGAGAAATACATGTGCAAGTGGGGCCTGGGAGCTTAGTTTATCAGTTGATAGTTTCTGTTGGAACATGCAAATGCAATAGCGTATCTAGAATTTGAGGAACTTTTTACATTCAAAACCTTCGGTGAAAAATGACAATCAATAAAATAAAATTACCCTCAAAACAAGAACGAAACGAATTGGTCTTTTTTATTCATTGACTTTTTGAGGGAATGATTTTTTTTTTCATATTTAGCTTAAAGAATAAAAATTAACAAAATTGCCTCATTTAAAAAGAGATATATCCCTTGTTGAGTTTAATAAATCCTTGTTGCCGATTAAAAAAGGGAAATGATATTGCCACACCCTAAATTGTTAACGCCACACCTCTGCAGTGTATTTTTTGGTGCAAAAATACACTGCAGGGGGTGTGGCGTTAACAATTTAGGGTGTGACAAAATCAGCTCCCTTAAAAAAACAACTTTAAGAATCCATTGATCCTTTTTCTCCCGTAAGGAAATGGTTGATTGCGCACAAGTCTAACCAAAATCCTGCTTGTAATTAAATGTGTATTACATTAGAAATAAAAGTAAAAGCATACACAACTCCGAAAATTTGACAACATGAGACAAACAGAAATCGACATGACATAACTGTCGGCATTAAAAAGATGAAAGCTGAAAAAAAATAACATATTCATCATTTTTGAAAGCGGGGGGAAGGGATCTCTTTTTTGCAACGGGAAAAAAAATGGAGTAGATTTGCCTACGGTTTGAGAAAGAGAGGTGTTGAGAAATACATTCAGTTGATAGTTTTTGTTGGAACATGCAAATGCAGTGGCGTATCCAGAATTTGAAGAACTTTTTACATACTAAAACTTCAGTGGAAAATGACATTCGATAAAATAAAATTACCCCCAAAACAAAAACGAAACGAATTGGTCTTTTTTATTTATTGACTTTTTGAGGGAATGATTTATTTTTTCATATTTAGCTTAAAGAATAAAAATTAAAAAAATTGGCTTATTTAAAAAAAATCAATAAACAAATGATAAGCAGACAAAGTCCTCATTTCTAATTTTTGAGCTCACAAATTCAAATTTCTTGCTTCGTCCCTGACTTTGGGAGTCCATTGATCCTTATTCCCCTGTAAGGAAATGGTTGATTGCAAGTCTACCAAATCAAACTTCTCTGTGAAAATGTGTATTACAATTACAAATGAATGTAATTAAAAGTGTATACGACTCCGAAATTTTGGTAATATGAGACAAACAGAAATCAATATGACATACATATCTAAGTGGGGTCTGAGAGCTTAATTTATCAGCCGATGGTTTTTGTTAGAATATGCGCGCAAATGCAATGGCATATCCAGAATTTGAGACACTTGTTACATACAAAAACTTTGGCGGAAAACAACATTCAATAAAATAAAATTGCACGCAAAACAAGAACAAAACCAATTGGTCTTGCTTATTTATTGACTTTTTGAGGGATTGATTTTTTTCCCATATTAATCTTAGAGAATTATTACTTTTATTTGTCGATGAAAATATTAAAAAGTAACAAATTAAATTGGCTCACTTCCAGAAAAGATCAATGAACAAATGATAAGCCAACAAGTCCTCATTCCTTTGTAAGACGTAACACCTGTGACTTCCGGTATTTTGGCATTTGCCCTCTCTCAGATGCGAGCATCGCTAATTTGTCACTATCTACCCCAAAATTTAAAATGGTGTTCGTCTAATATTTATTGGACACTCGATGTATCATTTGTCGAGTTTTAATAAAAAAAAATTTGCCGATCTAAAAAAAAATTTGATTAATCTATCTAATATAACGAGTAGTTATTCAGTGTTCTTGGAGCACCTTCATGTAGTGTTTCATTACCTTTCATTACTATACATTCATATGGGGTCCATACATTTTGTGAGCCCCAAAAAATGACTACCTCACCATAGATTTAAGTGGGTTCTATGCATATTGTGAGCACCAGAAAAAGTGCGTGGCAAGGAAAGATTTTAGCTAGGACACTACTTGGCTGTACTCCAAAAACACCCACTAATTTTTCGTTCACGGTACAACCTCCTCAAAATCCTCAACCTACCTATCACCCATTTCCTATTTAAGTATTGTTCCATTTCTCTCCTTCGTACCAACCATCTCCACCCCTTCCTCTTCTTGTGCCAATTACCCTCTCTCTCTCTCTCTCATAATGGTTGTTCCAACATTCGGTATAGTCCCCCTCGTACTCCCAATCTATTTCTTCTTCTTCAATATAGGCTTCCATAGCACGTATGCCGACTATGTAACCGAGTTGCAATACGGTACTGCAACTTTCTATGGAGGAATATAGTATCACCCAAGGAAGAATTAACCGAGACTTTCTCTCTCTAACCCTTAACTTTTGGGGGGGGGGGGGAGGCGTTGCCTCTTCCCTCCTCCCCCCAGACTCCTCTCCTCCTCCTCTCTCTTCCTCTCTCCCACCTTTTCCCTCCCTTTCCACCTTCTCCACCTCCTCCCTCTCCGATTCCTTTTCCCTCTGTTTTTTTATATTCCTAAAATGAACGGCTGGTAGCGAGATGGCAGCGGCGACGGTCCTCGGCGGCAGCTAGCTGCTTGGTCTATGGGTTTGCTTCCCTTTGCTGTTTAGGTTTCCGGTTCGGCGGTTGGTTTTGCGGGGTTTTGGCCGATGCTTGTGACTGACTACGGGTGGGCTTCTCCAGATCCGTTCTGTGTGTGCTGATTTTGGCCGGCGGGTCATCTTGGGGTTTCTTGGTCGCCGGTGAGTGGTTTTGGTTTGATCCGAGCACCTCCGTCTCGTCTCCTTGGCGGCTCTTCTGGGTTCCGATCCGACCCTGCTCTGGTTTGTTTTCGTTTCCTTCGTCTTCTCCATCTCCAATCTTTTATTTTCCGATCGACCCCCTACCCTCCTGTTGTTGCTCCCGTATCTCGGTCGTTAGTCCTCCCGTGGTTCCCGGTTGGAGTTTGCTGCTGGGCTCTCTGATTTGCTTAACGGCTAGGGTTCTTCCGGGCTTGGATGGAGCGTCCGGCGTTGGCTCCCGCCGTGGCTGTCGTTGGGCGGCCCGGTTCTCGCCTAACGGCTTGGTGTAGCGTCCGCGCCAGTTTGGTTTTGCTCTGGGTTTCAGTTTTCACAACTGTGGGTGGCCTGTGGTGGCTTGGTGGATGTCGGGGGTGATTTCTGGCGGTGGTGGTGGTTGTTCTGTCTGATGCGGTGATCGGTCACTGTGTTGGGTTAGGTTTTGGGTTTTCTTTTGGGCTGTGTGCTTTTATTGTTGTATTTGGGCTTTCAGGCCTTTTGGGGTATGTGTTGTTTTGTGCTTTATCTGGGCATTTTAGGCCTTTAGGTGTTGTATTGGGCTTCGTCCCTTTACTGTGTTTCCAACTTTTGGTTGGAAACTTTCCCTCTTATCCTTAATAAATTGCTATTTCGCCGTTCAAAAAAAAACTTTCTATGTAAGAGATAATGCATCCGGCACAATGGGTTAGTTGAAAGAGAAGAGAACTATCCTAAAGAGAAAAATAGTAAACAAAACTACATATCGAATATGTAAAAATTAGCCTACCATTTTGAACTGTTGCATGGTATGCTATTGCAATATTGCATTCTCTGAACGTTGTCCTATAACAAAAGGAGTGATATATGTAGCAGGCCGAACGTCACAACTCAAGCCACGCCGAGGGATGATCAGGCCATTCCTGCCTTAGCCGTATGTCTACTTAGAAACGTCTCTCAGCCTCGGTTGGGCCGAAGGTTCCACATCCACTTCTGAAGTCACTCGTTGCTTATTCACAACGTTCGGCTCAGCTACTCCTCCGACATTCGGTTGCCACACTCGGTCTCGAACGAGTGTGGGGACCAAAAGCTCCAGCTCACCCACGCGGGAATAACGACCGCGGCCAGGATGACGATCGTGACGTCAGCCGAACGGTTATCAAAGATAATGATGAGGGGCACGTGAAGGTGCCAGCTCACCCCTCAAACGGTTACAAAACCCTAGTATGACGTAAGGGCGATGTCAGCCGACGCGTGTCAAACGCATGACCAATCTTGGAGATCAAGCTAAGGGTTCCCTATAAATACAACACTATGCCTTCTTGGAAGAGGTACGTTCTACACATTCCACATAACCCTAAAACCCTAGCTCTTGCTCTCTTCTCTTTCCTCTGCAAGTGGACTAATTCTTGCACCGGAGGGCCATCCCGGAGGACCTCCGGTGTGGTCTTTAGTCGTGCTCTCTTTTGTAGGGATAGGAGGAGGACAGGGGCAGATCCCCATTTCCAAGAGAAGGAGGATGAACCAACCAAATCGGAGCCCCACAATTTGGTGAACCTGACGTGAACTTTTATCTGATCCACGGCGGCTCCTTCTCCTCCCTTCTTTCATTCTCCAAACAACTCTCCCACCACATCTCCACCACTCCACTTCTCTTCAAAATGGGCGGTGCACCACCTCCGTTCAACCCCCTCAACCCATCTCTCCAGATCCTTTCAGAAACAGGCGTGAACGCCGCCTCACCATCCCATCCTCCTGGATTCACCCCTTCTGTCGTCAGCTCTTCCATCCAATGCCCAGTCGCCATGACTGAGGATACTCTGGCTTACGTCCAGATGCTGGAGCAACAACAGGAACAAACCAACGCGGACGTAGCCATCCTCAAAATGGAGATCGCGAGGATTAAGGCAAAAGGGCGTCCAGCGGCCTCTCGCTCCGGATCTCAGGGAAAATGCCAGAGGAGAAGTCTTCCACCTCCTCCCCCCTCGACTGGAGACGGGGCTCCTCACAGAGTCTCAGTCGACGACCGCTTGGACCTACCACTGGCAGACAATCGTACTAGAGACAACGCTCGCTTTAGGCAGCAACGTTCCCCAGTTCATCTGCGTCTCGGCAGTGGTGCGGGCACAAGAGGAGAAAGATCAAGGAGAGAGGGAAGCACTCACACAGTCTATTCAAGCTCCTCGGCAGGAGATGAATATTCTCAAGGCGAGAGCTACGATACGGTCCAAATCAATGATCAGGAAAACAATCAGGCTCTGGTCCCTTACGATACAGGACGGCGTTATAGCCGAACGTTTCGTAGGGAGGGCAAGGAACCTGAAGGTTTCCAGTCAGGACATGAGGAGGTCCCTCGGGAACACCGGCTTATTGGACGAGTCGATGGCTCAGGAGATCTACGAAAATTCCCTCGGGAAAGAAGTGTGAGTGTGGTGGTCCGGCATAAGGACCAGCCCAGTCGCCGAAAAGTGTACCGAACGGAAAATCTACCCGAGGATGCCCAGCAGCATACCGTTGTCGACAAACGGGGAAGTTCTTATCATCGTCGGCAAGAGGGACTCACCGACTATGACAAAGACTACAGAGCTTCCAAAAGATTCAAAAGTGATAAAGACGGACGACCACCTCGGCCAACCCATGAATATCAATTGAAGAAGCTGACCGAGTCTCCATTCTTGGCAAAAATCCAGGCAACATTGCCGAAGCCAGGCCTGCACCTCCCCAAATTCCAGAAATTTGATCCCAGCACAACCGAGGCGTACACTCACCTCATCAGCTACCGAAGCACCATCTCTTGTGTAACTGATGATGACGCAATCATGTGCAAAGCCTTTCCCTCAAGCCTCGGACGCCTCGGTCTGCTGTGGTTCAACCAACTTGAGGCAGGATCTATCCACAGCTTTAAGGAGCTCGAAAGGGCTTTCAATTATCAATTCATCACAAGCAATAGCAGGCTAAGGAAGAAGACGCCTTAGCCCAGATGAAAAAGCGACCAGGAGAAACGCTTCGGAAGTACGCCGAACGTTACTGGCAACTGTTCAATGAGATACCTGGAGTCGACCAATATTGGGCCGCCAGAAACTTCAAAAATGGCTTAGAGACAGGAAACAAGATATTAGATGAGCTGGCGATTCGGGCTCCACACGGGATGAACGAGCTCATGAGGACGGTTGAGCAGTTCTGCACGTACGAGGAGTTCCTTGCCGAGCGAGAACTCCAAGGCAGATAGACGGCAACCGTCCCTCAGCCTCTTCATGTTTCGACCCCACAGATCGCGGCTCCTAAACCCGCGGCGGCACCTCAGCACAAGAAGCAAGTCAAAACGGTAAAGACGACAACAAAGAAGGTCCCAAAGCCTCACGACTATGTCGCCGAGACAACAGTCTTCAAGGAGCCCATCTATTTCCTCCTTCGAACACTTGAACGCGAGCCCTTCTTCGTCTAGCTAAATCCCCCGAAGCTCAACACCGAGGCGGGCAATGACAACAGTCGAAAAAGATGTTCGTATCACAACGAGCTTGGCCATTACACTACGGCATGCGCTCCGTATAAGGCGCTTCTGGAGAACTTGGCAGCCCAAGGACTCTTAGACGATCACATCGACTGGACCAAGACACCGAGACAACAACCGAACGCTGGTGGACAAGCCCAAATCCCTCGTCCTGTGGGCGTAATTTATGTTATACATGGGCCAGTTACAAAAGAAGCAGCACAAGCACTTCGGACTGAACTTAAGGAAGCACAAAAAATTTCCCAAGTTTTTTCTGTTGGAAGTGTTCCGAAGAAATCAAAGACAGCCGAACGTCCGTGGTCCATAACTTTTACTGACCGAGACCTCCAGCGAGTCCAGACTCCTCATAACGATGCTCTCGTCGTCACAGTGCAAATCTCAACTCATTTGGTGAAGCGAGTTCTTGTGGATCAAGGAAGCTCGGCCGAGATCATGTACTTATCCCTTTTCAATGAGCTGCAGCTCCCCCAGTCTTCCCTCGTGCCCACCGACGTCCCCTTAGTTGGTTTCAGTGGAATGTCAGTCTGGCCTCTCGGGAAGATTGTTCTTCCAGTGGTGTCTGGTTCGATCGCAGTTAACATGGAATTCCTCGTTGTGGACGCTCCCAGCCCATACAACGCTAGAGGTGTCAAACATGCCAGGATGACACGGCACGGCACGGGCACGGCACGTTCGACCAGGCACGTGGCACGTTTAGGCACGGTCTTGGACTGGCACGGCACGGTACGACACGGAATTTTTGGCACGCGGCACGGCACGCGGCACGGCACGGGCACGACACGAAATTTGCCTCAGTACGGCACGGCACGACACGGAATAGTCAGGCACGGCACGGGCACGGCCCGGAATAGTCAGGCACGGGCACGGGCACGGCACGGAAGTTGGCACGGCACGGCACGGCACGGTTATAGCCGGGCACGGCACGGATAGGACACGGGCACGGACAGGGCATTGGCACGGCACGGGGCACGGCACGACACGAAAGGGCACGGCACGTGTACGGCACGGCATGGCACGGCACAGCACGAAAGGGCACGGCACGGCATGGCACGGGAAAAAAAGAAAAAATAAATTATTGATTCGGTACCGTATAAAAAAGACTTAATTTTTTGTATTAAGGTTAAAATTTTGATTGGGTACCTTATCCACATTTTTTGCGTTTTATTTACCGAAAATTTGGGATAGAAAATTCTATATAAAATTATATTCCCTGAAAATGATTTTTTAAAGGAAAATAAACAAATTTCCAAAGGGGGTGTAGCTCATACGGTAGAGCGCTCGCTAGTCACTTCGCATGCGAGAGGCACGGGGTTCGATTCCCCGCATCTCCAAGTCTCCAACCAAATTTTCAGGACGTTACAATAATTATGTTTGACTAAAATGTATTTTTTTTAAGAAAAAAACAAGTTTCCAAAAAAAAAAAGGTTTGAGACTTGAAAGTATAAGTCAACAACTCAACTAAACTTTATAGGCCTAAAGCTAAATGAATTTCGGGCCAAATGGTTTTTTTGAAAATTTTAATTAAAATTTCATTTGAGCCAAAATCCATTTAATTATGATTTATAGAAAGTAAGATATAAAGTAAATTTGTATGTTAAATAAAAATGTAAAAATTAGGGGTTCACTTATAATCAAAAACATTAATATTAAGTTTGTATGTTAAATAAATTTCGTAAGATTTTAATAAATAATATTAAAATGAGTTTCAAAAAAAAATTTCGAGGCTCGAAGTACTAGTCAACGACTCAACTACTAGATTACTAGACTGCTAGAGTAGTATGAAAATATGTTTCAAGTTTAAAACGAAAATTGAATGTCTGAATGAGTCAAATTTCTTTGCAATTAGTGTAAAAAATTTTAAAAAATTATAAACTATTACTTTATAAATAAATTTAAGAAATAAAAAAAATTCGATTATCAACTATCAATTTATGGGAAAAAAAAAGGATGTGCCAACAGCCAACTAGAATTTGGAAAATAAATAATCAATTTATTAATTGTATTCAGTTAAAATTAATTATTTTTAAGGAAAGAAAAAACAAAGTTTCAAACAAAAAAAATAAAGTGCACATGCAGGCTGCAGCACATCCCCAACACTACCACGACAAATCGACAATCGATACCGCTCATTTTTCTTTTCTTATTTCTTAACCAAAGTAGACAAGTAGTGTACTATAATCTACTATACGACAGCTACACATCTGCGACACAATCACGATGATCTGTATCGCTCATTTTGTTTTTCTTGGTATTTTAATCACTCTCACAATTTTTTAGGTCTATCGGATTTTGGAAACTCCTTTATCATGATGTAAATACATTATTAAAAATATATTTTGTGGTTTCGATGGAGGGGCTTTTTAAACCTGATCAACCCAAAAAATTTTATGGACCATTTTTTAAACAAGCACAACAAAATCAACAATATTGATTGTTGTGATAATGCCACAACAGTGTGGTTACTGTATATTGATAACTGCAGAAAACTTGTTTACAATTAATTGCATTCTAATTACAGGACTAACAAAGCTTGATTGAGCCAAAAATTTGCATGAATACTGCAATCAATAAGTGCAATGAAATCAACGATCTTGATCGTCATAATTGTGTTGTAATCCCGTGGCTACTGTACATTCATCTATAGCACAAGATATAGTTTAATTCCAACTAAGTTGAACATATTGATTCCAAAGGTCACTATTAAATCTATTTTTGTAATAATCGATCTGAACCGTTAGGATTTCACCTTTTACTTATTTAATCAATATTGTCTAAATTGGGGATCATCGGATAGTAAAACTCACATGATCGGAACATATCAATCAGTGCTTTTCGGAGGAATTAAACTCTTATTGTGGATCACCTAAATTTAGCTCGAGTTTCTTTCCAATCCGAACCGTCTATCATTTGCACAATATGAGTTAGTTTTTTTGGTACCAGTATGAAGTTGATCGCGTACTGTTAGACGTTTGATCAGACGGAAAACATAAATCTTAATTTAAAAAAAAAAACCCTTAAAATGGTGCATAACCCGGATCCAAAAGTTGTGTCTAACGGTAAGAAATAAGTTCGTAACCCACTAACCCGGGTCCATGGCCCAAATATGGGCCTCGACTATATAAGCCTAGCTGCAACGGCAGCTAGGGCACGCTGTTCCTGCTCTCTTCTTCTTCCACACTCTTCTCTCTCTCTGAAGAACTCACTCTCTCTCTCTAAGACTCTAAGTGACCCGTGACTGTTACAGACTTACCATCATAGATCCACCTTCTTCAACCCCTCATCGCGTACAACCCTTCCACCGTCTTCAACCCTTCCTCGATCAACTGTACAACCCTTCCTCGAACCGGCGTCGTCATCGGCGCGGTTTCTGGCGATCGAGTCGGTTTTCCGGTGTGTGTGTGGCCGATCTAAGTCAGGCACCGATCGTGCGTGTGTGACCAATCTAACCCTATTTTTGGCGTCTCTCTATCTCTCTTCCCGATCAAGAACTTGGGGTTCCAAAACCCTAACCCCAAGACTCCGATCTTGGGGTTTCAAACATCAGCAGAGGCCGATCTTGGTTTTCAAACAGCAGCACAGTGCTGCGGCCGCACAACTCTCTCTCTCTCTCTCTCTCTCTCTCTCTCACCCCAAGACTCCGATCTTGGGTTTTTGTCCTTTGTTTGTTGATTTATTTGAGTTTCTGTTTTGCTAAAAAAAATTTCACAGATGGATAACGATCTTAGTGGTAACTCTGAAGATCACTCTAGCTCTGACTCTCAATCTCGCTCTGGTAATGTGCAGGGAACTGTGGGAAGTGGACCAGCAAACACCAGTGGAGCAAAGGAGTCCATAGGTGAAGCTGGTTCAAACGCCACTCCAGTTACTGCAGTAGGTTCTTCAAGATCTGGTGGTAAGAAACGGAAGCGAACCTCATGGGTATATGTTCAAAATCATTGCTCTATTGTTAATGATTACAAAGATAGTTCTGGTATTGTACATCCTGGAGAAAGAGCTGTCTGCAATTACTGTACTGATGTGCATTTTAGTTGTAAAACTGAACATGGCACAGGGGGCCCTGTTAGACATTTACAAGCGTATCACAAAGATAAAATCCCCGTAGATAAAGGTGGCACAGCTCCTAGTAGTTGTGTTACTACTAATTTTACATATTCGAAAACTAAAATGAGACGGGGATTGTGTCTGTATGTAGTTGCAGCAGAGCAACCATTTACTTTTGGCGATGATTTGAGATTTGAATACTTTGTCAAAACCTGTTTACAACCTGCTTTTGGTAAAGTTTCTAGAAATTCTACTAGAAGTGATGCTTTGAAAGCTTTTGCTGAATTCAAAAAAGATTTTATTGCTGAAATTGCAAGTCTTTCAAGTTCAATGTCTTTTACATCTGATATGTGGACTGGTGGCAACGATCGTGGTTATATTTGTGTTACTGGTCATTATATAGACTCTAGTTGGTCATTGAGGAAAAAAATTATTGCTTTCAATTTAGCGGAGTATCCTCACAATGCTCATCAGATTTATCAAAGTATTGATGGTGTTTTTAGAGATTATGGTCTTGTTGATAAACTTTTTAGCATTATATTTGATAACGCCAGTGCTAATACTAGTGCAATTGAGCTTTTTGAACGAAGTGTGCGTACTCCTCATCATGGTCAGTTTCTTCATATGCGGTGTGTGTGCCATATTATCAACTTAGTTGTGCAAGATGGTTTGAAAATAATTTTAAGACATATACAAAATATTAGAGAGGCTATTCTTTTTATTACTACTTCCCCTGCTAGGATACAAGAGTTTGAATCTTTGTGTGTATGTTACAACCTGAAACCAAAAAAATTGAATACCGATGTTAGAACTCGTTGGAATTCGACCTTCCTCATGATAAAGTCTTGTAGGAATCATAGTGAAGTAATTAGTGCTTTTCTTGCTTCCAAGCATGCTCCTGTTTATGTTAGTAATGATGATTGGAAAGTTGCTTCTGAGTATTATACTTTTCTTAAAGTGTTTTATGTTGCTACATTGGAATGTTCGGGTGTTAGTTATCCTACTACTTGTCTTGTGCTTGGTCATTTGTTTAGTATTAGTAACGTTTTTGCTAAATATAGAACAAAACCAGGTTTTGAAGAGGCTTGTGATGTTATGGAAGATAAATTTAGAAAATATTTTCAGAATATGCCTCCCATATTTTATCTAGCTGCAGTTATGGACCCAAGGATTAGGTTAGGAACTGTTGTTAAGACTTTACAAGTGATTTCCGATAATTTAGGGCTTACTTCATTACCTTCTCATGACGTCGTGTTGGCTGAATTGACTGCTATATATGCTTCATATCATTCTAAATTTGCCATGAATGCTACTGCTACTGCTACTGCTGGTATTGCTACTGCTAGTACTGCTACTCCAAGTGGAGATGATAGTGGCAGTTTTTGGTCTTTCGTTTCAGAACAGGGAGGTGGTGTAACTTCAAGCTCTGAGTTAGTTAAATATTTGGAGATAAATCCTCTCACCGCCGATGATTTAAAAAATTTTGATATCTTAGCTTTTTGGAAAAAAAATGAAACTGCATTTCCCGTTCTTTCTATCATGGCACGTGATCTACTAACACCTCCTGTGTCTTCAGTGGCCTCTGAATCTGCTTTTAGTGCAGGTAATAGAGTTTTGGATGAGAGGAGAAGTAGACTAACTCCAGAAATTTTGGATTGTCTCATATGCTTGAAGGATTGGGAGGATGCACGTCTTGGAATTCAAAGATGTCATCCTAGAGAGGAGTTCAGAGAGTATTTTGCAGACTCTGATGTTGATGGTGATTAGGGGACTTGCTGGCAGCTTATGAGGGCCGTATTGGCAACTTAATGTTGCTGCACTGCATCCATGATACATCGAGGTGCTATTCTTTATCATCTGAGATTCTGGGGAATGTGTCTGTGGCTTATTCGTTCCTGTTTTTTGTTTGTGTGTGGCTGATTCATTTCAGTATTGTGTTGCAACTTATGAAGGCCTAAAATAGTAACGTAATGTTGCACTTGCTTGCACCCACTCGCTTGCTTGCAACTTATGAAGGCATTAATGGCAACTTAATGTTGCGCCAAACGTGTGTGTGTGTGTGTGTGTCTCCTTTAGGTTTGAAATGAATAAGCCACAGACACAACCCCAGAATCCAGATCACCGTGTTTATCAATTGATGATTGGTTTAGATTTCGGTCATTTGTTCATAATCTTCTATAGTGCTCAAAAGTTGATATAGCTCCCTTCAAAAGTTAGTCTCTATGATTACTAATGAATGGGCATGATGATAGGAAGCCCGAAGCCCCTACCTGGTATCATTTTCCAGTTTTTTAAGCGATGGTGCATAAGTACAAAATGGATTGAAGGCTGCTGCAACGTGGGGGGTTCCAGAATCCAGATGGGCATGAGATAATTGTTCACGCAGTGAAGTTCCTGTTTGATGCTCATTTGGCTCTTCAAATAGAGTACAGGTCGTGCTATGAAGCTCTCTTTTGGTGTTTTGAAAACAATTTTCTTCAAGTTAGGATTCATACAGATTCTTCGTTCGTGGTCCGTGATCTGGTGAAAGGAAAGACATCCGAATGGCTCTTGAATGCTATGTTAGAAAACATTTTGGTGTATTCTGTTTTATAATATCTATATTTCTAAGGTTAGTAAGGCCTTTGTTCAAGAAAAGAAACCCATGTACTAGCAGGTTTGGCAAATGATTTATGTTATCCTGACAATCCTGTGCGGTAACTTTGAAATTTTTTGTTTGGAGTGAAGAGCAAGACATATATAGACATAGGTAGTCAACAGTTTACGGAAGTATCAACAAAACATTTATGGGATTACAAATAAGCTAGCCCTACTACAGAGAAAATGAATCTCCCGTGACTGGATGTTTACCAATAACTCCAAATTGCATTGTTGTTTTGTTTATTTTAGTTTGGTTTTACTATTATTGTAGGTCTCTCGAGTATCCTAAAAAAGAGAAAAAGAGAGAAGAAATATCAACGGGCATGATATTCGTGCTCTGCATGAAGCCATTCACCTAGTGTATTACTAGACAACTTGAACTGCTGTAGGATAATGTCTTTCTATTTGTGTGGGCTTTTGGGCTTTTGGCGAATTCTAATATTGGATATTTGGATGTCTTAATGGTTATCCAATGCTTCCAGCTATCTTTTGAATATTTCTGTAACTTTAGTGCATTCAATACTAATGACGCCAATTATCCATAAAATAACTACCGAACCCAAATTAAACACAAATCACTGCGTAACAGGCGCGTGTTTCTTGCAAAGCACAAACGAAAACACTAGTTGACCAAGTAAGAACACCACATATTAAGTATTTGAGTACCCGTCGGCACAGCATGGTATAGCACGGCACGACACGATATCAAATGATACAACACAACCCGATTAAATAACGGCATGGCATGGCATGGACCGTTTTAAAAATGAACGTATTTAAAAGGCATGGCATGACCCGATTTTAAAAGGCACGGCACGACACGATTTCAAATGGCACAACACGACCCGATTAAAAAACGACCCGGCATGGCACGGGCCAGTTTTAAAAGGAACGAAATAAAAAGGCACGACACGACCCGATTTAAAAAGGCACGGAACGGCACGGCATGACGAGACAAAATAAATAAAAAAGGCATGGCAGGGCACGACCCGATTAAGTAAACGGCCCGACACGGCCCGATTTGATTCTTAAAGGCACGGCACGATAAAGCAAATGGGCACGTCACGGCATGCTTCAAAACCGACATGGCACGGCACGGCACGGCACGATGAAGTAACTGGCACGGCTTGGCACGGCACGAGGCCGGCACGGCACGCAAATAAATGGCACGGCACGGCACGACACGCACGTTTGACACCTCTATACAACGCCATCCTTGGAAGAAATTGGCTACACAGCATCAAAGCTATTGCCTCAACCTATCACCAGGTGGTACGATACATTGGAGCAACTGGCCGACAGGAAGACCTCTACGGTGATCAAGTCCAAGCAAAGCAATGCTATGTCTCGGCCGTGGGAAGGGCTCTGAGCCCTAAGCGAGTCCATTGGGTGGAAGTTCCAGATAAACCAGTCCTTGAAGACGTCGGAGCCCCAGCCGAACAGAAATCAGTTGAAGATCTTGTAAAAGTCCCTATAAACGACTATGGCTCACGCTTTTTCATGCTTGGTTCCAGCTTGACGGATGATGAGCGTGAGGAGCTTGTCCAGTTTCTCAAAGATAATATCGAAGTTTTTGCTTGGATGCCGTACGAGATGCCTGGTATTGACCCAACTTTCATTCGGCATTCTCTAAACGTCTCTAAGTCGGCCAAACCTGTGATACAGAAACCCAGGCGTTCGGCAGCAATCCATGCTGAAGCAGTTAATGAAGAAGTTGATAGGCTCCTTGCAGCAGGGGCTATCAAAGAAGTTCAATATCCGACTTGGCTCGCCAACCCAGTGGTGGTGAAAAAGAAGAATGGAAAGTGGCGGGTCTGCGTGGACTACACCAACCTGAACGATGCCTGTCCAAAAGACTGCCTCCCCCTTCCCAAAATCGACCAACTGGTAGATTCCACTGCGGGTCACGCTCGATTGAGTTTTATGGATGCTTACAGAGGATACCATCAGATAGCAATGGATCCAGATGACATGGAGAAGACAGCCTTCATTACACCTAAAGGTCTGTTTTGCTATCTTGTCATGCCCTTCGGCCTCAAAAATGCTGGGGCTACTTTTCAAAGAATGGTCTATCTTCTCTTCGGTCTTCTCATCGGTGAAATCATGGAGGCTAACATTGATGACATGGTCGTAAAAAGCCTCAAGGCTGAAAACCACCTTGCCCATCTAGCCGAAGTATTCGCTATCCTCAAAAAATTCAAGTTACGGCTAAACGCCGAGAAATGTGCTTTCGGCGTCGGCTCCGGAAAATTTTTGGGCTATCTCGTCACTCGTAGAGGAATTGAGGCCGACCCAAACCAGATCTCGGCGGTACAGCAATTGAAGGCTCCTACAACTCCTCGGGAGATTCAGAAATTGACAGGCATGGCAGCGGACCTCAACAGGTTCATCAGTCGTTCCTCGGATAGGTGCCACGTTTTCTTCCAAACACTGAAGAAACAAAGCCGCCGAAGCTTCAAATGGACGGAAGACTGTGATGCAGCGCTTGCCAAGCTCAAGACTTATCTTGGCTCGGCCCCACTTCTCGTTAAAACACATCCCTTTGAAACTCTATACCTCTACCTGGTAGTTTTCCCTCATACTGTCAGCTCGGCACTCGTCCGACGAGAAGGTCCTGATGATCAACCTATCTACTTCACGAGTCGAACTCTCCTCCCGGCCCAAACACGGTATCTTCCGTTGGAGAAACTCCTACTTGCCCTTGTCACTGCGGCTCGGAAGCTCCTTCCATATTTCCAGGAACACCCAATCATTGTTTTAACAGAATTTCCCCTCAAGAACCTCCTTCGGAAAGCTGACCTTTCAAGCCGAGTCTCTCAATGGGCAGTCGAATTAGCCAACTTTGACATTCATTTCGAGCCTCGGACAGCGATCAAAGCTCAGGTGTTAGCAGACTTCATTGCTGAGTTTACTCCTGGAAGCCCAGACGAAGAGGCCTTAATTCAGCCAGAATATGGGATACTGGAGCAGCAAGAAGCTCGGAAAACTTGGAATCTTTTTAGCGGTGATGTTTGGAAGTTAAATGTTGATGGGGCTTCAAACAGCAACGGTGCAGGAGCTGGAGTGGTTCTCGTCACCCCATGTGGTGTACTACATGAAAGTGCTATCACCCTTAACTTTCCTGCAACCAACAACGAGGCCGAGTATGAAGCTCTACTTGCAGGCCTTCGTGCAGCTGCAAAGCTACAGGTGGAGGATCTCCACGTCTTCTGTGACTCCCAGCTGATCGTTAACCAAATCACTGGGGATTCTGAAGCCCGAGACCCTCGAATGCTGAAATATCAGGCTACGACACTGGAGTTAATCAGATAGTTCAAGGGCTTTCACATTGAACAGATCAATCGAGAGAACAATGCTCATGCCGACGCACTAGCAAGTTTGGCTTCGGCCAGTAAAGCCTCTGAATATCGAAGCATCAGCCTCGGCGAGATCGACGAACCAAGTTTCGAGGTTCCCGTTGGAGTACTCAACATCTCCCTCGGCCCCAGCTGGATGGATGAAATCATGGCCTTCCTCAAGCATGACACTTTACCTTCAGACAAGAAAGAAGCTCACCGAGTCCGAAGCAAGGCAGCTTATTACTGGCTTTCTGAAAGCGGCCAACTCTACAGGAAAAGCTTTATTGGGCCGTACCTGCGTGTCGTCCATCCATCCGAGGTCCCCGCCATACTTAATGAACTTCACTCGGGAAGTTGTGGATGCCATTCGGGAGGACGTTCCCTTTGTCAGCGTGCCCTCAGTCAAGGTTACTTTTGGAAAGCGATGAAGAAGGACTGTGAAGAAGTCGTACAAAAGTGCAGACCATGCCAACTCTTCTCTCCCATTCCTAAGCAGCCTGCTCAAGAACTGAAGCCAATCACCAGCCCTTGGCCTTTCGCCCAATGGGGCTTAGACATTGTGGGCAAACTCCCCACTGCTCCTGGGGTTTTAAATTTCTTATCACAGCAACTGACTACTTCTCGAAGTGGGTCGAGGCCGAACCACTTGTTACTACGACCGAGGCCGACGTTCGGAGATTCGTTTGGAGGAACATTGTTACCAGGTTCGGAGTGTCATATGCCATCATATCGGACAATGGATCTCAATTTGTCGGCAAGGAGCTTACTGGGCTATGTGCTGAGTTCGGAATCCGCTTTTTCAATTCCACACCTTCCTACCCTCAAGGCAATGGCCAAGCCGAGGCCACGAACAAAACAGTATGTGCTGGAATAAAGCGTCGGCTGAACTCTAAGAGGGGAAAATGGGCCGAGGAGCTACCTCGCGTACTTTGGGCCTACCGCTCCACTTCGAGACGCTCCACAGGACAAACTCCTTTTGCTGTGGCCTTCGGCATGGAGGCCGTAATACCACTTGAGTCTAGATATCCCACGCTTCGAACTGAGACCTTCGACCCACAGACTAATGATGAAGCGGTGGCCACCGAGTTAGTTCTGGCCGAGGAAAAGCGGGACGAAGCCCAAATAAAGCTCGCTAGCTACCAGCAAGAAGTTGCTAGGGGCTATAACAGAAGCGTTCGGCTCAAAAAGTACAAGCCAGACGATTGGGTCTGGAGGAAGGTTGTTCGGGCGAATCAGAAAACCAAGTTCAAACCCAACTGGGAGGGTCCATATAGGGTGATTAAAGAAGTTGGTAATGGGTCTTACAAGCTGGAAGACAAAGACGGCAGAGAAATTGAGAACCCTTGGAACGCTTTGAATCTGCGTAAGGCATACCTCTGAAGTACGCCTTCGGCCTGAGTTCGCCTCGGCTCCTATCTGTTTTTCTTTACTTAGAAAGTTTTATAATCATTCTGCCAGTTTGATGGAACGAGAAAGCCAAGAATGAGAAGTCTCTAGCTTTACCTTATAACTGTTCAAACACTTATCCTACGACTCGACTTCAGTCACCTAGATCGTCCTTTTTTGCAATTTGAAAACGTTCGGATCCAGAATCCAACAATTGCGCAAACTCGAACTACTTGACGTTCGGTTTCGCTTGAGCATTTAACCTCTTGGTTACAATTTAATTCGGCTACGTTCATTGTTGATTTGAACAAACGGCCACATCCTGATTCGGCTATGTTCATTGTTGATTTGAACAAATGGCCACATCTTACTCATTTACTTAGCATTTTATTTTGGCATAAGGCTGGCACATGAGCCGAACCTTACACCAAAATAGGGGCTATTACTAGGTAAATGTTTAAAGCAGGACTAAACACCCTCGGCACAAAATCTTTTGAAATATTTCTAAGGCAAAAAATAGAAATATTCATCTCAATGGAAAACAAGCAGCACGTGCAAAAATTCACTAAGGCATGAGAAAAGTGCAAGCAAGCATTGAAAACATGTTTAAAACAAAGCCACCTGTTCGGCACAAAACATCCTTCTGTTCAAACTGTTACATCTGGTACGGTAAACTCCAAACGTTCGGAGCCGTCCAGTCCATTCAAATGTTTAGACAAAAACTTAAAAGATGATGATCAAAAAAGAAAAGCAACCATTGGTTCGTAATATCAACAACCCATCACTGGCCTTCGGCCTCGGTTGTTCTTTCAGTCTCGTGTCCCCCGGCAGGCTTATCAGTTGCTGCGGGTTCGGTCATTTCTTCATCCTCGTCTTCCTCGGGAGGCAAGGGCTCACATTCCTCGGCAGTATAGGGGAGTTCGAGGTCCGGAATGATTGGCTCGGGAAGCTTCTTCAGGAAGGACGAGTCGGCCTCGACAGCCAACTGGCTTGCCATTGCCTTGGCTCCCTCAGTGTAACCAAGTTTGAAGAAATCAGGGAGCCTTTCCTCAAGGGCCTCGTTCACCATCTTATGGGCTATCTGGGTGTACTCCAAGGCGGATCTTTTTATGCCAGCCTCATACCCCTTCGCGTCGGCCAGCATCATTTTGCCCTTCTCCTCCTCCTTCAGCTTTTTTGTCTCAGCCTCGGCCACAGCAGCAGCATTCCTAGCCTCATCAAGCTTCTTCTTCAGCTTGTCCACCTCGGCCTCGGTCTCTTTCGCACTCGTTTCAGAGATCCTGCACTTGGTTCTCCAGGAATCCCGATCTGAACGGTAACGCTCACGCTCGGCCTGGACCCTCTCGGCCTTGTCATAAGCTTTCAAGGCAGCCTGGCCCGCCTGAGCAAAGGAAAGAAGGGAATAAAAAGAACAAGTTAGAAAAAATCATGAATCAAGGGCAAAAAGTGAAGTGCTGAAATCAACAAAAACGTACCTGAACGAGTTGGGAGCACATCTCCCTTAAATTTGGCATAAGGTCGTCTGGGACCTTATCACAATCCCTCGGCAGAGCAAGGCCCCTGAGGAGGGTGACAGCAAGATCCGGCTCTTCCTTCACCGAATCTTTCAACAAGACAACCCTTCCGCTTGGCAAAGTATAGGAGGGGCTGAAATGTCTCAAGAAGTCCACCTCCACTGGAGGGTCGGTGAGGTCAACGTGGGGGGCGGGTTGATTCTTTTGCTTCTCGGCAGGAGGAGCCTTGCCAGTCTCGGCCTGGAGAGATTTTGAGGCATTCGGTGGGGGGGCGTCCTCTGCAAGTTTCTGCCTTTTCTCCCTCTGTTGATGATCAGAAGGAGCCTTCGACTTGGCAGCCAGATTGCTGGTTTTGGTTGGAATGATTGGCCTCGGAATGTTTCGCCTCGACATTTCCTCGGCGCTGGGTTCGACGATCTTTAACGGAACGTTCAGTCCTGGAAGCGTCGGCTCAAAACCCTCGTCTGGACCGAGTGGAGTGAGCCACTCTTCGATCGTGTACCCAGGGTTCGGCAATCTAACCCCTCGTTGTCTCTTTTGTCGAACTCTCTCGACTCCGGAAGCTCCCCTCTTCTTCTTCTGAGCCGCGGCGGCAGTAGGTTGATCTTCTTCCTATCGCTGATCTCCCTCGCTCGACTCTGCAGCCTTCTTCTTCTCCTTCCTCCTCAGCACGCCCTTGTTCGAAGGTTCGTAGTCCAACAGAGTTGGAGCGTGACGGCAGCCTTGGGCTCGTAGAGTGTCACAAGCCAATTCCCTAGCCACGGAGTTTAAAGTCTTTGATATAGGGCCGAGCTCTGAAAAAGATAAAGACGAAGAATAATTAAGAGCCTTGGCAGCAATTGAACATAAGCAAACAGTATTATGAAGAAAAGGTTCGGTCTCTTACCTCTCTCGTCGACAAAACGAGGGATGGGGTGACTGCGGTTGAGCCCGCCGAACTCGAAGTTTCCTCGAACCTCGAGGTAAAAGTTCGCCCATTTATCCGTATCAGACAGCCCCTCTATCAAGGGCTGCTTCTTTGGGCGCGTTGTTAAGAACCGTCGGTTAGACTTCCCGTGCCGAGACATTGTGTAGGTGTGGAATAGGTCGCTCGGCTTAAAGTCCAAGTTCTGACTCTCAATCAAAGTAATTACCGACATGATTATTCGGTAACTGTTGATCGCTAGTTGATGCGGACACAGACTGAACTTCCAGAGAACCTCCCTGAGGAAGGGATGGGAGGGGAACCGAAGGCCAGCTTCACAGATGGCCATCAAGGGCACGGTTATGTGTGTGGGGCGGTCCTCCCTCTTCGCTCGAATGTCATTACTCTTCACTCGGTGAAGAAGGACATCGGCTGGAATGTTGTACTTCTCGCAGAAGGCCTCGTATTCTTCGGCGCTCCCAGAGAAGTAATGAGCGTACAGGCACAAGAGGCCCTTATCGAACAGATCATCGTCCTTGGATGCCGAGGTCGAAGCCTCAGCATCAGATGTGAACCTCGACTGAGCCTCGTTACCCATCTAGGGTTCGGACTCTGACTCGGTCTCTGGGGTGAAATTAATCTCGGGGTCGGTGGCGAAGCCTTCGGCATCATACTCATGAACCCTCTCGGCATTCGAGTCGTCGGAAGCTGGAGATGTCGCAGACATCCTTGTGGATACTGACTCTTCCGCTCGGCGCTGGGCTCTACGTTGTGCAAGCAAAAGGTTGATGAGTTGACGCTCGGATTCTGTCTCCGAGCGATCCGAGTCCGAGGAGACGTTGATGACCTCGTGAGCCAGACCTAAGAAAAAAGCAAAGGCCAAGGGTGATGAATCTACGTCGGCAAAGGGAAAGAATAGAAAAGTCTCGGCTAAAAGTCTTACTGGCTCACGAGTCATTTCTGTTCTATTTTGGTCTCGGCATTTTTTAAAGTCCATTGAACGTTCGGCAATTACATCGCCTCCTATACGTCGTTCGGCTACCTAAGGGTTCGTCTAAATCCTAAGCACCTCGAAGGGGCTCGGAAGAACAGGTTGAATCTGGGGATGAACATCACTGTTCAAACCCAGACTCCACTGTTTGAAACAGTACTAAAGACCCCAGAAAACCCAGGGAAAGCGTGAACGTTTCAAGAAAAGCAGGAAAAGATGAGAGATCGGTCACTTACTTGGAGTTTTTTTTGCTGCTTGACTTGACCTAGAACTGAGGATTTGCTTGAAGATCGAAGGCTGGAACGAGTTTCTAGTGAGAGAAGCTCTAGTTCTAGAGAGAGAAAGCGCGAGAGAAGTATGCTCTCTCCTCCCTCGCCCCTATTTATAGAGGCCCAACCGTTTCGAATTTCCCGCGCAATCATCGCCCCGCCGAACCTCCAGCCAACCAGATCTCGACGCGTGTCCACTGCCAGCTGCAGACTGCTACACCCGTCCCTTCGCCTGCCAGAGCGTCCTTTCAACTGACACTGCCTTCTCCCGCTCGACACCTGTCAACACGTTCAGAAGCTCGATTTCGACCGTTGCAAGCCAAGACCCACGGCGGGGGCTGAAGCTCGGCCTTACCTCCGAAGTCAATTCCTGCCGAATGAAAGGCCTCGGCAAGAATTGAGGGGCTATTGTAGCAGGTCGAACGTCACAACTCAAGCCACGCCGAGGGATGATCAGGCCATTCCTGCCTTAGCCGTATGTCTACTTAGAAGCGTCTCTCAGCCTCGGTTGGGCCGAAGGTTCCACGTCCACTTTTGAAGTCACTCGTTGCTTATTCACAACGTTCGGCTCAGCTACTCCTCCGACATTCGGTTGCCACACTCGGTCTCGAACGAGTGTGGGGACCAAAAGCTCCAGCTCACCCACGCGGGAATAACGACCGCGGCCAGGATGACGATCGTGACGTCAGCCGAACGGTTATCAAAGATAATGATGAGGGGCACGTGAAGGTGCCAGCTCACCCCTCAAACGGTTACAAAACCCTAGTATGACGTAAGGGCGATGTCAGCCGACGCGTGTCAAACGCATGACCAATCTTGGAGATCAAGCTAAGGGTTCCCTATAAATACAACACTATGCCTTCTTGGAAGAGGTACGTTCTACACATTCCACATAACCCTAAAACCCTAGCTCTTGCTCTCTTCTCTTTCCTCTGCAAGTGGACTGATTCTTGCACCGGAGGGCCATCCCGGAGGACCTCCGGTGTAGTCTTTAGTCGTGCTCTCTTTTGCAGGGATAGGAGGAGGACAGGGGCAGATCCCCATTTCCAAGAGGAGGAGGATGAACCAACCAAATCGGAGCCCCACAATATATTATGTACTTCGAATTCTAGCCCCCAAAGTTTTTGAGTTTGGGTTAATAAATGACTTATATACCCTTGAAAATTACGAACTTAATTCGATGTTTTTGGTCTTTGAATTCCTCCTAAATGATGATTGGATTTTGGTATTGCAGGAGGAGCTTGTGGATATGGAAACTTGTATACCCAAGGCTACGGAACCAACACTGCAGCCCTAAGCACTCCTCTATTCAATAATGGGCTGACCTGTGGGGCATGCTTTCGGATTAAATGTATTAATGACCCACAATGGTGCCTCCTTGAGGGGCCCATTATTGTCACTACTACAAACTTCTGCCCTCCAGGTTCCACGGGTGGGTGGTGCGACCCTCCAGGCCAAAACTTTGATATGGTTGTGCCTGCTTTTAAACAAATTGCCAATTTGACTGCTGGGGTTATCCCTATTTCTTTTCAAAGGTAAACAATACTGTAATCTAATTAGCCTCGAAAATGAGTCGTTTAGCGTATTGTTCATTCTTTAACGGGAAGATTTAGTTTATGGGCTTACAAATTTACAAACTTAGATAAGCAGATAAAGAATCAAGTTCAAAAAACATTTTATTATGCTTCATAAAAAAAGTTTATAACCGAGTCCAGAGTTTCGTTACAATGCAATCTTATGAGATCAATTCTCCATGTAGACTTTTAGTTTAATTGTCACTTGTTTTACGAGCACCATCCCTATCAAAAAATCAAAGCCATTGAATGGTCATCATAATTTCTTTTGATAGAAAGGAAAAGTTTGGCTGTCGTGAAGTCGAATAGGACCCAACACTTCCCCAAAAAGAGATGGTTTGCCACTGATTTGTTGTCCTATTCTGTTATCTTTTCGACAGAGTGTCTTGCGTGAAGATATGGGGCATAATGTTTACAATCAATGGCAACTCCTGGTGGAACTTGATTTTGATCATCAACGTGGCATGCGCCGGCGATGTCCAATCGGCGTCTATCATGGGGTCCAACATGACAGGGTGGCAAGCCATGACACAAAACTGAGGGCAAAACTGGCAGAGTACCAACTACCTGATTGGCCAAAGCCTGTCTATTCAAGTCACCACAAGTGACGAAAGGACCGTAACCTTCTATAACGTGGCACCCTCTAATTGGACGTTTGGACAAACTTTTGAGGGTGGACAGTACTCGTGTTAGTGTATCAAATGGAATCGAACTTCAGGACTTGGATTAGACTTATGGAAGTTGTTAAAGCACAAAATTTAATACTAGTATTGGGGAGCAAGGAAAAAAATAAATATTTGCTACCAAGCCCATAACAAAGGTGGAGTTTGGAAATAGTAGTGTAAAATATGCATAAGTACTGTGGTAAGGTTTAAGCTTAAACATATGTGTTGTGTTTTGTGTGGGGTTTATGTGAGGAAAAGTTGTAAATTTGTAATTATCGTAATAGAATTGTGTTTATTTTTGTGTAAAAAACTGCTCTCCTACCCAACAGTAAGGATTATGTTCCCTTATGCATTATTTATTAGTCCTCATTTTACAGACCGGACAAATATTTTGGAACGAAAATAGCTAATGGCATGCAAAAATAAACTGGTCCGATTTAGCCATTTGCATCTTGACAGGTTATACACATATATAAGTTAGCTAGGTTTTGTTTCTCAATATTCTATAACCATTCGGAAGGACCCAATTGTTGAATTTCTAGAGAACCGCACTGCTCTAGATAGTACACACGCCTAAGGCCCCATTCCTCTGAGGTTCTTATTTTTTAAGTATTTATTTTTCGATTTATGATACAGATCATTCTCTCACAGTACGTACATCAACTTTAATTCAAAAAATAAATACTTATTTAAAAATAATTTCTTACCCGTTCCGCTAGGCCCTTATTTTCGAAGTACTTACTTTTCGCTTTACGAGACAAATCATTATCTCTCAATACATCATCTTTAATTTAAAAAATAAATACTTATTTCTCTTAACGGAACGGGGCCAGTATTTTAGTTAGTGGAACACACTCTTAGTGCGTGTTGAAGGGATAAATAATAAAGTTATTTCTCTCTCTAACAGCTTAAGTTTTTAGATGAGTTGGTGGTTAACAATCTAATATGGTATCAGAGCAGGCAATAAATCCTGTGTTCGAATCCCTCCACCTACCTAATGTTAAAAAATTTACATCTGTTTAGCCCGTTCATGAAGGAGAGCCTTGCTACATGTGAGGAGACGTGTTGAAAATATAAATAATAAAGTTGTACCTCTTTCTAATAGTTTAAACTTTTAGATGAGTTCGTAGCTAACAATTTAATAGTGCGGAAATCCATATTGCTGGATCATTTCTATGTGACAGAACAGCCGTACGCATGGCAAAAGGGAGAAAAGCAAAACATTCGAAGGGATCGAAAATAGAAGTGTGGAAGACAATTATGTGCGTTTGCGAGAATTTTATTAGATTCAAATTTGGAGATTCTGGCTCTTCAAAAACAATTTAAAGTGTTTGCCAAAAACTAGGTCTAGATTGTTTTTGGAATTCTGAAACACGAATTCTTTAAAAAGAAATTAAATTTTAAAAAATTTGAAGCTAAAATTTTAAATTTATATCCACAGATATAACAAACACGCATTTTCTCAAGAGCGGAAGCAGAAGTAAAAGGGCATATTACTTTGAAAGAGGTGCTAGTGTAATCTCTTCGTCTCTCTCTTCCCCATCTCTTTCTAAGAAATTTTCTCTGTTTCCTACTCCCAAAATGTTTCTCTGTATTGGAAGGCTGGGGTGGCTAGCTAGCCTGGATGCAGCATAGGATTGGTCATGGGCAGGAGACATTTTATGGCGTGATAACCACGCTTATTACAAAGATTAGTAAGCTTCTCTGGGGCTGTTTCAATCGTTAGACTGGATGTTTTGCTGTTATTTGTTCTCTTTATTCTTTTGTATTTTCTGTTCAGTTTCTCTCTCGTCCATCCCTTGTAACGACCCGGAATTTTGACCCAATTTTTTTTTTAATGTTATTAAAAATTATTTTCCTAATACAATTATTATTATTATTATTTTTTAAGATACAATTATGCATGCATACTTTTATTTTTCCTACAATACATGCATGCATACAACTCTTCTATATCTCCCTCTCCTACTTCTACTCGATTTCTATCTCCTCCGTAACCCTTAAACCGAGCCCAATTCGTCCATTTACAAACCCAATTCGATTAGGACTCGATCTAATCTTTCTACACCAAAATTTTTTTATAAATACATTACTACTCCGACCCTAGGGCACGTACCATACTCACCACCTTCCACGGAGTTAGAAAAGAGAGAAAAACCAGAGAGAACCAAACCCCAATCCTTAGAATTTTAGAGAGAGAAAGAAAGAGAGAGAAAACTGGGTTTTGTAATTCCATTCCTCCGAGACTCAAATTGATCGATTAAATTACTTCCTACGACTCCTAGCATCGCCAAACATCAACCAATTCGGTCCCAAGGTTCCCCAATCGAAGAACCCGAAGCTTTCTTCCAAAATTGTCAAGTTTCGATCGAAATCCAATCCGAACCGAATCGAGGTATTGTAATTCGATCTGAAGCTTCCTCTAAGTATATTTAATGTTTTTAGACATAACCTAATAGCCCTCGTAGCCCCATGCATCGAAAAACATCAAGAAAACAAAAAAATACGAAACTGTGTTCAACCTTGAGGCCGCAAGGTGCGGGCCGCAAGAACCAGCCGCAAGGTTGACTCGGTCAGACCTTGCGGCGGCTGTTGTGATGCTTCGAATCGACTTTTCATCATCCCGGACTTCGATTTTGACCCCCGAACTATTTTTCCTAGGTTTCTAACACTCCAAAGATCATACCTTATTAATTTCATATTTTTTTAATTTAATTATCTATTTATTAAATTTTTATTCGTTATCATGTAATAGTTTGTAAACTAAAAATCCTCGTGACCTTATAAACTACTTTATAAATCTCCGTACTATTTTTCATAGACTTCTAACATATTAAATATCATAACTTGCTGATTTCACATTTTTTAATGTTATTAGCTATTTATTTTATTTGTAATTAAAGTTACAAACGAAAAATAATTGCAACCTCCCAAACAACGTTTTTAACATCTAAACTATTTTTTTTTAGATTTCTTACATCTCAAAGATGTTATGTTATTAAAATAATAATTTATTTATTTCATTAACTATTTATTATTGTTTATGCATTATTCCTAAATAAAAATACCTTAAAATATTATAAGAGATGTTAATAATTCCGAATAATTTTATTTAGACTTCTTACAGTCCTAAGATGATACTTTGTTAAAATAAATATATTTTTAATTATTTAATTATTTATTATCTATTTATTCTTCTTTGCCTATTAACTTAATCTTTTTATTTAAAATAATCCCATGAACATCCAAACCCAACTTTTAGCACTCGAACTTGTTATAGAGGACCTTTAGGACTCTTATTAGTGTTACAATAATTGTTTTAATATTTTTACCTAATTAAGGTATTTAATTGGTATTTAATTAATCTAATTACTTATGAATAATTAATAAAAACCTAGAAAAATTATTTTTAATCTTTGTTAAATAGTTCTTATCTTATTAATGATTTTGTGGCCATACAAGATTAAGGGCAACGGCCCAGTCATAAGAAGTTATGTGATTACAATGCCTAATATTATTTTGATCCGTCTGTTGTTTGTTGTTATTTATTTTTGAGAATAAAATTGTGTCAATGTTGGATTTGAATGCTAGATTGGACCCTAGAGACACGGGGTGGTATACGAAATAGAAATCACTTAGACGATGCTAAGTAATGGATGAATTGAGAAGTTTTCTTTTTCTAGAGGTTGCCTGCAGGCGTGATTTTGAGATGCGATGAAATTAATATCCTGGCGAGAGTCCAGTGGTAAATTGATGTCCTGGCCTGTGTCCAGTGGTAAATTGATGTCCTGGCGTGTGTCCAGTGGTAAATTGATGTCCTGGCGTGTGTCCAGTGGTAAATTGATGTCCTGGCGAGAGTCCAGTGGTAAATTGATGTCCTGGCGTGTGTCCAGTGGTAAATTGATGTCCTGGCGAGAGTCCAGTGGTAAATTGATGTCCTGGCAGAGTCCAGTGGTGAATTGACAGACTGGCGTGTGTCCAGTGATGATTGAGAAATGATTGTGATGTGGTATATAAGATAGGCGAACCCTAGTTGTGATTCAGGCATGATAAGCTATCCCCTTGTTGTAGTATTGTAACTTAGGTTATCTACGACAGCAAATGGAAGTGATCTCATGGGACCGAGCATGGCTAACGATTGGGGAGGAAAGATCTCGCAGGGAGATCTTAGATCATACGTCAGGCTAATGGATAGTAATGAACTGGTTGATGTGAAAAATCTTTCTTTTACTTATTCGTATCATTATTATCCTGTTTACTTGCTAGCTGTAAAGTAAGAGGGGTGGTTGGGGTGGATTATTCTACTGGGCGATTTATCACTCACGGATACGTCTGTATCCTGGCAAATCGATTGCTTCGGCGATCAATTTACTAGAGGGCGCAGGATTCAATGGAAGAGATTCAACGATGATGCGGTTCGACACAAAAAGAATATCAGTAACGAAGATCGAGGATGCTTAGGATTCGTATCAAGTCTAGAGTCAGCTCTGAAGTTAATGTATTTTGAATCAGTAGATTCCCTTGAGATTGTAATAACTAAATCTTTATTTTAGAAAATTATGTTTATTTAGCAAAATTTTCTTAAGAAATCATTTTATTTTGCTCCTGAAAAGTCGGGGCGTTACATCCCTGACCAACCATTTCACATTTTTTGTCCTGAAAGGCACATGATTGTCGTGGGGTAGGATACGTCCCAATCTCGTTGGGATTCTATCTTCTCGTTGTGAGATGCCGTTTTCGTTTCTTCTTTCCATTTCTCTGATCTCTCTCTCTCTCTCACCAATGTTTTCAAGAACTTATTTCAAAAATAGTTTTTTAAACTTCTTTTATAAAAACTAGCTGTTTCTACGTATACAGATGGTTATGATGATTTGGAGGAAGATGCCTCCATCTCTGTGGAGTTTTGATGCCGATTTCTTTTGTTCCTTTTAGGTTTTCGTTTGCTGGTCTTGGTGCATGCTCTCTTTGCTGTTGGTTGGCTTTTTGTTTTGGTGTTTTGGTTACTAGCTGCGAATGTTGGGATGATTTTTCGGCTGTTCCTCTCGCTATCTATGGTCTTTCTAGTTTCTCTTTGCTTTGATGGTCTTGGGTTGTTTGTAGTTTGCTGCTGTTTCGTTGGCCGTGGGTTGGTTGTTGTTGTTTCTGGTGTCTGGTCTATCTTGTTGGACTTGGTGGCTGGTTGTTTGTTGGAGAAGCGGTTTTTTATGGTCTTGTCTTTACCTTGTTGGTTTATTATCAATATTTTGGGTCTCGGGTTTCTTTTGCTTGCCCTTGTCCCTTTAATCTTTTTATTCTTTTTAAAGATTAATAAATTTCTTTTGCCGAAAAAAGAAAGTGTTTTTCAAAAACTAGTTTTTTTATTTTAAGCAAAAAGAATTTATTAATCTTTATAAAGGATTACAAAGATTAAAAAGATCAAGGGCACGTTGACAAGAAACCAACCAAGACCTAAGGGAAGGTCAGACGCCAACCGAACACCAAAAAGAACCCACAAAACTACACAGTTCAAAACAACCAGTCGAAACACCAGAAAAAACATAAGCATCGAAAGAAAAACACTCCAACCCGCCACAACTCGAAATTAAAAAACCGTAGAGAGAGATGCACCATCCTCACAATCATCTTCTGCCTCCGAGACGAGCTCCTCCATAACGTCATCTAGAGTTTTTGTTTTATTTTTAATAAAGTGTTTTTCCAAAAACTGTATTTACACGAACATTTTTTTTTTCAAAAACTATTTTCACACAAAATATTTTTGCACAAACTATTTATAAAACAATGTTTTTTTTTCAAAAAAAAATATCTTTAAAACAATTTCAGAACCTTTTTTTTTTCAAAAACTTTTTTCGGTTCAAAAATACTTTTTCCTCAAAAATGTAAACTTTTTTTTTTAATTCGATTTGGAAAAACTATATTTGAAAAACTATTTGCTATTTTTAATAAATAATTTTTATTGGTTTGAAAACTATTTTTTATGTTCACAGTTTTTTTTTTTTTGGGTAGTTTGAAAAGGTGATGTGGCAAATTTTGGGTATCTTATCTTGACTATGCCATTGTGAATCTATACCTTGCTAACTTTGCAATCTCTTAAATGAATAATAAAAAACTGATGTGACAACTTTTGGTTATTACACTACATATGAAAGTAAATCCATACACGACTTCAAAATTTTGGCAACCTAATTAACGGAATACGCGGCGGATTTCCATTTCCGACAATGAGATTTAATGGCATCTGATGAGACAAACAGAAATCGTCATGACATAATTGTCGGTATTGAAAGATGAAAACATAAAAAAAATAACGGTTTGAAAAAGAGAGGCATTGAGAAATACATGCGCAAGAGGGGCCTGAGAGCTTAGTTTATTAGTTGATAGTTTTTTTGAAACGTACAAATACAATGGCGTATCCAGAATTTAAGGGACATGTTACATGCAAAAACTTTGACAAAAAACGACATTCAATAAAATAAAATTGCCCTCAAAACAAGAACGAAACGCATTGGTCTTTTTTATTTATTGACTTCTTGAGAGAATGATATTTTTCTCTCTCCATATTTAGCTTAAAGATTTATTGCTTCTATTGCTAGATGAAAATAATAAAAAGTAACAGAATTGGTTCATTTCAAAAAAGATCAATGAACAAATGATATGCAGACAAGTCCTCATTCCTTGTATAAGACTCAACACCTGTGATGTCAGTTTTTTTGGCATTTGCCGTCTCTCAGATGTGAGCAAACTTGTCACTATCTGCCACAGGAAATTTAAAATATGCCCTGTATATAATTAATGTAGAGAATTGATTTTTACACTCTTTTTTTTTTATTTCACTCTTTTTCTTTCTTTTTTGTTTGATTTTTAGCAAAAAAATTTACATACACTTTTAACACTAAAATACAAAAATGAGAGAGTGGATATCAAAAAGGGGAGTGTGAAAATCACTCCCCTTAATCTATCTAATACTCTTTAACGAGAGGTTATTCTTCTGTGTTCTTGAAGCACCGTCACATAATACTCCATTAGCTTCCTCACCACATATTCATGTGAGGTTCGTGCATTTTGCGAGCCCCCAAAAATGTCTTCCTCACCATAGATTCATGTGGGATCCATGCTTATTATGAACCCCAAAAAAATGTATGCATGATAAGAAAAGGTTTCTAGTAGTCATATAAAAGAAGTTTAAAAAAGAATTATTTTTGAAATAATTTTTTGAAAACATTGGTTAAGAAGAAAGAGAGTAAGAGAAATGGGAAGAGAGATAAAGTTTTTGTGTAATGATGGGTATACTTGATTGAGAACATATAGGGTCCTCTAAATTCGGTTATTTACAAAAGATTTCTAATAGTCGTGTAAATATTTGCTACCAAGCCAATAACAAAAGTGGAGTTCGGAAATAGTCGCGTAAAATATGCATAAGTGTGGTAATTATAAGGTCAAAGGTGTAAGGTTAATTACTGTGAGGTGAGGTTAGGAGAGGAAAGGTTAGAGTTCAGGAAAAGAAAGGTTAAAGCTAAATTTCTGTGAGGTGAGGTTAGGAGACGAAATTGAAAGGTTAAGTAGTTTTGCCCCACAAATTCAGAAAAAATTCTTATCGATATCGGGTCAAGCTGATTTTTTACAGAGCTTCATAAGAAAATGTTTTAAAAACTAATGGGCGGTTCGAATAATTTTTGTGGGACCCAAGATGGACCCCACAAAACTCATATGTACATGGTATGTACAAGCTCATATGTACCCATAGCTTTTCCGCTAGTCTTTTTTTTTTTTGGGTCATGTGGTAAGCATCAGCAGGGGTTAGAGGAATGTTAGTTTGTTAGGGGCTGTTTGGGAGGTTAATTTTTGCATTCCCATTTTCAGTGTTTCAACTTTTTGGTGTTTGGGGGACACAAGCCAAAACCCATTCTCCAAAATGCATTTGCAAATTTGATGAAAGGAGAGCAAAAGCGAAAAGGACCTCCGGAGGTCCTTTTTCCATTCTCTTTTTTGCCTTTTTCAATTCTCTTATATTCAAAAGACCCAAATGTCCTTTCCTTTTATGCTAATAACAAACCCATCACTGGACAAAAATCTGAAGTACTTTGGCTATGCAATTTTTTTCTTGTTCTTCAGGTGCTATTATTTGTTTTCCCATAATGATGGCTATCACTCAACGGAAACTGAGTTGATCATCTTAGGTTTCTTTTATTGTTTTGGTTTCACGTTTTTCGTTTTTTGCATTACAACCAAATATATGAAATTAACCTATTTTTCAACAGATTTTATGGGAAAATTTTATTTCTGCCAAAACATATAGAGAGGATTTTTGTGTCACAATCTAAATTTTACAAAATTGATTAAACCATTATTTATACACATTAACCCATAATAAATGATCAAGGGTAACATGGTAAAAAATTAACTCATAATTCATTTTCATCACATATCTCCCAAACACTACTCCTGTTGCAAAAAGCATTCTGCACATATCATCCAAACACTCTAACAGATTCAAAATACATTCTGACCATAATCTAAAAAGCCAAAAAGTCAAAAAGTTAAAAATGAAAAGCCAAAAAGTAGGCTCCCAAACACCCTCTTAGTCAACAGATGGTTCAAAGACTATTCATAACCCTGAACCCCAAACCTACTCCCCATTGGAGTGGTCACCACTAGAGAGAGAAATAAAGTGACCAACTTGACAAGTTTTTTCGTTAGTCAAGTGACCAGTAATCTGTTGTAACAATTTTAAAGGGTCGAGATTGTGTCTCAAGCATCCAAAGGTAAATAGTTGGAGTGCACATGGTACAGACCCGCGTAGAGAGGTGTGTATTGTGGCCATTTTTATTTTTTTTTTGGCAAAGAAATTTTCATTAGAAATTTTTTATTGTAGCCTTATGAACATATGCATGACAAATGTGGTTGTGTATTGAGAAACATATTTTAGATAGGATTATAATTGAGACTATCATGTAAAATTTTCAAAATGCGAAGAAGTGCCAGGGTTAGTTGTAAAACTAAATTACATTCATCAATACATAATGTATATATGTACTTTTGATTAATCCTGTAATTTAATTGTTTCTTTTTCAGTAGGAAATAGGAAATTAATATGCGTCCCATTTAATTCTAGTTTTTGCCGTCGATCACAAACTAGAAATTCTGGCTCCATGCATTTCTGACTTTGAGAATCCATTGATCTTTATTCCCTTGTAAGGAAATGGTTGACTGCAAATCAAACCCAAATTTTCCTCCAATGTATTTGTGTCAAATAATGGTAAACGCACACTCGACTCCGTAATTTTGGCAAAATCAGACAAACAGAATTCGACATAACATAATTGTCGACATTGAAAGATAAAAGTTGAAAAGATAACGGTTTGAAAAGAGAGGAGTTGAGAAATACACATGCAAGTGGGGCCTGGGAGCTTAGTTTATCAATTGTTAGTTATTGTCAGAAGAGGCATATATGCAGTGGCGTGTCCAGAATTTAGGCATGTTACATACGAAAACTTCGGCAGAAAACGACATTCAATAAAAAATTGCACTCAAAGCAAGAACAAATGGTCTTGTTGATTTATTGACTTTTTGAGGGGGAACAAATAATGTTTTGTATTTTTTTTTTTATATATTTAGCTTAAAGAATTATTAGTATTTCTAGATGAGAATAACAAAAAAGTAACAAAATTGGCTCATTTCAAACAAGATGAACGAACAAATTGTAAGCAGACAAATCCTGATTTCTAGGATAACACTTAACACCGGTGATTTCAGAGTTCTTGGCTTTTGCCGGCTCTCAGATGTGTTCATCGCTAAGTTGTCACTATCTACCTCAAAGTTGAAATAACCCTTTATCTAATTAATCCATCTAATATATTGAGTAGTTATTCAGTGTTCTTGTGGTGCCGCATAATCTTCCCTCATTACACATTTATATGGGGTCTATGTATTTTTGCCTAAGCCCTACAAAAATATTTTGTAAGAAGTGGCAGAAAAAAGAGGGGGGAGTTGTCATGTGACACCCATGCATTCAAAAAATAATAATTTTTTTTTGTGTAAAACTGATAGTAGGGTCTCATATTAATGATTCAAATATCACTTTGTGCAAAATAATTTTTAAGGGTTTACCCAAAAAAAATTCAGCTCAATTGGATATCGGTAAGAGTGTGATCAATTCATTCAATTCTTGGTCTTTCCAATTCAGGGACCAAAAATTAAATTAACAAAATAAAATCATCGTTGATATCAGATTAAGTTGAATTTTTTCAAAGACTCTTAAAATATTGTTTTAACTAAAATAAACTACTTGGATCCTTTGTGGGGGACTCCAAGATGGATCTTGCACGCTATCCCCCATTTCCTATATAAGTATTGTCCCGTTTCCCTCCTTTTTGCTAACCAACTCCAACATACCTCTCTCTCTCTCTCCCTCTCTCTCATGGCTATTTCAACGTTCGCTATAGTCCATCTTCTACTCCCATTCTTCTTCTTCAATTTAAACTTCCATGGCACGTATGCCGACTATGGTACTGCAACTTTCTATGGAGGAGATGACGCATCCGGCACAATGGGTAAGTTGAAAGAGAAGAGGACTATCCATTCTTTGTTCTAGTCTAGTGCTAAAAAGCAAAAGAGTCCAACAAAAAAAAAACGACATAAAGAACTAGTGAATAATTGGCCAACCATTTTGAACTGTTGCTAAATGCATGCATGAGCAGTTTATCATATGCTATTTCATTGCATTCTCCTAACGTCGTCCCATAACAAAGGGGTGATATATTTTGTACCTCTAGCCCCTTAACTTTTTGAGTTTGAACTAATAAATGACTTGTATACCCCCGAAAATTATGAACATAATTCGATGTTATTGGTCTTTGAGTTCCTCCTACATGATAATTGGATTTTGGCATTGCAGGAGGAGCTTGTGGATATGGGAACTTGTATACCCAGGGCTATGGAACCAATACTGCAGCACTAAGCACTCCTCTATTCAATAGTGGGTTGACCTGTGGAGCATGCTTTCAAATCCAATGTATTAATGACACACAATGGTGCATTCCTGGGTCGTCTGTTACTGTAACTGCTACAAACTTCTGCCCTCCAGGTTCTACTGGTGGGTGGTGCAATCCTCCAGGCAAAAACTTTGATATGGCTGTGCCAGCTTTTAGACAAATTGCCAAGTTAGTCGCTGGAGTTATCCCTATATCTTTCCAAAGGTAAACAATATATACTAAAATATATATATATATATATTAGCCCGAAAAACGAGTTGTTTAGTGTATTATTCAATTTAATTGGCTTACAAATTTGCAAACTTATGGACGCTTTCATCAAGCAGATAAAGAATCAAGTTCAAGAAAACACTGAAGTATATTCTTCATAAAAAAGATTATTACTGAGTCGAGAGTTTCGTTACAATGCTATCTTATGAGACCGGCCAATTCTCCATGTAGACTCTAGTTTGTCACTTATTTTACAAACACCATCCCCTTCAAAAATTCAAAGACGTTGAATGATCATCATTTTTCTTTTGAAAGAATGGAAATATTTGGCTGTCGTGAAGTCGAGTAGGACCCAACATTTGCCCAAAAAGAGGGAAAAAAAAAAATTGAACCCTGAAATTAGTAGAACACTTTAGTAAAAATTGAACCCTGAAAAAATAAAGTTTTGAGGTGTTTTTTTTTCATCCAATGGTTGGTTGGATGAGTGTTTCTGTTTTCTTTTGCGCAGTTAAGCATTTTTATGCTTTCCTACCCTTCCCCTCGATGTTCCCTTTTGAGTTATATAAAATGTTTCGTTTGCCGAGAAAAAAAAAATTGTTGCGGTTGGAGTATTGACCATATAGAACAAGTTGAGATGGTATCCCACTGATTGGTTGTCTATTCTGTTATCTTTTTGACAGAGTGCCTTGCGTGAAGACAGGGGGCATAATGTTTACAATCAACGGCAACCCGTGGTGGAACTTGATTTTGATCACCAACGTGGCTTGCGCCGGTGATGTCCAATCGGCATCGATCATGGGGTCCAACACGGGGTGGCAAGCCATGACACAAAACTGGGGGCAAAACTGGCAGAGTAATACCTACCTGGTTGGCCAGAGTCTCTCCATTCAAGTCACCACAAGCGACGGAAGGACTGTAACCTCCTACAACGTGGCACCCTCTACCTGGACGTTTGGACAAACTTTTGAGGGTGGTCAGTTCTCGTGTTAGTATTGCAAAGGGGAATCGAATTTAAGGACTTGAAGTAGGTTTGGGAGTTAGACTCATGGACGTTGTCTAAATAAAAAATCCTAATACTATAATTGGGAGCAATGGAGAAAATAAATATTTCCTATTAAGCCGGTAAAATGGCTGGAGTTCGGAAATAGTGGTGCAAAATATGAATAAGTGTTGTATTGAGTGGTTGATATATATTTGCATGTGTATTGTATCAGTACGTTATAGTGCATATGTAATATGTATTGTGTTTTGTGTGGGAGAGGGAAAAGTCAGAGTGAGAGAGCAGGGAATTACAGGGGGTTTGCGGGTGAGAGAGTAAAAGAAATGTGTGGAGGAATTGTAACTTTGTAAATTTATGGAGTAATAGAATTGTGTTTTATTTTTGTGTGAAAAATCTCACTCCCACCCAATAGTAAGGACTATGCACCCTTGTGCACTGTAATTATTATTATTTTTTTGAAAGAGCTTTATAGAATAATATGCAAGGTCTGGGGTTAAAAAAATTAAGAACAAAAAGGAAGGCGAAACGTTGATGCATGATTTTTTTTTTTTTTTTATCGCCAAAGAAAATGTTATTAATTAACGAACTGAAGGTATATATAAAGATCACGCCAACATTTAGGAGGACTCTTTCCCTCTTGAACAAGCCGGTGGTGATCCCACTTTCGAAAGAGAGTCTCGACGCGGCGTTGTACACGTAGCTGCATATCGGATCCCGTCACTGGCTACCGCTTGCTGAACGCATTGTCAATTAAAAGGTCCTTGCATGGGACTTAGTTGGAAAGGTAGGTGTTTGGCATGTCCCTTGCTTCTAGACCTTCAAACAGTTCCTTCTTTCCCACTTAGAAGGAAACGGGGATAGAAGGTATATCACAACTAACGACCGACATCCCAACAACGTTGTCACCTAGATCAAAGACAAGATATCATATGCCACCCGCTACCAAAGAAAGAAGAAGTTGGCAAGAAACCAACCAAAAAACATAAACTAGAAAAACCCAACACAACTACCAAAACCCCAAAACAGTAGTGGCGGAGTTAGGATTTTAACCCCAGGAAAGCCAGCTTAATAGACATACATTTTTTTATCGGAATTTATACTTATTATATCATAAGGTTTTTGCTTTCCTATTCATTATATTTGTCCATTAAAATGATTCTTTAGGCTACATCAACTATCACGTGCTTATTTTTATTTTTATTTTTATTTCTGAAAAAAATCGAGAAATGAGAATGTAAAATAACCGGGTTTTTATCAAAAATCGAACCAAAATTATAAAAATTATGAGTAGTACTCTAGTTAGCTATACCCAAATAATTATCAATACTCCAATATTCAAAATTAAGTATATACAAAATAAAAATTTTAAAATTCAAGACGCTCGGAAAACCGGAGGGGGGGCCGGGGCCTCCCCAGGCCCCAACATAGCGAAACAGGCGGGGAGTCACTGAGCTAGCTAAACAAGTACTGCAGGACAAGATGAAATTGAGCACAATTGATGACTTCGGGATCTTGGAGTTTCCACCAGAGATGGTGAGAAAGACTGATCTCTTGTATTCAATTCTTGAGTAATTACAGAAGATGGAAAACATCGATATCTCATACAAAGCTAGAGCACTCACCACAGCCACCCACATAGTTGCTGCCACGGTGCCAAACACTCTGCAAGAATAAAAAAAAGAAGGCGAGACGTTGATGCACCACCCACACAGTTGCTGCCATAGTCGGTGCCACCTGAGTTACTTGTTTGGAAAGTCCTTCAAGTGAAGTTAATATTTTGGTCCACCGAAGTGAAATCTATTCTTATTTTAACACATATATATAAAGTGAGAGTACCACTTTATTTTGGTCCTCATCGGCCTCACAAATATTTTGGTCCACCAAAGTGAAATCTATTCTAATTTGTTACCCTTTGTTTGTGTCAAAAGTGCACCGTTAATTATTGTGATTTATGTGTTACGGATCCTTTGTTTACCTCTCTACGTGCAAATCAGGGGTCGTACATGCAGAGGAGTGTTAGAGTTTATCCCACATTGGTTATTTATCTTCTCCAAAACTAGTATATGAATCTGGGCGACCTCTCCACCAATGGCCAATTAGTTTGGAGTTGGATGTTTTTAACATGGTATCAGAGCTAGGTCTTGGATCGATGGTCTCACCTCCGGTGCAAAAATCTCTGTCATCTCTATCGCTCGTGTCAATCGCTCAGCTCAGGGAGAGTGTTAGATTTATCTCACATTGCTCATCTAAGCCACCCAAACTTTATTAATAAAATCTAGAGACTATTTTACTAATTATTAATTGATTTTAGATTAGAACCCTTCAAAAAATCTACCAGCAGCGAGATTGAGCTGGGTTTGTTTGCTACGTACTAATGTTTTGCTGTTATACTTTGAGGCAATGAAAAGTTTATCAATGTCGTGTTGCCGTATAGATCGATGAAGCCAAGCTTAATTATTTAGATTAGTAATTATTAAGAACTTAAGGTTCTCTGGGGGCTGTTTCAAACTTTCAATCGTTTGACTGGATGTTTAATTTGCTGTTATTTGTTATCTTTTGTATTTTCTGTTCAGTTTCTCTCTCGTCGATCCCTTGCCTTGATCTTGGGAGGCACATAACTGTGGTAGGGTACGCGCCAATTTTGTCGGGATTTTATCTTCTCGTTGTGATGCCATTTCATTTGTTCTTTCAATCTTGGGATAAAGACAGATTTGATGTAAAAGTATATACGGTGAAAGATTTCAAAAGGAACATTGATAGTGTTAGAAAGCTCATGATTTAGGTGTATTTTTTGGTGTAACTTTGTTTTCTTCTTTTCTTTTTCCTTTGGGGTTGTGATGAACTTTCTAGTTCTCCATTCCTTTCTACTGGATGTACCATTTTCGAGTTTAATAAAATATTTTTCTTTGCCGAGCAAAAAATCTTTTCATGTGATTAATTATTATTTTTTGCATTAAAAAAAGTTTTACGTTACAAATAAATTACTTTCGACAAGTAATACTACAGTGTATATTTGCTTTTGATTAACGCCAGAATTTAGTTGTTTCTTTTGAATAGGAAATAGAAAATATACATCCCATATAATTCTAGTTTTTATCTCACAAATTAAAAATTCTGGCACCGCTCCTAACTTTGAGAATCCATCGATCCATACTCCCCTCCAGGTTGATTGCAAGTTTAACCAAAATTCTCTGTGTAAATGTGTGTTAAACCCCATAAGAAAGCTATAGTGATTTCTGCTATCCGTTTTTGGATGTCTTTTTTTAAAAAGCTGGATACAATGAAGAATACAAATGAAAGTAGAAGCATATAAGACACCGAAATTTTTGACAACGTGAGACAAATAAAAATCGACATAACATAATTGTCGGTATTGAAAAGATGAACGCTGAAAAAAAAAATTTAACAGATTGAAAAAGAGAGGAATTGAGAAACACATGTGGAAGTGGGGCCTGAGACCGTAGTTTATTAGTTGATAGTTTCTGTTGAAACATGCAAATGCAGTGGCGTATCCAAAATTTGAGACACTTGTTACATACAAAAACTTCGGCTGAAAACAACATTCAGTAAAATTAAATTGCACTTAAAACAAGCGGAGGGAAGGAGTTTTTTCCGTGCTTAATGAACTACTTATTTCTAGATGAAATTAACTAATAAAAAGTTACAAAATTGGCTCATTTCAAATGATAAGCAGACAAGTCCTCATTTCTTGTATAAGACTTAGCACCTGCCGTCCCCCAGATGTAAGCATTGCTAAGTTGTGATCACTATCGATCTAACACAAAATTTAAAATACGCCCTATGTCTAATTAATCTATCTACTATAATGAGTAATTATTTAGTGTTCTTAGAACACTGTCATGTACTACTCCATTCTCCTTCCCCACCACACGTTTATGTGGGACCCATGCATATTGTGAGCCCCGAAAAATTGAATTGTAAGAAAAGGTGTTAAGACATGCACCACTTGGTAGTGCTCAAAGAGCACCCAATAATTTTTTTTGTCATAATGCAACCTCCTCAAAGGCCTTAACCTACCTATCACCCGTTTCCTATATAAGTATTGTTCCGTTTCCTCTTCTTGCACCAATTACCCCCCTCCCCCTTCTCTCTCCTAAAATGGTTGTTTCAACATTAGCTATAGTCCCTCTTCTACTCCCAATCTTCTTCTTCAATTTAAGCTTCCACACCATGTATGCCGACTATCTAACCGGGTTGCAGTATGGTAATGCAACTTTCTATGGAGGGGATGATGCATCCGGCACAATGGGTAAGTTGAAAGAGAAGAGAACTGTCCATTTTTTGTTTTAGTTCCAAAGATATCAAAAAAGAGTATAAAAAAAAAAAATACATAACGAATATGTAACAATTGGCCTACCATATGCATGCTATTGCATTGCATTCTTTGAACGTCGTCCTATAACAAAAGGGGTGATATATTATGTACTTCAAGTCCCCCTAACTTTTTGAGTTTTTGTTAATAAATGACTTATATACCTCTAAAAGTTACGAACTTAATTCGATGTTTTTGGTCATTGGATTCCTCCTAAATGATGATTGGTTTTTGGTATTGCAGGAGGAGCTTGTGGATATGGAAACTTGTACACCCAAGGCTATGGAACCAATACTGCAGCACTAAGCACACCTCTATTCAACGATGGGCTGACCTGTGGGGCGTGCTTTCAGATTCAATGTATTAATAACCCACAATGGTGTCTCCTTAAGGGGCCCATTGTTGTCACCGCTACAAACTTCTGCCCTCCAAGTTCTACGGGTGGGTGGTGCAACCCTCCACGCAAAAATTTTGATCTGTCTGTGCCTGCTTTTAGAAAAATTGCCCAGTTGGCTGCTGGAGTTATCCCAATATCTTTCCAAAGGTAAACAATACTATAATCTAATTAGCCTAAAAAACGAGTCGTTTAGTGTATTGTTCAATCTTGAACGGGAAGACTTAATGGGCTTACAAATTTGCAAACTTAGGTAGGCTTCAATTCAATCAGGCAGATAAAGAATCAAGTTTAAAAAAACATTTTATTATATAGCTTTCATAAAAAAGATTATAATGTTACCGAGTCGAGAGTAATTATCTTATGAGATCAATTCTCCATGTAGTTTGTTACTTGTTTTACGAACACCATCCCTATAAAAAAAGAAAGGTAAGAAAATATTTGACCGTCGTGAAGTCACATTTGACCGTCGTGAAGTCAAGTAGGAGTGTAGGACCCAACAGTTCCCAAAATTAAAAGACAAAATAACTGAGGTTGGAGTATTGGGGTTTTAGTATGACACTTCATATATTGTTGAATATCAGAGGTGATCCATGAGCTTATGCATTATTGACGCTTTGAATTCTAATGGAGGAACAATGCAATGCGAACAAAAATTCAGTCAGGTCTCAAAGTCGCCTCTCGATCTAATGCCTTCTGCTTTTGATTTGAGGTCATACTTTCACGGCATAACGTTTTTGAACTTGCAAAGATTTTGTTTATAGGAGTAATATTTGGCCGTCGTGAAATTAGTATAACACTTTAATTGTTGCAGTTGGTGTATTGAGGTTTTTGTGTACCGTATAGCACTAGTTGAAATCATTTCCCACTGATTTGGGCGTCTATTCTGTTACGTTTTTGACAGAGTGCCTTGTGTGAAGACAGGGGGCATAAAGTTTACAATAAACGGCAACCCCTGGTGGAACTTGATTTTGATAACCAATGTGGCCTGTGCGGGCGATGTCCAATCAGCATCGATCATGGGGTCCAGCACGGGGTGGCAAGCCATGACACAGAACTGGGGGCAAAACTGGCAGAGTAATACCTACCTGATTGGCCGAAGCCTCTCCATTCGACTCACCACAAGCGATGGAAGGACCGTAACCTCCTACAACGTGGCACCCTCTAACTGGAAGTTTGGACAAACTTTTCAGGGTGGTCAGTTCTCGTGTTAGTAATGCAAATGGGAACCGAATTTATGGGCTTGGAGTAGGTTTGGGAGTTAGACTCATGGAAGTTGTTTAAATAAAATAAAAAAAAAGTCCTAAACATGTACTGTACTATAATTGGGAGCAATGGAGAAAATAAATATTTCCTACTAATAAGCCAGTAAAATAGGTAGAGTTCGGAAATAGTGGTGCAAAATATGAATAAGTGTTGTATTGAGTGGTTGTTATTTGCTTGTGTATTGTATTGTATAAGTTATACTAGTGCATATATATATGTATTAATGTGTTGGGAGTCGATCCGTCGAACCTTATTCCCCATTAAAGAGACGGCAACTCTAACCCAAATTCTTCATGTTAAATGTGTTTATTACACAACAAATCAAAGTAAAGGCATACTCGCCTCCGCAATTTTGGCAAAACGAGACAAAGAGAATTCAACGCCGGAATCACAGCCCCACCTCAACCCAAGTAATGCTTTACTTTTGTTCAATCCTCTCCTAATTAAGAAGCGTAATGTCCATCTTCGAACATCTGTGTGTGTCTGAATATGCACGGGATTCTCAATCACCCTATCTTTGCGCACGATTGTTGACGTTTGTTTTGACACAGGCTAGGGCGTTGTTCGGATCTCTTATTTTGGATAGATTTCGTTCGGATCGAGTTCCCCAGAGAAGACAACGGATGAGACATGCCGAATTGGAGGCCGGGAGTCGCTGGAGAAGAGGGGGTGAGTTCGAGCGGTGGACATTTCGGCCAGAGGAGAGGGTGTGAATTTGGGTTTCTCGGGAGGAGAAATTGCAGAAGGGAGAGAGAATGGTGGGTCCCTTGTTTTTTTTTTGGCACATGGGACTGCTGTGCAAAATCTGTTCTTTAATATGTCTGTGTGTGGTTAGCATTATTGTTTTTTATTTCAGTTTTTTTTGTGGCTTTTGCCGTCTCTCATATGTGAGCATTGTTAAGTTGTCACTGTCTACCATAAAATTGAAAATGCCCCTGTCCATTTAATTAATCCATCTAATATAAAGGCTTATCACGAAGAGATATTCTTCTAGAGGTATCCAGAGAATAAACCTCTGGAAGAGTATCCCTTGGTTTTGCTGCACGTAGTGGCTCCACATATCGTGCAACGGTTAAATTCAGAGTAGGCAGTTGTCAAGAATCAAACCTTAGCGTCCAACCTTGGCATGTTTCAACCTCAATTGAGCGACCCCATCCTTGACCAACTGTCTATCTAATATAACGAGTAATTATTTTAGTGGTTTGTGATGGTGCCCCAACATCCTTCCTCACTGCTCATTCAGGAAAATGTGTAGTGAGAAATAATTTTCCTAGTAATATAACCTCCTCAAAGGGCTCAACCTACCTATCTCCCGTTTCCTATATACATAAGTATTGTCCTGTTTCCCTCCTTTATCAATTTTTTTTTTTTTTTAACACTGAAGTGTAAGAGAGTAATTCCACTTTCCATCTCTACTAGGCAATATAATTGCTGACTAGGGAGGGATATGAAGACCCTCTTAAACACACACACACTTAACCCACACTCCCAATTTGGGAGCCAGCCTAGATCACGAGTCCAAGAGCAGGAGGACAAGATCTCATTATTGTATTTACGTTTAAAAATGCTTATCAGTATAATTTTGTTATTAATTATACAAACCGTTAATTTATGCTATATACACAGGAGGACTAAGCATGAAACATGAATTTTATATTTAAAGCTTTTTTTGTTTTATATGTAGAGCTTTGAACAGTAGTATAACATTGGTGCTGTTGTGTTGATTCTGTTGGATGATAGCTGATCTCTTGATGATGGGTAATTATTAATTAACAATTGATTATGTATTAAATATGTATAAAATATTGGCTCATTAGTTGACTTCCACAATGATTTTCTCATTAACTTCATAAATGCATGTTCTCAGCCATCACATGCAGGTAAGAGAATGTTTATATATTACAAAAGTATACTAATCAATACTGTATAGACTACTGTGTGTTTCATTCTGGGTTTTTTTTTTTTTTTTTCTTTAAAAAAACTAAGTACTAAAAGAAGAACTTCTCACCCTTCAAGTGGTGTAAACTTGAAAGGGTTCAAAACTTGGTGGTTTTGAGCTTGTATCTTGGGGGCGCGCGCAAACTTGTGGTTTATTACATCGGAGTTCTTTTGTAGACGGCACAAATTGTCTCAAGAGAGCGATCATGGTCATCCTCAATTTTCACGCCTTTTCTGTAATCTTGTTCGGGTAATGAATAATTAATAACCGCATCCAAATGTGTTATTATGAACACATGCATGACAATTTGGTTGTGTATGGAGAATCATATATATTTTCGATAGTATATCACAATTGAGACTATCATGCATTATTTTCAAAATGTGAAAAATTATACGGGTAAAGTTTTAATATATAAAGTTACATTCATCAACATATACATGTTAATATACATCTACTTTTGATTAACCTCGTAATTTAATTGTTTCTTTTGAGTAGGAAATAAAAAATATACGTCCCATATAATTTTAGTCCTTGACCTCACAAACTAAAAATTCTGGCTCAAGTCCCTGAATTTGAGAGTCCATTGCTTCCTATTCCATCACCTGTAAAGAAACAGTTGACTGCAAATCTAACCTAAATTCCATGTAAATGTGGTGGTTTTACACTACAAATCAAATCAAAGCAAACGTGTACTCGATTCCGTAATATTGGCAAAAATGAGACAAAGAGAATTCGACATAACATAATTGTCGATACTGAAAAGGTGGAAGTTGTGAAACAAATAATGGTTTGAAAAAGAGAGGAGTTGAGAAATACATGTGCGCGCAAGTGGACCTCGGAGCTTAGTTTAGCAGTTGGTAGTTTTAACGACAACATACATATGTAGTGGCGTATCACAGAATTTGAGGCATTTGCTACCTACAAAAACTTCGGCAGAAAACGATGTACGATAAAAAAAAATCGCACTCAAAACAAAGAACAAATCCACGGCCTGGTTTATTGATTGACTTTTGGAGGGAAAAAAAAAATTCATGTTTGGTGATTTTCTTACATATTTAGATTAAAGAATTAATTTTTTGTTTTAGTAATTTTTAGATGATTGGGCCGTGACGGTTTTGGCAAGGTTAACAAATGGTCAATGAACAAAAGATAAGCAAATATTATTGTATTTATGTCTGAAAAATGCTTCTCTTAGTATAATCTTCAAAGTTCTCTCAATGCATTTCATTTTCCATTGCAATGTTTTCATTTTTAATCTTGACGATACTAATTTTTCTTTGCCATTCACAAATAAATAAAAAATTATATATGCTTTTCTTAGGTTACCAACCTGTTCTCTTTTCGCCAATAAAAAAAAAATTGTTATCTTTTCAAGAAGGAAATACAAATGGTTAAATTGTGAGATTGGTGTGTCAAAATTAAAAACATATATCAGTTCAAAGTATTGAAGAAAACAACATTACGGTGCTCAGGCACGTCACACGTGTGCCAGTGGCTCGTCCTACCGCTGCTATCCACGTGGTTTCAGTTTTTTTTTTTTTAATAGGCAACAAAATTTTATTAGGGAAAATGACGGCCAGGAACGTGTTTTGATAATTAATACCCGCTAAGGGCATTTTCAGCATTAACAAATGTTCTTCGCTTGTCCTTGGCGTGTATTAATTATCATAACATGTCCTGGGCCATCATTTTCCCATTTTATTAGAACTCGACAAATGGTATATCGAGGCGAAATCAAATACAGACTATAGAAATTGAGGTACTGTAAGAGGCCTACAAGAAGAAAGAAAAAAAAAAGAAATTACATTCAATAAAAATTGAATGAGCCTGATGGCAAAGACGACCCAAAACACGTGGTTTCAGTTTGTGTGAGTTTTGCCGTCTCTGAGATGTGAGCATTGCTTAGTTGTCACTATCTACCACAAAAATGGAAAATAACCCCTCTATCTAATTAATCTATCAAATATAACCTCCTCAAAAAAAAAGGCCTCAACCTACCTATCCCTCGATTCCTATATAAGTATTGTCCCGTTTCCCTCCTTCCTACTCACCAACTCCTACCCATTACTCCTCACTTTCCTTCACTTCCCCAGAATGAATATTCCAACATTCGCTATAGTCCCTCTTCTACTCTCGCTCTTCTTCTTCTTCAATTTAAGCTTCCGCGACACGTATGCAGGTTATGTAACCGGGTTGCAATATGGTCGTGCAACTTTCTATGGAGGGAATGATGCATCCGGCACAATGGGCAAGTTGAAAGAGAAGACAACTGTGCATTAATATTCTATATCTTGTTCTAAAGAGAAAAGGAATAAAAAAATAACTACATATATAACGAATACTGGAAAATTAGCCAACCATTTCGAACGGTTTTTTTTTTTGCTCGGTAAATGAAATTTATTAATTTTTGAATATATGCATGGGCAGTTTATCATTAAATATCATATGCTATTGCATTGCATTCTCCGAACTTGTCCCTTACTGAAAGGGGTGATATATATAATGCACTTCTTACGTACCCACTAACTTTTTGAGTTTGGGTTAATAAGTGACTTATTGATCCTTGAAAATTACGAGCTGTGATGTTTTTGGTCTCTGGATTTCTCCTAATTAAATGATGATTGGATTTTGGTATTAATTGCAGGAGGAGCTTGTGGATATGGAAACTTGTATACCCAAGGCTATGGCACCAACACTGCAGCACTAAGCACTCCTCTGTTTAACAATGGGCTGACCTGTGGGGCATGCTTTCAGATCCAATGTATTAATGACCCACAATGGTGCAACTCTGGGACGTCCATTACTGTCACTGCTACAAACGTCTGCCCTCCAGGTTCTGAAGGTGGGTGGTGCGACCCTCCACAGCAACACTTTGATATGTCTGTGCCTGCTTTCAAACAAATTGCCCAATTGGTTGCTGGTGTTGTCCCGATATCTTTTCAAAGGTAAACAATACTGTATAATCTAATTAGCCCCGCAAACAAGTCATTTAGTGTATTGTTCAATCATTAACTGCAAGATTTAATTAATGGGCTTACGAATTTGCAATTTACGTACGTAACCTTTAATCGAGCTGATCAAGAATTAATCACGTTTAAAAAACTTTTCATTGTTCTTTGTAAAAAAAATTATTATTTTATCCCTTCGAGGGTTTCTTAACAAATGCTAATCTTATGAGACCAATTCTCCAAGAAATTTTCGTTTGCCAAACGTCATCCCTATCACAAGAACAAAGCCATTGAATACTCAAAATTTTCCTTTTGAGAAAAAAGAAAGATCTGGTTGTGAACTCAGGTAGGACCCAGCTAGCACTTCCCCAAAAAGAAAAATAAATGAATCCTGAAATTAGTATTGACATCTTTATTGTTGCGGTTGGAGTGTTGAGGTTTTACTGTACCATATAGTAATAGCACCAGTTGAAATCGTTTCCCACCGATTTGATTGTCTATTTTGTTACTGTAATTGGCAGAGTGCCATGTGTGAGGACAGGGGGCATAAGGTTTACGATCAACGGCAACCCCTGGTGGAACTTGGTTTTGATCACCAACGTGGCATGCGCCGGAGATGTCCAATCAGCGTCGATCATGGAGCCCAACACGGGGTGGCAAACCATGACACAGAGCTGGGGGCAAAACTGGCAAAGTAGCTACTACCTAATTGGCCAGAGCTTCTCCGTTCAAGTCACCACCAATAACGGAAGGACTGTAACCTCCTACAATGTGGCACCCTCTAACTGGGCATTCGGACAAACTTTCGAGGGTGGTCAGTTCTCGTGTTAGTATTGCAAATGGGAATCGATTTTAAGGGCTTGGATTGAGTAGGTTTGGGAGTTGGACTCATGGAAGTTGTTGAAATACAAACTGTAATACTATCATTGGGGAGCAATGAAAATAAATAAATAACTGCTAATAAGCCAATAAAAAAGGGTGGAGTTCGGAAATAGTCGTGTGAGGTTAATTGTTTGGAATATCCTTCAAGTGAGGTTAATATTTTGGTCTACCAAAGCAAAATGAAAGAGAACGTGTTATCCCCATGTATTTGCATTCAAATGGCCCATCACCTATTTTCTCGACAAAAAGCCGCTGAATGGTGCGTAATTACAATATATGCAGTCCGCAATCAAAGCGATGAATTGAACTGTTTCTATATGGCCCAAAACACTTTGCCGCATGGATTTGAGAATCAGAGCCGTCGTTATTTTCTCTTGGTTCGTTAACGCTTAGCCCGTCATGTTAACGCTTAGCCCGTCATGCCCTACGTGGCCAGAATGGATAACCTATTTATGTTCCAAAGATGCTCATGATGAAAATATATAAGCCATGTTCGTTATGTCCCTTGTGGCCACATAATGGACAATGTATCTTTTGTATCGAAAGAATTTGCCTTCCAACGCACGACAAAAATGGACAGCCCATAAGGGTCGTCCAAAACGCCGTCAAGGAAAAATTCAGAACAGATAGGCTGCAGGAGTACTCCCAAAAATCGCCTTCAAGGCCCAACTAAAATGGACAACCTTCAAGGGTCCTCCGAAATATTGACAGCCCAAGTGTGTCTTCCACAAAAAGACCTCTCATAAGAGCAAGTTTATCAGTGGAGTTAAAATGGCCATTTGAGCTATTTTACCTAAGGAGAACAAAAAAAACAGGGTGCAGCAGAGGAGGTAAAAAGGGAGCTAAAATAGCTTTGAAGAATTGGTTCTCTATTAATAGCTCACAACTGTTCATCAGGAATATCATTTATTTGATTATTTAATTCTCTCTCTCTCTCTCTCTCTCTCTCTCTCTCTCTCTCTTTCTCTCGTATTATAATAATAGAATAAAGAAAAAGATTGAAAGAATGTGTATTTTAATAGAGAGTATGTTAAATAGATAGTATTGGTGTAGTGTTAAAAGAAATATGAGTATGTAAAATGAAAAATGTGCACTGTTCACAAGTTTTTTTAACTAAGTCTTAGTAAACTTGCTCTAAGCCTGGACAGCCAGCAAGGGTCCTCCAAAACTGCCATCAACGCTTACTCAAAACGAACAGTCTTGCTACACACATAGATTTCTATGCACAGATTTCTTTGTGGGGCCCACCACGGGTTCCACACAAATCATCCGAGCCGTTCATTAAATGTAAAACATTTTTTTGAGGGTCCCCGTAAAAAATAAGCTCAATCCGATACCTATAGGTGTTTCATCCAACCATCTAACTTTTCATTCAGATTTCCGGATAATGAAAAGTTATATGGTTGGATCGAGAACCTATAGGTATCGGATTGAGTTTTTTTTAATGGGGACCCTTGAAAAAATGTTTTACATTTAATGAATGGCTCGGATGATTTGTGTGGGACCCGTGGTGGGCCCCACAACAAAATCTGTGCACATATTGTATGTGCAAGCAGACTTTCTGCAAAACGAACGATCTGCGAAGGTTCTTGATTACGTACAACTGATGTTGAGTCCTCCAAAAACCCAATCAAAGGCCAAAGTTGGAAGGACCAGCCCAAGAGGGTCGTCTTTAAAGCACTTGAAATTTATCGCTTAATATGGGGTTCCAACCTAAGTCACATAATGCATGTGCACGTAATGATTCGATTCTCTCGGAAGTAGAGTACTTGCTCAGCATTGCAAAATTCTTCTCCAAGGGGCTGAAGTATGGAAGTGTGCATGTGGGGAGAGATGCAAATCTAGCAGCACGTGAGTTTGCAAAGTGTGGATACATGTGAATTCAAAGTAGATGATGAAATTTGCTGAACCTATGCTGGAGAATATATTGATGGTGGTGGTTTGTGCACTTTGTTACGTGTGATTTTCTGGTTGTAGTTACAGTGGAAAATGAAAATCATGTCTGTAAGTTGGTATATGCGTTATTCGTATAATGGAAGGGGTAAAAAACACATGAATATTACTAGTATTACTTTCCCAGGTTCAACTCTTAGTTAGATCCCATATGTGGAAAGTCAGCATTTTCGACCAGGCAAAAGGTTATTTTGTTGAGAAAGGGATACGAAATCTATACCTGAGCTAAAAAGCAGATCGGAAATATGATTGTACTCACGATCACTACGGTTACTCAATGCGAACAGGAATTTTGTTGATCTTAAAAAGGTCTAGGGAACTGAGCAAGTAAGTTTCATTGAGCTTGTATAGTATCATTGATAGAATCAGGAGAAACCAAGAGAAATAATCCAATTCAACGTAGAGTGAAAGGAACAGGTTAACCTCAAGAGAAATAACCCAATTCAACGTCGAGTGAAAAGACCGAGTAATCCCGCTTCAGTCTGCTGAAGAAAAATGTCTGCAACTCATGTAATACAATCCAACTTTTGAACTGCTTTCAGGGAAAACTCATGAATTTGTGTCACATGGCGACTGTCCTACGGATTCTGCTAATAACACTCTCATCCACTAAATTGTAGTAGTTCCGAACACGTTGGCGGATCTGACCAGCAAAGAGGTCAACATGTTCTTGATATTTGTTGTACAGTGCAGAGACTGTGATGGATAAAATGATTCCTGTAACCAATTTAAACGGCAGAAATGTTAGAAAACACTTGTATGCCTCATTAGATTGAACTGCATGGCTCCTATCCAGTGACTTAGTTCAAAACTCACACTGTGCCATTTAGGAGTGCAATACACAAGTTTAATGTTGAATTCCTAAAATAGAGGAGATTTTAGACTGTTTACAGCCTATATGGGTTTCATCGACCGTGGTCCACAAGAACTAAAACCGCCAGGAAGGGGGTGAGGCAAAACTAATGCTTGGATAAACTTTTTCAAGCCAAGTGACTAAATGCCCTCCTCGCAATAAGTTATAAGTTTTCTGTCCTAGAGTGTCCCTCAGCCCATAAGTCCTGACACGGTTAAATCCTAGCTCTTCCAGGAGTGGTATCTCATTCCTATTTTTATCGGCGAAGAGTGGTATCTCATTGATGACTCATCATCCCCACACAAGGGGGCCTTCTTCGCCTCCCACTGCCTAATCACATGTACCAATCAAACACAGCCTTGTGTATTAGTCCGATCACCCTTTAAACACCCTAAATGCAGCAAGGTTCAGCATGTAGAAAATGGAAACAAAGACCAAATTTTATGGCAATAAATCTGCAGGTCCACCCCGTCTCATGGCAATAGACAATAAAGCTAAGTAGCCAAGTAGGCAGCTTTGTAGGCACCATGAGTCCGAAATGAATACTATTAAAACATCCAACTCCAAATCAATTGGCAAAGAGTGGAGAGGTCGCCCAGGCCCACATACTAGTTTTGGAGGAGATAACTAATTGATGTGAGACAAACTCTAACAAATACTATGCAAATGCTACCAAAGGGAATGATTATGCATACCTATATATGCAAGCGTAAAGAAAGAGATTGTGTAGGCAATTCCAGACAAGAGCCATAGACAAACCACCACCTGCCAATTTCAAAAAATGTTTGGTAAGGCAATTTCGTATGAATGTTTGTTTACCCATATCAGTGAGCAATGGTATAAACTCAAAGAGAACGAAGTTTTTCATGAAACCGAAGATAAGGATTATAAAGACATCCTCCGAACTGTAAACATCTATTTGAATTCTAGACAAACCACCATCTGCCTTTGTGTTCTCTGCTCACTATAGGGGTTAGAGTTCTCTCACCTTATAAAGGTGGCTTCCACTAACCTTGAAGGAAAAGTCTGAAATCTTTGCCGAAAGTTATATCATGAGCCATTAGCAGAGCATGATTGACTTTAAGGCGAAATGATGCAGCCACATTATTAACCATTTCTTCTGACAAGACAAGCTTAGGTAACTTCTGGAGCTTTCTGTGCAAAGAGAAGACAACAACAATAATTGGTTTCTGCTTGAGATTAATTAGGAAATGGATTCAAAAAATTGAAGAGGCTGAAAGAGTCTACTCGTGTCTGAAAACAGTGAAGTTGGCCTGAAGAAACAGCAGTACAATCAAGAACAACATGACATCCGAACAAAGTGATAAGAACGATAATCCGGAAAGCTCAACAAGGAGCCATGCTGTAGTCACAACAAACGATGATGCCACCTGAAACATGCCACCGCTTCCACAATATAATATCAGCCGCTAAGTCCCACAATATAATATCAGCAGGTAAGAACAAAGCGAAGCAAGGATCAGTCAAACAGGATCCATCAAACACAACGTTAGTTTTAGCTAGTGATCCGTGCCAGAGAAAACCAACACAGAGTAGGAAAAGATCCCACGAGCATCATAATAAGATGAATATATGGCCAAACAAACAGTATAACCACAGAATAGATGAACAAGAACAATCAACCTCACATTTACTTCTGCTGTGGAAAACAAATACTTGCGATTTGAAAACAATAACCACTTATGAACTTCAACATGCCAATTCCGTTTGCAAGGGACGAAGCTTGTAATGAGTAGAAAAAAACCGGCCTAATGGACTCATTAGATCAAATTCTGAGCTTTTTGAAATCTGGGTAATCAGGTACCACTTTGTTTGTGCATACGAATTACTCAGTCCGTTCCTTATTGTTGGTCCCTTTTGGGAATTTCAACTTTTTAATGAGACATGTTATGATTACACCTATTTTCAAATTTAATGACATCATTTCTATCATTGCCCCTATATTATACCTACTTTGCAACATTTATGTCCACTTACGATGGATACTTTAGGAATTTCATCAAATTTCTAGGAATTTCGTCAAATTTCTACTTCTACCTCTAGAAAAGTTAATGGACTAGCAATTAGGAATGGAGGTAGTGGATAAATTGTAGATGGGTATGTGAGTAGAGTTAAAATAACTTGGTAAAATGTCAAAACTTGTTAATTTGTGTGAACGACATGCTAAAACGCCTACGTTTTTTCAGCAAATTACTACTAGAAACATGGCCTAAACAATCAATGCTTTGAACAATTTATGTGTCATACAGTAAAATCACGAGTCTTTACCAGATGTTGAGGAACTGACACCTGAACTGTTTCTTCCGTCCCTATCTTGGGGCAAAGGGAGCAGGGAGAAGACAAAGGGAGGGATTGGGTGTGGCGTGTTCTTTTACGTTTTGCTACTTAGGACACGTGTCATCATTTTAGGTGTGGGACAGAGAAGAGGGACAGGGACATCAGGACAGGGGATCCGGAGCCCCCTCAATGTTACAAAGATCTTCAGTATCATCCATCCAAGTCACTGCCACCAACGCAAACCATCATAAAAACCTCAAATTTCCAAACAACAGCATTCCGAGCATTCCGAGATGTTGGAAAAAAATTCATCAGTTTTACGCACAAACCTCGACGATCAAGCGGACGTAAACCCCGGAGAAACTCGAAGCTACAATCGAAAAATCCTGATCTCTCTTCCTTGGAACGACCGAACAAAGTTTGACGTTTTCTCAAGAGTCGATGTAACGGCCACTAAAATGACGTCGTTGCGGCCTTCGGTTTGGAGTCGTTTGACAGAGTACTTGCTTGTAGTAGTTGGGATTATTGAGGGAGTTTGCTCTCACGCTCCCGAGAGCGCGTGGGCTGAACGCTTCCCATTTGTTTGTTTTTTCACTTTTTCGATTTCGGGTTACCCGCGCAGAATTGGGGAAATAAAGAGGAAGAAGCAAACAGTGGATATTTTTCTTCTCCGCTCTGGTTTGTCATGTCTTGCGCTCTGGCTCCCAATCCACGAGTTCTAGAGGATTTGAATTGTCTGTCTGGTATGTATGTGTTTCGAAGACGCTTTCATGCTTGCGCTCCATCTGACGCATCCGCGTGCGAATTATATAATTCAGGTATCCCCTGGAGTAATAGCATACCCTGAGGTTGCTGACAAATACAGGAACCCTAGCTTATGAATTTCATCAGTTTTCGGGCCTTTTGGGGAGCAAAATCCAGCAAATTCATTGCTAGGGTTTTATAGTATTTTCTAATTTCAGAAACGCTATATCCCTCTCTCTGGTGAATGTTCCTATGCCTAAACTTTATTTAGCTACAAAAGATCAAGCTGTGCATTGCATTTTTCGAAGTACATATAGTGAGAATTTACACTATATACACATTTATCTGTATATCTGCATTGCATTTTCAGGAGAGATCAGTGAAATTTACACTATATATATACACATATATATCTGAACATTCGAAGTTCTTTTGTAGTTTTACCATATATATATGACTATATATATATACACACACGTGAAATTATACAATAGTCCGGGATATATACACATATCTGAACATTCGAAGTTCTTTTGTTAGTTAGGACTGGCTACTACTGTCGTAGATTGTTGCCCTAAATTAGTAATGATATATACTTCGAATACACATATACACATAGCATAGGTACCTAATTATATTTTATCTGTTTCTGGGGCTTATGAAGCTCAATCAATGAATCTCTCCATGTGTAATTTGAGTAGGTATGAATTGTCTGTGTGTTCTTGTTTACATTGCATACTATCTGTTGGAAACCGTAGTGATCTGACCTAAACTGTACTTTGAGTGGCTGAAATGTGCTGTCTGTACTTGTGATTTTCTTTTAAATTTCTCCTTTTGGTCTTAGGCTTTGTTTGTTCGGACTGAGAATATTTTCCTTAATTTTTTGTGTAAGGCTGCACATAACTTGAGGAGCACTGATCTATGCTAAAATTCTGAATTTTGAGTATTGCTTTCTATTTTCTTAAATATAGCTGGAAGAAGTAAATTGCAGAGTAATTTCTCCGATTGGAGTTACATCTGTTCGTATTGTCACGTAATTTTTGACTTTCTTGTGAAACTCAGGCTTTTTGTGGGTTTATTGTTAGGTTGAATCAAAGGTGGTGTGATTCAGTAAGGAGAAGATTAATTCGAGCCAGATGTTTCAGTGGTTTCGCCAATGAAAATTGTGGTCTTCTTCTTCTTTTCACATTTTCCGAGTAAATTTAGATTAGTGCTATGGGACACATTGATGAAAAACTAATACTAAACCGTTGTTTGGGGAAGCCATTTAACCAGTTATGAACAGCAGAACTTCTCACTAAGATTAATTTAGTACATTCCTTGACGATTGCAAAGATATACCATATGATTTATCTGTGTCAATTTCGAGAATAACCTAAACATTCCGCTAAGAATTGGCTGTTGGCGCAACCGTTTAACAAGTACTACACAGCCCTGTCAATGATTTCTCTTAGTGTAAAAAGTACTGCATTCTTCGCTCCAAGTATGGAACATGAACAAAGATTTGCATGTGTGAATAGCATAATGGCATCTTTGAACCAAGGAGATTCACATAACCAAGTGGGGAAGAAAAGTTATGACTACGAAGAAACGGGCAAAGATATGTTGCCCGTACGTTCACGTTCAAATCACAAAGAGGCATGGGTCTTGAATGAAGTTTTATACTTCCCTATCTTTCCAGCATTATTGTAAGTTCTAAAACATCTTTCTTCCATATTTGTTCCTCATCAATTTGTTTTGTGAGCTTGATGCACCCACAATTGTACTTGAGTGTTGTCAGTTGCAAGAAATATGTATTATCTACATTGTTCCCAGGTCTTAATGGCTTAGATATATGCAATCCATTAACTTTCTTCGTTAAGGATACTTACACCATTCTTATTATATAACACCACCTCATCTTGCGTTACACGGAGATTAGCTTGCTGACAATGGATTTACCTAATGGCAAAGGAGATGGCTAGCCTATCTGAGCTTATACAACACGAATTAATCTAGCGAACTCTATATATTCACATATCAATTTAGTAAATTGGCTTCCAAATCATTTGTCTGAGCTTGTGTGGTCTGTGTCAGTTCCTTGGCCCTCTTAGCTTGATGCATCCAGTCAGTGTGAACCAGAGTGTACACCATCAAGCACATGCATGAAGCTTGTGCCGCAGCAAGCCCGTACCACAGCCCAATAAAACCCATCTGGAACTTGAAGCCCAAGAGAGCTGCAATTGGCAAACCGATAATGTAAAAGGACCCAAAATTTATATAACAACCCATCTTGGGCCGGGCAGAGCCTATTAGGATCCCGCATGCTGCTGTCTGGGGACAGTTCCCTAACTCACAAAGTCCTAATATAGGAAGAGCACTTGAAGTCAAAGAAAGAGTACATGGGTCACCTGTATAAAGTTTGCCCCATAAATCTTTCACCCCAATGGTGAAAGCAAAAGCTATAAATCCCCATAGAACTGCAATTATGAGTCCAACGAAGGTTGTCTGTTGAGCCTGTGCGGGCTGATCAGCGCCCAACTCATGTCCAACAAGTGTTGACAAGCCTGAGCTCAACGAAGAAGGAAACGCATATAGCAAGCTTGTTGTTTGTATGAGGATGCCCATTGCGGCCACATTCGCCTGTGGTTTGCTAAGCAATCCACACATTATCAACATTATCTCATACCACCACCATTCCAGGCACACAGATAATACACTAGGCCCTGCAAGTGCAAGCAACGGCTGCCAGCCTTCAGAACGTGTGTTTGTTAGAGCCCCATCCCATGGTTTTAGCGCTGTTTCCGATAGGACAAGGTAAACTATCAAACCTGCATTTGTATTTAAGGAATTCAAGGCTGAGGCTAGAGCAACTCCCTTGACCCCTAAATTCAAGTATATGACAAGAAAGTAGTTTATTGGGAGGTGGAGGATCATGGCACATGTCGCAGATAGGGTTAGTGGTCTATTTATATTTTGAGTCCTTAAGAAAGTTCTTAAGGGATGGAGATGAGCTTGGGCAAGCAATTCAGGAATGGAATAGGTGATGTAGACCTTTGCCACTGCCGTGATGCTTTCATCCTGTCCTAACCATAGAAGGATGGGCTCCATCTTTAACCACAACAGAGAGATTGGAATGGAAACAAGTAAGAGGAGACAGAGAGTCTTTCTGTACGTTTGACTGAGAATTGCCCACTTCTTGGCTCCAAAAGCTTGACAGCATATTGGTTCCATCCCTGTGGCAACACCTTTGAGGACCGAGTAACCAGTGATGTTTGCAAATGAAATTGAGAGTGAGCCGGCAGCTAACTCAGTATCACCCAGATATCCCAAGAAGAGCATAGAGATGATGGACTTGGAGTAAAAAAGAAGGCTTGTTATTAGTATGGGCGATGCTATTTTCCCAAGTGATGTTAACTCCTCTCCGACCTGCAATTGAATCATTCATCAGGCTGTAAATACAAATAATAGAAAAATTGGTTGACGGAAGCACATGCAAAGTAGAACTGGAAATTGTAATTGCTTCATGAACATATGGAAACTGAGTTACCATGATGCTTTGGAACAATTTGGACACACAAGAAGATTTGGCTGGCAGGAATTCCGTTTCCTAGAGGGTAAGAGGAACACACTTATCAGAGTTTGGGAAGTAGGATACAATTTTTCTTATTTATTCCTATCTTCTAATCTGCTGCATTTATGGACAGAAAATCTGCTAGATCTCAAAGCAAGCGCTCAAAGGTTTTATAGATCTACACATGGAGGCTTAAAATCACATCCCACGAAACCAACAATCAACCGTAGCTAAAAAGTCAAAGTACTGAGGAGGCAGAAAACGTGTATCATTAATGCTATCATTACAGAAGGTTTTATGGGATGGCCAAACACATTAAACGTGACACAGTGCCGTGCGATTATTGTATACTAACCTGGTGACAATAAGTGATTTTGGATTTTTCCGGTAAGTTCCATGAATTCTCCTTCTTTCCTTTCTTTCAAATAAACAAGTCTCCTTTTACATCATTGCCATCCATAACGTAATTGGTAATAAAATCAAATATCTCAAAATGAGATAATCACTTCAGGTAGAAGTTCCACACTGATGTTTACTGGCTACTATATATGGGTTGGAGTTGCAGACACAACTGAAATAGAATATTGTGGCTTAAAAGCAGAAAGGAAAGTGTATTATCCTCTATATTGAATATGTTTTCCGTGAAACTTTCCACAACTTACCATTTATTTCCTGCCCTTTAAAGGTTGTCTAACAATTTTAGAGACTCAATGAAACCAAATCTATGCAGGTAAAAATGAACATACCTTTTTCTGCTATTCAATGGATGTCCTCAGTGGTGCAGTAAAAAATTTGCACTTGTGAATGGAGGATAAAGTTCCATACCAGATTAATGCTAATCAACAATTTTGATTAGTTTACTGAAGCCATGAATTGGGGTATCTGTTCTCTTTGAACGTGGAGCTTTATTCTGGATGTCACGTGACAGTTGTGATGATATGTGCCCATCTCTAGGATTTATTTGTTTTAGACTTTTAGTGCCCACCTGTCAACTTTCGGAATGAATGTATGATCAACCTCATGAGATTTACGGATCTTGCCATAATTCTGGTCTTGGAGAGATGGCAATGATTTATGATTGGCAGGAATGGAAGTAATAATTTCCAAAGCACTTTTATTTTTGATTTCAAAAAAATTGGCTACAAATGAAGCCTTTTCATTCTGTTTGTTTTTGCCGTTCAAAAAAATTATGTTCATTTTTGGAGATGGGATTGTTATTCTGCCCATTGCTCTTCAAGTTCCGTTTCCTCTATGTTATGTCGCATCACACCAACTCCACATGGCTAGCCAGTGCGAGTGTGGAGGAATCTTCAAATCTGTGACAGGTAGCTCCAAGAAGCAGTATTGGATTTGTTAAAAACTGCTGAGAGCAGATTCAATTCTTCTCTTTATTTGTGAAGCAAAAAATGTTGTGTTGTTTAGAGCAACACACTGGTTTTCACATATAATGTTCTCTGTGTTGTTTAGAGCAACACACTGGGTTTCTTATTCAAGACAGCAAAAGAGGTTGTTCTAGGTATGAAGAATTTTGCTCATCTGATGCTTGATTGAAACCACAGCCAACATTTGATAGTGGCGGGAGCACTGACCCAAATTTTGGCTTTATGTTTCTCCCTTGTTTGGAACTTTGCCTATAAAACATCAAACATTCTATTGGGATTATAAGTGGTGGGACATCGCTGGTGTGTCTGAACCATAGAAATTTCTATCTTTCTTGTGTTTGATGTGTATGCACTGCTTTACATAGTTGCACTTTTTTTGGTTAATGCACGAGGTCACTCTAAATTAGGTTAACTGACTAAATGTCTCTTGTGAATGCAGTGTCAATTCGCATTTTGGAACTTCAGAGATGGATGCAAATCCTTGACTGATTTCACAAGAAGCCACCAGGGAGGCAGGGACGCAAAAGAATAGTTTCAGTCGGAGTACGGTGGGGTGGTACTATAGCTGCATCACATCCACTGTGGTTTAACTTGTTCCATTTTTTCGTCTAGATATTCTTATGAAACTTCGTCTATATTGTCTCATTCAATGAATATCCATTTACTTAACAAACCACATGTCCTTGGGCCATCTAGCTTGCTTTATTCAGCTGGTGGTCAACTGTGATTAGTAGTGGTTTGGTACTTGATTTGTTATTGTGGTGAGATTCAAAGACGGTCTGTTCTTTACCCCCTCCTCTTGTTTCTTATGTATGATCCAATTAGCGGCCAAATTTTTCATGTCAAGTTAGAAGCTAGAGAGACACGAAAAACGAATCCTTGTCTTGCCTCCCTCTTCAGGAGTTAATTCAGGTAGCAACTTCCTCTTGCTTTTGCTCTATCATCACTAACTTTACCGTCAACCACAATCACGGTCTCATTGCATACTGCCTGGGATTCGAATAGAGAGCACATTGGAATGTTGTCTTGTTAAAGTGTTTTTTTTTTGGGGGATAAATCATGGTTCGGACAAGCTTATGGTACCCTTTACTAGTCTCCAAATCCCACTGTCCACTAGCCAGGAGTCCGATTTAAGTTGGGACAAAGTCCAATATGGGACTGGCCCATAAGAGTTGATAATATCACTGATGATTCAAACCTGAGACCATAAGAGGGAGCAAACCCTTAGGTCCAAAGTCTTGACCACCCGTCCAAACTCTTGGGTTTTCTTGATAATATTATGGAAGTTGTTTCCATTTTCTCATCTGTATATGCTCGCAGTTTTATCGTAGGCATCGATAATGTTTAAGGAACAGCCTTAATGTTTCCAATTCTTGGTTGTCATCGTCAAGGAACAGTAAGGTTGTTGGTATCGGTCCATGTCTATGGAGTTTGGAATGTAGCAGGAAACAATACAGACTGAAGCAGAGTGGAAACAATAACTAACTGATACTCACAATTTTGTTGGGAATGAAATGACAAAAGTTTTGTGGTATCAAAATCAGCAAAATTTCCCAACGACTGATCCCTCCAAAACTAGCACATTCCACCCAAAACAAGCTGCGTAAGGTTTTGCTTGAAATAGCCCCACAGCGTTGTCCCATCCGTGCACTCACGGAAAGATTATTACTCGCTCCTGAAGCATCATTACGTGGTGGCCCAGGAAACACTCATGTTCACAAGACAAATCATCTGGACACCCTAATGTCTACTGTCACATTCAGAAGGTCAAACTATACCTCGTACTAAGCCTGAAGGCATAACCAAATTATTTTTCAGGTGGTGTTCCACTTTTTAAAAAAAAATACTGTAATTTTTTTTTCAAATGAAGGTAATTTCAAACTCAAATATAATGAAAATGAAAAATATTTTTTAATTTTTTTTGCACCATTTAAAAGATCTCAATGAAATCTATCAAATAAGATCCATATTGGTAGAAAAATTATTTACGTAAACACGTAATTTTTGAACTTTAAAAATCTTCCTTTTTTAAAAATTCTTTTTACTGTTGAAATGGAACACCCCCTCATTTCCCACCAGCTGGGTGGGTTTTCAAAATTGGCGTGGGTCTCTATGTTGTTTGTGAAATCAGTCTTTGATATTGAAGTATTTTTTTTGGGGTGATTTTCACATGGATTGTTAATCGCACTTCCAACCGAAGTGCGAAAATCAATGTAAGATTGATCTTCGCACTCCCTAAAATATTAACTTTGGGAGATTTTCGTACTTCCCTTGGGATTGCGGTTAACAATTTAGAGAGTGCTTTTATGCACTCCCTTTTTTTTTTTTTTTAATCGTCCTTTGATATTGTGTATTGCAATTGACTTGTTTAAACTATTTGATTGATTTCCCTTTCAAAAATGGATAATTTAAAAAAAAACTACTTGATTCCGAATATGGTGGTGATGCTCCGTATAGGTATATCTTGGGCAGTGGATAGGAGAAGTTTTTCAGTGCCAGAAGAGCACCGGCCACGTGGTGCTGAGCACCATCTCGACTGTCCAAACGTGTTTTGGATTGTCCAGATCTGTTTGGGTAATTTTTACGTATAAAATTATTAAAACACCCCATCAAATCCAAACAGATCTAGGCCGTCCAAAACACGTTTGGACGGCCAAGATACATGCTCGGCACCATGTGGCTTGTGCCCGCTCGGCACTGAATATTTTTAGGGTTTTGAAAAAATTAAACACTAACCATATGATACAATTGAAGCAGCAAGTCCGACCCAAAATGATCAATGGATTGCGTGAAGTTTCTAAAGCAGAATCTGTTCTCCAACCAGGGATCGACGATATCAAATTGTCAATTGTTTTATTTTCAATTTGTTTTCATTAGCGAATTAGACCGATGTAATTTTAAATTGAATATTGTTTTTGTTTGGCTTATATATATATATGAGTCCCCTTCTAATAAGGACTACCTTATTTTAATAAAATGCGGACCTCCCTTTCCCGATCGAATTTCGATGATCCGAGCCGCTCAATGTGTTCAGAACATGATTTTAAGGGTACTCGGGACGAATCAGCAAAAAAAAAAAAGACCGGGAAGGGCTTCATCCGAGCAGTTTTTGTTTATTTTTTATCGAACGGTTCAAATAAAAACTGCTCAAATCAAGCCCTTCCCGATCATTTTTTTTGCCGATTTCTCGCAAGTACCCTTAAAATCACGTTCTGAACATATTGAGCGGCTCGGATCATCAAAATTCAATCGGAAAATGGGAGAAATGGGGAAGTGATTATTATTATTATTATTATTATTATTATTATATATGCGATGTTTTTCCAATTCGAACCAACCGGATGGCAAAGGTACGGTATAGATTGGAGTACTCCACCCAACGCGTCCAAGTCGCACTGCCCTGTACCACGTCTATACTCTCAATCCTTAGAGCATCTCCGATCAATAATGTCAAATTTGACATCCTGACATGCCAAGTGAAAGAATTTGGCGTGTGATCGAAACAACTCTAATCGAAATGCCAAATGTTTATGAGTCATTTAACATACCCTCTCCCATGTCAAATTTTTCATGTGATGTCAAAAATTTCTTATTACTTTACTCCAAAAATTCCTAAAATAATACAGGATACTATTTGATGCGTATTTTAGCTGGGGTGGACACTTTGAAAATGTCAAATTGTCACGTAAATCTATAAAAAGTTTGACTTCGATCCTCAAAAACGGCGCCAAATTGGAGATGCTTAACATCAATCATTTAGAAAATCTATATCTGCTCTTTAATTACCTGAACATCTCCATTAGACATTTTAGAGGTTAGACTTTTATGTAGTCATCTGTAATTTTTAAATTTTTTAGGATCATGAGTTCAGATGACCGTAAGAAAAAACAGCACTTAAAAGTCAAAAATCACATCCTAATGACAGTCTTCCAGAAAAGAAAAGAGAAAACAGAATAGAACTTTACAAAAAGGAGTTGAACATTTATCATTACGCGGCCTATGCATATGCAACTGTTTAGAAAATGAGAACTTTGAGAAACATATCATTAGTCATCTCTCTAGACCTGTGTAGCAGGCCGAGCGTTACGGTTCGCGACCCACCGAGCGAGATCCCGAGCCTTCCCTGGCACTCCAGTTTAGTCCGAGGCGTTTGCCCTTACGACTCGGCAAGCCGACAGTCTTGTATTGAAGTCTGTCGGTATCCGTGAACGTAGTTTGTTCGGCTCACCGACCCTTCGACGGTCAGTTACCACGTTCGGCTTTGAATGAACGTGGGGGCCAAGGTAGATCATTATACATTTAGCACAAGAAAAAATATTTCAAGGATTGTTTTCCCTTCGTGTAATTTTATACATTTTGCAATATGAATAGATCATTATATTGAGTTCCTCTGCTGCTAAGCGAGTTCTTGTTTTCCTTCAGTGTTAGTAGTCATTAAATTCATCTACTAAATGGAGCCTATGACATGAAAAGCCGGCCCATATATTTTGAAGGCATTTCTGACTTTGACAAAATATCTAAGTTCTAGCATACTTTGAAATGAATTTCGACTATTGGTACAGTTTTTCTTTGATTACTGCGATATACTATAACCCATAAGCATAGAATCGTCATGATATTCTTCAGCATTTAAAATGCTTTCTCATTTGAGTGACATATGATATGTTCTAATGCTACTAATGTAATTTGGCAATTCATCTGTATACCTATAATTGTAGTGTTGTGTTTTTCTGTAGGATCTTCTGTTCCACGTTCCTATGCTTCAAGTAACACCTATGTGGGATATGAGCGCACGCTCTCCCTCTCCATTGAAAATGTGAAAAAAAAAAATAAACCAATTTGAAAATGCTACTTGATGAATAATAATATTATTTCTTTATATATGATTACATTTTCTAAAATAAAAAGAAAGAAAATGTAATTATCAAATAATTATTATTCCTTTTAAATTCAATAAAGGAAATAATTTAAGAGATCAATATGGAAGGTTCGGGTTGGAGACTCCATCCCACATCCTTATAAATAGAGGTGCTCCCTCTCATATTTCTTTCATCTGGACATTCAAAAACACAAGCTCCAGAGTTCTGAAAATCAAAACCCTCAAGCTCTTCAAAAGTCTTTAAGTCTGCATTCAAGAAGGTTCTTCAGATCAAAGTTTCAAAACTCCGAAGAACATTCAAGTCAGGTCCACATCAAACAAGATGGTTCTTCAGATCAAAGCTTCAAAGCGCTAAAGAATTCAAGTCAAGTTCACATCAAACAACACGGTTCTTCAGATCAAAGCTTCAAAGCCCTAAAAAACGCTCTCAAGTCAAATCTCCATTCATCAAATCCAAGCTCCAGAACTCTGAAGATAAAAGCTGCGAAGGCCCTTCAGAATTTCTTCAAATCCTCATCACATTCAAGCGTCCATCCATCACACACAAGCTTCCAGAGTTCTAAAGATCAAAGCTACGACGGCCCTTCAGAATCATTCAAGTCCACATCAAGTCAGACGCTCTTCAGTTCAAAGCATCCAAGCCTTGAAGAACGTTCAAGCCAAGTCCACGAATCATCAATCTTCTTCAACCAAATTTGTAACGACCCGCTCCATCTTTGTACAATATTATCCGTTTTGGATGCCCAAAGCCCATAGACTTCCCAGTGAGGTCACTCATCCCTGGATTACCCCAGGATGAGCACGCTTAACTGTGAAGTTCCTATGCGCTTTGGCCCACCCTCACAGCTTTAAAAGGCCTTGTACAAGTAGGAGGGATCTTTTCTTATAAACCATGACTTCCCCCCTCCCGTCTGGACGGAGCCTGCTTCCTGCAGTACTGTCGGCCACCGGAAAGCGGGGTGTCACAAAATTGAAAAAAACCCTCAAATACCGATTTGAGAAAAAGCTCCAAAGCCCTCAAATCAACATCTACAAATTTGCATATCCTTCAACCAAATTGAAAGAGATCTCAAATACGGATTTGAGAAGAAACTCCAAAGCCCTGAACTCAACACCCACAAACTCGCCATCTCTCTAAAGCCCTGAAGTCAACACCTACAAACTCACCATCTTTTTCACCTAAATTGAAGAAGATCAAGCAATTTAACTTGAGAAGAAGCTTCAAAGTTCTCAAGTCAAAGCCCGTCAAATTTGCAGTCATCTTCACAAAATCGTAGAAGATTGCCGTTCAAATCGAGATCAAGCTGTCAAGCCCTCATTTCAACAGCCGAAGAGAAGAATCAAAGGATTAATTTTCTTTGATAATTGCATCAGAGGGGATTAATTTCTATTTGGTGAATTTCTATATCCCGTCATTGACTAGTAAGTTTGGTCTTGAAGAGGAGTCGATAAAAGAATGATTATAAATCAGCAAACTTGCCGTCATGGCTTGATATTTTAATACAAAGGAATAGATAGCGGAATCTTACATGTCATCTCTATGCTAGTACTTGTCATCATGTTCAAGCTCTATGGAGCTCTTATGCTAGTTTATTTTATCGTACAAGCCGAGAGTGCCTTTGCTGCTTTGACCTCTAGTGGTGCAGTCCCTGGATCATCACCGGTAAGGTTTTTTTTTAATATGTTCTCATTTTTACTCTTCCAACTGGCAGGATTGTTCCTTTTTCTTTTCATTTACCATAACTTCATTGAACTTGGTGATATCAAATTTGAGATTTCTTGTTTTGTTTTGACTTCTAATTCTTGTAGGGTAAGCCCATCAAAGACACCTGTTCGTCCCTGCTCTCCTCGCCCATCAATGCACTGAGGACCGACCATTGTTCCTGCTGAACTGATCTGCTGGCTTATATATCTATATTTAGTATTTACATACATAGAGACAGATATTTACCTTTGTTCCTGTTTATGCACTGAGTTGTTATGCTTTTTCCTTTCTTTTTTTTTTGACATAAAAGAGAACTTCATTGATATAAAGCAAGATAATACAAGGAAAGGGGAAAGAAGAAAAATTACAACAGTTTTAACACAAATATGAAAGAAACAAAACTAACGCATCAAAAAACCTCTGTAGTCAAAGCTATCGTTATACTCCAGTAAGCAACCATCCTCAAGTAAGTACGCAATCAGTCAACGATCCGCAATAACCCAACCATCCGATACCAAAGCCTTCTCAAATCAAACCGCAACCAAAAGCGCCTATTAAACGACGGCTGAAATGAATGAAGAATACGAGACTAGTGCTTGAGATATAGAAATGTGGGTGAGTGAGGTGCATGAGAGGTGAAACATGACCAGTGACTATAACCAATAGACCGGGAACACGAGAAAGGACCGATTGGGACGAGAAGGGGAAAACTTCACCGGGGGGACCGATCGGATCCCAACAACACCACTAAATGAAGTGCATGAGTGAGGTGAAACATGACCGGTGACTACAACCAATAGATCGGGAACAGGAGAAAGGACCGATCGGGACGGGAAGGGGAAAACTTCACTGGGGGGACCGATCGGATCCCAACAGAGAACAGGAAAAGGACCGATCGGGACGGGAAGGGAAAAACTTCACCTGGGGGACCGATCGGAACCAAATAGAAGATAGGGAGGACTAACCGAGTCACACACGGCTACCACGCACACATGCAAACAGAAAAAACTCTATAAAACAGAAACCGGGTTAGCGAGGAGAATTTTTGTGGGAGTTGAAGACTGGACCCGATTATACCATCAGTGACATAGCAAAGCGATTACTTCTGTCCAGAAGAATTGAAGGTTAGAGAACAATTATTGTCTTTAGCAAATTGAAAAACAGAGAGAAGATTATGTGTAATGGCAGGAGTATGAAGAACATTTGTAAGGTGAAACTTGGCCTTAGGTGTTGGCAGAATACCATTGCCAGAACAAGAAACAGATAGAGACTTACCATTGCCAACCATGACTCCTCCCCCTGCCGTGTAAGGTTGAGGATGAGTTATATTACCCAAATCAGAAGTAACATGATTTGTTGCTCCACTGTCCAGATACCAATTTGGGGAAGTAGATGTACTGTGGTCATGTGCTACATTCCCTGTTCCTGGAGTATAAGCTGTGAATGCAGATACAGAAGGTCCTCCACTGCTAGGAACAAATTGAGACTGTACAGAATTAGGACCCACAGAAGGAGAAAATTGCCCATGATAGCCACCACCATAACCAACTGTGTTCCCATGACCAGATTGCACAAACTGAGACTGTGTGGGCCTTTGATACAAAGGAATTGGTACTGAAATTGGAAAAGAACCATCAGATCTCCACATATTAGGAGATTGAAAACCTGCGACGGAAGATACCTCAGGTCTCCACATGTTTGGAGACTGAAAACCAGCAGGAGAATAGTATTCAGAGGGTGAAAACATCATGCTTGGTGCTGTAAAACCAGAGACTTGTGTTGTAGGTGTGTTTCTATAATGACAAGTACGAGCTGAATGATTATCCTTGTCAGTTCCCTTTTCGGGTCACACACTGGGGGATGAATCTGTCCCAAAGATTCGAACTATCTACCGTAGAGTAGGACAACAAAGTGGATGCACAAAAGCTTTACTTTCCTCCACCGAATACACACATGCACACTAAAGCACTCACCGATTCTTTCTTCACCTGTAGAAACACAAAAATAGAAACATGCATGGCCGGATCTGAGGACAACGAGATGCCGGGACAGCCTGAGAACGAAGAGAGGTAGAGAGGCCAAGTCGGCGGCGGCAGAAGGCAGCAGCGGCGGCTTGATCAGCGGGTCTGATCAGAAACGAAAAGAGAACGGTAGCCGTACAGCGATGATGATCGGAGAATGAGCCCATACGGACGGCGGAGGAATGAGCTGCGTAGATTGGGAACAAAAGGGAAAACTTTGGATTTACGGGTGAAGTGGTGGGGGAGGAGGCGGCAGCCTCCCCCCCGGACAGCTATTGATGAACGAGAGGGAGAGAGAGAATGTGAGAGAGGGGCTGAAACAGGGAGGATTTTTAAAGAGAAGGCAGAGCCTCTCTTTCTAAACGATTGTTGTTAGTTATGTTTTTAACAATTGTTATGCTTTTTCTTTACGCATGTAGAGAGTTTGGATGTAATTCTGAGGCTTCAGTTGTCTTAACTTACGTTGCATATTATTGCATGGATTCTTTTGGCTTTGTTTTGAATGACTGTTACTATCCAGATGCTCTAACGAAAGATTCTTGAAAGACATTTTCCAAGTTTTGTTCGTGTCTCATGTTTTGAATGTTCTTTTTTGGTCTCGTCTAGTCCTTTCAAAATCAGTTAAGGGCTTCGTTTACAGATTACAGCATAAATCCTGTAGAGCTGCATTTTCGAAGCTGGGTTTCTGAATTTTTCAGAAAATATTAGATTTTGTGTTACGGGTGGTGGAGTCGAAACTGATTCCGGAGTACCCATCTGTCCGGTCCAGTTTTAGGATGGTAAAAGAGTGTGATATTTTAACTAAGGGCCCGTTAGGGGTACAAGGAAAAGGATAAGGGGGAGAAGGAAGAGAGTGTTTAGAGAGGAGGAAAGCTTATCCACCATTCTACCCTTACCCGTGTTACTCCAATCCACTAATGTTGAATAACCAAAAGCCCAGTATACTTTTGCATTATGACAAAATGCATTTTTTATTCTTAGACAGTCATATTGTAACGCTCCTAATTTTGGGAATGTTAAATAGGATAATAACATTGAAAAGCTAAAGAGAGTCAGACTCATTATTACATCACAAATCTCATAAGAGTACTTTTATTCAACAATAGGAGGGAATCTAGGGTTTCTAACTACTGTTCTGCCTCTTCCTCCATCCTTGCCAGCTCCTCGGCTTCGAAAGCCTCCAAGGTGTAGAGTTCACCATGTTCATCTATCAGGTCTGACACATTATACCGGCGTCGCCACCAATATAATATGTCAGGGTCACCAAAGTAACACCGTGAGCTTTAAAGGCTCAATAGAGTAATCCTATACACACTAATCCATAACTTACAAACAATAATTTATAAGATTAACGATTACCACAAAGTCATGCATTGTTATCCAAGTAAATTAATAAAGATTTACATTCACTAATTAAGCATATGTTGGTGTCCATGATTTTTGAATTTCTCCTACGCAACTCATCGTAGACTGTGTCTCCATTTTCCATCTTTCATTAACCAAATCAACATTTCGAAAATCATCTTTAACACACCCAACCTCGGTACCGCCGCGCCGGGTTCCCGAGTATCCTCACAATGGTTCCGCCGCGCCGGGTTCCCATTGACACACATTTACATTGGCTCCTCTCCGCGGATAACCAAGCTACACACCCAACCTCGGTTCCGCCGCGCTGAATTCCCGAGTATCCTCACAATGGTTCCGCCACGCCGAGTTCCCATTGGCACACATACACACACTCACTCACATAATGCTCCCACATTTGGTCATTATATAGTTTCAAAAATATTTATCCATGTGCTTACCACACCCTAAGTGCCATATTTCTACTTTCTCGATTTTCATGTCTCGTACACATGCATCATTTTCTCGCGAACACATTATATTTTCGAGGCTTGCTACAAAACAAATCATGCGATAACAAATAATTCCTAATTTTCATGCTTTTCTAATCTGTTAATGGCATGCAATAACACGCATAACATCTTGCTACATAACTGTCAACAGTAAAAACTTCAATTCCATTACCTTCATTCAATGTCATATTCTGACATTAGATTACCAAGTCATACTTTTCTAGTAAGGAGAAACATTTACAATTGCATATAATATTCCAGAAAAAAATTCTCTCATAACTGCTACGAAATGTTTTCTTTTCTTTTCGTAATCTACTGCTACGTTTTTCATATATTATTAGGAAGTCCAAATTCCAGTAATTAACTCCTAGATCATGCTTCTCTAGAACTAAACCAAATGTCAGTGCTCTTAACCAATTGAGAACATTCCTTCTTCAAAAAAATATAAATAAAGTATGTCATCTCCAGTTCAATTTTTTTCTTTCTTTACACGCATTTATCATAAAAGCCGAATTTCGATAGTTTAACAAAAAAAATATAACGGTGGTATACTTAGGTAAATGGATAGGAGGTTTCTACTGTTCTTCTTGGCGGTGGCGGTGACTACGAAAAAAGTACGTCGGTGGTTGAACAGAATAACGTCTTACAGTGAACTTCTGATAGCTTCGGCAAAGAAAAGAAATTACTTTCTTTTTCTCTAGAACTAACTTAATCTTGAACTACAAGGCTTGTTTGGATTAAAATGTGGTCGGGTGGTGGTGTAGTGGCGGCTTAGGTCGATGATTTGATTGCTAAAAACAACTAAGGAACAACAAGAACACAAAGCAAGACTGCAAGAGTGGGAGAGTGGACTGGTGTGGAAAAATGGAGTGTGAAAGGTCCTATTTATAAGAGAGCAAGGCCTCCCCTTTCCAAAAAAAAAAACAGCCGAACTTTTCCCATGCTTTCATTTTTTTTTTTTTTTTGATTTGTCAACTTAATTGTTTTGGACAAGTAATAGGCTTCAGAGTTCAGACTTTGGTTTTCCTGGGTCTCATCATTTTCTAGCACTAGAAGTACAAGCCATCATTTCCTTCTTCTTCAATCCCACACGCCAACTTTCCCTCTCTCCCACACTCTACATGTAAGTATATAATATAAGGTCTAAAATAAAAAAAAATAAGGTACAAGGCATGAGTGTGAGTTGACTAGACCAATTTTAAGAAAGTTCACAGTGGAATAGTCGTCCATTGGACAGAGCTTGGACAGGAAAATAATCCAATGCTTTGCGCATATGGGAGAGAATTAGATCAATGGTCCAATTAAAGTGTTAGAATAACCATGGGATGATCCAACGCACGAGGAACTGCCATGTGGGTAGCAGCACTTTACCAAGAAGCACCATAGCATTTTTCCATCCCAATTGGATGACATGTCAGAGAGGCCAGGGAATGCACTGTTTCAATATCAAAGATCAAATGGCTTTTGGATTATCAACACAGTGCCCCACTGCCTAAATCTACTCATGAAGTACTTTTGGAATGAAAAGGAAGTTAGTCTATGAGAAGTCAAGTGATGTAACAAGTTGCTTGTTTTACACCTCAACACAAGGTACCAGTAATTGATTATCAAACATCCCTTCTCTCCCTCTATTTGGCCGAACCTCTCCCCTTTCTTTTTCCCTTTTTTTTTCTAGCCCTAGGCTTGCCAAGTAGGATTTCTAGTCAAGAAATATAATTTTAAGACCTTACTTCAATTACTAAGTAAAAGAATTAATAAGAATTTTCAAATAAAACAACGAGATTTTTATTACTAAAAATCGGAGTTGTTACACATATACTTCTCTTTCTTTCTAAATTGGAAGGATAAAAAATACCTCTGAATAAATTGAAAATACCCTGCACAAGAAAACAAAATAAAAATAAAAAATTGGGTGATTTACCTATACACCTTTCCAACTTTATCCATTTTTCACGGACAACCCTTCCCTCAAATTTCGCTACGATCAGACCCCCTCCGTTATCTTTACTTTACCCGTACACCCCTTCTGTTACCATTCCATCTAGAACCATTACTTTTTTAACAAAATAATCGTTTAAGTTTCCAATATTGCCCCAACTCTAATCCCTTCGTCACCCTCTCTTCTCGACCACCACTGTCACTGCCACGGGCTGGTCCAAATCGAGCTGTCAAAACTCGATTTTGTCCAGTGGGTCTTATGCGTCTCACTGAGACGAGCTTAGTGGTGGTGATGGGGTCAAGTTTCGTCACTGAAGGAAGGCGCATGGGTTGTTCGAACGCAGCGGGCGGAGGCGGCGTTGTAGTTTACTAGAGCTCAGATCAGGAGTGGTTGAACGGAGGTTTTGAGCACAGGGTTGTGTTCGTCTCATCGAGACGATCTCGGGGGTACTTGAATTGTCGCTGAAGGTGGCCAGAGGAGACCGCACGTGCGGGTCAACGATGGCGCCCTGTCAGTGTTGACCGGCACGTGCGGCCTCCTCCGGCGTGCTCCGACGACTTTTTGACCAGCCCGAAATCATCTCGACGAGGCACTCCTGGAGCTATGCTCGAATCTTGAATCCAAGCAACCACGACCTTGGGCTTTGCAGAACCGTACCTCGCCGCCACTCCGCTGCCTTTGACCGGCGATTGCCACCACCTCCGAGCTCCTCCAGCGATGATCTACCCATGTATGTGCTCGTCTCGACGAGACGAACACAACCCTGTGCTCAAAACCTCTATCGAACACTCCTGCTCTGAGCTCCAGTAAATTGCACCGCCGCCTCTACCCGCCACGTTCAAACAGCTCATGCACCCTTCTCCGGTGATGAAACTCGACCTTGTCACCACCACTGAGCTCGTCTCAGTGAGATGCCTAAACCGTTGTACTCCAGTAATCTTTTCAGGCAAAACCGAAAACTTTGGGTGGTGTTGATGGTGGTGGCAAACTTGAATTTTGAGAGAGAGAAGGGGAGAGAGAGAAATTGTGTGAAGTGTGGACTGCTGTGGGTATATAAAAGAGGGTAAAATGGTCTTTTCATCGATTCCATCCAAAGGCATTAGGCCCCCCAAACGAAAACATTAATGAGGGGGTCTGGCCGTAGCGAAATTCGAAGAAGGGGATAACTGTGAAAAACGGATAAAGTTGGAGGGGTGTATAGGTAAATCACCTTAAAAATTTCTGGAACACATACAGAATTCTCATGAAGTCAGAAAACCTACTGAGGGCGGATTTGATTTTAAAAGTCAAATACTTCCTTCGTCCCTTTTTAAATGTCTCAGTTTAAAAAACACGCAATTTTAAGAGTCAATTTTCAACTCTACTTTACTTTTTTTTCATCAACTTTTTTTCCACTTTTCACTTTTCACATCAACTTTTACCTCTACTTTGCAAAATTATACTCCACTTTATATTTTCCACGTCAACTTTTATTTTCACTTTCCAAAATTATCTTCCACTTTATCAATTACCTTTCCAAAATTAGCTATTCACCGCTTCAAAGAGAAGAAAAAATCAATTGGCTTTTATGATAAGCTGAAAGAACAAGTAGTTGCGTTCATGCAGTATATGAGAGAGGATCAGGAGGTCCAATGGCGAATTAGCAAAATCCTTGAGCATCATCCTGACTTTGATCTAATTATTGACTGCCATAAGATTGTTGAAGATGAATTTGAAAAACAATTTATCTAGGCTGAAAGTGAGCTTGATCTCCAGCAGTGATAGGCGCGTAAATGTTCACATAAGCGCCCCATAATTTATTATTGCTAAGTCTATCTATTTTATTACTTGGTGTTTTAATGTTTGATTTTTGTATTGCAGGTGTTTAAAAGCTTAATAAGTTAAAGCCGATTAAAGCATGGATTGGGCCATATTTTGCTCCTATTGTTGCATATCTCAGTGGGCCTCAATAGGCTACCTTTTATTATCACTTGTTTTGACTGAAGTCTTGGACAAAAGAAAAACGAATTAGGCCTAAGCCACGGCCCATGAGGGTTAGTATTTTTTCGGCTACAGAAAAATATAGAAAGGTCCGAAAGGAGGAGGGGCTGCGCTCTTTGGTATCACTTTTATACACGTAAAAGTAGAGATTGGGCTGCCGTAAGAGGGCTTCTAGAATGCGAAACAGGCGACGACAAAAGTTTGAATTATTAGCAGCAGTTTTTTTACTTACATTCTTTTTCTTTCAGAGCTGTTTCCATTGAAGTTTTGGAGTTCTATTCAAATACTTGCGTTCTTGTAACTTATTTTAATTTTCGTTCTTTATAAAAGTTGTTCGTTAGAATTCGTTTGGTTGATATTTTGTGTTTGTTTTCCATTCTAAATAATAGAAGCATGATTCAAATTAGGGTTTCTTCTATTTCATGCACAATTATGAGTGAGTAGTCTTATAGATAGGGTCACGGGGTGATTAACACGCTGTGATCAGTTCGGGCACTGCTCCTATTTCCAAACAATGAAAAAACGATTTTATATGGGTAAAATACTTCCCGTAGACAAAACTGAGCATTGTCGAAACCCATGTGAATGGTGGTCCAAAACTCATTCTTCGCAACGCATGGGTAAACGGCGACTATAGGGTCTAGCATCTTGCGGGGTATCTTTTTCAATCTAAAGTTGAACATTTTTAAGAACACCGAATGGAGCAAGTTAATCCGGACTAGTTACTAGTGCTATGAACCCTACGACCGTACCTCCTTTTAATTTTCTAAAAAGTAAAATCAATTTCTTGGTTTTAGTTAATCTCAATCAATCGACAATGGGTGGCTACCTAAGAACCCGTTTAAATTATAACAATCCGAGTTTTTAAGTAAGCACACATCACCGTCTTTATGGATTCGACTCTGGTCTTACTGGATATTATGCTACGTCGATCTCTGCCTTACGCTTGGAACAACCCATTAATTTAGAACTAGAAAATCGTCAAGCAGCTTATGAGGATGACTCTTGCTAAATGAATAAAAGTGATACTTTTGAATGGACACTAGGGTTTCGAAATGAAACAGGGTGATGATCTATGGGCTAGGTTCACAGTCAATAGCTTTGTGATACGTTGTATTTAGGATAAATTTCACTTACCTCTCCTGAGGTTTCTAACAATGATAGACACCTCTCATCATGTTTCAAAAATTGCACTTACATCCTCTTTGCTTTAGTTGTTGGCTGCAAATTCCTCCATTGCCGTTAGAAGACTGTTACTAGGTAACGAAAAATGCTTTCATTAGCTACTAAATCCATTCCATTGCCAATTTTACCACTTTAGAATGATTTTGTGAAACAAATGCCATGTTAGACTCAATTTAAAAGACGTCATGTTCCTAATCCAAACTATTTAAAAGAGATCAAGTTATTATATATATCTTACACGCACGTGTGTCTTCAAAATTAAACACATATACATTGATTTAAAATATGCGTGTATAAGCCTTTTTTACAAAACTTAAAAACACTTTTGATTTTTTGAAGTCAACTGCATATGTAGGCATAAATATCATTACAATTTCTTTTCTTAATCTTTTTTTTATGAAACTTGAAACAACTTTTGACTTTTTTTGAAGTCAAATGCATATATAGGCATAAATACAAAACAATTACAATTTCTTTCTTTGATCTTGAAACTTCAAAAGTCTTTTTTTTCATAGAATAGGAAAATTTTCTAAAATATATATATATATATATGACTTTAAATTAAGGTAAACTTTTTTTTCCAAACCCTACACTGTGCATATTTATACCAAAGAAAGTACGTAAAAATTTTTAGCCAAAACATCTTTTTTTTCTCCAACTACTTTTTTTCGATCTTTTAGATTACATGTATACATTTGGTTTTAAATATATGCATGTATAAGTATTTTTTTTCTATAGAGATTGGAAAAACTTTTGAATTTATTAGAAGACAAATGCATACATAGGCATAACTACAAATAAATTACAATTTCTTTTCCATTTTTATGAAGCTTCAATTTTTATTATTTTTTGCAAAGAATAGCAAATTTCTAATATACATGGCTTTAAATTAAGGTTATGTGTCATCCAAAAGTCTAGAAAAATTTCGATTGGAGAAAAAAGATGGAATCGCTAAGAAACTGTGTAAGAGTTTTAGCCAAAATATTTCTTTTTACTCCAATCAATTTTTTTCAAACTTTTGGATCTTATAAAACAAATTTGTGATTAAAAGACTAAAAGTTTCATGGTACGAAAAAATTCTATGGTATAAAGCATATAGTTGATAATCAAGGCCGGTTTAAATTAGCAGTACACATGTAGAAATTACTCTCCAACTTTTCAGAAAAAGACCTTACGGCTACATAATTTACCCATATGTTTTTTCCGATAATAATATTTATGATAAGATGCTTTAATAAAATTCAATTTAACTTATAAAGCAACAAAATCATAATTGAAAAAAAAGGCAATGGGTTCCCAATCGATAGCAAATACCTTTATATAGAATTTTGCCAAATTAAATTTTCACAACTTCAATGAAACTAAAAATTTAAAACTAGAAATTTAAAATCTTTGAAAAAATAGGCAAAAATATATATAATTTTTAAGTTTGTTTTCACAAGAAATTAGAGATAAGATGAAGTAAACCTTCATTTTTTAAATTATAGACTAGATAATTATTGCATTAATTCGAATAACTTAATTAAATTTTGTAGCTTAAATTACATAGTAGAAAGAGAGAGGCCTAAGAGAAGTACATGTAATTGTTAGAAACCTCAGGGTAGGGAGGTCAATAAAATGGTAAAATTGTACACTCACGCGCACCATTGACATCTGTTGGCCGACAAGTAAGTAATAGAAACCTCAGGGAGGTAAGTGAAATTTATCTAGAGGTATTGGATTGAGTTTATTGTTTACAGAAATTTTTAAAAAAATATTTTACATTTAATAAACGATTTAAATAATTTATATGAGATTCGTAATAGGGTTCACAATAAAATTTGTGCACAAATTGTACGTGCAAGCGGACTTCTCTCTATCGACCCCGGATCTCACCCGTAAATAGATGATCCGGGTAACTGTTGATTCCACTGCGCTTTCCATTTCAAAACCCGATTAGCCCTCACACTCTCTCTCCGCCTCTCTCTCTCTCTCTCGTCCTTCGCTGGTCACTGAGACAGCACACAGGATTCCACCAATGGCGCTTCGAACTCTCGCGACCAGAAGAGCCCTACGAAGCGGACTAGGGCTAGGGTACCAGAGCACTCGTGGACTGAAGACCTTATCCCTCCCCGATCTGCCCTATGACTACGCGGCTCTGGAGCCGGCCATCAGCGGTGAGGTCATGCATATTCATCACCAGAAGCACCACCAGACCTACGTCACTAACTACAACAAGTCCCTCGAGCAACTGGACGCCGCCATGGCCAAGGGCTGTGCCTCCACAGTCGTCAAGCTGCAGGCCGCCATCAAGTTCAACGGCGGAGGTCTTCTCTCTCTCTCTCTCTCGCTCACTTGTTTATATGTTTGACTGTGTTGATTTCGACTAGCAGATTCAGTAATTGATCTGATTTCCTTCTGTACTGAAGAAAGTTAAGTAGTATGGTCTTTGCTTTGAGACATTTTGTTGGTGAAACTTTCGTTTGTTCGTTAGTCCCTTTTTTTTTGTTGCTAAGTTTTTTGTTACTCCTAGCCGTGGTGGACGCAGTTTTTTTTTTGTCTACCAGGGCCCAATTCACGTGTATTTTCATATTGATAATAAAAAGGTATAATTTCGTAAGCATATATTGCTACCTGTGAGATCCGAAGACGATACTTTGTGTATGTGCGTAGACACCGTTTAATTTTATGCACACACCCTAATAAATGATTGATAACTTGAAATTTTAGGAATTTTTATCCCATGCATAGAAATTTTAAGAAACTTTTTTTCACTCAATGGGCTTGGAGGGGCCAATTCCATAGCATTTTTTGTAATTAACCTGAGAATTAGTCCAATAAATGAGAATTTTAGGAGTTGTGCATGGGCCAATTCCTAGTGTCCTATTTTGTTTACATTCTACGGGAGACTATTATTTTGAACAAGAATTAATTTACTTCTCAAAATATATTTTTGAACTTTTTGCACATTGGAAAGATCTCAGAGTCAATGAGTTACTTTTGAGCACTGCAAAAGAGTTCCAAAAATTGTTCTCAAAAGTGCTTTTTTTCGAGGTCAAAATGGCAACGGCATTTTGTATGAAGCAAACAAAATGGGACGGAGGGAGTGATTGCTTTGGTTGAAACTTACTTGGTGATTGACTCGGACGCTATGTTTGGTTAGCATATTTGTTGAGGGAAGCAAAGGGAAATGGAGCAGATAGGAATAAAAGGAGGTCGATACCTTTATTTTGTTTGGTTGGTTTTTTAAAATGAGAAGAAAATGAGTAGGTATTAGTCTAGAACATTTTTTTTTTTGTTCTACAAACTTTACACTATTTTATTGGTTCATTTTGGATGTGATAGAGGAAGTTGAACTTTATTTTCATGTATTCTCCGAATGAAAAATCTTGTCATCTTAAATGCAGCTGTTTAGAATTGGCTACTGTCACAAGAAGTAATGATAGGAGTCTGAAATGTTGATTTGGTATTTGGAAGCTGAATTTCCATCAGTGCTGATGATGTGATATAGCATTGCTATGTTTGGTCTGATCCACCTCAAAGATCTGCAGATTCTTACTTTCAAAATCCTATATTAAAATGGGGTAAAACGATTTTGAGTGGCTTGGTTGTAGCACTTGCACATTGAGTATTGACTTTGAGATGTTTTGGTGAAGAGTCCCTTTCTACCCTTTCATTTCAAATTGGACAGATAGATGTAGATCTTCAAAGGTACTGCGAAGGACAAGCTGGAATAGTTGTTCCACGTCTGTATTACAAATATTCGCATGAAGATCTGATACTTTGTGAAATGGTGAATAAGCTAAAAGCAATCGTACCTTAGAAGAATTTCTTCTAGGTCCCATGATGGCATGTACTGAAAGAATGGGCAGTAAATTTTTTATATTACCAGCAGAACCTGTGGTTTAGATGTTTTTATGCTGGATTTTTATGTGTCACCTTATTTGCTCTATTGCTTCCTGATTTACTCACTCATCTAATGAGTTGCTATAGACTATAGTTATCAAGAGTGATGCATGATTAACATTTAGCATCAACACTTGCCGACGTTGGCATAAAAGAATAACAAAAAAGTGTATTGAACACCCTTGTTTTTCTTCATGGTAACCTCTTCATTATTCCTGTTTAGCTATTGTCCTTGGATTGATTTTATATAAACACGGTAATCTTCCCAAACAGGTCATATCAATCACTCTCTATTCTGGAAGAACCTTGCCCCAGTTCATGTAAGATTATACGCTGGGCCATTTTCGCACTCTTTCCTTTTGTTATACATTTCTTTTGATAAGTGCTGAAGCAGCTGAACAAATGGCAAAATCTTATTTCAGGAAGGAGGTGGCGAGCCTCCAAAGGGTTCTCTGGGTTGGGCCATTGACACAAATTTTGGTTCTCTAGAATCATTGATACAGAAGATGAGCGCTGAAGGTGCTGCTTTACAAGGCTCTGGATGGGTGGTGAGTGCTTAAGTTGTTTAACCGATATATTTTTATTCGTTGTTGTATCGACTGGATGTCTTCGAGACAATTCACTTTGTTCCTCTATATTCTCTGTTCTCACATTCATGTATCTTTGGCAGTGGCTAGGTGTGGACAAAGACTTTAAAAAACTTGTGGTAGAGACGACTGCAAACCAGGTAAGGCAATGCAAATTAGTAAATCATGATCACAAGGATTGCTTAGGATTTGGTGGGTGTTGAGATTTTGTAGCCATTTTTTCACTTTTTCTCCATGAACACCCCAAGTTATTTCAATGGCTAGGGTGTAAGTTGGTGGTGTTCTCACCTTTTAGATGGTTCTCACTTCTTAAATGACAAATGTTGATACGAACCCGGTTTTTTGTTGCATATGAATTTGTTTCCCTTTTTCTTATGTGATTTTGTTTCTAGGGCCATTATGATATATGTCCAGCTAGTACAAGTTCTCTTTAAGACTTGCATTAATTATCTTGTTATTTATTTGTGTGTTACGTGTAAGTGTTGTATTCCTTTCTCCTGTGATATTTAACTAGTGCTTGCCCGTGCCTTCGGCACAGTGCACCCCAGTTGGAATTGCTCGTGCCTACGGCACTTGCTAGCTATTGTCAAATACTAAATCGATTCATTAGTGTGTAGTATGTGATCCTCTTCTTAGTGGCTCGAAAGAGAATTACCCATGCTTACAGCACTTCTCCAACTAAACTTTTAAGCTAGCTACAAAGAACATTTCTACCACCAAAAACTGCCAACGATGATCCCAATAGAGCATTGCCTTTGCTTTCAGACACCAAAAAATCCAAAAAAATCCCAATCCCAATAAACTCCAAAATTTTCCAAATACCTTTGCTTTCAAGGAGCTTTCTTGGCCCACCGTCCACGCAGCTCACAGGCTTTCTTCCAAATGGATTTGGTTTCTTTGTTAGACCCCCTTTGCTGACACCAAAAATCCAAAAAAACAAAGACAAAAAATCCAAAAAAAATCCCAATAAACTCCAAGAAATTCCAAATACATTTGCTTTCACGAAGCTTTCTTGGCCCAGCTCCCAACGTCCACGAAAAATTCCAAAAAAAATTCGTGGTGGGTGGGCCGTGATCAGGAGGCGATGGCGGGGATGGAGGGTGAAGTGATAACCTAGATTTGGGAGGGTTGGCCTCTCTCCTCTCTGCTAGATAACCTGGGTTTGAAATTTTTTTTTTTATTCGACCTGATGGCGTTTGTGTAATAAACTAAGAAAGTATGGGCACTTTGTTAAGGGTAGGATTGAAGTGATCTCAGCCATTGATCTGAAATTAATCTGGGCTGTCCGAAGAGACTTTTATATATTAAAAATATAGTTAAAAGATTAGGTGTTACAATTTTCAATCCGTTTGAACTGATGCGAATACCTTAATTAACTGATTATTTTACCATAAAGGGCTGTAATTAATTTTTGACTCTAAAGCTTTTCTGTTAGAGCCCTAAGATAACTGTAGAATCAAATATAGTTAAAAGATTAAGATAAAATGAAAGCCTTATAATCAAAAATTAATGACGACCCGTTAGGATAAAATGATCAAGAAAAAAATATTTTTGCACCGGTTCAAACGGATTGAAAATTAGAACAGTTAATCTTTAGGATAAAATAATCAGGAAAATAAGATCTTTGCACCGGTTCAAATGGATTAAAAATTGGAACACTTAATCTTTTAACTATTTTTTTAATATATAAAACTCTTTGGGATTCGGGCGTTGAATGCACACTATTTTTGAAACATGCCATAAAAAATTTGGCCAAATAATGTAAGTTATTTACGTAGATACCATTGGTTTGTATGTGAAGGGTGGAGAAATCTGGACCATTGGATTTGTTTGTATGGGTAGATAAAATTTGTGTCAGGGAGAAATATGAACCGTTGAGAAAGAATATTCCTAAACACCCTTGTGTTTTATTAGATAGATAGTTTATCTTCTGTTTCATCGACTATTGCATTTCTCAAAATTATTCTCTTGTCTTTGTGTTCTCTGTTTGACGTGTGATTGACAATCTCAAACTTTTCAACTATCTGTTCAGGACCCACTGGTTACTAAGGGTCCAAGTTTGGTTCCTCTGATTGGTATAGATGTTTGGGAGCATGCATACTACTTACAGGTAAATTGTTTGTTCTTTGGTTCTTTCATTGTGTTATTTTCTCTATGGTGCCCTCTACAATGCCATACATCAAAGGGGTTGTATGAGAAGTTTATGTTCAAACTTGAGCATCAATTGACAATGAGGTATAAATTTCTTATCATTTAACTGTTGTACTTGCAAGTATGGTTTTTGCTGTTCAAAAAAAAAAAACCTTGCTAGTATGGTGGGAGGTCATTAGTTATGGACATGAATTGAGGCACTCTTTTAATATCTAGGTTTCAAGTTGGTGGGTTTAAGAAAAATAGCTCACTTCTTCCTGTTCAATCCGTGGAATTACCACTATTTGCTGCTCTTCTGGACGCACTTAGTACTGTTTTTACCTTTTTAAATGCAGTACAAGAATGTTAGACCCGATTACCTGAAGAATATATGGAAAGTCATTGACTGGAAATATGCCAGTGAAGTTTATGCGAAAGAATGCCCTTGAAGGATCTTTGCATTCTCAAGAACCGGCTTGCTGAGATGGTGCTAATGCTTCTGTGGCATTTGAAAAGGAATAAAATGGTGTTACCTAGTTGAGGAGCATCGCCTTCCTATAGTGTTATTCCATGTTTGGAACTGCAAACATTTTCTTTGAGCTTTGTTGTCCAGTACTTGTCCAATGGCATCACACTAAATTTCCTTCCTGTGCTTGTGTTATACGTCATCATCTAATCGCATAACTCGTATCTGGTGTGCATTGCATAGAGAATTACATGTCATGCCAACGTCTATTCGAAGATCAAATCTCCAGGTTAATGTGTCAATATAGCTCTTGCAATGCTTGCTAATACTTTGAGATGATGTGATAGTAATTGATGTGTTGGGCTTGTTCGTGGAATACCAGTTTTTCAAGGTAATGGAATGGTTTTTCAAAAGGGTGTTGCCAATTGCTTCTTGAGCTGTGGAAGGGTGCTGCTTTCCTTTGAAAAGATAAAATATTTTTGGAATTTTAGGAATTTCGGGCTTGGGTTTTCCAGGACTCTGCCACTGGCGGCAGTAAAGTTTGTTCATTGTTCTTCCTGAATTCGAATATTGCAAACTGCTATCATTCTGAATTGTGGTTTTTGACGAGAAAGGGCATGCATTTGTTGTTCCCCATTAACATTGAGTTTAACTGCAAACCAACTACGAAGATGGGAGTAAATTTTTATCGACAATCAAGCAAGGATAATTGCTCATGACCTGACTTGTAATCGTAAGAATTTGTAGTTTTAACAACCCTTGCTTGAATTGTTTTTACGAGTCTGCAGAATCTCCAAATTTTTTTCATGCCCATAACTACTATCACAGTAGAATCACAGACACCATCGCTGCCATTCTTGAATTGTCGGAATTTGGGGAGCGGAGGCCTTCCAACTAAGTTTCCCCCGCCCCCCTTTTCTGTCGTCAACCAAAAAAGGCGGTGGGTCCTCACAGCTTTGCGGGCTGCAAGCCTTATCCTACTGAAGCTACCTGCCAAAACTGAAGCGGAGTTGAATAACGTGAACACAGATGGCTTCCATCTTAGGATCCGGATACTCTATTACTGTACTTTCTTCTTCCTAAGTACAGAATGGCCTTCTACGAGTTCAACCTGGTTAAAGTTTCAAGGTTTTCCGTCCCTGCTACTTGGTGATTTGTTAATGGGCATCAGCACCAACTTCGCCCCATACATTCACATCTTGTTTCAGGTGCAAGAATGATTTCACAAACGGATCATTCAGCACCGTCAAGTTCCTTGGCAATCCTCACACATTCTGCCATTGGGCAGTTTGTCTTCAGGGCATTGGGGGCAATGTGTGACCTACAGGCAACATATCCTTCCTGCAACAATTTCACCAAATCAAAATTGTCACAAACACTAATTAAGATGTTCTGAAGCATCTCCACTGGCAACCTTATTCGGCATCCGATGTAGATTATAATCCTATGCACGTATAGAGTCCTGCTATCCAGTATCCACAGAGATCTTAATACACATCTTGCACATAATTTTGTGGCACCCATTTCGGGCACAAAGATCCAAACCGCTCCTTTTTAAAAATGATTTTCTAAGGGTCACCGTAAGAAATCAGCTAAATTCAATATTAGTAAGTGTTTTTTCAAAATTCGTAGGGTGAACCGCATAATTTCGCCCTACAAAATTTGAAAAAGCACTTACCAATATCAGATTGGACTGATTATTGACAGGAACCCTTAGAAAATCATTTTTAAAAAATAAGCAATTCAGATCATATTTGCGGGACCCAAAATGGGCCCCACAAAAAAATCTGGGCAAGATATGTGTATTAAGATCTTTTTGGATAGCATACTCTAATTATATTTTCTGTTGATCACACATTTATGTGATTATTGATTGATTGATTATTATCTAAGTACAAAAGCAATTATATATGGTAAGCTCTGAATACAGAAAGTCTAAGGGACAGTAGCCTGCTGTACAGCAGTGGGTACAGATCCCGTTTGCTCCCGTCTCGGGTACAGATCCTAAATTTTGAAGTGAATTTGGATAATTTGTAAACACCCTTCCCGATATTGGATTGAGGTGATTTTTTACAAGGACCATAGACGAAGTATTTTGAACAAAATGAGCGGCTCCGATCGTCTTTGCGGGACCCGAGACGGGCGCAAACGGGGTCTGTACCCGCTGCTGTACAGCAGGTTGCTGTACCCTTAGCAGCTCTCCTCTGAATAACCCTGATTTACTCAAGTTCCTTAGAGCTTTGGTAATAGCTGCTAAATCAAAACAAACAACGTTGAACAATTATCATGCTTTTTACCACTATACATTACATTTAAACGGAACAAACTTTGATTCCTTCTTCAACATGATAGATACGGTTATGTTTGTGTGGCTTTTGGATCCACAAAGGAAAAGAAAATCACAAACCCATTTACGCAAGTAAACACAACTTAGCTATGTTCACGTCATTCTCTTTTCCCATCTCTTCCCTCATTGTTTGGGTTCACTAGATATGAAAATGACATCTGTTTTCTCAGTGTAGAAGTGGTTATTTGTGTATTATCTCTGTTTGAGAGACGATTATGTTAAAAAAATTCAATAAAAAAATACATTGAAAAGTAAAAAAGAGGGAGATGGACAAATGTTAACCAGGTGCAGAGCACAGTACAATCCCTAAATGGACTGATTGACTATATCATGCTCAGGACCTAAACAAACTTGCGTGGCAATAGGGTCGACACTAGATCTGTCGCCACTTTCTTCAACGCATCACAGGATTCATTAGTGCAAGAATTACCAAACACCGAATGCCTTGTGTTTTCACTTGTTCAGAGTTGAAAATACGCCACGCGCCAAAAAAATTACAATAACTCTAGCAAGAATATACCTGGTGTATGCTGCTCATCATGGTCTTGATGCGAGGAGAATTAACTTTGGCACGTTTTGCTACCTGAAACGTAATCAACAAAGACGAAATCAATAATAAAACTACAAACTGCGGTATTCATCAGTTGCAGTATCCATGACTCCAAAACATGAAATACTGAAGTTTTAAAAAAACAAACCTCGTCCATAATGATGTATCCAGGTGGTAACCCAGGGTGACTTTCATCAATCATCTGCCTTAATAGCTTTTCCAGGTCCAAACCCATGCCACTATTTGTCCATCCCCATTGTTCAGCCAAATTTAGCATTTCTGTTATGTAGGTAGTAGTGTGGAGAGGTCCTGTCCAAAGCGGCCCTAGGACAACAGGTGAACCAGAAACCTGAAGAAAAGATACCAGAATTTAGGATTCAATGGTGTAAGCAAGATACCTATAGTCCACCTGACATCTCAGTGCATGGTAGAATCAGACATCGTATTTGCTTTATCTTGTACTTTGAAGAAAGACGAAAGGAGAAGGGGAGTTAAAGAGAATAGTGTCATCACCTTGAGATAGTTTGAATGCTAAAGAGGCTACTTGAATCATCTGAGATTTTCTAATTACCAAGCGGTGCTGTAATCACCTTATGATTTTTCAAATACCAATCAGGCATTAATTGCAGTTCTGTAGTCATCGTGAGATTGTCTAAATACTAAGCGGTTTGTAATAACCTTGAGATTGTTAGATACCAATCAGGCATAATTATGGATTTGTATTTAAACAATCTCAATATGATTACATTATCCTCTTTAGCATTTAGACAATCTCAAGATGATTACAGTATCCACTTTAGCATTTAAACGATCTCAAGGTGATTACAATATTGTCGTCAACTCCCCTTTCCTCTTTCTTGGATATACCCACCACAAGGTAAAGATGACTAGAGAAAGGTTCATAAGAGTAACTATGGAATTTAGGGTACCATAAGACGCATGAAAAAATTAATAAATAAACAGGAAAAACCAAAGCACCATCATGACATGTGAATCTCTTCAACAAGATATTAAGCAGTTAAAAATAAAATACAGTACTTGTAATGCTCTGGTTCAATTTCAAAAAGGAAAACAAAAATGGATGGGTGAAGCCACACATTTGATTTGTCGCAGGGGCAATCAATGCCACCAAGTTCATCCCATGAAAATGCTTGAGAATGCCCACATCTCTTGCAGTAGCCAATGAAACCATAATGCCTGCTATGAAGCAATACAATTCCCAAAAACATGAGAGTAAATTCATACAGATTTAGCATCAAATTATATTCCTACGATTTTCTCGGAATGACAATCATATATCACCTTTTGTCAGGAAGCATTCCACGGCTTAAGCGAAGCATGACCCTAAAAACAGGTCCATGAAACGAATAGTACGAGAAAAGTGGTGTAACATGATAACCCAAAACAGAAGCTTCTCGCACTGCTCCACCTATAACCTTTCGCAGACCAACCTCATTCGAATATGGAACACGGCAAACATATGCTCCATATGAAGCTACAGAACTAGAGAAAGAGAAACACAGCCATTACTGTTCCATCAGCCAATGTACACACATAGAAAAACTACCAAATTGGTCCAGTCAATCATGAATATTCTGACAAATGGTTGTAACTTGCAAGGCTGTGTTTCGGCTAGCCTTTCAGCTGGGTTTTTTGGTTGACCTGTTTGACTTTCTATTTGTTTTCATAAATTTTTTTGAGCTCAATAATTCTTTTATTTTCTCAAGAAAAATTGGAAAACTTTTGATAAAATTACAAAACACAATAAGGAACTTACTAAAACAAAAGGAGAAAACCCAAGAATAGTAGCTTTTAAGCTTTTCCAAGTACGACTAAAACCAAAAAAGCAACTCCCAAACACCTCGGCCTTATACTAATGTACTAGTAGCAGTAAGACTGATTTTTTTCTCTCTGAAAAAGAAAAAAACCCCCAGAAATTTAGACTTCCCCCTCACAGGATCAACTCCTCTCCATAGCCCATCCCTCCATATCCCTGCATACTCTTCTTTTAAGAGCTTATTCAGGCCCCACGATCATTATCCAAACCATTCATCTCACATAACACGAACATCATGTTTGCAAAAAAACCAATTTCATCAAATATCGATAGAAGTGAACAAGTTACATTTTATACTGTTAAATGAATGGCAAATAGGTTATAAACTTACACCTTACAATTTACCGAACAAAATGCTAACTAATCAGTGTATTTGTAGATATCCGATCAAACTGGTTTTTCATGAACTTACTTTTTTGCGAGTTTTGCAAGATGAATGGTTCAGATCATAATTGTAGAACCGGCATGGACCCACAAAATGAGAGTATGGAGGGGTATGGAGAGGAACTTATCCCTCCACGTATTCCTCAACTGAGATCAAGACATGGGAAGTGAAAACTCACTGATAAGGCCGGTTACCGCCGGAAGTGTACCCATCAGTGGAAGTGAAATAAAGCAACCCACCCCATTTTAAAGCATTGATAGCAGGCCTGAAGTAACTCGAATCACTCCCAAACGAATCAACATCAATCAGGTCAAAATACTCCCTCTGTAGATAATACTCCGTCATCAGCCTATCCGCGTCAAAATGCGTCACCGCCCACCTCTTCTCCTCCTCCCCGGACCCACCCCTCCTTGGCACCCGCCACATGTTCGACAAAATTACCCTCCTGTAACCAGAGAGACGGACGCATGATTTGAAGATTGGGTAAAATTGTAACCAATAAAAGGCTACATATGTATTAATATAAGTTTTATATATACTATTAAACCTATTGCTTTAAACGTTTATCCAAGTACTTCTAAAAATACCAGTATTTCCTAGAAACTCATGGTTGGGCGGGAGTTGAATTGTTCAAATTGGATGGGCGAACATGTATAATTGTTAAGTTTTTGAGATAAAATTATGAGAATGATTTAGACACTCAACTAGATAACCACATTCCAATATTTTTCTTTTAGTGTTCTTGACATGTGTTTCTCAAAAAGTGGAAAGCCCAAAACCAATTAGCATCAAAACTACTATTCACTATAATCATCTTGTCCTTGCCTGCAATCCTCATTCGCGTCGTTTGCGAGCACGAAGTCCGCCTCCGCCTCCACCAAGTACCGCAGCGACCGGATACCGCACCCGCACATGGCGTCGAGGACTCGGAGACCGCCGTTGGATTTGCGGTGGAGGGATGCGGCGAGCACGCCGAGGTCGCGGCCGGTGGCGCTCTCCTGGCGGAAGAAGGACTCGCCGGTGTCAAATTCGAGGCCTCTTTCGGTGCGGTATTCGGATTTGCAGAGGGTGTCGGTTGGAAGGGAGTGAGGGTGGAAGTAGGGTGGTTTGGGGTTAGGGTTTTTGTGAGGGAGTAGAGGGAACGGGGAAGGGGATAGGGTTTTAGGAGAGAGAAATGTCATGGCGGGAATGATTGGATGGCGGAATTTACGCGGGTGTACAATTTGTGGGTTTGACTATTTTGCTGCAGTTAAGTTAAGGCTGTTTTAAGCAAAGCAAAGCCTTTTGAGCACAAAAATTTTTTTTTATCACAAAAAGTTTTTTTTTTTTTTTTTTATCCCTTATCGATATTTTCAATTTTATTTTATAACATAAAGAATAACATATAATCTGTGTGTACGACATTACTAATGATCATCCAAATCAAATAAAATCGAGCTAACAAATTCAAATCCAATACGATGTTGCTAGAGGTGTCAAATGGCACGGCCCGTTTAACTCCGTGCTAACCGTGCTTCGTGCCGTGCCGTGCCGGCCCGTTTACAGTATTTACTCAAATCGTGTTGTGCCGTGTCGTGCCATTTGTCAATCGTGTCGTGCCGTGCCGGCCCGTTTACTTAAATCGTGTCGTGTCGTGCCGGCCCGTTTGCCAATCGTGTCGTGTCGTGCCGGCCCGGTTTCTTAAATCGTGTCATGTCGTGCCGGCCCATTTTCTTAAATTGTGTCAGGCCGTGCCATTTTCAATCGTGCCGTGTCGTGCCAGCCCATTTTCTTAAATTGTGTCTTGTCGTGCCGGCCCGTTTCCTTAATTCGTGTCACGCCGTGCCGTTTTCAATTGTGTCAAGACGCGCCGGCCCGTTTACTTAATCGTGTCGGGTCAGACCGTGCCGTTTTAAATCGTGTCGTTTTAAATAAATTCCGTCAATGATGCATGATGATAATGTCTTGTATAGGTTGAACAATGAGAAATAGTCCCAGGATATGGATTTTGTTTAGTTCTTGTCTTGGAATTTATTTGGAAAGTTGGTGTTGGTACACATTCGAGGGTATTGACTAATTTTCCAGCCAAGATAGATCCATTTTTTAAAAACATGATTTTTTTTAAGAAATTGTTTTTTTTAAAGAAATTAAATATCTTAGTTGTGTGCCTTTAATTTTTTAAAGGTAAACAAATATTTTTTACCGAATAGAAATTGTTTACTTTTTTTAAATATAAAAAAAAAAGTCATTTGGCTTATTTAATTTTTTTTTTCCCGTGCCTCGTGCCGTGCCCTTTCGTGCCTCTGTCGTGCCCATTCCCGTGCCTAGCTAAAACCGTGTCGTGCCGTGCCGTTCCTGTGCACTTTCCGTGCCCGTGCTCGTGTCGTGCCCGTCTCTGACCATGTCGTGAACTTTCGTGCCGTGCCCGTGTTGTGCCGCCCAATCTCATGCCCGTGTCGTGCCCCCGGCCCACTAAAATCGTGCCGTGTCGTGCCGTACCAGGCCAAGACCGTGCCTGTGACGTGCCGTGCCCGTGCCGTGCTCGTGCCGTGCCATGCCGGCACGGCCCATTTGATTCACATGTCATGATGGTGCTTTGGCAAGAGGCTGTTATTCCAGGCACCTTATAGGCTGTCCACTCACTTTCTAATTCGTTTTGGGTCTCAAGTCTTAACATTTTTTCTATACGGTTTTTAATAAATTTTCTTTAATTATTATTCTCATTTTTCTATCCATCTCTCTCCATTCATTATTCCAAAAAAACTTCCTCAGGTCCCAAAACAAACATGGCCCAAGGTTTTATACTCTCAATTGGTCAAAATCAAGTTGAAAACAGTACTACTATAAGGTTTTCTCAATTGGTCAAATCCGGTACATTTCATCTCCGTATTAGCTATTTTTTGGTTGTTTGTTATCGATTTGATTTAATTGTTATGCAAATTTCATATTACTGATGTAGTGTTCCGTTATTCTATATTTCCTCATTTCAATTTGTATAATGTGAACATATACTCTATCTTCATAATCTTTGTTATTCGATAATACGTGTCTGAAAGCAAATCATAATTTTTATCTCCCTCCCCTAACAAATGGACAAAAATGGGAACAATTATGAGGATGGCATACAATAGTTGTTGGGTGGTTTGGGACTAAATATATAACGATAATAAAGGTTCAGAAGACAGTGTGTCTTACAAAATAAAAATAATTAATTTACAATTACACACAAACACAAACTCTTCTCACGAGGAGTGGGGCCCACACGCATTGAATACACACAGGGTATATGGGCCGCACTTTATATGTGAGAAGAGTTTGTATATGTAACTATGTGTGATTGTCGAAGAACTGAGATTAAAAAAAAAATTCCTCTTTGGAGTAATAATAAAAATGATTTTTTTGGGTGTATCAAGATAAAAGTTGTGTGCATATAGAAGCTCCTATCAAGAGTGACCCCATTCCACAAACCTTCTAAGAGCATCTCTAGTCTTCACCCAATTTTTTTTCCCATATTTGACTCAAATTTTGAGTAAAAACACATTTTGAATAGGCACATCTTCAATCATTAAACCCAAATTTTCTACACCCAAACCCAAAATCCCCTAGGGCTCCTTCTTCAAAATGTTTGCACCAGCTTTGAAGCCCTCTTTGAAGCCCCACAGATGCCGCCCTACCACCACTGGAAACCTCATCAACAACACCTCACCACCACCGAAGCCCTCATCGTCTCTCTCTCTCTCCACCTCCACAGCTCAAACCCTAACCCGGGGGGCTCTGCAACTCTGGCGAAGATCAGCACTAGCTTCGACGAAATCTGCAACTCCAGCGAAGCTCTGCGACCAGTTCCTTCACAGTTCATACCAGGTACGACTCTCTCTCTCTCTCTCTCTCTCTCTCTCTCTCTAACTAGCCATTGAAAAAATGGGTTAAGGCAAAAGTTATCCCAGATTTGGGGGAAAAAGAATGGGTAAATCCCGAAAAATGGGGAATGGTTTGGATCATAATTGGAGATGAGCTTTTGAAGTTTTTGCCAAAAATTTGAATTTGGAAAAGAATTTGGGTCAAGACTGGAGATACTCTAAGTTCTCCTACTTATTTTCAAATTTTCAAGTTTAAAAATAATGTGCTTATGAAAATAATTTTTTTTGCATGACATAAAATATTTCGATTCAAACAATATTCATATTGCATATTTTTAAATTTCAATAAGTCTATTATTTCAAACTTGAAAAATTAGGAAAAAAAAATTATAGTAGGCTGAGTTCCACTAACACTTTTAGAAAAAAGTGTGATTTTGTTCTTATTTAATTTTTTTCGTGATTTTTAGCTTTGTGCCAATATTTTTTTGACTTTTTGATTCGTTTTGACAAGACGAATAGGAAAAGTAAAAAAAAATTTCTTTTACCCAAATATTTTGAATAAAGATCGCTTTTAAGTTAAAAAAATTGACTTTTTTTTACTTAAAAGTGATCATTGTTCAAAATATCTCTATTATAAAACAGAATGGTATTGAGACAAGTTGTTGCAACGACTCAGATTTATTTGATCCAAGGGTTGAGATGCATTTTTTCACATTTTATGAAAGTATCCACAGTTGCCCATCATATTACATAAATGCCATCTTGTCTAAGAGGAAAAAAAAAATCAGGATTCAAATTTCACATCTCTCTCCCTCTAAATAAAGAAGGGGGGAAAGCAATTCTCCAGTGAACAAAAAAGGGGGAAGCAATTCTTCTTGCTTCCTTTCTACGAGACCTTTCCACCCTTACCGGTTGACTGTCTTTGGGGAAGGGTTCCCCCTTGGATTGTCGAGCATTGGGACCGTCCACTCCTCCTTGATAGTCAAATCCCTCGTGAAAATTCAAATCGAGAGAGGTATTTTTTGTTACCCACCATGAATTTGTCAAAATACTCTTTTTAATTTTGTATACACTTCTTCCAAATTTTGGAGAGGTATTTTCTGTTACCCACTATGTATTTGTTAAATGCTCTCATCTGTTTTGTAGAGCTGTAGAGACTTTGTGGGGTTTTTTTCCCCTCTTTTGAAAGGCGTTTTGTATAATTTCGTGAGATACTAATTTCTTTACTACACTATTTTTGTATTCAAATATTCGCCGTCCAAAAAAAAAAAAAAAGAGGTTAATTTTCAGTAATTTGTAGTTATCTAAAAATTAAAATAATGTTTTGAGTTACTATCAAGATTCAAAAGATATTTCAATTCCAATCGGGGTGAGTAGTGCCGTAGGCACGGGCCGGGGGTGGGAAGTGTGCACGGACAAACACTAGTTTGGGTAAAAGTAATTATTTTTTACTTTTTCGATTTGTCGAAAAGTTAAAAAAAATTGGGGCAAAATGAAAAAACGTGAATTTTTTTTGAATAAAAATAAAACCAAAAAAGTGGAAAAGTGAAAAAAATTGATAGTGGAACATGGTCTTAATTGGAAAAAATGTATAATTTTTTCTCGTTTTGTGGAACGACCCCGAAGTTAATAACCTCACCGGATTGTTTCACGGCGCCCACTGACTGAAATCGCCGACCATAAACGGTCGTTTTACCAAGGGAAGCTTCTCATCGTTCACAAGCCCGCAAAGTCAAGGGTTTCGCGTCCTGTTTCACCATATTTCTCGAAGGTCCGACAATGGCTAGGGTTACGATTCTGATTACAATTACTACGTGCTTCAACTTTTCTGGTTCCATCGAGTAACCAAACTGAAGAGGAGTGCATTAAAAAGGAGATGGAGAAGCATAAGAGGAGGAAGAAACAGTTCTTTCAGTCATTGAGGTACTTCTCTCAAGTCTGAGCTTCATATTTACAAATACTGTCATATCAATATGTTAGTCTATCTATGAACCGGGGCAAGTGGCCCAACGGTTAGCGTAGCTGTACTTTGGTGCGTCGACATCGGGAGTTCAACTCGTGCATGTGGAGGGATGTTGATATTCTTGTTGATGCGTGGGATGTTCATACTCTTGTTGATGCGTTGGGTAGGGTTGAGTTCGGGTTAGGTAATGTAGCTTCTCCTAAAATGTGGCAGAAAAGAAAAGAAAAAAATGTTTGTTTATGTATGGGGTTTGCTATTATTCCTACTATTTATGGATGAGATTGTTTTCATATGTTATTTTTCGCGCCACCTGGTTTTCCTATGAAAATTTTAGAATGTGTGAGGCAGCACTCTCCTAATGATCTTTATGAAGTTCCATCTGTCCTCCGAGATGCTTATGGATGGTTCAGCAATGGAAAATTCGACGGAGCAAACTTCCAATACTAACAATGTCAGACCAGGTGGTTGTGTGATGTTCAATGCCCGCTAGGGCTTCCTAAGATTTGGAAAATTGGAAATCAAAGGCTTTGTAGTAATGTGAATCACAAGATCTAAGTATGCGAAAGTGAGTAAGTGACCTTTATTGGTCTCCAATTGGATAGGGTGAAAAGATTTTTGAAGCAAATAAACTATTCAAGTTTATGCAGCGCATACTATTTGGTATAACTCCGTGGTTTGGGGTTTTGTGCCGTGTGAAAGTGTTCTAAGATAGTGGATGACATATTTACACATACAAGAGATACCCACTGAAAGGTTAAAAGCTTCAAATTGCTTGTACATGCTCGGTGCTCCTAAAAATCACCATTGGTGGACAATGTTGTTTTTATAACATACATTAACTTCCAATTATCCTTGTCTTTTTGTGGCAATTGTGATTGTTGAAGTCTTCCAAATATTTGTTATAGTGTCAAGAGTTGTCCAAAAGGATGTTTCTTTGAACCTTTAACCTGGTTTTATTGACTTAAATGGTACGTATTGATGGCAAATTGCATGGTAGAGGAAATTAATTGTTGGTGCACAAGATTTTTCGGACGTAGTATGTAGTTTTGACTTCTTTTCCCATGTGGTTCTTATGTTTGAGGTTATATTTCTCCACGAAGTAACGAAGAAGAAAATCAAAGAAACAGCTTACGAAACCATGGTTATGTAGTAAATTGATCTCCTGGCAATGCTAGTAAACTTGCATGTGGTGTAAATTATTTTCCTGTTAAATCTTTCTTACTTATGGGGGTTATGCAAATTTCAAGTTCTGATGCAGAGTTTGTTCCTCACTGTCTATTGCAAAATACTGTTGCCTGGGAACTAAGTATGCGCTATATATCTAAAAAAACTTGAGATATGTTTTAGGAGCTCAACCTCTTCTACAGTACAGGTTTTCAGAGTTGCATGCAGTAATTGTTTCCCCACTAGATTATGCCCGTCCAATCTTCCCAAGCCTTGTGATAGAATGGAAGACGTTGAACTGTTTTAAATTGCTTGATTTTGGATACTTGAAGTCTTCAAGAATGTGAAACCTACTCAGGAAGAAACAGGTGTGGAGCGGAGAAATCAGATTAGCGTGTCTTTAAGTGCGAAATAGTAAAGGTCTTTCAATTGTCTCTATCTTAAAACAGCAGTGCCAGTGTTGTCCCGAATTATGTAATGCATTATTTGGTGGGTTAATTAAGTCACAAACCATCAAACAGAAAACAATTTGCCTGGTAATATGTGAAAACACAGAAGCACAAGAATGTGGTGCAAAAGAATTGTTCGGATAGTTAAAAAAAAGGTCCACAAAACACTCATATTTTTGAACTCCTCCCAAGCAACATGTACCTTTTTATGAATTTGAAGGTTTCCATTGAGGAAGTACCTATGAGAACTGGACACGTTTCAATCCTTTCCCTTGTAAGTTTTGGTCGCTCCCAACCAGCTCACACTTGAAAATAACATTTTTATTTGTATTCTACCAGTTGTTGGCTATTGGCTAATGCTATATTCCTCTGAAATTAATGAAATTAGCTGTTATTAGCAGGAAAGATGACCTCAGACTTAGCAACCAGGAAGGATATTAAGTGCATAGTTATCTTTATACATGAACACAATCACCAATTAGTTTCAAGTAGGAAAAAAGGAGAAAGTACTAGGTGTGCATTGTCATTTATGCCTGCATGAACTGGAACAGAAATTTACTTCCCATTCTTCCTTTTTTATTTTTCTCAAAGATTGATTTTTTGTTGTTGATCAAAGAAATTTTTTACTAACTCATCAAGATTATCACTCCATTCCTTTTGCTATTGTAATTCTAAAGAATAAACACCACTTCTATCTCCAAGGTGATTTTATTTTCTTCATTTGCTGGTCAAACTCGATTCTACGCCTTTCCTCTGACAGTTCTAATTTCTAGAATCTTAAGGAGATGGCTGAATTTTTCTTCTCCTTATGTATCATTTATCTCCATCATTTCACCTGATTTCTCCACAATAATCCTTCCAGAAACCCAGTTCCTTATGTCTGAGTGAATTTGTTTAACCTTCTTCTTTTTCCTTGAGAAGCCTTCATATTCCAACATTTTCCAAGGAACTCCCATTGTAATTTGTAATTAAAGTTATACAGCTTCCAAGCCCATTGTTTCTTACCAAAAGTCTCCAGTGTGTACCGGGATTCTTGAAAACACAGTGCCCAAAGCTTCATAGAAATGGAACAATCAATTTATGATATGGGTTGTTTCATTTTCATCTCTCATTGTCCATCCTAGACTTTCTTTGAAGATTTGTTAAATTGTTGTTTAGGCAGCCCATATGACAGAAACCAACAATCTTTTTTCCAGTTCCGCTGAAAGCCATTAGATTCTTAGTACCCGTCATTCTAGAGCTCTTAGACAGTGTCGTATATACGTCATTGTTTGTATTAGCATGCCTGGGCATTGAGGTTGTGAGGTTTCCTTTCTGGGCATCAAGACTTCAGGCTTTACAATGATGACAGAAGAGAATTTGTGGTCCTCGGCCTCTACTTCTTCTGTTTCTAATGCATTCTCGCACATGTCGATTGGTGCTCAATCTTGGCTGTTAGCTGAGGACAATGGTCAAGCGATATTGGCTGCGATACAGCCAAGTAGGGCTTCTGAGCACAGGAGGAAGGAAGTTATTAACTACCTTCAAAGTTTAATAATACAGACTTTTGGAGCAGAGGTGAGAGATATTATGCACCAATATTGTCTTTCTTTCTTTTTCATCTGTTTCTTAAATACCCCAAGACGCATGAAGGACAATTATCTTCTCGGCGCTCATGGGCTGTTTGTAATGCAACCCTATATAAAGTCAGAATTGATCGCAATTTACAGGTTTTAATTTATCTGCTAGAAACTGTGTAAACTTGCAAACTGGTGACTTCTATTGTTTTAGTCCATCTGTTGTTTAGGCCTTTTAGCTGCATATGGACAAAGCATGCTGAAGTCATCGTTCCATATTGATTGAGATCATAAGATATCGTCTTGATTTCACACACACACAAAGGGGGAGAGAATCATTGGCTATATTAGGATTCAATGTGCATAATTATGCAAATTGAAAGTTTGGGCATATCCAAGTTTCTTTATGTTGTCTTCCCATTGTTTTTTAATATCTTTCTTTCGTAAGTACCTACCTTAAAGTTCCAAGTCGTTCTCAAACAGCCATGAGAACCTTCTGGTGGAGCTTGCTTCTCAAAGCAAGTTTTGATTTCTACCTTTTTCCTTCACAGATCCGTGTATAAAGGGTTGATTTTTGGTTGATAGATTGATGTATGCATATGTTTTGGTCTAGGTCGGGTTTGATCATCTTCAACCAGAGAGAGAAAGTGTCAACCCAACAAGTCGATCTCAAAGATTCTGTTTTGCTTCAGAGAGAGAGAGAGAGAGGGAGAGTCTCAAATCAGTGCATAAAGGTTTGTTTTTTTGCGTTTTTTATGCATTGATTCGTATATAAATGTTTGATTTATGTTGATTGGAGTGATATATGTGTGTGTATTTATCTGGGTTGGGTTTGATCATCTTCACCCCCAAACAGAGAGCATGTATCAAGGCGATAACGGCGTCAACTTTAGTAAAAAGTACCAAAATGGAGGTGGAAACAAAGATCATTTTTCTACTCGAGTTGAGGTTGTGTTTTGTTTAGTCTTTGTTTTTCTTAGAGAGAATCTCTATGTTGACAATCAGTCGCAAATTCCGCGTAATTTCAAATCTTATTCATCGTCTATGCTTCCATCTCCATCAATTGTAAACATTTATAGAAGACATGTCCAAAAAAATACCCGTAATATTTTGGATGTTATGTATACCAACTATTCGTTTGAAATTTCTTAGCATATTGGAGTGTTGAATTTAAGGGGTTTCTTCTCCCTTGTGGCAAAGGGACCTCAAATTCGACAATTTTATTTGAAATTTCTATTTGAGTTTTTGTGTTCGAGTTGAGCAGCCTCGATTCCTTTTCTCCAAATTCACAGCAGGTACTGATGTGTTCGTGTTAGTCTTGCCTTCTGATTGAATAAACATACCATTTTAGATCAAGTGATGTGGGTTTTAGTACCACTTGCTGCCTACCAATCTGGGTCCAGCTGAAAACTTCAATTGGGGATTTAGCAGCCCTACAAAACTTGAACTACATTGTTAATGTTTCCTAATTATTAATCATTTCCTTTGCTTTGATGTATTGCTTTAATTTAGAGAAGATGACACCGCTGAACTTGACCTGTTAGGAATTGTTGACTGTTCACCAATCAGGCAATGAAGATGTGATGCCTAAAGACCCTATGCCTAATAAATTATGACCAACCACCCCCAGTTGGAAGATCAGGTTGCTATCTTCAGAGTGCTGGTCCTTGACTTCCTATCCAATTACTCCTACTATTTTGCTGTTGTTCGTTACCTCGGTGGCTCGAACAACTACTAGGTATTGCCTGGCTTTGTATTGACACTATATTCTCCAACTACTAGATATGTGACCTTAATCCATCTAAATTTTATAGTATTTTCCAAGTGCACTTAGATATGGGAATCTAAAGAATTTAAAATTATTTGTAGGTTGCTTCCAAATTTCCAGTGGATTTCCATGTCACTTTCAAATGAATGTCCTTGCTGCACTTTACGAGGTACACAAGGTTTCAAGCCTTTCCATTTTATTTTTCATGTTTTAGGCTATAAGAGGAAGAGTAATGGGTATACCCATTATCTAATGGAAATTACAAGCTATTCTATACCATAACATACTATTTTACATGTTTGCAAAAATGTATTGGATTAGTTCCTGACATTCCGTTTTGGTCCAAGGATTGTGAATTTTTTTAATAGTTGTTATATGGGAGTAGAAAGAGGCTAAGAGAATGTAGTGATGTTGGAATAGTTTATCCAGGTTTCCAAAGAAAATGAGAACTGTAAGTTGCACATTATCCCTTAATTTATGTCCTCCTCTATTTTTCAAAATCAAAGTCGAAATCATGTATTCGTCTGTATGTTAGCGAGAGATTAGTCCATGATTGGGTTCTGTGGTAGCTGGTGAGTGGTTTGACAGTATTTTGTGGTTCTGTATATTATATGTGAGAAAACTGGGTGCTGGTTTCGAACATTTGTTGTCTGGAACAAATGAGTTCATGCTTGAGGCTCATGGTTTCAATGGTTGTGAACTTGGTGGAGCTCTCTTATTGTATCACCTAGAGAAGGGAAATGCCTTTTAGGGCTTAATGATGGATAAATTTGTTGACATGAGTCACCCCATAGATTTACTTGATTGATTTTGCAACTTGCAGCCATATTCCTTCTTATATACTCAAGTGATGTTTTCCTTATTCAGAAGTTTGATGGATCTTGTTGAATTTGCATCTCTTAAATCTGTTCTGCTCCACGTTAATAATGCTGCCGCTCATCTTGCTACAATGTTTCTGTACATGACCTGCACAATTGTGTTTTTTGGTTCACTCGTCAAACACCTGGAGTTCGAACTAAAACATCGTACGAGTACAATATAAAGAAAATTGTGGAATTTAGTATGGTAAGATTTCAATTTTCATGTTATGAGACTGGAAAAGTTGAGTCATAATATGTCAGCTTAGTTATTTATGTGGCTTCAATGTGGTGATCTAACCTCTGAACGGTGTCTGCCAATAGGTTGAAGCCTTTTGGGTATGTTATTGCCGTTTGGCTTGACCATCATCTTTGCCAAGCCCAACCGATTTTCATCTTTTCAAGGAAGGAATTCACCCGTTTTGGGAAGTAAGATTAGATGTAGACTGGGTATTTGGTCGTGCTAATTAATCATGACTATAGATTGTTGCAAAAAAAGGAGAGAGCATAAAGTTCTTTATCCTTCCCTTGGTTTGCCTTTCACGAGATAGAATCTCTGGTCGCTTTTGGAAGATTTGGTAAGGGCAAATCGTCTTGTAGTTTTGTTAGATGAAAGAATGGATTCAATGTTTTTCGTCAATATTTTCCATTCCTTTAGGTAGACTGGGATGATACCTGAAGATATCTCCCACCTCAATGTCATAACGTTTGTTTTATGTGGGATGTTCTTGTAGGTTCTACCATTGGTGGGCAACTAACATGATTATGGTGATAATATATGTGGCCCTGTACTAAGCATTTGGTTCATTGAGGACATATTGAGCGTGTGAAATCGCAATGCATCTGATCAACACATCAGTTTCTGCTCATGCTACTTGTGTTTTTCCCCAACTTTACCCTTAAATGGTAGTTAATTTGGGAAATAGGGAGAAAGACAGTGGAAAGATAGAGAGAGCTGAAACGATATTTTGTCCTTATCTAAAGTTTTCAAAATCCCAAATAAAAGGTGAGCCAATGTGTAATTTCTTATTAAGCTTGTCCGTACTTAATATACTTTCGTTCGGTGCTAGTCATATGACTCATGACAAATATTTGAGCGGGTGATCTGCTTAAGTACGAGTTATTTTCTCCTTCTTTAGATTTAGTCCTTGTTCTTTGACATGGTAGCAAGTTGTTTTTCTTGACACATTTGAACAAATGCACACATGCATATGCATTCTACTTGAAAAGCATAGTCTTCCATTAGTTGTTTCTAACTTCTCGATTCTACAGTTGCACATCTAATTTCAATGGATCTTCGAATATCCCAAATGGGTTTTTTTACGTGCATTCCTTTTATTTTTCTGCTAAGATTGAGTCAATTTTTTTTTTCCCCTTGGTCATTCCTTTTGCAGGTAAAAGAACACTTGAGCAATCTCTGAAGAAAGCACGCAAAGAACTTTTCAAAATGGATAGCTCGTCAACTTCAACAGCACTTGAAGATGCTCACATGCAACTAACATCACAAGAAGAGCACCAGACTCTTGGGTCCCAAAAAAAAGACTGATAGCCATGGAGAATCATCAACTTTTTGGGAACAAGAGAAGCTTAGTACCAAACCGAACTGTTCAGCTTTTGGGAATGAAGAAAGAACAATAGCCATGAAGACCATCAACTTTTTGGAAACAAGAGAAGCTTAGTACCAAATCGAACTGTTCAGCTTTTGGGAATGAAGAATGAACAATGATCTACTTGATCTTTCCTCATTTGGTTCAGCTTTTGATAACATCAGACTTCAAAGCTGTTTTGTTTGAAACATCAGAAGTTAGGCACACTCATAGGCTTCTTATCTTTGTAATATTTTCCTTCCCTACCAATCTTAAACTTCTAATCTATGGAATTATTAAATCGTACCAACGTTTGCAGATCAATATGTCAGGGAACTTAACGCTACCTGTTCACCTCATCCAATAACTGTATGTATTTGCAAATTTCCAAGGAACACTATAAATCATTTTAATGCACTGTGCATTTCGAATTTTTATCAACCATATTCCCTTCAGCATTATTCTAATCTAACTAACAAACATACAATATATATTTAAATTTATCAAATCAACGGGCATCATAATTGTGCATCGCACGTGGCAATATTACTAGTTAAGCATACAATCGCCTGACTTGGTATATTCTTTTTCAATTTTTTTTACTATTTATTATCTGATTTATTTTCTGACATTTTCTTATAGCTTAAGCCTTAAAAGTCTGCATGTTCTAATTTGCAGAGGAAAATCCCTTACAAGCAGATAAGCAAGGGTTTATTTCTAAAATCTTCTCCAAGGAATGAAAAGTATGGCGTTTCTTTGAAGATGGAGGAGAAAAGCAGTGGCACCTTTGATCTTTCACTCGAAGAATTTCCCCTTCTTCCTGTCGCCAAGAAGGCCATGCCATCAAAAAGTCTGCAGCCCAATAAGTCCACCGTAGAGGCCCCACAACCCCAGAAATCATCACCCGTCTCAGAGAATATAGAATTTGGGTTTTTTGAGCCTTCCGCCATCTGTACTTTCTTCCTTAGTAGTAGCTAGCAAATGCTCTGAGCCAGCAGAATCGCCTGGGAACAAGAAAGAAATGTTTGGTTCATACGTCCATCAAATGAATGATTTAGTTATCTGGCTTTAGATAACTTCCGAGATGACATTTATATGTTTTGCGTTTTCAAGTTCAAAAATCATGCTTATCAATATGAATCTTATTTGATAGATCTTATTAAGATTTTTTAAACAGTGCAAAAAAATTGAAAAGATATTTTCTATTTTCATTATATTTGAGTTTAAAATTACATTCTTTTGAAAAAAAAATACTTTTTAAAAGTGGAACACCACCTTATAGTACAACCGTACAGACTCCAAGATGATAAGGACTCCCATCTTTATCTAATATATCTTAAAAAAAGCGACAATGCTGCAAATAAGATATGCGCTTAGCTGCTCGACTCACAGGTAACTTCTTGCGTGGCCACTGCCTGCCATTCCCAAGATTTTAGAAGTGAAGGTGGAGTCTCTTTGCTCATACAAAGGTGGGAACTTGTTTTCTGGGTTACACATTTTCGGGAGGAAAGTATTGAAGAGCCAAATTAATGTATCAATGCCTGCACTGGTGGCTACCGATGTTTTGTTATTAGTTAATGAAGGTTTGCATGAACTATTTTTCAAGATAAGCATGGATTTATTTGTAAGCCACTGAGTGTTACTTGGAAAGTTTGCGAGATCAGTTTCTCTCTCTCTCTCTCTCTCTCTCTCTCTCTCTCTCTCTCTCTCTCTCTCTCTGTATTTAAAGAGGGGAGGGGATGAGCTCTCCAATCTGCATCATCACTTGTTTGCCAATCTACATGGCTGCATTCCTCTCTCTCGTTTTCAGCATATCTCGCGTTGAAAGAGAGGATCCCTGAGGCTACCTTGACCTTTTAGGGGCTGCATTTTTCTTAGTTAGACCAATGCTATGCATGGATAAATGGGAGAGGATCCCTGAGGCTACCTTGACCTTTTAGGGGCTGCATTTATCTTAGTTAGACCAATGCTATGCATGGATAAATGGATTCTTTTGAAGAAGTCTGCCGTTGTTTACACTTTCAAACTTCTGATATGTGAGCCTTCGCCATACTGGTGTGCTTCCTTGTTTTTGTTATACGATAAATGAGAAAAATGCAATGAATCAATACATTGCGCTTCCTACTTCTTTCGAACTGTAAAATTGAGTCGTTTGCATAATTTCTGTACACTTCATCAATATATGTTCATGAACCTGCATTTCTGGTTGGGACAAAAAATAATAGTAAGATGTGATTTCGAATTGGGTATAAATAAAACTGATTCCCGGAACGCCTGTATTCTTCAAGTCTTTACTATTCCATTTTAACCACCACCCACTCTACAATTTCATTCCCATACTTACATTCCCACCAGAAAAAGTTCATAGATGATTGTATTCACAGCTACAACACAGCTCTTAAGTGCTAATAACAACAATGTACAACGGTCACCACTGCAATATGCTTCCAAATATACACCACATAAAAGTATACACATCTAATTTCTTGACGGCATTTCCCACTGATTATTTCTTCTCAATCCTTCACCAACGCCCACTGATGGATGAGGCCAGTAATATTATTGTTTTGTTTCTATTGACTCCAGTAATAGTATAAAAACTTAAACCTCAGAGTGCGACACTGTCTGAGGTGTGAAAATGTACATCTCACAGCTATGAGCATCCATTCGAGCCCTGAATGATGCTACTGCGTCTGTCACGACGTCTTCATGCTGAAACCAATTATAATATTAAGAATGAGAGGAAGTTTGATAGTCGTCACGTTAGCTTTAGACTAATTGAAAATATTAACTCGATCAATGAAACAAATATCTAAAACAGTAGCTCTAGGGCTTGTTCAACAGCCAGGAAACATTAACCCCAAGGGGTTTGGCCGAAAGAGTATGAGAAAGCAAATAAATGTCTGTCTTTCATAAGGCCACATGTTCGAATGCTATGGAGGCCAAACAACCAAAACCTTGGGGCTATTGGAGGATTTGCCCTGTTGTTAACTCAGGTCCCGTTTGATATCGGTGATAGATGGTTGGGATTCGTAAGGAGATGAGATTAAGATTGGAATTGGGAGATGAGATTGCTGATGAGTATGTTTGTTTGAGATAAGAGTATTAATACTATAATGTTTGTTTCACACGGGATAGGATTGGTAAGGATATGGGATTTGTGAAGGCTATTTTCATATTTGTGCATTGACAAAGAGGGGATTGAATTGTTAATACCAAGTGGTAGAGGCCCTTCTCAATACCCCTAATGGCAGGCTCCCAAACCCATTAGACTCATAGTCCACACCTTTTTTTAGTTACAAACTAGTTATTGTGAAACCCATGGGATTGGTATTCCAATCCCAAGGCCTAGTATGATTATCAAACGGGGCCTCAGGGTCCCGGAATTAGTCAAGTTGCACACAAGCTAGTCCGGACATCCGTTTATAAAAAAATTAAAAAAATAAACAGCCAGGAAACATTATATCGTATGGTTAAACTTAAAATTGAAGGCTTCTTATGCAATTTGAATGTTGAGGAAATAGTGATTCCAGACATCTGAGCAATTATATCATGCTGAGCAAGTCCATTCCCTAATTAACTAGCAGGAGTACGTAAATAGAAGTAGTATAGCAAGCCCAGACTGATGCAGACCTCAGCAATACAAATCAAAAAAATATTGGATGTCCGAACACTAGGCCACCAATGAACGGCCTTACGTATGTCAATTGGACAAGTCTCGAGTTGTATTGTAGTGATAGTAAAGAAAATAGAAACTTATCCAATTCTTTTCCTTCTCCTTTCCCTTACCCAGATCTTTGATCCTAATATAGCCTCAAGATATGTAAATCTCTACTTCAGTGTTCTTTCGGGAAATTTAGCAGATCTGATATATGAACCTACAGCTTAAGCCCCAAAAAACTGATTATATGTGTTCAAGGTGGCCATGCGGGCCAGTATTCTTACCTTCCACAAGTCTCTCACAGAGACACTGGTAGATGATTCAAGTCCGAGTGCACCCCATGCAGCTGTTATGGTTGCAGCTTTTGAACATCGATTCCAGAGGACAACAGCAATACGATGTCCAGTCAAAGGACCTGCCCAAACCTGAAGATAGAGTCATGTCAATAAACTGAGTTAGTTATTGTTGCACTTTTTATCTACAGGAAGTTATAATGATAAATAAAGACAGAAAAAGAAAAGAAAGTTAAAACTAAGAGGGGGAAAAATAAAACATGAGGCATTGTTATGACACACACCGCCCCAATAGCAAATTGTGACGAAAGGACTCCTTTTCCTAAGGCCTGTGGGAAGTTTACCACAATATCTGTTGACCTTATTTCAGATTAACAAACCAAGGTGTTCTATTAAGTGATCCTAATCTTCCATACATAATGCCCAGTCAAGGAGAATTGGAAGATCAAAGAGTGCATATAGCTGGGTATCACAAAAGGTTGGAAAGAGCATTTGATTAGGCTGGATCAGTGTTTTTCCCACCAAGCGATCTACAAACACAAGCAAATATAACTCCAACATGCTAATGAAAGATGATTTCTGTGATTGCTCAAGTTCTTACATCATGCTTGGCAGATATCAATTGACCAGTAATACCCAAGTTGGTACTACTAAAGATTTTGTTGGTATATTATTCTGCCGTAACTATCATTACAAGTGATATAAAGAGGTCTAGGAAGGAAATACCTGAAGGCAATCATCTGTCCCTGAAACATATACTTTCCTCCCTTGAACGCCAAGTGGGTCTGCAGAAAGAAACAAAAACCAAAGTCTTCATAGCGTGGAACCCAATGTATACACATACTATATGTTTGTGCACGTGCATTTTATTTGACATGCAACGATATCTTTACAAGCAAATGAAAACGCAAAAATGCAGCTTATACTACTACAGCCTCCTTTTTCCTCCTCCCTGCGATGAAATAGAAATAAAGTAGCCAAAGTGAGCCCCAGAAGTCTACCTTGGTTCACAGCAATGACCTCCTTATTGGTTACTATTTCTAAAGTTTCTGCAGTCATGTTTCTCACATCACACCCAATCAAAAGAGGAGCCTGCACATCCAACCAAACCAGTTTTCAGTTTGTTAAAGCAAACTGAAAAGCTTAAAGAAAGTAAAATATATGGCTGAGAAACCCAGAAGGTAGTGGTAACGTATACAGCTTATATCCTCTGTGCGCCATTATCAATTGAATGAAATCCTAAAGAATAATCATACTAAGGCCAAATACAAGAGTTTGGGCGATAAAGGAGTGACAACATAAAATACAAGGCCTCTCAATGATATACAAATTACGTAGGGGAAGGTTGCAATGATTTTTATTTTAGCTGTCTGAAAAAAAAAAAGTACCGATTCTGCATGGTCCTCTGGTTCCACCAAAATAAGCCCCAGGAGGACCGTAGTGAACTTAGAGAGCAAGAAATGAATAAATCGAGAAGTTAATAAACTGCACCTTCATCAAAGCCCAAATGCTAAAATGTGATCGGTACTCCTGGTAAGTCATGCCACCATTGCCAACTTCCAACATGTCTGGATCTGCCAGAGAGGTAGATATGCAGAATGAAAATCCATTCTCACGCAGAATGGGTGACTGAGCTGTGCCCACATACAGAACTCTTTCTAAAAGATCACATGCTTACCATTCCATCCACCAGGACCAGCATAGGCTGCCCACTTGTCATTAAGATCAGCAATCATAGTCATACTAAACAGAAAGAGCGGGGGAAAAGGAAGTTAATTTTGGAAATGACAGCATGTGAATGTAAATTCAAGTGTTCACACACGTCACAAGCACTCCTTCATTAATTAAAGACTTCTTAATCAATAGATGTTGTTCTTTCTTACATATTAGACAGTGGAGCTCATCCAATATTACAACCTAATGATGACATTCGTGAGGAAACAAGCTATATTGCATTCCAAATGATGAGATCTGTGAGGAAAACGAGCTAATTGGAAAGGCGAGAAATTTTTAATAGAAATAAATTTGACTGGATGTGCATCATACTGGAAGCAGCAAATTACTCCTTTTGATTTCGTATCCATGTGGTCCGCTATGAGATTTAAACAGCTGATGAAAGACGTACACATGATAAGGATTGTGCATCACATGTTTCCGCCATAGATTTGATGCCTGAGTTTTGAAGCAAGACCATAAAGGTTGTAGATTGCCATAGCCAGCCAGTCTATTGTGCTGATCTATCACTGAGATATGCCCTTAGAGTACCATTCATACTATGAAAACATTAATCGCTGCTGTTGGGGCGTCACCATTAAGGTTACAATTACCAGCTTGTTTTAAGAGTACCGTCAAACCTATCAAAACATCTTAAAATACACCAAACTTCCAGAAGAATTAAGAAGACCCAAAGTTCTCTTCGATTGATCAGACTAAATGCATTGTACAGAGCTCCAATCAGGCCGAGGCAAGTCAGATGATAAATGCCTAAGTCCAAAAGATTTCACCATTCCTCATTAGATATGAAACCATTGATCTTCTTAGGGAGACAATACACAGAAAGTAGTTTCTGATCTTTTAAGTTTTCGCTCTTACAACTAAATAAATTAAGATAATATGCCATAAATTAAGATAATATGCCAGCGAGTTCTAATGAAATATTCCTCCATTTAAAACTTGATCATTTGAAACTGAAAAATAATGTAAGCTTTTGCTCACTACACCACACAACGGTTTAGGAATTGAGAATTCCAAACCTTGCCCATGAATCATTGATGTCATCTGTTGTCCGCCAACTATTTCCAAGTTCGCCAGCCCATAAAGCAGGGTCATCAACACCCCTAAACAAAACCAGAAAGAAGAGAGAATACGCTTACAGTGCACTGAATGAACTGAGGTATCAGTAAGAGCTAACTGCTAACCCAAGTTTACCATTCACATATGGAATAGAAAATTGTGCGTCCAGTTGCATTTAGAGCATCACGCATTGGTGGGTATCTGGAAATGAGAGTTGTTAAATTAGATGTAATATATAGTCGACTATGAGGACCAAAATTCAACAAGACCAAAATGGGGCAAACCTTTCCTTTGGTTTGATTCCAAGATTGTAACAGTTATCATACTTCAAAAAATCCACACCCTGAATAACACCATGGAATATCACTATCAATCAGTGTTCTAAAAATTGGGTTTAATCGCCGATTAATGGGCAATTAATCGGTTTTATGGCCTCTCCGATTAGATCAATGCCTGGGCATTTGAATTAGGCGGTCTGGAGATTAATCGGGATTTGGCGGCGATTAATCGCCCATTAATCGGTTAATCGGTGGTTAATCGCCCATTAATTTGCGATTAATTAGTTAAACGACGATTAAGTAGTTAATCGATTAAACGGCGATTTTGAGTGTGAGTCCGATGGAGATGAATTTATGGATGGATATGGAGAAGAGGAGGAGGAGTAATTGACTAATAATTTCGTATTTAGTTTCATTTGGTTTGAACGTTGCACTTTGTAATTGACCGGTAATTTCGTACTTGGTTTCATTTGGTTTGAACAATGAACATTGAACTTCTCATTATGGATTGACTAGTTATTTGGTAGTATCTAGTTTCTATGTCTCTATATTTGAATTGTAGAGAATTGTTAACATTTAGAAGTGTTAACATTGAGTATCCAATCTGATCCCAAAAAAAAAAAAAAAAAATTAAGTATCCAATAGCCAAAGAGAACTAGGAAATTTTTTGGGAGAGAAGATATATCACATCAACTAGGAAATCTGTGATTATTAATGGTAGGGAGGTTGCAGAATATTTAAAAAAAAAAAAAAAAGCCCGACTAATTGCTAAAAGGCGATTAATGGCCGATTAATAGATCTCGAAGCTTGAAAGTGGTTGGCCGCCCGCCTAGCGCTTTTTAGAACATTGCTATCAATCATGAAAGGTGCTCAGTTACAAAGATGTAGAATTTTGAACTAAATTCATGAATCCTATTCATTCAAAGTTATTAAGTTTCGAGACGGTATAGTTATTGTTAAATTTGAGGTGGTGATTGTGACCACTCCCCGGACTATGAGCTGAAAGACAACAAATGGGAAATTTTCTATGGCCATGGTATCAGTTTAATTTTCAGATCTCGGGTAGTTTGGTAGATATACATATAGTCCATAATACTTGAAATGTTGTTTATCAGAAGTTACCTAAAGTCTATGTTCCTAATACTATATATGACATTTTCTGTCGGATATTGTTGCAGTATTATTAGAAGTGATCAAATTGTGCAACTTTATTGAGATAGTACATCCAAAAGGCTCCTTGAAAAAGACACAGTTCATGCACTCAATTCCAACATCTAAGCATAGCAATATGTTATAAATTCGATACATATACCACAAACTAACCCAGGAGGCAAAGAGCTTTGCATCATCATTTTCATGGTATATTGATCCAGGTCGCACTTGACATGTAAACCTCCTACAAAATTCAGTTGAACAAGTCAGAAGAGAGAAGGGGGATTACAACAGCAGTTTGGAAAACTTGAAATAAGAATAAGATATAACTTAATCATAACCTAACTTCTAATCATCTGAACTGATGTTAGGAAATTTATCCTACCCAGCATCAGAGTAAATTCCAAGCTTGAGGCCTTTCTCATGTACGTAATCAGCAAGAGCTTTAATTCCCGAAGGAAACGTTTTTGGATCGGGAAGTAGCTCATCCTGGGAAATCAAGTTACACCCAATTTAGCTTAAGTGCAAGTTGCCCAAAGATAGTGTGAATGTTAATCCAAAGTGGCCTCTCGATCTAAAGCAACCATTACCATGCCCTAAGGTAGGGGAAACAAGTCAGTCTTGACATAGAACAAGGTATAATGTTTTTCAAGTCTTATTTTCAGGGGCGTCGGTTGGGATTCAATCCCATGCTTCTAGGACCACCAAGATAGCAACTTGTGCTATTGCGATACAACCTATGAAGCACCGACACCTCTAGAGGTCGAAGAATCGCGGTGTCAGGACACGGGGACACGGCGGGATACCTCGGGGACACGGCGGGATACCTCGGGGACACGCCACGTGGCATGTCCCATAATTTAATATTAAATTTTGAGGGGGACACGGCTGGGGGCACGGCGGGACACCGATGGGGACACGGCGGGGACACCGATGGGGACACGGCAGGGGCTAAACTGCAATTTTTTTTAAAATTTTGGGGGCCAAACTGTAATTTTTGAAAAAATTGGGGGTCAAATTGTAATTTTTTTTAAAAAATTGGGGACCAAATTATAATTTTTTAAAAATTTCTGGGAGTTAAAATATAATTAATTAATTATTTATATATATATAAATAAATAAATAAATATACACGTGGCGTGTCCCCCGCCGTGTCCGTGTCCGTGTCCCCATTTTTTTAGAATTCCCGTGTCCCGGTGTCGGTTTCGGTGTCCGTGTCCGTCTCCGTGCATCATAGGATACAACAAAACTAAATGTTGAAAAGACCCAAAACATAAATATATTATCATTCAAATTGACCTGTGAATTTCGTTCTGAAGCTGACCAGCAGTCGTCTGCATTTAATGAACTAAATGTGTTTAGCTTGAATTCAGAAGAATCAACTAGTGAAGGAGAACCAAACAGATAAATCATACGGAAGAATACCTATGTTCAGATAAACATAACCTAAATCAGCCAAACCAGTTGCGACAAGTGCATCAGCTGCCAGACAAGAACAAATGTCAAAACACTTGTAACATTGAGATTAGAAAACAGAATAATGAAAATAAGTCCCCGTCAGCCAGACAAGAACAAATGTCAAAACACTTGTAACATTGAGATTAGAAAACAGAATAATCAAAATAATCAAAATGTGCACTTCTCCCCTTTTACAAGGGGGTAAGTATGTGAACGCAAGGAAGCGATTGCAAGTGTCCTAGCATCGATATAGTAAGTTGGCATACATAGGCCAACCACAACATTATCTAGTTAATTCCTGACAACTTAATGAATTGTTAGCAAACCTAGCACTGGGTATAATGGTTCAACTGTCAATCCAGTCATTCTTCATTTCTCCAAATAAAAAGAAAAAAATGGACTTCACAATTCAGTAAACACTAACAATGAAATGGGTTAATTAACCAGGAATAGGGATTATCACTTATAAGTTCCAACTTCCAACAAAAATAGACAATACCTGTTTCCTTGATAACTGTTTCAGAGATGTCGCATGCAAAGAAATTCCAGCTATTCCATCTGCCCCAAAACAAAACAATCAAATCAATAGCCTCCCTGAATTTGACCCCAAAAATATTAGCATCATTGTTTGGAACACGTGTGAAAGATTAAATCCTACATCAGATAAATAAAAAAAATGGTTGGCCTTTTAAGTGGACATGAGTCATTCAGTCTGGCCCGTTCTCATGAACTTAACTTAAACTTAACTTAAATCTGAAAATTTTGTCCTTATATAAATTTTTTCGCATTTGTTAATTTTGCACCAAATTTTTGTGAGTTATTGATTTGCCTCGACTAGGAATCGGAAAATAATTTTTTTTACTTTTTTATTTTAAGTTAAGTTCAAGAGAACGGAGCAGTGTATATATTGGGTCGTGGCGATGCGGTGTGGACCGAGGGACGTGTATACTCCCCCAGCGGATTGGGCCTACCTGCACAGGGGAGAACCTCGGGCGAAGCAGACTCCCAACAATCATAATAACACGCCAATGAAATTCAAAACTCAAGCACACCCAAATTCCTAATCCCCTCATATTATACGCGTAGCAAAATCACACACCCTCCATCAACCAATCAAAAAGGACTAAAACCCAGAAGCCTAAAAGCCAAAGTCTGATCAAGAAATAACCAGACTTCGATTTTGATCTTGACCCAGAAGAGTTTATGGGGGGAAAAAACAACAGAAAACGGAAAGAAAAAGAGGGTACCCCATGGGTGGAGTCCGAGCCAAGCCATTATTGAGTTGCAGAAGGCCGTACATGGAATTGTCAAAAATAATGTTGGAACTAGGTTTCTCGTAATTCTGCAAGAGAGGCGGCACGGGCACCACACGTGCTCGGATTACCGGAGTGATCGCCGATAGACACAGAATCAGGATGCACATGGAGCTTTCCATTTGATTTTAGTAGCCTCTCTCTCTCTCTCCTCCCTCTTTCTCGGTTGGCCGGATCGGAATAACGAGGACGCGAAGAATCAAGGAAAGGTATACCAAGACAAGAAACAAGAATATAGTGGTGTCAACTGAGACGGAAGAAGACAACGTTGGAGAGAATGCTCCAATTTCAGAGCACGCTTTTTATCCTCATCCGGGGCCCTTTTATCCGTTCTCAACAGTCCTTTTTTGCGGATCAAAAAAAAAAAACAGTCCTTTTTTAATTTTATTATTTAAATTTATTTTGAAAGATAATAAAATTTCATTAAAACTTCACAAAGATATGTCGGGTTGGCCAAACTCTAATTACAAAAAAGACTTGAAGCTTTATTATTTATTTATTTTTATTATCGCTACATAGTAAGAGCTAGGTCTTATGGCAAATTTGGATTGTTTTTTTTCCCTTATTTAATTTTTTTTTTTTTTTGCATTTGTTGATTTTGCATTAATTTAGGAACCAGAAAAGTACAATATTATTATCGAAATCCAATTTTTTGTATTAAAAAGATAAAAAACAACACATAAAAATTTAAATAAGGGAGTCTTGTTGATAATGACGCACTAAATTTTTCGTAGTGGTTCCAGTCCACCTAAACTTTTCGTAGTGGTTCCAGTCCTTATATGGACACGCGTTCCAAAAATAGCAACCTATGAAAGTGCCTAAACCTCAAGGTACCCTATAAAAGTGCCTAAAACCCTAGGGTACCCAATAAAAGTGCCTAAATCGCTAAAACTCTATAGTAGGAAAGTGCACCCTAAAACTCCTATGAAAGTGACACAAAAATAATCCAAATGAATTATTTTGCCAAAACACCCATGCTCTTCAAGCCACTTTTCTAATTTTCTGAGAAAGTCTACCTATACACCTTTCGACCACAAATTTCAGACACAATTGTGTTCGGAGCTGTTCGATGTCTGTGGTTCACTCGCATCGAACAATTTTGGATACAGTTATGTTTAATTTGTGGTCAAAAAATGTGTATGTATCACTTCTTGTGACTTTAATCTCAAACTTGAGTAATTTAGTATTTTTTTTTAATGAAGGAACCCACCATTTTAAAGAGTGATATTCTATTTTAATTAATTTATAAGTTTTTTAGAGTAGGGAACCACCATTTGTAGAGTCACTCTATTTGGTTGGTTTGAGCGAAAGGTTCATTAATTTTGGTGTACTATTTTGATGGGTAGGTTGGAGGAGTTTTTTCAACATTACTCCAAACAATTGGAAAATATTTGATGGGTGGGTTGGAGATGCTCTAAAATAGTCAAATATCTTATTTTTTTTTTGTAATATTCCTTTTATTATTAATATCACTAATCTACCTAATAAAACACAAAGGTGTGGGCCTCCACACAAACACAAGTTGATTCAAGGGCTGAGATTCATTTAATCCAATATGAGGTGTGTTCTCCAACCCTCTTAAGAAAACATCCATACTCTTACAAATTTATTACAAAAATGTCATTGATTTTTTTACCCACTGCTCGCCTTCTGGCATTGGCATAAAAAAACAAAAATATATTACAAAAATGCCCATGCGTACAACACGGGATGCGTAGTGTCGTAGGCACGGGTAAACACTAGTAATTAGATATTAGAACCATTTCACGTTGACGAAAATTATTATTAATATCACTAATAAGCTTGTTAGCAGTTTTGTCGAAAACAACATGCTGTGCAGTTGGTCGTTTTTTAGCTCTCTCTCTCTCTCTCTCTCTCTCTCTCAATAGAAGAGATCATTTACATCATTATACGAAGTACAAAGTACAAAATTGGGATACTACATCAATTGTGAGAATCTACGAGACAATTAAGCCCAACAACTGAACTGATACAAGAAATAAATCCATTATAAAGTAGAAACAAAGAAAGAAAGGAAAAACTCCTCTAAGGGAAGAACACCTACATACAGGTGGGGAGATTCGAACTCCTGAACTCTTAGTGAGATGAAGGAGTCTTGACCATATTGTAGATCTCTGTGAAACACATGATTATTGTTTGATATCATGTTAATCGAGTACTAGTTTAAATGTGATCGAAACACAAAAACAAATCAAAATTAGCTTCTCCTCCGCAAAATTCAGTTCTAATTAATTCTTGCATTTTGATCACAATTTAGTTGGTACCCAATTATTCATTTTGACAAGATCTACAATGTAAACGAAACCGATTATTGAATTAGGTCTGGCATGCAAGTAGGCGAAAAAATGGCCAACTGCACGTTTGTGCAGTTTTCAGCAAAACTATGGACAAGCTCATCTTAATTATAACTATAAAATACTCCAAAAGTAAATTAAATACTAATTTTCTTTGTTACTAATTTCATGGTGACGGATAGGGAGTAGCAATTAAAAAAATCAACTACTGTATTAATTTATTATCTTTCGAGTTCGAATATGATATACTATATAAAGAGGATCAAAAAAAAAATGATATATAAAGACTTTTAATCAGTGAGTCTGGTACGTTATTATTAATTTAATCTGCTAATTTGAGACATGACATATTCAATAATGCCATGAAATTCTCCACAAGGTCTTAGTGACTAATCTATTTCTTTTTGCATCACGAAAAGACAAAGAGAGGAAAGCTAATTAATTCTGAATTTTCAAAATGGTTGCTTGTACTGATACGTTTTCAATTGGATAAATCCATATCGACTATCACGATTACCATCATATTGTCACTCAAAGAACAAATTTTCATATATAATAAACAAAATTGTAATATAATATTTGATAAAGTGGACGGAGTTTGATCTTAGTCACATAATACCTTTTTATCAAATTGGGTTTGATCTTAGTCACATAATACTTCAAAATGTTATATGCTCACACTCTCAATTTTCACATTACGCTCGTGCTCTCAATCTCTGATCTACCGGAATTTGATAGCTTAAGATGTGATTGAAAGACTCATTCGTGCTCAAACACACAAATTATGCGACTTAGGTTTGATCTCACAGAAGACACCGGCAAGGGCACAAACTTTTCCTTTTTCATCTCTCCGTTTGGTGTATCTATTTTTGGTCTGGTCTGGCTAGAGGTTTTTGAGATCCAGGAGTTCAAGCTTCCGATGCTCGGGCTTCCGGCCGGAGTTCGGTGGGCCTGTTTTCATCCGGAATTAGCCTTTTCCTCTCAGATCCGGTGAATGATGGCCGGCGTCGAGGTAATAATGGGGTGTTGGGGTTAGGGTTTTCCCTTTCTGTAAGGGTTTTTGTTTTGGTTCTGTCTTCACCGACTGTTTTTTCAGTCCGGCTTTGTTTCCGGTCTGGGTTTCACCCAGATCCGGAGAGTGCGGTTGTGGGCTAATAACTTTGTGTCTGGTTAGTTTTCTGTGTTCTGGTTTGGTTGATTGCTGCCTCTGATCGGTTGTCTGCCCGCCGTGGCTGCAGAGCTGCGTTGATTTTCAACGGTTGCCCTTCCGCGGCCAGAACTCCGCGTGCCAGCGGGAGTTTGCTCTTTGGAGTGGCGTCCATGCTTGCGAAGGAAAATCACCTTGTGTTTTTGCTTCGCGGTTTCGCCAGCGTTGTGGCTTTTGGATTACTGAATTGGGGAAGACAGGTTTCACTGTGCTGCACTGATCACTACGATTAGGGTTTGGATTCTCGAAGGGAATTGTTGTCTGGATTCATACTCCACGTGTCCCGACTCTGCCTTTGAGTAAGTGGCGATGTGAAGAGGTTCCTGGTCTTAGGCTACAATTAGTCCTTCATGTTCTTCTTGTTGTACCTTTTCGTGGTTTTGTTTGAAATCTGTAGATGCCGTATGACATTTTGATTATGAATGAATTTTTGAGCGGATCAAAAAAAAAAAAAAATCATCAGAAACAGCCTTTAAGGCTCCAACGAAACATCAGATTTTAAAATTACTAAAAAGAAGACTCCGGCAGAGGACCCAATTCAGGGGAGGGGTCCTCTGTCACTCCTCTCAAAACGAGAGCCGCAAGTGAGCTATTTTGTGTTAGAATACTTGCACAAAAATCTGGGATTTTCTAATTATTAAATCAAATAACATATAGCAAGAATAAAACAGATCATGTATATAGAGTAATTGACACAACAATTTAAAATTGAGAGCATAAATTAACTGTTAAAGATTAAGGAAAAGGTAAAGGAAAAGCTGGCCTGAGATACAATCGGGAGGCGTGATGCACTATCTTAAAGCCACTAGTCCTCCCCTACGTGAAGGTGTTGACGGATTATAGTGACTCCAAGATTCAACCCGAAATGCTCTCAAACTTCCTCTTCCAATGGTCACGTCCACTAGGAGGATATGAACAAAGTCACGAACCGGAGTTGCCCAAATATAATAAGTATAAAAGTAGTATTTTGTCGATGAGAGTTTTTGAACAAGAAAGGTTGGAAAAAGATGTAAGCTGAGAGTAAGAGAGAGTGGTGTGTGATGAGTTTCTTGGATGTGTTGGATGTGGAGACAAAATGGTGCTTATATAGAATTTGGGGGAATACCCCAACGGGCAAAACAATAAATAGAATTAAGAGAATTAAAGCCATACAAACAGTTTGTTTGCCTTTGAATTCGTTGACCAAATAATTTACTTCTAGGAGCCGTTTGTGTCATAGGGTTAAGAGGTAAATGGAATTTGACAGCTTTAACACCAGGAGTTACAAAATCTTGTGCAATCAATTTCATAGCAATCATTTTCTTACCTGAAAATAAAATAGTAAATTCATATGATCAGTTTTGAAACTTACAAACATAATTATATTTCATCATTCCCCCACAAGTTTCAAAACTTTGATCAGAAGAAAATAAAATATTTTTGGGCAACATTATACTGTGCAATAGGTGTAGGTGTCTTCCAGACTTGAACCTCACTTAGTGTTAATAGTTTTCCTCTGAACGATCATAGTGAACTAGGTCTTGAACTAGACCCTTTGAATCAGAGTTCAACATATCACACACACAGTACCGGTATTGGACTTTCGTTCACGGGTTAGTGCTATTGATGGCCATGCACTTGATCTTGATTCTCATGGGAATTTCTATAGGCTAGCCCAAGCCTCATAGTCGCGGCCTCACGACAACTCCCACTTAGGTGAATCCTCCAAGGGTACAGTGACGGAATGTACCTTGCAGGAGATTTCCCGCCTTGGACTCATTCACGGATAACCCTTCCTAACCAGTCACATATCACAGCACAACTGCCATAGGGATGAGCAGGAGAGTTTGATATTGTCTCCTTTCTTTTAAAAGTGCTGGATCCAAGTCACGCAATATGGATTGTTCTTACCCATTGAATCTCCTTCATGGGATCTCCAGTCACAGAGATTGGGTTACCTCCTTAGGTGACTTCCTTTGGGCTTAAGCCCATCCCCCTCGACAGATCTAGGACTCCGCTCCTAGATAGACCTTTGGTCAGTTGATCAGCAACATTGAGCTCAGATTTCACATATTGTAATGAGATAATATTTTTGTTAAGCAAGCTTCTCATAGATTTAAATCTAACATGCATATGTCTATTCATTTTTTTATTCAAATGAGACTGTCGCACAGATTCAATCACAGCCTTGCTATCACAATGTATAGAAAATGCAGTGATAGGTTTATTTACTAAAGGTATATCAGTCAAGAGATTTTTAATCCATTCAGCCTCAATACTTGTTGTGTCTAATGCTATCAATTCAGCTGCCATAGTACTTCTAGATATGATAGTTTGCTTTTTAGATGCCCAAGAAATGGCAGACCCTCCTAGTAAGAAAACATAACCTGTAGTAGACTTTATGTCTTGGTTGTCAGTGATCCAATTTGCATCACTATAGCCTTCTACTACAGCTGGAAAACCTCTATAGGTTAAGGAGTAATCCAAAGTCCCTCTAAGATACTTGAAAACTCTTTCTAAAGCAGTCCAATGTTCTACACTAGGATTGTGAGTATATCTACTAAGTCTTCCCACAGCATAAGCTATATCTGGCCTAGACTTATTAGCAATGTAAAGTAGGGACCCTATGAGTTGAGAATACTTCAATTGAGAAACAGGTTCACCATTATTTTTCTTCAACTGTACACTAGGATCATAAGGTGTAGACACTGGATTGCAATCGTAGTAATTAAATTTTTTCAACATCTTTTCTATAGTATTGGATTGACTAAGTGTGATACCTTGAGACGTTCTTTCTAATTTCATTCTAATATCACATAAGCCTCTCCCAAATCCTTCATATCAAACTTCATAGACAGATAAGACTTAGTATCTTCTACTATTTCCAAGTTTGTTCCAAAGATCAATATATCGTCCACATATAAGCAAAGAATCACAATACCCATCTTTGTCTCTTTGTAATATAAACATTTATCATGCTCATTAAACCTAAAACCATGATCTAAAATTACCTTATCAAATTTCTCATGCCATTGCTTAGGAGCTTGTTTTAGACCATATAAAGACTTTACCAATTTACAAACCTTGTGTTCTTGACCCTTAACAATAAAACTCTCGGGTTGCTCCATATAAATCTCCTCATTTAAATCTCCATTCAGAAAAGCAGTCTTGACATCCATTTGGTGTATCACTAGGTTATGAATAGATGCTAAGGCTACTAGAGTTTTAATAGTGGTAATGCTAGATACAGGAGAGTATGTATCAAAATAATCAATCCCTTTCTTTTGAGTAAATCCTTTAGCTACTAGTCTAGCCTTATACTTATCAATGCTTCCATCGGGTTTTAGATTTTTCTTAAAAATCCACTTACATCCTATGGCTTTGTTTCCAGGAGGCAATTCAACTATTTCCCAAGTATGATTTTGCATAATTGATTCAACCTCACTATTGATGGCCTCTTTCCAAAACGGTGCATCTATAGAAGACATGGCTTCCTTAAACGTTGCCGGTTCACCTTCTAAGAGAAACATATAGAACCCATCTCCAAAATTCTTTTCTTTTCTAGGTCTTTTGCTCCTCCTAAGTTCCGTTTGAGATTCTATCTGATTACCTTGAACTATAATGGAACTAGAAAATGGGTTATCACTAGTTGATGGAATTTCACTTACTGGTTTCGAAATTCTAGTCTTATAAGGAAAGATATGTTCAAAAAATGTGGCATCTCTAGACTCAATTATTGAATTATTAGAAATTTCACTAACCTCGGAGTTGGTAACTAGAAATCTGTAGGCACTACTATTATGAGCATATCCTAAGAAAACAGAATCTACAGTCTTAGGACCTATCTTTTTCCTTTTAGGATTAGGAATGGACACTTTAGCTAAACACCCCCACACTCTCAAGAAACTAAGATTAGGAGTTCTTTTTTTTCCAAATTTCATAAGGGGTTTTGTCATTATCCTTTACGATTATCCTATTTAAAATAAAACACGCATGAAGTATAGCTTCCCCCCAAAAACTCTCGGGTATCCCAGAACTTAACAACATTGCATTTACTATATCCATGAGGGTTCTATTTTTCCTTTCTGCTATTCCGTTGGACTGGGGTGAATAAGACGGTGTCACTTCATGTACTATTCCACACTTTTCACAAAAAGTAGTAAGTTCTCCTAGAGTATATTCTCCTCCTCTGTCGGACCTAAGAACCTTTATTTTCCTTTCTATTTGATTTTCTACCTCTGCCTTGTAAACTTTGAACTTGCTAAAGACCTCATCTTTGGTTTGAATAAGATACACAATACAATACCTCGAACAATCATCAATAAAAGTTACAAAATATCTATTTCCGGCTCTAGTAGGTGGCTTAGCTGAGTCACACACATCGCTATGGACTAGCTCTAGGAGTTGAGTATTTCTCTCTACGCTCTTATGTGGTTTTCTTGTTTGTTTGGCTTGCACACATATCTCGCACTTTTGCTTAAAATCCAATCTTGACTTGGGAACAAGATTCAAATCCATCATCCTTTTCATTTTCTTTAAGCTTATATGTCCTAACCGTCCATGCCACACATCACAAGATTCAATATTCAAAACATGAGGAGAGATTTTATTGACTTCAAAAATAACATTCAATTTGAATAAACCATCAGTAACGTAACCTTTTCCAATGAAGACATCGTTCATTGTTATTACAACTCGACTAGACTCCAAAACAACTTTATAACCTTGCTGAACTAAACTAGACCCACTAACTAGATTTCTTCTAACTTCTGGAACATGCCGCACGTCTCTAAGAAACAAAATTTTCCCTGATGTCATGTTTAATTCCACATCTCCAATCCCATGAACTCGTGCAGTTGAATTATTGCCTAGAGTCACACATCCTCCACTTGATTCCTGATAGGTTTTAAAAAATCGACGATCAAAACAAACATGCACATTAGAACCCGAATCTAACCACCAATCCTCATTTTGGTAAGTAAAATTCACTAGGGAAGAAGCATACCTAAAAAAATGGTTCGGCTTTATTCTCTTCTAGCACATTCACTTGATCTCTCGGATTCCTTGATTTTTGCATTGGCTCAGTCTTTTTGTAGTAGCAATCTCTAGCAAAATGGTTGGTCCTTCCACACACGAAACAAGCGTTGCCTCCTTCCCTTTTATCCTTGGGTTTATCTCTAGGTTGACGGTTTTGATTTTGGCTTTGGTGTTGATCCCTATTTTGGTTGAACCTCTTTGGTTTGAAATTCCCTCTATTAGGCCTGAGGTTGTTCCTTCGGTGAGAATTATGGGACTTGTGGTGGTGGTTATTTCTATTATGATGGGAGTGGTTATTATTCCTATTAAGGGTTTCAACAAGATTGACTCGGGGTGGTTTCTCTTCTGGTTTAGCAACCATAACAGCCCTATGCTTTTCTTCCACTCTAAGGGTGTTTATGGTTTGTGTCATAGTAAGTTCTCCTTGTTTGTGTCTAAGGGATCGAGCAAATTCTGACCAGGAAGGTGGTAGTTTATCAATCAGGCACGACACTTTGAAGTCTTCGCTAAACGTGGTTCCACTCTTTTCAGCACCCTTCAAAAGTTCTTTAAACTCATGAATTTGATCACCTACGGATTTCCCATCTATCATTTTGTAGTTGTTAAACGAAGACGCGGCGAACCTATTAACCCCGGCATCATCTAACCCATATTCGGCCTCAAGTAGATCCCAAAGTTCTCTTGCTTTTCCAGTGGTAGTTAAATAGACATCGTAAAGATGGTCCGAAAGGACACTAAGAATTCTATGGTAGCAGTGGTACTCTATTTCTTCCTTAGTCATCCATGACCCTTGGGAAGACTCACTACCATCTATTGCAGAATATAACCCCAACACAGTAAGCCAATAACGCACTTGAGTTTGCCATCTTTTAAAATGTTCACCGCTAAATTTCTCGGGCTTAACAGCATTGGCTTAATCCATTTTTGCCATTTCAATTTTGATCCCTTATGTCCTACAAGTAATCTGTTACACAAAAACTAAACTAGTATTATAATTGGAACTCTGTCTAATCCAGAAACAAACACTAAGCTTACTTTCGAATACTATTTTGTATTATAAGGCTAGTGGCTTTAACTGTTAGAATACTTGCACAAAAATCTGGGATTTTCTAATTATTAAATCAAATAACATATAGCAAGAATAAAACAGATCATGTATATAGAGTAATTGACACAACAATTTAAAATTGAGAGCATAAATTAACTGTTAAAGATTAAGGAAAAGGTAAAGGAAAAGCTGGCCTGAGATACAATCGGGAGGCGTGATGCACTATCTTAAAGCCACTAGTCCTCCCCTACGTGAAGGTGTTGACGGATTATAGTGACTCCAAGATTCAACCCGAAATGCTCTCAAACTTCCTCTTCCAATGGTCACGTCCACTAGGAGGATATGAACAAAGCCACGAACCGGAGTTGCCCAAATATAATAAGTATAAAAGTAGTATTTTATCGTAGAGAGTTTTTGAACAAGAAAGGTTGGAAAAAGATGTAAGCTGAGAGTAAGAGAGAGTGGTGTGTGATGAGTTTCTTGGATGTGTTGGATGTGGAGACAAAATGGTGCTTATATAGAATTTGGGGGAATACCCCAACGGGCAAAACAATAAATAGAATTAAGAGAATTAAAGCCATACAAACAGTTTGTTTGCCTTTGAATTCGTTGACCAAATAATTTACTTCTAGGAGCCGTTTGTGTCATAGGGTTAAGAGGTAAATGGAATTTGACAGCTTTAACACCAGGAGTTACAAAATCTTGTGCAATCAATTTCCTAGCAATCATTTTCTTACCTGAAAATAAAATAGTAAATTCATATGATCAGTTTTGAAACTTACAAACATAATTATATTTCATCATTTTGTTCCGTGGGAAATCAAGACATTTGTGGATGATATCAGAGCTTGGGAAAAAACTAGAAAATGGTCTTTCATTTGGTGTAATAGGGAGATTAATAGAGTTGTCCACGGTTTGGCAAATTTTTGTTCTGATAGAAATTTTGTTTTTCAAGCGGGATGTTTACCGCCTGCTGTGGAAGTTTTGGTTTCAAAATATGTAAATCGTTCATGAGTTTCTATAAAATCGTAATCCTTTCAAAAAAAAAATCTAAACAAGATGTCACCCTGATGTGCTTAAATCAAGAATGTCTAGAACCAACGTATCCACATCCCAAGGGGTATCAACTCGGAAACACTAATGACTCTTGCTTGTTAATTACTTCTTCTATTCTAAATTGAATGTTAATTTTTGATATTCGTTTCAATTTTAATTCTTTGTATCTTTCAAAATGAATCACAAAAAATATACAATATAGATCTTGTTTGATGGTTTTCGATTAATTCTATTATACAGAGTTTTCAAACTCATGAAAAACATTATAAATTGAAAGATATAAGTGATAAAAAATTATACAAGCTTCAAAAATTATCATCATTTTTGACACGAAGGGAGTATCTAATTCAACCTCATGGCGTTTAGCGTAGACTATTAGCCAGAAGTTGGGGGTTTGGCTTAAAATTGGATAAGAATGGTGGAAAAGAAAAGTAACCCAAATGGTTACGTTTCTGACACTGATATTATTTTGAAGTCCAAGGTTGGTCCAATCAAAGCACTAGAAGTTGCCAATGCCATGTCTATCTAGTATTAGACAAATCCTCTAAAATACTACTCCTACCTATTACTTTGTTTATCTTTCCATTAAGGACTACTAGTTTTGTTTTAGATTTTAATATAAGCAAAGCCTTTTTCTTTGCCAATATTGGATACAGGGGTTAGCAAGGAATTAATGTGTTAACAACTAAAGGGGAATTAGCAGGGAATTACTCTTTTCATAGCAGAAAAAATTAAACCCTTTCACGATTGAGTTTAAGATTTAAGGCTAGTTTGATTGGTCGTGGGGTGGCAGTTTCGAATAGCTTGATGGACAGGTCCGAACGCCTTTCGTCTCCTCCCAAGCAATCCTACAAGAAGCAATTGTTAGTGCCACCCGTCCAAAGTCAGCCAGAGGACTCTTCGATCCCTAAATTAGTACTTGGAGCAGGAGATATACAAGAATAAATAAACAGTAGATCTCAGATTAGGAACAACGTACTTTCCTTGGGATTTATTCATAAGGTTATATAGGTAGTTGGTACTTTCTCTTCGAGCTACTTGTGCACGACATTATGTTTTTTTTTTAAACTACAAAAGTGGTTCTAACCCGACATTTTAGTGCATGTTCGATTTATATATCCGATCACTTTGATCTCAGCTCCGCCTTCTCAAAAACAGATCATGTTTTCCTTATATTATTAAAAATACAGAACATGTTCTAATTCATATTTCCTCTTGGATCAACTTATTTTTTTGTTCTTTTCTGAATATTTATACGAAGATATTTTACACTCCCTAACTACGAGTTTCATAAATCTCCCAATGGATCGGAGTTTTAAACTCTCTAGAGTATATTTGTCGTATTAAAATTATTTGTTAGGTAATTTTCTCTCGATGCCTTATGTAGTTTAATTTATTACGTATATAGCTATATTTTAAATAATAATATAAATCTTCCAAAAATTATCTAATGTAAGTTGGTCCTCCTCGAAGTCAAATCATGCCCCTTGGCAATACCACGCGAAAGTTAAATCGATCAGATATTCTCAGATCCACTACTAGTACTAGCTACCTAGTCATTTATGTCAAAATTTTGGAGTTCTTTTATATTAAGCCTAACAAGTCAGCCACCCAACCAAATGATGAGCCTTTTTCCATTTCCTTTTCCTTTTGGGTTAGATTCAATGTTGTTGTCAAGGCAGGCGGCCAAGACCATTTTACTGAAGTTTCAAACATGAACGGGTGAAGATAGGCTAAATTTTGTCCAAATTATTCATGAACTACTGTTTACACGTTTTGTTTTCGGTCGGGGAAAAACTTCTTTACGGAGGTGCATGAACTTATTGGATGATCGTGACCGTCCAAAAGTGTATTGGATGATCACGATTCATTTCCTCCTTAATGCATGAACTTATTCACGGCGGGGATCTCTCTTTCGATGGTAATAAATATGGTGTCCTTTTCTCTTTCTCCGGGTTTTTTTTTTTTCTTTTGGAATTTCAGTAGTAGAAAATGTTAGTTTAGGTTTTATTTGAATTTGAACACTCACCCATCAATCTAGGTAATTCATGATTGATGCATCTAATACATTAGCTCAAACCAAAGCTCACATTCGTAATAAGTGGTTGATACAACTAAGGCCCAATGGGGGATCCGGATCCTCTACGAGGATTCTCCCATGTGAGAATATATCGTGTGAGGGTTTTTCACTCGACCATCTATCTCGACAATCAATGGTCCGAATATATATATATATATATATGTGTGTGTGTGTGTGTGTGTGTGTGTGTGTGTTTGTTATTTTTTGTCATATGATTGAAAATATTTTCCTCTTGAAAGGGTTGTAAGTCATTTTTCGACACTCCACAGCCTCAAATCTCCACCGCATCTGCAGCTCTGCTGTGTGGCATATCAAGCATCCAAATATATAGAACCTTGCACCCCCTTCGGGGGATTGGTTTTGACCACTGCCCTATTTTGATGGACTCCGAGGTTTGGGTGCGTGGCTACGCCGAAGCAACGTTTTTTTTTGTCAACAGATGGATGAGTCAAGATGGAGTTTCAGCGGTCGTTACGTATTTTTGGATTCAAATGGTTTCAAGTAGTACTAGCGGGGAATTAGGTGAAAGAATGCAGAATGTTTCTTGTAAATTGGCGTAGGTAGGTCCAACCAAAACCGCACTAGATAGACAAAAAGTAGTATCATGGGAGTTGGAACCATATCATTCTATCAGAACGGAGTCCTGAGAATGCATGAACCCCGCGCGCGCGAAGTCGTCGTTGTGACCATAAAGGTTGAATTAGCAGTTAAAGGCCAATATATGGTGAAAGTGACGGGGAGAATTTACTCCCAAGTGGGTGATGACTTAGGTTTAATTGTAGGGATCAGCCAATAACCCAACCAAATGATGACTACTCTTTTTCCTTTACCTTTTAGGTTAGGTTCAATGTTTTGTAGTCTGAGGCTGCAGGCGGCCAAGACCATTTCAAACAACAAGAAGCTAGGGCCATCGAAGCCGTGAAGGCAACACAATAATTTTGTTTAAATTAATTCTACTGAAAAAATACACTAGTGTCCTTTTCTTTGCGAATGATTATTTTAATTCCATGTGAGTCCTGTTCTCTTTCCTTTACTAGTAGCTAGTATTTGAGCTTAGCCATTGTGGACTATTTAGCAATAGCTAATTTCCCACATATAATTCTACTAACATCATGCATGATTGTTGGAAACTTTGACCTTTATATATGCAGTTGCTTAAAAGTGTAGGATCACTAGCTACTACAGCACAAATAAGTTTACTTATCTATGTCCAGATATATATATGTGTTCTAAGTATTTCTATAAGTGTAGACGCGAAGATTACGAGTAGAACCTGTTTACTAGCATCGATTGGAAACATCTTTAATTGGTTGGGGTCTGAACATAACGAGGCAACAAATCTATGTTTGGTACTTAACTAAGTATTGATTTCCCGATCTCATCGAATTGAAAACTAAAAGTGAAGAAAGCAATAATTGTTGACTTTTATTTCACTCCAATCTCGCCAGCAAAACTGTTTCATAGTCAACTAATAATTAAAAACTCGAATGACCTCAGTACCAGTTATTCTCACCATCATAATGACATGTGAACCTAATCCACACCACACCACACCACACCACATTTAGGCTGATTTGCAAAATGACATCTATAGACTTATGGGTGTTTCCGATAGTGAAAAATTTGTAAATTTTTATTTGTAGTTGAGAAGTTATTAGGTGTTTTCGGTAGTGAATAACTTATTAAGAAAATGTAAAGTTGTTTCCGGTAGTGAATAAATTGTTGATATATTTGTGAGTAGAGTTACTGTAGCAGAAAATTTTTTTTGTTGACAACATTTTCGTTAGTGGAGAGCAAATTATAAAATACTGAAACTTTTTTGTTCGTGAAAACGAAATGATAAAATGCGTTAAGTTTTTATTGATTTTTGTTAGTAGAAACACCTTCTAATTAGGTTGAGTTCTTTTAAACTTTTTTTTTTGTTTTTGTGTTTCGGGTTTTTTTTTTTCCTGAATATTTGTTACATTTGTATTATATTTTTTGGATTAATCATTTGTCTCACTGAGAAGAGTCTGAAAGTAAAAAATTATGACAAAAAACAAAAGAAAATCACTAAAGACAAAAAAAAGTATCAAATTGCTGTATTTTTTTTTTCTTCTAAAGTGTTGTCTTATATGAATTTTTTTCAAAATCGGTCTATATTTTTATATTTTTTCAATTCGTTTTGTCGAGACAAACGATTAATCTCAAAAATTACAACGAAAAATTAAACAAAAGTTACGAAAAGTAAAAAGAACCCAAATAAATTCTGGACAAATAACGCATATCCTTATAAAAACCTGTTTGATAGCTTCTATATTTATTTGCTTATATTTTGGCGTCTTAATTTTGAAAATACACCCAAATTGGTCTCAAATTCGAACCCAATTAATCTCAATTAAGGACACAAAGCCGATCACAAAAAAAACAAAAAACAAAATTGGAACGTAGCAAGAAAAATAACAACCCATATGAATTGTCATATAACTGATGAATAATCATTTTCCAATCTTACCCTGTATCAAAATCAAGTGATACTCAAACCTTCCTAAACCCTTCTGTACTAGTATTTACATTCTTCTTCGTATAATAAAACGGCAAACCACCAGTAACCAAAATAACAAAAAAGAATCAACATATAAATTACACACTGGAAAATTACTAATTAATTCCATTACTCTGCTTCTAGTTAGTTGTTCTCGTCATTGGTTCCTTTGCTTGGTCCAGACGGCGGGATCGATCCTTTGGGAAGCATACTCAGAAACAGGAGCCCGTACCGTCCGCCGAGCCTGGTCCTGGCTGCCGAGGCAAATTCCCTACCAGAATTCTGGTCGGATTCCATTTCGCATGGCAAAACTTGTTGGGGGGAATCTTTCTCTGACGGACCGCCGCGGTGCTCGCCGGGAAGGGAGAGGTTTTCCGGCAATTGGGCGGATGGGTTGAGGCCATGGCCATTTAATGGTCGAGCAGTGGAGGAGTGGGATATGATGAGGAAGATGAGCATGGTTGCTGTGAGACGGTAGAGGGTGTTGGGTTTGGCCATTGGAGGTGTCAATTGGGTGATTTGACGGTGGTTTTGGGTTGAGGAGTTGGGAAGAAGTATGTACGGTAGCTTTCTGTGTGGAGAGAGAGAGAGAGGGAGAGAGAGGGAGAGAGAGGTGTGTTGATGAAGATTGGGAAGGTTTGAGGAGGCTACAAGGGAGTTTATATGGATGGACAGGAGATTGGAGTGCAAGGAAAAGGTTTTTTCCTTCTGTTTGGAAAGGGTCAGCGGCCAAAAAATCGTAGGTAATCACAGTGCAATACCCACGCGCTTTTGCACATACCCGCGTGTTGGGACCATACTCGGATTCATCATAAATGATCCAAATTGCTCATTAATTTCAAACTATTTTTTAGTGGTCTTACGAAGATTCAGTTCAATCGAATAACTATCAATGTACCAATTTTTTCAATCGAGAATACATGATTCCCGATTATGAATGTATTCTGAAGGAGAAATTAATAAGTTGGGTCAAACATTTGTAATTATTCGATTGAGTTGATCTTTTACGAAAGTATTACTAATAAAATATTTTAAAATCAACGAACGATTAGAATCATTTGTGTAGAACCCGAATTGGACCCGTGCACCATCGTTGCACATCTCGTTGGTTGCCATCAGGTTTGTTTACTATGATTAGGAAAATAATGTGTGCTCTTGAGAAAGCGGTGAGCTAGGAAAGAGTAGAGATCATTGTTCTTATTACTTGGTTGGGGGTCAAAACCTTCATTAAATTGAGTATGACGTCCGTTACAAAAAAATGCTAGAGTGTCCAAGAAAATCGAGAAAAATGAGACAAGAAAATCCGAATCGACGCAAAACTATTTCATTTGTCTGGTTGCACGGTTTATTGATCTACTTATGATTTTAAAATAATTAAAAATGGTAATTTTTAGATTCGTAATTGGTTCAAAATTGGGAATCACAATTTGAATCAAACCAAACTGTATGAATCTCTCTGTAATTGTATACTTAAGTTATTTAGATTAAAAGCTGATCAATTGCCCTACTCAAACCAATGATCCAATTTTGTCCCCAAAGTTATATTGTCAATGAGTTAAGTTAGGGTAGAGCTTATGATCATTATAAAAATTCACAATCCAATAAATATTATGGGTATTTTATTCCCTTTTGCAAGTTGCGTGGTGAAAGATTTTAACTTTTTGTGAATTAGTTTTAATTTTGAGTGTCAATTAAAACTACATTGCGATTTTTAATTTTTTGGTAGAATTGAGAAATCCAACCGTAACTAGACAAATCTGGTTTGATTCTGGCCAGGCTTTATATGAAGAATGGTTAAGTTGGCTCTCCATATCTTGAAAACATCTAGGATGGTTCGATTACTAATTTCTGAAAAACTACATCAATTCGAACCTTGTGCTCACTCCTCAAAATTAAATTTATGGAGGAAGGAAGTATTCTTCTCAATCTATTTTTAATTAAAATAGCTTTAGCTTCGTACAATACTATTTTTAGGTGATAGAGCAATATTATTTGTGTATCATTTCATATATAATTTGACGCTAGACACATTAATCTTAAGTACTAGGTCTCACTTAAGTAGCACGTCACATCCAATTGTCTCACGTAAATGATTGCATGAATTTTCGTGGTAAGAGAAAAGGAATTATCGATTTTTGATCTGGTGCTCATTCGCTTATATCCGACTCATACCAGAGAGCTTGTTTCGATATGGTCACTTTCTTTCGATATTTCACAAAGCACATGTATTGTACCTAAACGTTATACAATGGAAAAAAGAAAGGTCGAGTGATTTTAAAACTCTTTTCACTTATTTTTCAACAAAAAAAAAAAAAACCATTAACATTGTGCGATTCATTATGCTTATGAAAAACCATGAAATTTAAAAAAAATGTCGCTATCGCACTCAATGGCATACTGTTTGACAGAAAATAGCAAAAAAAGCAGTAACTTTCATCAGAGCTGTGAATCACTTGGTGGTGGGGTAATAAGATAAATGCATCTAACTTTCATCGGAGACGGGCTCGATATCATGTATTTATGTATGGTTTGTCTTGACAAATACGCTCTGGAGCCTCCTTGTGGATGTGTTGAGGTCTAGGTTTTGGAAGTTTTGATTCATTCATGTATTTTCTGATGGAATCTTTGTAGCCTTCAGGTATTTTAAAATGAATTGCTTGACTTATCAAAAAAAGAAAAAGAAAAAAGCTTAAATGCATCTATTAACACACCATTATTTTGTTTTTTTTGATCTTCATTAACACCCCATTAGTTGCACTAGGGTTAATTTGGTAAATGCGCTCCTATTAACACCCCGTTATTGGCATAAAAACTTGGGCTCCAAGTCGGTTTTTCCCCACCAATATTGCGACGCTGCGCGTGGGGACGAGGGGAAGGTGGGGGACCAAGGAAGAAACGGCATTAATAAAGTCATACTACAAACAGAGAGAGGAGCTGAGATTTATTACTCGGGCACGACGCGGGGGGGGGGGGGACTTTGACTCCAGAACCTGTGTTACTTTTTGCTTTTGCCACCGCGGCGAAGAAGAGGTGAGGTGACGGTGCCCATGTCTGGGAAACTCCTCTTGCCCCGGCTACGCGTCCTTGTCGAGTGCTGTGCTTACAGATCCAACCCACCCCACCACGTTACTTGACTTGTGTACGCAGCAATAGCCTCCTTTTTCCCGCATCTACCACCCTTTTCTTTCTCCTGTCTGCACCAATAATTACAACACTGTCGGCCAAATTAATTACACTACAGTATACTACACTATACTATGGGTTGTACAGTCCGATTTTGTTCACACTCATTAAAAAAGAGTAAATATTATCCTTATTTTTATTTGTCACCTCCAATTATTAGAGGGTGGCTGTAAAGACCCGAATTTTCAACCCAATTTTTTTCAAATAAGAAATTATTATTTTAGACTATAATAATGGATTAAATGTAATTGAAACCTAAATTTATGTTTGGAAATTAAAATTTCTTTAAATATAATTACCTTATAAGCATATAAGTGTTGTGCAGCCCGAAAATTTTTCATTATTTATAAGATCATTAAAAAGTATTACTAGTAATAATAAAATCGTTTCCCCTAAGAGATTTATACAAAAAAAATAAGTTATTTTATCTAATTATCTCTTAAAAATTGTTTTATCATTATATACATACATATAATTGCATGCATGGACGTCTCTCTTCTCCCTCACTTTCCTACTCGATCTCTACCTCCTCCGTGACCCAAAAATCGTGTCTAATTCGTTCGTTCCGAAACCCAATACCGTTTGGACTCGTTTTAATCCAAAACTCATCAAATTCTCCTATATATATACACCACTCCGACCCTAGGGCACGTACACTATTCTACCACCTTCCACGGAGCCAGAGAGAGGAGAAAAACCCGAGAGAACCGAGCTTTAATCCCTAGAATTTTAGAGAGAGAAAAAGAGAGAGAGAAAAGTGGGTTTCGAGGTTCCGTTCGTCCGAGATCCAAATTGATTGTTTGAAGTACTTTCCACAGTCCCAAGGATCACCGTAGATCAACCAATTCGGCCCCGAAGTCCCCCGATCGAAGGAATTGAAGTCGTCTTCCCCAAATTCAAGTTTTCGATCGAAAACGAATTTAATCCGAACCGAGGTACTATATTTCAATCCGAGCCCTCCCCTACGTATAAATATGTTTATTAGACATAACCCAACGTCTCCCGTGACCCCATGCATCGAGAACAAGCGAGAAAAATCAAAAAAATCAAGGCAGCCTGAGACCTCGCGGCCGCAATGTTCGGGCGGCCCAGCCGCTAGAACCAGACACGCGGAGTTCGCGGCCGCGAACTTCAGTTAGCCCAGCCGTGCGGTTTTGCATTGTTTCGTGCCGAATCGATTTTTCGACCTTTTAAACATCGTCTTTGACCCCCGAATTATTTTTCCTAGGTTACCCACACTCTAAAGTTCATACCTTGTTAGTTTCATATTTTTTTTATTTAATCTTCTATTTATTTAATTTTTATTCGTAATCGTGTAAAAGTTTATAAACTAAAATTCATTGCGACCTTGTAAACTATTCCATAAATCCCCAAACTATTTTTCCTCGTTTTCTAACATGTCAAAAATCATAACTTACTGATTTCATAAACTTTTGATATTATGAGCTATTTATTTTATTTTTAATTAAAGATACAAACGAAAAATAGTTGCGACCTTATAATTAACGATTTTAACATCTAAACTATTTTTCTTGAACTTCTGACATCTCAAAGATGATATGTTACTAAGATAATATTTTATTTATTTCATTAACTAGTTATTATTATTTACGCATCGTTTTTAAATAAAAAAATACCTTAACATATTATAAAAGATGTTAAAAATTCCGAATAATTTTATTTAGACTTCTTACTGTCTTAAGATGATACTTTGTTAATATCAACAGGTTTTCAATTGGTTAACTATTTATTAATTGTTTATCCTTCTTTCGTTAATTTTTTTAATCCGTTTATTAAAATAATTCAGTAAGCATCCAAACCCAACTTTTAGCACTCGAACTCATTATAGAGGACTGTTAGGACCTTTATTAAGGTTACGATAATTATTCTAATACTTTTACCTAATTAATGTATTTAATTAGTGTTTAATTAATTTAATTACTTTTAGTTAACTAACAAAAGTCTAGAAAATTATTTTTTAAATCTTAATTAAATAATTCTTACATTCTTAATGACTTTGTGACCATACGAGATTAAGGGCAACGGCCCAGCCATAAAAAGTTATGTGATTGCATTGCTTATGAATTGTTTCGATCCATCTGTTATTTGTTTTAATTATTTTTTTTGTTTATAATTGATATTGTATCGATTCTTCAGTTGACTGTTAGATTGGACTTTAGGGACATGGGGTGGTATGCGAATTAAAAATCACGTAGACGATGTTAAGTAATGGATAAATTGTGAGGTTTATTTTCTATTTAGAGGTTGCCTGCAGGCGTGATGTTGTGATATGATGAGATTGTGATGAGAATTGATACTGGCGGGTGTCCAGTGATGAATTGATAAACTGGCGGGTGTCCAGTGATGATTGTGAAAAGAATTGTGATGTGGTTTATAAGAAAGGCGAACCCTAGTCGTGATACCGGCATGATAAGCTTACCCCTTGTTGTAGTTATTGGGGGTGCACACTCGGTACATAACTTAGGTGTTCCTGCGACAACAAAGGGAAGTGATCTCATGGGACTGAGCATGGCTAGTGGTTGGGGAGGAAAGATCTCGTGGAGAGATATTAGATTTCATATTAAGTTAATGGATAGTAAATAAACAAGTTATGTGAATCATCTCTGTTTTACTTTTTCGCACCATATATATTTTGTTTGCCTGCTAGCTATAAAGTAAGAGGGGTGGTTGGGTTGGATTATTTTACTGGGTGATTTATCACTCACGGATACGTCTGTATCCTGGCAAATCGATTGCTTCGGCAGTCAATTTGCTAGAGGTCGCAGGATTCAATGGAGGAGATTCAACGATGATGCAGTTCGACACGAAAAGAATATCAGTAATGAAGATCGAGGATGCTTAGGATTCGTATCAAGATTAGAGTCAGCTCTGAAGTTAATGTATTTTAATTTAGTAGATCTATCTTGAAATTGTAATGATTAAACCATTGTTTTGAAAAATTATATTTATTTAGCAAAATTTTCGTAAAGAAATTATTTATTTTTCTCCCGAAAAATCGGGGCGTTACAGTGGCGCTATTCGCAGCTACATATTTTCTCCCATAGCCCGCTATATTTCGGTAGGTAATTGTTGAAAATCATAAATAACATTTCGGTAAATAGCTATTGAAAACAAAATTATATTTCGGCAACTGCATGTCGAAAATATGTTCAACCTTCGGTATGCAACTGCTAATACATACATTTCGGAAAATAGCTGTTAACAAAAAGATTATATTTCGGTAATTGGGTGCTGAAAATGTATCTCAATTTCGGTAACTAACTGTCGAATATAGTTGGAAATTTTTAACGGATTATGAGAGAAAATACGTAGCTGCGAATAGCGGCACCCTTATTAGATCCTACTAGTTTAACTATGGTTAACATTGAAACCTAAATCGGTGGGCAAATCAAAAAGAAAACTTATGGGGTTCCGCCCCCCCCCCCCCCGGTTGTGGAATTTAATTGCTGCGAGACTTGCATCAAACATATTCTCTGCATCAGGGGTGTTCCGATTTCTTCAAAAAAGAATTTTTAGAAAAAAAATGTAATTTCAACCTCAAAAATCATGTTTTTACGTAAATAATTTTCCTATCAATATGGATCTTGTTTGATAGATCTCATTAAGATCTTTTAAATGGTGCAAAAAAAATTGAAAAAATATTTTTTATTGTCATTATATTTGAGTTTAAAATTACATAAATTTGAAAAAAAAGTACGTTTAGAAAAAACGGAACACCACCTCAGAAAGGAAACCTAAGAGTTCAAAACGAGGGTTCATTTAGAATTTAAATAAACCACATGTAATTATCTGCTGCCAAAAGGGTTGGTTGAAAGATTAAAAACGAGGGGCACACCAATTTAATTTCAACTTTTTGGATTGAAAGCGAGGGGTTTTCCGTTTACTTTTTAGCTCTTTGTTCTTTTTATTAATAGTTTAGTATTTATAAATTTATTTTCCCATTTATAGAGATTGAGGGTCCGTTTGATAACCGGCTTATGGGTTGGGTTGGGATTATGAGTCCTATGGGTTTCACAATTCTTTGTTTGGTTGCACATTTGAGGTTGGGATTGGGAGTCCCAAGGGACTATTAGTCCTGTCATTTGGGGCTATTGGGAATCCCCTCTTGCACTTGGTATTGGTAGTCCAGTCCATACTCCTCCAATGCGAAAAGACAAAAATAGCCTTGCTTAAACCATCTAATGACCAAAATACCTGCAGCTTTTATAAGCACAAACCCTAGCCCCCATCCTTTTCTCTCATGATCAAACGAAGACAGCAGCAGCAAGAGCCGGTCAGACGACACCATCTTCTTTGGTGGCTGGAAATTCGAAATACCTAGCTCCAACAAGTAAGAAAATCTTGATGAAAGAAAAAGATCACAGATTTTAGTTCTTGTTTTGAGTTCTATTACACACGAAATAAATAGCTGAAACTCTTCTTGAAAGAAAAAGATCAAAAGTACTTTTTTTTTTATTTTCTGAAAAATTGGTTTGATCCAGAAAATATCCATCCAAAAATTAAATCAGTTTTGCAGAAGGGCAAAAACGGAAATGCATACTATCAATCCAATCCTATCTTATGTGAAACAAACATAATATTAATAATTCCATCATCTAATCCCATCTCAAACAAACATATTCATCACTAATCCCATCTCCTTACCAATCCCTTCTCATTACCAATCCCAATCCTAATCACATCTCCTTACGAATCCCAACCATATATCAGTTTTATCAAACGGGGCCTGAGGGTAGTTTTTTAATTGCATTCCATTTCGTATCAAGAAATTTCAGAAAGCCTGATCAATTTCTCAAGTTTCGTTTGACGATGCAAAAAAGAGGAGGAAGATACAAAAATAGAAGACTTGACGGAAAGAAGATTAATATTTATACAAACATGTTATTAGTCTAATAGTACATCTTTTGTTGAGAGATGTTTTTTGTCCTTCAATTAATTATTTTTTTCTTTGGTCTTCCTTCTCTTGAGTATAATCTGTCGGGGAACAAAAAGGAAGATAGATTATCAAAGTATTCTTTGAAAGTTCTTTTGTTTTCGTTCTTTTCTAATATAATAATAATGTTTTTGATTTATTTGACCATTAATTATTTTCCTTGAAGATTTTTCGTATTAAGAATTGGTTGTCTTGAGATTAAACTAAATTTAAATGAAATGTGGCTTTAACAGTTTTGTGTTCATTCTTTTTCTATCATGTAATATGAAGAACAACTATATAGCCTAGCTAGTTTGATCCCATTCACCAGTCACCAGTCACCAGTATACACACTGTCCAACACGCTTTGGACGGCCTAGATTGTGCACTACAACAGCACGTCTGCTCTACAAGATTTCCAAATCCGAAATTAGTCTACACACTATCTAAAACCACATTCGGAGTGAAAAACATGGTCTCCCTGATAGTAAAAAATAGTAGCTTGAAATCAGTAAATGTGAAGTATTGGAAATTATTTGCATGGTTAATAGATTTGGCAACCCAACTAAGATTTCTAACCAAAGAAACACTATATAAATTTGTTAAGTAATTCTATCATGTGTAAAGCTGACAGCTAGTCGAAACGAATTCGATTATATATGTTTTTTGAAAAGCACGTAGAATCGAAATCTTTTCAACTGGTTGTCAGCAGATCAAAGCAGCTGACATGTCAACTAACTACCCCAATGAATCTATCAAGGTTTTGATGTTGAGGATAGGATAGGGGGGCACTGCAAACAGTTGCTTGGAGGTGGAACCGTGTTGACGTCATTGCATGCATCTTGATCGTCAAGAAAAAGCTATTGCATGTTCAGTTATCGGATAAATGTCGAAAAAATGAGAAGAGGGATCGATATGACACGTGCAAAATGTCGGTGGAGTTCATGTAATGATGAATATTGTTGATAGATGAATTCTTAAACTAAAAAGTTTCTAATTTTAATTGGATGTCCGGGTCAATTTTTGCACGTCTCAACTAATGTCAGGGACCTTCAAATTAACGGTCTGGCAAACCTCTGATTACCCCCAAAATTTGGGATGTTTGGCCTCCTTGTTATAATCATGCGACATCATAAAAGACAAATACGTATTATTTTTTTCATTCCTAGCTACCTGGCAAAACCCTTTAGGGTTATTCTTAAAGGAAAGTTATGCTTGGATGTTTAGCTTAGTTTGTAAAGGGGAAGGGTGAAACTTGAAAGGCTAGGGCAACGAAAACGAAAGTTACTGGAAATGCTTATTTAGGGCGTTGAACCAACTGGAATTAGTTTAGTTGGTTAGGACGCTTATACTCTATCTATTCATTTTTAAATGCTTATTACGGTTTTGTGTGCTATTTTTAATGGCTTATCTCTCGACGTATATTATGTTTTATATTTTTAGAAACATTATCTTATAGAAATAATTGAGCTAGATCTATCAAATATGATCCATACTACACATTGAGAGGAGATATATGCAATTAAAAATGACACGCAGAACTATAGTGGACACTTTAAAAGAGACGAAGAGAGTATTTCACTAGGAGGTCAGGAGTTCAAATCTCGTGTGGGTGTTCTTCCGGCCCTTAGAGAGGTTTTTTCTTTCTTTCTATATTTCTACCTTATAATGGACTTATTTCTTGTATTGGTTGTGTTGTTGGACTTGATTATCTCGTGAACTCTCACAATTGATGTAGTGTTCCGAATTTGTACTTTCATATTCATATACTCCTATGATTTACTAAATGATTTTTTTTATCAATTGAAAAATATATATGTAAGGCGTTGGAGTTGTAATGTCACAATTGTTTGTCCCTCTAAAAATAGGCCAGCTTTGACTTTTCATGTGATTTCTTGTTTTGATTTTTTTCATTCCCACTTGGATAATAATATCTCTAATAAGGGAAATTTATAGAAATAGTCCTTCTAGTTTTACCCGAGTCTCATTTTCGTCCTCCAAGTATCAATTGCAATTCTTTTGACCTTCAAGTTTGGTTTTCGTACCAAGTTGGACCAATTGATAACGTTTGTGAGCCAAAATGAATGGTAAAAATTAGATTAAGGGCATACGTTATCAATTGAAAAACTTGGTATGCACTGCAACGTCCAAACTGCTATCAATCTGATTTTTTCCGTCTATTTTGGCTGACATAAGTCATCAATTGAACCAATTTGGTACGAAAACCCAACTTGAAAGTCAAAAGAGTTGCAATTGATACTTGAAGGACGAAAATGAGACTCGGTTGAAACTAAAAGGACCAATTATATAAATTTCCCTTCTAATAATTTGAATAGAAGTAGCTGATGCCTGGATTCGTGAAGATTTTGATTCCTAGTAGTTAGATTCCTCACTCAAGGCAACCCAAACATTCTTAAAGGTCACTAACGGTATTTTCATTAACCCATAAGTTGTGGACCATAACTTTTATATTTTGTCCTTATTCAATTTTTTTTATTTTTTTTTGCGTTAGTTAGTTTTACACCAAACTTTGATGTAATATTAGTGCGTCAGGAATTGAAAAAGTAAAAATTGACTTTTTTACACAAGTTTTTTGAAAAATATCCAAGGAAAAGCTGAAGAAGTCAATTTTTTGAACAATTTCTTGGGAGGTTCGAAATAGTGAAAGTGGACTAACCAAAAAAAAGCCAAAGCCAAAGCCAAAACCAAAACGGTTAGTTTTCCCAATTAAGAATCAGAATACTAACAACGTTTAAAAATACGATTAAAAACAGTATCGATCGATTTGGGTAACCATCGTGAAATTGCCTTCCCTACCCAACTGTGCTCCCATAATCTTACTGCTTATTGAAGTTGCAACCTTCTTTCCAGTACTGTTTCTTGATTTTGAAATGCTGATCGAAACTAAAAAAAATCCTATATTAGTCTATTACTATTAGGGGCCATCATTATCTTTTCTCTACTATATATGAGGTTACACTTCCAATTGGATCACGGATTTACGGGAGGAAGGAAACCACGATATAAAACCAAACGAAACGAAGCGAAATGAATCGAGTAAATATAGGTTTTTTTTTTTTTTTTTGAGTTTTCCTGTTGCTGTCTAAACCGTGCGAATTGAAAATTCGCAGTTAGTTTTGGAGTTAGGACAACGCAACAAAAACCTGGGCAGTGAGACTAAGGTCAGGTCTAGAACCCAAAGCTCAAAATGGTGGCCGAAGTTTTCTGGGCCCAGAAATCTTCTCGATTTGGTGGACAAATACAAGAACCCAAAACCCCAAAATGGTGGCCCAGTCCAAGAAGATTATGATTTCAAGATGTATCAAAGCCCTGGTGTTAGTTCTCTGGGTTTTATTTATCCCCATTAAGTTACCTATTGGTTAATTATCCGCAGGCTAGTATTGTTGTGTAACATCTTATATTTGTTTTAATAGAACTTCAATCGAACTTCTTTTTCTGTTTTTGTGTTTAAGCTTCGATGGGTGCACTTTAGCCCTGCCTACATCACATTCTAAGATCGATCACATCAAATTCTTAGCCCCGACATTCAGTGTTATCAGATAACAGGCCCATAATAACCACTCTGATCCGATTAAGAATCTGCATGACTGCTGAGATCAATAGGTAACTCGAAGGGGAGTTGATAATAATTTACAAGAAGAGCTACTTGAGGTTGATTGTGGCTCAACAGGGCGGGACGGCATGCAGCCTCGGACCTTCACACGTCAAGGCGATACAAGGGATAATCTATTTTGAAGAGAACTGGCAATCAATTTCGGGTATAATTCCATGAGGAGGAATTGCCGGGGCAGTGGATGAAGGGCTAAAGGTGCCTCCTGTGTCACTACTTTGAGTTTGGCGTATTGGTGGCCCAGGAAGGTAATTTTGCGGATGTAGGTAATTTTGAACGACGACAAATATAACACTACTAGTCTCTGTACAATTACATTAATTTGGTCCCCGAAATCACACACGAAGTTAACGTAGGCTTTACAACTAATTATTCATTTATTACGCAAAAAAAAAAGAAAAAAACTAAATAAACTTATTGATCATCACATCACTTCATCAGTGTAAGGTCTTTGTTTATTGGCAAGATGTACGCAGACTATATTATCCATGTTAACGACGTCACAATCACTGATGCTAACAGTATCAAAAAAAAATGTATTTTGTACAGGAAACATCACAAGACCGAGCTTAAAAGCAATACTAGTATTACTCCAATTACTGGTGAAATGGAACACAATGTAAAACAAGAGGGTAGGTTCGCAGAATCCGGGGTGCATGCTGGACGGCTCAAATTGCATGTCTGGTCGAATAGATCTCGGTCGTCTATTGTTGCTCAGTTGAGATGCAATTTGAGCCGTTCATTACTCGATTGGCATGAACGGCCGAGATCAACCCAACACGCATCCATGCACCCCAGTTGTTGCACATATTTGAGATGAAAATTTGATGGAAACAACATCATCCATTACAATGTGAAATGTTCTGTTTGCACACACAAGATGATGTGAAAATTTTAAAATGACACCTGAATCTTGCACCAAATATCACAGAGACACTTGAACTTAAGTTTATTTCAATTAAACACTTATACTAACAAAATACTCAAATTTAGGCCCTCGTTATACTCCGTCAAAAAAATTAGTGACGCGGCATCCCTTACTTGTTTAGGTGGCCCTATTGCTCATGTTTCCAACAGGGAACGATACACCCAAGCCAAACGTCTCACTTTACCTTACGTACGTTTTGGAGGAAAAATGACCTTAACCTAATTGATTTCCCTTTATTTCTCTTTCTAGAAGTTTGACTATTGTTCCACCATCTCTCTCACTTCAACCCTAGACGTGTAGCCCTTCCTCCTCCCTTGTTCAACATATGATGAAGAGAATTGAGGGCCAAGTTGGCTTTAAAAGCCAAATAGTGACTTATTTTTGTCTATTCAAAAAAAATTCGCATTTGTTAGTTTTACGTCAAACTTTTGTGACTTATTGATTCTTCTCGACAAAAGGAATCGGAGAAGTAAAATTTTTGATCGAAACTCATAATTTTTTTAAAAAGACAAAAATAAGTAAAGTAAGTTGAATTTCGATCACTATTTTATACTTTTCCGATTTTTTTCGCCAAGATGAATCAATAGGTCATAAAAATTTGGCGCAAAACTAACACATGCAAAAAAAAAATTGAAGAAAGAAAAAAAAATAAGTTGCTTAACTTTTCAATTCAAACCCACCCTGAGAGTTCTACCATGAAGACCCAGCGAAACCCTAACTTTTTCTTCTTTTTGCTCAGGACCAAAAGCAAAAGATGAAGTAATGGGTTTCTCTTGGGTGCGTCATCCCCTATTGAAAACATGTGCAATTGAGCAACTTAAACGAGTTGGAGATGCCATGTCAACAATTTTTGAGACAGAGCATAACGGCGGGGGTCTAAATTTGAGGATTTTGTTAGAACATATGTTTAATTGAAATAAATTTAGGTTCAAGTGTTTCTGTGACATTTGGTGCAAAGCTCAGGTGCCGTTTTGAAATTTTACCCTAGAAGATAGTCATACAAAAGTTAGAGTGGTGCTATCAGTACAAATTTAATATCTGTACCGACAAGTACAAATGACTTTTTGAGCCTCTTTTAGGTCTAAAAAAAATGATCGAAATCATTATTTTGTTTAGAATACTTTGTTTATGATCCTTGAAAAAAATAAGTTCAATCCGATATCGGTAAGAGTATTTACAAAACATCCAACTTTATCATAGAATTCGTGCCTGAATTCTAAAGCAAAGTTAGATGTTTTGTAAATGTTTTTACCGATACTGAATTGATCTTATTTTTTACAAGAACTATAAACAAAGTATTTTAAATAAAATGAGTGATTCCGATCATTTTTTATGACCTCAAAACATGCCAAAAAGGCATTTATTCGTACTGGTACATATTAATGTCTGGACCAGTATCATTTCCGCAAAAGTAACCCTTAGCATAATGCACAAACAGAAGAATGATAACTTCAACAGACAGACATATATAGGAAAAAGAAAAAAAAAAGGAAAAAAAAGTTGATCGAGCTATCATCTCTAAGCCCTCTCCTCAATCCTCACCGGAAAACCGCCTTCCATCTTCGACGTCAGATATGATACAAAAACCGGCTCCTTACCATCCTCAAAAGCCGGCACCACCCGAAACCGCCGAAAAACGCCCGCGACCACCCTCTTCATCTGCAGAAACGCCATTTCCCTCCCCAAACAAACCCTCGGCCCCGCTTGGAACACCGGGTATGTGTAAGGATCCCTTCCCACAAAGTTCCACTTCCGTTGATCTGCCACAGCCGTGTCGTCTCTCTGCAACCACCTCTCCGGCTTAAACTCCGCCCAGTCCTTCCCCCAGATCTTCTCCGACCTCCCCATTGCATACGGATGGTATGCTACCGGCGTACCTTTCTTCACGAACGTGCCGTCTGGCAACACATCGTCGGCGACTGCTTGTTTTCCGTCGACCGGCACCGGCGGGTACAACCTCATGCTCTCGCTCAGCGATGCGTGGGTGTAAACCATGTCCTTCACTTCTTCGAAAATCGGAGATTCGGATTTCTCGTAAATCTCTCTGAAAATTTCTCCTTCTGCGTTCGGGTTTTTGGATACTAACCAGAAGAACCAAACCAATGCGGCTGAGGTGGTGTCGCGACCGGCTAGTATAAAGCTGATGACTATATCTGTTACGAAGTTTTCATCGGAATGGCCGGAGCTCAAGAATCGAGATAAAAGGTCGAACGAATCGAGCTCTGATTTTTCATTCAGTAGTTGTTTCTTCTCCTTGATTAATCCCTTGGCGAATTCCCTGACTCCTTCCACGGCAATTCGGAGATTCTGTCGCAAAACATAGACAAACAAAACGTTAGAAATTTGGCATTTCAAAAAGTTATTTTTGTATTTCACTTTCTTATAAATGCATTCTAAAATTGGGTTTTACTGTATTTTGAAAATTGAGTTGAATATAAAAGCACTGTTGGATCACCTTTTCTGATCCAACATCGAGGCGGCGTTTAGCTTTCCACAACAGAGGATGAATGGAAAGGAATCTCTGGCTACTAATTCGAACCGCATCTTCAACAGATTTCATGAATTCCACCTGCGGCAGAGACGGCACCAACGACGCCGGATCGTACCCGAACGCGATCGCGCACACATTATCGAACGCGAACCGTTGGAGAATGTCCTGGAGATCAAGCACGGTGTTGCTGTTGGCGGCCGCTGATAGGATCGGTACCAAACGGTCGTGGAGCTCCGTGTCAACCACCTGTTCGACGAATTTCCGCAACGACTTGGTGTTGAACTCGTGGCTCGCGACTTGTCTCTGAAACTTCCAGCTCTCGCCGTTGGTGTTGAATATGCCGTCGCCAAGCAGGTCGGCTTGGGTCATTCGAAAGAAGGCGCTCTTAGGGTACATGTGGAAGTGGGACTTGAGAATGTGCTCGACGTTGGAAGGGTTGGCCGTGAAGATCTGGGTGCGGCCGAGGGGGCGGTGGAGGGCGAAGGTGGAAGTGGGTGAGCTGGATAATATTTCCGACATCCAATCGAATCGGTTCCGGTTCCGGTTCGCGTAGATTGAGAAGAGAGAGCCGACGATTGGGTATGATGTGGGGGTTTTATTAGTAGTAGAATTTTGAGGGGATTTGGATGGGAAAAGGGTGGTGAAAATGGAACTCCATTTGATGATGAACAAGAAGAGGAAAGGGAGGAGGAAAGGGAGGAGAGTAGTAGAGAGCTCAAGGTCTAACATGGCCGAGGTGTGGATGGTTTTGGAATTGCGAGTTTGAAAAGTTGATGTGCTTGAAGAACGGGGATGGAGGTACAGGGGTATTTGTAGATGGTCTCGATTCAAGACGACATTAAAACAGATAGGATAATGATTTCGTCAAATGGAGGATGACTGTCTCTAAACATTGAGAGATTTTTCAGTTCTGAGCGAGTATATGTCACGTGGTATTCGTTCAGCACATTTGAACGATCTGATACACTTTTGGACGATTCGGATTGAAATCATTTCTCTCCTCTCACCTCAACACTTTCTCTTTCTAAATCTGAGCAGTTCAAAAATGAAATAGACGACTCGAATGTGTAAGCAGACACCACATGGTACCCGTTTGGCTGTGTAATTTTTTTCCTAAACATTCTATTGGCTTGTATGATGTGTTCTCTTTAATTTCTTACTGTATTTGGTTTCTTGGGGGAGGAGTTGTATCTTTAATATTCTCGGTCAATGTGCTATCACAGCACACTTTACTCGATTTCTATTCTTCTTTATCTCTCAATCACTAAAGTTGTCGTCGTGTAATTAATCAAGTGTATTTACATAGTTAGTTAGGAACGAAATCAGGATTTTTTTTTTTTTTTATATGAGGTGCCATAACATGAATAATTCATTTTTTTTTTTGGTAGTTAGGTGTGCGCGGTCAGGTCAGCTCATGCGCACCTTGACTTATCGTGTTTTCGGTCCATCAAAAACATGTCTTCCATACAGAAAGAAACTGTAGAATTTACAAAAAAATACTTTCTTGCATTGTCAAACCCTCAACAATTGTGGGCTTAGTGAGTTCAAATCGAAAAGACTCTTTATTAATTCATATTGTTCATTTCAAATCAGCTTAGGGGCCATGCATGTAAAGATTTAAAATTTAATAGTACAAAAATTAGTAGTAGATAATCATGGGGTGGCACTCGTCCCATAAGTCCTAGTTCGTCATTGCACATGCCACGGTATGCCGATCGAAAGAGTTGAATAACTAGTTCAATTCGTAAGCGATTCCGTCACTTTGTAATTTACTTGGTTACCAAGCTAGGTTTTGCAAATGAAGGAGGAAAAACACAAGCTCATCCCTGGGGTCTATTAATCTTCTTCCTTACGAAAATACTCCAGCTAGTATTAACATTAATTTTACTACATGGTGGCACTTTGATCAGATAAAATATTTGCTAATTAGATTGAAGCTAGAGACACTTATATATTTACCTACCTAGATTTTTTTTTTTATTTTTAAAAAAAGAGGAGAGACACAAATTATGTCTTCCACTAATACAATCTTGATATTGTTTAACGGCAGACTATATGCAATTTTGCTCATCTTGTGATGATACAAGCAAGTGCTATCATCGCTATTCCAAATATTTAGTCACCGTTCTCGTATATTCGAGGCACTAATAATACCTATTTTTATTTAAGCGATCTCTCTTCTCTTGTTCAGGTGTCCTTTTTTGTAATTTTCATTTTCATATGACAAAATTCTCAACCAAAAAAAAAAAAATAAAAGCACAAGATTATCACGGAAAATGTTTTGGCATTCTGGGTTATTTACGAATCTAATACTTTTGTTGCCGTACGTGACTCCTTATCTAAAAAAATTCAGAACCACATTTTCCGTTTTCCATTTTGTTATACCCGAAAAAATTAAGTGAGGAATTTCCTCCCAAAAATATGTAAACAAGGATTAAAAATAGAAGTATATATCACAAGGAAAGATTTAAAAATCGGGTATGTATGTTGAAAAATGACTCTCATGTAGAAACAGAGGGAGTATTTTGGAATTGAGATTCTCCCACGTACAGCAAACGAAAGGGAATGGGGGAGGTGGGGAGCCTGAGGTAGAGCTGGGTGGCTATGCTCAAAAATCGGGTATCGTTCCGAGTTTAATAAGGTGATATGAATCGTCCATTATGTAGAGCTTGACGCGTAGAACATTCTTGAAAAAAAAATCAAGTCAAACGGGTATCGGAAACTCAGTGGGCAAACCACATTTTTAGGCAGCGATAAATGTCCACGAAATCATACCGTGGACAAATATTGTTTGTGTGCAAATTTAAATCGACTTAATTTCTTATAGGTTTGTTCAATGCGAAAAATTCTATATGGTGAACGTTTTAAATTAAGATGGTTGTATTTATTACCTTGCAAGAGGAAGGTCTAGGGTTCGAGTCTATAGTGAAACATTAAACCCTTTTAATTTTGGTGGTTGTTACACTAATTCTCCGCTCACCCCCACTAATAAAAAAAATTGGAAAAAAAAATTCACGTTTCAGATCATATTTTTGAGTTTGGAATGATGCCCATGTTTTTTTGGTACAACCAACCTGTCGTGGCTAAGACACAGCCGGCCCTCATTCCCCAATAAAATTAGGGGTGCTTGCGGTCCGGATCGGATTGGATTTCTAAAAATTCGATGACCAAACCGTTAATCACGGTTTTTACTAAATGAAATTCGTGTCCAGACCTAAAGTCCTACGGACCGGTTTCAATCCAATCCGTGACTCGCAGATCGATTACTTTTTTATCCGCGGATTATGTTCCAAAACAAAAACAATAACTGAAGGTTACAGATTCATAGATGGACTATATCAAGATACTTGTTTGTATTTCATTTCATACATACATATATGCATGTATACATGTAAGTAAAGAGAGAATTTCAGATTGAGTTACCGAGAAGATTATGGTTAGGATTAGAGGTGGTAAATGGACGGGTTGAAACGAATTGCGGGTCAAATAGTAAACGGGTTGAAACGGGTCGGGTCGAATATAGGTCAAGCTAGTCAAACCCAAACCCGTCCGACCCAATTTACTTTTCGACAAGAAGAATCAATAAGTTACAAAAATTTGAAGCAAAATAAAAATACTAAATTTTTTTGAATAAAGACAAGAAAAATCATTTTGACTTAACAAGCCAAACCCACCCGAAGTCTTCTTTTCGTCTCAACAAATTGATAGCGCGAATGGAATTAGAGATTGAATTAACTAAAAAAGCTTTAGTTAACTTTCAGTTTTTACTTTTTATTGATCGGCAGGTTAAGCTTCAGTTTTTTTCGGTGCTGAAAGTGAGCACGTGGAACTCCACGATTGTTTTAGCATAAAAAAAAGGGGACCATTTGTAGCAAAATTTGATCGACTTTATAAGTATGATAGTTCGGTTCAATTTTAAATGGCCTATTTTCAGCCCATGGACACGTCATCTGGTCCTATTTTCCATTTTCCCCATTTCCCCCTTCTTTCTTTCTCTCTCTCTCTCTCTCTCTCTCAAATTGAAGCTTCTGCCATCGAAAACCAAAGAATTAATTAAATTAAATTAAATGGCCTGATTTATTAAGAATCAGGCACAACATCGCCCGATCCACACGTGTAGATTTCATAGTCCGATGCACTACATTGACCGACGCACTATATTTGGATGTGAATGGAACTTTTACTTTTAGCCCATATTAAACAAATTTTTAACCCATCTAAATATAGATTAATATGGGTTCAACCTATTATATAATATGGACGAATTGGGTTGGATTATAACTGGGCGGATTGAATGGGTTAGAAAAATATGAATTGGGATTACCACCTCTAGTTAGGATGATCCCTTTATTAAGGTAAAATAGTAAAAGTGGTAAAAAAATATTTTAATAGTACTAACAATTATGTGTGTGTATATATATATCCCCTTCTAATAAGGACTATCTTATTTTAATAAAATGCAGACCTCCCTTTCCCGATCGAATTTCGATGATCCGAGCCGCTCAATGTGTTCAGAACGTGATTTTAAGGGTACTCGCGAGAACTCAGCAAAAAAAAAAAAGACCGGGAAGGACTTCATCCGAGCAGTTTTTGTTTATTTTTTATCGAACGGTTCAAATAAAAACTGCTCAAATCAAGCCCTTCCCGGTCATTTTTTTTGCCGATTTCTCGGGGGTTCCCTTAAAATCACGTTCTGAACATATTGAGCGGCTCGGATCATTAAAATTCAATCGGAAAATAGAAGAAATGAAGAGGTCCTTATTTTAACTAAAATAAGGACCTCCTTATTTGAAGGAGATTGTATGTATATATATATATATATAATAAATATCTCACGATCTGGTTCTGTTAATCTACGGTTTTATAATGAAAATTCATTGACCGAATCACAAGTCGTGGTTTTTTAATTTTTCAATCCGTGTCCGGACCATTAATTCACGAATGAAATTCAAAAGGTACGAATCAATTTGGTTAGAACGGGTTTCACGATTCACCGCATTTTTTGCACAACCCCAAACAAAACCCCCTCCACAGTCAATGGGGCTGGAGCCTTGGTCAATGTTGGTTCACATTTCTCCCACATCTACAAGGAGAATATCTTCTTGATTAAGAAAGTTCATATTACTAGGGGCGCCATTCGAAAAGAAAAATATTGGCAGGGGCCACCTTGCCGGTTGGCTTGTCCGGTCAGCCGCCATTAAAGACAATTTGACCTCCCTAGCCTTTTCGTCTCCAACCTTGCTACTGGTGCAACAACTGTGCACAGATTCTTTTGTGGTGCCCACTAAGAATCCCATACAAATAATCCGATCCGTTAATTATGTTGAACACATTTTTTCAAGGGCCTCCGCGAAAATTTAGTTTAATCCGATACCTATTAGTGTTTGATCTAATCATCTAACTTTTCATTCGGGTTTTTACAGAATGAAAAGTTAGACGATTAGTTCAAGTATTTATAGGTTTCGAATTGAGCTGATTTTTGTCAGAGACACTTGAAAAAATATTTTAAACATAATTAACGGATCGGATTATTTGTATGGGACCCTTAATGAGTCCCACAAAAAAATCTGTATACAATCTATGCACAGATTACTATACCAGTTGACTTTCTGTTTCGTCCCCAATGATACAAGCGGAACTTTCCTATGATAGAAATGTTTTGGAGTTTTTTTTTTTTTGGCTGAGCAAATGTCTAGAGTTTCTTCCTCGCGAAGGGCATGTTTGATAAGTGTATAAGGCCCTTAGGATGGGATTACTAATCCTGTGGGGTGATTAATACTTTGTTTGGTTGCACAAAGGAGAAGAGGATTAGTAATAACAAGGGATTAGCAATTTCACACTTACCTGAGATTCACAATATCATGTCGGGCTAGGTATTAGTAATCCTATCTCATGGTTTCTAATGCCAAATTACCTCATTGCCCATGCTATTTTTTATAATTGGACGTCTAGAGTCACCGCACCGCACACCTATTGGGTACTCCGGGCTCCACAAAATTACAGAAAAATATTCATAAATTTCAAAACAATATTTATAGGACCCTGTGAAAAATCATCTTCAACGGATATCGGTAAATATATTTCCTGAATTCGCAAGCGTGCGACGATCGTGTAGTGTGGTGGTCGTATCATTGTTGTTTTGATAACGTATCTTGTTCTTAAGCAAGCAAACCACAACTAAAATAATATTGTTTGATGAAAAAAGGAAAATTAAAAAAAAAATCTGGAACAAATAATGAATTCTATTTTAATTGTATCGTTGAGGGTCATTGAGGAAATTATGGTCATAAACCAATCTCATCCAGACTTTTAAACAAAATGGCCTACAAAGAAAAGAAAAGAAAAAGTGAAACAATTTTCTCGTACTTAGTTTGAAAGAGAAATGATAGAAAATAATATGCAATATGAGAAGAAAAAAGAAAAGAAAAGAGAAGGTTAAAGTAATAAAAAAAATACCAGATTTTTGGGTTAATAATTTTTAAATTTTATTCTTTGTTTGTTTCACCATATTTTATTTAAAAATGGAGCATTTTTATAATAATCGGGCATTTTTTATAACCCTTGTTTGTATAAGGGTAAAAATGAAAATTGATACTTTCAATCCAATCCTATCCTATGTAAAACAAACACGCAAATAACAAGGGAAAATGACGGGGAAATGATATTGGCACTCCTAAAATTGATGCAAACACTCCAAAATCAGTGTAATTCCAAAGTCATTTTCCTTTGTTTTTTGGAGTGTCAGCATCAATTTTTGGAGTGCCAATATCATTTTCCAAATGACGGCTCAGGATGTGTTTTGATAATTAATATCCGCCAAACACAAACTAAGAACATTTATTAATGCTGAAAATGTCCTTGGCAGGTATTAATTATCAAAATACGTCATTGGCCCTCATTTTCCCAAATAACAATCCTCTCTACTAATCCCGTGCAAAACAAACATGCACGTAGGATTGACCTTCTCATTAGGAATCTTATCTCATTACTAATCTCAATCCTAATCCCGTCTCATTACTAATCCCACCACATCTTACTCACTTAACGAGGCTAGAGTAATTTCGATGCAAGTGGTTAGTGGACATTTTACTCATCCAACGGCTAAAATATATCATGATTTCATACTAGTATAACCTCTTTTTTTTTTTGATCCGTATACTAGTATAACCTTGAGCAGCAAAGTGTTCACTTTGGATGGCTCGAAAAAATCTGTATATTTCTGGATCTGCCCCACAATTTTTAGTCTTTTTGAAAATTTTTAACTTTTTAAGGAGACATTGATTTAGGGGTTGTTTAGTAACTTAATTTAACACTTAAAACTGAAAGTATTAAGTAAAAGGTGATTAAGTAAGGAATTGTTTGATAACTCAAATAAATACGTAAAGCTAAATACCTTAAGTGCATGGTAATTAAGTACGTTCGATAAGTATTTTATTTTTCGCATTACTTAATTAGAACTTTAAGCTCCTCTTGAAAGCTCCCGAATATTGTGGAAGTTCCAGAACATGGGAAAACCTAGAGATCGATCTTAGAGAATTCTGAAAGAGACCGAAATATTCTACTCCAGTAAAAGATTGCAGTAGACTTCACTAATGTGCAAGCCTTGAGTGGAGAGACAAGATAGATTCTAGAGGCACGAAGAAAGAATAAATATTTTTATGGAGTATTATTCTAAAAGGACAATGAGAACTCTCTTTAATTAAGATGATCCTAGTCATCCATCGAGGAGTTGGATAGCTATAGAGGAAAAGAAAGAACTCATTTTTGAGTGCAAACTAATTAACTCTCCACTAATATCAAAACCTTGATTTAACTTTATTTGCAGTACTACTCTTTGTAAGTGCTTCCCCATCTCTCTTTCTTCCCTTATTTCTTCATCTCTTCTTCCCTCTTGCCTTGCGAGGTAACTATTGTGCGTGGTGTAAAAAAAAGATCGTGCGTGCGTGGCGAGTGGAGCCTTAACAAGTCAAGCTTTGAACCGGTCGCGAGCAACTCGTTCCAATTGGACACAACTGTAAATTACTCTCTCTCTGTCCCAATTTAACAATTTTTTTAGGAATTCATGTTACTTTTCAATTGATTATATTTTATAATATTTTATGTAATTTTGAAAATATAATACTCCATTATAGAACTAATTGGATCTATCAAACAATATTCATATTGGATATAAAATTCATTACCAATTCAAAGATATAAATAGTTTTTATCATGTTATAATAGAACGAGGAATTATTAAATTGAGACGTAGGGAGTAGTATTTTATTCATAATTAATTTGTAATTTTATTCATTTTGAATTTAAATTCCAGTTGGGTAGGTTCAACTGGAAGTTGAACATTGCTCCTAATAGAGTTAATAGGGCTTTGGAGGCAACTGTTGATGTAAACGAAAATTACTTTTTAAAATGATCTAACCTAAGGTAAAAAAAGAAAAAGAAAAGAATGGTTTGCTAATTACTCCATCCGTCCCATAAAGTTTGGCATTTTCAAGAATGCGTGTCACTTTTAAATTGCATCACTACAAGAAAATTCACCAAGTGCAACCGAACTGCCGACACAATCAATTTTTTGTCGGCAAAAGTACGCTTTTGCCGATGAAAAAGTAGTATGTGTCGGTGAATGTAAACTTTTTGGCGACAAAAATAAATACGTCGGCAAATGTCATCGGCAAAAGTAAGATTGGCGGGAAATATTTTCCCAGGAAATATTTGCCAACGAAACTTTTTTTTAGCAATGAATTATGCATCGGCAAAAGTTGAATATTTCGGCGACAACTTTTTTGCATCAGCAATAGTCTTGCAGGGAACCTTTGGCGACACAATGTGCATTGGCAAAAGTCAAATCTTTCAGCGAAGAAATCTTTGTGTCGGCAATACTTCGTATTCACATATAACATATATGTATGTATACGGTATAGGTGTTCTGTATAATTATATGTACATTTTATATTATGTGTATACATGGGAGTTTCAACGGATAAATGAAAATACACCATTAGTCACTCATTTCAATAGTTGAGATAGTGGAAATAGTGTTTTTATGTGTATTTTTTGTATGTATTACATAGAGTATATCTGTATATATAGTGTACATACATATAAAATATATGTTGTATACTCTTCTGTCCCACAAAATTTGTCTGTAGACACAAGTAATTTGCTATACATAGTGTAATTTGCGAAAAAGAAAAGTTTGAATTTTTTTAAAAAATGCATTCTTTTAAGTTCTAGGTTTGCATATTGGTAAAATTTTGTGGAATGGTATTTGCAATATATTTATACTGTATTATATATAGTCCGGTGCAAGTCCACACCATCTTACGGTTCGCACCTCTCTTTTTTTTTTTTATATATCAAAATTTGATGATTCGAACCGTTCAATATGTTTAAAATGTGATTTTAAGGGTACCCTCTAGAAATAACCAAAAAATTGATTAGAAAAGGGCTCAATCTGAGCAATTTTTCAAAAATGCTGATAAAAACTATTTTATAAAAAACTGCACGGATCAAAGCCCTTCTCGATATTTTGAGCTGATTTCTCGCAGGCACCATTAAAATCACATTTTAAACACATTGAACGGTTCGGATCATTAAAATTTGATCGAAAAATAAAAGGTGCAGACCGTAAGAGGTGTGGATAGGAATCGGACTCTGTGTGTACGTGTGTGTTATATATGTATGTAGTATATATATGTAGGATGTACGTACATACATTGTAAAAATGTAGAATGCAATATTATATACTCTATATATTGTTTATGTATAATTTTTTTTGGGATCAGGTATAGGTTATATACTAGTTCTTGAAAAGTTATTCATGAAGAGTAAGTTGGTCTGGTGGGTAGATGCGTAGTGTGGGAACCCGGGTTCCTGAGTTCAAAACACGGGATATGCAGAACACGGTATATGCGGGGATACGTGGAACACCTGTAATAGCAGTTTTGGGATTTTTTAAAATTAACTTTGGCCGACCCAAAAATCTCATTGCCAAAAGGGGTTACATTCTCAAATTTTAGAAACCCATTTGCCGACGCATCACTATTTGCCGACATGTATTGCCGATGCAAACTCGCATCGCTAAAAGTATACTTTTGTCGACGAATGAAAATTCACATCGGCGAAACCCTTTCCCGACATATCAACGCCGACAACTTGCGGACACAAATTTTTTCGTTGGCGAAAACATTTGCCAACCCATATACACGTTTGCCGATGTACTTCGTCGTATTGCCAAATGCGCATTTTCTTGTAGTGATATATCTTTCAATCCATAATGTTTTAGGCGATTTTTTGACTTTGTTTAATAGAACAAATTAGAACAAACATTACGAATTAAAAGATTTAGTTAATTTTTTTATAGGTATGTAATAGTGAAATTGTCAAAACTTTATGAGACGGAAGGACTACTTTTTTAGATGACAACCAAAATCTATTTTGCAGATAATGTTGCTGTTGAGTGAACCATCGCCAAAATGGATGGTCAGGAGGTTGGAGGAAGATTCATCAAGCTACAAGTGGCTGGTGCAGCAAGCGATAGGGGTGAATTGTGGGGCAACCTATCGAAGAGAGGTACTTGTATTTTGATATAGTTTGACTCACAGTACTTATGGGAAAAAAAATGTATCTAACTTCTTTCCTTTTAGATGGGAAAAAATCACCAGAGAAAAGAAAGAATCGAAGGAAGCTGACAATTGAGAGCAGGGCTGTCCACATATTCGACCACCCGACCTGAAAACAGACACAATGGACGGATCTAATTACCATTTTCGGTCGGGTTTGGGTCCATTTCATCGGATTTTGCAAGTAATCGGTCGGGTGTCGGATGTACTGGATTAATTTTTGGGTGACCCGACCCGACCAACGTATTTTGAATAAAAAGAAAAAAATAACCCTAAGACGCGCAGTCTTCTCCTCTCCCACTTCCAGCCCTGTTCGTTCCCTCATCCCCTTTCCAGACTTCCAGTTCCGTCATCTCTTTCTCTCTAACCAATTCGACCCCCACACTCTCGATCTCCACCTTAACTGAAACCTAGGTTTCCTGAAGACCCACACGATCTCTGCATGGATTTGTCACTGTTTTGGTCTTCTTCTTCCTCCAGCGTACAAGGTGAGGGTGCCCAAAGGCTTATATGCACATGGCCAATCCTATACTTGGTTGATGTAGGACAATGGATCATAATATACCACCACGCTCCATAGCCGACGTCCACGACGGCCCACTCTATCGACACTGACCCGATGGTAGCCGTTTCTCTTTTTTGGTGGCTCCACTCACCTATAAGTGTTCAATACTTTTTGGCCTCGTTTGATTACAGTGATAGATGGATTTGATTCGTAAGGAGATGGGAGTCGAACTGCAAAGCTATAGGTCACCCCCTCTGGAAGTCGAACTGCAAAGCTACACCCATACTCGCATAGGTGCGTCCGATCCCATACTCGACGGGGTGGCTAGCTTTGATACCAATGATACAAACCCTTGGGTAGAACTCACCCTTGAAAAACGGCTTACAAGGGTAGGGTGCCCTTATATGCACATGGCCAATCCCATTCTTGGCCGATGTGGGATAATGGATCGTAACATACCACCATGCTCCGTGGCTGACGTTCACGGAGGCCTACTCTATCGACATTGACCCGATGGTAGCTCTTTCTCTTTTTTGGTGGCTCCACTCACATATCAATATTCAATACTTTTTAAGTATTTTAATTCAGCCTATAGATCGCTCCCTCCGGGAGTCGAACTTCAAAGCTACACCCATACTCGCACAGGTGCGTCCGATCCCATATTAAACGTGGTGGCTAGCTCTAATACAACTGATACGAATTACTACTTTTACTGGAGAGAGAGAGAGAGAGAGAGAGAGAGAGAGAGAGAGAGAGAGAGAGAGAAATTGGAATTTGGGAGTAGAAATGGAAGGAAATTTTATTGATACTCAAAGAAGATAACCATGGGATTCTCTTTCCCTTAGATTTGATTACAATTGCTTCCCCAATCCATACTCCATTTTTCCTTCTTATATATGAAAGAAAAACAAAAGAAAAGAAAAGATCACGCACTAATTCTTCCTTCACTGTTCATATTGACTCCCTATCAACCTTCTAACAAACTCCATAACTGACTCCTCAGCTAATTCAGCTCGGCTTAGCTTGACTCTGCTGCACTAGCTTCACTTGGCTTAGCTTAGCTATCACCCCCTGTCCAGTTGGTGCTCCCATGGATAGACACGTATCATTCCCCTGCCCTTGAGAAGAGCCTTGTCCTTAAGGCTGGAATTGAGGAAATTTGGTCTGCATGTTTTGGTTAAAGTTCCCATGTAGCATCTTCTAGAAAGGAGTTCGACCATTGAACAAACACTTGAGTGGCTGGTCTCCCTTTATACTTTACTAGGTCGATCAAGAACAACCACTGGTTGTGCCACCAGAATTCCATCACCGTCCACTGGAGGAATAGTTGTTTGAACAGAGATACCAGAACCCAACTTTTTTTTCAACAGAGAAACATGAAATACTGGATGGAGCTTTGATTGAGAAGGGAGGATGAGTTGATGCACCTTGCCAACCCTTTTTATCAGTTGGAATGGCCCATAGAATCTTGGAGACAACTTCATGTTGATCTAACTTGGAGGGAGGTTTGCTTGTATGGTTGAAGTTTGAGGAAGACCCAATCCCCTACTTCAAACTCTCTTTTCGCCCTGTGCTTATCAGTTAGTTGTTTCATATGGTTCTGTGCTTAGGTCAAGTGTTCCTTGAGAACCCTTAAGGTAGCCTCCCTATCTTGCTCCCATTGATTTATGGCAGCGATTTGAGATGAACCAAGGATGTAGTGGATGTAAGAAGGGGGTTCCTGCCCATAGAAAACTTGGTAAGGTGTTAGTTGGGAGGCAGAGTGATATGTGGTATTAAACCACCATTATGCCAATGACGGCCACTGAACCCAAGCTTTGGGCTTATCACCAGTCATGCACCTCAGGAAGCTTTCGAAGCACCTGTTTACCACTTCAATTTGCCCATCAGTCAGTGGGTGGTATGTAGTGCTAAGGTTCAGTGTAGTACTCTGTAAGTGGAACAATTCTTGCCAAAATTTACTGGTGAAGATCACATCTTTATCAGTGACAATTGAGGTTGGCATGCCATGCAATTTAAAGACTGTGTCCATGAAAACCTTAGCAGCATCCTTTACAGTGTATGGGTGGGATAAGGCCAGGAGGTGCACATATTTGAAAAGCTTATCAACAACCACAAATATGACAGACTTACTTTGGGAAATGGGCAAGCCTTCAATGAAATCCATTGATATGTCAATCCATACCATTTCTGGAATGGGTAAAGGTTACAACAGCCCAGGGGAAGCTATTGTTTCTGTCTTATTCCTCTGACAAGTATCACAAATAGCTACAAAAGCAAAGACCTCCTTTTTCATGCGTTCTAATAAAAGACCTCTTTGTCTTTTTGTAAGTTTTCTCAATTCCGGAGTGCCCTCCCTCAGGACTACCATGCACTTCTTTCAAAATCAATAACCTAAGATCTCTCCCAGAACCCACTACAAGCCTTCCCTTGCGAGTGAGGATGCCATTGGCCCAGGAATAGCCTTTGTGGGAATTAGGGTCAACTACAAGGTCTTCAATAAGCTGTTTGAAGTCTTCATCATACTACCATGCCTGTTTTAAGACTGCCAACCAATTAGATTGTACCACAGTTACTGCTGTTATAGTGCCACCCTAATCATTTCTCATTCGTGATAGAGCATCTGCAACTTTGTTATCCTGGCCAGCCTTGAATACAATCTCATAGTCATATCCCATAAGTTTGGTTAGCCACTTTTGCTACATTGTGGTAGAAATCTTTTGGTTCAACAGATATTTGAGGCTTAAGTGATTTATTTTGATTATAAAGTGACATCGCAACAAATAATGTCCCCATTTGTTAACTGCATAAACTATTGCCAAGAGCTCTTTTTCATAGGTGGAAAGCCCCAAGTGCTTGGGAGCACGGGCCTTGCAAATATAGGCAATAGGGTGTCCCTCGCATTAGGACTGCCCCTATGCCTACTCCAGAAGCATCACACTCCAGAATGAACTTCTTTTCATAGTTGGGTAAGGCTAAGACTGGGTTAGTGGTCATAGATTTTTTCAGACCCTCAAATGCTTGTTTTGACTGTGTAGTCCATTCAAAAGCATCTTTCTTGAGCAGATTGGTCAATGGTTTACTGATCTTACCATAGTCTTGGACAAACCTCATGTAATAACCGGTTAACCCCAAAAACCCTCTTAAAGACTTTAGATTTGCACGTTTTTGCCACTTCTTCATAGCATCCACTTTGTTGGGGTTTGCTGATACTCTTTGGTCTGAAATAATGTGGCCCAATGTAGACACCCCAATTTGGCCTAACAATTATTTCAAGTCCCACCTTGGGGACCATCCCGATGATGAATAGGATTTATAGTTGTTGTGGTTGACTTCATGAAGCCTTAGAAACTTTGTGGAACTCTTAAGGGATTAAGGAACACTTTGGAATAGGTGATAGGAGTGCCAAGCGACACTTAGAGTGGATAGAAATGTGTTAACACGTGTTTTAGCCTTGGTAGCATCGTCGATCTTCAATTAAGCCTGCTTTCAGCCCATTTTCCATAAACTAAACTTCCTTATTTTTGTGGTTATATTCCACTATCTTGTAGTACTTTCAAAACCCTCTTTATTGATATATAATAAGCCTTAAACCAATTTGAAACGAGGGAGATACAAGAATTTTACCAAAACAATCCATTTTCTGTCCCACTAAAGGTAAAATCGTCATATGTTTTGATGTACTAAATATATTTGATCCAAACCACTTGGGTTAGAAAGTAGACTTAACAAGCTTTCCAACGGTCCAAAGAACACGCAAAATTTAGTTCAGGAGTTTTTGGAGCGAGCTCGCGAAGTTTGGCCTTTTGCTGAAAAATCCTTTTCACGGCCGCGAAATCTATTGAGCTGCCGAGCCATCCATTTGGCGGCCAACAGATCATTGTTTTCCAGATTCTGGAACATTCAACAGCTTTGCGATTCATTTGCCCAAACCCTAGCAGCCACAAACCATTACTTCGGGGCTACGAATACACTTACCATAGAGGCCTTGAAGCCCTAAACTTCCATATCAATTGGGTTAATCTCGTCCGTTGGATCGATTCTTCGAAATCCTATAAATAGGGGTCCTCTAGAGCTCCGAAATACACATCTCTCCATTCCATGATCCGCCCCCAAACTCTATAGAAATCATCTCCTATCAATCCTCTACAAAAGCCCTAACCTCCCGTGAGTAGCCACATCCGATAGTAAAACCCCCCAAAGAACTCACTTTATTCTAGGGTTTTGTGAAGTTGACCACCACAATCAACCAATATTATCTACAATCAATCGCAATCCAAGCAATCAATCTCTGAGGGATCAAGGTGGTGAGGCCCAGGGGCCTATGGTTTGATTTAATTTCCGTCTCTCGCTTTTAATTAGATCTTTTTATTAACTGTTTGTATTCTGGTGTGAGGAAGAACATTGGCTGGGGAATTAATTCTTCGGTCGATACATTGATCCAGTGGGATTCCTCGACCGTGACATCAATTCACCGGCCAATGGATCTATTTGCTGGGACATATTTGTTTTCTGCTTATTCTGATGCATGCTTTCAGTTATCGTACTGGCTCACCTTATCAACTGTTAAAGGCTAAAAAGCAGATTATGTGTTAGAATTAAATAAAGCAAATATACATTGTATGTTGAACGATTATGGGCCAGTGTCACGACTGGGCAAAGAGGGGTGGCTAACGCCTTCCCCTTATTGTACTCTTGGCTCCCATACCCGGAATCTCTGTCTATTTTTCCTAGTTTTAATAAACTAGGTGGCGACTCTATTTTGATGATAACCGTTATCGTGTGGCGATGTTCCTAGCCATGGGGATATCCACGATCTTGGTTTATGAAGTGGAACCAAACAAGCGTGATCAATCTGTATGGTGATGCCGCGTTTGGGAGGTGTCTACACCCAAATATTCCTGGGAATTCCTTCCAAAAACACACTTAGATTTCTTTACAAACAGTTGGTTATGCCTTAATAACTCCAAGGCTAAGTGATTCAAGTGTTCAGCCCATGTTTTACTATATATCAAGATGTCATAAAAAAAAACCAGAATAAATTTCCTGAGATAGGGTTTGAAAACTACATTCATTAGACTCTGAAAAGCGGAGGGAGCATTGGTGTGACCAAAAGGCATTACTAAGAACTCATAGTGCCCTTCATGTGCTCTAAAAGCTATTTTCTCAATATCTTCTTCAATCACCCTAATCTGGTGATACTTAGCTTTGAGGTCTAACTTTGAGAAAACTGTGGCCCCATGTAACTCATCCAATAATTCATCAATTATTGGAATTGGGAGTTTGTCCTTAACAATTAGTTAATTTAGCCCCCTATTGTCAGCACACATACGCCAAGAGTTATCCTTCTTCTTAACTAGCAACACAAGGGAAGAGTATCGGTTAACACTAGGTCTGATGATGCCAGACTCAGTCATTTCTAAGGTAATTTTCTCTATCTTTATTTTATGGATGTAGGGTATCTATAGGGTTTCACTTGTACTGAGGAGCATCTATATCCACAAAGATCAGCATCTTTGTCTTAGGATTCCATTCAACCTAGGTATACTAAAATTGACTTTCCTCGTTTTCTGGGAGAAGATCCCTCCGGTTGGATTTACAAATGCGAACGTTTGTTTGAGTTTAATCGAATTGAAGAGGAGCAAAAGGTTAAAGTAGTTGTTATGTATCTTGATGAGAAGGCAATCCAAGGGTTCAGTGGTTTGAAAAAACCCAGAAAACAATGGATTGGAAGGGATTCACGTATGGGATCCAGATGAGATTTGGGCCAAATGTGTTTGAGGATGCAATTGGAGAACTAATTACACTGCAACAGAATTCAACTCTGAATGCTTATCAGGAACGATTTGAGGAGTTGGTTAATCGAACAAAATGTTTAACAGAAGAGTTCTTTGTTAGTTGCTTCATAAGTGGCTTAAATAAGGAGATCAAAATGGGAGCCCAGATGTTCCAGCTAGGAAATATTTCTCAGGCCATTGGTTTGGCAAGCTTACAAGAAAAAAGTACTGAAGCCATGCTTAGGAAATCGCGTGCACCGGTGAAACTCAACCGAATTGGGCAGAATACTGTCAATTCCACAACCCCAAAACCTTACTCTAACTAACCCTACTTCTCAAGACACCTAGGCACCCATCACCCCAACCACCAATACTGTTTCCACCAGTTTCACTCACATGCCAATCAAAAAATTGACCACTAAGGAGATGGAGGCCCGAAGGGAGAAAAGGCTATGCTTTAATTGTGACGAGAGGTTTGTTAAAGGGCACAGAGGCCAAAGAAGGCAACTATATGTGATAACTGGTGATAAGAAAGAAGATGACCCAGGACCAATAGTTCAAGACATGGAAGAGGTAGCAATGGAAGAAGAGACGCAGATCTCAATCCATGCACTTGCTGGTAGTACCTCTTTTAGAACCATGAGGATAGTGGGCACAGTCAAGGGCAAAGAGGTGGTCATTCTCATAGACTTTGTAGCACTCACAACTTCATAGATCCAAGGGTTACAAAGATTCTGGGCACATGGTAGAGCCAACACCTGATCTAATAGTGGTCATGCTTGATGAAACAAAGCTATGTAGTATGAGGGTGTGGCAAATGTAGGGTGAGACCTTTGTCACAGATGCCAGGGTACTTAAGATTGGAGGGTTTGATATGGTCTTTGGGGTACAATGGGGTATAATGTGGGATTTTCAAAACCTCAAGATGCAATTCACTATACAGGAGAAACCTATCCAGTTAGAGGGAAGTACTCAGTGCAAGGTGGAGCATGTGACCAAAAAGCAAATGGACAAAATCATGCACCAAGAATAACAAGGTTATTTGGTACAACTATTTAGCTTGGATGGAGACAACACCATAGAAATGAAGGTATCTTCTAACATGCTTTCTCTCTTACACAACTTTGTAGATGTCTAGACTAAACCTAAAAACCTACCCCCCATTGACCACATAATACCCCTAACCCTTGGTTGCTCCTCAGTACAAGTGAAACCCTATAGATACCCCTACATCTAAGAGAGAGAGAGAGAGAGAGAAAGAGAGAGAGAGAAAATTACCCAAGAAATGACTGAGTCTGGCATTATCAGACCTAGTGTTAGCCCTTACCCTTCCCCTGTATTGCTAGTTAAAAAGAAAAATAACTCTTTGCATATGTGTGTTGACTATAGGTAGCTAAATAAACTCACTATTAAGGACAAATTCCCAATTCCCATGATTGATGAATTGTTGGATGAGTTACATGGGGCCACAATTTTCTCTAAGTTAGACCTCATAGCTGGGTATCACCAGATTAGGGTGATTGAAGAAGATATTGAGAAAACAACTATTAGAATACATGAAGGGCATTATGAGTTCTTAGTAATGCCTTTTGGTCGCACCAATGCTCCCTCCACTTTTCAGAGTCTAATGAATGCAGTTTTCAAACCCTATCTCAGGAAATATGTTTTGGTTTTTTTTTTTGATGACATCTTGATCCATATAAAACACGGGCTGAACACTTGAATCACTTAAGGACTGCCCTGGAGTTATTAAGGCACAATCAACTATTTGCAAAGAAATCTAAGTGTGTTTTTGGAAGGAATTTCCTGGAATATTTGGGCGACATTATTTCAGACCAAGGAGTATCAGCAGACCCCAACAAAGTGGATGCTATGAAGAAGTGGTCAAAACCTGCAAATCTCAAGTCTTTGTGAGGGTTTTTGGGGTTAACTAGTTACTACAGGAGGTTTGTCCAAGACTATGGTAAAATCAGTAAACCATTGACCAATATGCTCAAGAAAGATGCTTTTGAATGGACTACACAGTCAGAACAAGCTTTTGAGGCTTTGAAAAAAGCTATGACCACTACCCCAGCCTTAGCCTTACCCAACTATGAAAAAAAGTTCACTCTGGAGTGTGATGCTTTTTGAGTAGGCATTGGGGCAATCCTGATGCAAGAGGGACACCCTATTGCTTATATTAGCAAGGCCCTGGCTCCAAGCACTTGAGGCTTTCCACCTATGAAAAAGAGCTCTTGCCAATAGTTTATGCAGCTAAAAAAATGGGGACATTATTGGTTGGGATGTCATTTTATAATCAAAACATATCACTTAAGCCTCAAATATCTGCTGAACCAAAAGATTTCTACCACAATGCAGCAAAAGTGGTTAACCAAACTTATGGGATATGACTATGAGATTGTATTGAAGGCTGGCCAGGAGAACAAAGTTGCAGATGCTTTATCACGAACGGGAAATGATCAGGGTGGCACTATAGCAGCAGTAACTATGGTTGTAGATGCTCTTCTCTAGGGCAGAGGAATGATACGTGTCTATCCATGGGAGCACCAGTTGGACAAGGGGTGATAGCTAAGGAAGGCCAAGTGGAGCCAGTGCAGCCGAGTCAAGCTAAGCCAAGCTGAGTTAGCTGAGGAGTCAGTTTTGGAGTTTGTCAGAAGGTTGTTAGGGAGTCAGTGTGAGCTGTGAGGGGAGAGTTAGTGCGTGATCTTTTCTTTTCTTTCTGGTGTATAAAAAGGTAAGATTGAGTATGGATTGGGCAAGCAATTGCAATCAAATCTAAGGGGCAGAGAATCCCATGGTTATCTTCTTCGAGTATCAATAAAATTCCCCTCCATTTCTACCCCTAAATTAATCGACGACGACGGTACATTATCGACGACGATGTCATTCTTGAAAGACTTGTTAAACCAGCAATTTTTGAAGTTTGATACCTTATCATTTTTTTTGAATGGCGAAAAAGAAATTTTATTAATCTTTAAAATTGTTTTACAAAGATTGATGCCTTATCATTACTCATTAGGCTCTGTAATCTGTATGTAGTTATCTTTTGAAAGTAAAAATGATTTGTGTTCTTGGATGGTTGGATATGGGTTTCGATCTCTCTCTCTCTCTCCTAACATTTCTGTACATAGTCTCTTTTTTTTTTTTTTTAATTATCTGATGACCCGACCGAACCCGACCAATAGTTTCAGTCGGTCTCGGGTGCACATTTTCATAATCCAACCAAAGTCGGGTCCAACCCAACCCAAATCCGACCGATGGACAACCCTAATTAAGAGAAAGAATGGAAGACAATTGAAGAAGGATCACTTGAAACTATATTGAATAGTTGTCATGTCATGTCGCACGTGCCTGTAGACACCCCAATCTGGACTTTCTAGATTAATTTACTTTTCATTACGGTTTTTGATTCCCCAATGATGAAACGGATCAAGAACACTATAGGAATGTCGCGTGGTTGAGCTTCGAGTGTTTGATACCCTTTTAACCTTAACCAAATCTAACCAGAACCCTACTGGCGGCGTAGGTTGCCTTTCCGCGCACGTTGATTTATTTAGCACCTGTCAGCTTTGACTAGCGCGCGCGTAGATCCACGACTAGTGCGCGCTTGTTAAAGTTACGACCAACCTTTTACTTTCCATTTATGGAAGGTTTCTTGAAGCTTTCCATTTATGGAATGGTTTCCATTAATGGAGGGTATCTATTAATGGAAGGTTTCTAAAAAGTTTCCATTAATGGAATGATTTCCATTAATGTAGGATTTCCATTTACGGAAGTTGATTGCCGTATAACTACCCCCCTCACTCTTTCTTCCAAAGGGTCAAAAAAGCGATACAAGACAAGGTTACTAATTTTTGTTCATCGTTTTGTTCATTGAAAGAGATACAAAGGGCATTCAAACCAAGCTTCTAACTTACCACTTGTTTTTCACCCTCTAACACACAACCATCCTCTAAGCATCATCTAACCAATCCATCCATTCAAAGCTCAATCACTTTTTCAAACCCCAAAACTAAAGGTATAACACATTTGTACTGCTTTTTGTTCTAATCCCTGAGGAGGGCTGGCAGGGTCAAAGGTCAAGGCTGGTAATCAATACCAGTCCTGGCCCTAAAGCTGGCAAGATTTTAAAACCGTCAATGGCTAGAACCGGCGCACGCCAGTCACAAGCACACGCACGCCAGTCCTTGGCAGTACGTGCAGATCTGGCGTGGGGATCGGTGTCTAGTTGTTTTATGTATTTCTTTCCATATTCATCACCTTGAAGCATGTTAAAACCAGTTTATTGCTTTCTTAGTTAGAGCTGCTAGTTTTAGTTTTCAATATTCATACCTGCTGCAATAGAATACCTCTTGGGCCTTTCTGAATATGTCTCAAAACCCAGAAAGTGCAAAGCCAAGCACTGACCAGATGATACAAACTAGCGTGCTGCAGTGGACTACCTGCGCACGCTGGTCCATCTTTGGCCAGTGGCTGGTCATTGCATGGTAACTAAGCCTTAGCCTCTATTTTACGCCCACTCTACTTATGGGGTACTTTATTCATTTTTTGTGGCTTTACAGCCTTTTAAACTGCTTATTATTGTATATAAACTACATATAGAACTGCTTGCTTTGTCTTGGGTGAATACTGGTCATTTCCAGAGGGTTGAAAATAAGAACTGTAGGCTTAAGCTTACTGGTGTACGCGTGTTCCTTAGTGCGTACGTAGGTTGAATTTGCATGCAGTGACTTGTTCAGTGTATACTGGTTTCTTCCTGAGCACTTCACTCTAGAACGCCTATCTCCATTCTTTTTAAAACTCTCGCAGGTGTCTATTTTCATCCTATATTAATTGTTTCAATAAGCGAACATGCCATTTTATCACATCCTGTCAACAACGCCGACCTCGCCATTGTCGACCACCTCATCCGCTCTAACTTCTCCAACATACAGATGAGCAACAAAAAGTGATTCTAAGGCTCCGTTTCGCGAAATCGGGCCGGCGTTCGTCTAAAACCCCCTGCGCCATTGTCCACTGTGCCCACCTCTCTCTTTCTTTTAGTTTCTCTCTCTAGATTCTATGCACAATGAGTGTTAAGCTCGAGTCCTTGGCTCTTAAAAGCCCCAACCCTAGCTCGAGTATTCTCTTCTCCAACAAAGTAACAACGTTGCAATCTCCCCTTCGACCTGATACACATCAAAGCATTTTGGTACCAATTTTGGGCATCCAAACAGTCGTCGCCGTCCCCTCGTCACCGAAGTTTGGCGGTCAATCGACAGTTGTTGAAGCGTTAGAGGTCTGTGAGAAGTTTATAATGAAGCTAATCGAAGCCTAATCTGTTGACTGTCGAAATCGTCAACGAAAATTATGTTCATAGAAATCTGACGACTCCAAACGCCATCCTTTTCCGGCCCCAAACTTGTACATACATCTTCTCCTCTTTCGAATCGTTGCCCTTCTGTCTCCTAAAAAATTTGAGGTAGTGGCGGTGGTATTGTAGAGTTCGTTGGAGAGATAAGCATGAGAGAATGAAGAATTTGTGTTTGGTTGTGTTGTTTCATTCATAGGAGGCAGTATTGTACTTTGCTTTCAAATTTAACGGCAAGTGGGAATTTTCCATCCCAAGCCTTAATGGAGGGCAAAAGGAAGGTCTAAGATTGAAGTCAAATAATAGTTCAAGGAGGTTTAAGTGTTGAAATTTAAAGTTAAGGGGCACAAAGTGCCACCGGGTAATAGTTTGAGGGGGTTAACTATAATTTCCCTAAGGGTGGCGCTAATGCCACGATGAAATTTTATAGTGCCACGACAATTTTTGTACAATGACCATTATATCCTCATTAGTTTTCCCCCTATCTACTGCTGTTCTCTTTTCTTACTTTTCACCAAAAACAAACCCACTTTCCTTCTCTTTCCATCATCCCTCCTCCCCTTGATTACACCCATAGTTGAGAATGACAACCATTTTGAATCCATCTCATGCCCTCTTTCTTCCCTCCTTCTCCATCGCAACCCGCCACAAAGCACAAACCCCACGTCTTTCTCATTGGATTCGAGCTACCACAAGTCCACGATGCCCTTTGTACGTATCTCCCTCCCTCTTCCACAATCTATACAGATAAACCACTTATCTCAACACCAATATATACATGCACCGAGAATGATGACAATTTTTATACGAAAGCTAAATAAAAATCAATAATTAGTTTAGCAGGAAACCGAAAACCTCTTCCCCAATGAACAGGTAGATGAGGAAGACCAAAGACAAACTAAAACCGAGCCCAATTTTGCGATTCTCTCCCCTTCGCTTTTTGTGGTGTTACCGCCACTTACCAATCTATTACAGATTGGGTTCAAGTTCGACAGATGGGCAATCTCAAATCCATAACCTTCAGTTGCTCTCCACGGTCCCATGAAAGAGGGGCTTGAATAAGAGAAGAGATAAAGAAAAGAAGAAAACAGAAGAAAAGGTGGATTGCAGACGCTGTAGAGGGAGAAGAGAGAGAAACGAAGAGAACCGGATGAATAACTGAGAGACAAAGGGGTTAGAACAGTCCAAACGTAATATAGTGTCGTGGCACTATAAAATTTTCTCGTCGCATTAGCGCCACCCTTTCCCTAAATATAATGACTTAGGAAAAAGAAAATGGTTATTCAACATCATAAGCTCATAAACTGCATTTGGATCTCAAAACGCATCTAATGATGGATATTTTGATATTCTTCTCAAGCATTCCTTCAAAACTTATGTTGGGACGGGAATAAAATTTTAAATCCTAGAAGTAAGAGTATTATTAATTGAGTACTCTTATCCGATAAACTCTTAGTTTGGGAAAAAAAATATTTAGCCGACAAAAGTATTTGACCGAGTCATGTTATTTGTTCGTATATAGAATTTAATAATGTTACGTACATAACTCTTTAACACAGGTCCACAACCACAACCAACTCAAGTATAAAATGATTACACAGAACCGTAAGAATACATGACATTCACCAACAAACATGCAATAGGATCCACATAAGAAAAAGAAAAAATTCTAAGTGCAAAGAAAACGTATCCAAAAATTATTTCGAAAGAATAAATTAGTACTGTTAATTTGTTCTTTCGGGGTAATTTTCAGGTACATTTTCTTGATACCTAACACTCCTTAAAAAAAATCAGCCGCAGAAGACACTAAACACCGCCGTCACCAGAATCTTTAAGCCCTCTCCTCAATCCTCACCGGAAAACCACCTTCCATCTTCGTCGTAAGGTAGGATACAAAAACCGGCCCCTTGCCTTCCTCAAAAGCCGGCACCACCCGAAACCGTCGGAAAACACCGCCGACCACCCTCTTCATCTGGAGAAATGCCATCTCCTTCCCCAAACAAATCCTCGGCCCCGCCTGGAACACCGGGTACGTGAACGAGTCTCTTCCAACGAAGTTCCACTTTCCTAATTCCGCCCCCGCCGCGCCATCTCTCTCCAACCACCTCTCCGGCTTAAACTCCGCCCAGTCCTTCCCCCAAATCTTCTCCGACCTCCCCATTGCGTACGGATGGTACGCCACCGGTGTACCTTTCTTCACAAACGTCCCGTCCGGCAACACATCATCTGCGGCGGCTTGTTTCCCGTCGACTGGAACCGGCGGGTACAACCTCATGCTCTCGCTCAGCGACGCGTGGGTGTAAACCATGTCCTTGACTTCTTCGAAGATCGGAGATTCAGATTTCTCGTAAATCTCCTTGAGAATTTCTCCTTCTACATTAAAATTTCTGGATACTAACCAGAAGAACCAAACCAATGCAGCCGAGGTCGTGTCGCGGCCAGCTAATATAAAGCTGATGACTATATCTGTTACGAAGTTTTCATCGGAGTGGCCTGAGCTTAGAAATCGAGATAACAGATCGAACGAATCGAGCTCTGATTTTTCGTTCAACAGTTGTTTCTTCTCCTTGATTATTTCCTTGGCGAATTTCCTGATTTCTTCAACGGCATTTCGGAGATTCTGTCAAAGAGTGAGCATAAAAAAATGTCAGAAATTCGCAGATTCAATCATTAGGGCATTTTGTCGGTCGTTTTTTTTTTTTCCTTTTTACATTTTTGTTAAAATTTTCAAGTTAATCTTCTGTGTTGGAAAACAGAATTTGTTTAAAATATGTTTAGAAGGGACCGTATAAAAAATTATCTCAACCGAACATTAGTAACAGTTTAATCGATTCATTCGATTTTTAATTTTTGCGACGTTAGGAACTAAAAATTGAATGAATGAATTAAGCTCCTAATGATATTTGATTAAACTCATTTTTCAACAATCTTTAGAAAAACATTGTAAATAATTTGAATAGTTCGGCTCGAATTATTTACGTGAGACCCATCTCGAAGTCCCACACAATCGTGTACGTTGGGTGTACCTAAAATGGTATATTATAACAATCGAGTAGTAATTTTAATCACCTTTTCAGATCCAAAATTGAGGAGGCGTTTAGCTTTCCATAACAGGGGATGACTGTGTTGGAACCTCTGGCTACTAATTCGAACCGCATCTTCGAAAGACGTCATGAATTTAACCGGCGGCAGAGACGGCGACAACGATGCCGGATCGTACCCGAACGCGATTGCGCACACATTATCGAACGCGAACCGCTGGAGAACGTCCTGGAGATCGAGGACGGTGTTGTTGCTGGCGGCTGCTGATAGAATCGGTATCAAACGGTCGTTGAGCTCGGTGTCCACCACGTGCTCGACGAATTTCCGCAACGACCTGGTGTTGAACTCGTGGCTTGCGACTTGTCTCTGAAACTTCCAGCTCTCGCCGTTGGTGTTGAATATGCCGTCGCCGAGCAAGTCGCCGAGGATGGAATAACTGACGGTGCTCTTAGGGTATACGTGGAAGTGGGACTTGAGAATGTGCTGGACGTTGGAAGGGTTGGCCGTGAAGATTTGGCGGCGGCCGAGGGGGCGGCGGAGGACAAAGGTGGAAGTGGGTGAGCTTGTTACCAATTCTGACGTCCACTCGACGTTACGGCTTCGGTTTGCGCGGATTGAGAAGAAAGAGCCGATGATTGGGTATGATTTTGGGGTTTTGTCAGTAGAATTGTGAGGGGATTTGGATGGGAAAAGGGCGGTGAAAATGGACCTCCATTTGATGATGAACAAGAAGAGGAAAGGAAGGAGAAAAGAGAGGAGGGTAGTAGAGAGCTCAAGGTCTAACATGGCTGTTGTGAATATACTGATTTTAGTAATACAAAAAATGGATAGTTGTTGATGTTTTCGAAAAATGGGGTTAGAGGTATGGGTATTTATAGATTGGTTGTGATTCAACATGTCATTTAAATAAATATAAAAAAAAATTGATAAAATTCTTTACGAAGTTTCCGTTCATGCCATATTGTACGGCCACCCATTGGCAATTTTACACATTAGCAAGCAAGCTCGTAATATATTTTCACTCAACCAACTAAAATAGTAAAGTAATTTCGTGTAATAGTCCCGGCGGTATATATGGATGACTTGTGGTTAGGGCAGTAAATGAACAGAGCAACTTGCGAGCTCGGCTCTGTTCGTTATCAAAAGGAGCTTGAGTATTTCGCTTGTTTACTAAACGAGCCGAATGGAGCTCTGCTTGTTCGACGAAAGCTCGGCTCGTTAAGGGAGACTCGACTCAATTGAAGAGGCTCGTTTAGTAAATGACTAAACTCGGCTCGTTAAGGCTTGAGCTCGAGCTCAAGTTTTTGACCTCGTTAAGTAAACGAGCCAAGCTCGAACTTGTCGAAACTCGATTCAGCTCGACTCGTTTACACCCCTACTTGTGGTTGACTGGATCAGAGAGCCGATTAGTCTTGGTGTACACAAGCTCAAACACGAGAAAGATTTCTATGCGACGATTATTTGTAATGCCTCTCACATCAGGTGAGACCCTGACATCCATGAGACCCACATCATATAAAATAGCGTTATAAATAACCGTTGCATTGAAATTTATAAAATAAAATAAAAAGACTTTCTGGTAAATCAGCAAAAGTAATACTTACCGATATCCGCAGGGGCTGATTTTTTACAGAGCCCTATAAAATAATATTCAAAAATTTATGGATATTTTTCTAGATTTTTTTGAGATCCGAAATGGGATCAAACGCGATTGTCTCTGCACGAATCCCTGCAAATTGTCCTTGCTCTTAGTATTTTTGGCAAAAGAATTAGCTAAGGGGATTCAGGGGAATCTTCTACCGTTCAAACAAAAAAAGAAGGGGAATCCAGAATCCTCTACTTTGCGCTGCTGCACGTGTGAATATGAAACACGTGAGAAGTAACTTTTTACCTGAAAAACAGAAAAACCCGAGGTAGAGGGAGCGAGGCTGCGAGAGAGCCAACGGAAGAAAAACCGGTGGAACCAACGGTTTTGCTTCAGCCATTCGGAACCGTGGGGGCGGCGGCTGTGCATTAGGTGCACACCCATAGTGCTGTGCACAATTTCGACTATCCGTTTGGTTATCTGACGATTCAGATCTTATCTTGGTAATGAATGATTTTCGGTCATTTATTGTTGAGATAAGATCTAGGCAGTTTCGAGCCAAGATTCGACGATTGTTTCTTATCTGATTTTGATGAAATTTCAACATGTTATTCATCTCGACGAACTCTACATTTTGATTGGAGCAAATTGTCAAGTGTCTCTTTCAGTAGCAGACCCAGAAATTTGACATAGTGGAGGCAACAATTTTTTTTTGTAACCGTAAAACATGAGTTGCAATTAAGTACAAGCACACAAAAATAATCTTCTCATTCGTAATAAAATAACAACGTTTAAAGTGTATACTCCCTCTGTCTCAAAATATTCGTCATTTTTGGAAGTGAGTGCTATTTTTCAATTGATTATATCTTACCATTTATAATTTTTAGGTGATTTTAAAAATTTTGTATAATATAACTTTTTTAATCTATCAAATAAGATCTATATTTGATATACTATAAAATATTATACATTAAAAGATATAGCCAATCTTTTAAGACTTTCAAAAAAAAAAGAAAGAGAACCAAGAATTTAGGATGGAGTGAGTATGTTTGTTAATGACCAATTACTTGGGCAAATTGTGCACCTCGACTATATGCGTTAAAATTTTTATCATGCGTTCATTATCTATTTTTCTATTAATAACTATATCCATACAAATTTTGGGGATAAAAAATCTACAAATGCAATGTGCAGGTTTACATTGAGTGTCACTCAAATGATCGGACACGTAAATTTTATAAAGAGCAAAATCTTAGTTTTCCTTGTAATAAACTACTGGCTAAGTGCTTAATTATTCATTCATGTTTCAATTCAGAATTCGCAGTCTTAAATTTTGATTCTAAAGTTGAAAGGATGGATCATGCGCTCTTCGGTTGAGCTGATATTTTTCAGACACATTATTCTCTAAAAATGGACAATAGCGATCATTTACATGAAACATAAGGTGAATCAAAAAAAAAATCTATATGTACAAAATCGGTGAAAATGAGTTAGAGCACGTGACCCTCACTCGATCAGCCACTGGGACTCTCTTTGAATCAAGGATTTGGGATATCCACTTTCGGGAAGTCTAAAACTTGTACTTCGCATTTGAATGATGTTTGTATGCGCCCCTGGTAGTTGCATATATGTACTGTACAAGAACACTTGTAACCCCATTGTATTTAGGCCCTGCTTGGATGCAACAATGTAAGGGAGTATTATGATATCCCCTCCTGATACGTGGGCCCATACTTATAGAGTGGTTTGAGAAGTCCAAAACGAAGGTGTATATCTTTACACGGCCCATGCTTAATCCCCCCTAATACCCTCTAAAGGGAGATTACACATGGCTAGGTTGGGAGCCGGCTATGTGTAATCTCCCTTATAATACCCATTCTCTCTTCCATTCAACTACAAAACAATCTTATTCCTCCATTTTATACCTCATCCAAATCAAGTATTATTTAATCCCCCCGTCACATCAATGTGGATCCACCATTTTTACATAATACCCCCTACTATCCAATCCCCCCTTCTTACATAATACCTCCAAACCTAATACCTCATCCAAACGAGCCCTTATAGCGGAACATTTTGGAATCATTTTTTGGTCTCCAAGACGTACCTCTAATTTGAGGGAAAATCACGTAAAACTTGAACTCCTAGATTTGCGAGTTATCTTTTTTTTCTTTTTCTTTTTTTGTTAAGCCCATTCTTTATTTTTTTTTGGTAAGCTTTTTATTTTTTTGGTAAGCTTTTGTATGGGGAAAAATATTCCAATTTTTTCCCAAACAAAATACATACTCTATCGATTCCTTACATTCATCGATCAAGCCTTCTTCGAATTTTTTCTTTGATAAATTTATTTCAATTTCCAATCGAAGTTTATTACTACTCTTTTAGTTGAGGAGAGGAACCAATTAAAATTGAAAATGACGTGGTCCAAATTTCATTTTTCACCCAAAGTCAAAGGAATTCCAAAAACAAGCCGAATTCAGAAAAGAGATTTCTCTACCGAATGCTGAAATATTGAAATAAGAATTAATTTAATTTCTGTTTGGACCAACCAAATTACGACATTCGTAAGTGGGAACGCCCATATGAAAATCAGAGTTTGAGAGTTTTCTTGCCGGAGAAGACAAACAGGAACTACTCGGTCTGTTTCTTGGGCCGCAAACTTAATTTAAAAGACATTTTAACCATTGTTAATTTGATGATTATCTCACACAAGGTAAATAGACCATATTTTATTAAGCAAGGTGCCAAGTTTTTATTTTATTTTTTTCCTTTTCTGAACGGGAAAAGGAAATTTTATTAATCTTCGAATAAAGATTACAAAGATTAAAAGGTACGAGAATAACTAGCATCACAGTTTGAAGCCAACATCCCAACTAGGTTGAAACATAATAAATCAAAATCAAAGAGTTGCTAAAGTTAGCAATATTTGCTCAAAAAAGTGTTCATATTGTAATAATCAAACTTGACAACCTCTTCGCAACTCATCAAATTTTGGATTTTGGATAACCAAAACTATCAACCTTTTGTTAATAACCAAATTTAATGGTCGCCGCATTTTCTCAATCAAGTACAACCATTGTTGGAAAGTGAAACTCACTCTCTACTTTGGTAAGTGGTTGTGCATTTATCAGTATTGATTACTTTATAAATTTTAACAAATGCTCTCCACTTTCACTTATTTTACTAGAATGCCATTCAATGTAGACCATAATATTGCGGAAAAAAAATTGACCGTTAGATTTAAATTTTTTTTACCAACTCATTTTGATTATGGGAAAAAATAAATAATGGGAGACTTGACATTGCTAACTTTATCAACCTCTGAATGGATAATTAAAATCTGATGTAACGAGCTTTGATTATTCACTTCTAATTATTACATGGTGAATGCTCTAAGCTCCCGAACAATCAGATAAGCAAGGTGCCAAGTTACCATCGGACGGCTATACAACATGACTTGATCGCAAGTGTCGCATAAAATTCTCTCATTTGCTAAATGTGATACTACCATGATTAAAACTCTACAACCACAAAAACATTTCTCAAGCACTTGGATACACACAACATAATATGTGAGTTAGTGTTTGTGTAAATGTATTTATTGACGGAGATTAAATTATTTACATCGTCGGTATAAACATTTGTTTTCTTTAAATCAATTATATTGTCCCACTTCGCAATTAATCGGATCAACTATTTTCACGATGTGACGTAACATAATCGGTTTGGGAAAAATAAATAATTACACCGCCAATGACTATAATTTATTCTCTTATTTGACGTAGCAGGGTTGCTATAATTATTAATGTCAAAAGAGGTCGTATAAAATTGTCACGCAAGAATGATTTGTGGATATTATTGAACCCCTTGCAACGACGAGTGCCGGGTCAACGTTGTAGATGATCAGCATTCACACGTACGAGAAGTTTCTTGTCCCATCGGCAACCGTACCATCCATCCTGCCTTCGCTATACGTCACGAATGACGCCATCGGAACTCTAGTATGATAGGAACGTTTCCACAATCTAGAACATCAGTTTGTGTATGATTTACGTATTTTTTTCCATTGATATTTACACTCCATTTTTGTTATTCATATTTTTTTAATATTAAAAAAAAAAATTTATTAAAAGGCAAAAAAGGAAGTGTGAATAATAAAAAGAGTGTGAATATCAATTTTCTTTTTTTATTCAATTTTTTTCGTATTTGTTAGTTATTTGTTGATTTTTCTTTTTGTAGATTTTTTGTTTTATCATGAAGAGAAGAATCTGAAAAGGTAGAAAATTAGGATCGAAATTCAATTTTTTTGAGAGACAAAAAAAGAAAATTGATATTTGCGCTCCCTTTTTTGATACAGCCGCTCCACTTTGTTCATGAAGTTACAAGTAATTTCACGTTGAAAGTGGAGCGTCTGCATCAAAAAAAGAGAGCGCGAATATCAATTCCCAAAAAAATTGACTTATTAGCTTTTTTTGTCTTTATTAAAAAATTAGATTTCGATCGTAATTTTTCACTTTTTAGAATCCTCTTGTAATAACGAATCAATAATCCATTAAAAATTGACGAAAAACTAACAAATGCAAAAAAAATTAAATAAGAACAAAAAAATAAGCCATTTCGCTTATTAGGCCAAAATAGGCCTAAGTTTTTGGGGTTTTTCTTATTTTGTTAGTATTCAATTTTTTTTTTTGCGTTTATTAATTTTGCGTCTCACTTTTGTGAATTGCTGATTCGTCTTATCAAGACAAATAAAAAATGGTAAAAAATTATGACTTTGGCCCAAATATTTTTGAAAATGTCCAAAATAAAGTCCAAAAACCCGACTTTTGGGATTTTTTTTCTTGGAAATTTCTGAAAATATTTGGGTGAAATTAAATTTTTTTACTTTTTCGAAAATATTAGTGTGAAGTCATATCATTCATATTTACAATCAAGAACATCAGCTAATATACAATTGTTAGGTGAAGAAAACGGAGATTGAACTCTAAACCGAGGCAAACTTAATTGGAAACAAGCTCCCAATCATTTTTCGCTAATCAACAAGTGATCAACTGTTCAATATTGCATGTGATCTCGTCAAGCAGAAAATTAAGGTGTCGCCAAATTTTGAAGACGACATAATCAAATGCCAAATTGATTTAATCATGTGTTGATATAGTCGCGAAATTTTGACTTCAAAAAGTTGGTTACCAATACCATTGGATTCGCTCTAAAAAAGCCATCCAATTGTCCATCTAAATATGTTTCGACCCTGATTATCTAAATAGTTTGAATGAATATCAAAGAAATAGTTTTATCCACCGTTGATTCGCCCCGCCTATCGAGATTGAACACACCCATATATGTATGAGATTATATTGGAAGTCAAAGGCAAGGTGGTCGAACTTGGTGTTGCAAAACTTGAACATTAATGTTCCGAAGCCGAGCCTGGGCTTTTGCTTAAACCTGCTAGTGTTTTGGGTTTGATTCTGATAATTACGTACGTAGTACTTTTTTGCTAAGCTAAGACCTCGACTAAAACTTGTTTAATTAAAATCTGCTTTTGTACGTAATGCGGTTCGGCCCTCATTATTTACAGTCCACCCGTGTTGGGCTACTGGACTTTGTTTGTACTGAAAGAAAGAGTATTTATCCTGGGTCTTCATTTGCCTAGCTGAAATTGGACCGCCCAACAATTGTTTTTTTCGACCCGTTAAGCACTGATTATGTCTTCTGAGTTGTGACTAGAACTAGAAAAGCCTGGGCAAGGGATGATCAGCTCTGGAAATATGGAAATATCGATCGAAACTTGAACCCTTGATCCTTGTATAGGTGTGTGTAGCTAGGTTGGTAGCACTCGTGGTAGGTAGCTGATGTGGGATTTTCCGCGGGCTGGAGAGGTGCGGTTTTGACGCAAGAAGCATTACTCATTTCTTCCATTTCCTGTTCTTCTATAACTTCACCACCCCGACCTACCCCCAACCTAGAGTAGCTAGATGGAGAAGTCAAATCAATCCTTGTTCATATTTCCTATATAGACTTCTCTGGTACATGAAATGAGCCACTTCTAATAGGTTCATTGCTCCGGCCCAAAATACTATTAATTCTGCATGGGCTACGTGAGCCCCAAGTAGTTTACCGGACAAATGGTGGTGGTTCGCAACAAAGCGGTCACCAAAAGCGATTAGTTAATAATTAGCAAAAAGAATGGAGGAGCAATCTAGTGAGGGTGAGAGAAGAAGTAGGAGGATAGAAGAGACAAAGGCAGCGTGTCCCTTGTCTTTCCGCGTGAGGTAGTAGGCAACTTTCTCTAGATAGATTAGGTGGGTCACCTTTTGGGGAAGAATGTTCTCTTTCCTCAGAATCAGTGCTCACACTTTCTCTTTCTCTAGAAAAAGCCACCTCTGTCAAATCAGAGGGAATGTCAGGGGTATTTATAGGACACCTAGCCCTTAGGTGTAGCCCAAGATGGCGCTCAGTAAAATCCCAACACGTGTTCCTTCTGTACCTCTGGGTCATAGGGGTGACATCACCGCGCGAATTGACATCGCGGACACGCCATCTCCCGCTACGAGACCTCATTCTTAAGCCACCAAACCACTAAATCCCCTTCAGTTCCCGTATGGTGGGATCAAGATCCCACAACGATCGTTTCGTCTCGAGGTTCCCTTAGCTAGGTTCCCCCGGCTATGCCTTGCGGCCAAAGTAGGACTCTTGACACTCTAATGAGATCTCTTTATTGTCTAGGAGCCGCACGACTCGTGCGGTCTCCAGCATGATGGCTCTTGTGGGCTGCTCTTCTTGTGAAAGCTTCTCCCCTCCCGTGGGGTCTTGCCTGCTTTCGCGAGCCTAGCTTCTCATTACGTGGGACCCTTTCCGCGTGGGTCTTTGCCACACGTCAATCTCTCATATTCCTTCTACATATATGTCTCTCTGTGGTGGGCTAGTCAAAGGTCTTCTTTGGGTCAAAGATCAACAATCAGCTTCTTGCCTCGCAGGTCCCTTGGCCGCGTGTCAGATCACAATTGGCTAGTCAAAAAGTCTCCGTGGATCAATGGTCAATATCTTGACCGACCCTACAGTGTGCAATTTCAGAAAGCACAAAAAATTGAAATAATAGTCCGTATTGGCATAATTAAGATCTATTCCCATGTTCGCTTGGACTCTGGTTTGATTCCAATCGCCCAAAACTGAGCGGAACATCCAAATAAAAATGGAGTAGCGGCCCGAATTGGGGCAAGGCGTGGTAAGGTGTATCCGTAGAGTGGTTTTTATGTCTGTCGTTGTTATCTTTCGGATCTACGTAATGGTTTCACTCGTCCAATTGCGCTCATATCAAATGGCTCAAAATTAAGGAACACATTTGTCCTTTACTCAAACCAGAAACAGACTCACAATTTCCTTATCAGGTACGACATATGAGTAGAAATCATTTGAAAGCACAATAGTTGCATCCTATGTGTATTAGGAATTTCTGGCCTAATGTTTTGGTTAAAGTCGCCATAGTCTTCTGTTGGGGCTAAAGATATTCATTAGATCTTGTAGAACATGGGCGAGACTTTACCTGAGTTTCCGATAATAGTGTGCTGGATTTTCTGTAGATCCTTACGTGGTGCAAAGGAAAATAATCTCTAGTGGATGTGCGGAATAGTCTATCTGCATATTTATTTGTGTTACCGAACAAAAGATTCATCAAAATTAACTTACCTCTAAAATAGAGTTATGGAGCTGGATTAAGAAATCTCTAAGCATCTCCAATCCATACTCTATAGCTCTATTTGAGAGTATCAAAACACTCCAATACATCCTCTCAACCCTCCTCCATTTCAGAGAATGGGATTTTGATCCTCCATATTTGGAGGATGGGAGAAAATATGGAGGATCCCTCTATAACACTATTCACCTTTTAAAATGGCAATTGTATCCTTATTAACTTCTACTACAACCGGTAGATGAACTACCATGCACCATTATTAACTTTACTCTGTTTCTACCATGCACCAGGTTTTTTTTTTGATCAGATGCACCAGGTTTTTTTTTTTATCAGATGCACCAGGTTTTTTTTTTTTTTGACTGGGATCAGATGCACCAGGTTGTAACAGGTTGTAACATTAACTTCTACTGTGGAAGAGTAAAAAACAGGGGGGGAAGTAGTTTTCCTGTGGGAGGTTGATTTTGGAGAGAATTTTTGGAGGGAATTGGTAGAGGTTAATTTTGGTTAGAGGGAAAAAAAAGAAGATTTGTGGTTGGAGTAAATAGGAATAGTGATTTCCTCCAAAATCACTTTATGAATAAAATAGAGTATTTTGATACTCTCAAATAGAGTATTGGATGGGCGATGCTCTAAGATCAACTGGATGCTCATGGTCCTCTCTATTGCTTTATAAGAACAGTATGAATGGGTTTGGTGGGTCCTCTCTCAACATTATCTCCAAAGTTCGTCCAAACCTTTTTTATATACATAAGGATCGATACTTCATTAATCAGGACATTTAACGGTTTCATACACAGCCACGTTAAAATTCAAACCATTTTAAATGCAACAACGCCGGCTTATAAGAAAGTTGCCTACGGGAGAGATAATCTAGAGACAGCAGTGCGACGTCCACCGCTCTGTTTTACCGCTCAACATTTCACCGTCCGTCTCGACAATTAATTATCCGAATTTTAAAAAACTCTTTTTCCTTGAAATAGTTTTTTTTTTAAATCCGGACCATCCAAAATACTTTTAAATGGTAAAATTAAGAGCAATGGAGAATCGGTAATAGTTGAACAGCGGGCGTAACTTTCTTATGCTGAGACATGGCTAGCTAGCAATATAATTACGTTGAACACAAAAAAGTTGGCAATAGAAGTTCAAAACACAATTTATTATATTCTTACCAGAAGATATCCATACAACAGTATTTGATCTAATCATACATGTTATTGTTCAAATACAAAAACAGGAAGAATTACAATGACATACTACAGTATGATGCCACTCAACCTTCTATTCCGAGACTGGTGGTCCAGATTTAAAAAAAAAATTTCAGGGAAGAGTTTTTCCGGAGAAGTTTCATTTTAATCGGGACCATTGATTACTAAGGCGGACGGTTCAGATAGTGCGCAGCACATTGCACAGCACAGTTCCCACGTCCCTTATCCGCCGTGAATAACTTCTATATAGCAACAATCAATCGCGACCGTCCAAAGTATTCGATTTGGACAGTCTGAATTTTAATGATTTTTTTTTCAAAAAAAATTTCATTAATATACAGACCGTTCAAAACACTTTTGAACGCGATAAGCGCAGTAAATAACTAATCAGGGCGGAACAGCGAGAAAGATTTTCTCCTCTCCCGAGACATATATGCAGCACGTACGAAGAAAATTCAGCGGCAGTTAATGAGTTGCAATCACCAACCAATCCCGGCATCGAAATCCTAAGCCCTCCTCTCAATCCTGACCGGAAAACCGCCATCCATATGGGCCGTCAAGACCACTACGAAAACCGGCCCCTTACCTTCCTCAAAAGCCGGCACCACCCGAAACTGCCGCAAGACGCCCGCGACCACCCTCTTCATCTGCAGAAACGCCATCTCCTTCCCCAAACAAACCCTCGGCCCTGCCTGGAACACCGGGTACGCGTATGGGTCCCTTCCCACGAAGTTCCACTTCCCTTCCCCCCCTCCCCCTGCCGCGTCATGATCTCTCTCCAGCCACCTCTCCGGTTTAAACTCCGACCAGTCCTCCCCCCAAATCTTCTCCGACCTTCCCATCGCGAACGGATGGTAGACCACCGACGTGCCTTTCTTGACGAAAGTCCCGTCCGGCAACACGTCGTCGACAGTGGATTCTTTTCCGTCGATTGGCACCGGCGGGTACAGCCTCATGCTTTCGCTCAGAGATGCATGGGTGTAAACCATGTCCTTGACTTCTTCGAAAATCGGGGCTTCGGATTTCTCATGAATCTCCCTCAAGATTTCTTTTTCGACATCAGGGTGATTGGACAGCAGCCAGAAAAACCAAATCAATGCGGCTGAGGTCGTGTCGCGACCGGCTAATATGAAGCTGACGACAATATCCGTAACAAACTCCTCGTCGGAATGGCCTGAGCTCAGAAATCGCGATAAAAGATCGAATGAGTCGATATCTGATTTTTCGTGTAGCAATTGTTTCTTCTCTTTGATTATTTCCTTGGCGAATTTCCTGACTTCATCCACGGCCTTTCGAAGATTCTGTTGAATATTATTAGAAGTAACAATATGTTAGAAACTTGGGTATTCAGCAAAGTAATACCTCAATTAATTAGGATTTACTGGCAATCGGGTATTCAGTCATTTTTTCTCTTTCAGGTCAGCCTTAGGCATAGATTCATTAGGCGGCCGTCTAGCGCCCTAATTCTAGCCCAACACTAGGCCCCCTAATTTGGTGTGTAATGTGTATAAAATATAGCCTATTTTGGTTGCAAGGGATTCTGGCTAAGCCGCAAATGTCTTCTAACTGCACTGCCCAGTTCAAGGTTCAAGAACTACACAATGAGTTTTCTGGGACATTAAAATTCTTTATGCCTTTTAAGGTTTTGTGAAATTCTCATGTTTTTTTTGTAAGATATTTGCAACTTTGCCAATTGGTCTTGGGTAGGATACTTCATATAGTTAGAACATGAATCATGTTAGAAGAAAAATCTCAATTGGCTTTGATGGATTATTTTAAATTGGTTATGATGATCAACTATTGAAGACAAACCGAAAAAAAAAATACAAAAATAAACCAAATTTATCGGAAGTGGGGCCTAAATGGTCAAATAAATATACTTTTGTGTTGCATCTTTAATTGATAGCTCACTAATAAGTTCCTTCTTCAAATCACGTTATTGTAGTTTCCCTACTTCCGTAGTTAAAATTCTAAACGTCCCCTATAAAAATTGAGAATATGATTTTTATGAGATCTCAATTACTCAATAAAATAAAATAAAAAAGGACAAACCTTTAGTATCAAGTTTTAGACTAAATCAATTTAATGTGAAACAACAAATATGTATTCAACCTTTTTATAAATAAAAAAAATTGTATTTTATCGACTACTGAAGACAAATGGAAAAGAAAAAAAAAATCACAAAAATAAACAAATTTAATCCTAAGTGGGGCCTAAATGGTAAAATAAATATGCTCTTGTGTTGCATCTTAATTAATTCATAGCTCACTAAGTTCCTTCTTCAAATCACGTTATTGTAGTTTGTTGTGCCCCATAGTTTGTTGTGCCCCAGGGACCGAAACCAACAAACACACACACCCCAAAAACAGATACACGAAGTATTTAAGTGGTTTTCCAAAACTCGATACTCTACGGAGGTAAACCGGAGCAATTATTCAAACACCAGAAGCTTTACAAGTGAGGTGAGACAGTTATCTCCTTACATTTCTACCACAACTGATCCTCACTGGTGTCTCTATTTCCAGATGCAAACTACACAAGGCCTAAGCACTCTCTTAAAGCATCTTCCAATATTCTATTTGAGAATATCAAAATAGTCTATTTTATTCACACAGTGATTTTAGAGGAAATCACTATTCCTATTTACTCCAACCAAAAACCCTCTATTTTTTCCTCTAAAATAGAGGAGGCTTGAGAGGATGGGTTGGAGGAGTTCCATACTCTCAAATGGAGGAATAGAGCATTGGTTGGAGATGCTCTAAGGATACAAATGCCATTTTAAAAGGTGAATAGTGTTATAGAGGGGATCCTCCATATTTTCTCCCATCCTCTAAATATGGAGGATCAAAATCCCATCATCTCAAATAGACGAGGCTTGAGAGGATGAGTTGGAGGAGTTCCATACTCTCAAATGGAAAAATAGAGTATGGGTTGGAGATACTCTTATAGCCATGCATGCATGGGTCTATGCATTATTTAGAGACAAAATTTACTACGGTGGATGGGAACGGATAGCACCAACTTGTCCACTTGTTTGGATACTCCATTTGAAAGGCAAACCCATGAGAGGTTGATGAAGAGGGGACCTAGCCGGCCACCATGGCCCCATAGTCAACATAGTTTCCCTGCTTGCTAGTCAAAATTCTAATTGTCCCCTCTAAATTCAGAATATGATTTTTATGAGATCTCAATTACTCAATAAAATCAAATAAAAAAGGACAAACCCCCTCTAGTACTAAGTTTTAGACTAAATCAGTTTAATGTGAAGCGAGAAATATGTATTCAATGTTATAAAATTACTGCAATATAAATAAAGATTGCAGAAACTAAATTAAGAAGTGGACACAAATATATAGAAAGATAGTTACTTCAAGAACAAATAAGAACAGATTAGATTTTCAGAACTTATTATATTATATCAGTGTTTCCTCTTTCTACTCTCTGCCTTTTCTTTCTCTTGACAATGTTATGAATACCGTAACGGACAGGGTACCAGTTTTCCTACTAGTACGGTACGTACCGGTGCCGGTCAAATACCGGGTACCGTTTCGGATTTACCGCAACTACAACATATATAATAATTATAATTCAAAAAAATCCCCCATACCATGCAATTCATCATAAAAATACCTATGTGTGGCAACTCTTGTCCCACATTGCCTAGTTACAAAACTTTTTTCCATCTTAAATACCTTTGCACACTGGTGGGTTTGTGAATGAGAACTGAAGGAGAGGTCTCGCGCGCTTAGAAAAATGGGCGGCAATTTACAAAACTGATTCGGAAACCAGTTAACCGGGTGCGCGTCACGTCTATATAGCGCAGGGGGGTGCAAATCCGAGATTTGAGCATCGCGCATGTACTATAGTTAAACCCACGTTTTGCTAAAAAAATTTTTTCCCTCCATGTCGTTTTTTTTCCCCTCCCTATCCACTTTTTCCCCCCTCCCATACCCAGAAAGAAAAACCACACCCAGAAAAGCAAAAAAAAAAAAATACTGCTCTACAAAATTTTGGCCGAAATTACCGGTACCCGAGTCTCGGCCGGTATTGCCCGAAATGGCCGGCATTTGGGACGAAACAAAATCAGGAGGTCAGAGTACCGATTTTCCCATAATCCGGTATGTACCGACCGGTACGGTACGGTATTAATAACTATGTTCTCTGATACGCTTCTTCTCCGTTTGTCTCCAATGGTCCTACAAGATAATCAATTTATAAAAAAGAAGAGAAACAACCTAATAAATAGATAGGGTGGGATAGTAACCTTTGTCTCACAAGTGGATCATCCACAATAATTCACAACATTCAACCTTTTCTACCCAAAAATTGAATTCTACGGTTTTAATTAATATATCATTTTAGGTGAACTCTATTTTTTCAAGATTTAAATAATATATCTAGGATCCTTTGTAACAAGCTCGCTAAGGGCCCAACAATCTCATGGCGAGCCCTTGATTAGGGGAGTAAACGAGTTGAGCTTTGTATTATTCGAGCTCGGCTCATTTACTAAACAAGCCTCATACTAAAACTCAAGTTCTGGTCGTTTGTAAACGAGCCGAACCCGATTCATTTACTCATCAAGCTTACACATATAAGCTTAGCTCTTTCGAGCTGAGCCGACCCGAGCTTTAGATTGTTAAGCTCAACTCCTTTACTATACGAGCCTAAAACTTAAGCACGACTACTAAACAAAACGAGGCGAGCCGAGCCTTGAGTTGCTCGCGAGCAACTCAGTTCGTTTTCGACCTTACCTTTGATATCTTTTTTGATTCCTTGATCTATCCGAAATAGGAGTACGTGCTAATTTTACTCAATCACCTTTTCAGATCCAAGATTGAGGCAGCGCTTAGCCCTCCACAACAGGGGATGAACGTAGTCGAACCTCCGGCTGGTGATCCGAATCGCTTCTTCAAAAGACTCCACGAACTTAACCATCGGCAGAGTTGGCACCAACGACGCCGGATCGTACCCGAATGAGATCGCGCACACGTTATCGAACCCGAACCGCCGGAGAATGTCCTGGAGGTCGAGCACGGTCTTGTCTGCTGCGGCGGCCGAGAGTATCGGTATCAGCCGGTCGTTGAGCTCGGCGTCCACGACGTGTTCCATGAACTTGCGCAGCGACTTGGCGTTGAACTCGTGGCTGGCGACCTGTCTCTGGAACTTCCAGCTCTCGCCGTTGATGTTAAATATGCCGTCGCCGAGGAAGTCGGAGAGGGCCGTTCGGGAGAGGCTGCCCTTTTCGTATATGTGGAAGTGGGACTTGAGGATGTGCTGGACGTTGGAAGGGTTGGCCGTGTAGATGGTGCGGGCGCCGAGGGGGCCGTTGAGGACGAAGGTGGAGGTGGGCGTACTCGTTACTATCTCGGACGTCCATTGGACGCCTCGGTTGATGTTCGCGTAGATTGAGAAGAGAGAGCCGACTATGGGGTAGGATCTTGGGAGTTTAGGATTTTCAGGGGATTTGGATGGGAAAAGGGATCTCCATTTGATGATGAGGAAAATGAGGAGAGGAAGAAGGCAAGAGAGCAGAGTGGGACAAAAGAGGTCGAGGTCTAACATGGTTGGATAACTTTGGATGTGTTTGAGAAACGAGGGTACGGAGGCATGGGGGTATTAACGGGTTATTTTAATTAGAGGCGACATTGGAAAATAATAAAAAAACACCAAAATGAACCGCAAGAATTTGGCCAGGGTGAGACGAGAAAGCTGATAAGTATTTGTCCTAAATGATCAATTCACATATTCAAACTTTAAGAAGGTCAAACGTTCGCAATCTTGAAGTCATTGAAAAATTTGTTTGGCTATCAACTTCAAGATCAAGGAATTAGTTGCGGTGTATGCAAATCATTCCAACGCCTAATTATTAAAAAAATCTGAAAATGATTTGATTAAGAAATTGGGAATCTGACTGCGGCAATGGAGATATTTACAGTAGTACACTAGTACTATTCTTTTCACTTCTAACCGAAAATGATTTGATTAAGAAATTGGGAATCTGAGTGCGGCAATCGAGAAATTTACTAGTAGAAATATTGTCACATCTAATCACATGCAATGACTTATTTTGCACATTGAGCAATCACTTTCAAGCACATATTTTTGTCTTTAGTCGACTCACCAATGAATTTTTGACTTGGTCTTTTAAAAGTGAATCCTGCTATACACACATATTATTACACAGATCTTGCACTTTTAATTTGGGCCATATGAGATTCTAAAAAATGATCCGGACCATTTAATTTTTAAATCATTTTTCTACATGTTTTTGTAAAAAAAATTAACTAAATAGAATATATCGACAAGTAGAACTTTTAAAATTCCTTGAGCGAAACTGTGTGGTTCACCCTACGAATTCTAAAAATCTAATTTAGTTGATTTTTTACAAGAATTCTTAGCAAATTATTTTAAGAAAAAATGAATGACTCGGATTATTTTTGTGCAGCCATGCTATAGGTATTGCAAAGGCTGCACAGCAGCAGCACATAGATTAATTTTGCGCTCATCTCAAATCCCACAAAGATGTCGGAGCCGCTCATTTTGTAGTTCTTGATGATTCATTATTTGGCAACCTCCCGAGCTCGATAGCCAAGCTTGGTGGCATCCCTGGGCTCGGTAGCCAAGCTTGGTGGTAACCTCCCAGGGCTCGGAAGTCATTTCCCTAACTTCCCTAACGTTAGGTGGTCGTTTCCCTAATGTTAGGTGGTCTTTCCCTAACGTTAGCTGGTTGTTTACCTAATGTTAGGTGGTTTTTCCCTAACGTTAACTGGTCGTTTCCCTAACGTTTGGTGGTCTTTCCCTAACGTTAAGTGCTCTTTTTCTAACGTTAGGTGATCGTTTCCCTAACGTTAGGTGGTCTTTCCCTAACGTTAGTTGGTTGTTTCCCTAACGTTAGGTGGTTTTTCCCTAACGTTAGGTGGTCGTTTCCCTAACGTTAGGTGGTCGTTTCCCTAACGTTAGGTGCTCTTCCCTAACGTTAGCTGGTTGTTTCCGTAATGTTAGCTGAATTCTGCTCCCTGAAAGATCTAACAAATATCTAAAATCGGTTTAGAAGCTTCTGGAAGGTTTTATTGAACATGTGGAGGACAGGTGTGATAAAGCACTCTTAACATGTGATGTCATCCTAACAGTACGATACACGTGGGTGTATCGCCTACCGGTTCAGCACTTCAAGGTTTTCCTATAAATAGAGGACCACTTCTCCCAGGTTGATGATCTTTCTTCTTCATACTTTTCTCCTTAAAAAGCATACTCTCTTCTCTCTCTTTCACCTACCGACTAGGTCGTTGGAGCTTCTCCTCGGAGGTACACCTCCCTTCGGTTTGCAGGTACTAGGTTCGGTGGCCAAGCTCGGCAGCGACCTCTTAAGGCTTGGTGGGGACCTCCCCAAGCTTAGAGGCAACTTCCCCAATCTCTATGGCCACCTCCCTAAGCTCGGTGAGGCTCGGCAGCGACCTCCTCGGTCTCAGTGGGGACCTTCCCAAGCTCAGAGGCAACCTCCCTAAGCTCGGTGGCCACCTCCCTAAGCTCGGTGAAGCTCGGTGGCAACCTCCCCGGCAAGCTCCTCCTCAAGCTCGGTGGCTACCTCCCTATGCTCGGTGAAGCTCGGTGGCAACCTCCCAAAGCTCAATAGAAACCTCTCCAAACTTGGCGAGCACTCTCACCGCTCAATAAGGGGCAGAAGGGTCAAGGGTGATCAGTCCCCCACATATTCTGCAATGGAACGGTTTGTGGTGGCATCGCTACCACTTGGCTCCACCCTTGGCTTGGTGGACATTGCTCCGACAATCATTTTTGAATATGACATACTTTTTTGTGTGTATAAAAATAAGGGAAAAAATCGAAATAGTCCCTGTAGTTAAGTATTTGTATCAACTTGGTCCCTGCAGTTTTAATTGGTTCGATTTACACTCTGTATTTTTCATTTTGTTCCAACTTGGTCCAATTACTAACTGCCTTTGGCCTTTTTAACGTCAAACGCAAATAGGTCCCTTTTTTGTGTGGTTAAAACAGTAATTCTCTCATTCCCTTCTTGCCTAGATATACCTCTAACCAAAATACAGCTCATTCTTCCTTTCCTAATGTTAATCACTAGTATTAAGTTTGGATTTTAAATTTTGGTAATAAGCAAAATTTGGTTATAGTTTTCCACGAAAAAAAGTTGCCTCCAATTCAACATTTTCATGACCTTCCATGAGGCAACATAACCACTGGTATAAATACTAAGATGCCTTATTTTTCTGCATACCCATTCTTTTGAATTTAACTTATTAACTTAAATCTAAAAATTGTTCTTATTTGATTTTTTTTCGCATTTGTTAGTTTTGCGCCAAACTTTTGTGGGTTATTGATTCGCCTTGACGAGAGGAATCGGAAAAGTAAATTTTTTTTTATTTATACTTTTACCCAAGTATTTTGAAAAATAATCATTCTTAGGAAAAAAATGACATTTTGACGCTAAAAAATGGCTATTTCTCAAAATACTTGGGTAAAACGTAAAAAAAATTACTTTTCCGATTCCTCTCGTCGAGACAAATCAATAACCCATAAAAGTTTTGGCACAAAACTAACAAATGCGGAAAAAATCAAACAAGGACAAATTTCTAGATTTAAGTTTAGTTCAAAAGAACACAACCTCAAATGCATATAGAGAACTATGTCCAAAAGTCACAACATGATATAGATCCAAAAGCACAAGTCAAAATATTACATAAACTCAGTTCCAAATTTAGCAAGTCATAACCTAATACATAGACATAACAAACCACTCAATTAGGTTACATTAAACCTAACTTAACAACGCATGTGGTTACAAAAAATAGTGCCCTATCATTCCATTCATTTCCCTACACTTGGCCCATGCATTGATTCGTAACTAGGGATGTTGAAATTTGAGTAGTTCCACAGAGGGGAATGAGAGAATTACTATTTTAACCCCAAAAAAAGGGGGCCAATTTGTGTTTGGTGTTAAAAAGTAACGGTAGTCAGTAAATTAGACCAAGTTGAAACAAAAGTGAAAGTACAAACTATAAATTGAGCTAATTAAAACCACAGGGACCAAGTTGACACAAACACTTAACAAAGAGACCATTTTGATTTTTTTCCCTAAAAATAAACAGTGCATGTCCCACTCACGAGCATCTTCCGCTCTCATCCCTTTCTTTCACTTAACCTCAAAATTGAAGTGAAAACACCTCAAAATCAACTCTACTCTTAAAGTGAGTTCACCCCCCACCCCACCCACCCCCCCCCAAGGGAGGCTCAAATCTTTACTTAGATTTTAGAAGGCTTTGTGCCTCTCAATTAACAAACATGTCATTAATAAAGCTTTTATACAAACTTATGCATAGATTTGAGTTCGTTTATTGGAGAGCTCATTTCAAATCAAGTTTTCGTTCAAATTTTTATCCAAATTTCTTTTATTACGAGCAATTAATAAACGAAATCTCAATTCTCAACCCACGAGGAAGGAAATTAGGAGAACTAGCAGGAAAAACTCGCTTTCGCAATAGTCAATACCTTTATTCAATTCGTCAGTGCGTTCGTCACTTTCTACAGAAGATTACCTTCAAAGATTTTTATCAAATAAAAAAATTAAAAAAAAAACCCTCAGCCATTGGGTCTATTCTTATTTTTATTTTTTATTTTGACCGGAATTGGATCCGTTCCGGAAACCTTCTTAAAAAATAAGTACTTATTTCTCAAACTTCTTATTCCACCTTCTTATTTTTTCCAAACAAAATTTTTTTTTCACATTTTCAAACTCAAATATAACATAAAAGAAAATTTTTTTTTTTTTGCACCGTATTAAAGATCTCAATGAGATCTATCAAACAAGATCCATAGTGATAGAAAAATTATTTGCTTAAACGCATGATTTTTGAGCTTGAAGTTACCTATACAAAAAATAAGACTGGAACCTATATAATTGGCGCCAACGGACGAAAATCGTACTGGCGGCCGGCCGGGCCATCTCCGGCCACCGGACGGCCGATCCGAGCCGTCCAAAAATTCTAAAAAAAACGCGGAAATCAATGGCATCCGAGGTGTGTAGGATGCTTGATCCGAGCATCTTTTTTCCGTGTACTTATCAAATATCATATGTACACGAAAAATGGGTGCTCAGATCAAGCATCCTACACACCTCGGATGCCATTGATTCCCGCGTAGGCCCCCTTGGTTTTTTTTTTTTAGAATTTTTGGACGGCTCGGATCGGCCGTCCGATGGCCGGAGACGGCCCGGCCGGCCGCCGGTACGATTTTCGTCCGCCGGCCTTCAAGGAACCAATATTAATTCTTCCAAGCCTTCTTATTTTTCAGAAATGCCACTTCTTATTTCCGGAACCCACTCTAAATATACAAATTTTGACTAATAAGTCGCTGAAAATAATTTAAACAATACACCAATGATTACAGACTTGAGATTCTAGAAGTTTGTTCTGGGTTGAACGAAGGATTGCGTCTGAGGACTGTAAGGTTGAGAGACTAACAAAATTCTAGGCGCAACCGGGTGTTTTGGCTAAATAATTTTCAAGGATTATTTTTTTTAATTCAATTATTATTATTATTATTGCATTTGTTAGTTTTTTTGCGTCAATTATCTGTGAAATATTGTTTCATCTCGCCTAGAGTGATTAACTTATAAAGTAAAAAATTATGTACAAAACTAAAAGTTTTTTGAATAAAGATAAAAATTATCCAAAACGTTTTGGACAATTTCGTGTTTAGACAATTATCGATTGGGGTGTATGTGACAACATATAAAAGCCAAGGGAGGTGTGTTTTTTTATAGGCAATAAAATTTTATTAAAAACTCGACAAAGTGTACATCGAGTGGGGGAAAGAGGGAGGGGAAGCCACAGGGGATTCATTGTTATTTCTTATAGGTGAGGGGGTTATGTGTCATTAAGACAAACCTCAAGGGGTGTCAATGGAATTTACCCAATTAACTTACCTATCTGTTTCTCATAAGTGACGGGGTTATCTGTTATTACGGCAAATCTCAGGGGGGGCAGTGAAATTTACCCTTTTAAAATTCAGCTTAAGGTGAAAGGGCAAAGGAATTTTACTATAATCCTATCACTATGCTACAATGTTTTGATATGTTTTAGAACGTTCTGTCTCTCCCAAGCACCCGCACATTTTAAGCTAAAATGCGAACTACTCAGCTGCCGTTGGCTTGTGTTTTGAATGGTAAGGATTTGCGCGAATAGATTGTCTGCGAATCCTGACCATTCAACTCACAATCCAACGGCCAAAACGATAGTCCGCATTTTAAGGTAAAATGCAGGGGGTCCTTAGGAGAAACAGACCGTATTTTAGAATTCAGAATCTTGCTTTAGCGCAAGAAATGCTTCTTCAAACAAAAAAATTAAAAAATTCTTAACCAGCTTGTCAACTCTAGATTGTATTTGTGATCTCGTCAGGAGAGAAATAAAACTATAAAAGTATCGTAAAATCTGAAAGGTAGCCGAATCAAATGCCAAGTATAATAATTCATCTTACCATTCTCAAATTTTGGCCAATCTGAAAGGCGGCCGAATCAAATGCCTAAATATAATAATTCATCTGACCATTCTCAAATTTTGGCCAATTTATCTAAATTTTGGCCAATCTAAAAGGTGGCGAAATCAAATGCCAAGTATAATAATCTCTTGAAATGATTTAAAGAAGAATAAATAAATCATAAGTATAGTTTTTGTTAGATTTCTTCAAAGTTCCCTAATTATATACTATAAACCGTAACCTTTCCGTAGGACTCCTATTCTGGTCTCAATCCTCCAAACCATTTTACTAGTACTATGAAATATTTCTTGTAAAAAAAATTCTAATAGGCACTTCCACCCTCTCGCACCGCATCTGCTCGCAACTTCCACGCTCTCGCATCTACTCGCGCTCACGCACGTGCATCACGTATCTTTGTTTTTAACTAATGCCAGAGAATTTACGACAATTGTGAAAAAAACGAATAAATAAAAAGACATAACTTATGCAAACATCTTAAGCTCGTAATTGTCATCCGAATCTAATAATGCACAGGACGATGAACTTGATATTCTTCTCAAGAATTCCAGCGTAGCTTTAGCCCATAGGTCAAACTACTAATATGACCGGCTCCATTTGCAAAGATGATTGATTTATTCATATCATGCATGCGTTGAAAAAAATTGATGGAAATCCTTTAGATAGATTTTAATCAAAGAATACGTATGTAGAATTCCAAAAACAACTTGTATATTATGAACATCATTCACGAAAACACGTTATTTTATGAATAATAATATTAAAGAGTTCCGAAATTGTTTAACCTCATTTTCTTTGGGGCCTGGCTAGAACTTGCTGTCAATGGCTACTTCATTTTAAAGCTATTTTGGGTGTGTTTCACTAATTAAAATAAATACTTACTTATTTTTTGAATTAAAGGTGATGCATTGTGAGAAAATGACATGTCTCGTAAAGCAAAAAATAAGTACCGTAGCGGAACGAGACCTTTAGTAGTAATATTTTTTTGAATCTGCACCTCTTTACTAAAATGAGTCAAAAGCATTTTGGGTCTTTATTTGCCAAGCTGAAATTGGGCCACTCAACAATTGCTTTCTGGGTTCTGGCCCAATTTAGCTTTGATAAAGGCTTTTGCACTTAGGCATAACCGGGACATGCTACCCCACCACCACAAACTATGCCGTGACTGACATTCGTATCGTAAATGTACACTTTTGCATAACTGGGATATGCTGCTAGTTTGCCAATTTATATAACTCCAATGGAATAGCTATAATGTTTGTATTTTGAGAGTGTGGGTCCACGAATACGTTTCCCTCTCACTCTGTGCTGTTCTTTCTACTTCTCTTTGCGTTTATGGTTCATGAGATTGAATAGTTGTGAAGATTAACAATGGCAGATTTCTATCCCTTGATGAAACCGCCGAGCTTTTGGTAAACAAATGCTCTAAAACCACACTTCGCACATACTTGCCCACACTTTCACAAATTATAACACACAGTCTGGACCAATCATCTATATGTTGGCCAACGCACCCCATGTAAGAGAGTTTGCGTATGTCTCTGTGAATATCGGCCAATTGAATAGTAAATGATAGCAAATCAGCAAGTAATAGACAGCTGGGATCTGATACATAAAAGACTTGCTACAGTATAGTGCTTGTACTGACGGTGATGGGTTGAGGCCATCTTTTCTTTTTCCTTATTCTTCTGTGAAATTTTGGGTTCGTACATTAATTGGTACAAAGGGCCCATAGATGACTTACGGGTTTATGCCCCATGCTTTGCTGCTATCTGAAACTCTTCATTCTTCAGACTTGTGCCACAAAAAGTCTTCCGGCCTCCTATATTTATCTGCTGAGAATCCCTGGTGATATTCAAACCCATGAGCATGGCTATAAACTAAATCTATAGAAGTATAACTATATGGCAGCACAAGATATGGGAAAAGATTGGGCTGGATATTTCAGACACGACACTTTAACACGACTTGAACCCAACAGGAAGTTAGAGGGTGAGTCGATTATGTTTTTACATTAACACGAATATGACACGACCATACAATAGTCACAACACGAAAATTAAACTGAACGAATACAGATTGGACTCGCGTAACTTGAGAACTACAGTGGTAACCTTTCCTAAAAAGACCCGTTAACCCCAAGTATACACGTTTCGCATGAATGTGGTATGAACCCATGGTTTAAATTCCTTAATTAACTCTTTACTCCTTAAAATAATAGATACCCAATGGTTTTTAATCTTTACTCTTCTGGCATGTGGCTTGTGGATAATGCTTCTGTTCGTTTCATAATTAGTAGGATTATAGTGACTAGAGCATGGTGCACACGCGATGTGTGTGCAATTTATCACAGACAGATACCATAGCTTTCGAAGCCTAAGTCGTACTGTTGGATGAACAAAAACAACAGAACACCCAAATAGACATGTCTTTATATATTTCCACTAATTTAGACGTAGATATATGTATACTGCAATTACTAATATTTGCAGGAGAGTGAGTGATCTTACATGAGAACTTAAATCGTTACGAGGAGAAGAGAAGGCAATCTTGTAATTGGAATTATCACAAACCCCCCCATTCTCTATTGCTTCTACAGTTGCGAGGAAAATTTTACCGTGTTAGGTGATGCAAAACTGCCGGGTAACCGAAAGTGGGAATCGGGGTTATGGGAACAACATGTAATTTACTCCCTCCGTCCCAAATTGGATGTCAATTTTTGATATCCGTGCTAATTTCAATTTCTTATATCTTTCAATATGGATCTCAAAAAATATACAATATGAATCTTGTTTGATAATTCTCGATTAGTTCTATTATACAAAATTTTCACACTCATGAAAAACATTATAGATTGAAAGATATAAGCGACGAAAAATGACACGAGTTTCAAAAATTGTCATCCATTTTAGGAAGGAGGGAGTACTAAATTATCCTCAACCATTCAGATGATCTAAGGCAGTTATGAATTTATGATGTGTGAGCGGTTGTAATACGGGGGTAATTTCGGTAAGTGAAAGTGTGAGCCAGCCTCGAATAGGAGTCCACACCAAAAGTTGCTCTCCGTTTATAATATAGAATAGATACTGAAAAAGTGATCATTTTTGTTATTGGATTAAATAAATACTCCTGGTTCATGTGTAATAGTGTTAGGTGTATGACACATACAAGTTAAGAGTTTTTTGACACGAAACCTTGATTACGCGAAACCTAAAATTACAGGACTCAAACATGATATGACACGATGCACACCCCAAGGCAAAGATAACCAGTAAGCACCTAATCCAAATCCCAACCCTACCAAGATTAGTGGAGAGAGTAGTGTCCCCATTTGTCGTCCACCATTACCTTTGGAATCCAAAATAAAACAAATACACTAACGGACTAATGGTCATTAAACTCAGTTTCTGCAACGATTTTACTTTCTGTTCTCGATCTTTCACATGTTTCTTCTCTCCCTTTTAACAAAGTTTTTGTCAAGTTGTATAGCTAGTGTTTGCACCATCTTTGAGAGGGTGATGCAAATAGCAGGGCAAGGCATAAATTACTGCGCTAGACATGAAGGGAAATGTTCAATTGGATTGAAAAATGGCTCCATGATTATGCTTTCGTGCCATATTCAATGAATTACAAGACAAAGAAACCTTACCGGTATTATCAAGTGCCACGGAGGGAGCGGACACGTTCCTGAATCAATTTCCTTTCCCAACCTGATATGCCCTCAAAAGCATGCCCTGGAAGACTTTCAAAGGGCTCCTTCCAGGGATCATTTTTGGCCAAATCATATGTAGCTCCACGTATTGCCCTTTTACTGGGTCCGCAAGGTCTCGTTGAAGTAAGTGTATCATATGCCGTATTCAGCTGTCACGATCACAAACCATTGTATGGAATACAGAGATGAGAGAACAATTAGGAATGTCGAAAAAAGAGAGTAAGCAGTGAAATAATCACTTCACTAAGATAAGCCATGCCCAACATATCAAAGCAGTTAAAATTCATACTATTACTGAAAGAGTCAAGAAAAAGTTAAATATATCTCCCGAGTCCGGAGCAATTACAGAACACGACATGAAGGGATAACAAATAGAAGAGTTGAGTACTTACATCCATGTCACAAAACCAGAACATGTAAGCAATCGCAACAGCAGGGGCTCTTCCCAGTCCGGCTGTACAATGCACGTAGACTTTTCCTTTTCCCTCTGAAATGGCCCATTCCAATGATGAAACAGCTTTAGGTAATCCATTCCTCAAGGAATCTGGATCAAAATCTTTTGCCTGCCAACGCATACTAAAGATGGTAACGCAAGTACCAGAGCAACAAAATCTTCCAATGCTAATATATAATCCAATTGATGTTTTCAACCTTTTTAAGGACTGTCAAAAAAGCCACTGTCAATTGCATTCACCAAGAGAGAAAATCATCGATAAAATGGAAGCTAGCTATCTAATCATTTTCCAGAAAAGTGCAGAAAAATAGACCTACTAGAAGCACTTAATAAGGATTACATCAGGACGTTATCTAAAGTAACGATAACCACAAATGATAGGCAACTTTGCTGATTCTAGAACCCAACTGTCACGTCTCTTTGCAAATATTCATGCTGGGTGTTGGAATTTGGAAATAGTTTTAATGTCTAAAAAGTATCAATGAACCAAAGACCATACATAAAGTGATTCTGAACTGAAAAGCAGGTAAAAGTTATGCAATTAGTCTGCAAAAGTCATTAAGCATTGGTGTTGATTGGCTTACAGGCCTTCTCATGTGACGGATTTGACAGTCTCGACATCTTTTTACGATTGATTGCAAGTCTATTCCCCAATACTCAATGTCTTTGTCCTGCTGCAAGTTAAGAATGTAGGCAACATCCTCTTCCTTTCTCAGATGATCTATGTCTTCAGGTTTCTGTGGCTGGGAGCCCACGATCAAACTATCCGTTATTAATGTGTAGTTCATGCCTGAAGCCATAATAAGACTAATTAAAGCATCAAAGAGACCTACATATATCACATTACTTTCCCCACATGAACTGTGCATTGAACTTAGCTATGTTCATTGAACTTAGATTTGCCTGATATATATATTATCACTAAAGATGAAAAAAGTGTCAACAAGTTGTCTTTTTTATTTTCTCTCTTATATGAACTTTTTCTACATCGGTTCATATTATTATATTTTTCCCGATTCTTTTTGTCGAGACGAATGAATAATCCTAAAATTTCCAACGAAAAGCTAAACAAACAATTACGGAAAAGAAAAAAAATATCGCAAAAAGTTATGGACAAAAAAGTTCACAAGAATGCAACCGAAATCTACAATGACACACAAAAACTAACCAGAATTAGAAACTGAAAAGATATATACTTGTGATTAGCTTCTACTCCAGCTTCAATCCCTATTTTGCTAGCATTCTCAAAGTACAATCAACAATTTCATCATCACAAGACAAAATGAATCAAAACTACTGAACCAGAAATTTTCCTCGTACCACAAGAATGGCAACACCCATCTTCGTTTAGGAACCAATTTGAAAAACCCATTTGCATTTCACCGCTATGAAACACTAAACACAAGAAAGAGCTTATTTCTGAAGATGAGAAAGAAATCCACCTAGATCGTGGTGATACTCATAAGGGTTTCTCATCTTGCTCTTCATCGCAGTGTTGTACTCTTCCATTCTGTTCTTGGAGTTTGACACCCCATTCTTGCTCGTGGGTTTCTCTTCAACCCCGCTCCCACTTAATTTACAAGAAAGTATACTCAATTTTGAGGAATTTCTTGAAACCACGGCTACATAGCACAAAGATTTCATGGAAGCATATTTTTGCTTCGACAACAGAAGATTGTTTTCAAGTGGAGAGGTGAAGATGGATGCAGAGAGGAAAGTGTTACCAATTGCTCCCATTTTTTTTAACTCTTCAAGTCTTCTTCTGCTGCTGCTGGTATTTTCCACTCAATTTTGCGTGGCAGAATATATACCAGTGCTGTTTGACCAGATTGCCCTTTGGATTTGTCGGCATTGTCTCTGAAGCCCATAACAGCCCAGGTCCAAAAGTAAAGCCCACAAGAGCCCACGGGCCATAAGCAAGCATAAAGGGAGTAAACCCATATATTATGCCTTTCTTCTTTTTCTTTTTTTTTGGGAACTGAATTACATTAGGAAAAAAAAAACAGAATTTTTTTGAAGATCACTAGGAAGGTAGGAGACCCATGAAGGAAAGCTGCTTTCTTTGACGCCAACCAATGCCTTGCCCTGAGGTTTTCCAAAATATTTTTGGGGACAAATTTCTTGTCTGGAATAATAATTTTGGATGAGTGAATGGGGAACTAATGTACAGAAAATGAGGAACTAATTATAAAATAAAGTTGATAAAATCAAAACTAATTAGCTTATACGACTCTAAGCATCCTTACTTAGCTTATCTCCGTCTCTCACCATCGGAATACCTGAACAAAACGTTAATCGGAAAAATGGCGATCGATTTCGGCGACGTTTTTCGGTTCCGGCAACTTTCCGACATAATCAGGTATTCTCTATTCAATTCCTGATGTATAGTCATTTAAGGGTAGTCCAGCAACAAAGATGAAGGGTAGTCCAATGTGTTTCGAAAATTTAAAAGGGTAGTCCGGCGACGTTTTTCGATTCTGGCCACTTTTTACTAAACTTCCGTGTTCGTTGGTTCAATTCCTTTTGATCTGTTGTGATTGGTGATGTGGCAAGGATGACTCCTCCTTTTTTGAATACCTAAAGGGTGGAAGGAGTCAACCAGTATAGCAAACCCTTTTACGCGTGATCATAGGGGTTCCCTACCTACCAATGGAATGTCCGGTTCGAGTTATAGCTACCGTCTAGAAGGACGGACCGTTACCATAGCACCACTTGGTGCGCAGTTGGAAAGGATGACTCCTTGATTCCAATTTTGATATTGTGCCATTTTAGAACCAAATATTGCTCCTATTGGAGCTCCAAGTTCTATTACTTCTATTCTATGGTTCCAAATTATGGGTGTAGCACAAAAAATGACAACCATTGGTCTTGCTCTAAAGAAATTATAAATTACTAAAATAAACTTCTTCTTTTTTCTTTTTTTTTTAATCTGATTGATCATTGGTTCTTTTTTTCTCTCTCTTTTTGTTCCCATCAATAAGGGTGCCACATGTCCAATAAAGAACTCCTCTAATGTCAGGTGAACAACTGAACACGTGTTTGCCACTTGCCATTACACGAAAGGAAAAAAAAAAGTTCTGGAAGCAAAAATGGATTCTATGCTGTCCAAATATGGGTACTTAATTAAGCTATATATTAATTGGTCGATAAACGCAATCATACGCTTGATTAGCAAGAACTCATTCTCTCCGACCAGTTTCTTTCCCCAAGAATAGTTCGGAACCAACATGAATCCAATGGGAGATCGATGTACAGGAACCTCGAACTTTTGCCAAAGTTAACTTTAATAGAATCTTCCTATGATAGTATCTTCCATTTATTAATTCTTTATTTTGGAGACTCAAATTATTATATTTCAATAAAAAAATTACATGCAGTTATACATTTCTTTCAGTTTATGTATCCAATCGCTGTCTTGACAAACTAATTAGTTACAAGTTTATTATTATTATTCTTTGCAAGACAAACGAGCTGAACTGATTGGACGTTCATGTGTGCCTAAAATGAGCCTAAAGATAATAAAAACCAATCAATAGGTCTAGTTTCTCAAGTCTTAACTCCGGAACCTTGCACCCAAAACTTGCTAACTCGTGCGCAAGCCAATCGCCAAACGGAATGATAACCGCAGTTTTGAAACTATTGGGTCAACCTTCTAATATCTTCAACAATGACTTCCAGCTCACTGTCCATACCATTTCATTACCTAGAATCTTGCTTAGCTGATGCACGTCCCCAGGGGACCCATGATTTGCTTCACGTGAGAGCACTTTATACTAATAACCTTAAGCAAAAATTAAAATTAAGCGCAAAGGCACAAACTATGAAAAATTGAATTGTAAATTTCATTCATTGGGTAAAAATTGATAAGCACCCAATAATGCATATTCTTGGTGCTTAAATCTTTAGTTTTACCACTTATGTTTAGTTAATTTAGTTTTTTATTTGATAGTGAGCATAGGGTATGTTTACTCTATTTTGTAGGAAAACCGCTTAATAAGAGAGTTTTAAAACTTAAAGCAAGCTAGAGGCGTCCAAGACTCAAAATGATCAAGGAATGAAGCCATCGGGGCCAAAGAATCAAGCTAGCGTTGAAGACCTGACGGGTGGCCAAGGACGTTGGAAGCCAAGCCGGAAGCCGGAAGTTGAAAAGCCCAAGGATTTGAAGGCGATATCAATACTGAGTTTTCACGTATCGATACCATTTTAAAACAGAGAGACTGGGAATTGCCAATTGCAATTGGGTATCAATATGGCTTTTTGCTGTATCGATACCGGTTCATTTGGCGGCCTAGTGGATCTGTCTAAAAGCCATCCGGTATCTATACAAGAAACCCTTGTATTAATACCAAAGGCCTTCGTAGTGGATTTTTAGGGCGATTTTGGGATATTTTATGCACGAATGAGGCCAGTATATAAGCCTCATTATGTCACATATCCATAGACACTAGATTTCATTCAGTACTTTTTAGATCTAAAGTAAGATTCCATTTCTTGTTGCTTACTCTTGCTATTGTTCTTCATTGTTCTTTATTTTCTTAGTTAATTCTGCACTTCCCTTCCTTAGTTGTTATTTGTTATTTCGCTCTTCATTAAAATTGTAGCTACGCTCTTGATCTATCTTAATCTAGTTAATTTAATTTGAATTCCATTATCTATATCTATAATACAAATCGCGACGGTGTGGTGGCCCACACATTTTAACTGCATAAATCTTGGCCGTTTGTTTTAGCACACATTTTTCTGCATAAATCCTACCCATTGATCAGTTGCTCAATGTGGTTTCGATCGAATTTTTGGTAATGAGATTCAGTCATTATAGTCTTGATTGTCGTTGCTATAATGACTATAATTGCTGATTCTTTTAGTAAATTTTTGGCAATGAGATTCAGCACGATCGGAAAGGATTTTGGTTTCCTTCGAAAAAGGAAATAAAACACTTCCCATATATAATTTGAGCAAGATTTGCCATCTACATAACAATTGATTTTGGGAAATTGCTGACTTCCGTTTCAAAATTTAAAATTGAATGAAGCACTTTGCGTATGTATTATTTTCTCCTATATATTACCTCTCGGAAGACATTCTTTTTGTTTTTTTTTTGCCGCCTCACTATTGCTTTCTCTTCAACGATAGTTTCTCCTATTTTCCACCTGAAAATGTATAGGTAGGTTTGATACATTGATTCTCAATTTCTTGAATTTCGTTTCTTTTTTTCAACTTTTTTGTATTATATATGCAGGAGTGGTTCAACTTTCTGATGAGCAATATTGAGACTGAATTTTTGAAAAACTACGATAATAATGTGAGTAGTTTGATCCTTGGTTTCGTTTCTATGTTTTATTTCAACATTTGTTTTGTAGATAGATTCGATTGGTTGGATTTCCTTTTTTACTATATCTCTGATATTTTCTTTTTGCAAGAGAGATTATCATATCGATCAAGAGCAACCAGAGGGAAAATGTGAAAAACCATATCGTACGTTATTTTCTTTTTGTTTTGATCTCTACCAATAATAGGTTAACAAATTCCTTCAATTTATCATTTTTTTTCCTTTTGTGTAACTCTGTCCTTTTCTACTCTTTTGCAGAGGATATTACAGGACGTCGTCTCAGATCACGTGCATCGTACTGACTCTCCTTCATTAACTTTAATTTTAGATACGTTAATACAATTGATTTTGCATGGTATGGTATTTAAAGGTATGACGACCAATTTAAACTTCTTGATAATTTAAGTTAAGAGAATGTATTATGTTTCATGAAAGCAAAAGTAGCGCCATATAATTTGACATAAATTCTACAATTTCTAATATATATTTTTGTTTGGTTCCAATTATTTCTACTTTTAAGGTCTAATCAGTTGAAAGAACAACTCACATATGACATGAAAATATTAGAGATAAGTGTATTCACAAATCACAAGAATTTGCGAAAAGGCCTTTGTTGAAAATATGTGTTTCTTCAAAGATCTATGAGTCACTAAAAACGCAAATGACTGTTTAATGATCATTTAATTGCCATTGAATCTTGCACGTCTGTCTTTGAAGATTGAATTTAATCTAATTTTGGTCTGAGTGTATGTAGTAACAGGAGTTGGTGAGTCGTTTGTATTCATTAAATACATTTTCTATCTAATAAGTGTATAATTTCTACATTTTTTAATATCAAATAGTAGTACGTGGTTTATTTCCTCATTTGAATCCATATAAACTCATACACATACATGCAAGTAAGCATGTTGAAAGAAGTACATATACTCAGGTTTTTTTAAAAAATTTTTTATCTTTAAGGAAAGTGATGGTAGCTCATTTTTTAATATCAAATATTAGTTCGTGGTTTATTGGTATTTCAGTGTTCTCTGACAAATGTTTTTTTATAAATCTTAAGCCATTCGATAAAATTTCAGGTAGTGGTGATTTTAGTGGTCCTATATAACTTATTTTTCGTCTACCTAGTCACCTACATCTGATTTTCTTTTTTTATTAGCGAATTACTCATACCTACTTCACTCCAAACAACGTCAAATAATTTAAATTTAATGAGTACATGGGAAGTGTAATTGAAAATTTGAGAATCGAAGTTGAAGATGCATGAGAATTTTGTGTCGTCCTTCCACACTAATTGAAAGTCAATAAATCATTGTACCTAGAGTTGTTCAGAAGGGAAAGAGTCACCGTTGGATTATTGCGAAAAGGCCTATGTCCTATATATCTTTGTTTTTTGTATGTGTGTTTGTAATTCATTGTCTTTGTTAGATTTTTGGTTTGTACTTTTTTGCCCAAATGTGAATGCTCTCTGAGCATATGGTGGCATGAAACCAAGCTGATGTATGTCTTGTTTGGAATATGGGCAAGTTGTTTCATGTCTTATTGTGGTTACTACATGGTGGTTTGAGTGTACCATTCTTTTGCGGGGTAAGATTGTCTTATCATGGTTTTCTTCAGAGTTTATGTGGGTGTTTGAGGTATAGTTTTTGCAAAAGTATGAGACTACCTTTTGGCCCCCAATTCGTTATTGAAGTCATGAATTAGTTTAGACACAACTAGAATTATCAAAAAGCAATTAAAAAAACTTTGGGTGCATGAGTTTGGTTTATACTTTGGAAACCAATTTTCTTTAATATAGTCTAGAAGAACTTGAAATTTATAGTAGCTATAACTAATTTTGCTATGAAGAGTTGAACCTAATTAAATAAGATAACAAGGTGGTGGTATTATTTGATTTTATAATTGGTTTAAATGAGATGTTTCCCAAGTGGCACATGTTGCTTTTCAATTAGCTTACTAAGAACGTGTTTGATTTCCATGTTGTAATTAAGCTTGATTTTCAGGAAGAGTTTATAACAATTCAATGAATTGCATGGGTAATTTTTTGGGGAGTGCCGTAGGCACGGGTCATTCGCTAGGGGGTTACGGTGTGCAATTTTTAAATCTAACTGAAATAAAATTTAGGTCCAATATAATAGCTTCTACCTGTGCTCACATAATATGTAGCCAATTTTGCTGATCATCAAACAATACGCTTATACCATTTAATGTTTAGGGGAAGGGAATTAAAAATAGCCTTAAAAGGTTGGACCTAAGAGGTTAGGAGGAGGACACTGAATTGCTTGCTGATCGTTCGAGCCGTGCCTTCAGGCACGGGCAAACCCTAGTCTATATTATAAAACAGAAGGGTGTTTGTCCTACGTGGCACCTTTGTCCTATGTGGCACCCATGTGGCATCCACCACGCATCTATCACATATGTTAGAATAAGTCAAATTCCATAATTATAGTTCTCATCCTTTCCTAATTGATAATTGATTATAATAGTATCTACCTAATAGTTCTCATCATTTCCTAATTGAGAATATTCCTAAATAATATTCTCTTTCAACGGTTCAGATTTCTCCGTAACACAAATTTTATCTACTCATACAAACAAATCCAACGGTCCAGATTTCTCTACCCTTCAGATACAAACTAATTGAATTTTCGTAAATACTTTACATTTTCTGGAATAAATGGTTGAGTACTGACTCTTTCAGTTTTGGTATTTAATTTTCTGGATTTGGTAATGATTTAATTTTCTCGTTGAGTACACATAGATGGCCTTGAAAATATTAGGCCAGTACGAATAGGGCATTATTTGCTAATTACACACTAATGAACCAATTTAGTATTTGAGTCACTAGCTAGCAAGTGTCGTAGGCACGGGTAATTTCAACCGGGGTGCGTAGTGCCGTAGGCACGGATAAGCACTAGTATTATTATAAAACAGAAGGGTGTTTGTCCTACGTGCCACATTTGTCCTATGTGGCACCCACCACGCATCTATCACATATGTTAGAATCAGTCAAATTTCATAATTGTAGTTTTCATCCTTTCCTAATTGATAATTGATTGTAATAGTATCTACCTAATAGTTCTCATCCTTTCCTATTAGGAATATTCCTAAATAATATTCTCTCTCAACGGTTCAGATTTCTCCCTAACACAAATTTTATCTACCCATACAAACAAATCCAACGGTCTAGATTTCTCTACCCTTCACATACAAACTAATTAAATTTTCGTAAATACTTTACATTTTCTGGAATAAATGGTTTTTTTTTTATCCGCACGAAAGTCATTCATAATAAAAAACGCCATACGGCATCTACAGATTTCAATCAAAACCACGAAAGGGTACTACAAGAATAACAGGAAGGACTAATTGAAGCCTGAAAGCAGGGACATCTTCACACCGCCACATACTCACAGGCAGGGTCGGGACACGTGGAGTATGCATCCAAACAAACAATTCCTTTCGAGATCAAAACCCTAATCGAAGTGAACACAGCAGCACAGAGAAATCTATCTTCCCCAATACAGTAATCCAAACGCCAATCGCCGGCGAAACCACGAAGCAAAAAACACAAAGTGAATTTCCTTCGTCAGTGAGGACGCCACTCCAGAATGCGAATTCCCGCTGGCACGCGGAGTTCTGGCCACGGAAGGGCACCGTTGACAGTCCAACGCAGCTCCGAAGCCACGGCGGGCAGACCACTGAATCGGAGGCAGCCACCAAACCCAACCAGTCACAAGAAAACTAGACGCAAAGTTATTCGCCCACCATCGCACCCTCCGAATCTGGGGGAAACCCAGACCGGAAAACAAAACTGGACTGAAAAATAGCCGGAGAAAAGGCCAAAATCGGCTAGAAAAACAAAAAACAAAACACTCCAACCCAACCGCACACCTTATTACTCACCGCCGTCCCTCGAGAACTTCAGATCTGGGAGCTCCGGCTGAGAAGACGAGCTGGGGAGCCCCAAACGCCGCCAAGGCCTGCGTTAAAAAACTCCACGCCGACTGCTACAACACCAACGCCCCAAACTGGGGATCTCAGGAAGAGAACGAACGGGAAAGAGAGGAGAGGAGAGGCGATGAGAGGGGAGGAGAGGCGATGAGAGGGGAGGAGGAGGCGTGGCAGCGCCCCCCCCCCCCCCCAAAACCAGGCGCTAGCGGAAAAAACTAGCCTAAATGGTTGAGTACTGATTCTTTCGGTTTTGGTATTTAATTTTTCGGATTTGGTAATGATTGAATTTTCCCGTTGAGTACATAGATGGCCTTGAAAATATTATGCCAGTACGAATAGGGCATTATTTGCTAATTACACACTAATGTACCAATTTAGTGTTTGAGCCACTAGCTAGCAAGTGCCGTCGGCACAGGTAATTTCAACCGGGGTGCGTAGTGCAGTAGGCACGGGCAAGCACTAGTATTTTCAATAATTAGCTTTGTTGATTCAATTCCTGGCATGAGTGAGTAGTTTATTAGGGTTGGTCATGGGGTGATTAACACTCCATGAATTGAATTAATCATGTTTTTCTCTTAATAAATCTTCATGTTTAGTTGAAAAATCAAGGTAGTTCGTGTTTTTCTATCAAATCTCGGCGGTGTTAACCTCTTTGATCATGCGTAGGCAAAAGCGAGCCTACTTCTCACGCATAAATACTTAGAGCTCTGTCATCCCTTGCATTTGCTAGATGAACACTAGAACTCGATTGGTATTCCGACTTTTTTTCTAGTAAACGGGCTTAATGATAAATTCTCAAGGTTGGGAGATCGTTGACGCATATCTCAACCAGAGTAATTCGAGAGAAGAGCTGATTTATTTGAGTTATGTGTATTGAAATCCCGTAGACCGAGCCATTTAGTTTAAATCATTTTCAAAATAATTTTATCACACATTTTCTTCATTTCAAACTACATCTAAAAGTTAGCTGCTTTAAGGCCACAATTCTTACATCTACAAATCCAATCAAGCCATGATGATATTCTGTTAGGTATGATCTCGAACTTCTTGATTATTATGCTTTAATGGACGTATTTTTCCTACGCTTGGGATGATCATATATTGATATATTGACGGACGAAGCAAAAACCAAGTAAAGAAATGAAGGCCTAAATTTTCCAAACAATCAAGATATATATTACGAATCTTAAAAGAAAATAAAAAAAAGTCCTAAATTATGTAGCCCCAAATTAAATTTCCTTCAATAAAATGTTACTTTTGCCGTGTAGTCCCAAATTAATTGATGATTGGTGAGGAAAATTATGAGGTGACGGGCGACGACCACAGAGATGAGTGACCGGCAACAACAAAATAAATCAAGCGTTGAGCGAGTTTTCTCCGTCGAGTTTTCTGTGTGGGTTTCTCGTTCTCCCACTCATATTTCCAAAAAAAAAAAGAAACAAACAAACTCATTTTTACATAAAAAATAAATTATAAATTAAAAAAGACGATGGGATGAGAGCACATGACCCCATGTGCCCATGTCCGCCCCTGAGGTCCCCATTGACTATGAATCAATTCTTTCCCACCGTCGTCCCTGCAAAAACGTGGTCCACTCCCTTGCCAAATGAGGCGTTGGGTATTCTCAATACTCCCTACACTTATTGGCAAGCAAATCCAAAATACAAAAAAAATTGCTGGTGTTTGAAAAACGCTAGGAAAGACTCGAAAAATACCGGGAAAAGTTTTAGCGGTGTTTTTGCAAACGCCGGGGACGCCAATGTCGGCTTAGGTTTCTGGCGTTTAAAAAACGCCGGCAAGGATAAAGGGTGGCATTTTTCATGAGTAAAAATTGTCTTTTTGGCGACGTTTTTTCAAAAACGCCGGGAAAAGTCACCTATGCTGGCGTTTTTTGAAATGCCGCTAAAAAAGCGTCGGCAAAACCACTTTTTCTTGTTCGTAGTTGGATGGCTGCCGCAGTTGCCTTGCTTCGTCCAAGAATCATCACTGTACTATCTTCGTTGTCAGAACTTGAAACAGCGCCCCGATGATGAATAAGAAGACGAGAGAAACAAAAAAGAAGAAAAATCACAAACTCTCAGATATATTTGAGATCGATATTTATCCCTCACCGGAAAGGAGGAGTTATTGAAAGCGATACCAACCATCCCATGAGAAGAGAAAACACCCATCGAGGTTCGCTTTTTTTAATTCGTCCTAAAGATTGCATAATCATTTAACAATGACATAATTTACATTTTCAAAAATCGGGGCATTACATCTACCGGCCATTCCATGCATTGCCCAGAATCTTGCTTAGCTGATGCACGTCCCAATTGACAGTGAACAAATCCATTCTCAGCGTCCCTGCAAACTCCAAAGCAGCCGGCCACGCCCTTGTCAATTAAGGCATTGTGTATTCTCAAGAACCACGTCCACACATTTATTGGCAAGCTAATCCAACTGATCTGATGGATTGCCACCGCGGCCTTGCATGCTTCATCAAAGAACCATCACTACCTCTATTTGTTGGTACTTGAAACAACACCTCGATGATGAATGAGACGCCGAGAGAAAGAAAAAAGAAAAAGAAAACACAAACAAATTCTCAGATTTCAGGTGTTTGGGCCTAGCATACTTAGTTGGGCTGTGATCTTTTTGGGTGTTTGTTGGTGCCTTACAAACTTTGGGTGTTTTGTTTTGTTTTCTGTTTTTAAAAAAAAGGAGGTGAGATATAGTGATAGATGAGGTACTACCGTTTGTGCATGATGTTCCCTAATATGTCACTTTAGGATTTCTGTTTTGTATCATTTTTATTAACGATATGAAAATCTTTCTTTGCTGATAAAAAAAAATGGAAAAGAAAACTTATGTCCACTTGAATAAATAAATAAGATTGAGTCTAGTATATTGAAAGCCCTTAGAACATCTCCAGTCTTGATCAAAATTTTTACCTAAATTTGAGTCAAATTTTGGATAAAAACCCATTTTGGGTCAGACTTACTCCAATGGTAAAATGATCTTCTACCCAAATATATTGTTTTTTTATGCTTTCAAGAGTATTTCCCTTCATTTTGGTTTATTTTTTTCCCCAACAACATCTCCTCCTGTTCAAAACGTAAGAGACAAATTAAAAATAACAAAATTTAATAGTTTTGCGTTGAAAGAAAATTACCTTCTCCTTTTCTCTGATTCCACTTCTTTGCCTTTTTCGATCTACTTGGCCAAGAAAACCACAAAATTTGCTCACTTTTCAACCACTGTTTCGATAAAGAAATAGCGGTTCGATTGTTTTTGGCTTCCTAGTTCCTACTGCCACAAGAGAATTTTGTGATATAATTTCTACTTTATGAGTTTGTTCTAGACTGATAGAATCCTCAAAAATTTCACACTCATCCATTGAGCAAATTGGAAACCCACGACTGTTGGTTGAGAGAGAGAGAGAGAGATGAGAGGTGACGAGAAGAGCAGCATCAACAATTTCTAGTCCTTTGCTCTTGGTATGGAAAGGGTTTTATTAACAAAGAAAGAGCCGTTGGAAAGGAGAAAGAGAGCTGTTGAAAAATGGGGAGAGGCTTGGATTGTCCTAAATTTGGGCAAAAAAATGGGTAAAACACAAAATGGGAAAGGTTTGGGTAAATTATTGGAGAGGAATTTTTGTGATTTTTGCCTAAATTTTAAATTTAAATCTTAAAATGGGTCAAGGCTGAAGATGCTCTTAAAGGCCCATTGATCACCTTTGGGACCATTTTGGGAATATAGCAATTGGTGCCTACCAATGATAAAGGACTTCTTCACATATTAATGGCTACCTCACCAATTTGAACTTATTTGCAATTTGATCTTATTTGCAATTTGATCGGGTTCAACCCATCATATGATTACGACACTAAGTGGGTTATGATCCATTACATGAATTTTCGCAATAACCATAAAATATACTTGCTTTAGTCATATATGCTTCTTTCTTCAGTTTTATAATATGGGAGCCATTAACAAAGTTTGAATGGGTAGCCAATGATCAATTAAAGTTATAGTCTATCATGATAATGATAGCATTGAATCCGCAAATGTGCTAATAACCATGATGTTGCACGAATGACTTTGACATATTTCAAAGACCTTTAACTACGTTTTGTTGTACATATATAGAGAAATATGTTGTGTGACCTTAGTAGTATTTAATTATTTATACTATTATTGCACACGCCAGACTTGAATTATGTATCACGCCTCGAAACAATTTGAAATTAGGCTACCATAAAGCGGACACAAGGTTTGCAACGCTACTCTAGATTAAAAAGAAAAGGAGCCACGCGTTAAGACGTGCATAGAGTTTTCACAATATCTGATTGAATTTGTGCGGATGATGTTAGAACACAATACGTTATAAGGAGTCCGGCTCCTCTCCAATCATTAGAGAGAACACTCTCTCCCATTTTAGCCCATAAAAAAAAAAATACGATCTCAATTAAATGAATAGTAAAAATCGTACGAATTAAGAACGGGCGATCTATTATTTTCCTTCTTTTTCTTTATGCCCAAATTAAAAAATTGTCATACAAAAGTGAATTGTTAAAATCACAAAGAGGAGAGAGAGATTTCAGAGGTTCTTTTTGTTAGAGAGATTTCAGAGGTTCTTTTTGTTTAAACATCGAATTGTTTTGTGCTTTCATCCCTAGAAACTTGAGTATTTACCACCTCACTATTACCCTTCACCCCCTTAACAATTCCAAACTCCCTCAAAGCCCCCACCCCCCAGTCCCAAAGATGCAAAACAATATACGTCCCAATCCCTCCAATCAAACCATACGCAATCGAATAAGTTAACGGCATCAGAATCAACGTCACGAACGCCGGTATCGCCTCCCTCATGTCATCCCACTTGATATCCACCACTGACCTCATCATCAGAACCCCCACCAGTATCAACGGCGGTCCCACCGCCCAAGCTGGTATTGACGCTAGCAACGGCGTGAAAAAGAACGCCAATAGGAAGTACCCCGCCACTGTCAATGCTGTCAGCCCCGTCCGCCCGCCCTCCCTTATCCCTGTCGACGACTCAATAAACGCCGTCACCGGGGACGTCCCCAGTAGGGACCCCACCACGATCGCCGACGCGTCCGACATGAAGGCAAAGTACTGCCCCTCAAAATCCCCGGTTTCCGTGGTGAATCCAGCGAATCGAGCCATGGAATACAGAGTACCTATCAGGAAGGGATCCAGAAATTTGCTTAATGGGGCACACAAATTAGTAAACTAAATACATACTTTTATAATTCTTTAATTAGGACATATCTCTTCCGGTAGAATAACATATTGGTGACTATAAACGCAACTCCATCGTATAATTAATGTAAATGAGTGTGTTTGTATAAAAAGATGCGTGAAGATTTACACTTTAAGAAAATAGATCAAACAAATATCCTAATAAAAAAAATCTAGCATAATTTTATTAAAACACTACTACAAATTCATTGGATATAATTGGCATAGTAAAGAATATTATTAACGTATAAAAGTAATTAACCAAAAAAAACTATTAACGTATATAATCGAGCCTGGTACCTGTCGTATCTAATATGTCGACGTACAGGAATGTTACTAGGGCTTCCCAGAAATGCCCTTTGCCTATGGATTTGAAGCTCAAGGCGCCCGCGGTGTCTTTGATGGCATGGACGTCGATGACTTTTTTGAAGTACCTGTACGCGGAGTCGCCGGCGGGGGTGTGAGGGAAAACGGTGACGTTTGAGTGGCGGAACCAGGAGACGGCGGTGACGAAGACGATACCGTATATCATGGCGCCTTTGATGTTCTTGACGAGGCAGTAGGCGATGATGACGAAGCCGACGACGCCGAGCCAGAAGGTGGGGCTCTGCATGCGGTGGTGGAGGCAGAGGATGTCGCCGGAGACTGTGCCGCCTGGGAGGAGGCTGACGGTGCCGTTAGCGGAGGTGACGACGGGGGCGAGGGAGGCGCGTGAGGAGGTGGGGCAGGCGCCGAGGGTGACTAGGGTCGATGAGCTGTAACCTATTAGCCCGATTCCTTGGTCGTTCTGTAAACGAGGAAAATACTCTATGATAATCAATCAATACATGAGGCATACAAAAACAAAAAATACTCGAGGGCCTAAATATATAGGAAATAACGAAATAGTATTGATCGAGAGTGAAATCATAAATTCGAAGTGACACTTTTGACTCTCTGTTGATTGGTTCGTGATCGGTAGGTTTCATGAACTCTTATTAGCCAATAATTATGCAACCACACACAATCACACAAATACTTACAAACACTCACAAAATGGGATGGAACCGTGCCGTGTGTGTCCCACCCCATTTGTTTTTCATTTCATTTTCTAATAACACGTTACCTAAATTTGATTCTTTTTTTGTCTGATTTCTGGTATTTTTCTCGAAACATAGATTCGCAAACAATACGATGTGTATCCTATGATTCGTTTTGTCTGAAAATAACATAGATAACTATCGCTAAATGTCCCTTATCTTCAGTGAAATGCATTTCTCTCTTTTTGTTAATTAGAACCATTTTTTTTTTTATCAGCAAAGAAATAATTACTCCAGAACTAATTATATGGTTGAATATTGAAAATCTTATTTGATTTGTGACTTTGTGTTACAAATTTTGTATTCTATATAAGGTATGACTATTATTTAGCCTATATTTACAAGTTAATGTATCTTCCCAATACAAATCAGTAAGATACATATTCCCATATGATAACTCAAAATAAAAAATAAAAAATGATACGCGATACTTATTCCCATTTTGACTACCCGCCTTGAATCTGAAACCTAAGAAGTTAAGAACATTCCAAATAGTGAGGTTTATCTTAATTTAGGAGTAACATTTAGAGAAATAATTATCGCACTCGTATTTTTAATATGCTCGCTTTTTTATTTTTTTAATTCACATGCATTTATAATATTGTCTTTGAATGTGTTTAAAATAAATATTAAAAAAAGAGAGATAGTAAATTGACGTGGACAAAGACAAATAAAAAATAAATACTAATTATGAGTTGTAAAAAAAAAATGTGAAAATCACTTCCTAACATTTAGGACTAGTAATAAACACAGCGATGACGTGGCACTACACATATTCGACTCGTACCTGTAAACCAATGAAAGCGAGGAAAAGGCCGATGCCAGCGGAGGAGGAGATCCGGACGGGTTTCGGAAAGAGTTTAGCGAGTTTAGCCCGCAACCCAATCGCGGAAATCAGCAGAAATATCAAACCCTCGATGAAAACCGCGCCGAGAGCGCTCTCGTACGAAACGCTGCCGGATCCATGAAATCCAACAACGGTGTACGCGAAGTACGCGTTGGTCCCCATCCCGGGCGCCAGCGCCAGGGGAAGGTTCGCGAAGGTTCCCATGATCACGCACCTGTAAATCTATATCTGTATTAAATATATAGGCGGAAAACAGATACTATAACAAGGATCTTGAATTTTTAAGACATGTCAAGATCATCACCCGATGAGGGAGGATGCCGCGGTGGCGACGATGAGGTCCTTCCGGATCCGCTCCAGGCAGGCGGAGTAGCCCGGGTTGACCGGGTCGAACTTGCAGGCGGAGTCGGGCTGGAGGAGGGTGAGGCTCGGGGATCCGGAGCAGTTGGAGGGGGGGAGGGTGGGGTCGGAGCAGAGGGGGACGCAGTCGGCGACGGAGCAGGTGCCGCCGGAGTCGGAGAGGATGGAGGCGTTGACGGCGAGGATGTAGGCCATGGTGAGGAACGTGGCGGTGCCGGCGCGGAGCTCGGTGGTGAAGGTGGTGTTGCGCTCGGCGAGCTTGAAGCGTTTCCCGACCCGGCTGGTTGCGACGAACGAGTTGAGACGAGTGAGCGGGGAGGGACTTGGGTTGAGTTGCGGCGGTGGGGTGGTCTCCATTTCCATCTTGAGAGATTTTGGATATGTGAGGAGTAAAACTGACCGTGGGTTTATGTGTGACTGAGATATATGTACTTGCCTGCGTGTGTCGTGTGAATGAGTGTGTAAGAGAGAGAGAGAGAGAGAGTGGGTGGGTCCGGTAGAATAGGGAAGCGGGATGAGAGGAGGGAATGGATTTCGTAGGGGAAAGTATCTTGTCAACGTATTTGAGACCTCCTTTTTTTTTTTTTTTTTTTTTTTAATGAAATGTACTTTGAGACGTTTTCCTCGCTAAGAAATAGGATGAAGGATAGGGCGACCAGATATAACAACCTTCTATTGGATATAATCTGACTTCAAACTCGCGGCGGATTTTAAAAAGACCAATGAACTATAGCAACTATTGTCCCACCAAATACTAAATAATAATTACTCAAAAGGCTAATTAGATTTTTGTTTCGCTCCTACCGTTTGAATAGAAAACAAAACATATGAGTACATGAGATGGTCATGGACCCACCTCAAAATTACACAACTACACTTTGAGCAATTGATTTGTTTAAATCAGCTCAATCAATATCAATTAGGGGTAAGAGTTTGAAGCCAGTAGCGACGATAAACGGTCCATTGAGGGCCCGAGCCCCGATTGAAGTTTTCTTTTTTTTTTTATTATTATTCAATTTTGCATTTTTCTATATAAATTGTCTTCTATATATTATTCTCGAGCTTTTTAATTATTCTAATACATTTTGTATATCCTTTTACTATTTGAAACTCCTTAAATAATGTCCACCATAGACTACATGCATTATACTTTAGAGATTATCTAATTTAGTCATAATGTCCACAACACAATTCAAATTTGAAGATTTATAAGTAAAACTGAAAAATAATATTCTTTGTAATTGGATGAAGATCACTAAATACTAACATTTTCTATCATGTTTTTAATTTCTATTAGCTAGACTTGACCCGCTGAGACATTTCAACCAATTATTTAGTTTAATAATTTGCTTAAGTAACTATCTTAATAAATGCTTCCTCCGTCCCACTAAAATTGTCCCTATGGGAATTCAATCATTTTTAAACCCCCAAAAATTTTATTTCCATTTTTTATTTTTTTACACCAAATTAAAAGTAATCATTGAATACTTTAATTTGGTGTAAACAGTAAAAAGAAATGATATAAGAAAATATATTTTTGGGGGGTTAAAAATGCACAAGTTTTTGTACGGAAAATTTAAAGTGGGATGGAAGTAGTATGTTACCTTTTCTTATTTTTTTAGCACAATTTTTAATTTATTCTACAATAGAGTCTATTATGAATTAGGTTTTGGTAAAATACTTTTAAGAATTACCCCCACTCAATGGCGGAATTTTAGGAACCTAATTTGTCCTGGACTAATCCAAAATTTATGTATATGAACCTAAAAGCCTTTTTAGGTTAAAGGCTCCAAAATTTTACATTAAAAATGCAAGGAGACGAGAACCGAACTCACGACCAGCCGTTCCAATCGCGCGAGGCTCACCACCAGGCTACTTCATCCTCATTTCAAGCTATTTCACATACTTAATATTTATTATATTTTTTCTATTTGGGGGCCCCATTATTTGGCCCAAAAGGGAAGGCCCTAGGCGGTTGCCTGGTGAGCCTGCACCCAGGGCCGGCCCTGGTTGTGTATTGTCAATTTGTTTTTGCATGCTACAGCTGTGTCGTCATTGTCTGTTTACCATTTTGGATGTTTTATTTGTTTTGGTGTTTGTGTAATAGTGATTGATTTTCGTAGCCTTGGTTGTCTGTCTTAATCAGATGGTTTTGTAGTGGATTCTGATCAGGGCTACCACTTGGTCCTTGATTTTTGTACTTATTTATAATTTTTAAGCTAAAAATAATGGATTTATTAAAATTTAAAACTATAAAATATAAATCTTATTTAAAAGATCTCAATGAAATCTTTTTAAACGATGCAAAAAATTAAAAAATTATTTTCCTAACTCTATTACCGGTTAAAAAAGCTATTCCCATTTGACTTGGCATTGAAAAACCCTTCTGTGACTTTTTCTGTCTTCGACAGTTCGACCAGCCACCTAATTTAGTGGCATAATGCATGCGTGAGCATGAGCAAAGCGAAAGTGAGAGCGAGAAATCCTTCTGAGAATATCTTATCTTAAATTAATAAATTTTATTTATTAAATTAATAAATCCGACTGGAACAACGTTATTGTTCAATATTTGATGGTGTCGCTAACTTACTATATATGTGCGGGTTTACAACAAATTATTTTTCCATATTTTGAGATTTTAGTTTTTAAAAATCAGTTTGGAGTTTTTTACTAATTATTTTTGATAACAGGTTCTCAGATTCTATAGATTTTGAAAAGCTGAAAGGGATTAAACTTCTGAAAGTCTCAAATAGGTTTCGGGAAGAAAAATAAAGCAATTGCACATACCTTACTGATTAATGAAAATAATATCCCACTAACACGGAGCTGACATTTAAGTAGTACTTTATCAATGTTTTAGTGCACTAAATTTTCTATATAGCGGAGAATTAGTCAAATTTAGACAAAATATGAAAAGGTAATTTTAAGAATAAGAGCAGGATATAGCCTTGAATTTGGATTATGGATGGGGCTAATTGGATATGAATTTCCAGAAGACAAGACTTCCTCTTAACCCTAAGGGATTTTTATTTTATTTTTTTTGGATAATGAAGAGTGGTCCCAAGGTCAATTTGCGCGCACCTGTAAGGCTGTGTTTGGATGACATGTATCGTAGAAGGGAATGAGAATGTGATTTCCGAAACTCTTGCAAAAAAACATTCCTATGTTTGTGAAGAGTGAGAGTGAGAGTGAGAATGAGATTACTGATCGCCCAATTTAAGAGGAATTACATTCTTGAATAACGGAGGAATATGTTCCCTTCCACCCCCATGGAAATCTTGGCCGATTCCTGGCTTGATCAATTTAAAAAGAAAACGTTTGACTTTAGGGTATTTTCAAAATAAATAATTCCTAAAGAAGATGACTTAATAAATCCAAACGTCAGAATAAAATTACTCTGGGTATTGAATTACTAGGAATTTGATATCAAATTCCTATTCCTACAAAAGACTACGGGTATCAAAATTGAGCCTAAGAAATTTTGGCTAAGTGTGTATGGAAAAGTAATTCGTTTTCCATTTTAACTTTGTTTTGTTTTTTAATTATTACCCTATATCTCCAATTATTACTTTCATTTCTCTCTTTACTTATTACCCCTATCTACAATCATTACCTTATTTCTCCCTCTACCCACTAACCCACTACCAAAACTAAAATACTCAAAAATGAAAACCAAACAAAGCAGTGTTTCGAAGAGGCCACATGTTGAAAGAATGAAGCAAACTAAACCTACATGTGTATGGAGTATAATTTTGACAGTCACCGCCAAATTGTTTCTAGATAACGCACAATTATTTTAAAAAGGTGCAGAATTCTAATCACTGTGTTTGGATGCTTTTTTTTTTAGAGTAACTTTCAACTCTCAGCACAGTTTTTAATAAATCTTTCTCTCTATCTCTCTCCACTCATTACCACTCAACTCTCAAAAATAACTTTCTAAAACCTCAGACATTTGTCGATACGTATACGTACTTTTTCTAGCGGAAACAGATATATTGTAACACCTGTTCCGAGCATGCACGTGCATCGCATATGACATTTAACTTTTTGTCGCATAGGTCATACTATTTGATTCATGTGTTGTGTTATCCCCTGCATATCATTTATTAATTGCCTAGCAATACATGATTTAATTTGAGGTGTTAATTAAGTTAATTAAAATGGATTGACTTGGTAAGTGGAATGAAGGGTAAGGATGAGCCATGTCTCATTTAAACCAATACTCCCAACCTCATGGGATAATTCTTCCCTAATAAAACCTTCTACGATGTTCTACACCGTTCCACCCTCCACCAGTTATTGTAAAACGTAGAGAGAGAGAGAGAGAGAGAGAGAGAGAAGAAGAAGAAGAAGAAGAAGAAGGGGAAAGAATTAGTGAAACTAATTGAAGGTAAACCCTAATTTATGTTTTGGGTATTGATCAAACATGTGTATACCTGCATATTCATGTAGTTTAAATCCTAATTAGGTCATAGAAGAATGGATTTTGTGTAGTTAAAGCAGTTAAGAACAGAAATTACTTGGTTTAGAATTCTGCAGAATTGGAAAATTCATGGTTGTCTGATTTTGGAGAATTTTATTGAGATTGTTCGAAAGTTCTGAAATTTCTGGGAATTTTTCTGAGAGTTCCTCTATGAGTCTTCTATCTACGGTAAAAATTTCGGGATCTAGTTCAAAGTATTGAGCTCTATAGAAATTTCTAACCTAGCATCACTCAAATTCGGAATTGAGCAGTCTGCGCTGACACAAGTTGGAAAAACAGTCATATCTCCTAGCTCGAGACTCGAAAACACATTCCACTTGCTTTGCTGAAAACTAGACACGTAGAGCTTTCCAACGATGTAACTCATGCGCGGTGGTTATGCCTGAGCAATAACAGATTTACTGTTAAAGTTGACCCAAAATCTGTTCCTGTTCCAATTTTAACATTTTGTTAAATTATAAACGCGAGGTTACCCGAACTCCGTTTTTGATGTATGACCTGTCGATTCGAAGAGGAAGAAATATACTTTTCAACGGTTTAAGTGACATTCTTAAAATTCATGATTATGTATTGGATATGGTCAGAATAGTACATGTTGGTCATGGACCAAGTCTCCATTCTTAGAAATCCTTGTGTCTAATCTCATTGAGTCATCTTTGGAGCATTGAAACACACTGTCCATCATTTCTATTGCATTGGTTGCATTTGGTTTCATATTAGGGATGAAGATTAAGATTTAGAAGTGGATGTTAGGTGTTCATACATTTCCATTGCATTACAGCATATATTGAGCATGAGCAATACTAAGTATAGTGTCATTCATATTTAAGGTTCGGGGGACGTGTCTCTAGCTCAAGTTTGAGAAGGAGGCTTGTTGCTTGTCTTTTTGGATCTATAAGGTGAGTGTACTGTTTCATTGAAGTGGCTAGCTAATTTTAAACTTATATTTTATTTCTGCAAATGTTGGGATACTTTGATGATTGTGGATATGGATCAAGTTGCTTGAAATGTGTTTTATTTCAAGAGTATGCCATAGCTTGATGTGGGTTGGATTCGTTGTCTCCTTGAGGATATATAAATTGTCTGTTTGCTGTACACAAACAGGATATATAAATTGTTGGAAGTTCCCTGTTCGCAGGGTCACGGTACCGTCATGACTCCTGGTTGCGAGGAAAGCAACCCTATGGCTTCTTGAAAAATTGTGGCTTATTTATGGTTTTGTGAAAAGGTGGTTTTGTGAAAAGTTGTATGTTTCTGGCTATCTATGATTGGAAGCATCACTTGATCCATGTTTTCTCTTGTAAACTATTTATATGCTTTCCACTTGAATGGAGCAGTAACACTCACTAACCCATTTCAGGTGAATGAGGTAGAGTTTTTGGTCCACTACTGGTCTGACAGGCTTTAGGAGTTGAGATGGAGTCCTTAAGGCCTTGTACATATGTGATATATTTTCTTGAGAAAAAACTTGTAACATTTGGATTTATGAACACATAACACATCTTGTATAGCTCTGCATTGTATATTTTGTTATGGAAGCTGGTCGAAATACACTTTGTCGATCTTGTTTTGTGTTAGTGGAGAAAACTTCGATTGATCAGGTAGTTTTGGACTGGTAACCTAATCCTCCTGGGCGGGTCGTTTCATATATGAACTTCATTATACACTTTTTGAAAAATCCTGAGGGGACCAACGAAACAGATACAGATGGGGTACCGACGGACACGCAGGGCCCATTTCGTGTCTCGTATGGATGATCCAATAATTTTTTAAAAAAAATGAGTGGATCCCCCTGCTATAAATCAACTCAGTCTGATATGTGGAGATGCTCGATCCAAACCATTATTTTTTTATTTAGATTTCAAGATTCTGAATGAATAAATGAAAGATTGGTTCAAGAATTTACACACATCGGAATGATCTGATTTTTGCTCACTCGGTTTTTTTAAAAAAATTTTATTAAACAACTCGAATTATCTGTGTGAGACCCGGAGTGGGCTCTGTGTTCCTGTCGGTATCCATTTTGTTTGTACGTATCCCTTCTTTTTTCTTTTTGAATCTGCACCCGCAAAAGAAAATAAAAACATGGAGAACAGTCCTTGTCGTGGGTGATTATGACAAATGAAAATAAAAAATCTGTTGGTGGTGCAAATAATTGGTACTTTTTTATATTTGAATGGACTTTGGGCTTTTAGTACTGAGAGATTTTCCAATTTAGCTTGAGCGAAAGCAAATGCTAATGAATTCTCGAACTCGAAGCACCAAAAACAAAATAAAAATAAAAATAAAAATAAAGCAATGCTAATGGTGACCTCATGGACTTAAATTTCAACAAAACCATAAAACTTTAGTTCGATTGGTCCCACACCTTGTGCACTTGTACGATCATCTAAATTAGTAGCGTATTAATTATCTTTCCCCATCGTATATAGTACTATGACAACTCTTGTGATGTTCAAATTTTTTTTAATTTTTTTTTTGTTGCTTTTTTCCCCTAACTTTATTGGGCTCTTCATTGATAGAAGATTGTAAAATTGACCCTCAAAGATTAATCAAAACCTGTTTCAACGGTCTGAGCACCCTTAATTTAAAGCCCATTAGCCATCTTTTTTCTTTTCTTTTTTTTTTTTATATTTGAGATAATGGTAATTAAAGTCATGATTATTTAATTGACCACTTTTAACGCGGTATTAAATAGTAAAATTTAGACAAAAGCTGGGTTTTGTTTAATGATAATAATAAAGGACAGACAATATTGTTGAATCCAAACTTTTGCTTTGGGCAAAGACAAAAGGAGATATGCATTATGGGGTACGTTCAAATGATGGCACAATGAAAAGGAAATGGAAAGACAATTAAAATGAAGATATGGACCGGCCGGCCTCCTTCGCGCACTTTGGTGTCCAGGAAAATATGAATGGTCCTCCATTAGTGGATGCTTCTTTCGATCGATCTGTTGCTTTCACATATATAGATCAATAAATAATAAATTAATGTTTTAGAAAGCAGGGCATGCATTTTATAATTAAAGCTCTTCCCCAGTCCCCTCTCTTCTCTTTTTTGACAGTGAAATATGATCGATGTAAATACAAGTTGCTTGCAAGTTGTTTGTGATATGTATTTTTGTAGAATTTAGCACATGATTTCGAGGATATGTATTTATACATACAGAAAAGCAAAATAAGGAATTGAAAGCGTTCGTAAAGAAAAATACACCCTAAATTTTGGTGATTCGTCTAAATGTATAACATGCGCGGCAACGATTGCTAGAAGTGTTTCACTATGATTTTGAAATTGCCATATATATTACTAGCTAATGGAGCTAGCTTATAGCTAGTGTTATATAAGTAAACGAAATCAATCAACACCCTTTTGAAAAAGAAAAAAAAAAAAAACAATCTTAAGAAGATAATGTTTTATTTGGGTGTATGTGTGAGTCGTGACCAGAGCTGGCTTCGGGTTAAGCTCCACAAGTCCACGGATTTGGGCAACCCCCCAACATGCATGTAACCTAGCTTGATTGTTTTTTGGACTTTTATTTGTTTCTGCCTTCGTAGTAAGTGGACAACTACATTTGCGGTCGGACTTGGGCAATCCAAACGTCGGATCGGCACTGTGCATGACACATACGACTCTCTCTCTCTCTCTCTCTCTCTCTCTCTCTCTCTGCGGTCGGGCTTGGACAATCCAAACATCGGACTAACATTGTGCGTGACACATACGACTCTCTTTAATATCTCTCTCTCTCTCTCTCTCTCATTCATTTGGTGAGTCCTGGCATGAATAAGATGGAAGCCATGCATCTTAAGGTAGGAGTACGTATTTGAAAAGGGTAAGGATCCGTAACCACCACCACCACCCGTGTAAAATGCATGACATGTATCCTGTGAAGTTGCTTCACTTTCTCTCTCAAGTCTCAACAATTATTTTCCTATAACTAATTAAAGCTAGCCGCTATTACTAGTACTACCTGTGGCAGTGGAGTAGTACTACAACGTTATTTGTAGTGTGCATGACGACAGTTTGCAAACGTAATTAAGTTAAGTAAATACGTGCACGACATCTTAACACTTGGAACAAATTCATTCGCAAAGGTACAGATCGAGATGGATCAGTGTGTGAAGGAAGTTTCATCATATTATATATAACTGTATTAATTAATATTTCACTGAATATGATTCTTCTCATGGGAGTACAGGGAATCAAACTAGTCTTAATTTCTCCATTTAGCTAGCCAGCTAAGCTAGGTACGTGCCCTAGCCTTCATTGTCAACTTTAAAGTAGTTTCTAGCTACTTTATGTGTTGATAATTAAATCTGATGATGATCATTAATAAGTCTGCAATTAAACAAGGAATATTTAAATATCCATCCCCTTTTCTCATGTTATGTAAGAATTCATCCCCTCCTTTTTTCATGCTTATGATTTCATCCTTTCACTGTGTGAATTACCTTTTTTACCCTTTTCACTATTTTTGTTAGGCCGCTGCGCGGACCAATTCATATAAGAATAGTTGCATGGTTAAATTACCATGACATTACATGGTTATATTACCATGACATAACATGGTTAATTACTTATAATTTCATCCCAAAATTCGTTGCCTACATAGACAAGAATTTTGGGATGAAATTATTTACGAATTCATCCTAAATACTTATGATTTCATCCCTAAATTCTTTGCCTATATAAACAAGAATTTTGGGATGAAATTATTTATGAATTCATCCTAAATACTTATGATTTCATCCCTAAATTCTTTGCCTATATAGACAAGAATTTTGGGATGAAATTATTTATGAATTCATCCTAAATACTTATGATTTCATCCCTAAATTCTTTGCCTATATAGACAAGAATTTTGGGATGAAATTATTTATGAATTCATCCTAAATACTTATGATTTCATCCCTTAATTCTCGGCCTATATAGACAAGAATTTTGGAATGAAATTATTTATGAATTCATCCTAAATACTTATGATTTCATCCCTTATTTCTCGGCCTATATAGACAAGAATTTTGGGATGAAATTAGTTATGAATTCATCCTAAATATTTATGATTTCATCCTAAAATTCTCGGCCTATATAGACAAGAATTTTGGGATGAAATTACTTATGAATTCATCCTAAATACTTATGATTTCATCCTAAAATTCTTTGCCTATATAGACAAGAATTTTGAGATGAAATTACTTATGAATTCATCCCTAAATTCTTATGATTTCATCCCTTAATTCTTTGCCTATATAGACAAGAATTTTGGGATGAAATTACTTATGAATTCATCCTAAATACTTATGATTTCATCCTAAAATTCTCGGCCTACATAGACAAGAATTTTGGGATGAAATTATTTATGAATTCATCCTAAATACTTATGAAATCATGGTAATATAACCATGTATGACATGGTAATATAACCATGTAATGTCATGGTAATTTAACCATGTAACTATCCTTATATAAATTGGTCCGCGCCGCGGCCTACCAAAAATAGTGAAAAGGGTAAAAAAAGGTAATTCACACAGTAAAAGGATGAAATCATAAGCATGAAAAAAGGGGGGATGAATTCTTAAGTCCGTTAGACTTCTAAGATGAATAATTAAGCCTCCCATTAAACAAACACCATGCAACTAAGCATGCATGTGGGCCGGGATTGGATCGAGTAGATAATATATGATAATCTACACCATCATAAATATATATATATAGGGATATATCTTAAGAGCACTTGTTTGTAGATGTTAATTTCCTGCTAAATAAATTTTGTTAAAAATGGAACTGAATTAATTTTTACATCTTAATTGGACTTGGCACGTTAAGTAATAAAACTGCTGAAGCTAGTATTTTGCTTAATTTATTTATTTAATATCACACTAATAAATACCGGAGCAAATTAGAAATTGACATTACATTACATTACTGGAAATGTGGTACGAAGGGCCGGGTATCTATTGATTGCAACCCAAAGGCATATATTAACAGGACACCTTAGCAAGAGGGCATCAGTAGGTGTGTTAGGGTACTATCAATTCATGTATAAGTATAAAGTAATTTCTTGTGAAATTCATTTACGACAAGATTTAATTCTTGGGATCAAACAGCAAAAAAAAAAAAAAAAACGTAATTTTTTTGTGAATTTTTTTTGTTCTAGCGTGGATAGCATATCTTTGACTGTTGAGCTGCGGAAAAGCTGGACCGGACACCCTTATCGGTCGGGAAAAAAACAAAACAAAATAAAAGAAAAGAAAAGAAAAGAAAAGAAGAGAAGAGCCGTGGGATTACTCGAAAAGAGGGTGTTTTTTTTTTTTTGTACCAAAAGCACAGGAATTCCCAGTGGAGGATTCGAAGGATGGCAATGTGTAAGCTGAAAACATGGACAGAACAGAGGAATAATCTCTGCAGGTACAAACATACTTCAATGATTAGATTAGATTTGGTTAGGTACACTGCAAGCGTACGTGGGGGTATTTTTAGGCATGCGTGGGTGTTGTGATTAGGGCCTTCGATTTACTTGAGCTTATGGAAACCTCACCTCCCTATAATTGAGATATCTCTTTTAGGAGTATATCCCTTAAATCTTTACATTCGGTGGGACAGCTGAAAGCATAAAGCCATAGCATAGATGTGTGTGTCTTTATGTGATTACCACAACTATTTGCCACGTAACATGGAAAACGTATACAAGGTTCCCTTCATAATTATATCCTATTACAGGGCAATCATTATGGCTTCTATTATTATACTGTGGTTTTTTACAATTGGTATTTCGCTAGGAAGCAGGGATCTGTTGTCTATGAGGGACGACAAGAGTCCTGACCTTGTGCAATGGGACCGTTGTCGTTCCTTAACGACAACAAGCCCCCTCTTCATTTGATTTAACGGTTTGATTGATTCGGAGAAATAATTCTATCATTTAAGTAGAGAGGGACCCCATTAAAATAATAAAAATGTCTCCCTTATGAGTAGCCCTAGCACATGGATGGGAGTCAAACATCTTATCAAAGATCTCCTGAGATATCTAATTGCAAGTGGTCAACACTGTTCACTACGCCAACTCCTCGATTACTTACTATTCTCTCGTATTCTCAAGACCACAGCTTCTCCCACAATCTTGACCATCTGAAATTGTTTCCAATGTTTCAGATTTTTTTAAACTTTCTTTTATTTAGCAATGGTTTAGAATTATTACTATTTTTCTGTTAAATTTTGAAACCATTGATTATGAAGAAGGAAGATCAAGACGTAATATCAGAGATTTCTCTAATACCCAACTATAAAGAAGTCGGATCCTGTTAATTGCGAAGAAGGAAGATCAAGATGTAACATCAGAGATTTCTCTACAAACCCAACTACAAAAAAGCCGGGACCTATTTTTCAAACCACTTGTAAATGTTCTTTCTCTGAATCCACGTGCAAGTCACGTGAGTGGCTTGTAGTGGGACTATGAAAAGTGAGTAGTTTTTCAGTAACACAATAGCTCTAGCCTTCCCCATCAAAACCAGATTGGGTACCCATTTCAAGGTGGCCGACATGCTGTCCATTTAGTGGACTAATTAAACAAAGATTTTGGTTTGAGCATTGTTCTTTCTCTCAATCAAAATATCTTTTGTTCTCGTTGAATCCTCCATTATCCTCCTTATCTATTCCGATGATGCAACTTCTGGTCTTCAGATGGAGCCCTTCTCTCTTCTTTCTGTTTGTACCACTTTCAAGAGGTGGATTCCTGCTGTTGGTAATTGGTGATACCTGCTTTGCAAGTAGTCTAATTTAGGCTTGGTGGACACAACATCAAGAACTACTTCTAAGGGCGGGCCGGTAATGGGGCTGTGCTGGGCTCATTGTTATGGGCTTCAATGCCATTAATCGTCACCGCCTAGTGTGATTGAGTATATCCCTCAATCCCTCACATGATGCAAAATGAGACCCGCTACGATTTCGTTTGGTGATCCGAGCCGTTTATAATGTAGACTTGGACATGTAAATCATTCATGCAAGGAATCATGCTGAACGGACATCGACAACTGCTTGATCGAAATATAATTGTTCTAAGAGCGACGAACAATTAGACTCTAACCCGTTATTACTTGTCAGACATGTATGATTGGTTCAAACAGAAACCAAAATAAAAATAAATCTAGACTTGCAAAATGAACGGCTTGCATCATCAAATGAGACCAATGGTGAGTCCTATTTTGTGTTGTGAATAACAAAAGAGGTCGCCAAATTACTTCATTAGCCGAGGTGCTTCTAGCACCTAAAATTGCTTAAGAGAAGAGATACGAGTCTAACTTGTGCCGCTAGCATGATTGATTTTGCAAGAGCTCCAAGTTACCAAGATATGTCAAATTTTCAACTTGTGCATTAATTCTGCTTCAGTTCTCATCACCATTGTCTCCTTTCAAAGAATATGCTTCGTAACTCTGTTTGCAATGAATTTGAATGCAATAGAAAACCAAATAAATAATGCAAATATCACTGTGATAATGTTCTCATCACCAAATACAAATCCCTCAGCACAAACACAACACTGGAAACACAATCTCAAGCCATGAACAACACAAATAAACACGACACACTATTAATAAAGAGTAATGGAAGAACTATTCAGCTGAAACCAAATCACCTCGGATTCCCAGCCTGCGCCTTTTTCTTACTTTGCTTTGTCAATGGGAGCGATATATCGATGAAACCAAACTTCTTCCTCTGTGTAAAGAACTGCTTGTGAACAAACCCCTCTTTTTCTGTCTTCTTAGGTTCAAAGATAAGCCCACTTTGTTCGCGAAGCATTTGACTCAAAGACACCTGCTGCCTTCCAGTGCGGCCTTCCACATGATTTCCCACAACAAAATCATCTCGCAAAATCAACTTCCTGCTCAGTATATCCCCAATCGAAATTGTTGACCTTAACACAGGCACTGTTTTTTCTTTCATCATGTTGGATTCATCTTCATCGATCAATGGGGAATCACGATGACCATAAGAAGGATAGGAATTCTTAAATTTGAACGTAGAGTTATGTTCCAACTGTCCCATTTCATCACGTTCCATTCTCCCTCGAAAAAAGGCCTCATCTGCAGTAAATTTTCTTCTCTCTGCAGCCTCTACTTTACCCACAGCTTCTTCTTGGGACTTTTCCTCTGGCTTATTTAGAATAGCAAATTCGGATGCATTCGACTCGTTAATACGACACATGGCATCCCTAGCTCTCTTCTTAGACAACTCCTCAGCTTTTTGAGCTTTTTGGGTTAGGGAACAATACTCTTCAAATGAAAGAGTTACTCCCTCAATAGCACTACTTGATCGAGTCCTCATCTCAGCAGAAGCAACAGCTTCAACCGCTCTAGCGGCCTCCTCCATCTTTCTGGCTGCAATCAACCTCATTTCAACCATATTGATGCTTGTCTTTGTTTGCTCAATCTCTGACATTGCCTTCATCACCTCATACTTAGCAGCTGCTGCTATTTTCTTGAACTGATCTGCCTCAAAATTAAACTGTTGCAACTGCCTCGAAATATTTGGTGTATTCCTAGGATCAACTTTACTTTCTGCATGGGTTGCTAATTGCAGCTTTGCCCTTTCGCTGTTAATCTTCTCTCGCATTACAGGATTCGGTACTTCCCCCTTTGGGGGATTTAGTTCCATGGGTTTTTTCTCTTTTGCCATTTTCTTATTCAAAGAATCAACAGAAGCTTGTATTGCTGCGAGATTATTTGTACTTTTACACAGGTTAAGCTTTGCTTGATTCAGCTCCATTAGGATTAAGCCTGGAGATGGAGCAGGACACACGCTTAAAGTTCCCAAAGGACTTAACTCGGGGGAAGCCATGCACTCAGACACTTCTTTCACTAGCTTCAGCTTTAACCCTTCTACAAATTGTTTTGTTGCTTCGAGTTCTCTTAAAACCCCGAGTGTTTCCCTTTCTTTCGCAAGAAGATCCTTCTCCAACGCTGCTGCTTGTGCCTCCACTTTGTCTAAATCATACTCCTCAAAGCCGTGCTGCTCGTTTTGAGTTAAAAATAAAATGTTACCAACAAGAGACTTAATTACATCAAGTATCCATCAATTTTGTTAACATTATGCTAACAAAATCCTAATAAAACAGCTGCACGCTCAAATATAAAACCATGAAAACTGTGATACGACCATTTCTTCCTTGGGTGATCATTTTCTAAAAGTCCTGACTTTGTGTTTGATAACAAGGAATCCTCACATCGGAATTTTGATTGGAGACCATATAGATTCTAAATTATGCATGAATTCTAGTATGGAATACGAACAATAAGAAAATCTCCGTACCTCTCGGATACGCCTCATAACTTACAATTCAAACTAGAGTACAGAATTACAGGTTAACAATCATCACACCCGCCAAACTCAGCCCTGTTTAGCTGCTGTTGTAAGAGTCAGTTTTTCTGAACATTTTCAAGAAATTATACCTCTCAAGTTATTTTGATATTCTACGTACTACATTTTGACTGGGGGTGGCAAATGGGTAGATTTGGGCTAAATTGGGTAAGTTGTAAGTGGGTTGGGTCCTTAATGGGTCATTGACCCATTTGGAACCCATTAGTTATAAGCTTAATTACCCATACCCAACCCAGCCTATTTATTTGAAATCAAACCCGACCCGCCTATTAACCTAATTACACATATATTAAAATTTTAAAATGACTAAAATACCCATATACACAAAAATGACCATATTACCCATATACATCTAAATGACTAAAATACCCATGTCCACTAAAATTACTAATTTGTGCCCATATATATATCGGGTAATGTTTCGGATGAATAAACGCACCGATCTTTCAAGTGGTTTGAGAAAATATTTTGACCTCACCCCTACTTTTGAAACTATTGTCAAGACTTTCTCGTACCGTTAAATTAAATCCAAAACTGCTACTTTTTTTTTTTTGTGAGGAAGCAGAAAAATAACATGCACTAGAACAAATTAAGAAGTCTTTATAGATTTTATTAATCACAAACCAAATGTATGAAGGATGAGAAATACAAAATTTGTGAGCAATAAAAAATGGATGTGGTTAAGGATCGAGGTTTTGTTAGCCACCATATTTTTAAACAAAAAGTTTTCATTATATCATGACACTTTTTTTCCGTTACCTTGAAATATGAACAATATTTTTTGGACAGTGAAAAATGAAAAGTTAATTAGGACCAAAAAATTGGGGATGGGGAAGTAGTATACATGGAGGGCTGACATTGTCATTAACGGCGATTAAGTAAAACTCATACGACTTTTAATTGAAAACGGTAACTTAACGGAGAGTAATTTGTTACTAATGAAGGCTTGCTTTGGTGGGTCATGTTCATGGCTTATTGAGTTATTTAAGTTGATCAAATTAAGACCCAATTAATAAAGGGTTAGAATGGGTCTCAACCCATCTAACCCGACTAATAAATAAGTTGGGTTGAGTCTGTTTTCTAATATGTGAGGTTTGGGTTTCTTAATGGATCTGAGTTTAATTTGCCACCCCTAATTTTGACGGAGATAATGTACTACATGCTATGTACACTCCTATTGACCACTCCCCAACTGCTCCTGTCTCACATACATGGGCTCTACACAAATGTGAGAGAGGAGTGATGGGTAGGAGTGTTCCTAGACTTATTGTTCCAATATATTAGACAAAACAAGTTTTAAAAACTGACAACCAGACACAAATAACAAGAAAATATATATTCCAAAATCGATTCCGAAAACAACAACCAAAGATAGCAAACAATCAACATATTGAAGTTAGCAACAGAGCTAATATCACAATTACCATTTACACAACACAAATGTTCGCATAAGCATGGACCAATTATTGAATTCAACAAAAACAAAATGGGATAGCAAATTAAAAAAGGAACCAGCTGAAAGTAACAAACGAATGTCAAGAACAGTAATTTAGAGAAACAAGTAGAAAAACTGAGAGAGTTACATGAGCAGCAAGTCGGAGGAGGTGATGGGGGATCCAAGACCCGCTGCCGCCAAAACGGGTCACTGCCTCTTTAACAGACCCGAACGGTGGTGATGTGTCGATTTCCGCCCTGGGATTGACGATCTTCTTGGTCTCGGAGCTAGTGATTTCCTTCGTCGGCGCCGTTTCTGGGGTTTCGGCCATACTGTCTGTCAGGGCGCAGAAGTTTAGGAGAACAAGTGGGTTCTTCGGTTAAGTGAATTTGCAGAAGGGTGAATGGACATTTATTAACTCTTGTCTCCAAACTTGTTGTGAGGAGAGAGAGAGAGAGAGAGAGGTAGAATGTGGGAGTGTTGTGTGAAAAGAGCTACCCTTTTTTTTTGGACAAGTAAAAAGAGCTTCCTTTTTTTCACTTTTGGGTATGGAGGATAATGGGAGGAGGGTGACGGTAATGATGGTGTCTGGAAAGAAAAAGAACTGTTTACAGCTACAGCCTGCAGCACCCCATTGACATTGCTGAAGAGAGAGAAAGCAGTAGTGACTGTGCGTGCGATCTCTTTGACACGAATCCTGTGTTTGTGGATTTCGGTAGGTCCGAGTTCTCCCACTCCCTGGTTTGGATCCTCCTTTTTTAGTCCATCTATAGGTACCGACTATGCGTGGGGCCATTTGGGTAGTAAATGATTCAAATTGTTTACTGGAGTATTATTTTTAACATTTTGCTAAAGTTTACCTATAAAATTTCAGATTAATCAGATAAATGTAAGTATTTGATTCAACATTCAATTTTTCGTTCAGAATTCAGAATCCTAGATTCTCAAAGAATAATGGGACAATTAGATCAAGCACTATCGAATCGAGTTGAAATTTTACAAGTGAGCTTGAAAAGTTATGTAGAAAATAATGAAAGACTTGGATTGTTTTGCAAAATCCCGAAATGGAGCCCACACATGATTAGTACCTCATCGGTACTGTTTTTCTCGGTATCCTTAGCATTAACGGTTTTTTTTTTTTTTGTTTAAACATCGGTTTGGATCCTCCTTAACATTTTCTTTGTTTTTGTAAACATATTATGTTATCCTTTCCTTTGCTATATAGATTTTACACATCGAAAGGGACATGTATATCCATTATCCACATGAATGAGACAAAAATAATAATAATGCAAAATGATGATGAAAAGAAACGTGCGGATTTTAATTTTATTTCGTTAGGAGAACTCAAAATGTTAATGTTTTTGGGTTGTTAATAGTATTTTTTTTTTATAAGAAACAGTTCATGAATTAATAAATCTTGATTTATTTATTTATTCATCATTGTGGAGTGCATTGATGGTACTTTAAAATCTAACACTACAAAAATCTACTTCATTGAAATATCGCTATAAATCTGAAATATGAAGTATTATGCACTTCAATAATTAATCGGATTAATTAGAAATAAACTTTGTTAATGTTCATTCTAACTAAATGGATTGAATAATATCAATAAGGGGATTGATTTCTACACTCCATTTTTTGATAACCACACTCCTTTTTTTAGATTTTAGTGTTGAAAGTGTATGTATTTTTTTGTTAAAAGACAAAAAAAAGATTGTGGATATCAAAAAAAGGAGTGTAGAAATCAACTCGCTATCAAATATTCTGATAAAAAAATTCAATAAATCCAAGTCTAAATCAAAGACCTAGATGCGATTCAAATTTAATTATTTATTATTTTGTTTTTATTTCCGAACTCTTATTAAATCAAAGCTAGTAACAAAAAAAAACTAGAAATTGACATTTGTGGTCCAACAAAAAGGTGAAACTTGACCCCAATGGATTTGGTCAAGTGCTTATAAGAAAGCAATAAATATTCCTCTATGAGGTCACAGATTTCATTACTACGGAGGTCAAATATTCTAAATCTTGAGATCACTGAGAGTTATTTCTAATCGTTACTTTAAGGCTTTGAAATTAATTAAAATACGTGTAAACTAACCCAATTATCCGGTTATCAAAAAGAAGACGGTTAAAGTTGGCAATGGTCCCAAATTTTCCTTTTTCTCCTCTTTCCGGAAAGGGTCGGGAAAACTCATGGGTACTCAAGCTAGTGCAGACAACACGTACAATATTTGACCGAGAGAAAAGCACAAAAAAAGCAAAGGGGTGTTTTAATTATCCACTTTTATAATATCAGCCAAAGAAATAATTTTGTCACTTTTAAAAAGCACTCTAACAAACAAAAGTATTGGTTGTAATTGCAATTGATTGCCGAACTTGCATGCGTAATTGAAGGTACAAAAAGTGCAATTACAATTTTCGAAGTGTGGTGAGTTTGGTAACCAATTTCTGGCCCAAAGCAGCCATCTTTTTATCATTTTCTCATTCGGTTTGGAATGATTCGAGAAGTTAATTTTTCCGGACGATAGGACATTAGAGCATCTCCAACAGTAATGGCTATTTTACCTGGCAAAAAGAACATAAAAAGTGCTCCCTCCATCCCAAATTATTGATCCGGTATTCGATTTTGAGATGTCCCATAATATTTGTCATCTTTGAAAAATCAAACTAAACGGTTTATAAATTTCCAAAAACTACATCTCAGAAATGATAACCAAACTTTACAAGGAGGCATGCATTACTTGCATGTCCCCTTAAAGAGTTGAATTCCCCGTACAGAATGAGCAGTACAGAATGAGCAATATGAGAGGGAGGGAGTATAATTTTCTATTTTGATCAGTCACGTTTTATGTATATGCTCATAGCAAGAGAGAGAGAGAGAGACAGAAGTTGAGTCTCTCTGTCTTCCTAGAGAGTAAGTTCAGTCAGTCGCTTTTTATGTATATGCTCATAGCAAGAGAGAGAGAGAGAGACAGAAGTTGAGTCTCTCTGTCTTCCTAGAGAGTAAGTTCAGTCGCCTCCCTTTTCCTCCTTCCTCGTGGCTCCTCCATCCCCCCTTTACTTCTCTCCTTCTCCTCTCTACCTCGTTCATGACAGTGTGGTGGTCAACAGTGGCGGAGCCAGGAATTGTAGTGGGAGGAGGCACCCAAATACGCTAATACATTCGATATAAAAAATAAGTACATGAGTCTTACGATTAACCATTACATAATACCCAAAAAAGACACACGTCTTAACATGTTAATGATTTGGAGTTTGAAGTTCTATCAAAACGGAACTCGACGATTATGTAAAGCACGAAAATCTATTACGATTGATTCTAAACTCAATTTTAGAGAGATTTTCTTTTCAATGTAGATAAGGGAACTATCCGAGAGGAATTCATTTTCCATTTTGTTCTGAAGCCTAGTTTTGATAATCTTCATGGCTGAAAATGATCGTTCCGCCGTTGCCGTTGAAACAGGAAGAGTGAGCACGAGTTTGATCAGTCGGAATACTAAGTCGTAGGTTGTTGATCTCAATCAACTGGTATAGCTCCCTTTAAATAATGGGATGCCACCCAATGAGCAACCCCATTACAATTTCTAGGGACCCAAGAGAAAGAACAGTGAATTAACGAAGCAAGGTTCCTATTCTCCTCAATAGAAACTGATACGTAGTTCCCCCAATTTATCATTGTCGTCAGAAGCTTTTGACCATAGTAGCTAGCTTTGTTGGAATGGAATTCTTTTTTTTGTTTTTTCGATCCGCTGCTGGAATGAAATTCAAAACTTGGATTTACCCGGTAGCAAGATGGTGTCTGTTCAAGCCCTAAAAGTTCAAACTCTATGTAGCAAGCGATGGTGTCTGTTCAAACCCTAAAGTTGCAGTAGTAAACAGTAAAATATACTAGTAATAAAATTGGGGGAGTTCAAATAAAGAACAAGTAGTGGATAAAATATTTCTTTAATTATTACCTGATTAAAGAATATAGCAATAGATTTGTTGGTGATTGCCAAGGGAAAACCCAAGCCAAGCTCTGTGCAGCCTCTCTCCGTTCAAATTTTGATGGGTTTAGAGGTAGGAGAATAAAAAAGAACGATTAAATAATCCTTTGGAATTTGAAGAGGCACTTTTACTAAACGAGAATTTGACACTGGTCGGAGGTTTCAGAAACTACACTTCTCTCCCTTGAGTTTCAGAAACTACAATTCCAAAAGGACCAAAACTCTTATGTGCATGACCCCTCCCCCCAATCCCCAATTTAAAAAAAAAAAAAACAAATTTTTTTTTTAATTTTTGAAAACCGGGGGGGTGACCCCCCCCCCCCCCCCCCGGTTTTCAAAAAATTAAAAAAAAAATTTTTTTAAAACTCTTATGTGCATGACCCCCCCCCCCCCCCCCCCCTTCGCCCCTGGTGGTCAAGATTCTCGTCCACAGGAGGGAAGTTCTCCCACTTACCCTATCATTTTTGGATGGTGAAGTCCTGAATCTGATTTTTCAGATTTGGGCCTTTCGGTCCTTAGATTCGTCAGCCTTGGCGATGGATCTATGGGTTCTCCAACAATGGTGGTGGCGCCTTGCAACAACAACTACGGTGGGACGAAGGGGCGATGAGCTTCAGTGGTTGATTTAATTTCTCCTACTTTCTCCAGCCACATCTACGAGTGGATCGGTGGTCTCTATCGGCTATTCTTTTTTGGTGGATTTTTATTTTTTTCTTTGTTTGTCCAGACTCATTTGAGTCTTTTGTACTGTTTTGATTATGAATATAAGTTTTCCGGTTCAAAAAAGAAATAATGTATATACTCAAACACTATTAACCATTTTGCGTAGTTAAAGTACGAAGAAAAGCAAATGAACCCATGTTTGGTTACAAAATAAGCCTAGTCTCATCTACATGTAGCGCGCTAGTCAGAAAATGCAAATAGGCAAAATGCCTAGTAAATATGGTTGCCCAGTTGGAGACGGAAAATTGTACTTGCGGTGCTTAAAATAGCCAACAAGACTCATTTTGTCTAGCCTCTTGAACATGTTCTAACATGTTAGTACTAATATTTATATTTGTTAGGTTACTATGAATGTTACCCTCCAGCCAATAAGAATCGAATATTAGATCTCATATTCCAAATGAATGTTACAGGAATATTGGGTCAAACCCAAGGTCAATTGTTTCTGTTTATCATAATATATACTGAAAGAGAACAATGATAATGTTTGAAGCAAATAAACTAAAATAAAAGAAATAACTTTTCCTTTTCTTTTCCTTTTCTTTTTTTTTTTTTTGTTTTTTCTAGTGGACTAATTTGGAATATGATTTAAATTTAAGGAAATGATTTTTTACTGAAAACAAACCGAAAAATTAAATTCTGACAGAAAAAGAAGATGAAGTAAAAAAAAAAAAAAATGGAAATTTTGATTTCCAGAAAAACCAAACGGGGCTAATATTCATTTATTTTGTAGTCCGGAAATAAATTAGAGCAAGTTTATCAGTGTTTAGGTAAATTAGCTTGTGAATAGTTCACAAATCTATTTTACCTATCCATTTTTCTTATCACATTACAGCAGCCTCTTCATGGTATTCTCTACATCCATTAAATATTGAAAAATATTACAATTGCATTATATCTATATGTTCATATGTATCCATACACACGTATACGGTATATATACCATACCTCTGTATATGCAAATTTATACGCTTCATTCAGCCCAAAAACTAGATCGATGAGGTTTCTGAACACCGGACCGGGTGAGATCGAGGTCGCCGGGCCTCGCCATTGAAAATCGACATCATCGGACCTGCGTTGAAGACTGACGTCAATCGAAACCCAGAGGGAGAGGAACTGAGCTTGGCGGCGGCGACGGGTTGCAACGAAACAGATCCGTTCCCCTCTTCCTTGGTTGTTTTCAGGTGGTGATATAGTGAGGGAGTCAGCAGTTGAAGTCGCGGAGAGAGAGAGGGGGGGAACAAATAAAATAATGGGTAGCTGGTGAAAAGCGAAGCACCGTAGCAAATTGCATTTTCCCGACTTGTATACCGAATATGCTGCAGTGAGTTTTTTTTTGTGTTTTTTCTTCGGTAAAATAACTAAAAAGGCATTATACACTATCTAGTGTACTTTTTTTTTCATCATCAAAAAAGGTGGAAGGAAGTGACCAACATAGCAACTCCTTTTTGGACGTGACCATAAAGCCTCCCAACCCGCCCTTAAATAACAGGAGGGGGCTTTATTATGCAGCCCTCCTCACTCTAGTCAAGATTTTGGAGTTTTCAATGGGCCATCCCATGCTATTGGGCTGAACCACAAAATATGTTTCTGGAGCCCACTGATTGATGAGAGCCTAGAGCATGGAATAGAGCAACCCATGAAAATGGCAAGGAGGAAAAACTATTCAATGCTCCCCCGATGTGCCCAAAACTCTTTTTCCACCACACAATCTCCACACGGCCCCGCCACCATCTTCATCTGCTGCCGCCGCCTGTCGGACTGTTCGATGGATGGTGAAAGCGGCCACCCCCGCTGATCTCATGTTCGTCGCGATGAGTTTGTTATGATTTATTTCGAGTTTTCGAGTTTTGATGGGGAAGAATTGATTTAAATCTGTTTATGTTTTGTTTTGGTTTAGATCTGGGAGTAGGTGTAATATGTAGGTTTTTTTGTATTATTAGTTGTGTTTTTGGTGTATGGAGCATTGATTTTTTGTGTTTTGAGCATGTGAATTAACGGTTAATCGTGTTTCTTGTGTATTGAGCATGTGAATTAACAGTGCTAATTAACAGATAAAAATTAACAATTAAAATTAGGGTTTGAAAATTAATACTCCCTCCGTCCCATAATGGATGTCAATTTTTGATATCCGTGCCAATTTCAACTCCTTATATCTTTTAATACGGATCTCAAAAAATATGCAATATGGATCTTGTTTGATAGTTCTCGATTAATTCTATTATACAAAATTTTTAAACTCATGAAAAACATTATAGATTGAAATATATAAGCGATGAAAAATGACACGGATTTCAAAAATTGTCATTCTTTTTGAGACGGAGGGAGTAGTTAAAACACTGGTAATTAACAGTTAAAATTAAGATTTGGGACTAAAAATACTTCTAATTACCAGTTAAAATTAGGGTTTGAGTTGAAAACACTGCTAATTAACAATTAAAAATTATCCGTGTTTTTAAGGAAGTAAATATATAAATTTTACAAAAAAATAAAAGGGAGGAAATATGAGGAGAGAGAGGAAAGAGAGAGATGAAAGGATATTCTCGAAAAAAATATATGGCCAGAACAAAGTCAGATATGCACTCTTGTTTGATTTGTGCACTGGGACTTGGAGGGAAGAAGCCCACTCCCATAAGACCGGCCGAGATGAACCCCGTAGTCTATTCATCTCAATATAGTCTTTTCTTTCTCTTATCCCTCAAGAAAGAAAAGGTGAAAATCAAAAAAGAGAAAGCCCAAATGACAAATTTCATACAAAGAGTAGTTTTGGATAACAAAATAGCGTAGAACACATTTGTGTTCTCCCTACTATGTAGTATACGACCACTCAGTAAGTGAACGGTGATGTTGATTTTCTATAAGAGCTTACCGAGACAAATTGAATTAAGAAAAAAGACCACTATTTTTATAGTGTGAAAGTTTCTTTGATCATGTCTTCCTGTAATTAAATTTACTGAACATTCACAGACATAAATTCCTGTGGCTAGAATGGGAGTCGAGCAGACGGAGGACCTTGTCTTTGTCATGGACTCCCATTTCAAGAGGGAATTCCTGCTTCGAGACCGCCTGAACATTAGGCAGATTCTAGACTAACTTGCTATTTCGTGTTCTAGTGCTTGTTCGCTGTGTTGGTGTTTAGGATAACTATGTGTGTTTCCCGTATGTGGCTCTTCTCCTCGTAATCTACTTTGAATTTCCGTTTGACCCAAAAAAAAAAAAAAAATCCTGTGGCTGCAAAACATGTTGAGAAATACCTTCTTTTTTTTTTGGTAGAAGACTGTAAGTACTACGTACTGATCAATTTTAGTAGTACCATTTTTCTTAACTCACTGATGTAATAGGTTGAAACTGAAAAAAAAAAGCACAATGAGCTTGTAAGATTTAGCTAATACAGAATGACATCTTTTTTTCCTTCATTTGGTCATTGGCCATTGTTTCAGAAAAAAAATGGCAGATATATTTCTAATGAATCGATATCCGGTAGAAGCGGCTCCAGAAATTTGTAGTAGGGTCTTCAGAAATTATCTTAATACAACAAGTTCTATTAATCAAAAATATATTGGCAAAGTCTCGTATATTAGTACAACTATTGAGGTAAAAAAAGATAACCTAAATTCCAAAAAGAGTAAGACGGAGAACCTCAATTCCAAAAAGAGTAAGACGGAGAAAAAAAAAAATCACACTTTTCTGAAGTTCTCATCTTTGTAATTATATTGTGGTTGCATGTATTTTTGAGCTGGGTGTTCTATTAACTTTAATTTGGTTGGTCGTTCAAGAGTATTAGAATTGGGTATTCAAAAAACGAAAAAACTAAAGCTACATGTATTTCATTTTTTGGCTTTGAGAGGTAGTAGTGGTCTGGGTGTTTATATACCTGAAAAGGCTATCATCCTTTGTGGCTTCTAGTCCTTTGATTAAGGATGTATGCTATCTTTAGGTGATTATCTTATGTATCTGCTTTTTTGTATCAATGAAATTATTACCATTCTAACCAAAAAATATTGATCACCTTGCAGTGGTTGTGAAGCTGCCTCTGTCATATCAGGCTTGCTAAATCGACAGAGTTAGGAAGACCGTTCCTATCGTCTAGTAGCAGGGGCCTAATTAAGCCGGGACAAAAGCCTTTATTACACAGGCTGCATAAAGTGGCCAACACATGAATTGCACAAGAGCAGAGTCGAACTCTAACTTTATCAAAAGCGTTCTGATCACTTCTGAAGTCCAGTGACTACCACCTCACCAGACGTGGGGTTGCCGAAATATTACTACCAGTGCGGTTCCGTAACCTTGAACTCAGCGGAAGGGTGACGCCAAAAGTTAAAAGCAAATGGCAACAACCTAGACTGTGGTATTCATTAGTCATTACTGCTGGGCACACCAGTAACGTAGGCAATTTATGGGTCTGTTTTTGCCGGTCTACCAAATCAATGAAGCTAGCTTCTGCCTTCAATGCTCCCTACACATGCATCCACACGCTTTGTTCTAAACCCCAAACACTTGTACACACAAACACACAATAAACTCACTCACGTTTAAGTGTGGAGGACCACACACTGCACTGTGCGGTGTTATAGTTCAGGCAACATTTCATTTTGGGGTGTATAGTAGGGTCAATAACTTATAACTTAATTTCTTCTTCAACCCCGTAATGCAACTCGGAGGGTTTAGTGAAATCAAATCCTTGCGATCTGAAAACCGCTCAGTTTGTGAAGTTCGCCGAATACAAATCATCCAGAAAATACATTAATCAAATTGATTAAATATCGTTTGTCCTTTGAAAGGACAATATTTGTTATACAAAAATAAATGGTCAGTATTAAGTTCATAAATGTATCGTAACACAAAACTAGCTATCCCGAAAGCCAATATTTGATTATCTTAATTTTCGGTATTGTTCATTGAAGTGTATAAGTTCCATTAAGGAATCTTTCCACTTTCACAAACTAATTAAACGATTTAAAATAGCCAAGATGACATTTCAGTTAAGCACATCGATCAGACGCACTACATGCACCATCTAACGCACTAAAGAAAGACAGACCCCCTTGTCGTTTCTAATGAAAGGTTTGCTATATTTTGGAGTTGGCCAAATAACAGAATTGGAGGCACAGTTCGGCCAGTTAAAGCCAAGAGGAGCACCTACTTTTGAGCATCTTCAGTGGAGGTGTAAAACTTGGTTGTTGCCTTGGTATCAGTTATTTCCCAATATTGCACGTGTTTTTTTTAATGATCAAAACTCATTTCTAACAGGGGCCGGTCCCTTCAACTCACAAAACATTTCTTTTTTTTTTTTTTTTTGTCACAGAGCTAGTCTGGATTTTTGAGAAGTGGGGTCAATACTTAATTAATCTGGTCTTTCTTTTATTTATACTTTATATATACCGACAAAAAAAAAAAAAAACTAACAATTACGTTTAGGACAACGTCACTATCTATGACAAGTGCGTGAAACCTTTGAATGAGCATTGAAATTCGACGAATGTTCTATTCAAAAAAAAGAAATTCGAAAAAAATGCGTGTGTATTGTCATCCGTTCCTATCGGACGGTACTTAGCAAAGTTGTAGATTTAAAACGAGCCAACATGCAGGTATAATTTTAGTTTGGCCAACTTCATCCCACTCATATTTTGTGTGGGGGGTAAAATTTCCAAAACGATCAAATTCAAAGGTCTGAAGTCGACACACGGTAGAGTCCACTCATCAAAGGCTACAGTACTCATTAATTTACAGAAAAGCAAAAGGACACAATTGAAAAAGTTTAAACAAATTTGGGTGCTATAGCTGGGTACCTTAGATGTGACAACCTCAGTTATACGCGTAACAATAATTTTAGTGGTCACCACTATAGTGTGGCTGATGTTGCCACAAAATGGGGAAAGCTGTATTAAATGTGTATGTCTTTTTCAGTTGCTTGTGTAAATATAAAGGGGGTCTTTAATTTTTATTTTTATTTTTCTTTTGAATCGAACCTTTAAACAGTTTTCACCATTTTGGAAAACTAGGCCGGAATGAGGAATTTTATGAGTTATTCATTTTGTAGAGTTACGCGTTTGGATTTTATTTTTTGTCCCAGACGCGTTTCTATTATTCAGGAAACAATTAGATTTAATTTGATGATTGAACCCATGCATCTTTATATTAAATTTTTAAAGATAAAATAATAGACATTATTACTCTCGCATCATTTTGGTACGTAAGAACTTGCCGTGCGATAATCAAGGACATATTTCTTATGAATTCTCTAAAACCGTCGTGGATGACCTTCTTTTGACCAGACCGGTGAGGGTATTAGTTGATGTGTGTAAGCTGGTCCGGACGAAAAATCAAGGACAGATTTACTAACCAATATATATATATATATATATACCATCATAAAGTCCAACCACATTGCCTAGCTAGGAGATAGTATATCTTTATTTACCCTGCACCTTATTTCATATCGTTCAGATCTGTTCATGGCGAGGAAAAAGACTCTTCATGAATTGCAGCCCAATATTAGAGGAAATGCCGAAATCCCAATTAGTGATGAAAAGTTCCTCTCGAGGCTTTCCTCCAAGAAGGTGATCAGTTCCCACTCCAAGCAGCTGGCTGAACCATCATTCAGAGTCCTCTACTATGGAGGATCTTCTGGTTCAGTCCCGTTCACGTGGGAGTCCCAGCCAGGTACCCCTAAACACCCAGTATTAACTTCTGGTCCTCATTCTTCCCGTCTTGCACCTCTCACCCCTCCGCCTTCTTACCGATTCACTTCCAGTCCTAAAACCAACGCGGTTCCGAAAAAAGGTCCCAAACCAAATCTTCTATTCGCCATCTTCCCTAAACTATTTCCATCAAGGAAAAACCATGTGCCACCACCGCCGTTGTCATCTTCTTCTGTATCGTCATCGTGTTCGTCGGGCTCGTATTCTTCAGCTTCAACTCTGAAGAATCCGCGGAGCTGGTTTTTGTTCCCCCGAAGATCAAACCTCTGTTTTAGGGTAGATGAAGAGGATCACGATATTGAGCTGCGAAGCAGTACCGGATTTCCTGCCTCAACTTTGTGGTTTGGTGCAAGCTAGGCACGACTAGTGTGATTCATCTGCATTCTAGTTTAGGTGTTGAAAAAATTATAACATTTTGTGCTGGCTCTGGGTGCCAGAACCAAGACTTTGGTTGTAATAAATTGCATGCTAGCTATGGGAACGCAAATTCTCGGTTTCTGGTGTATTACTTGTCATTACAAAGGGGATCTCGGGACCCTGTAGGCTGTAGCGCCCCAAGCGTGTTGTACGGTGTAATGCTTCATCCAGATCGTCCGTTTTGGTAATTAATAGTCTGAATTTAAAAAAAAAAAATCTTCCAGAGAAGAGTTAATAGTTATGGATTGTGAAATTGAGTGTTGCACGGTGCAACGCTTTTGCACGGTGTTCCTAGTCTTTGTGTTCTTTTTGTCCAAAGAAGACTCAAATAATTTTACATTTGTAACTAGTCTTAATTTGTTGGAAATCTGGTCTTCTGGAAGTGGGATTTGACGGCTTTTATTTGGAAATTTGAAAACACAAAACCACTTCGAGGCGCGTTACTTAATCGCTTTCTTGAATATAATATATAGTTTCCCTCACCAGAACGTATGCACCAAATTACATCAAATCCGCCTTTAAAGTAGAACGAAGCCCGAACTCAAAATTCTTTATGTATGCATTTGCACAATTGAAGATATACAAAATATCTACTCAACAAATGTAACAGAATCAAAGACTAATATTCTATTTCTGCAGAATAACAAAATATTTGCATGCTATAATTCTGAAAATAGAGCAGTGTGCAAAGAAAACGCAATCCAATACTCCCTCCCTCCCTTTTTAAGCATCCTGCTTCGTAACTTCAACTTATTAAAAAGACGTTATCATTATACCTTTCACATCAACTTTTTCCTCTACTTTCCTTATTTACCCATCATCATTACACTTTTAATTACTAACTTTTCAAAAATGAATCTACTTTTAGGGACAAAATAGATAATACATCAATTTTTATTCACTAACTTTACAAAATGGACACTTATTAATGGACAGCCCAAAATAGAATACTTGACTGTAAATAAGGGACGGAGGGAGTATGAAGTTTTTGATGATGTTGAATGACTTTACAAAAGTTCTTTTTTCTTGGCAAATTTTTGAAAATAATTATAAAGATTAAACGGATCACAGGTAAACCGGCGAAAACGCCACTCGAAATCAAAACCAAAAGAAGGCAAGATGCCAACTGAAACACCACATGCATAAACCCACACACCCTAATTAAACAAACCAACAACCGAAAGCCTAAACAACCCAACGCCAAGAAAACAAGAACATTCCGAATGAAACAAAACCATAAAACCTCCAAACCTCGGAATTAAAATTTCAAAGAAAGAGAACCACCTTCCTCGAAATCATCATCTTCCTCCAAAAAATCGTCTTCCTCCAAAAGCTATAGACATCATTTTGTGAAAGGTCAGGTCTTTATTAGACACACATTAGAAAGGATCATGTCTTTTGGAGACACTCATTTGAAAAATCACTTTCTTGTAGGCACCATTAATTAAGAAGGATCGTGTCTCCTTGTACGTAGGCACCTTTTTTGAAAAATCATGTCTCTAGTAGACCCTATTTAATTGGGAGGCGTCATGTCCTTTCGAAGGCACTCTTACATTTCACATCCCTTCTTCTACAAATACATCATTCCAAATAAATACGCATTCCAATTTAATGGGTGTTGTAACTATATACATAAAAAACACAACTCATGTGAAAATTGTAATCTTTCACAAAAATCTCTAACCAAAATATAATTTGAAAATTTCTAACAGTCTTGGGGCTTATTTGGCTCATTGTTCTTTTTGTTGGCCAGAACATCTAAGTTAAAAAAAAAAAAAAAAAAAAAAAACAGTTTAAGGAACAAACATGTAACATGGTTTTCTTCATAATGTATCTTTTTTTATTATTGCAAATTTCGTCAATTAAATACAAATAAGTAAATGCTAGCTAAACAAGTTTAGTTTATTCGATTTATAAGAAAATTTTGTGTATGCTTTAAATATCTTGTCATTATTTGAAAAAAATAAGAAAATAAGCTGATCCACCAAACCAAAATAACCCCTTCATGATTCGATGCAACATACTTATTGGGAAAATGAAGGCCAATAACGTGTTTTGATAATTAATACCAGTTAATTTTCAAAACACGACCTAAGCTGTCATTTTTCCATACTTTTTTCTCCCGGGCTGAATGCCAGATTACTGCTTGCCAGAACAAAGTGGGCTTCAGCCCAAGGGAGGGTGAGACATTTATTACCTTGTTAAAGCCCAAATAAACTAAAGTTTGAGGCCATGACGGCTAAAAATCAAGGCCACTAAACGAATCAAGTTACTCGAGTCTAAATTTGTGTTTGTTTGTCAAAAACTTGTTTAAGATTGATTTGTTATATAATCAAATTAAGCTTGAACATTTTTTTTGAACCTAGTCAAGGTTTCGAGCCAAGCTTGAACAAGCTATTACTCGGCTCGTTTGGCTTATTATGTACTCCCTCCATTCCATTTTCATTGTCCATTTTTGAATTGCGTGTTATTTTTTAATTGCTTATATCTTTCAATCTATATGTTTTTCATAATTTTGAAAACTTTGTATTATAGAACTAATCGAAATCTATTAAACAAGATCTATATTGCATATTTTTCAAGACCCATACTCAAAAAATATAGGTAAAAGACATAAAAGAGACAAACAAAATAATGGACAATGAAAATGCATGGGAGGGAGGGAGTATAAAAAATTCAAAAGAAAGAGAAGGAAAACGCCTCCTGAAAACCAAAAACCAAAAGAAGGCAAGATGTCAATCGAAACACCACAACATAAAGCCGCATACCCTAAACAAACCAACAACCTACACCCCTAAATAACCTAACCCAACGCCAAGAAAACGAGAACATCAAATCCCAAATGAAACAAAACCAAAAATTCTACAAACATTGGAATTAAAATTCCAAAGAAAGAGAAGGAATATTTAGTCATGCAGTAAAAGGGTTTTGAAGAAAAGATTGCGGTGGAGGGTTTGAGCCATCTACTTCGTCAAAATCATTAACTTCTTCCAAAAAATCATCTTCCTCCAAAAGTTATAGACATCTTTATTTATTTATTTTTGAAACGGCAAAAAAAAAAAAAAAAAAAAAGCTTCATTACTTATGACACGAAGTACAGAGCTAATAAAGTTATGTCTTTATTAGACACCCATTAGAAAGGATCATGTCTTTCGAAGACACCCACGTGGAAATTAATGATTTATCTTGTAGGCACCATTAATTAGGAAGGATCGTGTCCCTTGGTAGGCACCCTTTTGAGAAAAATCATGTCTGAAGTAGATGCTAGTTAATTAAGAGGCGTCTTGTCTCTTCTAAGGCACTCTTACATTTCACGTACCGTCCTTCTTGTACAAATACATCATTGCAAATTAATGGATGTTGCAACTATGTACATAAAAACACAACTCATGTGAAAATGTATTGTAAACTTTCACAAAAATCCCTAACCAAAATTTATTTTGAAAATTTCTAGCAGTTTTGGGGCTTACTTGGCTCACTGTTCTTTTTACTAGCCCGAACATCTAAGTAAAAAAAAAAAAAAGTTTAAGGAATAAACAAGTAATTACACGGTTTGGTTCATATCGTATCTATTCTTATTATTGCAATTTTCCAAAAATAAGGGGAAAAGTAAAAGCTAGCTAAACAAGTTTAGATTATTCGATTTGATTTCATTATTTTAAAAAAATAAGAAAATAGGATAAGCTGGTCCACCGAAATAATCCCTTCTTGATTCGATGCAAGATGTTGGCTTCTTCAAAGCCGGCCCCGTTTTGTTTAGGCGTACCCATCGGGGTTCAATTCCGCTTCAGTATTTGGAGGTTCCAGTCCGGTCCAATTTGGGCCCGTTGTGGGCCCCTCCAGAGTCCACAATAATGATCGGAATCGTTCATTTTGTAGAGCTCGTCGAATATGTCATCCACGCCAAAAATTAGCTTCATTGAACATCAATAGGTACATGGATGAAACAGATTTGTACAAGGAAAAAGCGATGACAAAAATTAAGTTAAAATTAATAATTGCCCATTTTTTTCATGTACAAATCTGTTTCATCCATGTATCTATTGATGTTCGATGAAGCTAATTTTTGGCGTGGATGACATATTCGACGAGCTCTACAAAATGAACGATTCCGATCATTGTTGTGGACCCGGGAGGGACCCACAACGGGCCCAAACTGGACAGGACTGGAGCCTCCAAATACTGGAGCGGAATTGAACCCTACCCGTCGAGGCCCACCCAATGTCAAACAATACTCGTATAAGTCCCATTTTGAGTGAGATGCCCAAAGTACCCCAAAATCCACGCCTTACTACGCACACGATGAAAGCGTCCAAGGTCTCGAGAACCTACTTCGGTTAGCCTTCTCCGCTTTCTAGTTTTCGACTTCCCCGACATGGTTCAACAACCACCACCACCACAGTGGTCGTCGCCTCGCCAGCTCATCCCCGCCGCCTGGCTCCTCCACGGGAGCAGTCGAAGACCGGATCCGGTGCCATCATTGTAATAGGCTTGAAGATTCTCCTCTCTTCGCCGTCGCTGTTGTCGTTGTCTCTGGATTCGTCGCCGCGACCGAGGAGGATGATGACCGGATTGGACAGAAATCCTCTATGCGGCATCTTCACATCACTCGATCGAACTTCTCAACCGCAACCTCCCTCGATTGATGGAAATCCTCTCTCGTCACGATTACAGTCGACCTCTCATTGCGATTACAGTTGAAATCTCTCTCTTCACGATTACGGTCAAAATCTTCACAACTCACCAGATCGGAGCTTTGTTGTTTTGTTTGTTTGTTTGCTGAGAAAATATGGAAAATCTTTGAATCTGGTTGAGCTGAAAGGCCGAGCGGAAGGTGAGAATTCACACCCGTGCTTTGAACAAAAAAAATCACATTTATTTACATATCTGCAAATATATTTATATATATGTAGATGTATTTTGTACATACGTATAAAGTGGTTTTTTAGTAGTTTTAACTTTTTGTGTATGTATTTTGTATATGTATACTGTTGTCTCACCTTTTTCCTCAGATAGTATCAGGAGCCAACGGAACAACAAAGAAGGGTGTGAATTGTTTTAATTTGAGAGGTGTGAATTGAGTAATATGTCGACATAGCATGAATGTGAATTATGCAAAAATGGGTTGTGAATTCTGCAAAGAAATATGAAATTTTGGAGTGTGAATTGTGCAAAAAATGTGTGAAAAGGGACCTTTGCAGCCCCAAGAATTCACTCCATCTCAAGACTGAAACGGGTGTGAATTTTGAAAATTAATGTAGTGGAAAGGGGTGTGAAATTCTGAATTTAAGAGTGTGAATTCTGAAAAGGGCCCCCTCAAGAATTCACACCCACAAGAATTTATAGTCCCCAAGAATTCACTCCTTCCCAAGAATAAAATGGGTGTGAATTTCGGGGGTGTGAATAGTGCAAAAAGGTGTGAATATGTGCAGATGAGTTGCGAATTCTGCATTTAGGGGTGAATTTTTGAAAGGGATGTGAATTTTAAGGTTATGAATAGTGCATATGGGGCGTGAATTCTGCAAAAAAAGATGTGAATTTTAGCGGTGTAAATTCCGCAAAGGCGTTAATTTTACAAAGAGATGAATTTTGGGAGGTGTGAATTCTGGGGATGTGAATTTTCGAGGGGTGTGAATTCTTAGAGGTGTGAATTCTTGGGGATGTGAATTTTCAGGGGTGTGAATTCTGGGAGGTGTGAATTCTTGGGGGTGTAAATTCTCGAGGGGTGTGAATTCTGGAAGGTGTGAATTCTCGGAGATGTGAATTCTTCTGAGAGGTGTGAATTCTTGGAGATGTGAATTCTGTGGGGGTGTGAATTCTTTAAAGGGGTGTGAATTTTGTGAATGCTGAAAAGTGAAAAGGGCAAAATAGTAAAAACATATTTAAAAAGGGCTTAGATGGGATAGCACTTACAAAAGGGAGTTTGCATGGAATCCACACAAAAAACTAGGACCGGCCAGGAATTTGTTGTTTTTTTTAAACCCGGGCTGGATGCCAGACTACTGCTGGGTGCTGGCCAGAACAAAGTGGGCTTCAGCCCAAGGGAGAGTGAGACATTTTTTACCTGGTTAAAGCCCAACATAAACTAAAGTTTGAGGCCATGACCGGTAAGAATTGGGTCTGCTTCTAAACGAAGTAAGTTATTGATACTCGAGTCTGAGCTTGTGTTCGTTCGTCAAAAGCCTGTTTAAGATTAGTTTGTTACATAATCAAACCATGTTTTTTTTGAAATTCGTTAAGATTTCAAGTCAAGTTTGAACAAGCTACTACTTGGCTCGTTTGGCTTTATTATGCATAAAAAATTCAAACCACTTGAAAACGGCTTGTATTTGGCTTGATTAAAACTCATTTGAGATTGACTCATTTCATAAATAAGCTAAGCTTGAACATATTTTTGATGTTCATTGAGTTATCAACCCAAGTTTGATCAACTACCTGTTTGGCTCGTTTATCACCCATAGTTAGAATTCTAGAATCTAGCTCATAGTATTTGATGTACAACTTCGCTAGCACCACACCTATTTACACACACTCAGACACACATGAATGATGGGCCCCACACACACTAGCACCTCCAATGTGTGCGGGACTCATCACTCATGTGAGTTTAGATGTGTAAGTGGATGTGGTGCTAGAATTAGGCTGTGTTCCAGTTTCTCCAAAAGGTATTTTTTAAAAAGGAAGGTAAATTTCAAGTCCAAAAAATATGTGTTTACGCAAATAATTTTTCTACCAATATGGATCTTGTTTGATAGATCTCATTGAGATCTTTTATACGGTACAAAAAAAATGAAAAAAATATTTTCCATTTTTATTATATTTGAGTTTGAAAATTGAAGAAAAGGTATTTTTAAAAAAGGAAAAGAAAGTGGAACGGGGCCTTATTGTTTGATGCAACTTCCTTGCTTTGCATAATAATGTTCAGGAACTTGATACTCCATAGAAAAACAGAATTGAAGTCCACAGGTGTTTTATTTAGGATTTTCACACAAAATCTCATCTAGATTTTCCATGAAAACCTGGAAATCTAATACACTCCTAAACGAACTTAACCACTAATTTTCTCTTGACCAAAACGGGCTATCCCAATTACACACATCTCCAACATCGACCATGCTACATTTATTCAAAATCCCAAAGTTATCCCAATCGCTCACTTAATTAATTAATTTGTCTTCCTGCAATTCTTCCTAATCTCCCCATTGGATCCAGTGAGGGGACTAATATTCCCCATCTTGATCATGCCCGCAACGAAATCAGAGGCAAAGGTGCTCGGGCTACCGCTAAGAGTGCGGACCAGCGAGTCGGTCGAGCCACCGTTGAAGAGCTGTTGATCGGAGTGGAGGAGTCCCCTCTGATTAACGAGGTTCTTGTAGTAGTTGTTGTCGAAAGTTGTCGGGGTTTGTAGGTCGAGCGGGGCCAAGTTGTTGTCGCCCGAGCCGACGGCGCTGGGGCAGTTGCTCCGCCGTGTTTGGGCCAATGAGGAGTCAAGGTTGTTGGTCTCGTTGTATATGCGTGCTCTGAATGAGGTGCACCTTGCTTGCCCAATTGTGTGAGATCCTGGATTTTGCAAAGAAGATAATAAAACAAAGTATATATAGGTCATTACAATTTCGCAATTTTCAGGTCTGCATTAAGGTTACGTTTGGGATGTCCGAAAAATAGGGTTATTTATTTATTTATTTTTTTTTTGAATTTTGATTCTTATTTTAAAAGAGTCAACTTATTATTATTCTTTTATCATAAGTCAATTTATTTGGGTTTTGTGGTTTTGACAAAGCACAAATCGACCAAAGACTAATGTTGGGGATGTCCGACAAATCTATTTTCAATTATGATTCTTATTATAAGAGAGTCAACTTATTATTATTTTTTTTTATCATAAAAGTCAACTTATTTAGGCTATGGCAAATTCAAATCGACCACATACCAGAATCCCGCTAAAGTGGGGATGCACTTGCTCAAACCATATGTGGCCGAGCTTGACCAGACCAGATAGCCACCCTAAAAGGGTTTTAGGCGTGCAAAGACTCTTGTAATTGCCTCCTATCTCTACGGGCTAAACACCAGAGCTTACCTCATAATTTCAATCACGTGAATATCTCTTCCTAAAAAAGGTCAGATAGTTTACTTCTAATTCGAACTACTTGTAGTAGTAATAATTTCTGGATAAGGGCCTTTTTATGCTATTGTATTGAAGTATTGGGCATCGATATATATATAGTAATAAATGAAAAGTTGATGTTTTACAAAAGATAGAGATTATGTGAGAGAACAAACCAGAGAGAGCAACCAAGTCCTTGGCGGAAAGTCCAAGAGCACTGAATCTGGAGAGAAGGGCACTAAGGTTAGAAGTTGGAGGAGGAATGCTGTTATTTGCAGCAGCCTGGCTAGCTGTCCTTGCATCTCTTCTTCCCAGTGTTACACTCCAACTAGGCCCCCCAAGCTGCATTAGCATCACACGACCAGTTCAATAACTACATATTAGTAATTCATGAACTTAAAGAAGTTGATCTGTTTGTTCTTTTTTTTTTTTTTTTTTCCCTTTAAAAACGGATCTCCGAACCAACTTAGGTGCACTTTGACAGATTCCGCAGTTCTGAAGTTAACGACCGAGCGGAGCAAAACCCTCCAGTGGCCTAAGGTTTAGCTTTCGTGGGATTTGAACATATGTGACCTCATGGAGGATAAACAATTATTTACTTTATCATGCATGCTCACTTGACCAAACTCCCGGGGTTAACTTAAGAAGTTATTGGATTGAATGATTTCATTTTGATGGGTTTTGAGTACTACTTACAGTGACAACAGAGTCCCTAGCAGTAATGGCCAATATATCAGCGCAGGAGACAACATTCGGGCATGCTTTCTCTACCGCGGACTTGATGTTGTCTATGACATCAAATCCCCGGACTGAATTCAAATTTGGAGCTGCCCCCTTCTCCCCGGTGAACGTAGATGTATCATCAAGCAGGATTGATCCGTCGCATCCCTGGAAAATGGAAAAACAGAGAAAGGGATTGTTTGAAAACTCATACTAGGTCTGAGGATAAGTTTTAGCTATAGAAACAGGACATTTATTGAGGTGTCCTAGTTGCCAAATTACCAAGTACTTTTAATCTAATGCTGTTTATTTGTATATATTGTCGCTACCAATTCGCCAAAATCTGCCTAATTTTGGATGCGCGGAAATCAATTTTGTGGAAAACAGTTAAAGTAGTTATTTGATGACGATGCAAAAAAACAAAGAATCCAAGAGGTAAAGTAAGTTACAACATAAGAGTTCCAAGTAGTTATATTCAATGATTTTCTTCTTTCTGAACACCTTTAAAATCCGAACCAAATAATTCAATGATTTTCTTCTTTCTTCAATCACATTCTCAGTTGCTTCAAGAACTAAAGAATTTGACAGAAGTTAGGCTCCAAAAGCTTTTTACTATATATTACAGTATGTAATAATAAATCATAAGTAGCGAAGGAAAATTACATTAACGAAGCAGTCGTGGAAGAATAAGCGAAGGAGAGAGGCGCCCATCCGGGCTTCTTTCGCAATGGCAGACTTCACAACAGATTGGACAGTGGTGAAAAGGTTTGGACAAGAATTGGAGTAGAAAGTAGTTGAGAGTTGGGCTGAAGTGGTTCCCATGAAGAGTATGAGGAATGCCAGGGTCACAATGGCCTTGAAAGAGGAAGAGAACAAAGCCATTGCTGTGTATATAATGTGAAGTTGACTTAAGAAAGAAGTGGTGTTGAAAGAGGAGACTAGCTATAGGCGTGTGTTGTGAAGAATAATGGCTTGAGAACTTGGTGGTATATATAGAGAGAGTTTCTAGAGTGCTATCTCTCCCTCCGGGGAGTGTGGGGCTGAGGCAGGTTACCTAACTCGTGGACTCCATTGCATAGCATGGAATGGCATTTCTACTGTGGAAAGAAGGAGAAAAAAAAAAAAAACAAAAAGCAGAATAGGGTTTGAATTGGATTGATTTTTGATTGATTGAGCGAAGGTTTGCTAGTGGGAGCAAATTAAGCGTATGCCCACTTTTAGAAAATGTTACGAACACTTTATTGGATTGGATGCGGCTTGCGGGGCCAGAATTCGGACTTGCAGGGTCGCAATATAATCCTTCCATTTTTCCAAAGAATGTCCAATCCGCAAGTGAAGTACTAACTTACAGAATACGTATACAGTATTTTTTAACAAATTCAAACTTTTTTAAAACATTAAAAACTAGTACTATCTTGGTTCAAAAACTTTCAAATCTTTCTTTCCTTAATTGCTTTTTTTTTTTTTTAAAGTTCTCATTTTGTGAATCGAACACTTTATTTTGGACAGAGAGAGTATTTACTACCAAAAAAGTACACGTGTTATAAGATTATTCATACTATATAATACCTCAAAAAAAAAAATTCATGTTTTCAAAAATTAATCATCGATCCGTCAACAATAGTTATACAATAATAAGTGTCCTCTTTGTTTGGCGGCGGTTTTTTGGGTGTAGGTGGATGTTTATGGTATTTTTTTAGGGTTTGAGCTTGGCATTTTTTGTTGGTCTCTTGCCGACGTTTTGGGTCTCAAGTAGCTTTAAATTAGTAATTTTTTATTCAGATGCTCTTGTCCTTTTAATCTTTGTATCTTTTTAGAAATTAATAAATTTCTTTTGCTGAGGAAAAAAAAAAAAACTCCGTAGTTATACAATAGCTATTAAAAATTGGTTGGCAGTTGTGAAGCAAAATTGTGGTTTGTTGTGAAGCAAAATTGTGGTTTTTTGTGAAAAGTTAAGACCGGGGTGGCCGGTGCCGCCCCTCCCTGCCCCGCCTCTTCCAGTGGTGCTATTGGTATAGATTTAATATTTGTATCAGAGCGTACAAATGTCTTTTTGGGCCTGTATTGGGTCTCAAAAAAATGATTAGAACTGCTCGTTCTGTTTAAATTTTTTTGTTTATGTTCCTTGCAAAAAATAAGTTCAATCCAATATCGGTAAATGCGTTTACAAAACATCCAACTTTGTCATAGAATTCAGACATGAATTTTAAAGCAAAGTTCGATATTTTGTGAACGCCTTTACCGATATTGGATTAAACTTACTTTTTGCAAGGACAATAAACAAAGTATTTTAAACAAAATGAACGGCTCTAATCATTTTTTAAGAACCAAAACAAGCCCAAAAAGACGTTTGTACATGCTGATACAGATTTATGTATGTATCTAACGGTCAATTCTCTCTCACACACACACACAAACCACAGTTGTAGAATTTCGGTTTACATCATTAGGCGTATTGAGATTGGGGGTGGCATACAATTCAAACACGGTTCCGCTAATGGGTGCCATATTGCGCCCCATATTCTTGTAATTAGAATGGTAGTTTAAGGGCGTGTTTGATTATAGATTTCATTTTGGGGGGAATCGTAATGAGGCGAGATTAGGATTGAGATTCAGAATGAGGTGTGATTATTAATGAGGGGATAAATCATTTATTCTTGTTTGTTTTGCACAGGATTAGGATTGGGATTGGGATTGGGATTGGGATTGGGATTGGGAATGAGGTGAAATCGTAAATAACATGTTTGTTTTGGTTGGGATTGAGATTGGAATTGAAGTGAGTTTTTAAACATGTCTTGCTCAATCCCATAGGAATGGAATTACTAGTAACACCCCCCTCATGGTATTACTAATACCCCATTTCACAGGATTAACAATCCCATAGGATCACTAATTCCTCTCACAAAAATCTAATCAAACAAGATATTAGAAACCCAATGGAATTACTAATCCAATCCCCTTCCGAAACCTCCTATCAAACACGCCCTAATAATTTATGTCCATTCATACCCACGTTGACAGTTTTGATTGAAACCGTAATTATCCCCATTGATGTACTCCTCTGACAACTCCGATTTTTGAAAGCAACTTGTAGCCATTTCTTTGACGTTGTTGCTTTCTCTTTCTCTCTCTGATATTAATCATATTTTTAATATATAAATAATCTAAAAAAAGTATTCTAATTTTTAATTTATTTGAAGTAGGTCAAAAATCTTATGTTTTGATCATTTTATCTTTAAAATAGTCATATTTCATTTGTCTTTAGTGCTCTTATAGTCAAGTATTTGCTCTACAGGATCTCAAATAAAGAGCAGATATTTAATTATAAGAGTCCTAGAGACAAATATTAACAATGACTTTTTAGGATAAAATGATCAGAGAATTAAGATTTCTACTTCGGATCAAACGGATTGAAAATTATATTCAAAGAATTCGGGAATGTTTTCGATAGTGAAATATTTATAGATTTTTAGTTGTGGTTGAAAAGTTGTTAGATGTTTTTAGTAGTGAATAAGTTGTTGAGATGTATTAAGTTGTTTCCGGTAGTACACAAATTTTTGATCGGTATGAGTGAAAAAATTGTTGAATTGATAAAAACTTTTTTGTTAGTGGAAATTAGTTAGTAAAATGCGTTAAGTTTTTAGTATTTTTTGTTAGTGAAAACGAGGCTGAAATATAGATAGGTAAATATAAAATATGTACTGTCGTTATCAGTTATTGTCAACAACAAATGAGAAAATCTTGTTTACAAAGCAGTTTTAAATAGATATTACGGAGCTCAATCTCAATCGTTCAAAAGTATTTTGGACAGTCTGAATTTTAAAAAATTATTCACACGAATAGTTATTTTAAAAGCTGGACCTTAATTGCCAAACAGACAACTGAAATTGCACGATTCCATAAATAGGTTATTTGTAGCTGTTCTGAAAATAAAAGTTTATCTCACAACAACTGATATACATGTAAATATTACTCCCTCCGTCGTGTCCTGCTTCGTAACTTCAATTTATTAAAAAGACTCATCATTACACCTTTCAGATTAACTTTTTTCTCAACTTTTTCTACTTACCTATCATTATTACATTTTTAATTACTAACTTTTCAAAGTGAAATATATTTTTAGGGACAAAATAGACAATATACTAACTTTTACCTTCCATAACTTTACAAAATAGACATTTAATAAGGAATAACTCAAAATAAAATACTAGACACTAAGGGTCCGTTCCAGAAACCTTCTTAAAAAATAAGCAGCTTATTTCACATTTTCAAACTAAAAAATAATGTAAACGAAAAATTATTTTATTATTTTTTTTGCGCCGTATTAAAGATCTTGATGAGATCTATCAAACAAGATCTATAGTGGTAAGAAAATTATTTGCGTAAACACATTATTTTTTAGCTTGAAATTGCCTTCTTAAAAAATAAAGAGTTTATTCCCGTTCTGGAACTGAGCTTAAAAATAAGAGTGAAAGGAGTATAATTTGTACTCCACTTTTGAATTGATGGGATTTCTCGCGGTGAGTAGCTTTGATGGGATTCTTCCTGCAGCTGCAGGCGGCACGGGCCCACTTGGGAAGTGCAATAGTGCCCCTGTTAGCATTTGCCATTCAAAAAACATATGTAAAATCAGTTACTCGACGGCAGTTAGGGTTTTTTTTTTTAAATGTTTTTGTGCTTGTCCCATTATTTAAGCTTTTAGGTAGGTGTTTTGTCTTTTATCTTTATATTTTGGCTTTTAGGTCGACGGATGTGGACTTTGTTTCAAAGGATTTTTTATGTTTGGTTTCTTGTCAAACTTGTGGTTTGAGTCTCGGATGAACATAAGATTATTCTTGGTGTTGTAGATCGTTTGGGTCTCGGATTAGGAATTTAATACCTTGTTCCTATTAAGCTTTGTAACATTTTTAGAGATTAATTAAAATGTTTGCCTTTCAAAAAAAAGGGTTACTCGTTATGAAAAGAGCCCACGCGCGGTTACTTTTTTTTTTTTTTTTTATAATTCAATTTCTCATTAAAACTCAATAAGTATCCTTCATAAGAAGGCAGCTGAGTCCAGATGGTATACAATTTGGATTACAATTAAAGTTTCTATCTAAAGCGTGGGTTGCTAGCCAATGAGCAGCAGAATTTTGTTCTCTGCAAATCCAGTTGATTTCCCAGTTCCTCTGCTGAGCCCACTGCTTGATGTCTTCAACCATAGCTTTAATTTCCCACGGTGGTCTACTGTTTTTGTTTCTGATACAGTCGACCAACTCTTTGCTATCCGACTCAAAAACGGCATTAGTTAGGTTCATGTCCACCGTCATTCCACAAGCTATCCGTAATGCCCAAGCTTCCGCAGCTAAGGCAGATGAAGCAACGATCCTACCAGCTCTGTAACACTGTGTTCCTCCACCATTATCCCTGGCTAAACATCCAAAGGCAGCAGAGCTGCGGGAGGAGGAATAAGCACCATCACAATTGAATTTAATAGAAGAGTGGGGGGGAGGATTCCATTTCTTTTCTCTGTGCACCTTCTCCGTAGTTGTCCTGGTTCCATTGAAGGTAGCCATTAGGTAATCAGAGTTTGCAAGTCTTGCCCTATCCACTGTTCTTTCTGGGTTTGGAGGAGTTCCATTAAAAACACGGTCATTTCTGGCCTTCCATATAGCCCAGCAGACTTGGAAGATGAATCCAACTTGTTCTTTACTTGTTTCTTTAGCAAGATCACCACAAAGCAAATCCTCCGCCCATTTATCTGCTGAATTAATAGGTTTCTCCTTAATCCAATATGAAAGGCCACATCCAAACCAAACTGCCTCAGTCCAGCTACAACGGAATAACACGTGCTCAACAGATTCCTGTTCTTTCCCACAAATAGGACACATCGGTGACTGGGAGCATTTTTTCCTGCACAAATTTTCCTTGCATGCTATCCAATTCTTAATCACTCTCCAAACAAAGTTGAGTACCTTAGGAATAGTAGGGACCGTCCAGAGTTTTACCCAAAAATTGTTTGGAAAGCATCGTGAAGAGGAAGGACGATAGCTTTTGGTTCTGAGCTTGGCTTTAAAGGCTTGGGCGTATCCCGTCTTAACCGTGTAGTCTCCATTTTTTGTGTGGCTCCAAATGATGTTATCCCCAGCATTCGTTACACTAATCGGGATTTTCTGAATGGCCTTCACCTCTTCTCTTGACACACAACTTTGTAATTTTCCCACGTCCCAAATTTTCCTTTGTTGACATACAAAGTCTGAAACTGAGGACCACGGGCAATCTGTAGGTGGTGTTGTTATAGGTTTTCCATCAGCCCAATTCGGTATCCAATTGTCTCCCCAAAATTTAATGCTTTCCCCGTTACCAACATTCCATCGGAGCCCCTTTTCCAATAGGCTTTTGCCTTCCAACAAACTGCTCCAGAGCCATGACGGTGAGGCGCCTCTGTTTGCCTCCATGCACGACTTATTAGGAAAGTATATCCCCTTTAGCACTTGAACCCAGAAAGCATTGGGGCTGTTTAAAATTCTCCAATATTGCTTAGCCAGTAAAGCACAGTTGAATGTTTCAAAGTCTCGAAAACCCATACCACCATTTCCTTTTGCATTCGTTAGCTTATCCCAAGCTCCCCAATGAATTTTTCCTCCTTTCTCACCATTTTCCCACCAGAATTTCCCCACAATAGAATTCAACATGGAGCATAGGGATGTGGGTAACTTGAAACACATCATGGGGTACATTGGGGTAGCTTGTATCACAGATTTAATCAAAACTTCCTTGCTAGCTTGAGGGAGTGTTTTCCCATTCCACCCTTGAATCTTCTTCGTGATCTTGTCTTTGATGAAAGCCAACGATTCCTTTTTTGATCTCCCCCAAAACATCGGAAGGCCCAGGTACTTAGCGCCTTCTTTCATTTCGTCCATCCCAAAAATATTTTTTACCTCCGTCCTGGTAGTTATGGAGGTATTTGGTGAGAAAAAAAGGCTGGACTTCTGGAAATTGATATCCAATCCTGAAGCTTCGCTGAAACACATCATGAGGTCCTTAAAGTTAGAGCAGCATGTAGCTTCTGCTTTGAGAAAGACCAATGAATCATCAGCAAACAACAAGTGCGATACTATAGGACACTTCCTTCTAATCCGTATTCCGGCTGAAGACTTCTTGAGGACAGCTTTATTGATCAAAACTGAGAGCACATTTGAGGCAATGAGGAATAGATATGGTGAGAGAGGGTCCCCCTGTCGTAGACCCCGATTAGGCACCACGTTGCATACTTGTTCTCCGTTGGCAGTAATTGAAAACTTCACTGAACACATACATTCCCTTACCCAATTCATCCAAGTGGGAGAAAAGCCCATTTTATCCAGCACCCTTAATAGAAAATCCCAACAAATTCTGTCATAAGCTTTGTTCAGATCTAGCTTTATAGCCACTGCCCCTTTCTTCCCTTCTTTCTTATGCTTGAGATAGTGAAACACTTCGTGAGCAACAATAATATTATCATGGATTTGTCTTCCTGGAATGAAAGCAGACTGTTGCTCCGAAATAATGTCAGTAATAAAAGGTTGGAGACGATTTGTAATGATTTTGGAAAAAATTTTGTAATTGAAGCGGCATAAACTAATGGGGCGGAATTGAGACATGGATTCAGGATTCGGTACCTTGGGAATGAGAGTGACGTTGGTATGGTTCAATTCCTTCAATAGCTGGCCTTCTTCAAAAAACTCCCGGGCTGCCTTGAACACATCTTCACCCACAATGCTCCAATATTTTTGGTAAAATAACCCAGGAAATCCATCTGATCCCGGAGCCTTTAAAGGACCCATTTGGTAGACTGCCTCTTTTACCTCTTCTCTTGTTATGGTTCTAGTTAGAGCAGCGTTCATCTCCGGAGTAACGACAGAGTCCACCAGTGAGATTATATCCTCAAATTCCCTTCTCGGAGGGGGTTGATACAGTTTCTGGAAATGGCTTTTGATGATACCAGCAATACTCTCTTTTTCATTCTGCCAGATTCCACTTTCATCTCTTAGTTTCACAACTTGGTTTCTCTGTCTTCTATGAATTGTGGTTAGGTGGAAGAAACGAGTGTTTTTGTCGCCCATCCTGAGCCAGTTTACCCTTGATCGTTGATGCCAAAACATGGACTCCTTCTGCCATAGATCTCCCAATTTGGTTGTCAGAACTTTCTCATTCATGTAATTGTCAGAGTTAAATCCCTTCTCGCTTTCCTTCTGTATTCCGATCAGCTGGTCTTTTATTGTGGCAATTTGGAGTCTTAAATCCTCAAAGTTCTTTCTATGCCACGTTTTCAAAGTCTCCTTACATCCTCTAAGCTTCTTACACATCTGGAGCATCTCTGATCCATCTACCTCTCGTGCCCATGTCTCAGAGATAATGTGATGACACTCCTCCTCCGTAATCCAAAGAGATTCAAACCGAAACGGCCTTCTTACTTTGTTTAAGGAGAAATTTGTGTTAAGTAACAGCGGGTTATGGTCAGAGCCTACTGCTGGCTCCACAAAAACCAGTGCCGTTTCAAAAAGCACTCTCCATTCCACATTGGCAAATGCCATATCAATCCTCTCCATGATAAATGTTCCATCTGTTCTATTGTTTCTCCACGTGAATCTTGGTCCTTTGCATTCTAAATCCACCAATCCACAGTTGTTAAGCATATTATGAAAGGCATCAATTCTGCCCGAATCTGGAGTATTACCCCCAACCTTATCACCAATACTAAGGACTTGATTGAACTCTCCAATGCATAGCCATGGCAAACGTTCAAAGCTAGCAATGTCACGAAGCTCATCCCAAACTTTCTCTTTTCCCGTATGCGTAGGACACCCATAAACGAAAGTTGCAGCCCAACTCACGGACTCTGCTTTTATTGTGATGACTGTGTGCATCAAGTTCTTATGAGAGAACTCCACATCAACAGAAACATCATTATTCCACCATAAAGCTAACCCTCCAGCTAGCCCTTCGGGATCAACGTAACTACCAAAATCTAACTTTAATCTACGGCGGATGGTCTCCAACTTGACCTTATTGTTCTTTGTCTCCATCAGATAGACGATGGAGGGGCTTTTCTTTCGCACCAAATCACCCAAAGCCTGGCTTATCAGAGTGCGCCCAATACCTTGACAGTTCCAAGTTAGGATCAGCATTGGGGGTGTGGCTGTTTCGGGCCAGCCACAAGCCCCTTTCCATTTTTTGAGAGATCAGTTTCATTTTCCTCATAATCTCGAACAGCTTCAATAAGCACCATTTTGGTATCGGCCCCCTGACTTTCATACTCTTGGTCAATATTAATATCATACAGAGTATCCTCAGTTCCATGGATGTTGTCAGCGTTCAAATAATTCCCATTCGGAGAAGAGAGAGGGATTAGCTTCCTCGGGGATCGACGGAGTAGGTGGGGAGTTTTGGTTCTGGTCGAGGGTGAAGGGTTTTTTCTGGGGGTGGGTTTGGTAATGGATGGAGGGTCATTTTGGTTGGTGGGGTTAGTTTCAGGGGCACATAGACGAAGAATTTTGGATCTATGTGGTTCTTCATCATCTTCTAGGAGTTTCCGTTTGATGGTTAGGGAATTGAAAACCTTCACGAGGGAGACATCAGCGGTTTGGGTTATGGTTTTTTGGTCTGAAGGAGAGGGAATAGGAGAATTTGGGTTATTGGGCGGACTGTTTCCCATAGTAATTGCAGTGGGTTCAGCAAAAGGGTTTACGGAAAGGGTTTTTGGGCTATCAGGGGGCTCAGTTACAAAATACTGGTGGGCTGTATTAGAGGAGTGGGCTGGATGAGGGGTTGTTTTAGGGCTAATGTTTAGGCCCAATGATAGATTGGGGATATGGACCGAGTCAAGGGGGTCCGAAACAATTTGGGTATTGGATAATAATGTTGACTTCAACGGGTCACTATTGATAAATCCCAAACGGATAGAGCTCATCGGGGAGGATGTCGTACCTTTTTCCATTGTCGTATTTCCACCAGTCCCATCCAGTACGCCCGTGTAGGCTAGAGAGCGTGGCTGCCTCGTACCCAAAGGACGAGGAATATTCTGGGTAGTTCTCACGCGCTCCCCTGCATCCCCATTGTCACGCGCATCACTATCACCGTAGTGAGCAATCGGCCGCTGCTGGAGAAGGAGGTTAACCCTAGCCTCTGCTTCATCAACTTGCTGTCGGATTTCTTCAATAGGAATGGCTGACTGTCTTACTCTACCCGTTCGGAGCTCCAGACCGTACGCAGATCTCTCTCCATCTTCTCGGGAGACAAACTTGCAAATCTTGTTCTCATGTCCGATTCTCCCACAAGCATAACAAAAGTCAGCCAGCTTTTTATACTTATATGAAATCCAGAGGTCTTTACCACAACTCGGTTTCCGTCGGAGGAAGAAACCCTTGGGAAGAGGATCATTCAGTTTGATAGCTGCCCTAACTCTGAGAAAGCTCCTTCCCAGAAGGATTCCGTCAGGAGAGCTTTCGACGGCCAGCAACTGTCCAAAGCGCCGTCCCATAAGTTCAGCATTGGCTCTGGTCATCTTTTCTATAGGTAGCCCATGGATTTGTATCCAGAACGGATAGTGCGTGAACTTTACATCCTCCACAGCTCCTCCATCTGGAAGAGGTTGAAGGACTAACATATTATTTGCCACCGACCAAGGTCCCTCTTTGAGGATAGGATCTCTGTCTTCAGCCTCTTCAAAACGGAAAAGGAAGGTATTGTTGCTCCAGGGGATAACAGAGAAAGAGGCTTTAGTCTTCCACGCCACATTACAAACATTCGAAACCGCTGTGATGTTACACAGTTTATTATTGAGGATTTTTCCAACTAGGCACTGATTTTGGAGAACACCGGTTTCACCAGATCCTTCTTCGAGATCTAGAATTTCTGTAGCTGCCATGGTTTGCAAGTATCAAAGAAAGGGAACAGAAACTGAGATGGTAGAGGGGGTGAGAAAGAAAGGGTATAAATGAAAAAGGGGGAGCTGGAGAAGAATATGAGATGGTGGAGGAGATTTCTGGGTAAAAGAAAGTGATAGGAGGACGTAGGGTGGAGGTACGGTGGAAAGAGGGATAGACTATCCCATAGGTCCACTATGGGACAAATCTCTCATTCTAGAGAGAGAAGCTCTCATTCTAGAGAGAGGTTTAACTTAATTCGTCCGCGGTTACTTTCGGGTTAGGCAAATTCAAACTTTTTTCTTTCGAACAGAGACATAATTCAACTATGCGAAGAAAATCTGGAGAAGCCTAGCTAGGGTGTTACTATTGGCAATTGATTGAGCATTTCAATTCGAAATAATTGCCCCATGAAAGGGATGAAAATTCAGGATGTAGGTAGCTCGGCACAAGCTCACATATAGTCTCTTTGAGATCGCTCAAACAAGACATTGAATCACAATAGAATTACCTCGTCTCCAGGTCACATAATTCTTTTCTAGAATTCTTCACTTCCTTTTCAATTCTCGCTCTACTGTTAAGTTCTTGTGAGTTTTAGTATTTTAAAATATTTTTAAAAAGATGTTTTTCGCGTTCATGTGGTCGCTTTTACTCTCGCTCGCACATTATGTGATAATTTAATTAGCTCGATTTATCAAAATATATGTATTAATTCCAATTCGAATGGAAAGGATATGATTGATTGGTACTCCTTCTGTCCTGATATTTTAAATATTTTTTTTGAGAGTTCTAACTTTTAAGAAAGAAAATACTATTAGTGTATTGTGCAAACACCAAGCATTCAATCTTGCCGTTTTAGTGTACTTTTGACTAGTACTTCAAGATTTGAATTTGACATTTTGTGCCCAAAAGACAAAGGGTAAAATGGAAATTTCATCATACTTTGCTTTTGACTTTTCAAAATGGACAATAATTATGAGAAAAAGTTCTTTCCAGATGATCCGAACAAGGGGGCTGTCTGGGCAGCCCCGTGTGGGTCCTCTTTGCACGTTTTTTTGGAAAATCTAAAGGAAGTGTCTAATATTTTCGGGACGGAGGGAGTTCGGCTTTTGGCAGCATGCATGGGTTGCAAAATAGTAATGTACTAAGGGTTCGTTTGGATGAGATATTATGTTTGGAGGTATTATGTAAGAAGGGGGGATTAGATAGTAGGTGGTATTATGTAAGAAGGGTGGGTCCACATTGATGTGACGGGTGAATTAAATAATACTTGGTTTGGATGATGTATAAAATGGGAGGATAAGGTTGTTTTGTAGTTGAATGGAAGAGAGAGGGGATATTATAAGGGGGGATTCCACATAGCCACTTCAAAACCTAGCCATTTGTAATCCCCCCTCAAGTTGTATTAGGAGGGGTTATGGAGCCGGAGGTATTGAGGAATCCCCCAATTTTGAACTTGCCAAACCTTGTATTAGACGAGGAAAGGTGTATTGTGGGAGGTATAAAACAATACACCTTCCTTTAGTGGCATCGAAACAGGCCCTAATGTTGATCGAGAGTGACAAGTACGTGGTTAGCAATTTGTCAAAGAGGGACCCAATATCGTAACAAACTTTGATCTTAAACTGATGATTTGGTGAAGACCGAAGAGATTATGAGAATGAATTAAATGCAAAATGTGGACTTTTTTCTCTACACATGCAAAAGAGAGGATTAAATTAAATTTTTTTTTTCAACTAAATTAGCTAGACTTTAATTACCTTTGTCGTTGCATGTAAAAGTAGAAATTGAGAATAAAGTAGTATAAATCTTGATTAGGACGTTAAGTTTTACTATTCCTAGATAGCTGACTACGAAGGTGATTAAACATGCGAATTGATTAGTGTCCATTATTTAGGATTTTTTTTTTTTAATATCACATAGCGCTCAGGCACTAGTTTATCCGTATCTCATCTAATTCTTAGAGATTAATTCCATCGTTTACAAGCCTCATAATAATTACTAGTGTTTATGAGATTTCGAACTTGAGATTTTTAAAGGAAGCAAATCTTTAAGTCTCGAGCTACAACCACGGGTCCAACCCTTTGAGGGGTTTTCCATTAGTATTATATGAAATGGTGATTTTAGTCATGACGTCCACACTGGAAGCTTCAGTACGTTTCTTCTGGGACAGTGAAGGCACCTAACACACAAAAGTCGACCTCAGATTCATTTCATACTTCTTTTCCCGATCGAATATTTTACTAATATATATGTTAGAACAATATTTTTCCAATCAAGCATTATCTTCACACTACATGTACTGTACAGGCTTTATTATGTCGGTACCTAAATTGTATCTGATTGAATTCCTTTGGGATAAAACAAAAGGAAAAGAAAGCCAGAGAGAGAGAGAGAGAGAGAGACTGAGAGAGAGCGGCTGCTAGACGTAAGAAGTCACTTCAGTTAATGATAATCATAATTATTGGTACGTTACTAGAATGATTCAGAGAAATTTTTCTATGCCTTGATTTTCTTGACAAATCTGTCTATGCATGGATCCACACTTGATGCACCGTCTTGTGTCCGGTGGAGGAAAATTTGTTGTGCGTATACCCAAAAAAAAAAAGATGTATGCAGGAGTGGGGCGAGGGTGCCAGGCCTTAAAAGTTCAAGATTCAAAAGTGGGGAAAAATTCAAAAAAATCCCTGAACTTTGAACTCAATGTCAAATAGGCACTTGAACTTAAATAAACTTCAATTAAACACCTAAACTTTCACTCCGTTATTCAATTTACCCCCCTGCCATCTCAATCCGTGACGTTCCTAACGGCAACCGTTGAGCTGGATACTAACAGACAGAACAAAACATTAGAGGGAGAAATTGGAAGGAAACAACAGATATCTGACACCTTTTTAAGGCCCCGTTCGGCTAAATAAGCCTATTGGGTTATTTTTTGTCCTTATTCAAAATTTTTTTCATATTTGTTAGTTTTTCGTCAATTTTTTGGAGATTATTGCATCGTCATAATGAGAGGAATCTAAAAAGTACAAAAAATATGATCGAAATCCATTTTTTTAATAAAGACGAAAAAATTGGCTTATTGTCTTATTTTTGCCTTTATTCAAAAAAATTAGGTTTCGATCGAAATTTGTTAATTTTTAGATTCCTCTTGTCATGACGATGCAATAATCCCCAAAAAAATAACGAAAAAAAAAATACAAAAAAAAAAAATTTGCATAAGGACAAAGCCGAACGAGACCTTAAAAAGGTGCCAGATCACTGTTGTTTCCCTCCAATTTCTCCCTCTAACGTTTTGTTTTGTCTGTTAGTGTCCAGTTCAGCGGTTGCCGTTAGGAAAGTAACGGATTGAGACAGAAGGGGGTAAATTGAATAACGAAGTGAAAATTTAGGTGTTCAATTGAAGTTTATTTAAGTTTAGGTGCCTACTTGTATTCGGTGGGTAAATCACACTTCTTACATTGAAATACACTAAACTCAACCTAAGTGATACTTAAAACTCCTTCCGTCCCAAAAATTTTGGTCTTTTTGGATATTCGCACCATTCTTTAAACTCTTATATCTTCCAACTTATGACATTTTTCATAATTTTAAAAATTTTGTATTATAAATCTAATCAATAATTATCAAACAATATTCATATTGCATATTTTTAGAAATTCATAATGAAATACAGTATATAAGAGTTTAAAGAACGTCACAAATACTCAAAAAGTCCAAAGATTTTGGGACGAAGGGAGTAAAAGATTCTACTGGATTAAAAGTCTTTGCTCACTCTATCGGGTTTGTGAAACGTCCTAGACATCATGATGTAAATTCTTGGTTACCAAGACTTGTTGGAATATAACTTACACATATATAGCAATGTAACTTGTACTCTCCATTCTTCATTCGATAAATGGTGAAAATTGGTGTAATCCATGTATGTACTCAACTACATACATAGGTGATGTGCCACGTAAAATATATATTTTTTATTGGTAAAAGTAACATTTTATTAAAAGAAAACTTGACAAATGGTACATTGAATAAAGCCAGCCTTGACTTTACAGAGACTTAAAACGAAAATCGAAAGAAGACCCTTTTCTGAAATCTTAATGAACAAAGTGTAAGTAGGTAAATTACCCTTCCAAGAACAAATACTATCAAGAAGAATAACCCTAGGGAAAAAAAAAAACCAAACATTCAAGATTTTAAACTCGTCACTTATATATCACTAATCATAAAATAATATTAAAGACCATTACAAGATTTTAAAAGCATCATCTACATATCAATCTCCTTTGCAGTTTTAGCAGCAAAAGTACTAATTATGTCCGAACAATCAATCTCATCCACCATCTCATATTCAATTGATAGAATGGAGAGTCCATTCAACCTTTCTTGTGATATAGTTGAGCGAAGGTAAGATTTAATCAACTTCAACTTTGAAAATCTTCGGTCTCCAGTGGCAATTGTAACAGAAATAGTCAATAGTACTCTATAAGCAATCCATATATTTGGAAAACTATTTTCCATCCATTTCAAATATTTGAGCACAATTTTTTCTTTTGAGTTTGAAATTGGGCCTTTTATACGATGTACAATTTTATTTTTTGTATTACAAAGGATACCTAAGGGTACTAAAATATGAGGAGCCCTTTAAATTTGCACTGTTGGGGGGCCTAAAGCTACTGCAATGCTTATTTTAGCTTAGGGCCGGCTCTAATTTGAATTCAAGGAAAAGAGGAGGAAATTCCAACCAAGGATTGTACGAAAAAGAAAACACCAAGATGGCCGAGGTCCAAACATCAGTGAGCAAAGCTCTATAGCACTCTATGGGCCCTAGATTTAAACACATAAAGCTCAAATATATTACAAAAGCCTAAAATGCCTAAATTTAAAAAATCAGTCCAAACCCAAGGCAAGGCCCAAAAGGGTATTGGATTGGGCATGACAATGGGCAAGTCGAACTCATGAATAGAGTTTGGTCTGAGTATGAGGATGAGTAGAGGGTATGAGTGAAGAACAACTTTTAAATCGATCGATCCCTCCTAAAATCTCAAGTTTGAAATCTCCCGGGTGCTATTAATTTATTTGGGACTAGACCATGTTAGCTTTTCTTTGATTTTAATTGCAACCCCACAAGTGAACAGTTGAATTGATCTCCTAAAATTAGTCGAGATGCACGTAAATTGACCTAGACACTAGACGTATTGCCATTTCTACTGGTGGCCTGGTGGGTGATGACATGAAAGAGGCCTAATTTTGGAGGGCAGCCCAAAGGAAAAGCGTGCTCAAATTTCAGGGGATTTGGTAAACAACTGCCCAAGATTTTTTACGCAAGGTGACCTTTTCAAGGAACCACGGGTGCTGTAGTGCAACCTCACACTACATGTATAGTGCGTTCAATCCAGCCGTCCATTTTTGGCAATGGACGGCTTGGATTTTCATCCACACTATGAACGGCTAGGATTTGTAAGAGCTCGGATTAAATCCAAGCCGTCTGCACCGAAATGGACGGTCGGATCGACCGCGACAGGTACGCTACAGCCCCTCCCACTCCCCTTTTCAATGTCACTAGTAATGGGTTTAGAATACAAGTTGAAGATTTAGCTCTATCACATGATTAATTGAGTCCGAGCTTAATTTTATTTTGTGTTTCGTTTTCATAAAATTTTGCAATGAGTTCGATTTGAATGGATTCAAGATAGGGGATTGATACGTTATATAAAAGCATTTCATGAAAAGAAACACGAAAGAGAAATGAACTGTTCAGATTCATAGTGCTATAAATTTGAACCGTTCATTTTATTTCATGTTCATTTTCATAAAATACTTTCATGTATCCTAACATTTTCCTGCAAGATATGCAAGAGATTCTATGTGAAAGTTACTATATATAACGTCATCCTACATCCCATGTAAACAAGAATTACGAATATAGGAGTATTTTTTTTTGGCAAAATGAGGTGCCCTATTTGCATTTTGAAATTTAATTCAAAATTCGAAAAACACAACGATCATTATCACCTTGTGTGGATTTCATGTGAAGTCCCATATCTGTGGGAGAACTATAAGAGAATTGGTATATAACGAATCGTGAGCAACTATTGTATAAGTTGAGATTAACTTTTTGAGTCATGATATGGTTAAGGCTAAGCCTTAACAGATCAGTTGGTGCGGGTCGTTATATGTGGTATCAGAGCTTACACCAACCAGAAGTGTGGGGGGACAAGTGAGGAGCTTGAGGTACTTTTTTGTGCTTGGATGGGTCCCGCATAAGACGAGTTTGAGGGGACCCGGGGGTGTGTTAGTGCACCCCCTGCACTACACGTGTAGTACGGTTGATCCGGCCGTCTATCTCAGCAATAAACGGTTCAGATTGGGATCCGAACAATCAATGACTCGGATTAGTTGGAGCTCGGATTAAATCCGAAACGTCTATACCGAGATGGATGGTTGGATCGACCGCACTACACCGTGTAGTGCGGCAACCGCACTACAACCCCTCCCAATTCAGTTTGAGGAGCTTAATGTCCTTAAGCGAAAACTTGTGTCACATCGCTTGGCGGGTGAAAGTTATTGGGCCATGGGCCGCAACGAGAATGTTGCGATATGGGGGATATTTGAAGTCCCATATCAATGGGAGAATTAAAAAGGAGTTGGTATATATAACGAATTGTAAGCAGCTACAATATAACTTGAGATTAATATTTGTAGCCATGTGATTAAGGTTAAGGGTTAGTAGCTGTGATTAAGGTTAAGGGTTAGTAGCTGTTTACACCATATTTTAGTAAGTTGGCTACTGATAGTCGATTGAGTCGACTAGTGATGCGTGGCAACAGTCAACAAGCTAATTTGACAACGTGACGACACACAAGATGGACTATTTGACTAGTCGAAGACGTGCATACAAGGACACGTGGTGGCTGGACAAACACAAGTAAACACATCTAGAACGTGGTGATGGGCAGTTGAAGAAGGATCAGTTGATGTGCTGAGAAGTAACTGCCAAATGCAGAACGTGGAGTAAGGGAAATTCAAAGGAAGTAACTGCCCAATTCAAATCAGAGGAGGGAATTCCATCTGATTTGAGTTTCAAGTCAAAGTGAAGTCTATAAATATAAGAAGTGAAGATAATTTGAAACCTCCCACTCAATCGCCCAAAGGCTTCTACTTTTTATCTGTACTTTACTTTCCATCAATAGGAGTAGCTTGTAACTTAACCGTCTTCTCGGATATTTGTTGTAGTTGACTGACTTCTACCTTTGAGGAATAATAAAGTCCATTTGTTGTTCTTTTTTTATCTTCATTCACTTCACCAAGTTTGCTTCCAGAGAAGTCCTGAAATACGGCAAGGAACCAAACTCCACCACCGCAACACTCACATTCCAGCAATCACACGATTCGTAGTCGATCATCGACTATAAACAAAAAATAGACAAACAGTAGTAGGTCATTTGAAATGGGTCGTTGCACTTTTTGCGTCAAAAAATCTGTTTGCTTGCCTTTCCCTTTTCTAGCGTGCCATAATCTACTGGGTCTATCGAGTTTTCTTTATCCATTGTCATTCTTTTCTTTTCTTTTTTTCTTTCCGGTCAAACAGAAATTATTGTCATTCTTTTCATGTGAGAACAAAATTGATCAAATATTTCTAGTAAGCATCTTTTTAACTAAAGGTAGACGAGAAAAACTTTTTACGGCGGAGCCATAGATATACTTTACGGTGCTCAATTGCGCATGTTCAAAAATATTTTGTACGGTTCAAATTTTTAAAAAATTATTCGCTGGAAGTTTTTTTTTTTTTTTTAAATCCGAATTATTGATTGCCGAAACAAAAGCGGAGTTGTGAATAACTTATTTCTCCCAAAGGTAGACTGGTGTAGTCCCGGGTCAAAGTTATGTTGCTACTTAATTAATGAGTTAGGCGAAGATTTCTCCCGAAGGTAGACTCGTGTAGTCCCGGGTCAAAGTTATGTTGCTACTTAATTAATGAGTTAGGCGAAGATGATTTAGATATATGAGGAGGGGCCCCATCATGTTCCTCTTGAATGCAATCAAATTCTTCTACTCTAACAAATCCAGAATCTAGTTTATTTCAGGAATGGCCATTGTCCTTGATCCGTAAAGTGTTTGTTTCGGACAGTCAACATTCATTAGCGAACGTACAGGCAAGTCGCATTCGTTGTCGTTGATTGTGCTTTAGTTGTTTTATCCTGGGTTTGTTCGGGTCACCCGAATCGGGTGTTTTGTACTCCCGAATCTCCTTGTTCTGAATTTTTGTAATTTGATCCTCTTAAATCATTTTTTTGGGGTTAAGATCCTCTAGAATCTTCTTCATAATGACAATGGCAGCAATCTTTTTTCTCTAAAAAAAGAAAGTACTGGCAATTGTCCGTGGACCATAGCTACTGGCTAACCCTAAGTGCTTGCTTTTTTGTCTTCTGATTTCAAATCCCTCCCTAAATTATACAACCTTCATTGCTCTAATATTTGACCATCTTACGACACTGAATGAAAGCAGTGGGAAGCAGCTGGGAGGGGAGTCACCGAACGCGTTCGGAAGGCTATCCACATGAACTTTCACCTCTTAAATCTTAATTGGTTAATCTACTCCCACGAATCGAACTCCAATATCCAGGGCGGGAGTAAACCCCATGGCCAGCAGAGACAACTCTAGTTGGGTAACCAAAACATGTTTTCTTTTTCAAACAATATAACCAAAACATGTTAGAAAAACAAATTTAACGATCATGCTATGGTGTCCCCGATCATTTTGGGGATACCGTAATTTTGACATAATCTCACCATTACAAGCATAATCAAGGCTAGTGATATGTATAATCAAGACCTTAGAAAAGCATAACCCCCAAAATCCCCAGAATTTTTTGGAGATTTTGGGGTTATGTCTTTGTGAGACATTGGTTATACATATCACTGATCTTGGTTATACTTGTAATGGTCGGTTATGCCAAAAATTACGACATTCCTAAATGACGGGTTGACACCGTAGCATTTCCCCCCAAATTTAATAGGAGGAGGAAACTTGGTCGGTCACTTGACCCCACTAATTCTCAAAATTTAGAGGGAAAATTTCAAAAAAAACACCTGACCTTTCGACCGTTTATCACATAAACACCTGGACTTCAAGAAATATCAATCCCATACCTGACATTTGGTCTCCGTCATCAAATAACCCCCTCCGTCCAATACTTAGCGGAACGTCCATTTTCCGTCCAATACTTAACGGAGAAGTAGCAAAACGGCGCCGTTTGGGTTAAAAAAAAATTCTTACCACCAATTTGCAATCCTATGAAGCAGAAACGTGATTATGGGAGCCTTAGAGACAAAATTTAATTATGTCACTTTAGAATAATATGATCAGAATAAAAAGATCTTCACACCCGTTCAAACGGATTAAAAATTGGGGTACTTAATTTTTTAACCATATTTTTTAATATATAAACGGTATAAAAAACTTAAATGCTCCAATTTTTAATCCGTTTGAACGGGTGTGAAGATTTTTTTATTCTGATCATATTATTCTAAAGTGACATAATTAAATTTTGTCTCTAGGGCTCCTATAATCACGTTTCTGCTCCATAGGATTGCAAATTGGTGGTAAGAATTTTTTTTAACCGATAAAAAGATCTTTGCACCGATTCAAACGGATTAAAAATTGAAGCACTTAATTTTTAACCATATTTTTTAATATATAAATGGTTTAAAAAAACTTTAAGTGCTCAAATTTTCACTCCATTTGAATCGGTGTAAAGATCTTGTTATTCTTATCATATTATTCTAAAGGGTCGTAATTCATTTTTATCTCTAGGCCTCTCATATTAAGTATATGTTCTTTATTTAGGACCATATGGAGCAGAAACGTGATTATGGGAGTCTTAGAGACAAAATTTAATTATGTCGTTTTAGAATAATATGATCAGAATAAAAAAATCTTCACACCCGTTCAAACGGATTAAAAATTAGAATACTTAAGTCTTTTAGACAGTTTATATATTAAAAAATATGGTTAAAAAATTAAGTGCTCCAATTTTTAATCCGTTTGAACGGGTGTGAAGATCTTTTTATTCTGATCATATTATTTTAAAGTGACATAATTAAATTTTGTCTCTAGGGCTCCCATAATCACGTTTCTGCTCCATAGGATTGCAAATTGGTGGTAAGAATTTTTTTTTAACCGAAACGTTGCCGTTTGCTACTTCTCCGTTAAATATTGGACGGAAAATGGACGTTCCGTTAAGTATTGGACCGAAAATGGACGGAGGGGGTTATTTGATGACGGAGACCAAAGGTCAGGTGTGGAATTGATATTTCTTGAGGTCCAGGTGTTTATGTGATAAACGGTCGAAAGGTCAGATGTTTTTTTGAAATTTTCCCAAATTTAGACCCAAAGTATAAAAATGGGCTCAATTGCCACCACAGTGACAACTGCACCACTAACTGCCACCAATCATTCTGTGTATGCTCTCTATACGGGCTCTTGAGATTATTCCAAGTTCTGGCTATAATTTTGGGGGAAAATGACGGCTAAGGACGTGTTTTAGTAATTAATATCCGCCAAAAACAAACCAAGAACATTTGTTAATCCTGAAAATGTCATTGACGGATATTAATTATCAAAACACTTCTTGAACCATCATTTTTCCTAATTGCGGTACTAGTATATATTGGTTTTTAGGAAGTGCATGGGCCAATATTCCTTTTTCTTTGGGCCTTTGGCACGACAAACAAAACCTCATTTCTTCTTCCTTCTTGTGCCTTTTTAAAAAAAAAAATTTAAAATTTGGAATCATTTCTCGATTTTTGGGTCATCATTGATCAGAGGCCATGCTAATCTTCTTTGTATCATTCCAATTTTATCAGATGTCTCCGAAGAGACTTTTTCGAATACTGGGTTGAATGTTAGTTGTGATATTAGACTGGAAAAAAGGAAAAAAAAAAACCCACCTAATTCTAGTTGATTGAAGAACTTAATCTATCCAAAAGTAGTAAAATTCAGACCAAAGTAACAGGACTATGGAAACTAAAACACGATAATATCTGTGCGATGAATTACGTTCAACTCTATATGGGATTAGCGCCCATCACAGAGTTGTGATTACATACTACTACACGCAACACACAATTGGAACCTTCCAAATTATTTTACAATTATAAATATCAGTTTCTTCGATCATATTAGAAAGATCGAACTGTTACACTGAACATCATTACCACCTATCTCATGCATTAATGCATAAATTGTTTCATCATGAACTTTATACCTGGATTAAGTATTCTGAAATTAAACATAGCGTGTGGACTAGATTGATTTAGGCGACTCCTCAATCTGCAAATAGATCCTACACCATACACTTATTTTCTAGAAATTTTCGAGCTACTTTTCCGGGTATGTCCCAACTTTCTCATACTTGTAATCCCAAGGGTGATATGTCTATGGTTTTGCCTTCCATTTGAACATACCCCTCCTTCATTTGTGTAGATTCTCTCTTGTACACATACACACTTGATGCCCACAAAAATGCCCCTAAATTGAGTGCAGACAGGACCAGCAGAAACCCATAGTAGTAATCCAAGTGAGAGTCATTCAAGTTCCTTCCAATCCAACTTTTACTCCCTCCCCTCCCCGTAGTTTCATTCACCACTGTCACCAAAAAACTGTTTAAAAAATTCCCAACACCAATCCCGCTAGTGAAAAACGTCGTCCCGAGGCTTTGCATATCTTCTGGGGACTGGTCGTAGAAAAACTCCAGCAATCCAATACAATTAAATACATCAGCAATCCCAAGTAAAACATATTGTGGCAGTAGCCAAAATATGCTCATGGGGACGATGTCTTTAGGCCCGGTTTGGTTCACTCTTAACACATTCATGCGCTTTACTTCCACAGCATAGGCAACTGCAATGGCTATGATTTGGATGACAAATCCAATACCTAGCCTTTGTAGGAGTGTGATGCCTCTGGGATTTCCAGTCTTTTTACGCATGAACGGCACAAAGTAGCGGTCATACATGGGTACAGAGAGGAGCATGGAGAGAGTGACGAAGCTGCTGAGGGAGGCAGCGGGGATTTGGAAGGTGGTACCGAGGCGCCTGTCCAAGGTGGTGCCCTGCTTGACAAAGAGCGTGTTGATTTGTGCCCAAATGGTGCTGGGGATTAGGGTCACTACCCATATCAGGACCATGCCCAGAACAAGCTTGGCTCCTTCCACTTGAGTCACTGTGCATGGAGTTTTGGAGGCACTACCAGGGCTGCCTTCCTTGATTGCAGCCTTGTCTAGGAATCTGAGGACATCATGGTAAGTTTACTTGGAATCACTAATAAATACCTGCGCTGCTATGCAATTTAGCAGACAAATAAAAGCTTCCATAAAAACTAACCAACCATACATTGAGTGGGTCTACACTCCAACGAGCTGACATGGACATATATATACAGACATACTGTACAAGAGATGGTGGGTTCCACTTTCAAATGAATCTAAATATTGTACGTAGGATTTACTAGAGACAGGAGAATACCTTCTGTTGCGGCAAGGATTATGATTGGATAGAGCAAGAAGTGGGCCATATAGTACATTCCAAGAGAAATACAATGAAAAGAAAAGATGGAAAAATAAAATATCGGCAGTAAAACAGTCTTTCTATCTTTTACGATTGGGTTGGAAATGAGGAGATTTGTCCTCGAGACATTACATGTTTAATCACCAATAAATGACTAGCACAACTAGTTTCAGTCTCTTTTGTGTTTCATGCCACAGGCAAGTTCAAGATTCAAGCATAGTAATACTGTAGCTAGTCGATTACAGATTGATTAACTTCTTTTATAGAGCTTAGCAGCGGCGGGCCCAGGATTTTGACTCCGGGGAGCTGGCTTAATCGACATATATTTTTTTATCGAAACGTATACTTATAATAACATAAGATTTTTGCTTTCCAATGCATTACATTTGTACATTGAAATGATTTTAGCCTAATGCAATTAAAGTATACCAATCATTTTGTTTTTTTCTTTAGGCTACTTCAACTGTCACGTGCTTATTTTTTATTTATGAAAGAAATTGAGAAATGAGGTAAAATAACCGGGTTTTTTTTTTATCAAGTCAATTATTAAAATTATAAGTATGCATGAATAATTATCAACAATATTCAAAATCAGGTGTATACAAAATAAAAATTTTAAAAACTTGGCCGCAGGTAATTCTATAGCCCAATATAACTTTCACACCAGCAAGTATAATGTACAATGATTTCTTAGAACTTAGAAGGACCATCTCATTGATGATGGATTTGGTACCTTCATATTTGAGGCCACAAATGAATGTCACATGTATGTTTTGTTTGGTTGTCAGAGAGTAGGGCGGTGGGGGTGGTCTTCAATTCCATTGTGACATCCTCTGTTTCAGGACCAACTTGGTGAATAGACACCGACCCTTCATTAAGACAAGACTGGAAAGTACGGAGTATTGCTTTGTGAACAGTGCACATGAGAGCTATTGATTAAAGGACTGCACCCTTTCCCCCCCATGATACAGGAGACACCCTACTCATGCAGGGTATTTGCACGTGAATTGGAATATGTAGGTCCTCTCACCCACTACCTTATGCAACAAAAATATTCAAGACCAAAGACACAATGAGTCTGGGGCACCAATTCAATTACATTGACATGATGCTCCCAATACAATAGTACTGTGAATTACTAATGGGGATCTGTGGTGCCGACCAACCCATTTTGATTGCACCCACTCGGTATGTTGATATGGCACGGGCAAACAAAGTATAAATCAAGTGATGAGGGGAGCTGAACTAACCCGCTTTGATCGCACCAAACACAGTATGCTGACTGACATGGTACTCCCAACCAAAGAATATCAATCAAGTGATTGGTAGAGCCGATCTAACCCACCTTTAGTGTGGGTGGAAAAAAAAGGTTACACGAGTTACTCCTGTGGTGCATAGGCAATTGTGGTACTGCGAGGATAAAGAATAACTTTGCAGGTCCAGGACTATAGATTCCTTCTAGTACCAGTCTATATCCTTGCAGTAAATGGGAGTTGAGCATCTGGTTCAATTAAAGGTCGTAATGCCACCATCTATATTCCTTTATTTTTTCTGGTTCCGGTCCAGTGGGACGCCGTAGATACAATAAGGGGCGCAAAACTCAGAACTGTTTATCTCCTAGTGTAAGCGTAAGGGTTCTAACGACTAACTTGGCCCAATTAGTTACATCTCCTAGATTCAAGGGCGGAACCAAAAAATTGGGATTGTGGGGTAAAAAACTTGCATCTAGAAAATAAAAAATTGTCAAATTTTAGTGTTTAAGTGGGGTTAAAATCGTGGTGCTTCGGGGCAATTTAGATGGCCTAAATGGTCGATGCAAATAATAAACCCAATAAGCTTTGAAAAAAGTATTAAGAATGGTAGTACAAATCAAACTCACTTGAAAATTGGAGTGTGGTGCACTTGGCGTTTTCCGGTATCAATATAGTGTTGCCGCTCGAACTCATGAAGCTCAGACGAGTGGCTAGGGACACTGAGCTTTCTGTTGGCAAATGCAGCAATAGCGACTTTAAGTAGGTCCCCAGCAGGGCTCCTAGTCTTCCTAACTTTGTGCCTGTAAGTTGGTGTCCCAAAGTAGAATATGAGGAGAGATAGTATAAGGCCAACTGTTGGGATACCGTACCCTAATCCCCACCCCAAATTCTCTTGGATATAGACAAGGGCAAGGGTGGCCATGAGTGCACCGATGAACGAGCTGAACATCCACCAGTTGAAGAAGGAGGCTTTGAGAGTTTTCTCATGGGGGTTGTAATCATCAAACTGGTCTGCGCCGAAGGTGGAGATGTTCGGCTTGGTTCCACCGGCCCCAACTGCTATGATGTAGAGAGCGGAGTAGAAGAATGCAATTTGTGAAGGGGAGGCCTTATCGCAGACTCCATTTGCACATGCTGGCTTCAAGAATTTGATTGATACTGCCATTGTCAGAAGTATCATTCCCTGTTCAGATGATTGTAAAACTGAGACGGTTACTATTTTTTTTTTGTAAGATAGTCACATTTTCAGACACAAGAAAAGTTCACAGAAAGTGTCTAGAAATGTGGTGCATTTTACTTCAATAACTCGGAATCAGTCCCAATAAACCAACTAATTTTAGGGGACTAATCTCACCGTTCACAAGCGAATGGCCCAATTAAAGGCGGGGCAAAGTCCCATGTACGTTGGCCCAACACTAGAACTGATAGCATGAGGGTGGGAATCGAACCCCAAACCAAAGGCTTCCTGAAGCCTGGTTCTACTGGTCTAGAAATGCAGTGTTGCCATCCTGGTCAGGATTGTTTGGGCATTCAAAATGAATGCAGCACTATGCAGCATTTTGAACATTTTTTAGGGAAACCAGTTGGGTGTACCTCTGAATGGATTTTTTCAGCCAATTCAGAGCCATAACTATACCGAGCTGGCTAGCACATGTTCCAGAAAAAATCGAGGAAATTGGTTGCCATGTACTTTCAAGACACCATAGATTTCCCCTTGTGCTGAATTGGATTTACACATGCAAATCCAAGGCCCAAATACAACCTTAATAGTAGTTCCTCAACATGTTATGTCAGTAAAATGGGAGCGAATGTTTTTATCCAAAAAATCTCTGACACGACCTGTGGAGGGGAATAGAAATCTAATTACAGGCCGTTGCAACACTTCACCAACCTTATATCACAATAATGCTGATACTATGTTGTTTCAGCTATGAAAACAAAACAGACGTCCTTTCTAATCAATTCAATCTCATTTTCAATTCTTTTCCTGTCAACTCAAGATTTAAAAGAAAGTAATTATGTATACTGTGGTTGCAACTAGAAGGAGTTGTAATTACCACACAAACTTGTGGATAACCTAAATGCATATCATTTCATGCATTGGAGTGGGCATTCATTGGTCCCCACGGGCATAAATCAAAAGACTTATTGGCCCAAACTGAAACACAAGCCAACCAGGTGGTTTAAGTCTCTTTCAAACAAATTTCAGAAGTCCTTAAAAATTGTTCAAAACAAAATTGATTCTGATAACTGCAAACCAAAAAAATCCATTAATAATGTAACTGGACCACATGGCGTAAATGGTTCAGCAAGATGATGCACACAAGAAAATTGCTTGGGTTCTAGAGGAGAAATGAAAGATTGGTTTTTGAAGGTTAACAAATGATCAGTAACATACCATGACATAAATGAGAGATGACAATGTGAAGGTCCAAAAGCGACCGAGGTAAGAATCTGATATATAGGCGCCTAGGATTGGCGTCAACCACACCCATCCTGACCAGTTATTCACATTTCTCACAGATGAGACCGTGTCTTCATGAAGTTGGGTTGTCAAGTAAACCACTAAATTCGAAGCTATTCCATAGAAGGCCATCCTCTCAAATGCTTCATAGCCTGCAAAAGCAAAAGGCCATGGTCTATTATCATGGAGAGCTTCGTTCAGAACAAAGTACAAAAATCCATGTCTTTTATGATAAAGGATGAGGTTTTCCTCCAACTCAAGGTGCAAAAAAGTCTTGTATTTTATCAGATAGGAACAAATGGAAAATTGTGGTTTGAACTCTATAGATTTTGTTTGGATTTTGATTTTGGGGAGAGATTTACGTTCGGAAAGGTTAATGTAAGACAAGAACAAATGGAAAAGCTGAAATTATTTCTTTGGCTTCTTTGTTAGTTTCTTTTCTTTCAATAAATCTCTTCTCAAATTTACGATCCAATCATAATGTTTGACTTTCAGGGGATATGGTTTATGTAACGACCTTATACTTTAGTAGCGCTGTATTTGTTTATCAAGTATGGTCAAAGGAAACTGGATAAAATAGCTGTGAACTTGTGATTGGCTGTTCAAGAATTTACTAGTTAACCCAGAAATAAAATGGAATAAAAAAACTAAAACAAGAAAGTTGATTAGACAGAAGATAATACCAACAAGGAAAGCGCAAGCTTTCCATTTGCCAGTTTTCGAAGCCAGGACGGGATGGCCGTGAAGATCAACAGTGCCATCTTGAGTGTAGTCTTTGGCTTCCATTGGAGAAAATTTTGGGTGGCAAGAGAGAGAGAGAGAGAGAGAGAGCACTGAGCTAAGAGAAGATAGTAGTTCTGGAATGCAGTGGCTGCAACGTTTGCTATAAGTAGGCAGTGCTACTGTCACCGGGCTTACCAGAACAGCCGGTATCAGAGAACCCACATTCAGTTCACCAATTCCATGCATCACTTTTGGTATTAATGGTTATTTTGGCAATTGGAGCCCACTTCCGGAAACCATTGGACCTACATTTAGTAATGCTAAGAACATTCTTACTTCACCACCCATTTTTTTACAAATTATTTGATGAGTCCATCATCACATGGTAGGTTTAACCATTAGTTGTTGCGTATAAAAGTGGTGTAAAATGGTTGTGTTCCTAATTTTTGCCTAATTAAGACTAAAGCAAAACTACACGCCCTGATCATGTGCAAAGATCTTGGCATAACTCATTCATAACGGTATAAGGGTGTGGGGGCCAACCGCAGGAGCACTGGGAGTGGGGAGTTTCTGAATTAGTGCACATTTTGCAGGTATCAAATTTCAAATTATAAGTGCAACTTTAGCTGATCTCATATTCACCTCCTCATCAGTCCCGATCACCCTACTACAGTAGGCGAAAGATGTGTTTAGCTCCTGACTTTAGTGGATGCTATGGAATTATGTTTTTTTTTTTTCTTTCTTTGACTGAGTTAAAGAAAATACAAAATAAAAAGGCAGCCCTGCACAATAAAAGAAGACAATACACCTAAAGTACCTCCGAGAAGGGCCTTAAATTTTGAAAAAGAGAGAATAGTTTATACTTAGCATGAAGGTTAAGTTGCCTTTTTACATCAAATGGGATCATACTCTTTTTTTTTGTGTGTGTGGGTAAGGAGGGTGTCTGGAGCTTTTGCCGATAAATCTGTGCGTACTTGAAGTCCCTCACATATATTACACAAGTTCCATGTAATACCAGAGTAACCAGACGTAAGCCCAAGAGGTAGCTTAAGGGAAAGTGAAGAATGAAACATTAAACCCATTACTATGCCTATGAATCTACGACAGTCATGACCTCTAGCCAGCTCGATCAATCTTGTTGGTTTACAGACATGTTTACCTTTTGGCACCTTTGAAGACCTTTGTAAAAACCATCCTCCGCGTCACAGCTGAAGAGGCAAATTACTATGTGGCCTACAGATCACCTGAACGTTATCTGTCACTGTGGCAGGTTCACAATTGGCAATTGAATTAATCAGAATTTCATTATGAGTGAGTTGAATACTCATTTTCATGACTCTTAATTTCCACAGGTTTTATCATCACATCATTTTGACAGAATTTTCTGCAAGATTTTCAATTACATTATCCTTGCTAAGCAGCATATCTTGTGAACTTAATTGGGACATGCGCCCCACACATTCATTTCCCTACGAGACATAAATAAACTCATTTCTTACAATTAATGCACGTCACGCCCATATGTTCTCGAGGATAAATGTAGCCATAGCATCAGAGCAAAAACCTTTTCTATAAAACTTGCAATTAGAGTATAAGGCCAACCCAATTGTTTACCAAGTTGATGACAGCATGGCATCAATCCTAATAAGCTTCTTTTCCTATAAAGAACTGACATTAACACAACCACTAAACCATAAAAATAAAAAATAAAAAGAAAATAAATAGACGTGGAAATATTGATTTCACACTTCTAAATCTTAGCTCTTATAGATTCATAGCTACGGCTCAAACATGCTAACTTCAATCGGAACAAACTATAAGGGAGCCTCATGCTAAATTATTGACCAGGCAATGGACCACAGTCCCCTTAGGCCAAGCAATGTGGAAAAAGCATTGGGTGAGACATGCACGAACCAGCATTAGTGTAAATGGAAATTGGTATAATGACTATTTTGGAATCATCAATGAGGAAAGAATGTAAGAGGTCAATGCAGTGCCAATATCAGTACATATAATTGGTGTCAAGTTGCATTGTCTTTATCCAAAGGTCATATCTTAGATTTTTTTTTTTTTTGATAAGGATATCTTAGGTTTTCACCCACCTATTTGGCTCACCAGAGAATAACAATATAAACCCTTACCTATTACTAGAGATTATCGATAACAAGTATATTTATATGCACACACCTAGATCACCACACAAACAATACCATGAGATTTATTTGATCTATACATGTAATACAAGTTTACCAGGGTTAGCAAACTTAGAGTTCAATAGTCCCACCCCCACCCACATGCTATGGCCCAGTAACGCACACAGAAAAATTTAGGGTTCAATATCTCCATGTTAATACAACTAACAAAAACTGTTGCATGGCAGTGAGGGCAGTGGCAACAGCAACCCAACCATATATGGCTCATCTCAATATGGGACCACATTCTAGACTAGGTCCAAAACCTAGGTATATTAGATTCCTCTTCAATGTTGCACATTAAGAAATTATTGCCCAATACGATTGAAAGGTTTCATATGAAAGACTGTATAGAAGTCACAAGTGGCCGACCTTCTGTTGCTTCTCTCCAACCACAAAACTTCCAGACAAGGTTCAACAAGAAATCACAGGCATCAATTTAGTTGTCAAGTCATTGGGTGGTCAGTCGAAAGGGTAGAAGGTATATTTGCTGTTCAAGATGTTACAAAGAGTAATTTTAGTTTTGAAATCACACGCATCACTTACACTTGTAAATGGCTTATCCTTTGCGATGCTGCAGATAGTATTTTCCAAAATATCTAGAGAGTACAGACCATTGAAAGAAAATGATGCTCCACCAATAGGACAAATTTCCGGGCTATTCATGGGTATCTATTTGGCATCTCGAAAACCCTTTGCTTGCAACTGAACTATCAAACAACATTGATAATGAGTTGTAAATGTGTCGGCATATTGCAACTTGGAGCTTGGGCAAGAAGAAAGGGTAACTGTTTGAGAATGTTGAAGTTGACATGGACTCAAAAGGACATCCATTAATCTCATTGTAAATAAGTTTCTGGCCGTTTGAACTCAAAGTCCAATGACAGATGATGTATTTAGGTCTCCTTTGAGAATGGAGCTAGTTATCATGATCACGTAATTTTACTCACTTGGAAGCTACAAAGATTTTCCTCCAAACGTATTGATCAAATTTGTAATTTCTTTATCACTATGAAGTATATCAATGGATGGTTTACCAGGTGGGGTGGAGAAGTTAATCTTTATTTCTAGTCTAGAGTACACTTTCACGGTCTAATCAAGCTAAGATGTGGCACCACTGGGGAATCATTTATTTAACCCTGAAATTCTTATGCACAGAGGTTTGGAAGAAAAGAAACATCAGGTGAAAACAAGTCATATATGGGACTGAGAACTTTATAAACAATAAAAATTGTATCTAATATTGTAATGTGTGACTGAGAAAACACATACAATAATACTATATGCAGGCCTATATATAGAAAGCACAGTTGCCCCCACCCAGTATATTGCAGTGACCTAAAAATTAGGGTAATCGGTTGCTGATACAGCCTCGAGATAAGCGACATAAAATTATTACATGCCTTCAACTTGCCGACCTAATGGAAAATGAAGACCAAAAGCATGAGGTCAACTTTGGGTACAGAGCTACAGTAGCACAAAGAAAGTGCACCAACGGCAGCCAATAACAGTAATTTTTGATACTCTGGTCACATCCTCATGTGTTATGTCTCATGACTCCTCTGTTCCTTTTCTGGTCCTGATTAAGTGCTTGCCGACACACCATGATGGTTGATGGCTGCGGTCTAAGCATCTTTTTCTTTCCTCAGATAAAAAGTTGTGGTACATATTAAGCTGATCAACAAGAGAACCAACCATCAAGCTTTTAGGTCATAGATAGCATCATGCGTTGGATGTATAACTAAACTAGCTTAACAGCATCACTCTTTATACAGCAGCCCAGGTGAACACCTTCAATCATCCAGTCTGTGTTTGTCTGGCTCGATCAATGTTGCTTGCAATTTCATTTCACTTCTTCCAGTAATCATCAACATAAAAGTCAGGAGTATCAATGCAGAACGGGCTCAACTCTAAAACCAGGAGAGTGCTCCCAAACATTTGGTCAGTGTCACCAGCAAGAAAATATTTTTCTCGTTTTCTGGTTTGCTTAGCCTAGTGACCGCTTCTACACCCCTAGTCACTGATTCACAGGAAATCAGGACCCATCAAACATACCATAATGGGGCACAAAATTAGCAACAGGTACTTGACACGATCGTACAGGGATAAGCTTCAAGAGTTAGTTAGCTTTAGTTTTTGGGAGAAAAACCTCAATTTGCTTTAGAATAGAAGGATTCAGAATCTGGGCATGGTACCTTGTTAAATTTGAGACTGGCACTGCACAGACCGACAAAAATTGGACTTGGTCATATAGACAATTTGTACAGCTCGACTTACCTTTCAGCCCAACCGGTATCCAAATAGCCTTTCAACATAATTGTATTCAAATTTCAAGGGCCCAAAATAGCCTTTTACCATTATTATCGAATACGTTGTTACAAGTATCTAACCAAACCCATCAATCACAATGCCAACAACCCAGAATGGAGAACAACAAAACTAGCCTTGTTGGCAAAGATAAAATCCCCGAGTTTTGGTCTATTAAATCCAAATGACATTTAAGCTAAACTTGAAGTACCGTGTCAACCACAGGTAAGCATACCATGACCGACGACAGAACTGGGCAACTAAAAAAAATCAAAGCAACCCGAAACTGATAAAATAAACATTTCACAATCATTCCATAAATAATTAATAAAATGTACACACAATCCACTCGTAGTTCTAGCACATGGCCAACAAGAGGATGAAAGCAAAGCCCAAAAATAAAATAAATTCAAGCCACAATGAAACCAAAAGGCACATGCAAGCATGTGTAACATACAGATACACGAGAGAGAGTACCAGAAAGAGGGTTTAGTGCATTGTTGAATTTAGTTTTGACTTGGGGTTTTCAATTTCGAAATCGCGGTGCAGTGGGAAGGGGAAGCAGAGAACTTGCGATCGGAAAGGGGTTTTTTTTTCTCTTTGCTGAGAAAGATGGTGGTCTGCCCCTCTCCGTCTCATCTTCCATTTGATTTCAATTTGCGAGAGAAAGTTAGGTAAAACGGTTACAGAGAGTTTCTTTTGGCGAGAAAACTAGTAAGTACTATCTAGTTTCTTTATGGCAGGAAAATTGCTGAAGTTGAAACACCGGGAGAAAACTTTTGTGCGACTGGACTGGACATCTCGGGGACGTAGTGCTCCAAACTCCTTCCAGCACGCATTGTGATGAAAGTAAAGAAAGACGAGGAATGAGCGCTCTTCGTCAGGCGGTATACGATAACCCAAATGGCGTCGTTTTCTTCTTAAATGTTCGAGAATAAATTCTCTCCCGCTGATCAGAAAACCCAGCCATTTCCGCCCACCAATAAATGCACGACCACACCTCGGTAATTGCCTTTGAAGGCTTTAAGAAAGTCAGGTGCACAAACAGGGGCCTTCCTTTCTTCTTTTGCTTTTGGTCACAAAAACAGGGAAAAATTTTCAGTGCCGAGCGGGTAACACGTGGTGCCCGCTCGCTCATTCGAGCCGTCCATTTCGTGTTTGAACGACTCAGATTTATAGAGAGAAGAATGAGAGAGAAAGTGTTGGGATAAGAAGAGAAAGAGGGTTTTAATCCGAGTCGTTCAAAAGTGTATCGGACGGCTCACATGCGCTATGCTTAGTTTAAGGGTTGGTATTTTATTACTTTCCCACCATTACAGAAGTACACTTCACTATTCTGTGAAAGAGAAGCCCAAAAATCAGCTAACAGTAAAAATAAACGCACCTTTCCCTACTTTTTTTTTTTTCCCCCTCAGTTAATTTGTTGAAACAAATCAATTTTAGATGTCATTCCGCTAAACAGGCCGGCCTTGAGATTTTCGAGGCCCTAGGCGGGGATTGAAAATGGAGCCTCTCATCTTTTATATATATATATATATAATTACCTTGAGTTAAGTAGTACCAAAGGCTTGTAGTGCAGTTGGCAACTACTTGTTGCACGTTGTTAACACCCCACCCAGTTAGCAGGTTCGAAACCCTGCCAGGACAGCTGAAACCATTTTTCGTACATCTTAAAAAAGGTCAGTGAGTAAAAGCTTTGACCAATGGAGGACTCGAACTCAAGAAGGCGTACTTAGAACGCATGAACCTTACCACCGAACTATGTGAGACTACTTGTACAATTAGAGACATATATAATATTTATAATTTGTCTACTATTTTGGGGCCCTCCAAAAGGGGAGGCCCTAGGCGGCCGCCTGGTGGGCCTATGCCTAGGGCCGGCCCAGCCGCTATAGGATTTTTGGGCTTTTTCGTTTCTGTCCATATTCAGGGTGAGTTCTCCTAAACTTATTAGGAAAAAGATAAGTTTTGTCCTTATTTGAATTATTTTTTTTTACATTTGTTAGTTTTGTATCAAACTTTTGTGGGATTATTGATTTGTCCCGAAGAGGAATCAAAAAATAAATTTTTTTTTACTAAGTCATTGACTTATTTTGCTAAAAAGTGGTTATTTTCCAAAATATTTCGGTAAAAGTAAAAAAAAAATATTTTCCCGATTCCTCTCGTCGAGACGAATCAATAATCTACAAAAGTTTTGCGCAAACCTAAGGACAAAACGGTGAGGCCTCAAAATAAATTCGCGTTTGTTAGTTTTGCGTCAAAATTTTTGTGGATTATTGATTCGTCTCAATAAAAGGAACCGAAAAGGTAAAAAATTATGACTTTTACCCAAATATTTTTTCAGATATTTAAGATAAAGAGCAAAAAGCCAGTCTTATATTGGATATTTCAACACAAATTTGGGTAAAAGTTGTAATTTCTTACTCTTCCGATTCGTCTTGACACGACGAATCAATAATTCACAAAAGTTAGACTTAAAATTAATAAATACTACGAAAAAAAACTTTAATAAGAACAAAAGTCCAAAAATATAAGCAGAACGGTTACAAAGGGAAAGAAATGTCGTTCAAATGTACCAAAAAAAAAAAAAAGAATTATCGTTCAAGAACATATAAACGTAATGGAATAACCAACCCTAGTTAAAGTAACCATAGTAATTGTACTGTTGTAAAGCCATCTGTTTGAGAATGTCACTTTCCAAAGTATTTAAAAGGCGTTCGTTGAGGTGTTACGCATTAATTGGTGAGGCGGAAATGGCTGGGTTTCTTGATCTCCTGGAGAGAATTTATTCTCTAATAAATGTTCTCGGCCATCCAACCATAAATCTATGGTGATGTGCTCCCACTTCCCGCCCAGAATAGGCAACGACTGAAGTGACCCTTCCGGTTTTCGAGTGCAATTTTGTTCACCCTTCTTAAAAGAGGGTGAACATTACCCTTTTTTTATTGATTAAAATGATGTGAATCTTACCACAAAGTGATGTCATGTTTACCATGCAATACACTTTTTGGTAAGTATGACATCACTTTGTGGTGGAACCCATATCATTTCAACCAATAGAAAAAAAATGTAATGTTCACCCTCTTAAGTGGAGGGTGAACAAAACTCAACTCCTTGATTTCTGGGGTTCGGCCTTATCTTGCTGGTAAGTAAGACACGTCAATATGAATCTCGCAACGTCCACCGTAATAATGTGGGGAGAGTTTGAAGGGGAGTGGAGAGATAAGGAAGTTAAGATAAATACAAAAAGAGTTTTTCAAGTAACAAATAAATAGATTATCATCCTTTTTTCTTTTTTTTCTTTTTTTTACTAGGTGGTTATCAGGATGTTAGAAACACTTTAAATATTCTAATTAATCCTCATAATCACAAATAAATGTAAATATTAACCTTATTAACCTAATTTCCGAAAAATCTAGTTTCTTACAACAAAACCCTAAACCCTAAATTTTAAACCTCTAAACCCTTATCCCAAGCCCTGAACTCTTCATCTATCCAAGGAAATTTTAGATACAACGGTTATTTATAAGAGATAAAATTCTTTTCACCTGTGGTGGAAAACTTGGGTTTCCACCACAGCCCGTAACGGGCCCCACAATGCATCTTTTGTTATAATCTGAATCGTCCATTTTGTAGGGTCCGTTGAATAGTATATCCACGCAAAAAATGAGATTTATTGGACGTCAATACGTCTATTAAAAATCTACTTTCGATTTATGAAATGGACAGTCATGGATAATTTAACTTCAAAATCTATGATCGTCCATTTTGTAAACTAAAATTCAAATTTTGATATAGCTATCGGTATCCAATCAAGATAATTTTTTTCATGGGTATACTACTCTATGTACCCTACAAAATGAACGGTTCAGATTAGAACCAAAAAAATCTTATGGGATCCACACACGGTGGTGGAAACCCCATGGTTTCCACCTCAGGCGGAGGGAACATACTCTCTATTTATAATGCCTCTCACATGTGCCGGATCTTCAATACACAGTTGTTTTTATGTGTAGGTCCCCATATGAGAGGAGCATTACAAATAATTGTCGTGTCGGAAAAAAATTCCACCTGCGGGGGATTAGAAAGTGAGAGGAAGATATATTTTCTTTGGCGAACATTTGGTATGTAATTGTCCCTGGAAAATAAGATGCATTTCCCTTTCCTTATCCCTTTTCCCATGACGAATTACACCCCAAAGGAGCTGTATCGAGAGAAAAGGATTAAAATTGCACTGGTGGCATCTCTTTTCCCATGTGTTCTACATCCACATCAAAACTGGTTTCTATCTTTCCATTTCTAACTTCCTCTGACATTCATTAAGAGTCACAAAAGCCACTAAAAGAGTCATGAAAATCCACATTTCTTCATAATTATATCTGCTGATACAATTGAAGCAACTAGCCCTTTTGAACTCATCAAGAATCATACAACTATTTAGTACAGACAACATTTTCAAGGATAAAAAGGAGGCTCGTATGAATGAAAAAATGACTTGTATCCCACAAACCTTCATTTAGCCAAACATTCAAAGGCCTACTACTTCTTCAGTACCATCTGCCCAGACTCATAAATGTCAAAAAGGTGATTGGCCAAATCATCCCAGCTCTCTTTCCTCCTCTTGGATGACATGAAAGGTAATTCTCTCCGTAAACTGCTGGAACTATACCCTTCCTCGTTTATTTCATCAAAGGTTCCATGTGCAGAAGGTGAGTAAGCTTCCGGAACATCTAGTGCTACAGCCCTTCGTAAGGCTGCCTTGTACTCCTCATTGTGTACTCTGGTGAGAGAGACCTGCCGCTGCATCCTCTGCTGCACCGGAATCTCCATAATCTGTTCTGTCTCCATCATTAACTAAATTCAAAGAAAATCATGACCCAAAGCCACAAAAGACAAATACAAAATCAATAGTTGTGGGCAAGAAAAAATTATAAGCAAAGGGGTTAAATTATTGACCATCTGAAAATGACAATCTATTAGTTCAGAACTAGAAAACACACAAGGTAAAACCATGCAGCGCATATATAGGAGGGCAAGAAAAGAGAACTTTAAATGCTGTTTATGTTTCACATACAATGAAGACTAGTACATTACATATGGTAATGGGCATACTAAGCTGAGGGGAAGGCCTAAATTGCCACGAGATGGTGTTGTAACAAGAGATAAATTGGTAAATTTAACGGAACATATGACCCTTGGTAAAAAAAATTGGCAGCCATGATACAGAAGGTTTTGGGCTTACCAAATCTAAGTTATCTAAATGAACAAAAAAATAGGATTTACATAGCCGACACCAATTGATTGGGACACAAGGCTCGGTTTTGTTTAGAAAGAAATGGTGAAACATAATTTAAGTAGCTGACTTGAATAGAATGGGAAACAAGGCGAAGTTTGGTTTGGTTTCTATTGTTTGAACATGTGACTTGTATATTTTAGTTATTAGCACATCCCAACTTCCAATATTAATACCTGCTCTCGTACTGATGAGGAATCTGCCAATCCATGTAACCAAATTCATTTCTTACTGGCAGAATTCCCCTCCTATTTTCTTTCCTCCTACCCGATAGGCATAGATGTTGCTTTAATAGGAACCTGCCAAATGGTTCCCAAGGATTACTGGGAAACTTACATCAAGAGCCCTTTGGGATTCTCTCTCTATCCAAATAATGGCATGGTCAGAAGTCAAATTGCAAGACAGGACTAGGTGCTCAAATCTCCCATCAACTGGTACCGATGTCCTCACCATTGGGCGAATTTTTCCTAACCTGCAAACACAGGTCTTGTGTTGTATAATCTGTATGGATATCTATGATTGGCTTGCGAGTATGTCTAATCTTCTCTGTGACATCTCGAAACGTTGGTAGAACACAACCACATGACTGATACCGGTATGGACATGTAGAATGGGACTCCGTGGAAAGAGGCAGATGGTAAGATGTAGCTCATACCCGGTCAGTCGGATCTGGCTTTCCAATAGGATAGCCAAACCAACCCAGCTGGCTGGTCAATCTCAGAGATCATATCGGCCGGCAAACCGGAGACGGAAGACCACAGTCCCAACCTTACCAGCACCGGAGGTGTACTAATCAATGATCCCCCGAAACCCACTTTCTTTTGCTTAAGTCCAGAAAAGGCCTCCATCACTAAAGAGAAGGCCTCTTCGTTCAAAAGCCAGAAGTAGCCTTTCAGCACCTTCCTTGAGGGTGAAACTCTTTCTTTACTCGCGTCGAAGAAAGAATCAGCAACATCAAAGTATATTCATACCCTTAAAATCGTAACGAAGTTGCAGAGACAAAACTGCGTTAGGGGACAAACAGAGTAAATGGACTATATAATATCCCCCGACAAACGGACCTTGGGATATATTCCTACATCTTCCCCAACTTCTCAGCTTCTTACAGTCCAAGTCTTTTCCTATTGTCTCAAATGAAAGATGGCTTGGTGTTCAAATTTTACAAGAAACCCGTGTATACCTGAAGGGCTTCCACACAACAATGTGATACAGACGACTAGGTGCATAGAGCTGCCAGGATCTTTAAGCATCTTCTCGTCTAGTGTGCATGCATCCTTAAGGCATAGTATGCATAATAAGGGTGGCAAACTGTTGAAGTAGAGGCAGAAACAGATTCATTAGTATTTTGACTGAATACTTGAGGCGCTATTGCTTTAAAGTTCTCCACTCAATTTAGAAACAAAAAACCCACACTCAAATACAGAAATCTAATGGATGGATCTTTAGCAGTTGGAAGTAGGATTCAAGAAAGGTATAACCTTTCGATTAACTTCATCTAGATGCATTTTGATCCTAAAAAGTGGGGATGTCTTGCTCTCTGAGCAATTAGTGGAACTGTTAAATTGTTAGGGGTTATTTTGTAATGTATCTTTTACACTGGGGTATATTTGTACTTGTACCTTTGTCCATATATATACAAAGTGTGAGAGAGAGAAACCCAAGTTTGTGGGCTCTCCTTTTTTCCCAAGTTTACATGGTATCAGAGCACGTTTCGACCTAGACAAATTAGGCGACTTCAGCTGGCTCCAACCTCGTTAATCCTCGTCGATCAACTGACAGAGAGGTGAAGATCCATTTGAAGACCTAGATCTGCTGAAGTCATCGACGCTGTTTAAGAACCTGTTGTACGCAGTTGTACCCAGTTGCTACGCACCCTCGTCTACACTTCCTGACCTCCGGCGAACCTTGTCGGCACCTCCATGGTCGATTCCGATGCTGTACGACCACTTCCAGCTACCTCAGAGTACTCACCAACGACCGCAATTACTTCCGACCTCGTATGACTACTGTTTGACCACGAACAGGTTCATTTTCAGGGTTTTGTGCTATCCAAGTCATTTTTTGGTCTTTTAGACGCTGGGTATGTTGATTTCGAGTTCGTACGGGTTCAAATAGGTCACTGTTTGCACTCAGAACTGATTTTGAGGTATTTCGGCACTGTTTATGTACTGTTTCTGCACTATTTCCACTGTTTGGGGTATTGTCTGGTAGTTGGTTCCCTATTTTACTTGCGGCATTTTCATAGTCTTTTGCTACTTTTCTGTTGATATGTCGGAGGATCCCAAAAATACTTCCGCTAGTACCAAGAATGAGTTGAGTCGTGTTGGGACTCTGGATAACAACTCTCCTCTCGATATTTGCCATATTAAGTTGGATGGTTCCAACTTTTTGCTTTGGTCTCGCACTTTTACTCTGGCTATCACTACTCGTGGCTTGTTGAAATTTATCCCAGGCCCTGTCCAAAAACCAACAGCTGCTGGACCCGAATTTGAGACATGGTCTTGGCAGAATGTTTTAGCCATGACTTGGCTATTTAACTCTATGATTCCTACCATTCGCCATACCTTTTTGCTTCTGGACACACCTCATACAATTTGGCTGGCTGTAGCACAAACTTATTCTCAGAAAGGTAATGATACTCAGGCCTTTGAGTTGAGAAAGAAACTCCGCTGATTGGATCAACACAATCGACCTCTTGCCGAGTATTATGCTGAATTGAATAGAGTGTGGCAGGAACTTGATTATTATCAGGGGTTTCAAGCTGTTTGTACTGTTGATGCAATTACTTTTCAGCAGATGGTTGATAAAGAGCGTATCTATGACTTTCTTGTTGGCCTTGATGTGGAACATGATCCAATTAGAGTACACGTGTTGGGCCGTATTCCTTTTCCTAATTTAAGAGAGGCCTATGTATGTGTTCAATAGGAGGAGAGTAGACGGAGTGCAATGATCCATCCTCTAATTCCGAATCGCTCTGCCTTAGTTGTCGCTCCCACTCCACGAGATGGTAAGTCTACTCAGAGTCAGCTTGATGATAAAAATGGCTCTGTTGATAAAGAACTTCTCCGGTGTGACTATTCCAACAAAACCAGGCATACGAGGGAATTTTGTTGGAAGTTGCATGGTCGTCCCTCTCATGGACAAGGAAGTGGTCGAGGTGGTGGTCCTGTGCATTCTCATGCACATGTTTTGAAGTCTATTATTGACATGTTGCCTGACCCTAAGGGTGCTCGTTTGCAAGCTCCTGTGCCTAATACTTCCCAAGGTGGTGGTACTCTTTCTCAAGGGGAGTTACAAACTCTCAAGCGCCTAATGGCCAGGCTTGACTCTCCATCTTACACAACTCCTACTTCCACTTCATCCTCGTACTTTGCTCACACTACTTCTTCTTCTTCTCTTCCTTGGATAATAGATTCTGGTGCCACAGATCATATGACAGGTTGTTCCTCCTTTTTTTTACTCCTATTCTACATGTTTTGGTAAGGATAAGGTCAAAGTAGCTGATGGTTCCCTATTTGCTATTTCAGGGAAATGTTCCATTCGCTTCTCTCCAACCATTTCTCTTTCTTCAGTTCTCAATGTTCCAAATTTTTCTACTAACTTTCTCTCTGTTAGTAGTCTTACCCATTCTTTGAATTGCTCCGTGACTTTTTCCTACACATTGTGTCTAGCAGGAGCTCGATACAGGGAGAATGATTGGCAGTGATAAAGCACATGGTGGTCTATATTTTGGAGTCTGCACCTCGTCCATCTTTTACACCCTTGTCATTGGGTCAAGCTCTTGAAGCAGATACGAGTTCAGCTCTTCCTTTATTGCATCAGTGGCATCATAGATTGGGTCACCTATCTTTTGGGATTCTAGAAAAACTTTTTCCTACTTTAACTAAGGAATGCAGTAGAAGTCAGTTTTTTTGTGAAGCTTGTGAGCTGGCTGACTAAATACAAACGCTCTTTTTATACTCCTGTTAATCGAAGAAGTGATTCCCCTTTTACGGTTATTCATTCTAATGTTTGGGGTCCTTCCCCGATTACTTCTATTTCTGTTATCGATGGTTTGTCATTTTCATTGACTGTTATTTTCGTGTCACTTGGGTGTATTTACTTCGGTCCAAAAATGAAGTTTTTCATGCTTTAAATCTTTTCATAAGATGGTTCGTACTCAATTTGACACCAACATTAAAATCCTTCGTAGTGATAATGGCACTGAGTACCTTGATGGGCAGTTTCAGGCATATCTTTTTCAAACCACTTGTATTGATACTCCACAACAGAATGGGGTTGTTGAACGTAAAAATCGTCACCTTGCTGATGTAGCCCATTCTCTCTTGTTCACCATGAATGTCTCAAAATTTTATTGGGGTGAAGCTGTTCTTACTGCAACTTACCTTATCAATCGCATGCCATCCATTGTTCTTCAGTTTAAAATCCCTCGAGTTTCTCCCTCGTACTTCTTCGGTTTCTTCCCTTCCAGCCAAAGTTTTTGGTTGTGTGTGTTTTGTCCATGCTCTTAAATATCCTGGTGGCAAGTTAGATCCCAAGGCTAGTAAATGCGTTTTCCTTGGCTATTCTCCTACCCAGAAGGGATATAAATGCTATGACCCTCACTCCCGTAAACATTTTGTTTCTATGAATGTCACTTTTTGGGAAACAACTTCTTTTTATCCTCTCTCCATTACATCTTTTAAGGGGGAGGATAATATAGAGGAAAAGATGTTGACATCCCATAATCAGGAGTCTTGATCTTACTTTCCAATACCTTGTTATGGTGAGGGGGAGAAGGAAAACTCTAGGGAAGAACCCATATCTGAAGCAAGAATAGAACATGACATGAGTGGCCGAGATGATGATGATAGGATTTACCCGCATAGGTTGCCTAACTTGCAGAAGTTTTCTCGACGGAAAAAGGAACAACCAGTTTGTGCGATACCACATTGCCAATCACTATCACCTACTCCAGCTGTAAGTCCAGTATCTGATTCTTCGGCTGATCTCTTCTTGTTTCTGATTATCTTGATGCTCCTATTGCTCATAGAAAAGGAGTTAGACAATGTACTCAACATCTCATCTCACAATTTGTTTCATATGATTGTTTATCTCCTTGGTATCGTGCATTCATAATACCTAAGTGGAAAGAAGATATGGTAGAGGAGATGACAACTTTGAAAAAGAATGGCATCTGGGAACTAGTGTCTCCTTCGGAGGGAAAGGAATCGGTGGGTTGTAAATGGGTGTTCAGAGTAAAACATTAGGCAGATGGGACAGTTGAGAGATACAAGGCGAGGCTAGTTGCCAAGGGCTATACTCAAACATACGGAATTGACTATGAGGAAACCTTTGCTACGGTAGCAAAGATGAACTCTATGCAAACCTTACTCTCTTGTGCTTCTATTTTGAATTGGCCTCTTCAACAATTCGATGTTAAAAATGCATTTCTTCATGGTGATTTAGAAGAAGAAGTGTACATGGTTATACCATCAAGTTTCTCTTTCTTTGCAACCGAAAGGAAGGTGTGTAGATTGAGAAAGACCCTCTATGGATTAAAGCAATCACCGAGAGCTTGGTTTGATAGATTTCTTAAAGCTATGTTGAGATTTGGCTACCGGCAGAGTCAAGCAGATCATACTATGTTTCTCAAGGGAGGTTTCTCAAGGGAGGTAATGGCAAGATTGCTATCCTCATTGTCTATGTGGATGACATAATTATGACTATCAATGATGCAAAAGAAACTCAATCTTAAGGCTCGTCTTGCTCAAGAGTTTGAGATTAAGGACTTGGGGTCATTAAGATACTTTCTTGGGATGGAAGTAGCAAGATCTGATAAAGGTATTTTTATCTTCCAAAGGAAGTATATTCTTGATCTCTCAAAAGAAACGGGGATGTTGGGGTGCAAACCAGCAGACTCACCTATTGAGGCTAATCATCATCTCAGTAGAGATGTTGGGGAGCATATAAATAAGGAAAGATATTAGAGGCTTGTGAGCCGCCAGATATACTTATCTCACACGAGACCAAATATTACATATATCGTTGGAGTTGTCAGCCAATTTATGCATGAGCCATGTATAGTTCATCTGGATGCAGTTTATCGTATTTTGAGATATCTCAAATCAGCTCCAGGTAAAGGAATTTTGTTCTCCAATCATGGTCACTTAAGATTGGAAGCATTTACTCATGCAGACTGGACTGGTTTAGTGGACAATAGGCGCTTACTCTGGCTACTGCACCTTTTTTGGTGGGAATTTGGTTACTAGGCACAGTAAGAAGCAATCAGTGGTAGCTAGATCCAGTGCAGAAGCTGAATATAGGGCTATGGCTCACCGCGTGTGTGAGCTTTTGTGGCTTTAAACCTTGTTGAAGGATTTGAGACTCTTTAATGATGGTCCTATGAAACTTTATTGTGACAACAAAGCGGCTATAAATATTGCTCATAATCCTGTGCAGCATGACAGAACGAAGCATATCGAGATTGATAGGCATTTCATAAAGGAAAAGTTGAGCAAGGGTTTGATATGTATGCCGGTTTGTAAGGTCTAAGGACCAGTTAGCTGATATACTTACAAAAGGTCTTAGTAGTAAGATTTTTCATCCCATTGTGTTCAAGTTGGGCTTGATAGATATTTTTGCACCAGTTTGAGGGGGAGTGTTAAATTGTTAGGGTTTATTTTGTTATATATCTTTTACATAAGGGTATATTTGTACGTGTACCTTTGTCCATATATACACAAAGTGTGAGAGAGAGAAACCCAAGTTTGTGGGGTCTCTCTTTTCCCCAAGTTTACAGGAACTTAAGAGGGACGACAAAAATTCTGTTGAAGTGACAAGCCCAGACAATTTGTTTCAGTCAACCAACAGTTCTTTGAAAGACATCTCAGATATTAGACCGTTTGGATCTTTTTAGAGCGCAAAGAAGATGTGGGAGTATTTGCACGAAAAATTTGATATTTGGGGTGTAGTGGTAGATTTAGGTGGAGTAAAATTGTGGAAGAAATTTTATGCAGTTTGGTACCTTGCCAACTACAGTTTGAGTTTCTTTCGGGGTTGTTTTTGTCTCTTTTCTTCCTCTTGTAATATTTTGTTATTATTAATGAAATATTACTTTCTTTGCTGTTCAAAAAAAAAAAAAAAGTTTTGGAGGATTTTCAGAATAAGTAATCAAAAAGTATATGCACATTTCCTGTAGATAAGGAATATTCTGGTTCCCATGAATAAAAATTTAGCCCACGATCGAGCAACTAAAATTTAGTACTACAAAAAGTAAAAAGACAAAGACTAATTCATTGTGTTCTTGCTTTCATTTACCAAATGCTTCCTAAGTAGCAGGCACTGTACCACTGAATTCATAATTAGAACACACTAAGGAGTTAACTTCAGCTGCACTGGACTTCTCTCTAACTAGGCTTTTCGACTAACTAACCTCAAGGATCCTATAGAAGTTACAATAGTAGTGGTATGTGCAATCCCTTGATATCTCAATCTTGACTGCTATAAGCCGTAGTGGTGTTCCATGAACCTAAATATTATTTTACCCCATTCACTGAAGCCCATCCAAGATTAGACCAAGGAAGAAATACCAAAACAAAAAAAAATGAAAAAAGAAAGCAAGACGGGGGGAGATATCCACATCCCACAATAACACAAAAATCAATCCTAATTTAACGCAAGAATACCATCCAATAATCCCCCAATTTCACCACATTACTCACGTCGGATAATTGTCAACATGAGAACTCAATAAAACATAAGGCATGATTGGGGATAGGCCAATATGTAAACGCAATGGTCTAGAGAAAAAGGAGAAACGTAAGGCAACGAATGTGGATAAAAACAATCAGAAATCGCAATGCTAACTAAACAGGTAAATAAATGAAACCAAAAAGTACCTTTGGGTTCTTCCAATTTTTTTAGCCCTGCAAAATCTGACGTCAATCAAATCCCGATAAGAATACAAGCAGTTTGGAAGTTCTGAGAACCAGCCTTTTTATCCTTGGCCTGATAGGTAATAAAAGACGAAGAACCAACACCTCCTCCCTTGCGATTTACTCTAATGTGTTTGACAAACTTGTACGTTGTTCCCTACAATTAACAAAAGGATTTAAACCCAATACCAAAAGGAGGAGTTTATAAAAGAAGATCAACTGGGAAGAACTTTGATAACCAAAAGCGGACACGCTTACCTTTTCATTGTTGTAAGCTGCAAGAGCCTTCTTCGCCATTTTATTACAAGGCCGCAGTGCACTGGCAGGCTCATCGAGCGGACATGGCAAAATTATAGCCATAAAAACATCTTCTGGAACCTCCCCAACAGCAAACCCCTGATTACATGCATAAAGTTATACAATCAGAGTAGACATTAAGGAGGGGAGGGGAATAAAAATGTGGGAGAATAACTAAAGCAAATACGTGTAAAATGAATAGTTAGATAGATATGCGTATACCTTGCTGTCCTCGGCCTTCTTCTTGTAAGCCTCAAGCTCCTCATCGGTAAATTCAAGCCAGGGCGGGCCGCAGACCGGCTTCTTCTGTTCTTTTCCTTCCCCATGCTGCTGTTAGGATGCAGAACAGGTTACTCTGCGAGTAGAAAAAGCGAAACCATCGTCCGAAGTCCCCAATTTCTTGCCATGCGGAAGTTCATCGTCATCCTTGGCTGATCGCTTATTTAGCATAATTGAGCCCTACTATATGGAGTAATCAAGAGGAGAACCATAATGTGATCGGCAATCAGGGAACCCTAGACGGCCAGACCCAAAAAAACGAAAGAAGTGCCTTTTGGATTTCAGTAGTACTACAGGTACAGCAAATTCCTTATAGCAGCGGTGTACGTATCCATTTTTGTGCCCCCTAACCTCCCACAAATATGATCGGAATCGTTTATTTTATTCAAAATATATTGTTTAGAGTTCTTGTAAAATGTTATCTCAATGCAATACCAGTAAGGCCATTTATGAATCATCCAACTTTGCGTCAAAAATTCAAGCCAAATTCAGGCTGAAATTCTGAAGTAAAGTTGGATGATTTGTAAATGCCCTTATTGATATCGGATTGAGATAATTTTTTATAATGAGATCTTAAACAACATATTTTGAACAAAATGAGCAGCTTCAATCATCTTTGTGAGACCCATTACAGGCGCAAAATGAATCTATGCGCGACTGTTGTACCCCTAGGCCCCGTTTGATAAAAGTAATACATGGATGAAATTTGTACAAAGATGATATTATTTTTGGAAATGAAAATGGATTAATAATGATTATGTTCGTTTGAAATGAGATTTGATGATGAGATTGTTAATATTATATTTGTTTGAAATGAGATTAGATGATGACATTGAATTGATAACAAGAAATTTGTAATGAGAAGGGATTGATAATGAAATGGGTTGGGATTAGACTATGAATACCAAATTTCAAGGGGTATTACTAATAATACCCTAATTTGGGGTCTTGCTAATCCCATGGAATTTATAGTCCGGAGTAGTTTTGAGTTGCCAAATAAGGGATTAGAGCATCCACATTGTAATAAGCAAATGAGCGTGGATAACCAAATTTAACAATAATGCTCAAAAAACACCATACATTGTAATAAGCAAAGTTACAAGTCTTTTAGCAAATAACCAAATTTCACTCATTCCATAACCAAATTTAACAACTTTTACCAATAGCCAAAACTCAATAACCAAACTCAGTAACCAAACTCAAAACTCAACAACGAAAAAACACCCCACATTAGAATCGTCTCATCGAGATGAATAATTTGGTGTGGTTGGGTGCGTGATTGAAACTCGTTTGCGATTGTTCATATGTGCATTGTGTATTACGGGGATTTTTTTGATTAGGGATACAAAAATAACCAATGTAGAGGTAGAGATTGTTAAGTTTGATTATGAACTAAATGGATAATCAAAAGCTGATGTGGCACATTTTGATTATTGGTTTTGATTATTCCCATTACGGATGCTCGGAAGCCATTGGACTGGTTAATCCAATCCCAAAGCTGAAGGGGTTAACAAACGGGCCCCTAGCATTTCTGTTTGGATTTGGGGATTTAGAAATGATACCAACACAGATTTTGTATTTGTACCGATGGGTACAAATCAGTTTCGGGTCCTTTTTGGTTTCCAAAAAAATGATCTGATCCGCTCATTTTATTTACAATATTTTGTTTAGAGTTCCTTCAAAAAATCAGCTAAATCGGTAGGAGGCGTTTACAATGCATCCCACTTTGCTTCAGAATTCAAACCTGAATTCTTGCTAGTGTGTTTTGTTTTTGAACTCTTGCTAGTGTGTTTTGTAGAGCATGTGCTATGGTGTTTTTACGGAAGGATTGCTAGGTTTTACTTTAGTCTTTTGTTATCCTATTGCTAGGGACTAGCAACGCTCAAGTTGGGGGGCGTGATAAGCGACCAAGATTGCATAATTTTGGAGCTTAAAGTTTCCTAAAGTGTAGCGTATGTGTGCCTTAGTTATCGTTTTTATCCCATTTTGCTCATAAGGTTGTTTTTCTTTAGTTTCAGGTTGAACGTGGTTTACGGCGGTTCTTATCGCCAAGGATAGCTCATGGAAGCATTCAAGTGCCCAACGTCGTGTGGCGGCTCCCCGCCAACTCCCGTCGGGTGATAGATGAAGTTTCTCAAGCCATCGGGTGGTCGTCGGGCATTGCAGACCAAGGCAGAGCAAAAGCCAGAACCTGCCACCTTGGTACCGGTACTGTGAATTGGCCAGTACCGGTACCTACTTTCCAGATGTGCACCCGTTTTGTTCACTTTTCCAACTTTCCATTTATGGAATTCTTTCCACTTCTGGTGTATTGGGATATTTATTGTGAGAGGAGGGCTTGTTTTGTATAAATATCTCTCTCTCTCTCTCTCTCATTCATTTGCATAGATACAAACCACTTTAAGTCTTTTTGGATCTAAGAATTCCTCCATAGCTTTTGAAGCTTTTCTACTTGTAATTTTTCAAGAACACCTTAAGGTATTTGCGTTACGTTATTTTCTCGAGCATTAAAGTTGTTTGTTTGGTTTGGATCTTTATATAAATCAAATTTATTTCATTTTCTCTCGGTTAAAAATGTTTGCCATTTATTGCTTGCTTCCTAGTCTCTTCATTATGAGCGAGTAGTCGATTAGGCTTGGCGGTGGGGCCGTTATCGCCTTGTGGCTTACGTTCATCTAGCTTTTCTTAACTCGTGGCTTGAGGTTTGATATGAAAAATAAGAAGGGTTCGCCTTTATTTAACAAAACTTGTCGATGTTAACCTCCGGTGATCATGTGCTTGCTCACATGGTTCCGAGAGCTATGTCTCGCCTCGTGTTTGCCAAACAAACAAAAGAGCTCGCCTATTTTCCATGCTTGATTTCTAGTCTTTATTGGTTTCAAAGCTAAATTTTCCGGTTGATAGTCTACGCCGTGAGATTCAACTGTGCTTCCGTTGAGAATGGCCTGATGGCCTAAGTTACGGGCGTTTATCACCCCGTTGCCATGCCGCTTGTTTAATCTAGTTAAAACCAATTTCCAAGTCTTTTTCTCAAGTATTGATCAATTCTCAAAGCAAACCGTAGTTGGCCGTCTTAAAGCCGCAAACCTTTACTTCTACAAATCCTAACAAGCTATCAAGACTTTCTCTGTTGGAACGATCCCGGATTTCCGGTATCTATGCTGACATCGATCTAGCCCTACGCTCGGGGTAATTCAACCTTCTTCCGAAGGCAAGGTTGGGACGAAGCATCCCACTTTGCTTCAGAATTCAAACCTGAATTCTGAGACAAAATTGGATGTATTGTAAACGTCCCTACAGATATCAATTTAGTTGATTTTTTGCGGGAACTCTAAATAAAATATTTTAAATAAAATGAGCAGATTGGATCATTTTTTTTTTGAAACCCTTTAATGAGCCCAAAACTAATCTGTACGCGGAGTTTATGGATTAGGAGTACGAGGGTGATGTCCGGTGGTAGTGCTCTTCCATGATTTTTCGGGTTTGATGTGTATGGTTGGTTTTTCCTCCCATTCCCCAATCCTATGTTTTTACTAATAAAAAAACATTTTGCCGATAAAACATATATATGATAAAATGGCCTATATTTTTTTACCAAAAACTTAGTGGAAACACCCCCTAACAAGGGTGCATTAATTACGTTTTGTATTTCAACCACAAGGCAATAATACAAAACTAATGGGTGTTTTGGCTAAATAAATTAAGCCAGATTTTTTTAATCCTTACTAAAAAAAAATTCATATTTTTTAGTATGGCGTGTATTTATTTATGAATTGTTGACTTGTTTCACTGAGAGGAATATAAAAATTGAAAAATTATTAGCAAAATCTTGAAAAAGTTTATTAAAGATGAATATAATCCAAAGCATACAGACTTTTTTGATTATTTTCATCGTTATTCAAAGAAATATTAGATTGACTCATAATTCTTTACTTTTTAGATTCCTCTTATCGGTATGAATTACAATACACAAAAAAAAAAAAATTGATATAAAATTAATAAATGCATAAAAAATTGAATTAGAGCAAAAATAATCTGGCTCAATTATTAACCAGATGTTGTTGACAAGTTGGTCAATGGTCATACATTTCTTTCACAAGATTGATGAATACATGTTCATCTATTTTTTGAACCTGAATGTGCATATTATGATTCCTCGTGTTAGAGCTCATGGTAATTGTGTCTTATCAGGAGATTTTCAGTAAGTACAAGTGTTATGAAAGAATGAAGAATGCCGCATTTTCCATTCTGTTAGGGTTCTTATTTTTGAAGAACTTATTTTTTGTTTTACGAAATATCTTATTCTCTCATGACACATCACATTTAATTCAAAAAATAAGTATTTATTTTAGTTGGTGGGAAAAACATTTAAGTAAGGAGAGAAGTATAACAACACAAAAGCATGAAGGTTGTTCCAACTTCCATCTCGTCAGGTCCCCAAGCACTTATTTTTACTTAATTTTTTCATTTGCAAAATCAAAATGGAATATATTTTTTCAAGAAAAAATGATTAAGATAATTTAAGCAAAGCCACTTCTTAAATTTTTTTTTTTTGAACGGCAAGCTACTTCTTAAATATCATTCCATTAATTTGTATTTAGGCCCTTTTTTTTTTTTTTTTTTTCATTCGTTAAACCGGACTTCATGTTGATGCTGTGCACCTCTGAGCTGTCGGATCGTGCATCCGACAGCTCGGATCTCATCTCGGCAACCAACGATCGAGAGTCGTTCATTGTCGAGATGAGATCCGAGTTGTCGGATGTACGATCCGATAACTCGGAGGTGCGGAATACGGTGTTGCGCATACCACTGCATAACACCATCCCCATTCGCCGTTAAACCTAATCTATGTTATCCTAAGGGAACTTGGGGGAAGGAAATGAGACTTACGAGATCGAACACTGCCTAGATGCATAGAGGCATAAGGCCTGATCACCACTGAGGCACCCAACCACTTGCGTATTTAGGGCATTTTCAATAGATTGATGATTAGCTAAATTATCATTTCCTTTTGGCGTAAGAGTTGAATTACTCAACAAACACATTCAAGACCAGCCATTTGAAGAAAAGAAAATGATAGGTTGCCGGCAACAAGACAAATTCCACTTTCGCAAGTGCTCTCATTGGGCTATCAACTGGACAACATATGGGACGCACCAAATAAAGATTTCTTTAAGGATAAAAAAAAATAAAGATTTCTTTCCATAATTCGGTATCTGACACACAAAAAAAAAAACTATTAATTAATTTTAATTTACCGTTCACTACCAGAGCTCAAAGGCGGAATAAAGCTCCGTGTGAAATTAGCCAAATGTGTACAAGAATTGATAGCAGACGAATCAAAAATCAAATCCAGATAAAAAACTTCTTAAGACTCCAGCTTGATCAGCCAGTGACAACTATTGCACCAACTTAATTAGGAGTTGACATACAAAATAAAGATCGATTAAACTCGAACTCAATCCCACTAACAATTCAACAGCAATTGATTAAACTATAGGACGTATCAAATCATGAACAAACAACTTCAGTTAAATATCGGTTTGGACTTGTGTTTCCACCATGAATATTCAGTTTGTTAAGTTATTTAGGGAGGTATATCATATATGTACAGTTATGGTGGATGACCAATATCATTTCTCTCTCTCTCTCTCTCTCTCTCTCTCTCCATGAACATGTGATAATCACCATTAGTTATAAGGAATCAAAGCCTTTAAACTACTACTATTTATTGGTTGGTGCAATTATGTAAAGAATAGGTTACAAAATGGATTTTACAAAAGGGACTCTTCGATAGTAGTATATATTCCAATGGGCCAGGCTGGGCTCGAGGACGTGCTTGCCCTTATTATTATTATTATTATTTTTTTATAAAAAAATTTAATTTAGAAAAGAAAAAGGCGAGGTAGGGCTTAACTCATATTTGCTGTTACAGCGTTGGAAAGTCCCTTTCCACTTCCTTTAACTTTCTAAAATTCCTTCTCTAAACGAAGCTACTGATCATTAGGAGTAGTTTGATTATATTAATTAATCAAGTGGATTCCATTTTAGAGTGCACTCTAAAAAGACATGGCAGGCCAACCAACGAGTAATTATTCAGCATTGCCGGAGTACCATGTGGCGTTGTCTACGCGGAGACAAACTATTTGGTGGGAAAATTATCATTCACTTTTGTTAAGTGATTGAGATCGAAGCAACGAGTGGCCCACATTATGTGGTAGCAATCTTTTATATAAGCGACGAGTATCACATGACAATGCCACATAGTACTTTTGAGAGTATATTTTAATAATTGGCCCCAACCAACACCCCTTGCTTCATTGTTCTGACATTTCTACCCTCCACCACCTTCCTGTCCAACTTCTACTTTTCTTCTTACCATTTTCTTCTCCAATAGTACATACTTTTAAGCCACTAAAATTTCTGCATTTGTGAGGACTGGAGGAGATTCAGACAAGAATTGTGGATCCGGAGATGCAGAAAAGGCAAAATCAATGAATGGATCATGTTATATAAGGATCCCAAAATACCCTTATGTTGTGGACTTCTTCTAAGATGGGGTTACCCCCTTTGATCGAACTTAAACAGAAGAAGAAAAGTTGAGATTGAGAGAGAGAGAGAGAGAGAGAGAGAGAGATAAAAAGTCTCAAAAGATAAAAATTGGTCACATATTAAGGCCCCAGTTTCCCAAAAATAAGCTTGGATCTTTTTTATTTTGTCCTTCTTCATTTTTTTTTTTTTTTGCATTTCTTAATTTTGCATCAAACTTTTGACAGTAGTTGGTTCGTCTTGACGAGAAAAATTGAAAAAGTAAAAAATTATGAATTTTACCCAAAACAATCAACAAAAGTTTAATGCAAAATTAAGAAATATTGAAAAAATTGAAAAAAAAAAAAAGCTACAGGCTTTTTTTTTTTTTTGAAAACCAGGCCTAATTTTCCGTACATTTTTTTTTTGCATATTTTTAATTGTATTTAGAAAAAAACATCTTTATCGATAACACTGCTCATAAATTTAATATAGCTCTCGATAATATCAGTATGTTTTTGGGTTGATAAAAAAAAAATATAGCTCTCGATAGAAATACTCCTAGTCTAGAATTAATGGGTGATTTGCTTATATATCCCTTCGACTTTATGTAAAAGTTCAATTTGGTCCTTCAAGTTCCAATTTAAACAAATAAAACCTTCAATTTGCAATTTTGTTCCAATGTCATCCATCCGTTGGGTGCCGTTACTAATTTGAACGGAAAATGGGCATGTGCACAACACGTGTGCTCTCCCCAAGGGCATATTTGCCCATTCCCCTCCTCCTCCTCCTCCTCCTCCTTCTTCTCCTCTCTATCTCCATAAAACCCAGAAAAAAAAAGAAGAGAAAACCCAGAGGCGGAGCAGCGTCGAGTTCTTCTTACTTGGTTGGCTCACTAACGTCGCCGGAGCAGCGTTGAGTTCAAAATTCTTCGGCAACGATCTCTGGGCGGGCAAGAGGCGGGCCCGGGAGACCGATCGGGATGGCAATGCCGGCGGCAAGTCCTTCGGCTTGTCGTCGTCGTCCCTGCGCCGGAGCAAATCCAGCATTTCCTCTAGGGAACTACGAACTCATCATAGTGTCTAAAAACCTAACTTGAACGGAATTCAGAAGGGAAAAAGAAAAAGAAAAAAAAGCAGTTTGGGAGCGAATTTGGAGGGAACAAATTTGTCTGGTAAAAACCTAATTGAAGAAAACCAGACAAATCAATGCAGTGCCATTGCAAGAATATAATTGTTATAGTATGAGAAAAAACAAAAAACAAATCCATAACTCGAACTTAGCGTCACTCATGTGTAATCACCATCACCAAATCACAACAGCTGGAATAGCAAACCAGATCCTCCTAAGACCAGCATCTGCTTTCTTTCTTTGAAAATTTCCAACCTTCCCATCGGTAAACAGAGGCGCGGCGGAGCGAAAAACTCACCTGCAAACTCAATTTTCTTGAGAGCGGCGGAAAGGGGGAGGCGGAGGCGGTTGTTGATGACTGAGGACAGGGCCGTCGGTTGATTTCGTCGGTGAGAGCGGCGGAAAGGGGAGCATTTTTTCGTTCAAGAATAATTAAGGAAAGATAACCCAGAAGAATTCTGGGTCTCTCTCTCTTTTTTCCCTGGGTTTTATGGAGGAGGAGGAGGAGGAGGAGGGGAATGGGTAAATATGCCCTTGGGGAGAGCACACGTGCTGGGCACATGCTTATTTTCCGTCCAAATTAGTAACGGCACCCAACGGATGGATAACATTGGACCAAAATTGCAAATTGAAGGTTTTATTTGTTTAAATTGGAACTTGAAGGACCAAACTGAACTTTTGCGTAAAGTCGAAGGGATATAAAAGCAAATCACCCAGAATTAATGGTGCCCCCCCCTCTCTCTCTCTCTCTCACACCATCACCTCCTTTAGAGTCTGAAGGCTATCCAAGTAATTTCATTAAATTGGTGAGTTTGGTTCCTTTCTAACCCAAGATATATATAGCTTCTTCTCCCAAATACAGGCATATACATTCATCGCGAAATGAAAACAGTTACGTAAGCATATATTCCCCCTAATCCTGTTACCAATATTCCTAAAGGAACAGGTCTAACTAAACAACCCTTTTATCAAAACCTTTCAGGAAGAATCCAGTTCGGATTAAGAGCTAATTCCGAAGAAGATTCTCCTTCTCTTCTTCTCTGTTTTTTTGAAGAGAGAGAGAGAGAGAGAGAGAGAGAGAGAGATGGATTGCTCCATATGTACGACGCTGCCGTTTATCCTGCGGCCGCCGAGGAATACGATATGCCCGGCGTGTTACGAGGGAGCCAGAAGCTTGATCGCCCTCACCAACAAGCTTGACAACATCGACAAGGGAGCGGACAAATCATCAACTAACTCTTCTTCTACCACGGTTTCTTCACCAAAATCCTCCAAGGTTTGTTTTGTATTTTTAATTTCCTCAATTCGATCCATCGCCTTTGTGCTCATCTCTTTCCCTGCTTCTGTTATTGTCATTTGTTAGTCCTGTTTTATTCCCCGTTTCGTTAGTCCTGTTTTATTCCCCGTCTCGTTAGTTTTTATTTTCTAAATACTTTTATTTTATTTTATAAGATATGTCATTTTTTTACTATACATCATCTTTAAATTAAAAAAATAAATACTTATTTTAGTTAGTGAAACGGGTCCGCCTTATGATCCAGTTGATCATGCTTTTGAACTTTTTGTCGCTTTTCTTTTGACTTCATTTTTTTTTTGGTTAATTACGTGAGTGAATTGATCCAGGAACATGCACACAACAATCACAAGAATAACCACAAGAAGTTGGTCAGATGCTCAAGGCTTGGAATTTAAGATTTTGTACCCTCTTATGATATTTTCACGTGTTAAGTGATTATCACAAAAAAAATAAAAAAAAAATCACAAGAAATAATAAAGTTTCATTCCTCATGCAGCTTTTGACATCAAGCTGAATTTTTGAAGAGGGTAATCAGCCTCGATGTTGTTTTTCTTCTTAAAATTTCTAATTGGTTGGAGAATTAGAAATTAAACATCATCATAAAATATACCACGCTGGATAAATAACTACAAGAAAAAAATTTAGCAGCATAATCCTACAACGTATATACGCCAAGTCTTCTTCTTCTTCTTTTTTTTTCCCCTTTGTTTGGAGAAGTATATACGACTGGTCCAGCAAAGAGTTTGTAAGAGTACCAAAGTACTACTTATATCCAAAAAAAGAGTACCAAAGTACCAAAGGGTAACCAAACTCAATTTTGATAGTTACAAAACTGGTTGCATCCATCGTAGGGTCAGGGTGGTTGGCAAACTAGAACCGTAACCGAAACCAGAGAGAGAGAGAGAGAGAGAGAGTAGTTCTTTCCTTTGTCTTCTTTCCTTCTTTTTTTTTTTTTTCTTTGGTCGCTTTTTCTTCTTCTTCTTCTTGTTTTTTTTTTTTTTTTTTTTTTTGGAGTTAATTCTAGGCCGGTCCTATTTTTCAATTTCATAATCCACTAGATCCTTTTTCTATAGAGTGCAATTCCAAATAGATCCTGTGGAATGTATTTTACATTTTTACTCCCGTTTAAAAACAAATGAACCCATACAACCTCCTACACTACCACTACCACCAACACCACCACCACCACCACCACCACAACTCCGCCACCGGCCCACCACTATCACCGCCACCACAATGACAACCACCACCACTTTACCATCATCACCACCACCACCACCACCACCACCATGCCGCCGACGCCACCACCACCATAATTACCATAACCACCACCACAACCAGCGCCACCACCACCACCACCGCCGTCACGCTGCTGCCACCACCACCACCACCACCACAACTCCACCACCACAACTCCGCCACCACAATGACAACCACCACTACACTATCATCACCACCTCCACCACCACCACCACAACCAACGCGCCGTCACGCTGCCACCACCATCACCACAACGACCACCACCACCACTCCACCATCATCATCACCACAACCACCACCGCTACCACCATGCAACCACCACCACAATTAATAGTGTTAATCCGGGTATTAACATTGTTAATCTTGGTATTATCACTGTTAATTGGGATGTGAATTTGGACAAAAATTAACACTGTTAATAGTGGCGGATTAACATTGTTAATTTAGGTATTAACACTGTTAATTGGTGTGTGAATTTAGACAAAAACCACCACCACCGCCGCAGTCACCACTAACACAACGCCGCCACCATAATGACCACCATCATCATCACCGCCGCCGCCGCCGCAATTAACACTGTTAATCCTGATATTAACTCTGTTAATCCTGAAATTAACACTGTTAATCCTGAAATTAACACTGTTAATGCTGATATTAACACTGTTAACTGAGATGTAAATTTAGACAAAAATTAACACTGTTAATCGTGGCGGATTAACACTGTTAATTAGGGTAAAAACACTGTTAATTGGAGTGTGAATTTAGACGAAAATTAACACTGTTAATTGGAGTGTGAATTTAGACGAAAATCACCACCACCATCACAACCAGAGCCACCACCATCACAGCCACCATAATGACCACCGCCACCACTCCACCATCATCACCATCACCACCGTCGCCGCTACCACCATAATTAATAGTGTTAATTCGGGTATTAACACTATTAAAACTGTTAATTGGGATGTGAATTTAGACAAAAATTAACACTGTTAATTAGGGTGTGAATTTAGATAAAAATTAACACTGTTAATTGGGGTATGAATTTAGACAAAAATTAACACTGTTAATTATCGTGGTGAAGTGGTAGTGGCGGCGACGATGGTGGCGTAGTAGTGGCGGCGGCGTTGTGGTGGCGGCGACGTTGTGGTGGTGATGGTGGCGGTGGGGGTGGTGGCGGTGATGTGGTGGTGGTGGCGGCGGCGTTGTTGTGGCGGCGGTGGCATGGTGGTGGTGGTGGTGACGTAATGGTGGTGGCGGCGGCGGCATTGTGGCGATGGTGGTGGTGGTGGTGATGGTACCGACGGCAGCGTGGTGGTGGTGGTGGCTGGGTGTCTCTCTCAAATCGCTTTTTTTTTTCGAGAGGTATTTTTGTCAACAAAATAATGAAGAGGACTTACTGGACTATGGACTGTTTGGACAGGACCTAGTGGGCTATACTTCACCCAGACAGAACCGGCCAGAAAATTGCTCTTTTTTTTGGGGTATTGGGAAGGTGTGGGTTCAAGCCCACGTGAAGGGCTCTATGGTTTGGGTTTTGAGGTTGGGCTTGTTGGGAGTATTTCTTATGGGCTGGGCTATGATAAAAAAAAAAAAACAAAAACAAAAAAAAAACATGTATTGGCAATGGGAATTTCCTATTGCCAATACATGTGCTTTTTTTTTTAATCACCCCAATACATGTAATGGTTGGACACAATCACTGAAAACTATTTTGTTCATCGAGCTAACAAGTTGATTAACCTGATTTATCTTTGAATATATAGGACTCACAATAACATTCATATTATTGATAATACTTGTATTGGTTTTGAATTTCAATCTTGGAATTTAAGACCAGAAGGCCGATTTGATCAAGGGCCGGCCATCTCCAATAGCTAGTTGAAATTATGGTTCAGGAATTAGCTGAATTGGTCAGCCAATAACAAAGATTTAGGTTTTTGGGTTCCAATAGTGTAATAATTAGTTTGATGTTATACTTGGGCTTGACGTTAGCTGTGGGTCCAGTGGTTTTAATGAGTTGTTTTGAGGCAATGGACCATTCGAACTTTGTGTTAGCTAGTGAACACTCCGGGGATCCATCCCGATAATGTATCTAAGAGTGTTTGGGGATCACTTTATGATTCCATACAAATGATTTGAACTATTCATTAATTTAAAATTTGTTTTTGAAGCTGTCCCATAAAAAAATAGCTCAATCAGTTAAGTTTACTTAATTAATTTAATTGTCTAATTTTTCTTCAAAACTCATTGAAGATAAATTAGATAATTGGGTTAAATACTTACAGCTATATCTGGTTGAGCGGATTCTTTTCTATCGACAACTCCTAAAACTATGTTAAAACTAATCTATCAACGGATGACATCATTTGTGTAGGACACTGGATTTGTATATTATATATAATACTAGTATTCTCGTTAAATTTTGGGCACACTTTTGTTTATTTGATACTCCGTACTATTCTCACTAAATTTTGGGCACACTTTTGTTTACTATTTGAAAGCGTTTTCTTACGCTTCAATTTTAACTCAATCCAAATAAACCCGTTAGAGTAGCCCAATCTTTGATTTTTTGAGAACTGGATTAGTGGCCCAATGTTGAACAATTTTCTTTCCGCTAGCTAGTAAATTACTTTTATAGTTCTGGTTCTGGTAATTAAATGTGACACTCTCAAGTCCGTCGAAGAATGAACGGTTCAGATCAATAGGAGTTCGGATTAAATCTGAGCCGTTTGTGTCGAAATAAATGTCTGGATTGGCCGCACTACAACCCGTGCAGTTGTGCACTACAGGATTTCCAATTCCGTTTTATTGCACCCAGTGCATTACAATGTTTTAAAGAACAGATCGAGTGAATTGAGGGTTGTTTGAACAAATTTGGAATTATGGATTTGGAATTAAGTTTCCCTCATGATCCTGATCAGGGATTTGCAAATGCGTTGAAATGGGTAAAAGAAATGAAGGACATGGAGGAGGAGATGAATGACAAGTTAACTTTCCTGGGCAGCTTTGTTACTTCATTTAGAGATCAAACCCACACTGATATTCAAGTCAAACCAGGCAACAATGGACCCCCTATACCTGCCCATAGAGCACTATTGGTAATCTCTCTCTCTCTCTCTCTCTCTCTCTCTGCGGCGCACTCATATTTTATGGTTATGTTATCGCAATATGAACATAGAGTGCGGTCCCGAGCTTGCCAACCCTTGAAATGGAGTAATTATGTAGTGGTCTTTGACACCTTTTGTTTAATGAGACATCTATACATTTCCATAAACCAGTTTATATAGATATTAGTGTGTGGCCGTGCTTAAAGGCACAAAGTAACATGTTATGCACAGAGTTTAAATGAATTTATTTTTCTATTGTTGGTCGTGCCGCCAACTAAGCTGACGTCTCCTAAAAGTATTATTTTCAAATATGCTTTAAAAAATTCAACAGATTACACTTTGGTGGCATATATATCCTCCTCAAATTATACTTGTACCGATATTCTGATGCATTTTTTTTTACCCATTAGATCAAATGACAATCTTGAGAGATGGGGAGATTCTTACAAGGCTTAATACCCGTTGTAAATGGCAATCCTTTCATTTCAAACATTAAAGTCCTAGTGCACTTATCACATGTCAAGAAATGACATTGTTAACGTTAGGAAAATAATATTGGCACTCCAAAAATTGATACAAGCACTCCAAAAAACTAAGGAAAGTAGCTTTGGAGTTATACTGATTTTGGAGTGCCAGCATCAATTTTTGGAGTGCCAATATCATTTTCCTAACGTTATTCCAAACTTCTTTATACAATTACACAAACCTAACTTTTTGGCAGAAATTGCAAGAGCTCTAATTCATGGATATTGTACATACGTATTGTAGGCCTCAAGATCCGAGATCCTCAAGAACGTGCTAGACTCAGACGGATGCAAGGCCCCTCCAAATGACAACACCATAACCCTCCCGGAGCTCGACCATGAAGAACTAGACGCTCTCCTCGAGTTCCTCTACACCGGAACCTTACCAAAAGAAAAGGCAGAAAAGCACGTCTACTCCCTCTCGATCGCGGCTGACAAGTATGACATACCGTTCCTCCACAAGTTCTGCGAGCACAGGATGCTGGGATCCTTGAACTCGTTGAACGCGCTCGATGTTTTGGAGATCTCGGACCTGTGCTCAAACCAGGGCTTGAAGGAGACCGCGTTGAACTTCATTGTGAAGAACATGGAGGACGTGGTTTTCTCAGCTAGGTTTGATGCGTTTGCGCTTAAAAACCCGCATTTAACCGTGCAGATAACTAGGGCTTCGTTTATGGATATTAAGAGTAGAAGGAATATTGGGGTTTGAGATTGGGTGCATGGTTAATTAGAAAGATGTATATACATTCTGCAAATTTGTTGTAACATTAGCCAAATAGAAAAGGGTTCAAGGACAATGTAAAAACCCAATATTTTCTTTCTTCTTTTGTTCCAATTTCCAAGTCACGATGTTCTGCCAGAGTTGCGCGCAAATGAAATAAACTGTCAATAAAAATCGATTTGATTCAAGCTCGGGTTGATTGCTAAATGAATGGGTTCGAGTAAAAATTTTAAGCTCGTTTAAAAATAGTAATAACAACATAGATTCATGAACACACCATCATATGTAAATTAATTGTTCTTTTTTAGTAGTAGAAGTGTACTAAATCACTTTTTTCCTCTTCATACTGGATGTCCTTACAAATGTGCAAATTTTATTGACGAATCTCACAGGACCTGCCCAAGGTGTCATGGCTTTACGTCTCCCAGAAAATGGAGTAACTTATTTTTAAGGCCTCCAATATTTAGTACTTGTCTCCTGTTCCTGTATATAGTTTTAGTAGTACCATTTTCTTCTCCAATAGTACATAGTTTTGGCCACTAAAATTTCTGTACTTGTGAGAATTGGACGAGATTCAGACAAGAATTGTGGATCCAGATGTAGAAAAGGCAAAATAAATTAATGAATCATGTGATATTAACACTCCAAAAATTGATGTAGACACTCCAAAAAATAAAAGAAATTGGCTTTGGAATTACATTAATTTTAGAGTGCTTGCATCAATTTTTGGAGTGCCAATATCATTTCCCTAAGTATAAGAATCCCAAAATACCTTTATATGTGTTGTGGACTTCTTCTAAGATGGGGTTACCCCTTTGATTGAACTTAAACAGAAGGCCCATGTATAGGAGTAAGAAAAGTATGAAAAAAAAAGAGAAGAATTACAGAAAAAATTTATGATTGGTTCAAATTTAAACTGGTGTAACGAGCCTCAAAAAATGTAAATTGGTCACATATTAAGGCCCAATTTTCCAAAATAAGCTTGGAGCTTTTTTTGTTTTGTTCTTATTCAATCTTTTTTGCATTTCCTAATTTTTCGTCAAACTTTTGTCAGTTATTGGCTCGTCCAATATTTTTGAAAATATCCAACAATCGACAAAAGTTTGATGCCAAACAAAAAAATGCTGAAATTTTTGTAATGAAGGAAAAACAAAAAAAAGCTGCAGGCTTATTTTTGGAAACTAGGCCTAATTTTAGGTACAACTTTTTCCATGTTTTTAACAGTATTAGGGAAGAACCTTAATCTCATATATAGATACATTAGCAGTCATTCGATCCGTGTAAATTTCATGTGAGGTCCATGTGTATCAAACGAACACTTCTGAGCTCAGAAACATCTATGTCGGTAGCACTTTTCTTAAATTCAATATTGCTCTCGACAGAAATACTCCTGGCCGGCCGGTCTAGAATTAATGGCGCCCCCCCCTCTCTCTCTTTTTTTTCTTAGCAAATGAAATTTTATTAATCTCGAAGGGGTACGTACAAGCGAGAGATAAAAAGAACATCTCACTGAAAATAAAAGAGATGGAACATACAATAAAAGAAACAAAACTTCACCCAACAAAAAGTTGGATGAGGAACACCTCATAATCTTAGCTTACGAATCCCATCAAGATAGCCTTTACAATCCTCCACTGTATATAGCTTGAGGTCGTGCTTGGTCTTCATCCACATAGCCATCCTGATTTTGATAAGATCCGCCACTTCCCAAACTTGCATCGATGCATTATTGAAGATGTAGTCATTCCTCACAAGCCAGATCGACCATATAGTTGCAAAAAAACATGATTCCCATATGTTTTTTTCCAAATTTCGAAGCCTGTTTAGTAACCAGCAACTAGCAAGAGCCTCCATTGATGAGGGGCAGACCCATTTAACATGCCACCACTCCATAATTAAAGACCACACAGCCTATGAAAATTGACAATGTAGAAACAAATGTTTAGGTGTTTCCAGATGGTGAGCACAAAGGGGGCAGTCTAGCAAATGAGTTTCTGTGATGATGTTTCGGGAACGTAAGACAGACCTAGTTGCTACTTTCTCCTGAATAGCCATCCATGCAAATATTTCCACCTTTGGAGGACTCAAGTTCTTCCACAAAGACCCCAACATTGAGTTCTTTGACTGAGAATGCAGCTCCGCTTGCCCATACGCTGATCTCACCGTGAAACATCTATCCGCTGCCCATTTCCACTGTAACGAATCAGGTTTAGAAGGGTCTAAATCCACATTTTGAAGCCTCAATATTAAGCTCTCTAGTCGTTGATTTTCCAAATCACGGAGCCTTTGGCTAAATGTCAGATTTCCACCTTCCGTTTTCTAGATTTTTCCCCACTAAACTTACGAACGCATCCTTTTGAGTAGATTGAGAGAACAGTCGAGGATATTCATCTTTGAGAGCTATATTCCCTAGCCAAATATGATTCCAGAACGAGGTTTTATGACTTGAGTTGACCTGCACACCAAAACCCTCTTGAATAATACTTCCAAGGCCTGATTCGAGGTTCCCAATAGAGTATATGTCCTTCCAAAAGTTGGAAGTTGAGGTTGGCCGATGAACATAGGGCAACCAACAACCCTGATAGAGGTTATATTTCCCTCGATTGACCTTTACCCAAAGGGAATCTTTATCATTGCTAAACCTCCACCACCATTTTGCAAGGAGTGCCAAGTTTTGTCGCATCAACTTTTTTACCCCTAAGCCCCCATCTTGTTTGCTTTTAGTAATCCGCTCCCATTTTACTAGGTGTAGCTTCTTCTTATCCACTTTATCTCCCCAAAAGAAACGTCTCTGCAACTTCTCAAGAGTTTTAGCTACCGTACCTGGCATCTTGAATAACGACATAAAGTACATGGGCAAACTACTCATATTGGAATTGATAAGGGTGAGGCGACCTCCGGTGGACATTGAGATACCACCCCACACATTAAGCCTCTTTTGGGTTCGATCAATGACAGGCTGCCATGTTTTTATCCTCCTCGGATTAGCACCCAAAGGAAGGCCCAAATATTTAATAGGTAAGGATTCCACTCTGCACCCCATAATCTGAGCAAGATTGAACACATCCTGTTGCTGAACTTTAACACCACAAAGAGAGCTTTTAGAGAACGTGAACGTCATCCCACGTTTCTCTGGCGATCGTCATACAATTGGGATTGGAAAGCAGATATCCAAAAACCGGAAGGCCTAGGCCCCCAATCTCTATTATCATCCTGAATTACGATTGGACAATGATCAGATATTGGTCTCGGGAAACCCCACTGCAGAATTTTGAACCTCTCCAACCATTGTTGGGATACCAGAAATCAATCCAAGCGATTATGCATGAATGGCATGGTTTTGATAGTTGGTCCAAGTAAATTTCCTACCAATCATAGGTAAATCCATTAGTTCCATGTTGAAACAGAACTCTGAGAAATCCATCATACCCCTCTCCATTCTTTTGCACCTGACACTTTCACTTACCTTAAAACCCCCGGAGCACCTCCCACAACTACCTTCTATTAGCCTCTTCATTAGGGGCATAAACATTCCCCCCCCCCCCCCCCATCACCTCTTTTAAAGTATGAAGGCTATCCAAGTAAGTTCATCAAAATTGAGAAAAATGACGGCCCATGACGTATTTTGATAATTAATACCCGCCAAGGACATGCTAAGAACATTTGTTAATACTGAAAATGTCCTTGGTGAGTTTTAATTATTAAAACACGTCCTTGACCGTCATTTTCCCTTAAAATTGGTGAGTTTGGTTCCTTTCTAACCCAAGATATAGCTTCTTCTCCCAAATACTCGCATATATATATATATATATATATATAAACAATTACGTAAGCATATATTCCCCTAATCCTGTTACCAATATTCGTAAAGGAACAGGTCTAACTAGGCCTGTCAACGGGCCGGATCCGATAAGACTTGGATCTGATCTGAATCCGATAAGACTCAAATCTGATAGTGATAATCCGGATCCGATCCGATCCGAAAACCTTTTTACTTCAAAAATTTTAGCAAATTTTTTTTTTAAAATACAATTTTTTTTTCAAAAAAAATTTATTTTCCAAAAAAAATTAAAAAGTTAAAAATAAAAATACAACTCTTAAACATTTGTTTTTCAAAATAAAAAATTTACTGTTTTTTTTTTTAAAATTTATAAAAAGTTTTAAAAAAATAAAATTCGGATTCGGATTGATAACGGATTTAATCCGATCCGAATCCGAATCCAGTTACGGACTATCGGATTCGGATTATCGGATCGACGTTATTGGATTCGGATTCGGGTCAGATTTTTTGGATCGAATCCGGTCCATTGACAGTCCTAGGTCTAACTAATCAACCCTTTTATCAAAACCTTTCAATTAAGAAGAATCAAGTTTGTATTGTGAATCCATATCTTTACCGAGAGAGAGAAAAGGGCGATTTCAAAGCGATTTACCGAGATGAAGCCCTAGCTGACTTCTCGCCTCCTCCGGGGGCATTTGCAGGCCGCCTCTCTTCCCATCCTGAACCCCTCTCCTCGATCTACCACCGGCTGGGTGTCCATTGGGCTTTCAGCGCTCCCGTTCGCTGGGTTCTCTGTGTCGCCCGACTGGGGTCTGCGACGATCGATTGGAAGATAGGCGGGGTGTACGGCGGAGAACGGCGGAGGGAAGGCAGGACGAGAAGCTCGGTGGTCGACCACAGCACCCAAGAGGCCTCACCTAGGCTACTCCGTTCTTCTCTCGTCAGAATGGTAAGTACCCTCCCGGCCTGCTCTTGTTAGGGTTCGTTTTAGGGTCATTGCAAATCATGGGTAAACAAAAATCGGCTAAGAAATTAACTCTTCGAGACTTTCACGACCAAATTGCTGATGGGTATGATTTTTCTGATGTTGAGATTGTCTCTGTTATTGAGGAAGATGATGATTCGGCAGATGATAGTGATTTAGTGGTGGAAATGGCTATTGACAACATAGTTCGGGATGCGACTATGGTGTCGATGGTCACCACTGATGCATGGCCGAAACTTGGCACAGTTCCTGAATTGAAAACTCCGGCTAAGGCAGCTGAACATGGTGCAGGAGTGATCTTGACACCACCTCAAGGTCCATCTCCTAGACCTTTGAGTGTGGTTGCTCGGATTCCTCATGTTCCAGTGGACAAATCAGAAGGTGAAGATGCTGCCTGGACAAAACCAAAGATTTTACTTACCAATGAAGTTAAAATTGGACGGCTAAGTAAACACCTTAAGAAGGTTCCAATTGTGTATGAGAACGGTCAAGTCATGATTCCGACTAATATTTCTGAAAATGGAGCTTTGAAATGGAAAAATGCCATGGTGGGTTGCTTTGTTGACAAACGATTATCTTACTTTCAAGTTAGATCCTGGGCACAAAGAGTGTGGAAAACGGACGCTGAGGATGTCGTCACCCTAGACAATGGTTTTTTTGTGTTCAACTTTAGGGACACGGAAACCTTGGACTCCATTCTTGAGAACGGCCCATATTTCTGTGGGGGCAAACATATTGTGATTAAAAAGTGGCATCCTGGGATGCATCTTACTAAAGGCGCCTTCTCTAGTGTTCCGGTTTGGGTTAAACTCTACAATGTTCCCCTTGAATCATGGACCGAAGATGGATTGAGTTATATTGCTAGTTACATCGGTAATCCCCTTTACTTAGATGAGTTTACGCAAAATCATAGCCGGTTGACGTTTGCTCGTGTCTGTATTGAAGTGGATGCGGCAAAGGAGATTCCTAAGTCTTTTGTTGTTAATTTGGGTTATGGTGAGCCATATGAAATTAGAGTAGAGGTTCCTTGGAAACCCCAAGCCTGTAACGCTTGCAAAATTTTTGGCCATACTACTAACGCTTGCACAATCCAACCCCAAGCTCCTCCTTCCCAAGTGTGGAAAGCCAAGGTTCCAGTAGGACAAGAAATCCATGTTGCTCAAGAGCAAATTTTCAAGGAGCGAGTTGGAAACGTAGATAACGCATGGGAAGAAGTTAAGAAGAAGAAAGACCATAGGTCCCCTCCGAGCATGCCTTTGGTTACCCCTTCTCCTTGCCATTCGGGTGCCTCCTCCGATGTGCTAAGGATAGATGATATGGGGAATGTGCCTCCTTCGGTGCTGACATCTTCTAGTTTTGATGTGCTGAAGTCGTGTGACACTAACGATCATTCAAGTGTGGCAGACCAAGTGTCCCCGATTGTACCCATCCACAGCCAGGCTGAGGTTCCTGTGGCTCCCCGTCGGTCTACACGTTTCCGAAAGCCTCCAAGGATTCCTTTGGAAGGCGACTTTGTAGGGCCTAGGCATGGCTCGAATCAGTTGGTAGGGGAATCTTCATCCTCTCGAGGTGAAAATAAAAGGAAGCTTCACGAGAAGATAAAAATGTTAAAGGCTTCGAGGGCTTAGGTAGTTGGAGCTTGCTTTTTAGAGTTGTGTTGCGTCTTTGAAGTGTGCATTGAGCGTCATTGGATATCTCTTTTGTTTGGTTTAGGTTTTGTTTAGTTTTTATTTGCTTTTGTTTGCCTGGGGTATGCCCCTTGTAAACATGTACATTCGGTTATCCTTTTTTTAATTTCAAGCTAATTTACCCAAAAAAAAAAAAAAAAAAAGTTTGTATTGAGTGCTAATTCCGATGAAGATTGTCGTTCTCTTTTTCTTTCTATTTTTTTTGGAATAAAAAAAAACTTTATTAAAAACTTGATAAGAGTACATCAAAGAAAAAAGTAAAAGAAAAAGAAATTTAACACCTTGATACGTGCATGGGATAGGAAAAGGAGAAACCTCCAATAAAGCATTGGATGATGGAGAGAAATAAGAGAAAGACTAAAAACAGGTGGGCCAAAATCAGTACAAGAGACGCACGATCGACAAATACTAGATAGACACAGGGCAGATATGGTAGAATGCTAGAACAAATCCGTAGAGCCAGCAGACTCAGAGTGGAAGACTTCATACTCTCAGCTTCAGAAAAAGAGCAAGGCCCAAGCTAGGTTCTGCTTGGCACCTGTTTACTACTTTTCCGGTTTGAGTCGATCGACGGGTGATCGACGGGAATTGGTTTCGTGATTTGCTGGAATGTGGGTGTGGTAAGGTGGAGTTTGGTTCCTTGCCGTGTTTCAGGACTTCTCTGGAAACAAACGATGAAGTGAATGGTATATGGAAGAAGTAAAATAAATGGACTTTATTAAACTTCAGTGTAGAAGAACAATCAACCGTGAAAATTGAGTGAACAATTACAAGTTATAGCTACTCCTAGAAAAGAAAAGATAAAAGGCTTGATTGGCGTTGTTTGTGTGTCCTTCAATCTGTCACGATCTCAAACATAAATAGAGGCCTTCTCTAATTTGAATTTGAATCTCCCTCCAATGTGGCAATTAAGCCCATTCTGACTGATCTTTTTCATGAGCAGTTGAGTTTTCCCTGGTTGATGAATTGAATTTGTAAACTGCCCACGTCAGAAAATTGCTTCCATGTCTATGAATAACCGTCTCTGGTCCGCGGGAATAACTGCACACTTCTCTTTTCAACACCTGTACATGAGTTGTCACGAGTAGCAAGTCCAAATAACACTTAATGAATAACTGAATATGTCCCATGCATTGGCCACTCGACGGGTCAATCCTGTAACTAACGCTTTCTAAATGTTCCCCATGTATTGGCCACTCGACGGGCCAGTCAATTCTACTTAATCGGGTTTGCCCGTGATATTAATTACCTTTCGAATATCTAATTATCTTTTCCTACCGTGCCACGTGTCGTTCAATCGACGGGTCTAAAGAAAATCACAGAAATGGAGCAAACAATGCCCCCCTTATTTATTTGAGTTAAAACATTTAACTCAAGTAAATAAATCCCTATGAAGTCGTGAACACCACACTGGGTTTTTCAAACGCTCACATATTCATTGTAAAAAAAAATTAGGGCACGGTTACTTTTGCTTTCACCTTCCTTTTGAAAACTCCCTCTCATACAGTATTGGCGCCTAAGAAAGCTTCGTCAATGGCACCCAAGTTCTCGAAATCTTCATCCAAGTCTTCAACTAACAAGTCGAGTGAAACACCGGTGCTAAGTTCTTCAACACTTAAAGCTTCTGTCGAGTCGCAACCGAGGTTTCCCCAATGCCTTAGAGAGGCACCACAGGTGAACCAATTTTTCATCCCTTCATCAAAAAGCTCTACAAATTTCATTCTTGGGCCAATTTATCACCCAACTGCTCCCGCTGCATTACCGACTTACTATCCAGTCAATGATGAGGAACCATTGATGCTTTCTTTACCGGGCCTTCAACGGACTGGTTGGTCTGCAAGAGGGACAATTAGATCATGGCCCTTTCTCTCTCCTTCTTGGTCAGCATGGGTGGCCAGAATGAAAAGGTATTACTATTCTGAATGGTTAGACATGGACCTATCTGAAGCAATAGACCTTTCTACCCAAACCATAGTGTTGAACCCTAATCTCATTGCTGCAGCCTCCTGTTTTTGGTCTACTTCCTCAAACGCTTTCATTTTTCCAAATGGCCCAATGTCTCCCACCGTTTTAGACATTTGCCATCTTACTGGTTTTTCAGCCGTTGGGACGGAAGTTAATGCTACCCTTGATCATGAACCCTATGAACCCTCATTCGATTTCAAAGGTTCAAGTAGTTATACCAATTTTTTACGAAGCTATGTTGGGCCTGAAAACGTGAGGCCTACATTTTGGGAAAAGATAGCCTTTTATTTATACTGGCTGAATAAATTTGTTATCTGTGTTTCGGGTGTGAAAATTACTCAGGAATACGTTAGATTGGCTATCTGTTTGGCTCAGGGTAAGAAACTGGCATTGGCCCATTTTGTCTTGGGCACTCTTTATAAAGGCTTATGGACGTTTGTCCATAGTAAAATAACCAGCAATTGTGGTGGCCCCTTCTGGATACTTCAGGCCTGGCTATATGCCTATTTCCCATCCATTAGGCCTATAGGTTATTTTCCAAAACGAGTTGATGGTGGGGAATGTCTGAGTTATGCAGAACATCTCTTATCTTACGAACCAAGACAAGAGAATGCCTCCTTCAAGTTCTATTTCAGAGTTCTGTATCATCCCAAAATTGGAGAACAACCCGATTGGCTTCCTTTTAAGGAATGCCAGTATTCTGCCTCCAATAAGATTCAACCCATTCTTAACCTCCTGGTGCCAGTTGGAACCGTAAACGAATTCTGGGGAAGCATTTTGATTCCAAGGTTCCTTTCCATAGGGTTTTCTCCCTTAACATCACATTTTGCCAATTGTAGCTTTGAGATATACATGCCTAACCAATGTGCCAGACAATTTGGGTTAACACAGGGCATTCCTGTTCCCTACACTCATCCTCGGATCAAGGACCTAATTAACACTCGACCCATTGTTTCTCAAACTTCCCTCATTAGAGAATTAGATGGGCAGTTTAGTGGAACCAGGGCTGGTTATGAATTCAAGGGTTTTGTAGCTGATCCTTCTTCATCTTCAAGTTTTGAGACATTCTGGGCATATATAACCCCTTTACTCTTCAACAAGGATTTGAACAATTGCCTGTTTAGGCTTGATCCAGATAGCTATGAACCAGGTAACTCATTATTCTTATTTTAACTACTTCAGTATAGTATCATTCCTCAGTTATTCTTTCATGTTACTAATTCTATACTATCATGTTTCTTAGTATCAATTCCCAAAGAAATTCCTATTCCCAAGTCTTCCAGTTCTAATAAAGGGAAGAAAGCTATGACAGCTGAGGAATTGTACAACTTGAAGAAAAGAACTCGTAGTTCTCAAGTTGTGGGAACTAAACAAGATCCCCCATTAATGGCGGATGCAATGAAGCCTTCGAGTCAGCCAGATCAATTGGCTGATGATTCAGAAATCTTAGTACAATTTCAAAGGGTAAAACATTTTGATCCCAATGTTGACTTGACCAATGGTTCATTCCTATTTGGTTGTTTTTGCTTAATTGACTTTATTTCTATTTCTTCTCCTTTTCAGAAAGTTAGGAGGAAACTAAAGTTACCAACAACTTCAGATGATGAGACTGGTCAAGACAAAAGCTTTACTGCTGACCTCTCAAATTTTGATGATCCTCCAGCCTCAATGGATATTCCTGCTCCTGTTTCAAAAGCTCAAACCCCAACAATTATTGAAATGGTGCAACCAGAACAACCAGGTTTGGCAAGCATAGCTGAATCAGCATCAACGGTAGATGCTACCAGAAAATTGGTTAATGCCTCAGTCGACGGCCAATTGATAGCTGATGGTCAACTGATGGTTACATCAGCTGTTAATCCTTTGTCAGATACTCCTGTTCAAGAAGGAGAATCTCTTGGAGGTGATGGAACACCTTTCGATCTTAACTTTGATCTCATCCCTCATGGTCACTCTGAGTCCATTCCTCACATAATCCAACCAGATGCTGGATCAACTTCCCCACATGGGCAAAAAACCACAGATAAGAGAAATACAGAACCTCCCGCACCTGGATATTATTTAAAGCATCAATTCTGGACTCTTCTAGTCCGTCGATCTCTTCGTACATTACTTCCTCGAAATCAAAGTTACCTGGATCATAATGCCTTGCCACCCTGTGAGAAGTAATGTTAATTTCAACGGGCAACACTGCAGCTTGCCCATACACCAATTCATATGGTGTTGCTTTGGTACTATCCCTTTTTGAAGTTCTATACGCCCATAACACTTTAGGCAATAATTCATGCCACTCTCTAGGGTTATCTGAGATCATTTTTGACAAAGTATTTTTTATAATTTTATTTGTTGATTCTACTTGCCCATTTGCTTGGGCATAGTAAGGTGAAGAATTCAAGATTTTTACTCCAAATGGCTTAGCATAAGCCATAACTTCTTGACCATTAAATACTGATGCTTGGTCAACAGTGATTGTTTCAGGAATACCAAATCGGCAAAAAATGTATTCCTCCAGAAAGTCAATCACTTGTTTTTGAACTACACTTTTTAAAGGGATTGCTTCTGTCCATTTTGTGAAATAATCTGTAGCTACCATAATATATTCATGTTGTAGATATGAATGTGGTATAATTTCCCCAATCATATCAATTGCCCAACCTCTGAAAGGCCATGGTTTCACAATTGATTGTAAAGGGAAAGCTGGAAGCCTTTGTATTGGTCCATACTGTTGACATTTTTGACACCCCTTTGCATAAGTAATGCAATCTTTTCTTATATCTGGCCAATAATAGCCATATCTTCTAATTAGCCATTTCATTTTTTCTCCAGATTGATGAGAACCACAAATCCCTTCATGGACTTCTCCCATGACTGTCATGGTTTGAGGTTTTGCAATACATAGCAATAACACTCCGTCTGATGACTTTCTGAACAGATCATCACCTAACAAAATGTAATTAATAGCTCTTTGCTTCACATTTCTATCTGTTTTCTCATTTGGATTTTCCAAGAACCTTTTGATTAGATCTCTCCAATCATCAATTAAGCTTATTTCCATGACTTCTATATCACCTATACTTCTCTCGACAGAGAAAGGCAAAAATCTCTTCTGTACTCTTATTAATTTTTCATATTGTCCTTCTGGAATCTTTACTCCAGAAGCAATTTGTGCCATCTGATTGGCTTCACCATTTTCTAATCTATAAATATGTTCCAATTTCACATCATCAAAATAAGACATGAAAGTTTTGACCTTCTGCAATTGTAATTCCAACAAAGGATGGTTACATTTATACTCACCTGTCACCTGTTGGATCACTAGTTGTGAGTCACCTGTGATATTTAAATGTCTTATATTCAATTCTTTGGCCATTTCTAATCCAATAATCAAAGCTTCATATTCAGCTTGATTATTAGACAGAATTCTACTTTCATCCAACTGAAAAGAGAACTGCAGTAGCTCTCCTTTTGGGAAGTAAAAACCACTCCAGCTCCAACACCTCTATCGGTCTTGGATCCGTCGAATGACATTTTCCAAGGTTTTATTTCCACTAAATGAATCTCAAATTCATCCTTTTCCAACATCATGTTAGGATGATCAGCCAAAAAATCAGCCAGTGCTTGGCCCTTAACTGCCTTCTGAGGCATGTATTGTAAACAATATTCTACTAGAGCCAAAAGCCATTTACCCTGTTTTCCTCTTAGAATCGGCCTCGTTAGTATGTATTTGATAATATCCGTCTGTGCGATCACCTGTACCGTCGATGGCAACATGTAATACCTTAACTTGATTGCAGAGAAATATAGTGCTAAACATATTTTTTCAACTGGTTTATACTTTATTTTACATTCATTTAACCTTCTACTGAGGTAATATATTGCTTGCTCATGACCATTCTCATTATCTTGAGCCAAAAGACTGCCAATTGACTGATGACTAGCTGAAATATATAATTTCAGAGGTTTACCAAATATGGGTGGCATTAACACAGGAGGTTTAACTAATGATTGTTTTAAAAACTCAAAAGCTTTTTGATGTTCTTCTTCCCATTTAAAATCTTTTTGAGATTTTAATTTTAATAGTGGTGAAAAAGCAATAGTTTTTCCAGATAAATTAGAAATAAACCTCCTCAAGAAATTGACTTGTCCCAAGAACTGCTGAAGCTCTTGTTTATTTGTAGGTGGCTGAGCCTCTAAGATTGCTTTTGTTTTATCTTTATCAACTTCAATTCCTTTCTTGTGAACCAGGAATCCAAGAAAATTTCCAGCAGTCACCCCAAAAGCACACTTAGTTGCATTCATTTTCAAATTATATTGCCTCATTCTCTGTAAGACCTGTTTTAAATGGTCAATATGTTCATCAAAAGTATGAGATTTTACAACCACATCGTCAATATAAACTTCCATGAATCGTCCAATTAGATCATGAAAGATTACATTCATAGTTCTTTGATACGTAGCACCAGCATTCTTTAATCCAAATGCCATCACAACCCACTCAAATAACCCAATATCCTGGGCATCTAAATGCAGTTTTATGGGTATCTTCTTTGGCAATAAATATCTGATTGTAACCAGAATAGCCATCCATGAAAGACAGAAATTGATGGCCTGCAGTTGCGTCCACTAGATGATCCACAACAGGCATATGATATTCATCTTTAGGAGATGCTGTATTCAAATTTCTAAAATCGATGCAGATTCTAATTTTTCCATTTTTCTTAATTACAGGAACAACATTAGAAATCCATTCTACTTATCTGATAGGCCTTATATACTTGGCTTGAAATAATCTTTCCATCTCTTTCTTTACCCCTTTTTGCACTTCAGGAGTCATTTGTCTAGGAGTTTGTTGATATGGGACAAAATTCCCTTTGATAGGAATTTTATGTTCTACTAATGATCTATCTAAACCAGGCATATCATCATAATCCCAAGCAAAACAATCTTTAAACTCAGACAACAAATACTTTAAACGATCCTTCATTTCATCAGGCAAAGAAGCACATACATGAAGAATTCTAGGATCTTCTTTTGTCCCTACATTAAAATCCTCCAAAGGATCTTTAACTTCTACTGTAAGATCATCAAGCTTGGCAGGAGCAGCCTTGAGATCTTCCATAGCTAACTCTTTCAAAGTTAAGGGACTATCATCTATCACACACTCTGCCCAATTACAAGAAATAGGCTCATCAGCCTCTAATCTTCTAGACACAATAAAAGAAAACAGTCTTTTAAAAGTGGCTCTCAAAGTAGCCAACTCTTCATCTACCAAACTCAATATTTCACTAGACATGGGAAACTTTAGACTCAGTGCCACTAGACCTCAATATTATGTTAGGTCTAACAAAATCCTCACTCAATTCTTGCAAGCCATCTTTGATATACTTGAGAAACTGGCTTTCAGTCAGACTTGTATTTACTGATTTCACTTCTGACTCCTCAATCTTGACTGGCCACAAGTCTTCATCATATAGACCTGCTTCCACATTGTTAGTATCCGCTTTGAATGGATGCTTATCTGCCCAATAGATCTCCATGTCTGCACCTTCCCTACTTTGCCCTTGTTTGAGAAATATCAATGCTTAATGTAAGGAAGAAGGAACACATCCATTTATATGGATCCAATCTCTGCCTAACAAGGCATTGTAATTGGACGAAGAGTCAATTACAAAGAAAGTGGTATTCATTTTCCTATTTCCGATTTGTAACTGCAAAGAAATTACACCTTTAGCAGGTGAACACCCCCCTGCAAAGTTTCCAACTGTGACCTCTGTTGAAATCAGGTCAGCATCACTCTTGTTTAATACCTTCATCATCCTTGAAGGCAAAATATTGACAATAGCCCTATTATCAATTAGAACCTTATTGATAGGTTGACCATTGATATGTAACATGATATATAAAGGCTTTAGATGCCTGACTAAAGCATCATTTGGAGACCTAAGAACAACCACATCTTTTCCAATTGCATCTTTTTCCACTCTTATGGATTCTTGTTGGAAATCCTTCTCTTGTTGATCATTTATCTTCACTATTGCATCTGTTTTATCTTCCACATCTCCTTCCAAACTAGTCGGTTGATTAGGCTTTGCCTGAAAAGTTTTTGGCAACACCAAAACCATATTACATGATAATTTAGTAGGAGAAACTGACCCGAATTGAATGGTATTCAAAGCTTGACCAAATGAAACAGAATCAGGATTCTCTTCATTTCTGACATCTTTAGGGTCTTCCTTCATGATATCTGAACTGTCAACAGATAGTAAATCATCATCTTCATCATCCTCTAGCAAAACCTGTTGAAATTCTGCTATCTTCTTTTTCAAACTTTTCTTAAATATTGCTTTCTGTTCTTTGATCGACAGAGCTGAAGTATCTGAAGGACTTGGACATTGCCCCCCAGGTTTATGGGCTAGACCTGGTTTACTGTCTTGCCCCCCAAGCTTCTCTATTTCTTTTGCCTTCTGCTTAGGCACTGCTGGTTCCCTATTCCAAACTAATGGAATTGGTTGATTAAGAACTGTTCTGGCTTTCAATTCTGGCCATTGCGTCGATTCTGCTTCCACATATGAATCCCTCCTTTCCCTTTCTGAAATCTTTCTCTGCAACCTTCTTTTCTGAGTATTAGTGATGGGAGTAAACTCCCCTTCAGTTGGGAATTTTGGATGCCTCACTGTATCCCACATATGGTGTTCCATGTTTGGTGGCACAACCATTCTCCCTTGATATCCACCTCTAACAAAGGGAACTCTACCTCTAGATCTCATACCCCTTTGGTACATACCTCTACCTCTAAACACAGGTGGGTAAATCAAACTTGGGTCCGGCTTCCCTGGCATGGCAGGGATTACTGGATATCCTTTAAATAGAAATGGCCCATCATCTTCCCCATACCACTTGATATACTCGGAGGGTATAAACACCCCTTGATCTTCACCTACAAATATGATCTTCACCTCCAAAGTTGAATCATTACAACCCATTGTGTTAAACCTTATGGAACCTTTAGCATAGGTTCCATTATATTCTTTCTCTGCAATCACTTCCTCTCCAGATTTAATTTCCCTGTCACATCTTAAACAGAAGTAATTTTCAAATTTCTGTTTGACATATACTTCCTCTTCAGTTTCCATGATGTCATTTTCTTCTTGAATTCTCTTCTCAATCTGAGATGCCATCTTTCCTTTCTTTAGTCTGGCAGTTACCACATTGACATCCACTAATGGAAATGGATCAATGTCAATTCCCATAACTTCTTTGTTTCCTTTGGCATATTGCAACAAACCTTTCTGAATTAGGTCCTGCACACAATTTCGAAAAGTAATACAATTATTGGTGTTGTGTCTAAAAGAATTGTGCCATTTACGGTAATCTTTTCCTTTTCTATCCTTTTCTTGAGGAATAACATGTCCTGGTGATAAAGTTAAGAACTTTTGCTTTATTAGTTCATCAAACAACTGATCTGCTTTAGACAAATCAAATGAATATTGTCTAAAATTTGCCTGATTTCTCCTATTCGGATGAGAAGAAGGCATATTCACAGGTTTCTCAGTTTTTGTTAAAGTGTCACACGCAATTGGAGCTTTTCCAATTACTTGGGCAACATCAATCTATACATCTCCTTCTACATCCTGATAATATGTGCCAAGTGATTTGTTTTTCCTAATTTCTCCTTCCATAAGAATAGCCTCATAACCAATGGCTTTTGAAGTGAAATCAAACAAATCTCTGAATTCAGTGCCAGTGAAGTGTTTCTTAAAGTCATAATCAAGCCCCTCTTGGGCAATTTTCACTATTTCAGATTCCGGAATATAGAAATGACACTGATTTCTAATCTTTTTGAATCTATTCATGTATTGTTCAACAGACTCTGAAGGCTTTTGTTTTATCTTAGCCAAGTCTGCTACAGAAATTTCTGGTGCATGTCTAAAGAATTGAGTGTGGAATTGTTCCTCCATTTCCCTCCAAGAATGAACAGAATTTGGAGGTAAACTAATAAACCATGAAAATGCAGTTCTAGTAAGAGAATGAGGAAACAATTTTAATTTTAAAGCTTCATCTAAATCTGCTTCGCCTATTTGTAGGCAAAATCTCCCTATATGCTCAACAGTTGATTGGTTCTCCTCTCCGTTGAAAAGAACCAAGTCTGGAATTCTATAATGCCTGGGAAAAGGCACATTATCAACCCAATTTGGATACGGTTTTCTAAACATGGGTTTCTCGATCCTCCTAAGTCCTGGACCATACATATCTTGCATAATATTCATGAGTTGAGCCCTCAAGTTAGGCTCTTGCATTCTTACTACTTGGTTAGTTAAGTCAGGCCTAGTTTCATATCCATACGGATGATCTGGCCTCCTCCCATTTTGATTAAGAATTGGTGGATCAAATCCATACATATTGGGGTCATTATTAGCCATATTTGGTACGTTTCGGTTATCATTCCTGTTTAAATTAAATTGCTGTCCCCCAACTTCGACATTATATGGATTTGGGTTTTGATTTCCAACATTTTCAATTCCCATACTTATCGGAATTGCAGTTGGAACACTTTGATAAAAATTCTGATTCTGTCTAGGATTTTGATTTCCCAGTGGAATTCTATTGACTCCAGTAAAGATGGCATCAAAAGTTGGATTATCATATACCTGAGAAGAAGGTACTTCAATCACAGGGTTTAATTGCCCACTGCTTTGCCTTGGATTAACATTCACATTAACTGGCACTTCAACTGTTGGTGGAGTTATTTGATTCTGTGCTATTGCAATTTTGAATGCAACCACCAACATTTTAGCCATCTCATCTTCTGGATTGCTCAATGTTCTTATAACTTGTTGAACCAAATTCTCTGGCTCTACCTCTGGGCCATTTGACTGGCCAATCTCTGGAATCCTCTGATTTGGACTCACTGCATTTCCTTCATTCACATCGTTTCTACCATTAACGTTGGTAGAATTGTTGTTTTCATTGTTACCATCGGCTGGTAGTTGATTCCTAGTCTTTGGTGCAATGTCTTACTTCCAAATTAGTAAGGGCCCTCCTTCTAGCGCCAAAAATTGTTTACTACTTTTCCGGTTTGAGCCGATTGACGGGTGATCGACGGGAATTGGTTTCGTGATTTGCTGGAATGTGGGTGTGGTAAGGTGGAGTTTGGTTCCTTGCCGTGTTTCAGGACTTCTCTGGAAACAAACGATGAAGTGAATGGTATATGGAAGAAGTAAAATAAATGGACTTTATTAAACTTCAGTGTAGAAGAACAATCAACCGTGAAAGTTGAGTGAACAATTACAAGTTATAGCTACTCCTAGAAAAGAAAAGATAAAAGGCCTGATTGGCGTTGTTTGTGTGTCCTTCAATCTGTCACGATCTCAAACATAAATAGAGGCCTTCTCTAATTTGAATTTGAATCTCCCTCCAAGGTGGCAGTTAAGCCCATTCTGACTGATCTTTTTCATGAGCAGTTGAGTTTTCCTGGCTGATGAATTGAATTTGTAAACTGCCCACGTCGGAAAATTGCTTCCATGTCTATGAATAACTGCTTCTGGCTCGTGGGAATAACTGCACACTTCTCTTTTCAACACCTGTACATGAGTTGTCACGAGTAGCAAGTCCAAATAACACTTAATGAATAACTGAATATGTCCCATGCATTGGCCACTCGACGGGCCACTCGACGGGTCAATCCTGTAACTAACGCTTTCTAAATGTTCCCCATGTATTGGCCACTCGACGGGCCAGTCAATTCTACTTAATCGGGTTTGCCCGTGATATTAATTACCTTTCGAATATCTAATTATCTTTTCCTACCGTGCCACGTGTCGTTCAATCGACGGGTCTAAAGAAAATCACAGAAATGGAGCAAACAGCACCAAACTAGATCAGGCAAGCTTAAATCAGCATTCATCAGAGAGTAAAAGTCTCAAATATTGTCATGTGAGCACCATTGATGAGCGGCAAGAAACAGACGTACGAGTACGAAGACCAGTAACATCAATAATCGATCAAGAGGGAGTGAGTTAGTAAACAAGCATCTGCAACTTCAAAGTTCTCGATCAATGAGTGGGATAGGCTCACATGAGTGAAACACAGTCACAGTTGCCATGCATCGTGTGGCCGGGCAGCAGAGGAAGATTGAAATCTTTGATATGCATTTCCACCGAATTGAGTCTGGATCACTTAATCACTTGACAGCCTCTTAGGCTTAGCCCCCCCAAAAATTGGGAGTTGAAGAGAAGGAAGTGTAAGGTCAACCCTCTTAGCCCTCCTAGATTTAGGAATTGAAAGAGGAGCAGATATGAGGCAAGATACGATAGCATGCAGCAACAGAAGGGATTAATAAGTATAACAGCACCATCAGCAGCCAAACTATCATCAGCAGCTAAAACACTGAGAATGGCATGGCAAAGTGAAATAGGATTTCAGCATAGAATGCCAGCCAATAAGGACTCCGAGAAACTTTTATGTATAACGGGGATACCAAGGGTGGTGGTATCCCCTCCGGTCTATTAATTTCTACTTTTTTGGCAATTCCCCAATCACATTTGGTTGAATGGCTCCGTTCATTTTGTAGAGTTCTGCCATAACATTAATCATAACAAAAATCGTGTTCATCAAACTTTAGTAGGTACATGATCGGCACACGTGAAAATTGCAACAACAAAAAAAAAACCAAAACTAGATGCAATTTTTATGTGTGCTGATCATGAACCTATTAAAGTTCAATGAACACGATTTTTTTAAACAATTAAGGTTCTCACCAAACTCTATAAAATGAACGGACCTGATCATCAAAGAATGATCGAAAAATGGCCAAAAAAGTCAAAATGGACCGAAGGGGATATCACCACCCCTGGTATTCCCATTATACATAAAAGTTTCTCTAAGAACTCCACCCTTAGCAGCAACAAATCTCTAAATAGCCTCTTAGGCCATCCATCCACGGTGATATAATCAAAAACCAATTGTTTTTAAAGTTAACAATAATGGTGCAAAAGATGGCTCATAATGGTATAATCAAACTTAGCGACATCCTTAGAAATAATCAAATTTTGGGTTTTGAATAACCAAAACTAGCAACATTTTTTAATAATTAAAATTTGTGGACCTCCACACCACATAAGTTAACTAGTTCTAAAATTTGTATACATGCGTGTTTCAATTGGTATTTTCTTCCTTTCTTCTTCGCTTACTCTATATCTTTTTCACTTCACCGACAAACTATTTATCTTTCTTTTCCTCCAAAAGTAAAGCTCATATCTCTCGATCATCTACAATTCAACCCACCGTCGCCAGATTAAGATTTTTCACTCTTCTTTCTCGTTTCTATTCCTCCCAACCCAAAAAAAAAAATTCATAATAGTAGGGAAGAAAGTCACCGATTTTTTTTCCAAAATTAATGGAGGGAATCGATATATTTTTGCCCAAAAAAAACTTAAATGAAGGGAAGTGAATGACGAGAAACAGAAGGGAGAGAGAGATAGAGAGAGAGAGAGAGAGAGAGAGAGAGAGAGAGAGAGAGAGAGAGAGAGAGAGAGAGAGAGAGAGAGAGAGAGAAAGTTGCAATGTAGTAAGTTGTGTTGTTTTTTTTTTTTGGATAAGTACTTCCTTTTCATTAAAAGCACAAACCACTTATACAAAATTTACGGGGCATACCCCTGCTACACATTTGCTTACAACAGAAAGCAAAAACAAAACACAGTAGCACTATACCAGAAAAGCAAACCTATACAGAGGCAAGAGGCAAAGCAACTACAAACGTAACGCCTAGCTGGGCCAAACACACTCCCAGAAAGTTTCCAACTATCACATAACCTCTTATTTTCCTGAGTGGGCTGCACACCCCTCTTAGAGCTGAGTGAGTCTCTTATTGAGTTATTTACGTTTAGCGGTTGACGAATCCCAAGTTTAGCAATATCGGTGGTGATTCCAATTCTTGGATTGGGCCAATTGAAATCAATATATCGGGCTTAAGAAAAGGGCAAGCACATTTCAGTTTTGCTTGTGTTCAACATAATATGAGACTTACCATCCAATGTTTCTTGTTGCCTCATTTCATGATACTTCTTCTTGACAAATAAGAATTCTCGAAGTGACTATCATTGCACTTATTTTCCATCAATAAGATATCAAATCCATGAAGCGTTACCCGTTACCTCGACAACTTGGGGGCGATCAATCACAGAACTAACTACATAAAATATGTGGTTGGCCAGGATTTCACAAAAATTACCAGAGGACCAACTTTTTCAAAAACTATGTTAAGTTGTCAACCCGTGTATTTTCGGATTCCGATGATGTTAAAAGGTATACTTAGTGTTACATGTATCTTGTTTTATCATTTCACTATGCAATCAATGCCACTCCTTCACATGAGTAGTTTGCTTTTGTTCTTCGCCTAGTTGTGGTTAAATTTTGTAAAAAAAAATTGTATACTTTTGACCGATTTTCAATTGTATGAATTTTTTGAAAACAAGAAAAATACGTCACTAACAAAATGGGCCTCACCTGTAGAGGGCCCCCCTCCTTTTTTTAGAACATCGACCCAATTGCCGAAACTTAGTTGTGTCTGACCAAAAATTGTCCTATCCGAAACGGATCCCGTGTCAGTGTCGCGTCAACACATGTACGGCTCCCTAAACTGAAAAGTCGATATACATAGGCTAGAGCTGTGTTTTCCATCCATGAAAATGATTCAGTGGAGAGAAGTACAAAGCGCTTTTTAGGGAGTTTTTCTATTTTCCTTTCGCGCCGTTTTCTTGTTTCACCAGAACAGCAGGAGCAGAATAAGAATCGAATAGATGGACGAAGTAGATAATATGCAAAAGGTGTGAATTATAGTGAATGGGCTAGTACTTCTTGGAATCTCAGTTTCTTACTTTGGAGTGCAAGTGCGACGTTCTGGAGGTTTGAAGCAATTTTGTCACCCAAAAGAGGAGGAATCAACACGTAAGCTTTAGGTAATAAACAACAAAATTCAATCTGTCTTTAGACAACATAAATTTGTTGGGGATTCGAACGTCCAAACACACAAGCAAACACACACAATTGAAAAACAAATTAAGAACTGAAAATAATCACAAGCAAGAAAAGAACAAGACACAAAGGTTTACGTGCTTTCGACTTAAATAGGTTGCTTAATTGTACCCCACTGGGTGCTTGGGTGTTTCACTTTGAATGGTCCATGTAGCTCAAAATGGCCATAATAGTCTGTATTGCCGTGAATCCGAGCAGAAGAGCAGCCGTGGCAACTGAGATGAACGACCAAGGACTCCTGAAATATGTGCGTCTCAAAGTTGCCCAGTTGCTGCCATAGTAGGCCTCCACTTCTTTGAATTCCTTTGAGAGGTAACAGTCCCTAATGTTAAACACAACTTTGTCTCCCAATTCCTTGAAAGTCTGAGCAATTTGTTCATCATCGTGGGAGAAACTTGTGATTATTCCATCGTCACAAAGGAATGTAATGTCTCTGTCCGAGTTGATGAGGCAATTCATGAAGGCAACATACGCAGAGAAGCATCTGGAGGTATGCGTGCAGCATTGTTCCCAGGCAACACAATTGATCAAGGCAGCAATGGTGACATCGTTGATAGTTAAGGGCGGGATTTCTAGCACTCCTTTATGGAATTTTATTTCCAATAAGCTGTCAGTTCTTCTTCGTGGCCTAAACTTGATCCCAGCAGGCCGGAGTCGTGTCACACATTGCATTGACTGATCAGACAATGGGTGATACCCATGTTGTGTATTTGTTCTGGGGGGGGGGTTGACCGTCCGAAACAGATTTACCAAAAATCCAACAAAATTTACCAAAAATCCAATGGAAGAAGTTCCGAAAGGGCAAGAGTATCAACAGGATCGCAGCAATAATTATCTGTAGGACAATCACAATCCGTGACACGTGTTGAATTTGATCAGACGCGTTTGAGCGATCTGTCATGGGTCGTTGCATTAGATCATAGTTTTGCGGAATCAATATCGGGGTGATATAGCTGGAGTGAAACAATTGAAGTAGATGTTCGGCCTTGCAATTCGGGTCTACTGCTCTCTTGAGTGATTCAGGATGAGATCTTGGCAGGGAATGACTGAATAGTTTTAAGGCCATCAGTCTCAAGGGGTCGCTTTTGTCGATGCAGATATCGAATAGCTTCTCAAGAACAAAGAACGGAAGTTGGTTTTCCAGCTTAAGGAGGTCTCGCGTGAGAACTGGAATTGGACTTGGCTTCGTGAGAATTGGGCTGCTGTATCTGAGACTTAGTATTTACCATTCACATCCCCACAAACATGTTGCAAGAGCTCAACAACAAAGCAACCATCAATCACCATCATCTGAACGAAATCGTCGTGTGACATTTCAATGGGCTCAGAGTAGAAATCTCTTGCCTTCATCTCCAATTCTTTCATGGCATCAACTAAGCGCTGTAAGACCACCCCCATTTCCTCCCCTGTTCGGCGAAGTAGGGAATCAACTAACTTCCATTTGGTAGAGTTTTCGAATTCCAGGACAGCAGGTTTGCCTCGGTGGTAAGGACCTATCGACACGAGCTCTGGTTCAGCGAGGTTGCATTTCATTTCTTTGATACTGTTAGGGACTCTGTATATGCATAGAGAGTTCCTAAAGCTATAACTTCGATTCGCTTTACTCTTCCATTCTTCTTCTAATCTCCTCATATCATTCAACCGCCTTTGAATGATAATGAACGCTGACTTGTTGATCGTTTCCTGTATTTCACGAATCGAGGATTCTATGCCGCTCTTTGGTTCATCCTCGATTCTAATGACTTGATGGTTTCTATGACTCTCCATACCTTCTTTTCCCTTCTTTTTCTTTCTCCTTTCTCCAACTCTTTTCTGTGCTAGAATTGAATGGACAAGTGCTTCTTAAACAGTTGATTTTCCTTTTGGGTTCAAAGCTGAACTTCACCAGCTTCTTGGAAATTTCGACCAAGCTACAACAGAACGAATAGTGACAAAATCTCTTTTGGTCTGTCTTCGAAGGTATGCTTTTCCAGCTTTTTTGAAATTTCGTCACCAGATTCTTGGAAATTTCGACCAAGCTACAACAGAACTGATAGTGACAAAATCTTTCTTGGTCTAAGTTTTTTTCTTTTTTCTATTTATTTATCATTTTCTTGGTCTAAGTCGTCGAAGGTCTTTTCCAGCTTTTTAGAAATTTCGTTGAAGCTATGACATTGTAGTTGAGACTTGAGAGAGAGAGAGCAGAAGCCTACAATGAAGATTCTTCGTCATTAGAAGGGGTGTTTATGGTCAAGATTGGCGTTCAATCTTGTCCAAGAGCATTGAATATTTTCTCCTAAATGCAAAGCCACAGGTAATGTGCTCCCCAAAATGTATTTATCTAATTCACACACTAAAATGGAGTGCAAAAAATAATATTTTTTTTTTCTGTTATCTGAATTATTATTTTTTCTTTTTTGAGAAGATCAGATAACAGGAAAAAGTTAATTTTTTGCACTCAATAATATGTCACCGGGCTTGTTCAGAAGGGAACTCAAAACCCAATCCTTCTTTTAAAAGTAACTTTTGTACTTTTTCTCTTTCTAACTTTTCAATCATTACTCTCATTTTTCACCCTATCTCTCTCCACTTTGTACCTCTCTCCATAATCATTACTCTCATTTCTCTCTCCACCTTTATTCAAAATCACTACTCAAAACCCACAACCGAACAAGGGCTTAGCCTGGTCCTTAGACCTTAGAACGTGCTATGAGCTGGTACCTAACCTTCTGGAAGCATGGCACTTCGACCCTTGGTCTCTTTTAACTCCTGGTTTTATCCAAAATATTACACCATGAGCTGGAAGAATCTATAAACAGAAAAGGAAAAAATATAGTCTTAAGTAACAAAGATAAATGATTAATAGATATAGTTTGGAGGGCCAAATTGTTGACAATTAGGCACTTATAACCTCTGTTCAATAACACTACGAGTTTCGCATTTTTTGTTTTCTACTTGTGTAAACAAGGTTTCACTTCCTCTGTGGAATTGCAGGTTGGTTATAATTCGTCAGAGGTTAGCGTACAATGTGTTTCGAAGCCCTTGGGCCTCGTCCAAACGAATATTTCACCGAGTGTCGGCAAGAAACTCTATTAATAACTGACGTTTTGATCATTTGGAACAACTGGATGAATTTACTAGATCCTTTTAGGAGGTCCAAATGACGATAGATATCCAAATGGCAACAGATAGAACCTATCCAATTTTTTCAGTGCGATGATTGGTTGTTCACAAACTCAAACTTATTGTACCTACTATTTCTATGTTTGGTGTACTGTAAAAAATGTTACAGTATGTATTTTATGAAAAACCCCAACATTACCACTTCCAGCAAAAATTACACCCCCATGTTTGGGTTATAACTTATATTGCCATCCTACCCGCCACAACATTTTCATTTACTACAAATGATTGAGGAGTATACTTCCATTTTATTTGTTTTTTTTAGTAGCAGCAAATATCAACAACTTAGGCACATAGCTGGCCAGCTACGATGGATGACATGCAGCACAACTATTCCTTTTTTTCAAAACTTGCACATTGCTGTGCGTAATCTCAACCGTCTAATTGTTCGGCAATTCTTGATTGCCGAGATCAATGATCCGGATGTGCATAATATGGTGCTGTGCACCTCTGTACAACACCATCCCTCAGTTATAGTTTCTAAACCGCTGACCAGCCTTGCCAGGAGTCATAATTTTGCAAGATGTTGATATGTCCCGGTTATTAGGTTTTCGAATTCATGAACAGTACATAAAAAGCAATTACTCTACAAGAACTTGCCATTATTTGATGATTTCATTTCATTACCGATAAAATTGTGCTGATGGAAGGGTCTTCCAGAAACTAGACCAAATTCAGATTGGAAATTAAGAAAATCCTCTAGATTCATAAGCCAATGGGATCAGTTCTTCAAGAACATGAAACTAGATGACTGGGAAAAAACTCCTCTAGATTCATACAGCTGTAACTGTATCTCAGATCAACATTAATGAACCAAGGGTGATTAGGGAGTGATTTTAGCACTCCCCTTTTTATTAATCGCTCTTCCCTTTTTGTTTTTAGCTTGTAAAGTTACCAAAATATCCTTCAACTTTGTGAGAAACCATTTCATTTTGATCACAAGAAAAAGGAAATTTGGAAAAGCGGAAGGGTATGAAGGAAACTTCACACACTAAAAACAAAAAGGGGAGTGTGGTCAGTAACAAAGAGAGTGCCAAAATCATTTGGTACAAAGAATACAAAAAAACTGATAACAAGATAAAAAAAAATACTTTTAAAAAAAATCAACATATTGACTATGCTCCCTATATTTACAGTAGAAAACAGAAAAAAAATACTAGAGATTTGTACGAAATAAATAAGGAAAGTAAAGGAGAGAGGGCCGGGGGAATGTTGGCGCAAAAAAATTGAGAATGGCGGGAGGAGAAAACTTTGCCATGCATTTAAATTGCATATTTTTTTTTGTAGGATTTGTTTTAAGAGAAAGTGAGTCTTGCTGGAAAAATTCCTGGGCATTATCATTTTCCTAGTAAATGTATACTTCAAAATATATGAGAAAGTTAATTTTCTCATTCTTTCTAGACGTCTAATCAAGGCCTAATGAGTTAAACGAGGAAATTGGTTTAGAGTATATGAATAAAATCCTTGTGTAGGGTATTCTCCGACTAGCATCATATCACCTATGCGCCCTTCACCGGCCCCAACTCCCGCAACCTTCCCGCTGCCATTGTTGGGCATCACCTCGACCACCACAAACTTCCCGTTGTCATCATTGCCCCACCGTACCGATAAACCATCTCCTTGGTTGACACAAACACCTCCTCCGTCCTTTACCGGTACCACCATTGCGTCTACTACCAAAAATTCACTTCAATCCCACAACTATCACAACCATTTCGACCATCACAACATCCATTGAAAAAACCACAAATCCTCGAGGGCTTAACCCAATTATAGTCTCCCAAACAGAAACTTGATCCAACTTCATATTCTTCCTAATAAAAAAAACCTTGACCCAATTTCAAGTTTTGTTTTGAACAGCCAAAAGGAAATTTATTAATCACGGAAATGGAGTACATCAAGATAAATGGCAAGAAAGATAGTAGTATCACTACGTGAGAGTAGCATCTCAACTAGATTGGCACCCTACTCCACGACAATCATGTACTATTCAAGCCCAAGGATTGATAAGAAATCAACCCAAGCGGATTACAAAATAAACACAGTCAAGTGACTGCTCTGTCCAACTAATACTGCAGAAGATTACAACATAATCTTCTTTTCTCATACTCCTGCGGGAAATTAAATGTAGATTGACTTGGCAAATGTATGACCTTGACGATTCAAGCTCAAGCCAAGCTTAAATTCACCTAACCTTCACCAAGCTAAGCTCGAAAAACTCCATAGCTCGGTTTGGTTCAACTTATGTACAACCAACCATATTTGCTATTAAAAAATTTAAGCAAAATAACCACAAAACAAAAATTGTAGAGAGAACCGTGTCGGAGACAACCACAACTAAATGAAAGGAAGACGTCGAGAAGGGAGACTTTACACAGTATCTCCCGCTTCTCCTAGCCCTTGACCTCTTGCCCACGGGCTTTTTCTAGTGTTGATTGAGGTCCGGATCGGTGACTATTTCCCTCCCGGGTTTCGGTAACCATCAAGAAATCGTTTTTCTCGCTGTTGTTGTGATTTAGAATCTTTCGTTTTTATTTCCGGCTAGGTGTGGGCTACCAAATAGGCCTCATCCAGAGAGATTGTTCAGTGGTTTTGGATCGAGTACCTTCACGTAGTTTTCCTACACCCATTGACACCGGACTATTTTGTGGGGTCCGTTTACTTACTGGGGGTTCCACGGGAATATGTAGTTGATGAGTGTTGGGGTATCACGTGACGGAATCCCAGCACCGCCTAATAATTTTTCCTCCTCCACATTTAGAACACCGGATTCCAATGATTCACTTTGTAATCTTGATAAATCGTGGTAGGTCGAATAGGTCTCCGAATCAACTTGATCGAATATCGATAATTTAGTGATTGAACTAAATTATGCGTCGGTCTATATATTTTTCAAATCGTAATAATTACCGTTCGCTTTCATAATACAACAAAAAATTGTTTTCTGGTCATTAAAGTTATGAATGTTCGATCAACTTGCTTTTCTGCACAACCATTTTATGCGTTGAAATCTATGAAGTGAACGGTCAGGATTCTATCTTCAGACTCGACAGGAGGCCCGCTTAGAGGAGACAAAATTCGTTTAAACTATTCCCGGCCCCGACAACGAAAATCACACATGGCCCCCCTTATTCGTTACATCTTGTCTAACTTTTAACTAATTACCCATCTTTTGGTTAATTAATTTGACCGGACAAATATCACTAGTAATTTGAACAAGATTTCTTTAATAACGTAGCGCATTTAGGCTCCGTTTATTTTGATATAAAATGTTTTCCAGTAAAAGTTTTTCCTATTTTTTGTTGTTTGGTTGAGAAAAACAGTGTAAAATATTTTTCAAAGTAAAACGTTTTACCTTATATGGTTGAAAATATTTTCCTCTCAAATTTTTCGTAAGTTATTTTCATTTTTCCTTCCTCCCTTAGCCTTTCTTATCATATCTCTCCTGTTATGTTTTGTTATAGTATATTTATTTGTGGAAAATATTTTTTACACGAAAGTTATTTGTTTCAAAATCATTTTACAAAAAAAAAAAAAACATTTTACATCGTAAAATATTTTAGGTCGATACAAACGGAGCCTTAGTTAAGTTAAATAGTTCGCGTGCATAACAACTACACGAAATAAAATAATAAAACGTTGAAAAAAATTGGGAATTGATTTTTACACTCCCTTTTTTTATATCCACACTCCTTTTGTTTTCAAGTGTTGAAAGTGTATGTATTTTTTTGACTAAAAGACAAAAAAGGAAGTGTAGATATAAAAAAGTGAAGTGTGAAAATTAATTCCCCAAATGCTACTTGTTTGTATCATTTAAATTTATCTATCTTATATAATTGAAGAGGCACGCTCTACAACCCTTCAATATTACAGATGTGAATGAGTGTGAATCAAAATATGGATCGACGCTGAAAAAATTCACATAAGACGACCCTAACGACACTATATATATAAAGACAATGAAAAATTGTCTTTTTTGTCTTTAATAAACTTTTGATCATAATTTTAAACTTCTTAGATTTTGTTCATCAAGACAAACGATTGATCCTTATTTTGAACTAAGCTCATTAGTTAAAATAAGAAAGTGACTTCAATTTGATCTTAAGTTTACAAAGCCTGGTTCTGATTAGGGGTGGCAAACGGGCGGGTTTGGGTCAAATTGGGTAAGTTGTTAGTGGGTTGGGTCTTTAATGGGTCATTGACCCATTTAGACCCATTAATTATTAGTCTAATTACCCATACCCAAACCCAACCCATTTATCTAAAACCCAACCTGACCCGCCCATTAGCCCAATTAAATACTACATACTAAAAAAGTGTTGATTCTGGTTCATCTCTCTCCGTGATGTGCCACATCCTCATCCTCAATCTCATGCCAAATGAAAATTTATAGAGTGTGGTAAGCTCACACACTCAAAACTTTGATCGATGCATGTGATCTAACCCGACATCGTACGGAGGCTTATTATACCATTATCCGAACCGTCTCGAGGAGACGAACAAGATGGATAGATCAGATTTTCCATTCAAAATTTTTTTAAAAAAATGCAAATTTTGATCAGAACTCGGTTTGCACTCTCTCTTCATTGGTGTTCGTTTTATACACTATGAAGTGCTAAAATCAGTCTTAACCTATTGGGCAACAACCAATATAGTGGGCCCGAACATTTAATTAGGTTTCAATTCCAAGTTTTTTTAAAGGTTTACGATTCAGCTGGGGTTTAGGCTCCAAGGCAACAACACTTGCAGAAATCAAACAAAGAAACCACAATGGATACGAGCGATGCAATCCTGATAATGAAAGATGATGAAAGTCGACAAAAGGATAATCGTCAGCATCCATATCAAATTTTAAACAAATTTTATGTCCCAATTGCAGCATTAATCAACCCCCTTCTCTCTCTTGGTTTCAGTATACATGTATGTATATATACATACATATATACACAACTGTAGATATGGGAAGAGAGAGAGTGATTAGTAACCCCACAAGTGCGAGAGGAACTGTTTCATCAGTCCATTCGCGCAATCGATGGATGAGATATGTTTTCAACTTTGAGTGGTTAAAATAATTATTACCGGTCACAATTGGTTTTTAATTCGGACTGTTCAAAACAATTTTTAACACGTGTAATTTAGCACAGAAGAAATTGGGTAAAAGACACGAATTATTATTATTATTATTATTTTTGGGTCAATCGGAAGATTAAAAGACACGAATTATGACTGGTAAGAGAGAGAGAGAGAGAGAGAGAGAGAGAGAGAGAGATGGTAAAAGACACGAATTGTGACTGGTCCAGGCGGGAATTTTTTGTGCTTGTGCAACCTTCGTTCCCAGAGAAATTGGGTAAAGAGAAGGGAATTTTTGGTGGGTTCCCTTCATGACCTCTTGGGTCATTTAAGTTGACTCAATTGATGCCCAATTAAGACCCATTCAATAATGGGTTAGTTGAGTTTGGATCCATTCTTACCCAATTAATAAATGGGTTGGGTTGGGTCTATTTTTTTGTTGATGGGTCTGGATTTATTAATGGGTCTGGGTTCAATTTACCACCCTAGTTCTGATGCTCTAACGTAATTCTATAGTGTTAATAGCCTGAGATTGATGCTCTTAACGTTTTCAAACTATGAACCCTTAGACTGTTTACCAGAGTGAGTGAATGTCTTAACGTTTTCAAACTAGGATTGTCAAGTAGATCTAGCTAGGGTTGCTTTTGCCTCTCCAATGCTCACTTTTCAAATCAAATTAACTTCATTTTGAAATTATGATCTTCGATCATGACTTATTTTTAATGGAACTCATTTCTTCCATAAACAGCAACACAAACATATAATAGAAAGGCAAGATCACAAAAAAGCGATCGGTATTTTTCTAATCTTGCTCATTGCTTTCGCTCCAGTTGTTGATAGCCTGAGACACTGCTTGCTTCACCGTGTGCGCCTCAACATTTTGTCCATCATTCTGCCAAGGAAAAAGAAAACAAAACCGAAAAAGAAAAAGAAAATTGTCACTTAATGCCTGCTAACTAATGCAGAGAAATACAGGAAGTGTATCCCAAAAAATTTGTTTTGTAGCATTCCCCAATGAAAATAATGCACATGATCGACAATTCATTCAAATACTAAATAGCCTATATATACTCCTGCAATAGAATGAAAAACTTGTCACATGAGATCGATGTGTGGAAGGACCTATACGTAAAACCACTTTAGCTTTTAGGTGTTTTTATGATATAAAAACTTACCTCTCCAACTGCTTCCAAATGAAAGATGCCCGTACAAGACACCCTAGCTTCCACCACATTAAGCCCCAGCTCTTCAAAAGCTTCCAGTATGGTGACTAGCAGACCAGGGCAATTCTTTTCTGATATCACATTAATTTGAAAGCCCTTTTCTAGGGTTTTTACGGTAACCTCCTGCATAATTAATGTATCAGAAAGAGTTACAATATTGTTTGTCATGGAAGCTAGGTTATCAGCATACGACATACGTATTGGTATTGGTGATACCAATATCGATATTGGAGGTAGAATTGAATCCGAATGCCCGGACACATGGCTTAATGATCACCTAAATAAAACTGCAAACGGGTCAAAAATTATACCACAGGCCGGGGGTCTTGGTAACTTGAATTTTGTGCAGTACTTGCGATATCTCGATTCAATACTTCTACCTTTTGTTTCAAATCCACAATGTATTTTGATGCATCAATTATGATCGACGTTTTGTTCACCTGCCAAAACAAAATAATTAAACTCACTGTTAATTAGAACATACAAAAGTGTTATTCTCTTTATGCATGTTTCCCTACAAAAGTGTAACAAGTTGTTGTGATATATCCCAATGGGCTCTAGCCTAGAGGCATCTCTTGGTCCTCCCCCGCTAGGGTTTGAGTCCCGTCGTGAGCGTTTGGGATTCAAGTCTACAGATAGCCTCTGAAACCTACTATGATCTAACCTTCCAACTCCTTGCTAACCCTCGCTAATGTATACAATATTGGGAGAAAAAAAAAAAGTTGTAATAATAGCTCATTCAGTTTCAAGCCGTTATGTACAACAAGGGAGATCACAAAATGTACTTTGAATGTTTCTAAAAAAAATTCTGCACTTTGAAAAACTCACAAACCAAACAAGTTTTGTTTTTCTTTTGATTTCTTATGTCTGGAAGAACACAAGCAAACTTGATGTTTTTTTATCAGCAAAAGAAAATTTAATTACCACTAAGATCTCTACAATGAAAAAATTGAAAAGCATAGAGAGAGAGAGAGAGAGAGAGAAGAGTATAATTAAAAGACTCTTCTAATGCTAAAAGAAAACTTGTTTGGCGAACTATTTTTGAAAACTGACGTTTCTTCAGAGCCATTCACTTTTTCATGAAACATCCAAAAGCGTAGAATACGTTTATCCGATGTTTGAAATTAATCAGGACCGCAACCAAACTTGCTGGTTTGTAAAAAAACGGAAAACAAAACGAACCAAATAGCTAGAGCGATTCCGAATAGAAGTTAAAGGTGTCTGCAAATTTGATTTTGAGAAACACGTACGAGTTTTACGAAAGGGAGAAGGAAGCTAGCATGAGATTGAGAGGTCTGGTGATAAGAATTAAAGGTAATCGGAAGGAGCCAAATAACAATAAATTAACATGAATTAATTCCAATAGCAAAAAAATAAAAATAACAATTACGATGGCTCTGTATGAATCAGATACAACCACTTAAGACCTTATAAAATCAATCAGAATAACACTATTAGACAGCCAATGAAATTAATTACTGCATGAGAGTTTGTAATGGAACGGAGTAGTTGCAGCTTCTCATGAAGTGCTGCTGCTTTCTTGTGCTCCCTTGAAACCATTGATTCTCCTCTCTCTCTCTCTCTCTCTCTCTCTCTCTCTGGGTATTTAAAGAGGGGAGGGGATGAGCTCTCCAATCTGTATCATCACTTGTTTGCCACCCACATATGACTGCCCTCAGTTTTTGGTAAACGAAATATCAGACCAATACCAGTATTTTCTTTGCGAAATTACCCAGTTTCCCTTTAAAGAATTCTTAGTCTGAAAAATTGAGAGAGAGAGAGAGAGAGAGAGAGAGAGAGAGAGAGTTAATTATAAGTTTATATGATGGTATTTACAAACTCGCCTTGGATCAATAATAGTATTTTTTTTTCCCTGAAAATGCCTTATATATATATTTTTTTTATGACAACTTGTAAATTCTACATAAAATTCATACTAACAGTTACTCAACAACTCATAACACGAAGAAAGAAACTCCTAACCTACGATGTTTTGAATTCAAAGTTTATACTATCGATTTACGTCCAAATGTTACGAAAGTTTACAAAGTTATGAATTCAACGTCGTTATTCAACATATTACATATTCAAGGAAGTTCTTGACCTATATGTACGCCTAAATAGGGCGTGATTTGTTCTCCCTCCGTTTCTAATTGTTGGTCTTTCCTGGAATCCCTATTGAGGATTCCAACTTTTAAAGTAGACATGCAATGGGTTTTTTTTTTGATAGGCAAGTTGCTAGACATGCAATGTTTACAACTAAATTCAAATTTAATGACATTATTTCCTCTATTATCCTTATATTATACCATATTTCTATTCACTAATGAGAGACACTTATGAAAAATCATCAAATTTACATTCACTTTTGGAAAGGGATCTACATTTTAGAACATTCCAAAATATACTGTTTTTCAATTGAAAATGGGAAATATAAGATGTGTTTGGACTACCTTTTTGGTAATATCACAGACCGTTGATCTTTTAATTTTTTCTGAATTTTCATCCTATTCGCATCAAATTATTTGGATTAATCATTAGCGTCAATTGGAGACATGATTAGGAAAGTATAAAAGTGTGAAACTTTACTAAAGCCAAAATAAGTTTTTTTTAAAAAAAAGACAGTTACAGCCTTTTTATTCATCTTTTATTGATTTTTTTCGACTTTATCTCAAATTCCATGCCTTTTCGATCAATTTCTCTTGTAAAAAAGAATTACTTATCCCAAAATTTTTTACTCAGAGTTACAAAAAGAGATCACTAAACATCAATAATACCGACTGTGTTTACAAAAATTGATTTATTCCTAACACACACGAAATTGAAAATGCTATATATAGCAGTTTCTTTAAGTACTTATTGATCAATTAGTTTGTAGTTTAATCTTGTTCAACCATTGCTACCGTATTAGCGAAACAATCAAAAGGGAGGCCAAAAGGGTAATCTAGGACGAGTACTTTTTATAACTGATCAAATGTACGCTCACCTCGATTAATTCTGAGAATCTAATTCTACCGTCTACAAACAAGCTAGAATCGATCCATCCCAATCAGACCCAGGACAAAAGCTATGTAATTTAGGACGAATATTGACAAATGACAGTGGGAAGTTCATATATATGTAGTACTGGTAGTAGCAGTTAATTAAAGTAACTCGTCAGGGGCCTCAGAGAGAGAGAGAGAGAGAGAGAGAGAGAGAATCAAGCTAGAGGTCTCGTGAACAGGATCACAGGATCATGGATTGGGAGGAGGCCTGAGGGTGAAAATTGTATAGCACATCTCGTCTGTGATTTGTCTATACATGTATATATCCCAACACAGCTACATATTGATCAATAATAAGTAAGTTGGTATCGAAAAGAACGAAGTAAAAGCGTCCTCATCTTATATATCCCTCCAAACACTCCTCACGGGCGAGGGGGGGAATTTTTCATCACTCTCTCTACTACTCTACTCTACTCTAATCCACCCCTCTCCTAAATCCACACTACCCTCCCTCCCTCTCTCTCTCTCTCTACCAGCCGTCACTTTTTGTCCATTCTCTCCCCTCTCTCTACACGTGCATTTATACCGGCCTTACTCCATCTATTATTTATATATCCACTTCCGAAAAACTATATAGCATGTTTATTTTTTATAACTCATGTGTCCGGATTAGTTTATGTACGAAGGACCAATTCTATTGTCATCTATAGCATGTTTATCAAACACTACCGTCACATAGCCTTCTTCATGCGGTATCATAACTTACTATATATGTAAGTTTTGATATAATGTGTAGTTGCGAATGGTATTGGGGTACCATGTGATAGTGCCTTAAAAACTTTGATTAATTACTCTAACCTGTCAAATGTGAGAAAATAATTTAGAAAATGATGAAAAGTAATTTTTTAAATCACAAAAGAAAATTTTCATTTTCAACTTACCAAAAAAAAAATTCCATTATTATAAAGACAAAATTCGATCTCAGTATAATAGACAAAGAAAACCATTGAGATACCTTGAAAAGTACCCTCTCTTTTTTTTTTTTTTTTTTGGCAATGAACGATGCAAAAGATTACGAATGAAAAATAAGTTCAGGATATTTTATCCCTCCTGAGTCTTGATGTAATTGAAATACTAAAAAAGACGGTACAACATTAAAAGAACTAAAAACAACTCATGGAACAACGCATTCCTTGCTAGAAAATCAACACATCGGTTAGCCTTCCAATAATCATGTTTGAGGTTCACCAATGCGAATCCCTCCAACAGAAAGCTGCAAGCTGGATCAAAACCACTGATCTATTCTTTTCAAGTTATATGTGTTCCGAGGAGGCACTTAACGATATTTGATCGAGTTAATTTTTGGGACACTTGTAGTACTCGACGAGCTCCAATCTTATCTTGTGTTTTTATGATAAATGCGTCGTCGTATACATGTAAAATCCATAAATAGCAACCTTCTTCTAATAAAAAAGTGTGGAGTGATTCTCTAGTACTAACCCCATTTGTGTTGGAAAATCAAATCCGCGCGCTCAGACTCATGCACAACGAACAAATCACTCAAGATCTTAAGATATTATCGTAACAGAAAACAAACCAGAGAAAAAGGAAGAGAAGGAACAGAAAAAACAGAACACACAGATATACAAAGTTCGGCAACTTGCCTACGTCCCCGGGAGCTGTTGGAAAATGGCTGCTGCAAATTCTGAATTGTTGGAAAACCTTCACAAATACTAGAATACACTTCGAGTCATGACTATGTCACTTTCCTAAAGACAGTATTTGCCCCCACCAAATGGTATACAAAGGGTTACAACAAATCTGCCTTCAAGATAAATCAAAGTCCGAACTCAAAATTCTATCGTTTGTGTTTGAATTAATGAAATGGCTGGACAAAATACCTATAAGATGAATATAAGAACCGAGAACCAATAAATTCTGTTTTCTACAGCAAAATAGAATGCAGAATAAATGCTAAGAAATATAGAGAGATGTGGGAGAAATTCGGCATATGTATGTGTGAATGTGCAGATTTTGTCAAGTAGTGGTCTATTTGTAGGCCACAACGCACCCATCGTGAAAGGATACGCACCTGATATAGTCTAACCGTTGGATCAGATACTACGGTCTAGTTCGACCAGTCACACCGAACTGGTGTACTGTTTCATTCACACCCAATCGGATTAGATCCAATCTGTTGGATTGTGCCCATTCACGGTCGATGGCTTCGATCGCAACTCCACGAACCAGTGCACCTATTGGCTCGAGTTGCACCCGATTGGAACCGCTCCGTGTGACTCACCTACCACACGTGTGACACGCGGCATCCACGTCAATGCCACCCTACTGCCAACTCGCAATAAGAAAGTACAAAGTGCGCCGCTAAAGTGCCACAATGCACCACAGCCCACGCAACATAGCCTAAGTCGCGAGTGCGTGCGCGTGTGGGTGTGTACTGGTGCGAAGCACCATAGGGCTGCACCACACTATATCATTATTTATTCATATTAGAAATGTTTCTTAATATATACCACTCCAACATCTCTCAACTAACCAGTATGGGACAAAACTCACAAAAAGGAAAACATGCATTCTAAGGAAACAAGGAATTTTACAAAACCAAAACAATGATTCTTTTATTTTGAAAATCTCTAACACGGACATCAAAGGAAACTCTTCTGAATCTTTATAAGATTTCAAATCCTTACTAGACTTTAACCTCGGAATTTTGTCAAATCTGTTTTCTTAAAACACTACATCTCAAGATTCATTGATGGTGTTGATGGACACAACATCATTAGGTTCAGCCACTAGAAATCTATATCTTTACTGTGCAAAGCATATCCAAATAATACACACTCGATTCCTTTTGGACCTAATTTCTTCCTTTTAGATCTAGGCAGCCTCACAATCACCCTACACCCTCAAGTCTTAAAATAACTCAGGTTTGGTTTCCTTTTTGACCAAAGCTCATATGGAGTAATGTTAGACTTTTTGAGAGGTACTCTATTCAAGATATAAGCAACGGTAAGTATGGCTTCGCCCCACAAACCTTTACTTAATTCTGCATTACTTAGCATAGTAACCACCATCTCAGATAAAGTTCTATTCTTCCTTTCAGCCACTCCATTCTGTTGTGGTGTATAAGGTGCAGTTACTTCATAAATTATCCCTACTGATCCACAATAATCAGGGAAGTGATATTCACCACCCCTAGCAGACTTAAAACGTTTTATCTTCAAACCACATTGATTTTCAACTTCAGTCTTATATGCAACAAATTTATCAAGCACTTCATCTTTGGAATGAAGCAAATGAACGTAGCAAAATTTCGAATAATCATTTATGAACGTTGCCATATAAAGTTTACCGCTTCTAGTCGGCGTGCTATGAAAATCAAATATATCACTATGAATCAATTCAAGTAACGAAAAAGTCCACTCAATATTAGAAAATGACAGCCTTGTTATCTTTGATTCCAAACAAATCTTGCATTTGTCAACCATATCATTTTTAGATTTAGGAATTAAACCTGATTTAACCTTGCAATCCATTTTTCTTGTATTGATATCCTAAACGAGTATGCCATAAAGAAAGAGAATCAAGCATATAAGCAGAAACAACTTTGTTATTAATATTAAATTTAAACATCCCCTCAGTTACATAGCATTTGCCAACAAACACACCACTCTTGGATACAACAATTTTGCTCGACTCAAACACTACCTTAAAGCCATATTTATTAAATAGACTTGCAGACACGAGATTCTTCCTAACTTCAAGTACATGGTACACATCAGTAAAAGTCAGCGTTGTAAACACCCCAATCTGGACCTCCGAATAATCTTTAAATTTCCCCGATGATGAAATAAGGAAAAATATACGTACGAGACTTGAATTGTTGCTCATTTGCTACTCCCTCTCTAACCTCAAGAAAATTTCTTTTCAACAATGTAGGGTGGCCCCCGGTTCAATTGCAAAGAGAAAAATGCGTTTGCTTAGTCAAAAATAATTTTTTCCATGACACACTGAGGGTAAAATGGGCACACATTTCAATGTATAAAACGCCTTTGAGTGAAACCAATTGGGTTAGAAAGAGGACTCAACAAGCTTTCCAACGCTTTGAACTGTGTCAAAATCCGAGTTCGGGAGTATCCGGGGTGCCCTCGCGAAGTTTGATGTGTTCAACTGTCATACAATACCGCGCGGCACTTTCAAAACCCAGCGCAACACTTCAAAATGCAGCGCGGCATTTCAGAAAAATTAAAAAAAAAATCACTCTGCCGCACGGGATTTCAATATGTCGTGCGGCATTTCGGAAAAAAGTTCTGACAGTCGGAGAAAGCTGTCGGCCACGCCTGTAGGAGGAGCGTCTTTGTCAGAAAATAAGTTTTATTCGGTTCAGAAGCCACCTCCCCTCTTTTTAGTGATCATCCTTAGCTCTCTTGCCTATAAATACACTCATCTCTAGTTGAGAAGTACCCCTTCAATTCCAAGTAAAGTTACTCTATCATTTTTTTTACTCTCACTCTCTCTCTCTCTAAAAATACCCCATTTTGATTCTCCTTCTACAACTCCTTACACCCACCACCACTATATACACATCTTTCTCTCTCTATATAAACCCACAAGTTAGGCTATTACAAAATCAATCTCAAATTGATTTCTCTATTTCTTTCTTTCTTTCTTTCTCTCTTTCTTCACTCATTTGCGTACAAGTCTCTCAAAGCTCAATCCAAATCAACTTCCACTCTCCATCTTTAAGCACATCCAAGCTTCAATCAAAAGGTATAAATCAAATTCCTTGAGCTAAATCACATTTAGCTTTGAGGGGAGCCGATCGAGGCCCTTCTCGGTCTTTCTATACCGAGTTTGGATCTCAAACGAGCTTTATTTTCAAAAAATACAAAAAATAATTTCTGCATTGAAATCGGTGAACCGTACGGTGCTTTAAGACACCGCACGGTTTATTGAGGAACGTCGTGCGGTATTTTAGCCTTGGTACCCTATGAGGTCAGGAGCATATTTTGGGCATATTTTAGAATACTTTCAAATGTTAAAAATCATTTTGGTGCACTATGTGATCTCTTAAACATTTTAGATTTCTTTTAATGTTTTTTTTAGATCCTATTGAATGACAAAGTGAACCAAAGGAAGCCACTCAAACTGTTTTTAGTTAGAAACATAAATCATTTTCTAAGCCTTTGGTTCATCTCGAAATATAAAAATGAAAATATTCTGGAATATGTGGAGTAATATGCCGCACGACAAAATGAATGTGCCGCACGATATGTTAACCCGTCGCGTGGCCATATGTTTCATTATGTTGTAACCCATTATTTTGCTTTGTTTTGTTTTACAGTCTATTTTGTTTACGTCCATCCATTTTCATACTGTACAATGTGCACACCGAGTACTCTTACGTGTTATGTTAAATCCCATGTCCATTTCATACATGTTTTAATCAAAGTTAAGTTTTTCGAACGATATTAAATCTCCCATTTAAAATGCTTAGTAGAGACTGGTTTTACCGGGCGAGCGGGGTGCTTTTCCAACAAAACCTTCCCCGTTCGTAAGGTGGCTCCCGGATCCATAATCTCAACGTTTTCGCCAGATCAAAAACCTTTCTTTTCAAATCAAGCTCTCGGTTTCTCGGATCATCCATCTCAAAAATCCGGGTGGTGACTCTTCGAGCGCGCTTTTGGGCGCGGGAGCCCACAGCGTTTTGCCAAAAGTGAACTCCGAATCCACTTTGCCTTTACCCTTAACTGGTGCAGTTGATGCATATCCCATGAACAGAACGGTGCCATCTGCAACTGGACTATACTCAGTGAAGAACCTTTTGTCATTGCAAATATGTTTTGTTGCACCAGAATCAATCCACCAATCTCCAGCATCTTCGAGGATATTCGCCTCGAAAATAACAGCAATGAATTTAGAATTTTTTGCCCCAGATGCTCCTAGATTTCCACCATAGTTCTTCTTTTTCAGAAATCGGTAATCTTTCTTAAGATGCCCAAGTTTGCCACAATGCCATCAACCAATATCGGTAGGATCCAGTTTCTGCTTCTTCCATTTACCAGAAGACTTTTCACCGCTTTTGTTCTTGCATTTTTTGTTGGAACTTTCTTCCACCACATGAACTTTGGAAGTAGTATTATCCTTACTCTCCTGACGCCTTGTCTCTTCTTCCACCCGAACATGTTAGGCCAACTGATCAAGGGTAAATTTCTCGGTCTTATGTTTGAGTTCCTTTTTGTAGTTTTTCCAAGATGTAGGCAATTTGTCAATAACAGAGGAGACAATAATAGATTTATCCATATGCATATTCTTAACCTTAAACTGACTGAGGATATACTGAATCTCATGCAACTAATCAATGATCGGCTTTGTATCAACCATGTGATAATTCATAAACTGACTAACAAGAAACTTCTTACTTGTAGCATCATCAGAAAGATACCTATCATTGAGTGCATCCAAAAGTTCATTTGCTGTCATTGAATTCTGATAGACATTGAATAGTGAATCTGACAGCGCATTGAGAATGTGTCCTTTACAGATGTAGTCATCATTCTCCCATTTGCCCCTTTCAGGAGCCTGCTCCATAGTTTCATCATCTAGATCCTCTGGTATCACCGGACTCGGAGTAGTCAGAACATACACCACTTTTAGGGTGGTTAGCAAAAAGTGCTTCTTCTTCTGCTAATGCCTGAAATTCCCACCTTCAAACCTCTCCAATTTCAGAAAGTCTTGCGTCATCTTTTGTAGAGACATCGCCATTGCCAAATACTGTCTTTAGATTATTGGAAAATGGCTGCTGCAAATTCTGAATTGTTGGCAAAACCTCCACAAATACTGGAATACACTTCAAGTCACGACTACGTCGCTTTCCTAAAGATAGTATTTGCCCCTACCAAATGGTATGCAAAGGGTTATAGCAAATTTGTCTTCAAGATAAATCGGAGCCTGAACTCAAAATTCTACCATTTGCGTTTGCATTAACCAAACGGACAAAATACCTGCTGGATGAACTCAAAATACAGTTTGTGTTTGTGTGAATGTGCAGATTTTGTCAAATAGTGGTTTATTTATAGGCCACTACGCACCCATTGTGAAACGATATGCATTTGATCTAGTCTGACCGTTGGATCTGATCGTATGATCTAGTTCGACCAGTCACACCAAACTGGTGTACTATTTCATTCACACCCAATCGGATTAGATCCAGTCCATTGGATCGTGCCCATTCGCGACCGACGGTTATGATCGCAACTCCACGAACAAGTGCACTTGTTGGCTCAAGATTCACACCCGATCGGATTAGATCCAATTCGTTGGATCGTGCCCATTCATGGCCAACGGCTGTGATCGTAACTCCACGAACAAGTGCACCTGTTGGCTCGAGTTGCACCCGATTGGAACCGCTCCATGTGACTCACCTGCCACACGTGTGACACGCGGCATCCACGTCAGTGCCATCCAACTACCAACTCGCAATAAGAAAGGGCGCCTATAAGGCGCCTAGCACTGACGTGCAAAGTGCGCCGCTAAAGTGTCCACAATGCACAACAACCCACGCCACACAGCCCACACCGTGTGCACGTGCGCATGTGGATGTGTACTAGTGCAAAGCACCGGCTCCGTCAGCACGTTGCGAAGCACCATAGGGTGGCACCACGCTATATCATTCTTTATTCATATTAGGAATGTTCCCTAATATATACCACTCTAACATCTCTCAACTAATCAATGTGGGACAAAGCTCACAAAGAGAAAAACAAGCATTTTAAAAAACAAGGAAAAAACCAAAACGACAACTCTTTTATTTTGAAAATCTCTAACATGAGCCACACCAGTCCACTAAGAATAAAGAAAACTAAAGATTACAAGTCTTTTCTTTCCTCTCTGAGAAAAGTTTTTTTTTTTTTGCACTCTCTCTCTCTCTCTAGAATTCTCTTCGTACAGTATCAATAACAAAAGAATACAACAATTGATATTTATAGGTACCCTGACAGCTGGACACCTCCAACTGACTTAGGCCGCGAGACCTCCCCTGGCCGCGAGCCCTTTCTGGGGGTGAGACCTCGTAGCGGGACACCTCCGCCGCGGGACCCCTCCTCCCACAAGACACCTCTGCGGGACCCCTCATGCCGCGTGATCCTGTCGCGGACCACCGGCCGCGAAACCCCTTCCGCGGAACCCTTTGAGTAGGTCGCGAATTTCTATTGCTGAACTCCATTGTTGAAAGTTGTCTGGATTCCCAACAATTTGTTCCCTGCACCCTTTCGAAGATTTATGTAGTCCCAAAATTTCAATAGTCCACTTAACCCGAAACGGCTAAACCTATTCGTATGGATCTCTACACTACAACCGTATTTTATTTTCTCACATGCATGTGGGTTCACTACTCATGTGATCAGTACTTTGTGCGACAGTATGTTGTATGTTTGTATGCTTAATTGTCACTAGCACTTCTCAATCTTCGCTCTCACATGTTTAAGTAATTGGAATCTTTTCGAAGGGAGTTTTCACGCTCTCACTAGCTCTTGCTTTCGCTTACCCTTATATATGCGCATTATGTTACTTAGGCTAATTGCGTACTGGCGAACTGGGTAAATATTTGTAACCAGCCTTCTGGGATTAATGATGATATTGCTATATACAAGCCAGAACGATAGCATCATTGGTGATGGGCGATAATTCCACTTTTTTTAAAAAAACAATTTATTAATCTTTATAAACGATTATAAAGATTAAAAGGATCAAGGACACACGGCAAAAAGCCACCCAATACCTAAAGGAAGGCAAGACGCCAACTGGAAACCCGAAAAACCAGAGCAAAGAACCTCGCTCGCGACCTCAAACCCAAACAAACAAACGAAGAAACCTTCATAAACGGACAATTTCCATCTGGGGATTATACTCCTCCATGTAACCAATGACTACTATATAATGAATATCACGAGATGTTACACATCAACATATATATAGAACAGTACTCCATATATATATATATATATATATATATATATATATATATATATATATAATTTGGATTTGCCTAATTGCTTCCAACAATATTGTCTCCATTCCGCCAGGACAAATAACGTACCCTCCCCTATTCACATGTGTGCCCATTAATCATTACTACAAAACAATACCCTCCATACACATGCCCTGCTCCAACCTTGTCTCTTCCCTTACCCTTCAAAATTTTGCTCCTTCTTGGTTTTTTTTTTTTTGTTTGTTTGTTAATACTATACTAATTTATTTAAGGGACTCATTTAGGTGAATATTACTTTCAATATGTATCACGGGATTTATTTAGGTTTTACTTCACTGACCATGCCATCAACATGTGAACATGAAAAAGCTCACTGTTTCCCACATGCAGATAGTACTGGAACCTACCATGCAACACAGAGAGCCAAATAGCTAGGAGGTGAAGAAAATGGTCTTGTGATCTATAGAAGCTCTCAACAATCACGTCATTTTTTTTCCTTCTCTTAAAATCCAGTTTGAAATTTTGATGGTATTGACCCCTAATTTCTTCCGTTATTCAAATTGGGTATTGGAGGACAAACTTGCAAATAATGTTGTGTGTGTATATATTGCTGGAATGTGGAATTTTGTCTTGAGAGAGAAAATAAGTACTATTGATCACTCGATAACGGGTACATCGAGAGGGCTGGTTGGAAAATTCGGCATCTTACAAATTACGAAGGGCGCAATATTGATTAAATGAATAAGAAATCTATGTATGTAGTGGCCTGGTGTTTCTTCTTCTATGTATTTTGATGATTTACAATTTGACTACAAGGGACTGTCAAGTAAGGGTGACCAGAAATGGTCTATCAGAAGTCCGGAATGATGCTATTGTGTGAAAAATGAGAAAAGACAGTACAAGATTCAACAGATAAGCAAGCAATTTGTCTTGGCCCGACGACTTTGTCTTGGCCCGACGACTGAAAGCCACCCATGCATTGGTCTTCCTTAATCTACTAAACTAGAAGCTACAGTCTTGTTCGTTTTGGGATCGCAAAATTCTTGTTCACGATTTTCAATAAATTTTTTCTATCTATCTCTCTCCACTCATTACTCTTAAAAACCTCCCACGTGATTGGTTTATGAGACCAAGAGGTTGGCCTAGAGATTGTGGTGCTCCCTTACCATGTAAAATGCTTGGGTTTGAGTCTTATTACTGCGAAGTGCAGCACTCTTTCCCCTATCCCCTCCTATATATCAATTGAAAAAAGATTGCAGACTGGTTTTGTTTTGCTCCTTCAAGTCTATAAGATTGTAAATAACCAATTCAATTAAAAGCTTAAGCTTTTAAAGAGAGTAAGAACTTTATTATTTATATCTTCAACACGTCCCTTCATATGTAGTCAGGCTCTCCTCTATGAGCGAGCTACACACGTGTAAATATTTTAACATTTTTTCGGCCAAAAAATATTTGACATTAGGTAGGCGGTGAGATTCAAATACAACATCTATTGTCTGTTCTTATACCATATTAGATTGTTCACCCACCAACTAATCTAAAAGTCACTGTCGGCTCTGGGCTAAGGCCCAAGAGGCGTGCGCCTTAAGCCCTCCAAAAATGTCAAAAAATAGGGCTCCCATTTATTTTTGAGACCTAGTATATATGTGTTGTTTTAAGGCCCAATTTTGAACCCAAGAAGATATTTTATACTTAAGCCCCAATGGCCCAGAAAAATGAAACACGGAATGCAGGAAAAAGCAAAAGAAAAAAAATAAAAAAGGAGGAGTAAAAGATCACGAAATCGCCAAAAATCTCTGGGCCCTTCAAAATTATTCAGTGTGGTGGGTGTATGGATGCATCTTTTTTCCCCTTTAAACGCTACTACTCCGGTACTTCTCATTAAAACAAATACTATATCCGAATCAAAATTATTCAGTGTGATCGAATTTTTATTTGATTTTCGTTCATGTTAATTTTTTTTGAAACAAAATTCAGGTTGATTATTGCTCATGGTATTTCATTATATACGATTTAGTACTCCACGCAAAGATGGCCCATCGATGTGGGATTTACTCATTTGAGGATGTTACAAAAAGGGTTTCTTGTGCTTGGTTGCGCCCTGAAAACAATGGTGTTAACGGTTATGGCAGCGATATATACTATGGTCACAGGTGGTTGCAGTGTTGGGTGGCAGTAGGCCGGGGTGGTGGTTGAATGGTAGTGATGGTCATTTGGTAGTAGTACTGACGATTTGAAAAACTATTTTCACCTTCGAAATGGAAATAATGTATTTTTGCACTTTATTTGGAAGTGTCTTCATGATATTTTGCCGACTAAAGCAAATCTTTTTCGGAAAAAGGTTATTGAGGAGTCAAGCTGCCCAGTTTGTGGGATGGAAGTGGAAACAATTCTGCACCTGTTCTGCACATGCCCTTTAGCACAACAGGTCGATCTGGTCTTTGTTTCCTTTTAATACGGGCTTGGTTGGTGCTAGTTACAATTCATTTGTTGATTTGTGGGATGCTTTTGAAGCTCGTTGGCAGAATGTTTCGAATAAGGACTGGCGTTGTTCTCTTATAGCAGTTGGGATGTGGTATATTTGGAAAAATCGGAATGGTGCTGTGTTTGAACAAAAAATTTTGCTGCCTCAAGTTGTTAGTTCTAGGGTAGCAGGTTGCTTGGATGAATACTTAGCAGCAAATCGATCAGTGGGTGAAACTCGGGGTGAGCAATGATTTTCAAAGTTGTATGTTTTTGTTTGCTCGCCGATCTTCTAATTCGGTTGCGCATGCTTTGGCTAGTAAAGGTTTAGGTGGGTTGGATTATAGTCTTTGGATTGAATCCCCTCCTGTTTGGCTTCTTGATTCCTTGTCTAGGGATGGAGATTCCTCATGATGTATTTGGTTTGCGATTTATAATACCATCTGTTATCGTCTTGACAAAAAAAAAAAAAAAAACTTATTGAATCGATGTGGGATTCACTAATGATTCGCAACCTTAACCAACGCTTTTGGCTGATGGCGTATCTTGACTTTCTTGCAGTGAAAGTGGTCAAAATGAAATATTTCGTTTATATCTTCGCACCAAACGTCATATGCTATGTTGAACGGTTATTTAAGCATAATTAAATTCACCATACCTTTTAATAAACTACGTACTAGCTAGCTAGTTTGTAATTTCATGAAGTTTAGAAGTTTATCTTTATAAATTTCAGAGTAATAGTAGTGTTCATTAATTAGCTTTTTTTTTTTTTTTGTCAGGCGATATACATCAGCGGGGATTAGTGAGAGGTGTTAGGGTTAGCACAAGGGGTCCAGAGGCTATCCATAGCCCTGGCCCCCAAAGGGCCTACCCCCTGTGGGGCTTGAACCCAAGACCTTTCCACATAGAAAAGACAGTGACTTGCCAACTGCACTAAACAATGGTTGTCAGTGTTCATTAATTAGCTAATTTAGCTAGGTACGCTCAAACATGTGTTTCAATCCTTAAGAAGGGGAGAAATTTCCACGTGGCGGTATTCGTCGACGATTTCAACCGTTCAAATGTGTTTTGGACGGCCCATTTTTACTCTCTCTCCTCTCTTTTTTCTTTCTAAAATCCTGACCGTTCAAAACACATTTATCGACTGTGGTCGCCAAAGGGCTTTCACGTGGTTGGTACAGCCCAACACCCAAAAACTTCTCCAAGAAGGGCTCCCCGTTCCGCTTTATTTCTAAACTTTTTTTTACAAAAAGAAAGTAATTTCAAACTCAAATATAACAAAAATGAAAAATAATTTTTTGATTTTTTTTGCACCATTTAAAAGATCTCAATGAGATCTATCAAACAAAATCCATATTGATAGAAAAATTATTTGCGTAAATACATAAATTTTGAGCTTAAGATTATCTTCTTTTTCTAAATATATATTTTTTTTTTTAAAACCGGAACACCCATGAATAATCAATGAAGATATATACAGGGCACTTGGAAGAAAAGGACAACAAGGTACATCAATTTACAGACGATTTTTCCCCATTTTGCTAAGTCGTCGTTTGTTATGTCAACAATAACACCGAAAGCTGTTATTCTACAAGGTTATTACTACTTGCGAAAATGTTGGAGATTGAGAAGATTCTTCTTGGGTACGGTACTTTCTTTGTTCACATGTTCACTTTCATACATGCTTACTTTTTTCTAAGGAATGGAATATGTTTCTCTCCAAACAGGGCGGTAACAAAAATGTAAATAAGATTTTGTATATAAAATAAACATCTATGTAATATTAGTTAAAAATTTATGGCCCTATTTCATTTTGTTTTGTTGAGTTATTTTATCTATTTAATCACAAATTTATGTAAAATTTCATTTAGTTTGTCTACGTATGACACTTTCATCTAACGTACGGCTCCTAAGTGATAAAAGAAAGAAGAATTCATCTTCTTTCATTTTTTTTTTTTTTTGATTACCTTCCTCACGTAACTATAAGACCGAATCCATCTTATTATTTCTAAAAGGGATTACTAATTCTTAACTTTTTGGGGAATTCTTCATTAGTGGTTGTGAATGATTGATTTTTTTCAATCTTTTCGACCTTGGTTCCCTAGAAGCAACTCCATAACTAGAATTCATATTTCAAATTATAAGTCAATATGGTGCATGATTTTTGTTCTAAGATGACAGTTTCAAGAAAAGTCACATCATTCTACTTTGCGCTCAACAGCTAGCGCGTACGCTGAAAACATAACGAGATAAGGTGGTGTTCCACTTTCATAAAAAGTATTTTTTTTTAAACGAAGGTAATTTCAAACTCAAAAATCATGTGTTTACGAAAATAATTTTCCTACCAATATGGGTTTTGTTTGATAGATTTCATTGAGATCTTTTATACAGTGCCAAAAAATATCAAAAAATTATTTTTTATTTTTATTATATTTGAGTTTGAAAATTAAAAAAAAAAATTTGAAAAGAACCATTGGTGGAACACCCCTAAGAGTTATTTCTGGTGACGCATAACCTCGATTGAGTTGCACTTTAATGGTTTACATAGTTCATTATTTTACTCACAAATGGTCATCATATCTACCAATACATGGCAGTATTTTGTCCATGCTTTTTAAAAATTTGTCTATAGCTATTAGCTATCTCAGTGTAAAGTATCATTTTTTTTTTTTTGCAGCGTAATGTTTATAGGATTCTCTGTTACTTTGCAAGCACAACTCACGTGAGTTGCACTTGGAGAAAGTACATTCACATGCAACTATGTCAAATGGAAACAAAATAATTTAATGCGTAAAGTAGATAAGTGCATGCCTCTGTTTTATACTCCGTGTCAATATCAAAACACACACGCATAAATATACAGAGAGAGACCGTTCTTGTGCGCAAGTAATAATATACTTTTACTCCAAATGGATACATGAAGGAGGAAACGAGATAAACATGTTAGCAATTTTCTGTTGGTGGGCCTACATTGCTCATAAAATTAAACATTGTATGTTGTCGAATAAGGCTTGAGTGATATCAGTATTATCCATAAGGTTGTGATCGTTCAATTAATGTGACCCGGGTAATGGACACGTCTCTATTAACACGTATTTGGGTCATATCATGTGCGTTAAGTGGTGCGGACTTATTTTATGCCAGATCTGCGTCACGTCCGTTGGTTGTTAACGTTACAGCAAATAAATGGACGATGTTTATTTTTTTTATTTTTTTTTATGGCCATGTGAGATTTATGAATCTGGCTATTTTTTTTGCTTCTAACAAAACTAATAAAATAAAAGCCGAACTGGTTGCAACATGGTGCAAGAGTCGAGAATTGATTGCTTGTCTCGGTCTTGCTGTTTAGTTTTTGTTACTGTGAAGTTGTTAGTTTAATGGCCTATGTGCTTACGTCGAAACCTTGCCTTCAAATATAAGGTTGAAAAACCCGAAGCGTAGGGCTAGGTCGTCGATAGCATAATAACCGGAAAGTCCGGGATCGTACCCATAGAGAATCGAATATATCTTAATCGGATTGTAGGCTTTATATGGTTGGATTTCGGCGTTTAAGACGGCCAACTTGGTTTTGCTTTAAACGGTAGAAATACTAAGGAAAAAGACTAGAAATGTTCTTAATGAACTAAAAGAGGCAAGTCTAGGAATCGTCTTTCTCTTGACAAAGACCGTTACCGGTTCCCGATTATAACTCAAGCGAGAGTCACGACCGCGTGCTCACGCTCGGAGAATTTAGCTTTAATGACTACAATAATTGAAAGATGTGATTAAACGGAGGCAAACTAACTTGTTTTTAACATTTATCGAATCCATAGGAGGCCACGAGCCCTCGATATGACGCTTGCCAAGACCGCTTGACTAAACATCATACCGAGGAGTTAACACCCCTTTGTTTAGACCAAAATTGCAAGACAAGTTCTATTCCGAGAACCATGCTTTTAAGCCCGATGGCTCGAGAACCAAATAACAACCTAAGTCCTCGGGAAAGATTACCCCGAGACTTAGCCAAACGACTACTCACACATACTTAAAACATAAACGAAAGCATAAAAGCAAGGCATAATTTTAACCGATGAAATCGAAAATAAACTTGATATTAGTAAGAATCTAGACCGTACAAGCAACTTTAATAAACGAGAAATTAACAAACGACAAATACCTTAAGTAGTTCTTGGAGAAATGACTAGAAAAACTTGAAGAACATCAATGGAGATTTCCTAGAAAACAAGAAAGACTTAGGTCTAAATCTAACTAAATGACCTATATCTCTATAAAAGGCATACACCCATATATATAGGGCTTGCAAAATATCCCTTACAAAAGACCAAAAGGTCCTTAAAATATTCCAAAAACATTCCACAAGTGAAAACTTTCCATAAATGGAAGGTTGAAAAAGTAGCAAAAACGTGCACAGATTTTGCAACATGAACCGGTACAGCCAAAACTCCGTACCGGTTCAAGCCTTGAAAAGTCTGCCAAAAACAATGTTCTGAACACCATGAACCGGTACAGCCAAAACCCCGTACCGGTTCATAGCAGGCAGATTTTTGGGCAAACTTCGCGAGCTCGCTCCGGACACTCCCGAACTCAGATTTGGGTGTTCTTTGGACCGTTGGAAAGCTCGTCGAGTCTACTTTCTAACCCAAGTGGTTTGGATCCAATATCATTTGTACATCAAAAGATATGACGATTCTACCCTCAGCTAGTCGGAAGATGAGTAGCTTTGGTAAAATCCTCACTTTTCCTTCAATTCCCTTGACCCTTGGGCATCCCGAGCAACCTCCAAACCATCTTTTCATGACTCTTCGGGCACCACAACGGGGTGGCATGTGGCCTTGAGTACTTGGTTGCACCCGGAGCATTCCTTAGCGTTCTAACCCCTCTTACTAGCACGGTTTACCTGAAATACACAAAAATCTACCTTACGTGCAATATCGCAATAAAAGCTAAATAAACATAAGTAAAAGCAGCATAAGTCGGGACTAGTCGCACTAAATGTCTACATTATTGGGTGCTCATCACTATGCTTATTTGCTTGTTTTCATTAAGGAATTAAAATTGGGGCATAAAGATTGTTTTGTAGTCCATATCTAGGGTTTGGGAAAATTGAAGTGATATACCACCAAAGTAGTCTCTGTCGTGGAGATTTTCTTAAACTTGAAGATACAAATTTTGGATTACATAAAGTCACATTTAAATCCATGCGAGTAGTGATCGGCCCAAAGGAAGATTATTATTTGGCCGGATTTTAAACGGTATAAGGTAGTTAATCTTTTTTGAATAATATAATTCTACAATTTGCCTATGCGTTCAATAGTCGGCCCAAAGAAAGGTTTTTGATTGGCCAGACCATTTTATATTGTTCATATTAACTAGCCTTATTGGTGAGAAGACCACTTGGGTGTTGTAATTACTGTCCAACGACTTAATTATGATGATGCGTTAGGTTTCTCGAAATGGCCCACCATTAAAGACACAAATATCAAATTTTATTTGTTTTGTCTAATTGTTTGCCCCTACAATTAGATCAAGTTTTGCATGATAATTATATTCAAGTTCTCTTATTTTTATCATTGCACTAAAGTAGATGGATTGTAGAGACCCATATTTTTATTTCAATAATTTTAATATTCTAATAAAAGTTAGAATTATGGGATAATACAAAATGTTATGTGAATATGTGATTTGGGTTGAATGTGATAGAAATTGGAGGTTAAGGGTGTTAGTGTAATGCAAAAGTATATGAGTATATATATGGGTGTGTGGGTGTGTGAGAGCCACACAATCATATTTCCTCACCCTCTCTTCTCACACACGACAGATCTCTCTCTCTCTCTCTCTCTCTCTCTCTCTCTCGGTTCTTGCATCCATAGCTCAAACCCATGGAAACCCAGCCTCTCTATGCCGTGTTCTAACTTCCTCGACGTGTGAGTTGCGTTGATTAAGCTTGGAAGGGGTGTATCTCAGTGGATTTCGAGTTTGAAGCCCTAGAGTTCGATTGAGCTTGAGCTTGTGCTTTCGATCTTTGAGGTAGGGAAATCTAACTATTTTTATGTGTTTTTTAGTTAGTGTGATGTGTGGATATTGTGGTTGATCTTACTCTTGTTGATTGCTTGAAGTTTGGCCTTGAAAATCCCTTAATTTCGTCACTGTTCTGCACCTATCCAGACTGGTTCAAGTTTTTTTTTTACAGATCTTGCAGAAATTCTCTAGGACTCTACAAAGCTCCATTTTGGTTGATTCTTGCGCCAAAAGTTCCGTGTTTGAGTCTACTATCTAGGAAAAATATGAACAGAAATTCATACTCATAAATTATGCCCAGAAATGTCCATTATCGAACCTGTATTCTAGATCTGGATGCCCTATTTTTGTTCCTCGACAGCAGTTCATATTTTGGGCATAACTCTTTCATTCGATGTCCGTTAGACCCGATCCAAATTGCGTTGGATAGCTGATTCGATCATCTACAACCTTGTTTGAATACTTGCTTTCGGATTGTCACGCCCTCGATTTCTAACATGAATATATAAACCATTTTCGATAAAAGATCCTCGCATAAGGTAAATGATAATACGCAAAATGATTTCCCATCAGTTCAAGCTACAAATACGTCCCCAGTTTTAGATAATTACAACTTTAGCACTACGGCCCAAATTAGCCAGATGCAAGTACAAAGTGTTCAGAACATTACATAGTTTCTAGTCAAAAGAAATTTATGAATAATTAGTTACAAAGCCATCTTTAATCAAAAGGAAGTCTATTACAAGATGAATAAGTAACTAAAAGATGTTAGCTTCCAAAAATATCTTCATGACCAAGCACTCCATTGCATGCAATCTATTGCCCAGCATTAGAACCTGAAAGAAGGATTTTGTTGAGCTACATTAGCCCAGTAGGAAAAATCTTTACCAATTCTATATGTAAGCATGATGAGATGTGCAGGTGAAATGAAGGTAAGAAGTTACAGTTCAAACAATGGAAACATGTGATTCAAGGGTATCGCAACATTCAATATGATCATTCTAGCACATGCTTATAGTTCAATGTACTGCCAATTCCTCACGATGTCAAACGACTCAAATAACGTCAACACTTCTCACTATCACTAACCCTCCTTTCGTTATTTCCACCCATTGCGTTACCGTACAACACCACGAGAATTACCATGTTACCACCCCTTGCGTCACGGTGATCCCGAACGACTCAGGTCACCATATTACCACCCCTTGCGTTACGGGACCGACTAAGTCTTCGTATTACCACCCCTTGCGTTACGAGACTTCCTAAATTAACTCCCGACACGAGTAACCACTTCCTCACTCAAAAAACATGCCAACTATATCACAATCATGCCAAATATATCACAATTATGCCATAAACGTTCGTAATTAATCAAACACTCACAAGTTGCATCTTATTAACATTTTAACCAAATAAACCATTATTCACCCTTACTAACGGTAGGTCGACGGATCAAGGACAACATCAATGGATCATAGGAAATCAAGTGAACATGCTAGGGATAGGTTAGGAAGTGTCCAAAAGGAGTTGGAGATGATAGAAAGTCAAAACAATCGAAATAAGAGCAACTCGGGCAAAACTGCCAGAAAGCTAAGGAGTATTGATACGAAAATTTGCGTATTGATGCTCCAGAGAGAGAGAGAGGGAGTGGAGATAAATGGTCTCCTACAATGCACACACACCTTATATAGTCCCATATCTTTAAATTACACATTTACTCCCTCAAGCTTCTATTCTTCCCCTTTAGTCCTTAATTCAATTTACCACCAAATAACCCACATTTTTCTCAATTAAGCAATTAATAAACATTTCAATAATTAAAAAAAAATTGTCCGGGTCTCTACACGGATTCTGAGGTTTGGTGGACCAAAATGGGCTTGAAATCAGTCTGAGAAACTTGAAACACTTGGTTTTTGTGCAATTTGTTAAATTGATAGTGTTAGTGGACTTGTATTGGCTATTATGTGAACTAGTAACACTTTATGAATGACGAGTGGTTAGTAATGGGAATTACGGTTGAAATGGATGAATGATTGGACTATTTACTAACTTATTGCACTACAAGAAAATACAAGTTCGCCGACAAAATTTTTAGTCGCCAAATGTCAGATTTTAGTCGCCCAAAGGTTTCAGCGACTAAATTTTTGGTCGCCAGGTTCGTCGTTGACACTTGGTCTGGGAAAGTTTTTCCCGACTAAAAATTTTTGTCGGCGAAAAAAATAACTTATGCCGACAAAATTTTTGTCGGGGAAAATGAACAACTTTTCCCGACCAAATATTTTGTCGGCGAAAAAGAACAACTTTTCCCGACCAAATATTTCGTCGGCGAATGTAAATTTTTTTCGGATTTTTCTGATTTTTTTAATTTTTTCGATTTTTCAAAAAATTTATAATTTATAATTTTTTTATTTTTCCGATTTATATTTTGTCGGCGAATGTAAATTTTTCAGATTTTTTTAAATTTTTTTTTTTTAAAAAATTTTTATAATTTTTTTTTTTTTTATTTTTCGACAAAATTTTTGTCGGTGAATGTAAATTTTTTCAGATTTTTTTAATTTTTAAAAAGAATTTATAATTTGATAATTGTTTCCGACCAAATATTTTGTCGGTGAATTTAAATTTTTTCAGATTTTTTTAATTTTTTTCGATTTTTCAAAAAAATTATAATTTTATTTTTATTACTTATTATTTATTATTCCGCCACGTGGCGCCCTGCTGGGCGCCACGTGGCTAACTGCTCAAAATTCAACCTTTACACTACCCAGACTCGAACCCGGGACCTCTGGGTTCTGTGCGCGCGAACCAACCGCGCTACCAGCTAACTTGTGATTGTAGGAAGAACAACTAATATTTATACTATGCTGCGCCTAGAATCAAGAATTTTTTTGCTCAGATCAAGCCTTTCCCGGTCATTTTTTTTGCCGATTCTTTGCGAGGACCCTCAAAAATACGTTTTGAACATATTGAGCGGCTCGGATCATCATAATCCTATTTCCATCATGTGGCTATAGTACATTTACACTATAAAACATTAGCTTTTTGTCGAAAACTGCTCCGATCAAGCCCTTCCCTGTCATTTTTTTTGCCGATTCTTTGCGAGGACCCTTAAAAAGCACGTTTTGAATACATTGAGCGGTTCGGATCATAATAATCCTATTTTCATCGTGTGGCTATAGTACATTACACTATGGAACATTAGCTTTTTGTCGAAAACTGCTCGGATCAAGCCCTTCCCGGTCATTGTTTTTGCCGATTCCTTGCGAGGACCTTTAAAAACACGTTTTGAACACATTGAGCGGTTCGGATCATCATAATCCTATTTCCATCGTGTGTCTATAGTACATTACACTGTAGAACATTAGTTTTTTGTCGAAAACTGCTCCGATCAAGCCTTTTCCGGTAATTTTTTTCCCCAATTCTTTACGAGGATTCTAAAAAACATGTTTTGAACACATTGAGCGGCTCGGATCATCGTAATCGTGTTTCCATCGTGTGGCTATAGTACATTACACTGTAATAGATGACCTTGGTTCATAACTAAGATCTTCTACTGTAGTCTAATATACTATAGCCACACGATGAAAATAGGATTATGATGATCCGAACCGCTCAATGTGTTTAAAACGTGTTCTTAAAGGTCCCCGTAAAGAATTGACAAAAAAAATGACCGGGAAGGGCTTGATCCGAGCAATTTTTGATGAAACTTCTCGAAAACTGCTCAGATCAAGCATTTGCCGTTCATTTTTTTTGCCGATTCTTTGCGAGGACCCTTAAAAAAACGTTTTAAACACATTGAGCGGTTCGGATCATCATAATCCTATTTCCATCGTGTGGCTATAGTACATTTACACTATAGAACATTAGCTTTTTGTCGAAAACTGCTCCGATCAAAGCCTTCCCTGTCATTTTTGTTTGCCGATTCTTAGAGAGGACCCTTAAAAAGCACGTTTTGAACACATTGAACGGTTCGGATCATAATAATCCTATTTTCATCGTGTGGCTATAGTACATTACACTATGGAACATTAGCTTTTTGTCGAAAACTGCTCGATCAAGCCCTTACCGGTCATTTTTTTTGCCGATTCTTTGCGAGGACCTTTAAAAACACGTTTTGAACACATTGAGCGGTTCGGATCATCATAATCCTATTTCCATCATGTGGCTATAGTACATTACACTATAGAACATTAGTTTTTTGTCGAAAACTGCTCCGATCAAGCCTTTCCCGGTCATTTTTTCCCCAATTCTTTACGAGGGTTCTAAAAAACACGTTTTGAACACATTGAGCGGTTCGGATCATCATAATTTTTTTTTATTCCGATGGTTTTACACTCTCCATTTGAACAACTATTAATATCATTTTTTTAACAAAGGCTTGATCTGAACAGGTTTTGATAAAAGAAAACACTTTCATAGCGTTTTTAGCAAAATTGCTCGGATCAAGCCCTTTCCGATCATAATTTTTTATTTTCGGATTTTTTCAGATTTTTTTTTAATTTTTTTTGATTTTTCAAAATTTTTTTTATAATTTTTCATTTTTTTATTTTTCGCGACAAAATATTTTGTCGGCGAAAGTAAATTTTTTTCAGATTTTTTTTAATTTTTTTTCGATTTTTCAAAAATTTTTTATAATTTTTTATTTTTTTATTTTTTCCCGACCAAATATTTTGTCGGCGAATGTAAATTTTTTTCAGATTTTTTTTTAATTTTTTTTCGATTTTTCAAAATAATTTTATAATTTTTTATTTTTTTCCGACCAAATATTTTGTCGGTGAATGTAAATTTTTTTCAGATTTTTTTTAATTTTTTTTCGATTTTTTAAAAAAAGTTTTAATTTTTAAATATTTAAATGCCGCCACGTGGGGCCAGCGTGACGGCGGCTAACTGCTCGAAGTTCAGATCCTTACACTACCCAGACTCGAACCCAGATCCTCTAGGTTCCTTAGCTCGCGCTACCTGCTCACTTGTGATTGTAGGAAGAACAACGAATATTTATACTATACTGCGCCCAGAATCAAGCTTTTTTTGCTCAGATCAAGCCTTTCCCGGTCATTTTTTTTGCCGATTTTTCGCGAGGACCCTTAAAAATACGTTTTGAACATATTGAGCGGTTCGGATCATCATAATCCTATTTCCATCGTGTGGCTATAGTACATTTACACTATAGAACATTAGCTTTTTGTCGAAAACTGCTCCGATCAAGCCCTTCCCTGTCATTTTTTTTTGCCGATTCTTTATGAGGACCCTTAAAAAGCACGTTTTGAACACATTGACCGGTTCGGATCATAATAATCCTATTTTCATCGTGTGGCTATAGTACATTACACTATGGAACATTAGCTTTTTGTGGAAAACTGCTCCGATCAAGCCCTTCCCGGTCATTTTTTTTGCCGATTCTTTGCGAGGACCTTTAAAAACACGTTTTGAACACATTGAGCGGCTCGGATCATCATTATCCTATTTCCATCGTGTGGCTATAGTACATTTACACTATAGATTATTAGCTTTTTGTCGAAAACTGCTCCGATCAAGCCTTTCCCGGTCATTTTTTTTGCCGATTTTTGGCGAGTTCCTTTAAAAACACGTTTTGAACACATTGAGCAGTTCGGATCATCATAATTTTGTTTATTCCGATGGTTTTACACTCCCCATTTGAACACCTATTAATATCATTTTTTAAAATAAATTTTATTTTTATTTTTGAATGCAATAATTTTCTTTTTTAACAAATGCCTTTAAATAAATCTTTTTTTGATGCAATTTATACTATACAAATAAGTTTTTTTATTCCGATTATTTTACTCTCTCCATTTGAACACTCATTATACAAACAACAACTAATATTATTTTTTAAAATAAATTTATGTTTTATTTTTGAACGCAACAATTTTATTTTTTAACAAATGCCTCTTTTTAATAAATTTATTTTTTAACAAAGGCTTGATCCGAACAGGTTTTGATAAAAGAAAACACTTTTATAGCGTTTTTAGCAAAATTGCTCGGATCCTTTCCAATCATATTTTTTGGTGAATTCTTACGAGTACCCTTAAAATCACATTTTAAACACATTGAGCGGCTCGGATCATTGAAATTTGATTGGCCAAAAACAATATATTTTGTTTATAGTCGGCCAAAGAATACATAATTTTTGTTTCTATTAATTACAAAAAATACTTTTGCCCGACTAAAAATATTTTAGTCGGAAAATCAATATTTTTTTGTTTTTTAATTACAAAAAATATTTTTCCCCGACCAAAAAAATTTAGTCGGAGAAAGCATAGGTCAACGGCGACTAAATAAAGTTTAGTCGGCGAAAGCTAGGCCAACGGCGACTAAATAAATTTTAGTCGGTGAAAGCATAGGCCAACGGCGACCAAATAAATTTAGTCGGCAAAAGCTTAGGTCAATGGCGACCAATTAAAATTTAATCGGCGAAGCTTAGGTCAATGGCGACCAGTTAAGATTTAGTCGGCGAAAGCATAGGCTAACGGCGACCAATTAAAATTTAGTCGGCGAAGCTTAGGTCAATGGCGACCAATTAAGATTTAGTCGGCGAAAGCATAATCCAACGGCGACCAAATAAAATTTAGTCGGCGAAAGATTAGGTCAATGGCGACCAATTAAAATTTAGTCGGCGAAAGCTAGGCTAACGGCGACCAAATAAATTTAGTCGGCGAAAGATAAGACAACGGCGACCAAATTGATTTTGGTCGGCGAAAGGCAATGCAACGGCGACTAAATTCCATTTAGTCGGGGAATTTGGTCGGCAAAAGTGTTTTTTCTTGTAGTGTTGTATGACAATGATAATGGATTCGTGCCAAGAAAAATGTGACTTTAAGACAAGTTGGGTATAGCGAACGGCTAATAGTGAGAAATACGTATGAGACGGGTGATGGCTTGGGATAAGTAGTCCTTTGGGTTTCATACATTGAACTTTTGTTATATGTTTGGTACTTGTTGGTATACGCCAGTGGTGTGAGGTCAATAGGCCTGAACATGAGATTATGTAATGATGATATGGGGATAGTCCAAGGTCCCAAATGCTTGGTGGGGGATAGTGTAAGGTCCCAGATGCTCGGATTGAAATCGTATGACGAGGATTAGGAAATGAGATGTATGACACATTCAAAATGCTTGATGTAGAAGTACTTCGATAGAAGTAGAAATAGATGAGTAGCGATTCCACGTGTTGGGTTGTTTCGTTTAGTTTGTGAAATCATAGGTAAAAGATGGAACGTGGGTAGAAATGATATCGATTGGGCATTAAACTCCTTATTCGGTTTAAACCTTCTTGTTGGCGACTTAATGAGTTATGTCCTCATTCATTCATTACACTTTACTCAACTCAAACGTAGCGCCGATTTCTCTACTGGGCTAGTATAGCTCAACCTATCATCATTTTCAAGTACACCTCAAGGGCATTGATTTTGGAGTGCATGTTTGACATCGTATCTTTTGAAAGACGACATCGAGGAGTTGTTCTATCATCTTTGTATACTCTCTTTTGAAAGAAGCAATTGTAACTTCATTTGAACGCTTTTGACTTTGGGAATCGTGTAACCGCTAAATTTATCGTCTTTTGACTAATTCTGGAAATTGGGCCGAGATGCAAATATTGTAACTCCATTCAAACTTGATTTTGTTCTCTCGCATGAATTATGAAAAATATTTTGGGATATTATGATGTATTATTGCGTTGGGCTATTGTTGGAAATGCTATTATTATTATTATGTTGAAAATCCAGGGCGTGACATAGATATTTGTTAATTGTATGCTTTTCTTTTATGTTATTGCTATGTCTGCCAATTTGAACAACATTCCAATTCTTACGGGTTTTCAACTTTAAAAAAAAAAATGAAAAGAGCATGTTACAATTCATTCTCATGGATATTCGGGTACTAAGAAAAGAAAATTAAACCCTAAAGTTAAGGGAACTGCAGATGCTGGGACTTCACAGACAACTGTGCAGTAGAAATAAGATAAAGGTGTTCCTTGTTACTTTTGCAAAAGGGCTGTTGGTCATGTGAAAAATGATTGTCCTAAATATCACAAGTGGCTCGCAAAGAAAGGTAATCAATTTAGTATTGTTTGCTGTGAATTTAATTTAGCTGAAGTACTGCCCAACACTTGGTGGATAGATACGGATGCAACTATCCTCATAATTAAGTGTGTCTATGCAAGATTGCTTAAAGAGTCGAACACCCAGTCATACCGAAAGGTTCATTTATATGGGAGACAACAATAAAGTTCGTGTTGAGGCAATTGGAGTCTATAAACTTAAATTAGAATCTGGTTTTTATTTGGATTTGGATAAGACTGTTTACGTACCGTCATTTAGACGGAATTTGATTTCTGTTTCCTGTTTGGACAAATCCAGTTATACTTGTTCATTTGGAAACGGAGGTTTCAGTCTTTTCCAAAATTCAAATATTATTGGTACTGGATCTCTAGTTGATAGTCTATACAGGTTAGACTTGAATGCCTCTCACTTAAAGTTCAATGAAACTTTGCATGTTGACAAATATGGTATGAAGCGAAAATTAATTAATTAGAACTCCTCTATATTATGGCACAAGTGTTTGGGGCATATCTCGGTAGAGAGAGAATTGAAAGGCTTGTGTCAAATTGAATTCTTGATCCCCTTGATTTTCAAATTTCAAAATCAGTGTTGAGTGTATAAAGGGAAAGCAAACAAACATAAGGAAATTTGATGCCACAAGGAGTTTAGACGTTTTAGAATTGGTACATACCGATATCTGTGGTCCAATCCCTATGGCTTCTTGGAATGGTCAACAGTGTTTTATCACTTTTACAGATGACTATTCTTGCTATGAGTATCTGTATTTGATACATGAAAAATCACTGGCACTGGACGTTTTTAAGGCCTATAAAGCAGAAGTTGAGAATCAACTTAATAAGAAAAGTAAGGTTGTTAGATCTGATCGTGGTGGTGAATACTACGGTAGATATGATGGATCAGGCAAACAACGTTCAGGGCCTTTTGCAAGATACTTGGAAGAATGTGGCATCGTACCTCAATACACCATGCCAGGGACACCACGTCAAAATGGTGTATCTGAGAGACGAAATCGAACCCTTAAGAATATGGTTAGAAGTATGATGTCTAATTCTTCTTTATCAGATTCCTTATGGGGAGAAGTCTTAAAGACTGCAGTTTATATTCTTAAGGGCAAAGTACGGATTACCCCCCTGAGGTTTGGGCCTTTTGCAGATGACCTCCCTGTGTTTTATTAATGACCAATTAGCCTCCCTATGGTTTGGGACTTTTTTGCAACTCTAACTCTGTCAACGAAAAATAATAATTTACTTTACTGCCCTTGTAGTTTTTTTCCCATCTGGGTTAGTTCTCTCTCTTTCTCCAATTTGTATCGCCGACTACCATTGGCTTTCCCTCCTTGCTGCGAACAAAATCGATTGCCAGAAGTAGAATTTCTTCACCACCACACATCATGGACAATATGAACATACAGACAAAATATGAATGCAAGAACAAAACAAGCTTCATCACAATCAAATTCAATTTCAAAAGAGTTAGTGCAGAGATTTTTAAGGAGAATGCAGATCAAGGAAGTGTACAAAAGAGCTTTACCACCACTCTTCACTTCGCACAATACTGTTAAGGAGGAATACTGGTAAAATAAGGTATTCTATGTCCATTAGAAGGGGAAAAAAATAGGGTATTCCATTGTTATAGGAAGCAATTCACATGGCACGTTTTACTTCAAACAATTGCACAAAATAATTTTCACTGAGCATGAATCCAACTAAGAGCAAATTTTCACATAAAAGCCCCCAAATTCCAAAACCCCTAAACTAAAAACCTATTTCTAAAATCCAAAAATTCAGATACAATAGCTACGTAATTCAGAAATTGAGGATCAATGGGCACTCCGACGAAAATCTTCTGGCCTTGGAGAGAACAAACGGACAGAGATTTGTTGAATGAAAGAATATTTTGAACTAGTGAGAGAAGGGCCTCATTTTGTAGAGATTCGGTCGACGTTGGTCCGGCGAGTAAAGAGGGACGTACTTGGTGTGACGATCTTGTGGCCGGCGGAGAAGCAAAGACGAAGGCAGTTGGCGGCAGGAAATTTATCGACGGCGGCAGCGGAGGGCGTGGCCGCCGGTGAAGAAGAAGTAGCAGAAGATTACAGTGGTGAAGCTTAGGAAGATGAAGATGAGAGAGATGATAAGGACCATGTGACGGATTTAAGAAGGAAGGAGAGGAGCTTAGCGTTGGGGTTTTGGTGGATTGGAAATGGGTGGGATTGTTTAAGAAAGAAGATGAAGAAAGGATATTATAGTCTTTTTACATTTGATTTTCCTTTTACCAGTTATTTTTTCCCTTTCCCACTATCAGAATATGAGCGTGTAGTCCACCTTCCGTTAACTTAGACGAAAAATGTAACCGTTGCACTTTAATCCAAAACCATAGGGAGGCTATTTGGTCATTAGTAAATCACAGGGAGGTCATCTGCAAAAGGCCAAAACCTCAGGGAGGTAATCCGTACTTTGCCCTATTCTTAATCGAGTACCTAGTAAAGCAGTAGCTAAGACCCCATACGAGTTATGGACTAGAAAGACACATAGTCTTAGGCATTTCCATGTCTGGGGTTGTCCAACTGAGGCTAAGCCTTATAGACCTAACGAAAGAAAATTGGACTCAAGAACTGTTAGCTGTTATTTTATTGGATACTCAGAAAGATCAAGGGTTTTCAAGTTTTATTGCCCTTCCACAAATACCATAATTGAGACGGATAATATCAAATTTATTGAGGATGTTGAAAATAGTGGGAGTGCACAACAACCCAGGAATTTTGAATTTGAGGAGGAACGTATTGAGTTTCCTATGATTCATGTTGAGACTGATGATATGGTCACACCTGTCTTAGTACAGGGTGCGGATGCAAACCACCAGACTATTCCTGAGTTGTCTTCTAGTAATACAGAAGAACCCCAACAAACTCAATTGGAAGTGCCAAGGAGATCCAATAGGGTGAGGCCGGAGATCGGTGATTTCAAGTGATTATTGTTGTGTTTGGATAGTGTTTTGAAAAAAATTTTGAAAAATAGTAGAGGTAATAAGTGGAGAGAAATAGAAAGAGAAATTTTAGAAGTAAGGGGAATCTAAGAGGAATTTTTTGAAAAATTCTTTTTGAGTTGGGAAGAGAACACAGCATATATCGTTTATCTCCAAGAATATGAGTTTAATATAGGATTGGAGAATGACCCCATATCTTTCAATCAAGCCAAACAAAGTGTCAACTCCCTAAAATGGATGAATGTCGTATTGGATGAGTTAAAGTCTATGAGTGACAATGACGTTTGAGATCTTGTCGAATTGCCTAAAGGTGTCAAACCTGTTGGTTGTAAATGGATATTTAAAACCAAGCGGGATTCAAAGGGCAATATCGAAAGATATAAGGCACGTCTTGTTGCTAAAGGATTTACTCAAAAGGAAGGCATTGTCTATAAAAAGACTTTCTCTCCAGTATCATCGAAAGACTCTCTCAGAATTATTATGGCATTTGTAGCTCATTATGATTTGGAGCTTCATCAAATGGATGTAAAGACTGTGTTTCTTAATGGTGACATTGAAGAAACCATATGTATGTTGCAACCAGAAGGTTTTAAGACAAAAGAATCAGAACACATGGTTTGCAAACTAAAAAAATCCATTTATGGCTTAAAGCAGGCATTCCGTCAATGGTATTAGAAGTTTGATTAAGTAATTTTCTCTTTTGGTTTTAAGAAAAATGCTATGGATCAAAATGTTTATCATAAGATCAGTGGGAGTAAATTCTTTTTCTAGTATTATGTGTCGATATCTTACTGGCAAGTAGCGATATTGGCTTATCACAAAAGTTGTATATCGATAAGGTGCTTTGTAGATTTGGCGTACAAAGTTGTGCACAATGAGTTTGCTCCAATACCCAAAGAATGATTTGAAAAGAAAACAAATGGAAGACATCCCTTATGCATTAGCAGTAGGGAGTTGTCACACTCTCGATTTTCAACATAATAATATTAGCATTTTCCAGAAAAGTCTACCGCTGTGGTACATCATAATAACCCAAAATGCTTCTCATAATTCATCCAAGAGAACAATAAAGTTTAGAAGTTTGCAATAATGGCACTTCGGCCCTAAATTCTTAGACAATAAATCAAAGTGCTTAAGTCAAAGCGACATAATTGAAGTAACAATTACATCTTCAAAAGGTTTTTCAAAGATGTCAAGATAATTCTTCAATGTTAGCTTTCAAAATCGTGGTCAATGCACAGCAAGCACTCCATGTCAATGCCCTTGAGATTTACCTGAAAAATAATACTATGTTGAGCTACACTAGCCCAATAGAGATATCTTTGCTCAAACTATATGCAAATGAGATAGTTAAAGCACCGAGATTAACTCTTAAGAAACAAAGTCTCGGGGAACGAGGAAAAATACAATCGAACGCTAGTATCATACCAGGAATTTAAGACTCGAGAAACATTTTACGGTCATTACCTATATCCATTAATCCTTCTATTCATTCTTTTCTATTCACGGCTCTCTTTCACATATTTCCATATTAAGGGACTCACCGATTGGTGGACCGAGAGACATTCTGGGCATTCGGACCCCGTATACCCACTATGCATTCCGGGTGATCATGACCCCGTACATCCATTTCACATTCCGGGTCTCAGACCCCGTATATCAGCTTCACGTTCCGGGTCTTGGACCCCATATATCCACATAACGTTCCGGGTATCTAAGACTCCATATGTCCAATCCAACCATTTACCTCGTGCTTAGTCATACGTGTTTTCCAAACTTCTATTGCAAGAATACATATAAGGAGAATTGATTTTTTTTAATGCAACTCAAATTTCTATTCTTGTTCTCAAATTCAATATCAAAACCCATCTCTTATGCCATAAGTCATCACGTGTCAGTCTATCACTTTTGGTTCAGGATTCATCCACCTTCTTATTCAACAAATCGATCTTATCATAACACCAGCTAATAGTTAATTACTCACCCTTCTCACATATATAACATTACCCTAAGGAACTTATCAACCCGTAATAGCTCTACGACATACTTTCCACCAGTATCGATACTTATGACTCGTGGAAGAGGCTCTGAAAGGATTCATTAGACCGGCTCACACCTACCAAATACACTCGTCACACTATCACGCATAGCCTACGGTGCTCCTAACAACCATGCGATAAATCACTTATCGACAACGATGCCCAAAATTACGTTTTACGAGTGTCTTGGGAACGAAAACATCAACGAGTCAATAAAGATCGAACAATCGAGTTTAAAGATGGTCCAAAGACGTTTTAGAGGTGCTAGAAGTGATCGGTGATCAAAACAATGAAGTTTGGGACAAAACAGTGAAAACTGTCCATAAGCATCTGGTATCGACAGCCATTTCGGCTGTATCGATACAGAATGCAAACAGAATGAGAAGCTGTGATTTTGAATTGGTATTGATACGGCCAAAACCCCGTATCGATATGGATGTGTTTCGAGCAGATTTTTTTGCAGATTTTCAAGAATTCATCCAACAACCAAACACAACAATCTAAGGCACGAATAGAGTACAAAATCAACTCATAAGCATGTAAAGAGAGTAAGAGATCCCTACCTCGAATTCCAAAGCCACCCAAAGTGATCGATCAAGCCCTAAAGCTTCAAACCTCGAAACCAAGCAAGAATATTCCTCCCCGAGCTTGCTCCAATGAAACCCGAGGTCAAAAGCCCGTGAGGATGATGATTTTGGTGAAGGATCTTGGTGAGTCTTGAGCTTGGGGTGGGATTTTGAGTGAAAGAGTGAAAGAGAGAGAGGGTGCCGAGAGATAGAAAGAGAGTGGGAGGAGTATTTTACTCCTCTACACCCACACCTATATATACTACCACAAGTTACAAATTGCACAAGCACCCCTCTACAAACAACCTTCTCACATTGACCTCAAATCAAATAATTCAATAAATCTCTCTTTTATTCTATATTCCAACATTAATAAATCCTTTAAATAATTTCTGAAAATACGGGTCTCTACAGGAGTCATATGTATGCTCTAGTTTGTACGCATTCGGATATTACGTGCGCAGCTGGAACGGTTGGTAGATATTTACAAATGATATGCTCACATATCGGAGAATCTAATTAGTTGGATATTCGGACTCCAAGTTTGGTATTGCTTGCTATAAAGAAACAAAGCAAGCGCTATGGTTACAAAATTTTATCACTTGGCTTCATATAGTGAGTACCATCGAGAGCCACTAAGTTTTTATTGTGATAATAAAGCTGCTGAACTATATTTTACGAATGACAAGAGTTTGTCAAAATCGAAGCATATTGACATCAAGTTTCTTGTCGTTAAGGAAAGAGTTCAGAATCTTCTTATGTCAGTTCAGTACATTAGCACAGAACTCATGATTATGGATCCACTTACTAAGGGCTTACCACCTAAAGTGTTTAAGGAGCATGTTGCTCGAGCAGGAGTGATTAGTTCTAATGAAGTATTTCGTTAGTGGGAGTTGTGCTACTCATATTATGGATTATTTGACATTTGTGGTGATCACTTTCGGTTATTGATGATTCTAAAATAAAGTTGCATATTTTCCAAATTGTGATTATACATGAAGTTTTGAAAATATGCATAATACAGGAACTCTATTAAGTTATAAAGTTGGACCAGTTAGAAACAGGCACGATAAAGGATCACATTGCATGCGTTTTCCATGCTACATATCCGTACTTGATCTATGTCATTGAATACATAGGTATTTGTGACCATGGATGGGTCCTGTCATGATAAATATGGCAAAAGCCGCCATGATCCTATATATATGTTTTTAATGGACCAGATTGGTTTGAGATAACGCTCATAAATTTCGACAACAAAAGTTTGAGCTATTAAAGTTTACAATGTCTAATATCAGAATGACCTATGTGGCCCAAGTGGGGGATTGTTATCAATTTTCTGTTAGTGGGCCTACATTGATCATAAAATTAAACATTGTATGTTGTCGAATAAGGTTTGAGTGATGTCGGTATTACCCATAAGGTTGTGATTGTTCAATTAATGTGACCCGGTAATGGACACGTCTCTATTAGCACGTATTTGGGTCACATCACGTGCGTTAAGTGGTACGGGCTTATTTTATATGTAGAAACCAATTAAAGGGCCCAATATGGTTCCATCTATTATGATGGGCTATGATGGAACCGGGGCTTATAAATAGGTGGTCAAGGTCCCCACTCCAACCCTAGCCTCTTTTCTCATACAATCTCATCGTGTGTGAGACTAAGGTCAAGATCAAGATAAAGGTTTTGGAAGCGAAAGACGAATAACCACACACAAAGGTTTTCATCCTCCATGATGACAGGTACACATTCGGTATTATTTTCTTCAATAGTTTGACATGAGATCTTGGGTTTGGGGTTTCTTACGAAATCCTACAAAGCACAGAAACTTATTCGATCTAAAAAGAGAGTAACACAAACATCCAACAAAAAGTTGGATGTAAACACATCTAAACGTGGATTACAATTTCACCTTACGAATTCCATCAAGATATTCCTTAAAGTCCTTCACCGTATATACCTTAATATCAAACTTCGACTTCATCCACATGCAATTCGGAGTAAAAATATAATCTTGTCACAGTATCTTGCAAAAAATACTCCAGAGTTCAGACAATAATATAGGAGGCTGCACACATGCTGAGTGTCATTTATGTTTATCAGCTTTAATTTGTGATTTGATAAGGGCTGATATATATGTAATCCTTATATTTGATTAATAATAAAATCCTCTTTACATTTGATTAATAAAATCTTTGTACTATATTATGAATCCGGAAAGAGGAGAAAAAATACAACACAAGCAGGTAATTATCAATGCTCAAGACGAAAGTTTTTAAACTAAAGGAGATTCGAAGAGATGTCACTCTCACAACACAAGAAGACATTCTCCCAATCTCTCTCTGAATGAAAGAGGTCACTCTCCATTGGCTTCTACTATATATTATTTTTTCTATGGCCATAGGCATGTAGTTGCAATGGGTTAGTAACTTAGATCACAATAGCAGACCGTTGAAAATATAAATAATAAAGTTTTTCCTCTTTCTAATAGCTTAAGCATTTAGATGAGTTGGTGGATAACAATTTAATATGATATCAAAGCAGACAAAAGATTATGGGTTTGAAACTCACCGTCTACCTAATGATTAAAAGTTACACGTATTTAACCCGCTTATAGAGAAGAGTCTGGCTACACGTGAGGGAGCGTGTAGAGAATATAAATAATAAAGTTATCCCTCTCTCTAATAGCTTAAACTTTTAGATGAGTTGGTAATTAACAATTTGATATATTTAGGCTCTATCTTTGATGTAGCTTTTAGACGATCTTGGTGATTAACAATCTGATACATGTAGGCTATAGCTTTGATGTACTCGAACCTGAAACTCTCCCATTACCTCTTATGCCCCTTTACATGCCGACGGCGAAAGGCCCGTTCGCGCGCGCCAGTACTTTCCATTGGTTGTGATACATAGAAATATTGAATTCCAAGACACAAACCATCCAAAAAACCCTTTCATGTCATGATGAGCAACCCTGTTGCAGAGAGTCCGGCCAACTACTCTGTGTGTACGAAGAAGCCATGCCCTTTGGAGCTTGGACAGCTATATGCATTTGTCTTCTTTCTCTCTGAGCGAAATTATTTTCATGCAGCACTAGAGCATTGTTAGAAATCACACAGTAATCCAAAGGATCGTAGACCCTATCTAGTGTCACAGTCATCAGTACACTCTCATTCCTGATCATTTTGGATGGAAGCTTTGATATAATTGGGTGAGGATCATGCCTCTACCAAATTCAAGTAATGTCCTATATGGCCTTTTATTTTCTGATGGAGATTGTGATTATATATCAAGATTTTTTGAGCAGTTACTATGTGTTTCACATAAAAGTATATATAAACCATGCACAGTTCTGAAAGCTTCTTAGGTTGAAGTAATTAATGGCTAAGCACTCTTGAGACCACCCAGTGAGTAAATGTGTGAAACAGCTATGGGAAGAGTGGTCTTAGGAATTAGTCTGAGCTAAGCAGAAGTACCTGGCCTTGGATGCTTAATTACCATGTGTTATCAAAAGAATTGAAAATCTACGATAAAAAGAAAAGAGGAGAATGCGACCGTTCAGTTTCTTCAATGAACCCTACAATGGCCTTTTTCAAGCCCATCTCCAATATGATGTGGTGAGATATGAGGTAGGCAATACAAAGGGGATGTCCAAAAGATAATCTCCTCGATCATTATTAGTTTAGTGAGATTATTGATCATCATACGAGATTATGCATCTCCTTACTACCAACCACTCAAAACAAACTGGGCATAATGGTTTCTAATATATACGAACTGTCAATCTAGCAGGAACATCCCTTTTTCTACCTTACAAGCTAGTGTCATACCCGTACTATGCACAAAAGCAAGAAATAAATTTTATTATATTATTGTAACCCTCATTATACATGGTGTAGCACAAATGAAAAAGTTTTAACGAGAGAATGTTTCAGCATGAAAAGGAGTTTGAAAGCTTTTCTCTAATATTTATATTTAACTTTGGAATTTGCATAGTGTAGGGAAAAAAAGAAGAATATAGATTTTATTACGAAAATGTCACATAGGATAGAGAATTAAGGAGAGAGATTGATTTTATTTTTAGAAACTATATTTGCTTAGTATATAGTCTGGATGTTTATGTAAAGAGGTGTACAATTTTATTGTAATTATTTTTTGGACAAAGTCCATTTTAATCCCTTGTAGTTTGGATCATTTGCAGATACATCTCCTATGGTTCAAAAGTGTGTAATAACACCCCTGCTATTTGTGAAGTGTGCACATAACACCCAATTTCATCCACAATGACGTCAAATGTGACGGACGTGTATCAAAAGTACGATATGCCCTCATCTTTTTTCTTGATTCTTCTTCTTCTTTGAATTTAACCAATCCATTCCTTGTACTAAAGATCAGATATGAACCAATGATAATGTAGAGTTTGACAAATACTATATCCATACCAAAAACCAAGTCGATCGATCAAAAACTGAAAACCTCATGGTTGAATCGAATTTATCATGAAGGAAATTTTTAAATTTAAATTTATCATTCATCTTAACAAGAATTAAATCACTGAGTTATTAATGTCTGGTCGAGTTGATTTTTTATAAACATGCTCTATTATATAATTGATACACTATGTACGGCTCGAATGAGATTTGGTTAGATTCAAGAGACATGTGAGATATACCTCTGTTAAAATAGATAGAATTGGGTGTTATGTGAGCACTTCACAAATCACAAATGTGTTATTGTGCACTTTTGAATCATGGGGGGTGTATCCACACATGACCCAAACCACATGGGGTCAAAAGTGGACTTTGCCCTTATTTTTTCTCTCATTGTTGGTTCTGTGGTTGTCCCTTCAAGACTCAGAACAAATCTAAATTTTATATCGGCAAACAAAAAAATTCAGTCCAAATTTTTTACTCCAATCTGTCCCCGGCCGTAACTAAAAATTTCGTGGTGGTTATTGCATGATAGCCTACCAGGAAATCCAAATAAATCTTCCAAAAACAGCAACATTTTGGTGGCACTACCGCGCGTGCCATTGAAGTGGCAGGAATTTTTTAGCGTGCCTAGCTACGGCCCGGTACTGATTGTGACAAATGGAGGGCTTCCGTCGGTCACTGGGTTGGTTACAACGGTTGAACACTATTCGAAATCGTTAAATCAATCAAATCAAATATATGAGAAAATTACATACTACTAGCTAGCATGTGTTGTTTGTGTCGTCTGTGGAGAATTCCATAATATAAGACACTGATTGTCCTTGCTCTTCACATGCAAATCCACAGGTAAAAACAACATAGCTTTAGAATGTGTTTTCGGGCCATACGTACGTCTATTCCTTGGTTTACTAAATGAAAGGTAAGCATGTATTATTTGGTTAAATTTGGATGGATGTCCTGCTTTAAGTTGCAAGTTCTATCATCCTGCAACAGAAGAAATGCTTAAAAGCTATGTGGGTTGGTAATGGAGTGTTTCTGCATTTCGAAAATCGATTCTCGATCTCCAAGGTTTTTTCCTTTTTCGCAACTGAAAAAAGGCGGGCTGCTTGTCAAGGGAAAATAAAAATGGGCGGGGTGGATTGAACTAGCGTAGTGACCCTCGATCAACTGGGAATCCACCTGAGTACTTCTCGAAGTTAAGTAGTCATAGCAGACCTGAGAATGAAATGTTGATCCGTCACCACCTCGCGGCTCACGGGCTCTGTCACTAAGCCCCAGTACTGAAGAGTTGTGTTATTGTTTTGTCTAATGCGCGAGACGATAATGGCACACACACTGGAATGACGTACTAGTGTGATAGTGCATATATATATTGATTGGCTGCCTGATTCTTTGTGACAGAAGAATAAAATAAGTGTTCTTTTACCAATATCTGGTGGTATACAAGTAATTTGCAGTGTTAGTCTTACAGAGTTTTACTAATGGGTTTGGCTGAACCATAGTAATTAATTTGGGATGCCAAGTTATCGAAAGTCGCAACAAACTACTTCGTCATAGCTAGGTGTACGTATCGAAAATCTGATAGCGCCGAGAGATGCATCTAACTGGACGCGGGGGGCCTGCTCCCCCTTGGGGAGAGCAGGACCCTGCTGCCCCCCGTTTGGGGCCCACTTCGGGCTCTCTCCGATAATCGGGATCGTTCACTTTGTAGAGCTCGTCGAGTAGAACAACCATACAAAAAATCAGCTTAATCGGATATCGTTAAGTGCTTGATCGGAACCTTTTTATCTTGAAAGGAATGGAACCGAAATACTGAATCAAATCCACTTAAACCCATGTACCGAGAGTTATATGGGCTCCGATCAGGCACTTAACGATATCCGATTAAGCTGATTTTTTGCATGGTTGTTCTACTCGACGAGCTCTACAAAGTGAACGATCCCGATTATCGAAGAGAGCCCGGAGTGGGCCCCAAACGGGGGGCAGCAGGACCCTGCTCTCTCCCAAGGGGGAGCAGGCCCCCCGCTTCGCATCTAACTAGGAGTAGTTTAATTGGGGTTACTAGTGGCTCTGTTCCGCTAAGCAACTTGATCATATATATAAATTATAATTGAATTGCTCTGTAACGCCCCTGATTTTTGGGTACGTTAAATAAACATTTCATTGATAAAATCAAATGGAGTCTGGCTCATTATTACATCATAACTCCCACTACGGTTCCATATTTATACAAATGAAGGGTTCTAGGGTTCCTAACTACAGCTCCGCCTGCGGCTTCATCCTACCCAACTCCTCAGCTCCAAAAGCCTCCAAGGTGTACTGTTCTTCTTGATCATCTACAAAATCTGACACATTATACCAGCGTCGCCACCGATATAATATGTCAGGGTCACCAAAGGTAACACCATGAGCCACAAGAACTCAACAGAATAATCCTATACCCGCTAACCCATAATTTACCAATATCAAAGTATAAGAGTAGCATACCAACTCTTGCACAAGCAGCAGAATAATACATACATGTTTAACAAGGTATTAACAACGACATATCCACATTCCTTAGTCTAACGTTGGTGTCTGTATTGTATGTGTTTCTCCTACGCGACTCATCGTAGACCGTGTCACCATATTCATCAACGTTTCCGAAATCCTTTTCATTATCCAAATCAACATTTTGAAAATCACATTTAACACACCCAACCTCGGTTCCGCCGCGCCGGGTTCCCGAGTATCCTCACAATGGTTCCGCCGCGCCGGGTTCCCATTGGTACACGTTTGCATTTCAAAATCATTTTTAACACACCCAACCTCGGTTCCGTCGCGCCGGGTTCCCGAGTATCCTCACAATGGTTCCACCGCGCCGGATTCCCATTGGCACACATTTGCATTGGCTCCTCTCCGCAGATAACCAAGCTACACACCCAACCTCGGTTCAAACGCGCCGGGTTTCCGAGTATCCTCACAATGGTTCCGCCGCGCCGGGTTCCCATTGGCACACAACACACACACACTCACATAATGCACCCACATTTGGTCATTATGTAGTTTCGAAAATATTTCATTATTTGTAACACGCATTTCCACAATGGGCAAGTCCGGCCACATTGCATTTTCAAAACACACCTTGTCTTTAACCCTTTTTATCCATATCAACCACACCCTAGGTGTCATGTTTCTATTTCTCGATTTTCGTGTCTCGTTTTCATGCATAGACTCCGCGGTAGGACTTTCTCATCACAAATCATATAAATCATTCATTGTAATCTAAACTAGCAAGATCATACAAGTAATCTTATAAACAAGTTCATCACCATCCTTATACAACCACAAGTAATGCAACAACATGTAAACAAACTCATAACTTTTCAAAAGATCAAAATACGAATACTTCGAATAAAGTTTCTGATTTCTCTTGTTTTGAAATCCGTTCTTTCTTCCTTTGTGAAAAGTTCAAAAAGACCACATATGTTTATTGACGTAGAAATCATTTGTTCAACATGTCATACTTTCAAAAGCATGATAGGTTTATTTCCAACATTCATTCGACGTCAAGCTTCGTACCATATTTTTAAAGTTCAAGACAATCTACGTTTTGTTTAACAACGTAACTAAATGAGTATATTTGGCGACGAAAAAATAAATTCGTCACGTTTTTAACAATTTTCGCGACGAAAAAATTATTTTCGTCACCAAAGGTACCCATTTTCGTCACCAAAGGTACCCATTTGATAATGAAGTAAATTTTTCGTCGCCGAAAACGTAAATAAGGAGACCAAATTATTTTCCGTCGCCTAAGATAACCATTTGTGACCCAAAAAATATATATTTTCTCGCCAAATAGGGACATTTGGCTCATTCCCCGTGTACCATGAGACGATCCTACGAGGGTGATCCTTGTGTTGACCAGTGTTTATAAGAGCTGGTATATTTTGGCATTAGAAGCCGTTTGAACTGTGGGATGATCTAGTTGGGGCACTATTTGCCACCGGAGGGCAACTGGGATCCTCTGTCCCCCTCCCGTGTCTCCCATCTTCTGTCCCCTTAATATTACGTTGACAAGTGTCCCCTGTAAATCTCAACCCTCCATCTAATTCTCTCTCTCTCTCTCTCTCTCTCTCTCTCTCTCTCTCTCTCTCTCTCTCTCTCTCTCCGTCTCTGCATACTCCATTACCCGGACTTGAAACTTCCGGCAATTGGACCCATTAACTTTAATTCTAAACCCTAATTCGTGATATGGATGTATCATGAATATAATTACAGAAATTCAAAGCCTCAAAGAACAAATTGCACTAAAATAATTACAAAAATCCAAAACCCAAAGCTATCAAAATGAAGCTTTACAGCGTTGATACGAATAAATAAACAATCTAATTTACACAATTGGATTCGTGAGAAAATGTTTGGTTGCGTACAAGGAGGAGGAGGAAGTATGGGAGTTTAGGAGAAGTAGGGTCTTGGAGTCAAACCGGAAAGGGGTGGGGTTTTACAGAGAGTGGAGGGGAGGTGATTGAATTTTTGGTGAAGGTTGAAAAACTTTTAGGGAAGTCAAGAGGTGATGTTCGGCGGAACTGGAAACGAAAACGGATGAGAGAGAGGGTGAGGAGAGAGGAACACATGCCTAAGTTAATGGAGGGTTGAGATTTACGAGGGACACTTGGCAACATAATATTAAGGGGACAGAAGATTGGGGACACGGGAGGGGGACAGAGGATCCGAGTCGACCAGAGGGTTGTACTTTTTAAACAGCCTATACTGGAATGATATATAAGTTGCGGTAGTAAAGAGTCAATACGGGCACGTTTGATAACCCGGACTAGAAGGGGCGGATTAAGGTTAATGGAACATGGGGACCGGCACGTTCCTCTTTGTTTGTAGTAGTCTGCACGTTCCTCTTTTGTTTGTAGTAGTCTGCACGTTCCTCTTTTGTTTGTTTGTAGTCTGGTGTTAGTCACTCACGATATAAGAGAAGGGATCGGATAACTTCGGACTTTTAATTTTCATGAGATAGTGCTCCAAATGGGAACTAACTAATACCACACCGGTCCGTCCCTGTCGAATTTGATTCTCTCCTCATTCAACAATAATTCATAATTACGTTATGAGATTAAGTTCTTTCCACCGGCGATGGAAAATCCCACTTTTTCATCACCACTTTTTTCGGTCCTACCGCGTGTTTACTGTTGATCTGAACCGATTATCTTGTAAACCCCACATAGTTGTGTATCTATGCAAAAAATAAATTTGATCGGACATCAATAGGAGTATCAAAAATTGGATTTTTCTTTGTAAAATGGATAGTTTATCTTTATTATTATTGACAAAAATCAGATCGTCCATTTTATGAATCATTATTCAAATTTTGATATATCTATCGACTTCCGATCAAGCTGATTTTTTGCATGGCAATAGTATATTGCAGGTCTTAAAATACGATCGGTTTAGATCACAACAATAGACACTCGGTGGGGCCCATAATAGGCGGTGATAGAAAAGTGAAGTTTTACACCGACGGTGAATAAAATTTAATGTCTTACGTTATCCCACCCTAACCAAACAAAATACAACTTTATAATGGTATAAATAATCCAATCTATTATTATATGCCCTAAATGCAGAACTTAAATATATGTTGAAATACTAAATCTTCATAATGGAGATACGGACTTGAGTTGCTCACGTCGAAAATGTTGAGCTTTTGGTTCTTCTTTTTGCAGTTAGTCTATCTACATTGACGCATGTCTATCAGGAGTACGATATCCACAGATGGTCACCGCGCATCGAAAACAATCCTATCAATCAATCTGGCTCCAACGAATCTCCCGCAATTGTTGATCAAGAGCGAATCTCACGAGTGAATATTGATACGTTGCTGCCTTCTAATCAGGTCTCGGCTACTGTTCAAACAAATATTGCGACTATAAAGACAATTATGGAAACGGAATAACAATCAAGTTTCAGTTGTCCTTGCCATGGAAAATGGTAGAGCTAGAGCAACAAGTGAAAAAAAGGCTGGAACTCGAGACTGGAACTTATCACATCAAGTACAAAGATGAGGAGAATGAGTTAATTTTAATAGCTTGCGATAACGATTTAAAAGATTGTATATCCAGTTCGGACTGATGAGCACCAGCTCAATTTTGGTATTTCTGGAGCCAAAGTAGCTGATGAATTTCGCATTAACCAACTTTTTTCTTGGTGCATCATCAAAATTAGAGGTCGGGGCACACACGATGCGTGTGCAAGTCGGATTTTCACAACATTTGTAAAAATTTGATCCAACAATAAGTGGGAGGGTTTTTTACAAAAGCGTTGTGAAAATCCAACTTGCACACACATCGCATGTGCCCCGGCCTCTAGTACCCTTTTTAAACTCTAATTCTAATTCGATCACCTATAATTCCTTTGAGACGCTCAGTTTCAGATGAGCGAATAGATGATGATGAGGGGATAGGGGGGGAAAAGTATCCACAAACCAAATATTCAAAGAACCTATCCTAGCAAATAACCTTAATTTTCAGTTTTGGGGGGAAAAAAATACAACCACGTACTTCAATTCGTAACCGCAAGGGAAAACCTTGCTCCCCAAACCCATGGTTTATCTTCTGACGAAAGGAGTTGTAAAGTGAAAAACTTCATTGAAATTCACGATAAAAAAAAAATTAGATTAAATTAAACTTCATAGGCATTCATATAAACAAAGAAAGTGAAAGGACTAGGTGGTACCTTTGAAAAGGCTGTTACTCCATCTTCTAGCATCTCTGCACAACCTACAAAGATGAGGATGAAATTGATTCGTCATACTTTTACACCAGAGAGAGAAACAAATGAACTCCATGGTCGTTCTGTCTGCAAAAAGAAAACTCCATCTGTCTACGGAAAGAATTTTGTGAGCAGCGTGTGTGGGATGAAGCAGTTGGAATGAAGTATTTGTCCATCTTACCCCAAGCGGTTATTCTTTGGAACGTAACTATTTTGTTTTGTGTGTTTTTTCTCTTTAGATGGTATTTCAGTAAAAGGAAAATACATGACAGAGGAGACACCAAATTGATGTTTCCCCTTTATATATTAGGGAAAAAAAAAAAAGAAGCATCTATGGAACCCAATTTCCTCTTTTACGGTAAAAGTGTTTGGTTATATACACAGCCGATCGATTTAGACATATTTGTTTCTACTATACGTACAGCCGTACAGGAGATCATGTGCATTTAGAGGACCTTGAACGGCTTGGTATTTGAGTTGTTATTGCTACACTTTTAGTAGCAGGATCCTTCTAAAAATGGGCGCTCTCTCAACATAGGAGCTTGAATCGGCGCTCCCAAGATGGGAGTTTGCTCCTCTCGAGACGAGAGGTCACTCCTATATATCTAAGAGTTTATTGAGTTGTTAAGACAGTTATGTAAGATAAATAATACACTCACCGGTGTACGCAGCGGAATTTAGGATCGTACTAACCTCTAGTCATTGTTGTTCAAGTTGAACACCGAACACACACGAATTAGATCTAGGTGTCTTCTAACCTATGCATGACTTGAGCGCCTTGAGTGATGGACATCATAGGCTTATATAGATGCTAGGTTAGGGACCCTATATCTTCTTTAAGAAAACCTTATAGTTTCCCTCCATCATGAAAACTAAACTCATAAATAATGGAGATAGTGGAAAGCCAAAAGCTTCCGAAACCACCACTACACAAATAATATAAGTGAGCAACTAATATTATGTATCACCTTTATATGTGACTAAGTGGGCCCTTAAAAAATAATTCTTACATTCTCCCACTGGCCCACGAGACACATATATACCATGTCATGTGACAAATACTTTAATATGGCCATGTAACTGAAATTGCCCATATCCTTAGAATTCTAGGAAACCCTCTTACTCTATTGAAATCATCAAACATGAATCATAGCGGTAGTGCCGTACGTAACTAATAGGCATTCCCTTCTACGTATTACAATGTATGATACTTCCCAACGAGTACCGTATAAGATATATTTTATAAATGACTAATTAATAGTCATTTAGGGTCCTCTTTATTTATCCCCACGGATAATCTTTATACGTACTTTTAACCTTATGTGCACATGTACGTCTTTATTCTCTAAGATTAATACTTATAGTGTGACGAACCTTAAATTGAGCAACAATATGAGAGAAAATGAGCTATCAAGCCATGTAATTCACTACATGACATATATTGTTTTGCCAACAAGCTAAGAATTAGCTCAATACTTTATGCTCAATGGTCACAAAATGTATATATGAATTCTTTCTCTCACCCTAATGAGGTACTTTAGTCGATATATTTTATTCGGCTTTTATCTTTATCTCTTAGAGAAAACCGTAATCGAAATAAACTTAGTATTGTCTCGATATAATATCGACAACTCGAGACCCTTTGTTACATGCTATCTAGTTTCATGCATAACTCCCACTAATTTCTACATTCATAGAAAATAGCAACTTAAGACATGATTGAGATGCATGTAAATCAACTTAAAAAAAAAATTCTCGGCTCTTTATAAGTACCTCATAACCTTTATTTGTAGCCTTCTACTACTTCATATCATGCTGACTTGGAAATTGATCTAGTAAACCCTTGACCGATATGCATATAGCCCAGAAAATTGTATATGCTGCCATTAACCTTAAGGAGTATACCTTTCTCTACTTATAAGCAAAATGACTATATTTTTCTTGGGCAAAAAACTCTTTTCTCGATGCTATCCAAGCCAACACTATATTGGATCTTCAAATGATCCTTAAACCACTAGTATAGAGATAAGAACTCCAAATGGATATTATTTTGAACATTAATCCTAAAGGGTTAAACTTCTCCCACTATTAATGTTCTAATTTTATTTTGCGCACTTGATTATGTGACTATAGATGCTTCATTCACATAGCGCAAAATCATGACCCCTGCATCGGAGAAAAGTGAATTTCTAAATAGTCAATATAATTTCCGCAATTTAATAAGCAGCATGAATGGCAACAACCAAGAAATAACGACTCTCAATTTACTTGTAAATTCTAACCTTCCTGTGGGTAGAGGTGCATCACGCATGAATTTACGTAACAATGTATAAATAAGATAAATGATCAAAATAATGAGAACAAATTCTCCGTACCTGTGGGTATAGGAAACGTTTATTCTCAACTTTCAAATGATCATCTTACTCAACTTAAATCACAAAAATAACAGCCTCCTCGCAGGACTGAATTTTATTTTCATGAATTAACTTCAACTTTTATGCTAATCTTTAACTTAAACAAAGTAAATTCAAACCTCCCTGTGGGCAAAGGCTGCAACACGCATTGAATCTACTTCAGTGCAACAAGAAGACTAGCAAATTTCGAACATCAACGTAAAATTCATAATAATGGGAGAAACTTCTGTGTTGATGTGGAATTTTCAATTTTGTCCCAAACAAACTAATAAAATTAATTATTCTCCAGTGGACAAAAATAATTAATCTTATCAATTCAAACTTAATGGTAGATGCCATATAACACCAACATATATAGTCCAATGGCTATTCAATCTGTATGTGACTATTCTTAATATGAATTCCATAATATTTTAAGATGCTGTGGCTAATCTCAAAATATTACGATGTCCAAGTCATCTCAAAAGACATCAACCAAATTTTATCGGACAAACATAATATGTTATTAGCCTCACGATCAAACTAATAGGCTATCAAGTTTACTGTCCGCAAAAATCATATGACAGCCTCATATATCATAATAATAGTAGACATGATTGATAAAGCTTGAATCAAGTCGACTATAGGGAAAAACGAAAAGTTAGATGCTACACACATCTCCAAAATAGTTTCTATATATGTTCCTAAACTTGGATATAAACTTATGACCGTATGTATTACAGTATCAAGAGAAAGAAGACACAACAGAAGCCCCACTTCTTTTCTCTTAGACCGATCATATCCAAAAATAGAAGGCACCCCATCATGCCAAAACACCAAATCCATTTCGTTATAAGAAACTATCATGTATGACCCATCTAAAATATAAACTGATTGGGTAGATGATAGGTTTATCATACAAGTATCAACAAATAGGAACAGTGAGCAGAAATGGATGTGATCAGAAACTAACAAAAATTTATTCCACCGTAAGGGATGTAGTCTGATGACTGAAATCAAAACATGATAGGAGTGGAAACATAATCACATACCAAAAAGCATACAAGAGCCATGCCCAAAATCTTCTTTATCGGTGCAGCAAAGCATGTGATTTTGAGTTACCATTTATTAATTGACATGCATGTTTAAATAAAGATCAATCTATTTTGAATGAATCCGCACAACAGAAATCTTCCCTTTTTTATTTTAAGAACCGATCAGATTCTGAATATATTAGGCCCCTTGTCATGCCAAACATTAAATCTAAATCTTTATGTAACAACATACACAGCTGATCGGTTAAATTGATAGGATGATCATACTGATAACATGTGGAAACAATAAACAGAAATGGACGTGATCATGCTAACAGAATTATCCCTCTGTTATGAATTAAACAGTCTGAAGACCAAAACATTATACGTGTGAAAATATAACCAAATGTCAAATTAGTCTTCTCTGAATCTTCATGGAGTAACACTCTACAATTGATGTTAAACGTGGCTAGATCAGAGATAGGACAAATGACTATCAAAAGGAAAATTAACCATGCATTAGACTTTATGCTAAGTGTGAACACATGGCATTGATAAACTTCAGAGATCAAACTACATATATACCTCTTTAGTTACCGTAAAGTATGGCACTGAAATGTTGATCACATTATATAATCTTAACCGATGTGCAGGAACTTTACGACATCTAATTACTGAACAACATGAATTAGAGACGGCTCTGATACCACATGTAAGATAAATAATACACTCACCGGTGTACGCAGCGGAATTTAGGATCGTACTAACCTCTAGTCATTGTTGTTCAAGTTGAACACCGAACACACACGAATTAGATCTAGGTGTCTTCTAACCTATGCATGACTTGAGCGCCTTGAGTGATGGACATCATAGGCTTATATAGATGCTAGGTTAGGGACCCTATATCTTCTTTAAGAAAACCTTATAGTTTCCCTCCATCATGAAAACTAAACTCATAAATAATGGAGATAGTGGAAAGCCAAAAGCTTCCGAAACCACCACTACACAAATAATATAAGTGAGCAACTAATATTATGTATCACCTTTATATGTGACTAAGTGGGCCCTTAAAAAATAATTCTTACAAGTTATTCTCTTACTTTTATGGGAGTTGTTATTGTTATACTATACTCTTTTAGCAATAGAATCCTTCTAAAATGGGTGCTCTCCCATGATGGAAGCTCGAATTGAAACTCCCAAGATGGGGGAATTAGGTGTGGAGGACAAACACTAAATCAGTTGGTCGACGGCGAAGTGAAGTTGCTGGAGCAGACACAGTGCTTCGCAGGAGAAGGGAAGAGAGACAAAAGGGAAAATTTGATTCACTTGGCCAAGGAAAAAACAGAAGAGAATTTGTTTCAGTCGCTCAAATTTAGTGTAGACATGTGGCAATATGAGAGAGAGATAGGAACATAAGATAGGAACGCAAGGACAGAAAATCTCAAGACGGTAAAGTCTCGTATGAATGAGCTAAACAAGAGTTGATAGCATCTATAGAAGAAAACAAATTTCTTAGTCCAAGTTTTTAGAGTCTCTTTAGCCACTAAGTCACTCGACTCACTCCCTTCGGGTTATGCAATATTAACATCGACCTAATGCCACCCTTCACAAATTATTAAATAGAGAAAGAGAGAGATTGACTTTGTCAAAGAACTTCCTTCCTACAATATTGGATTATTTTGCACAGACCGATTGCCACTGTACCCGGGGATCCACCATGGGGTACGTGGGGTCACGTGCCCGCACATCTTCTTTTTAAAAAAAAATAATAATAACAGTTTGATATAAATATGTAAAAATTTCATACTCTATTATAAACAATGGAATGGTGTGGATGTGTGTAGAGGCCCCCAGTATGTGCATAATAGAGGCCCCCAGTATGTAGAATTTCTGAGTCCACCACTGACTGTACCGTTTGTGTACAAATAGTTGTGTGGGTCCACTTCGGAGCTCTACACAAAATATTCGAGCAATTTAATAATTTTGTGAGTGATTCTTCAAAAAATAAGCTCAATTGAATATTGATAACACTACAAGAAATTTGAGATCTTCCAACGGTTTTTTTAGTAACGGTTTAAAAAACCGTCGGTATAGATGTGTGTAGCAACGGTTTTCAAAACGTTACTAGAAACCGGACTATAGCAACGGTTTTCATGCAACCGTTACTAGATTACAAGACTATAGCAACGGTTTTCCATAACCGTTACTAAAAACCGACCTATAGCAACGGTTTCCAATAACCGTTAGTATAAACCGGACTATAGCGACGGTTTTCATTAACCGTTACTAGATTTTCACACCGCCAAAACCAGTTTTCTTTCATGCGATCGGTTTTCCAAATCCGAACTAACGATCGAGGCGGTTGACTTTTTTTTCATGTTGATTAAATCATTCTCGTAAAAATTGGACTCAATCGGATTTGTAATTATATTTAAAATATATATGTTTAATGTAATTCATGATAGCAATTAATTAAACTACGTCTTGTGTTGTATTTGAACGTACAGTAGCAACGCGACCACAACACAACTCTGATGATCGAGGCCATTAATTATGTTTTCCTTGTTGATTAAATCATTCTCATAAAATTGATCGAGTTTAGAAAATTTCTTTATTGAGACAAAATTTCATTAGTAAAATAAATTTTTCTGTCCGATCAAGTATGTAACGATACCCGATTAATTTCATTTTTCGTATGAAGGATGTACTCTTTACTATGTAAAAAATAGACGGTTCCAATCGGGAAAAAAAAAGTAGGTGTAACCGAATTTAAAAACTTGGATTAAGAATAAATCGATAAAACTCCAATGACATAAGCTAACCCAGCCGGTTTGCATAGTATAAATATTAGTAGGCCCTTGATATTACACAAGTGTTGGGCTAGCCCAGCTAGTTTGCACTCGCGCGCGCATACGCGAGGTCCTGGGTTCGATTCCCAGGAGGAGCAAAATTGTTGTGTTGCCTTCCATGAGCCACGTGGGCGACAGGTGAGGCCACGTGGCTGCCATGTCATATTTTACACCAGATTTTAAAAAAAAAAAAACTTGCCTTTAGCATCGTTGCTAAAGAAACCGTTACTAAAAAAAAGTCTATATGCTATACCTCTACACCAACGGATATCTCGCAACGGTTTGGCCGACGGTTGGTGAACCGTTGATATTGCTTTTAGCAACGCTTTTTGTGTTTTTTAGCAACGCTCTTGACCGTTGTTAGATCCCGATTTTCTTGTAGTGTAAGTACTCAATTCAATAATCTAATGTTTCAACCAATTTTCTTTTAGAACTCAAAAGTTACATAAAATTGGAAGATTTGGATTAAGTACATTGTTTCAATAGAGCTAATCTTTGGGAGAATTTTTGATAAGTCCACTATAGTATGTCTCTAACCCGCCAAGTCCACTTCTAAAGTTTCTAACACCTCTAGTCCACTAATAATTCCAATGACAAAAATATCCTATATAAAAGAAACAAGGGCCTTGTTTGGCTAATACAAAATATATATTTTTTCATTTTTTCGATCTTGTTGCAACCACATAACCACCACGATCACCACCACCACAATGGCCACCACCACGCCGCCGCCACCACCACTACCACTCCACCACCACCACCACCACGCCCCCACCACCACCACCACGCCCCCACCACCACCACTTCCACCACGTCGTCGCCGCCACCACCACCACCATCACAACGCCGCCACCTTCACCCACCACCACCTCCACCACCACCGCCGCTGCCGCCACCACCACCACCACAACGCCGCCACCTCCACCACAATTACCACCACCACCACAACCACTCCAACACCACCACCACCACCACTCCACCACGCCAACCACGCCGCCACAACCACCACCACCACAACACCGCCACCACCACCACGCCGCCACCACAACCACAACCACCACCACCATCTCCACCACGCCACCACCATCACCGCCATAACAATGACCACCACCATGCCACCGCAGCCAACACTACCGCCACCACCACCACTCCACCATCACCAACACCGCCACTGCCACCACCATGCCGCCGCCACCACTCCACCACCACCGCCACCAATGCCACCACAACGACCACCACCACCACGCCGCCACAACGACCACCACCACCACGTCGCCACCACAACCACCACCACCAACACCATCACCACCACGCCACAACCATCACCACTACCATGCCACCGCCACCACCACTACCGCCACCACAACCACCACCACCACTACCACTCCACCATCACCAACACCACCACTCCACCATCACCACAACCGCCAAGCCGCCGCCGCTAAGACCACCACCATTTTTAGACTGCAAATTTCTACTTTTAGACTGCAAAGTTTACAAAAGTGTCTTTATTTGCAGTCTAAAAATACAAATTTGCAGTCTAAAAATATTCATTTAATAATTCACAATCTAAATTTACAAAAGTGCCTAAATTTGCAGTCTAAATTAAAGTCTCCTTGGCGATGGTGTTCATATACAAAAGTGCCTTTATTTACAGTCTAAAAGTGCCAATTTGCAGTCTAAATTTTCTCTGGTGTTGATGATCATTTAACAAATTTGCAATCTAAAAGTGATAATTTGCAGTCTAAAAATATAAATTTGCAGTCTATATTCTCATTGGTATTAGTGTTCATTTAATAATTTGCAGTCTAAATTTGTCTGTACACTGTAAATTTACACTTTTAGAATGCAAAGTTTACAAAAGTGCATTTATTTGCAGTCTAAAAGTGCAAATTTACACTTTAAATTTTCTCTGGTGTTGGTGTTCATTTAACAAATTTGTAGTCTAAATGTGCAAATTTGCAGTCTAAATTCTCATCGGTGTTAGTGTTCATTTAATAATTTGCAATCTAAATTTATGTGTAGACTGCAAATTTGCACTTTTAGACTGCAAAGTTTACAAAACTATCTTTGTTTGCAGTCTAAAAGTGTAAATTTATAGTCTGCAGTATAAAAGTGCAAATTTACAGTCTAAAAATGCAAATTTTCAGTCTAAATTCTCATTGGTATTAGTGTCCATTTAATAATTTGCAGTTTAAAAGTGCAAATTTACAGTCTAAATTTTCTCTGGCGTTGGTGTTCATTTAACAAATTTGCAGTCTAAATTCTCATTGGTGTTAGTGTTCATTTAATAATTTACAATCTAAATTTAGACTGCAAATTTACTTAAGTGTAAATTTGCAGTCTAAATTCTAATTGGCATTATTGTTCATTTAATAATTTGCAGTCTAAATTTGTGTGTAGACTACAAATTTGCACTTTTAAACTGCAAAATTTACAAAAGTATCTTTATTTGTAGTCTAAAAGTGCCTTTATTCTCATTGGCATTAGTTTTTATTTAATAATTTACAATCTCAATTTGTGTGTAGACTGCAAATTAGCAATTTTAGACTGCAAAGCATACAAAAGTATCTTTATTTGTAGTCTAAATGTGCAAATTTACAGTCTAAATTTTCTTTGCATTGGTGTTCATTTAACAAATTTGCAATCTAAATTCTCATTGGCTTTAGTATTCGTTTAATAATTTGTAGTCTAAATTTATGTGTATACTGTAAATTTGTGCTTTTAGACTGCAAAATTTACTAAAGTTTTTTTATTTGCAGTCTAAAAGTGCAAATTTGAAATCTAAATTTTCTATGGCGTTGGTGTTCTAAAGTGCAAATTTGCAATCTAATAGTACAAATTTGCAGTCTAAATTCTCATTAGCATTAGTGCTCATTTAATAATTTGCAATATAAATTTGCGTGTAGACTGCAAATTAGCACTTTTTGACTGCAAAATTTACAAATTTGCCTTTATTTGCAGTATAAAAGTACAAATTTACCGTCTAAATTTTCTCTAGCGTTGGTGTTCATTTAACAAATTTGCAGTCTAAAGTGCAAATTTGTAGTCTAAATTCTCATTGGCGTTAATGTTCATTTAATAATTTACAGTCTAAATTCTGCTCGGCGTTGATGTTCATTCAATAATTCACAGTCTAAACCCTAAATGCCTAAATTTGCAGCCTGAATTCTCCTTGCCGTTAATATTCGTTTAACAATTCGCAGTATAAATTTAAAAAAGTGCCTAAATTTGTAGTTTTAATGTACAAAGTGCATAACTCTGGCATGCCTAAATTTGCAGTCTAAATGTACAAAGTGACTAAATTGTTACCATTTACAATCAATCAATTTCAGAATAACGTATATTGAATAAAATGGAAAAATAACCACCTAACTTGTTACCATTTACATGAACATGCATCAAACAGCTCATAACATTTACAATTTCACTTTTAAACACTTAACTAACAGTTTATATGCATTCAGAACCTATCAATGATTTTTCAGCATTAACAGGACTAAATAAAAATAAAAATAGGACTAAATAGTAAATAATTTTTAAAGAATAGGTCACCATCTACATCACAATTTAAAAATACGTCCAAACCCCATTAAAACGTAGATTAAGTTACGGGTTGCCGCAAAACTACCTAAATACGGGAATTAAGGCTAGGGGAAGAGTATATGGGGGGCGCAAATTACTGTGGTGCTTCCGGAATCTCAAGGTGGTGTCCGGCGGGACTCCGCGGTGGCGGGTTGGAGCCGCGGGGAGCTCGGCTGTGATGATTGTGAGCACGGCAGTGGTGACCCGATGGTGTCCAGTGGTGCTCGGCGGTGCTAATGAGGTCCATGGGTGGTGGTGAGGAAGTGGTGGTGGTGGTGGTAGTTTCGGTTGTGAGGTGGTGGTGGGCTCGGTGATCGGTGGTGCAAGATGGTGGTGAGCGGTGATGACGAGGTGCATTACAGTGGCGTTGAGGACGGCGTCGGTGGGGAGGAGAGAGAGAGAGGAGGAGGAGGAGGAGGAGGAGGAGGAGAGTTGTGGTGGCCATGGTGGTGGAGGAGAGAGATTCGATTGGTATATGTCATTGATGTTTTTGTTCGGAGCAGATTGAGGTCACGAGGATTGCGTGCACTGGTCTCACCGTGCACGAACTTCCTCCGAGACTCTAGAAGATACTTAAAAGAAAGGGCAATTTTGTCCAGTCAAAAAGTGAAGCTGGACCCGAGGCTTTAACCAAAAAATTGGGCTGGACTAGAGGTGTTTTGGAAATATGAGGTGGACTGGACATGTTATAAAACTCTATAATGGACCTTACAACAATTCTTTACTAATCTTTTTCAAGGTACGTGACTCAAAAAATTATTTTAAAATTATTAATTGACTCAAATCATTTACATGGAATTCTGAGATCAGTCCTCCAGGATCATATTTATACTATATCTCTAGATGGACTATCGGTACTCGTACTCGATCTCCCCTACATTGCCCTCAACCTCGTGTACGTGTGTGTCAAAAGGATTACGTATAAAAATGTAAGGGGCACAACCAAAATGCTAATGCAACCGACGGTGGCTGCACCGACTGGGAACCGACCGCCGTGCGGGGTTTATTCTGGGTCCCGCACGAATGATACAAGTCATTTAATAATTATTTTTTTTAAAAACCGCGTGGCCCTAGTGAAAAATCAGCTTACCTCAATATGTGTTGGTGCTCGATTTATTCTTTCATTTTTCATTCAGATTTCAGGATCCGATAATTTGAATGAAAAATGGAAAGATTGGACCGAGCGCCTACACATATCAAATTGAGTTGATTTTTCACGAGGCGCACTTGGTTTTGTTTTATAAATTATTGAACGACTCGGATCATCCGTGCGAGACCCGAAGTGAGCTCCGTACAACAGTCGATTCCCGATCGGTGCGGCCACGATCGGTGGCCATAGACGGGTTGGCGGCACAGGAGAATGAGAGGCGGCCAATCTAAGGGGCACAACAAAATCAGTTAGAGACTTTCCTTTTCTTACACTCCAAGGAGTACAAGCCTACAAGGATTTGGAAACTGGTTATCTACCTAATAAAACACAAGGGGGTGGGAACCACACAAACACAAATTGAAAGAAGAACTGAGATTCATTTGATCCAAAAGCTGATATGTGCTTCCAACTCTCTTAAAAAACCACCCACACTCTTATAAATATATTACAAGAATGTCATCGGTTCTTTTTACCCCCTGCTTGGCTTCTGGCATTAGCATAAAAAAACAAACATATATTACAAAAATGCCCGTGCCTACGGGCACTACCGGAGTACGTAGTGCCGTAGGCACGGACAAGCACTAGTTGTCCCTATAAAACAACGAACTGCTTTGTTAAATTTCATAGCATCAAACTCATAACTTCTGTTTTTTTGCGTCTCTAGTTTGTTTTAAGATTATGTTTGGTTGGAGTTGTACGACAAGTCAAGAACTTTGACGATGGAACACTCGGAAGTTCAGATCCAGGACGTATGGATGAATAATTGCAGGAATGAGATGGCTAGGATTGACAGTAGGTTGGGAACGTACAACATGATAGCTTTCGATATCGAGTTTCCTGGTTTTCTGCTCAATACCCCACGAGAAGCATCCGAAGAAGCCTGATACACAGATTTGAAGTTTAATGTTGACAGGCTGAAACCGATCCAGTTAGGTCTCACCGTGTTCAATAACGAAGGTAGGATTGGCGGATCATGGCAGTTTAATTTCAACGATTTCGATGTCACCAACGACTTGCAAGTAGGAGCTTTGATTCGGTTACTGAGAAGTAACGGGATTAATTTCGAAAAAAATAGACTCAAAGGGGTTGATAGCCGTGTCTTTGCAGCTCGGTTGAAGAAGATCTTGGTTAACCACGGAGTAATCAAGTGGGTTACCTTCCACGGTTTGTACAATTTGGGATACTTATTGAGGATGTTGACTCAGACTTACACGTCGGATTCTGTAGTGGAGTTTGCTAAGAAAGTGGGTGAGGTTTTGGGCAGCGTCTACAATGTCAAGTTCATGGCCAAATACTGCAACGGGTTAATGGACGGTCTACCCGGGCTGGAAAAATTGTCAAAAATCTTGATGGTGGAGCGGGTGGGAGCGGCTCACCAGGCTGGTTCAGATAGTTTATTAACTACTCGTGTTTTTTCGAAGATGGTTAAGGTTTATGGGATGGTAAGGCAAGCGTTCAAAGGGTTTCTGTTTGGGATCGGTACCAAGATCGAGAAGAAGGTTCATGTACTCGTTTTCGATTCGCCAAGTTACTATTACCCGTGTTTCAAATCGCACAACTATGCAGTACCTATGGGACATGGAGCGTCACAAGTCAATTCTGTTGGGGTGCTGGGACAAGGTTATATATATGAGGTAGTAGTTGTTTAAAAGATGAGTGTTGTAATGAAGGAGGTCTTTTGTAGTGCTTTCAAATTGTACACAGGAAAGGTACAATGAAGCTCTATTTATAGAGCCATTTTGCCAACCTACACAATTCTAGAATAGTCTAGTTAAAATCCATGTGCTTAATTACAAAACATCTTTCAAGCTTCTTTCTAGAATTATCTAGTTAAGCACATGTGCTTAATTACATGAAAGATCTCTTATGTTCTAGAAATTTCTTATTCTACCCATGTGCATAAATACTAATAGCTTCTACACACTTCTAATTATTCTACACTATTCTAGAAGATTACAAATTACTTTCTAACAAATTCTTGATATCGTCATCAGTCTGTGAGGGTGTTGCCACCGCCGCTGTTCTTACCAGTACTACCTGTTGTTATATGATTCCCCGTCGCATCAAGTTGCCTTGCCTTGGGACGTTTTAGCCGCTGTTCTTCAATGCAGTGCTGCTCTCTCTCTCTGATCACATGCCGCCCCGTTTCATGAGAAGGTTTGATCCAAAAAACGCATATTAACATATTAGATGTCGGGGGTTCTTTCCACTCTGTAAGAAAGGGTACGCTAAGAGGCCTTTGGCCCGACGCAGTGCACTTAGATGTCAAGGTTCTTATGTTTCTTGGACTTCATGTTTGTGGAATAAAGCTCTCTGTTTAGTTGTTTAAAATCCGGGCCAAACAATTCATAGTTGTACCGTTATTTTAAAAAAAACAAAACTGATATCTGTTGATTGGGAGACCAAGATAAAAACATCCCTAATTGAGGGTGTCTATCCTGTTTGGTAGGTTACTCCTTGGAATCTTAGGCAAGAATAGATTAAACATTGGCATCGGTTAGGTTCAAATCTAGGCAGTGATAGAGCCTGCGACACGGTGACAAAGCAATATTTTCTCCCAACCGGGTCAGTTATTGGTTAGGTCCAAATATTCTAGGTCGGGTGGGTTTTCCAATTGATCGGGACGTCGCTACGCTTGTTCCATCCAGCCCATCTTTGACAATGGCAAGAAAAGAAAACAAACAAAAAAAGGGTTCAAATCTAGGCCTTTTGTACTCTAGCAGAACTGAAACAAATAATAAGGATGTTTCCAATAATCTAGTAGAACAATTTCTAGTTTCTTTTGGACTAGTAGAATCTATATAAGCTTAAGATACAAACAACATAAAGTGAGGTAGCATACAGTAACTGGACACAAAAACAAACTCAACTACAAAATCATCATAAAGATAATATAGATTGATGGAAGAATTACAACTTGGCTCCAATAAAGTTGTAGAGATTGGTAGAAATTGCGATTGCGCTTGTTATTACAGCAAGGACTACCATTAGAGCTGCCATGATCTTGTCCTTTCTTGTACATATACCATGAACATCTCTGTCAAACAGGAGAAAAGAAAAGAGCAATTTTGGTTATGAAGAAGTACAACTCCAAAATTCACACCATATGGAAGCAATATAAGCTGATTTCTATATGAGTAATGTGCTATGGAAATGTTTGTAGTTTTAAAGATTTAAGTCCGACATTACCCTTGATAGATTTTCTCATGTATTCATCCTTTATGTAATCCTTGTGTACTACAACAATGGACCCATCAAGATCCTTCTTGATGACTTAAGTCGTTCTGAATGTAGGTCTTGCTGTGTATATTATCTTTTGCTAAAAATCACGCTCAACCGATGTGATCGATGGGGGAAATGAACGGTAGAAGTCTGACTCATTTAGCTCAAACCAAAAAAAAATCTTATTGGAACTAACTCTTGCGATTATCTAGTTGACATGTGTTTTTGGTAGGAATGATGTTCACATGGAAACCTACAAAAGGAAAACCTTATGAAACCAGACCTTGTTGGGTCTCATGGATCCTGATTCATTGTCTTCAACTCATTTGTGTGTGTGTGTGTGTGTGTGTGAGGGAGAGAGAGAGAGAGAGAGAGAGTACCTGAGAGCAATAGCAGATGGGAAGATGAAGGCAAGGCAAACAATAGAAGTTGATCCAATAAACTGGAAGAAGTACCAAATATTTGGAATGGCTATTGCTGCAAGATAAGAGCAGACTAGTAGAATCAAAGTGAGGGCCACAAATCTCCTCTTATCTGTTGCCAAAGGAGGCTTCTTTGGGAATAGGAATTCATCAATATTTGCCCTTAAAGAGAAGTTTAAAAGCGGGAACACCAGCATAAGGTGGAGGGCATAGCTCAACCGAACAACATCGTTGAGTAGTGAACCAACAGCTGAATAAGAATTTTGATCGAAATTCACAAGCATGTCGGCCATGAGTGAATCTCCAAATAGAATGTAACCAAATATACCCACTGCAAAGTAGATTGCTGCGCAAAGTAGGAGGGAGATTTTGACAGCTACGGCCATGTCAGCTGGTTTTCCCAGCTCCATTGCAATCGGATGAACTGTACATATCCAATCATAGGCATTTTCTTAGACAACGAATAATCTGATACAGACACTTTATTTATCAAGTGTTCTGTTGTTTGGAATCCAGTTGGTTTCATGTATTCTCGTTTTGTAGTTTCATTTTCTGGATTTTGGAAATGGAAACGATGGAAATTCTGGAAACAAATGTGCAAAACATTAAAACAAGCAATACATCACATCTGATATGCATCAGCGTACCACTATTGTTTAAAAATCCTCCTAATACATACGTACTTGTTTTCTCAGGAAAGTAGTACTGCTAGAAAACATCTGTGAAAAAACAATTCTTACCATTAAAATGAAACGTGAAAGCGGTCACGATAACAGGGATGGCAGTGAAGAGGTTGAAGAAGGAGGCTCCATTATCCAATTGGGGTACCAATCTGGGCCTTCTTGTTTTCCCTTCCAGTAATGCAGAGATCGCCATCGCGAAGCATATGCCAACGAAAACCACAGCAAGCAGAACCGAAACCGCTGAACTGAATCTCAATGATTCTGAAACCACCCAAAACACAACACAAATGACAGAAGCCACATCAACATTACAATTGGCAGAATATCAAGAGACAAGAAAAAGGAAGAAGGTTTTTTTTTTTTTTAAATTAAAATCAGGGGAAATCATAACAACCTACTCTCCGAAACAGCACCAGTGGGAGCAAAACAAAAACGAGGACGAAGAGGAGAGCAAAGGCGCGCGAGTTCCACCAGTAAATCCCAAACCATTCTTCCAAAACGCCCAAGTGTGCCGCCCCATCGCCATCAAGCTGACTTCCTGACAAGACGTCCCCTGTGAAAAATAACAGAGAATATCGCTAGTTAGGAGCCTATGCTCGCATAATTTTAGGCCTGTTTAATTAGTAGTACAAATAAGGGGACATATCATCGCATGAACATGGCTGATGCACCGGACTATTGAGAAGGGAAATACAATACCACATCCAAACATGCCATATCCCATTACTTGTTTAAGGGAAATGTTATTCACTTGACCATGTGTTGCATGTTGGAATGAGTGGCCAAATAGCCCTCCATATTTTACATACCTCATTATTAATTATGTTTGCCTTATTTATTATTGGCTAACGTTTCTTTTTGGTTGAGCATGAAATTATCCTGTGTGTTTGCACAAGAGAAAACAATGGGTGTGATTGGCCAAGTTGGCTAAGAGTTTGATTTGGTCAAACCACTATTAGGTGTATCCCACTTAATAAGAGATATGCATGTGGATGGGGGTGATATGGTTATATCATCTGATGTGTTCCCTAAATAAAAGGGGTGGTTAGAGAGATATGGGTGAGTGAGATAACCCCCACTATCTAAATAATAGGGAGCAGTTTTCCCTGTAACGTTACATGGGTATATGCGTATAAAAGAAAACCAAGAAGAGGGGAAATCCTATCACAACCCACGCACAAATTTTGCCCTATCTCTACATTGTTTTCTACTGTGCAAACACTTATATTTACAGATATTAGTTGAGAAAGAAAGCTTGGAGATCCAGCAGCTTTCGGAATTTACGAAGAGAAGTCCGAGCCTCAATTGTCCAACACTGGTATCAGAGCGACGAGGCGACAAGATTTCCTCTGTTCCGTGCATGGCTTTTCCTTGGCTCAATTCACTGTCCATATTTTCAAGAAATCAACATTCAAGGGTTTTTGTCTCTACTCCAATTTTGGCGTTGCTCAAAAATTTGCTTCACCAGATTCTTGCATCAACTTGACCCACCAATTGAAGGCTATTCAACAAAGCTTATAAAAAGGGGAGTTACAGGTGAAGAATCGAGAAGGAGGTTTTCGGCAAAAATCAGTATCACAAAAGAATTCGGTACACAGTAATATTTTTGCGTGCTTTCACGGTCAGCCTTCTTAATTCTCTATTTCCTCTAGTAATTCATATCATGGCTAGTAGGGCTGTTAGTCAGGAGCTTAGTAAGACCGAAAAATTGAATGGTGCTAATTTCTCAACCTGGAAGCGCCATATCCGTCACATACTTTTCCACGACAAGGTTGAATATGTGATCGATATCGACGATGTACCAACTCCACCACTCGAAAATTCTAGTGGTGCCAATAGGAGAATGTATGAAAATTTTCTTGAAGATGATAAGACTGCTAGACACATAATGCTCACTTTCATGGAACCGGACATCGAAATTTTATTTGAAGAACATGCGCATGCCAAGACCATGTTTAATGCTATTAGTGATGCCTATCGTGCTTCATCTGAAACATACATTCAATTGTTAATGGAAAGGTTTACTGGCACTGAGATGAAAGAAGATGAAAATGTCATTGATCATGTCAACAAGTTGTCTGTCATTGCTAAGGAATTGGCCACTTTAGATAACCCTCTTCCTGACCGATTGCAAGTGTCTACCATTTTGCAAAGTTTGTCAACTTCTTGGGATTCTGCTATTGTTGCTCTTAACTTTTCCTCTACCACTTTAACTATGAAAAATTTACCTGTTTTATTGGGTATAGAGGCTGAAAGAAGAGCTAAAAAGAAAACTACGAAATCATTTTTGACCCTTGCTCCTGCTGCCACTTTTGAGCCACCACAGTTTGAAAACAAAAAAATTTCATTCTTCTTCCGGATCGTCATAGCCCGGACAGCAAAAAAATTATTCTAAGAATTTCAAAGGAAAGGGTAAACAGTTTAAGAATGGTGGAAATTTTAAAAAGAAAGGATCTTGCTTTAATTGTGGAAAATTTGGACATTTTCAAGCCGATTGTCGTGGGCCTAAAAACAATAGGAAACCTAATTTTGGAGGCTCCAAAGATATTGTCTGTGTGGTATCTGAATCTCTTTTGGCTGATACTGATGTTGGAGCATGGTGGGTGGATTCTGCTTCCTCTCGCCATGTGACGAAGAATAAAGAATCTTTTGTGGAATTGAAAGAGGTTAAAGCCGGTGATCATCGCATATACATGGGAAATAACAGTTATTGCGATGTTGTTGGAATTGGCACTGTGAAGATTATGTTACCTGGCGATAAAAACCTCTACTTGACTGATGTTCTGTATTCACCCACCATGAGGCGCAACCTTATCTCAGTTCCTCGTTTGGATGAGAAGGATTTTGAGGTGCGCTTCCGTTTCGGAAAAGTCTCTATTGGGAAACATGGTAGGATTATGATGTGGGGTAGTAAAGTTGATGGTCTGTACCGTTTGAACATTGTTTCTGATGTTAATAATAATGCATTAGCTGGTTGTTCTGCTTATACCGTTGATTCTACTCATAGTTATGATTCTCTTTATGTTGATGATCCTTATATTTGGCATTTGAGATTAGGACACATAAACAAAGACAAAATTAAAAGAATGATGAGTATGGAACTGATTCCTAAGATTGATATTGATTTTTCTATTTGTGAATCATGTTTGTCCGGAAAAATGTCTAGATTACCATTTCCTAAAGGTCAACAAGCAAATGAATTACTAGCTATAATACATTCTGATGTTTGTGGTCCATTAAATATTAAATCTCATAAAGGCATGGAATATTTTGTGACATTTATCGATGACTATTCTAGGTATGGTTATTTGTATTTGATGCGCAAGAAATCTGAAGTATTTGAGAAATTTCAAGAGTTTAAAAAGGTAGTTGAAAAACAACTAGGAAGAGATATTAAGATATTGAGATCCGATAGGGGTGGAGAATATATATCTGATTTGTTTGGTGATTTCTTCAAAGATAATGGTATTATTCATCAAGTTACAATGAGTTACACACCACAGCAAAATGGCGTTGCTGAACGTCGTAATAGAACATTATTAGACATGGTTAGATCTATGCTTAGTCATTCCTCGCTTAGTTCACATATTTGGAGTGAGGCTATAGTAACTGCTATGTACCTTCTCAACTTGGTTCCTACTAAAACTATTAATAGAACTCCACACGAATTATGGACAGGTAGGAAACCTAGCCTAGACCACTTAAAGGTATGGGGTTCTTCTGCTCACATATTAGTTCCAGCTCAACAAAGAGGAAAATTAGATAGCAAAACTATCAAGGGAACATTTGTAGGATATCCTGAAAATTCTAAAGGTTACAGATTTGTTGTTCATCATAGTAATGGTAGTATTAGTGTCATGGAAAGTAGAGATGCAAGATTTTTGGAAGAAGAAATTGACACTAGAAATCCTAGTAGCCTAGTTGAATTATTTGAGATCTCCAAAGGAAAAGAAAGTTTGAATGAGCCTAGAATTCCTAGCGTAGAAATAATTTCGGAACCTTCTGTTATGCCACATGACACTGTTGGAAACATTCAAAGAGAAAGAAATCCATCCTCAAGGTTAAAAGACTATCTTACTTTTATGATAGAAGAAAATATTGATGACCCATCGACTATTCAAGAGGCCTTGTCATCCCAAGATTCAAAGAAATGGGTAGAAGCAATTCAAGATGAATTAGATTCTATTATTAAAAATGACGTTTGGGAGTTAGTGCATTTACCTAAAGAAAGAAAAGCTATTGGGTGCAAATGGATTCTCAAAAAGAAATACAAGTCTGATGGAACTATCGATAAGTGTAAGGCTAGATTAGTTGCCAAAGGCTTTACGCAAAAACCCGGAATAGATTATGAAGAAACATATTCTCCTGTTGCTAAATTCAATTCGATAAGGATTTTAATGGCTATTATGGCATCCTTAGATTTGGAACTCATCCAAATGGATGTAAAAACCGCGTTTTTGAATGGAGAATTAAAAGAAGATATTTATATGCAACAACCTGAAGGGTATATTGTAGAAGGTCATGAAGATAAAGTTTACAAGCTAAAGAAGTCTTTATATGGGCTTAAGCAATCATCTAGACGTATGGATTTATTGCGGATGAATATGATCCTTGTGTATATCAGTGGAATAGTGGGAGTAGCTTTATGATTTTATCATTGTATGTAGATGATATTTTGATTGCTGGCAATGATATTGTGTCAATAGAAGAGATTAAAAATTTTCTCAAAGGCCAATTTGAAATGAAAGATATGGGTGAAGCGTCTTATGTATTGGGCATACAAATAATTAGAGATAGAAAAACAAGGATATTAAAGTTATCTCAAGAACAATATTTTGAGAAAATTCTCAAAAGATTCAACATGGAAGGATCTAATCCATTAGATACACCTATTCATAAACAAACTATTCTATCAAAAAGAATATGCCCAGCTAATGAAGAAGAAAAGATGAAAATGGAAAACAAGCCTTATGCTCAAGCTGTTGGTAGTCTTATGTATGCAATGTTGTGTACTCGTCCTGATATTAGTTACGCTGTAAGTGTAGTAAGTAGATATCAAAGTAATCCTGGTGAGCCTCATTGGGCAGCTGTTAAAAGGATACTTAGATACATTCAAGGCACTAAAGACTACAAATTAACCTATCATTGTAATGGTGACAACTTAGAAGTTGTTGGATATTCAGATGCAGATTTTTCTGGCGATGTTGATGACGGTAAGTCTACTTTAGCCTATGTATTCCTTCTTGGTGGAGGTGCAATTTCATGGTCTAGCAAAAAACAATCATGTGTGGCTAAAAGTACCATGGAAGCTGAATATATATCATATAGCGGCGCAGCTTCTGAAGCTGTTTGGATTAAGAAATTTCTTGAAGATTTGAAAATAAATGAAATAGCTACCAAGCCAATAGCTATTATGTGTGATAACCAAGCCGCTATACAGACAATTAAAAATGGTGAGATTGGATCAAGGGGAGAACATATAGGTTGGCAATATCACTATGTTGTTGACGTGCTACAAAGAAATGAGATCGCCATAGATTATCTCTCTTCTAAAGAGATGCTTGCTGATCCTCTTACAAAGCCTATTGCATCTGTTGATTTTAGAAAACATGTACATCTCATGGGAGTGAAAAGTGATGGAAAATATCACGGTCTATTGGCCAAGTGGGAGATGTTGGAATGAGTGGCCAAATAGCCCTCCATATTTTACATACCTCATTATTAATTATGTTTGCCTTATTTATTATTGGCTAACGTTTCTTTTTGGTTGAGCATGAAGTTATCCTGTGTGTTTGCACAAGAGAAAACAATGGGTGTGATTGGCCAAGTTGGCTAAGAGTTTGATTTGGTCAAACCACTATTAGGTGTATCCCACTTACACTACAAGAAAATTGAGATCTCCCAACGGTTTAGCTAGCAACGGTTCAAAAAACCGTTGGTATAGACGGTGTGTAGCAACGGTTTTTAAACCGTTACTAGAAACAGGACTATAGCAACGGTTTTCATGCAACCGTTACTAGATTATAAGACTTTAGCAACGGTTTTCCATAACCGTTACTAAAAACCGGCCTCTAGCAACGGTTTTCCATAACCGTTACTAAAACCCGACCTATAGCAACGGTTTTCCATAACCGTTACTAAAAACCGGCCTATAGCAACGGTTTTCCATAACCGTTACTAAAAACCGGACTATAATCAAGACCATTGATTTTGTTTTCCTTGTTTGTTGATTAAATCATTCTCATAAAAATTTGGCTTGATCGAGTCTAGAAGACTTCTTTATTGAGACAAAATTTCATTAGTAAAATAAATTTTTCTGCCCGATCAAGTATGTAACGATACCCGATTAATTTCATTTTTCGTATGAAGGATGTACTCTTTACTATGTAAAAAATAGATTGTTCTAATCGGGGGAAAAAAAAAGTAGATGTTTGTATAGAATAAACTGAATTTAAAAATTTGGGTTAAGAATAAATCGATAAAACTCAAATGACATAAGCTAACCCAGCTGGTTTGCATAGTATAAATATTAGTAGTCCATTGATATTACACAAGTGTTGGGCTAGCTCAGCTGGTTTGCACTCGCGCGCGCATGCGGGAGGTCTTGGGTTCGATTCCCAGGAGGAGCAAAACATTGTTGTGTTGCCACGTGGGTGCCACGTCAGCGACATGTGGCGACAGGGGGGAGGCCACGTGGCTGCCATGTCATATTTTACCCCAGATTTTTAGAAAAAAAAAAACTTGCCTTTAGCAACGGTTACAAGCGTTGCTAAAGAAACCGTTGCTAAAAAAAAATCTGTACCAACGCTTGCCAAAACCGTTGCTATAACCCTACAGCAACGGATATCTCGCGACGGTTTAACCAACGGTTCTATAACCGTTGGTATAGCCTATATTGGTCTTTAGCAACGCTTTTTTGCATCTCTAGCAACACTTTTGACCGTTGCTATTGAACGATTTTCTTGTAGTGTTAATAAGAGATGTGCATGTGGATGGGGGTAATATGGTTATATCATCTGATGTGTTCCCTAAATAAAAGGGGTGGTTAGAGAGATATGGGTGAGTGAGATAACCCCCACTATCTAAATAATAGGGAGCAGTTTTCCCTGTAACGTTACATGGGTATATGCCTATAAAAGAAAACCCAGAAAAGGGGAAATCCTATCACAACCCACGCACAAATTTTGTCCTATCTCTACATTGTTTTCTACTGTGCAAACACTTATATTTACAGATATTAGTTGAGAAGGAAAGCTTGGAAATCCAGCAGCTTTCGGAATTTACGAAGAGAAGTCCGAGCCTCAATTGTCCAACATTGCATGCATTCAAGTGCCGGAATTGTGGCTTTCGAGATTTGTAATCCAACCTCGTGTCCAATCTGGTCAATCAAACAAGTTTTTACGTAGGGAAATGACATAAAAAGTCTTAATTTTTTTTTTCTTTTTCTTTTTTATAACGGATGTTCAGGCCACCTTGCGCTCACCAAGATTAATTCTGGGGCCCTACAGTTGGTGACAGACAAATCTCTAGTGGCTCCAAGGTTTAGAATGTTTGGTCTCTGTGGCATCCGAATTAGCGACCTCTCGGAATTAAGCATGAGAAGTCAACTGATGTGGCCTTGTCCGTTTGTTTCATTTCTAACAAATACTCCATTTGTATAACAAAGATAAATTTTTCCACAGTTTCGTAGAATGAAAAATTCTGATTTGGAAACTTCTTTCTGAGTTCTTGTTTTTCCTACTCCTATAAATTATGAATTTTTTAATCCATTTTTGTCCTGATATAACTTCAATTGTTATGCTAGCTAGTACACGAACACAAAAGCTTTCAATTTAAATTCGTCCATACACAATTATTTACTGGAATATTCTTCTTTCACTGCTCGTTTCAAAGCAAAGAACCCATGGATAATGCAACCCATGCTCCACCGACACACACATGAATATCATGATTTTGTTATATAATGCAATTAACCCATGCTCCTAGTCCTAATTAATTCTCCATGCATTCTCATTTAATGATATGCTTATAAAAATAAGTTTTGCTACTTTTTCCTGAAAATACCATCCTATGCTTCACAGTAGAAGATTACATTGACGGGGGGAAATGATTTTGTGAATATTTGTAACTAACTATAATAATACGTTACAAACAGTACCATAAAAAATTCGTGATGCATGAACCAAAAAGATCGAGTAACAAATGAAACTGGAGTAAGTAAAATATGCATCATTTTATTGTTCTACAATATACACATGTTCAATAATAAGTATGGTTGTAAAAGAACCGAGTTATTCGCAAGCAGCTCGAAACTGAACGTTAAATACTTGGATTGATTCCTTTAGTCAACGAGCTTGATTCCTTTAGTCAATGAGCCGAGCTCAAATAAAATTTGGGGCTTGATTAGTAAACAAGTTGAGCTCGAGCTATCATGTAAATAAGTTATGCTCCTCTATGTGGGCTCAACTGTCCAAAAGAGTCCCATTTAGTATTGAGCCGTGTTATTTTTTTTTTTTTTTGGTCATTCGTTAAACCTAATCTACTCTATCCTAGGAGACTTGGGAAAGGGGAAGGATGCTTACGGAAATCGAACTATGCTCATGTGTATGATAGTATAAGGGAGGTATCAACTGCACCTCACTCTACTTACATCAAACTGCGCTTGAGTTCTCAAATACTACTTGAAATCAAACTCGAATAGTCGGACTCAATTCAAGATCGAGCTCACTAAATTTTAAACGAGCTAAGCTTGAACACCCTAAAACTCGTCCTGCGCACTCTTATTCGCAAGTATACCAAAATACCACAAGCTAAAAAATACTATGTACATAACATCGCTACGGTACAGCGTAGCTTCCACGTAGTAGAAATTCTGAAAATCAAAATTGCCTTTTTTCATAAAGTATCATTGAAAATTGTGTGCTTACCGATGATAATCAGGTAAATGATGAGGCAACCAAAGGTGCTGACCATGACACAAATCTGAACCGCAACAGATCCTACCCGTCCAAACGACTCGTACATCACGCCGGCGTACGTCTTCGACTCGCCGCAATTCGTGAACCTCATTATGAATTCAAAGGAAACATCGGCCAAAACCGCCACCATTACGATCGATACAAAAGCTGGAATCACGCCTAGGACCTTGAGGGTCGCCGGAATCGACATGATTCCGGCGCCGATAATTGACGTGGACACGTTGAACACCGCGCCGGCGACAGAGGCCCCCCGCCCCTCCGTAGGCAGGGGTTTCAGCTTCGGGAGAAGCGGCGCCGCTGCTCCGACGCCGACTTTATTGGTCGCCGAAGTATTCATTCCGGTGGTCGCTGGCTTTCTTGGTCGATTAGGATTTTACCACTCTCTGTCTCCTTGTTCATAATCATGCATTATTGGCTCCGTCTGTATAGATGGATAACTATTCAATGCTGCTATTGCATACCGTCACGTGATGCTTCAAAGAGTCATTATCACGTTGAGATTATATACTTAGAAAGATGTTAGGCTTATAATAAAATTCTATAATACACATACAAAATTCTTATACGTCAGCACTGGGGGCCCACCATTTCATCCTGAAAATTTTGACGTGTAAAGATGTTATAGGTATATTTTAAAATTTTTATTATAAATCTAGCATTTTTGTTATACTTAGTTACGAAATTCGCATGAATGTGTAATGGCAGAAGTTCCGGGAAGGTGTGCTAAAAACACTTCTTAATTTTCGTACTAGATAGATACAGGATTGCATGTGACAACACGGATTACGTAATAAGTATTTGGGCTTCGTTTGAATTACCAAAATAGTCTTTATGAATAGTGGGGTAAGTTGGATTAGGTGGGAGGGTAATTTTGGTATTGGGGTGAAAAGATTCTTAAGTTTTTTTATTTTGACAGGAACAGCCGAACAGGTTGGACATTGTGCTTTGTCAGCAGTGTGATGCTAAAAGAAATAGAAAATGAATGTAGACGCTAATGCGGCATTCATAGAGGGAATCATATTCACGGCTGTTATTCTTTATGGTATGTGGTAGCTTAGCTCTTCAATTTTTGTGTCTATGCGAATGATAGAAATGTTGAAAATCCGCAGCTAGATTTGCTGGTTTAGGCATTACGGTTAGGTTCGGCTTTAACTCAAGCCAAGTGTTTATTTAATTTTTTCAAACTTTTGAAATTCATAATGAACTTGTTTGGATTAATAATTCGTCTCAGAGAAAAGAATCTTAAAAGGAAATTTTATTTTTAAAAAGGGAATTGATTTTCGCACTCTCCGTTTTACCATTCGTACTCCCTTTTTTGTCTTTATCCACTTGAATTTGCTATTTTACCCTTTTTTCTATATGCCTTTTCACACATTTAAGAACAATATTATAATTTCAAGTGGATAAAACACAAAAACAAAAAAAAAATGAGTTTGAATGATTAAAAAGAGTGTGAAAATCATTTTCCTTTCAAAAAATGTTCATTAAAACAAAACTGTGAGCTACTTGATCAATTCTCGTTAAACTACCAAATGTAATTAAAATCATTATCAGTTTTGTTCTCTCTCTCTCCCTCTCTCTCTCTCTCTCTCACCTTAAAGAAGCCGCCGCCCCCATTTCTCTCATTCCCCTCCCCCCCAGGGTTTTATGCCCCAATGGGTGACGGGAGGGGAGGGATTTCTCCCTCTCGTGGGATTTTTCAATCTCTCGATTATAGATCTCGAATGTTTCTCTCTTTTCCCCTTAACCCACATCCTCCTCATCTCCAAACCACCATTTGCCGCCCCTCCTCCGCCTTTTCCGTCGTGCAATCTGACGGCTTTTGGATGTAGTGACTTGCAGATCGTGGTTGCCAGAGGCGTCTTCCTCCAGCCGGAGTGGGAGATCTAGGTGGGTGGATGAAGTCTGCTCTGGTGTACGACGTACTCCGTCCGATTCCGTTACCGGTTTTTCTCTTTTTTTCTGGTTCTTTTCTTTAGTGTCCCATGTGTGGGATTTCTCCCTATTTGTGGGGCTTCTATCACCCCTATGTGGGTGTTTTTGGTTATTTTCTGTAGTGCTCCATCTGTTTGCAGTGCTCCATCTGTTTGGAGCGATGGGTTTAGTTGGAGTTGGGTATAGTTTTTGTACTGAGTCCCCTCCTATTTGGTTTCTTGATCCCTTGGTTAGGAATAAAGTTTCCTCTTGATGTACTGTTTCTTGGATTTATAATATCACATGTTATCGTTGTGGCAAAAAAAAAAACTACCAAATGTAATCAAGCAACATAATGGAAAACTTGAGTTGATTGTTTAAAGACCCAATCCTACTAAAATATTTTAATGAGATGTTTCGTTTAAAGACCCAATTCGGAAAGAAAATGGGCCGTTTAAAATCCCCAATTCTACCAAAAATGAGTTCCACTAAAAAAACCAAAAAGCTGTTTCAACAGTTTCGTTTAAAGCCCTAATTTATATTCCACTATGCCCACGTAATGGGAAAACAAGTCTCATTAGATATCAAGGGGGAGTACTGTTTGATTAATTATAGGAGTACTAATTTAAAACCCCAATTCGTATTCTACAAAGGACACAAATCCAATAGCAACCTAATTCTTTGATGGGTAGTATGATGATGATGTGCATGACTTGCTTTTCCATAATTCCATTGATGTTTTTCTATATAATTTCACCAAGCATGATTTTTGAAAATCAAATCTTGTACTTCTAGGACATTCAAAAGAATCAAAACTAATCTCAAGTACAGGCTAATGGATTGCATCGCCGGCATCGTTTCATGTCACATTTGAGTCGTGTCGTGTCATTTCAATTTAACATGTCAACATGAAAAATCAAACAGTCATCCGCGTAAGAAAAATGATCCACCAAAATCCTCTATCTTCGTATTGAGTTTGTGTCATGTTAATAAGTCATGTCTCAAATTTTCACCCATTCAAATGTCGTGTTAAAGTGAGGATATTTTTTGAACGTTTAATGCCTTGTTCTCTTTGGAATTTAAAAAGAATTTTTCAAAAAATTTCCCCTAGATTCTCCCAACATTTCTCTCTCTATCTCTCTTCACAAATTACCCCTACTATTTTTCAAAAAAAATTTCAAAATCCAATCCAAACACAGCAAATATAAATGATGTAATGGCTCAAGGGTAATATTTCAATGGTTTAGGGACAAAATGGTCCAAAATTCCATGCCTTGGTAACATTTTTACACCCTTTGTCCCGTATAGCTGTTCCTGTATTTCATTTATGGAGGTCTCAAAATGTTTGTTATCTTTGAAAATTCAAACCAAAAGATGTGTTATATTACACAAACTATCCCTCATTAATGATTAAAAACAATTTATGACAAAGGAAATAAGGGGTAACATTAGAAAACTAATTAAATTTTTTAAGGTGACATGCATTAATTTCATGTCCTCTTAAAAAGTTGAATTCCCCATAAAAGACAAGTAAGAGCATCCTCAATCCTTACTCATTATCCTACCCAAACCCAAACTGATAAAAAATACTTCAAACTCATCTCCAATGCTATACTCCTTTTCCACCCATTTTGCGATTTACCCTTTTTCTTATCCAAATTTGACGAGACTCAAACTTACACCTATTTTTCTCAACACCTCTTTTCACTCTTTAATAATTACCAATGTGCCATTTTTTAGTCAAATTTTGGAGGAAAGGCCTAGAAAACACGATTTGGGTATTAAAAAAAAAAGGGAATAGTATTGGAGAAGACATACTCAAATAAAGATTTTGACCCAAATTTTCATTCAAATTTGGGTTGAAAAATAGGTAAAAGTTGAAGATGCTCTAATATAGAGGGAGTAGGTCATTCCTTGTTCATGCATATGCAATTGTTGACCTCTTTTTCTTCTGATTTATAAATCTCCTACTGTGACTTTCTCATAAGACAGAAAAAAGGTTGGTAAGTAAAATTACTCTTTTTCCCTCCCGAATTAAAAAAACAAAAAACAAAAAACTTTGAGAGATGCAATTATGCAAACAACTGATGGGCTGGGCCTGCTCTAGTACATGAAGATTTCAGCCCACGAAAAAACCAGCCCACACACAATGAACGAACGAATTGTCAAACCTTAAAACTGACACCAGAACATTTGAATTTTTCATTTTGATACCACCACTCCTACCTTCTCTCCTTTTGCTTTTCGATCGAGTCTTCTTCTTTCCCATTTCGTATTCATCTTCTACCGCCCCACCACCACCACCACCTCTGCAACAAACAAACAAACAGAGGCCCGAACCTAATCAAATGGGCGATCATATAGCGAGAGGAGAAGATTTCGAGAGGCAAGCCGAGAAGAAACTCAGCGGCTGGGGCCTCTTCAGCTCCGGTTCCAAATTCGAAGACGCCGCGGATTTGTTTGACAAAGCCGCCAATTGTTTCAAACTCGCCAAATCCTGTCAGTCCTTTCCCCCTTGTTTCCTTTTCGCTTATCGATTGGGGTTCTTTAGTCATTTCGTCGATGCAATTATGCGTATACGGAAATTTGTATATTTGTTTGTTTGTTTTTTCTGCTCTAGCGATTTAGGGTTCATTTGAATGGTATTCTGATGGAATTTTTGGTATCGAATTAGGGTTGATCGATGACCGATGGCTAGATTACAATTAGTGCATGGTGGTCTGTTTATTTGCGCGAGTGCCATTTCCGTTTTTGAGTTGGGTTTGAATATAAGAATAGAGAAAGTGCTTAATTTGGTAGGAAAGCGGACAATGATTGGAGAAATGTGGAAGAATATTTGAAATGGAGATGACAAATAGAAATACAGGCATTTGTGGTTGGAGTTTGTATGAACAATAAAATCCTTAACACTACTTTTTGAGTTGGGTTTGAATATAAGAATAGAGAAAGTGCTTAATTTGGTAGGAAAGCAGACAATGATTGGAGAAAATGTGGAAGAATATTTGAAATGGAGATGACAAATAGAGATACAGGCATTTGTGGTTGGAGTTTGTATGAGCAATAAAATCCTTAACACTTCTTTTTGAGTTGGGTTTGAATATAAGAATAGAGAAAGTGCTTAATTTGGTAGGAAAGCAGACAATGATTGGAGAAAATGTGGAAGAATATTTGAAATGGAGATGACAAATAAAGATACAGGCATTTGTGGTTGGAGGTTGTATGAACAATAAAATCCTTTTTAACACTACTTTTTTGATAATAGCGTGTTATTTTGATCCTCTAGAATCTAGTTTTGTAGGGTATTGGATTGGAGATGCTCTTAAGGATTGATGAAAATAATGTAAAGTCGTTCACAGCACAATAGAAGACATGACGTAAGATGAGGAAAAGCTGTGAAAGAAACGTAATAGGTGTATCGAATACAGCCACCCAGTAAAGTTGCGGTATTTATATTAGGGTTAATGATTTGTACAATAACATAAAGACCCTACAAGAATACAATAAATACAATAAGATTACAAGAACACTGAAAATACAATAAGACCCTAATACTAGTTTCTACACTCCCCCTCAAACTGAGGCTACGTAAGGAGCATCAGTTTGTCCAGAATATATTCATGTCGAACTCAAGTCATTGCCTTGGTAAATATGTCAGCTAGTTGGTCTTGGGAGGCAACATGGGGTAGTGCAATCTCACCATCTAGGTATTTATCACGAATAAAATGGCAGTCCACTTCAATATGCTTTGTACGTTCGTGAAATACCGGATTAGATGCAATACGAACAGCACTAACATTATCAGCATATAGGGGCGTTGGAGTCTGAATGGGCACTCCTTGTTCCTGCATAAGTCCCCTAAGCCATGTGATCTCACCACAAGATGAAGACATTGCTCTATACTTGGCTTCTGCTGAGGACTTAGAAACTGTGGGTTGTTTCTTCCATTTCCAAGAGATAAGTGAATCACCAAGAAACACGCACGAACCAGTAGTAGAGCGACGAGTGTTAGGGCAACCAGCCCAATCAGCATCAGCATAGGCTCGTAACTGGGTAGAGGAGTGGGAAGGAAAGAATAGTCCTCCTAATACGGTTCCTTGAAGATAACGAATAATACGATGAATGGCAATAAGATGGACCTAGCATGGATTAGAAACAAATTGACTAACGATGTTGACTGCATAGCGCTTCTTTCCAACAAGGTTCGTTAACTGCTTGCTGGTAAGAAGAAGGAACATCAATAGAATCCAAAGAAGTAAACAATGAGTGATGTGCAAGAAGAGTGAGGCGGTCCGGAGGACGAGTGGAACGAGTCGACCGTTGCAAAGAGACAACTGGTTCAGAAGGAATGGGCTCAACCAAAGTAGAGGAATGGAGAGGAGAACTTACAGGTTCGAAAGGAGAAGACTGACCTTGCTCTGGTTGGTGAAGGGAAGTTGCGGTAGGCTGACCTTGTTTGCTTCGACGTTGGTAAACCCACTGCTTTGGGGCAGCAGTAGAACTTGAAATGGAATCCTCACAAGGATCTGAAAAATCGGATAGTACAGGAAGAGACGATTCAGAGGATCGAGCAATAGAAACATAGTATGAAATGCTTTCTAAAATATGACATGACGAGAGACACGGATGCGACGAAGTTGAGGATCATAACATTGGAAACCCTTTTGGTCAGGGCTATATCCTACAAAAACACACATGGCAGCTTGTTTAGATATTTTTGTTCTTTCATGAGCTGGGAGATGAACAAAACACACACAACCAAATACTTGTAACCGCGAATAGTCAGGAACACTACGAAACAAAGAGGAATAGGGAGATATATCCTTCAAAACCGAGGATGGAAGACGATTGATTAGATATACAGCTGTCGACACAGCCTCGACCCAAAACGTAGAAGGTATGTTGGAATCAGAGATCAGGGTCCTCGCAACATCTAAAATATGACGGTTTTTCTTTTCTGAAACACCATTGTGTTTAGGGGTATCGGGGCAAGTTCGCTGTGATTGTATCCCCTTAGTTTTCAAAAAATTTTGAAACGTCGTTAACATGTATTCTCCCCCTGAATCCGAACGGAGAATTTTTATATTCCGATTGGTCGGACGATAATATTTCACCATCGTATCAAATTGAGTCCGGCACATGGATAAGAATGTTTTGAAATGGGAGAATACTTCAGACTTATGACGCATAAAGTAAATCCAAGTATACCGAGTACAATCATCAATGAACAAAACTAATCTGTACCCCAATCTAGATAGAACCGGAGAAGGACCCCACACATCACTATGGATCAAGTCGAATGGTGAAGTTGTAACATTACTATGAATTGGAAAAGGCAAATGTACGCTTTTACTCAAACAACAACTAATGCAAGATTTCTTAATGCTGCTCAAGGAAGAAATTTTGTCTTTCAAAGAACCAGAACAAAATAAAGTATCTAGCTTCTTGGCATTCGGATGCCCAAGTCTACGGTGCCACATATGCCAAAGTTTATTTGAAACAGAAAAATCTGAATCTGAATGAGTAAATAGGCAAGTATTGCAATTCGGCCTCTCAAACTCCAGAGCAAACAGCCTACCAATTCTACGACCCTTCCCCTTCACCATCCCAGTGCGACGGTACTGTATAAGACATCCATCACGAGAAAAAGAAACGATGTTATCATCATCAACAGGTTGACCCACGGAAATGAGATTAGTAGTGAGCTTAGGAACTAGGAAAACATTTGGTAAACGAAGGGAAGAATTAGGAGTAACAGACATGGAGAGGGTATTAGTCCCAATAATGTCCAACTTTTTGCCATTTGTTGTAAGGATATGTGTGTTTCCAGAGTAAGGTTTGGCGGAAGATGGACTTGTGTGTATGCCAGTCATATGGTTGGTTGCACCCGAATCAATTATCCAAAGAGGATTTATTATGGGAGAGAGGTGAGAGTTCTTACCAGACAAGCCAATGGCAGAGAAAGCAGAGGAAATAGCAGAAGAAACAGAGCTTTGTACCAAATTTCGAATGTCATCATTAATCGGTGCCCCATTTTGTAAGCTAGCGGGAGAAGCCACGCCCAGTTTCACATCAGTATTGGACCCATCTGATGTAACACCAGCAACATGATAAGTTTGGTGATTAGATTTCTTTCGGTTGAAATTTTTGCCCCCTTTCTGTTGAACTTCAACACACTCAGTTATAATATGCCCAAGCTGTTTACAATAAACACATACATACTTTTTTTTTTTTTTTAGTGCGATACCACATGGCCGAACTCCTTGCATTCAAAACACTGAGTTTTGGACAAATCCCTTTGAAACGGTTTTCCGAAGCCTTGTTTTGCAACAAAAACTGGCTCAACAGTCCTTTTCCCTTCTAGAATGGCTTGTGTTGCTATTCTTGTCGCCTCTCGAAGAAGTTCCCCTAAAACCATATCCATGGTAGTGTACCACGGTTTAAAATATTACCCCGAATATTTTCATAATCTGACTGCAATTTCATCAAGAATTGCATCACTTTCCTTTCATCATATATGGTCTTCAGATTTTGAATACAACAAGCTGTGGTCATATTGCCCATGTTGACAAACTCATATACAGCCCACAAGTCCATGAAACCAGCATAAAATTCCTGTATAGTTTTCTCACCTTGTTCATAGCTAAACATATCATACTCAATCTAAAACTTACGTGCGAGGTTTGATTGTTGGTAGACTTTCTCTAGATAATCCCACATCTCTTCGAAGTCCTCGCATCGGAATCCCAATACTGGTATTCACAGAGCCCAAAATCCATGATACAACTTTAGCATTGTTCACCCGCCACTGAGCCGCCACTTGTATTGCCGCTGCTTTAGCTGCCTCATCTTTAGCTTTAGATGCATCAGGTGGGATTTCTGATCCATCAACATAAGCCCACTAGCCTTTCCCTTCAACGAAGAACTGAAAGTGGAATCGCCAAACAGAATAATTCTTCCCATCTAACTTTACTGCCAGGATTTCTCCTTTATCAGATGCCATTCCAAATCTTAGATTATGTAAGATATCGATACAGAAGCAACCAGAAACCAGAACGCGAAAGTTCTGAAACAAATCAAGGATCAACGTGAACAGAACACGAACCTGACTTGAGATCAAAACTCAATTAAGAACAAACCCTTCAAACAAACTGATCGATTTGCGCTTGCTCTGATACCATGTAAAGTCGTTCACAGCACAATAAAAGACATGACGTAAGATGAGGAAAAGCTGTGAAAGAAACGTAATTGTATCGAATACAGCCACCCAGTAAAGCTGCGGTATTTATATTAGGGTTAATGATTTGTACAATAACATAAAGACCCTACAAGAATACAATAAATACAATAAGACTACAAGAATACAGAAAATACAATAAGACCCCAATACTAGTTTCTACAAATAAGAGTCGTTTGTTCAGTTGCATGGAGAAGTTGAGATGTTCATTTGATGTTTCTTGTTCTAATAATTGATTGACGCGATATGGGTATACGAATTGTTTGGCGGCCTTGACCACCACCTCTGTAAAAGTGCTAAATTTTTTTGATGTCAGTGGCATTGTTAGTTATTATCTGGACTTTGTATGCTTTTTAGTGATAAATTAGGTTGGGAGTAGTATAGATAGCTATGCTTATCTAGGAATAAATGGAGGGGGTTAGGGGATTCACATGGCACCTATGAAGTACCAACACCTCTAGAGATAGAGATTGACGTATTGCAGTGTCGGACGCGGGGGGGGGGGTGTAGGGGGGGGTACCGATGGAGACACGGCAGGGGTCAAACTGTATTTTTTAAAAACTTTGGGGGTCGAACTATATTTTTTTTTTAAAAATTCAGGGGTCAAATTGTAATTTTCAATCGGGTTGTATTGAACTTATAGATGTCTTGTTTTGTTTGAATGGTATTGGAACTATGGATTTTTCGTTTTGTCCACATTTTGCCATTTAAACTTGGGGAAAAAATTGAAAAACAAATATAAATAAATATACACGTGGCGTGTCCCCATTTTTTTTAGAATTCCCGTGTCCTTGTCCATGTCCGTGCATCATAGCATGGCACCCTATCCCGACTTTGTCTTTCTCCACCCTTTGAAGCCATCTTATGACTCTTATTTACAAATGATAAGTCCTTGGAGATCAAATGTTGAAGTTAGAAGGTTGATGGCTCGATGAGCAGAGAAGTCTCTTCCAATGGTTTCTTTCTATTGGAAAACAACAAAGATGATTAATTCACTTTCTGTGAGTTGTCGTAATGTTTTGGAAGCGTTTTCCTTTTTTGAGAAAGATTTTAATTTCTTTGGTTCTAGAAGTATCACTTTGATTAGTTAGCCGGTTGTTTAGAGTAGATTCATAAATTTTGTTTGTCTGTATATTGGTTTAGCTATCTTTATGACATTGGCTACTCAGGGGACCAAGCTGGATCAACATATGTCAAGCGAGCAAATTGTCATATAAAGGTCAGAGCTTCATCCTACAGGGCTTAGGTCTTTCTGTTTTACTAACTGCTCAGTAAGCCTATTGTGACATTGTTTTACAGGCGGATAGCAAACATGAAGCTGCTAATGCATATGCTGATGCTGCGCATTGCTATAAGAAGACAAACACTAAAGGTCTGCATTGTGTTGACTTCTGTTATGCAATTGCTGCTGTTGTAGATAAGCCTGCGAAACATAAATAGTCATGCTGATGTATGATCACGATTCACAACTGTTGAACTCCTATTGCTGTGACAAATAATACAAATTGCTAGGTGGCTTCCAAAGGGTACCATTTAGTTATTGAAGACATATTAATGTGCGACCAAGTGAACTGGAAACTGTCTTGGAGTTGTAATGTTATTTGTTCGGTGTAGCTTAAAATACATCTTCTCTTTTTGGGGGGTAAGTGCTTAAAATACATCTTATTCTGTTCTAATTGGAAATGGTGCTCACTAATATGAATGTACTATGTAGTAAAAGTACTTTATCCAGGATAGACTCTAATTTAATTCACTGATCATTCAAGGTGTGAAGATTAAAGGTTTACATGTAATTTATCACCTGTTCACTCACAATTACCAATAATATTCTCTGGTTCTCTGGTAGCAAACTCTAGGATCATGGGATTACTTACCTTTCTTAAATATTGCATGCTTTTCAGAGTCAATATCTTGTCTAGAGCAAGCAGTCAATGTATTTATGGAGATTGGAAGGCTTAGCATGGCTGCAAGATACTACAAGGTACAGCCTCAAACAACTCTGTCAGCGACAATGTCGCGCTTGAGGCTGTTGTCGGAGCTAAATACTTTAGTATTCATAATGCCTAATACGTGACAATAATGAATTGGATAATTATGGATGCTATTAATCTGAAGTTGATGTTTATTCAGTGTTAACCTCTGGAGTCATTGTATGTACTGGCTTGTAAAGCTTCAAAAGTTGGTAACTTGGAACTTTTTTCTTCATGTGCAGGAAATTGCTGAATTATGTGAGTCTGACCAGAACTTTGAGCTGGCCATTGTTTACTATGAAAGAGCTGCTGATCTTTTCCAAAGTGAGGACGTAACTTCTACTGCTAATCAATGCAGGCAGAAAATTGCACAGTTTGCTGCACAATTAGAACAGTAAGCCTTTTCACTTGCTATATGTACGCATCTTATGTGGCCTCAGAGTTTTCTAAACCTATTTATCGATCTGAATTAACTATGGGTATAATTCCTTGCTGAATTTAAGATTCCTCGCAGGTAAAATCGTATTGTTGCATTTAGTCCACAATGCATGTACATCTATACTTTTTACGCCTTCTGTATCTATCCTTGCCCGATGGTTATGGATATTTGCCATCAATTACATCGTGTAATTTAACTATTAAGATATGAACGTATGAGTTTCTAATGTACGCCAAAAAACAACCGATGTAGTTGACTTGAATTTAGCCACCAGTTTGTACGGAATCAGTATTCAATGTGTAGCAGTAGCATCATAAGCATTTACTCATGTAGGTGTGAATGGTGAATTTCTGCATTAGTTGTCTGTATTACGCACCTCTCGAGATGTTATCATTAGGCTGTGTGCCTCTGTGTGTATGATATCATCACGTTACATTGGTGGAAAATCTGGAGGAAGAATCAACCATGTGCTGTTGGCCTGTTCAGGATCTAATATGCTCAAATTTTTTGTCCAGATACCCAAAAGCAATTGAGATTTATGAAGATATAGCACAGCAGTCACTGAATAATAATTTGCTTAAGTATGGAGTTAAAGGACATCTTCTTAATGCTGGCATTTGCCAACTTTGTAAGGGAAAAGGTGACACCATTGCAATTAACAATGCATTAGAACACTATCAGGTATAAGCACGGCTCTTGTGCTACTTAATGACTTCTTTACCATATTTTTTTGGTAGATGGTATATAACAGTGATTGCATTTGCAGGACCTGGATCCAAATTTTTCAGGATCGCGAGAGTACAGATTGCTCGCGGTATGTATAGTAGCTTGTGGGTAGTTGGTTTTGCTTCTGGTTTCTCTGGTTTAGTTTCATGATTGTTAGGTAATGGTTTTCGTGGACTATTGTGAACTTATCTAACGAAATTTATTTTGTTTTTCATAAGAAGTGGACATTTGATGACGTTTTAACAACTTGTTTACCATTTAAGCTACCTCCTGTTCTATGTTGAATTTGATAGGGTTATCTATCCTTTTTATCTCGGTGTAGCTAAGGAATTCAGCCTAACATGGAGGTCTTTTTATCTTATGGTAGGACGTAGCTGATGCCATTGATCAGGAAGACGTCGCCAAATTCACTGATGCTGTGAAGGAGTTTGACAGCATGACCCAGCTGGTAAATTGCATTCTGATTCCAATTGATACTCTTATCGAAATCGGAAGTCTGGTTTTTGGTAGCATGCTTGAGTAGGTTGGTTTCTGACATGTAGACATGAAAGTTAGTTGCACATAGACTTGAATTTAATATGATGGATCAATGGCATTAGAACAATAGAAAAGATAAAGGAATATTTCAATGGTTTTTGCCAAGTGATTTGAGTGTCTAGAAATATGAAGGGGGTGAATTCCATTCAATGGATTAATTAAGGAGATTGCCGTGAGACGGCTAAGTGGAGAATGTCGTTCATTTATTCAATGAATAGATTTTCTTTGATAAAGCATTTTTTAAATGAACTCAACTGCTTTTTCATTTTGGTGTTGCCATTGACACCCAGTTTATACAACAGCCCCTTTGTTATCTTGTTGATTTTGGGATGTCTTACTCAATTCCACAACAGCCACGGATCAATCTGATCCTGTCGTCTTGCTTAAATTCGGACACTGCATTCCATGTAGTAAAGTGTGTTGCAATACCTTAAGTTTGGTTCTGCATGTTCACTGCGCAGGATGCTTGGAAGACAACCCTTTTGTTGAGAGTTAAGGATGCACTGAAGGCAAAAGAGCTAGAAGAGGATGATCTCACTTAAACCCTTCTTGTACATTTATGTTATCTGTATTTCTTTCTGATGGTTGCACTTGGTTGTTGTGTCACTATGCTTACGTTTTTTTTTTTTTTTATACGGTTGTATTACATTGGTTGTATTATAAATGATATGCATGTTCATGTAACTTGTGGGTGATGAGAGTGTGGTGCAATAATGGTTTTATTCCGAACGAATATTATTCTATCCGAGGCTCGTAAATAAACATGTGTCGTATAATCTAGTCGTACTTTTGCACTGGAGTGGACAGTCACATCGCAACCATCCATTTGTTGCAATGAATGGTTGCGATGTGAATTACCCTCTCCAGTACCAGAAGAACAACCGGAGAGGAGCCAGATCCTAAATTTAGTTACTCTTCCATATTTCCTTTCTCATGTACTATTTTCAATCTTGCTAGCATCACATACACTTACACATGCAAACACACACCAACACTCACATGAGTAGTGGGTCCCATACACACTAAGAGGTCTTAGCGAAAATTCTAGGACCACACCCATGTACACACCCACACACACTTGTGTGTGTGGGTGTGTATATGGGTGTGTACATGGGTGTGGAGTTAGCACCACTGGAGGTCTTAGTGCGTATGGGATCCACTACTCATGTGAGTGTGGGTGTGTAAGTGTATGTGGTACTAGAATTATTGATTTTGTTTTATGTTTTGATTGGTCTGAAGTTCTGTTGTTTTATAGTAGTACTAGTGTTTATCCGTACTTACGGCACTACACATCCCGGTTGTGCCGTAGACACGAGCATTTTTGTAATATATTTTTGTTTTTTTATGCCAATGCTAGAAGCTGAGCAGTAGGTAAAAAGAACCAATGAAATTTTTGTAATATATTTGTAAGAGTGTGGGTGTTTTCTTAATAGAGTTGGAGAGCACAAATCAGCCTTTGGATCAAATGAACTCAGCCCTTCTTTCAACATGTGTTTGTGTGTTCTTCACACCTTTATGTTTTATTAGGGAGATTTACGTCAATAAACATTCTTTGAGTATGTCTGTCTCTCAGGCTCTGACTGCAGGCCTCTTTTGCCTTCTTTTTTGTTACTTCGGGGAATTTTGGACTGTTTGTGGGTTTTAGAAATTTTTGCAACTCAAAAAATATTTATTACTCTTACTTTCAATCTTTACTTTTCACTCATTATTTTTATTTTCAATCATTATTCTCATTTCTCTCTCTTCCTCTCTACTCATTACCCCTACTTTCAATCATTACTCTTATTTTTCTCTCCACTCATAACCCAAAAAAATTTCAAAATTTTCTTAAAAATTCATCAGAACACAGCATAGGTTTATGGATTTGCAAGGTGAGATGGGTAATATATTCGGCGCTGAGATGAGATACTATATGTGCATGCATCATAGAGGATCAGATGGGGCATAAATATTGATGCTTAAGTAGGTAGTATATTTGGTTGGCCTAAATAGGTCACATTTTCTGGCTTTAAGCTGAGACCTGAATTACTTTACTTTTAGGCCTAAATAGGTCACAAACTGCCGCTGCTGCGGAGCACTCGGCCGTAGATTTTAAGACATCGGTACGATTGTAAGATGTTATAACTCATATGGTGAGCTATTTCTATAGCAAATTTAGACTAAACTCGATCACTTGGCGGGGGGCTTAGGAGGTCTTTTTGAGCGCGTCTTTATCATATCTCTTGGCCACTAGCAAGAGGTTCGTCAATAAAAAGCATGTCATTACAAACATTAAAATATTAAGAGAATAAATTATAGTATTACTTAGAACATTGAATTGGCGCAATGGTAGATAGCCTTTGGTCTAGAGTTCCACCCGCGTGCTATTCAATACGACCAGTTCTTTTGACTAGTTTTTTCCTACATTTTATTTACATGATTCTATACTTTTCGAAAATGTAATGGAAATAAGTCAGTGAAAGAATCTCGTAATTCATGTGTTAGGCCAATCCACATGGCATTTTGCTAGTCGACGGTGGTTTGGTCCTAGATTAATTAGTTGGTATCATTAGACTGGGGATTGAGTAGTTATTAACACTACGCCCACTGCACCCTATGTGGTGACCAGCCCATCGCACGGTGTGCCCCACCCTTATTAAGTATATTTGATTAATTGTATTTGATGACAAGATAAAGGGAAATTTTCAACCTAAAGTCAATTATGTTAGCAACCTTAAAATCCTTATCTTGAGTGTGTACCATACCTATTTAAATATAGAATATGCATAAATGTTGCAAGAAACTACACAAAATTTTGGAGGTTCCAGGAGTCCCAGGACCCTGCCGGCCTCGACTACCTCCGCGTCCTCAAGACTCTCGCTAACAACGGAGACTTTAACGAATAATAATGCATCATGTTCGGGATTTTCCGGTTTTAATTATGTCTCTCCCTTAGTGGACTAACGGAGACTTTAACAAGTAACAATTCATCATGTTCGGGATTTTCCGGTTTTAATTATGTCTCTCCTAGCGGACGGACGGTAAGTTTCACTCTTTAAAAATTAGTCGAGGTGCTTGGAATCTAGCGAGGACACGGAACACCTTGAGTAGTTAAAAAAATGAAATAATGCATCAGCAACCTTTCTCCATCTGATGGCGCCGCCTAACGTTTTGCATTCACACGGCACCCACTGTATCTGCATGCGCACGCAAACCACTTGCCTTACCTAATTAGGACAAGGGAAAACTCCTAAAAAGCCACTTACCTAAATTAGTGCCACAAGTTAGGTTCTTCTGTTTTTAGGTATTGATGGATGAGTTTATTGCATTATTAAGAATAATTAAGCAGAGTTCACTATCATGGCCGAACTTCTAATTTGTCGTCAATGCTACCGTACACGTTAGATCGGCTGTTGTTTAATTGACACTATCTATCTATTGCCAAAAGTTCAGAATATATTATTTACTACTACTAGCTTTTTAGTGAATTACGATTCAAAACTGCTATCCGTATGTATCATGTCCAGAGTCTTATCACTCACATAACCGGTCCTAATTTTGATATAGGAAGAGTATGGAGCCTTGGCAAATCAAATGGCCACGCGTTTTTTTTTTTTTGGTCGTCAACATTTACAAATGATCGAAGGTAGAGTTAGAATTGGGGGGTTCCTGTCCCTCACCATTTGTGTTGGGTCCGGTGTGCCCCCATGGATTTGGTTACACAATGTCACTCCCTGCGACCGCTCTAAAAACAAACTTGCGGGTGCAATATCGTATGTCATAAAACACTTAATTGAAACCCTTCCTACCACCAATTGGTTTTAGGAGAGATGGTGGAAAAGCGGTCCGATAATTTGGTTAGCCTTGCTCTTGCTGATGTTAGGTCTTCGGACCCTATTTCTTATGAATAATATCCAACTTTGTTTTCGAGTAAAAAAAAAAAAGACTACTATTTGGTTCATCCCTTCTTCATTTTTTAAACATAATTTGTTCCGTTGTAAACATCGACTCGATGAATTTGGCAATGTAATATTAGTGTATAAAGCCAAGCATTTCAAAGTTAGAACACTGGGAATATATAAAAAAGGGCAAAGTTTACTTTGACCCTTTGTGGTTTGGGTCACGTGTGGATACATCCCTCATAGTTTAAAATGGTACACATATATAACGTACACTCAGTGGTTTGTAAAAATGTATCCAATTTCATCTATTTTAATGGAGGTGTATCTCACACACCTCTCAAATTTAACCAAAATCTAATCCGAGACGTTCATAATGTATTAATCAAAAAATAAAGCATCTTCCATAAAAAATGAACTCAATCAGACATCAATAACTCAGTATCCAATTCTTGTTAAAATGAATGGTAAATTTCTATTCAAATATTGATTTCATAATAAATTTGCTTCGACCATGAGGTTTTCATTTTTGATCCACTTGAATTTTGGTATGGATATGGTACTCGTCAAATTCTATAATATCAACGCTTCAGATCCAATTGTTGGTACAAGGGATGGGTTGATTAGATTTAAGCAAGAAGAATCAAGGCAAAAGATGAGGGGATATCGGACTTTAATGCGAGTCCTTCACACCTGACGTTAATATGGACGGAATTGGGTCCATCACAACTTTTTCACAAACCATAGAATATTATGCATGTGCACATTTTTAAACCATATGAATTCTATCCGCACATAAAGCAAACCACGGGAGGTCACTTTACCCCGAAACAATTCTGACTACTTGTTTACCATGAGCTACGTCAACTTTTTTGGAATAAATAATGGCATCAATTTGACAAATAGCACATGTACATAAGTGCACAGTTAGTAAGTGGGTGATAAGTGATCACATCAAAACACAACCACTTCAGTAGTTAATTACTACGTTTGAGTGGCCAACGTGGGCATTCCAAAGGGAGGAGGAATTTAAAAGCAAACTACAAACACTCCATATTCGAGTATTCCACTTTTAAAAATGTCTTTGCTCAAGTGGTTGAGGAAAAGTTATTGGACATCAGGATTCCAATACTCCGCACAGTAGAAGATAAAAGAGTCATTAGAGAAGTACATAGAGGGGGGAAATTAAAGAGGGAGAGTTATAGCTCAGTGGGGTTTTTTTTTTTTTTTTCCTTTTAAAAATAGGGTTGGTGGGGTTTGACTCTCGCATGCAACAAGAAGTATATGGTACCTATCATTTGGCTGTCATTCCATTTGCAATTGTAACTTAGTGGTTTGAGTGCTTGGATAGAACTTTTTCATACTTGCGAACATGCGCACATGGTATATGAGGCTCCACACACAAACCGTCGGTGTATCCGAGTGGAAGTGTGTATACTTGTATGTGGTTTTGGCAAAATCGATTGTCACACCCAGCATTCCTTGTGTAGTTGGCCGGAATCAGCTTTTCTCCGTACCCAATACCCAGTCATTTGTTCATATCCCCCGACCACAATTTTTGAAGGCCTATCTCGAGTCCATAATTAATCATGAGCCGAGTCATCCATGCATTTTGCAAAATGCACAAAGAAGAACGTAAATGAAAATTCTTTTCACTGGATATCGATAGCCACATACGTGAACCAGATGTATTTCATTCTGTAAAGTAAACAGCAAACATATATATGTGGGCATAAACTGACAGTCATGAATATGTTTTGAACTAAAAGTTTTGAATGTATAGAGCAAAATGCAACTTGTTCACTTGCCTATCAACATCTAATCAAATTGATTTTTTACAGAATGGTTTTTCTTTGCGAGTTTTACGCTATGAATGATTCGTCTTTCGATTGTGGGGGCGGAAATGACAATTTGAAGGAATATAAAAGGCTGAGGTACGAAGTGGAGCTAATCTCGTAGAAATTAATATTAGAGATGTTTGGAAGCCAATTATTTTTAAAATTTTGAATTGTAAATTATAGATTATAATTTTTTGAGTTATAATCAGTATTCATAAAAGTATTTGGATGATATGTGTGTATAATAGATTTTGTATAAGAATTTTGTAAGTGAAAGTATACTGAGATTTATAAATTAAAAACTCCATCATAGGCGATTTTTGAGTTCTACGTTCTCCAATTCATTGTTAACAACGCATTTTGGCGTAATCCCATTTCATAATTACCTCCTAAACAGTCGAACTTGGAAAATACGTACAAAATGCAAAATCCAATATGATCAGTTATAATATGGAACAGCTAAACATGCCCTTAATTTCTTCAAGACTAGAGGGATGACAAATGTGTTTGCTCATTTTTAGTATTGGTGGGAATAGTGGGTACTTACTGGTTATGGTAGGTGCATGATTTTTATTGATTACTATTTTGTCCGTAATAATTATTTAATAGCACGTTAAAAGTAGTTGTCAGTAGTTGTGAATGCTTAATTTCTGAAGGGGCTATTACAGAAATCGCTTTTAGGACAAAGCTCAAAAAATTGGTCACACCAAAATCACTTCTCCTTGGAGTAGTAGATGAAATAACCTCACTCTGTTTTGATAAAAGAATTACTTACTTAATGTCTCTAAAAAAGCAAGTGTTTTATCTTGAGCTGAGTAGGCCTGTCAATAGATCGGATCCGATTCGAATCCGATAACGTTTATCCGATAATCCGAATCCGGTAATCCAAATACGGATCGGATCGGATCGGATTAAATCCGTTATAAATCCGATCTGAACTTTATTTTTTTAATTTTTTAAAAAAAACTGTAAATTTTTTAATTTGAGAAAAAAAAAAAGTTTAAGAAGTTGTATTTTTATTTTTTCATTTTAAACTTGTATTTTTATTTTAAATTTTTTTTGGAAAAGTAATTTTTTTGAAAAAAAATATTTGTATTTTTTTGGAAAAAATATTTTTTTTTGCTAAATTTTTTAAAGTAAAAAAGTTCTCGGATCGGATCCAAATTTTTTCAGATTAGGATTACCACTATCAGATTCGAGTTTTATCGGATTCGGATTTGTCGAATCCGGCCCATTGACAGGCCTAGTGCTAAGGATATTGTGGGGCCTAGTCAGCAATTACCTAGTAGAGGTGGTAAGTGAAATTATTCTCTTAACCTTTTTTGTTAAAAAAAAAAAAAAGATATTGTGGGGGTCCTTTTCTTTTTACTGCATGGGTGTGACCATAGCACCTCACTAGAAGGAATACACATTTTCAATCGATCCGCGCAGGAAATTTCCTCCAGCCCTCTTCCACCGACACAACCTTTTTGGTGTTGAAATACCTCAGTAGAGGGCAGCATTGTTCGTTTGGGGAGTTTTGAGGGAGGTTTTTGAGAGTCACGAGTGGAGAGAGATAAATAAAGGAAAAATTTTAAAAATTGTGCCAAGAGGCACCCAAATGAACAAGGCCTCATGGCAAATAAATCCCCGTATGCATCTGATGGGCCAGGAGGTTATTGATGCCTTGTTCTCTTTGCAATTCAAAAAATTCCCCCTGGATTCCCTCTACTTCTAACATTTCTCTCTCAACTTATTTGTAACGCCCCTAATTTTTGGGTACGTTAAATAAACATTTCATTGATAAAATCAAATGGAGTCTGGCTCATTATTACAACATAACTCCCACTAGGGTTCAATATTTATACAAATGAAGGGGGTCTAGGGTTCCTGACTACAGCTCCGCCTGCAGCTTCATCCTAGCCAGCTCCTCAGCTCCAAAAGCCTCCAAGGTGTACTGTTCATCTTGATCATCTACAAAATCTGACACATTATACCAGCGTCGCCACTGATATAATATGTCAGGGTCACCAAAGGTAACACCATGAGCCACAAGAGCTCAGCAGAATAATCCTATACCCGCTAACCCATAATTTACCAATATCAGAGTATAAGAGTAGCATACCAACTCTTGCACAAGCAGCGGAATAATACATACATGTTTAACAAGGCATTAACAACGACATATCCACATTCCTTAGTCTAACGTTGGTGTCTGCATTGTATGTGTTTCTCCTATGCGACTCATCGTAGACCGTGTCACCATATTCATCAACGTTTCCGAAATCCTTTTCATTATCCAAATCAACATTTTGAAAATCACATTTAACACACCCAACCTCGGTTCCGCCGCGCCGGGTTCCCGAGTATCCTCACAATGGTTCCGCCGCGCCGGGTTCCCATTGGCACACATTTGCATTTCAAAATCATTTTTAACACACCCAACCTCGGTTCCGCCGCGCCGGGTTCCCGAGTATCCTCACAATGGTTCCGCCGCGCCGGGTTCCCATTGGCACACATTTGCATTGGCTCCTCTCCACGGATAACCAAGCTACACACCCAACCTCGGTTCCGCCGCGCCGGGTTCCCGAGTATCCTCACAATGGTTCCGCCGCGCCGGGTTCCCATTGGCACACAACACACACACATACTCACATAATGCATCCACATTTGGTCATTATGTAGTTTCAAAAAATCCTTTTTATCCATATCAACCACATTCCCACAATGGGCAAGTCCGGCCGCATTGCGTTTTCAAAACACACCTTGTCTTTAACACACCCTAGGTGTCATGTTTCTACTTCCTCGATTTTCGTGTCTCGTAATCATGCATAGACTCCGTGGCGGGACAAATCACTTTAAAGTAATCTTGAAACAAAACTTGTAAGATCATTCATCTCTATATTATCTAGCATGCTCCAAACAACACATATGAAATCCTGAAACTTAAACTAACAAGATCATCCAATTCTATATTACCTAATCGTACTCAAATTATTATTCAAAGCATAACGCCACATGTACGGACGCCCTTGGAGTGGAAAGCCACTTATGCTTTATCAACAACAAGTAATGCAAGCAAACATACATACATGCTCACAATCATCCTCAAGACAATAATATATTACCAAAATCCGTTCTTTCTTCCTTTGTGAAAAGTTCAAAAAGACAACACATGTTTATTGACGTAGAAATCATTTGTTCAACATGTCATACTTTCAATAGCAGGATAGGTTTATTTTTAACATTCATTCGACGTCAAGCTTCGTATCATATTTTTTTTAAGTTCAAGACAATCTACGTTTTAACATAACTATACATAGAGATAGAGATTAGGAACTTTCTACATATATTTAGAGATAGTGGAGACGAAAAATTCTACCTTGATCCGAAACTAGTCGGGGCCGAATAAGCTAGTTGGAAACTTCCACGGGCGTTGAAACTTCCAAATCTGGACCAAACTTTGGATGGCCGTAACTCGGTCAATATTTGGCCGAATGAGGTCGTTCTTGAGTCTAAATCGAAGATCTCAAAGTTTTCTACAACTTTCGTGAAGGACGTTGTTTCTAGAAACGACTTTCGCCCGGAGAAAAATGGTGATAAAGGGAGTGACAGTAAGCTGTCTGAAATTTGGAAATCCGAAATTTGACTGAACTTCGGGTGGCGATAACTCGGTCGATATTCGGCCGAATGAGGTCGTTCTTGAGTCTAAATCGAAGATCTCGAAGTTTTCTACAACTTTCGTGAAGGACGTTGTTCCTAAAAATGACTTCGCCCGGAGAAAAAATGGAGTTTTTCGGAGGACAGTAGGCTGCCTGGGCAAAACAGAATGGGTTTTAGAGAGAAGATGAAACAATGCTTGAGGTGTGAGTTGAATGAGAAGTGAGGAGGCTATTTATAGCCAAACATTGAGCTCTCTCTCCCTCCTCTCTTGGCCGAATCCCATCTCTCTCTCTCCTTCCATGGATTTGATCCATGGACTTGTCATGTCAAGTATGTCATGCCTTGTCATCCAATAGTCACCTCAACCAAGTTGTAATAGTGTCAAGGTACACTCACTCTCTCTCTTCTCCCCCTATGGCCGGCCAACTCCTCTCTCTTCATCTTCCCATGGATTTGGTCCATGGACTTGTCTTGTCATGCAATAGTATATCAACCAAGTTGTCAAATAATGTCAAGGTACACTCACACACACTTCCCTCATTCTTCATCCATCCGGCCAGCCCTCTCTCTCTCTCTTTCTCTCTCCTTGTGTTGTCAAATCATGCTTGGTGGCATGCCAAGTAATGTCACTTTCACTCTTTAGGCTTAAGGCTATTGAATTAGGCCATCATGGAAGATCATGGACTAGTCTTGTCATCCTATTTGGCAAGTCTTATATCCATCAACCAATGGATAAGAATTTCCCTAGCATCTATCGTCCAATGGATAAAGATTACCCTAGCACTTATCGTCCAATGGATAAAGAAGTGATTAGGCTAAGTGGGCATTAGGCTATTCTAACTAATTGGTTAAAGACTAACGATACTTAATCTAGGCTTTCATTGCTCGAGTGGTATTTTGGTTTTATTTAGTAGGAAATCGTCTAATAACGGAATATTAAAGCCCGACGGTGCCAAACGCCAAGGCAAGGCGTGAGCGTGGCCAAGGCAGCCCGCCAGCAAAGCGGTGGCCAATCAGTGGCTAAGGCAGTGGCTGCGTTGGCAAAGGCTAGCAAAGCGGCTGGCACGGCGGCAAGAAGGCTGGCGCGGCTAGCAAAGCAATAAGGCGCCCGCTAGCAAAGCAATAGCCAAGGCGCCCGCTAGCCTGGTGGCTGGCGCCGCTAGCTGAGCGCTGCCGGTGGCTAAGGTGGCCCGCTAACTGCAGCTGGCTGCGTAGCCTGTGCAAGGTTGAGCAAGGCCCAAAGAACGCCAAAGCAAAAGCAAGGCGCGACTCGACGCCAAGGCAGAACCTGATGGCAGCCAAGGCAGAGCAACCCGACAGCGACCCGATGCCAAGGCGAGGCAGGCCCGACAGCGAGCCGACGCCAAGGCGAGGCAGACCCGACAGCGAGCCGACGCTAAGGCTAGGCGGGCCCGTCAGCGAGCCGATGCCTGGGCAGCCTAGCCAAGCCAAAGCAAGGCAGTCAAGCCAACGGTCAAGGCAAAGACCAAAAATTTCTACTAACCACTTCGGCATCGATGCATCACTCTAGGTTAGGGAAATGTAACTAAGCCAAACGGTAGTTAAGGTTTGCTAACTAATCGGTTAAAACTATACTTGCCAAGTAGAATTTCCAGCCGAGAAATATAATTTAAAAATATTATTTACTTACTAGGAAAAATATACGAGTATGTTTACAAGTATCCTAATCATGGGAGAAGGACTAAATTGTCCGGAGTAAAATGATTCAATTTTTCAAGTTTCAAATCTAATTATGACGGATTATTAGAATTTCAAAGAAATTTTTAAAGCGATCCAAGTAATTAAAATAAAATTCAAATTTTTAGCGAAATTTTTATTGACCAAAAATCAAGGTCGTTACATTATTACACCTATTATTTTTCAAAAAAAAATTCAAATTCCAATCCAAACAAAGCATCAAGAATAAGGACAAAAACCAAAAAGCCACCAAAAAAGCTATGTGAAACGGGAGTGGAGTGGTCTTGGACCAATGTTTTACACCAATCACAACACCTTAGGATAAAAGTCATGAATTCTGCAATTTTAGCCAATACATGCATAGCACTACATGGCCTTGATCCAAGAACAAAGAATAATTTTTCCTAATGGACACCGTCTATCCTGATCGTCATAGATTACTTAACCAAGTGAATGGAAGCAGGTTATTTAATCAGGGTCTAAGTTCTACTAATCTCTCCTGAGGTTTCTAATAAATACATAAATTATCCTTAAAGTTTTGATAATTACACTATCCGCCCTTTCTATTAGAGTTTTGATGTGGAAATCGAATTAGAATTGAGTTATACAGACCTTGATCAAACTTGCATAATTACTTAGCCTTTTCATATACTGACAACCATTGTATATTTTTCTTTCTCTTCTTTGTGTAGTTTGGAAACAGGAAGGCACATGTAAATAGTTAATTCACCCTAAAAAATATTTTATTGTGACATTTTTCTATAGTATTATTTTAGTTCAAAATAAATTCACTATAATTTATCGATCCCTTAAACCTTTTTAAAAAAACTTTCGTCTTCCATTATTCCCTAATAGTGCATTAGAATTGAAACAAAATTAGAAAATAATAATTTGAAGGAGAAATTACACTAAATTTGTTTTCTGACAAAAAATAAAATAGAATATTCACAACAATAATTTTTATATAGTGAATTTTACTTTCACATGTGCCTTCCATATTTCAACATATCTTAAAGATAAAAAATGACCTTGACTGTCAAAAAATATAAAAAGCATAAGTAGTTATACAAGTTTGATTTAAGCATGTATAACTCAAGTCTCAATTGATTTTAACCTTAAACCTGTCTTAGCCAAAAAACAAAAACAAAAAACCCCTTAAACCTCTAATAAAAAAGGAAAACTAAATAAATAAAGCTAAATGAAGAATTCAATTACAAATCAGATTGATTTCTTTAATAAAAAGTATGTCATAACTGTATTATGTTTCCGAAATGATGGGTAAGGATTGAGGAATACACATGTTAAGAGAAGAAAAATTGAGAAAAATCAAGTGGCAAATATTTTTCAAATAAAGCCGGCTATTATAAAGTATAAGACATGCTAGCAATTACATTCTTTCAAATATGATCGGTTTATTTTTATTTTATTTTATTTTGATATTTATAGCTCTAATTCGCAGGAGAAAAAGAAGACTTAGTTGGTAATGCACCTAGTATTTTAAGGGTATTTTGGTCATTTATTTGCTAAAACTAACAGCATTAGTGTTAATTTGATGGAATGATGGAATCTAGACAATATTTTGTAAAATAAGGAGATCGACCAGTGCAATTGTTAGAACTTAGAACCTCAGGGGAGATCCGTGTATTTGTTAGAAATCTCAAGGTAGGTAAGTGAAATTTACCCTTCATTAAATTAAACCAAGGGTGGTGTTATTCGCAGCTACGTATTTTCTCCCATAGCCCGCTAAAAATTTTCAACTATACTCGACAGTTAGTTACCGAAATTGAGATACATTTTAAGCACCCAATTACCGAAATATAATCTTTTTTTCAACAGCTATTTACCGAAATGTATGTATTAGCAGTTGCATACCGAAAGTTGAACATATTTTCGACATGCAGTTGCCGAAATATAATTTTGTTTTCAACATCTATTTACCGAAATGTTATTTATGATTTTCAACAACTATAGCGGGCTATGGGAGAAAATACGTAGCTGCGAATAACATCACCCTTAACCAAAAGATTGTGGCAAGGTTCCCAACCGGAGAATGTTAGAATGACCAACATCGGTAGTAGCATGTTATTCTCAAACTAGACCCATTGTGTTATTCTTGATTCTGACAAACTTAATTTTTTACGGTAAGAAAAACTAAGCCAATTTTAAAATTTGATCGATGCACTCAAATCACATACACGAAATCAAGATAAGCCATTTTATAACACTTATTGACATTATAACGCCTCATGCAGACCACTAACTCAGTAGTAATATGATAATATGATAGATGGTTTCTTATATATACATCCAAGATCGCCCATGTAATATTCTTATGCAGGTTCAAGGTGTAAAAATATCCCCAACTTTATACTCTTGCGTCCGTGCGAGATTGAGCATTAGAGTCACCATGGCTTCACCGTGACTAGGTCTATTAATGGACCAGATCCGATCCGAATTCGATAACGTCGATCCGATAATTCGATTCCAGTAATTGGATTCGGATCGGATTAGATTAAATCCGTTATCAATCCGAATCTGAACTTTATTTTTAAAAAAAACTTTTTATAAATTTTTAAATTTTGTTTTAAAAAAACAGTAAATTTTTTATTTTGAAAAAAAAATATTTAAGAAGTTGTATTTTTTTGGGCAATTTACCTCTAGGTCCAGAAAATAGAAAGTAATTCCCACCAAGTTTCCTCTAATTAACGAAACACTAAAACCCTATGAAAGTGCCTAAAACCCCCAATACTGAAAGTGCTTAACTCTTAGGGCACCCCATGAAAGTGCCTAAAACTCTAGGGTACCCAATAAAAGTGCCTAAATCGCTAAAACCCTATAATAGGAAAGTGCACCCTAAAACTCCTATGAAAGTGCCTAAACCTAAACCCTATGGCTCTATGAAATCACCTAAACTTAAACTCTAGGGTACCTTAAACTCTAGGGTATCCTAAAATCTAAAATCTTAAGGTACCCTAAAACTCTAGGGTACCCTAAAATCCTAAAATCCTAGGGTACCCTAAGATTTTAGGGTACCCTAAGATTTTAGGGTACCCATTAGGGTACCATAAAACCCTAGCATACCCTAAAACCCTAGGGTGACATTTCTATTAATGGTAAATGTATTTTTATAAAAGTGGACTTAGTGATAATTAAGTATTTCATCTCTCCTTAATGGGAATTAAGTGTCATTTTTCTATACTTAGAGGTAATTTTCTCTATTTTTTTTATATTTTTTTTGGCTAAAATTTTTGAAGTGAAAAAGTTTTCGGATCGGATCCAAATTTTTCGGATCGGATCCGGATTACCACTATCGAATTTGAGTCTTATCGGATTTGGATCGGATCCAAGTCTTGTCGGATCCGGATCCAGACCGGATCGAATTCGGCCCATTGATAGGCCTAACCGTGGCCTTTCCTCTAATGGATAGAGTTACTGTTGGAATAACAGCTGTAAAACAAGAACGAATTACCTCAAAATCTGCTATTAAAAACAGAATACCAAATTGAAGAACAACGGCTGGGTTGAGTCGCGGACTAGGTCGCTCTCTTTAAGACGTTTCGCGGCTCTGCCCAGATTATGCAAGTAGTTCGTTATTGGCTCGCCGTCCCCAGGATAAAACAACCCAGAATTCCTCCTCTGCTCGGCCTTCTCTGCACAGAAGAAAACCGAAAACAAAACAAAATGCTACCTATTGCTCGAACTCAGAAAATGTTTTAGGGGAGGAAGAGAGAGTTGTTTTGATATGTTAAAACCATTTCTGAAGTACTGTATTTATAAGTGCGGGCTAGGCTGATTTTTAGAAACGAAAAATCAAATCCAATCGAATTGCATTGATTTAGCACATGTTTTATAAACGTTTTCCTTAATCAGCTGAAATCAGATCAAATCTCATTCCTTTGATTATGCACACACGTTTTTGTACACGGTTTTCCTAATCAGCAAAAATCATGTTTTAATCACGTTCTTAGTCAGCAAGAAATTCCATTTTGAAAAGGATTTGATTGACTGAAAATCTGTAAAAAAAACCGTTTCAGAATTTTAGCAAAACGTGGGCTTAACCGTGTATGTGCGCGAGGCTCAAATTCCGGATTTGCACCCCCCTGCGCTAATAACTCGTGACGCACACCCGGTTAACTGGTTTCCGAATCAGTTTTCCAAATTGCCTCTCAATTTTCTGAGCGCACGAGACCTCTTCTTGGGTCTTCTTTTACAAACACACTAGAGTGCAAAGTCATATAAAGTAGATTGAAGTTTCGTAACTTCCCAATGTGGGACTAAAGAAAATTCCATGTTTTACAAATACACTCAAGTTCCAACAATCCCCCACTTGTATTTTTAAAACAAAATATTCGAGCAAAGGTATAAAGCTGTGCATAAGTAAAGGTGTCTTTCGACTTGAACCATTACATAGTGATAATGCTTCCGATAGTAACTAGAGTGACTTGTGATCTTGAACTCTAAATCTGAGAGCACTACACACACAACTCTACTAATGTGTAATATTTAAAGCCAGCACTTTACGACCATGTGCTTATATCCCAGTTTCATGAATGACCTAGAGAATTTGCCCAAATTCTCTCGAGAAGCGGCCACACTTCAACATTCATATAGGTGAGTCTATCAAGAGTACTCCTATAGTCTAGGTACTCCACTCCACATAGAGCTATAGAATTCATTAAGTGTTAAAAGTAACACAACCTCTTTCGCTACAGGATGTCATGCTTCTTAGGGATGGACTCGGAGTGTAACTCCTTATAGCATGATTCTTACCATATCACCATGTGACTCGTTTTTCCGTTCGAACCTATTTCTTGGGATCTCCAGTCTATAGGTTGGGTATCCATCACAAATGACTCATTTCTCAATGGGCTTTAGCCCCATCCCTTTCGAGGTGTCCCACGCCTTCTCCCGAGCTAATTCTTTCGTCAAAGGATCAGCCAGGTTATCAGTTGACCATACATAATCCACTCTAAGAGCCCCTTTAGTAAGCAACTCTCTAACGATGCTATGCCTACGACGTATTTGTTGTTTCTTGTCATTGTAAAAACGATTCTGAACTTTTGCAATAGCCGCGGTACTATCGCAATGGATTAGTATGGCCGGTATCGATTTTTCCCATAAGGGAATCTCTGACAAGAAGTTTCTCAACCAAGCTGCCTCCTCACTAGCCACAGCTAGCGCTATCATCTCAGACTCCATAGTGGATTACGCCAATATGGTTTGTTTCTTGGATTTCCAAGAGACTGCACCTCCTGCTATGTTGAACACATACCCACTAGTTGCTTTGGAGTCATCTGAAAGGATGTTCCAATCAGCATCATTGTATCCCTCTAAAACAGCGAAAAACTTCTGATAGTGTATGTGCTTGCGACCTTAATGTGTGCCAGAATAAGAATACCCCAAGCGTAGGGTTAGGTCGGTTGAAAGCATAATAAAACCCGGAAGTCCGGGATCGATTCCACAGGGAGCGCGTCCATAGCTTGTTTCGGAGATTAACGTGCGTAAAGATTTTGGCGTTAGGACCGCCAACCAACTTTTGGCGTTAAGACGGCCAACTGAATGCTTTAGTTAACTGGCTACTTAACCTATCTACGGCTTTTTATTGGAGGTTAAACTAAAGGCTAAGTTTAGGGATAATCAACACCCGTAACACAAGGATAAGCTTGATTCTTCTCTTTTTAACATGAGTGTTAAACATGGCTCGGGTTCTTTTAATACACTTTGACAAACACAAAAAGGGACATAGCTTTAAGTATCAAATGTGGCAAGAAACGTAACTCTTGCCTACATTTGATCAAAAAGGTTAACACATCTAGGTTTTGATACATAAATTAACCCTAATCCATATTTAAACTAGAAAACGAGATTTTACAAGAGAAGAGCAACCCTCATCCTTGGTCACGGGATGTTAATCATCCCATAACCTAGCCTTACTACAGTACTCACTCATATTGAAAGGAGACATGAAATGAGTACGGGTAAAGATAAGGTAAAAACTAAACATCAATATTAATTGAAATAAAGACAAGATCCTTGAAGAGGAGAAGATTCCTTACAACATTAATGAAGGTGAAATGCTTTGAAACCCAACGGATCGTCCCTAAAATCAACGTTTACAACATAAATGAGGAGAGAGGTTGGAGCTCCATTAATGGAGGTAGAGAGAGAGAGTGTAAAAGAAGAAAGTGCCCTACAAGTCGGGCAAGGGTTGATATATATACCCCCTTCACAAAAAATTTACAAAAATGCCACCGAAATGTTCTCGCAAGAGTGAGGGATCGATCCCTGGTCAGAGGGGGATCGATCCCTGGTAGATTCTGAGGCTTCCTGATGGTGGGGGATCGATCCCTGGGAAATGGGGGATCGATCCCTGTGGCCTCTGGATTGCCCTGCTACTTTCTGTTAGCTTTCCTTGGCCTTTGGTTGCTCCGGGTCTTCCTCTAATGCCTTGGACACTTCGACTAGGACTTGGTACGATCACTCGAGGCTCCACACGCACATCAACCACATCCGGACTCCTCCGGGGATCCTTGGAAATCATGGAAATCACCCATATTTACACCAAAAACCTGTTTCTCAACAAAAACCAACTTTGCGCGCAATATCAACCAAAAACAAGTATTGAACGCTAACAGACATCGTAAAACGAGGTAGATAAGCCCTAAGATTTACACTTTCGAGGGCTTATCAGTATGTAACGCCCCTGATTTTTGAGTACGTTAAATAGACAATTTTATTGAATTTCTAAAAAGAGTCTGGCTCATTATTACAACATAACTCTCAATGGAGTTCATAACTACACGATGAGGGAAGACTAGGGTTCCTATCTACAGCTCTGCCTGCTCTTCCATCCTAGCTAGCTCCTCAGCTCCATAAGCTTCCAAGATGTTCAACTCACCTTGATCATCTACAAGGTCTGACACATTATACCAGCGTCACCACCAGTATAATATGTCAGAGTCACCAAAGGTAACACCATGAGCTATGAAAGCTCAGCAGAGTAATCCTATACTCGCTAACCCATAAATTACCAATATCAGAGTAAAAGAGCAGCATACCAACTCTTGCACAAGCAGCGAAAAAATGCATACATGTTTAACAAAGCATTTACAATGATACATCCACATTCCTTAGTCTAACGTTGGTGTTTATATTGTATGTGTTTCTCCTACGCGACTCATCGTAGAACGTGTCTCATTTTCATTTCCAACGCAACATTTTGAAAATCACATCTAACACACCCAACCTCGATTCCGCCGCGCCGGGTTCCCGAGTATCCTCACAATAGTTCCGTCGCACCGGGTTCCCATTGGCACACAAAACCTTGTATTGGCTCATCTTCGCAGATAACCAAGCCACATTACCAATGAGGCTACCACGTCCGGCCACATTGGCAATCTTCACAATGAGCTACCACGTCCGGCCACATCGTGGTTTTCACAAAATTTAAATCACCTCCAATGACACTACCAAGTCCGGTCCCATTGGCAACACACACCGCACAATGGGCTACCGAGTCCGGCCACATTGCGGTTTTTAACATCTCTTTACACAATGAGCTACCACGTCCAGCCACATTGTGATTTCAAAACTTTTTCTCCTTTTCAATAACCACACCCTAGGTGTCATATTTCTACTTTCTTGATTTTCGTGTCTCGTTTTCATGCAACGACTCCGCGGTAGGACTTTCACACATAAATCATTCATTGTAATCTAAACTAGCAATATCATTCAACTCTATATTATTTATCATGCTCATAATCATCCTCAAGACAATAATACGAACTCTTCCAATTAAGTTTATATTACCGAAAATCCGTTCTTCCTTCCTTTGTGAAAAATTCGAAACAACATATATTTATTGACGTAGAAACCGTTTACTCAACATGTTGTACTTCCATTAGCAAAATGAATTTATTAACTAACATGCATTTTGACATACAATCATTATACTAACTTTAGCTATACTTTAAGCGGTAAGTATACTTTTAGAAAAATCTACTTCATGTATCTTCAAACCATACGAACATCATACAATATATCTCGGAGTTAATGGTTAAAAATAATCTACAAGATCATGCTTTCATTTCAAGAACATAAGTAACATAACTAGAGTTATACTAGGGAAAGTAGATAGGAAAATCTACCTCGATCCGAAACTAGTCGGAGCCGAATAAGCTAGTTGGAAATTCTACGGGCGGTGAAACTCCCAAATCTGGACCAAACTTTGGTTGGCTGTAACTCGGTCAATATTTGGCCGAATAGGATCGTTCTTGAGTCTAAATCGAAGATCTCGAAATTTTCTACAACTTTCGTGGAGGACGTTGTTCCTAAAAACGACTTTCGGTAGGAGAAAAATGGTGATATGGAAGGGGACAATGAGCTGTCTGGAATCTGGAATCCAAGCATTTCACTGAACTTCGGATGGCAATATCTTGGTCATTTCTTGACCGATTGAGGTGGTTCTTGGGTCTAACTTCAAGGTCTGAAGTGCTCTACAACTTTCCCGAAGGAAGTTGGTTCTAAGAACTATCTTAAGTAGGAGAAAAATGGGGTTTTACGAAGGGCAGTAAGCTGCCTGGAAAAACAGAATTGGTTTCTAGAGATAAGTTGGAGCAAGGAGTGAAAGTGTGAGTTGAAATGAGAAGTGAGGCACCTATTTATAGCTAAACATTGGCCTCTCCCTCTCCCTCCTATGGCCGGCCACCTCCTCCCCCAATCTCCCATGGATTTTGGTTCATGGACTTGTCAAATCAAGTCCATAAGCAAGACAAGCAACCTAGGTCTAGTCACATCAAGTCCGTTCACTTTCAAATCAAATCTAGGTAATGATGAGGGTCCAAACAATGATGGAGGGTGGTCAAGGTGTAGTCTTGTCAAATTTTACCCTATTCTCATTGTCCTTGAAAGTACGTAGTCCTATTTGGGATTATGCTTGATGGGACAACACAAAAGGAGACAAGAACTCCTCTCCATGTCTCTCCTTCCCTCTTTCGGCTCTCTCTCTCTCTCTCTCCCTCTCTCTGAATTTCTCTCTCTCGGTCATTTCTCTCTCTCTCCCTCCCTTTTTCCACAAAGTTGATATATGTTGATGTGACCACTCAATGCTAGGGTGGTTTTCTTGGAAAAGAGCAAGGAATGATTGTACTTCCTTGATATGACAATTCAATGACTTGGGTGAGGAAGTACAATGTTGAGTAGGTTTGTGTATGTAATAGAAAGTCCAATTACGGTGTGTGTGTACTACTTTCTATTCAATTGACAATCTTATTTCTATTATCCAAAGGTTAGAACTTCTCCTACTATTCTTTATCCAATGGTCAAAGTGGTAAAGGTGAGGAATAGTGACAGTTACTATTCTTGACAAGACATAAAGGTGTCATGATGACTAGTACTCTGCTCACATGGATTGGGATAAGTACAATGATACGTATACTTCTAATCACTTTATGAACTAATGGGTAATAACTTCCCTACTTTCTATTACCCAATGGACAAGCAATCATGTCATAGTATTCATGACAGGACAAGTTAAAGGTACTATGATGACATGGCTTTAACTAATGGTCACTAACTTCCCTAGGTTTTATTATCCACTGGATATGTAATCATGTCACACTATTCATGAAATGACAAGTCTAAAGTATGATGATGGTTAGTCAAGTCATGTTATTATCCAATGGACAATAGCTTTCCTAGTTTCTATTACCCAAGAGATAAAAGTTCTCCTAACTTTTGTTATCCAAAGGGCAAAGAGGAAAGTAAGTTTGACATGACTAGGTTACCTCTTTTAGAAGCAAAATGATTGAAAGAATCTAATGAGTTGTCTGGTCATCTTATTTGGCAAGATTAGCTCCATTAACCACGGGATAGTAATCTCCCTAGCATGTAATAACCAATGGACAAAGATTACCCTAGCATGTAATAACCAAGGGACAAAGATTACCTTAGCATGTAATAACCAAAGGTCCAAGGAAGATAATCATGGGGGTTATGGCTTGAATGGTCAAATCAAGGGCAAAATGATTACTTCTAGGGTCCAAGTAGGGTTAGGAGGGTTCAAATGGTTCATCTAGGGTTAGGGGAAAGTAACTAGGTTAAATGGTAGTTAGGGTTTGCTAACTAATCGGTTAACAACTAACTATGCTTGCCCTGTAGGATTTCCAGCCAAGAAATATCATTCAAGGATATTATTTACTCAATAGGAAAATATACTTGCCTTGAAAAAGGACTTAACTTGTCCGATGTTGAAAAGATATAATTTTAAAAGTCTCAAATCTAATTATGACGGATTATTAGAATTGAAAAGAAATTTTTTAAAGCAATCCAAGTAATTAAAAAAAATTCAAATATTTAACGAAATTTTTATTTACCAAAAATCAGGGTCGTTACAGTGTAATCCAAGATTCATGGTTCTTTTTGGATACCGCATGAGCCTATCAATAACAAACCAATGCTCCATTTCTGACCTGCTAGTAAACCTGCATAATACCCCCACTGCATAAGCAATATTTGGTCTCGTGCAATCACAAGCATAACGAAGACTACCAATTATGCTAGCATACTCAGATTGTCTAACACTGTCTCCAATGTTCTTAAATACTTTAATACTAGGATCAAAAAGAGTGCAAGCAGGTTTATAGTCAAAATAATTATATTTCTTCAAGATCTTTTCAATATAATGTGACTGATCAAGAGAAATTCCATTTGCAGATTTAGTAATTTTAACTCCGAGGATTACACTAGCCTCACCCAAATCCTTTATGTCAAAGTTTTGGCTAAGCAGTAATTTGATTTCATTCACGACAGATAAGCTTGAGCCAAATATCAGAAGGTCATCCACATACAAACAGATAATAGTGCATGCATGATTATCAGACTTGTAATATATGCATTTATCACTCTCATTGACTTTGAAACCATTTGAAACAACTAGACTGTCAAACTTTTCATGCCACTGCTTTGGAGCTTGTTTAAGGTCATAAAGAGATTTAATTAATTTACACACCTTGTGTTCTTGACCATGGACAACAAATCCCTCGGGTTGATCCATATAAATCTCTTCTTCTAAGTCTCCATTTAAAAAGGCGGTTTTAACGTCCATTTGATGTACAACTAAGTTATGAACATCAGCTATGGCAATCAAGACTCGGATAGAAGTAATCCTTGTCACAGGAGAGTAAGTATCGAAAAAATCTATGTTCTCTCTTTGCCCGTCACGTCCTCCATTTTCAACATAAATTATAAAGGGATTTCTCAAACAAATACCTCACAATAATCCGTACGATACTCAAAAGATCATTAGTTTACCCATGGTCAAGCTCCAAGTCCAAAGAGTTTCAAATATTACATCTTAGGCACAATGGCCCCGAATCAAAGTAAACATCAAATATCAAAAGAGTTTAAAGTTTACAAAATAACCCGTAGTCAAAAGATCATGACATAAGTTACAAATACATCTTCAAAAGGAATTTACAAAGATGCCTAAGTAACTCTACAGTGTTAGCTTCAAAAGAGGTGTCCACTTCCAAGCACTCTCAAGTATGCCATCTACAGTCCAGAATTTGTACCTGAAATGGTATAAGGCTTGAGCTACACTAGCCCAGTAGAAATTCTACACAAGCAATGTATGCAAGAGAAATGCAAGAATGATGGTACGATGTGAACAAAGATAGCCCAAGTGGTTGACAATAAATACGGTTCAACAATCCAACAATTTGACATGGGATTTGAAGTACACCTCAACCTTTAACCAATTCCACTTCTCATGTGTCCAAACCGTGTCGCATCATGTGTCATGAGCCGAAACTCCTGCCGGGCCAATTAAGGGATCCCGATACCCCCTGCCAGGCACCATACCCATCGGTAGGTCCTGAAAGTAACCAATATGAGCCGAAGCTCCTGCCGGGCCAATTAAGGGATCCCGATACCCCCTGCCAGGCACCCACCCGTCGATGGGTCCTGAATGTTCATCGTTGTGTCAACAAAGTCTTACATGTCTCGTATTCTCTTGATGTATCGTTTCAATCTTATCGGATTCATGCAATAGTCAACGTCCAATTTATCGAGTGAGGGCAATGGAATGCTAAGAATACACAACGAACTCAATAAATAGGATCAACAATGATATGGGATGGTTTGGTGATGTTTGGAACAAGTTAGAAATGACCGGGGGTCAAAACAATGGAGTTCGGAGCAAAACAGCAAAATCTGTCATAAGCTCGCCGTATCGATACGGCCAAAAATCCGTATCGATACGGGTAAGCTTCGAGGCAGAACAGAGAGTTCCGTATCGATACGGATTAAGGGCCGTATCGATACGGGAAGCTTTCGAGCAGCTTTTCTGCAGAATTTCTGGGTTTCAAGATCACCAACAACAACAACAACAATACACTATGGATTCAAGGACAAGAGCACGTCTATTACATATATTGAGAGGTAGAATCCCTACCTCGAGGTCGGAGCACAAAACCCAAGAAGATACGAGCCCTAACTTTCCAAAACCCTTGATCCAACCGAGATACGACTTCCCCGAGCTCAAACCAACGGGGTACGGACCACAATGCGCGTAGAGGTTGAAAGATTGAAGGTTATTTTGGTGGGGTTTAAGTGATTTTTGGTGAGAGAGCAAGAGAGAGAGTGAGAGGCGTGAGAGAGAGAGAGAGCCGGTGTTGGAGATGAGAGGAGAGTGATCCTCTACACTCACACCCCTCTATTTATACCCACAAACATACAAATCACACATTACATCCTTCTACAATCTATTTTATCATTTTAACCCCAATTCACAAAAAAACCAATATTTCATTTCTTTTTTTTTTTTTCCAATAATCATGCATGTATAAAAAAAAAGTTAACGTTCGATAAAATAAATACGGGTCTCTACATTCTACCCTCCTTAAAGAAATTTCGTCCTCGAAATTTCATGCCAAAACTAGCTACCAATGCACCATGTATGCATGCAACAACCATAACCTTCACCATTATGCATCGATTCAATTATCATGATACTCAAAATTTAAACACTCACATTAGCTCATTCCGGAAATAGGTGCGGGTATTTCTCCCTAACTTCGTCCTCTCTTTCCCACGTCGACTCCTCGCTTCCTTGACTTCTCCATAAGACTCGCACTAATGGTATCGTCTTACCCCTCAAAACTTGATCACGCGAATCTAGGATACGAATTGGTTCTTCCCCGTAAGACGCATCGGCCTCCAACTCGAGTTCGGACCATTCTAGCACGTGCGAAGGATCCGGTTCGTACTTTCTCAACATAGACACATGGAACACGTCATGGACACCCGATAGCTTCGGTGGCAAGGCCAAGCGATACGCAACCTCCCCAATTTTCTCGATGATATCAAACGGTCCGATATAACGCGGCGACAGCTTCCTTTCTTCCTAAAACGCGATAACCCCCTACGAGGCGATACTTTAAGGAATACGTGATCCCCTTCTTCGAAAGACCACGGGCGACGGCGACGATCGGCATAGCTCTTTTGTCTACTTTGCGCGGTCAATAATCTTTGGCGAATCACTTTTACTTGTTCGGTCGTTTTCTCTTGAGTTTCTTTAAGGCGTTGGCGAATAGCTCTTATACTCTCGGAGGTCTCTGCGATCACATCCGGCCCCACTAACGTAGCCTCTCCCAATTCGGTCCAACATACCGGCGATCGACATGGTCTTCCATATAAGGCTTCATAAGGTGCCATTTCGATACTCGATTGATAGCTATTATTGTACGCGAATTCAACTAACGGCAAGTGGTCCTCCCAACTACCCCAGAACTCCATTACGCAAGCCCGAAGCATATCTTCCAAAGTCTGGATCATTCTTTCGGATTGTCCATCGGTTTGAGGATGATAGGCGGTGCTGAACAAAAGGTTGGTGCCCAAAGCGGCCTGCAAGCTTTGCCAAAAACGTGCGGTAAACCTCGGATCTCGATCAGACACAATGGATACGGGAATCCCATGAAGACGAATGATCTCTCGGATATACAAGCGGCTGAGCGTTTCCACAGAATCGGTAACACGAATAGGCAAAAAGTGAGCGGTTTTGGTCAAGCGATCCACAATCACCCAAATAGCGTCGTGTCCCTTCGGTGACTTCAGTAAACCCGTAACGAAATCCATAGTCACGTTCTCCCATTTCCACTCAGCCACAAGCAAAGGTTGTAACTCCCCCGCGGGTCGTGTTTTCACTTGTTGGCACGTGAAAATGCTGGACACAAAAATCACAACATCCCTTTTCATTCCGGACCACCAAAATTGTCTACGTAGGTCATGGAACATTTTCATCCCTCCTGGGTGAACGGCCAAAGGTGAATGATGGAACTCTCGCAAGATTTCTTCCCGACACGAAACGAGTACGAACAACTTCCCTTGATAACGCAAGCTTCTATTGGCGTATATCATCCACCCCTCTTGAGCATTTCCACTAAGGAATCTAGCATGAAGTTCCTCCGTTTCTCCATCGTGTTGTTGAGCTTCAATTACTCGAGCCGATAGTGTTGATTGTACAGTCAAATTGCATAACGTGACCCCTTCCCGAACATCCTCGAAATGTGATGCACAAAAACCCAAATCGTTCATCATTTTCCACTCACGGATAGCTAGACTCGCAAGATGTGTCGGTTTTCTACTTAATGCATCCGCCACAACGTTCGCCTTTCCCGGGTGGTATTGCAACTCGAAGTAGTAATCCTCCAAATGCTCCATCCAACGGCGTTGTCGAAGGTTAAGCTTTTTCTGAGAAAATAAGTACTTCAAACTCTTGTGGTCGGAAAAGACTTCAAATTTCTCACCGTACAAATAATGGCGCCAGCTCTTCAAAGCGAAAACGATAGCCGCAAGCTCCAAATCATGTGTCGGGTAATTTCGTTCATGAGTTTTCAATTGCCGCGATCCGTATGCTACCACTCGTCCCCTTTGCATCAAAACGCACCCCAATCCTTCTCTAGACGCGTCACAATACACGGAGTAACCAACTCCACGCTCGGGCACGATCAAAACTGGTGCGGTAGTCAACCTCTTCTTTAATTCCTGAAAAGCAGTCTCATACGAGTCACTCCAGGCAAAACGAGTCCCCTTACGCGTTAATCTAGTCATCGGTGTCGCTAAACGAGAGAAATCAGAACAAAACGACGGTAGTATCCGGCCAAGCCCAAGAAACTACGAATTTCAAACACGTTCTTCGGTCGCTGCCAATTCATGATCGACTCTATCTTTCCCGGATCAACGGACACGCCACCTTTCGAGACCACGTGACCCAAAAATTTAACTTCGGACAACCAAAACTCACACTTGCTAAGTTTGGCGTACAACTGGTGCTCTCTCAAGAGTTCAAGAACAATGGTGAGATGAGATTGGTGTTCTCCCTCTGTAGGCGAATAGATAAGGATATCATCCACAAAGACAACAACGAAACGATCAAGATAGGCGCGAAAAATCCGATTCATCAAATCCATAAATGTTGCTGGGGCATTTGTCAATCCGAAAGGCATAACAACGAACTCATAATGGCCATATCGAGTACGAAACGCGGTTTTAGGAATATCTTCCTGCCGAACTCTCAACTGATGATAACCGGACCTTAAGTCGATTTTGGAAAAGCAAGTCGCTCCTCGAAGTTGATCGAACAAGTCATCGATTCTAGGCATAGGGTATTTGTTCTTAATGGTGACTCGGTTTAGCTTACGGTAATCGATACACAAACGGAGTGAACCATCCTTCTTTTGCGCGAAAAGAGCCGGTGCTCCCCACGGAGACGTACTCGGACGAATGAAACCTAAACTCTCCAATTCTTGCAACTGGGTTTTCAACTCTCTCAATTCGGCCGGCGCGAAACGATACGGAGGTACGGAGATAGGAGCGGTACCAGGAAGTAAGTCGATAGTGAACTCAATCTCTCTCTCGGGAGGTAAACCAGGTAACTCTTCCGGAAACACATCTGGAAAATCACGAACCACTAAAGGTAACTCCCCACGCACAGAGGCATCCTCATCTAACGTCAAACTCGCCAATAGAGAATAAACAGACTCGCGCTCTCGAGGCCCACACAGATACGGTTCCAACGGTTCCCGACGCTCCCCAAAGAATTTGAAACAAGGACCCTCAGGTGGACAAATACGAACCCTACGCTTGAAACAGTCGATAGTAGCATGAAAAGTAGATAACCAATCCATCCCCAGAATGAGATCAAACCCCGACATTCCCAGAACGATGAAATCAAACACAAAACGACGGTCGCGAATAATCAACTCACAGTCTCGACAGATACGGTCAAGATGTGTCCTACCCCCTAAAGGTGTCTCAACAAATAAAGGAGGACAAATAGTTTCCATTTCCAATTCCAAAGCACACACACAAATGATGCAGCAATGAATGAATGCGATGCTCCGGAATCAAAGAGAACTCTAGCAAAGGAGTTGAATAGAAGAAATGTACCCCTCACAATGGGAGTCTCTGGAGCCTGAGGAGTGGCAGACTGAATGGCAGAAGTAATATTGTAAACACGCCCCTGGGTACCCTGACCCTGCGCGAAACCTCCCCTAGAACCAAAACTGTGAGCAGGTGCTGAAGAACTCGCCCCCTTATCAACTCCGGAACTCTGAGCTGAAGTAGCCTGATGGATGTGAGGCTGCTGCTGCCTCTGGGTGCCCCTAAACTGCTGGCCCATGTTGCGTCCCGTTCCCGGCTGCTGCACGGAACCCGACTCACTGCGCATTCCCGCAGCCTGAGGACAATTCCTCGCGAGATGATCCATTTTCCCACAAACATAACAAGCCTTCTCGAGGTGTGGACATTGAGCACGAACGTGCCCAGGTTGGTTGCACTTATAACACACAAGTGGAGGTCTAGACAATGCACCCCGAGTCCCCGAAGATGAAAGCGGCCTAAAGCTCGATGAACTACCCCGTGGTGGTTGAGATGGTTCCCTCTGCCTCTTCCGTCCTTGATTCCCATAACTTCCCGACGACGTACTCACACCCACATTTGATTGCCTCGGTTCCCAAACTCCCCTATTTTGCTGAGCCTCTTTCGGCGTCTCGATACTCCTTGCGCATTCCACAACCTCAGAAAACTTCGTCCTACGTTGGACTGTCACCATTCTCCTTAAAGTATTATTCAGCCCCTTCTCAAACCGTCGACACTTCCTCTCCTCCGTCGCTACCAACTCCGGAGCGAAACGAGACAAGGATTGGAATTTCAACACATACTCTGAGACAGTCATATTGCCCTGCTCTAACTTCTCGAATTGATCTCTCATAGCGTCACGTGAGGTTTCTGGAAAATACTGCTCCTCAAAGAGCGCTTCAAACTCGGTCCACGTCAAATTTTCAACATCCGGCTCATCCACTTGAACCACGGCCCTCGCCGCTCTCCTCGCGTCCTTCCTACTTTCCAATACTGCTTCCCACCATTCGCCGGCTTCCCCGACTAGCTGAACGGCCACAATGCCCACTCGGATGTTGTCCTCTGTGATATTAAGGGCTCTGAAGAGTTTACGAATTTGTGTTAGCCAATGGTCAGCTACCAAAGGGTCACTACTAGTTCCGTCAAACACTGGAGGGTTCCTACGGCTGAACTCCCGCATTGCCACCATGGCTCGATCCTCGACATTCTCTCTCGGAGCTTGGTTCAAAAGATTTGCAGCTGTAAGTGCCGCAATGAGGTCCCTAGTGAATTGAGTCTGAGCTTGAGGTACTCCTGCACCTCGACCAACCCCAGCCCCCGGATTCCCACCAGGGTTCTCCCCATGCTGACTCACCTCATCCTCAGGAGGTACCCCACGGCCACGACCACGGCCTCGACCACCCCGATTCCCAACTCCACCCCGTCTAACACGCGTCCTCGGAGGCATACTACATGATATAAGAAAGGAAAACCATTAACCACAACAGTATGACTATGAGGTCAAAGCCCGAACTCCCCAACGCGGGTCAATAACAACTCTACGCCACTCTACAATATCGAAAATGCAATGTCAAGTAATCACACTAATGTTAGACACACAAGCATGCACAAATTATGTTAGAGGGCGCGACATTTTGAACCCATGAGGCGAAACGCCTCCCCACGGTCACTAGGTGTTCTAAACCTATGCTCTGATACCAAGTTGTCACGTCCTCCATTTTCAACATAAATTATAAAGGGATTTCTCAAACAAATACCTCACAATAATCCGTACGATACTCAAAAGATCATTAGTTTACCCATGGTCAAGCTCCAAGTCCAAAGAGTTTCAAATATTACATCTTCGGCACAATGGCCCCGAATCAAAGTAAACATCAAATATCAAAAGAGTTTAAAGTTTACAAAATAACCCGTAGTCAAAAGATCATGACATAAGTTACAAATACATCTTCAAAAGGAATTTACAAAAATGCCTAAGTAACTCTACAGTGTTAGCTTCAAAAGAGGTGTCCACTTCCAAGCACTCTCAAGTATGCCATCTACAGTCCAGAATTTGTACCTGAAATGGTATAAGGCTTGAGCTACACTAGCCCAGTAGAAATTCTACACAAGCAATGTATGCAAGAGAAATGCAAGAATGATGGTACGATGTGAACAAAGATAGCCCAAGTGGTTGACAATAAATACGGTTCAACAATCCAACAATTTGACATGGGATTTGAAGTACACCTCAACCTTTAACCAATTCCACTTCTCATGTGTCCAAACCGTGTCGCATCATGTGTCATGAGCCGAAACTCCTGCCGGGCCAATTAAGGGATCCCGATACCCCCTGCCAGGCACCATACCCATCGGTAGGTCCTGAAAGTAACCAATATGAGCCGAAGCTCCTGCCGGGCCAATTAAGGGATCCCGATACCCCCTGCCAGGCACCCACCCGTCGATGGGTCCTGAATGTTCATCGTTGTGTCAACAAAGTCTTACATGTCTCGTATTCTCTTGATGTATCGTTTCAATCTTATCGGATTCATGCAATAGTCAACGTCCAATTTATCGAGTGAGGGCAATGGAATGCTAAGAATACACAACGAACTCAATAAATAGGATCAACAATGATATGGGATGGTTTGGTGATGTTTGGAACAAGTTAGAAATGACCGGGGGTCAAAACAATGGAGTTCGGAGCAAAACAGCAAAATCTGTCATAAGCTCGCCGTATCCTTAAGGCTCACTGTATCGATACAGATAAGCTTCGTGGCAGACCAGAGAATGTTGTATCGATACGGATTAAGGGCCGTAGCGATACAGAAGGCTTTTGAGCAATTTTTCTGCAGATTTCAGGGGTCAAGATCACCACCAACAACAACAACAATACACTATGGATTCAAGGACAAGAGCACGTCTATTACATATATTGAGAGGTAGAATCCCTACCTCGAGGTCGGAGCACAAAACCCAAGAAGATACGAGCCCTAGCTTTCCAAAACCCTTGATCCAACCGAGATACGACTTCCCCGAGCTCAAACCAACGGGGTACGGACCACAATGCGCGTAGAGGTTGAAAGATTGAAGGTTATTTTGGTGGGTTTTGAGTGATTTTTGGTGAGAGAGCAAGAGAGAGAGTGAGAGGCGTGAGAGAGAGAGAGAGCCGGTGTTGGAGATGAGAGGAGAGTGATCCTCTACACTCACACCCCTCTATTTATACCCACAAACATACAAATCACACATTACATCATTCTACAATCTATTTTATCATTTTAACCCCAATTCACAAAAAAACCAATATTTCTTTTCTTTTCTTTTTTTTTCCAATAATCATGCATTTATAAAAAAAAAAGTTAACGTTCGATAAAATAAATACGGTCTCTACATTGCCTATATCCCTTAGTTACGAGTCTAGCTTTATATTTATCCACAAAACCATCAGGTTTCAATTTCTTTTTAAGCACCCATTTGCAACCTATAGCTTTACAGCCCTGAGGTAGGTCTACTAATTCCCAAGTTCTATTGGACTCCAACGAGTCCATTTCATCATTTATGGCTTCTTGCCAAAAATCTGCTTCTGGGGAAGTCAATGTCTCATTAACAGTAGTGGGGTCCTCTTCTAAAGAGAATAGCCAGGACCAAAGTCCTTGGCGATTCGAGCTCTTTTGCTCCTCCTTGGTTCAATCTCAGTGTCCCTAGAGTCCTCATTCTTGGTTCTTCTACTCTAAGCACACTACTACTAGATTCAACGCCCCCACTATTTCTGGATTTAAAGGGAAATTTTTCTTCGTAAAAATCAGCATCTATAGATTCTAAGATCATCTTATTGTTAATATCGAAGAATTTATATGCTTTACTATTCACTACATAACCAATAAAAACACATTCATAAGCTCTACTTGCAAGTTTTGACCTTTTTGGGTCAGAAATACGAACATATGCTAAACAGCTCCAAACTTTAAAATATGACACATTGGGCTTCTTGTTTTTCCACAATTCATAAGGTGAAATCAAATACTTAGAATTAGGAATTCTATTCAGCACATAACATACAGTCAATAAAATTTCACCCCACCAATGTAAAGCTGCACCCGAACTAAGCATAATTGCAACTACAAGTTCACATAAAGTTCGATTCTTGCGTTCTGCTTTTCCATTCATTTTGGGTGAGTATGGAGCAGTTTTCTCATGTATTATACCAGTAGAGTTGTAAAATGCTATGAACTCATTCGAATCATACTCAGAGCCTCTATCACTACGGAGTCTTTTAATCTTTCTATTAAACTGGTTCTCAACCTCATTAAGAAAGATTTTAAACATATCAAATGCTTCACTCTTATGTTTCATCAAGTAAACAGAGGTATAGTTCGAACAATCATCAATAAATGTTATAAAGTATCGATGTCCATTTCTAGTGAGAACTCCATCTAATTCACACATATCAAAATGAATCAAATCTAGCAATTCTGTTTCCTTAAAAGTTGATTTGTGAGGTTTATTTGTGATCTTAGCCTTGCTACATGATTCACATTTTTCAAAATCATTTAAGGAAATATTAGGAATAAAACCTAGATTGCTCATATTCTTAATCAGTTTCTTGCTAACATGACAGAGTCTAGCATGCCACATATTAACAAAACAAACAATGTAAGAGGAAGATGCATTTTTATTCATATCAATAGTCAGTTTAAACATGCCATTACCCTTTCCAACAAACATGCCATTTTTAGTAAAAGTATAGTGATCTACTCCTATAGTCTGGGTAAATCCGACCTTATTGAGGAGGTAGCCGGATACAAGATTCTTGCTCATTTCTGGAGTGTGCAGGACTTCCTTCAGAGTAACAGTCCTTCCAGAAGTGAATTTGAGATCTACCTTACCAATACCAAGAACCTTAGTGGTGTGGGAGTCTCCCAACAGCACTTTCTTATCATCAGCCTCAGAATACTTCTTGAACAAGGAGCGATCATAACAGACATGGCGAGAGGCGCCAGTGTCTATCCACCACCCTTCTGAACCACTTATCAGATTGACCTTTGTTATCATAGCCACTAGTAGTTCTCCATCCACCAGGTTTGCCTGTGGAGCGTAACGCCTGGGGTTCTTGCAATTTCTTGCCATATGGCCAGGCTTGTTACAATTGTAACACACAAATTGGACAAAGTCCATGTTTCGAGCCTGGCCTCCAGAAGAGGGTAACTTCTTGTTCTGATTCTGGATTTGATTTGGCTTCGCAATTCCTCCTTTCGGCTTGGGCACCGCCGAGCTATGGTTCTTTTTGTTTGCAACAAAGAGAACCTCAACCTTCTGATCCTGTTTCCGAGTCTCCTCCTCAATACGAAACCTAACAATCAAGCTTTCCATAGAAAAATCTTTTGACATATAACAGAGATCCTTTTTAAAATCTTTCCAACTAGGAGGCAATTTATCAATAAGAACAGCAACATGAAATTGTTCACAAATAGACATGCCCTAAGAAACTATTTCATGCGCAATTTTTTGTAAATCGTATGCCTGGGAAACCACAGATTTTTCATCAACCATAGAAAACTTCAAGTAACGACTAACAGCATATTTCTTATTCCCAGCCTCTTCGGTATCATACTTTTTCTGGAGGGCATCCCAAAGTTCTTTAGCAGTATCAAAGGTGGAATAGTAATCGTAAAGCCCATCACTCAACGCATTCAGAATATAGTTCTTGCACAAAAAATCATCATTGGTCCATTTTGAAATCTCTTTAGTGTTTTCGGCAGTAGGTGGATTCGCAGTAACAGGTTTGGTCGAATCACAGTAAGTAGCAAGTTTTTGGGTCGTAAGAAAGAAAAACATCTTTTGCTTCCAACGTTTAAAATGTAGCCCCTCAAATCAAAAAGGTTTGTTGATATCAGTGGTGGTAATGGAAATCTTATTTTTAGAATCCATGGCAAATTGATAACGTCTTAAAATTGTTGGAATAACAGCTGTAAAACAAGAACGGATTACCTCAAAATCTGCTATTGAAAACAGAATACCAAATTAAAGAACAACGGTTGGGTTGAGTCGCGGACTAGGTCGCTCTCTTTAAGACGTTTCGCGGCTCTGCCCAGATTGTGCAAGCAGTTCGTTATTCACCCGTCGTCCCCAGGATAAAACAGCCCAGAATTCCTCCTCTGCTTGGCCTTCTCTGCACAGAAGAAAACCGAAAACAAAACACAATGCTACCTATTGCTCGAACTCAGAAAATGTTTTAGGGGAGGAAGAGAAAGTTGTTTTGATATCTTAAAACCATTTCTGAAGTACTGTATTTATAGGTGCGGGCTAAGCTGATTTTTGGAAACGAAAAATCAAATCCAATCGAATTGCATTGATTTAGCACATGTTTTATAAACGTTTTCCTTAATCAGCTGAAATCAGATCAAATCCCATTCCTTTGATTATGCGCACACGTTTTTATACACGGTTTTCCTAATCAGCAAAAATCAAATCCCTTTGATTTAGCACACGTTTTAATCACGTTCTTAGTCAGCAAGATATTCCATTTTGAAAAGGATTTGATTGACTGAAAATCTGTAACGTGGGTTTAACCATGTATGTGCGCGATGCTCAAATCTCGAATTTGCACCTCCCCCCCTGCGCGAATAACTCATGACGCACACCCGGTTAATTGGTTTCCGAATCAATTTTCCAAATTGCCTCTCATTTTCCTGAGCGCGCGAGACCTCTTCTTGAGTCCTCTTTTACAAACACACTAGAGTGCAAAGTCATATAAAGTAGATTGAAGTTTTGTAACTTCCCAATGTGGGACTAGAGAAAACACCATGTTTTACAAATACACTCAAATTCCGACAGTTACTGCAGTTTTACTCGGGTCTGTTCCTTGGACTTACCTTAGACTTGCTGCAGTAACCAGGCTACTAAGTTTTTCTCTAGCCACGCAGTCATGTACATAGGTTGCTCTACCCCATGTAGACCATTAGCCCATAGCATAACTTCATGGCCCAAAAAGCTTAAACGTAAGTTCAAAAAAAATTCATGGCGAATGTTCAACATTAACAAATGTTCTTAGCTTGTCATTGGCCCTAGACCCTCATTTTCCCTAGTAACTTCATGGTTCCTTGTATAGTCAGGATCACTCATGTAGACTTCAGAAACAATTTTATATCCATGTGTCCTTGCAAGATTGAGAACTAAAATAACCACGGCTTTACCCTTGTCTTTTTCTCAGTGGCTGGGACCGATCACCTACACATAGAGGCATACCTCGTTGGACTCTACCTCGAACTCGCCACAACTGTCGAGCTAATGAGTTTTTCGAGCCCACACAGTCGTGCACATGCACGGGTTGCTTGGATAACACATGTAATGCTCATGCAGATCACTAACCCATTAATTTGTTGGAGCCTAACCAAATGACCCAAAATACTTAAGTCTAAGTTAGTAGAAATAGCTTACATGATTCCTTATAATTGGGATGGACCCAAGTGGGGTCCCGTGGAGGCACAGGCCCCACTCGATTTTGTACAATTATATTAATATTTTTTAAATATTTCAATTATACAGTATTCAATAAATTCATGGTGGTGTTAATACTTGAGATTTTCTTTATGAGGATATTTGTCTGATATATTTCTTAGAGTGCTCTAAATTTTCACACCATTTTTTTTCAAACCCTTTTTTGTTAATTATAAGTTGAAGTTACATATATACTCACCAAATTGTTATTTTACCGCCAAAAAAATGTATTAATAATGAAATTATAAACATATAAATTAAATTTAATAATTTGTGTGTTCAGACTAAAATAAATTTCTGAATCTGTCCCTACTTATAAGATGACTTATGGTAACAATGTTCATATTCAACATAACGATCACTATATTGGGCTTCTCATCTATAAATATAAGCAATGTTGCTTTTCTTTAATATTTTATTGACCCTGACATCATTGAATACATAATTTACCCAACCCAGGGAAGCTTGTGGTCATCGAATCTGTATCCCACGGCGGCTAATGCCCTTTTTGGGCACATGGAAGTCATTGTATTGCACTACGGGATAATAAACTTATTATATAGTACTGTAGTAGTTTGCAATTTGCATTGAGATTTCATCGCCATGATTTGAATTTTCATTTTGTATAATTTGTTGAGTGTATCGTTAAAAAATGAGCACATAATGTCAAATAATTTGATTGAAAATAAAATGAAAAGCTCAGATCATCTCGATAAGAGATCTCGGTGCAACTCAGGATCATGGTGCACTAAACAACGATACGTGGTATTCTAGAGCATTACAAGAATCCCATGTCATTTACCGGATCGAAAAGTCTCGCAGTAGAATTTTAACGTTGTTATCAATCTCGACCTAAAAAAATCAATTCACAACATTATTTTGAAGCAAAAGTGACGCACGCTTATCGAAAGGTCATTCGAAAAGAGTGGGTGTGCATGGGCCAGGGTGGGTCAGTGACGTTTTCTACTAGGCACTCTCCTGTGTTTTTTTTCGTTTGTGTGGGGCCCTTTACTTGGTTCAGTTGCCAGTGCCACATAGGCAGTATACAAATGGTATACACAACCCGTGTACCCATAGCACTTTTGTTTTTTACTACTGATGTTAATGCAGACCCCCACCTCTATTGGCTTGACTTTTGAACAGTAAAAAATATGTAACAGGGGCGAAAAATTATACTATGCCCTTGGGGCATGGTCACGTGGTGCCCCAGGATCCACTAAAATATGTGGTACAAAAAACCCCTAGGGCACCACATGGTCATGCCTCTGGGCATGGAATAATCTCTGCCACCCCTCACTTCCAGCACGCATCGTATACATCCAGGGGGACTATGGAAAATGAAACGGGAATTGGGTAAAGAAAGGCTGCTGAATTACGAAATTTCAATCTCTTATCCAAGGAAAATACAAAATTCTACGAAATGACTGTTCTGCCCCTTTCCTCGACATGATATAACACCACTAAAAACACCCCGACCAGATCCCACCGCCCTTTCTCTCTCTCCCTCTCTATATAAGACCCCCGAAACACCCGACCCAAATCCCACCTCCTCCCTTCAGCTTCCATTGACATATAAACATATCTCTCTCTCTCTCTCCCTCTCTCTCTCTCTAGAATTTCCAGAGGCTTCCTCGGGCTCGTTCTACCAGAACTGGCTAACCCACAGGAAAGTCTGGAGGAGTCAGCCAACCAGAGGGTGGTGCTCGCCCTGTATGATGCCCTGAGCGCCCGAGACGTGGACACGGTGCACAAGCTCCTCGCCCCCGACCTCGAGTGGTGGTTCCATGGCCCTCCCACCCACCAGTTTATGATGCGCCTCCTCACCGGCACTGCCACTGCCTCCGCGAACGACTCCTTCGACTTCGCTCCCGAGTCCATTGCCGCCTTCGGCTCCACAGTCCTCGCCGAGGGCTGCGACCACGTCCGCTCCATCTCCTGGGTCCACGCCTGGACCGTCACGGATGGGATAATCACCCAGGTCAGGGAGTACTTCAACACGTCCCTCACCGTCACCCGCATCGGCTTCCCGGACCAGTCCTCCCCGTCCACCTCATCGATCACTTCCCTCCACTGCCCCTCCGTGTGGGAGAGTAGTCTCTCGGGTGGAAAATCCATGCCGGGTCTCGTGCTGGCAATATAATATTCTCATTTGGAGATTTGTCGAGTCGATTAATCTCAAATCATAAAAAAATAAAAAAAATCAGGTGCGGCCGGATTAGTTTGATATCGTAGTGCAATAAAGTGGGGGTGCAACACGGTTGTACCGTGTGGTGATAAAGCGTTGGGGCTGCTAAGACTATATTAAGTGGCCCATAGGGTGTGGTTACTGATTTGCCCATAGTTTGGATTTTAGTTTGTTTTTGTATGCTTGTGTGCCATTTCCTTTGTTATTGGGGGGAGTGTGTGGTGGTGGTGTTTTTAGCGTCAAGTTTAAGGTGTATCATGATGTGGACATCTCCCGATTTATTAATAGCCGCTATGTGTTTTGTTGGTCATTATATAAAATTACTTTCGTGTGATTGGCTTATTGATTTACTAATATGGATTTAATCCGTCGTGCAGTTGGAAAAGCGAGAACCGTGGAAATACATGTCACTCAACCGAAAGCAAGATGATGCTTTTTTCATGATTAAAAAAAACAAAACAAAACAAAACAAAAGCACGATGATGGAGAGTTGACCAAAATGGACACCAAAAACCCAAAGCAAGCGTCAACTTTTATGTTCACGATAAACTTTACCCAAAGCAAGCGTGAACTTATTACTTGCTTCTGACTTTTATACCAGTAATTGAGCTAACCAAGCTTTAGAACTCAACCCTTAAAATAAAAACAAAAAAAAATTGGTAGACGTATACTATGCATTAAATCGTTAATATGATAAAATTTGGTATCACATTTCCAAATTGTTTCCAACAAATAAATAAAGAGATGGCAAGTACACACCGTCCTAGAATTATTTGAGATACGTATCAGTTGGCTCCACATTTGAGTCATCAAAAAGTATACACTTTACACAGTTGCTTCCATTTGAGTTGGTTCGCAAATTTATTGTACCAATTGGTCTCCGGTATAGCCTATTTAGCTTAGTTGTTGCAATTGGCTACCTACCGATGCTATGATCTCTTTGGAAACGCACAAGTTACAACTACTTCGGCTATCCACTTAAAACACCCTATTTAATAAGAAATTTTTCAATGCCGAGCGGTAATCACGTGGTGTCCGAGAGTGTAGGAGTGAGAAGAGAGAGAGTGTGGGGGTGAGAAAAAAGAAAGTATTTCAATCTGAACCGTCCAGTACACTTTTGGACATCTCGGATGTGTCCGTTCGGGACTCCACATCAGCCAGGGTGACAGTACCCACCCAGCTGTTTACCAATTTTTCCCTCTATCAAAATCGATAGAGATTTCGGGAAATAAAGTTAACAATAAAAATAAGGGCGAATGCGTCTTGTCTCCAAAGGCGGACCCGTGGTTCCACGCCATATTTCAGGACTTCACCGGAAGAGAAATGGCGGTCGAGTCAAACGTGAAATTGATAAGAAAGAAGAAGGATGAAAGAGATTCCTCCATCAATCTTCAACGATCGATCTATTAATTTGCCGTGAGCGACACATCAAAGATCCGAAGTTAAGCTTAGAATATGAAATCTTACTCCTACTCTTAATTATAACCCGAATGGGTTAGTAGTGCCAAAAATTAAGACAAATAAAGATAGACTTTGATTTGTTGGAGAGGGTTTACAATGAAGTCTTAAAAGACTATTTGTAGAAAACAACAAACGTAGGAAATAACTTCCTAACTTCTCCACTAGTCTTCCTTCAATCCTTTGCTTCCACTTGTCAAAATAACTTTCCACTTCCCTTCAAATGTGTAGGAGCATGACAAGTGTCCTGCATGTAAATAATAATAATAATAAAAGAAATACTAATTCTAGTTTTAATATTAATACGAATACTTAATAATAATAAAATAAAAAGCATTCTCATAATTGTCACTTTTCCATCGATCATCGACAGCGATGAAATATGGTGTAAACACCAGCTCCGAAAAATTAGTAGCCAACCATGTTAGACAACCTTTAAGTAGCCTACCTTTTTCTTCTAGTTTTTCCGCGGCGGGACTTTTAAGGGCAAAGTAGGTTGGTTGTTGGACCAAAAGGTGAAGAATTGTCTTGGCCTTCTTTACAACATCGCTGCGAAATCCAAGGGTACAGTGTGCATGTTAGACTTATTCTCGTCGCCCACCTAAGTCATCTAAATTTAGTTAACATATTCTAAAGGTTATTTTTCACATATTGTCAATTTGTTTAAGATCAAAATTAATCTTCTAAGAAATCTAAAATTGTATCAGAGCTAGGTTTTGGTTGATCCATCTCACATGATCGAGTCTCCGTGTCCGAGTCAATCACCTCATCTCATTAAATCTTACCTCCACATGCATTCGGGTTGCATGTGAAAGGTCGCCCACTTGCCCGAGTCAATCACTTCGATCACCTCATTAGTTCCCACCTCCACATGCATATGTGCTGCACGTGAGGGGGAGTGTGAAACTTTATCCAACATAGCTCATATAAACCACCAAAGGTAGGTTAATACATTCTTAAGATTACTTCACCTATTGTCAATTAATTTTTGGTTGGAATCCTTCGAAAAATCTAACAGTGCAAAATAAAAAAAATTTACTAATTTCTTAACGTACCAAAAAAAAAAGAAAAAGAAATTTTATATGGAAAATATTTGGAACAAATTTTTTTTTTATCGACAAAACGAAACTTTTATATCAACTCAAAACGGATACATTGAGGAGGCTCAAGCAAAGAAAATTACACTCTTACTCAAGCACAAAAGAAAAAAACAAAGAACAACTAACCAAGACCCTCCAACAGAAAGTTAGATGGCATACTCCTCACCTCCCACAACAGCGCGAGAGGAGTCCACCCACGCATGCACGGTGGCAAAAGTCATTTCTCTCATGCGATGCTTGATAGTTGATATCATCAAACTTTAAGGGAAAACAGGCTTCGTCCGGTGGGGTACGAGATCACAAGTTTGAAACTTCATAGGTGCTATATATTAAATTTTTGGTGTCGGTTCATAAAAAGTTTTCGTGCTTAATTGGCACCCCTGCAAATGGATGGTGGAATTAATTGATCATCAAATCAATTGAGATACGTGTAAGTTGGCCCCAAACACCTAAGGTGTAAAAAAAATTGTTGACTACTCTCATAAAATGAATGCTTAGGAAAATCACTTAAGGTGATTGGAGGTTTAGCTATTTAACAAAACAAAACAAATCTCGTTGGATTAACTTTCAAAATTTCATATCCAAAGTCCACGAGTTATTATTATGGATTTAACGACTATGATTGGTCAATTCAACGACTTAGGGATTTGTACGCAACCGTGCCACTTTTCTGAGAAAGTCCGTATCGATATCCGTTGGAGCTAATTTTTTACAGAAATTCTTCAAAAAATATTTTAAAAAAGATGAGCGGTTCGGATCATTTTGTGAAACCCCAATATGGGCTCCACAAAAATGTATGTGCAAGATATGTGCAAAATTGTCCGTGTGAGAATCATTACTGATTTGTACGAGGCTCAAGTACTGAGATCACCTAAAGTAATTTTGGAGGCAGGATCCTACGTGCCAAAATCTTGCACCTTTGTGCAAGAAATTTTTCTGCCATTGGATTTAAAAAAGAACACATATATTCAACGGTCAGAAAATCTCTCGACACAGAGGCACAGAAATTTTCGGAACAAATGAGATCGGATCCCGGATTTATACGAGGCTTAACCACTGAAACAATTCATATCCAAATTCGTTTTCTCCTTTCCTTAAATGCAATGCAGTGGGTCGACGACCAATAAAGTCATCCACATTATTAAGTTTTAGTCTCCACACAATACAAACTGGTCCTGATTTCAAGTATGTCGATAAGAAAGAACGTGTACGAGGATTTGGACAAATTAAAAAAAATTGAAAGTCGGCTATATTCCATTATTCCTTTCCTTGAGAGAGAAAGAAGACAAGAGGATAACCTATCATGAGATTGAGAGGAGGCATATTCGTCCAGGTTTTTGAGACGGCTTTTGTCCACACAAGATTGCAGATTTGGGGGAGGACCATTATCCGACTTTTACACTTATATATATATTATAGTATAATTCTTTTGTTCGAATCCGTTTACGAGCACATCACTATTAATTCGGATGGATAGGGGCGGATCCACCAAGGGAAGAGGGTCTTGTGCCCCCCATGAATTTATGGTATTTTTGTCACCCATAATTTTCTATTTTTTTATATTTATCTCCTTATAAACATTAAGTATTCACCTTAAAAGTGTCAAGTTGCCTAATAATCATCGAAATACTTTTATGTGTAGAATTTTTCCTCCTCTTATAATTCTTTTGGTTGGGTCAATTTATGTGAGTATTACTATTAATCCGGATGGACGGGGCTAATCCACCAAGGAGGGGTATGGGCTTGGCCGAGTTGGTGCTTGGGTTTGACCCATTAGATGTTTCATCCGATTTATTTGAATATTGCTTGTGTACCCATATTGAGTTTCAATAAAATGTCACTTTTAGAGAGATTTTAAAAAAAAAAAAAAAAAGAAAAGAAAGAAGAAGGGGATCCATCAGGTGAGAGGTCCTGTGCCCCCATGAATTTTGGTATTTTCACTATCATCCCTAATTTTCTTCTTCTTTTCGATTATCTCCTTCGAAAATTGTAATATTCACCTTAAAAGTGTGAAGTTCCTAATAACCTTTAAAAATAACACTTTTCAATTATGTTTCTCCGAGAACGAGAGACAGCGAAACCCCTCTCGACCTCCCTGAGACGAAATCGTGTTAAATTAATTAAGTTGAAAAGGAGAATATTTAGCGCGATTGTAACAGCAATGGTAATATTGACAACCGTAGTCGTAATATTCTTATATTGTTGTAACTTGTGTTGCAATTACAATGGCAATGATAATATTATTGCCAATTGTATAGCTGAGGGTAAAGATCAGAGGAATATTGGCTCAAGCATGGGGATCTCTCTACACAATTGTTATAGGCATCCAATACTCCTAAGCTCTCTCCGGTAAATGCGATTCGTAATTTCAGTGGCAACATATAATTAAGGACCGATAAGTGGTTGCACATCAAGATGAGAGAAGTGGATAAGGGAGCGTCATGAATGTTTTTTTCTTTTTTTGGGAATGCAGAGTGTTTCGGGCCTGTTTTCATATACTTAGTTCGGATTAATTTCCACAGTCACTTCCATAGTCGATACGCTTACACGTGATGGCGAGGCGGTAAGGTGGCCTCAAGAACTACTAGTGAAGAGAATCAAACCTGAGATCTTAACAAGAGAACAAACCCATAATTTTCTGACCAAAATCACTTGGCCAACCCCTTCGGATTATCTTTATGAGTGTTTCGTGCATGATAGTTGTTAAAGGAGTCATTAGCTATGCCTACATCTCTCTGTTATAAAAGAGGGGGTTGCAAGTTTGTTATGCAACTTGTGAAAGGACTCCTTTTGCCTTCAATCTTTTGTTAACCTTTATTCTTTTGTCTTATTCTTTGAGGCCTGCTATCGGTACTGATAGAATTAGAACCGAAGGGGTACCGACGGGCTTGCAAGTCCACTCCGAATCTTGCACGGTTAAATCCGAGTTACGGAGTATTCAATAATTTTTAAAAAAATCGAGTGGGCTTGTGGATCGAGCACCCGACATGTGTAGGTGCTCGATCTGATATGAATGAAAAAATGGAATATTAATTGGAGCAAGCACTTACACATATTGGATTGAGTTGATTTTTCATGGGTCCACTCGATTTTTTTTAATTATTGAACGGCTCGGATTATCCATGCGGGACCCGGAGTGGACCCCACAAGCCCGTCGGTTCCAATTCTATCAGTACATATATAGGCTATGGCGTTAAATTGTTAATGTTATTCTTTTGTGGGAGTCATAACAATAAATGCTAAACTTAAAATTTTAGAAGTGAGACTCATGACATATAGGGTGCGTTTAGTAACCTTTTCAGTTTTTAATTTTTAAAAATTTAAAAATAGAAACAGGTTTATGTTTTCATAAAAACAAAAACAAGAAACATGTTTGGTAATAATCTTTTGAAAACAACAAAAACTGAAAACACAACATGTTTGGTATTATCATTTTTGTTTTGTTTTTCATTCTAAAGTTTTGATGACACCTATCTGCGTGACCGTTGATGACTTCTAAGACGTAGTCATGGCCCCTTAACATTGATGTTCCACATTGAGAGTCTCATATTCTCCTTCTTGCTATTTTTTAAATAAAAAAATCAACTACTTCTGTATATAATTTTTTAAATTTTTTCGCACCAAATTAAAGTATCGAGGCCATGAGTATAGCCTAGCTAACTAACCACCTGTAAAAGGGCGGCAAGCTTTGAGAGTGCCTCGGACACAGAAACTGTGAACGCAGGGCATTAGTAGGGTATTTTGGTTTTTTACCCGTTCGGCTAAATAAGCTAAGTGATTTATTTTTTTTGTCCTTATTCAAATTTCTTTTCGTATTTGTTAGTTTAACATCAATTTTTTGGGGATTATTGCATCGTCATGACAAGAGAAATCTAAAAAGTAAAAATTATGATTGAAATCCAATTTTTTTAAATAAAGATGAAAAAATTGGCTTATTTTTGTCTTTATTGAAAAAAATTGGATTTCGATCATAATTTTTTAGTTTTTAGATTCCTCTCGTCAATGACGATGCAATAATCTCTAAAAAAAACTGGCGATAAATTAACAAATACGAAAAAAATTTGAATAAAGACAAAAAAATAAGCCATTTGGCTTATTTAGAGGGTGTTTGGAAGGGCTATTTTTACATTTTTCAATTTCAATTTTTGAGTTTTGGGTGTTTGGCAACAAATGGGAAAATGAGTTTTAAGTAAAATGGATTTTCTGTTTTGCCGTTTCTAAGCAAAAACAAAGAATCCGGGAAAAGGAGCTTTTCGGATTGCCATTTTCACATTTTCGATTTCTGGCATTGCAAAAAGACAAGCCTGAACTCTCCCTTTTGGAATAATCTCCAAATTGCCCCTGTTTATGGGGAGATGAACGTTATCTGTCAAGTCCAGTTTCCTTCACCTCACACCTTCTTGCTTCACACCAGAGAGAGACCAGAGGAGAACAAAACGAGAAGAGAGAAGACGGAGCAAACGACTGGAGGTTCAACCAAACTGGGGAAATCGTTCAGCTTCACATTCTAGCCTCTTGTTCAGGTATATTTTCGCCTCCCCCACCAGTAATCTTTCCTGAGTTGTCTCTTTCCCATTTTAGATCTGGAAATTTTTTTGTCAAAATTAGATCTGGGATTTCCATTTATAAAATGAAGTAGCCCAAATCTTTTCCACCTCTCTCCTCACACCTCTCCTTCTTCTCCTCCACCTCTGTCTGAAAATCAAAACCCCAAAAAAAAATGGTCCAAAAATTTGGTATCCTTCAAGAATCGGAAAATCTTGAAGGAAAATCCCTAACCGTAAGTATTGTTGACTTGTAATGGTGGGCGAACCACTCCAATTGGCCCTGCGTCAATTTTCATATGATTATTTTTTGTTTTATGTAAAGACTGATTTGAGGATTGGCTGTAATGTGTTGGGTTTTTATTTTTACCAGTAAAACCCTTCATTCTACGACTCCAATCTGATTTTTTTTGTTGTCGTCTGATGTTTAATCTTTCTTCATTGAGATCTGCTGGGATTTCCTGTCCTATTTTTTTTCTCAGGCATTTTCACGTTGGCGATGATCAGGACATGAAAAATGTAAGGGCTTCAATTCAGGGTTGGATTGTCGCTCACCGTATCCGTTAGATGCGTTCTTCGGTGTTGTAGTATGGTTGTTCAATTTCTGTAATTTTTTAAATCCGAATTTCCATAATATTTGGTGTTGTAATGTATTTTGTAGTATGTTTGTTCAATTGATGTAATTTCACTTAATCCGGATTTATTAAGTACTATTTTGTGTTGTAATGTTGTAATGTTTAGATTATATAAAATTTCTGTAATGTTGTACTGTTTGTTTTGTCCATTACTTTGGTTTAAACAAATTTATTAATTTAATTTATAATTCAAAAACATTTTTGATGGAAAAGTAATAGCAAACAATAATAGAAATAATAAAAATATATTTACAATATAGGGGAGACACTTCCAGTTCTCATGCTCCAGTCTAATGTTCGGAAGTACATTTAAAAAAAATTATTAAAACATTATTTATATACATTATACACCATTATTAATAATCGAGGGTAAAACAGTAAAAAATCAATCCATAATTTATTTTCATTCCATACATTCCAAACACTACTCCTACTGCAAAATGCATTCTGCACATATCATCCAAACACTCAATCAAAATCAAAATACATTCTGACCACAATCCAAAAATTCAAAAAGCCAACAAACTGAAAATGAAAAGCCAAAAAGTAGGCTTCCAAACACCTCTTAACACTGTTGTAATCAAGGTAAGCTAAAAGCTAATCTGAGTCTAATCTGAGTATAAAAGGGGGATTTTCTCTGATTGTATCAAACAGGGAAAACAGTTCCAAAAATTGGGGAAATAAGATCAAAGCAACTTCTCTCTCTCTCTCTCTCTCTCTCTCTCTCTCTCTCTCTCTCTCTCTCTCTCTCTCTCTCTTCTTCTTCTTCTTCTTCTTGTTATGTGTTTCTGTTCTTGATCAGTAGATAGAATTGAGGAATTCCACAGAAACGCCTTGAATTTCGCCCTGTCGGCCCTTGAGCTCCTGAATCCGGAGCTTGAGGGTTTTGATCTCACGGAGGAGGGAGTCCCGTTTGGCAAGCCACTGGGATTCCTGGCAGAGCCACCACTGCTCCTCCCGCAGCCACCGTTGCTCCTCGCGGAGCCACCTGGCCTCTTCTCACTCATAATTGGAGGAGGAGGAGAGAGAGAAGCAAAGGAGAGGTCTGGAGAGAGTGGTTTGGGGAGGCTTTGGAGATTGGGAAGGGGGAGAGGTAAATGGGTTTTGGGAGAAGAGGAGGAGGAGGGTGAGGTAGTCTGGGGAAGAGACTGGGGTTGAAAGGGAGTGGTAGAGAGGAAGGCAGAGAGAGAGAGAGAGAGAGAGAGAAGAGATTTTATTTGGTCTGATGATATTCATCGGATTTGATCGACGGGCCGAAGTTCTGTTATTGAAAACAGTGTAAAACTCTATTTTTTGGTTTTCATAATTTTCAGAAATTCTAAAAAGGTTTTTTAAAAACAAAAAAATAAAAATATATTACCAAACAAGTTTTCTTTTTTAGTTTTCAAAAAAGAGAAAATAAAAACTGAAAATTAAAAATAAAAAAGTTACCAAACACCCCTATAAGAAGTAGTAGGAGTTTCATCTTATTATTGTTTTGTAGGATCCACAATAATAAATAGTAAACTTAAAATTTTGAATGTCGGACCCAAGACATTTAGCCCTTGTTCGGTTTGGAATTCCAAACCCAGGGTTTTAGATAAAGTAACTTTTATACTTTTTCTCTCTCTAACTTTTCAATCATTACTTTCATTTTTCACTCTATCTCTCTCTACTTTTTACCTCTCTCCACAATCATTACTCTCATTTCTCTCTGTACCTTTATTCAAAAACAAACCGAACAAAGCCTAGGAGCTAGTGAACCCCGCCCTTGAAGATAAAAATTCAAATGGTAACTGTTATATATAACAAAAAAGGAATTGAAAGAATTTGATTAGGGACTGACTATTGAAGAATAAGTGATACTGTACAAAATTATTGAAAAGCACCCAAAAAAATTTCATAGCCGAGATGACGGCAGCAATCCATAGTGGAGTATTATTTATGGAACAGTTTGTGCCAACTAGCTAATAGTATTGGACAAAAGAATGACTATGACAAATAATAGTACTTCTAGAGTCTAGACTGTGTAAGATAAAAAAATATTTCAAAACGTGATGACGGCGACTAACAATGATAGACAACGAGGTTAGCGATTTTAATGTACAAAGATAAAACATATCGACTTAATATTGCAACTAATTTCATAATTACGATCACATGGTTATAATTGTAATCCGATAGTATAATCATATATGTGTGATACTTTTGGAACTTGGTTTGGATTTTAAGGAAGGTTTTTAAGAGTAATTACTAGAGTGAGATAAATAGAGAAAATTTATTAAAAACCGTGCACAAGAGTTTTGAGATTCCCAAACTAACAAACCCTTGATAATCGATTTATAACTAACATGACGATCGATATTGAGCACCAAAGCATGTGCCAGTGCTAGTACAGCTCCGTTTGTTTCGATATAAAATGTTTTACAATGTGAAATATTTTCCATGTAAAATATTTTTTCTGAAAATAAACTTCAAACTTTTATTTTTTAATGTTTGGTTGGCACATGAAAATATTTTCAGAAATTGACAAAATAGTGTAGAGAGAGATGAGAGGCTTAATCGGTGGAGAGATCTGAGAATATTAGAATTGATTGTGGATCAGGACCGACAATCGAGGAGACTGAGCAGTTAAAATTGCAATAGAAGGCAAAGGGTTCATTTTGGAAAATAACTTACGGAAGATTTAAAGGTAAGTCATTTTCATCCAATTCTAAAATATTTTTCTCATTTTTTACACAACCAAACACAGAAAAATAATTTACGCCCAAACAAACGGAGCCTACATGTAAAAGGTAACAAGTCAAAAACTTGTTTCTCGTAGCTTTTATTTTGGCAAAAACTGATTTCACCAGTATATATAGCACTAAAAAATTCAACTTTGGATGATTCCTCATCCCATAACTACTCCACGAACGATCTTGTTTAGGGGCGGTTCGATTTCTAAAAAAAAAAAAAGTACTTAGGGGCCGTTCTGATTTCTAAAAAAAAAAGAAGTAGTTTTTGAAAAAGAAGGTAATTTCAAGTTCAAAAATTATGTGTTTACGCAAATAATTTTCTTATCAATATGGATCTTGTTCGATAGATCTCATTAAGATCTTTTTAACGGTGCAAAAAAAATAGAAAAAATATTTCTCATTTTCATTATATTTGAGTTTGAAAATCAAACATTTTGAAAAAAAAAAGTACTTTTTCTTATGGTGGAACATAATAAACTTCATTTTCCAAAAGTTTTTGTGCTCTCCTCCAACATTGGTTTCTTGACTGATCATTTCTAATTCCACCAAATGTTGGTATTCATCAATTAATTCCACCTTGCTTCATCAATCGGATGTGACTTCATTGGGAGAAAATACAACTTTAGTGTACGTCATGATATGAGGACTCATTTGGAAATGGAATCATCAATTTATAAGTGCTCAGGACCTATCCAGAGAAAGTGACTTTTCTGTTCTTTGATTTGAGATGCTGGGCATGGTGGAGTCATTTCAATCTACCTTTTTTTTATTTTTTTTGGAGTTGTGGGGGGGGGTGTGGGGTGATATTTTCTTCTACCTTTTAGTGCATCATTATGCTGCATGTCTCTTCTAAATTGAAGCACTGTTATCTTTCTATATATGAGGGTGCATGCGATGGTGATTTGAATTTAATTTGAAGGTTTAACACAAAAATCTAGTTATTTCTCATGTTGACAAACAGCCCAAATAGGAAGGAGGGAGAGAGAGGGGGGAGGAGCATGTGTGTTAATGTGTCTTGCCATATTTGCAATTTGAATGAGTGGGAGGAACATAAAGCTTGTTTGAATCGAAAGGTATACTAAACGTGAACTTATAGAGGGACAGTGAAGAAAAAACTTAGGGGACGCATGAAATGTCAGAAATGAATCAATGATCTATATATTATGATATTATCTAGTATAATCTATTGGGTGTTGTTAATTCCACGACCTCTTGTTTTAATGCCACGACGTTACAATTAACCAGCTGCTGCTTAAAAGGTCATTTATTTACATGTCCTGGCAATTCTTGTTACCTTTGCATGTCGATCTCCTCCCCTTCTTCTCGTCTTTCTATGATGATTTTATCCACTACCAATCCCCTAAACGTTGACCCACCACTCCATGTCCTACTTGTTCCTCTCCCATCTCTCTTTTATCTCTCACGATACCGATTCCAATTTTACTTCTAAGGACTAAACCTATTTCTTCGTTGCTGAGAGGAATAAGACGGGAGTAAAACAAATCATAAGTCATGAAAACCAAATATACACCTATTTCTTCTTTACTGTTTGAACATTTCAAACTTGGAACGTCGAATTCTTGTCTGTGAAGAAAGTGGATTACTTTCTCTTGTTTGGTTGTAGAGAAAAAATGAGAGCAAATTATTATGAGGAAATGCCTTTCTTTTGTTTGGATTCAAGAGGAAAGTGGAAAGGAAAAAAGAAAAAAAAGGAAGTAATTTCTCTTCTCCACCTGTTTCTAGACTTTTCTGTAAACAATTCCTTTCTTTTCTTTTTTAAATGAGGAACCAAACCATCAGTGTGGAAAATTTCTTATTTTCCTTTCTTTTCCTCAGTTTTTCCTAGTTTCCAAACGAAGGATAAAATTCTTATTTTCATGAGGCTTTTTAAAAAGGATTTTGATGTGCCTTCGGATGACGAAGATTTGTTGCCTAACCCGTTGGGTTTTGGCAAAAGAGGTTTGTTCTTTTTCCAGGGCCTCTCAGACAAGGACATAATTCTCCGGCCCATTTTCGCCAAGCCGACGAGTAAGGGCCCATCATCATTAGGCCTGAGAGCCCGAAGCCCGCCTAGCCCATAGTATTTCAGCCATGCCCCGCCCCGGCAAGCAGATGAGCTAGCCCAACCCGAATAGTGTATGGTCTGAGCTTGGTGTTGAAGCCCGGCCCGCCCATAAGCCCAGCCCGCAATCCATACTTTCTATTTATAGAATTGTATTGTTTTGGAGTGTTTTTTCTTGCCTATCTCACACTCACTCGTATGACCTTTTTTTTTTTTTTTTTTTAATTTTTTATCTCAGCATATATAACAAGGTTAAAGGAAGATTGTTTGGTTAGCATACGCTAGCATGTGTTTCTTGAAATACAATAACTCCATTATTTTTCATGTGCCAATTGATAAAATATTCCATTTATCTCACGGCCGTGCAAACTTGTAGTTTTGTTTGAGTTTGTCCTTGTTCACGTGGCTCTAACAAAATACTGTAAGAAACAACAAATATGATATGTTTCTTTATTTTGAACGGAGTACTAAGTTACTGTTTGGAGCTTTGGTACTTATTTTGGTTCCATAAAATGGACTTTTTTTTTGGTAACTCCATAAAATGGACTTTGTTGGTTCTAAACAGTTTATCTATTATTGCTACTTGCAATAATGGTGTACCACTTTATTATTCTTATCGTTTTGATTCTTTTGAAGTTCAACTATTCACACTAACATGTTCTTTTTAATTTAGAACTAGATGCACGGCGACATGCAAAGCACGTTCGTCATGCCCGTTGTGGAGATCTCTTTCTGGTTCTTTCTAATATTATGCATGTACTTGGTCATAACAGAAGTTACCAAGTGTTTTATCATAGAAAAGTTACATGTAGATGTCAAGGTTTAGCTATGTTCCTGTCTTTGGTGGCTAATTGCACGACTTTGGCTACAGGTGGTTTTTATACAACTTCAAAAGGCGTAGCATCAAGGTAAGAGTTAGGGCAATTTAGACAAAGCAAAAGTCTTTTGATTGGGAATTCTTCGTGCCAAAAGCTTGTACAGTTCTGGAGATTATGGAAGCTGACTATTTATTCTTGTTGGGGCTGTTGGAAGTTTCTTCAGTTGCTGGAGTGTGTTTTGTCGGGTTGTTGTTTGCTGGGGTGGAGGTTGAGCTGCTTGGTTTGTGCTCTCCCTTTTTGCTCTTCTTATTTGGAGGTAGAGCGAGAAGTTCTTCTGAACGGTTTGCTGCTTCTGAGAGGTTTTCAGCAGACATGGAGTGCAAGTTGAACTTTATTTGGCTGAGTCCTGTATAGTTGTATATGTAGGCCTTCAGTGTGATGATGCATTTCTTTGGTTCGCCTAGTTTGTGAAGCATTGGGAGGGCAAGTTGTCCCTGCATTGAGTAGGTAGGGGTTTTTTTTTTAAATGTAAACTATTTGAGTTCGTTTTATATGAAGTACGTTTTTCTTACATTCATTGCATCTGCTGGTGTAATGCTATAGACTTCTGATGCAACTTCTAAGAAGATTGTTGCTTCAATGCTCACAGTTGGATCTGTGATCTGGATGTTGAATTTGATCCTGCAAATTAGGGAGATTTTATTCAGATGTGTTGGAAAAAAGTAGAGAATAAGATTAGCATTAAAAACAAGGCAGTAACAAAAGAGAAGGTTATGAAGAACTCATACCACTAATGCTTCTAAAACAGAAATGGGAAAATGATAGATTATACTAGATAGTCAAGGCTGCTAGACTGCGAGAGCCAGTAAAGATCAAATGAAGGAGCAAGTGATGGATCAGCAGCAGGGGAAATCCAGAGCCCTTTTTACAGCAATGCCATGCAAATCAGAGTACAGGAGAAACAACTTTTGTTGCAAAAGACTAACTTAAGGCTTATAGTTAAAAAATAAAAGCATATGTAGTAGAGTTTGGAAGTGGGAATGTGGAGCTTTCCCTCCAAAGAAACCAGAGCAGATTTTCATCAATTAGATGAAGATCTTAAGATTTCAGCGAGAATCTTTTCTGCAAAGAGATTACGTGCTTGTGCTGCACTTGTGAAGCTCAAGTAGCGGAGTTAGAAAGTGGAGGTTACGTAGTAGAGTAAGAAGGTGCCAAAATTGAAGGGGTATAAGTAGAAAGTGGACGCTTGAATCATGGAGGGACAAAATGGTAATACTCAAGGGCTATAGCTAGACAGTGCATGGTTGAAGCCTAAGTGGCAGAGCAAAAAGCTGATAAAGTGTAGGATTTTGTATTATAGACAAACCAAGACATATTAGCTTTTTATTTGTGATTTTGTATTTTCCTGCTCCTTTTGAGTTTTTTGCATAAAACATTCATCACTTAAGGAAAAAGTAGTACAAACCTAAAGTTCATTAATTATATCTCTTAACCAGAAGATTTTGAAAATGAATAAAGACGGGGAGGAGCAAAGATACAGAATCACAGGATGCTAATTTAAGGTTACATGCTTTTCTTATCTATATTTGTCTGCTTATTTTTTATTCATTGCGAAAGCAATACAGTCAGCAAGGGAAGCTATGCCATTTGCGGAATTAGTTTGGGTTAGATGTTGTGTTATTTGTGCAAGTAATGTCTCATTGCTTAGAAATCAGTCCAGTAAAGCTTGCATGGCAAGAAACACCAGAATTAGTATGGCATTTGGTAGATCAGTTGAGGGAAAAAGTCCTTTAATCTGTGCCAGTAACTAATATACTTACCGTTTTCTTCTTTCTTACTAAATAAGTGCAGCAAAGCATTCATAGCTGCAGGCACCACAATTACTATTATAAGGTATAGATTTGCATACTAACTAAGATGTCCTCATACCTTAAAGTTCCTCTTGAAATCAGATATAGAATAGAAGTTTGGTCTGGGCATCCCCTGGCTCAATCTCATGGTGGGTGGATGGTAAGTCTAACTTTGTCAAGATGGCTTGTAGGACCTCTTTTTCTTTTGCTACCACATTGTCTTTTTCTGCATCTAGTAATCAGTTTCTAGTGAGAACAGAGAAAGAAATACCAACTGGATGGCATAATTGAGAGTCGTGTAGAGTTATTGAGGTGGAGGGAGACGCTTGAGATCCAACATTCTTGCAATTGCCGAAATCTTAAACCTGCAATATAAATCGACGCACTCAAACAAATGAACTTCAAGAACACATTTTTTTAGGGCGAATAGAGAGTTATTGTCACACTATTCATTCTTATGCAAGTCATCCTTGTTTTTTGACATTATGGTCTGAAGGCATCATGGTCATAGGTTCCCAATAGAATACTCATTTTGACTTGTAAACTGATAACAAAGTGACGCTCACAGAAATCTCCTTTCAACTTTTCATTTAATATTTAATAAAATGCATAAGCTGCAGTATATGCAAATTAAATTCTGTACTATCATACCTATGAAACTCACACACGCTGCAAATCCATTACTGCAGGGACACTTGAGATGAACCATACCTTACAACCGAATCCTTAACCTAGCGCGAGAAGGCTCATAAAGGGAATTTAAATAGAGGTAAGGAAACCATATTACTTATTCAAGTTTACAAGTTTTCTCCCACAATGTGTTTTTGGTCCTAAATTTTCAACCATTCAACTGTACTAACTTTCTCCTGGCATTGAGTTTAAGGTTCTCAAAATACAGAAGTTCACAATGATGGCAGAGACAATAATGGAAAAAGCAATACATTTAATCCTTATAAATTTTACTTGGAACAAATTAAATACATATATGCACATTATTGAGTCATCAAAATAACCATACCTTCAAGAATATAACGAACAAATGAGTGAGACAACTAAATCCAGCCACAAAGTTGCTAAATGGTTTGTAGAAGTGCTGTCCAGTGGCTCCAAGAGTCGACACAACAACAATTGTTCTCGATCCACCAGCGGTTTCCACACAGTAAAAAACTTCATTCAAGGCTAGATGGCTCCGACGATTCACACAGATCCAATGCACAAAAGGCACCTGAACCACACCATTGCCATGAAACAACAATCAAAATATAAATTTACTAAATCAATACCAAGAGTTTAAGCCACGCACAAAAAAGCCACACACAAACAACGGCAGGCAATATCATTAATTAACTAAGAAACAATGGCAAAAAACCAATTACAATTTAACAACTTTAAAGATCATAAAACTATAAACTCTCACCAAAATACACAAAACCTACTTGAATGAAAACTCAAATCAAGCCTAAATAATGGAAAAGGAACTCAAAAAATTACCTTCATAATAGCTGTAGATCAGCAACTAGCGGCCCAACCAAACACCATGCAAACCATAGCAAATAATAAACATTGGAAAAAGCGATCGAGTATTGAGCCAACCCTTTTTAGGAGGAGCAAGAACCATCGATTTGAGCGCTGGACAGAGCTACGAACCTAGGCGAATAGAAGCGAACAAATCTCAACTCTGGGATTGAGATAGCACTGGATGGAGCTACAAACCTAGGTGAATAGAAGCGAACAAATCTCAACTCTGGGATTGAGATAGAGCAAAGTTGGAATCGATCGATTGATCGAGAGAGTGCAAAGTCAGAATTAATCGGTCGAGAGATCTTGAGAGAGGGAGCGAGAATTCTCCGATCTAAGAAAGAAGAAACGATGTGATTGTGAATGTTGAACGCGGCCGTAAGTGCCGCAAAAAAAAAAAGTCGAGAAGGAGCCACGTAGCCCACAAAGTGCAAAACCTAAAATGACCATTATAGAACCAACCAAGAACAACAAATCAACAATAAAGGGGTATAATTGTCCAAATTGGACAAAAGTTGGCAAGCGAAAATCCCCCAAAACTGCTTCTTATTATAGAGGAGTAAGAGATAGAGATCATAGAAAAAATAAACCTTCAAAAAAAAAGTCCCAACCTACCGGATTCTACTAATCCCGTGGGTTGTGCCTGAGCTTCAACTTTTGACACATAGTCTCGCCTGGGCCATCATTTTCCAAAAGGGAACCCCACTAGGCCCGGTCCGCGGGTGGACTAGGGTAGCAACTTCGCGGTCAGCTCTGCCCAATGATGACCCTTAATTGCGAGTTTGACGGTGATGGAAACGGAGAGGAGGGAGGAGATGGGGGTGGGTGGTAGGGCTGTCTGTAGATCGGTTTGATGTGGATCGGTCCAGTTTTCAATCCGATCCACTCGCGACGGATTGTCGCTTTCTTCATCCGTCAACCATCCGTAGTGTTGTTCAGTTGATTCGGTTTGGGCGGTTTCAGCATGCAATTTATTTTTTTATATATACACCAAAAAAAATGAAAGATAAAGCCTCAAAACTTTAAATCCAATCAAGTTCGCCAAAAATTTAAACTAGTCTAAACTAATATTACTTAGAATTAAGTTACATTCATCCACCCTAAAATCTAAAGATAAATTATTAGATGTCAATAACACTAGTTGGACTAGAACATAAACTTGATTTAGATTCTTAATGTATCAAAAAAATAGAGAAGGTTGTTAACATTTTCAACATAAAAACATCATAGAACATATGTCTACTTCATTATCAGTGAAATTTTGTTCAAATTGCTCAACATCATCCATAACTTTTCAAAGAGAAATAGGAACATCGGATTAGGTGGAACCAAACCGAATCCGTCATAATTAATATTTTTAGATCTGTATCCGTTCATAGCATGTCTCGATTTGGTACGAATTAAACAGATTGGACGGATTAAGCTGTCCAATTCATCGGCCGAATAGCTCTGGTGGGTGGTTTGCGACAGAGAGGCATGGGCTCAATTCATCCGTAGAATCGTCCGTGGTTCCCATTTTCACCGTTGGATTATCTCAAGACATGATCCAACAGCCAAAACCACATATGAACAAACGTACACAGAACTTGCGTTACAGAGGAATCGAACACTGCAGTTACTTTCCCAACTTACCCTCTCTTTTGCCCTGGTCTTTTACTTGCTTGTCCTCTGGTATATAACACCTCCCCCCTCTCCCTCCCTCCCTCCATCCCTCCCTCTGCTCTGATCTCCTCTCTCTCTCTCTCTCTCCGTGACCGAATTTAGGACATGCAATCTAGTCCCTGCTTCTCAACCCAACGAGGTATGACACTCTTTTCTGATTCTGTTGGATCTCTTTCTCTCTCTCTCTGTCTCTGTCTCTGAAAAATTCTTCTGTGTCTTTATCAGGTTCTTCCAACAGTCTTTGTCTGCAGTTAGGGTTTTGAAATTCTAAACAATCAGAAGTCAGAACAACCATCATCAGTTTCTTCTTCTTTGGTTCCCCAGAACTGCCTTGGGTTTTCCTAAGAAATCCACCGGGTACTCTCCATCTCTACCCTCCAATTCAGTTCTCAAGCTGCAGAACTGCTGGGAACTAGGGCTTTTGAGAATTTCTCTTGTTTAGAGTTTGTGTTGTTATATGGTGCTTCATAACAAGTCTTTTTTAACGTGTTTCTGATTGTTGATGTGTTTGATTCCTCATTTCAAATTGTTTCATTCTGCTATAAAGAATTCCTGCACAGGATAGTTATAGCATGATCTGCAAGGTGCTTTAGTTATATTAGGCTCCTTAGGAATGAATGAAGTCATCAGAGCTAAGGGGCATCAAATTCTGAGGTTAGGAATAATGTTCCTTTTAGGGAAGTTAAAAGATCAAAGTTTTCGCTATTATAGAGCTACGTAAGCTGCAATGCAGACATTTTATCACTATACCCCCTTTGTCTTAATTTGAGGATAATTTATAATGGCCGAGGATAAATGTATTTCTTTCTCATGGTGTGTTGTTTGTAATTGCAATTTTGAAGAGCTTAAATGGAAGAAAAATTGAGTACAATTTCTTTTGTTCTTTCTCCTTTGTTGATACACTAGTGTGTAAAGTAGGATGTCGCGTTGATTGATCTTGTTTTCTACTACAGTTCGCCATGTTGACACTGGACATCCTATTTGACGGTATGGAGATACGATCGAGGTTTTCAGCATAAGTTCTGTGCCACAACATTTCGAGGGCTGACAGGCATTTACGACTACTGTGGCTTCAACGTGTTGGAGTAATGTGGACAAATGTTTTCAAAATTGTATGATTCTTGCCTTTATTTACGTTCATAATATTTCTCTGTCTTCTTTGAAAAATCTCATGGGAACCTATAGTCTCTTGGTTTGCTTTCTATGTAGAGCAATTTGCTGAATGGTGCCATGGGCCATTACCCTGGTGGTCCTAGCTTAAACGCTTACATTGCACCATCAGCTATCATCGCCTTCAAATTCAGTTACATTTTGCTACAAATATGCAAATCCCGTTACTTCAGTCTTCTTATTCATCTAATTTAGTATGCGGACTTACTGATATATTTCTGCCAATTGAGTCACTGACATATTGCATGTCACATTGAGCTGCGCACGCTGGAATCACGCACCCACTGGCATCGCCTGCTCACTTGCAGATACTTGCAAGCATGTTGTGACAAAGCATTGACACTTGAATTCTTTGAAGTTCGACATCACCCGAGGGTCACCCATTGGGGCATTACTTCTTTGGTTTAAGAAGTCGAAACATCATATTCAACATATATCTTAGTATAAGAGATTGGACTGTAGACTAGATTTTGCTGTAGTAAGTTTGTATAACATACTTATGAAGCTAAAAGTTAAATAAATGCCAAGTTACAAATACTTGATTATATTCAGATGCATGAAATATGTAAATAACACAGAAATTTTGAAGATGTAAAGTGTTTTAACACTACAAGCTTTTGAATGTATTGAACATAAATATAAACATTTCACAATGCTTTTGACCCTGTAGATTTTGGGTTTTCTGCATTCCTTAGACCACAAATTTTGTCATGCACGTCTTCTGTTTCTTCACGGCAACTGTCTTAGGCTCTGCAACACTGTTTCCACCATGGCGACACTCCAATTATTTTCTCTATGGCTCTGTCATCACCCTTCCAGTTTTGGCTGCTGCTTTCTGCATGTTGAAGCTACCGGGAAGGGTTTTCTGAACTCTTGATTTTATGATTGATGCTAGGTCATGTTACTTTGAAGCATCTAATTGATGCATCCAATTTCATAGGAAATGTAGCAGTTCAGAGGGTTTTGGTTCTTGCATGAAACCTTTTTTTGAAGGGAACACATTTTCTTTTGAACGGCAAAGGGAACACATTGACCACACGAACTAAATTACATGGATCTTGTGACCTATTTTTCATTTGGAAAAAAGAGTTTCAGTGATGAACCGAGGTAGTACAGCTTTAGGAACTTATAATAGAACTGCCTTCAATTTTATTCTGGTGTGTTTTGGACAGTGAAAGAAGATTCTAGGTTTAGGGTGGTAGTTTGCCAAAGGTTCTAGGATTTGTAGAAAGAAAGGCCAGAGATTACTGTATTTTAAAAAATGGACTTTAGGGAAATTATCATGAACAATGGCTGGATGTCAATTTCCCAGGCCAGAATAGTACCATGGATCCATTCTGCTGCTTGTCTTGTCCAGCAGATAAAGAAATTGCTAAAATACCCTGAAACTCAAAAACACTTATGATATATTTGGCAGCAGAATATTGACTTATATATCTCGAAATAAGTTTCACAGTAAGTCCTGAGTACAGTTTTACTACGCTCAAGGTGTGCTGCAGTCAAATTTTAGAATTCTCTTTTTGTGTTGTCACGTTCTGCCGGAGCAGCTCAGTTTTAAGCATTTTCATTATCTGTTTTTACTTTAAAAAATCTGATATTACTGGAACCATGGCATGTTTGACAACTTTATTCCTTTCTAGAAATATGGTTAGAATTTTCCTCCCTCCATCAACTCCAGCAACCCTATCCTGTCCGCTGCCCTCCCTGATGCCATGCCATCCCTCTTGTTGCCTGTAGCCCCTCTTGCCACCTCTTCCTTCCAATCACGGATTTTTGAAACAAGTTCTTGAAGCATTTGTACGAAACTTGTTTTTGTGTTCATTTGACAGAAATACGAAGTCTGACAACATTGACAGTTTGTGTTCTTTGTTTACTCTTTTTACGATGATATCTGGTCTGGAGTTTTTAGGGGCCTGAACAACCTGAATTTTGGAGGGAGGTCAGAGTTTGATGGGATGAGTATCGGGATTTTGATAGTTTCACATTTTGGCCAACAAAATGAACTGGAGGAGGGAATTTTAAGTGTCTGACTTTAACTCATCATAGATGTCATAATACGTGGTCAACTGAGGTATGCGTACATCCTTATCTCACTTTACCTTATTGACCAATTCTACAGGGAGGTTTTCGTCAGATATCGTGGTTCCAGTTTCTCCCTCATGAGTCTGATCTCAACCCGCTGCCTGATAAAAGGTTTGATTCTGGCACAGTTTGAGTCTTAAATCTCTAAATCTTAAGTCTTAGAGATTTAAGATTCAGTGGAAATCAGAAATGTATGCTTTGATTTTCTTTTTCGGTGCTAAAACTCGATATTTCTTGTGATTTGGGCAGCACAAAGTTGGAGCAGAAAGATGCTGCTACTCTACTGGTGCTTTCATCCCATCTGCAGTTGCAGAAGGAAGGATTTCTCAGTGCATGGACGAATTCCTTTGTTGGGCCTTGGGATCCCTCTCAGGGTGTCCACAATCCAGGTTAAGATCAGAAGCAGTGTTTCAGACTAATGCTACCATCTCTGGTTCTCTAATGACTGCTTGCCTGTATGAAATACACAGATGAGAAAATCAAGCTCTGGCTTTTCCTTCCTGGGCGTTATGCATCTGTTATAGAGTTTGCTCAGGCTGCTGTGTCTAGATTAAGAGGTATAGTGTTGAATCAAGATCGGATTATAGATGATCATTGAAATTTTTTGATGTTTAATGCGAGGCTCTTCTATTGTTGGTCTGTTCTAATTCATAAGAAAAAGTACCCCCAATTTGGTCCCAATTAATGGGTCTCGGAGGGTACATATGGTAATGTGGAATTATGTGCACAAACGCATGGAGTTTTAACCACTGAACCAATGCTGCTGTTGTTTGGAAACATCTTCATATAATTTTGGTACTGAATTATACTTATAACAGTAAATTACAATCCTGAACTCAACTAGAATTTACTTTGTGAACCTTGTGTTGACGGGAACACTGCATTAATTGCTTCCATTTGGCTTTTTAAATTGTGTTCTGCACTTTTCAACAAATATCTGGGTAATAAATGGTTTTGTGGTAGCAGTTGTTGCATCTGGGGTCTGGTTGGCTCCTGGAGATTCAGAGGAGGTTGCATCTGCTCTATCTCAGGCTTTAAGGAATCGAATAGAAAGGTAAGTTTGTGTTTTAAGTTCTAAGTAAAAATTAATCCGTTTCTGTTCATCTTAACTGATATGGTTTTGGTATTAGCAGAGCCCTGAATGAACTTTCCTACATGAGGTTTGGTGATGCATTTTCGAAGTACCAACCCTTTTCACAAAGTGAAGAACTTTTCAGGTTTTTCTTGACAGTTGATTTACGTGTGATGTCAATGCTTTCTGTGCTTTATTTCGTTAGTGTTCCGGTTCTTAAATTGTACTTTACATGCATGCTGAGTTAGACTTGATGTTCATTTATCCATCTAAAAAACTATACTCAGAATGTTTTGCATGCCTTACATTTGTCCATCTAAAGTAAACTTTGGCACTTTTGTTAATTTTTCAAGACTCCTGTGCCTGACGTAGGTAATTCTACTTAAACGGTTATTGTTATTGTTTCTCTGGATCATAACCAGGACAATTTAAGCAATTGCCTTTTGGGGTTATAATTCTTGTTTTCAGGGGATTTTTGCTCTTGATACTGTGCTGAACGTAATTTCATCATGGGAAGATGTTTTAGCATTATGCTTTGGAGCTTGTGCTGCATGAGAAAATGAACAATTTCAGTGATTGCAAGAGGAAGGCATTTTCTGGTTTAAATTTAGGACGCATACATTTTTATGCGAGTCTTCTTTGATTTGTGACCATGGTGTTGTAAGAGCCATTATGACCTGCCACAGTTTCCCATAATGGGGCATCATCTAGGAACCATGAGCACATATTCTGTCACATTGGTAACGATTCCAATGTGTTTTGTTAATGGGAAACAAATAATTCCTAATCAATATTGGAATTTGGAAGGCGACTGCTGATTGGAGTTGGCTTCATTATCAAGAGCTATTAGAATAGTGGGTACATTTGTATATTTTGTTTCTTTTTAAATGTACTCGTGGAAAGCTACTAGGAGGTGGTGGAACCAGCTAAAGCCCTTTTTTTGGAACTAGTTATTAACCATGTCCTTTGGATGTGCAGCACTTCATGGGAAGATCCTGATTGGTAACGTGATAATGCCAAAAAGGCATCCTTAGTTCTGTTGGATCTTTTGTATGGGTAGGTGTTCCCTAGGGTTTTGGCGTATTCTTAATCTTTGTACGGTCCTTTTCTCAGAGTTTCATTTGAGCTTGTACAATTGGCTTTAAAGGATGCTTTTAGTGCAATCATGAACGCTTGGATTACCTCTTGTTTACTATTAATGCTTCCAACTCCTCTTAGACTCCTCTGCCTAGAGAGGTTGACAAGTTCTAGCTTGATGGATGTGCTCTTGGATGGTGTTGTTGACTTGGAAGTGTGTGAAATTGTAAGAAATCGCAGATGATTGACCTGAGATTATAGTTCTTTTCATTGTTTGGTTGAGGGAGATTCTGTTGTGGTGTTGGACTATATATTGAGCCACAGTTTGCTTAGTGGTTGTCTGTCCATTGAAATGGAGATCGTAGATTCACGTCTTACTTAACTAGAGGTTTTGTTTTTCCCCAAATCCGGAAATAGCAAGTTTGATTTTTCACCGCAATGCGGGCACAATTTCTGATCCCTTTGGCTATCATTTTGATCCTCATTCAGGGCTTTGAAGGCAATCTGTTCTCAAATTTTTGGGTCAAAGGGGTACCTAGAGGGGTACCTTGTATGTTTTAGGAAGATAGCCTGCACACAACTCTGGCTATAAACATCTTCCCCTCCCCATTCTGAAAACCGAAAAAAAAGCTTTGCAACAAAAAATGAGATGTTACTGTCCCATTAAACTCTGTTCTTTGCAACCAACAGTCTTTCTTATCCAACCAATCAGCATCACGAGTTACAAAAGTTGATCTCATCAAACAGTGGTCTTTCCCTTTGTGCTCAATAAATAGGCTGGCAGCCTCCGACACTGGCGTTCCTTATACAAAATTTTACCATTTACCTAGGATATGTTTATGCTACCTTTAATAGTTTTCTCTGCCCATAACTATTCTCCCATCATCCGGCGCTTTCTTTGGAATTTGTTCCTCTCCGCTGGCTCTGCCATGTTGTTTCTGTGGATAGAAAGGGATATGATCTGAATCTGTGGTTTATGATGGAGACAATTCAATTGGTGAAAATTTAGTTGTCGTGGTCCCTCACAGATCATTCTAAAGAATAGTTTGGAACCTTTCAACCACTTGTATTCCTTTTTGTACCAGCCGTTTGGAATGGTTTCCGTTTGATGTGCATGCTGTTCATATCTTCCTCTCTGCTTAATAAATCTTCTAGAAGGATAACTATGCATAACATATTGTATCCTCTATTTTAAAGCTTTACTTCTCATCATTTTCTCAACTTTTTGTGAAATTTTGTGTATTATGACTTGGTTTGTTTGTTCAACTTAATAAATATGGGGTTGTGTAAAGGTAACTGACATGACTTGATTGAGTTATGGTACATCTGTGTTTTAATTGGTGTCTGAGCAAAGTTTTTGGTTTCTCTGGTATTATATGACTTTAGGTTCTGATTTTGGTTAATGTATGGTTGGTATTCTTGTAGGAGAGGACAGCCTGTGGTTGAGTTCATCTTTGCTGCTACTGAAGAGGCAATTTTTGTCCACGTTCTAATATCTGCGAAGTTGGTGAAAGTTTTCATATTAGTCACAGTGCCATCACTTTTGCTTTATGGTTTAGGTCGTTATACATTTGTGCCTTAGATGTGAATTGATTTGCATTCCTTCTGTTTGTCTTTAGGCATATCCGGGCGCTTTCAAGCAGTGACATGGAGAAAATACAGAATGATGCCTCCAATTATTCTGGTGACAGGCTTCCAGGTTGGTTGACGTATATGCTGGTTGGTTTGTCTTGCAATTTTCCCTTGACTACGGAGGTCTTAGTGAATAGACTGATTTTGAGACCATTCTATTAGTAGTTGAGGCTAATTTGCTGGGAAGTTCAGGGAAAAGGGAGGCTCTTCTGCAGTATGGCCGAAAAGTAATGCTAGTGGGAAAAGAATTATTTCACACATAAAATAGGGAAGGAATGAGAGAGTGAGTGTTTGGTGATCTCGGAAAGGTCACATACGGGTGATGAAGTGAGCCGGTTCGGTATGGTTGATCTAACTTGCTCGATTGAAGGCCTTTACCAAATGTTGTCCTTATCAGTCTCGACTCTCGTGTGCCCAGCACGGTCTTGGTGCTCGTCTACCCTTTGGTTTTTATTCGCATGGAGTGGCTAGTCTAGACTTGGACCCACATCACTCACTAACCTGCTTGAGCTGTTTCTGTTGCACCTAGCGTCATCCCTTCCTTGGGTCGTAGAATGTTCACGTTCGAGGATAGACACTGTTATTCATCACAATGTACAAGATCCCTTGTTGCTTTTGCAATAGTTAGGTTTATTTTAGGAAATAGTAATTGTAAATTTATAATAATCGGATTGTGATTATGAAATCTTGTGGAAGTTTTCCTTTTGTTCTATCTTGTATTGATTTCACTTTATACTGTGTTTTTTCAGTAATTACCTCACCTCATGGAATGCGTGGTAGGGTTTCTGCGTTTTGTCCAAGTGACCTTGTGAAGCAAGTCTATTTAAGGTGGAATTATTTTTGTTTATTATTTATATATCTTTGTTCTTGGTATTATTGATTGTGTAATAAGCTCATGCTGTTAGGCAATGCACCCTACGCTATATATGAAGCTACCTAACAAGCCCCTCTGTTTTGTTGCGTGTCACGTGTGGACGAAAATTGTGGTAATGCAACATTGCGCCAACACAAGCAGAATGGAGAGCACACCAATTTATATAACAGGGGCCAGGAAGCAAACACAACTTGAGAGTCTTGAACCTTAATCTCTTGGAACTAGAACTCTGACCAATATTTTGGATCACCAATGTCCTTATGAAATAAAGTGGGAGGCCCACAAGTCCCATTTACCAGGGGTTTCTTTTTGGTTTACAGATTCAGTAGGAGGAGAATGTGTGCTTCATCCACCAACCCAATCTCTCTTGGTAGTTGTTATGTCGCTGATATGAGATAAGCTGTAGGACTTGCACGTTGAGTAAACAGAAAGTCCAAACGTAGGGATCACAATGAAGCAGAATGTACTTGTGGCGCAAACAAATGGAAAACAATTACTCCCTCCATCCCACTTTAAATGTCCTCTACAGATTTCTATGCATTTTCAAATCCCCAAAAAATATAATGTATACATTATTTTACTTTAATTTGGTGTAAAAAAATAAAAAAATAACTTATAGAAATATATTTTTTGGGGGGTTTGAAAATGCACGAATTTCCGTTGGGGACATTTAAACTGACAGAGGGAGTATTATGGAATTGAGAGTCTTGTCCAAAGCTTCCAAAAACCCTCTTTGATACAATGTTTAATCACCAATTGCACAAAAAACTCAAGTGAATGTGAAATGGGCCAATAATGTATAATGTCGATGTCTTAAAAGCTTAACTTTCTATTTAACACGTTAAAGGTTCTTCATTTCATTTTCTTGCGTGACATTCATTATTTGGTATTTGTTTACATGTGGAACAGTTCCAGCAAGTTTAGGACTTCAAATGGAATTGTCGGTTTGCAGCGCGATGTTTCTCAGGTTTCTGGTAGCCACCTCAAAGGGCAAAGTTGTTATGTTGAAGTTACCCTTGGTTTCCCCACTACTGGAGATAATGATGCTCATAACTCGAATTTAAAAAAGAGTTTACTCAAGCATCATGACACTGAATCCTCTGCAGTGGCAAGTGGTATCCAGAAGGGATTGCATGATCAATTTTCAGTTTCTGAAAGGACATTCATCTACCCAGTAGAGGCAGTGATTGTCCCAGTCTTGCAGACGTCATTTGCTAGATCTTCTCTGAAAAGGTATATCCATAACTGTGGGCCTTTTGTTGCATACTGTAGCTTGGTCTAGATGGTGGCAGATGAGTAATTGGGAATTTAGGAGGAGCCGGTCCCTAGCTTGTAATGATGCCATTTTTCTGGTGGCAGCAATCAGTTAGGCCCCGTTCCAGAAACCTTCTTAAAAAATAAGCAGCTTATTTCACATTTTCAAACTAAAAAATAATGTAAATGAAAAATAATTTTTTCATTTTTTTTGCACCGTATTAAAGATCTTGATGAGATCTATCAAACAAGATCCATAGTGGTAGGAAAATTATTTGTGTAAGCACATTATTTTTGAGCTTGAAATTGCCTTCTTAAAAAATAAGCAGCTTTTTGCTGTTCTGGAATGAGGCCTTAGTGGGTTAATCAAGCTCTTGGCACAGACTTCAACCTAGAATTGGCGTTCTTAGCACATACTGTTCTACTCTGAAGCCTAGGGGATTGGCTTTATTTTGGCTTTCCACTTCGGTGATGCCACTTGTCATGCCCCTACTGTTCAATTTTTTTCCGGGTGATGATGTTTGGTTGTCTGATACCTTGGTGGAAAATGCCATTTTAGTCAATTTAAGCAGTTGGAGAATCTTCTTTGTGGCCCACTGTGAAACTGCTTGTTGGTTCTGGTTCTGAAATTCTTTTATAGGTACTCTAACATTAACATGGTCAAGTTGCAGATTCTGGATGCAAAATTGGATAGGGCCATCATTATCTGGTTCACCATTCCTTATGCACTGGTTGGTACTCAGCATTTTTTTGTTGATCATTCATCTCTCTCTTCGTATGGAATGTGAATTATGTTATTATCAAACGGTAGTCTCTGAAGCTTCATCTCTTGCTCTCACTTCATTTTTATTTTAACAGTGTTGGAGAGAGAGATTCTGCAGATGGATCTTGGACTAAAGCCAATGGAATCCGCTCAGAACAAGATTATCATAGCAGCAGCAATAGTATTAGTAGTGGCATCAGCAGCATTAGTGGCACCTCTAGTGATAGTGATTGCCAGATGGCTGCAGGAGTTGGCGAGCTCGATGCAGATGCTGACTCATTGACAAGTAGACAGTCAGGTTTATCTTCATATGAGTTTCCAAATAATGGCTCCAAATCGGTACTGCTTTCATTCTCACATTTACTTGTTCTTTTTCTCTAAGTACACGTCTTCTTACAAATAGAGTTCAATTGTATGCATGCATCACTCTAAACTTGTTTTTATAGCTAATTTTGTTTCATTGTCCTATGATAAAATGATTTGAAAGTATTGACTTTTGGTAATTTTTGGATTTTAGGCGGTCTTGTTATTCTTGGGGAAAAAGACTCACTCTCTCCCTCCCTCCCTCTCTCTACATGTATGGGTGGGGGCGCGGGTTGAGGATATGTGGTTTGGGGTGAATCCAACCTACTCGGGAAGATTAGATTTTGAACCATGTTGCATGGACTTTTTGGAGAGGCTGTCCAGTCTTATATATTATAGTTTTGGAGGTGATAATCGTTAGGGCCCAATCTTGGGGTGGCAATCCCACCAAGAGGGAGAACTTATAGCACTAGCATACCTGCTTATAATCAACATTCCGAAGCAACAATCCCTAGAAGCTGTACATTCACATAGCCATGAACAAATATTATCTTCCCATGAATCCTATTATAAACATTACTAAAAAGTCACTCGATTGGAATATCGAGATCATCAAGTTCATCTTCAACCACCCACATATGCAAAAACTCCAAAGCAATTGATCCATCTGAATGCCAACGTAAGAAGTGATCTCAACAGCCCAGGGATCAACACTTCCAAAGCATAGGTACAAAGATTCACCTTTTGCATACATCAAAACCCAACATTTGGTTAGTCCATTACTCTTCTTCTTATTCAATGTTCAGCAGCTTGGTAGTATGGTCTCTCTGGTGGTGTGATTGTCTTTCTAATCTTGGAGGGACATAAAGGAGAGAAGAGAAGAAGGAAGTTGGGGCAAAGATTCCTCTTTGATGTGGGTACTTTGGAGAAACACTATCATACCATTTTGATGGTTTAGAAATTCCATCGTATAGGTTAGAGAGTTCTTTAGTTAGTAGTTTGTATGGTTGGGACTCGAGGGAATGTTAATCACTCCATCAATTTCTTGACATGATTGATCCTTTTGAAATGCAGGGGGTTGATGGGGCCTTTGGTCATTAACTTCATTTTTGTACACTGGTGGCATTCCCATGATGTCTTGGTATATATAGTTTTTTTATGTGTCAGTTATCACAGAAGTAAAATAAAATATGAGAATGTCCTTTTGATCTGATTGACATAATTCAGTTCTTCATCTGATTCTAGCTTACGGGGAACCAGCATATAAGATGTCTTGTTTTATCTGCAGGGTTCCAAGCGTCCAAGAGCAGGTATGGGCGAGACCTTTGGCCAAGCAGCCCTGGTTACAAATGGTCCTATCCAAGACGCATATAAGTCCAATTACGGCTCTCTTGAAGTTAGCAATTCATCCATAACTGGAGTTGCAAATGATGTCGGATCTCATTGGGATTGGGAGGATGATAACAGAGGCATGGATATCCAAGCACTTCTCTCTGAGTTTGGTGATTTTGGTGACTTCTTTGAAAATGATGCTTTGCCCTTTGGGGAGGTAATTCCTTCCTTCTGTAGAGTTTTTTCACTTCCAGTAGATGGTGGTTGATCTGAATGGTGTTGTGTATGTTTCCTTTTTTCCGTAAAGGCCTTCCATATGTGATTAAAATCTTTTTGCAACTTTACAGCTCTCGATGTGTGTTGGTTTGTATATGCTACCTATTATCTTTATTTTGCATTCTTTTTGTGTTTTCTAATTACAGGACATGATTTACAGTAAGAACTAAACATGACATTTATTTGGTGAAGCCCCCAGGAACTGCAGAGTCCCAGACTCTTATGTTTTCCATTCCAGATAGCGGTGATCTGGGTAGCAGTCCTAACACCGGCATCATGGATGCTGCAGATCAGATGCTTTTACCTGTAGGCTTTCCATCCTTCGACAATTTTAATCAGCCTTCAGTAGCCACGGAGGAGATTCCAAGCAAAAATCAAGAAGTTGTGAAGAATGCCGTGTCTTCAGTTGCAGTTAGCACAACTCCAGCATCCTCTGTTGGTGAGTTTGACCATTTGGTGAAAGCTGAAGCACTGATGACATTTGCTCCAGAATATGGAGCTATTGAAATTGTAACTAGTGAGTTCTCGACATCGATTTTCAGTAACCCGTACGTTCCAAAGTCTCGAAAAGTTGAGAGTACAAATTCGAGTCCGGAAAGTTACGTATATAGTGCAACACCGCCTTCATCTCCTTGCTTAGACGGATCTGATGAGAAGCATGGCATAGCTGTGCCGTCAAAAGTATGTTCCAACAGGCAGGATTCTAGTACCTCTCTCCATCCAAAGACATATTATACTGCTGTTGAACGCGGGAAAGAACACGATAGAAGACTCATTGCTTGCAACAATAGTGTTGCGACACACGGTGTGGCACCGCCGTCTTCACTCTCTGGGTTCAATTCCACCAACGCTGTCAAATCTGGCCTGAAAACAAATGAAGCAACAGTCGTACCTGATAATTTTCTCATGTCTACGAGAACCGTGCTTGCCACAGAAGTTGAATGCCTTATGTTCCAAGCTTCTATGTGCAGGATTCGACATACCCTGATATCATCTTGTAGCCCTCTGCCCATGGGGTCAATTAGGTTGGCTGGAAATTCTTTTCTGAATCAGGTGCACTGTGAACCGAACACTGGAACAGGAATTGTTTTTAGCAAGTATGAGGTGAAAAAGAAGGACTCTATTCCAGTTAGAATCGCTGGGGATATTGATAGTGGACTGCTAGAAGGGCCACTTAATGCACCCGTGGGTGTTTGGCGCTCTGTTGCAGTTCCTAAAGTTACAAAACCTTCGATGTCACCTAGTATGGAAATTTGCCCATCCTTGCCTTCTCATTCGTCTGAAGAAGGTATACTATCTTATGGGCAGAGGCAACCACTTCAGGAATTCCTTGACGGTTTGGCATTACTTGTCCAACAAGCTACCTCATTCGTCGATGTGGCACTTGATGCTGATTGTGGTGATGGCCCTTATGGTTGGCTTGCATTACAAGAGCAGTGGAGGCGCGGATTAGCTTGTGGACCTTCCATGGTTCATGCTGGTTGTGGAGGGAGTTTGGCTTCTTGTCATTCATTGGACATTGCTGGTGTAGAACTAGTGGATCCACTATTAGCTGATGTAAGCATATTTCTTGTATATGCCAACGGAAATGCCCCCACAATCACAACAGAAACTGTGGGGGCCTCTTTCGTAAAAAATAGATTTTGGACTTACTCCTTCATCCTTATTGTCTTCATTGAGGTTTCTGACTTTGTGCCATGACTTTGTTTATATTAGCTGATGCAAGCATGTTTCGATAAATTTGTTCTTTATTGGTAATCTGAAGAACTTTCTGTGACATTTTCATAGGTTTGGTTAGTCTGAGTATGACTGCTAAAGAAAGATTCCATTATTGAGGTTTCTGACTTTGTGGAATACCTTTCAATAGTTCTATCTGTGATTGATTGAATCTGAAGAACTTAATGCGGTTTCTTTAGTTTTAGTTAATCTGGGTACGAATGCTAAAGAAAGATTCAGATTTTCTTTTTATAGAGTCTGTGAGAAACACCAGATTTGGGAATTTTGTCTGATGCCAAGGTGACTTGTGGTTTGGGGATAAGATCATTAGTTTTGAACATGTAGCGTGCATGTTAAGGGGAAATGGTACTCACGTTAATTTAGCACCTTTTGTCGTTCAACAATTCCTATGAGTAGTATCTTAATTTTCAGGTTCATGCATCATCTGTGATTGGATTGCTGCAGTCAGACATCAAAACAGCTTTGAGATCTTCTTTTGGCTCTTTGGATGGCCCATTGTCTGTCACTGAATGGTGCAAAGGCCGTTCAGGTGATGCAGGAAATGTGGGTGATGGATTTGCCTCTGAACTCACTGGAGGTGAATGTAGAGATTCTTCAAGTACTGTAACTTTACCTGTGGGTGAACAGCTAAGCCCATCCCAATCTTCTCTTGGCGTCAAGGGTATACATTTGTTTATACATTTAGAATGAGATTATATCTTTTTGGTGTACCAATAGTTGGGCCATTGACACCACAGGTGGAGGTAGGGTGGAAGAGACAAGCCAGTGGAGATCAAACCAAGAAACCAGTGCATCAGAGTCAGAGCAGCAATTGGGTTTCCGTCGCAGGCCAACATTGTTTGTACTTCCGGCGCCTGCTCTACTTGTAGGGTATGCATTCCGATCACATTGGGATTTAACCTGATTAGCCGGTGGTTTGATGATACTTTCAGTACCGATTCTTACAATATAGCTCAAAAACTTGAAGATGGTTTTATGGCCATATTTTGACGGCTGACAACAGTATGAATACCATACAAAGAAAGTTACTGATATATATTTTCGTAGAAATGTGGACTTGTAACATGCGCTAGTTTGCCCTGTAAGAATTCTTGCCCTTCAGAAAGCATTTGGTCACAAGTTCAACTTGTGCTTGCACACGTGTTTTGTAGGTGGTTGCATGCATTTGGGATTGAACCAATCATGCAATCCTGTAGTCTGGGATTGGGTTCCTCATTACCTGAAATAAGGAAAATGAAAAATTGGAAAACAACCTGGCCAATGAAAGTCAGTAAGAACTTCCAGGAAAGACTTCTTTGGACAAATTTATCCTGCATTTTGATGAAAAAAGATTAAAAAGAGCATGCTAATATTAGATGATGAAACTACTAATTGTGTTTGTTTCATAATTTCTCATACCAAAATTATGTGGAGGATTGTCCTTCATAGAGGTTCCTTTACCTGGCACGGGGCTTTGGATCTGCATCTGGAAAAGGTAGATTGATTTTCATGATGCAACTTCCCGATGGATACCACCGATTTTCACTTATAGGTTGCTTGTGTTCTTCTAATTTTACAAGTACCGAGACATGAGATACAACCATGGAAATTATGACGTGGTACCATTACTAATTTACTATACACATAGATGACCTGCAGGAGATGCCTACGGCTCTCCTGCAGAAAATGTGGAAATCACCAAATTACAGCTAATAAAAATTAATGGACTGACATAAGCAAGCAACATGCTAGTTGGTTTTCAAGACCTCTACTACCCCTAAACTTCACTCCACATTTTGCGATATTTCAGTTTTTTCTTGTCCTCGATTCTCTCCATACTTTCTGGTTGCTTCTAACACAGGTGTAATTTGTCACGTAACTTACGTTAGTTGATGGTCTGGTAACATGGCCTTCTTTTGTTAGCTTAGGAGCTTACTGTAATAGCAAATATGATGAGCAAAAGTATTTGGTCTCCACAATAGGTACCAGGATGATTGGCTCAAGACATCAGCAAGCTCTCTGCAGCTCTGGGAAAAGGCTCCTCTTGAACCATATGCTCTGCAGAAACATGTATGATATGTCAAACTGTTCTTAACGGACATTTTGTTAACGGAAGTTGCATTGTTTTGTCCTATGTAATTGATGGTGAAGAAATCCTAGAAATTGTTGGTTTGCATTTTGCTTACCCTTCTGTGACATTTGTTTTCCTTTGGTATTCTTCATCAAATGTTGCAGATGACGTACTGTGTCATATGTCCAGACATTGATCCCCTTACTACCGCTGCTGCTGACTTTTTTCAACAACTTAGTACTGGTGAGTGTATTCATATTTATGCTATCCATAAGTTGATGGTTGAATGAATGTAGACACCCCTAGTAACATTTTCGTCTCTGTTTTCTCCTTTGAGAGAAATTGGCTTGATATAATCTTGTTTGCGGTTTAAATCTTGATTAAGAATATATTTACATTGCCGATAAAAAAAGAGTATATATTTAGATTTGTGTGATGAATGCTTATATACTGTCTTCAGAAAATGGAAACGTCTGAATTTTCTGCATGCAAAGTAGTAGAATATATGGAATAAGGTTTTCTTTTTGGTGCTCTTGGAAAATTTTGTTCGTACTCTACTGCAAGAGGGAAGAAGTAGAATGTGTTCCTTGAGGGGGGGAAAGGAGAAAGCATGAAAAAGAATTGCAAGTTTTGCTATCTGTGTGTTGAAATTTGGATCCAAATAGAAATTCAACTTATAAATGCTCGCGCCAAAGGCCTTTTGCCATAGAAACATGATGTCTATGCCTTGTGAATGTCTCCAATGTTTTCTGATTACGTCACATGCATTTATTTTGTTGGTTGTATGCCCTCTAGCTTCGTTCTGGTTGATACAATCAGCATATTCACCTGATATTTTAACTAGCAGGTTGCATGGAAAAACTTGTGCTAACTTCGTTAAAGATGCATCACATGTAACCAAATGAAACCAGCATAAATGAACCAAGCATTGAGTCCAATCACTCGGGGTCAGTTGTTTAAATACATTTTAAACAGTCTGTGCTGGTGTCGAATTTGTCTTAAGATGGATGCAGCATGGCTTGTAATAGATTGGTTCTGTACTCAGTGTACTTCTATGTCCTGATCAAAGTTTTCAGAGGCAAAAGCGTAGGGCGAGGCGCTTGACCCTCTATGGGGCGAGGCATACGCCCCGGGGCGTTGAGGCTTAAGCCTTTTGATTTTCTATTTTTAAATAATTAAATAAATTAAAAATAACTCTAAAAATTCAAAAAATACGGATAAAATTAATAAAATCAGCAAAAAAACAAAACAGAGCACAAAGTTAACATTGAGTCAATGATCAGTCAATGACTTATTAATTTATTATTACTTCATCAGTAAATGGAGAAACCCGATAAGTCTATAACATCATTTATTATTTATTAACTTATTACTTTATTAGTTACTAAAAAAGTAGCGCAAGTGTTCGTAGAAAACAGAGCACAACTGTTGTTTAGAAAACAGACCACGGTATGGTAGAAGATGAAAGATCGACTACAACAACACAGCTGTGAGAGAGAGAGAGAGAGAGAGAGAGAGAGCGCTGAAGGCTGAAGATGAGGAAGAATGAAGAACCCAAAAACCCTAGGTCTGACGTGTGATGTCGGCTGCTTTCTATTGCACAGAAGTCGTAAATCCCTCCTCGCTTGCCAGGTATTTATAGGGTTCGGTGAAATTTTAATTAAGAAATTACCTAAATTAGATTACTAAACTTTCACCCCTGACGCGTACGCTTCTTCAGTTGAGGTGTTCGAGGCGTATGCCTTCGTGCGCCTTAAAAAATTAGGCGTACGCCTAGTTGGTTCAAAGTCCAAATTTCAATGCCTTGGGGCGTTTTGGCTACACCCCGCCCGCCCTGACGCCCCAGGCGCGCCTCAAAAACGCCTTTGAAAACTTTGATATACATGCATCCAGCTTAACAGAATGATGCATCGACCAGAGTATCTGTGTTTGTGTAGACATACTTGTATAGACGTACTGTGCGCACAGATGTATTTTTTTTATTTACTGATTTACTCTTACCTAGTCCTGGTCTTGGGTTGTTTTTACAGTCTATGAGACATGCAAACTGGGAACTCATTCACCTCAAAGCTTGGGAAACCATATGGAGGTAGATTCTGGAAAATGGTCATCATCTGGTTTTATTCTACTTGACTGCCCTCAATCAATGAAGATAGAAAGCAGCACTGCATCTCTTGTTGGATCAATTAGTGATTATTTTCTGTCCCTGTCCAATGGTTGGGATTTGACAAGCTTTCTTAAGTCTCTCTCAAAGGTTCTTAAGGCTCTAAATCTTGATTCATGCTTTGCCTCGAACCCAAAGGAAGGAAGTACAGGTCCTTGTATGGTAAGTAGCATGTATTCACCTTCATGGCTTGATGTATCTTTTGGTTGAAATATCATATTTCTCAGTGAACTTGTGCTACATCACACTTCATATCAATGAACACCCTTCTTGTTTACTGTACATATAACGTTAAACAGGTTTCTTGGGGGTTTTTTTTTTTTTTTGCTCTGTTTCTCCTCTTGCATCAAGACATGGTATGAGCAAGGAGGAGCACGTGAATATTCTACACCTTTTATGATAAGCAGGGTCCTACCATCTGTTGCTCTGGCTACAGTCAAATTATGAATGTGGTGGTTATTGCATTCATGAGGAGCTACTTTTATGATAAATGCTCTCTCTCTCTCTCTCATTGTAACTTCGGCTCATTCTGAGCGTCCCATGTGCTCCTGCATGGATGTTTTTTGAAGTGTTACACAGTCGTGTCTTTCTCGTTTCTTGCTCTCCTGGAAGCTTTCATTATGCTTATTATGCTTCCTAAATAATCTAAATAGAGGAAAATATTAAAAAGGCATAGTATTGCTTGTCTTTCTTCTCCTAGTTAGTTCTCTACCTGTTATGTCTTAGATCTTTATAAACGAAGTGAGACTATTACGGTCGGGTAGAAGCACTCACTTTCTTTGACCAGTTGAGGAGGTTAACGACTACAATGAGTGAGTAGCCCCCGCTGGGAGGAGAATCAGAGCTAAGAGAGTTGCCACAGGCTACTGTCAGCAGCAATCGGTGGAAAGACTCCCATTCACCTTGTCGAACTTTCTTTCTATATAATAGGTTGCCGAAAGAGGGATATCCTGGTGATTAGGAGGATCATTTTCAGTGAGTGATAAGGGAGGATAGAAAAATCAAGGAAATAAAGAGGGAGAAGATTACACATTAGTTTATTAGAGGCCATGTCGTTAGAGGTACATTACGAGTAACTGAGGTTTTCAGGCGTGACATTGATTACTACCCAGAAAACTAGGCATCTTCTTAATATTCTTCAAAAGTCAAAGGCTGATAGCTATTAGTTCAAAATGATGTGGCTTGGCAAAACAAATTTGTTGTTGATTATGTAGCCTTCTCTTCTTTTCACATGTTCCTGCCTCATATATCTTAACATTGACCAATAATTTTGCTCAGTGGTATTTGCATCGGGTTTAATGGTAATTAATTATAGCAAAGCTGATCTCATATCCCTAACCTTGTTGTTTTCTGGTATCAGGTTATCTATGTGGTTTGTCCCTTCCCTGAGCCTGTTGCAGTCCTGCAGACTGTCATTGAGTCTTCCATTGCTGTTGGATCAATCATTCTGTCGAAAGATAAAGAGAAAAGATCCATAATCCACAATCAGGTTGGGAAGTCCTTGAGTTGCTCGGCATCTGTGGATGAAGCATCAATATCAAACGTGTTGACACTCCCAGGATTCTGTATTCCTAAATTGGTCCTTCAGATTGTAACAGTTGATGCCATTTTTAGGGTCACAAATCCAGCTCTCAATGAGCTCGTCATTCTGAAGGAGATTTCTTTTACTGTTTACAATAAAGCTAGGAGAATTTCACGAGGATCCTCCACCTCCACCGCTGACGTGGTCCAATCTTCTTCTCTGTCAAGTAGATCTCATTCGGCTTCGATGCAAATGACATCTCCAATCTCAGGGATGTGGAAGGAGTGTATTGGTCCTAGAATAACAGGCCCTAGAGAGAGTGAACTTGATCCTACCTTGCGCCATGGTTCTTGGGATAATAACAATTGGCAATCGTCAAGAGCAGCTGGCGGTTTTGGGATTGATCCACATAGAACTGGAGATTTTCTTATTCAAGATGAGATTCGTTATATGTTTGAACCACTATTTATTCTTGCGGAACCTGGTTCACTGGAGCATGGAGTCTCACCAACAATTTTTGCTAACATAGCATCGGAAACTTCAAAGCCTTCTCTATCGGATGATTGTACTAGTGGGAGCATTGTGCAGAGTTCAGTAGATGGTACTGGACCATGCTCCCAATCTGATGGATCGGAGGTGGCAGAAGGCTTTGGATCTTCTGGCCACCAAAAGACACTTCCTACTCTACACTGTTGCTATGGATGGACAGAAGATTGGCGTTGGCTAGTATGTGTATGGACCGATTCTAGGGGAGAGTTGCTCGACAGCCATGTATTCCCCTTTGGTGGAATTAGTAGTAGGCAGGATACAAAAGGCCTGCAATACCTTTTTGTCCAACTGCTGCATCAAGGCTGCCAAATTCTTCAGTCGTGCTCTTCTCCTGACTCTGGTGTTGTCGTCAAGCCGAGAGATTTTGTGATTACACGCATTGGATGTTTCTATGAACTTGAGTACCAAGGTATGTGATTTGCTTCTATCATTTGTGAATGGAAGGATTATTACTGATTTGTTGGTTTTCAGCATTTTATTTTTGTGCAAATTTGGTAATCATGAGGTGGCTGCTTCATTTCTGTGTTGCTATTGCTGCAACTATTTTAACTAAATTTCCCATGACCGCTTTCTAAAGTGGTGAATGCCTAAAAGGCAATAGAGGACGATTTCAATACTCAAATCACTATATTTTGCATTTCTATCACTTCCACCCAAAAAAAAAAAAATCACTATATGTTTTGCTCATAGAACCCTGCTGGTTAGCATTTGGAAACTAAAGAGCCAATTGTAATTGCATTATGTCGTTATCAATTCCTGAATATTATCTAGAGATGCAATAGGTTCATTGTCTTCTAGTCAGTTGTCGATTTGGTTTTCTATCTAATGTATTTATTGAACTTCACCAATGTCTGTAAACAGAATGGCAGAAAGCACTCTATTCTGTTGGGGGTTGCGAGGTGAAAAAATGGCCTCTGCAATTACGGCGATCTGCACCTGATGGGATGCTAGGAAGCAGTAATGGGACCTCATTGCAGCAGGAACAGGAGATGACTTTAATTCAAGAGAGAACTCTTCCTTCTTCGCCTAGTCCTATATACAGTGGTCACTCAAAAGCATCTGGTTTTGTAAAGGGTGGTGGTTTGGGACAATCCTCAGGTAGAAAGCAGCTGATGGGTGGGCCTCCAGTCATAGACCACCCTAGGGGTATGCTTCAGTGTGTGCAAAGCATCAGTTTCATCTCAATTTCAGTCGACCATTCATTACATCTGGTTTTCCAAGCTGATTCAGCATCTCCTGGTAGTTTTCAATTTCCCTGTTTCACTTGCTATGAGCTTCCCCATCCTTCAGTTGCATTTATTCTACTGGAATCTTCATTATTTAGCATACATTTTGAAGGATGTGATCTCCTGCTAAAAAAAATGTATCTCCTGCTAAAAAAAATGTGTGCACCTACACAAGTGAGTTAACGATCAAGGTTAATCAACCAATTTGGCAGAAGATTGGAACTTGTGTAGGCCATAACAGTGAGGGTCAGTAGAATTTAAGGTTTTCAAAATGTTTAACCGTCTTAATCCTGATAAGTCTAATAAAGTATTTTGGTTTTGAACTTTAGTTGGAGGACAAAAATTAATATTAAGACTTATAATTGTGTCAAGTAGCTGTGTTGGTTCATGTGTACTGTGGGATGGTGTGCCCTGCATGTCCTTTAAAGTAAATTCAGCAATACATTGTTCAATAACCTATAGGTAAGTGACTTGTCAGACACTCATATCAGTCCATGTGTCTTCTGGATACTTGAAAATTGGGGTAGTGCACATGAGAGAATCTATGGCGCATCATGACACCATGAAGTCCTCCTAGGAAGGAAGAACGCTGAACGTTATCAATAGTGTTCAATTGGTGCGATTATGAACTTGGTTTTGGTATTTGCATATTCTATCACTAGGGCACACCTATTCTCACTTGAGTGCAGTGTTCTAAAACAAGGAATTAATCGCTGATTAAACACTAGCGGGCCTATCTGATTAGGTCCAACTAATGATTAATCGCTGACCTATTCTCACTTGAGTGCAGTGTTTTAAAACAAGGAATTAATCGCTGATTAATCACTAGCGGGGCCTATCCGATTCGGTCCAACTAATGATTAATCGCTGATTACTTATTAATATGCACTGATTAATCGCTCGAAGATGGCCGACCGCCCAACTAGCCCCTGGCGACTTTTAGAACATTGCTTGAGTGTGGTATCCTAGTGTAGGAAAACTTAGCCGATGGTAGGCCTGTGAAGTACATATACCTGTCGCGTCGCGTATATACATACCATGTTTACATGTTAAGCACATGCTCAATGCGGTAATGCCAATACCTATCTCTGTGGATTAGTCTTCTTTGAACTGTCTGGGCTCTTTTCTTGGTAATGCAGTTATTGCTATGAGATTGATGCGCCTGTGGTAAAAACTAAGATAGATTGACTGAGTTTAAAAGCTGTCTGCATAGATTGACTGAGTTTTTTTTACTGGGGCAAAAAAGAAAAATTGAATTTTTTTCATGAAAATTTTGTTTGTGGACCCAATTAAAGTGCATGACTTCCAAAAAGGGACTAACAAATTGAGGGTGGGGGGAGAATTAGCATCCTAATGTTCCATATCTTCCCCTTGAAAGAGACCGATACTTTTTGTTTGGGTTCATTCAGGGAATTGATTTCCACCCTCTCCTTTTAGCCATCCACACTCCTTTTTTTTTTTTTTTGTCTTTATCCTCTTAAATTTACTATCTTGCCCTTTATTCAATACACTTCTTCACACATGCAAGGGCAATATAGTAAATTCATGTGGATAAAAACAAAAAAAGGAGTGTAGATGGCTAAAAGAGGAGTGTGGAAATCATTTTCCGTTCATTAATAGCTAGTTTTGTGCTATCCTACGTCAAGCTACATGTGCATGAAAGTTGAGTTGCTTATGTATGTTGTATTGTCACGGGATATTATTTGCAGGGACTACTCAGGGTAGCACCAGCACTGTGAACATGTCAGGTGGTTATATAGAAGGGTACACTCCGGTGAAGTCTCTTGGTTCGGCATCCACATCTTATGTTCTAATCCCTTCACCCAGCATGCGATTCCTTCCCCCAACTCCGCTGCAACTCCCCACATGCCTCACCGCCGAATCCCCTCCACTTGCCCATCTCCTACACAGCAAAGGCTCTGCGATTCCCCTTTCCACAGGATTCGTGGTATCCAAAGCTGTACCTTCTATGGGGATGGGGAACGACTCCTCTAGGAGGAGCAACTCCTCGAAAGAAGAAGAATGGCCTTCGGTTATTTCCGTTAGTCTTGTTGATCATTACGGAAATGGAAGTAATAACAGCGGTAATACCCAGGAGAAAACTAAAAGAGGTATTGTTAGGGGTTCAGAAGCCAAAGATTTTGAAATAGAAACCCATTTGATACTTGAGTCTGTAGCAGCAGAACTTCATGCTCTATCGTGGATGACTGTGAGCCCCGCTTACTTGGAAAGGCGAACCGCGCTGCCCTTCCACTGCGACATGGTTTTGAGACTCAGAAGGCTTCTTCATTTTGCCGATAAAGAGCTCTCACAGTTAAGGCGCACAGAAAAGACACAAGTGTAGGTTTCTTTGTGGACTGATGTTTTAGGTATGTCAGTTTTTTTTTTTTGTAAATTATGTCAGCTTCTCTCATTTGCTGTTGTAGTTTGACCATGCTGATTAGCTGCAGTGTTTTGGATTTCCCGTGAGTTGAGTAGTGTGGGAAAGAAATGTATACAGATTTAGGCTTAGAGATAGAAAAGCAGATCCCAAATTATGTATCAGACCATCAGAGGAGGTATTTATTTATTTAACTAAATCGTAGAAGGCGTCTGATTCTACCCGAGTCACAGTAACCATGTAGTCTCCTATTCCATTGATAAAAGTAATTTAATGTTGCAAGTTTGATTCATCCACTGTACGGCGCAGCAATTTTTTCCCGGTTATTTGTATACCCATGCATTTTTAAAGACGGTTGGCCTCATGTTGCAAGTGTAAACTGGGCTAAACGAGTTGGTTTTTTCCTTGTTTAAATTTGTTTGGTTAAGGACCCATATGCTCATTTTGTATTGTAGAAATGATTCTTCTTTTCATTGTTAGGCACAGTTGCTTATGTTGGGATCCATTTGTGCTTTTGACATCATGAGTAGCGTTGATAGCAATACAAAATAGAATTACCAACCGCACAGTCAGGTCCTTCAACTGAATGTGTTTAAGTTAGATATACAAACATTCGAACACTTATGAATATGGTTAAATGGTCGCTTCCACAGCAGACTGCGGCTATCTTCGTTCTCGTTGGTTCTTTCTCCATTCCCAAGGCATCTCCGGGTTCGACGAAGCCCACAACCCAACTCGCTTTGCTCGAGCCTCTCTCTCCCACTGGTAAGTCCACAAAAAGCCATTAGTAATGTAGATGATTGATTGATACAAAATAAGTACCATGAGTTAAAGGAGAAAAAACAACCACCTTTTCAAGTTCTGAACGTTGGTCATAGGCTTTGTAATGCCACGCCAGTCCTTTCTTTAGCATTAACTCCTACGCAACAAGAGAATTGTTGAATTCCAAGTTTTAAAAGTCATTTTAGAAAGTAAACATACTGAGAAAAGAAAAAGAAAAATACCTGTACAAATTTTCCATTACAATATATATCTCCCACAAAACGGTTGTATTGATCTTCGTCGAATACAAGTACTCTCAGACTCTTACCCTGAACAATCCTGGTCAGTTCCTCCTTTGCCTCTTTCCCATAAGGCATTGCACTCTCTGGCGCATCTATTCCCCTGTTAGTTTCTCGAGAAAACTCACTCATCCACTGATAACATAAACAGGAAAGTTAAATCAAATGACATCCCCATTTGAAGTTGGTATTTTACCTTAGCCGAATCCGATACTTGCGGCTCAGAATCTCCTCATTCTGAATATTTAGAACCCTGTGACATGCAAGACAAGATGATTCCGTTAACAGAAACCGATGAATAGGAATTTGTGCGTCAAGTGTGTATACGAACCTATATCCCGAATCAATGATTTTCTGGTGCAGGGCATCCGCCTTGGGGTAATTCCTCTCAGCGCGAGCTTTAGATCTTTCGACAGCTGCAACATGAACGTCTCTGGGAACCGCAGACGACTCCCTTGGATCCATCGTGCTCACATATACTGTGACGGTATCCCCATCGGCTACAGCTTTTGCATCCACCTGATTACATTGAGAGCCTTGAGTGATATAGAGAAATTGGGAGTACTAGGAAAGTTTTGGGAATGTGGTTTAGTGTTCTTAACTGGTAGAGTCTGCAATTCAAACTTGAGTCCAGGGGGCAGTGAGGTGGGTAACTCAGAGGAGAGCTCAACCAGAGTATGAGGAAGAGGGAGACCATAGAAGGCCAATAAACCCTACTCAAAGGAACCAACCACAAACCAAATTCAGTATCAGTATTTTAGTATTTTACTGAGCAATTCTGATCATATTGAGAACAAGAAAAATTGGAGTTCAATTTTGTTTTGAGCCTCATATCAGGGTACAGGTTGATGATTGAAACCGTTCACTGAGTAGGTCTGTGTATAAAATGCTGAATTTTCATGAATATTATAGCTTCATGATTTCACTGTATAAATGATGCAACAATTATATGATGTTTTTACCTATTTCTTATTGGATAGTTTTCTCAATTTCTCCTCCCTTCTATTTATTTTTCTATTTAATTACGCTTCTTCTACCAACAGTGGGTAATGCACATATAATGCCAAAAATAATAAGATCTCAGTGCACTTTTAGAGATAACATTGCACTGCACAAGCATCTCATTTCGAAGATATAAATACACTTTTCGCACATTATTCATTGTTAGGATGTGGTCAGCATGCGCTCTCTCTCTCTCTCTCTCAAATGGACCACCAACACACCCACTAGTAATCCTGTTAGTATAACGTTGTACCCGGGGATGATTTGGGGATTGAGAGATACAAGCAAGCAAAGCACATGAAAGAAAAAAAGTCAAAAAGAAAAAAGGGAACCCATAAAGCTAGAGAAATCAGGTCTAGGATTGGAGAGAAAGGCTCACCGCTCACCATAACCAAGGAGGTCAGAATAGAGAGACGAACAAACACCATGCTCTTGTTCTTCATCATCCACTAATCTCCCTCCCACTTTCTCTGATCTTTGTATGTATGCTACTGTACTACATATGTACCCACAAAAGGAACAGACCCCAGAAGTTTTTTTGGGTTCTCAGCTCTTATACCTCAGTGCGAAAACCCGGGAATTTGCTTTCAATCAGATGTAGAAATACTAGAAAAATAAGTCTAACATTGGGAAGGGAGAGTGAAGGGGCCGTAGTGGGGGCACAAATTTGGGGAGGGAATGGTGACTGTTTTAAAACAACGAGGAAGAACATTGGTGAAATGACAAATGTGTCCTTCTACCATAATTAGTTGAGGAGCTGCAAACTATTGAGAACTATTGCAGAAAGCTGCTACGCCATAGAGATTTGGGCGTAATATGTACTAAATTCGAGGCTGAAATTTGGGGAACAAGAAGTCCCCAATTGCTTTCGATGAAGTGATTAATGAAAAATGAGAAGTACATAAAAATTGTTTTTTTCTTTTAATCGGCATACATAAAGATTGGTGGGCCTAATTAAAAATAACTCTCCTTGTCGTGACCCGTTCAGTAAGATCATTGGACAACTAACAATTAAGTGTTAATCTAGCCAATAATAACAATTTAGCACTGGTGCAAAAATGTCAAATTATACTAGTAGCATTTTGGACATCATACTACAATCTGGCATTTGAATGGCTAAATGCTGTGTTTGCTTCTCTTTTTGAAAAGATTTTTCAAAAGATTTTTCCTAAATTCTCTTTACTTTTAATTATTTCGCTCTCTATCTCTCTCCACTTATTATCCATACTATTCTTTCAAAAAATAATTCAAAAAATGTTCCAAACACAGCATAAAATAGTCATTTCCACGGGAGCAGGCTTTAGAACCTGTCAAACCTAAATTTGGCCGCTCATCCACTTTTGAATGCTCCAATGGAATGCACATGAAATGGCAATTAAAAATTGACAAAAGTTCTGACGGCTGAATTTCTTTTTATTTTTATTTTGAAAAGGTTCAAACCCAACAACGGAGATCCACAGCAGAGTCATCATATAGTCTTTTAGTGCGGTAATATTAAGTAGTGTCTATTTACTTCGACAAATGGGCATTTTTACGGGTTTGTCTAGGTATCTTGTTCACAACATTATACAAGGACGGAGTCATAAATTTTGGTTTTGTAGAGTCAAAAATTAGATCCATGTTGTAAGATATTTTTTTATTAACTAAATTAATTAGTTAATTATAAAGTAGATATACGTTGATAATTCTAGGTTTGCTATATAATTGGTCCCAATGACTTATAGAAAAGATAAATGATAGCCTCATTTGTAAAACTATCCATTTTAAAAAAAAAAAAAAAATTACTGTAATACTCAAGATTTCTATGCATTTAATTTAAGTTGGAGTAATTTTAAAAACTTCTATAGGTCAAAATAGTAAATTAAAGGTACAAACTAGTACTATCAAATATCCTTGTGAGAAACCAAAGCAAACAGGATTTAGTGGCCTCACTTGTAGATTCATAGCTCCGCCCCTAGCATCATGTCAAATGACCTCCATTTCAAAAGCCTAGAGTTGGAAACAAATTTGAATCCTAGTAGTTGAATTGTTACAAGGAACAAACTTGGGGATTATTTTTGTTAAATTTCCAATTGTTCCATGAATAATACATACTCCAGCGAACAGCTTGGATCATGGTTGCGAACCCTGTGTTGGACAGACAGCGGCACAAAAGAATTGGACTATCTAATCTCTTATCAATTAAAAAATTTAGCTAGCTTTGTTTACCTCAACATCTGCCTTGTGATGTCTCTTCAATGTCAGTATAATGAGCCTTGAAGCTTCTTCTGGTGTTTTTGGTGGAGGTTTTGATTCTCTCCATGCCACTGAAAGTTTTTTATACCTTCATTGTAAATTCAAACAATTCAGCAACCCCATTAAATTTATTTTTAAAAAAATGTTCAACATTTCTGTTTAATTTTTGACAATTATCCTAATCAAGCAAACCCCGTTTACTGATCTCAAATTAAATTGTGTACAACTGTACTGCTTACCAGTTACCCTGAGCCTTCTTCGCCGAAACTACATGCTTACCGAGTCCTTCAGGAACCTTTAACCAAGAAAGAAAACCCAAATTAATTGCATGGGAATTAGTAAATTAAAGAAACCCAGATCCCTAATTAGCTTGGAAACTCAGATTATGACCTAATTAAAACAGAACAGTTTTTTAACCAAAAAAGTGTGATTCATAGTTTTGAATATCGGCCGATACGGTACGTATCGGCCGGTTCGTCTCGGGATTTGGAGGCTCCGATACCGATACGTACCGTACCGTATCGGCCGATACGCCAAAAAAGTTAAAAAATTCACGACCGCGACATCCGATTTCCGCGACGTATCACCGATACGTACCGATACCGATACACCGTGATCGATACCGCGACGACGACCGATACCGAGATTTAAAACTATGGTGTGATTGACAGTTCCTAAATAGGAATTCAATAAAGAAAGGGCTTAATTGATGCAAGAAATGGTGATCACCAGGCATGCGTACCTGGGAGGTGATTTCGTAGTGGTAGAGATCGTGGGCAAGGGCGGAGACGCCGGCGTTGGTGGCGGAGACACCGTGGGGGCGAAGCGAATCGGAGTCCGTCGCCGGCTTGCAGCATTGTCCGTACAGAAATCCAAGGACGTTCCCCATTCGTCCGAATTATCGTTAATTTTCTAACTGGTGGAGCCACAGTTGTGTGAGAACTGAATACAATGGAAAGGTGAAAAAGGTTCCGGCAGAGAGAGAGAGAGATGAATGGGGCCAATGGATTTGGCTTTTGGTACTAACAGTAATCTTGGAACAGAAGGAAATTGAGGAGGGCAGGAACGAATCAGGATGCAGAATGGCACGTGGCGGATGATGATTGGTTGAGTGGAAATCACAACTGCTATTCCTTTTGCTGATGAGTGATGATGAAGATCGAAAAGAATATGATTACCCACAAAGACTACATATTCCAGGTGTATTGTTCTTGGAATCCGAGACCCAAGAGATGATCGGAGTCCGCGTATTTTTCTTAGTGTTGTTTTTTAAAAATTATCTCAATCAGAGATATTGATAATACATACTATTTTATTTAATGTTTTTTTTTTTTAAATTATCTCAATCAAATATCGATAATACAGTAGCTTTTACAAAATATTTAACTTTGTTTTTGAATTCAGGCATCTGTACGCGAGGCATGTACCCTTGACAGCTTTTACAGAACATTTAACTTTGCTTCTGAATTCAGGCATCTATACGCGGGACATGTACCCTAGATACACGTAGGAAAGGTGGATAAAGATCAGTTAGTCTGTTCACATAGACGATGCACACACAGATTCTGCACATATTTTAATGTGGGGCCCACTAAGGGTCCCACAGTAATGATCCAATCCGTTCATTAAATATAAAATATTTTTTCAAAGGCCCTCGCTAAAAATTAGTTCAATCCAATACCTATATATGCTCAATCTAATCGCCTAACTTTTCATTATCTTGAAATTTGAATGAAAAGTTAGATAATTGGATCGAACACTTACATGTATCGAATTGAATTGATTTTTTGTGGAAACCTTTGAAAAAATGTTTTATATTTTATGAACGGCTCGAATCATTTCCGTGAGACCTATAGTAGATCCCACAATGAAATCTGTGCAGAATCTGTGTGTGTATTGTTTGTATCAATAGCACTGTTCGAAGATATATATGCGAGTTTGCGTGAGGAGGATTTAAAATTAGAAGGTCAACGGTAGTTGGTTGGGTGTTAACGTCACGTGGTGGTAACGTGGTAGGCCGTGGGAGTGGAGTGAAGGAGTAGAAGTAGATGACGCTCCTCCCGTGGGTGGGTGAGCTATTAGCCGCCTCAGCCGATGGATTGGAAAATTCTGTAGTGTAAGGTCCTGTAAGGTATTTTGTAAAACGTATTCGAACCATCAGTCTTGACAATAAATAGTTGATATATGACTTGTAATTGTGACCGATAAAAATCATTTATTATCAGTTATAATTAATTTTTAATGTGGACCGTTGATTGATGAGATCGACGACAGTATACCGCTCTACACATGCACTATACGGGGTGCACTACAGCACCCCTGGATCCCTCAGCCGACTCCCTCCCAATTCCTACGCATGAAATGTTGAAAACCTTAAGTAACATTAGGTATGCCTTCGCTGTCGCTTAGGACTGGCCCAAAGATTTTAGTGCCCAAGACTTAATAAAAAAAAGTGTCTTTAAAAAGTTAATACTTTAAATTTTTTTACAGTAATAATCACAATACGAAAAAGTCAAATCAATATAAAACTCTACTAATTATTACGTACAAACATAAAATACGAGATCGTCAAGTTTTTGGGGGGAAACGATTTTGGAGAGGGGTTATTCAGTGGTTTGGGGGAAATGATTTGAGAAATTTAATGAGTTGGGCACTTGGGAATATGGGATGGTGGGTTGGGCTAATTCATTATCTCTAATTGGGCATTTTTTTTTCATTTTATTGGGTTTAAAAAGAGTCGTACTTAGACCCAAAAAGTAAAAATATTGAAGTGTCTCTAAAAATTGAAATTTTTGTGATACCCAAGGCCCAGGCCTCTTGGGATTAGGCTGGCCCTGTTGTTGCTTGCAATCCAATTATTTCATACTCTCATCCTTCCTAAACAATGGAGTCTACCAATGGGCTCTAGCTCAGTTAGCATCTTCTAATTCTCTCCATGTGAAAAGTTAGGGTTTGAGCTTTATCATGAGAGTTGTTTGGAATTCAGGGTTATGGATATGCTTTGAAATTCCTTGTGGACTAACCTACTAAGGCTAAGTTCCGCTAAGATTTTGGGTTTTTCTTGTTTGGTCCTTATCCAAAAAAAATTTCGCGTTTGTTAGTTTTGTATCTAACTTTTGTAAATTATTGATTCGTCACATGCGGAGTAATAATGTTCACCCTCTTTAAAAGAGAGTGAACAAAATTATTTTCGCCGACTCCAAATTCCTGCGCGTGAGATGTTGAAAACCTTGGTGACATACGTACGCCTTTGTTGTCGCTTTCAATCCAATTATTTCATAAAGCCTCTAAAATCTCTTGTGGACTAACCAACTAAGGCTAAGTTCTGCTAAAATACTTGAAGGCATACTAACTAAAATTTGAAAATACTCAAAAAATTGCGTGCTGCCATTTTCTCCAAAATATCTGCAATTTGTTTGCTTTACGGACGATATGCTTGAAAGTTGCCCGGTTCACCTAAGTCCGTAGCGCCCTGCAATCATCAATAAGCTTTTTCAATGGGTGAAAATGATCTGCAGTGTCCAATAGTTGTGTAAAATATGAAGAGAAGTTTTATTTTATTGAATTCAATTAATTACATGTACATAGGCTCTTGTATTTATACAAGAGTGGAATCCTAAAATATAGAAACAAAATCAAATCCTATACTATGGAAAGATAATCAAATCCTTGATTCTAATTAATTACAATCGATTCTATCAACTATAATCAATCAGAATATTTTCATTATTCTAACATCCCCCCTCAAACTCAAGTAGGTCTACCAACTTGAGTTTGAAAAAACCCAGAGAAACAAAGAACAACCAAGCCAAAAGAAGCCAGGATAAAGAAACAGTCAGGAGAGCCAAAAGCCGAGAGCCAGGAGCCAGGAGAACTGCCAGGAAGAAAACCAAGAGAAACCAACAAAAGTAAAAAAAAAAAAGAAGAAGCCACGAGCGCCGGTGGTGAAGAGGCATGGTGGGTGCAAGTAACTGGAAAGCGTGAAGAAGATTGACAAAGTAACTAAATGCCCGGCGGACGGCAGCGAGGCTTAGACCACCCGCCAGGAGCGAATATCCACAATGCCTTGATCTTATAGCTCTGATACCATGTAAAATATGAAGAGAAGTTTTATTTTATTGAATTCAATTAATTACATGTACATAGGCTCTTGTATTTATACAAGAGTGGAATCCTAAAATATGGAAAGATAATCAAATCCTATACTATGGAAAGATAATCAAATCCTATATTATGAAAAGATAATTAAATTCTTGATCCTAATCAATTACAATCAATTCTATCAACTATAATCAATCAGAATATTTTCATTATTATAACAAGTTGCATTGAATGACAAGGGCAGAGTCATATTCAATTTCCACTTGATCGATATACAAATCTGTGATGAGTTTAAGCCCATCATGCGAATCTGTCAACGACAACTTTTAGAATGACTATAGCACAATATTAAGAAAGTTCAAAATCCATCTCTCTCTCTCTCTCTCTCTAACCCGTCACCCGTCAATTGAATTGCATTAACTAACATGAGAAGCTTGTGAGTATGTATTAGCTTTTCTGATACAACTCTTTATCTGTAGAATGTATTGATGATGTCTAATTATGTTGGAAAAATATTTTAGGTTAGGGTAAATTTCAGTGACCTCCCTTGAGGTTTCTGACAAATACAGAAATCTTTCTGAAATGTCAATTAAATGTGAAAATAAATTGACTTGGTTTGGAGTCGCGTTTTTAATTTCAATGACATCTATTCGCCATGGATGAACGCATCTTTCATATAGAACCATATCATGTCCCACACAGTAAATTAAATCCCAAATAACTGCCACACTCACATTTGGATACTCCCATTTTATTCAACTGCATGCATGCTCTCATTTCTTTCATCTTCACCGGTAGTAGTTAGTTTCAACTACTTATAACAATTTTCCTGCTAATCAAGAACCCTGATCTGCGACTATAGAATGACCGAAAGAGAGGTGCAATTCCACTTTCACAGACCAATTTCCCTCGAGACAAATCCATCCGGTCGGCGAGGAGGGAAAGAGGGAGACGTGAATTCAACTTTCACAGACCAATTTTCCGACCCAACACGAACCTGCCCGACGAGAAGACAGAGAGAAAATGATTCTTAACTGGATGCAAATAAATGCGTTAACCTCTTCCATTTCTCTTCCAAAAATTTGCTTTTCCTCATTTGAACCAATTTGGCACAAGCACCAATTTTTCTTAGCATAGTTCGGCTTTTGGAAAAGAGATTTTGATTTTGGACGAAAATCTAATTTGTTTTTATAATTCTTTTAAATTTGTAATCCATACAAGCGCCAGTTTATTTATTTGGCAAATACCTCAGTATATTTTCATGTACTCTCAATCGATATCTAACATGTTTTTACCGATTCATCAAAGGAATCAAAAGAGGCAATTGATTCAATTCATAAACACCTTGCAAGGGATGCACTAGAATCATCAAATGCAAATGAAAGGTCACAACATCGTGTATGGTACCGCCGCCACCTGCTTACGTCGCAACCTTGCCTTCAAATATAAGGTTGATAGAAACCTGAAGCGTAGAGTTAAGTCGTCGATAGCATAATAACCGGAAGACCGGGATCGTTCCCACAGAGAATTCAATTACAGCTTGATTCGGATTGAAGGTTTTATGGTCGGTCTGTGGCGTTTAAGACGGCCAACTGTCGGTTTTGCTTTAGAAAGTGGAAATGGAAATAAAAAGACTAAAAACACTCGATGAACTTAACAAGGCAAGTCTAGGAGTCTTCTAACCCTTGACAAAGGCCGCTACCGGTTCTCGATTATAACTCAGGCGAGAGTCACGACCGCGCGCTCACGCTCGGAAGATTTAGCTTTAAAGACTACGTTAATTGAAAGATGTGATTAAACGGAGGCGAACCAACTTGTTTGAATCATTTGTCAAGTCCAAAGGAGGCCACGAGCCCTTGACATGCTACTTGCCAAGACCGCTTGACAAACGGTATACCGATGAGTTAACACCCCTAAGTTTAGACCGAAATTACCAGTTTATCCCTATTCCGAAAATCATGCTTATAAGCCCAATGGCTCGATAACCAACTAACAACCTAAGTCCTCGGGAAAGATTATCCTGAGACTTAGCCAAACGACTACTCACACATAACTAAAGCGTAAACGAAAGCATGAAAGTAAGGCATAATTTCTAACCGATAAAAATGGAAATGAACTTGATATTAACGATCACCTTTACCGTAGCTACAACGTTAATGAACGACAAATTAATAAACGACAACAACTTACAAAGGTTCTTCAAGAAATTAGGCTAGAAAAGCTTGGTACATTAATGGTACATTAATGGAGGAAAGTTGAAAACTTGGAACACTTAAGAGGGAGAGGACAAGAGAGATAAGAGAGAGGAGGGAGAGTGGTATTTATAGGCAAAGCCCCAGTCCCTCTCTCCGCACGTCCTCAAAATATCCCAAAAGGGGAACAAAATATCCCAAAAGTAGAAAGAAACAAAAACTGAAAATATCTTCAATAAACATCCTGTATCGATACAAAGGTTTTGCTTGTATCGATACAGGTTTGCTACGGCCCAAAAGCAAATGCACTGTAACCTTATGGTATCGATACAGCTGTTTTGCCTGTATCGATACCGCTTCCTTATGGCCTGCCTCCAAGGTTTTGGCCATGGCTTGGCCTGGCTGACTTCCACGATGACCCGACGGCCTTTCAAATGCCTGGCAAGCATTGCCAAGCAGGCGATTGCTCACTCCGAGGCCCGACGGCCAAAATCCACCGGGCAGAAGCACTTGAATACCCTCAAGGGTTATACCGAACATCAAAACATGTCTTCTAATCGCGTATTACCTGAAACGCTCAAAAGGAAACCTTACGCGCAAAATGACTTAAAATGGCAATTAAATAGAACATAATAAACCTAAGATGGGACTAAGCGCACCAATTATCTACAATAATGGGTGCTTATCACCGCCTACTTCTCGATATCTGACAACTTCAATCTTCAGTTGAAAAACCTCAGCAAGTTTCTCAAAATTTAGTATATGGGCGTTCAACGCAGAGTCTACTAGGGCTGGGTAGTGCAAAGTATTTAATCCCACAATCGGCAAAGACTGAGGCCTCGAAACTATGGTCAAGAAAGAAGGACTTCACAGAGGGCGGAGCAAAGATAACAAAACTTTGGCAAGGAGAAGACCAATGTACAGGCAAAACCAACTAGTAATAGGTAAATTATTTGATGTGACGTTTAATGTTAGAATTCAATTTTTATTTGTTAAAAAAAAAGAGCTTTTTAACAAACAATAATTAGCTCTCACTGTGAGGCTTAGTTTATGTTTATGTGCTTATCTTTCTTCGTCTCTCAAGCTTATTTTTGGTCTAGTTATTATTACAATATGTAAACAATCGATTTGTTTGATGTTTATGAAATTGTTCATTATCGATTTATACTAGAAGGCGGGGCACAAACAATTCGTGTGCAAGTTAAATTTTGAAAAAGATACAAATAAGGGAGTAAATTGTGAGCCAGATCAACTAAAGGGGTTTTATGTAATTGTAGCAATATACTATGGTATTTGTGCCCAATCTAGGGTTTTCAACGTAATCGTATCTCTCTCTCTCTCTCTCCCCGTTGCCGAGTTCGTCTCCCTCTATCTCTCATCGTCCATCTATCTGTTTTCTGTTTTCTAGGGGTGAACAAAAAATCTGTCAAACCGTGAATCCAGTCTGAATCAATCCAAACCGAAAGGTTTGGTTCGGGTTTTTAGTAATATGGTTTGGTCATGGTTTAAAAAAATTAGAAACCGCGTTATATGGTTTGGTTTGTGGATTCACGTTTATGATTATGGTTCCAAACCAATGCAAACCGTATAATACATATATATATATACACACACACACACACATATAATTTAATTGTGATTCACCAAATAAATATTGGAGCCTTAGTCAACTACTTTCTAATTTGTTGATTCTATTAAATTCACCGCAATATTTAGTTTTCCTTCTTTGCCAAGATAATTTAGGCTAAACTTCTATATATCACAACTTATTCCTAATTTCCTATGATTATTAATTTCTCATACACAAAAAACACATAGGATCACCAGATCAGTTAACTTACACTACCCATTTCCTAAATTTCTCTAAATTCAATTCCTATAATTCCTTCACTACCAAGACTTGAGACAATTGTGGTATTCCACTCTTAATTAGTGGGTTGATGTAAGTGTGTTTTGATAATCCGAATGAAATTAATTTTAATATAAGTTTTCTTTTAATTTATCTTTGTAACTTTAAGTACTTTAAATATTTTTTTGAAAATAATACTCCCTCCGTCCCTAAATAAGTGTCCGGCGCGCAAAACTAGGTCTAACAAAAGATGCATATTTTTTGTTAAAAAATCTATTTTTTTCCCACAATCTAATAGAATCCATTGCCATCTATTGATTTGTGAAAAAAATTTAATTTTTTTAACAAAGCAAATGCATTTTTTTAAAGGCCTAGATTTGCGCGCCGGACACTTATTTAGGGACGAAGGGAGTAGCTTAATTCAAAGCAAACCGTGGGTTAAAACCGAAACCAAACCGTACGTTAATGGTTTGGATTGGTTTGGTTCTATGCCTTTTGTGGGTTGGTTTGGTTCTCTAAATTCATATATAATCCGTAAGTATTGGTTTGGTTATTGGTTTACTATAAAACCGAATCAATCCAGACCATGCTCACCCCTACTGTTTTCTGTTTTAATGGTTAATTTAGATGTTTGACTTCTTTCTTCACCATTTAGCATTTCTACTTCTAATCTAGCAGATATAAAGGCACCACAACTCCATCTTTACTAGAAAGTACTCTAGTAATTATATTGTCTCGAGCCACAGAGGAAGAGGATCACCTTTGATCCTCCAATGGATACTAATCCTCAAGGCTTCCACGAAGAAACAAGCTTCTTATCAGATCTACCAAAAACAGAATGGAAGTTATTAATGGCAAATACCACTCTCCTTCACTGGAAGGGCTTCTGGCTTATGCCTGCTATTATAAAATCTGCAATTGCCATCGAAAAACAATTCAATCCCCTCCCATCTGATATACTCCTTGCTTCCTTCCCTAAAACCAGCACAACGTGGCTAAAAGCTCTCGCTACCACAATACTGGCGCGGGAGGTCCATTTGTCGATCATGCGTTGGAATATTGGCGTGAGAGGGAGAAAGAGAACGTTTTGTTCGTAACGTATGAGGAGGACCCGAATAAGCACGTGAGGAAAATCGATGAGTTCTTGGGATGCAGTTTGAGTGGTGATGAGATTGAGCAAGTGGTGTGGAAGTGTAGCCACGAGATGCTAAGTAAATTGGATGTTAATAAGGACGAGGATAGAGTACATACGCGGGGAATCAAGGTTAGTTCGTATTTCCGAACAGGGGTTGTCGGAGATGGGAAGAAGCTTTTGAGTCCTGATCGAGATGATGGAAAGGATTGAAAATCTTGCAAAACAGAGGTGGGAAGGCTCTGGTTTGGAACTTAATTTATTTGGTGCTTACCCTGACATGATATCCTCAAATAAAAACCCGGCTATGATCGATCTTTCGGTACTGGTTTGGCCTATTGTAGCGGAAACAAGCTTATCACTTTGGATGCAGGGACTCCCCACCCTCTTCCTGGATTCTAATACCGCCTTTGTATTTTTTGTTTTGTTATTTTCTCGTGTGTTTTTTTGTTATTTTTGTTGTAATTTGTTTTAGATTAATATAACTGGCATGATCTTTACGCTAAAAAAAAAAAACGAATACCTCAAGATCTTCTGTGTGACTTGTGAGATTAATTTAACAAAAAGAGAAATCCTTGGCGCATTCTCTATGCGATGATAGAACCCGAATGGGCAATGAATGCTAGAACATATGCAAGTCTAGCATTTCTCACATATTTTTATAATTTCTTGAGACTTCTTTAATTTGTTGTCAATAAATTTAAAAAATAATGCACAGAAATTGCATCTCTATTCGTAGTGCATGAAATATCATTTATATGAATGTAGGGATACAGTTTTAAAAGATGTTTCTACATTCATACTTCTACTACGACTCTCGCTAATTAACACGCACTACTCTTGTGGATACTACTAGTCCCACTTCTGAGGCGTGAAAACGTTAGTTACATATACCTTTGTTGTCTATTTCTGTCCAACAGTCTTGCAAAATTTTAGTTACTCTCTTCTGCCCAATTTGTTTATCTAATTTGAATTCTATATATTGATTAGACATAATCATTACACATTGAAAAATCTAAACTTTTCAAAAATACCCTACAATTCAAATTCTACTTGTCACTTCAATTAAGAGATAAGGGTGAAAATGAATTTTCATAGGACTTTATTCTTGAGATTTTCAAAATGAACAGACAATTTGGGATATTTACAACTTAAAAAGTGAACAAACAATATGGGGTTGGAGGAGTATTTTATATGTTTTCAAAAGAACATTTCATGCTCGTGATCCTAAATTGCGTATGCAAATTATGTGACTTAAGTGAAAACCATGATATTGAATTCCATTTCCCAGGGAGCAGGAATATAAATATTGATTTCACATTTTCAAAACGTACAATTAGCATGTTAAAATAGCCACTTAATTATAACATATGTAAATAATATGAAATGGGGAGTGATTTTGCCACTCCCTTTTGTGTCTTGATTAGATGATTTATTTTGTGAGGAAAAGGGAGCGGCATTAACAAAAATGGGAGTGGCAAAATCAATTTCCTATGAAATTTGCACAAAAATTTATAAGATTAATATCCAATTCATAAGTTAACTTTGAATAGAAATGTTAAAAATTTTTATGTATATGTCACGCTTATATGTATTTTGAATCGATACTTTAAATTTATGTTCAAAATCTTTAAATTTTGAAATATAATTTATCGGATGCATACCATGGGCAATCGTCAGAAATTTTTTATTGGAATTTGTAACATTTATGGGCAATCTTGGGCCAAGATTTTGCGGACCTGTTTAATGGACACTAAATTTCGGTTCCAAACACTCGTTGGAAAATGAAAATTTGTATGACGTATTCAACCCCAAGCATCATTATCATTACAAAATTTCAACATTCAAAACCACCATCAATCCACCACCACCAGAAACCTAACACGGACCTTTGACCACCGATCACCTCCTCGCCCACCAAAGTGTTCCACCCGTAACCATTCCCACTCCTAGCCCCATAACCTCGATCCGCCAACGTTTAGAGCTGCCAGCTCTTAAGAAGACCACCTCCCCACCTCTTTCACTATAAACATTTGGGTATCAACATGTTAAATAACTACTTTTTTTTTTTTTAGTGGTCGAAAAGGAGCATATATAACTAAATTAAATCAAGTCTGGGGTATAAAATCCCTTGAATATTCTCGTACAATTGAGTAGAAATACTTGAAGGCATACTAACTAAAACTTGAAAATCATTCATATAATAATTGATTGCTGCCGTCTTCACCAAAATATTTGCGCATTTATTTGCTTTACGGGAGATATGCTTGAAAGTTGCCATGTTCACCTAAGTCCGTAGCGCCCTGAAATCATCAATAAGCTTTTTCAATTTATGGGTTCAATATATGGGTGAAAATGATCCGCGCGCAGTGTCCAATAGTTGAATGGCAAGGGCTGAGTCAAATTCAATTTTTCCACTTGATCAATATACAAATCTGTGATTAGTTTAAAGCCCATCATGGCATGATGCGAATGTGTCAACGACAACTTTTATAGATTCAGTGGTGCCTACTTCTACAGATTTAATATCTGTACCCGCGCATACAAATGCTTTTTTGGGCCTCTTGTGGCTCTCAAAAAAATGATCGGAGCCGTTCATTTTGTTTAGAATACTTTTTTTATGATCCTTGCAAAAAATAAACTCAATCCGGTATCGGTAAGAGCATTTACAAAACATCCAACTTTGTCACAGAATTCAGGCCTGAACTCTAAAGCAAAGTTGGATGTTTTGTAAACGTCCTTACCGATATTGGATTGAACTTATTTTTTGCAAGGACCATAAACAAAGCATTTTAAACAAAATTAGCGGCTTTGATCATTTTTTGTGACCCAAACCATGCCCAAAAAGGCGTTTGTACGCGCTGGTACCAGTATCATTTCTGTTATATTATAGATTATCACAATATTAAGAAAGGTAACCTGTCAAAATCCTATCATTCTCTCTTTTTTTCTTTCATTTTTTTTTTGCCCGTCGATTGAATTGCATCCACATGAGAATCTTGTGAGTGCTGAGTATGTATTAGCTTTTACGATACAACTCTTTATCGGTAGAATGTCCATTGACTAGGTTCTCCGTTCGTGCAAGGCACGAATGCCATGCCCGTCGAAGGGAAGAAGTTATGTTTGAGGGTAGTAATTTTTTTAGGTTTTCGCTGCATAGCTGGAACTGTAAGAAGTAGTTGGTAATACCTACAAAGGCACAGTAGACTCTAGTATGCTCTCAAGGCTAAAGTTGCATAAGCATTTGAGAGAATATCCAGGTTTTGACTTTGACAATAGTGAATTTGACAATATTGTCATGCTGGAATGATGGGATGGAATAATTTAATTTTACAAATCAAGACATAAAATCAGAATAGCTAATATCGTCAAAATGAGATCTTGGCAGGCTCCTTTCTCTTCACACGAAGATCACATAGGAGGATTCTGCTTTGACAACAAAGCAATTCCAACTGTGAGTTCACAATTTACTTTCTACACTTTGCCGAATTTGTAGACGTGCTAGAAAATAAAAATTCAAATCGTAGCCAATAAAAGTGAAAACATGACATTCCTAAATCTTTATGTTGATATCCTAATAAAAAACTTATATCCAGAGGTCTTCAAATCTCTCATCCATTTTGTTCATGCAGCCCTGTTGATTCCAGCAGGCACAAGAAATTTCAAACTGTAGCAGGTACAAGTGCAGTGAAGGTTGCTAAAAGTGAAGAATGGTACCTTTGCATTAGCCTTCGCAATCAACTTTTTCAGAACTTGACGGCCTGAATCTCATTTTCAATTCAGCGAAACATATCTTGAACATCGGAAATGTTAAAGACAGAACCGTAAAAATCAAGGTACAGAAGACAACATAGATTATAGGAGATACATTGCTAATTTTATTGGCATGTTGAGCCCTTTCAGATTTCAAAGCTTAGCCCATGAAGTCATGTTTTGATGTTGGTACTGAGTAGTTCTGCCATTTGCAGTCATGCTTCTTTCTCACAGCTGAAAAACTGGCTAAGCAATTTTGTTAGATGTAGGACATGAAGAAAAAGGTTCGGCAGATTGGTACATGATGTTTGGATCACAGAATTGTTGAGGCAAAAAGGGGAAAAGAAAATTCAAATGGTGATTTCTTTAAATGAGCAATCAAGCATATGATTCTTTTCCTGGGAAATCAAGCACTGGAATTTTCTTATGCTTTTGCAAACCTTTTTCACTTTTCCTATGGGCCAGTCAAAGACTTCAGTTGTATATTTTATTCCTGTATCCATAGCTCAAAAGTGTCCAATTCAAGATTTATGTTCGGTGTAAGCTACTACAAACCTAATCAGAAGCAAAGAACTCATTCACTCCTAACTCCTGAGTCCTAACTAAACAGAGTATGTCATGTTTCAGGGTTTGAATACCTTAATCACTGAAAATTCAGCATACTAAACTATGAGGATCAAAAAAAAAAAAAAAACCCTCCTCTCACTACAAACAGTTTCCAGAAGAACATCAATTCAGTATACTAATTGCAAACAGTTTCCAGAAGAATACCTAGGCAAAACCACACGCTAAAGTATAGCTTTTCCATGTTTTTTAGGAGTTTAGAACACCCAAACGCTCCAAAACTTTCAAAACACAAAACAGAAAAAGTAATGAACTCTGTAACTGTGAGAAGCATTTCCTTACCTATTGTTGGAGCTCCAACAAGCAAACACGACTCAACAGTCCTACAAGAACGAAATAAGAAACAGGAAAAGAATCGAGAATCACTAAAACAATCCCTGCAAGACTTATCAAATATCACAAGGCGAAAAAATTTACAATCCTTATTATGGTCTACCATTTACATATCAGCGATAAAGCTAAAACAAACATCACCAAAAACTACCTAGCGAACTTGAAAAATCTCGTAATTTATACCAATCACAAGGCCAAAAATTTTACAATCCCTATTATGGGGTCTACCATTTACACAATTTTTGACATGATAAACATATGTAATCAGTTTTCATGGTCGTATCGTAACAAACCTTTTCCAAGAGTACGTAAACCATTTTCTAAGCTCATCCGGCAGACCAGAAAAAAGAATTGTTATCATCAGACAAGAAAATTAACATTTTGAAAGATTTTTTGGGAAACAAAAGTAAAACAGAACATATCTTGGTAGCAACATAGCTGAGGTTCTTTCCAAGGTGCTTAGCACAAGAAGATACCTCCACAGTTTCAGAAGCCACATAAATACAATAAATAAGCAAGGATAATGTGCAATGTGCATGTCAAAAAGTATAGATTTTTTTCCCTCTTTGACGTTGTTGATGAAAAAACTTCAATATATCATCATGGCCTTCTATATCACATACAAAGCTTGTTAAGAAGCTTATCAATTTTTTTTTAATAGCGTTCCATTGGTTTTAACGTATAAGAGTGCAGACGAAAACAATAATAACCCAAAAACATCAATTTCGTATAAAGTACACAGCATGCAAATAGGTCTGAGAAAATGGAAGTTACTTTTCTTGGTCTTTCGCTACTCTAAGGACACCTCATACAAGCAAGTAGAGTTTGTGCAAAAGCAAAGGTCAGTTGCTCCATCAGACAAAGATGACCTTCCCGAAAACAAGGTTTGACTTGCATGTGTTAAGCATATAGTTAGCATCAACGAAAGGAGTTGAAGTCTCATTTTTCGGCAAAGGTGAGTACCAGTAGTTCACGTTAGTGAAGGCCAGTGGAAAAAGAAAGAGGAAAAAAAATAAAAAGAAAGGTACTAACAAAAAAAAAATTGAAAAGAGACAAATAACAAACCGAAAGCAAACAAACAGAAGATAAAGAAAGATTTGCAAGGTAATCTGTTTGTAAAAGTGATGCCATCGTGCCATCAACATCAAAAGTTTAATATAGGTTTAGGTCCATCTTGGACATATGTTTCCTTTAATAGCAGAGTGAAAATACGTCGAATAAATAATGAGAATAGTATCGATCAAACTACCAGGATTGAGCATGTCCTGGGACGTGAAGTTCAGCCAATACATTAATCCCTCATCTCTGAGCATAACTGCAGGAAAGAAAATTTATTGGAGGAAAGATCAGGTACGATCTTAGAAGACAAAAAGTCAATAAAGGCACAAGTTAGGGATCATATATCCATTTAGCCTGCAAAAGAAGGTGGAAATCACTTGCCTCACAACCTCAGCAGCATCAGCCTTGATGCAACATGAATCATCGGGAGAATGCTTGAGACAAATAGCCAGGAAGAATACAGCACTAATATAAGTTGGAAAAAATAAGAGGCAGAAAACTTACCTAAATTTAATTTTGAAACGTGCAGCAAAGGAAAAGAAGAAGATGGCGTCCTCAAGATGAGCAGGAGCAGCAGGGTGAATTTTCCAGAAGTAGTGGTGAGCAGAATGGGTAAGAAACTGAAAAGATATGGTTTAATAGGACTATATTTTCTTGGTATCTAATAGAAGCACATTGATAAAGATACTAATTCAGCTTTTCTTTACATTTGGCAGCCCCTGCATGCAGAAAACTGATGATCACTAATGTCAGTTTGGATTCTTTTTTGAAGTGGTAGTGGGAGCTATTATATAGGGGGCACCAAAATTGCATACAACTTTGTATTATGTGCAATATATCATTTTAAAAATGTTTGTAAAATGGTTATTAAGTGTTTTTTTTTTTTATGTTGATCTTTCCTTACAGGTAATGGAGTTCCTTAATGTATCTTTTACAGTGTATATCACTGGATCTTGCAGCAAGTAAGATCAACAATCCCCTTTACTCAATAATATATGTCAAATGTTGGAAGGAGGTTAGGTGATTGCATTGACCAAAATAACCAAATATTGGAATCAAGATAGGTTTGGAGTTCCCCTTTGGTCCCATATTGGAATGAAGAATTCAAGCAAGTATTTGAAAAAAAGAACATACTTGCATGTCACCATGGTGGTACTTCGAATATTGAAATAGTCAAGTAAGAAAGATTGTAAAACAAACCTTTTTCACTTCCTAGGCCGGAGCACCTTGGCTAGCTATTTTCACTCCATCAGCTATGCCAGCAAAGCTACCAAAATTGATAAAAGATGAAAAAAAATTAAGGACTGCGAGGGACAACCCAATACTGAGGGGACAAAATAAAAGCATACAAGTGCATGGGACTTAGGAAACCTTCATCCAATTTGAACAGGCATGCAAAGAAAACAAATTCAAGCAATCCTCAAGACTATAGTTCAAGTAAGCGGAAATTCATCCAAAGCAGTCTAGTAAAATCATCCGAAGCAGGAGAAAACCATGCAAAGGCAAACAACACATTTGTAAAGTAGGGAGGTAATCAGAATAGAACAAAAAATAAACTGGAAAGATATGCTAAAATCACCTCAGGAAGACTAAGACCCTAGTCCTTTCAACCCTTTTATTGCTATACATTACTACTATAAATAGGCAAAACATTTTGGTTCATTACATTCACCTTGAATTGACATTCTTTCACCTTCATTTAAAATGATACGTACATCTATTAGAAAATAACACAACTTCTGGCAAACTCTATTGAAAAAGTTTTAAGCATGTCAGTTGACAAAATATGATTAATTCTCTAGGGAGCAACTCCTCTTCAGTCCGACCTTTCTCAGCCGACTTCGATGACAGGAACCGTACATTTTTTAGAGATCGAGTCCACAACCGGTAAAAATTCATGTTGTGGATATCAATCAACACATTGTTATCAGATATTCAGAATAAATTTTTCTAGATAAAAATGAATTTGACCCAGTATGAAACATAAATATTCATCAATCATTTTTTTAGAATACATTATTACCAATCATTTTTTTGGATACATTTTTCCAAACATAAATTCATGGTATTGTCATATTTGTCAATATCCAATCAAGATGATTAGCGAAGTGAATGATTGGTAATCTCCACGACGTCTACAATATGGATGGTTCTGCTCATAGAGGCGGATCCATAAATGGGCAAATTGGATGGACCAGTTTAAGGACACAATTCACCAAATTAGCCTGAAGAAAACCACACAAGCAACACACAATCCACCAAATCAGCCTGAATAAAACCACTCATGCACAAATACTAACCAAAAAACATGCAAATCGGTCCATAAAACTTCGATTGTTCATCACCCAACCACACGAAGCACGATTTCGCAAGTGCGTAGGTAGATCACAGCAAGTTTAGCTGTCGGCAATGAATGTGGTTTGGTAAGAAATGCTTACCAATTAGATCTTTCTTTTTAGGGTGAACACTTGTCATTTGTTTCTATTCTGTATTGCTTTTGAACATGTATAGGTTCATATGTATAACCTCAATGGCGGTTTGGATGAAACAAGCTTTCACTTCATTACGGAAACAAAACGTGAAGGTGATTCTTAAATTCTACTCTTCTTTTATTTGTGAACTACTTATGTTTCCTCTACAAGATGCTTTTTTCCATGGTCTCAGCCCTAAAATAGGATTTGACGATTTGGGAGATAAGCCCTTTTCTTCTCCATTCTAGTCTTTGGAAGTTGGAACCATTAATTCTTGGAATTGTAGTGATAATTGGACAATTCATATAGAAGTCTATTACAGATATTGAAAGTCGTAATTTGTATATAATTAATGTTGCACTTTCTGGTAAAAAAAAAAAAACTACGTACTTGCTCACCCAAACCACAATGGACAACACAAAATTTTAAAAGCTTAGAAATCAAAACCCAACCTTGCGAATCAAAGAAAAAACCGGTAATACAAGTGTTGAACGCAGGAAGAAACTGAACCGATCAGCAGGCCAAAGATCTCAGGTCGAAGAAGCCAACATCTCCTACAATCGGAAATCCACGGCTATTCAATAATTGTTAGGGCATTAACCTGGGGTGAGATCCTCTGGTCAAAAAAAGAACAAAACCCTAACCTAGAACCACGCGCTACGCTTACCCTTGCACACAGAGAAAGAAAAATTGCAGACCAGGAGAAAAGAAAGAGTCATAGGTTACCTATCTGTGCAAAGACCGCTGAATCGCCGGAGATATAGGCCAGGAAGAGTGAGAGAGAGAGAGGGGTGGGGGTGTGGGGGCGTGGCGGTTGAGCCATTGAGGGGGGGGGGGGGGAGGGAGAGAGAGAGACCTTGGCGGTAGGTGGGTTTGGCGTCGGTGGTTGCGACTGGGGGAGGCGATTTTCTCGAAGGGGTGCGCCGGTGGTCGCCGGAGGTGGTGGTGGGCGAGTACTGGGAGTTGTGGCGGTCGTCCCTGGCGGTGGGTGGCTGGGGTGGTTGGCGATCGTTCCTCCTCCTCCTCTCTCTCTCTCTTCGTCGACCGTTCCCCCATTCTCTCTCTCTCTCTCTCTCTCTTGCTTGTGTTGAGCTGGCGTGGATTTCCGGGGGAGGGAGGGAGAGGAGTGTATTACACGGGGGTTCTCCAGCAGAGGACGATCGTCCTTTCATGGTGTACGTGGCTGTGTGTGATCTGTCCAACTGGGCCATTAGGCAGGCAGGTGCAAAATGACGGAATTACCCCCATGTCCTGGGCAATTCGTAAAATACCCGAAATTAAAGGGCAAATCAGTCCGAAATTGAAAATTGTCCATCTGAAACCAGTTCTTTTTATTTAGGAGAAAAAAGAAGATAGGAGATTAGGAGATAGGAGATAGGAGATTAGGAGGTAGATAATGTCAAATTATGTTGGAAAATATTTTAGGTTAGGGTAAATTTCGATGACCTCCCCTGATGTTTCTAACAAATACAGAAACCTTTCTAAAATGTCAGTAAATCGATTTGGTTTGGAATCGCGTCTTTAATTTGGGTGACATCTATTCACCATGGACGAATGCATCCTTTATATAGAACCATATCATGTCCCTTATTCATTCTGGGTTGATTCAAAAAATTGTTTGTCCCTACTTTTATTGAATCAGAGAAATTTCATTTGAAAGAATTACAAAATACTAGGAAGTTTGCCAAACCCATCTATTGTAGTGCTTCCTCGGTGGGAGTTCGGTTAAGTAGTGATGGAAGATAAATGTCCATGTAAACCATGCGTGGCATAGCGGGGATAAATATATCTTAAGTACAAAGTACAAAACTCATCTTGATCACCATTTCGTTCTCACCGATTTTCAGGTTTTGCTTTCTGATTTTTCTACGTTTTGATTGAGTTCGTCACAAAAAGTAAAAATATTTCTCTACAAACTATTAACCGGTCAAATGTGGTTTTGATCATTTATGACTATTGTGTTAGGTTTTATTTGAATTGTTGTTGAGTTTAGACATGATTGAGTGATTGTCGTTTCATATCTGTTCTTACAGAATATTTTAATATTCTAATATATAAATATAGAGCACCACTTTGGTGTCACCCAATATATAAAGATGTATGGACTTTTGCTTAATTATACCAAAATAACCCTATTTAAAACTTGATTTTCACAAAGTATCCAACTACCTTGGGTAATAACTATAAGCGTTTACCAAAAAAAAAAAACTATAAGCAGTGCTGGCCCACCCCAGGCCTAAGAGGCCGGGGCCCCGGGCATCCTAAAAATTCTACTAAATTTTAGGGGCACTTCAATATTTTTGCTACTTGGATTAGAGTAAAACTCTTTTGATACTTTTGCTTCTAGTAATGCAACGGGAGTAATATTCAAGTGATACTCATGCGTTTTTGAGATATTATGTATTTGCCTATTTGGAGACTTTGTATTTTGTGTTCGTATGTAATGATTAATAGAACTTTATACTTTGATTTTCTCATATTGTGATTGTTGCTGTAAAATTGTTAAGTGTTAACTCTTTAAGACATATTTTTTAATTAAGCCTTGGACAATAAAAACCTTTGAGCTGACTATAAGGACAACACAGTAAAGTCCCAATAACTGCCGCACTCACATTTGGATATTCCCATTTTATTCCAGCTGTAAGAACGACACAGTAAAATCCCAAAGAACTACCACTCTCACGTTTGGATAGTGTTAAGAAAATTGAGTTACTCGTTGTTTGAGGGTGGAATGAGTGATTACTTAATAACATTTGGGATATCTTCATTCATTGTTAATTGGTTTCGAGGTGGACATAAAGTTTCTACATGATATCAGAGCGGGGCTCATTCCACCCCACATTTTATAAAATTTACAATCCACACCCCACGATGACATGCCAGCAAAAATGCTGCACGATGATAGGACCCAAAAGTACGTGGCCACACGTGACAGACCTCAAACGCGACTGCAGCCTGCACGTGAGGAGGAATGTTAACGAAATAGAGTATCACATTACTTGGGAGTAGAATGGATGATCACTTAATAACATTTGAGATCTCTGCACTCATTACCAATTGATTTTGAAATAGATATAAAGTTTCCCATTTTATTTCAACTCCATGCATGCTCTCATTTCTTTCACCTTCACCAGTAGTTGGTTTCAACTACCACCAATTTCCTTGGCAATCAAGAACATCGTCCGCGACTAGAGTAAGACTGAAAAAGAGAGATGCAATTCCACTTTCACAGACCGGCCAATTTCTCTCAAGACAAACCCATTCCCGGAGGAGGGAAAGAGGGAGATGCAAATTCTCACAGACCAATTTTGCAACCCAACATGAACCCGCCGGACGAGAAGACAGAGAGAGAATGATTTTGAACGGGATGTAAGTAAATGCGTTAACCTTGTTAGTGTGATGGATTTAGATTCTTCCCAAAAATAGCCAACTCAAGAAATCAGTTAGATTCAAGAAGAACCACTTAGAGCAAGTACACTAGATGAGTTTAAATACATTTTTTGCTATTTTACCTAGGAGAAACATAAAAAAAAAGTCTACACCAGGTAAGCTAAAAGAGGAGCTAAAATGCATTTATGAATAGTTCTACTCTATATTTACCTCTTCACTATTCATACTCCTTTCTTTTTTTTTTCTTTTTTTTTCTTTCTCTCTCTCCTTCCTCCTTTCTCCTCTTTTTAAACAATAAAGATAATAGAGAATGAGTAAAAAATATATATTTTAATTGGTGTTAGGTAAAATAGATAGTATTGGTATAGTGTTGAGAGAGATGTGAGTAGGTAAAATGAAAAAAATGCACTGTTCACCAACATTTTTACATTTGCATTGGTGTACATGCTCTTAGACCTACATTTATGAATGTAGGTAAAATTCAAAAACTAAACGGGATTATTATATAAATATACGGTCATTAGTTTGTTAGGGTTGGGAGAATACTCCTCTAATTTTTAGCTGAGATATTAGCCGGATATAAGGAGCCCAAGTCAACCACCCTTAAAAATCTCTAACAGCTTTCCTCGATCCCTTACAAACCCACGTGATACCACATGTTTCTCATATTTAATACATCAAAATCATCTCTAATTAATTACTATTATCAGAGTAAAATATTGAATTAGAACAACAATAAAGGCACCACAACTCCAATCTTTTCGACAAAGTACTGTAGTCATTAGAGCATCCGCAATGGGAATAATCAAAATCAATAACTAAAATGTACCATGTCAGCATTTGAGTATCCATTTAGTTCATAATCAAACTTAACAACCTCTATCTCCACATTGGTTATTTTTGCATCCCTAACAAAAAAAAATCTCAAAATACACAATACACCTATGTCCAATCACAAACAAGTTTCAATCACGCATCCGATCACACCAAATTATTCGTCTCGATGAGATGATTCCAATGAGGGGTGTTTTGAGTTATTGAGAGTTTTGAGTTTCCTTATTGGGTTTGGTTATTGAGTTTTGGTTATTGGTAAAAGTTGTTAAGTTTGATTATGGAATGAGTGAAATTTGATTATTTGCTAAAAGACTTATAACTTTGCTTATTACAATGTGAGGTATTTTTTGAGTATTATTGTTAAGTTTGCTTATTCACATCCATTTGATTATTACAATGCGGATGCTCTTATACGGGTTACCCACGCCCTCTGTCGAGCCACTGATCGAGGATTCACCTGACCTTTGGTCCTCCGGCCAATGGATACTAATCCTCAAGGCTTCCACGAAGAAACAAACTTCTTATCAAATCTACCAAAAACAGAATGGAAGTTAGCAGCAAATACCACCCTCCTTCACTGGAAGGGCTTCTGGCTTATGCCTGTTACTATAAAATCTGCAATTTCCGTCGAAAGTCAATTCAATCCCCTCCCCTCTGATATACTCCTTGCTTCCTTCCCTAAAACCGGCACAACGTGGCTAAAAGCTCTCGCTACCGCAATACTCAGCCACGATTCAAATCCAAAGAGCGAATATTCCCAAACCGATCAACTGCAAACCCAGAACCCCCACGAGCTCATCCCCTTTCTCGAAATGGAGACTTTCGGCGAAAACCCATCTCGAGACATCAACCAATATCCTTCTCCAAGGGTTTTCAGTACCCATCTCCCTTACTCTATCTTGCCCGAATCTATAAAGAACTCTGGTTGCCGTATCATTTACATCTCTCGAAATCCAGCTGACACTTTTGTTTCCAGTTGGCATTTCACTAACAAGAGATTTGGTACTAAAATCTCAATCGAAGAGGCTTTCGATGAGTTCTGTAATGGAATTATTGTGGGAGGTCCATATGTCGATCATGTGTTGGAATACTGGCTTGAGAGAAAGAAAGAGAACGTTTTGTTTTGTTCGTAACGTATGAGGAGTTGAAGGAGGACCCGAATAAGCACGTGAGGAGAATCGCTGAGTTCTTGGGTTGCAGTTTGAGTGCTGATGAGATTGAGCAAGTGGTGTTGAAGTGTAGCTTCGAGAGGCTAAGTAAATTGGATGTTAATAAGGACGAGGAAAGAGTACATACGTGGGGAATCAAGTTTAGTTCGTATTTCCGAACAGGGGTTGTCGGGGATGGGAAGAAGCTTTTGAGTCCTGAGATGATGGAAAGGATTGAAAATCTTGCAAAACAGAGGTGGGAAGGCTCTGGTTTGGAACATGAGTTATTTGGTGCTTAGCCTGACATGATATCCTCAAATAAAATCCAAGTCAAATATGGAAATAATCTTTCCACTTTTTGCCAAAAATGATTTTGAAGAATTATTTATGGCTTTCTGGAGATGCCCCACTCAAAGGAAACGTAAATGGGAAAGGGTTATTGAAGACGACGACCCTCACACGTATTGTATCCTACAACGCTGTGTTTTCCAATGATTTATCTGTCTTTTGTTCCTTATCCTTGTTTTGAAGGTATCGTTGCTCGTGCGATCGGCATTGAGGGTACTCTTGTGTTATTCTTTTGGAATTTGTGAGGGTGTTTCGTTTGGCCTTGTTTGGTTGCATTCGGTCTTCGTTTTTTATTTGTTGTGTTATGTTGTGATTTGGTTACTGTGTGGGGCTGGTTGTATGGTTTGTAATCGGTTGATTGTACTACTATTTATCTGATATCTATAATATAAGTAGGATGATCTTGTTTGATCGTAAAAAAAAAAAAAAAAAAACGTATGCCTCAAGATCTTCTGTGTGACTTTTGAGATTAATACATGTAACATAAATTCCGAAGAGAAATGCATGCTAGGCACATTCTCTATATATGCATGTGATGATGAAACCCGAATGGACAATGAATGCTAGAACATATATATGCAAGTCTAGCATTTCTCGAACATGTTCGGACATGTGTACGTATTCCTGTTTCTCGATCATATACCAATAACAACGATCGACAATCGTATACGTTCAATATTTACTTAGCTTAAGTTTTTAGGGAAAGTGAGAAGTATTATGAAAAGTCCATTCATTTGTGTGACCATTGCATGAATCTATAGTTCAACAATAATACGATAGCATAGTGGTTCTAACAGTACTCATATTTATTAGGCATTTAGGTTGTCTCATTACCCCTTATTAGGGGGGGTGTACTGTACGCACCATGATTTTAAACCATTGAATTTGAAAGTGAATAATCCGGACCACCCATTTATTAAATCAATTAATAAAATAAAAAAATGGCTTAGCAGGTAATAGGTTGTTCTCTCATTCTTGACTCTCTCTCCCTCTCCCTCATTAGTAAAATACTGCAAATTATATAACATGACCATTATTGTTATGACAATACAAAAAATTGGCATTTCTTTATCACAATGTGTCGTACCAAAGAATATTTAGAATTGTATATTCAATATACTTGATATGAAACTAATTTCTCTATTGTAACTAAATGTACGGTTGATTTGCAATCACGAAACAATAATGAAGATCAAAACCAATGATTTCGTTATATTTGTAGATTAAATAATTCACATAATTTTTTGGCTCAATAGGATTTAGAAAGCCCTTTCATCGGCACCTGAATTTAATAGCAAAAGGATTTTTTTTGTCTGATTAAGGGTCTAATGATAAGCAATCAACTTCATTCTTGGTACATGTGATCTATTCATATTATGTAAAAGATAGACGGTTCGGATCAGAAAAAAAATGTCTTAGATGGGGCTCGGGAGGTTCATTGTTAGACTTTAATGTATCTGGATATATTAAATATTTTTCTATTACAAAAATATTTAATGTATTGTCGATATCTGATAATATCTAATTTTGGTGACAATGCTGAATATCGTATGATTTGATATTCTAACAATTATGATCGATCATCCTAAAAATATACTCGCTAACGACATTTAGTTATGATATGGTATTTTGCTGATTATTGTGGTACACAATTGAGAATTTGAAATTTTGAAGGCTATTAATTATATAATACTTTCTTGTACGTAGGGGTCCTATTTCCAGCAGAAAATTTGAGAAGGCAGTGGCCTCAAATGCCTCCGTCCTAGTGCTGGGCTTGCACTTGTACTTCCACGACCTAGTTCCAAGAACCACGATTAAATTTGGATTTGTATGCATAAGGTGAAGGTTTAGCACCGATCCGCCTATCAAATATATAGTTGTGGGCTCCCGCGCCAGAAAGGCGCTAACTCGAAGAGTCGCCACCCGAATTTTTGAGATGGATGATCCGAGAAACCGAGAGTTTGATTTGAAAAAGAAAGGCTTTTGGTCTAGCGAAAACCTTGAGATTTTGGATCCGGGAGCCACGTTACGAACGGGGAAGGTTTTGTTGAAAAAGCACCCCGCTCGCCCGGTAAAACCGGTCTCTACTAAGTAATTTAAATGGGGGAATTAATATCATTTGAAAAACTTAACTTTAAAACATATACGGGGAAGGGACACGGGATAGAATATAACACATTGGCGTGCTTGTGGTGGGAACTGTACAGTATGAAATGGATGAGCAATGTACAGAAAATGAAATAACAACATCACAATAGACTGTCAATACCACAAGAGGTGCCGCGCGATACACCGGATGCATCGCAAAATAGTTTGTTATATTTTCCGAATCTTTGAAAAATGATTTATGAGACCCATTTGTTTATTTTATCATGTAAAATAATGTTAAAAGCTTTTTGGAATATTGAAAGAACTCATGAAGTAAAAAAAAAAAAAGACTTTTAGCATGAAACTTGAATCTAGAATGTACCCGCACGATCTTTAAGCAATATTAGTCAAAATATGAAAAGAAAATGCAAAAAAAGAAAAGAAAAAGAAAAGAAAATAAAGATTTTGAATGTAAAGCTCGTTTGAGACCCAAGCTCAGTATAGAAAGACCGAGAAAGGTCTCGATCGGCTCCCCTCAAGGCTAAATGTGGGTTAGCCCAAGGAAATGGATTTATACCTTTTGATCGAAGCTTGGATGTGCTTGAAGGTGGAGGAATGGAAGTTGATTTGGATTGAACTTGAAAGATTTGAGAGCAAATGGGTGTAGAGAGAGAGAGATGTGTATAGTGGTGGTGGGTGTAAGAAGTTGTAGAGAGAATCAAAAGGAGAGTATTTTTAGAGAGAGAGTGAGAGCCAAAAAAATGGCATAGTAACTTTACTTGGAGTTGAAATGGTGCTTTTCAACTAGAGAGGGGGTGTATTTATAGGCAAAAAGATACTTGGAGAGCACCCAAAGAATGAAAAAAACGTGAAATGTGCTCGCCCAATCAGCTGACGCGCATGGGAATCTGTCAGACGCTCCTCCTGAATGCCGCGCGATGGAGTGATTTTTGAATTAAAATGCCGTGCGGTGAAGTGATTTTTTGAATTTTCTAGGCCGTGCGCTCTTCTGAGGTGCCGTGCGCCCTTTTGAAGTGCCGTGCAGTTTGTGAGTCAGCACAGCACAAACTTCGCGAGGGCGCCCGGACACTCCCGAACCTTCAGTTGGGTGGTTTCGGAGCGTTGGAAAGCTCGTCGAGTCCTCTTTCTACCAATTGGTTTCACTCAAAGACATTTTATACATTGAAATGTGTGCCCATTTTACCTCGGTGTGTCATGGAAAAAGTTGTTTTGACAAGATAAACACATTTTCTCTTTTGCAATTGAGCCGGGCCACCCTACATGGTTGAAAAGGGGTTTTCTTGAGATTAAAGAAGGAGTAGCAAAGGAGTAGCAAAGGAGCAACAATCCAAGCCTCGAAGGTATATTTTTCCTTATTTCATCATCGGGGAAACTTAAAGATTTTTCGGAAGTCCAGATTGGGGTGTCTACAGTAGTCCCTCTTTAACGGAACTTAGGTACCATTGCTTGGTATAAGTGACGTTAAAGATTAGACATCCCAATCCATCAATCCAAAGTCTTTAAGTCAAATGCAAGAATGCAATAAAGGTGGTCGCGCTCATGGAGCTGCCTACGTACCCCGTTGTAGGGATCAGACCAACGTAGTTCAGTTGGGACGATGCAATGTGAAAAGACAAGTCCCAGAGGACAAAACCGTGCAGAAAAAAACAATAGAGTGCTTGCGGTGTGGTGTATCATGCAAAACATCGTTGAAAAACTTGAGACAAGCCTCGGGAGGCGAAAATTTAATTTTGAATTTTTGAGACGAGCCCTCGAGGGCGAAAATTAAATTTTGAATTTTTGAGACGAGCCCTCGGGACGCGAGAGTTGAATTTTTAAGACGAGCCTTCGGGAGGCGAAAATTGAATTTTGAATTTTGAAAGAGATTTTGAATTTGAATAGCTTGAATTTTGAAAAGCTTGAATTTGAATAGAGACTTGAGTTTGAATGGCTTTGAATTAGACTTGAACTTTGAAGGAGACCTTGAGTTTGAATAGCTTGAATTTTGAAAAGCTTGAATTTGAATAGAGACTTGAGTTTGAATGACTTGATTTTTGGAATACTTGAATTTGAATAACTTGAATTTTCGAAGAGACCAAAAATTGAATTTCGAAGAGCTTGATTTTGTGAAAGTGGTTTGAACTTGAAGAACTTGACGTTCGATTGAGACAATACACGAATGGTGATGCAAGTTGATATATCATTGAATGTCACGTAAGCATGCAAAATCGATGCAAGTATGACAAAAGTAAGTCCCGGAGGACAAAGTGCTAGACAAAGTGAAGTACCAAAGGACAAAGTGCGAGACAGAGTGAAGTGCCAAAGGACGAAGTGCAGTTCCAGAGTGCAAATAGAGTGCAAGTAGGACGAACCACTACTCGAGAGACTAAAAGGCATCTAGGTTGGTTAGACCGTAGCCCGAGAGATTGAGAGGCTTTTAGGTGGATTAGACCGTATCCCGAGAGCGAAGAGACTTTAGGTCGGTAAGACCGTGGCCGAAAGACTAAGAGGCTTTTAGGTCAATTAGACGCTAGCCGAGAGGCGAAGAGACTTTAGGTGGTTAGACCCGTAGCCGAGAAACTAAGAGGCTTTTAGGTCAATTAGACCGTGGCAGAACGAAGAAGCTTTTAGGTCATTTAGACCGTAGCCGAGAGACGAAGAGGCTTTTAGGTCAATTAGACCGTGGCAGAAACGAAGAGGCTTTTAGGTCAGATAGACGTAGCTTGAGAAACTAAGAGGCTTTAGGTCATTTAGACCGTGGCCCGAGAGACGAAGAGGCTTTAGGTCAATTAGACCTCGTAGCCCGAGTGGCGAAGAGGCTTTAGGTCAGATTAGGCCAGCCCGAGAGACGAAAGGGCTTTTAGGTTAATTAGACCGCAGAGACGAAGGGGCTTTTAGGTCAATTAGAACCTAGGCCCGAGAGGCGAAGGGCTTTTAGGTCAATTAGGACGTAGGCAGAGAGACGAAGAGGCTTTTAGGTCATTTAGACCGTGGCGAGACTAAGAGGCTTTTAGGTCAATTAGACCGTGGCAGAGACTAAGAGGCTTTTAGGTCAATTAGGCCCTGCCCAGAGACGAATAGGCTTTTAGGTCATTTAGACATTAGCAGACGAAGGGCTTTTAGGTCAATTGGACAGTAGAACGAGAGACTAAGAGGCTTTTAGGTCAATTAGACCGTGGCAGAAAATAAAGAGGCTTTTAGGTCGGTTGAATCGTAGCCCGATTGACCGAGTTGCTTAGTTCCTTTTGACTGTAGCTCGATAGATAAAGAAGCTTTAGGTCCTTTTGACCATTGCTTGATAAACAAAGAAGTTTTAGGTCCTTTTGACCATTGCTTGATAAACAAAGAAGTTTCGGTCCTTTTGACTGTTGCGAATTGAATGAGATGTTTAGGCCCTTTTGGCCGCCGATTGAATGAGAAGCTTAGGCCCTTTTGGCCGTTGCGAATTGATTGAGAAACTTAGGTCCTCTTGACCACCGCTTGATTGAATGAGAAGCTTAGGTCCTTTGGACCGTCGCTCAAGGAGAGCCTAAGAAGCGTTAGGTCTTTTGGACCATAGCTCGATTGAATGAAAGCTTAGGTCTTTTGGACCGCCGCTCGAAGACTAAGCGTTAGGTCGATTAGCCAGTAGCTTGGCAGTTGATTGACTTTTGGACAACATTTGAGGTTCGCGATTTGGCACTTGGCGACAACGATGACAACATTCCTTTTTATTTTTATTTTTTGAAAAATAGGGACACATCTAATTACCCTTTTTGCTTTACTATCTTTGGCCGGTTGATATCTTGGATTTTGGGCTAGTCGCTGCGTTGAGGGCTTGAATCTGAGTTGGAGTTTGTTTTTTTGTCAGGGCTAGCTTTGGACTGAAACTTTCCTTTGATCAAGGCTTGAGCTTTGAGCTGAATTTGTGCCGGAGTTTTGAAGTTAGGCATACGCAAGTCTCTGTAGATGACATCGAGTTGTGGTGCCCAGTGAATGACGACCCCTAGTCCTGATGGTTTTGACAAGCAATTGTCCAAGCGCAATCCAGGCTATGGTTTCACTCTGGGTATTAACACTCTCCTTTTGCGCTCTAAATTTTGCCTAAGACCGCCTTTTCGGTTTTCGGTCTAGCGAGCTTTGATTAACGCCTTAACTTTTGCCTAGGTCACCCTTTTCAACCTACCAGGCTTTTGCTCTAATTTTTGCTTGAGTCTGCCCGCCCTTGCGGTTTAGCGAGCTTCTCTCAGGGGTGTATTTTTCCATGCGTTGAAATGACTTCCACGAGTCGAGAATTGACAAAACTGAGATGACGCTTTTGACTTTTGGTAAAATGAGTGAATTTTGACAAGACTACGTTGACGCAAATGAAGGAGAGAAAGACAAACCGACTTTCGAATGGAGTCCCTGATTGGACGAAAAGTTTGACTATATGAAATGGCAGACATGCCCAGGTTCTCGGAATTCTCGTTTTGGAATTTCAAAATTATTTCACTCCATCAATTAATTTTCATTCAAATCATTCAACTTTGTTTTGTCAAAACACGAGAGTTTTTATCATGAACCGTGCCCCAGGTTGCTGACGATGACCACAATTTAAATTTTTGCTTTGGGCAATGCTTTGACTTTTTCTCCATGTATTGACTTTCGATCATGCCTCTTAACGCCTAAGGTTCTTGCTATCAAGTTGCGTTTTCCAATCTGAAAGGACTTTTTGGGTTGTAATGCGGGCCATGATTTGGGCTTAACAAAGAATGGACAATTGGCTCAAAAATTTCACTTTCTTTTGGGTTTTCAAAACTAGCAGCTATCTTTGAATTTTTTGTGCCCATTTGCTTTGATGAGCATTTTCTCTTGATTTCTCATGCCTTCCATGTCTTTCAGTGTGTTTAACACTTTCATCATTTTGATGCTTTGAATCTCAATATTTCTTCTGGCACTTTTATTTTGCATTTCACCCCGATACGGGGGATAGCTGGCTAGCTGGGGTTCAAAGAATTTGATTGAGGCTCAAAAGGGGCAATCAAAAGATATATCTTTATGCCTAGGATGAAAGAAACGATGGCCTTTCTTCATTTTGGATTGCGCAACCTAACAACTAAATCCCAGATGCTCAATTGAGAGGCTTTTGTTTGCATGCTCTAACTTTTGCCTAGGTCAGATTTTGAAGTTTTGACCTAGCGAGCCTTTTCAGAGTCACGACATTGCTTCTTGGAATGGATATGGCATTGGGAAGTGGTCCTTTGAAATTCTTCTTCCTTCATGAGGTGGGGGTTCAATCAAAAATCATCTCGTGTTTTGAAGTGATTATCGTGATTTTCAATTGACGGTAGAGAATAATTTCGAAACCCTGAGTTTATTACAAGAGATCTTGCCGTTCGAAGGCGGTGGCCGAACCACAGGGATTGACTCAATAGACCATGACCGAACCTTGGGATTGACTTGAATGCCGTGGCCGCCTCGGGATGAGGCGCCTCGTATCCCTGTAAAGGAATCGTGTCATAACGTGGTTCAGGCCACAATGGCTTTTTTTTTGACTCTTTACAGACAAAGACACCTATGGTGAAAGTATGAAAGACTCGGTACAAAACTGACTTCAAACACAAAGATGATTATTTAGAGGACAAAGACTTAGATTGAAAACTCCCGGACTCGTGGAAGGGTCAGACCGTTTCATGGCTCTTGATGATTTACTCTTCTTTTGCTGAAAAAGGCGGCATTGATGCAAGGATTACGCTTGGACATGATGTCCGGCTATGGTGGAGGGATGATTCTGTCATCGATGAGGTCTTGGATAGCATGGCGAAGGCGGATGCATTCATCGGTAACATGACCGGGCATTTGATGGAAGGTGCAGAAGGCATTTGGGTTGTGATTTGCTGAAAGGTTTTGAGGTAAAGGAGTTTGAGGGAGTGGCTTGATGAGACCGTTTTGAGGAGCTTTTCATAAACTAGGGATTGAGGTTCTGGGAAATGGGAAAAGGCCCTCCTTGGTTTGGTTCTGCGACTGAGTTGAGGGTCCATGGTGGCGCCCGTGGTGCTCTTACTTGTTTTGTAACTGTATAGCCTTCTGCTATCAATGGGACAGACCCTTTTGCCTCTGGGATCGATCTCATGTACTTCTGCTGAGACAATATGCATGTCAGCACTGGTTTCGATCAAGGGTCCAGTATCTTCCTTCGAGTGAGCCCTAGCATCATGAATTTGACCTGTGTCGCCGAACATTTAAGCTTCACTTTTGAGAAAGCGTTTGTCGACCATCAACCCCTGAGTCCCCAACATCATCATTCGGTCCAACATTTGTGTTCGAAATTATGGAGGTGAAAAGTTAACCAGCCCTTGGACCAAAGTTAGCATCTTGTCCATTTACTGACTCATTTCCTCCACAGTCTTTTTCAGCTCATTCAATTCTGTCTGCCCTGCCATTGAGGTGATCGAAGAATGCGGTGTGGTTTTGTGGGATGGGTGACTCATTACTGACAGTAAAGCAAAAATTGAATTTTAGATGAGTCCCAGACGCTTTTTTTTTTTTTTTGAAAAAGAAAGAACATGTCATGTACGTGCCGTCGATCTTGATGTTGTCCTAAAATCTAACCCAGGCTGGTCTCACTTAAGGCATTGCATAGATGGTTTCCAACAACCACGGGTAGGTTGTTTAGCAGGATTAGACCAACGCCTTTATTATGTCCATCCAAGACAAAGCAATAAGATTGTTGCAACTAGCGTTCCCAGACCGGGGGCAGTTTGGGCACGGGCGAACACCAGAGGTATCGCAAACTCTGTGTATTTAGAGTCTCCTAGACTGTTCTAAGGACTTACCATGGTTCAAATCTCACTTAAGGCGTCCGAGAAGATTTCCGATAGTCGGGTAGGTGCCGTCAGGCGGGTTAAATTCCGAACGGATCGGAACCAGAGCCAATCCCCTTATCGTGACCATCCGAGACGAGCAATATGACCACCGGAATCCGGATACAGACGTGCTTAAGGTTGGGCATCTAACCAAGGGAGCCGTTCGGGCATGACAAACACGGAGGTATCTCAAACTCCATGGATTTGCAGTCTGGACGCACTAGTGGACCTACCGTGGTTCAAATCTCACTTAGGAAGTCCGTCTGAAGATTTCCGATAGTAGGGTGAGTCTTGGTCGGCAGGTTAAATTCCGAACGGGTCGGAACCCGAGCCAATCTCCTTATCGTGACCATCCGAGGCGGAGCAAGATGACTACCGGAATCGAATCTGACGCCAGCGGCTGAGTTAGACCCAAACCAAAGGAGCCGTCGCGCACGGCAAACACCGGAGGTATCTCAAACTCCATGGATTACGGTCTCTAGACTGCTCTAGTGGACCTACCGTGGTTCAAATCTCACTTAGGACGTCCGTAAAGAAGATTTCCGATAGTCGGGTAGGTGCCGTCGGCGGGTTAAATTCGAGCGGTCGAACGAGCCAATCTCCCCTTATCGTGACCATCAGAGAGCGAGCAATATGACCACCAGGAATCGGTCTGACGCCAGGTTAGACCCAAACCCAAAGGAGCCGTTAGACACGGCAGCACCGAGGTATCTCGAACTCCATGGATTTGACTCCTAGACTGCCCTAGTGGACCTACCGTGGTTCAAATCTCACCCTTAGGGCGTACAGAAGATTTCCGATAGTCGGGTAGGTGCCGTCAGGCAAGTTAAAACGGGTCGGAACCAGAGCCAATCTCCTTATCGTGACCATCCGAGGCGGAGCAAGATGACTACCGGAATCCAGATACAGACGCGCTTAAGGTTAGACCCAAACCAAGGGAGCCGTTCGGGCACGGCAAACACCGGAGGTATCACAAACTCCATGGACTTAAGGTCTCTTAGACCGACTGGAAAGAATTCTAAGGGAACCTATTCCTTTAGCCCTCAAGATGCAATGATGTGTGATGATGCGTGTGTACAGGAATAAAAGCACGTAAGCAGAATATAACACATAAGTCCTAGCCATGGGTTCCTGTCCTAGTTGGGAAGGTTCTATGTCTATGTACAAGTGCAAAGGCTGGGTCTCAAAGGGTTCCCGGAGTAGAGCCAAGATGTACTACCCGTGTCAGTGTATTGCGAGACAACGGTCGAAGACGATGGCTCATCATAGTCGAGGTTGCTAGGCATCCCGGGAGAGCTTGTCACCGGTAAACCGGGCAAGATAGCGGAAACACGCGTAGTGAGGCTTGTGCGGTGCAAAGTGTACAAGATAAAAGAGCTTGATCTTCCGGTAAATATTTGAAAGTTCCCCCTTTAAAAAAAAAAAACACCTTTCAAGTTTGGCCCTCTTGCTTATCCAATACTTTTGTACATTTTTAAAAAAAAAAAAAAGAGTATTGAATAAAAGTCACGTCCCCAGCTGAGTCGCCACTGTGGAAAGGCGCTAACTTTCGAAAGTCACCGGATTTTTGAGATGGATGATCCGAGAAATCGAGTTTGATTTGAAAAAGAAAGGCTTTTGGTCTAGCGAAAACCGAGATTTTGGATCCAGAGCCGCGTCACGAGCGGGAAGGTTTTGTTAAGCACCCCGCTTCGCAGAAACCGGTCTCTACTAAAGCAATTTAAATGGGGATTTAATACCATTTGAAAACTTAACTTTAAAACATATACGGGGAAGGGACACGGGATAGAATATAACACATTGGCGTGCTTGTGGGGCAGTACATTATGAAATGGATGAGCAATGTCAAAATGAAATAACATCACGACAGACTGTCAATCAAGAGGTGCTGCGCGATACCGGATGCATCGCACGGTGCAACCAACACACCGTGCGGTACACCTGTCTACACATTCTAGAATAAGTTTGCTTTTACATGATAGAACAACCCATAGGTCCGCAAAATAGTTTGTTATATTTTTCGAATCTTTGAAAAATGATTTATGAGACCCATTTGTTTATTTTATCATGTAAAATAATGTTAAAAGATTTTTGGAATATTGAAAGAACTCATGAAGTAAAAAAAAAAAAAAAAGACTTTTAGCATGAAACTTGAATCTAGAATGTACCCGCACGATCTTTAAGCAATATTAGTCAAAATATGAAAAGAAAATGCAAAAAAAGAAAAGAAAAAGAAAAGAAAATAAAGATTTTGAATGTAAAGCTCGTTTGAGACCCAAGATCGGTATAGAAAGACCGAGAAAGGTCTCGATCGGCTCCCCTCAAGGCTAAATGTGGGTTAGCCCAAGGAAATGGATTTATACCTTTTGATCGAAACTTGGATGTGCTTGAAGGTGGAGGAATGGAAGTTGATTTGGATTGAACTTGAAAGATTTGAGAGCAAATGGGTGTAGAGAGAGAGATGTGTATAGTAGTGGTGGGTGTAAGAAGTTGTAGAGAGGGAATCAAAAGAGAGTATATTAATAGAGAGAGTGAGAGCCAAAAAAATGGCATAGTAATTTTACTTGGAATTGAAGGGTGCTTTTCAACTAGAGAGGGGGTGTATTTATAGGCAAAAGATACTTGGAGAGCACCGAAAGAATGAAAAAAACGTGAGAAATGTGCTCTGCCAATGGAATCGGTCAGACGCTCCTCCTGAATGCCGCGCGATGGAGTATTTTGAATTAAAATGCCGTGCGGTGAAGTGATTTTTGAATTTTCTGAGGTGCCGTGCGCCCTTGAAGTGCCGCCCTTCTGAAGTGCCGTGCGGTTTGTGAGTCAGCCGGTACACACGAAGCTCAGCGAGGCGCCGGACACTCCCGAACTTCGGATTTTGGGCCAGTTGATTCAAGGCGTTGGAAGCTCGTCGGAGTCTCTTTCTAACCCAATTGGTTTCACTCAAAGACATTTTATACATTGAAATGTGTGCCCATTTTACCCTCAGTGTGTCATGGAAAAAGTTGTTTTTGACAAGATAAACACATTTTTCTCTTTTGCAATTGAACCGGGGGCCACTCTACATGGTTGAAAAGGGGTTTTCTTGAGGTTAAAGAAGGAGTAGCAAAGGAGCAACAATCCAAGCCTCGAAGGTATATTTTTCCTTATTTCATCATCGGGGAAATTTAAAGATTATTTGAAGGTCCAGATTGGGGTGTCTACAATAGTGCCAATTGTTAAGTGCACCGTCTTGAATATCCGTATCTTAAGACAGTTGGATAATTATTTGTTTTAGTGATCTCTCATTTTTTCACAAAAATTTGAAGGAATTTTGATTTTTTGAATTAAATTTTGTAGAGAAAGAATTTAATTTAGACTAATATTTTGAGAGAAAATTGTAGTTGTATTCGAAAATTTGGGTATAGTATTTACTTTTGGTGACTATCGTTAATTGAACATTCCGATTGGAATTTTTTTATACGACATGTTGTGGGTATGAAAACGTCAATTTATGGTATTTTCATAACAAATTTATATTACTGAATTTGTGGTATTTTAGACATGTGTTATTAAGGAATATTTTAATTAATTTCCTTTGGTACGACACATTGTGGTAAGAAAACGTCAATTTATAATATAGTCATAACAATTGTGGTTTGTTATATAATTTGTGGTATTTAAATATGTTTTTTTTATACGACACATTGTGTTAAGAAAATGACAATTTTAGGTGTTCTCATAACAATTGTGGTTATTTTATAAAATTTGTGGCATTTTACAAATATTTTTGGATTGGGTATAACAATTATTGATTCTGATACGACATATTTTGATTTTGTTACGGATTATCATACGTGTCAAAGAAATTTTGGTACAACTCATTGTGGTAAGATAATGCCATTTTATGGTGTTGTTAAAACATTTGTGGGTAGCATTATTTAATTTTTGATATTGCACGCATATATTTGGTTTGAGTACAAGTATTATAGATTCCGGTACGAATAATTATGGTTACATAATAACAATATTTTTTAATTATGGGTAAACTGCTAATGATCTGTTCAACAGGTAAATTTTAAAGTACAAGTCGTAACTACAATCATAAATATGCATTACCAAACCAAAAATCGGCATAATGAAAATCACAAATTGTCATAATTTAGATGTATGGTATACCCTGTATACCATTGCTTCCTCCTTATATATATTATCAATATAATATAAAGCTATATACTATCAAAAGTCGAAAAGTGCAATGACCTAGAGGAAAAAAGGGCAAAGAGCACAAAAGCGAAACATGAATAACATATAGTAGGTCGTGAAGTTTTATTTTGCTCTTGATAGTTCTTTATCAAAGTGACTATCTTTCGATATATTGGTACCCAGTACTTAATTTAATTTTAACAAAATTTGTTTATTTGTTTTACATGTACTGTTTTCTATTTCTTTCTAATATAAATATATAATTAAGTAGTAAATATCATGAGTAGTAATATCGACAAAAATATATTGTACCTGAAGTGCTTATCATTATGAATCCCCACTTATATGAGGGTACGGTGGGGTGTGGAAAACCTAAATATTTTACCAAACAAATCCTCCTCTTATATGAAATATTTTACGCAACAGATAAATCTTCAATATTGAATCCACCACGTCACTTCAAACCAGTGATCTCCTCAAGGAAAAATAGAAATTACAAGGGTGGCCATTGAGCTAAACCTAGTGGTTAAGTATATGACAAACAGTTATTTATTTATACCATTTTCTTATAAATTTTTACACTCCATAACTGTCACGACCCAAATCCATAGGTTAAAAATTTGTGACCGGCTAGTGATTTAAGAATTCACCTCAGGCCTTTACTAACTCATGTCCGAAAAATTCTTTTATAAATTACCAGTTTTATGAATTGATAAATAGGAGCGTAAAAATACATACAAAGCTGTCTAACGTGCAATTGGAATACATACTCGCTTAACCGTATAAAATTACAATACTATGGCCCACAACTATGGCACCACAAAACAACAACAGCTTTCAATTATTACAATTTGATTCTAGAAACATAAAGTCACAACAACAGTGATCACCAACTAATAACCACACGATAACCATATAGTCAGCGTTTCTCCTGTATCCTGAATTGGTTTCATAAACACAAAACCATCCCAGTGAGCGTTACGATATACGAAGGTTACATAATTAGCATGAGAGAAAACCACTTTTCATAAATCAAGGATAAAATCTCAACAGAAAATAATCAATCATCAAGTGCAAGTTTTCAGGCTCAAAACTGCAAAACCGTCAATATCGAATTAAACATCTATCGCGGGTGGAACACCGGCAACTGTTTGGGGGAGCGACCCCGCCTTTTGGAAAATGATATCAAGTCCATAGGATACCCGGCTATATCCTTTATCACTTTGGGCGCCAAATCATCACCAAGATGTTTCGATACAATAAATCATTTCATTCTTTCTTTTAAAACTCATCCCATGCTCATCTTGAAATATCATCTCAAATTATGCTCATTATGCATTATGACGCTTCTGTACAAGACGTCTATTTTCATAAATTCATCTTTTTATATCGATACATTTAACAAACGCATGCAATTATATAACATTTCATAAAATTTATGTAACCAGGGTATATTCGTAACTCACCTCTGTAGCGTGAACCAAAGCTACTTCGCGTACAAATGTCAATAATTTATGTCGAAACCTTCGGAGAGAGAGAGTGTGTGTGTGTGTGTGTGTGTGTGTGTGGGTGGGGGGGGGGGGGGGGGGGAGGTATATTAGACAAAGGTAGGGGGGTTGTGGAATAGCTCGGAGGGTGGACCACTGGAGGAGTGAGAGGTCTCTGGAGGCGGAAGTTTTTTTTTTTTTTTTTTTTTTTGCCGGAGAAGAAAGCTGGGCAGCGGAATTTTTGTGTGATAGGAGGAGATCAGAGAATGATGGCATGGAGGAAAAGAGGGAAATGTACTTACTGTGATAGAAAGTGTTGTGCAAAAGATGCATATTATAACGAAATGGAGAGTGGACAAGATTTAGACAAAATTTAATGAGTATGCTCCACATCCAACTCAACCTTATCTGCTAGCATGAAGTCCTCCACCGACGGAAAACTTAAAGAGGGAAAAATAATCCCACCAACAGTGTGAAATTGCTAACCGCCCGGTTGCACTGTTTGGGTTCCGCTCTCAAAAAAATACCAAAAATCGCCGTAAATTGTACAAATTATTCTGAGTTTAACCATGACAACAGAATTCCAAGACGAAAGCTTGAAAATCTCTTCTTAAATTTTTATAACAAAAATTCGGGTTATCACAATAACCTTCTCAACCTTTTGACTAAGATCAAGTGCAAAAATTTTAGCACTTCTAGTTTATTTATAAACAATTAGAAAAAATTATGAAAATATGAATAGATTTCATAGTTTTGTTGGAATTATAAATATTATTTTGTTGTATTTTTTGCTTAATATTCAAATTGAAATATTGACACAATTGTATGGCATCTCCACCCAAAAGGATGTCAAAAATGACATGGCATGCAAAGTGGAAGAATTGGCATGTGAGAATAAACTCCAACCCAAATGTTAAATACTTAGGTATCATTTAACATCCTCCTCTCATGTCAGATTTGACATTGATTCCAAAATTTATTTTTCAATACTTTACTGAGTTTACTCTAAAAAATTTCCTAAAATAAAAAAAAAATGACATGATAGTTGGAGTGGGCATTCCTAGAGCATCTCTAGAGGTCAAAAGTGGAGATGTCAAATTATTTTGAAAGCTTATGCAGCAACTTGACATCTTCAATTTGACATCAAGCTCCCAATCTCCAACCCTTTCAAATTATTTTGAAAGCTTATGGTCAATTTTTGAAAATTGACAGTCTGGAAGGTTGATGTCAAAGTCGACATATTGAGACTTCCCTTCAAAACCACGTCACCTCCCTTCAAAGCCATGTCACTTTTGGTATGATAGAAGGCATCATGGTTGGATGGTGACTTAATGCCAAAACTAGCCGTTTGATTGTCCACCTCAACTTTGACATCTCCCATTGGAGATGTTCTTAACATATCAAATTGTCACGCAAACCTTCAAAAAAATTTGACATCTTCAAATTTGAAGTCAATGTTGAAGATAATTATCAATTTTAAATACTCCATCTCACTTTGATCCGTACAAAGATTACAATTTCTCCTTAGGTGCTTCTAGAGCATCTCCTACCCATACTCTATATCTCTATTTGAGAGTATCATAGCATTTCAACTCATCCTCTCAACCCTCCTCCATTTGAGAGTATTGGATTTTGATCCTCTATATTTAGAGGGTAAGAGAAAATATAGAGGATCATCTCCATAACACTATTCACCTTTTTAAAATACATTTTTGTCTTTGTAAACTTTTCTTACTAAATTTTTATACCAACCATGTCACGCCCCGCCCTGCGCACGGCACCCTAAGCGGGCCCGAGCCGGTGCGACCGCGTGCCCGCAATGATCCCATCCATCTTTGTACAATATTGTCCGCTATAGACGCCCAAAGACCGTAGACTTCCCAGTAGGGTCACCCATCCCTGGACTACCTCAGGGTGAGCACGCTTAACTGTGAAGTTTCTACGCTCTTTGGCCCGCCCTCACGGCTTTAAAAGGCCTTGTACAAGTAGGATGGATCATTCCTTATAAATTGTGACCTGCCCCTCCCTAAACCGGCGAGGAGGCTGTCACAAACCATATCCTTATGAGAGTATTAAAAAGGTTTTTTTTTTGTAAAGTGATTTTAGAGGGAAAAATAGAAAGTTTGTGGTTGGAGTAAATAGGAATAGTGATTCTCTCTAAAATCACTTTATGAATAAAATAGAGTATTTTGATACTCTCAAATAGAGTATTGGATTGGAGACGCTCTTATGGCTGCAGGGGTATAATTTTTGCCTACATGCATGAAGACAAGTAGCTTAGACTTCCTTTTATTACCTTATTCTCTTATAGTTTCAAATAAATATGATTGTCTCAGATATTCGTAATGATGACATTCTGCCCCAGAAAGTTCCAGCAAATATTGCATTGTGCACATGTTTATAGTTATTACGTTATATACTCTGAGGTTTATTATTGCGTAAGAATGTCAATTTAATTTGGATGGTTTATTTAACTATTCCTTAGTTAAATGTTTATTTAAATTAGAATTTCTTTTTTTTATTTATAGATAATGTCAAACTTTACAAAATTAGAATTTGTGGCACTTGATATTTAGAAAATAATTATTTGTCATGGATCCTTGATGTAGATGTAACGACCTTAATTTTGGCCTTAGATTTTTTTTCAAAAGTTTATTAATTTCTTTTAATTAGTTAGTTTAATAATTATTATGTAACCTAATTTAATTGATTACATGTTAGTTTTTATAATTAACTTTAACCCTTTATATATTTGTAAATACATATGTACGTATATCTAGATAATTGTAAATGCAAATATATATATAAATTGTAACAATACTTTGTTTCCCTGAGAATGAGGGATTTTGCTCCCTTCCTCATCTCTCCCGAATTTCTCTCTCTCTCTCTATCACTTCCCTTCCCCATCCCACCACCTCCGCACTTATCTTTTCACACCCCACCTTCCCACCACCTCATTCTCTCTCATTATACCTACCCTTATAATCTGCAAATTTTTACCCACATTCACTCCACTTCTATTTCTGATACTCAGAGAAGAAAAAGAAAAGTAGAGATAGAGTTTGATTTCTCATCCGTAAAATTTTACTGAAGGAGAGAAGCTACGGCACATATCTTCTTCTCCTACAAAACCCATTCCTCCTCTTATTCTCCTTCACCATTTCGGCCACAAACATAGCCCCGTTCCGGCTTGGAAACGACGGTCCCCGAACAGCCGTGTTCCTCTCCGAAACATCTCGGAAAATAGTCCCAAAAACCAGCCCCCGAAACGATTCTGTTTCACTCTGAAAACAACCCGAACGCGGCCATTATGACTTCAAAATAGTCCCGAATCGGCCACCCGATGTCCTCGTTCCGGTCACCTTCTCCGTTTGCCGAAAACTCGGCCACCAAAACCATTCACTACATTTTCGACCGAACTTGAGGTAGAATAATCTCTTTCCTTCTCTCCCTAAGTATATTTTTACTCCTATGTATTAGTTTTAGTACTTGGAAGTGACGGGAATCGACGTCCATGTTGAAAACGAAAAGATCAGACGCTATGCTCTGTTTTTCTTTGGTTTTGTATACTGCATGTGTTTGTTTTGAAAGTTTGCACTTTTATTACACTATTAACCCTGGAATTGTATGCCTTCTGATTTAGTCCCAAATATGTTTGGTATTCAATTGTTTGAACTCAAAATGTGAAATCAAGCTCCTGGACGTTATGGATATGCATATGATCATTTACCTTGTACTGAAAACAAAATAAGTAGCATTATTTTCAGTAGACTAATGAACATGATAAAGTGTATGATATTATAAGGGTTAATAACAGATTTGAACAAATTATATATATATATATATATATATATATATAATAATATTATTAGATAAGACTAAGGTTAACTTCCATAATAAAGACTCCTGGTACTTTAATAATAAAGATAAGTAGTTAGTTACTGTGAACTCCTGGAAAGTAAATTTACTTACTAAGTAAAATAGTGTATATGAAACTAATGTAGTAAAATATAGTACTAGTTACCATATTTTATTTTATAGGAGACAGGTACTTCGTTAATAGGATTAAACAGTGAGTTGTGAACCATTACTATTTCAGGCTTAACAACTTATAAAAAATTATAAGTAGACTAGTGAATAAAATTAATTAGGTAACATAATAAGTAAAAATACTTTTATAAAAAGTTAGAACTTTAGGTGATCAAGAGTTGTAGTTGTAGTGTTACAGACTTTAAACTTAGATTCTAACAGATTTAGTTAGTGATTACAACCTCCAATTATATTTTAAATTCTAAGTTCATTAATTCGTACCATGAACCCTTAGAATGTATTGTATACCAACCAAATCTAAGGATTTCGAAAATACTAATGGAAATCCCTAAAGTTAATAAAATTATATACTTGCCCGATAAAACTTAAATAATCGAAAGGACATCGGCTCAATCCAAACCCCTTTTGTATTTAATTATTTGCATTTATCAAATTGTCATATTGTTATCTCACTGCGATGTATCATACTTGAGCTGTTGATTGATCGTATCAAGTTGTACGTGCTAGAATGGAATTAGATTCCTGGGTGGTTACGAGTAGTGACTCACGTAGACGATATTTAAGTAAAGGATAAAATGGTAAAGTTGATTGAGGATGTTGGGTGCCGGTAAAGGACCTTGGTACGGTAAAGTACCTTTAGTTGAGTTGGGGAACGATAAAGGACCCCGAGTATGGTAAAGTACTCAGAGTGTGTGGAGGACGGTAAAGGACTCCGGGTACAGTATTTGGGATACGGTAAAGGATTCTAAATGTGGTAAAGTACCCAATGTGTGTGTGGAGGACGGTAAAGGACTCCGGGTACTGAATTTGGGATATGGTAAAAGATCCTAAATGCGTATAGTACCATATGTGTGTGTGAAGGACTGTAAAGGACTTCAGGTACAGAATTTTGGCAAACGGTAAAGGATCCCTGAATACGGTATAGTAACCAATGTGTAGATCAGGGGTACGGTAAAGTACCCAGTGTGTAGAGTTGGGAGACGATAAAGGATCCTGACAATGAGATAGTGCGACCCCTAATGCTGAGTTGTCATGGTAAAGGACTCCGGGTACATGATTTTGGGATACGATAAGAGATCCTAAATGCGGCATACGATGCCCAATGTAATGTGGAGGACTGGTAGGACTCGAGGCACAGATTCGGGATACTAGGATCCTAAATGCGATACGATTGATGTGTGTGGAGGATGCAAGGACTCCGAAGTACGTGATTTGGGATACACTAAGGATCCTAAATGCGTGACAAAGGCCCAATGTGTGTGGAGGATTAAAGGACTCGGATTTTTGAGAAACGTAAAGGATCCCCGAATCTGTATAAGTACCCAGTGTGTAGATTAGGGGTACGGTAAAGTACCCAGTGTGTAGAGTTGGGAGACGGGAAAGGATCTTGTGGAGAGAATCTTTAGATTTCATGTAAGATGATGGATAGTAAAGAAAAAGACGATGTGCTATTATTTTTCTCTCGTGTATTATCAATTGTGATATTATTGTTATTATTGAATGCTAATTGTAGAGTAAGGAGTTGGTAGGATTGGGTTTATTCTACTGGGTGAATTATCACTCACGGATACGTTTGTATCCTGGTAAATCGGTTGCTTCGGCGATCAATTTGCCAGAGGGTGCAGGATTCAATGATGGAGCAGTTTGACACAGGAGGAATACCAAGGGCGGAGATCGAGGATGCTTGAGATCTGTATCAACACTAGAGTCGCTCTGAAGATGTTTAAATAAAATGTTAGATTTTTTTTTATTTAATTTAAATGTAAATTTTGTATAACGACAAATAGGGGTCTAGTAGTTTGTGAAATTCAATGTTTTTAGAGTTAATGCTTCCGAAATTTCATGAAAAATCGGGGCATTACAGTAGAGGTCCATCTCGATGCCATCGAAATCGGAAATACAATTACATATGGTAATGATGCATCCCTGAAGATCCCGCAAAAGTCATGATCTTCATTCGTCATCATCCACGAGAACTTGAAATCTGAGTATTTTACGGTCAAAGACCCATTATAGAAATTATTTTTTGTTCTACTTGGTTAGGCAATGTACTCAGAAATATCGAAACAAGAAAAATTAGTAGGTTCAATAGGCTTAAGTTGATTATGATTATTTGATCGGTAAAATTTGTTTTGATTTCTCTCCCTTTTCCCTTGGTGGATGTCCGGTAAAGATCGACCAAATGTCTTGGTGTACGACATGTACGCGACCAATGACCTTTCACTTCACAGCTGTACCAAGAATCTTTAAAAATTCTTGGAAAGTGTACTTTGTAAACTTTTTTTCCTTTTCTTTAGACTAATCTAATCTAATATTACACTAATCCACTTCTGGAGTAATTCTGCTTTCTTTCTTGATTTCTGAATATACCCTCACGGGAAAGAAATCAGAATTTCCCCAAAAGTGAAATCAATGGAATAGATCAGATGTGTCTAAGGAAGAGGCAAAAAGTTTACAGAATAAACCTTCAAAAATTTTGAAGCTTCTTGCTAAAGATGTGAAGCAAAAGGTCATTGGTCACGTACATGTCGTACGCCAAAATATTTGGTAGATCTTTATCAAATATCCACCAAGCGAAAAAAGGGTAAGAAGTGGAAACGATTTTTACCGATCGATCAAATTAATCATAATCAATTTGAGCCTATTGAACCTATTGATTTCTCTTCTTTTGATATTTCTAAATACCTCGCCGAACCTAGTGGAATAAAAAATGATTTCTATAATAGGTCTTTGACTGTAAGATATTCGGACTTCAAGTTCTCGTGGAGGTGGTGGCAAATGAAGATCATGGCCTTTGCAAGAAACTTCTGGAATGCATCATTACCATCTATAATTGTATTCGCAATTTTCATGGCATCAAGATGGATCTCTACGTCAAAGATCCATTACAAATAATTCTTTTCCGAAATATTAGTGACGCGAACTCTAATTTTGTACAGTTTGACATTACCTATAAAACAAGAAATACTAATTGTGATAAACGTATGAATTAGGGATAGTCAAATGAATGTATGCAAATTTAATTGACATTCCTATGCAATAGTAAATCTCAGATTATATAACGTGACAATCACAAACATGTGTACTAGACAATATTTGCTGAAACTTTCGAGGCTTAATGTTGTTATTAGCAGTATGTGAGATAAATCATATTTACTTGAAACTACAAGAAAATAACGCAATAAAAAGAAAGAAATTGATTTTTACACTCTCCTAATTGATACAAACACTCTTTTTTTAGTGTTTTAATTAGTAAGTGAATTTATGAAAAAGTCCCTACATGAATACACTTTTCATAAATTTTAGGGACTGTTTCGTAAATTCACCTGCTAGAAGACAAAAAAAAAAAACAAGTGTTTATATCAATTAGAAAAGTATAAAAATCAACTTCCTAAAAACAAATCTAGCTACTTGTCTTCGTGCATGAAGTCAAACAATTTATCCCAGTCATAAAGGCTCCTGGGGAGAAATTGTACCCTATTATATACTCTTTTGTACCGGCCAAAGAGAGAGAGATGTTTAACATTTGACAACTACAGTATATAATACAATCGAGTCAATACTAAAACTTGAATATTAAGCCGAATAAAACGAACAAAATGTACGTACCTATGTATAACTATGGATGTTCAAAAAAAAAACCTATATAGTATAACTATGAAATCTGATCATATTTTCATCATTTCTTTCTGATTGCTTATAAATTAATAAACTAGTAATTAATACTAACATTTCTAAGAAGATGGTATAAATAAATGAATCGATTTTCGCATATACTTAACCACTGGGGTCAGGTGAATGGCCAAACAGGAGATTTCCGTTTTCCCTTAAGAAGAAGGCGGCCGGGACCCAAGAGGAGTTCGAAGTGGCATGGTGGATTCACTATTGAAGACAAATCCACTTTGTTCCGTAAAATACTTCATTTATTTGCTTGCATATATGAGTATTTGCTAGGTAAAATACTTCAGATATTTAGCCCTCATTTTTATAAATATAATACTTCAGGGATCCAAAATTGATAATTACTTCAGGTACAATAAATGTATTATATTTTTTTATATAAAAGAAAGAAATAGAAAACATACATGTGCACACACAAAAAAATTGTAGAAAATACAAGCCACTTACCTCTTTCTGTTGGGCTCAAGCTTGATAGCGTATTATAAAATTTGTGCAATATAAGCAAATTTCGTAAAAACTAAATTAAGCATCGGACAAAAATATATACAAAAATAGTTACTTCAAGAACTAATAAGAGCAAAATAAATATACAGGATCTCTTATGTGTAATTTTAAAGTGTTTCTCTTTCTTTGCTGCTCTCTACCGTTTCTTTCTCTTCACTCGGTTGCACTTTCAACTTTCCATGCACAGCTTTATATAGACAAAAGAACGAGACAACCTAATAAAACCTAGTAATAAATGTGAATACTATTTCAACCACTGTGCCAGCTGTATTACTGGCCTATTGAACTAAAGAGTACTACTCCCTCCGTCCCACTTTGTTCCGGCTAGTTTGACTTTCATGTAATTTAAGAACAAATTATAATTACATTGACTTCTTGTTAATTTTACCATTTTGCCCCTTTATTAAAATATTAGTGGAGTACTAAATTTTGTTTAAAAAAAAAAATTGAACCGAAAGTTTTGAATTGGAGCCAATTTGATTTGACATCTTTGAAATCAGAGCTTGCCGGCCATATTTGCACACTTTAAAATCATATTTAAATTTTGAATTACGGAGGGAGAAAATGAGGGGTAAAATGGTAAAATTGACATCCAAAAATGGAAAGTTTTGAAACAAGCGTATCATTTTGGGACATCCCCAAAAGGAATAAGAGCGTAACAAAGTGGGACGGAGGGAGTATTAACATTTAACAATAAATGGTGCCTGACAATTAATGACTCCATAGCAGTTTCTATAGAATAGACATTATAGCAAGTTTTGATTAATGCAAAACTGTCAAATTTTAAATTTAAAATACACTTTCCATTGCAGTTTCTACAGAATTTGTTTCATATTGCAGTTTTATGACCAAAGGATGGAATTCTGGAGGATTATTCAGAAACACCGCTTTGTTTGGTTCCCATTTCGAGAAACCCATTTTTTTCTCTGTACGTTTTTTCAATAACTTTCTCTCTCCACTCATTACATCAAAAATATTTTTCAAAAATGGGAACCAAACAAAGACTTCTTGAAACTAAAATGAATGGATGAGATTCTAACCGTAAACCTCACCATTCATTTCAGTTTTATGTTTCATAACATTTTCATGTTTAAACAATTGTCTACCACTGGAACAGGCCCCACCTGTATGTGAGAGGTGTGTGGTTGATGTGCCTCTAAGGTGATGTGCCCCTAGCAGTGTTCTTTTTGTAAGCTGTATGCAACAAGATATATGACCTCAACTACTTATTGAGGTCGATGGGGGACACATATGGTTCTAATTATTCAAGTGTTTAGTTCATCATATGCGCAAGTACCATCATATATATGCGCTTCGCATCTCGATTAGTCCCTTAAAATTAATTGATCCCGCCTTCTTGACTAGTTCCTGAGAATCAATTCCACCGTCAGTAGTGGAACCCAATTCAAACTAAGGCAAAGTCTCCTATGAACTGCCCAGTTGAAAAAGCTAGAAAAATACAGTGCAAATATTTATCATGTTGCTCTTTCCAAGCACTTCGATAATCTCATTTTAGCTACTCACGAAGATGAATTTGGGTAGAAATATTATTTGGCTATGAACGAGACCGATGATCAATCTAGCTAGAACTGGATTCTTTTGCATAGAACCAAAATCAGAGCTTTGGAAAATTGAAAAAATTCAATTCAAGTTACGCGCTAATTGGCTCGGAACCCCATCACCCCCACATCACAAGAAAATGATAGAGCGGTATGATTTTTTTTTTTTTTTAAATGGCCGACAAATTAGTTGGCCTTTCTCCTCTGCCTAAAGAAGCATGAAGCCATGAGCACCACACATGCATGCATAAATGCACTGACTTGTCTACCTCCATGATCCTTCTACCCATTTATGGCCAACTGCACCATTGTCTTGTTTAACATACGGACCATCAATGTATATACAGTTGTTTACCCCCAATTTTGGTCGAAATAAAGAAATGACTTTTAACGCCAACGATAGGTGCAAAAGGTCAGTGGTGAAATTAAATAGTCGCTCGCTCAAAGGGATTGTGTGCCCATCCTTTATATAGAGCATGACCAATATGTAGGGAAGTATGACAAGGCCTGAACCTTTGCAATAAAATTCAATAAACGTCGTTTAGGCCTAGAAGTAGTGCATCCAGTTCCTGTTTTGGTCACTTTTCTCAGTAAGTCCAAATCAGTTAAAGACCTGCTTCCAAAAGGCCTGCTCCAAAACGGCCAGGATCCTGGCGGGCCTGGTCTTAAAAGGCCAGGGGCGAGTCACAAGGCCCGGGCTTTACATGGATTGGGCTTATGAAGGGCTCACAAGGCCCGGTATTTTGGGGCCCCGGGCCCAATATCCTTTTGTATAGAATCATGGAGAAGCCTCTACAAAAAGTGGTGGTGTAAGGCTTGAGAGGAAGCTTGCTGGAGAAGGAAGGGGCCCCATACCACAAGTTCCAAGGTCGGCCTTCAACCAAATGGCCGGCTAAAGGAAAGCTGCTCACAAGCAACTTTACCTGGGCTTTGTTTGATTTTGTACACAAGAAAAGACGGACCAAGTCTCAAAAATTCCTTTTGGATAAAAGCTGCTTCCTTAAGGGACCAATCCGGAGCAGTTAAGGACCTCAAAAGCAGGAGAAAATGGCTGAGGAGTTTGCTGGTTTGTAGAAGGGATTCGGTCTTTAATCTTGGGAGTCCCCAAGATCTTCCTTGTGACAAGATTTAGGTCTGAAAAGATTTGTTTCGGGCCTCAAGCAAAGATGCCAGCCGAGATCTTGGAGTAAGTTGCAAAAAAAAGACAGTTGGTGCGCATTCATTGGAGGTTTTAGAAGCTGCTCAAGTCCTGAGGTGGCTGCCTATAAATACCAGGGCGGAAGGCCTTGGCAAAGGTCCACGACCTCAAGAGCCCACGGCTTATGCAACTACATTTTCATTCCTTTTACAAACAATGCTTGTACTCATTGCAACATAGTTTAAGCTTTTGTTGTAATCTGTGTACCCAAACTTCATTAAATCATTAATGGAGTTCGCTTGATTCAAACCTAGCCTTGTTTTATCTTTCTTTTCATTTTCTGACGAACGATTAGGAAATTCTAAGTCCTTATCCAGCAAAGGTAAACAACGAACCATCTCTGGGCTTTATCCTTTAGGCCTAGCATGATCACTCGAAAGAAGTTAGATTTTGAGGCTTGAAGGCCTTAAAAACAGGTGGGCCTGCCATTCAGTCCTAGCACGCTCGCAACACAAGCCAATCTGGTTTTTGCACTTTTTGTGGAAAACAACTATCCATTTTTTTTAATGAAAATAGGTCCCTGGATCGACTTACGTACATCTCGATTAATTTTGGGTGACCAGCTCCACCGCTCAAGACAAAGATGATTGTGCGAACAAAAATATTGATATAATATTAAAAAATTAAAATACCAACAAATTGTAATCAGAGTTTCAGCATTTAGACATATGATCGAGCTCTGTCGTTTGTAGAGCCCTCTCTCTTTCTCTCTCCCTCCTGCCACAAGAATAACCATTGAGCCTGCAATTGGTACAAATATTCAAGACCTGCAGAAATTTTTAAAAAAAAATCCTCAAATTGTTGGGAAAAATAAAAAAAAATGACAAAAATTCAATTGTTTTATTTTTGAACCTAAAGTTTATAAATTTTTAAAAAAGAAAGAAAAAGAAAAGCATTTATAAGTCATCAGGATTAATAATTGAGTCCATCTGTGAAGTACTGCAGTAGTTACGACTATTGCGTTAGATTTGGACTGCTGATTTTGCCACTCTTTTTTTTTGTTAATGTCACTCCCCTGCAAGTGTATTTTTTGTGCAAAAATACACTTGCAGAGAAGTGAAGTTAACAAAAGAGGAAGTGGCAAAATCATTTTCCTATATTTATTTTGAAATGTTGTTGAACTTTTAGACATATGATCAAGTGGGGTTCCGAGTCCTTGCAGCGCTTGGAAAGCGCTGGAATTAGCAACCACAGGAAATGTCGGCATTTGGGGCCAAGTGAGACAAGCCACTTCATCTTTCCGTCTTTTTTTATCTCTTAGGGTCTGTTTGGATGAAGGTAAAGAATTGGAGGTATTAGTTAATAGGGGGATAAGATAGTATGGAGTATTAGTTAATAAGGGAGGGCCCACATTGATGTGATGTTTATGGAGTGGGATTAAATAGTAGGTTGTTTGGATGAGGTATTAGACAAAAGGGATTAAATAATACTTTGTTTAGATGGAGAATTAATAGGGGGTCTAAGGAATGGTGGATGATGTAAAAAGCTGTCAAATGACCTTTTTGCCCTTATGCAGTCCCTAAATTAATTATGTATTATGTTTTATATGTAATTGCAAATTTAATTATTTTTTCATAATTAAGCAATAATAATTTATGTTACTAATAAATTAATTAATTTAATAAGTATAAAAAATTATAATTCTTTTTTTAAGTATTTTTTGGTTAATTTTGTTTTTTTTAATGGGGTGTAATACCCTTATTTAATTTACATTTTTAATTGATTATGAGTGAGGGTGCATGATAACACTTGGGCACACATGCACCTAATAATTTTCATGTTATTGTCCTTGTTCTTATTGAACCTGTCCCATTTCATTCTTTTGAGAGAGAGAAAGTCAGAGAACGACCGAAGAAGAAGAAAAGAAGAAGAAGAAGCGCAGCAGCAGTAGCCGTCGTCCAGTTCGTCGGCAGCTCCTCGCCGTCGTCACTGTACGCCTCTCTCTCTCTCTCTCTCTCTCTCTCTCTCTATTTTCCATTTACCCCAATCTGGGTGTGCATGTGTGTGATGAAGTGGGCTACAGAAATGGAAGATTGGGGGTGAGGGAATTGGGGGTTATTAGAGTTTTGTAGTTGTGGTGGTGGTTCTAGTGGTTGTGGGGTGATATCCGATTGTGGTGGTGGTTCTGTGATTTTGGTGACCGTTGGGGGCAGGAGAGGGGGATAAGGAGGGGTACAATCGTTCGATATCGAGAGGGATTAGGGGGTATAACGTATGCCCACCTCAAACCCTGTCCGAAATTAAGACCGTCCTATGGCCTCTGCCCCGGTCTTACCCAACGAAGGGGATAACGAAGACCCCTCCCATTTTGCCTTCCCAAACGGGGGTAAGAAGTGGGCCCAGGTATAAAAGAGGGGTCTTAACATATCCTGGCCTCTTCTACTGCATCCAAACGGAGCCTTAGAGCATGTACATTAATGAATAACTACCTCTTGAACGGTGCATATTTGCGGTTAAGCTATTAATTTTTTCTTTCACAATTACACTAACACTATTTATTTTACTTAATACGTATTAAAATATACATTTTCCTCTATTTAATTTTTTTAGACTGCTTATACACTAAAAAATATGATAAAAAATTTAAGTGCTCCAATTTTTCAATTCGTTTAGACCGGTGCAAAAAAAAAAAATTTTGATCATTATCCTAAAAGTTCATATTACTTTTTGTCTCTACGGCTCTCAAAATTATCTGTTCTTTATTTAGGATCTTGTAGAGCAGATACTTGATTATGAGAGCATTAAAGATAAAAATTAATTATGACCTTATGTCCCTATAGGATAAAATGATCAAAAAAAAATTATCAAAAACGGTGGCATTTCAGTGGGACTGCAAGGTGCAGTGAGTTACCCTCACTGCAGGGACTCTGCGTCCGAACTTGAACTTGATCTTGGAGGCCGAGTCCCTGCAGTGCCTGGAAAGCGCTGGAAAAAGCAGCGCCTGGAAACGTCGTCGCTTGGGTCCTAGTTAGACAAGCCATTCGTTCACCTTGTGCTAATCTCTCCTATCTTTTGCTCCTCTCTTTCTTGTATGGATTATTTTGACCATTAAAATATTATTTTTATGTTAAAGAGTTACCCATTAAAATATTGCTTTTTCTTTCTTCCTACCACTCTCTCATTCTCTCTTGTTCTTTATATATTATTAAACAATTTTAGAAAAATGAAGTATTCTAATTTGCAATCTGTTTGAATTTGTGCAAAAATTTTATTTTTAAGATCACATTATTTTATAGAATGATGATTAATTTTTATTTCTAGGGTTCTCATAATTAATATATAAACAGTCTAAAAAAATTAAATACTTCAATATTCAATCTTTTTGAACTTGTGCGAAGCTCTTATTTTTTTATCATTTTATCCTATAGGGACATAGGGTCATAATTAATTTTTATCAAGTTCAAGTTCGGACGCTGTGGGCTCCCGCGCCCGTGGATGAGCGCTTCGCTCGAAGAGTCGCCACCCGGATTTTCGAGATGGATGATCCGAGAAACCGAGAGTTTGCTTGAAAAAGGCTTTAGGTCTAGCGAAAACGTTGAGATGATGGGTTCGGGAGCCACATTACGAATGAGGAAGGTTTTTCTTTAAAAAGCACCCCATTCGCCCGGTAAGACCGGTCTCTACTTGATGTTTTCAAAAAGGGGAGATCTTCGGTATCGTTCGGAATATCAAGCTCTTTAATAAAACACGTAACGGGAAAGGGACATGGGAAATATGTCACGTTGGCGTGCGGGTGGTGCTATCTGTACAGTCGTGATAAGATGATGTGAACAAATAGAAGTAAATGACGTTCAACAGACTGTTTGGACCTCGGAAAGCCGTTCGCGGCACCCTGAGATACCGCGCGAGGCGTCTCAGCATGCCGCGCGTGGCAAATGTTTCAGTCTCTCAAAACGTTATTTAGCCTACTGCTTGTTCTGTAGATCTTTTGAAAACATTATTTAGCTCATTTCTGATCATTTGGGATGATCTTGAAAAAGGTTTTAGGAGAGTTGGAACTTGGCTTGTAGATACGATCTCATTTTGGGAGCTACAGAAACAGTAAACGGCAAGACCAGATAACCTCGACAGAGGAAGACTCAGATCCAGACCGTTTAGACTTTAGAAAGCCATTCACGGCACCCTGAGATGCCGTGCGAGGCATCTCAACATGCCGCGTGTGGCACCTGCTCACTGTTTCAGTCTCTCAAAACGTTATTTAGCCCACGGCTTTCTCTGCATATCTTTTGGAAAGCTTATCAGAAACATCACGACAGTTAGATCATCCCAAAAATACCATTGTCTTTCTCAAAATAGGGTTTTAAAGTAGTTTTTAACATTTTTAATCATTCGGGATGATCTTGAAAAGTTTTTTTTTTTTAAAGAGCTAGAACATGGCTTGTAGATGTGGTCTTATTTTAAGAGCAGCAGAAACAGTAAACAGCAGATACAGATAACCACAACAGAGGAAGACTCGGATCCAAACAGCCTGCTCACAATAGCATCAATGTGCACCATGCCGTGCGCTGAGTGTCAGGATGCCGCGCGTCTGTTCAACAGACCGCGCGGTTTCCCAACCTCAGCACAGTGTTGGTTTTATGAAAATGGATTTTGAGTCAGGATCTAATCAAAAGGGATTGGATCTGCTGACAGAAAGGTCCTCTTAGGACCCGAACGGAGTCTAGTCCGAGGAAACTAGTTTATACCTTTGGTTTCGAGCTCGATCAAGGACCGTGGATGCAAGGATGTGGATGGATCGTCACGGATGTAGATGGGGAGGTTAAATGAGACAAAGGGAGTATGGGTGTGAGTGAGGGTTAGGTGTTTTGGGTGATGGGGTCTTGAAGTCAATGAGTGATCAACTTCAATGATGAGAAGGGAGTGAGTGAAAGCTCTTAAAAAATGTCTTTTGGGAATGACATCCTTTAAGGCTTGGAAATGGAAATGGTAATGGAAAGGGGGTTTGAGAACTTAGAGAGAGAAAGTAGAGTGAGAGGGTCAAGAGAAAGGCAAGAGAAGGGACTCAAAAGAAGGGCTAAGAGGGACCCCTTTTCCCTTGAGTGGAGGGGTCAATTTATAGGCAAATGGCCAAGGATTTTGAATTCAAATGGTGGAGGTATTTTTTGGGCGGGCCAGAAGTGCATTTTCGGCTGAGCCAGTCATCAGCTATGGCTCACACTGGCGTGGCCAACAGCTTTCTGAGCCAGCCAGCTTTTTGCTCAAGGTGCCGTGCGGTTACGGTCTGCCGCGCACGGCCACCCTTAAATTTCAAGGTGCCGCGCGCTTCAGTCGTGCTCCGCACGGTTCCTCTTCCTTCGGTCCAGGACTCTTTTGGGCTTTGTTTGGGCTTTTGTTTGGGCTTTTCAGGTTTTTTGGGTCTTTGGGTTTACATGGGCTGAGAGAAGTCCTTTTTCAAGCTCGCGAAGGTATCGTTTCCTCTATTTCATCATCGGCGTGGACAAAGACTCTCCGAGGTCCGGATTGGAGTGTCCACAGACGCAGAGTCCCTGTAGTTAGGATCTTGCCCCGAAGGCTTACAATTTATTAAATATGTAGAAAACTCTAACCCTTATTGATTCGTCCAAAACGGAAGCCGAATCAATTAATAACGAAATTTACCAAAAACAGGAGCTTTCAAAATAATTGCAAAACTAGAAAATTGAGAATTCTAAAACTTCTCTCTAAAGAATGGCTTAATTCGGATTTTCTTTACTCAAGTTATTAGCAAGTCAAATCTTTCCTTAAAAAAAAATTATTAAAAGGCAAATTTGGGCTTTCAAAGGCCTAAACAACGACAAACACTCGAAAAACGTGATAAGGGTCTTGATTGTTGGGCCATTTCAGATCAAACATTGGTGGGCCTGTCGCATGCCATCCTATCCTATGCTTAAAATGCATAAAGGCTTGTTCGGTTGAAGGTTTTTGGATTTGGGATTTAGATTTGAATTTGTAATGATTAAGGTAAGGAGATAGAGTGTTGGGGTAATGATTGGAGAGAGATAGAGATAAAAATGAAAGCAGTGGTTGGAGATTGAGGTAATGAGTGGTTGTTGGAGTAGGGTAATAATTTAGGGATGATGCAATGGTGTCCCCAATCATTTTGGGGACACCGAATTTTTTGCATAATTTTATCATTATGAGCATAACTAAAACTCATTACAAACATAACAAAACTCAAACAATGCATAACCAAGGAATATCCAAAAAATCAAGAGAAAATTACCTCTAAGTATAGAAAAGTGACACTTAATTCCCATTAAGGAGAGATGAAATACTTAATTACCACTAAGTCCACTTTTACAAAAATACATTTACCATTAATAGAAATGTCACCCTAGGGTTTTAGGGTATGCTAGGGTTTTATGGTACCCTAATGGGTACCCTAGTACCCTTGGGTACCCTAAAATCTTAGGGTACCCTAGGATTTTAGGATTTTAGGGTACCCTAGAGTTTTAGGGTACCTTAAGATTTTAGATTTTAGGATACCCTAGGGTTTAAGGTACCCTAGAGTTTAGGTTTAGGTGATTTCATAGAGCCATAGGGTTTAGGTTTAGACACTTTCATAGGAGTTTTAGGGTGCACTTTCCTATTATAGGGTTTTAGCGATTTAGGCACTTTTATTGGGTACCCTAGAGTTTTAGGCACTTTTATAGGGTACCCTGAGGTTTAGGCACTTTCATAGGGTGCCCTAAGAGTTAAGCACTTTCAGTATTGGGGGTTTTAGGCACTTTCATAGGGTTTTAGTGTTTCGTTAATTAGAGGAAACTTGGTGGGAATTACTTTTTATTTTCTGGACCTAGAGGTAAATTGCCCAAAAATCAACCAAGGCATAACAAACAAGTTATGCCTTGTTATGGTTTTGTTATGCATGTAATGGGTTTTAGTTATGCTCATAATGGATTTGTTATACCAAAAGTTACTGTAATATCCCGTATTAAAAAAAAAAGGTTCTTTAAAAGTATTAATGTTAGCTAACTGAACTTTTATTATATGTCCAGTCAGTGATGGAACCAGGATTTTGTAAATACAAAGGCTGAACTATGAATATTTTGAAATTTCAAGGTTCCAAAATCTGTATGGTCTGTTTGGTTTGGATTTTGAAGGAGGTTTTTCGGAAAATGAGTGGAAAGAGATAAGAAAAAAATAAAATTAATAATTGAAGGTAAAACCTTTGGGAATCCATGCGTAGAGGGGTTGAGTTTTGGAATCCAAAATGAACACATTCTTAAAGTAATTAAATAACACCTCATACAAAACACAAAATTTAGATGCTCTTAATGAACAAAAAAACAACTCATATTAATATTGAAATTCAAAAAAAAAAACAAAAAACCCCAAAACTGTGCGGGGGCCGTGGGCCCCATATGCCCCTTCCTAGTTTCGTCTCTATGTCCAGACACTTCCTAGATGTAGTACACGTGCATGTGTGCAGGTGTTGAATATGTGTCAAAGTTAAGGTAGAGAGAAGTCATGAGTTGGCATATGTGGTCTTTGACTTCATATAGATCTAAAAGATTAAATGAGAAAGGACGTAAATTAAGGGGCTTCAGAGAGAGCCGTGGGGAACATGGGTTCTTGTTCTGATGAGATTTTGGACGACGTTCTTTGAAGGTGGGATTGTATCTTATGGCAAACCGATTTGAGGGTGAGTATGAGATACATATTTTTTTTACAATATTAATGTTGGGTTTTTGTTGGTTGTGTTATGTGTGGTGACTGTATATCGTGGAACTCTTTGGTATGCATGTGACGGGGTGATTAGGCTAATAAGCTATGCCAAAAGACAAGTTGGCCAATGGGCTGTGCTGAGGCTAGTGAAGTGGTACGTCACCCGTCATATACTGAGGAGGACCGGATATGTGGTTCCATTTATGTGGAATGTGTTATATTTGTGGTCGGTGTTAATACGTGGTGGTTAATGTTGTACACGTTATTATGTCTCATACACTTCTGGAGTCCTTTGGATTCCAACTTGTAGGTTGGTTAGCAGACTTGATGCTGGTGGTGCGAGCTTGTCTAAGTTGCTGCGAGAGTAGGTGGTTGTTTATTTAGTTTAGAGATAGTTGTAAATTATATAGTTTTTGGAATAAAAGACAGATTGTGGTCTTTTTAATATCGTGATGTTTGATGATCCGGGTTGTTACAGTTACGGTGTCCCCAAAATGATCGAAAACCCCAAAGTCATTCCCAAAATTTAGAGTCCAAATCCTCAACCGAACAACCCCTCCGATACTCCTCACCCTAGGCTATGGCATCTTCATCACCCTCTCTCCCTACAATTTTGTTTCGACTCTAGCAGATGATCAAGTGAACCTCATTTTACATCTTTTCCAAGTGAAGATGAAGGCACCACAACTCCATGATTTGTAGAAACACAATAGCTACATTTGGTTACTCACCCTCTCTCTGTCTTCCTAGCCACTGAAGGAATCACTTTCGATTCCCGTATGGAAACTGGCCTTCAAGGCTTCCACGAAGACACAAGCTTCTTGTCCACTCTACCCAAAACAAAATGGAAGTTGGGGGGAGACATGACTATCCTCCAATGGAAGGGCTTCTGGCTTTTGCCTGATGTTGTAAACTCTGTGATTTCCATTGAAAATCAATTCAATCCCATCCCATCTGATATACTCCTTGTTTCGTTCCCTAAAACCGGTACGACATGGCTAAAAGCTCTCACCACTACAATACTTGGCCACAGTTCATATCCAAAGAGCCATTCCCGAACCGATCCACTGCAAACCCGAAACCCCCATGAACTCATCCCCTTTCTAGAATTGGAGACTTTCGGGGAAAACCCACCTCGAGATATTAACCAATTTCCTTCTCCGAGGGTGTTCAGCACCCATTTTCCTTACTCAGCATTGCCCGAATCAATAAAGAACTCTGGTTGCCGTATCATCTACCTCTCTCAAAATCCAGCTGACACTTTTGTTTCCGGTTGGCATTTCTATAAAAGGATGTTTGGCAGCGATATCCCGTTGGAAGAGGCTTTTGATGACTTCTGTAAGGGAACGGTTCCGAGAGGTCCATTCGTGGACCATGTGTTAGAGTATTGGCTACAGAGAGAGAAAGAGAATGTGTTGTTCGTAAGGTATGAGGAGTTGACGGAGGACCCGAATGTGCACGTGAGGAGAATCGCCGAGTTCTTGGGATGCAGCTTGAGTGGTGATGAGGTTGACCAAGTGGTGTGGAAGTGTAGCTATGCGAGGCTTAGTAAATTGGGCGTTAATAATGGGGAGGAAGAAAGAGTCAATTTTTCGGGAATGAAGTTGAGTTCGTTTTTCCGGAGCGGAGTTGTCGGAGATGGGAAGAAGCTTTTGAGTCCTGAGATGGTAGAAAGGATTGAGACTCTCGCAAAACAGAAGTGGGAAGGCTCTGGTTTGAAACTTAAAATGTTCGTCGCTGATCGAGCCAAATTCCGTGAAATCATTGGATGAAAATTCAAGTCGAATATGGGAGTACCATCCAAGTGTATATTGTGTATGTACAAGCAGGAAAAAATTTCAATGTGGGTGGGTATCACGTGGTGTCCACTCGGTGCATCCGAATCGTCCATTGCGTTTTGGACGGCTCGGATTTTGAGAGAGAAAAAGGAGAAATTGTTGGAGTGAGCAGAGAGAGAGAGGGGGTTTCAATCCGAGTCATCCCAAAGTGTATTGGACGGCTTGGATGTGCCGATCGGATAGCACATGGGATATACCCACCCGACACTGAAAAATTTCTCATACGAGCATCTGTATATGTAATAAAGTTTGTGTTCCTCCGCTGCGTGTGTGGTCAACAGATCTAGCTATGCTATCCCTATTTTACATGGAAAAACGAAAATTTTTAATTGATTTCCGGTGTTTGATTGGAGTCCAATTTTATTTTCATAGCTCAATATCTCATCTACTCGGCCTACTGTAGCATTGGGTATTTCGAGAATGGTTATGAGAGAGATGCAAAAAATTTCCATCCCGAAAATGCTACATACACACCTATCAACCACACTTGTTTCACATTAGATATATGCGGGCTCCTCTCACAATTGTCGGATGGGACTTATCCATATGTGAGATGGGTGGGGTTGGGGTTTCATAGGTGTATACTTATCATTTGTGTTTCCGCCCTGGCTTGGTGCACGTGGGTAGAGGAGTCTTCTTGGTGTGTGAGGTTTGTATGTGTGAGAAGGATGAATCCTACTTTGCGCACGCACAGAGAGAGAGTGTGTGTGTCCTACTTTGCAAAGCTTTTGCAAATGTTTTCACGCGGCCACGCGAGAGTAAACAGGATTTTCAAGCAACTAGTTCAACAGAGAAGAATTTGTAAAATAACTTACGGGGTTTATCATTTTACGCCGAAGTCGTTTTTTCTCAAAAAATTCAATTTCCGGATTTTTCAACAACTCGGAAACCAAGTAAATGTCAAAAATATTTTACATCCAATCAAACGAATTTTCACTGTTGTCAGTGGGGGGGGGGGGGGGGGAATTCCACTTTACTCCTTTTGAACGGTGTGGGGGTGTTTACCAATTTTTTCCTTCTCGGGAGCGAATCGACGGAGAACGAAAACAAAAGCAACAAAGCCAACAACAAAAAGAAAAGGCGAATGCGGCTTGTCTCCACAAACGGATTTGAGGTTCCTTGCCGTGTTTCAGGACTTCACCGGAGAGAAATGGCGAATGAATCAAATGTTATTTTTTGGTGGGCGGTGTGGATTGATGGTTTAGTGAAGTGGGATGGAGAGGAAGAAAAATAACAAATGGACTTCGTTATTTTTCCAAGGTAGAATTACAATCAAGAAGGACGGATCCTCATTGAAAGTAAGGGAGTTAATTTAATCCTACTCCTAGGAAGACAAAAATTAAGAACAAAGTTGATAGCTTGATTTGTTGAAGGAGTTTACAATGAGGCCTAAAGAGGCTATTTATAGAAAAATACAATGTGTAGGAAATAACTTCCTAACTTCTCACTACTCTTCATCATCTTCCAAGTGTCTAAATAACTTCCCACAAACTCCAAAGTGTGTAGGAGCATGCCACTTGTCCAAGTAACTCCTCTTCAACTTCAAAGTGTGTAGGACAATGACAAGTGTCTTTTTAACTTCCACATGTATAGGAGCATGCCAAGTGTCCTGCACTTTATTAAAAGAAATAAAAACTAGTTATATTATTAATACGAAATAATAAAATAGGAAGCATTACCATAAACGCCACCTTTCGGTCGATTATCGACAGGCGGTGAATATATGGTACAAACAATGCCCCCCTTATTCATTTGGGTGAAGTGCTAACGTAACCCAAGTGAATAATTCAACTAGTTTTTGAAATCACCCCTTTGTCGATATCGACGGGTAACCATTTACGGTGTAAATATTTGGCCCCCAACTCTCGAAGAGTTTTAGATAAATTTTACACAATCTTTTCACTTTTCGACTGGACAAAACCTTGAAGGCTTTAATTGAAACCCGCCGTCGAGAGTAACACGCCTCCGTCGATTAGTTCCTTGAAGGAAACTTGGGCTATTTACCCACAAACTGTTCAAAACAGAGAGCATTGTCTTAAATTTCTTTTACCAATTGTGGATGACAACTATAAATCCACGTTGGGCATATTAATTTCAAACAAAGCCAATACAGAGAGGCTTTGAAAAAGTTATCCCTCTTGACATATGAACAACGTCGATCATAAATTCAACATATGGTTGTTCATGATTTCCAGTCATGATTAGTTTGAACTCATACTCCATGGGTAAGTTTTTACCATTCTTAACCCATATAGATGGAGTTGAGGGATTATTTTCTATTTTGACCATTTATGGTCTAAATTAAAAACTCGAGTCGAATTCAACTACATTTGAGTTTCAATACCACAGCCACTTGCATAATTTGGCTTTCTAAAGATGAGTTTGCCCCCCAAGCAAAATTTGAAACCATAAGAGGGCTATTTCTCATTTCAATTCTCCATACCAAAATCTGGATGAAGGAGATGTAGATACCAACAAGACCTTTCAAAATTTTCCAATCGCCAATGATGAACCATGGCCTCTTTTAAAACAGTTGAAAACCATTCAACAATCATAAACTAGAAGGCCTTTTAAGATCATGAGTGGCGCCCAAAATCATAATCCATACTTTGTTTTCTGGCATTCTTTTGAGTGATCTGCCTTTCCAAACAAAGCCATGAAGGCCTTTAAAAGATAACCGTCTACATCTTGCCGTGTACATAAGTGATTAAGAACTTTCTTTTTTTTTTTTTTTTGTGTGTACAGATTTAAGGCCAAATATCCACATACCACACATGGCCTATTTTAGACGAATAATCTAAATTTCAATGCAATGTTTAAAATTCAACTCATTCCCATTGGACCTCTGTCGATTCCAAATTTGTTCAAACCCAGAAAGGTCCAATAAATGGCCAATGCATGGCCGACGTAACCCTTTTGTCTTTTATTCATATTAACAACAGATAGAAGGCAATCGATAGAACGGCCTCTTTTTTTTTTTTACATTTGATCCGGAACCTAATTGTTCCAATTGGCCAACAAATGGCCGTTTATCTATTACGTAAAATGTCAAAAACCTTGTAAGGTTTTCCTTTCACATATGATTTCACCATTACTTCCGACTTAGTAATGTCGCCCTCTTTCTAGCGCCAAAAATTGTTAACTATTTTTCTGGTTTGATCCGCTCGACGGGGATCCTGTTTCGTGATTTGCTGGAATGTGTGTGTGTGGTAAGGTGGAGTTTGGTTCCTTACCGTGTTTCAGAACTTCTCTGGAAGCAAACAATAAAGTGGATGGGATATGGAAGAAGTAAAATAAATGGACTTTATTAAACTTCAAAGTAGAAGAACAATCAACCGAGAGAGTTGAGTGAACAATTACAAGTTATAGCTACTCCTAGAAAAGAAAAAGATAAAGGCCTGATTGACGTTGTTTGTGTGTCTATAATCTGTCACGATCTCAAGCATAAATAGAGGCCTTCTCTAATTTGAATTTGAATCTCCCTCCAAGATGGCAGTTGAGCCTATTCTTGACTGATCATTCTTACGAGCAGTTGAGTCTTTTCTGGCACAAGAGTTTGTAAAACTGCTCACGTTGGAAAACTGCTTTCATGACCAAAAATAACTGCTTCTGGCTCGTGGGGGTAACTGCACATCTCTCCTTTCAATACCTGTATATGAGTTGTCACGAGTAACAAGTCCATTAACTTTTTAGTGATTATCTGAAAATAACTCGCGTATCGGCCACTCGACGAGCCACTCGACGGGTCAGTCATGAGTAAAACTTTTGTACTAGTTTTGACTTTGCTCAATTGGGTTTAACCGTAATAGTTGAGGTATAATCCCTTGATAATCTTTTCCTAACATGACACGTGTCAATCAATCGACGGGTTTAAGAAAAATCATAGTAATGGAGCAAACAGGGGGCTCGTCGAGTCTGGAGAGGTTGCTGCCGAGCTTGACACCTGCAAACCGGAGGGTGGTTCCTCCGGGTAGAGCCTCCGACGAGCTAGTTAGTACCCGGGGAAAATAAATCGAAAACATAAAGCAGGGAATATGAGCGATTTCTGTAGGGGAGGAGAGGAGAGATGTGTACCTTTAGGTGATGGGAGAGCCTTGTTTATATAGAGAAAAATGAGTGAAGCTTAATGACTAAGTAAGGCTTTTAATAGAATTTTGCTATTAATAGGAAAGTTGCTATTAATAGGAAGCTTCTAGAAACTTCTAGAAGGTCATGACTTGTCGTGGCCACGTACCGAGCAATGGCAGTACGTTCTGAGCAATAGCGAGCGACCGTATATTTTACCGAACGATAAAGATGTCTGCCGAGCTGGTGAAGTACCCCGAGCAACATGAAGAACCTCCGAACGATACAATGAACTTCCGAATGATAATAAGAACTACCGAACGATACGAAGAACTGCCGAGCATTCCCAAGACAAATGTTCGGCCTTGCTGAAATCGTTCGGCTCTTTTGGACTTTAGGAACTGAGGAAAATTTGGCCCCCTACAGTCAGGCAACTCAAGTCATTTTGCTGGTTCTATTCTTGCGTCATGTCGGCCCGATTGGATGCAGGTAAAGGAGGAGGGATGAGGTTTGCGCCCGGATAAGGGGTGGGTTCCAAATGTATGCCTTGGTTTGGCATCCACTATTCACACCCGGATGATTTTTGGCCGAGAACAGTTGGGATGATATCATCCGGCCGTGGGTGGACAAATTAAGGATATCTCTCGAGCTGTCCATAAATAGTCCGGGCTTATCCGGCTGGATTTTGACCAAATTACGCCTCCTCATCCCCTCTCCCCCAACCCCAGTTTACCAGTATACAACAACAGAAAAGCCCTTCCAGCACAATCTCTCTCTCTCTCTCCGTACTCCAAGCCACAAATTTTCACAAAAGCTACTGTACCCTAACATTGGGCTTACAAGATTGATTGGAAGGGGGCCGACTTAATCAAAGAAGAAAACTTCGATAATCTTGGATTTTGGTAGCCAAATTTGACAATGGAGCACACTAACTTTGAACGCATGGGCTGCCATAAAAACTAGAAGCTGTCAAGTTTTGCTTCTAACATCCCTTAAACTTGACTCTCTCCAGGTTTCTTCATCCCGAGCATTGTCTTCAGTCTTGTAAACACATCAAGTTTTGCTTCTGACATCCCTTAAACTTGACTCTCTCCAGGTTTCTTCATCCCGAGCATTGTCTTCAGTCTTGTAAACACATCATGCTTTAGTGACTTTGTGAATATGTGAGCTATCTGATCATTTGTCCTTGGCGACATGTGACTATAGGGTTAGGCTTTGTTCTATTTGTTGCAAGAGCTTCTACATATGATGTGAGCGAAGCTGGTTTCATATCTTTTCCTACTGTATAAAGGTACTAGAGATCCAACTTCTCTCACTCCCTCTCTCTCTCTCTCTCGGATACCAATTCTCAAGGCTTCCACGAAGAAACAAGCGTTTTATCTTAATCTACCCGAAACAGAATGGAAGTTGGTGGCAAATATCACTCTCCTTGGCTGGAAGGGCTTCTGGCTTACACCTCATATTATGAAATCTGTTATTTCAATTGAAAATCAATTCAATCCCCTCCCATCTGATAGACTCCTTGTTTCCTTCCCTAAAACCGGGACGACATGGCTAAAGCTCTCACCGCCACAATACTTCGCCACAATTCAAATCCAGATAGCGAGTCCCCAAACCGACCCACTGCAAACCCAAAACCCCCACGAACTCATCCCATTTCTTGAATTGGAGATTTTCGGCGAAAGCCCATATTGAGATATTAACCAAGTTCCTTCTCCGAGGGTTTTCAACACCCATCTCCCATACTCAATCTTGCCCGAAGCTGTAAAGAATTCTGGCTGTCGTATCATTTACATCTCTCGAAATCCAGCTGACACTTGTTTCCACTTGGCATTTCTATAACAAAAGATTTGGAACCAAAATCCCATTGGAAGAGGCCTTCGATGAGTTCTGTCAGGGAACCGTGGGTTTGGCCCATTCGTTGACCATGTGTTTTGAGTATTGGCTTTGAGAGAGGGAAAGAGAATGTCTTATTTGTAACGTATGAGGACATTGAGGAGTTGAAGGAGGACCCGAAGAAGAACGAGCGCAGAATCACGGAGTTCTTGGGATGCAGTTTAGAGTGCTGATGAGATTAATCAAGTGGTTTGGAAGTGTAGCCATGAGAGGCAAAGTTTAACAAAGATGAGGAAAGAGTCCATTGGTCGGGAATGAAATTCAGTTCGTATTTCAGGCGTGGGGTTGTAGGAGACGGGAAGAACCTTTTGAGTCCTGAGATAGATGATGGAAAGGTTTGAAACTCTTGCTAATCAGAGGTGGGCAGGCTATGGTTTAGAAATTAAAATGTTTGGTGCTGAGCCCAATCCCGTGAAACCATTGGGCATAATTTGAAGCCAAATGAGACTAATCTATCTTAGTTTTACCTAGGACGACCGATGTATCTACACTAGCTATGTAATGTACGCCTCAATATATGCCTCAAGAGTTCTTGTGTGTGAACTTCCGGGTTAATGAAATAAAGTTACTTTCCCCCTTGTTTAGCAACTCAAGTTGTTTGGCTGCTGATTTTTCAGTGTCGGCGTGTGATCCGCTCTAACAAATACGTAAGTGCAATTCAAGACACATTCTCTATGTGATGCACCCGAATGCAGGAATTGAACGATAGAAGTAAAAGAAATGCAAGTCCAGCATTCATCAAATCCAGATATGCATATTCCTCTTTCTCGCATACCAGTCACAACGACAAATCTAATGTGCGCATAGGTCCTCCAATAAGCAGTCGGCCAAAGTTTTTACAGGAAGTGAAAAGATGGAATAATGCAGACCAAAAGAAAGATGGAATGGTGGAACTATGTATAACAAAACGAATAAAGGAACAATTGGGTGGGGTATGGCATGAATCAAGTCCTCTTTTCTAAGCCGCATGCAACAAGATGTGGCCTCTTCTACTTAGTGACACAGACATTGGAGACACATTTCTTTCTAATTACTCTGGTATCGGGTCAGCTAAGGGTTTTTTTTTTTTAAGACCAGGTGTCCGGACTAGCTATGGTTTCAAGTTAACTTACGTGCACCTCCACTAATTCGGTGCCAATGTTCCTGATGCTTCACTTTTCTTGCACCTCGATAATGTCATTCAAGTCACTCGCGACACGAAATTGAATTTGGATCGAAGTTTATTTTGACTAAGTACAAGCAAAATTTACAAGGCAGTCGTGTGCAGCATGACACGAAGAAGATCAACCTAGATCTGGGTTCTTTTGCACAGAACCAAATTCGGAGAGCTTTACAAAAACGACAAAAAAAAAAAACCTTAAGAAGAGGATCCATTCTCTAGGGAGACACGTGAATTCAAACTCAATGACTCGGTTAACCTCGACTCGCTCTACCTCGGCTGCTGAATCGGCCTCGGACTCACCTTCACGTTCACGATCTTTGGTGCCTTCTCGGCGTACCTCGGTTTCTCCGCAAAAACCCGCGCGTTGCGCCACTTCGCCGCTCCCAGCGACACCAAATCCTTGTTATAACCTCTCTCCTGTTCCTGTTCCTCCTCCTCCTCTGCTTTCAATCACAGAACACGAAAGCAAAAAGGTTAAAGAAACATTAAAAGCACGAGCAGGATCTCAAGTAGAGTGGTAACCCATAGGAAATTCTGTAATCAGACCTTACTTAGGCAGTGTTTGCCCTTATTGTCTAAACGGACTAAAGACCACAAAAGCACAATTTTCGAGCCAGATCATTCTTTTCACATACATCACCTACGATCCATTTAACCATTTGACGGAAACAACTCATCTAAAATTCTTAATTTACAGAAACCTAACTAGTATAAATAAGGGGGCGTTTCCCCTAAACTAAATCGACTGAAACACATACTATCACGGATTTCTATACAAGCCATTATCCTAGTACATATCAACTAAAACATCATTTAACGAAACAACTTAACTATTATTGTCATTAGACTATAGTCTAGTAATATATCGAAACGCAAGCTAGGACTACCGACTTCTGCCGAGAAAAAAACACTTACGTTCGACGAGGAAGGGGTCGAAGAGGGAGTCGAGATCGGGGAGGAGAGGGGCAGGATCGTCATTTTCGGGGAAGAAGGGGTCGAACTGGGGATCGTGGAATCGCTCCTGAAGCCAGTAGTCGCGGAACCAGGGAGAGGAGTGGACGAGGTGCCACCACTGGTCGGAGAAGTCCTCAACGGCCTTGTAAGCCGACGGGACGAACATCGGAGCGTTTGGGTTCAAGGTTGACGATGATGCCGATGCGTTTTGTGAGAGCACGTCCATTGATTTTACACTGTCTGGGAAAGAGCAACGTTGGTATGATACGGATGGGTGTGTGTGTGTGTGTGTGTGTGTGTGTTAGAGAGAGAGAGGGGGTGTGTGTGTGTGTGTGTGTGTGTGTGTGTTAGAGAGAGAGGGGTTGGACCTCCAGAAATATCTTTGGTGGACGGAGAAGAGTGGAGGGACTCTACTGCGAGTTACCGCCGTGAATATATACAGGAAAGATAAGAGAAAAGGGCTGGTATTTGAGAAGATATTACGAAAGGGACACTGGTTAAGGCTCTGTTTGGAACTAAAAATAAAGGAAAATTAAAAATATTTATCTACTATTGTTTGAGTGGAAGAAAATGAGAGAAGAAAATAAAATTTTAAGTTTAGATAATAGTAAATTTTTTCTCTCATTTTTTGCCCATTTTATTTTTTTTTCTTTTTTCTTTTCCTTAGGTTTCAAACAGAGCCTAAATCTCTCTTTTTAGTTTTACGAGTAATTGTTTTTCACACTTTCCATTTTTATAATCACACTCCATTTTTGTCACCTTGTGATTTGAATTTATAAAATCAATATTTCATTTGTATCATCTTTCACACTTGAAAGGACAAAATGATAAATTCACATCAAAAATTATAAATACACATCATAAAAGGACAAAAAAGAGTATGATTATAAATAAGGGGATTGTGGAAATCACTACCTTTGTTCTTATTGGAAAATTGCTTTTAAATATTTTCCCAGTGGTAATTTCTATCAAAAGTTTATTGAAGCTACATTAAGGGTAGTGGTTTTCACACTCTCTTTTTTTTTTTTTAATAAATGCAATCCATTTTTTGTCATTTCATGAAATTTTTATGTGTATTTTTTGTACTAAAAAATAAGAAGCGGAATGCATTTATCAAAATATATATATATAAATTATTTTCCCCTAAATTAAATTATGTGGATGTTTGTCTCAAGGATGTGATTCTTCAGATTAAGCTCCATAAGAGCAAGTCTAATGGTGATGAAAACTTAGTTCTATACCTATGATAGTCTACAATCACTCTCCAAATCAATAAAAAATAAAAATTAAAAATTGTCTAGTAGAATTAATAGTCTACCGTCACCCTCCAAATTGAAAAATTAATCTACCAATCATGGGGTTGAGAATGGAGGTTGAAAATGTAGGTTGTTGAGTTGGGGTTAAGTTGGGAAAATGAGGGGAGGAAAAGGTAGTTATATTGAAGACTGTTGAGTTCTAAAATTAAGCCAATCACTGAAAAGGGAGTGCCAAAATTTACTAGAGCAACACTTTTTGGGGCTAAATTATAGAAATGGCTATCGGCATTTTCCAGTCTGCATTGAACTTGCTCTAAGTATGCATTAGTTTTGAACTTAGAAAGGTCCAGCCCTGTTTCGTTAATGTTCTTATTTTTTAAGTACATATTTTCTGCTTTTTACAAAACAAGTCATTCTTTTACAATACATCACATTTAATTTTAAAAAAATAAGTAAGTCCTAAAATTAGATTAGAGGAGGATTGATTTATCTACTCATATTGTTCTGAGCAAGTATTTTTCTAGGAAGAATAGAGGCATGAGCTAATTCATGTTAAACTTATTACGAGCTTGTTTTTACTATTGATGTTATATTAGGTAGCATTTTGTCTTTAAATTATTTTCACCAAAAAATCAAGAACCATAGTTTGCAATATTTTCTGATGAAAATATGACACACTACGGCTCCGTTTGTATGGGCGTAAAATGTTTTTCTGTAAAAAAAAATTTCTGTAAAATGTTTAACCTATTTTTCAATGTTTGGTTGTGTAAAAAATGAGAAAAAAAAATTTACATGTAAAATATTTTCCATTAATTAGATGAAAATGATTTACCCTTAAATCTTCTGTAAGTTATTTTCCGAAATGAACTCGTTGTTCTCTACTACAATTCTCACTGCTCAATTTTCTTAATCGTCAGTCATGACTCACGTTCAATTCTAATATTCTTAAATCTCTCCACCATTTTAAGCCCCCCTATTTTGTCAATTTTTGAAAATATTTTCAAATGTCAACCAAACGCCAGAAAATAAAAGTTTAAAATTTATTTTCAAAAAAGATATTTTACATGAAAAATATTTTATATTGTAAAATATTTTATATCGAAAGAAACGGATCCTACATAATTTGGAATAAGAAATCCAAGATTTTTATTGTTCAGTAATCTATTGAATGTAAATTTGCCGATCTTATAGTATATGATGATGATGATATGATATACTGTACTACGAAAAAGGCTAGCGTCGTAAATTCAGGCGAATGAGACCGGGGCTTTGAATTCAGACAAAAATTGAGTCATGTGGGGGTGGGGTTACCCAATCATCACGCTCGATACGGTGAGAAACATACGTAGCCTTTTTAGATAGGGTTTCCAGAAAAGAAACCCAGATCCGAAACTTGACGGAGTTGGGATTTTTTTAGGACCTAACGGCGTTAGTAATCCACTAGACAGTACTACTACCATGCCTGCAGTCTACAAAATAATCCTTCAAACTGGTTTAACGCTCACATTCTCAATTTTTGAACTCGGCAAATTTTATTTGTTTTGGAAGTTATTATTATTATTAGAGATACGCTTTCACGCTCACGCAAATAGTTTAACGCTTGCACCTGGTTTTCCTCGGAGTCACCGTTTCTCCCGTGAACTTTGTTTTGTCCTTATCCAGTACCGGCCATGGTATTGGAAAACACGTCATCGTTCTTATCGCAAAGGCACGTGGCCCCCACTGCCCATAGTATTGTAGTACTCCTACTACTTGTAAAACTCATTAGTATATATAAACTAAAAAGTAAAAACTACTCACATGATCGAGCTATGAAAGCACCACTATTGTATTGTAAATTAATCTCGATTGGAAGAGCCAAAGCACAAGAAACATTTACTTAAGGGAATTGATTTTGCTACTCTTTTATTTGATTAATGTCATTCATCTTTTTTTACAAAACAAATTATTTAATCGAAACACAAAGGGAAGTGACATTAACAAAAAGGGAAGTGACATTTATCTAGAGGTACTCCCTCCGTCCCCTTTTTTAACATCTAGTATTTCATTTTGGCCTATCTCTTAATAAGTGTTTATTTTGTAATGTTAGTGGATAAAAGTTGGTACATTTTTTATTTTGCCCTTAAAAATATATTCCATTTTGAAAAGAGTAAAAGTGTAATGATGATGTCTCCGTAAAAGGTAAGTAGGAAAAATGGAGGTAAAAATTAATATAAAATTTGTAATGATGATATGTTTTCTTAATAAATTGGAGTTACAAAACGGGACTCTTAAAAAGGAACGAAGGGAGTACTAGATAATGATCGCTTTTTTCTTTTCTTTTTCTGAAAACATGGTAACAAACTGTTATTGATAAAAAGAATATATATATATATATATCAGTACATTAAACAGAATGATTATCGTTTCACATAAGATTCAATAACCAATTAAGAGGTCTAGCCTCCCAAATAAAAAAATAAATACCAAAACAACTTCTGGATGAATATCTTCGATGACAACTTTTACTTTCGTAGGGTAAGCGTGGATGGAAAGTCAATCATTTGTCATCAGACCACCACTACATCCGCTTTGCTTCATCAAAGACCATCACCACCACCTTTATTGAAGCCTGAAACGACATCAATCACTATGATAATGGAAAGCCAAGAGAAAGGGAAAGAGGAGAAAACACCAAGAAACTCTCAGATCTGAATTCGAGAGAGAAAAACTGTCACGGGAAAGGAGTTGTTAAAAACAGAAAAAAAAAATTAATACGGAGTAGAAAAGAAGGAAAACACCCATAAGAGTAAAATCTTCTCCTCCCGCCGCTCCATTAAGGTGATGAAAACCCTAGAGGGAGGGAGGGAGGGGGCTAGGACAATTGATTTCTGAAAGGAAATAGGTTTACGGGGTGTTTGGTGAACTTTTTTTAAATGTTTCCTAAAAATTTCGAAATTTTTATCTTTACTTGAATTTTTTTAGCTTTTGCACAAGGTGTGTAGTAATTCTTTCTCGGGACGAATGATAAATTGAAAGCTTAACGTGAATCTAACGAAAATTGAGAAGAAAAAAAAAACATTTTTATGAGTATAGGCCAAATCCTGCCTGTTACTTGGCTTATTGTTGAATTGTTAAGCAATATAAAGTCTAATTATGTAAAAACCGTGGTTAACAAAAGATCATTTCAGTGAATTTCACGTAGTTTGAAGCATGAGCTTGTAATTGTTGAACCCATAACCTTAAGGCTTTGGTCAAGTGGGCATGACAAAGAAAATAGTAAGTATTTGTCCTCTATGTCGTGGCATATCCGAATCTCACGGAGGTCAAACATTGTAAACCTTGGGACAATGGAGAGTTTGTCCGGTCGTTAACTTTAGGACCTTGGAATTTGTTGAGGTGCACGCAAGCTGACACAAATATCGGGCCATCAAATTTGTTTTAGTACTCGGTAAAATTGTTCACATTTGGCATCAAATTGAGGCATATAGTTAAATATAGCAGCCAAAATACCAGTCATTAAAAGAACACTAAATTTTGAAACCCCATGCTAAACATGGCAATAGGGGTGTAAACGAACCACGCCGAGCCGAGTCGTTTACTTAACGAGCCAAAAATTCGAGCTCGGCTCGAGCCTTAACGAGCCGAGCTTTTGTCGAACGAGCCGAGCTCCACTCGACTCATTTAGTAAACAAGCCGAATACTCGAGCTCAAGCTCGGCTCGTTTACTAAACGAGCCGAGCCTTAACAAGCTGAACCGAGCCGAGCTCACGAACTGCTCGGTTCATTTACAGTCCTACGTAGCAATAACAAACCAAATACTCCTGCATTAATAAGATGATGAAATTACTGCAGGTCCACGTCACTGTCAAATGCTAAAACTTGAAAGCCAGTAAAATAAAAAGAAATCAAAGTCTCTTAATTCCGGCGTGAATGGCCCCGCCGTTGACCGGACGAGCTCATGGGAGAGGGGAATATAGTCATGGTGAAAGTAAGTTGACCCGAACACCCTTGACCATGGAACCAAAATTGAAAAAGAAAAGAAATCAAAATCATAACCCACGCACTTACCACACTAACCATCTCCATTTGAAAATTTTCAACCCAGCTACTTGCACGGCAAATGTGCACAGATCGCGGTGTGGAGCTCGCTCCGTGTCCCACACAAGCGATCCCAGCCGTTCATTAGATATAAAACCTTTGTTCGAAGGCTCCCGCACCTATAGGTATTAGATTGAGCTGATTTTTCGCGAGGGCCTTCGAAAAAATGTTTTACATCTAATGAACGGCTTGGATCGTTTGTGTGTGAGGGCCCTACGCCACGATCTGTGCGCATCGCTGTGCAAGCAGACTTTCTGCCAATTTTTCTCCCCTTGCCTCTGCGGAAAACCAGTAGAAAAGGCGGGTTAATAGCATCATAGCATGTGTGTAAAGATGATATTGACCACTTGCTTGCAACGACCTGAATCAAAACTATCCACTACCCAACAGGTAAAGGCATCACAATCCATAACTTGAGGATGGCCACAACATCTCTCTCTCACTCACTATCTCTCTCTGGTGGGGGCTGGGTCTGCGGTTTCTCTACGACATTTCCATCTGTTGTCACATTGTTTTCCAAAACCGACCGAGCTCACTGCATCTAAGGTTATTATCCAAGGAATGGCCTCGGAGGTCGTCATTATAGTAGGAGGAGTGACTTATCTATGCTACGAACCTCTGAGTGTAGTGTCCAGGGGAATATGGATGGGGGATAATCCTTTGAATCACGCCAGCCCCCTTCTCTTGCTGCAACTCGCCTCTATTAGCCTAGCTTCTTTGCTCATAGATCTGTGTCTCCGGCCTCTCGGACAATCAACTATCGTCTCCAAAATCTGTGTAGGTTGCTTTTTCTCTTGTTTGTTTGCCGGTAATTCTAATACAAGGTGGTCACGAGCATGCACAACTTGAAAGGGCCCAAAAAATAAAAGAGACGCGAAAAGTAAAATTTAACAACAAAATAAGGGTCAATGGAAAAAATATTCACATAAGTTTACCTGTGCCTAAAAACCCAGTAGCAAGCATCAATAAAATACAGGAAAAGCATGCATGCTAGCTAGAAGCTATAGTTGAAAATGCGTCTGGAGGGGTATTTGTTTTAGAGTGATAAGGTATTATTTCGAAGCAACGTAGTGTACTTATTTTCTGTTCGGATAGCGTTATGTATAAATTTCTACAACACTGATTGTCCCACGACTATCAGTGGCTAAAAACCGACAACTTTTACAATGTGGCTATCAGGGTGGCATAATATTCGGCCCTTCTCTTCTCGGACACAGCGAGGCCTTCACCTCCGGCTTGTTCCCTCAAAGAGGCACAATAGTGATCGAAACGGTTGCCTCCTTCGGCCTGATGTTCTTCTTCTTCCAAATGGGGGTCAAGACGGACCTCGGAACGATGCTGCGACCCGGACGGATGGCCGTGGTAATAGGCGCCTCGATTTCCTTATTAACCCTAGGGCTCACCACTCCGCTCTCTCTCCTCCTCAAGTCCTACGTCCCCATGGACAAGTCCCTCGCAAGCTCCCTCCCTCTCATAGCTGCTTCCCAATCTATGTCTGCTTTTCCTAACATCGCTTTTCTTTTGACCGAACTCAAGATGCTCAACACCAATATCGGCCGCCTCGCCCTGTCCGCATCGCTGTTTTGTGATGTGATCGGGATATCATTAACTGCAATCGGCTTCACAGTAATGGAGCACTCGACTTTAGAGAGATCGGCATCGGCGTTTGCATCCGTTATCCTGCTTTTGGCCGTCATTGCTTATGTATTCCGACCGATTTTGATGTGGATTTTAACAAAAACGAAAGAAGAGACAGTTGTGGGGGAATTGTTTGTGATTTCTATTTTTTGCACTGTCCTTTTGGCTGGTTTAGTTAGCGAATTTCTTGGGCAGCACTTCATGTTCGGACCAGCTATTTTGGGGTTGGCTGTGCCGGAAGGGCCACCTTTGGGATCTGCCTTGACGGCGAAGCTAGACCTTTTAATCACGGGGTTGCTCTATCCTACCTTCCTCACTGTTAGCGGGCTGAAAACGAATTTCTTTGAAATTAATTTCCAGTCCATGTGGATCGTGATGATTGTAGTTATCTTTGCTGCCCTAGTGAAGATTGGAGTGGTTCTATTGGTAGCGCATCATACCGAAATGCCCTCTCGCGAAGCTCTTGTGCTTGGGCTCTTGTTGAACACCAAAGGCATTTGTGAGATGCTCGTTTACAACTTGTGGAAAGACAGTCAGGTGCGAAACCCCTTTCCTCGTATTCACTAATTTCCTTCGATTGCTAGTCTCTATAACTGGTTGAAATCGCTTTCTTCTGACAGATCCTAAGCAATCAAGAATTCACTTTGGCTGTCATAGGGGTGGTAGCAGTGACAGCAATCATAACGCCAATCGTAAGAGCCCTCTATGATCCATCAAGGCATCAATTTCCAACCAGGCGAAGGACCATTCAACAAGCAAAGGATGGCGCAGAGCTAAGAGTGCTAGTCTGCATCCACAACCAAGACAATGTCCCCACGGTTGTGAACCTTCTAGAAGCCTCATCCGCAACCGAGGAGAGCCCCATTGCAGTCATAGCACTCTTGCTCGTTGAGCTTGTGGGCCGGGTAGCCCCGATGCTCATAGCCCACTCACCGTTGGAAACCCTGGAGACAAACGCAAGTACCTCAAGGTCCAGCCACATCATCAGTGCATTGCATCAGTACAGAGTGTACAACGAAGGGTGCGTCACCGTCCAATCGTTCAGTGCAATCTCCCACAAGGAAACAATGCACGAGGACATTTGTCGGGTGGCATTTGAACAGAACGCAACCCTTGTGATAATCCCGTTTCACAAGCACTGGGCCATCGATGGCGGGATCGAATCGGTCGATAGAGCCATCCAACACATGAACACCAAGGTCCTTGAGAAGGCACCCTGTTCGGTTGGCATCCTCGTCGACCGAGGTATTTTGAGAGGCTCAATGTCCATTCTCAACAGCCAATCCATGTATCATGTTGCCGTGCTCTACATCGGTGGTCCGGATGACGTGGAATCACTGTCCTACGGTGCTCGCATGGCGAACCACAACAACGTCACACTAACGGTAATTCGTTTCCTTCTTTTCGGAAGCGATAATGCCAGAGACCGTAAGCTCGATAATGACCTGATCAACGAGGTCTGCCATGCTAACACAGGAAACGAGGATTTCTCATATCAAGAACAGGTGGTGAGAGACGGCGTAGGGCTGGCTTCATCTATTAGAGGATTGGAAGAATTTTTTGACCTAATCTTAGTCGGGAGGCAACATCAGGCGTCCACCCTGATGCAGGGTCTTGGGGCATGGACTGAGTGCCCTGAACTCGGTGTCATTGGAGATTTTCTCGCCTCGTCGGATTTTGATAGCACAGCATCCGTGTTGGTGGTTCAGCATCAAAGAGTACTAGGAGGGAGGTTGATCAGTCGGGCCGTGAAGCCAATGGTTAATGATAGAGATATACCCCTCCAAAGTATGCAAAGCCATGCTGTGGCAGAAACAACAGCACGTGACAGTGGCACGGCATGGGCAATATCAATGGATAGAATGTAGATGAGTTAGGCTTAGTTCGTAATGATTGGGAATTCAAATTTCCTTTCGCAATGCTTCCGGGTCTTGGACTGCAGGATATTTTGCCAAGTTGCAAAATCGTGAACCAAGGATATTTTGTCATCCTAATGACCAACCTGCAACATAAAAGATACTAGAAATGATCCTTTTACTTTACCACAGTATGCAAGTTCCTATTTCGTTGGGTATTTCATAGCAACTAATTTTGGCTGGCCTAAAGGATAATAGATTGGATTCAATGTGCTGGGCTTGCTCTGGAAAGATATAAGGATCAACAGAAGTTCTACAAAACTGACAGGAGTATATCTAAGATGAAATGTGCTTTTCACTTGAGGGTGTGCCACATCTGTCATAGCTAAAATCTACGGAACGTTTCAATCAAGTAATCCCAACCTAAGCTCCAACAGAGTGCTAATAGTTTGCTTTACTAGTTTCCCCCCTGTATGCTTGCAAAAATGTACAAAAAACAGCCAGGAAGAATGTACAATTCGGCAACGAAGAAAAAACACAATAGAATCTTTGTCGGAATTGAATTAAGACATTTATACCTGCAGCTTACATACTTCCATGACGAGATGCGTTGAAATTATCACCTCACTGATTCTTGATTTCATCAATACTTGCTTCGTCTGAAGTAGTGCATTCCAGCGCAGCATGATTTGGAGGATCTGGAGCTTGGTACAAGGATGTTTTGCTCTTCCTAGCTTGCAGTCCTGTATACCGCGCTAAATCCACCCATTGCTGCACATTTCAGAGGCTAAAATCAAACAAATATCAAACAAGAGAAATAAGTCAATAATTTTGAAGATAACTGTCCCCAGATTGCAAAATGAAAGGATACAGATCAATAGGACGATAGGGCTGAACATATATATCAGTTTAATAAAGCATGAACTGCCCTCGGATCGCAAAATGAAAATCAGCTCATTCACACCCATCCCTTTTGCAGCGCTAACAATAATTTCCAAGATAACTAAAACAGGAGCCTACACATGTTAGCAAGCTTCCTCTCTTTTTCCAAGTAAATATTATGAATTTATTGTCCTCTGGACTACATCATTTTAGAAAATGCATTGACATGGCAACACTGAAGCAAATCATGGCAGGGATTTGATTTGTGCCCTCTCTCTTCCAGCTCCATGTATTGGCATGACCTACTGTTAAATTATTAGGGTTTTTTTTGTTATGTATCTTTTACATAGGGGTATTTTTGTACTTGTACCTTTGTCCATATATATACAAAGTCTGAGAGAGAAACCTAATTTGGTTGGGCTCTCCTTTTTCCCCCAATTCACACCTACACTAGATAATGGACTTATCTATCAACGAGACAACCAATGCTGGCAAAATTCTCAAAGAAGGCAGGAAATGGTGCACTCATCTAATAATTCTAAGTATATTTAAACGATAAAGTAAAGAAATGAGTTTGCATGAGGACACAAACTAGAAGGTGAGGAAGTAAATTAAGAATTATCTCACCTGGGTTCCCCAGTACGAGTTGACAGTCCGAACAACAAAAGACAGCATATTCACAAGCAATGTTTGTGAGGCAAATAGGTCAGAAATTCTGTGCTCCACTACTCCAGCAATAACCTGCCACAGAATCCATTCTGATCTTAATACCAAAGAGTCACCGAGGATCAAGTAAGAAAGTAGACCGATGTCCGCTGGCACAAGTAATAACTCAATAACTCAAGCTTCAGGGCTTATCCCTTGGATAAGCAAAAATACATTCACATTCTATTCATTGGCTAAATAAGACATTTGACGCACGTCACTTGGGCAAAGTTCCTTAGATATGACTTCAGACGCCCTCCTAGTACTGATACATTATAGACTCCAAAGGGCCTGCCCAAAGCGGACCATGCTGGACAGTGGGCAACCGAAGTGAAGAGAGCATCCGTAATCGAATTCTGGAATGCTGGTGGGACCCATTGATCCCAAAAATAGATGATATTAGCAACTAGAAGCTTACCTTATCTCTGATGGCAAATGCGAGTTCTATATCTACAACAACGAGAGATGCACTAGGTGAAGGGATGTGATCTAAGTAGTAGACAGGCAACTACAAGTCGATCAGCATTTTCCTAGTGTACATTCTATAGTGATGATAATTACCTTAAAGAAGAATATGCATCATTTAAGAGAATCCAAGGATAAAAGGTCCATCATCATTCATCCTACTTCGTCACCATACTTTACTGATTGATCGGGATCGTCCACTTAGCTAAAACTTTTGATCATATTGCTTAAGCTGGACCATTTCCATGAATTCATTCGTCACCAAGAAAATGGAAGCAACAATGTTTTGGGGATGCATTAAAGATCCTGGCAATAGTGGATACTGTCTAACTCTTTACTCCTTTTTTTACCAGCCTGTTTAACTCCACCTTTGGTAACCTTTACTGAAACAAGAAAACATACTTTCATATCCATACATTGCTTCACAAATGGTACAGTGCTACTTGTTCTACCTGATATCGAAGATTTGCTGACGTTCCCAAAAAGCAACTGTATACCACTGCAGTTTTAAGCATTGGTGATCTTTTAGTCTGTTGAGCAGTAGCAAGTGCTGGATTCAATAATTTGCGAACTGTATACAGAAAATTTGAGGCAGCCACAGCCCCAATACTTGAAATGAATCCAACACTGGCAAGTTTTAAACCTCCGAAAAGCACTGATGCAACTCTATGACTCACATTCCAGTCCTTCCCAGCAATATTCTTTTGAAATGCATTATCCGGTATAGAACCAAGTAGACCCTTTAATGCTTCTACGCTGTCAGTCGTATCCATCTTATCAGCAATTGAAATGAAAGACAACGTCGGAGCAGGCAGCCATACAGTGAAAAAATCAACAACTGATCCCCTGACCGTGTCTGTAATAACATAGTCAATCTCTTCAAAGAAATTTTCTTTACGCCTTTCATACTGAGCTAAGAGAGTAGTCGTAATTGATATAGCTTCTTCTATAGCTAGTCTGTGTAAGAACTTGGGATCAGCCAATAATCTCTCCCTGAATCCCTGCAAATCAGGATGAGTTCTGTTCAGCTTGGAGCCACTAGTTAATTTTACAGTTTAACCTTATTTATCTCTCACTATTTGCACCTCACAAGTAGGTAAACAAGTGATTGTGAAAGTTCCAATTTCCAATAGCAATCTCACTGTAATACAAGATGGATTGAGTTTAAGCTTGAAGGCCTTTGCACCACAAACACAAATCTAATGGAGTTACCAAAAAAAAACACACACACACACACACATCTAATGGCCAAAACCAAAGCTTACCTGGAATCTATGAGTGAGTTCTGAAATAAGAGGATATTGCTCCAGATCAAAAAAATTCTGCAGAACTTCAGGAGATACCACACCAAGATCAAGTCCTTTCTGAAGGTCCTGAGATAAGAACACATACAAAGACAGTTCATCATATAAAGCGTCCCAAACCAACATCAACATCCGTAAAGGCATAAAAGACCACTCTAGAAATCTGATATGATTTGGCAGCACTATATTTTAACTTAAAGGCAATGAGATACAGTTACTGACAACCAAGAAATTTTTCCTTGCTGAATTCATAGCACCTTTATTTTCAACCAAGTAATTGGTGCTGCTTTTAAAGCCAATTCACCCATATCTTTAGATTTTCTTATTTCCCCAGCTATGATAGTACAATAATATTACAAAAGTTTTTGCCACTCGAATTATCATGCTGAGGATTAGTCCTAGGATTGTTTAATCGAGAAATAATCATCATAAACTATGCTAGCAAGAGCCAAGCCAAACCAGTAAGGCTGTGGATGCACTAAAAGATTTTCTTGTTGAGTCAAATAGACATGTAAAAGTGCACGAAGGTAAGGAAGTACAAAAATTAAGTTCATCCACAGAGAAGCAATGCCTATTTTCACCAAATCATTAATGTTCGAAAAGGCAATAAGTTCACATCCTATAAAATATATCTAAAAGGACTCAAACTAAAACCGAAAATTCATATTCATGTATACAAAGAGCGGCCGAAGTTTTACTGTTCATAGTCCAGCGTTTTTCGGCCAAAACAATATCGTTTTGGCTTCTTTAAACGATGTCATTTTACTACCTCATATATACCCTTTGCACAGAAGCTATGCTGCTTGTATGTTATCTCCTTCATTCTCCCGTTCTCTCCACCTCTCTCTGTTTAACTCACTCTCAGTGAAAAAATCAAACTCAACAATCATGGCTTGCCCGGCCAAGATGAAGCTAGGTTTCTCATCAGCTTTTCATTCTTCGTCTCTATTATTTGCTTGTTTCGATCTTATTCAATTTCTTCCATAATTTCTCTTGCCATAGCCACAAATCGAAGGTAGGGTTTCTTATTCACCATATGATTGATGCCCTATATTACCCTATGCGTTGTGAGGGAACTGATTTTAGGCGAGATTATACTAGGATTTCCCCAGGGGTTTGTTCCATAAGTTTTAAGTTGTAACTTCTGTTCCTGTAATAGTCTTTTCCCAAGTAATAGTTTTACTATACAGAGAAGGTTGATGATTTTAGGTTCCATGTTTTATACCTCTACGTTTGCACTTTAATCTCTGTCCTGCTAATTGTAGACACCCCAATCTGGGCCTCTGAATAATCTTTAAATTCCCCAATGATGAAATAAGGAAAAACATACCTTCAAGGCTTGGACCGCTATTCCTTCGCTACTCCTTCACTAACCTCAAGACAACCCCTTTTCAAACATATAGGGTGGCTTCTGGTTCAATTGCAAAAGGGAAAGATGCATTTGCTTTGTGAAAAACAACTTTTTTCATGACACACTGAGGGTAAAATGGGCACACATTTCAATGTATAAACATCTCTAAGTGAAACCAATTGGGTTAGAAAGAGCCAAAGAGAACTCGACAAGCTTTCCAACGCTTTGAACCGCACTCAAATCTGAGTTCGGGAGTGTCCCGGACGCCCCCGCGAAGTTTGGTTTGGTGTGTTGTGCTGTCACACAATACCGCACAGTATTTCATAAAATTCCAAAAAATTGCTCTACCGCACAAGATTTCAATATACCGCGCAGCATTTTGAAACACCGTCAGAAGGAGCATCTAACAGATTCCCATGCACGTCAGCAGAGCGGTCAGAGCGTGTTTTTTTTTTCCCATTGGGTGCACTCCAAGCATATACATGCCCTCTACTTCCCCCTATAAATACACCCTCCTCTAGTTGAAAGGCAACCCTTGAATCCTAAGAAAAGCCATCCTGAAATTCTCTGGGATCCCTCTTCTCTCTCTCCATCAACCCACATGCTGGTCCATTACAAAATCAATCTCAAACTGATTTTCTTTCTCAAATCAACCTCCCTTCCTCCAATTTCAAGCACGTCCAAGCCTACAAGAAGGTATAAATCGATTTCCTTGAGCTAAACCACGTTTAGCTGTGAGGGGAGGCCTTCCGAGGCCCATCCCAATTTTTTCTATACTGGGTTTAGACTTCAATAAGCCATATATTCAAAAGTACCAAAAACTAGAAACATGGTATAATATACCGTGCTGTATTTTATTGTAACGTGCGGCATGTTAACCTCTGGTCTTTGGGTTGATTAATGTCTAATAGACCAAAGGTATTTCCAAACATTTTTCATGACAATTTTATTTTAGAAATCATCTTTGTTTTCTGTCAAGCTCATTTAAATACCTTAAGATGATTTCTAACACATTATCATGTGATAAAGTGAATCCAAAAGGACTAACTAAACTTTTTTCAACGTCCTGAACCAACCAAAACTAATTTTCCAAGTCAAAGGTTGATTTTATCACATGAAATGAGGTTGTTCTGAGATGTGTGGGGAACATAATGCCACTGTTAGAATATAATATTGGTATTAGTCCCACATTGGTTAATGTAGTCTTATGTTATGATTTCCCATTATATAAATAAGAGTTGATTGTGTTAGGGTTAGTGAACACAACACTCTACACACTTTTCCTTCCTAAACAACATAGTATCAGAGCGGGTTTACCATCCACCTTAGATATACAAAACCCTAGCCGCCACCCTTTACCGCCATCATCATCTCACCACGAAACCCTAAATCTATTGCTAATAATCCCAAACCACCATAACCCTAAAATCACAACCTTAATCTTAGCCTCTGTCCTAACCCTAATCACTTCCATTGAAATCTATCGCCATAATCACTGTTCACCAATTACTGTTCATCGTGTGTTGTTCACAAGTTACTGTTCATCGTCGCTACTGTTCATCAACGACTCCTGCTGTTTCAGTCTGTAGACGGCTTTGTTCAATTATATTGTTGGTTTAAAGTGGTAATCTGTCACTCTGAGGTTCTGGGTCTTGGTTATTGATGGTGTTGGGTTGATCTGTTGGTCGATTGCTGGTTTATTGTCCGGTGATATATTTGCAATGAAATCTGATTCTGCTTCCACTGTCTCTGTTGCTGTTGGTTCTTCATTTAGTCGTGGACATGGTCATAATTCTGGGTTTCCTAGTTGGGTTTTTGGCCATGCTTTTGGTGAGCATGATAACATATCTTGTTTTGTCGTCTATTTCGTTGAAGTTGGTGGTTGTTGGTTGTTATTCGTCGTTGAAGTTGGTAGTTGAAATTGGTTCGTTGGTCGTTGAATTCGCTCGTTGTTCGTTAGTCGTTGAAATCGTTCGTTGGTCGTTGAATTCGTTCTTTGATTCGTAGAAATCGTTGAAATCGTTCATTGGTCGTTGAAATCGTTGAAGTGAAAGTTGGTTGATCGTTGAAGTCGTTTCATTCGTAGAAATCATTGAAGTCGTTTCGTTGGTTGAAGTCGTTCATTAGTCGTTGAAGTCGTTCATTGGTCGTTGCTATTGAAAGTTGTTCCATTGTTTTAACAAGTTGGTTGTTTTTCGTTATTGCTGTTAGTAGTTGAGGTAATTGTTTCGTTGGTTGATATGTAACAAGCCGGAGAGTCTTCAGCTTGTGGGGGAGTGTTAGAATATAATATTGGTATTAGTCCCACATTGGTTAATGTAGTCTTATGTTATGATTTCCCATTATATAAATAAGAGTTGATTGTGTTAGGGTTAGTGAACACAACACTCTACACACTTTTTCTTCCTAAACAACGGCCACAAGGCACATTAATTCACCGCATGGTGCTTTAAATTCCTGTTATATTTTGCAGCTCCATGTTGTACATGTTCACTCATTTCATACTGTACAGTGTACACACAAGCACGCCAATGTGTTATATTTAATCTTGTGTCCCTTTCTCGCACTTGTTAAGCTAAAATTCTAAATGATATTAAATCCCCCATTTAAAATGCTTAGTAGAGACCGATTTTTATTGGGCGAGAGGGGTGCTTTATCAACAAAACCCTCCCATCTCGTAACCTGGCTCCCGAACCCAAAACTTTCAAGGTTTTCGCTACACCAAAAGCCTTATCGTTTTTCCAAAACAAACTCTCGATTTCTCGGATCATCCATCTTTAAAAATCTGGGTGGTGACTCTTGAGCGTTCCGGTCGGGGAGCCCACACTAATATTGGAAATCCAAGGTACTTAGTTTTTCCTAATTTCAAGACCATATCAAAAGCCTAAAAAGCTTCCAACTATATCCCCCGTAGAAGTGGCTGGCTTGTGGTGTTGGTATACTGGAACATAATTAATCATGGAAAATGATTTTGGCACTCCATTTTTTTATGATAGCACTCTAAAATTTGCCTTTTAGTGTGCCTTGCTATGTATAATTTTTACATTAAAAGGCAAGTTTTGGAGTGCCATCATAAAAAAGTGGAGTGCCAAAATCATTTGCCTTAATTTTTACTTTAATTATTGGGTAAGCTATCTGATTTTGAAGTGTGGGCACCTTAGATGGGTAATTATATGTCTTACGGTAATGAACTAAATATCTATACTTTAGTGGTTTATCCAAAATGTAGTTAAACGTATTTCAATGTGATGTGAGGAACTTTGGGGCAATAAGTGAACTCATTTGCGGTGAGAAAGCCCCTAGAGTCCAAAAAAATTTAGTATTTACAAGTCTTATGTGAATTGTTGCTTCAGTAATTGTATAAGCATTGATATTTTCATTTTAACTTCGGAGTATATTGTTTCATCATACATTTTGCAAGTCTTATGTAACTCACTGCAATGGCCAATGGGGTTATGCACATTGAAGTTTTTATCCAGCACGTTTCTATTTAATTTTGTTTATTCACCTTTTATACCTCCACTGGAGGAAATGAATGGTCCATTCTCAAAATAGGATTCCTCAAATGAACAGGCAAGAGTAGTTTATTCAGAAATAACCATAGCATAATCAGGATATTCAAATGGATCTATAACCATAGGTCCTCTCGGGCCCTTAAAGGTTCTAACCTTTAAAGAAACATATTTTAATATTACGTTAGGTTCCCATCAGATATAGTCGGCACTGGATGTGATCACCGATGCATTATTGTTAGATACTTAGATGTCACCAAATGGTCATGCACACGTGAATGTCTCTCCATATGTTTACCCTTTCTTTTACTCCTTTTTTCGTCTAATGTTGTAGCCTGTTAAACACCAATGGTTGCAGATGAATATGATGCTACCATTGGGAGTCTTCCAAAAATTGATTGCAAAAAGATTGGAAGACTTCTCAAGATGCATGACATTATAGTCTTCTTATATATTTTATTTGGTTGCCCAAGAAAAAGAGGGAAACCAAAACAGTAGTCAACAAAATTTGAGATCATCTACCCATTTGTTCCTTCTCTGATGGTATTTCTCTCCTTGCATTTATTTTTCCGTCTTTTTCTCCTTTCTCTCGGTCTTCAACTTTTTGTGGTCCAGTGATGAAGTCATTATATTACTCCATATTGCATTTCAATTACTGCTTTGAACATTTTGCTGGAATTCTTTATTCCTTTTCCTATTTCTATGGTTTCAGTTCTATGATTTTAGATTCTACCGTTGTTCTTTATCCTTATCTTATATTGTGGATTGTGTAGCAATGTCCAAAGGTATTTGTACATTGTGTTTGTGAGTTTGCTAATTTTGTTAATCAGTCTATATTGTTCTTTGAGCTTTGTTGCAATTTTTTTTTTCTTCTTTGCATTGTTGGGGTGCATGGTGACCAACAGCTTCCTCTCCCTCAGAGTCACAGCGATCGATCTCTTGCGACATTCCCAGGCCCCGTCATAAGTGGCCTAGGAATTGCATTAGCACAACATCTATTCAAAAGATTACTTAACAATGTAATATGTTGCATATGTAATATCAATGTGTTTTCCCTACCATTCTTTGTAAAACCTCCTTGTGTTTACAACTATTCTTCATGTACATAAACCATTGTAGCTTCACATAACAGCTCCTTTGTTAATACACATTCGGCATTAACGTGCAATTTAGGAGGGTACATAAGATAAACACTCTATAATGGCCCAAATTTTTATAATGGGCCTCAATGGCGCACTTGGGCGCCAAAAACGACCCTTGTCCTATTATAAAGGTTTGTTAGAATATAGTATTAGTAGTAGTCCCACATTGCTCAGTGTGCTTATTCAATATGTGAGTCCTCTATATAAATAAGATTGTTATGTGTTAGGGTTATTTAACACCCTACACATTTTTCCTTCCTAAACAACATGCTATCAGAGCGGGTTCACTATCCACCTTAGATATACAAAACCCTAGCCGCAACCCTCTACCACCATCATCTCCTGATCTCTATCTTAACCCAAATCTCTTCCATCCATCGAAATCCCAAATTGGACACTTAACTGAAATCTATAGCCATTAACCACTGTTCACCATCGGCACTATTCACATTACTGTTCATCGTCGGTACTATTCACTTATTACTGTTCATCGCTGTTTAGTACTATTCCATCACTTACGGTTGGTCAGATCTGTTCTATGGTTCTACTTTTGGTTGTCGAAGGTATACTCGTATTGGTATTGTTGGTAGTTGTTTGATGCTTATTTTTAGTTGGTGGAATATTGGTGGTTGATCCGTTGGTTGCCTCTCATTACACGGTGACATATTTGCAATGAAATCTGATTCTAATTCTGCTACCGTTGTCTCTGGTGGGTGTGGTTCTTCATTCAGCCATGGTCATGGTCGCAATCGTAATTCTGGATATCGTGGTCGGATTTTTGGTCATGCTTTTGGTGAGCGTGGTAACATTTATTATTTTGTGGTCTATTTTGTTGACATTGGTAGTTGGTGGATGGTAGTTAAAGTTGGTTGTTGAAGTCGTTCGTTGATCGTTGAAATCGTTCGTTGGTCGTTGAATTCGTTCGTTGTTCGTTGGTCATTGAATTTGTTCGTTGATTCATTAGTCGTTGAAATCGTTGAAATCATTTCGTTCGTTGAAGTCATTGAAGTCGTTTCGTTCGTTGAAGTCGTTCGTTGGTCGTTGCTATTGAAATTATTTCGTTGGTTGAAATTATCTCGCTGAATTCGCTTGTTGATTCGTTGGTCATTGAAATCGTTCGTTGTTCGTTGAATTCGTTCGTTGGTCGTTGAAATTATTTCGTTGAAGTTGTTGAAATCGTTGAAGTTGGTTGGTCGTTGAAGTTGTTTCGTTCATTGAAATCGTTGAAGTTGTTTCGTTGGTCGTTGCTATTGAAAGTTGTTCCATTATTTTTAACAAGTTGGTTGTTTTCCGTTATCGCTATTAGTAGTTGAGGTAATTGTTTCGTTGGTTGCTATATAACCAGCTGGAGAGTCTCCAGCTTGCGGGGGAGTGTAGAATATAGTATAAGTAGTAGCCCCACATTGCTTAGTTTACTTATTCAATATGTGAGTCATCTATATAAATAAGATTGTTATGTGTTAGGGTTATTTAACACCCTACACATTTTTCCTTCCTAAACAACAAGCTTCACGGGGAAGCACACGATGATAGAGCCTAGAAATTGTTGACGTGGAAACTCAGATGAGTAACGCAAGTATTGTATCAGAGTACATTAATTTCACACGCAAAAGTAAAACATACTAAGTCAGGCAGCAGAAAAGCTTCGTCATATACAATTTTCTAAAGATAAGAAGTTCAAAGCATTGCCATGATGCATCTCAGAACAAGAATCCTGGATGTGATTTGTTAAGGAACATGTAGATGCTATTGTTTCTCCCAGACTACAAACAACAACTTACCTGGGGTAGAGCATCTCGTCTCCTTCCAGCTGCATTCATCACTCGCGCAATTTCAGCACGATCAAAGCAATTTCTGCTGCAAGGTCTGGCTGCAGAATACCACAAGAAATCAGCAATAGGAACTTCTCCTTCGCTTCTAATGAATTGCCTTTCAGGGTCAAGTAAGATAACAACTTGATTTTTCTTTGGTGTCTTCCTCGAAATTCTTGCTGGCAGCCCAGTCCCCCTTGACCCATATGTAATATGGCTCGCACCAGTAACCACTACTAGCATACCGGTGGTGCCTCCATCTGCCATCGCTCGTGAGATGATCTGGGAAATTGTATATTCCTCCACTACTCTTGCTTGAGCAGATAGATATGAGCTAGGCCCAAAAGCGGTAGATTGGTTAGGAAAGTTGATATCCACCGAGGGTCTGTGCGACATAGAAGTAAAGCCTGAGATGAAGCCTGAACCAGCTGGAGGAGCATAAATCTTGCGGTCAGCTTTAGAAAGACCACGAATACCTTCAGCTTGAACAGTCCTCAAGACCTACCAAAATAGTTATGTATCAGAATAAGGATGAAGTTATCTACAAAGACTCTTTTGCAAACTAGTAACTAGTTGTAAAATCCAGAACATTGGAAGAAACGATAGTGCTTCAACTAGTCAATAACAAGGTTGCTTAATCAAAGAAAGGGTAAGAGTTCTACTCTCTTTAGCTGTCATAGAGATTTGTCCTCAACCTAAAAATTCCTGAACAACATCTACGAAATCAAAAAATGACAGAACGCAGAAGTTAAGAGAGGAGTCAAAAAATCTATCTTCGTTATGCAAATGAGATCAATTTTCTTAGAAATTATATTTGCTCTATAACAGCGTCTTTAATTATGACAAGGTCAAACCATTGTGGTTGCCACAACATTTTGCCGACACTGCATGATAGCAAACGCAGTCTATGTTATTGCAGCCATTAATATGTGTTCTAGAAGTAACAGTTAATGTTGTTCAATCCTGTCTTTTTGTGAGTGCACTTTTGAAAAAAGGAGGCATACTTAAAAGTTGATATTGAGGTTAGACTTCAGTGTTTGTACAATAATTCAAGTTCTTTTATTACTTTACTCGGGCCACATAACTTCCTACTTTATTAAATACTTAGCCTATATAGTTGTAACCATACAGATATCTTAATAGATACCCTAAACATAGCTTCAAAGGAAAGCATAATCACCTCAAGTGGAGTGCCACAAGCAATAAGCCTGACTCCATTGTCACGACAGTAACTTAAAAGTGGTTCATATTCCTGCCAGCGTTGAGGTGGCCAATGTGATGCAAAAGACTGCAAGGTTTCTCCATCAATTCTGCAATAAATATTTATTGAAGGACATTTCTCCAGCGTATTAAAACCGCCCCCAAGTACATTGCACGCTAACACTAATTGGGTACAACAGGAGTTATTTGCAGGATTTAATGTAAAAAAATTATTGGAGTCGAAGACACAAATCAGCTTGACACTTTAACCTATAGGAATTGGACCAGTTGCTTTAACATAGCATTACAAACTTTGCGCCATTCTTCCTGACAATACTATCTATGACTTGAGTTCCAGCTTTGGATAAGCGCAGACATGCACCGAACTGACTACTTAAGAAATAGAACGCTGACACCCGGAGGTCCTTAATCGTCACTGAGCCAGCCTATCCAACCTTATAATTAAGGAAGGGTAAGAACTAGGAAGAGAAGGAACCTAAGCCAAACAAATTAAGTAATATCAATTGAATGAACGAAAATAAATAATTCCAAGCCTAATATCATCTTAATTAGAAAGCTATATACTATCTTCAAGATTGTCCCAAATTAGTTAATTATCACCTCCAAAACTAGTATGTGAGCTTCGGCGGCCTCTCCCCTATTTGCCAATTGGTTTTGATTTGGATCATTAATATGGTATTGAGTTAGGCTGTCAAAGGCTTCTGGAGAAGACTCTCTTGATTGATTGTCCGGTTATTCGTTCCACGTGCAAGTTAGGAGTCGCACATGCAGGATGTGTTAGAGCTTGTCTCACATAAGGTAATTATCATCTCCAAAACTAATATATGAGTGCCTCTCCCCTTATTGCCAATTAAGATTGAGGTACCTTTGACCTAACTTTTTCCATACTTTTTGGAATGGACTTTTTTATTATTTTCTCTTAATGTTTACTTAAGACTAGTTTACGTCACATAGTTCTCGACGATAGAAATCTATAAAATATACAAACACACACCAAAGTTAAAAAAAGTAATCAACGAGAGACAAATGATGTGATGTAAAATTCTGACCCAAATCTAGTAAAAACTAAGAGAAAACAATAAAAAAAAACCGTGTCAAAAGGGCTGAATACCAAACAACATGATATGCAAATTACGATTGATCAAAGCAAGCGATTGCAGAGAAATTAATAAACCTTCTATCGACGTATTGGTTCAGCTGTTCCTGTAGGTTACAAGGAAACGCTTCCAACGCCAAAGACAACGGCCGCTCGACCTCCAAACATCTCTTCCTCAAATTCTTCACAATCTCGAGCTCCAATTCCTTGTCGTCCCGAACCGGCACCTGCTCCGCTTCTCCTAAATACACGACTCGTGCGTTCATCAGCTTCTCCCAGACCTTCCTCTTGTCCTTCCCCACCGCCATCGGCTCCCCGATCGCTGTTGCATCGTAAACCCTCGAGCTTATCGCATCTTCCTCCTCCTTCTCCAACGCTTTCGTCGCCGGCAACGGCGCATCAGCCGCAGGCGGCGGTGCGGGACTCTCAGGCGGCCTCTCGTCGGCTCTCGCCGCCGCCGGCCTCAGGAGCCCCGCACCGGCGGCGAGGAACGGCGTGATGAGCACATCACGCCGTTTGAGTTGCGAAGCAGCTCTTCGTACCAAAACTTGACCGCGGGGATGGAGCTCCGGTAGAAGACAGAGACGGCAGCGCGCGGGAGGCAAGTTTGCTGGTGGTGCGGTAGCGGTGAAGCCTCGGGGAGTGTGGGGCTTCATTTTCGCGACGGCGGGAAATCGGAAGTGTTTTACCACATTGCCAACACAGTTAGACAGAGTATGCGCTCACAGGTCTCAGCCAATCGTTGAAGTTTCAACCGTTGGAAATTGAGAGTTGTGATTTCTTATGGATGATCTTTCTTTTTTTTTCCGGTATTTTCCTACGTGTTGGATATACACAATGCTAGTGGTCGTAAGATCCAGTGGAAAATCTGCGGTTACAAGGCGAACACAGCAGCCATGGGTTTTGTTCGTATTGGCACTGTTTTTTTGGAAAATTACGGTTAATACCTACCCGCTACGGATATGCTAAGTACATTTGTTAATATTGAAAACGTTCTTCGCATGTATTAATTATCAAAATACGTCCTGAAACGTCATTTTCCCCTGTTTTTAATACCACCCGTCCCAAAATGTTTGTCCGCAAAATGAAGACCTAAAAATAATTCATTTATTTAGGAAAAATTTCATTCTTTTTTATTAATAGATGGAAAAAAAGCTACTGTAATTGATATCTAATGATTTGTTGAAATACAAAAAAATGTAATTACTTTTGAGTTTTCATTTTGCGGATCGAACAAATATTTTTGGACTAGGTGTTTTGGTCTAACTTGCACGTACCTCGACTAATTTTGAAAGATCATAAAACACACCGTCCATTAACTAGGAGCCCATTTAAAACCGGAACAAATGCTCTATAATCAATAACATGCGAAAGGTTTCGAAACTAAAACTTTGAGAGGGAGGTACTCTTAACATTGGACGAATACTCCCCTGGAACTGGGCTAGTACTACTAGCCCAAGTAAAAGTCCAATGGGTCTATTACAGAACCAAATAACAGCCCCAGAACCAAATGATAGCCCCCAAAACAAATTTTCCAAGATGGAAATACTGGCTCAACATCTGGCCCAGCCCTACCCATTCCAATTCTAATTCTACCTACTGGATAGCCCAACTGTGGATCTCATTTCACGTTGGTTTCCAAGCTACTAAACAGAAAAATGGGCCTATTTGAGGGGCAGGCACCATTCCTCAGTCCTGTAGCAACAAACTTAATTTTAATTTCGGTTTCAAATAACTTCGGATATTAATACATATTTTATAGATATTAGTATACTTTCAGAAATATTAATACACTTAATTTCTACAGATATCAATACACTTTTTAACCATTATTCTCCACCCTAAGGGCCGAGGTTAGCATTTTCCTATCAATTTTAACAAGCGCCAATTTGTAAGTGCATGATAGCTAGTTGTGGGATGAAATGTGTGGTAATTACCCACTTTTTTAATGTGAAAAACGATTATGAAAGGGTCTAAACTCAACTTACCAAAAGGGCAAATATGTTATGCAACGCAACAACACAATCCAGAAGAAGTGAAGGGTTGTAAATAGACCGATTCATTATCTTTAACTGTCGTGAAGGGTCTCTTATGTCTGCAAAAGCACCAAACAATACTTTGAGCTAATGGATTTCTGTGATACTTTTAAGAGTGTAATTTTGTTCATCCTCTTTAAAGTTAGGGTGAACAATACTATCATCCTTCTTATCGGTTGAAATGGTGTAGGCCACACCCCTACAATACATTTTTTGATAAGCATCATTTTGTGGCAGGATCCACACTAATTCGACCAATAGGAAATATGGTAACGTTCATCCCCTTTTGAAGAGGTTGAACAAAATTAAATTCTACTTTTAAGCATCGTGGTATATTACATACACAAATTCAACCACTATATCAATTTACAAAAAAGATACACGTCCGAACTTGGAAAATTTTACCTCTTCCAACTTTTGTGTTTACAAATTATCCATAAGCGCAATGCCCATTGAAAACCTGATGGGGTATTGTTTACCTATTTTTTCCCTCGATCCAAATCGACAGAGATTTCGGGAAATAATGCCAACAACAAAAATAAGGACGGGCGAATGCAGCTTGTCTCAAAAGGCGGACCGGTGGTTCCACGCCGTATTTCAAGATTCACCGGAAAAGAAATGACAGTCGAGTCAAATGCATGTGAAATTGGTAGAAAGAGAAAAATGTGTCGACACGTAAAAGAAAATCGTTGATGGGCATGCCGCTCTTCAAGAACGAAATCAACACAAGAGGTGAGAAAGAATCTAGTTTACAAGTCGAAGAAGACTTCAACGATCGATCTATCGACGCGAGCGATACATCGAATATTCTAAGTTAGTCTTATAATATGAATCGTACTCCTAATTATAACCCAAAAGTGGGTTGGTAAGACAAAAATTAAGAACAAAATAAAGACTTTGATTTGTTGGAGAGTTTACAATGAGGCCTAAAAAGACTATTCATAGGAAAACAAATATGTGTAGGAAATAACTTCCTACTACTCTTCATTCTTCTAATTTGCTTCCAAGTGTCTAAATAACTTCCCTTCAACTTCAAAGTGTGTAGGAACACGCCAAGTATCCTACATGCAAATAATAATAATAAAAGAAATACTAATACTAGTTCTAATATTAATATGAATACTTAATAATAATAAAATATGTTGCATTACCATAAAAGCCACCTTTCGATTGATCATCGACAGACGGTGAAATATGATATAAACAGGTATAGGATCAGAACTTGCAAGGAAAGTGATGGGTGAGAAAATTTTGGCAGTGACAAAGAATGCTCACAGTGGAATGCCGATTCCAACATTAAAGCCAAAGATGGTAATTGAGTCTATTGACAGATAACCATTCGATTAAAGCTATTTCCTACAATAAGAAATGCTAGTGTGAAGACGAATTGGTCTGGTCAAGAATTACTCAGAAGAGTTAAATCCATTTATATGTACATAATATGACAGCCGGTTAGCCCTAGATATGGCAATTCAACTGCCCCACCCTTGACCCACTCCGCTAAGGTGATTTTTGTTGAATTTTTCGGGTATCGAGTCAGGATCGGGAGAGAATTGAAGAAACTCGATTGAGTTTGGGTATACAATATCCGCCCCGGAATTATTTTGTGCGTAAAATTTTGTTTCTATTCTTGTATTTTAACACTTAACAACTAAAAAACCACATAACGGATTAATTATATCTTCCATTTTACATTTAGAGATAGTAGATTTTGGTTAAGTCATAATAGTTATTTAGTGAACTTTAATTATTTGTGCACACTTATTTGGAGTCTAGAACATATTTTGTTAATCGTGGGGTGGGGGAACCCATACATTTCCCGGTCGGTGGTTGGGGCTAAATTTTTTGGTCGGGGTATGCCGAAACCCTTCTCGCTCCACCTCACTGCCGTTCCTAGGTAGCCCCATTCTCTATGACATGATAATGAGAGGAAAAGGAAAAGTAGCAAATAAAATGAAAAATGATACACTTTTCTTCTTCTTATGTGACTGTCATCATTTTAAGCAGCCTACCTTCCTTGGCTAAATGAGAGAATGCTATCCAAGTCATCGAGTTTTAATTGCACTTCTTGACGTTCATCACAATAATTTTGTAGTTTATTCTCTTTGATTTGCATTGGGAAAAAGGAATTCATATCCACATTCTCTTTTTGCTTTTTAACAAAAAAAATATATACACTTTCAACACTAAAAAAAATAAAAAAGGGAATGTGGATAACAAAAAAGGGAGTATGAATATCAATTTCCTTGAAAAAACTAAGGCACAAATACATGATTGTCCTGAAAAATCACCAAGGCCCCCTTTCAGTGAATTTCTTTGATTATTCTCTCATGTCTAGAAGTGATTCTCACTACCATTCTTCCGTAAAAAATGCATGTCACCTTCGACACAAGAAAAAGGAAAAAAGAAAATTTGAATTTCACTGTTTTGCAATTTGAAAAAATAGACTGATATATGATTTGGTCCGGAGATTGGTCTACATTAGAGTATTGATGGTTTTTTTTTTTTTTCCCCACAACGATAACAGTTGATATTATAAACCACCAAAAAAAAATCATTTTATCAAGAATGAGATTTATCCCAAAATATAACAAGAGTATTGATGTTGCGAATACAAATTTATTTTCTTTCTTCTTTTTACAGCAGGGCTGTGGCTTATGGTGGGTTGACATGTTCCACCCCAGCTTCTAACATCCTTTTCTTCACTTTGGTTTTTTTGTGCATTAAGTTCGAAAATACAAAAACTATAAAACTACGTCAATTGGTTTTGCCGTGGTGCTCATTAAGAGAAAAAATGCGATTCAACGACTCTCTACTACTTTAGGAGCCCCTACTTTTAATTATCATTTGAGTATTGGTTATGCGATTATTGATCTACTTGTCTTGATTTGCAAACAATGATGATCTTGCTTTTAAGCATTTTTTTTTTTTTTTTGAGTTTTCAACATTGAAGTAAATTCTAAAATTATGTTTGTTTTGTGTTGGTGGTTGATTAATTTAGAACTTGTAAAATTTTCTGGAGTCGTTACATACGATTAACCTTCCGAACATGCACATTTTGAATACTAGATAGCAACTCTATTATTTTTAATTCCACTCGCACTTTTTTAACTTTAAAAAAAATCAACTTTAAATTCAATTATGATTTTTCCCCCTACTTTTCTTAGCACGTGAAGGGTAAATTCAAAATTTTTACATGAATAAAATCAAAATAACAAAAAAAGAAAGAAAGATTACAAGCGGATATTAAAAGGCGTGGGAAGATAATCAGCGTCGTCGTTTTCCTAGAAAATTTCAGATTGTTTCTATTTCTAGAAACCCCCCCGACTCAAATGCCCATAACACCCTCTAAAATCCCGTTACATTAGCATGCGTCACGGAGATGGCAGAAGACTCTAGGAGGGTAACATAGGGATAGACATTTGGAACTGTCCCCCTGCAACATTGCCAAGAGTAGTAGCATGGGTTTGGGGTGGCGGTGGTGGTTCCTCTGCACTCTTCTTGTGCTCTCTCACTCGTAACTCCTCCCTACTTTATTACTTTCTCTGCTCTCTCTCTCTCTCTCTCTCTCTCTAGGACTCTCATCCCTCGCTCAATCTGTAATCCACTATTGTTCATCCGTTTGATCCTACGAAGGCTACGAGCCCACGATCATCGCCTGAAAAGGTAATGGTTTCGCATTTTCATTTTCTGCATGTACGGACTGTATGCTGTACCATTTACATCAAAGCTTCATCTACATTCTCTCAGAATGTTCGAGTGTCGTTGCATGAAAGTTTTCTCGGTTTGATCTGGTGTCTCCAGAGTTCTTGCTTTTTCAATCGGTGTTCTTTCTCCTAAATCGCTTGATGTCTCTTTCTGTTTGTGTTTGGTAACGTTGTTTATCAAAAGGATTCCCAGTTTAAAATATAAGTCACTTTTTTAATTAAAAAATGTATATTTGTGAATGTTGCGGATATCACGTGGAAATGAGTTCAGATAGAATCGACCTTAGTGTATATAATGTCAAACGAGTCAGAAATTAAATACCCATATTACTGATATCAATACTCATATTACGGATATCAGTACTCATATTACGGATATCAATACACTTTCATGGGTCTCATAATGCTTTTCTCGGATATCATTTACGCATTATCCACCGCCCTAAGAGCTGTGGTTAGCAGTTTCTTTTTCTTTTGGGAAAACATGAATACATTGCTTTTCTGAAATTAGAGTAACAGAACCAGGTTTCGAGCAAAGTTCGTGGAGATATATTTGGGGTTTTGAAAAGATTGAGAGGATCTTAACATAATGTTGGAAAGAGCACATTAATCACAGGAGGCAGATGAGTCGCCGCCATTCTAAGAAAATCAAGGCAAAACCCCTGCAGAGAATGCATTACAGCATAAATCAACCATAATTATAGTTAAAGGACATTATCGATGAGTAAACAATGTACGATAGTGAACTTCACACGGTCTTGTATATCTGAATCTCTGATTAATGACCTTTTGTTTGAAATTTGGAATCAGCCATTGATAAGAGTACAGTGCGAATGGAGAGACACAGAGTCTCTTGAGTGTGAAATGGAATGGGAGTGCCATAGACATTGTGGGGTGTTGTGGTTGTGCTGCAATTGGACCTCACAGTTGTGGAGACAAATCACAACCAGAGAGTATTAAGTTTTATTAGATAATTAGGGATCGTAGAAATTGACAGGACAACAAATTTGGGAGAAACCGTTTGGTTTTCTCCCTTTATATGTCAGTATAGATGTTTGCTCAAAGCGCAAATGTCATCGCAATGTGTTTTGGAATGCAGTCCGGAACATGGTAGAACTTTGGTCCAAAATAGTGATCATAGCGATGCAAATCGATCACCAAAGTTTTTGCGAATTCTTTGTATTTTATTTGGAGAAAAAAGTCGAACTCTTGATTGTTGTTTTGGCCGAACAAAGTCTATATAGTATGTGTTAAGAAATGGGTCGCAACGCCTCTATAACAGGCTGTTATGATGGAGGGAGTAGTAGCCACTAAGATGCAGAATTCTGGTGGACCTTTTTTTTTCTTTGGGACTTTGGATTCTGGTGGACTTTCACCTCCATTCTAGGCTGTGTAGGCTCACATGTGAATCTTTTTTCGCAACGTGCCTTAACTTTGCAGATTTTTGGAATGGATTGCTATTGATGTTTCAATGCACATTGTTTTCATATAAAAAAAAAAATTTGCAAGAATATCTATTACAACTACTGTTCTTGAGGATAACTGTCATTTGCTTTTATGTGCGCGCGCCAGTTTTGTGTGGGTGCAGGTTTGGACCTTTAGAAGAAGAAGGTGATTTGCTTTTCTGCCTCTTTGCTTGATTTTGTAGTTTTGATATTGGGTGCACCTTTATAGAAATATTTCCTTTTGTATGTTGGAATTCACCAGCTCTCTCCAGTTCACCCCCTCTCCCTCTCCCTCTCCCCACTCCCCACTCTTGACTTGATTCTGTAAGTTTATCAAGCGTTTGAACAAAAAATAGAAAAGAAATAACTTGAGTATAGAAATTTGCTTTTTGTGTTTGTAAGGTAATGATAGGGCATATGTTAAGCACATAATCTTTGCTCTCTGTGTTGATTTATTCTCTTTGTGCACTTATATTTGGTGGTATTTGAAACGTGTATAGTGCCACTTGCTTACTTTGAGGAAATCTTTTACCGGAGATTTATTTTTTGAGTGAATAACCTATGTAAAATCATGAAAGGGTATACATCATTGGTGGTGCTATGTTTGTGGGGATATGTTGATTTTCCTTGTCAGCCTATGTTGCTATGATAAATTAAGCATTTGACCTTACTCATAGTCATAGAGTGTTTCTTGTTCTGGATTTTGAGTCCTATCTATCTAGATTGAAACTTTTACCCTTGCTCTATATGTATTTTTTTACTTTTCACGTTTAGCTTATTTGTTTCTTTAATTCTTGACTTTGGTCATTATGTGTTTGACAGAATGGGTGCTGGGAGGAAGAAAACCACACTCACTTTGAAAGAAAAAGCTCAACCCTCTTGCACAGTGAATGGCAGTGCACCTGCTAGAAATCTACGAAAGACAGATCTAGCTGCTGTGATTTTCGGATGCAAGCATAATACAATTAGAGAATGTTTCTCTGAACTTTTGTTTGGTATGTTTCCAGCAGTAATCCACTTAGACATTGTCCTCAATATCCAGATTTTTATTTTGTTTTTGTTGTTTAAAGTCGGTTGTTTTTTAATTTCTTGCATAGGGTTGCCATCTTCTCATTTTGCTTACGTGAAGAACATCAGTCCTGGCTTGCCACTTTTCTTATTCAACTACAGTGATAGGAAGCTTTATGGTATCTTTGAGGCTGCAAGCCATGGACAAATGAATATCAATGCATATGGGTGGACTGGTGATGGTGCAGAGTACTCGCCATATCCTGCACAGGTATATCAATATGATTTGTCCATTTTTGGTAGCCGTGCCTTTAATCACAAATGACATTTTTGTGAATAATTTAAACATTTTTCTGGCTCTCGGAAGAACTAATTTGAGTGGTGTAAAACATTTTGAAAATTTGGTTTCAAAAATCTGTTATCAGCCAAACTGAATAAAGGCATTACTTTCAGAAATGGACAAACAATATGGGGAAGGGGGGGCATTGTATTACTTATGCACCTACTTTTGGATTTGTTCCAGGATCCTATGGGTGTTGTAGGTTAACTTATGCTCTGTGCTTTGATTCAAGGTTCGAGTCCGAATTCAGACCCAATGCCAACCCTTGCTTGAAGATCAGTTTAGACCAGTTATTGCTGACAACTACTATGAGCAGAGGCTTTTTTGGTTCGAGTTAGACTGGGTTCAGACCAGACATTTGAAAGCCATGTTTTTATTAGCACCAGTAGATACGAGTGTCTCTCTCCCACGGAACATGCCTAGGTGTAATACTCTCGCCAAGTCTTTACCAACTTCTGGTAGGAGACATGTCCTTGATCAAGTTGAGGCCCCATTTTCAGAGGCAGTTTCTGCTCATTCAAATCAATCTGATGTGCGATGGGGCTGGTCAAATACAAATTCTTCAGTTACAGGCAATGCAAACACTTCCCATCAACAGAAAACGTGGAGTTCGTTGTTCAAAAATTCGACAACTTCTCAAACAACGAAGGAAGATCAAGATTTAGGGGCACAAGCTCCAGAGTCGAACTTCCCCCATTCAGATCAGTCTAACATGGAATGCGATTCTTTATCTGTCCCTCCTTGGTTGGAAGGAGAAATCCTGAACTATGAAGCTCTTCCGGAAGATTCAGCTATGTGGAATTATGAAGAAGTACATGCGGGGTCAGAATCAGGTTGGGAATTGTCATGCTCTTCTGTTCAAAAGAGGACTGCTTTTGAAGAAAAAGAAGGTGTACAGGCTACTTCTTACGATCTTGCACATTTGGAGGATTCCAATGTGGGTTGGGGCTCATCATGTGCTACACGTCTTCTGGATGGAGAAAGTAGGCCATCAAAAGGTTCCACAGCTGACGATGTAACAAAAGTTGACGAGGATGAAGTTTTGCATCATGAAAAAGGATCTCCTCACCCTTTTGCAACCGATGAGGTAAATTTAGAAGATGGATGTTCTCCAGAAGTACAGGAAGTTGAAGAGATGAACTCGTCCAGTATTCAGTCTGTAGTAGCCAAGGTTGCTACAATTTCTATTATCCTTGACTTTTTGTATTGTTTACATTTATACTGAATTCTCTCTTCCTTAACATTTGTTAGAACATCTAATGATACTTTCTGACAGTTGATGCAAGAAATTGGAGGGCTGAAGGTGTCTCAGTTAAAACAAGTTCAGAAAATCAGTTGTTTGGAGCAGGAACTGGTAAAGATGTTTTATTATGCTTTATTTTCTCCTTGTGGTTTACTCTTGCGTCCTATGATCTTATCTTATTGGGCAAAGTTACTAAGGACCAGTTTTTCATCATCTTCAGAAACGCATATCAATTTCCAATGTTCCTTCTTTCATCACCGCGCTCGTACGGTGTGTCTGATTGGGGTACACTTTATGTGCCTCTTTTCCTGTTGTGTAAAGAGATGAGACAAAAAAAAAGCTCCATGCGCGATGGTTGAGGCCCTTGTCTGCATCTTGCACATATAACAAAGTCATTGCAATGAATGAATGAACATGTACCCTAAGTTCAATGGGAGACCAGATGTGAAAGTGATGTGGGCACAATTGTAGTGCTCGATTCATTTGGCTCCGTTATTCAAATTCCATATCCTGTCTTAGATTTAGGAATCTTCCTATTCGCTTTGAGTTGTTGTAAGTGATGACTAGATCATAACATAGAACATGGTATGAACGGTGTTAGTTGGATGTACATCTTTGTTTTCTGTGGGGATTATGTTATATATGTTGGTTTCTGACAGAATCCCGAGTGCTGAGGCCATCACTCTAATCTAAAAACTCTATTGCTATTCAGGTCACTAATGCTGTGTTTGGTTTGGTTTTTGAAATTTTTTTTGAAAAATAGTAGGGGTAATAAGTGGAGAGAGATAGAGAGAAAAATGTTGAAAGTAGGAGGAATCTAGGAAGAATCTAGGGGGTATTTTTTGAAAAATTCTTTTTGAAAACTAACGGGAACAAGGCATAAGTGTTGCAAATAATGCTATTTGCTTGAAAGTAAACATGAATGTTCTTGTTACTACTACTACTACTGCTAAAACTAATCGGGCCTTTCGACACAACATTGGCATGTGATGTAGATGAGCTTGTTGCCCATTTATTTTGTTGAGACTGCATTTGTAATCTTGTCTGAATACTAGGCCGAGGAACTACCCTAAGACAAAGAGCTCACGTGCCGTTTAGGAACAGGATGAGGTAGAAGCTATGATGCATGGACTCGGACATGAACACGAACACGGGGACACGGGAATTCTAAAAAAATGGGGATACGGACAGTTGGACACGGTGCGAGACACCCCATGTGTATTTTTAATTAATTAATTATTTTTTTATATAATATTTATATCGGGGCGGTTCAAGGGACACCCAAAAAAAACACTTAAAAAACACTCCAAATCTCAATCTCATAGTTTCCGATCAAATTTTTATCGAACCATTCATTAAATCTAAGCTAAAAACTGCGCAGATCAAGCCTTTCCCGGTCATTTTTTTGCTAATTTCTTGCGGGTATCCTTAAAATCACGTTCTGATCACATTAAGCGGCTCGGATCATCAAAATTTGATCGGGAACTATGAGGTTTTTTTTAGGTGGTTAATTAGTTGTTCCTAGAACCGCCCCGTGTGTGTGTGTGTATTTCAATTTTTGAAAATTGCCAATCTCATCAAGTGATTCATTATGAAATTCTTAATGATTGATGCATCTTGCATCATTTGTGATAGTTTATATGATATATTAGATAAGAAACGTCATGTATTAAGTTAAACGTCATCATTGTGTCCCATACGTGTCCCACCTGTGTCACCCCATTGTCCCCATCTGTGTCCTCCTCCAAAAATTAAATTAAATTATTGGACATGCATGTGTCTCATGCGTGTCCCTGTGTCCGGACACGGCTACACCTTGACCTCTAGAGGTGTCGGTGCTTCATAGGGTAGAAGCACTTGCCGCACGTACTGATGCCATTAAGACTTAGACAAAACACAATTGAATTGCTTTTTGTTGTTGTTGGTTAAATCATCCCCTTCTTCCTAAAAAAATGGAAGCCCAGGCATCTTCTTTTTACTTGTTTAAATATTATTCTTATACTCATGGCTTTTCGTACATTACAGCACTCAATGCTTTTACTTGATGTCGATATCGTTATACAAGGCTCTCTAGCTTAACGCTACACCATATAACCATATGGCATAAAGAATTAAAACTTGCTTATTTCATTAGGGTTGGTAGATTTTCTCCATCTAACTTATTCTCTTGTTCACCTGGTGAATGATAACTACTTCTTGAATTGTCAATTCAGGTTGAATCTAAAGTAGAAATCCAGCAATTGAAAAAACAATGTCATGTATTGGAATCTAGGTCGCCTTTTTCAATTGGCAGGGTTGATGATTCCATCCTTATTGTGGGAGGATTTGATGGTTGTTCTTGGCTATCTACTTTGGATTCCTATTCTCCTTCTGAGGACACAATGAAATCACTTAAGCCAATGACCTGTGTACGCTCATACGCCTCACAAGCAACTTTGAATGGTGATCTCTACGTACTTGGTGGTGTAGATGGTGATATGTGGCATGACACAGGTATCAACTGCAATGCTTTTATTAATCAGAAATTCAGAATATTTGGGATAAGGTATTAATAGTGCAGTTTTCTTTTGTCCCAAGTTGAATCATACAACCCGACAAGCAATCAATGGGTTAGTCGGCCTTCACTCAATCAGAAGAAGGGAAGTCTAGCTGGAGCTTCCTTATGTGGCAAAATTTTTGTTGTTGGTGGTGGAAATGGACTTGCTTGTTACTCGGAGGTGGAAATGCTTGACATGAACATTGGGAGGTGGATTACCACTCAGTCAATGCTACAGAAGGTACTGTGTACTTATTGTTTGAATTTCCTGATGAGGCAAGTAGGTTGCTTAGATGCATACAGAATAAATATTTTGCAGATTTCTTGATATGAAAAAATATACGCTTTTGTTCAGTGTCATGATTTTTTGTATCTGCTTCATATTATTTGTGTTGCACTTATAGTATCCATTATGTTAGCAAAAGCTCAACTATTATACAGGGACAACGGACTTCTCAGCCTTCCAATTATGTTGTATAGGCCGTCATTACAGTTGTATTTCTATGGGACACCTCATTGCTGGCTAATTAGCTAAGTTCATCATGATTTAGCCTTTGGGCTAATTTTTGCTGAATTTTCCTCCTACGGATGTGTTTCACAGCTTTTCTTTACTGTGAGAGTTGAGACTAGGATCTATGTTTTAAGGGCCTTATTCGACCTACAGAATTTCGATTAGCATTAGACATTTGAATTTGAAATTTTCAATCCAATTTTTCGAAGAGTTCACTTGTTCAACAGATCAAAAATTATGATTTTTGTTTACTAAGCTTGTCATGTTTTTAGCTATATTTGAAATTAGGCTGTTCTTTTCGGTATATTTGAGGGTTTGGATTTCTTGAATTGCTGTTGTCATCGCTACGTGAGTATGCCCTACTATGCATATTGAACCCTTACTTCTTCCATCCTACCAGCGGTTTGCTTCAGCGGCAGCAGAAATTAATGGCACACTCTATGTCGTGGGTGGCTATGATGGAAGAAAGTACTTGGAGTAAGATATCATTTACGTTTATTTGTCTTCTTTAGTTTGTTGATGAGTAGTTATATTGCAATCTATCTATTGTCGTGCTTATGGTTTGAGCTTGGTTAAAAGTGTGGTTTTGTATATGTGTTTCCTAATACATGTCCTGGTACACAAAATCGGTGGTGGTGTTACACTGCTGGTACATTATGGTATTTGTGATACCATTCGAATGAGCTGAAGTGAAATTTAGAGTTGTATTGGTCGTGATAGTCAATTAAATTAAATGATATGCACTTTGATAGTGCTTCTTCTTTCAGTTAAATTTAGCAAAATAGATTCTTCTTAAGTTCACACTTGAGGTGTTCTGGCAGGAATTGAAGAGCTTAATGAGGGTTCTAGAATCTAAGATGGATGTGTTTTCTAGAAGAACTGTTCTTGCAGATGTGGAGCATCATGGTGACTACTTTAGGCTTTGCTTACGAAAGCCCTGATCCCATTAGAACTGGAACCCCGTTGATGACTACTTCACTGCACCCACGTTCATATTTTCATGTCTTTCTCCTTTAGTTCTCAATATTTCCTTCTCTGTGGAGACTTGAAGGACTTTTGTAGTCCTTCAGATTTTGTTTTTCTGTTGGGTAAACATGGTCACATTCTTGGGGACTATCAAATTATGTACTGATGCTTCATACACTCTGTTCTTTACTGTAGATTTTGTTCGTTTGATCAGTTTCTGTGTTGATTTATATGTTTAGTAACTTTAATACGATAATTCACCATTATAATGTCCTAACTGCCATGGTTAAAGGAGTTCAGGGAGGAAAACAATGGTTATCTGTCTCTGTGGGATTGTGGGTCCTTCATGTGTCCAACTTTATACTTGTAAGTTATGAGACGCCGAAGTGTTATGAATGTTTTCCTCCATTTTAAAATACGACATGGTGATAATTCATTTCGCACTAAATGGATGGGAAGCTGCTCCATTTAACCCAAGATATGCTATTAAATGACTGGAGACTAAGTGAGCCAAATGAGTCCTGGTTGAGAGACTACTGACACCAAACTAAGGGTGTATTTGGTATACTTCCCTGTGCTAGTGTGCTTCCAATTTCCAAATATATAGGACGGTCGTGGTTGTTCATCCACTAAGTTCTTTTACAGTGCCTGCCTACCTTATATCTTTGAAGTCCACTGTCCATATACACCTAACGTAACGACAATGAAGATTTCTGGATGCTAAAGTAACTTCGACTGTTGGACACTATGAAGCACTGATACTCTATTTTGGCCTCCGTATCACGTATCGTATCCGTATCGGATACCGATACTCTCGGATACTCTCCGAATACGTATCCGATATGCTTTTTAAAGTATCCTACTTTTAGAATTATTTTTGGGTATCCCGATACGTTTCGGATACGCGCGGATACTCTCGAATACGTATCCAATACGTTTTGGATACGCATGGATACGTGTTGGATACGCTTGGATATGTTTCGGATACGTGCGAGGGTAAAGATGTTATTACTTAAAATATATGGGTTAAAATTGCAAATAGGACTATATTTTTCTTTTTCCCCCACCAATCGACACCAGAAACACACCGACAATAGCCTCTTTCGACAACCTTGTAAGTCTCTCATCTCTCTCTCGTCTCTCATCTCTGTCTCGTTGTGTGTGTGTGTGTGTATATATATATATATATAGATACAATTATAGAGTCTCCTTCTATTGAGGACCTAAGTTGCGGACCACCCCATTTCTCCCTTTCCCTATTGAATTTTGATGATCCGAGCCGTTCAATGTGTTTAGAACGTGATTTTAAGGGCACCCGCGAGATATCGGGAAAAAAAATGACTGGGAAGGACTTGATTTCAGCAGTTTTTATTTGAACCGTTCAATTCAGAATAAACAAAAACTGCTCGGATGAAGCCCTTCCCGGTATTTTTTTTTGCTGATTTCTCGCGAGTACCCTTAAAATCACGTTCTGAACACATTGAGCGGCTCGGATCATCGAAATTCGATCGGGAAAGGTAAAGTCCGCAACTTAGGTCCTCAATGGAAGCCCACTGTACAATTATATATATAACTATACGTGAATATATCTCTCTCGGCATGTGAAATGGTGAACATGTGTAATGGAAAACTTTAATCATTAATGAAATTTTAGGAATTAAAAATTATATATAATATATTTTTTATTTACTTTTATATTCAACGTATCGTATCCTTCTTTCTGGAAAAATCACGTATCCGCGTATCCGTATCGTATCGTATCCGTATCCGTGCTTCTTAGGTTGGACATAAGTTTAGTTACAGTTAATTTTCTTTTCATTTTGTCTCAGTTCTGTTGAAAGATTTGATCCCCGAGAACACTCATGGACAAGACTAGGAAATATGAGCACAAGGAGGGGATGCCATTCTTTGACCGTACTAAATGAAAAACTGTGAGTTGGTTCTTTCCATTTGTGTTTATTGCATTTTTTAGGGATGCCTCAAGGCTCAAACCTTGTTCATCGTCTGCTATAAATTTTTTGTGTTCGTTTGCATGATAAAGGTGTTGAGAACTTCTTAGAGGCTATGTATATAAAAGTAATAGTAAGAGGAAAGATCATATTAGAAAATTTATTTGCAGATTCGCTTTGGGTGGTTACAATGGAGCTGAAATGGTTCCAACCGTTGAGATATTTGAACCTCGAGTTGGTTCATGGATGATGGGGGAACCCATGAACAATGCTAAGGGTTATTCTGGAGCCGTCGTTCTTGGGGGGAAAATATACAACATTGGCGGTGTGAAGGAAAATAATGAGATATTGGACACGGTAAATTTTCCGTAAAATATTTCTATGAATTACATGCGTCTTATGTGGGGTACTTTCAGCTACATGTTTTATCTTCATGTCTTCCTCATACTTCTCTCTCCAATATTCCAATATGTACAGATTGAATGTTATGAAGAGGGTGGCAGCTGGGAGGTGACTAACCTTAAAGCTGTGGGAAAAAGATGCTACTTCTCTGCCATTGTCTTGTGAGTGAGTTCAGCTGCAGTCTGAGACTACGGAAAGAAGTCAATCAAATGCAACCTCTCTTTTAAAACTATTGGTATACTAGAAAGCAAATGTATTTATTGTCTGTCTTCTGCCCTTATAACTTGCAAACTTAACTGTGGTAACAATTAAAGATCCTACGAACCTTATTATTAGTTGAAGGGCCAGACGCAATGCCCTTGGCGAGCTTCAAGGCTTAAAGATTACATGTGAAGTTAGTGCCCTTTTACTACGCATTGGACACATCCAATGTCCCTTGCAGAGTAGATAATTAAGCCCGTTTGAGATAAGAAACAGAGGGAAGAGGGAACACCTCACTTGTTTGAGTAGTGAGAAAATGTGACAAATTATGAGAAACACCAATCATTTCTATTTTCTTCTTACCTGCATTTCAAACGGAGTGCGAGGATTGTCCAGGGATAACCCATGTGATGCCTATTTGACCTTAAGCCCAAGGGCCAAGGCCTATCCAACAGGTTGGGCTTGGGCCGATGTAAAGTTAGACGAGCCAGGCTCGGGTCGAGTCGGGGCCCATGGGCTCAACTGATCTCTTGTTCCTTTCCAACAGTTGAAGCTGTATTGGAGGGAGAGGGAGGATGAAAAGTATGAAACTAATAGGCCACAACACGTAATCATGTCCCAATGTTTTTCCAATGGCTTCTTTTTTCATTTTTGGTCTGGCTGAAATATCAGAAGAGAATGTTATACTCGAGACTTCCTTTGTTGCTTCAATTTTGCTTTAAAATACATTTTATTTTGATTGCATTAATTGGTGCTCTATTTTATTGGTTAGACTGCTTAATACAAAAATGCAATGAGGGCTTAGCAAGGGTGAGTGAGGTTATTTGATTCCACAGTTGATACGTTTTTTTTTTGACAAATCGAACGTGTTCAGTAGTTTATTTGATTCCACAGTGGCTAGTTAATTGCATCAAATTGAACTTGTGCGGTAGTTAGATAGTGCAATGTGTTCGGTAATCACCTTGTGCAAAAAAAATTCTCCCTTTTTGTGGACGTGGGAGTGTGAGACCAAGCAATGACTTGGGTTCTCTATGATATCTCTAAACGGTGGATGAATTAGATGGACGCATTACAGAATCGATCATAGAAATGTACGCATAAAACCTCTCCGATAAAGTTTATGAAATAACAACGCACGCTTAGAAATTGCAAATGCGTGTAAAGTGTGCATGGTTGTAGAAGTGTTGATATGTCTATTTATTCTGCGGTTGCAGCCGTATTCCATTCGTGAGGCTTATTCATTTCTTAATTAACTCTATCGACGGCTGTCGGAGCTGTAGTTTTTTTTTTTTTTTGCCTTGCTATCTATCCAAAAAAATATTGAGGTACATTCATACCTTATATGGTGTTTGATTAATTCACAACTTGACACAATGACACTAGAATAAATCTCAATCTCATTGGTAAAAACTTCGAAGCCAATTTGCCCCCTTGAAATGGGACTCATCATTCTTTTAACCAATTAATTAATTAATGATGAAGGTTAATTCACTCACTTATCACCATTAACTTTTCTCCTTACAGGCTACTGATTTTCCTAGAGAAATTGGGAATCGTAGTTATAGTTAATTCGCTTTTTAACATGGTGATGATCATCCAAGAAATCAACAGAGAAGCAAGCTTTTGGCTCGTTCGTTCATCCTTGCTTATTAAGTTATTTTACTAATGATGATTACTTGTTTTATCTCCGAGTTATTACTTATTTATATTGTGTTTATATATAAAAAATAAATAAACAAGTATGTTAAAAAAAAGTGCATAAACAAGAACCAAGCTTTCAGTGATGTGTGTAAAACATCTATAGGTCTAGCATGCTTTATATAAGCTACAAGACTGGTAAACAAATGGGGAATTGATTTTCATACTCCCCCTTTTACAATTTACCCTCCCTTTTTTGTCTTTATCCCTTTGAATTTATTATCTTGCCTTTTATTCAATACACTTTTCAATGACAATATTGTAAATGGAAATTGAATTCTACACTTCCTATTTTGACATCTACGCTCTTTTTTATTTATTTAAGTGTTGAAAGTGTATGTAATTTTTTTGGTAGAAGACAAAAAAAGAAGTGTAGATGTCAAAAAATGGAGTGTAGAATTCAATTTCCTTGTAAATTCATGTGTATAAAATAAAAAAAAAAGAAGAAGAAGCGTGGATGATTAAAAGGGGAGCGTAAAAATTATTTTCCAACAAATAAGGAAAATAGACATAATAAGGAAACCAAGACAACTTGTATTTTTATTTTGTCTTTATTCAAATTTTTTGCATTTTCTTTTGTGTCAAGCATTTGTGTATTATTGATTCGTCTTGATGAGAGGAATCAAAAAATTACGAAAATTATGACTTTTTACCCATATATTTTTGGAAATATCCAAAAAAGTACAAAAAGCTGGACTTTCGTATTTTTTCTTGAATATGGGTAGTAGTCATATATTTTTTACTTTTTTTATTCTTATCGTTGAGACGAATTAATAATCTACAAAAGCATGATGCAAAACTAACAAATGTAAAAATTTTAAAATAAGAACAAAACAAAAAGACAAATTGTATTTTTTAGGAAACTAGGCCTAATAAAGCTTAGAAAATCTACTAACATAATATTTTTTAATATTATGCTAAAGAAGTAAATAGAGCATCTACCAAATAAACCCAAGGGTTGGTCTGGACTATGAAGACACTTAAAAGGTTTGCTCTCTCTTAAAGTCTCAAGTACGAAATCTCTCAGATACTATAACTCTTATAAGGCTAGTCAACACGAAACTTTGACTCGTTTTTAATTGGGCTTCCATTAGTGGACAACGAGATTGATCATTTATGATTAATTAAGATGTGCGTGTGTAGATCCTAACACCTAAATTATAGTAGTAATACAATGCAAATGTACCAAACTTATGGGCCAGTTTGGGAGCTTAATTATTTTTGTATTTTACATTTTGGAATTTGGATCGTAAGTTATTGATTTTGGATTTTGAATTGTGGCCATAATGATTATGAATCTGGTAGAGTGTTTGGTAAATATGTGCAGAATAAATTTTGCAACAGAATAGTATTTGGGAGGATAATCTCAAAATAGATTATGAATGGATATTTTGAGGATAATGCTCAAAATAGATTATGAATGGATATTTTAAGGATAATGCTTGAAATAGATTATGAATGTGGAAAGAGAATCCAAAATGAGAAGACTGGTTCTCAAATTATGGTTCTCAAAATGCATTTGTGAAAGAATGCATTATTACAATTGAGCTCTCAAACAGAAAAACCGGGAAAAAAAAAATGAAAATCAGGCTCCCAAATAGCCACTAAAGTTACATTTTTTTGCACTTAACTTAAACTTAACTTATTTTTTTAATTCAATACATTCTTAACTTATTTTCAATCCTTTCCAAACAAGCCTTAAGGCATATGTGAAATATCCAAAATACCCCTGTTTAGAAGAATGCATGGACTTAACTTATTTTCATTTAAAAATGGAAGGACAATATTGTAATTGTGTGTGTTAGGCAATTAAGTTTAAATTTAGAAAAATGGATGAATTTAACTTATTTTCATTTAAGTTCCAAAATGGGAGAAAAAAATAAGTTAAGTTCAAAAGAACGGGACCTAAGGGTGTGTTCCAGATTCCTCTTTAGAAAATAAGTATTTATTTGTAATTTTCAAACTTAAAAATAATAGATTTACTGAAATAAAAAAATATGTAATATAATTCTTATTTGATAGATTTCGATGAGATCTATCAAACCTTGTAAAAAAAATTAAAAAATTATTTTCATAAATCTTTTATATTTTAGCTTGAAAATAGATCCTTATTTTTTAAGTAATTTTTATGTCAAACAAAGACAACTTAAAAAAAGAAGAAAACAAAATAGAGGCCAAACCTCGCGTCCAAACGCAGCATATAGCGGCACGCTCCAGAACTCATGAATTCCGTTGTGAGTAGTATTACAAAGGAGGGTACTATGGACATTTCAGATGCCACCCTTACATGGAATATATTTCCATTACAGACTATATATAGTATAAAAATGAATTCAATTGGGAAATTTATTAGACAATTTAGCATGGGGTCATGGGGTGGAGTTAACGCTTATTACATGAGCCTTTTTAGGCGGGTGGTACCGTGGTGGTGGTGTGTACCATATTTGGTTTTCCTCTGCCATTCTTCTGCTTCTACTGCTTTTCTCACTCCAAATACTACTTACTGTAATACTTCTGCCCCCAAATTTCCTCCCCAGCTCTCTCTCTCTCTCTCTCTCTCTAAAAACTCTTTATTCTCGAGTTGATCCTTCGATCATCGCTCGAAAAGGTATGACTATCAAGTTGTTTTCTTCGTTTTCTGTATCTATTCCAGAATGAGTGTGGTTTGTAAGTTTTCTCATTTGATTTTTGGTGCTTATATGTACGTCATACTTTCACTGAAACTCGTTTTTCTCTTTTTTTATACTTCTGTGATATTGTTCTTTTCTTTCTAGTTTACTGTTTGTTTACTTGTTTTTATAAACAAAATCTCTCTCTCTCTCTCTCTCTCTCTCTCTGTTTGTGTGTGTGTGTGTGTGTGTGAAAATGCTCTTCGCTCGACGATCAGCGGTTGATGAAAAGGTGAGAAGACTCACATTTTTGTTCTCATAGCTGTATCTATATCAGAATAGGAGTGGTTTGTAAGTGTTCTCAATTTGATATTTTATAACTATATTTGATATTCGAAATACTAGTTTCATACTTCAACTGAAACTCGGTGTTCTCTGAAATCGCTTGATGTCTAAATGTCGTTTTGTATGTGTTCTCCTAACTCGCTTGATGTCTCTTTGTAGTTAGTCGGGGGTCCTTGGGGCTAAATTAACGTATTGGTAATTTTGCTTATTTTTCGAATTATTGTTAAATTTATGTTAGATTTTGTGGATTAATCATTTGCCTCGACGAGAAGAGGCTGAAAAGCAAAAATTACGACCAAAAAAAAAAAAAAATCACTATTTGATTTTGTGTCGTCTTATCAAAATTCTTTTGAATTTTGGTCCATTTTTTTAGTACTTTTCAGATTTCTTGAGACTCGAGACGATTGATTGATCCCAAAATTATGATGAAAAACTAAACAAAAGATCACTAAAAGCAAATAATACGAACTGTCTTCATTACACATTAATTTAATGGCAAACACACCCTTAATGTTGTTTGTCAAATCTCTCTCTCTCCACACCCACACACGTGCGCGCGCACACACACGTAACACTCTTTGCATGACGATCCTCACTAGAAAAGGTGAGAATATTCACATTTGTGTTCTCTTTTACTGTTTCTGTATCAGAATGAGTGTCATTATAACTGTTCTTATTTTGCTTTGATGTGGTTACTGCCTTACTGCACGTACTTTTATGTTTACTGGTGATCCTTTGGGATTCTCATTTTTTTTACATTTGATGTTTTCCCTAGAGCACTTGATGGCTTTTCGTATTTGTGATGCTTAAATGGCATTTATCAAGGTAATCTGATTAGTTTGTGGCTTATGTTATCTGTTATCTGAAAGCACTGGGACAATCTATGATTCTCCAGCCATTGCTAAAACTTACTATAAGCCTTTGCTATTTAACACTCAAATTCACAAATTCAAATCCAAGCATAAATTAGTGTTGCAATTCTGAAAGACAAAAGGTCTGTAAGAGATCACCTAATGATTGACTCACATAGAGGATTATGAAAGGCATTACTATCTTTTCCTTGGGTAAAGATTTGAGTCTATCTTGATGTGTGGATGCTCAATTTCGTTCAGATTTTGTTTGAGTGGAAATTTGGACAAGGTCTAATGCCATTCAAATTTACGTTTTTGTATTGAGTTTCAGTTCCAGTGCATGTTATATACCTTTGTCCCAAATGGTGTTATATATTGTAGTGACTATTTTTTTTTTTGTTATTTTCTTTCTATTAAATGGGGGGAACAAAGTTAAACTCTAGAGGGAGCGTAGCCTTTAAAGACAAAATCTATCTACCTATAATTCATGTGAATAATTTTTTTATTGGAGGGAGCCAGAATGGTGCAGGGGATCCGGTGGACTTTCACCTACATTCTAGGCTCAGTTGTGGATATGTGTTTTATGGCTTGTTTTTTATTTTCTGTCATTGTTGTCACGTGGTTTTTTCTTGTATTGTTTTGTAACTTGTGGATATTTTTTGAAGAACTAGTTTATTTCCTTATCGGAATGATGTTCTTTGTGATTTCCTTGCTGTACGCTCCTGCTCCCATTCTTATACCCGTTCCTCGCGCCATAGTATCTGCATTCAAAATGACATTGGTTCTGCATTTCTTTTTTCAATTGTCCTTTTATCAAACTCAGGTTTGGGTCTCGTATTACTGGGACATCATTTCTATCTAAATTTGCAAAAATATCTTTAAATACCAACATTCCTGAGGATAGCTCTCTATGTCAGGTATTTTTTTGGAGGAGGAGGATTGATAGGGACCTCTTATAGTCGGCTACTTACTTTTCTTTTCATTTTTCTGTTCAATTTTTATGGTTAATTTGGGCACCTGGCTAGGACAGAGATCTTTGTGTGCAGTTCACCAGTTCTCTCTCCTTCATGTTCTCTGTAAATTGGCTTGATTCGGCAAATATGATTCTCAATATCAACATGAATGGAAAATGTTTGTTTGTTGGTCCAATAATAAATAAGCCACGTTTCTTGTAAGATAATTTGGCATGGGTGTCCGGGGATTTCAGTCCAAAAACAAACAAATAACCTGAGTACAGTGTTTGTAATCAGTTAAAGATGACACGTATTGAGCACATAACTTTTGCTCCCTGTTCTACTTTGCCTGCTTTTTGGTTTCATTTGAAACTCTATCGTGTATATTGTAAGTCGACTTCTTTGAGCTTTCTTAGAGCATTTGTTATTTGTTCCATCTAGATTACGGATGTAGTCCACAAATATCATCTAACGAACATTTCATGGTGTTTTTTTCTCCCTCTGGTGGTGCCATGGCTTGTGCCTTGTGCAGATTTATGATCTTCTATTTTCAGCTTATGTTGCTATTGCAAGTTATTTGTTTTCTATCCACGTTCGTTGTCTCAGTTCTGCTTGTTTCGGATTGATCATCTACGTCATGAGGGATTAGCTTGCTAATATTTTTAATTTTGGAGTTTGATAAATAGGTGTTCCACAGAATGGGAGCAGGGAGGAAGAAAAAGACCCTCACGTTGAAAGAGAAACCCCCTTCTAACACAGTGAATTGTAGTGTATCTGCTAGGAATCTGAGGAAGGGTGATCTGGGTAGCGTTATTTTTGGATGCAAGCACAATACGATCGCTGAATGTTATTCCCAACTACTTTTTGGTTAGTTTTCTGCAGTCATCTACATGCTTTCATTTTCTTCAACATCCAAATGTTTGGTAGTGTCTTGGGTTTTTAAGCTCTGGGCTTTTGAATATCTTCAATAGGTTTACCAGGTTCGCATTTTGCTTATGTGAAGAACATCAGACCTGGCATGCCGCTTTTCTTATTCAACTACAGTGATAGGAAACTTCATGGTATTTTTGAGGCTGTTAGCGCCGGACAAATGAATATTGATCCATACGCGTGGACTGGTGATGGTGCAACAAGCACCCCATATCCTGCACAGGTAGAGATACTTGATTACTATTCTGTTTGTGCAGCTGCTTCTGGTATTAGTTTCAGGATTTGATTGATTCATTTCTCTCTGTTTCTCAATTCAAGGCTCGTGTCCGAATTGAGAAGCGGTGCCAACCCTTGAAGGAAGATCAGTATAGTTCAATTATCGCAGACAACTACTATGAGCCAAGGATCTTTTGGCAAGAGCTTGACCGAAGTCAAACCAAAAATTTAATCACCTTGTTTTCACTGTCACCCGTTGATGTGAGTACCCGACATGACATAGCTAGGCATAATACCCGTCCATCAAAAAAACAAAACAAAGCTGAGCGCAATACCCTTGTAAGGGCATTGCCCAAATCCAATGCTAGTCCATTTATTGCTGATGTTGAGCATAATACAGTTGTAGCTAGTTCAAGTACTTCACATCAACCCAAAACATGGAGTTCATTATTCAAACATTCCACTTCTACTGAAACATTTAAGGAGGATGAAGATTCAAAGACTCAACCTTCAGATTTAACCTTAGCACATTCCAATCTCTACAACATGGAGTGCGAGTCTTCATCTATGATGCCTTGTCTGGAAGGAGAAAGCCAAAACTTTGAAGCTCTTCAAGACGATTCAGCAATGTGGAATGAAGAGAGAATATGTGCAGGCTCAGAATCAGGAGGGGAAGTGTCTTCCTCTTCCTTTCAAGAGGGGACAATCTTTGAAGCTTTAGTTAATGATACAAAACAGGAAGGTGAACATGGTGACACCGTAGTTTTGTGCGAGAATCTCCCACGTTCAGATGGTTCCGACATGGGATGGGACTCAGCATGTGCTACACCTCATATGAGTGGAGAAATTCAGCCATCAGAAGCTTATATGCATGCCGATGTGACAAAAGATGTGGCAAAAGTTGATGAGGAAGAAGTTCCTGATAATCATGGGGAAGCATCTGACGGGGTAGATTCAGTAAGTAGATGTTCTTCAGAAGCGCTGGCAGTTGCAGATATGGAGTCTGTTGTTGCTAAGGTACACATTTTCTGTGAACTTGTACTATTTTACTGTTTAATATTGATCTTGCTTTACTTTTCTTTTTCTTATTTTAGAGCATCGTGATACTTTTACAGATGATAGAAGAAATTGAAGGGTTGAAAGATTCTCAATTAAAACAAGTTCAGAAAATTGGTTCTTTGGGGAAGGAGCTGGTAAGATGTTTTGCTTATGCTCTCTTTTATTTTTTTCTTGTAGTTTATGACTTGCATCCTCTGGTCTTATCTAGCAAAGTTTTTAAGGGCCTGTTTTGTCAGCATCTTGAGAATCTCGTATTATTTTTCAATTCTCTTCTTCTTCCATCATCTCACACACAGGATGAGTGAGTCTGAGTTTGGGAAAAGGTATTATGCGCACCGGGTACTTTTTTACCACACAAAAAATATGTTATGGGGCTTTATGTGAACTTTGTGCAACTTTCATCACATGATGATGGCCCTGTATCCTTACAAGTAAATTTTTTTTTTGGGGGTGATTAGTTGCTTCAGCACTGTACTAGTTCATCAAATTTTTAATTCTTTCTTTCATGTTGTCATTTTCTGAAATGAAACTTGATGGAAGAAGTAAGAATTACTTTTTGGGTAGCTGAATTCGGCATTTGGAACACAAAACAGATCGCCATGTGTAGCAAACAAGTGGCTAGTAACTTTTATGCTGTCCGGTGATGGTTTTTCAAATCTTCTGAGCTGCTGACACTGGAAGAATATTTGGATATAAATGTACAGGAGACTTTTAGTAAACACTTCTCCCCTTTCTCCTCTAGTGGCCAGTTTCTTTGGCATCTCTATAGAACTTACTCTCAAGGGTGAGATAAACTTCGAGGGTGCTGTTATATAAAGAGTCCAAAATTATATACAGTATCAACATCCTTTTGATGTTTCTTGCATGTTTTTAACTTCTTCATTTCAATATTTCTGAAGTGGCTTCCAAATCCTGTCTTTATTTAATAAAAGTCAGAACCCTATCATGGAGTACACAGCTCATGAATTGTGAGAGTAGAGATCTACATCTTTGTTTCCTATGCTGGGTTATGCCATATACGTTGGTGCGAGTGAATTATGAATTCAAGCCCATGATTGTCTTTGAACAATTCCATTGCTAACCAGGTCTTTGTATGCAGCAAATAATGTTTTTTGCTTGAATGGAAAAACATGAATGTTCCTGTTGTTATTTCTATACTTAAATTACTTGCATACACGTGTTGCATATCATGTTATTGGAGATGTTCGTCTCCGTTTTCTATTTGGGATTGTGTTATGTACGTTAGTGCAAGAGAAGTCTGAGTGGCTGGGACCATGACTGTATTTTATCAACTCCATTGCTAGATAGGCCTTTAAAGTAAATATTCCCATGCTGAACATTAAAAGGTGATATGGATGAGCACTTGTTGCCTATATTTGTGTGCTGAGATTGCATTTGCATTTCCCTATATTTGTTCAGCCTTTTGTTGACAGACTGAATGAGAATTTCTTGTATTTTGGCAATTCAGGTTGAATCCAAGGCAGAAATACAGAAACTGAAAAATAGATGTGATCTATTGGAATCTGGGTTGCTTCCTCAAATTGGGCATGTTCAGGAAGCAGTTATTAAGACAATTGATGATACGATACTTCTAGTTGGAGGATTTGATGGTTGTTCTTGGTTGTCAGCTTTGGATTCCTACTCTCCGTCTCAGGACACAATGAAATCTCTTAGGCCAATGACCTTTCCTCGCTTATATGCCTCAGCAGCAACTTTGGATGGTGAACTTTACGTATTTGGTGGTGTAGATGCTGGTACATGGCATGACACTGGTATGAATTGCAATAATTTTGTTAAATCAGGTGTCCTGACTCCTGAGTAATTTATGATAACATAATAACCATGCGTTTTTATTTGTTTAGTTGAATCATACAACCCAACAAATGATCAGTGGGTTAGTCGTCCTTCATTAAACCAGAAGAAGGGAAGTCTAGCTGGAGCTTCTTTATACGGGGAAATTTATGCAATTGGAGGTGGAAATGGAGTTGAATGTTACGCCGAGGTGGAAATGTTAGACATGAACATTGGGAGGTGGATCACCACTCGGTCAATGCTACAAAAGGTAGTGTAGTCATTATTTTCACTACTGATGAGCAAGTAGGTTGCTTACAACAAAGCCCTAATGGAAGTTTAACACATGTAAATTTCCTTGTTATCTCAAATTTATATCATTATTATTTTAGTTATTGTACGGACAACCTTGCTGTATAACTAGCTTGGTTTATCATGATTTAGTTCTAGGTTTCTATCGTTTCATTTCCAATGTTTGGTGAATTTACTCCTTGAAGCGTTTCACAACATTGTTACTGGAAGAGCTGAAAGTAAGATCTATAGTTTTTGGGTTCACTAGGATCTTTGGTTTAAGTTCGTCATTTGACTACATAGCTCGGATAATTAACAGGCTTTCTGAAGTGATAACGTCATATATTGGTTTGGAAGAATTCACTTGTCCAGCGCATCGACAGACAACAAATATTATTAGTTTATGAAACATGTGATGTTTTTAGCTATTTTTCATAATTACAGTAGTAGGTTCTTTTTGTAGCCATAAGTTGACCGATTGCTTCTTCCATCCTTACAGAGATTTGCTCCAGCGGCAGCAGAAATTAATGGTACACTCTATGTCGTGGGTGGATATGATGGAACAAATTACTTGAAGTAAGACATCATTTACTTTTGTTTATCCTTTTTAATGGGTTGATGAGTAGCATTTTTCAATTCACGGCATACAGTTTTGCAATCAACCTACTGTGGCAGACTGGCAGTTATATTTTTTGCTTGTGTTTGTTTAGATTAATGGATTGATGCTATTATACGTCATTTTTAACTTATGGTATTTGTAAGGCTCCTTTACGGACTAAAATTAATGATCTTAGAGTACACTTCTGGCCATTTGACACAAGTTCGTTCATTGTTAATTTTTCTTTTCTTTCTGTCTTAGTTCTGTGGAAAGATTTGATCCACGAGAGCACTTGTGGACAAGGGTAGGAAGTATGAGCATGAGGAGGGGATGTCATTCTGTGGCCGTGGTGAATGGGAAACTGTAAGATGATCCTTTCCCTTTCTCTTTTCTTCTAGTGGGAGATGCCCCAAAGCCCGTTCTTCAAGATCTACGTATTTTGTTAAGTTGGTTTACCTTGGTTAAAAACTGCTTCTTACACCCATGATAAATGATGTCAATAACATTATAAAGACTGTTCTCTGCAATTTAAAATTTAAAGTGCTCACATATTAAACATTTAATTTGCAGATATGCTTTGGGTGGATACAATGGGGCTGAAATGGTCCCAACCGTCGAGATTTTCGACCCTCGCCTTGGTTCGTGGATGCTAGGGGAACCCATGAACTATTGCAGGGGATATTCTGGAGCTGCCGCTATTGGGGAGAAAATCTTTGTCATTGGTGGTGTGAATGAAAGTGACAAGATACTTGACACGGTACATTTACCCTGTTATACTTCCATGACATTTTACGTCTCTACTGTGGAGTCACAGCTACATGTTTTCGTTTTTCATTTCTTTTCTCATAGTACAGGTTGAATGTTATAAAGAAGGTTGCGTTTGGGAGGTGTCCAATCTGAAAGCTGTTGGCAAAAGATGCTACTTCTCTGCCATTGTCTTGTGAGTGAGTTCGGCTGTGGTCCTCTATCTTTTTGAGTATGCCTCGGTAATTTCTGTTTGTCTGTCCTATACTGAAAGCAGTATGTATTAGCTTCTGTCCTTGCACTAGTTACTTCTGTCCTTAGACCCCAGGGTTTATAGTGAAACTGTTCGTAGAGTTATAGCAATCTGCTTTATCGACTGGGGTTGGACATTGGACCTAGTATACTTGGTTGTATGTTGTTGGCCAAAATGAAGAATATCCCTTCATACCGGCTTCAAATTTGTAACGCATTTTGCTGTAGAAATTTCTCAAAGCCACCTGCATGAACAGTGTTCCGTGTGAGACGGGTTATAGTTCAAACTTCATCTCTGGTGGCAGGTTTTTTTTTTTGGTTCCTACTCTTAATATACAAAATGGGGGTGGAGTTTTCAGAGTGCATCTGTTCTGTATTTCCCTTCTTCAAACAATGGAACCTTTTTTTGGGGAATACTCTCGCTACATAAGAGCTAAACCCATGTTCCCAACAGCTTTCATCTGCAGCCAAATACCAGAAATTTGTTCGAGTGACTCGCATTTTTATTCAAATATTGCTTAATGGAATTTATGTTAGATCCTCAGAAATTTTTTATTGGAGCTACATAAGATTTGTTTGGGCCTTAACTCATACCATGTGATTAGTTGAAGTGGTCATTTACTTCAGAAAATGATTGGTTAAAGTGCGCGTAAACTGCTCTGGACACTCGATTATTGGAGTAAAAAAATGATTACGGGCGAAACTGCCACGATTGAGGAGAAAAAATAACAATTACAATCATCGTCGTTGTATAGAGGATCGGACCTCCCCAAGTCTCGTGGTTTACCAACGGGGAACAATTTCTAAATACTTCATATTCGTATTAAAAAATGCAAATTCAGGAATAAATAGACGTTTGGGTAACTTAAATGGTTAGGAAAAGAAAAACAAAATACTCCGTAATTTAATTCGGAAGTTCTGTGGATAATTAAAAAGTTGACTTTTATATAGTCATGTAGCCATTTTTTCGTGCCCTAACATAAGAGAAGAGAGAATAATTTGCTTTTTTCACCCTTTTTCCCCCAAAATTTTTGCCTTTCGCTTTTCTATTACCTCCATATAAAATCACAATCCAGATAACTGAAAGAAACCCGAGTGATCTTCTGAGAAGTTTATTGCCACAAGGGTACATTTGGAATATTTATGTTTTCAGAAGAGTATAATACCATCTTTTATCGTTTGGCAAAAAAAACAAACAAATATCTATAGCTCGTCCAACAAACAAAGCACATCCAGTACCACATTTAAGAATTCTTGCGTTCTAAAGAAATCGTACGTCTTATTACTGCCAAAAGAGAGAAGAAAAAGTTCTAGATAAGTATTTCAAAATGTCTGAAGTCCATTTAACTCAAACAGTGGCAAGCTAAATCATCAGCTTCACCGGGCTCGTAAAGAAAGTTGCAAACCCTAGCGCTCTCCGGCAAAGGTGACTTGCAAAGTTATCGCAGGTAGGAGATGGGATTGATACCACAAAGTTATGGCAATAAGGCAACAAGGGGATCCCCGTAACCAACAGCTTCTGTAAGTCACAAAGTTACGAAAAAAAATTAATGAGCAGAAGGCTACAGCTGAACACATTAGCGAACGTACACATCAAATGCTCTTCTTACATCATCAGCACAAGTTACAAAGGATTCTCTTTTCTTTTCTTCATTTCTATTTTACTTCAATCTATTTCAACATGTTAAACCTAATAGTATTTGTTGTTCCCTGGATGTGAGCCTTTTATCCTGAATAGGAAAAGCAATTACCAATACTTCCTAACCCAAATGGCGACATATGTATGCCGTCAAGGGAAATAATAGGGAAGGATTATATATTATGCAAGGTACCCGAGATGTCTAACGATTCCATGTGCCCGATTTAATGGCAATTTTGACATTAATTGGTCGTTCCCTTATCCCTGGTGTACCACCATACTTAATGCGGTACCATACTTGTGCTTTCAAAATCTATAAATAAGTTTATATAAGAATTGCGAATAATAAGAAAATATACAGTACCTCCATCATCAAAGAGAAGCTTTAACACATGTCCGGCCTTATCTGACTGCTCGATGTCCCAATTGAAAAGAGTCATAAGAAACACTTATCATGAAGGCAGATAAACAACCTATGGAGCTGAAACCAAAAGATTACCTTCACTGGAAGTTCAGTGCCAGACTGATCCATATAGCCTATCACTTGTCCTTCTTTGATTACATCACCCTGAATCAAGCATCAACTAATTAAGTAAATTTCTTTTGACCATCTCAGACACTCAAGAATTCAAAACTTTTAAAAGAGCTTACGAGAATGACAGCTAATTGCAGACTACAAATGCGCACATTTTTTCATTCAAGACAACAATAAAGAAAATTGAAGTGAAACCTCAATATGGAAACTTGAGAAAACTAGAATTTCAAAATGCTGAACATATGTTGAGTTAGGGGGTCAAACAAACACTGATAATGATGACAAAGAAGCATAAATTGCAATTTCTACCTCGTGACAAATAGGAGGTTGCTTGTCTCCTTTCAATGTTCTGCCCCTTCGGAACGTGCCAACCTGCGAAGAAAGGAAAATGGGGTACATTGAACTTTTCTAGACACATATTAGGTGAAAAAGGCTCCAGAAAAAAGTACCAAAGTAGACAACACAAGATCATATCCACTAGATCCAGAAGCCTCCAGTGCTGCTAACTTAGCTGAAGTTTCCACAGGGACATTTGTAAATGGACTCGTGTTTTCTGTTGAGGATTTCGGTGATGGCAGGGAATCAGGAGATGATTCAATCACTGGTTCACTGCGAACAGGAAGTGGTGAAGTTGGAGTAGCAACTGGACGGGGAGCTTTTGTCGCACCAATATTCCGCTTCAGATGCATTTCAAAGTCTCCAACCTATCACAAAGCAACTAATGCTTGTCAAATATTGAACTGCAAACAGTAAACCGGTTCACACAATCAATACCTAATAATGTCAAGGACAAGCAAGCGTATTCTGACCGGCAGTTCAAAAAGAAGAATCACACACTTCATTCACTTAAATGGAGCATTAATATTGTTTCAATCAAGCATGCAGTAAATATACCAATTACTCTTTGCCATTTCTCAACTATCTGAGAGGTAAGATGACAGATGTTCATCGCAACTTGAAGCAACTTGCCATTTTATTACTTAATTTTCGTTCACAAATGGTATCTTTACCCCACTGCTGAGCATCATTAATGACTGCTTAGCCACATGAATAACTTATTACTAAATAGCAATTCTCTAACTCATTCAATGTCCTGTTGTTTAAGTCACGAAGCATGCTGACATATATATCTGTTTATTATTGTACGCTTCTCTTTCTATATCCTTGTGGGTGTTTTACAAGAATCTTTGATGTATGTTTTCTACATAATCTTAAACCAGCTCTTTCCAAAGCATGAATGCCAAATCTTCCATCTACCCACCACACTCAAGTCTCCGATACAATATTTCAAGAATCCCTTGTGGGTGGTAACACAATCAGTTGCCAACCAGTATTATGTTCAAGCACCAATATTCAATTTCTAACATGAGGAGTGACGATACTCTTATTCAAGTTTATATGCTACCATAAACACTTAAGGTCCACCTTTAATTTCAGCTCAGCAACCTCTGTCTCGTCGCAGACCTCCAGCATCAATGCCTGATACAAGAAAACAGAGGACGCCCGTTAGGACTGAAGTGAATCCTAGGGATTACGTTTCAACGCAAGGAAAGCAAGATGTGCAAGCCCAAAAATTCATGTAGAGTAAATGACCTACCAGGACTCAGAGAGAAACGTAAACCATAATACGACGTGACTAAACTAGTGAACTACTCTCCTTAACTGGCACCAATCATGTGCATTATTTCTAATCTCTTCCTTGACCTGACATTACAGTTTCCACCCTTTTGCAATAAAAAGGGCTACTGTTGCACGAGGCTCCTGCTACTCTGTAGGGTCTGGGAAAGGGTTGGATATATGCAACCTCACCCCTGCAAGTGGAGAGGCTATTTTCGCAACTCCAACTGATGACCTCACAGTTGAATCTTCCTTATATATTACACATGATATATAAAATAGAAAATAATGGTTATTAGCCCAAAAGCACCGCTAAAATTCTGCTCAAGGCGAGATCATACACACTTTTTTTTTTTTTTTTTAAATCTTTGACAAATTAGCCTTGCCTTTGGGGTGGCCTTAACTAATAGCTGCTTCAAATAGATCCAAAATAGGTGTTTTCGAGACCTGGTCCTTCAAAGTTAACAGCTCGTTTGGAACGAGGGTTTTTGAGAGAAAAGAAAGGGGAAGGAGGGAGAAGGGATTCTCTCCCTCGTTTGGAAGGCCCAGAAGGCGAGAGAGGGTGAGAGGAGGAGGGAGACGGGAACCCCTTCACACCCCAGTTCCGTTTCTCACCAAAAGTGGCGAGATTCCGCGAGAAAGGGAGAGAGTGAGGCGCGTGGGTGAGAGTAGATCTCACTCGCGTAACTTCCGGCAGCACGTGTGGTCCACCTTCTCGTCGGATCGTCGTCGTACTTGCACCGTTGTCTTCGTCTTGTCAAGGAGAAGCTACTTCTGTGATCAAAACTGAGTTTTGAACACTTCAATTTCGGACTAGTCGCCGGAGATGGAGATGAAGTTCCAGTCGCGAGAGATGACGTTTGGTCGCCGGAGAAGAGAGAAACAGAGAGTTTCAGGTCGCCGGAGATGGAGTTAAAGTCGCCGGAGATGTGGAGAGAGTTTGATTTCTCATGATTGTTTGGATGGGTGGGTGAGAAACCACAACCCTTGCTTCTCTTTTCACACTAATAAGGGAGGCCACTCCCCTCTCTTTCTTTTCTCACCTCCATTGCCAAAGGGGCTGTAAGAGTTTAGATCATAATTAATAGATATAAACCTTGCAAATTCTCATCTCCAAAATTGCACTAACTTACGATTTAGAAAGAAAAAAATTACAAAGCAAATTCAGTAAATGCATGAAAAACTTATGAAAGATCTGGAAGTACAGTAGATGAAAATGCATTATGTTGAAGATTGAAAGTTTTCTCTATGGAATTTACCATCACAAGTCAAAATAATGAAATCATAAGCCGCAAGTGATGTCCGAATAAGAGAAAGAGAGACTCGCCTCAAATCCATCAGGAAATGATGCACTTCGCAGATTCTTTTTTGGCGATCCTAGTGGCTGCGCATCTGATGAAATGGCACCATTCAGTTTAAAATGCATTTGGATCCAAGTGCAATATGTTATGCCCAATAATATTATGCATTATATTAACAAACTTGGAATTGGAATAAATTCTAAGCCAATTGGATTCCACAAAAGTACCAAATGCTTCAACTTTTTTTATTTATGAGAAAGTGCAATACTTAGTAACCACCATTTGGATATGTAAACTTATGAAATCAAATGTCTGCTAAATTCTTGGGGACAGGTCACAGGATATCAGTAGACAAGTTAACATTGGCACATAACATCTTTTGACCGCAAGAAGCTACAGCTGCCAACAACTATGAACAAACCAACTCACCACCAGACTTAACTGCCGCCCTAGTTTCAGTTGCCTTTATACATGAAACTACCATTCCTTGCAGCTTTATTAGACTAGAGCCGCCAAATGCCAGGCCTTGGATTCGTGATTTACTTACAGTGGGGCAGGCCGCATTGTGTGCAGAAACCATGCAAGGCTTCTGAGATACAGACCGCACATGCGATACAGCACCTACAGAACCTGAAATACACACTAACAGATCAGCATCAAGTTGCAACTAGGTTGCAGCTTACAAGTTTCTTTCATTGTATTAACTGAAGAAAAATTCACGCGTACCTATGCTGTGCATATACAGATTGATTGATAGGTAGGGACTCTCCTATGGTACGGCATAATGGGGATTTGCATAGCATAGTGAAAGAAAGAGAAGGAAAGGAATTGGGATAAAGGAATCGACCGATGGTGTGACAAAATATTCTTCAGGCTTGAGCTGAAAATGCAATTTTAGCTAAATGCATATTGAAAACAATAAAAAGAAAGATCTTGACGGTGATCCCTAAAAGAACACCATCTGACAGGAAAAGGGCTAGCATTCCGGAGTAAAAAATCCACGATCCAGATTCCCCAATAAAGTACTCCATAAAAAAGACAGCCAACAATTCTCAGTGTCGCAAAGAACCCACTTCAATGTTTTCCCCCAGGAACAATAACTATATATATATTTTTATCGGCAAAAGTTAGTATTGTTAGAATAGTAAGATTAACACCTTGGAAGAGGAGTTGAACTCCTGACCTCCTTTCCTTTCTTATAGCACCTAAGTGCACACTTGATGCCGTTGGGCCAAAGGCATCTTGGCCCCAACAACAATAAGTTGAATGAATCAAAGTTGATAGTAGTTTCTGTAAGCATCAAAGTCGCACCATTTTCCATTCCAATTTCGCAAAATATATCAACTTGAAGAAGCAAATAAAATGTATGACGCCTATTTCTGAAGCAGGCCTCAAAGAATTGTTCAAATGCTATTTAAATCGGAATTGAAGAAATCTTGACAGCGTTTCGTCGAATAGTTCTAGTCCGCTGAACAAAACACACAAAAATAAACAAGAGCACATTATTCTAAATCTGTTGATACGGGTCACGAGAATTACCTAGTGGGCAGAAAGATCAAAACATAATTTCCCTTTTACGGACGTTAATTTTTAAAAGAACCAAAACATAAACAGAGATAATTAACACCTCGTGATGGACCACAAATGTACAGCCACTTGAAGCAACTTTTGAGATGCAATTTATAATCATAACAACAGAAAAAGAATACGTACGCGGTTGAAAGAGGTGGATGATATATAACAACAAACACTAGCACATAGATAAGGTTTGTAAAGGGTTAGACAGATGGAGAGAGGGACTTACACTTGAAAGAGCGGAGAAGGGAGGCGGAATCCATGGATTAAGGAGCGAGAGAAAATGCAGGAGGTGGAGAATTGATCTCTATGAGGAAATGAAACAACGAATCTAGAGAGAGAGAGAAAAGAAGAAGACGAAGAATTAGGAAGAGGATAAAATGCAGTTGGAGGCGCGTGTAAATAACAAGTCTCAGTATGTCATTGGAATCTCCGCCGGATCCCATCAGCTTCTCCACCCACCACCTTCCTTAATTCAGTTTATTTTTATTGATATTTTAATTATTTTTAAGATAATTTTAATATCATCATGGGATGGGATGGGATGGGATGGAACGGGGTAATATCATCCCAATTCCGATCTCACCCCGATTGGATTTTTCTAATTTTTCTTGAACCCAATCCGACACTCGAGTTTTTTTGTGGAAACTCTACCTGATCGGGTCGGGGACGGATCAGAAACAATTGACATTCATAGTGATGGAATGATAGGGTCTAACTAATAGTTGATAACTATACTTTGGTTGTTATCAATTATTTTTATAAAAATATTCAAAATTAAATTAAATTTTACCTAAAGTCTCATTAATCTCATAATTATAATTTTGAGATTAAAAAATAAACTTATTACGAAGACTACCAAGAATTTTCTAAAAATTTTGGGTAGTAATTTTCATACTCTCGTTTTTACAATTCACACATTCTCATTTGACTTTATTCATCTCGATTTATTTTATTTTATTGCCTTTTGCGTGTTTAAAAAAATATATTAAAAAAAAGCAACATAATAACTTTTTATGTGAACCAAAAAAAGGTGTTGAATTGTGAATAGGGGTGGGAAAATCATTTTTCAAAATTTTACTTCTCTCTTTATCTATACGCCCCGGCGCCGCCCGATTTGCTCCAGATCTACACAAACCCAGATGGAAGAACATCACATTGCTTTTGAAACATCGAATGCCTTCCTCTTTAGAAGAGGTGAGAAACTCAACCCAGTTCAATTCAGTTGAATAATTCTCTTTGAATTCGTGTATTGGTTCCTATTTTGTATCCATCCTGATTCCTTAAGGATTTAATGCAACTCAATAACCGATGCGACAGTGATGATTCTATGAGCATTTTTCAATTAAGCATTCCTTGGTACAATAACTATTGTTTGATACACACCCAGGGGTTGCCCAGGCTTTGGGAGTGCTCCTCATGGTCTGGGATTTGATTCCCACAGGGTGAGCACCTGAAGTAAGTGGGGTGGGGGGCCGTGACGGGTGCGCTAGTTCCCCAGAGGTTTGGGTTGCGCAGGCGTATCCATTTAGTGGTCCGGCCATAGGTTGTTTTTCCGTTACCCAAAAAAAAAAAACTATTGTTTGATGCACACAATTCGGTAGGCAACATGAACGCCTTTATTCTTCAAAAACATAACTGGAAACTACAAGTTACAGTTGCTATGTAAAATAATAATGCAGTAGGATTTCCTGGCTAAGCAAGGGTAAGTGGAAGGATTTCTCTGAATTCCAACCTCCTAGTTTCACTGTAGGATGTTTTATACTTATTAGGCCAATATGTTAACCAAATCCATCCTTTTATCTCCCACTCCATCACCCTTCCCACAGAAGAGCCTTTGTCCACCTTCCAGCATACATTCTCTCCGTACTCATCATTGGCGAAGATTACCCCTCCTTGCCTTGTGAAGGGCCGATAAGCACTGGAGTATCGGTTTCTGAACCAAGCCTTGGGTTGGAGCAACGCCATCTTGGACGGCTCTGACGAGAAGACCTCGTTTCCATTTGCGGAATCGTGAAGGAACCAATTTAAATTTGCACTGTCACCGTAAACAGACTGCTCGAACTTCCAAGGCTTTAGGCTCATGGTCACGGTCTCTCCAGCGGAAACCTTTAGTCCCACGGAGTTTGGTGGGTCGAACGAACCTTCAATTGTCTTTTCTATGCCAATCTCTCTAGTCGGGTTCTCTGAGGATTTACTTACAGATACACTTAAGACATTGGTTTGAAGAGTAGGAGTAAGCTGCAAAGATATTCGTGAAGGGAAGTGTTTTTCAGCTGTCCCAGCTCCTCGCTCAGCCATGAGCTTCTCTGTTACAAGTCGTATAACATCACACCTGGTAGAAAAGAAGACAATTAAAATACAGTCGATATATGAATGTAACATTATTTAGGATGAGTTTTAGTGTGTGTGGGAGCATATATTTGGTCTAGTATTCTGAAAAATTATTTGGTCTAGAATTCTCTATTTTCAGTATTTGAAGCGAACTTATAAATATTGCTCCCTTCATCCTTTTCGTTTACTATGTAAATAAGTAATCATACCTTATGTTGTCTACATTCACTATCACATCAACCCACTTCTCTCGAACCATCACTTTGTAATTTAATTGAATTACACCCTCAAGTTGGTGATAGTTCAAAGAGAACCACAATCACTCGTCAGGTGAAGGATTGGTTGGTTTCTCAATATCCATGGCTATTACAGGACAATATAGTTGAACTTTCCATAGCCCAACTCTTGAAATTGCATAAGAAAACAAAGGTGATGGCGTTTTGAGGGTGTGGTTGGTTGCTTGGAGCTCCACAATCCAATTAGTGATTGCAAGGTTTATTGATCGCATCCATTGCTCTTCTAGACTGGACCCTAGGAGTCGTACAAGTGGCTTTGTTGTTTCTCTTGACCTTACGCATGCTAGTTGATTCTTAAAAGTATTAAGACATTCTGACCGGAGATCTGCTGGAGCTTCATAGATGCAAATAAGGAAAGTGAGAGTCAGAAATGAAAGATTGAAGATTTCTCCGAAGTTGTTCAATAAATCTATTTTCGGGATTCTGAGCAATGAAGTGTTTTTATTTGGGCAGTAATTGAGGACATCTTCGATGAAATTGATAAAAAGATTGGAAATGGTTTCTTCGTCGATGAATTTTGTGTGTGTGGAGTTCAGTTTCAAAGGTTTCGAAGTCCAAAGAGAGAAGGTGAGGCTAAAATCTGCAAGAATAGAGAATGATAGAAATGAGGATTGAGGATTTTTGGTGACGGAGAATTTGAGGGATGGTTGAGATGAACTTGAACAATATATACATGTGGACATGGAATTTGTGCTCCATTGAGTAATTGGTGGAAGGTTCTGAATCCAGGCCCATACATCAGGGAAGGAAGAAGAAGCCATGAGAAATGTTTAACTAGAGCTTTCTCTGCTTCTTTCCTTAAATTCACTTCAAGGTGGTATTTAAAGAGTCTTGGATAGAGATGAAGAAAAGTATCTCATACTGGGTAAGCAAGACTAATAGAAAAGGTACGTTAGTAAATTAGATGCTAAAGAAAGATGAATAATTGGATAAGGAAGTATATGCAGGCGGCCTACTGCTACGATCTTATCAGGGCTGAGCTGTATGATTGGACCCTCTTAAAAAAATACATACGTAAATGAACAGGTTCCGATTCTGTTTTTGTGTTACGTTTTCCTATTAAGAAAAGAATCTTTTACTAGTGCTACTTTAACAATCACTAAAGCTTACACCAGTTGAGCAAACTATAGAATTGTGTAATATAATTCTAAAATAAAGAATGCCTTTTTTTATTTATTGTGACAAAGAAGTAAGGTAGCAATGTTCCTGGGAACAAGTGCTGTGTGGATTGTGGCGTTTGGAAATAGCATAAAATGGGCTGTAGAACATTCCTTCATAACATATGAATGGTGGAAGAAACACAAAATGGATAGTCGCTTGCAGTTGTGTATCACGGACAACGATTGCTTGAATCTTCAATTTCTTGCTAAACAATCGTATGTGTGAACTATAAGGCAAGTAGGTTGCAGATTTTGGTTATGATGTGGAAAGCCAGTAACTTATGGAAGATGCACATGTCCCTAAAGTAGTGCGTTTGAGTTACTTACCTAAAAATGTTTGTTATAAAATGCAAACTCCTAATGTGGACCTGTTATCAACTTAAAGTTCCAAATACCAGAAATGTTTGCTCATTCTTTCAGTTGTTGGCCACGTTTCATGGTGTATGATCTTTTACTACTCTTGCTTGCAGTTTCTAATTACGTGAAATACTTGTTGCAAGATGAACTGTATGTGGTCTATAACGATTTAATACGGTGTTGACGGAATTGCTGTTACGTTCTTGAATGAAGCACTTGTTCCTAAGTAGTTTGGGGAAAGATTCCTAATGAATAAAGTTCCCTGGAATTGTTATTGCTTGTTGGTTCGTAATTGTGAAAAGTCGACTTTGGTTCCAATTAAGAGAGGTTGTTGTTGGGTCTCGTTAGTTCTAGTCATATCATGCAGCTGCGGTAACTTTGTTGGTTCTTTTTCCCTGTAGTGGTTTTGGATGAAAAAATTCCTGTCAAAATTCCTGAAGTATTATCATTTAGTGCCATGTGATGTAAGACGGTTTTTGGACACTAAGATATTGCTGCCTGCAACTGGAATCGTGATGGTTTTGGGTGGGGAGATAAGAATATTACTTGGATAAGTGCGCAAAAGAAGAAGAAAGGAGAGAATGAGAAGAAATAGAGAGAGAAAGACAGATAGAGGTGCTTCACCCTCGCAAGGGTTAGGCAGTTTCTGCAAGGAAGGACCGTAGCCAAACCCCAATTACAATGGCCTCAGCCTTGTAAAACTCAATTCATTAATCAACTCTCTTGGAAATAAAGATTACATCCGTACTTATAGGCTAAACAATGGCCTTTCGAAGTCCTAGAAGCCTAAGTGACATGAACCTAATCAATGAACACGTTTAACAAGATAATGAATGAACCTAAATATAAATGCATACGTCGAACCTACTAACAATTAGATGCATAGAATTAAAATGTGTTTAATGCATACATTGAGTTTTGTAACATGTGTTTAATGCATCTAGATGAATATTAGTGCAAATACTAAATTCATGATGACCCTTGAACTACCAATCCTTGAACGAGCACCACTGCCAAGAATCTGATTGTCTGAAATTACTAAAATACCCTCATCTAACAATCTTCCCTTTCTTTTGTTGACCTCATCACCATCACCATGTGATCATTTTTGCTCTAATAATAGCTACATTTCTTCAATTGGAACTATTCTTTATTTTCTACTAGTCCGCAGAGAATCCGATGTATCATCTAGTGCCATGTAATCATGTTTGCTTCATTAATAGGTAAAAATTCTGTCAAAATGATCCCTTGACTATCCTCCTAGTCTACATAGACTCGTATTCTTCAAAGTGTTTACGCCAGAAGCCAAGAATGTTGATGAAAATAGGTACTGTGCAAGTATATTTTGGTGCATGAATTTCTTCTTCAGCAATTTAGATATAACAGACTGGCGTTACCTCTAGCGCTGATCCTTCGGATTGTCGTCATCTTCTTATTCCTGTGATGTCTTCATTTAAGGCAGCTATATAAAGAATACCCTTTGAACAACGGTGCAAACCAGTGTGCAGGTCAGCATACATGTACCTTGACTATCCCGGGCGCCTGAAGTAAACGACCAGACAAACCTCTGTGGCTTGAACAATAGTGCATTTTAGTGTTGTGGTCGTCTTATTACTATAGAATAAAATATTAAACTTCTACTGCACACAAATCAAATTGAAGTGGACCTTACTCCTTAGTATTCATTGTTCTTGTTAAAGTATCTTTTCCTGACAATGATGCATCAATTCGAAGGAAACCTTATCTTGGCTATCTGCATTGAGTTACCTTGTCAATCTGCTAATTCTCTGTTATGTTTTGCAACTTGTATTTGTTGTAGTCCAATCCCTAAGCCTATAAAAAGGAAGGGCTGCCTGAAATAGAGCCCCCAAGCCTTTACATTGTTGTTTTCAATCCTTTTCAGCTATAAAGTCTACTGATTAATAGTATCTCTGCAGGTGATAAAGATTTCTAAGTGGTTGCGCTACCAGTCGTGAGAGGAGTTGGACCTATGTTTGGCGCCATAATTTTTTTCCCAGTAAATATGTTCATAGTCTTTTTGTGCCATATTCGCCTCATAACACAGTTTGTTTTATGTTGTGTTCATGAAAATCTAGATACCTTTGATGCTATGTTTTGTTCTTGGGTTGTTGAAGAAAGGCAAAAAAAAAAATTGTTTGGATGAGTTACGTTGTGTAGACGATTTAGTCTCAGTAGCAGCAAACCAACAGTGTTCGGAACTGAACTCGACAATTATTATATTTTCTGGATCATTCCTTAGTGCAACCATAGAATTGGTAAACATAATATCATGTGGTACGGAGTAATTGATTTTGACACTATACTTTCTTATTCTTTCACTTCACTTTTTTTATGCGTACATAGCTTGTCCGATTAGATGAGACTTGAGAGATTTGGTTCTCCATTCTTCTTATCTTACAGAAGACGTGTTAAGAGCATCCACATCTGTCTCATTACTCCTTCTCTCTACTCTACACTTACGAGCCAACCCCCCAAAACCCCAAAAATCTAGCTTTACCAGTCTCGCGGAAATTGCGTGAGGAGTAGCACGAGCTACAGTTCCTCGTTGAAAGACACGAGGAACTGTTCACTCGCCCTGGCCCCTTCCTCCCGCCCATTCAACCGGTTGAGAGAGAGAGAGAGAGAGACGGAGAGGGACCGTAGATGTTTTTCTACATCTCAAATTGTTGAAGTAAATATAATTGAGGAAGATGAAGATGGACGAGCGAGAAAGGGGGCGGACCGGCGGTGATCGATTTGGGGGTGGATTTGTGAAATTTTGGGGCGGTGGTTTAGAGAGAAAATGAGGAGACGATGGGTTCACCAGGGAAAGAGAGTAAAGTTAGAGAGCGGAGTAAAATGACAGATGGGTTTGGACCGTTTGGTTTTGCTGCCTTTTTTTTTTAATAAAGAAATAATATTTTTAATAAGTATACTTTTGATATAGAGAGTCTGATGCAGTAGACATTTTAAAAATGGGTAGCTAAAGTAATAAAGTGACTTTTTACTCTATAATTTGGTCCAAAATTTAAAGATGTTGGTGTGGATGCCCCTTAAGGCACCAACTAATTATTGTAGCCTATTGTTTACCCAAAAAAAAAAAAAAAATTAATGTAGCCTATTTGCTTCTCTCTCTCTCTCTCACTTTAATTAGGCAGAGTGAGCCGCACATTAATTTTATGACTTTATCTGACTAAATTCTCCGAAAGAATCTAACCTACGCAAGCACAAAATGCTTTTTGGCACCTAATGAAAGCTTGGTCAAATCTCTAGCCATGCATCTGATTCTGAAAATGTGCTTCAAAGCATAAGCTTTAGACTAATTTGCAAGGAAAAGAAGGCACATGATTTCGCATCAACCAAATTTTCGTGTAGGTTTCGGAAAAAGTGTTGAAGGCTCATATCGCCTGCTGAAGCCGTGTCGCGATTTCTATTATTAATGATGTGTTTGGATGAGTTTTTGAGAAATTTTTTGTGATTACGACTGGAGAGAGAAATAAAGTACTAATGATTAAAAGTAGGAATAATGAGTGAAGAGAGAAATGAAAATAATAATTGGAGAAAGAGGTAATTAGTGAATAGTAATGATTGAAAGTAAAGTAATGAGCATTTTTTGAGTTGAAATTTTTTTCCCAAAAACCAAACCGATCAAGGCATAAGTTGGGGCGAAATCATCTATCTCATCGATGGCAGAAATTATTATTTTTTTGGTTCGGCGACGATGTTGTTTACTCACTTATTTTATTGGTGGTGAAGGAAACTTTTTAACGTGATTGATTAAAGCAGCGAGCTGAGCCCCATTTAGCGCCCATTTAAAACATTCACGAAGGATATGACTTTCATTCACGCGTAAGATGAGGGGAAAAACTTGAACTCTTCCACCGTTATGCAGTACCGGTATCCCCACCGTTATGTTTCACCGTTTTCTTTATTGTAGCGCTTAATCTCACAATCCGTCTCGGCAATCAATGGTTTGAGTTTTGAAAAACTCTTCCAGGAAAAAGTTAAATCCCTAGAAGGGTCTTTTAAAATCTGAACCGTCTAAAACACTTTTGGACTGTGAAAGCGGTGGAGGGAGCGGTGGGGTAGACTTTCTGCTTTGGGTTGGCAAAGTTGGAAAAATAATCACATGGAATATTAAGAGCTCATTCAAGAAGCCCACTATAAAAAGGGTAGTAATTAAGGCAAAAACATGCTAAAAAATGTGAGAAAGTTTCAATACAAAGATTATTTTTAGTGCTCCTCCCCCATGGGGCGGGATATACGCAATGCACACATGTGTGGATTTCATCCCTGTGAGAGGAGTGTCACAAAAAATAATCGTTATATTGAAATTTAATTTTTCAAAACATGCAAACTGGATCGAGTGGCTTCTTATCGGTGCATTACTCCTCTAGGTTCTAGGCTTCTAGCTATAGTAAGTCCTATGGCCTAAACCTAGAACAATTTGGGGGGTTCACAAACTATCTAAATCAGTGCCGTTCAATTGTTTTTTATTTGTCTAAATCAGTGAATCGCGCAAAGGATCTGAGCAAGTTGAGTTCTTTTTTTTTTTTTTCCTTTCAGTAAAGACTAGATATTTGTACAGTATATGTTATAGAAAGTTAAGGATTAGCAGTGGGCAAGAATTGATCGCTTGATCTAGGTGGACGTAGTATATCACCTAAGTATCGCAAGAATATATATTACATGTATCTAATTGCTTGTTTAAATATAAAGACATGGTTAATTATAATCCAAGTGACAGTACTTACTCCAATACTTAAGTCTAAGTTCTTCTACGAAATAGGTTATTAACCACCACATCTTCGGGAAAAAATGGAAATAAAGTATACAAATCTAAGTTCTTCTACGAAATAGTTTATAAACCACCACCTCTTTGGGAAATAAAGTATACAAATAAATTTATCCCAAAGTATGGGCAAACAAATTAACATGGGGAGTAAGAATTCTCTACCGTTGTGGGTACGTAATCTAAAACACTCTCAAACCTTTCAAACGTTTTTGGAATTCTCTAGTCGATTATGGAGGATTCTAGAAACAAACTATGGCAGTTCATATCCTATCATCATAGAATAAAATACAGAAGAAAAAATTCTATTGAAATCACCTGTACTAATGAAGCTGTGCATTTTGCAAAGAGAAACAAAGTAAGACTTCAAGAGAGATTAAGGCTTGCAATCTGGACAGTTCATTCCCTACAGGTGACCAGATTAGTTTTTGAGATATAATATGAAGGAAGATATGATAAAGGAAAGTGATTTTGGCACTTCACATTTAGCCATTAGCATTTCACTTTTTTTTCTTCATCCTATGTGAAATTATTAAATTACGCTTTACTTTGTTAGTGTTCATCCACTTTAAAAGATAATTTGGTAATTTTAAATAGGAAAAAGATAAAAAGTGGAGTGTGAAAATCAATTCCCTATGATAAAAGGGAGCCTATGTGTGTGTATATATATAAGGAAAATATGATATATATGGTTTGTTTGAATGATTTATAGAAGAACGGATATGTATATGTTTGATTTGTTTTGGGATGGATATAGGATTCCATGAGAACGGTTGCAATTTTGTAATTAAGAGGATGGATATGAGGGTAGATAAAATAACATCACCTGGCAATTTTGTAATTTAGAGAATGGATATGAGGGTAAATATAATCACACCACCTCTCTCCCTCATCCTTATTATATCCGTCTTATATCCTGGAGATATTATATGACGAGTTCTATGATCAGAAGCTGAAGAAGTACAATAGTTGGGCTATTCGGGACTCTTCCATACAATTCATACAATTCTTTTGTGCTACTTCGTGAAGAACAAACCAATCAAGATTCGAAGAATGGTAAACGAGTTAGTGTACAAATCATTTTGGAGGTTGTAATCATCTCAGGAATCACATTCGTCGAGTCACATTCGTCCTCTACCGGGTCGCGAAGCCACAAGAAAATCTAGAAACGTCCAAAGAAAGCATACGGATTTACAGATGTTTGGGCGATCAGATTATGCTAGGTTTGTCGTGTTACTTTCTCATCATTTCCACTCTTGATACCAGGCATTGACTTGGGTGTGCTGATTATGTTTGTGGAGTTTACATTGCACAAAAGTTTTGAGCAAATCAAGGAAAAAAAATGTGGTTTCTTTGTGCCCATCGATGTGGATGTCTTTGCCTTCTTTCTTGTTCTTTGGAGAAATTATCGGGAAATCAATGATCATGACAAAGAACATGCTCGCAAGTAGGTTGAACACCAGAGTAGGGGTATAGGAGGCATACCCAATAGGTTTGTTTTCCAATTTTTTCTTGTTCTAGAGCAGATAAAGAATTGGCTGAGGAAGAAAGAATGGATTACTCGAATTTTTCTCCAAAGATCTAGTACACCGAGTAACACTTTCCAAAGATCTAGTCGAACACAACCGCTGCGGCCACAGTCGCAGTCAGAGGTACAAGAGGCATACCGAGTAGTTCTGTTTTCCAATTTTTTCCTTTGCATTTCCATATCAGATTGAAAAATGTATAGGCTGAGTAAGAAACAATGGATGCTTTTAATACTAGAATGCAGAAGAATTTTTCTCCATATATGGTAAAAAATTGCGTATTTGCAATGCATGACATTGTGTACTAACTTTGGATTGTGTCCCATTCTCAATCTTTCTCTATCTTTGTTTGCTCCTTGATTTAGGATTTGTAGAAGATAATAGTAGTATATTGCGATTAGTAAGTCACAAATAAACATAACTTTAAATAAAATTGTAATTCCGGACACTTTAGATGTCAATATTTGGAGATGTTTGATGTATGTGAGCCCACAGTCATCCAACGGTCATTGTGTTAGAAATTGTGTTTTAAAATTTTGTTCTTAGTATTACTCTACTTGGATTAGATTAACTTTGCTATAACGGGTGTTGAAAACAAAATGCATGGGTTAAGGACGATCTTGTCGATTTTGAGTGGATGAAACATGGAATTTAAAATATTTGTAGATGTTTTTATCCTTAATTTATACTCCCAAACCCATAGAATGCATTTCAACCCAAAATTATCCTTTTTGGGAGAAAAAAACAAGTGAAGAAATTTGATTATTTTATTTGGACCAAAAATATTCTCCCTGTAACCTAATTTATCTCCCCACCTGCTTACAAAATTCAATCTCGTCTCACAAATGTCACATTCTCAAAAAAAGACTAGTCTTGGAGCATCTACATTCCCTCTCTAATTAAATTTTGACCAAATTATGGGCTTAAAAGTCACATTTTAAAGAGTCCATTGCTTGTTCCCATTTTAGTCTCGCCTGGCCCATGTTCATTGTTTACTAAGAATGGGGTTAACAGCTACATGGAGCTGAAGCAGCTGCAAATTGAATTCTAATCTCAATTGAGTTATGGGGTTAGTTGAGGATGTGCGTTAGTGTTGAAGATGTGTTTTGTGTTTTTTTAAAGATGTATTTTGTTTTAACTTGTGTTCGATCTATGCCTTTTCTCCCTTGTGTTATCGCGATAGGAGGATTGATTAATTGGACATTAGGTGTTGCTCTATGCGATGAAAACAAACCGACTCTCTCCCTAGAAACCTCTCGCCCCTCTCTCTTTTTGAAACCTTACAACTTCCTCCTCCGGGCTCTTCTCCTCCACCTCTCTTCCACCCTATCCCTCCCTCTCCGCCTTCTCCTCCTCTCCTTCCGCTTCGTTTTACCCCTCTTTTTCTTTTATTCACAAAATTGAATGGTGTGATAGCGAGATGGCGGTGACGGCGGTCTTCGGTGGTGGTGCTGGTCATTTGCTAGGTTTTTGCCAGAGCGAGTGGCTGTCTACGGGTGGGCTTCTCCAGATTCGTCTTTCTTTTGTGTGCAGATTTCGGCCGGTGGATCATCTTTGGGGTTTCTCGGTCGCTGGAGAGCGGTTTTGGTAAGATTTGTTCCGTTTGGTATGGCTCCGTTCCCTCGTCTTCTCGTCTCAAATCTGTTTTTTTTCCGACTCCCTTTCCATAGCTGTTTTGCTCCTGTTTACTCGACCGTTAGTTGGCCTTCTTATTCCTGGTCGGAGATGCTGGTGGGTTCTATGACTTCGCTTAGCGGCTTGAGTCCTTTCGAGTTCAGGTTGAGCGGTCGGCGTTGGCTCCCGCTGTGGCCGTCGTTGGGCGGCCAGGTTCTTGCCTAACGGCTTGGTGTAGCTTCCACGGCAATATGTGTTTGCTGGTTTCGGATTTCTTTACCTTGGGTAGCCTGTGGATGTCGGTGGTGAAATCTGGCAGTGGTGATTGCTTTGTCAGTGGCAGGAGGAGGCAGCTCTTAGGTTAGGTTTAGGGTTTTCTTGTGGGTTAGGCTTTCATTGTTGTATTTGGACTTTTAGGCCTTTTGGGTTTTGTGTTGTTTATTGTATATCTAGGCTCTTAGGCCCTTAGTTGTTTGCATTGGGCTCGTCCCTCTGCTTTGGTTTCAACTTTTGGTAAGATACATTTTCCCTCCCCCTAATAAAATGTTATTTTGCCATTCAAAAAAAAAAGAAAAAGTGTTGCTCTATTTTGGGAGGAGGCAACTCTTGGGTTAGGTTTAGGGTTTTCTTTTGGGTTAGGCTTTCATTGTTGTATTTGGACTTTTAGGCCTTTTGGATTTTCTATGTTGTTTATTGTATATCTAGGCTCTTAGTGTAACGCCCCGATTTTCGGACACGTTAATTAAATCATTTTCAACAGATTCAATAAATCATAAAACTGATATACAAGAAAGGAGATTTTATTAAACAGGGTTCAGCAACGGAAACCTCAAATACCAAATTTAAAACCTACTAAATTGTCTTACAAACCAACAAAATGAAATAGAGTTTGACAATTGTGATAACACTTCTGGAAATTTATTTAAAAAGGACGTCAAATTAACAAAGCTTCTAAGGATAGACCACTCAAGGCTCAACAAACTCCCCTTCCTCAGCTGGGAGGTCCTCACTCTGGTACTGATCATCCTGCAGCGGATTCTGCCCTTCGGTCTCTTGATTACCTGGCATGAAACGCCAGCCCAACGGCACTATGATGAGTTTTGAAACTCAGTAGATAATCCCAACCCTACTAACCCCTTACCCTACAATTAGCAGTCAACAATATAACAATTGATAATACATAAAAGGTATAGAATAATAGCATTTCATCTTTTTTTTACTATTCATCAACTTACATGAAATCTAAGGAATCTCTCCATATGATCCTTTACCGTCTCCCAACTCTACACACTGGGTACTTTACCATACCTCTAATCTACACACTGTTACTATACCGTATTCAAGGATCCTTTTACCGTTTCTCAAAATACTGTACCCGGAGTCCTTTACCGTCCTCCACACACACATGGGCACTGTACCGCATTTAGGATCATTTACCTTATCCCAAATACTGTACCCGGAGTCCTTTACCGTCCTCCACACACACATGGGCACTGTACCGCATTTAGGATCCTTAACCGTATCTCAAATACTGTACCCGGAGTCCTTTACCGTCCTCCACACACTCTGAGTACTTTACCGTACTCGGGGTCCTTTACCGTTCCCCAACTCAACTAAAGGTACTTTACCGTACCAGGGTCCTTTATCGGCACCCAACATCCAATCAACTTAACCATTTTATCCTTTACTTAGATATCGTCTACGTGAGTCACTACTCATAATCCCCCCTCCAGGAATTTAAATCCGTCCTAGCACGTACAACTTGATACAATCAACCAACAGCTCAATCTTGTTACATTTCAGTGAGATAAAAATACATATCAAATAATATTGTGCGAGTAAGTAAACACATAATATTTTATGATTGGGCCGATGCCCTTAAGATTCGTTGAACAAGTAAAATTAGTTATAGTTTTTATTAATATCAAAGGTGCCGTTAACGATTTCGTAGGCTTAGTTTTGATAACGTACTGGACTAAGCTCTTAGGAACTAAAGTACTTTGTTATATTAAATTCTTAGTCTAATACTCCTATTAATGAAGTCATATACATTGTCTCTTCCCTAATAAAATTAGAGCTTATGTATATCTATATAAATATATTTTATTAAAATAATGTTTAGTTAATGTTTAAACATATTATAATTACGTTCGTGTTCTGTAAAATAATTAGTATTAGTCGTTCCAAACACTTCAATGTAACAAAAGTGCAAACAGGAATCTAGTCAAACCTAGTCTACTGCCAAAATCGAAAATCAATTATCACAGGAGTAGAATTGAAAACTAACATAAACGCAGGGAGCAAACTGTAATATCTGATGGGTGGTGTCATGATGTCGTCAGTCTCATCTTCAACCTCGGTACTGTACGTTCACAGGCGTACATATATATAATGTATATATACATATACATATACATATACATATGGTTTGACCCAGAACTTTGACCGGTTTGTGTGATCAATCCCGACATCGAAAATAGGCTTATTATACCTTTCCGGAATCGTCTCGACAAGACGAACAAAATGAACGGATCAGATTTTTCGAACAGTTTCACAAAAATGCAGATCCGAACTAAAAACGAAAAATTTCGATTCTTTTCAACTCACAATGCACGGGTTTGTTTCTTTTCAATTCCTATCATTACAATTAATATAATAACACATCTATATACTAGGAGAAAGTAGAGAAGAGATTAATCTACCTTCTCTCCGGCCGATAAGCGAGTAAACGGAATTGACGGAGGCCGGAAAAGACAAATAGGAGTTAGAAAAAATGAAGAATGTGGGTTCCGGACTGTTTTTCTTTTTGTGGGTTTTATTCTCAGAACTTATGGCGTGGGTTTGTATAAGGAAGTGATAGAGAGTGCAAGTGTAGGGATAGTAGGAATGTGTATGATAAGTGTAAGAGTGATGGAATGGAAAAGGGAAGTGAAGTACGGAAGAGACGAGTACAGAAGCCATGATTTGTGGGTTACTGATGGTTTCAAAAATCCCGGTGTACTTGGACGACTATGTGCAGTAAAAGGGGAAGAAAAAAATAATACTCCCTCCGTCCCATAAAGAATGACAATTTTTGATATCCGTGTCATTTTGCATCGCTTATATCTTTCAATCTATAATGTTTTTCATAAGTTTGAAAACTTTGTATACTAGAATTAATCGAGAACTATCAAACAAGATCCATATTGCATATGTTTTGACATCCCTATTGAAAGATATAAGGAGTTGAAATTGGCACAGATATCAAAAATTGACATCCAATTTGGGACGGAGGGGGTAATAAAGATATCTTCTTAACCTATTTGTATATATCCAAGATATGCATAATATATATATGCACGACTGTTTTCTTTTTTTTTTACTACTATTATTATATACTTAATCATGCATTTAGATTATTTAACTTAGCTAATTAATTATCGAATTGAAAATTAGCATTTCAAATTTTTATTTATATTAAAAAAAATTAGGAATGTTACACTTAGGCCCTTAGTTGTTTGCATTTGGCTCGTCCCTCTGCTTTGGTTTCAACTTTTGGTAATATACCTTTTCCCTCCCCCCTAATAAAATGTTATTTTGCCATTCGAAAAAAAAAAGGTGTTGCTCTATTTTTCATCATTGTAATTCGGTACCGATTGGAGCTTATCTTTTTTTTATAACTCAGGTGTTCGGATCAGTTTACGCACACTTCAACTAATTCTGGGGTTCAATCTTACCGCCCACTAGCAGAGAGCGGACTGGTTCCAAAGTAGGTGGAGCTTATCTTATTATTGACTTAAAATTTGAAAAGCCAATGTCAGGAAGACATTTGGATGTGTCAAACGTGATAGAGTGGTTAGTTTGTCATCGATATTTTCCGAGAGTGCCATTAAGCACAGCATTGAAAATGTTATCAAATTTTCTATAAGGTGAAATTACATGAAGTCCCCCTCATTTATACCTATTTCCCATGGACACTCTCCCTAATGTTTAAAATTGCCCAAACAGGCCACTTCATCTACTTGAAATGAAAAAATTGCTAACTCTGTTAATCGAATGACGGTTCTAACCCATAAAAATCGCTCAAACTAACCCCCTCATCTATGATAATTAACCAATTTGAAACCCATTTTCCAAATCCATCATCCCAATTCTGATTCCCACTTTTAACCTTCAAACCCAACTCAAACCTAGGTTACGAAAGATGTGGAGGCCGCCGATAGGTACTAGAGTTACGAAGTAAGATTGAGATTTCGAGGGTCTCACAAACAACTCTCTCTCTCTCTCTCTCTCTCTCTCTCTCCCTCTCTCTCTCTCTCTCTCTCTCTCAAAACTCCTATGTTCTTCATGATCAAAAACTGTTAACCTAGGTATTGCCAATTCAAGCCGCCCATAGACGAATTGAAGATGAAGAGAATAATTATGGTTTGTCGGATGAGGGATAGAGCGCTAGAGAGAGGATGGGGACGAGGAGAAGGGGGGTAGAGGGTTACGTTTGTAGCATTGTATGTAACCAACAAATGATATTTTCGTCCAAATGCCATATCCAACATTATTTAACGGACATTTAACAAAATAGGCATGCAGTGGTAAATAGAGTGCGGTTGGTGCCTCCTTTGTACTCATATGCATTTGGGTCGGGTTCAAGTCCTCCCCCATTTCCCCTCTCTAACATCTAACAATATAAACTCATTGAAGTATATCGTTTGACAAAAAAGAAGAAGAAGAAACAACACGTAGTTACTTCCAATAACATATTGTCGGAAAAATGATAATACAACAGTTATGTGTGACGTTTTTTTTAGGGGTGTTCAAGAAATCCGCCCGAACCGTAAAACCGGTCCAATCCGGACCGAATCGTCCTATTTGGTCCAGTTCTGTGATTCTACAGTCAGGTTATGGTTCCAAAAAAATAAGAACCGTTCATTTTGATTCGGTTACTGGTTCTCAATTAATGAACCGTGGTTAGAACCGAACCGGACCGTTTAAAGCTAAGATAAATATAGAAATACATATGTGTGTAATTAAATATTATGTATTTGAATTTGATAAGTTAATCTTTTCCTTGCTAAACTTAATTTATTTAGAGATGAAATCTAATTTGCTAGGAAAACTTTTATTTTCTTCCATCCTTTCCTATTCCAGTAGATTATCTTCCTATTTCTTTAATTTTTTGAGTTCATATTTAATTATGAATAAGTGTTTGGATGCTTATTAGATAGAACCGGAACCGAACCAAAACCGGACCGGTCTTACGGTTTGGTTCTGGTTAGGTTCTATGTATATAATGGTTAGGTTCTGGTTCCCAATTTTTTAGAACCGTTTGAAATGGTCCGATTACTGGTTTTCTAGAGCACCGAACCAATCCGAACCGTGTACACCCTTAGTTTTTTTCCACATGGAATGGGGCTTTTGTAGGGGAGTCGTCAAGAAAGAGTTAATCAATCAATTAGACTCCAAGACAACACTCTAATACAAACTGAAAACATCTATATGGAAAAAAGAAACAAGTTACTCATTTACGGCCACTAAACGAGAACAACACAACACTCAATATCAAAAATTCAAGAATGAAAGAATAAGGGGAGAGATTACTCCTCCTAGCTCCTAAAAATACTACCACCAAATTCCTAATACTCCAATCTCACTCACTTGTGGAAGGCGCTGTACCGCCATCATCGCCGGGACTCGTGGCAATTTCCGGCCGAATCTCGTCCAGTTGCTGGAGCACCTGCTGAACGTCAGGCCGCGCCGACGGTGAGGGATCAACACAATGCAAAGCCAGTTTCAAAGTATTCAACAACTCATCACCAATTGTAGAAGCATCCCTCATCAACTCCAAATCAAACACCTCATTAGTCCACTCCTCTTTCACAATAGAGGCAACCCACTGAGGCAAATCCACACCGTTCATCGCCTCACCAGGGGATTTCCCTGTCAAAAGTTCCAAAATTATGACACCAAGGCTGTATACATCAGTCTTTGTGTTGGCTTTCTTGAGCTTGGAGAGCTCGGGTGCACGGTATCCCAGTGCACCTGCGGTGGCTATCACGTTGGAATTGGCAGCGGGTGTCATTAGTCGTGAAAGCCCATAATCTGCAATTTTCGCGTTCGTGTGATCATCAAGAAGGACGTTACTTGAGGTGAGGTTTCCATGGATTATGTTCACTTGGGTGTGAAGATAAAGAAGCCCTCGGGCAGTCCCTTGCGCGATCTTCATCCTTGTTTGCCAATCGATAGACATGTCAGGGCCGCGAGCTACACAAGAGTAGATCAAAATATTAAACTCAATCACGAAGAATTTCATCTCATTTTACTGGGCAAAAATGGGATTGGGCGTACTGGTTTTTTTTATTTAATTTGTTCTTTTTTTACTAGATACCCCATTGTTAGAGTTTTGACAAGGAAAACTCAACTAAAGTGCAACAATTATTACACTTTTACTAACTTCAAGGCCGATCTTAGATTTTTCGGGGACCTAAAGCAAAGTTTATAGATGGGACCCCTTTTAATGGACTATTACGAGGATACCATGTAGGAGGTGTCCCTAATGTTTGTAAATTTTCGAGTGCCTAAAGCGGCCGCACCTCGAGCTTTAGCCCGAGGCCATTTCTGACCAACATTGTGCATGTGAAATATGCACTTCATATTTTTCACCTCTAAGTCGTCTAACAACATACCATGTTTAAACGAAAAAACAACTTCTATTACACAAATCAAAAGCTAGGAAACTTTACTCCTTTAACTATCCATTGACTTTTACATATTGTTTGTTCTAGTATTTAGTGTGATAGTTTGAGAGGGCAAAGTAAGTCAAAAATTTACATCATAAGCTTAGAAATGTAGCAAAAACATGAATAACCCATGAAGTTGAAAGTATACTCACCATGGAGGAAAGATGCTAGACTCCCCTTAGCCATGTAGTCGAAAACAAGAAGTTTCTCTCCTTTTGGACCCAAATAATAAGCCCTCAAGGCCAAAAGATTCGGATGCCGGACTTTACCAAGCAGATTAACCTCGGTTTCGAACTCCCTCTGAGCTTTTGTAATCTTCTCTCTCAATCTCTTCACTGCAACTTGGCTTCCATCTTCCAATGTGGCCTTGTAAACAGTCCCATATGTACTCTTCCCCATTATCTCAGCAGTTGCACACAGAAGATCGTCGGCTGTAAAAGCCGTAGGCCCATCGAAATGGACAAGCTTTCCGCCGCCCTCCCCACTTGCCTCCGCTTCACCACCTGCAGCTGGAGCACTACCCTTCTCCACCCTTGCTCTGCTGGCAGCCGGTCCAGCCCTTTCTTTTTCCGCAGCTCTTTTCCTGAGCAAGCAACAGATCAAAATGCAACATAGTAACAGTAGAACTATGAGCAGGGCTCCAGCTGCTATGAGGATAATGTCTTTGGTACTTAGTTTTCGATTTTTGGTGTTTTCCGAAGAGGGAGGAGTGGTAGATGGAGGAGGAGGTAGAGAAGGGCACGGGTTAGAACCATTATACGCACATAGCTGAAGATTACCCACAAAGGAGCTTGAATTGAACTTTTGAGACAGAGTAATTGGAACAGGACCATATAAGTTGTTATACGAAACATTGAATAAAACAAGATGTGGGAGATCACCAAGAGAAGAAGGGAGATCCCCACTTAGATTATTATAAGCTAAATCAAGTTGAGTGAGGGTTGAAATGTTCCCAATGGTGGCCGGAATTTGATTGGTGAGTCGGTTTTCCCTAAAGATGAGGACAGTGAGTGAGGATAAATTGGAGAGACTGAAAGGTATGCTTCCACTTATAGCATTACTAGAAAGGTCAAGACTTTTAAGCGTAGAGAGGCTGCTAATTCCATCTGGGATTGTTCCATTGAATTGGTTGGAACCAAGGGAAAGCTCTTGGAGCTCAACTAACTTTCCTAAAGAAGGAGGAATTCCTCCAGAGAAGAAGTTATGATCAAGTGTCAAAGACTCAAGTGGAGAAACACCATTCTTGTTCGTTCCATTTCCACCCCAAGTGTCTGGTACTGAGCCAGAGAGGTTGTTGTACTGAAGAGAAAGGAACGTCAGAGAAGGTGATTGAGTGAGACCAATTGGGATTGACCCAGATAACGAATTGAAGCTAAGATTAAGGCTTAAAAGCTTTGTGGAATTCGCAAGGCCATATGGGATTGAACCAGTGAGTAAGTTGTTACTAAAATCAAGGTTTTGAAGCAGGGGACATAACCCCAGTGAAGGAGGGATAGTACCCGAAATCCGATTGTTGAAGAGCTGAACTCCCCTGAGGTTGGGGAGAAACCCCAAAGCTGTAGGGAGGGGACCCCCGATCATGTTGTCATGGAGGCTGAGCTTTCTGAGAGCCTGGAGCTGTCCGATTTTTTCGGTGATTTGGCCGCCTAACCCTTTCCATGGGAGCTGGATCACTATCACCTGACCCTTTGCACACTTGATTCCCACCCAGCCGCCCGAGCAAGCTCCGTACCCGCTGTCGTTCCAGCTCTTCAAGAAGCCTCTCGTGTCGACCAATTCGTGTTTGAAAGCTTGGAGGGACTGGTAATCGGATTGGGTGACGACTACGCCGTCCCAATCGGATTGGGTCGAGACTGGTCGGACGATCGAAACCAGTAGGTATAGGAGGATCAAGAATGTGGATTGAGGGTTTTTCCACTTCCTGTTCTTGTTTTTGTTTGAAATTCGACACCCGTTGGGCTCTGTTTTTGCAAGGTTTCGAAATGGGTATTTGGAAAATCCATTTTGACACTCCATAGGTAAAGAACTCTAGTGGAATGTAGAGAGATCAACCAAAGAGTTGAAAGAGAAGAAGGAATTTGTGGGTTTGTGAAGTGCTCATATGAACAGAGTTAAAACAGGGAAAATGAAAATGTTTTGACGAGGTTTTTGTAGTGGCAGGAGCTGTAGAGAGGTGGGGTGGGCACGTGATCAGTGAGAGAGAGAGAGGTGGATAAAAGGAAGGAATCTTTTGGGTATTGGGAGACATGAAAACTGTCAGGTGGGCATTAAGATTCAGGCGCTCTTGCTTCGAACACCAAGAAAGCCACAACGGCTAGTTTTTTTTTTTTTTTGTGGATTAGTAATAAATAGGGAGAGAAGCCTAGGGTTTCAACACAAGTGAAGGATTTTTATTGCATCTGCCGCTCCCTGCTCTAACGGCTATCTCTCTAGAGTGGGCCAAACTTAGCTTCTACTGTATTGGGTTTGGGTAGCCCAAAATTAGTAGGATTTGGCCATGAATTACCCACAGACCAAAGGAACCATTAAATAAATTACCCCTGGTTGGCACTTCGAGGCCCCATGGCTACCCAGGCTTTCAACGGGCTTTTCATAGCATAGGTTTTATATGTATATATATAATATAATAATAATAATAATAATAATAACAACGAATATCCTAGCATTTTGCAATGCCGTAAAATATTTACATAATCATGAAGGACTACGAAAAAGTGAAGAAGTTGGTCCTGAATCCTGATGTTGGATTGTCTTCTTTTTTGGGATTATAAACACAAGAAGGCCATCTTTGATTGGGGGATTAGGGGTGGGATTGGACTATTAATCCCGGATTTGGATTCCTATGAGGATTCTTCTTTGTGAGGATCATTCGATCGTGTGATGATTTTTATGGGATCCGAACCGTCCATCTCGGCAATTTTTACCGGTCAAAAATACAATACATTTGGACCATTGATTGCCAAGATGAACGGTCTGGATGAAAATCCTCAGACGATCCTCATAGAGAGATCCTCATAGAGTATTCGAATGGTTGGTTTTAGTCCCGAAACTATTAGTCACCCCAAACTAGTTATCCTTCCAGCATGGGACAAAACACATTAGAGGAGCTCCGGACTAGAGGTTAACTTACCAAGATGCCCCTAGATGGCTTAGGAATAATACATCAGGCTATTCTATGTAGTTAAAAAATTAATTTTGTTATACTTTTAGTTGGAAAAAATATTTTTCCTATCGACCTTGACAATGAAAATATTATGTCACATTTTATATTTTCAGATCATTTTTTTAATAACTTCGATTAAAAAATTATGATATTCGTGCTCACTTTTTTGATGCAGGCGCTCCATTTTGTTCATGAAGTTACTAGTAACTTCACGTTGAAAGTGGAGCGCCTGCATCAAAGAGGGAGCGCGAATATCAATTCCCTCAAAAAAAACAAAAGATAACTTTATATACCAACCTTGTTAAATTTAAAAAATAAACTCACGTTATAGACATTATTTGGTACCGACAAAGAACGTTTTCTACCAACCTTGTTAATGACTTATGGTAATGCTTGTTAGGTTAATGGCTATGGTAATGACATTTTATATTTAACACTTCTTATGCTTTTTGGTTTATGCTGATTATGACCAGCTGAGAGTGGAAGAAGAAGTGGAAGAAGTTTGGTAAGAGATGATAGTGGCCAAGTATAGGAGAAGAAAAGTGCTTTGGTCCAATTTCTCATTATTGTTTTTTGTTTGGGAAAATTTTACAAATGGTCCCTTTGCTTTGCATGAATTCTCATTTTCGTTCCTCTAGTATCAATTACGTTAGTTTTAACCCTATAGTTTATATTTTGCCTCAATTTCGTCCCTCTTACTTACGGTATCAATGAAACAAACGGAATTCAAGGGCAAAATTGTCATTTCTTCTCACGGAGGGACTAAATTGAGACTTCATACAAACTAGAGGGACTATTTCTAAAAATATTCTTTTTACTTTTGTTTTTGCAAATATAATTAAAAGACACCATACATAATATATTTTTCATCTCAGTTTTTTTTAATCAAAATATGTTGAAAATTTTAAAGCTTTTATTATACTATTCTATATCACAAAAATATGAAAAAATTCGAAAAGTAACCCCTATGTTAAATGTCTATGTATCGTATTTTTTTTCAATTGGATTTTCAATCTCCTTATGTTCTTTGTTACGCAATTAAAAAGAAAAATTGTTCAATAGTATTTAGGTGTCTTGTATTTTTGTTTAATTAACCAATGAAATACTATTGCATTAAAACATGGGTATAGTGTATTTTTTGGGGACTTACTCATAGGACCACTCATATAACAAATAAATACAGATTGAATATTAATAGCTACATAATTAGTTTATTTTAGTCTTCAAATAATTTAACGACATATAGCTACATAATGAAATACGAAAATAACATCTTCAGATCAATATAAGTTAGCAATATCAAAGCTGTGGGTTGGCTTAAAATATCACCCCAAGTCAAAAGTTCACTCGCGTATTTGTTATTCAATAGTGATCCACTTCTTAATCAATGATTACAAGATTAACTACATAATTTTAAACATTATTTTTTATTGGGTGAAAAAAAAAGAACATTATAAAAACATGATACTAATGATATGGAATATTAAGTATGGAATATAATGATTTTCAATTCCATACTAAATGATAAAAACAAAAAATTTTGTGATATGGAATATAATAAAAACATTATATTTCCATACTTAATGATATGGAACATCATTAAAAAATTTTGTGATATGGAATATAATAAAAGTAAAAGCTTTAAAATTGTTTATATATTCCAAAATTTTTTGTGAAATGGAATATTAAGTACTCATATTATATGTTGAAAATTTTTGCAAATTGTTTCCTCTTACATTTTAATATTTCATACTATTAAGTATGGAATATTAAGTATGGAACATCATTAATATTTTCAACATATTTTGATTAAAAAAACTGAGATGAAAAATATATTATGTATGGTGTCTTTTAAATTTGCAAAAATAAAAGTAAAAAGAATATTTTTAGAAATAGTCCCTCTAGTTTGTATGAAGTCTCAATTTAGTCCCTCTGTGAGGTGACATGACAATTTTGCCCTTCAATTCTGTTTGCTTCATTGACACCGTAAGCTAGTGGGACGAAATTGAGGCAAAATATAAACTATAGAGCTAACACTAACGCAATTAGTACTAGACGGACGAAAATGAGAATTCAGGCAAAATAAAGGGACCATTTGTAAAATTTTCCCTTTTTGTTTTTTCTGTTAATAGATGGTAGCAATAGAGGAAAAATAATATTTGATTGCAGAATTTTACAGTTGAAGCAAAATAAAAAGAAAATGGATATTATTTATGTTGGTAAAAATTATACAACAGATTATAAGTATGGGTGGGTTTGTAAATTGCTTTGCGGGCAGCATAGTCAATTGAACAGTTAATCCTTGTCAAGAGAATTCAAAACAAACAAGGGATGAGGAGGATTTTATAGTTGGATTTGACTTGTCCATCTTGTAATCCCATATAGGGAGGATTAACCACCAAATAGTCCGTGGACTATTTAGTCTCTGGACTAATAATTTATTAGCTATAATTCTTCCTAATCCAATCAAACTGGTCTAGTTTTGAGTCCTTTTTTATTGAGAGTGCAATCTTGACCATGGAATTGTTAAATAAACGAGATGTCAAGTTTAGGTGGATCCCATGAAAATTTTCACATGAGATGATCCAAACTCTCAATTACGATCAACCAAACAGCCGTTAATGCTCTAAACAATATGTTGCAACATAATTCTCTCATTTTTTTTTTTTTTACATCTTAGGATGTTCAAATAAATGTACGCTAATCTCAACTAATTTTCGGGGACCAATCTCCCTGTCGATTAAAGGAGGCTCGTTCAAAGTTGGAGCAAAACCTTCGTATAGACTGACCTCATAAGACTCGGCATAACTCTTCATGTGAATTGTATCTTAATTATTCATGTAGCTCTTAATTCAATGATTTTAGAAGAAATTAAATAGGCATCCTAATTGCTAAATTTATTTAGGTGTCCATCCTCAGCATTTTAAATACTTATGTTGCCATCCTCAAAATAGCTTATTGCCCCATTATACTCTTCTATATATTATTATATAATTTCTACCTAATATTTTAAGTTCCCCATAACATAGGGACATATACTCAAAGAGAAATAGTCCTATTATACAGGCACGTCCATTGCCCATTTTAGTTCCCACGTAACTCGTCCAAGCCCATTTCAAACAGAATTTTAATTCCCACTCATCTCATCCAATCCCCAAACTATGATATCTTCTATCCTAGAATTTGATTTTCAAACATGCAAACATGTTTTTAGGTCCTATATATAAACACATATGACAACCACTGGTTAGTGCAGTTGGCAAGTCATTGTCTCCCCTTTGTGAAAGGTCTTGGGTTCGAACCCCACAGGGAAAGGCCATTTAGGGGGCCAGGGCTATGGATAACTTTTGGGATATATATATATATATATATATATATATATATATATATATATATATATATATATATATATATATATATATATATATATATATATATATATATATATATATATATATATATATATATATATATATATATATATATAAACACATGCAACTGATTCCGGGATGTGTTGAAATTAGGAGAAAACTTTTGAAGTTGGGAGAAATCAATTGAAGTTGGGAGAGAGGCTTATTGCGTTTCTTACTGATGATAAGGTATGAAATCCCCCAAACCTTTGAAGTGGGTTTTTTCTTCTCTGTATAAAATTCCTCTAGTTTGAAGAGGGTTTTCTCAACCTTTAGTCAATGATTGTCTGACCCATCCTTTGAAATGTTAACTTGAAAATCCTCCACTGTTTGTTTGCTTTAGTCTGTGCACTTCCCTTAAATCAAGGGAATGGACGATTTGGAGTATTTCTTTAGTGGCTGGTCAAAATGTTGGGCTGAAATGTTTACCAGTTTTAGGTAGTATTATGTTTGGGGGCAATTTCGGAAACATCTATAAAAATACTTCATAATTCTCGATCAAATTTTAATGATCCGAGCCGCTCAATGTGGTCAGAACGTGATTTTCAAGGTATCCGTGAGAAATTAAAAAAAAAATGACCGGGGAGAGCTTGATCCGAACAGTTTTTTATTGAACGGCTCAATTAAAAACTGCTCAAAACAAGCACTTTCCGGTAATTTTTTTTGCCGATTTTTCCAGAGTACCCTTAAAATCACATTCTGCACACATTGCTCGGATTAAAATTTGATCAGGAACTATGAGATTGAGATTTGGAGTGATTTTTTAGATGTTTTTTTAAATGTTCCTGGAACCGTCCCCATTATGTTTTGTTCATCTACCTCGATCAAAACCTACACTTCTCAAAACCTGTCATGTCTTCCCATTTTTGTCATGTTTGTGAATTGATCATATTTTGTTCATTTACCTCGATCGAAACCTACACTTATCAAAACTTCCCATGTTTTCCGATTTTTGTCATGTATCTGAATTGATCATGTTTTGTTATGTTTCTGATTTTGGTCTTTTGCTGCCATTAAATTTGTGATGTTAATAATACCTTACTATGTGCGCCGATATAATAGTGCCTGTGCAATTTTAGTAAATTTGTCAGCATCAAACTCACTTGTATCATGTTAATTCTATCTTCAGTCATCTTTTTTTTTTTTCCCCCGGTGAATAAAAGGTATCATGTTTAATGTGTACATATCAGTAATATATCATGAGTGCTATATGTACACAGTGTAGCCCGACTTATGCATCGCTGTATTAAATAGTATCATATTTCGTATCTATAAATATCAAGCCCATCATACTTGGCTAACACATTTATTTTTGTCTTTTATTTTGTGATTGTAGTAAACGTTTGCAATGGAGGGTGGATTGATGTTGGCTTGTAGCTAGCTACGATAAGAAGCTAGCCACCATAAGCAGTGCCGGCTCTTATATTTTGGAGGCCCGAAGCAAATTTTGTATATTAAGTCCCTCATATATTCATGATTTTTTTAAAAAATGATAACAGTACAAAAAATAACAAAAAAGCATACTAAAAGAATATAATTATGACAATATAAATGTAAAAAAAATATGCTTACAATTATGGAGATGCATGGGAGTCGAACCACACACTCACAATAGCATGATAGTATTATGTGACCACCAAACCAAGTGGTTTGTGTTTTTATTTGGAAACATTCTAATATTAATACGTAAGTTACATTACAATGGGACCTCAATTTTGAATCAAAATTAGGGGGTCGGAAGCAGTTACTTCCCTCGCCTATCTTATAAGCCGGCCCTGACCATAAGGATTAACGGTCGACGAGATGGCCGAACTGGACTTGACGTCTTTTTTTCCGTTTCCCCTTTCCCCATTTCTTGCGTTTTGAACGATGAGGATGGGGCGGATCAAAAAAAAAAAAAAAACGATGAGGATGGGGAATGTGGGAGTAATTGGGATGGTGGGATCCATACAAAACTCCTCTCTTACCGTGACTAAAGGGATAATCTACTTCATAAAATATAAGGGTATGAGAACCACATAAACACAAGTTGAAAGAAGAGCTGAGATTTATTTGATCCAATGGTTGATAATGAACTTTGCAAATGTAATGTACGTGCCCATATTCTTTGTAGTAATTGCGCAAAGAAACTTTGAGAATGTAATGTAATACCCACATTCTTTGTAGTAATTGCACAAATGCCACAGATCTTCCAATTCCAAAACCATATACGCAAATTGATAGTTCTTTGTAGCTAGCTTAAAAGTTTAGTTGGAGAGTGCCGTAAGTACGAGTAATTCTCTTTCGTGCCACTAAGAAGAAGATCACGTACTACATACTAATGAATCGATTTAATGTTTGAACCATTAGCTAGCAAGTCTTAGGCATGGGCAAGCACTAGTAATTATCTATGTTAGAATTGTGGCTCATATGTTAAGTATGAAGACATACTAAAGAGTTCTAGAAAGAGGCCGAGATGCCGAAGCGGAGCAGAACGAGTGGAGCATAGCGGAGCGATGGCATCTGGCCCATTACCGATGATCCAGTGAAAGTAGATTGGGTCGAAGGGCCAGGCGTTCCGTAATTTGGGGGGTGCGGGGGGCTACGCCCCCACGGTATGGTACGGTATCGTACATGGGTATTTTGGGAATACAGGCCAAATACCAAGTTATGGTTAGAATAGAGTAAATATAAATATTCTATGTTGTAAACCCTATTTTGTACTGTGATAATAAGAACAGCAGCCGCTCTCGCTCCCGTGGACGTACCCGGTATTGGGAAACCACGTATATCTCTGTGTCGATTTTTTTACTGTTTTATACTCGTAAATCGTGTGCGTGTTTCGATCCTACAATTTACATCCAAATTCCAATGAATACAGGACCTCCACCAAACAATTTTATTTTGGTTGTTATGGGATATTATCCATTAAAATTTGTTTAAAGAAAAAATCAATAAAACAAATATTAAGGGCAAAATTGGTATTATTTAAATTTCAGAATGATAACATAAGTTTTCAAATCCTATAGGATTAGGACATAAGTATCTATATTGGAGGGGACCGGCCCCTTCCCCATGATTTTAAAAAAAAAAACTCGAGCTGTACTGGGCTACCGGGCTTGGCCCAGCTGGGCATGTTCTGGCACTTCTTAAACTGGGCTTGGTATGTGAATATAGTCATAAACCATCAACATCAACAAAAATCAAATGGAGATATGCCAAATATTTTGAAGCAAAAGTGTTCGGTCAAGCATCTCCAACCCACCCATGGCATCTCCAAATTTGACATCGACAAAACTTCATCGGCAACTTTGATGTCAATTTCTAAATATTGAAGTACGAAACACCAACTTTCTGAATTCTAAAATGCCAAAAATAGATTTGGCATGAGGAGTCAAATTTAAAACAAATGATGTAGGCAAGTCCACGTAGGATTTGAAACTCTATTTGACATAGTATTAAAGGAAGATATCAAAAGTTGCGTCACGTCAAATTTGAAGCTATGGGTTGGAGATGCTAGAGCAATGCTACGAATACGGTTTTATCAGCATTTTGGACACGACTATGTACAGCCACTAAACGCATGTGAAACTACTTATAGTGAACGACTCTAAACTTACCTAAGTCATACGCTGAACGGCGCCGAAGTGTCTAAAATTTTATTCCTAAACCCTAAACCTTTTTCAAGTTATAACTAACTTGAAAGCGATTTACGAAGAAAAAAAGAAGAGAGGAAAACAAACTGAAGAAGATAGACAAAGCACCGAACAATTTTGACACGTTATTATGGAAGTCAGCTCTTCAATCAATTTTGGTACTTTCACTATTCTTAACGAATTTCTAAGAAAGACTTATTCTTTTTTGGGCCCTTAATTTTACTTCTTCGTAATGTCCTGTAAAAGTCAGTAACAAACTTACCAACTTTGACATATTTCTCTTTCTTGTTCAACAATCTATTCCCTAAACCCCTCTCTCTCTCTCTCTCTCTCTCTCTCTCTCTCTCTCTCATATAGTCATATGCTTCCATTCAAAGATACGAGTGGTTGTCACCAGATTCAACCCCTATATTATCTTGTGTCGGCTGTCGAAAGTGGTAGGGCCGAGGGCGTATTTCTCTTGCGAAAAGTTTATCGACATAGATTTTTTTTTCTTCCATAGATTGTGCACACATCGCAATGTGGAACCCACTAAGGGTCCCATAAAAACGGTTTGAATCGTTCATTAAATTTTAAATATTTTTTCGAGTGTCTTTGAGAAAAATCAATTCGATCCGATAACTTTTAAAGGCTCGATCCAATCTTGTAAATTGTGAGATTCAGATTTTAGACTCCTAAAGTCTAAATGAAAAGTTAAAAGATTGGATTGGGCAATAACAATTATCGGATTGACCTGATTTTTTTGGGTGGATAGTTGAAAAAATATTTTAATTTTAATGAAGGACTCGGATTGTTTTTTTGGTATCCGTAGTGAACTCCCACATTGTGATATGTGCATAATTTGTGAGAAAAAGGTCTGCGTGGATAGCATGGCTGTTTCTTGTAATTCGAACCAATTTTCGCGATCGGATGACTTGACATATTTGACCCTATTCCATTAACAACTTTTTTTCACTTTTTTGGTTGTTCTTATTTGAATTTTTTTCGCGTTTGTTTGTTTTGCGCTAATTTTTTTTTTTTTGACTTCTTGATTCGTCTCAAAGAGACAAATCAGAAAAGTAAATTTTTTTTACTTTTACCCAAATATATGAACAAAAACCACTTTTAAGTTTAAAAAAAAAAAAAAAGTCGACATCCAGTCTGAATTAACCAAGCTATAAATCTGATTCTCCAGACATGTTGCCAGTCCAATTAAGAGATTAGACATATTTTTGGCATAAAAACTATTTTGTTCAACACTTCAACTGTTGTAAGATTAGTTAAGCAAGAAACTTTTTCAATTTTCTCTCTTCGCCATTATCAATTTCTTTCTTTTTTTTCCCCCTTAATTAGGAGTAATATAGAAGCTATCAACTACTACTAGTAATTAAGATTTATTTGAGGGTACAAAAGCTACGTTTTAACCGACATGGAACCCGCAGTACATAATGAGCGTACAACATGATTGCAATAATGACTCTTTTAAAGTTAGAAAATTTTCAGTGCCGGGTGGGTACCACCTGGTGCCCGCTCGGCTCATCCAGACCATCCATTTCGGATTTGGATGGATCGGATTTGGAGAGAGAAAAAGAGGAGAGAGAGGTAGGATGAGAGAAGAGAGGATATTTCAATCTGGGCTGACCAATACACTTTTGGACGACCCGAATAAATTGCTCGGGCGCTACGTGGGCACCGCCACATTGTACCACCCAGCATTGAAAAATTTCTCAAAGTTAAGACAATTTGTCCCATCAGTCTCGGTCATATGTCAACATTTAACCTAAAGCTAAAACGCGTACCGTCTGTTGCTTTTTCAAACAGTTTTTCAATTGCATGCAATACAATAAGCTGATCATCAAAAACAAAACATGCAAATCTATATTTTTACTTTCCGTTATCTAGAAGAAGTAATCGAGCTTCCAAATTCTTGTAAAACTGGTCTTTGACCTGGAGGGGGCTTTGGGGCATGGCAGTACCCCTAAGATCAGCAGGTCATGTTCGTTTCATTGAAACGGAACTCGTTAAATCTAAAAATATAACCCAAATCGCTTGCGTCAAAGAGCTAGCTCGCCGGTTAACACAACCCACATATAAATCGAGCCAATCAGGCAACGGTAATCTTAAGACCAAATGCAATTTGCTTTTCCATATTCACTGTTAAAATCTTTCGAGAATAGTTTTCTTCCATCATTGACTCGTTAATGCTCGATAAACTTGATTTTATGTATAAATGATCTACTTGCCAAGCTCTACAAACTGAACCACGCAAATCAAATTTTCGGGCCAAGGCTATAATGGTCACCACATGATTTATTACTTAACCACTAAGTCGTGAAATTTGGAATTCTTGGGTAATTTCCGCGTCTGAACTTGGGAATCCTTATAGTGGGTACTTCTGTTCCCCACCTCCACAAGGAAAAATGAGGTAGTATTAGGTAAGTTCAAAGATTGATTAAACATTCATCCGTCCTTTAAACTCGTCAAAGGTACAGCCTAATCCCTCTTGTTTAAAGAGACTTTAAGATGAGAAAAACTCGCACGGTTTGTCATGGTGAATCGGTGATGCTACGTGAGGGTTCCGTCAATCCCCTACCTATATATCCCGAAACAGAAAGTCTACTGGCACAACAAATCTGTGCACAGATTTTTATGTGGGGCCTATTACGGGTTCCACACAAGTGATCCGAGCCATTCATTATGTTTAAAACATTTTTTCAAGTGCTCTCGCAAAAAATCAGCTCAGTCTGACACCTATAAGTACTTGATCTAATCGTCTAACTTTTCATTCTCTCAAAACCCGAATGAAAAGTTAGATGATTAGATCAAGCACTTATAGGTATCGTATTGAGCTAATTTTTCGCGGAGGCCCTTGAAAAAATGTTTTAAACATAATTAACAGATCGGATTATTTGTATGGGACCCTTAGTGAGCCCCACAACGCAATCTGTGCACAGATCTCTGTAGCAGTAGTAAGGTTCATCCCGAAAATTCCAAGGAATGGAAAATTTTAAACAGAAAAGACAAAGGCGACGACAATGAAATTTTAAGCTAAACCAGATCACAATATTCTTCATAACAGCCAAACAAACAAAAGGGAAATGATATTCGCACACCTTTTCAAGCTTTTTTACACATTAGTTCAGCAAGTGTGAGAAATTAAATAACGGTGTGCACTCTATCATGCTTCTATTCCACATTTTGTCCATTAAAAGCCAGAAATTTCCCAATCATCTAAAGAGGAAAAACATCAATTTTTTGATCTCCCATGTTACTGCCCTAAACCTGCCTTTAGCTTTACATATACGTAGAACGAATGCGACTGACTAAAGGTGGTTATTTCACTAACTTATTTGGGACGTCCGGATTTTAAAAGAACTCTTCCAACTTCCCTGGAAGAGTTCTTTTAAAATCCGGACCATTGATTACCGAGACAGACAGTGAGATTAAGGGCCCGTTTCAGAACGCTTCTTAAAAAATAAGTATTTATTTTGCATCTTCTCGTTCCAAAATAATCCACCCTTCTTATTTTTCCCAAACAAAAAGTTTCTTTCACATTTTCAAACTCAAATAAAACATAAATGGAAAAAAAAAAATTTTTTTGCACCGTATTAAAGATCTCAATGAGATTTATCAAATAAGATCCATAGTGGTAGAAATTTTTTTTGCGTAACCCTATTTTTTTTGACCTGGAAGTTGCCCTATAAAAATAGTGGACTGTTGGTACACTAATGAGGGCCGGCGGACGGAAACTGACCGGCAGCCGTGCCAGGCCGTCTCCGGCCGCCGGACGGCCGATCCGAGCCGTCCAAAAATTCTAAAAATTAAAAGCAAGGGGGCGTATGAGAGCATCAATGGCATCCGAGGTGCGTAAGGTGCTCAGATCGAGCAATCTTTTCCCATGTATATATGAGTAACAATATGTTTTGATACATACACGAATAAGGATTGCTCGGATCAAGCACCCTACACACCTCGGATGCCGTTGATTCCCGCGTAAGCCCCCTTGTTTTTTTTTTATAGAATTTTTGGACGGCTCGGATCGGCCGTCCGGTGGCCGGCGACGGCCCGGCACAGCCGCCGGTACGATTTCTCTCCCCGGCCGTTAACTAACCCATATAAATTCTTGGTCTAACAAATAAGAAGGCAAAGCGTTCTAGAACGGGGGTTCTTTTTGGACAAATAGTAAGTACTTATTTGTTTTCTGGAACACACCCTAAGCGCTGCTGCATGCACCCCCAAGTCCGGTTACTTGCCTTACATGTTTGGGGCATTGTTTAGCATACTTTGTTATGCCTACAATTTTCAAGGAACAAAACTATAGGCCTTTTTTACAAATGGAGTTTCCGACAAATTGAAGAAGTTGGGTACCCAAATGATCAATAAAATAAGAACCGGAAAGAGTAGGGTTTTGACTATTTTGCTTGTGGTAGTATTTAATAGTGGGATGAAATCGGCATGCAAAACATGAGAAATCCAGAAAACTGTACTTCTACTTGCTAAATCAAATTAAACGTTAGAATAATGAAGCTTCATTTGAAATTGAAGGCCAAGGGGAAGACTTGTGAGGCAGGACTCATGAAATTGTTCAATTTTTTATAGGCTAGTGGGTGCAACCACTCCTACAGGGTTGAACTAAGTTTTAATTTGATCTGACCATTGAGCTGAATCAAAACCTAATCCGCCAACCTCAAACAACCCTCTCTCTCATCTTTCATCCTATATATACATGGACCTTTCTCGGTCACGTTTCACTCAGCAAGTTAAGAAACCAACAAAAGATGGCACTTTACTCCATCTCCACTTTTTTCCACCTAGGCCTTCTGGTTCTATTTGCCAATGCGATGCCCTCGTTAGCTAGTGCAAAAACTCACTATCACGACTTCGTTGTATGTCTACTCTCCTTTCTGTTTCCTGTCCCCTTCTGTTTCGTCTTTTCCTTTGGGAACTAAAATCTTATTGGAACAGGTTCAAGCAACACCAGTGAAGAGGCTGTGCAATACCCATAGCACCATCACGGTGAACGGGCAATACCCAGGGCCCACATTGGAAGTAAACAACGGAGACACCCTTGTTGTCAACGTTGTCAACCGAGCTCAATACAACGTCACCATTCACTGGTAATTGCATGAAAGCATGCATGCATGCATGTTCCTAAAACTGGAACAAGAGATCAAAGTGAGACAATGTAGTAACTTGCACTTTTGTACGGCTCACCATGGGTGGAGCCAGTATCTCTGGACAATGGGGATCAAATACATACCCGGTCCGGAAACAATAGAAGGGCATGTTATAGCTTACGTGAGCGCTCTTGGGACTATTTCCTAACATATGTAGGGTCACATGTTTGAAATAGGCAAATAGCTACAAAAAAAAAAAAAAAGACCTAGTATAAGAAATTTTCCCTGAAAATGGGTCACTAGAGCAAGGTTAATATTTCGGCCAATAAATATTAGTTTCTTGACAGAGACAGATACATCCCAGAAGCGCCCCTTGAAATTAGAAGTCACTTGTTGATTGACCAATTCGTGAAATGAGTAGTTCCCTAGCATTCACAAGTTAATTCATAGCATTCACAAGTTAATTCACAGCTGATACAGCCACACCGCAACCCTATACGTATTTGTCGTTCAATATAACTATTCAAAACTATGCTTACTCAGTACTCACACTGCTATTTTCGTGCAGGCATGGAGTTCGGCAAATGAGGACCGCATGGGCAGATGGACCAGAATTTGTGACACAGTGCCCGATTAGACCCGGAGGGAGCTATACGTACCGGTTTACCATTCAAGGCCAGGAAGGGACACTCTGGTGGCACGCACACAGCTCATGGCTCAGAGCTACTGTCTATGGAGCTCTGATTATTCACCCAAAAGAAGGTTCTTCCTACCCGTTCCAAAAGCCTAAGCGAGAAACACCCATTCTCTTAGGTACTGACCCCCTTATTTCTCTAGACGACTTTGGTAAATAGAAAAATACAGGAACATTAACTTAATGTAAAATATGGTGTGACAATAATCAGGTGAATGGTGGAATGCTAATCCCATTGATGTGGTTAGGGAGGCTACAAGAACAGGGGCAGCTCCAAATGTGTCTGACGCATATACCATCAATGGTCAACCTGGTGATTTTTACAACTGTTCCAGTGCAGGTTTGCTCCTACAAACTTCAATTGGTTACTATCATTTCTTACAAATGAATTAAGAATAGGGATTGACACATTTTATAACTACTGCACTAAAAAAAGCCAAGGGTTATCTTTAAGCTAGTTTAAAACCAAAATTTTATGCTTTTACAGAGAGGACATTGGGTTATAGAATTGTAAAAAGGAACTCTAGAAAGAATTAGTAGACAGCCATCACAAAAGTCATTCTTGACGAGAGTTTGGAAAACCACCACCTAAATTAATTACCATTTACCACGCATATGGTTAGAGGGAGAGAGAAAGAGACCAGAGACCGGACCTTGTTTCCAAGTGACTAAAAACCAGTGAACTTTGCAAATGTTGGAATGTGTCCAGCCATTGAATAGACAGATACCATATCGCTCCTGCTTTAACTTAGGATATCAACGAAATGACCTGATGTATCTTTATGATGCAGACACCGTGATAGTCCCGATGGATGCTGGTGAAACCAACCTCCTTCGAGTCATCAACTCTGGGCTCAACCAACAGCTCTTCTTCACTGTAGCCAACCACAAGCTCACTGTTGTTGGAGCCGATGCTTCCTATCTAAAACCCTTCACCACCAACGTCATCATGTTGGGACCCGGTCAAACCACAGACGTCCTAATCACTGCCGACCAGCCGCCAGCTCGATACTACATCGCAGCACGTGCCTATGCTAGTGCCCAAGGTGCACCTTTCGACAACACAACCACCACAGCCATCCTTGAATACAAGACTGCACCTTGTCCCGCCAAGGGCGGCGCTTCATCGAAACCTGTTAACGCTTCTCTACCAAAATTCAATGACACTGCAACAGCCACCGCCTTCACCACAAGTCTTCGAAGTCCCCAGAAAGCTGAAGTCCCCACTGATATCGACGAAAGCCTGTTCTTCACAGTTGGTCTGGGAATCAACCAGTGCCCACCAGGTGCCAACAAGGCAACCACTTGCCAAGGTCCAAATGGTACCCGCTTTGCTGCCAGCATGAACAACATATCATTCGTGCTCCCATCCAACTTCTCCTTGCTGCAAGCGCATCACCAAGGTATACCTGGAGTTTTCACCACTGATTTTCCCGCAGCTCCGCCAGTGAAATTTGATTACACTGGTAATGTGAGCCAATCTCTTTGGCAACCTGTTCCGGCGACAAAGGTGTACAAGTTGAAATACGGTGCGAAAGTGCAGGTGGTCTTACAGGGTACAAGTATCTTCACGGCTGAGAACCACCCAATTCATCTTCATGGATATGACTTCTACATTGTCGCCGAGGGATTTGGAAACTTCAATCCTCAGACTGATACAGCGAAATTCAACCTTGTTGATCCACCAATGAGGAATACAGCTAGCGTACCTGTTGGCGGATGGGCAGTCATTAGATTTGTTGCTGATAATCCAGGTACAGAACACATCAAAAGTCTAGATAGATTTTGGCTCTGTTTGTCTGCAGTCTCAAGAATCAATTCAGCAAAAGACTTTCTTACCTATCAAAAAAAATAATATATCTGCAGAAGACTTTTCAGAAGTTACTATATAACATCCATCCTTCTCTTATGCTTTTCATATTTATCGAAAATTGATGTTGATCTTTTGAGAATCATAAATGGTTCCTTCCTCAAAAGCCTTTCTAACAAATATGTTTTCCTAATTGTATGGCTAAAACAGGTACTTGGCTGTTGCATTGTCACTTGGATGTTCACATTACCTGGGGATTGGCTATGAGTTTCCTTGTAGAAGACGGAGTTGGGGTATTGCAGACCCTAGAGGCTCCTCCAGAAGATCTACCTGTCTGTTAGAAACTTAGAACCATCAGTAGAATGCGCCAAAAAAGGTATTGATCGGTACAAGTGCTGCCCAGAATCATATTTAAAACTGCCCAACGACATGGATCATTAGTTTAATGTTGTTACCATACAAAATTTCAGGTGTTCTTTAACTCCACATTGGGGACTGTTTTCTTGTACTTTTCCTTTGTTATTTTTCATCAATACACGGGGTCAAGAAGAGATGTGCCATGGTATGACAAGTAGTACCATCTGTTTTAGAATGAGACTGGATGTGTTTCTTTGTAATAGCTGTATTGTTCTAGAGCCAATGAAAAAAGGCAGTTCTATGTTTCGAGTGTACTTTTAATAGTTTTCAGTGCATTGGACCAGCAAACCATACTAAGTGAAAGAAAGAAAGCAGAATCCATATAACAAACTTAAATCTGAAAGAGCACTTACATTAACCACAAATCATTAAGTCGTGGCTCAAATGTCATTTCTTAGACTTGGTTCTTTGTTTCTGAGATGGTAGTTGAAGAATCCAGATTGTGAGATGCAGAACGTGAGGATTGGAACACAGAAATGCTGCAAATGAAATGCCCTTCAGGGCCTCAGGCCACCAAATGCGCATATGTAATATGTTTTCGAAACAACACATAATGCAGCGGTAACTTTAGTGCATATTTGATGTCAGGACCAGATATCCAGCCAAGGAGATACGAGGAAATAACAGGAAATTATCATAGCTAATGATAGTAGCTTAAAAATCGGCTCACAAGTAGCTAATGATAGTAGCATCTCAACAAAACTGAGGACAATCGGATATCGATAGTATGGAAAAATATCCGAGTAAAACTCATCAAATCCAGTATGTATGCCTTACAGTAAGTACCAAAAATACTAGAGCATAGAGGTAGAGCAGGCACTACATTAATAAATCTCCAGCTTCTCTATTCAACCAAAGAAAACAGGGACTTTCTTAGCTCTAACAAGCACCCTCAAGAGTAAGATGTGTTCACGATTTAGCTCTGGAGTTAATATGATTGAGCAATTATCCATATAACTCAAGGGCTTAGTGAATGGCTAGCTGAGTCCCCAACACCAGGGCACTAAGGCAGGTACACCAACCAAAACAAGAAGCGTCTTCAGGCAATGTTTTACTAAAATTTCTGAACACCGGTACTCTATAGGGACAAAGAAAAAAAACTATGCAAACAGTACTAGCACTTTTTGGTTCATCCATCTGTACCATGGATAGTTTTGTCGAAAGGTCTTGCTCTTAAAGACAAGAAGAAAGTACAAATTTAAAATCATTATACATATATGGGTCGCTAAAACGTTGATACAACCCTTATGAACAGCCATAGGTAAAACATATCGAAACGCTTAAAGAATGGCATGTTATCCCATAGGTACATAAAAATACCCCTGCCTCTAATGTCAGGGGTATTTTTTACAAGTTTCTCACTGCCAGTTTACATAATTCCAAAATCAAAACAATTAAGTAGACTACAGGACAGCAGAAAGCACAATCAAAAAATATTTTTATGCCTGAGGAAAACTTGAATGAGTGGAAAATTAGAAACATTCCAAGTTCTAAAACAAAGAATTACACCAGGTGGAGCTTCTACAAGTACTAAAACAAAGTACACCAGGCGGAATTACCACATCAATAAATAGTACTCTATCACCAAGCATGCAAACAGTATATCGCGCATTCTCGCGCAAAAATGATTTTGTCATGGTGTCTATCTTTATAAGATTGTTCTGCAGGTTCTTTGACGTCTTTGTCCTCCATGGGTGGTATCTGTCCTGTTATTTCCCTTGATTGCGTTCATCTGTAACTGGCCACAGTGAGATTCGGTATCCTCACCCAAAGCCTCGTTTGAATCGGTTGATCTTGTTTACTCCGACCCTATTCCAGAGGGGCGGGAACATGTGACTGAGTTTACCTATAAGGAGTGATCCATATCCCAATCCCCAATTCCCAGATTGAATTTCCTGTCTTAATTCTGATTGAATTGAACTTTTCAAGAACGCTGTGCAAGCAAGATATTCAACAACGAGGAAATATGAGCTGATTAACCTTTGATGTCTCCATTTCCTATTATCATGAACTTCAACCCAAGCAAAATAGTAGCTTGGAAGATGAAACAGGACACCCAAGGGTAAATAAAGCACAATAGTCTTTTAGGTTGCTGAGTTCTAGGAAGGGGGGAGGGGGTAAAAGAAAAGGAAGAAGAAGAGAGGACTATAGTTTACAATTATCCTAAAATATAGTCAATTCAAAAAATACATTCGGGAGAGGTTATGCAGAAAATATCCCCAATTTCATGCCTGGATGACATTTTAAGATTCTTAGGTAATATAACTTCTTTTTAGAACACTGAGTAATTGACTAGATTCTTTAAGCCACAATCAGAAAGTGATAGCTTAACAATTGGAGTTATAATGGTAATATCACTTAACATGGAAACGCATGGAAGGATGTGGAAAAAATGTCTTCTTCTACGAGAATGATCTTTTGTTATTTAGTTCTTTTCCTTTCTCATTCAGTAGCTTAAAGGCACACCAACACATCAGCCATGATTGTGTGTTTTGGGATGAGTTGACTTCACAGGAGATTGTGGAGGGCCGAATGTTTGGATAACCAGTTAGAACCCCTTTTTATAACCATTGTTCAATATATATAACCCCTTTCTAATATTAAAAAAAAAACCCGCCAAATTGCTCGGCGGCACCTAGGCAGGCTAGGCGCTTGGGGTCACCGCAGACTAGCACCAAGCGCCATCTAGAACACTAAGTATTGTCTAGATTCTTTAAGCCCCAATCAGAAAGTGATAGCTTAACAATTGGAGTTATTAGTTATAACCGGTGCTGAATGCCTACCGGTCGAAATCATCCAAAAGAGATCGATTCATTCATTGCCAGAAAACGGAAAGTTGAAATTTATGTGGCCCAAGATCTCTGGTTCGAGTCCTTCCTCCTCTGGTTCAGGGGTTGTCTGGCTTCTTCCACCTAACCTGCACCACAAAGCACGACTAAAGACCACACCGGAGGAGCCCCGGTATGGCCCTCCGGCGCAAGGATGAGAATGGTGCAGAGAGAGCAAAAGAGAGCTAGGGTTTGAGTGTGGAGTCGCTGTGTACCTTTTAGGGCTGTGATCCTTCTGTATTTATAGATCCTTCCTAGCTTGTTCTCCAAGCACAAACACGTGCTCCTCACCAGCTGAGTGACGTCATTGTGGTGTCACTGGATAGATCTTTGTAACCGTTTTCAGCGTGAGCTGTCCTTTCCCATGTGCATCCATCATTATCTTTTATAACCGTTTCAGCACGTGGGAGAGCAAGCAGCCAGGTCCCACCCGTCGCCAAGGCTTGCTGGTGGCCGAGCGTCGTTCTTGGCCGAGCCCAGCATCAATCACGTGCAGCTTAATCTTCGTCGGGACTGCCAATGAGGGATGCCGAGCTTGGTACACCGTCGGCCGCGGACGTGTCAGGGGTGATCTTGAATAAGGAAGCGGCGGGCTTTGGCAAGGTTGCCGAGCATGGATGTAGGTTCGGCTAGAGCATCAAGCAAACTATGTTCGGCCTACTACAAAATTATTGTGTACGTATGTCTGGCTCTAATAAACATAAAGAACTAAGCTAAAATTTATAAAAACACAATTCAGCTTCACAATTTGTACTCCCTCCATTCATAGATGATGCAAAAGTCCGCCGACTAGTCCCCGCCTAGGCACTAGGCGGTGGTCCACGTACAATGCCTAGATTAGGCAGCCAAGTCGGCACCAAACTAAGCGTTAGGCGCCCCTTTTCCGTCCGACATTGGATATTCTAATTCGGGTTTCAATACATTTAAAAAAGTCATGCGCAGAAATACTTTATTTATTTAGTCCCAAAAAATGAAGTACGAAATTCGTGGTGGACCAGGACTATCATTCAGGAACGGAGGGAGTCAATTGTAAAATTCTTATCTAGCTCTTGACTCTGCGTGTATATGCCGTCCTTTGCCCCCAATCACATGGCAGCTTCATACTACATTATTTAATACGAACAGTGGGAAAACGAACCCAACCAAAAACCATAAACAAGTAGGCAATCCTTGAATCCAGCAAAGCTACGGCGTAAGCATTAAATTAATATCTGCATTGAGACCTGAGCTCTCCACAACAGATAAAGGCGTATCCGAATTTTTTGTCCGATTGCATATGTATCTGTATTTGTTGTATTTATATACTTACACGTATAGTATAATTTACTCTGAAGCTTGATAGTATTTGTTGAATAGGAGTATAATTTTTGTGCAAAGCTTGAAGACTATGGATGTAATTATGTAAACAAGAGTCAGCACAGACCTCTTTGAATGAGCATCGCAGAGCGCGGGATCAATGGCGACTAGGGTTAAGAATGCTGGATTGATTGATAGTTCATCGAATGCCTTGGAAGCGTAGAATTTTTCTGTGTGAATGACTGATTCGGTTTCACTCGAGAAATCTTGAGGGTGAAGAACTGAAGAGGATCGGGCCATATTTTGGGCCACGATATCACTGGGCTCGTTCAGTCCACAACTGAAAACATTGGTACTTGGGTAATTTTTGGATTAAAAAGTAAAGGTAGACATTTTTTTCGTCTTCATTTAATTTTTTTCGTATTTATTAATTTTACGTTAAATTTTATCGAAGAAAGTAAAAAATTATGATTAAAATTCATAATTTTTTAAATAAAGACAATAGGAAAGTCTTTTTTTACTTATTTTTGTCTTTTAGAAAAAAATTATGTGGTTCGACTATAATTTTTTACTTTTACGATTTCTCTCGTTAAGACGAATCAAAATTCACAAAAGTTTGACGCAAAACTAAAAATTTCAAAATTGTTTGAATTTAGACACAAAAAAAAGTAAATTGACTTTTTCATCCAAAAGAGGCTAAGACCATTCTCTTTAGATGAAGGGTAACAATTTTACGTAGAGGTGGCAAATGGGCGGGTTGGGTCGGCTTTGAGCGGGTTGAAACGGATCACGGGTCAAATAGTAAATGGGTTAAAACGGGTCGGGTCGAATGTCGGTCAGGTCAAACCCAAACCCGACCCGTTTTATTCCTTCTTTTTTTTTTTTTTGAATTTTTTTTCCTTTCCTTCTTTTTCCCCTTCCTTCTCGTCTGTTCTTCTCCAGGTATGGGTTGAATATGAGTCCACTTTGTGAATGCTTCAAAAAGCAACGGATCTAGCAAATAGCAATGAGCCGAGTCAAAGGCCGAGTTGGCTTGAAAATGTCAAAATTCGTAAAAAATATATACTCATTGGTTAGCTTCAGTTAATTAGTCTTACTAAATAATAGTAGTAGTAGATTTCAAAAGATTTGCCTAGGTTTGGATTAAAAAGGACCCGGGCCCGAAGTTAAGTGACTTTTTTCTTGAATTATTAATTTTTTTTTGAATTTGTTTGTTTTGCGTCAAATTGTTGAGACTGATTGATTCGTCTCTTCTGGAGGAATCGGAAAAGTAAAAAATAATGATCGAAACTCATAATTTTTTGAATAAAGCCAAAAAAATTATGAGTTTCGATCAAATTTTTTCACTTTTTCTATTCTTCTCGATAAGACAAATTAATAAAAACTGAACGAATTAATCAAGTCCTTATCGATATCCGAATGAGTTGATTTTTCAATAAGAATTTCTTAAAAACATATTTTAACCAAATTAAACAACTCCAAACATTACCGTATTTAGGTCAAATTTTGTGTTTAAAACTCTGTCCAATTATTCACGTAATTACTTGCTTGTGGTTTTCCAAATCAATTGAGAGAGAGAGAAAGTGTGTGTGCCGCTGACATGAGAGAGAGAGAGTGTGTGTGTGTGGCTGACAAGTACTGATGTACAATGCCCGCAATTCAAGGTGAGGTAAGAGGTTGTTAACAAATTTTCGAAAAACAGTTACGGGATTTTTCAGGAGTAAACCAACTCTTGTGCAGAATGGGTTTTTTAATTCAAACTCATATTGAACCCATTTTCAACCCATGTAAATATGGGTGGATTGGGTTAGGTTATAAATGGGCAAATTTGACGGGTTAAAAAAATATGAATTAAGATTGCCACCTCTAATATTTTACGCTATAACTATTTATAAGTGCATTCTAAAGTTAATCATTTAGTAGTCAAAATTAGACACAACGCAATTCTCAAAACACACTAAAGAATATTAGTAGCATAGTTTTTCAAAGTAGTTGGTTGCCATTTTAACTTAGTTTTAGTTTTGTTTTTCAATCATTACCCTATTTCTTTCTCCAATTATTATCCTATTTCTTAAATTATTATTTTGTCATCCCTCTCTACATCTCTCCAATTATTACCCCATTTTTCACTCCACTCATTACCAAAATTAAACTAAACTAAAATGTCAACCAAACAAAGCTGCTATGTAAAAATGGATGGATACAACTTTCAATTTTTAGAGCATCAGAGGTGAAGCATACGCAAGCTTGCCCAGGTGCTAAATGAGCATACAACTTGGGCTAGAGCTACTTCATTTCATTGAAAAAACAAATTGAGAACAAACAAACTTGATCTAAGTGGAGCTATAACCGCATATGGATAACTGGAGCTTCCCTAATTACTAAATGAGCGTAAAACTTGGGCCATAGCTAGTTCATTAACCAAAAGAATTGAGCTTGGACAAACTTATACTACGCATCTCCAACGGAAGATGTCCAAAGTGACGTGGAGCAAGTAACGGCACCTTTTGACAGCTTGAACTCATCCAACCAAGCTACCTATCCTTATGCCAATTACACGTGGATTTGAAGGGAGCCTCATGGCTGTCCAATTTGACGCCACCATCACCTCAAGCCAAATTACATTTTTTTCAAAAAAGTTATCGTTGTTTTTTTTAAAAAGAACCGTTTGACATAAGGGTTGGAGGGGAGGGTTTGATGTCAAAATGTCACGTAAGCGTTCAAAAAAAAAATTAACATCTTCAATTTGAAGCCATGGGTTGAAGATGGAGTTGTAATCGTTAAAAGAAAAAAAAAACCTAATTCATTACAAACTCAATTTGATAACACGTATTTATAATAACAAATACCCTAACATTTTGCAATAATGTAAAATATTTACATTGATATAAAACTAAGGAAATAGCAAAACAACTTAACATAAAATAAGAACAATAATAACAAAACATATGTTAAATATAGTTCTTTTGGAACTAATAGAAACACAATTGATCAGCGGGATTAATTGGATACTTCAGATTCTTACTTTTCATTGCAATTTCCCTTCTGCCTTTATAGAGACTAGCAAATTGCCCGTGCCTAAAGGCACTTTCAACATAAATATTGTACTTTCTCTTAATTCTATGTATGAACACATTAACTTTCAATTCATTTGCTCAACTATAAGTTCACACAAAGCTCACCTAAAAAAAAATTCAAATACTCAAAAAACTGGCCATAATCATCCAAATTTTAGTTGTATAAGGGTTACCTGTATTTATGTGTACAAACATAGAAATACAACGTTCTCTCAATTCCCCTATTTTCAAATGAATGGATTGGAAATGCAGAAAACGCGAGGAGAGTGAGATTTTAATTGTTTAAAAAAAAATCTTTTTCAATCAAAATGTATAGAGTAACGGTGATTATTAATGTTACCAAAAATGGAGAGAGAGAGAGTTTAAGTTTTCCTTTTTTGTTTTTGCCCTTAATCGTGCGGTTAGAAATTCAGGAGGAAATGATCTAACGGCTATAGTGGTTACTCACGTTTATATGCCTAGACATTTTTAACAGAAACCGCTCTGTTTTATAATATAGATGAAATATCAAATGTATAATTAATACGCTACTGTTACAACTGCGTTTCTTATTCGTAAACTTAATTCGCTGAAGAATTAATAGCTTCAATCATTGTGAACCTTTTATCATTCATCAGTTTTATAATTCCCCCTTAGATGACAAAATATTAAATGTATGCCTTATTAAAACCTTATCAAGAAAAACCCAATGGAAAAATCCTCTGGCGAAGGAAAAAGAGTACACATGGTATATATATAATCTTCAAGTCGTTGACTCCCCCTCAACACTGCATGATAAGTTTTTGAGTTGACGCATTCCAATATTGGCTACCAGCTTCTTGAACGTTGTAGCTGGTACTGTCTTAGTAAATAAGTCTGTCAGATTGTCGCTAGAGCATATTTGTTGAATATCAATATCACCGCTTTTTTGGAGGTCATGGGTGTAAAAGAGTTTTGGCGATATGCGCTTAGTTCTGTCTCCTTTGATATAACTACATTTGATCTGTGTGGCACATGCGGCATTATCTTCATACAAAATTGTTGGACAATCCTTGATTGAAGACAATCCACATTTCTTCCGAATGTGTTGAATTATTGATCTCAGCCAAACACATTCATGACTTGTTTCATGAATTGCGATGATTTCAGAGTGATTAGAAGAAGTAGCAGTCAACGTTTGCTTCACAAAATGTCATTAAATGGCAGCACCGCTGCAAGTAAACACATATCCTGTTTGTGATCGGGTTTTATGTCGATTCGATAAATAACCAGCATCTGCATATCCAATTAATGGTGACGTCGATCCTTTTGAATAAAATAAGCCTAAGTTAACAGGTTCCTCGGAGGTAACGAAAAATGTGTTTAATTCCTTTCCAATGCCGCTGAGTTGGAGCAGAACTGTATCGAGCCAATAAAATGGCCGAGAACGCTATATCTGGTCGTGTACAATTTGTCAAATACTTAAGTGCACCAATTGCACTCATATATGGTACTTCGGAACCAAGAATATATTCTCCTTTTTCAAGAGGATGAAAGGGATCCTTGTTAACATCAAGTGATTGAACCACCATGGAAGTACTCAACGGATACGCTTTATCCATGTAAAATTGCTTCAGGACTTTTTCTGTATATGCCGACTGATGTACTAGGATATCATTTGACAAATGCTCGATTTGCAGGCCAAGACAAAATTTCACTTTGCCAAGATCTTTCATTTCAAACTCCCTTTTTAAATATTTTGCGGTTTTTGTAAGCTCTTCCGAAGTTTCTATGAGATTTATGTCATCGACATAAACCACAATAATCGCAAATTCAGAGTTTGATTTCTTAGTAAGAATACACGGACAAATTAGATCATTTTCATATCCCTCCTTTAGCAAATAATCACTAAGTCGTTTGTACCACATACGACCAAACTGTTTCAACCCATACAGTGATTTTTGTAGCTTAAGAGAATAAACACTTCGGGATTTTGAATTGCATGCTTCAGGCATAGCATATCCTTCGGGGATCTTCATGTATATGTCAGTATCTAGTGATCCATATAAATATGCTGTTACTATGTCCATCAGACGCATATCTAGACATTCTGTGACTACCAAGCTAATCAAAAATTTGAATGTGATACCATCCATTACAGGAGAGTATGTCTCATCATAATCAATTCCAGGTCTCTGCGAGAAACCTTGTGCAACAAGTCATGCTTTGTATCGCACAACTTCATTCTTCTCGTTGCGCTTTCGCACGAACACCCACTTATATCCTACAAACTGTATCCCTTCAGGGGTATGGACAAGGACGGAATCAGAATTTTACCCGAGCAGTGGCAAAATGTATACTAAAAATATAAAAAGATGCATTACAATATTAAAATCATCGACTCTAGAAAAAATTAAAATAACATAATAAATGACGTTTGTCTTTTGCACATGGAGTACAAAAAAAAGACCAACTTTAATTTAATCTATCTACTAAAATGGGGCATCTTGAATTGTGTCCGACGCTCTTTTATGTCATTAAAAGCATCAATAATAGAATCGACGTCAAAATTTCTAGCTATGTCCTTCTCAATGTATGTGATCAATAAACTTGCCAGAAAATCATCCTCCATTCTATTTCGCAATCTAGTCTTCACAAGTTTCATAGCTGAAAATGCACGCTCTGTCGTAATTGTTGAAACATGCAAAGTCAATATAAGACGAATCAATTTATCAACAAGAGGATAAATTGTAGACTTTCTTGTCTTATTTAGCACTTGACATAATTCTGAAATGGTTGTTAGATTTTGAAACTCCGGATGCTTGAAAATTTCGAGCTCATAATTTTGCAACTGAAATCTCAAGTGTAGTTTCTCTTGCTCTGTGAAATCAGAAGGATAGTATTTCTCAGCAAGCTTGCAAATGTTTTCGACTTTGAATGATTTGTAGTCATCCCGAGGATCTAAAGCTGGGCTAAGAATGAGCAATTCTATTGTATCTTTTTTGAGCCTGGTATTTAATTCTTGCAACTGAGAATCGATCGTGCCCATAAAAATATCGACTTGCAAATGATGCCCAATAGTGATGGGATCTTTTCGAACACGACTTCGACCTCCTGTATGAGGAGGGCTCATATCTGGAACAGTTATCCCATGTTCTTCACAAAATAGAGTGACTTTCTCTAGCAAAAGAACCTGTCCTTCTTCCCTAAACTTTTGAATTAGAATTTTGGTTGTGGTTACCAAATGCATTGAATTCAATATGTCTTGAGATTTACGCTGCAAAGCTTGACAAATGTCATCAGTTATCTCCATTGTTTCCTTCATAAGATGTAAGATGAACAAAAATTCAAAAGTGGTAATGGCATCATAAGCTCCATCTGCTTCTGCACGCTGAGTAGAGGTGTTATCTTTGTCGTTGATGATCTCTTTCAACACTAAACAAGTTGAACTAAATAAACTCATTAAACTGGAAATAGAACCAAAATGAGAACCCCATCGAGTATCTCCAGCTTGTTTCAACTTACGAATTCGATTATTTCCTTTACCAGTCTCAAGCTCGTCATCATCAACAGCTAGTTTTTCAGCAATTTCTGTAGCTTGAATACCTCTAAATTGATCATTTTTTAGGAGAGGCGTCAATGATATTGACTATGAGAGTCACATAAGAGAAGAAATTTTTGACAGATATTACTTCTTTAGATGTCGCAACCAATGCTAATTGAAGTCGATGAGCGAAGCAATGAACATAATACGCAAATAGACACCCGTTCAAGAATAAGGCTTGCAACCCTTTCCATCTTCCACGCATGTTACTAGCACCATCATATCCTTGACCACGAATGTTTTGAACACTAAGGCTATGACGAGCGAGAATAGTACATATATGCTCTTTCAAAGTTGCTGATGCGGTGTTCAATACATGAACTATATCAAAAAATCACTCTTGTATAAGACCATCCTTGTCAACAAACCTTAAAACAATAGCCATTTGCTCTCTATTTGACTCATCTTGAGACTCATCAACAATAATGCAAAATTTTCCACCATTAATCTCCTTACAGATGGATCTTTGTATTTTATCATAAAAAATACTAAGAATTTCTTTTTGAATCGTACCTGAATGATAAGTTGTATTTTGAGGGGCATTATGTAATACAACTTTGTCAACATTGGGATTATAAGAAGCCAATAACTCTATCAGGTCAATACAATTCCCTCTATTGCTAGATGTAGAGCTTTCATCACGACCTCTAAGAGCACAATTATGCAATGTGAGCCATTTCACTGCATCTATTGAGGTCTTCAATCTCAAACGATTTTTTGCAACTTGTTCAGAAGTTTGTTTCTCAACTACTTTCTCAATATGCTGTGCTTGATTCAATAAATCATGACATTTACCCAAAGCGCATCTATGGCACGAGTTAAGGTATTTTCCCATATGAATTGCGAAAGGGCACCTCATTCTGTTATTGACTTTCTTCCATTTTGAAAATCCATGATCAACAAAAGCATTATATCCGGGGCGTCCAAATTCCTGAGCAAAAAGATAACACATAAGGCAATAGGCACAGTTTTTTGTTGGAGAATACTCCAACCACTCACGATACAACTTATACCAAGAAGGTAGAAAGCGACGACCATTGCCATCTTTAGGATATTGGTCTTTTGAAAATTCTGGTTGATATGGTCCAAACGTTAGATAAGCTAGTCGAACTTCATCACGTTCGGAAGTTGGATAATCCCTTATTGGTCGTCTTAAATCCGGATCCCTTATTAAAGAAGACGAATCTAATTCTTTCACTTCAACTCTAGGAGTTTTGAGAGGACAAGTTTTAGGTTCAATTGTTGAAGTTCCAATTGCATTTTGTAAAGGTTCTGCAGTTGTATTGTGTTCAACACTTCTTTTATTAAAGAACGAATCAATTGTTTTCTTGACCATGATTACCTATTTACCTACCACATTAGTTTACACAAATCAATAAATTGTCATAATTTTTTCAGTTCAAATACCATCTATTGCTCAAGACAAACTCAAGGTATTTAAAACATTCAATAATTTCTCTAACTTCAATTGAATATTAAAAAATTGAAGAAGACTAACCTTTTTCCAATGAAGTTTGTGAAATCCACGCAAAATGCCAAACGATAAATGATTTTTTAATGTTTCGAAAATTGGAAGTCCACCATTGCACTAAACAAGAAACCCTTACAGTGCTGCCTGCCGACGTCGGAAATTTGGAACCGAGAATCGTCGCACTACTACCGTCTGCCGAGTTCTCCTATTTAGGTTATAGCACTAGAGGGAAGTACTCCTATTAATTTAGGTTAGGCTGTTTAATATTTTAGGTTGGGTTGTAGAGTTTTTTTCCTTAAATTACACCTCATTTTTATATTATTTCACTTTGCCCCATGAAATTTAGTTTTGGGATATTTTTTTGGTCTCCTTGCTTGAAAACAAAAAATAAAGGATTTAGGACTAGTATATAACAAAAAATAAGGAAAAAAATCTAGTGGTGGCGAAACGATATAAGTTGGGCATTATATTTTTTATATATATAATAATTACATTTTTAAAAATTCTTGTCGTGGCGGCCGCCGCCACTAGACCCCCCTGATCCCATCCTTGGGTATGGACTCTAGGTCCAAATACTTCTCTTTATGCAAGAGAAGTTAGTTCTGCTTGAATTGCTCCTTTCAAAATTGGCCAATCATTCTTATGTCGACATTCCTCGACAGTTTGTGGTTCATTTTCTTCATTACTTTCAGTAATGTTCTCATTACTTCTGGTAATGTTAAGAACAACTTTAAACGAAAATACGTTATCGACAACGGTTTTATTTCTATCCAATATTCTCTCATATTCATATAGTGTATTGAGATCTCATTATTTGCAGGTACCTATTCCTCTTCAAGAAACACCTCTTCAGGAGACTTTCTCTTCGGGAGATTTAAGCTTACGAGAAAATATTGGTAGATTCATTCTTTCATTTGCCTGTCCTGAGGTTTCGCTTCTTCGGGAGTGCTTGCGTTTGTTAGCTTGTTCTCTTCGAGAGTGCCAGCTATTTCTGGGGCATCAGTCTCTTTGCCTTGAATTTTCCTCTTCAGGAGAAGTTTATCTTTTGCGCCGATTGGTCTCCCACGCTTCTGGTGTGTTTTAGATTCATCAGCTGTTGTATAAGTGGTCTGTCCTACAGGAACTTCAATCCGTGCAAAAACATTAGCAGCTGGTATATGGGACTTAGTTACCCTTTTTGTGTCAGCGAATGCATCTGGTATTCGATTTGCAATACTTTGCAGATGAATGATTCTTTGAACTTCTAATTCACATTGATTAGTACGAGGATCAAGATGAGATAACATCGAAGCATTCCAGATAATTTCTCGTTGCGCTTCTGGCTGCAACTTATCTCCTCCTAATGGTGGGAATATTGATTTATCAAAATGACAATTCTCAAATCGTGCCTTAAAAACATCACCTGTTAAGGGTTCAAGATATTTAATGATAGACAGAGAGTCAAAACCAACATATATACCAAGTCTACATTGAAGACCCATTTTAATGCGTTGGGGAGGTGTAATGGGCACATACACAGCACAATCAAAAACCCTTAAGTGAGAGATATTTGGTTGTTGACCAAGTACAAGTTATATAGGTGAATATTTGTGATATGCAGTTGGTCTAACACAAATTAGAGATGCAGTATGTAAGATCGCATATCCCCAAGTAGAAACTGGTAATTTTATTTTCATAAGCAATGATTGAGCAATCAATTGAAGTCTTTTAATAAAAGATTCAGTTAAACCATTCTGGGTATGAGTGTGTGCAACAGGATGCTCAACATCAATCGCAATTGGCATGCAATAATCATTAAATGCTTGAGATGTGAGTTCTCTAGCATTGTCAAGACAAATTGTTTTGATTGGGTAGTTTGAAAACTACGCTTGCAATCTAATTATTTGGGCTAGTAATTTAGCAAGTGCAATATTTCGTGTAGACAATAAACAAGTATGTGACTATTTGGTTGAGGCATCAACTAGAATCATGAAATTGCGAAATGGTCTAGATGGTGGGTGTATCGGGCCACAAATATCCCCTTGAATTCTTTGTAAAAAGGATGGGGATTCACTAATGACTTTTGAGAGGGATGGTCTAGTTATCAATTTTCCTTGTGAACAAACAGTACAAGGATAATTACTGGGCAAAAGAATCTCCTGGTTCTTCAACGGATGCCCATGTGAATTTTCAACAATACGACGCATCATTATTGAACCTGGATGCCTAAGGTGATCATACCATAGCATGAAAAGTTTTGGGTTAGTACACTTCTGGTGCATAACAATATACAATTAAATTGTTCTAATCATCGCATAATATAACCCAGAAGAGAATGCAAAATTTTTTTCCAGTACTAGTTTCTGGCCAGATACGTAAGAAGTGATACACAAATACTCTTCTTTACCTTCGCTGATGGTTTCAATATGATAACCATTATGACGTATATCTTTGAAACTTAACAGATTTCTTGTAATACCCGCCCCGGATATTTCGATATTTCAATTTCTTTTAATTGAATTATATGTTTTGGGGGTTAAAAACCATAAACAATAGAACTTACAAGGGTTCCCTGGGTGATTTATGATTGGAACATAAGTTAACAATAGGTTTCGCTTGCAAACGAAAATCTTTCTATAGGTTTACAAATATCCTATGGGAGGTATTTCTTCCCATTCTTACTCTTGTACGTAGAGAGAGAGAGAGAGAGAGAGAGAGAGAGAGAGAGAGAGAGAGAGAGAGAGAGAGAGAGAAGCGGCAAAAAGAAGGAGGAGAGAAAGAAGAGGAGAAAAATTCTAGTCTGTTCTTCACAAAATTATTCGAGGTATCTAGAGAGCTTCTAAATTCTTGTAATAATTACTGGATGTTTATATGTGTGTCTATTGTGTCGTGTTGAATTTTCATAATTTTCTAAGATGTGTAGAAAAAATAAAAATCGTAAACCAAGCTGTGGTCGGATTCCTGTTTTTGAGCAGACAGCTTACAGAGCTGCGTCTTTCATCAATTTTTTTTATAGTTAAGCGATCTTTCTGATTATGGGTCCTTATGAGTCTAAAAGATTGATAAGTTGGTGATGTTTTAGCATTAGAATTACTAAAAAGTATTAAGTATTCGATTTTTAATGAATTTTTGAACATCGACTGTTCTGTTGGAAATTGTGCTTCGCTGCACAGAATTTCTGAGTTTGGAGGTTCTTTTGACTAGGTTACTTTATTGTGAAAAATCTGAGAAAATCAGGGATAAACTTTGAGATATTTTTATGATCTCTACCAAATTTCATGTCATTTTGTTGTATGGTTTAAGTTTGACGGATTTTACAAGTTGGTGTGTCCCTGTTGGATTTTGTATTTGCGGCACTGACATGTCTTGGGAAAAACAGTCATATCTTTTAGCTCGGGTATCGGGTTTGCGCACTGATTCTTGATTTGGAAACTAGACTCATATATCTTTCTGAATATGTACGGTTTGTACCCTAGTTTTTCATAGGTAAAATCAGTTTTGCATGTGAAGTTGACTGATCTGCAGAATCTATGGTTTTGGGTACAGCTAGTTGTGTAACTTTGAACTAGTATATCTTTGTCATCTGGACTCCATTTACGGCAAACTTAATATCAAAATTTATGTACCGGAAGTGTACTTTCTAACGGTAATGGTCTCATGAACTAGTTCTAAACCTATTAAATGTTGTGATCATTCTAAGACAGATTGGTTGTGAAATATCTTTTCGGAGAATTGGATGGTGTTTAAGTTTCACACTTATTGTGGGACACTTCTAAGTATTGACATCGATATATTTGTATCTGTTATACATTGTTTAGCTTTTTGTTAACTTTATAACCTTGTACTGAGTATTCGTTGAATTCGTAACTAATATGAGTTAACTTGTGGCTAGGTAAAGAGCCGGTCATTCAGGAGGTGCCGAAACCTTAGTTTGGCATACTTCGGTCGACACAAAAGTGAGTGTGTTTGATATGGTTATATTCAATAAGGTATTACATGGTGGTGGTTGTGTATCATGCTATTTGAGATTTAGCTAGTGTTATGCATATTTGTTGGATGTTGATTATATCGCCGAAGGTTTGTGTGTGAGGCACATCATGTCGTAAGCCATGCCGCCTAATTAACGGTAGTTGGGAGCATGGTGAGTGGGACACCATTCCTGGGGTATATGGGATTGTGGCAGACGTGCCACCGCATGTGTTGTGATTATGTGTGTATTGTCTTTTTGAGTACATAAGCTGAGTTTGTATGAACTACATTCTAGTGAGATGTTCATTCGGGTATTGTAGTATTTTGTTGAATGTATTCTATATCTCACACAATCTGGTTTTCCTTTTTGGATTGCCAGGTCACAGGTGGTCGTAGAGTTGGTCCATTACCGGTCAAAGTTTTTTAGGACACTTGGATTAGTATCGAGTGTTGGTGTTTGTGGTCGAATTGATTGCAATGGGTCAAATTCCGATTTTTGTTAAACTCATTTTGTGACTAATGTTGTCAAGTACTTTATGACTTCAAGTTTTTAATTATGTTGGGAACTCCGTTAATATTTAATTACTTTTGTTGGAATAAGAGGCAGTAACTTATGTACTATGTAAGTTCGTAAAGTTGTCGATACCTTGTTTATATTAATGTTAAGTCTTCCACTAGAGTTTTACTCTGTTTTGTGTATGGTTGTTGTTTAGCTGTGGTTCTTTTGTGTGGAATGCCACGTAATCGTGTCGGTTCGGGCCCACTTTGGGTGTCGTTCCGGGGCGAGGCGTGACATTTCTCCTGGATCCGATAGAATACAAAGCATTATCAATACTTAGATTTGTTCCATTTGTTAACACAATATTTGCTCTTCTAGAGCCTTCAATTAGGTTTGCAGAACCTAATATTGTATTGACATTCGCTTGTACCTTTGTCAATTGTTTGAATGGTTCCGCTAATAGGTGCCCCTGGGGCAATGGTTTAGATTTAATTAATATACTCACATTGATGAGCTGTCTCAACAAACATCATTTTCTATCACTATTCTCTATACTAGTCATAAATGTTTATAATACCTTTTTGTAATGACAATATTACACCCTCATTTCCTTTATAAAAAAAATTTGGTAGGAGAATTTTTCAGCACAAACAGAACAATGGCAGGGAGGGCTTAAATAATTTTTTGTTTGGTTAGCTATTACTTGTTTTCGAAACAAAACAAGAAAATGTTTTCTTAATTTGAACTTTGAGCCTTCGACAACAGATTCGATAGTGTCGATAATGTATCTGGAAAAAAAACCCGTAACAAATAGAATAATATCTTTATAATATGGAAAATTATCAATTGGATAATACTATCGCAAACAATTAAATAAAAATCTATGAGTCTCAATTTTCGACATCTAAAAGAGAGAAGAAAAAATTATAATTGCATAACAACTGTACAAAAAATCAGGTGAGATAACAAAAATGAAAATTGATAAAAACTTCAATTTCTAATACATCACAAAAAATATAGGATTCAATCCTATGTCGCTCAAAGTGATTTTCCTCTCTTTTTTTGTGAACAAGTGATGTTTTTTTTTTTTTTTTTTTTGTCCGGACCTATGGTAAAATTGTGCCTAGCACCCTTGCACAATCCATTTGACTACGTGAGAATAATTAGTTTTCTTTTGAACGGATTTTAGAACAATTGGTAACAATTGGTTGGCAAGCACCGTTCCTTCTTTTTTTTTTTTTTCCCTCGTTTTGTTGGCTGCCATATTGAGCATTTGTCTCTAATAGGAGTAGAAAAAGAAATGGCGGCACTCTTATTTTTCTCAAGTAAAAATTAGATGGATATGAAGAGTCATTGTCATTTTTGTCAATCAAAATATTATTTGACCTCTTTTGATTGTGTAGTTTACATTCTCAATGTCATTATTAGTAGATTTTAGAATGAGTATAAACAATGTAATTAAAGTACTTAAAGAATTGTAATCTTGTGTCCCAAACTTGTGCCCTAGGGGCACTTTTTGGCAGTTGCCTTGTTCGAAATATTTGTTATCTCGAAAAATAGTATGTGTTGTACCACTGTCTACTAAACAAATATCTTCACTAGTTATCTTCGTGTTTGATAGTGCCCGATTAGTATCCATGCCCCTATTATATACAAAGCGTAATTTCAAAAGTTTCACGAATAAATAATAAAAAAACACTTTAAAATATTATTATAGAATAAGTGCATCTTGATTTAATTTATTATATCATAACATGGTTGAGACATAACCGTAGTATGTCTTTATTTTGGATATAAGTAGAAACACAAAATTTGCTAAGCACACAATTATTCTTGTGACCATTCAGAATAGTCACCTCCATCATCAAAGAAATCATATTTGGTTCCACTAGCTCCTACAAGCTATTCAGAAATGTTGAAAGACGGAATGTCAATAGGTTCAAAAGGGTCAACAGATTGGTTCTGACCAATTTGATCGGTAAAGTTTGTTTCAATTTCTTTTCCTTTTTCCTTGAGCGATGCTTGGTAAAACTCAATCAAATGCTTTGGCGTACGATAGGTACGCGACCAATCACCCTTCCCACCACACCTGTAGCAAGAATCCTCAGAATTCTTAGAGGGTTTATTCAGCACCCTTTTGCCCTTTTCTTTGGACACTTCCGACTTATTCCACTTTTGGGGATACTCTGATTTCTTACCTGATTTCTGAATATATTCTCCATGGACTTGGTGGCTATGGCTACCCCGACCACATCTGTGTCCACGACAACGACCTTGTCCATTGCTTGGAAAAGAGACTCTATTCGCTTTAGGGAATGGTAGAGCACCAGTTGGATGAGACTCGTGATTTCTCAGTAATAGCTCATTGTTTTGTTCAGCGACCAGAAGGCAAGAGATTAAATCAATCGCTGCTACAGGAGTAAATTGTTGGAGTGAAAAGTGGAAAGAGACTTTTCCAACATATCTTTTTCAGTAATATGTTCTCCACATAATTTCAAAATTGAAACTATCTTGAACAAAGTAGAGTTATACTTACTAACAGATTTATAATCTTGTAGCCGTAGATTCAACCAGCGATAACGAGCATTTGGTAGGATTACAGCCTTCTAGTGGCCATACCTTTCCTTCAGATTATTCCACAAACTTAGTGGGTCTTTCACTGTAAGGTATTCGGACTTCAGGTCTTCGTGGAGATGGTGCCGAATGAAGATCATGGCCTTTGCATGATCCTTCGGGGATGCGTCGTTACCATTGGTAATTGTGTTTTCGAGTTCCATAGCATCGAGATGGATTTCACATCAAGTATCCATGACAAATAATTCCTTCCAAAAATATCTAGTAATGCGAAATCCAATTTTTTGTAGTTCAACATCGTCTATAAAATTAGAAATATTAATTTAGATGGATGTTGAAATAAAAGACAATCAAGGTAATGGTACAAGTTTAACTAATTAGGAAAAATGTCAGGCAAAAATAAAATACACAAAGCAGAGACAAATAAAGGCAGAAAGAAGGACCATCAGGTCTATCAACTGGAAAGCCGGACTATTTGCTCCGACGACTAGAGAAGAGATACTCTATACCTATTCATTCTGGCAGGATTCAAGGTTTATTGACCTTTGATAAGAGTAGGAATTGTACTGAGATCCATTCTAGGGCCATTTGCATGGTTGCATAATCCATTTTCAAAAGGATAGTGAATGGGCTATTTGGAGCTTCACTACTGTTATAGGCGCGGCTCTATAAGCAATATTCGAGTAGCTATCAGGTATTGAAGTCCAGAAACTACCGCATCTAGCTAGGAAACGGCGTCTTTTTCTCCTAAAGACCTAAGAGGAAGGGGACTAGTCTCTTAGTTAGCCAGTCAAGGCGTCAAACGAGCAAAGCAAGGGTTAGGTCAAGGTCAAAGAGAAAAAGGGTAACAGCATTCCCAGTATGACTTGCCTAGCTAGTGCTTCCTAGCTGACTGTACTAAATGCATTGATGTTGTCCAAGCAGCACTGCATTCAAAAATGTTACTTTCACTAATTTGCAAATGAAAAGATTTTTAGCCTCCAACAGTCGTAAGTTAACATATGCGAAGCAATATAAAAACATGTTGATGTTAATTTATCAAAGATAATGAATGAGATATTAAATACACATTCTCCACTTAATATAAATGCATTTTGTAGTATAAGGATTACATGTGCTCATAAATAAGTAATTCGAGTACTTTTGTTCCGATAGTAAATACTTTAGGTATTTATTGTTGTCAAAATTCAATTGACTTCAGGTATTTATTAAGAGCAAGAATACTTTGAATATTCGTCAGGGAACTACTTCTGGTAGAACATTTTTTCTTTGTCAACAATTTACTTGTAATTTACATATCTATGTACGCATGTAATAGACAAACATGAACAGAGGTAAATACGAATGTGAGATGTAACCCATTACCTTCTTAGTCGGGTATAAACTCGTGCTGATAACGTGATATAAAACTAAAGAAATAGCAAAAAGAACAGAACATAAAATAAGGACAATAATAACACAATATATGTTAAATTTAGTTCTTCTGGAACTATCAAAAACACAATTGATCAGTAGGATCAATCGGATACTTCTGATTCTTACTTTTCATTGCAATTTCCCTTCTGTCTTTATAGGGATGAAATATCAAACGTATAATTAATACGCTACTGTTACAACTGCGTTTCTTATTACTTATTTCATTGAAGAATTAATGGCTTCAATCATTGTGAACATTTTGTCATCCATCAGTTTCATAACATACATAATCATGAACGCCTCCGTAATTTCATGTAATTAACTAGGTATTCGTCACCATGCTCTAGCTGATTATGAATTTTGGTAGTAGTAGTATTTTTCACCACATCTTCTCTCCAAGACATATTTGAACGGATAGTAATCCCGAATGGGGATGGTGTTGTGCAGTGGTGTGCGCAGCACTGTGCTGCGCACCTCCGAGCCGTCGAATCTCATCTCGGCAATGAACGGCTCTTAATCGTTAGTTGCCGAGATGAGATCCGAGCTATTAGATGCACGATCCGACAGTTCGGAGGTGCACAACACGGTACTGTGCACCTCAATGCGCAACCCCAACTCGAAATCCACCCACTTATTTGAAGAAAATGCGTAAACATGGGTAAATTACAACAATAGAAAACAACAGATTACGTAATATTTGAGCATTTAATTTAATTGTTACTAGTAACAAACCCATCTAAAATGGAAAAATTGTCAAACAACAGTTACATGATAAATAAATTGAGCATTTGATTGGTAGTAACACAGATTACATAACAATAAATGAGAATCTGATAATTTAGTAAACAACAGATTATATTACTATAAATTGAGCATTTAATTGGTAGTAACACAAACTACGTAACAATAAATGAGAATTTGATAATTTAGTAAACAACAGATTACATTACTATAATTTTGCATTTGGTTCTCTGAGCCATTTTTTTTAATTACTTACCCAATTCCATATGTCTTGGTTGACTATGAAATCAGGTTTGTGACTAAAAAAGCATTTCCGCTAAATTATACTATGGAATAAAGTTCATGTTTTCACAGATTTCTAGCCATATAGTTGTCGTTACATAAATTAAAATATTATTTAGAGGAAAAAACTTAACTGTTGTCATTAACTTGTTATCCAATAAGACAACGGATACGCGGCCTGGTGTTCAAAAAGGGTAAAAATAAAATTTGAAAAAGAAAGACTAAGGGTGAGTTTAGATTAAAAAGTTTAAAGTGACTTATTTTTTATATATATAATAATTTTTTTCCGCATTTATTAGTATTGCGTCAAATTTTTGGGACTTATTTGATTTGTTTCGCAAGAAGAATGACCTGATTAAAAAAATTTTGATTAAAACTTGTAATTTTATATATAAGTCCAAAAACTTATATTTTGTCTTTTGTAAAAAATTAGGAATTTCGATCAAAATTATATTTTTCAATTTCCTTGTCGAAACGAATTTATAAATTATAAAAATTTACCGCATAACTAACAAACTAAGAAGAAAAACTGAATAGAGACAAAACCAAAACCACCCTAAACGGGCCATGCCCGACTAAACCCGGCCCATTACATAGCTACAGAATTACACCAGTTTTATAGCCTCCTAGGCTCTACGCCAATCGTCAAATGATCAAGTACTTCCAAGACCACCGTACTCCACTCCAACCAATAACTAAAAGTCCGCTAGTCAATCCAGACTCTTCATTACTAGTACTTCCCTCTAAACCAACGGGTTCGATTCGCTAACTCAACCGAGAGCACACTGACCAACCCTACTCCAGCCCGTAGACGGAGACCACCCCTTCCTTCCAAAGCTCACGTGTTTACTGTTTGACCCCGTCCTTTTACTCCCAACGAACCTCTGCTTCAGTGCTTCCATCAGAGCTGCTCCCCCTTTCCCCTTTGTTTGCAGTGCCATTTCGCTCTCACATGCAGCAGAAAAGCCAGACCGATAATCAAGAATCCCAACCCCGAGATTCTCACTCCCTGTGCGCCATAGATTTCTCCGCCCCACTCTCTCTCTCTCTCTCCCTCCATGGCTTTTGTCCAGAGAATCTTTTGTAGTAGTAGTAAGTACTAAGTAGAAGCCAATGTCACTCCTCCGCTCCAATTGGCCGGAATCCCACCCCTGTATCTGTCCGCTCGATCCGAACCTGCTCCTAGCGTCAAGTGTATGATAACAGTACTTTTCGCTTTTCATTTTTTCTTCGGTTTCCCTTGACGGAAATTTGATTCTGTTGTTTGCATTTCCAGGTAATAAATCTGTGCAAATCTGTAAATTTATAAAGCGTGCAGAGGATGATGGATCGGAGTTTTGACTTTGGTTTACTGAATTTGGTAAGCTCGGTTACTGAAATTTCCTGTTCCTTTCTCTTTCTTTGCCTCTTTGAGGGGGTTTTTTTTTGCTTTTCTTTTCTGTTTTGGTTAAATTAGTAATTTGCTGCTTGGAGTTGGTCTCGCTTCTGTTTTTATGACTATAAATTGATGTTTGCAGAACTTGCAGCCACCAGTGAGTGTTTATTTATGCACACGCGTTGTCGTAAATAGTCAAACAAAGTACAGACATGCGGCGATTGATTGATTACTTCTAGTAATTCTAGTAACGAAGTGATTTTTTTAAAAAAAATTTTGATCGGCAAATAAAAAAAACCTTATACGGATTACTTCTAGGTATATCTGTATAAGGTTTTTGGGATAACACAGTGACCTTAAACTCTCGAAGTTTTTATAACAAAATGTGAAGGCGTGGTAAGACCAAGCTAGAAATCTTATTTCCTTTTTTAAAAAATTTTTTTTTTTTTGGGTGAGGGGTTGGTTGGTTTGGCAGATCAAGACAACTGGAGCAAAAAAAAAAGAAGAGAAAATTTGTTAGAAGTTATTTCCGCTGAGAGTAATGAGGAGAAAAACTATGAAAAATGGAGTTAATAAATCCATATGTCGTTTTTTAAATCTTACTTTACCTATTTCATGCAGTTTTTGTCCATTTTATGATAGTCAGTGAAGCCAAACTTTTTAAGTTCTTTGGGTTTGCTTCCTCAAAAGGTAAGAAGGTTTAAAACCTCTCACGTGATCTCAACTCTCGTGGTGTCAGTCCATATGGGGTTTGTTCCAGCTTCCCCTACTAGTGGACGGTGGGATTAGTTACTGGGAATTCGTTGAATTGCTCATTGGACACCCTGAGATATCAGAAAAACAGTCAGTTCAAGGCATTATTTGGGTATGTGAATCATGTGATTCATATAAATCAAAGTCTTACTCTATGATGCCAATGCATTGAGAAAAATAAATTTTACATATTGTGTAAATCAAATTAACAGAAGTCATTATTAAATCATGTTGGAACAGTAGGGGACTACCTTCGATCAAGATAACACAATGTCACATATTAGTTTGGGGCTACCCATATGTTAGGAAAATGTAGAAAATAGAGGCCAATTTTGTCTAAAGATTTAGCGGCCATTCCACATGCTTTTTTTTCTTTTGTGTGTGTGTGTGTGTGTAATCGACGGCTATTCCACATGCGTAACAGACCTATTTGTGAAATGGTCCCTGAATGCATAAGCATGTGAGTATTCTTGGTAGTGCAAGCTTTTGATGCCTTTGTGAGTAGAAGAGAGTGTCAAGAAACTGAGGGAGATAGGTTGTTGTTGTTGGATTTGTCACTATTATCGAAATGCATTATACCCATCATGTTTTTTGGATTACATATTCATTCCATATCCCAAAAAATAAAGAATTATCTTTTTCATAGAATCATCTAAGAAGTAAGTTCAGATATCTGATCCACCTTTCACAAATGGACGCTCTACTACCCGTCAATGGTGTTTGTCTACTCTGCGTGAAAAAGATGTTAATTGTACGCCGTAGGCCTGGTGGTTTATTATGGCGACTTGTGTATTACAAAGAGGAAAGAAGAGCTTTTCTTGATCTTTGGTTCAATATTTATGGTTTTTGCCATCAACTTTTTTTTTGTTTGTTTTACAGTTAGCAGTAATTACCCACCGTGGTCAACACCCTGTGCAAATTATGTGGCATATGTACTATTGTATCCTTAATTTCAATACGATGGCTTTATGTGTTTTTTGATAGACCTTGTGGAGCTGAATTTTAGCTTTTCTTCAAATGCTACCAGAAGATGTGCCTGGTCAACAGCGAATTGCAGGTACATATCCATATTCTCGAGGCATGTGTTCTATTGTGTCAATGATTTCAGTATATTGTCCTTGTAATGTACTTCTTGATGGACCTTGTCGATAGTGGATGTTAAATGTTTAGCATTTTTGCTCTTGTGCTAATACAAGATGTGCCTGGTCAGTGGTGAATTGCAGGTGCAGAACTTTATCCTGCACATTTTACTGGAGTATCGGGACGATTGAGATCTCTTGTTAAGAGTCATGAAGAGAAGGAATATACATCAAAGCTCACATCCATTTGATCCATGCCGTAAGCACAAACTCCGTCCTCTTCCGTTACTGTTTTTCTACTCTTTTATTACCTGGATTACCATTTAAACAGATCAATCCAAGCTTTATCTGCTGCGTTGTTAATTTTGAAGTGATTGGGATGTAGTCCAAGCCTACACCCTTGATAGATATTGCTTTCGTGACTTGCCTCTACCTTTACATGGTTGGGGAAGAACTTGCGACATTTACTTGCTTTCACCATGTTAAACCATTTGTTTTCCGATGCAATAGTCAATAAAATGGGTATAGTTTTCGCTCAGTAACACCAAAGATTTAAAAAGTTTTGGCTTTAAATTTCTGGCCTTGTTAAAACAGAAAGGCCAAATAACTTGCATGGAAGTTATGCGTCCGGATTCATTGTCTATACATGGTAATTGATTTGTTGGCTGTAATTAATGGAGTCACAGCTCATGTTGAAGCATGGTGATTAGAAAGCACACCAGGGGTTTGTCCAAGTTGATGGTTTCCATGCCGACTGTAACTGGTTCTTAAAAACCAACAAAAGTGGTTGGTTCAATCAGATAAAAGTGGTGTTTGGGAAATATAGCCAAGTTGAATTACTTGCAACTTGTCAATTCCAGTTTTCAAAGATGGTCAGAGTTCAGAGCACTAGTCTGGAGACTCTGGACTATTTTGGAAAGATGTTTAGCTTTTCACTTATTTCTGAAGTTGCTCCAACTTCCTTAAATGTTTTGTGTTTATTTGGAAAAACTCTTTATTTGGTTTCTTTTATGGAGTTAGACTATTATGGCAGAACAGAGGATGTAGTTGTGGTGTTTATCCCTGTATTAACCAGCTTCGTTTGCAGTGAACTAGCATATCTGGATCCACTTCTCCTTGAAGCTAGTTGGAAGTCTATTTTCGATGGTTCCCCCAATTGTCCAGGTTTGAGACCTGGGACATGATGGTGGATTTAAAAAGGCACCTTCCTGTACAACAAAATAGACTTCTCAAACTTTAGGGAAAACTACATGGATTTAATTCATGTGGCTTCCAAGTGCCAGTATCTTTCATTCCATATGATATGTTTGGAACGTTTCTTTCTGTTCTGTACTTATGACATCGTTGTTGATTTACTATCTGACAGCTTTTGAGGCATTTTATTACGGCTCATGGCAAACTGTGGAGCGCTTGCGAATTAAGGATGGGGCTATAACCATGCTTTTGGTAGATGGTGGAAATATTGTAGAAGAAAATGTCCCCCTATCAAACCTTCGAGTACGGTCGAGAAAAGCAACTTATTCAGATTGCACTTGCTTTTTAAGGCCGGGACTTGATGTTTGTGTGCTATCAACCTTACAACTTACAGAAAATTCAAGTGAAGAGGAAAAGCAGGAGCCTGTAAGTAACCGTTTACTATATATCAGCTGCATGCTTTTTTACAGAATATAAAGTTTGATCTGAACACAGTTCGCATCATGCTGGTAGTGAATTGAACTACTTGTTTTTGTTTGTTACAAGATACCTGATGCCGGCCCATTATGTTTGTTACTATGTTACCTGTAATGCGGATCGTATCCATATGAGGAACGGGAACGTGGTATGCCGTGTGTCTAAACTGTGGAACTCTTGGGGTAGGGTTCTATAGAAATCAAAATCAAAAGTTACCCTTCCAAGGGATAAAAACATTTCGTAAAATTAAGTATCATTTTCCAAATTATTCGTGCAAAATACATTTCTAGGACCATAATGCCCAAATTTTGCCATTTTCTCAAGATTTTTACATTAATAAGTTAATTTTTTTTGGAAAACAAAAAGTGGGGATCCGGATCACTATTTTCACTGTTTTTTAACGCTCGTTTGGTACGCAATTCGCTAGGGTAGTAGCGTTCCTTGGTAACATAGGTTTGTTCCATTGGAGTAATATTTTTTTCAGCAAACATACAGTCTATTTTACTTATAAGTTATTCGGATAAGACATCTTTGTTGTTTCTGGGAATTCTCATATCAATATTCGGCATGTGAATCTTGGTGTAGTGCCATTCAGTCAAGGTTGGCAGTTTATGCCTTTACTCAGTTATGCATGATTGCTAACTTTGTCTCCGACTCTCTGTAATGCTTGCCTCACATGCTTGATGAATTGGCTTGTCATCTCTATAATACTCCTCTCATGCTTAACCTGTTCAAGCTATTCTCTAACACACATTACTTCATTTGTTTAGACATCCATGTTGGCCTCTGCATAAATTAGCTTGTGTTGATAAGGGTATTAGATGCTGTTTTAATGATTATTTACCTGCTATTTTTCTGATGTAGGTCTGGTTGGATGCTAAAATAAAATCTGTCGAGAGGAAGCCTCATGAATCTAAATGTGCTTGCCAATTTTACGTTAGCTTCTATGCTACACAAGGCCCTCTTGGAATGACAAAGAAAGCACTTGTTAAGGAAATCACTATGGTGCAAATTGATCAAATTTCCATCATTCAAAAGCTTGAATGGAACCCATGTGAAAATGAACACTACCGTTGGGACTTAACTGAGGATTGTTTCTCGGTGCATATATATAAGTTATTCACAGGAAAATTCTCATCTGATCTTTCATGGCTACTTGTTGTTTCTGTTTTGAAGCAACTTGAATTCTACGTAAGGTCAATACACAACAGGATCGTCTATCAGATTTCTGATGATGATGGTGATGGTGACAGTGACCATTGTTCGCCAAATTCAGAAGGCCGTTCCAATGCTGTGAATTTTAAGTTAGAGAATGGAATTTCAGTCCCTGTTGTTGTACCCTTCACACCAATAAGGACTCTTGAGGAGGGAACTGGTTCTAGCATGGATGGAGAGGAACTGGGGTCGTCTTTTGATGTCATGGGTTTGCGTCGATCCAAGCGGCGATATGTGCAACCAGAGCGTTACATGGGTTGTGATGATTTATCTGAGTCTGATATTGATGTGGTTCGAATGTACAAAACATACAGATGGGAATATGAAGAAATGCCATTGGCGCCATTGGCGCTATCGATCCAAGCTGACCATGCACATCAGTTGGATGACCACTCTGAGTTTGACAAAAGGGTTGTTTCATATGCAAAAGATCAATATGAGTTTTTTTTTGGGTCCCAAAAATCACTCAAATCTCCAGAGGTGGAATCACGTGTATCTAATCAACGCGAGCATCCACCACTACTTACTGATCAAATACAAGATCCACTACAACTTGCTATTGTTCCTGTGACCGATAACACCAATCAAACTGTCCATGAGGAGAATCCCCTTCGTGCTGCGATTCCTGGGAAGTATTCAGAGGTGGTTGGTCAAGCAGTTTCAAAGTATATTTACATTAATGGTACCCATAGAGTGCATAGAAGAAGTACTTCTGAGGGAGACATTCCAGAGAGTGAAGGTACTCAATGGGGGTGGAAAAGTTTATACAAGAAAACTCGCAGAAGAAGGGATAGGTCTAAACCTTCGGGAAGGGAGAGTTTTCGCGATGCAGGAACTACTAACTGCAAGAGATCATTTAGTGCGAGTATGTACAGGGAGTTGATAAGGAGATGTATGGACAACATAAAATCCACAATCAACAAAGAACAACCACTAGTTATTGATCAGTGGAAAGACTTCCAGGCATCGAAGTTCATGGAGCAAAGGGATAATAGTGAAGTACCCTCGAAAAATGAGGAAGAAGACTCGGAAATAGAGATGTTATGGAAGGAAATGGAACTTTGCATGCAATCAAATTATCTCAATGAAGACAGTGAGGTATGATTTCTTTCTTTCTTCTTCTTCTGGATCTTGTTCCCATTATTGATGTTAGTACCTATATAATTTTATGTTGTAGCACGCTTTTGTTTTTTTTATTATAATTTCCAGAGCAGGAGTATAATGTCAAAAGCTACCCTTTCACTTTCAAAGAAAACTCCATCCCCAAATCCCATTGGGCCAGTGCGGTACCCGTGCACTTTTCAATGTTTTGTCTTACCCCTGAGGTCACGTTTGTTTGGGCAATAGGGGCAAGATTCACAACTTCCCCCCTACTGGTGGTAATTCTGTCCATGGGTTAGCCACATCATCTGTTCGAAAGGTCCAAATTTATACCGTGTGTTTAATCGCATGCAATATCCTTCCTAAGCAAACCTTGAACATGTATTAATAATGCTTCGAATTTTATAATCCTTCCAAAAATAACATAATACTCTGAATCCATTTAACCTCCCCAATACATATAGTCCTGATCGTATGATGGCCAATAAACAGTTGGTTCTATATAGATTTGATGATTGTTCAAATTTAATGCTTTTCAGGGTTCCAATGTTGAAGTCCCTCATGAGAATGCGCAGAATTCAAGTAAGCACCGTGGACAGGCTTGTCGACATGAATACAAACTAAATGAAGAAATAGGAATTCTGTGTCGCTTATGTGGCTTCGTGCTCACCGAAATAAGAGATGTCTCGCCATCATTTGTAAGTTGAGTTTGGATTAAGAGACCAAGTATTTCCTGCATATATTCTAGATAGATTACTGAAGTCTCCGGACATACTATTAGTACTTAACGTTGGGGGTGGAGCTACTTGTGGGGAGGGGGGGGGGGAATCATTTTTTTATTATTATTTTTTTTGCAGAGAAACAAATTAAATATTCAAATATGAGAAGTTTGCTCAAAGAGAACTTTGGCAGGGTTGGTAAATTCGCGTGCCATGTCTAGTACCTCGATCACGGGAGTTTGATTCCCCAATGCAACTGTTCTCTTTTACTCTTTGCTATCTGCGCTCTCTAGTCTCTCCCTCTCTCACAGTAAATTTTTTTCCTTATATAAGAACTGGGGGTTGCACCCCGGATTCTTTGCATAAAACTCACATTAGGTATTTAATTTTTTACTAATTGGAGAGGCACGAGACCCATTTGAACATTAATTTTCCCAAGTTTGGAACTCTTTTTACTGCATGTTTCTTTACGAATATTGGTGTGTGAGAATGGACATATGAAATGAATTCACGAATATGTTGATTTTCATATTTGTATGAATAAGTTAGGTATTACACCTTTTCATACACTTAGAGTGAAAGAATTTCCCATTGCCTCCGGCACTCCTGAAACTTTTCAATTTAGACGTTCGAAATGTGTCACTTTCGAACACATAATTTTTTCTTTAGACTAATGTGGTTCGGCTATGCATTTACGAGTATGGAAAAAAAACTAATACCTTGTACAAATAATCTAAAAATTGCAATTTAGAGAATGGTCAGTTTGGATTGAGAAAAATTAGTATTGTAATCTTTCACCCAAAAAAAAAAAAAAGAATAGACGACAAAACCTAATTTTATGACTTTCTACAATTAATTTTCTTCCTCATATTTTTTTGCACAACATGTAACTAAATTATCATTGAACGGTGCCACCCCCGTGGCTGAATCCTGGCTTCGCCATTGCTTAACGTTTTGAAAATACCAGAACTAAATGGAACGTCCTGACTGGACCAACTAACAATCGGAATTACTGATTATAAAACTGTTCTTTTTTCTTTTCGCAATGCTTGTTATTTAGAACTTGTACAGGTAAAAGGGCGATAGTTGGTCCACTGGTGTTATGTTCCTATTTCTAACCCACACTCCTTTGTCTTACTCCTGTGTGGTATCGTGGCATCTTGATGCATATTAGTGATCCTAATGATTCTATTCTTCTTTTATTTTGTAGTTGCAATCCACTGTTTGTATTCCAAACAAGGGCCCACGCAATGGAGAAGATTCAGATCATGAAGATGTGGGGCTTGATCTTGCATGCATTCCTGCTACATCCAACATTCCGTTATCGGAGGGGGAAGACAATGTATGGACCTTAATACCCGAGCTTCAAAAGAAATTACGCTTCCACCAGAAGAGGGCATTTGAGTTCCTCTGGCGTAACATTGCCGGTTCTTTGGTACCAGCTCTTATGGAACCTTCAGTTAACCGGAGAGGAGGTTGTGTTATCTCTCATTCTCCCGGGGCTGGTAAAACTTTTCTCATCATTGCATTCCTTGTGAGCTTCTTGAAGCTATTCCCAGGATCAAGGCCTTTGGTCCTCGCACCAAAAACAACGCTGTACACCTGGTACAAAGAGATAATCAAGTGGGATATTCCTATTCCGGTTTATCAAATCCACGGTGGTCAAACCTACAGAGGTGAAGTCCAAAGGCAGAAATTGAAGATATCACCCGGAGCTCCAAAACCCAACCAAGATGTGATGCATGTGTTGGACTGTATGGAGAAAATTCAAAAATGGCTTGCTGGCCCAAGTATTCTTCTGATGGGTTATACCTCATTTCTAACAATGACGCGGGAAGATTCAAAATATGCTCACAGAAAATATATGGGCCAAGTGTTGCGGCAGAGTCCTGGTATTCTTATACTTGACGAGGGGCACAACCCAAGAAGCACTAAGTCGAGGTTGAGGAAAGGTTTGATGAAGGTTGAGACAGGGCTCAGGATTTTGCTCTCCGGTACATTGTTTCAGAACAACTTTGGAGAGTATTTCAACACCCTCACTTTGGCACGACCGAGTTTTGTGGGTGAGGTTTTGAAGGAACTGGACCCGAAGTACAAGAGGAGGAAGAAAGGGGCAAAAACACGCTTTTCGCTCGAAAACAGAGCAAGAAAGCTTTTCATTGACAAAATTGCAAAGAAAATCGATTCAGGCATTGCAGAAGAACGAGCTGAAAGTCTGAACACTTTGAAGAAATTGACTGGCGGTTTTATAGACGTTTACGAAGGTGGAGTTTCTGACAGCCTTCCTGGTTTACAATGTTACACTCTGATGATGAAGTCAACACCTTACCAACAAGAGCTGCTGACAAAACTTCAGAACCAGAGACCTGCTTACAAAGGATTTCCTCTGGAACTGGAGCTTCTCATTACTCTTGGCTCCATACATCCTTGGTTGATCAGAACCACTACATGTTCCAGTCAATACTTCAGTGAAGAAGTACTGGAGGATCTCGATAGGTACAAGTTTGATTTAAAATTCGGTTCAAAAGTGAGATTCGTTATGAGCCTTATACCGCGATGTATTATAAGGAAAGAGAAGGTTCTCATTTTTTGCCACAACATTGCTCCGATTAACCTGTTTCTAGAAATATTTGAGGCATTCTACGGATGGCGGAAAGGTGAAGAGGTTTTGGTCCTTCAAGGGGACCTTGAGCTTTTTGAAAGAGGAAGGGTGATGGATAAGTTTGAGGAACCTGGTGGGCCCTCAAAGGTGATGCTGGCTTCGATCAACGCTTGTGCTGAAGGCATCAGTTTGACTGCAGCATCGCGGGTGATCTTATTGGACTCTGAGTGGAATCCTTCAAAGAGCAAGCAAGCTATCGCACGAGCTTTTAGGCCTGGTCAGGCAAAAGAGGTGTACGTGTACCAGCTCTTGGCTACTGGAACCCTAGAAGAAGAGAAGCACACTAGGACCACGTGGAAGGAATGGGTTTCTTGTATGATATTTAGTGAGGAGAATGTGGAGGACCCATCACGCTGGCAAGCAGAAAAAATCGAAGACGATGTGTTGAGGGAGATTGTGGAAGAGGATCGAACTACTCTGTTCCATTCAATAATGAAGAATGAGAAGGCTTCGAATGCGGTGGTTAGAGGTAAAGACTGAACTCATGACTTATCATATTACTGGAATATGCAGAACCTGCTTGCCATTTATGCATGAGTTGATGATGAACTGATGATTTGTGCGATTGTTGCCAAGTCCAGCTTGGTGTGAAAACTTAACGAGCTTCAAAAATATGTTCGAATTAGGTTTGTTTGTCGGTTGTGTTGATCTCAAACAAGCTTTTATTTGGTTGCGTAGAATGTGCTTTTCATTTTAGCATGACTTGATGTACTAATAAAATTTTCGAACTTGGTTTGTATATTATTCTAGCCGATCTCAAACTGGCATCAAGGGGTAATGTAAAACGTGCCTGTCGTTTTAGCATGACTTATTTAGTAATAATATGTGATTTGTGAACTTTTGCTAGATGTGCCCTCTGTGAACTTTTGCTATTCATTCAAGCATTCATTTTATATCTGATTCAATAATCCACATGTATTTTGTCATGCAAAGCCCAACTTTTCATCATCTCTTCTTGTGCGAGGACTCTGACCATTAGTTACCCCCAGAAAGCGGGAAAAAAAGTCTATACTACGGTGACCACGTTCTGCAATCGAAAAATTTGTATGATCTTTCGCTGATTTGTATTGGTGATGGGTGATTGGGTTAGGGTCTTGAGGTATTTTCAGGGGAAATTGAAATCTCGAATTAGCATTCGTCACTGTTTGGGACTTTGGGGGTTATAATTACAAACAAGTTGTGGCTTGCATGGTATGGGCAGAATTATTCATGAACTCTTATCTTCTTTTCCGTGCCTGACTTTGCATGGTATGCATGAACTCTAATCTTCTTTCCAACGAACTTACTATTTTCTAACGATTTTCTGTCCTCTTTTGTTTTTCAAATAAAGTCCGTACATACTCTTCTGATGTTTTTTATTAGGGTTTGGCTCCTCTCCAATAGATGTCTCAGATAGTTTAAATTTTCTCCCAACGCAAGAGTATCTTACCGGTGAGATACTCTTGTGGAATGTACAAGTATAAGACAGCTCCGGCAACTATCCCGAATTGTTACGGTAGATGATCAATTTTGTCGATTTCGTTTAATAGACGAGTGCCTCATTTATCTTGTGGCCTCATAAGCCAGTGACAGCATGTGATCAAGTTGTGCATGTTGTTCTACTTTCATCCTCACCATGACAGGAATGAAGAGAGAGAGAGAGAGAGTGGGGGACCGAAAACTAGGTTATGTTGTTCTACTTTCATCCCCATGACAGGAATGAAGAGAGAGAGAGTGGGGGACCGAAAACTAGGATTGAACAGCTTGACAGCGAAATATTGCATACAATTTAGGCATGTTGGATTATGTTTCCATTACAAAAACTTTATGTTGTTAGAAGCTCTCTCAAACCCACTTTCGCATCTAGTGGGCAATTTGTCTAATTGTACATTTCAGGAAAATGCAACTATACAATTGAAAACTGCCATCCTCTCTCTTGAAAACTGCCATCCTCTCTCTCCCCACACATTGTTGGCTGATACTGAAACATTTTTGCAAGGTAGCAAATAAACTAAGTTATTTTAGTGCAATAATTATGGTCTCTTAAATTAGTCCAAATCGGTTGTGAACCACACATTAGAACTTTTAAAAAATAAGTGACTCGAATTATCAACATGGATAACGTCAAATATTGTAACAAGTCTTTTTTTAGGAAGATGCTATGGTATCCCCTCTTGGTTGGGGGATACCCGACAAAAATGGCATAACCCAAACACAAGTGGCATAACACGTATACTTTTTTAAAATGGCATAATAACCTACATCATTTTCCAAAAATGGCTTAACAACTTACGCAAATGGACATAACACTATAGTGTCCCCAAACAAGGTTACTATTCATTTGTTACGGTGTCCCTCCAAATGACATAACAAGTCACACAGATGAGCATAATCATTCTCACACAGAGGCATAACGGGGGACACCGTGAGCGGAGACAAGGGGATACCCAAGTCATTCCCTTTTTTTAACTTACCGTTAGGAGGAGAATAAATAGAAGCGTACATAGATTTCAAAAGACATGATAGTTCTCTGACCCAAAATAATGCCTAATAAGAAAAGCAGAACTAGTAGTCAAATAGGAAGATAGTCAAGTACTTACCGATATTCAATTGATGTGAATTTCTTCGTGATCTCCAAGCGAATCGTTCATATGTAATAAGCGGCAACATCCTCACCGAATGTGGGTAAAGTTACCAACAAAATTGCTCTCTAATATACTAGCGAGATTGAAAAATCACATGAGTATCGAGCCAATTTTCCATACTCCATACGTAATGGTTCATTATCGATTCACAAACTTGTTCACTACCAATGGTCGACCATTACGACTGATTTAGGCAATATAAGAGTGTTTTTTTATAATGAGTAGTCGTCCCACCACTCCAAAGGGGTTCAAGTCGCGTAAGCATTCTCTTAAAACTGTCCAAAATCCCCACGGGAACAAGTATAACTGTCCTAGTTCTATGTAAACTATAGTACATCTAAATTCTTTAGAATGGCTATAAGTCCATTGGACTCCATAGCAACACACACACACACACAAAAAAAAAAGGTCCATTGGCTCATTAAGTGCCAATTCAAGCCACACCCTAATTCAAAAATTCGGTATTTTGGGCTGGACGGTATAGTTTAGATTTTTTGTGGGCTTTTTCGGGCCCACATCAACCATCTAAACCGTTCATATTATAAAACTCATTGAGGATGTTAATCACATCTAAAATCAGAATTATCAGATACCGTTTAGTATGATTTCGAAACACATTTCTCTTGAGATAAATAGACCAAATGGGTTCTAATTCGATGTTGCAATTTTTTTTTTTCTATTTCGTGATAAATGTGTTTCGAAGTTTACAATACAGTATCAGATATTTTCAAAGAGATTCGATGTTCTCAACAAACTCTAAAATACGAAAAGTTCAGATTAATGGCATGAGCCTGAAAAAGCCCACAAAAGGACTGGATTGGGCGGTCCCAATCCATAATATATACCAAGCCGGAAGTCTAGGGGACCTAATTCTAATTAAACTCAGATTTCATATGCCTACGACGGTGTTTGGGAGCCTATTTGTCGTCTTTTCATTTTTATTAACTTTTTGGCTTTTTAAATTATGGTCAGAATGAATTTTGAATTTGGTAGAGTGTTTGTATAATATGTGCCGAATGTATTTTGCAACATGATTAGTATTGGGGAGATATATATAGAATGTATTCTAAAGATTTTTTTTTAGAACCAAAATGAAAAAAGTCAAAAATGAAAAGTCAAAAAACTCCTCTACCATCTTTTTCACTTCTCTTCTCTAAACAACAATTTGAAGAAATCATTTTGAAAAATGAGTTTTGGGTGGCAAAAAGGAGGTTGCTAAACAGGCACTACATATATAAGCACATTCCACTAGGGTTGCTCAAAAAATTCGGTAAACCGTGAAACCGGTCCGGACCGATCCGATCCGTACCTTTTGGATTTTGTCCGTGGATTAATGGTCCGGACACGGATTGAAAAATTAGAAAACCGTGACTCGCAGTTCGGTCCACGGATTTTCATTACAAAACCGTGGATTAACCAAACCGAACCGTGAGATATTTATTTTATATAAATAATATATAAAAATATATATGTGTATTTATATAATAAATTGTTAGTAATGTTAAAACTTTTTTCTACCAATTTTAGTATTTTATCTTAATAATGGGATATAATGTAGATGTACATAAAATATAGGGAGTAAATTATAGTGTTTTCATATAAATAACGGGTAACCCTAGTTGAGTTTCACTAGTTCGTTTTTTTTCCATTTTTTATGTTATGTACTATACTGATACAATTCTACTAGTATTTAGATTCTTTTGAATTTGATTTTTAAAATAAGTTTTTGGTAGTTTATGTAACAAGTACTTTCTGGTGGTGTTAAACTTAATTTTGAATGTAACATTCTTCTCTTTTAGTGTGGGATATATGCTAGAGTTTTATTTTTGCTAAAATCCGTGGACAAAATCGTAACCGATCCGCGAGTCACGGATCGGATTTTATTTTGTAAAAATCGAACCGTAGGACTTTTGGTTCGGACACGAATTTCATTTTGTAAAAACCGTGACTAACGGTTCGGTCCTCAGATTCCTAGAAATCTGAACCGAACCGAACCGCGAGCAGCCCTACATTCCACAGCATAACACACTTGTAAATCTTGCATACCAATATCGCTCGCTAGGTGCCCCAATACCACCCTTTAAAACCTTGTTCTTTTTTTTTTTTTTTTTTTCAAACGGAAATATATCCTTTAAAATTAAACCTTTGTTCGCAAGTTGAACAATATCCCTTTTGCAACTTGCAAGTCCGCTCTTCAATTGCCCCGACCCTTTCCCCACTCCCCGCTGAAAATAAGTGCAAATACCAGGCCGGTCCCAAGTTTCCCACTCATAGCCCATCAGCTCCTTTTCTCCACAAGTTCAATTCCCACCAAGTCCTCCAACCGTGATTTTACTTATTTGCCCTCAATTAAATAGCTACAGATGACCATCCTCTCTTCAATTCCAAATCAACCACACAGAACTCTGCCCCGACTTTACTCCCGTCTCTGTCTCTGCCCCGACTTTACTCCCCATTTGGTCATTTGTGTTTCAAATCTCCCATCCCTCTCCCGTCACCACCATCGCCGCCCATCCCTCCACCGCCGCCCTCCCTCCACCATCGCCGCCGGTTTCAACCACCGCCTCTACAACTCCCCCGGAGGCCACCGCCTCCCAGGCTCGTCAGAAACCACCAGCCGCATCACCCTCTTCAACGCCTGGACCTTCTCTGCCGACATGCGGTTGCCGACGTCGAGCACACCACCAGATCGATCGGGACGCGCTGTCATTTCTTTTCGTTTTGAACTTCGAAAGCGGTCCCCGAGCAATTCCTAGCCATCACTCAGCAGCAGAAAATCTCGAACATGGTACTCTCTCTCTCTCTCTAGATCTGGATAACCTGGTCGATTAATCCTTAGTGCTCCTGATTCTCACTTTCGCACTTTGTACCTATTCGCTTTTTTCGTCAAGGTTTGAGTAGTTCCAGGTTTACCTATCCTGCAAGCTTTGTTCATTGACTCCTTGAAACATTCGATTGATGATCTAATACTTAGCATCTAGTTTGAACTTCTGACAAAGTAGTTTTCGTTTTTAATTCCATTTTTTAGAATATTTCAGACCATAGAATGATAAATCTGAGCTTAGAATGGCGTAGGCCTAATTTTCCTTGGTTTCTTAGCTTTCATGGAATTAATTTATTGAAAAACTTCGAGAGCGGGATTAAAATCGTGCTTATGTTGTTTTTCCAAATTATGTTTCGGTTGATGGAGTTGGAAGTTACCTATTGACATGCTAGAAATTAATACTGTTAATTTAGACAAAAATTAACACTATTAATTGTGGTTGTGGTGGTGGTGGCGGCGACGTGATGGTGGTGGCAGTGGTGGTGGTGTGTTGGTGGTGGGGTGACGTGATGGTGGCAGAGACGACGTCGTGGTGGTTGTGCCGGCGTTGGAGGTTGTATGAGCCGATTGTTAATTAACACTGTTAATTGTGGTGTGAATTTATATGAAAATTAACACTGTTAATTTATATAATAATTAACACTGTTAATTATGGTGTGAATTTATATGAAAATTATCACTGTTAATTTATATACTAGTTGCAGAAACTCAAAGACTTAGCGTCGTGGTGGTGGTGGTGTAGGTGGCGGCAGGGTGGTGGTGGTGGTGGCGGCGATGTGGTGGTAATGGTGGTGGTAGCAAGGTGGTGGTGGTGGTCATTGGTCATTGTTGTTCTTTTTTTATTCAGATCTTGGAGTTAGACAGAATTTAACACTGTTAATCATGGTGGATTAACACTGTTAATCAGAGTATTAACAATGTTAATTAGGGTGTAAAATTAGATAGAAATTAACACTGTTAATCTGGAAATTAACACTATTAATTGCGGCGGCGGCGGCGTGGTGGTGGGGTGGTGGTGGTCATTGGTCATTGTTGTTCTTTTTTTGTTCAGATCTAGGAGTTAGACAGAATTTAACACTGTTAATCGTGGTGGATTAACACTGTTAATCACGGTATTAACACTGTTAATTCGGGTGTAAAATTAAATAAAAATTAACACTATTAATCCGAGTATTAACACTGTTAATCGTTGCGAATTAACTCTGTTAATCAGGGAATTAACATTGTTAATCGTGAGGATTAACACTGTTAATTGGGGTGTGAAATTAGACAAAAATGAACATTGTTAATCCGGGTATTAACACTGTTAATCGTGACAGATTAACACTGTTAGTTGGGGTGTTAATTTAAAAAAAATTAACACTGTTAATTATGGTGGTGGAGTGGTGGCGGTGGTGGCGGCGACGGCGACGTAGTGGTGGTGGTGGCGTGGTGGCGGCTTTGTGGTGGTGATGGTGGCGGTGGGGGTGGTGGTGGTGGCGTGGTGGTGGTGGTCGGGGTGGCGGCGACGTGGTGGTGGTGGCGGTAGTGGTGGTGGTGGTGGTGGTGGAGTGGTGGCGGCGGCGGCGGCCTGGAGGTGATGGGGGGTGACGTGGCGGTGGTGGCGGTAGTGGTAGTGGTGTTGGTGGTGGCGGTGATGTGGTGGTGGTGGTGATGGTGGTGGCGGCGTGGTGGTGGCGGTGGCGGCATTGTGGTGGTGATGGTGGGGGTGGGGGTGGTGGCGTGGTGGTGGTGGCGATGTGGTAGCGGCGTCGACTTGGTGGTGGTGGCGGCGGTGGTGGTGGCGGCGGCGGCGTTGTGGTGGTGGTGGTGGTGGTGGTGTGGGCGTGGTAGTGGTGGCTGGATCGTCTCCCTCAAATCATCATTTTTTTTGGGAGGGGTATTTTTGTCAACAAAATAATGAAGAGGACCTACTGGGCTATGAATTCTTTTGGCAGGATCTAGTGGGCTATTTTTCACCCAGACAGGACCGGCCAGGAAGTTGCTCGCTGAATAAACCTCTCTCTCTCTCTCTCTCTCTCTCCGGATATACGTACATCTCTTTGGATATAACTTTAACTTTTCATATAGTAGAATATAGTCGACCTTCTTTTTCGAAGTGGAGAGAGAGAGAGAGAGAGAGAGAGAGAGCGCAAAATACAGAGGAAGGAAGGAAGGTACAAAATGCCTACGTCTCTGAACCACCACAGAACCAACTCCATCACCACCCCCACGACCACCTCAAACTATCAAAAACAACCACCGCCGCCTCAAACAACATGCCCCCTCCCTCCGTCCCTTAACCTTCCGAACGACGCCTCCCTCTGCCACACCCACCCGGTGGGGCCCAACCAGTGCTGCTCCGCCCTGGTCCAGCCCATCGCGGCCCCCGTCTCCGCCGTCTGGCCCGTCCTCCGCCGCTTCGACGACCCCTGCGCGTACAAGCACTTCCTCAAGAGCTGCCGCCTCATAGCCGGGGACGGCGGCGTTGGCACCCTCCGGGAGGTCCACGTGGTGTCGGGGCTGCCGGCGGCGTCCAGCACCGAGCGCCTCGAGGTGCTCGACGACGAGAGGCACGTCGTCGGGTTCAGCGTCGTGGGCGGGGACCACCGCCTCAACAACTACCGGTCCGTCACCAGCCTCCACCGGTGGGCTGGCGGGCTCGGGACGGTTGTCGTCGAGTCATACGTCGTCGACGTACCGCCTGGTAACACGAAGGAAGAAACCTGCGGGTTTGTGGACACCATCGTTCGGTGCAACTTGCAGTCACTGGCTCAGTTAACGGAGAACTTCGGCCCGAAGTAACCTTAGTCCTTCCATGATACTCCATCTGTTTCTATTTACTTGTCCACTACGGTTTTTCGTGCATTTTCAACGTCTTATATTTTTTGATGTGTATTATGTTTTGATATATTTGAAATTATTGTCTTATAAGAAAAAATTGAAATCTATCAAATAAAGTCCATATTGAATATTTTTAATAATATACATTGAGAGATATAAGCCGTTGAAAATACATGCAAAACCTGAACAATTAAATATCGACGGAGGGAGTAGGGAATAGTTTCTTGGCCCACGTTGTTTCCCAGTTTATCTCATAAATTTATGATTCAAATCGATAATTTTTTTAGACAAATTATTTATCGGTTTCAATTAGTACGTAATCGATCAAGACTACTTTTATGTTGGTATGAATGAGTTTGATGTTAGCAATTTTTTTTTTGTTGGTGGGCTTACGTAAATTAGAAAATTAAACATTCGATATTGTCGAAGGGGGTTTGAATAGTGTCAGTATTACATATAAAGTTGTGATCGTTTAATAATGCGACCAGGTAATTGACAAGTCTCTATTACACGGGATCATATTATGTGCGTTGAGTGCCCAACATGCATGATTTCATCTATTATGATGGATTATGATGGAAACGGGCTTGTAAATATGCGGTTAAGGTCCCCACTTTAAACTCTAGCCTTTTTTCTCATAGCATCTCATCGTGTGTGAGACTAAAGTCAAGATCACGAGAAAGACTTTGAAGGTAGAAGACGAACAACCACGAGAAGGTTTTCATCCTATATGGCAATCGACATGTACGTTACATGTCACTATGCCAAAGATAAACCAGAAAAACAAACATTAATCCGGCCAATTAATTAATTAGGGCATAGCACGGTTGCTAGCTACTTATTATTATAATTGAAAAAAGGAAATTAATAGTAATTAATAGCAGCAAGTTATTGTGACTAGTGACAGATAGAAGGAATCAAACAGGTGCTCCCAACTTGACTCTGGTAAAACTCATGCAACTTGCCATACAAAACATATGCAACTTGTCTCTATTAATTTATTTCCCTTTCTATTCCCCTCCCTTATAATTTAATTTTCTGCCTTTATAATTCGTCTCTCTTTATTTTTATTTATTTATACTTATGTTGCTGTTGTGGAAATTAAGACGCATGAAAATATTGAATTGAATTCGCAAGTTGGCCTGGACAGAGGAGGAGGATGCAAGTGGGGCATGCAAGCAAGCAGAGGAAGAAAGCTTTTTCTCGATACTCTACCCAATGCTTATTCAACCAATCGCTTCGCAAGACGCCATTTCCGAAAATCTCACCAACACCTTTCAACACTGAATATAAGATTTTACTGAATAGGATTTTTGAATTACCCAAACAGTACCCGAACAAGAGTTTTTTCTTTTCTTTAATAATAATATCGGCAAGAGAAAGATTTAATAAAACTCATAAGGATACATCGAAAAGAAGGGCGAATTTATTACATCCTTGCGATACCCGAACAAGAGTTCGCGAATTGCATTACTATTAAATTCTAGTTCTAGGGTCCATAGGAGTATTAGGTTCTTAGTAATACTCCCTCTATTTCACTTTGATTGTCCTCTTTTTGATGTGCCAAATTATTTGTTCAATTTCCAAGTCGATTGATTGGTATATAAGTTTCGTCAATGCCCTTTATCTTGTTTTAGTAAAAAAATTATGCATTGGAGAATGTATACCCTCAATTAATGCTAAAAAAGTGAAAGGTATTCTTGAATAGGAGTTTATATTCACACTCCTTTTTTTTTGGTTATTCATACTTCCTTTTTGTCTTTTAGCCAAAAAAACACTTTCAATACTATAAAAAAAAAAGAGAGAGAGTGTGAATAACAAAAAATGGAGTGTAGATATCAATTCCCTTGAAAAATCAAGCTTTTCAATAGCAATTATTGTGTTCCTTAAAAAGTTAGTCTTTTGTTTTTTATAAACGAATATCTGAGCCAATTTGCTCGCATCCCAACTACTTGTTATCATCCCAGCTTGCATATGAAAACATGAACACTTATTAAAGTGGTAGAAATTGTGCTCTTGTTTCATTGGGTAGTTTTAACTGGACCTGGGCCTCTCTATTTTTCGGCCCAATGTTGGGCCTAAATTAGACAATGGGCTATGTGCATAGTAGTTAAGGTAGCTAGGCTCCTCCTTGGGCCGAATTATGTTTGATTTTAGGAAAAATGGCAGTCAATGACGTGTTTTGATAATTAATACACCTATCAATGCATTTTAAGTATTAACAAATGTTCTCAGCATATCCTTGGCGGGTATTAATTATCAAAACACGCCATGGGCCGTCATTTTCCCTTGATTTTACTGAACTATTTAACTTTTAGAGTTTTTCTTTTCTTTTTCTCCCCCAAGCTATGCACATTTTCTCTATTTAGTCCCTAAATTGTCAATTTGACGATTTCATCCCCTCAACTATCATACTGTTACCTATTTAGTCCAATAGATAACGGAAGTTAGGAATTTGGACGGAAAATGCCATGTAAGGCCTGTTTCGGACCTTGTAAAGTAGATATTTGATTATGAGAGCCTTAGAGATAAAAATTAATTATGACCCTTTAGGATAAAATGACCAGGAAAATAAGACATTCACACCGATTTAAACATATTGAAAATTGGAACACTTACTTTTGTAACCATATTTTTTAGTATATAAACCTTCTAAAAAAAATTAAGTGCTCCAATTTTCAATCTGTTTGGAATGGTGCGAAAATCTTGTTTTTCTGATCATATTATTCTAAAGACGCATGATTAATTTTTATCTCTAGGGCTATCATAATTAAATATCTATTTTTTATTTGAGACCTTTTAGAGCAGATACTTGATTAAACAGGTGGAAGACTCTTTTGGGTATTATCTATGATATGCGAGAGACTTTTATTAAAAATGGATTATTTATTTATGTTGAAAATCGAGGGCGTGACATAGACTCTCATAATCAAGTATCTGCTTTATAGGGTCCCAAATAGGGCCTTACGTGACATTTTCTATCCAAATTTCTAATTTCCGTAATCTATTGGACTAAATATGTAACGGTATGATAGTTTTTTTTTTTTTTGAACGGACGGTATGATAGTTGAAGGAATGAAATTATCAAATTGATAGTTTAGGGACTAAGTAGAAAAAATGTGCATAGTTTAGGGGATTAAAAAAAAAAAAAAACTCTAACTTTCAACCATAATTTTCTAATTTTAAATTACTTTCATCAAGATGATTAAAAAATGATAAAAAAAAAAGAAGAAGAAGGTAAAACTAATAAATTTAAAAATAAGACGAAACAAAATAATTTTGTTTAAAACTGTTTGGTCACATTTCTTTCATTTTTTGAACCACTCACTGTGTCATTTCTTTTTCTCCTCTCTTTTGGTATTTCCTCCCCTATCTCCAATCAATTACTTGAAATATGGAAGAAACAAACGAACCAAAAGTTGGAGACTAATTACAAGAAACTTTTATCACAATTCATGTCCAATCACGGATAAAAAAGCTTGGCAAAAAGAAGCTCGTTCCACGTGTCCTGAAGCCCAGGCAAGCACCAATGAACGCAATCGGCGTAGCTAACGGGATTGGCTATCTGCTCCGGGGTTAACGGGCTCCACTGCTTCTTGTAAATAGAGGTGTGGGCGTCTTTGCGATAGTTGGAGAGTTGCGTGATGTTGAGGAACGTAACGGGAAATGTTGACTCCCTGAATACTTGCCCTATTACTTGCATTATGCTTTTTCTCGAGTCGGATCCCCAGTAGGACGGGTCTTGGATCATTGTTGTTTGGTTGTAACAATTTCCGCCGGGTTCTCCTCCCCACTCTATGCTCCTGCAGCCAAACAGAACATAGTATTTGTATGCTCAATCAGTCAATCATCCAGCAAAAGTTTCAAAGATACGGAGCAAATATTACTACTTGCTCGTATCGAATTTAATCTTCTATGGTGCCCTAAGTTCTGCAGGATTCATAGCAACAATCTATACGAGCGGATCACTTAAACAAAACAAAGGAATGTTGTTGAAATTGGGCTCCAGCGGAAATCACTTGAACACGAATGCAATGGCAATTTTTCACACTTCTAAATAATTTAGAAATTCGACTTGTCGTTGTTTTTTTGCATGTTTAAGAAGTATCATGGCCTTATCATTCCGAGGGTCATTGCTACATATCGAATTCCGATCTAGTGAAACAATCTCTTTGCACTTTGTTCGCAGTGGAAAGATTGAGCAGGTTTATGAGGATTCGGCAAGATAAACTACCTCCTCGGTGCCTCTTTTCCTATGAATGGGTAACGCTGCTTTGAATTCTAGTACCGGGACCAAATTGAGACAGGGAAAACAGCAGGGGCGCTGCCGTTACAGTTTTCCTTTTTTCCTAAGTTAGGTACAAGAGGCAAATTAGTGTACTTACTTTTGATGGGATGGTGACATGCTGGTGAAGAAGACCCTTGTTTTCTTAGGATCCATATTCTTCCTAACCCATCTCAACATGCTCTTCATTCCCATCCTGTATGCATCCTCTGTCGATAGCTCCACTATGTCTTTCACTTCATCATCGAAAGACCCTTGCCTGTTGAACATGATCATAAGTCCCAATTCCCAAAATGAGTAAGAAAACAACAATGAACCAAAATTGTTTGACAAGAGGATCAAGAAGTTACAAGATCTTGAACTTGATCCCAGTCATCCACCAGAGATAGGTGTTGAACACCACAATATCGGCTCCTTTCCAGTGTCGTCCATGTTTGTTTATCGAACCTCTCCGGACGATTCTATCGGATATCCTGTGGATGACAGCGTCGTCCGAGTTTGATTCGAGAAGGAACGGTGCCCAGTAGAACTCAATAGTTGCATTATAATCCTAAACACACACACAACTTGAAATAGAGTCAAGGCGGTTTTAGGTATTCAGACACACGTTGTCATGGTTGGTGAAAATTCTAGGTAATGTTACCTTGGCTCTGAAAATGGTGAGTGAACCGTTAGTTTCCATAGATTTGGCTTCTTCGGGTATGAGTCCATGGAGAAGACAAACCAAGGAAACGTATTGACCGCGGTTTAGAGAATCGCCTACAAACATCATCCTCTTCCCCCGGAGTGTTTCGAGCATTAATGTGGCGTTGAAACTGCGTCATTCGATATTAGTCAGAACATTACGAGTCGAAGAAGATACAAAGCCGTGGAAAGGAGATTTTAATTTGTATGCTCTAAACTTCCAAAGTCCTATATATTGTGATATTATCAATCACTTGTGAATAAACTTAACTAGTCAGTCATGCTTCAAGCACCCTTCTTTAAGCCTGCAGTTCTTCCCTTATTTGGTTTTTGAAAGAATGGAAAAAAGAAGTAGATTCTTTGCTCCAAACATTTTACCAAAGAGTACGGCTTATTCACTGAGCCGTTGTAAAGAGGTAATTTACGGAGCCGCTTGATCTCAGCTGTCCATTTCGGCATTGGATGATCCAGACCGTCCAATACACTTTAAACAGACGCGATTCACCTCCGTAAACCTCCATTCATAGAAAGCCCCGTGAAATAGTTTTTGGCTTTACCAAAAGCTACAGTTACGATGGTAGTAAGATAGAACCAAGACCCAACCTTTATTAGGTTGAAAGCGGCTGGAAGTTGTGAAATTGAGATTGGAGTGGAAGCAAAGTCAGCCTGTCTACTGAATATTATTAATATTATCTAAACAAACGTAATTAGCATTTAATAGTTTAATGAACATTATGTATCAATTTATCTGGCAAAGAAATACAATATTGCTAATTTTTGCGGTTGGTACGATACACCAATAATTCTACCACAACCTCGCCATATGCTATTTGGGGTACTAATTAATGGAGATAGCTTCTCAGCAGTTCCCTCATGGGGACTACGTGGTATAGTTGGTCTTTTGTGGGCCTATATTGGGTTCACGTTAGTAATCGAAACCGTTTATTATATATGTAAAATTTGTTGAGGCTTTAATCGTGCCAAAAATTATGTTAATCATAGACCGATTAGTATCCTACTCGGAAGCATCTATATATATTTTATTTATAAAAAAGAGTTTGATGAGTAATTAATGGGTTCAATTCAGCATGGCTACACCCATTTTTAAGAAGATAAATATTTTCCGATAAGATATTAATCGGTAGTTGATTAACATCTCTTGGGCTCTACATAATGAACGATTCCCATTATTGACATAAACCCTCTATGAGGAGTCTGAGGAGCCATCTCCTTAATTATTCTGCTTTATAGTATTCCAAGTGTTTAAAAATTTTCTTTTTTCTTTGTTTGGGATTTGTTTTCCCTATACAACCAAACATGCACCAATATTGTTTGGGATTGTTTTCTTTGTTTGGGATTCCCTTTACAACCAAACATGCACCAATAGTCAGGAATCCGTGTAGCAGTTGAACCACCATGACTTATTAAAACTTAGAATATTTAGATTCTAGCTGGCCAATTATGTGAATAGAAAGAAATCAATAGTGATACAGAATAATCAAACGTACGTGTTTAGAAATATATATATATATAAATAATCTATGTATTATCTTCATATATTGACAGAAGTGGCGGAGGAAAATAATTGTTATTTTGGTATGTTTGCCCTTTCAAATCTCACATTATTATTTTTAGAATCGGAAAAAATTTTGGAGAGACAAATGAAATACCGGTGACAAATCATATATACTTAGGCAAATTAATCTTTTTGGTGGCAACAATTTTTTTTTTTTTCAATAATGTGTTGTATGTAAAGACTAGTACTACGTACTATGACAATAAGTTTTAGAAATTTTTTTGGAGAGTTCATTGTCGCGCTATAACTTGATTTGCTAAGGCTCCATTTAGTTGTCGGGAAAGCTGTGTGGGAAATTGGTTCCCAGGAAAAGTGAAGTGAAATGAAGTAAAAGAAAAAGAAAATTATTTTTTCGTGAGTGTTCATTTGACAAAAGAATTTTGCAAGAAAAATTAAGGTTTAGTTGTTCATTTGTCAGGAAAAAAAAACTCATGGGAAAATTTTGTGAGTGTTCACTCATTTTCCTTTTCCCGCGACGCAAAATCCTGTGTTTTTTACAGGATCACTTTTGCAAGAAAGTAAATCCTGCAGGAAAACTTATAATGGTAAGTTCTACTATTTTTCTGTCAACTGAACACTAGGAAAGTTATGGAAAAGTTAGTTTTCTCATACTTTCCGGTCCTTTCTTGACAACTGAACGGAGCCTAATGTATCTACAGTAGAAGTAACATCGTCGTAATCTTTTGTTGGTTGTAAGGATAGATTGCTCGGATTGTACAGTACACCCCAACTACAAGGTCCCGTATCTACAAATTTGAGCTTGAAGTGGAGCAGTTGGGATTGATCCCTATTTTTTTCTTCTCCATCTTGTCCATTTTTTTTTTTTTTTTAGGCTCTAAGTAAAGTTCTTTCAATCTTACTGAAAAAAAATAAGAAATCACATGATTTGTTCTCGAAGTAATGGAAGCCACTAACGAACCTTGGAAGGGAACAGCCGTGAGGCTGCCATCGCCAGAACTGGTAGTCCTTCTCCGGCCGGCCGTGTTCTTGACATGTCAGCTGCGGCTGTATGTACGGACACTCCGATTCCTCGTACAACGGCCGATTCTCTTTGTCCCATACCCACCTCCCGTCAAACACGTCGCATGCTTCTGGGCTCCGGCCAACTGAAAACGGCAACTTCACTCTCTTCTTCGCTATTCACAATAGCACATATAATAAAACCATCTCGGTTAATTTTACGTACAAAATCTTCGTACAGTACAGAATGATGCAACTGAATTGTAGGTAAGTGCACCTTTCGTTGTCGGTTTTTTTTGACTCCGTTCAGTTGTCGAAAATATTGTTTGGGAAATGAATTTTCAGAAAAAAGAAAAAGAATATTTTCTTAACAAAAAATCTTGCCGGAAAACTAAAGTTCTTTCCTTTTTGGAAAGACCTATTTTGCAGGATAGTATATTCCAGTGGAAAATGTTAAATTGATCTACTACTTTTTTTATAGTAGGAGTATAATAAAATGTGATAAATAATTAAGTAACTCACGGGGAGTTCTTCTGATGAGTCGATCGGAGTCGTCGAGTCGGTTAAAGATGCAGCCGAAGTCTTCGGTGTAGAGGATGGCGACGAAGACGATGAAGGCGAACAAGGTGAAGAAGTAGTAAGGGGAGAGACGAGCTCTTCTGAGGAGAGAGGAGGAAGAGGCAGCAGCAGCAGCAGCGAGCGGTGTCTTCATTTGTGCTGGAAAATACTAGCTAGAGTAGTATTTTTGTCTTTTCATGAAAACATTATGGGAGCCGTCGTAAACATGTTTGCTGTGCGGTAGGTTAAATACAAGGTCCAATACTGGTCGGACAATTGTCAATCACATGTAGATGAGAATTTATAGTATAGAAAAAATCAATGAAACAAAAAGCATTTCGATGACTTTTAACTTGTTACCCCTGTAGAGTAATTGATTGGACCAAAGTAAAAAGATCGAAAAGTCTACGCCCCACTCGATCTACCGCTCTCCCACCGTTCTCAATTTCACCGTTTCGAAAGTGTTTTGGACGGTTCGGATTTTAAAAATCTAACACTCTTCCAGGGAAGAGTTAGGTTTTTTTAAAATCCGGACCATTGATTGCCGAGACAGACGGTGAGATTGCAAGACAGACGGTGAGATGTTGAGCGGTGAAACTGAGCGGTGGACGTAACACTGAAGATCTAACTGACCTCCATGTGATTGATGAGGATGATTTGTTGATTAAGTTGGGATTAATGTTCAGTTGGCATAACCCAAGGGGTTTGGCCAAGTGATCATACAAAAAGCAATAAAAATATTTGTCCTCCACGAGATCGCATTTTTGAATTTTACAAAAACTAAATAATCTGAAGTCCAAACATAGGAGCCGCCAGAGGATACATCCGGTCATTAACTCCAGGACCCCGTAATTAGTCAAAGTACACACAAGGTAGTCCAGAAATTCGGCTACTAATGTTTTTTTTTTTTTTTTTTTATAAAAGAAAAGTTTTTTTTTTTAAAGTCATCGATTTATGAACCGAACAAACATTTTGTGACGAAGATAGTACGGATTGGTGGTACCCAACACTAATCATGCACCGATTTCTATGATCTTCTATTGTATTAGTGGGTCAATCACACCAAGTTAGGTGGTATCAGATAGCAAATATTGTGGGGTAAAAAAATATATATATATATATAGTAGCAAATAATTATATCTGCATGTTTTCAAATTTCTAATACCACTGTATTTAGGAACGAGCTTGTACAAACTTGGACTTGAACTTTAATGGGTTTGAAATCTTGTGAAAGAGGAATTGTTTATCTTCCAAGTAAAAATAATAATAATTTACGTTTTCTTACACACAAAAAAAAAAAAAATTACTGGTGTATATGGCTCCAAATGGCACATCCCTCGTTGATGTAGTGCTCACAGATCAGACGACAATCAAATGTAGTCACCATAATAAAATGTCAAAAATTGAACGAATTAGACCAAAACAAATTTCTGGAGTCAACATGAATTTACCAATCAGCCCCCTTGGCAAGCCGACACAGGCGTAAAACAGTTTGAGCCCAGCTCAGGCCAATTACACTCATGAAAAGTGCAGCGCAGTGGGTTATTATAATTTGGCGTGATCATTGTCAGTCTCAGTCAGGGAAGCTGATACTGTATGTCGCTTGGCTTCTAAGGCAAGGGTTGTCGTGAAAGATGGGAAATCATTTTCATCACTTTTGTCAGCAAATGTAATTATTTCGAACTGAACAGAAAAAAAAGTGAAGGATTAACGATTAATTTAAAGGGGTTTAGGTAGATCTGTGATGGATCTAGACATTTATTAGTCCTATTCTTTAATAACCAGAGCAATGGAGCAGTTGATAATCAGGCGACTCACCATCTTTTTTACCCTCCTCCATTCCGCAAAGATAGTTCACTTGGAAGACACGTGCCATTTTCTGATCAGAAAATTAAAATACTTTCGTCCATAGTTTTTGAAATTCTTTGCACCAAATTACGTCTCTATTTAGTTTTTTGAATTGGTGTGAAAAATTCAAACAATTGTGCATGGAATTACTTTACTCATTTATCCAACAATCGTACATCTTTCTTTTCGCTATGAACTAACTTTGCGGAACAGAGGACGTCATATATTTGTGTATAAATTTGCACTAAGGGAGTGAACAATATGTAGTTGTGTAAACATGTATGGTTCGGAAATAGTCTATCCAGAACAATACTCACTCTGTATAACAAAAGTAGAGCTGTAAACGAGCCAAGTCAAGTTTTGTCGAGCTCAGCTCATTTACTAAACGAGCTAAAAATTTGAGTTTGAACCTCAACGAGCCGAGCCCTTGTCGAATCGAGTTGAGTCATTTACTAAACGAGCCTCTTTAATCGAGCCGAGCCAAGCTCGCAAACTGTTTAATTCGTTTACAGCCCTACACAAAAGCTTCTCACATTAGAACAGGAAACATATATAACGGTCCAAAAATGGGTGAGTAACTAAGCTGAGATTTTTCACAGGTCATGCCAGGCGGAATCTAGCAAACTCTCTGTCTTATTGTTGTAAGACACTTGCTAGCTAGTGGCTTAAATACTAAATTGATTCATTAGTGTGTAGTATGTAATCCTCTTTTTAGTGGCACAAAAAAAAATTACTTGTGCTTACAGCACTCTCCAACTAAACTTTTAAGCTAGCTACAAATAACGGTCACTTTACGTATAGGGTTTTGGAATTGGAAGATCGGTGGCATTTGTGTAATTACTATAAAAAATGTGGGCACTTACATTACATTTGCAAAGTTCTTTGTCAACCCTTGGATCAAATGAATCTCAGTCATTCTTTCAACTTGTATTTGTGTGGTCTCCACACCATTGTGTTTTATTAGGCAGATAACTTCCATGTTGCAAACATCATTACCTTTATCCAGAATTCTAGTATATGATAGGCTGATACTCCCTCCGCCCCAAAATGATACTAGTTCCCTACAAAAAGACATGCAATTTTAGATCAAAAGAATAAAATACTCATGTTTCGTAATTTTTTAATTTTTTTTGCACCAAATTAAAGAACTAATCAAGATCTTTAACTTGGTGAGAAGAAACTCGAAAATCAAGTAAACAAATACTTTATTTTTGAGCTGAAAAGTGCACGTCTTTTCGTATGAGACTATCATTTTCGGAAGGAGGGAGTAGCAGTTTTGCGGTCACTTCAGAAAATCTCATCTCTACCAACTGGGCTGTGTCAAATTTGACTTCAATGCCATACTATCCAACTGTTTTATTTCCTTTTGGGATCAACATCCAACTAATTCAATTGGGTTGTCTGTCCTTTTCAGTATCCACTCAAATGACCAATTCACTAGACAATTTGGTACCAAACTCTGTTTGGTAGAGATGATCTATCAATAACTCTACAGAAAACCATTTCTTGCTTTGCTTTCTAAACCCTCCTAGATCTGTCTTCAAAGTCCCCATCAAAGACAAAAAGGCAATGAGCCACTTCCAGTTATGGAAATTGATCACAAAATGGGAGGTAGAGTAAAAGCCGGAACAAATTACATTGTCACTTTCCATATTTCAAATGCCTCCACACCATTTCAATCAGAATTCACTTCAAACTATCGCTTAAAAGTCCTGGCCCAAAAAGAAGAACAAAACCTAAGGATCTCTGCTTGAATTATACTTCATTTATTTCAACCTGCCTTGTTCTGTGGTGAAACCGACACTTTTTGGTACATAACATGCTCTACATAACCTCCGAAACCGAGCGCAAGTATAAGAAACCCTAAAAGAATGACAGCAAAAGTAGGAGAAGAATAACCTCTTTGTTCACAAATCCCTATGACTCTGATTGCATTAGTTTGCAGAATTCTAACCGTAAAGCCGGAACGATTGAAGAAAACTTCACAGCAAAAGTTGAACAGGAGCTGACATTCAAAAGTTGACACGAGAATAGGAACTTCGATAACTTTCAGAAGGTCCTCTGAAGTTCCGCAACAAGGACATGTAAATACTCTGCAAACAAAAAGAGATAAACAACAATCAACATCAACGGCAATTCCTATCATTGCTTCGTATCCCAGGTTCAATCCACTTTTTATAGGTATCATCAAGCTGTCTTTCCTAGATGGGCAGAAAAAGAAGCTGAAAACAAAAGTGGAACCACAACTGGCTAAGTGAAACTTGGAACTCCAATATGGCTAGGAAAAATAGGAAGTTCTACAAACATGTAGCAAGAACTTTCCAAGAATGTCATTCTGTCTTTTCTTTTCTTTGCTTTTTTTGCTAGGCAAACATGTTTTTACTTCTTATCCTACCCTTTTTTATAGAAAAACTTCTGCAGCATGCTCAGTGCCTTTGATACTTCAAAGAGAAATAAAGCAAAGACTTGAACATCCAAGGAATACCTGAGCTCTATGTGGTAAGCTGGCCCAGATTTCCAAATTTGGAACCACCTGAAAAAAGAGAACGTATGTTAAAAACAAGAGTAAGGAAACACAGATGAAAGCAGCTGCCTAAGCAACATGGTGATTGCTTGACTAGATGTTTAATAATGTTATCTGTGCGGAGTTTTACATGAGATGGCATGCATTGCGCGGAAATTCAGCTATAACATAGGATGTGATGGTGGTGGAATGACTAGGACGTGCAATTTCCTTTACCAACAAATAAAATTAAAACCTAACCTTGTTGCCTCTATTTTGTAACTGTTGCATTTGAGATTAACATAGCAGGGCAGAGTCAGACCTTACTGTTTCTGGTGGCTAGTCATGCAGGAGGCATTGGGCCAACTACATAGGGTTTTTTTTTTTTTTTTTTTTTTTCAATTCAGGGTGTCCAGGCCAGCATACGCACGCTAATCCTGGGGACCAATTCCAACCACCACTAGTGGGGACCTGATTTAAGAGTTGATAGGTCACAGGTCTCGGGGTTCAGCGACCGTTGTTTGACAGCAAGGGATCAACATCACAACTAATCATAAGGGAATTGTTCTTATTCTCCATGTCATTCTAACAAAGTATCATTTTGGCAAATTTGGTCTCATGCCCATCTAGTTTGACTTTTTGCAACTTGTAAGTCCTACATGCAAAGATCCTTTGTTTCATATTTGAGCAACTCCATCCCAACAATCATTCCAAGCGTAACATTAGGATAGGAATGTGACAGAGAAAAGTGGAGCATGCTAATAAAGAAAAAACTTTATGAGGCGATATAAGGCGTGAACAGCAGTCCATAGAGGAACATAAAAATGAAAATTCAAGTTGAGAGAGTAAACATACATCTATACCACGAGCTCCAAGGTAGAAAAAACGATAAACAATACCCGACAACAGATACCCTCCAAAGAGACATAAGATTCTGTAAAATCAGAGCAATCAGTGAAGTAGGTTTTGAATACTTGAAAACCCTGATAGAAGGCAATTAAATATCTCGCATGTAAGACATATCAAATTCAAAGGCTAAAAGTTCTTACACAATTATGAAAGTGCCAAACCAACCCAGTCCTTGCCCATGAACAGATACTACATTGGCACAACCAGAAGGATGCCTTAGTACTGTAGCCTGCAAGGTGGGAGAATGAAGGAGGGTGAAGCCTACTTAAAAATCATCAAATGTGGAGAGAACTTGACCATCCAACATAGAAACAATGTATGTAAAACTAGCCCAAAGTGAAACAATATGTAAAACTCCCCGTATTTGTCATATACAGATATTTGCAATCAAGCAACTTTGTACAAATTAGACCTAAAAGAATTGTGACCCTCACAATGGGCAAAGAGAATTGCACCACCTGTCATAATTTAACATCTCTCTAATTTCATGACAACAATTTATTCACGGAGGCAGTCATTCATCAGATGATAAAATGTAAAATTTAGATTGAGAATGTTTCTATTCTCCCCTTCCAAGTTTGTGTAACAAGTCAGTATGGACCTTAGTTGCACGAAGCGGGAGCGGGAGCGGGAGCGGGGGAGCGGATGATCATAGAAGTGTGGGAGCGCCGTCCGGAGCGTCTAGTAATTTTTTATTAAAAGAAAAAATAATAAAAAATATTTTAATGTTTTTACATAATTAAATGTCAGAAAAAATTATTCTCTACCACTTAAATTGCAAAACCTAAAAATTTCCAACGACTACCAAAGTTCATTTATTGTGTCTTTTTTTTTCTTTGTTTCTCACTTATTCATTTTCAAAAAAAGGTGGAAAAAAACTCTCAAACACCATTAAAGAAAAAATATAATGGGGCTCATTTTTCATTGTTTACAGCTACTCCTGCACACACAGCCCAATAAATACAATACGGAGGCAATTGACTTTTACCCTTCCCAAAAATCCAACTACTAGCCATCTGTCATCTTAGCCTTTCAAAAAAAACAAAAAAAGCCATCTGTCATCTTCTTTTTTCCAAACGGAGCCATATACATAGTTACATACAACAGAGAGAGAAACAGTTGAACAGAGAAACAGAGAGAGAGGAATGACGAAACAGAGAGAGAAAGAGAGGAGGAACACCGGCGCACCGCCCAGCGCACCCCCTTCATGAATCGATCTCTCCTATTTCCCTCCAATTCCTCCACAATTCCTCCACCATCCTTGTCGAGTGAAGATAGAGAGAGATGGGTAAATTGATAAATCGACGCCGCCGGAGATAGCCATCGCCGGAGAACCTGTATGTATTCCATTCACCTTTTGTTTATGTGAATCGCTCCAATCGATCTGGTTTGGTTTCGAATTTGGGCGTAAGTCCCTGTCTAGGTCAGGAACGTGTTCCCGTCATGATTGGAGCGCGTTTCCAGCCGTTTCCGAGGACAGAAACGCGGAACCGCTGTTCTCGGCAAGAAACGTTACCTGATGAGGCGTTTCCTGCAACTAAGGTATGGACTGTCGAATAGAATTGATGTACTGACATACTAAGCTCAGGGAATCCCAGGGAAGGCACTACTGTAAATTGTATTAATACTCGTAGGAAAAAAAGGATCCAAGTACAGCGGCACTAAAATTTATCAGATACTATATGACGAAGAGAGATATAACTAGCTCCAGAACTGATAATCCTTGCGCCAGTACATCTAGATATAACTTCTAGAGCTATTGGCTTCTTACGCTAATGAAGCAGCGAATGGGCCGAGAGCCAGAGATGATTGCTAACACTCACAAAACCTAGTCAGAACTTTAACTACAATGATGGAACAACCAGGAAGTTATAGATTCAAAATTGCTCTTGCCAGAGAGCCACATACACACCTGGCATTTAATGTTTGATGGAAAAATTTGAGAACTACCTTCTTAAAGCAGTAAAAGGTGGGGAAAAGAATTTGAGGTACTGGGTATGCGACTTGTCTTCATAGGCCAAGGGGAAAGGAGGTCTACAAAAAGACTAGAGTGTGCAAGAGCAGAAGGTACTATAAGCCCAAATAGGATGGACATCTAATGGCCCACTATTGCAATTCAATATTTACGCAAATAGCTTTGAATTCAATTGCTTCTTCAGTTAATGTAATTCAAGATTTACTAGACACTTCCAACATCAGTTTGCTAGAATAATGATCCCATCAAATAGAGATGATATACTACAATAAGTCAGTAACAAATTTATGTGTACCAACACACCGCGTAATCATATGGCAAAAACACCATTTTCGGAAAGAAAAACACTAAAAATGATAAGACCAACTTCACTAGACCAATGAAGGACAGAATGAAACATCTAGAAATTCATAGCACTCACGTAATTGCAAGTCCCAACTGTCTCCAGTGTCTGAGGTCCCTGCGAAACAGATATGAAAATATTTCAGGGCCAAAAAATGAGTAAGAATCTACTTTGGAGGAGAAGCCATGGAAAAATATATTAAAATAGACATCAAAGAAACAAGCTCTCACTTGAACTCCACTGGAATCACAGATCACAGACACAGCAAGTGAGCAGTTGAGTGTCTGGTCACCATTGGACATCTTAACAGTGACACCAGCGTGGGGATCCTTTTCATCTGCCATATTGACCAACCCAAAATAAAAAACAAAAAGAAACAGTAATATTTTCACACAATTCAAAAACAGAATGACGAGGTGACACCTGGAAGGCCTGCACCAAAGCATCGTAAGTGAAAACATATGCATAACCCCATATTGTGGGAGATTTCATAAAACCAAGTAACCAAGCTGTATGGGTGATCTACCCATCACAAAATAGTAGAATACCAACATGCCAAAAGCCAGACAAGAAGAAATACAACCATCAGGGCGAAGAGTATTCTTCTTTCTTGAACTGGGAAGCAGTAGTAAATTTCTGTTTTGGTGAAAAACTTACCAATCAGGTGAACCCCCATGCTTGAGGTATGCCCAATAGTAGTACATACAGGATAACCTGCAGATACCAAATAATATCCAATTAGCAGCTTAAGAACGAAAATGTTCACCTCTAACCTGCAGCATTCATTGTCCCCAAAGGCCCCCACCAACTGCACTTAATGCAGTAGGGTTTGTAACATGAAGAGTTGATGTCCACATAAGATGGACACAGCATTATGACATTTTGCCTGACCACTAGACTAGGTTTCCCACTCTTTGGCTAACTCTAATCCTCCGAAAACAATCCATAGATGCAGCGACATCTAGGAAAATTTATGCCAGGACAGAGTATTCCTAGGTATCATTAGTAATTTTTAAAGACGGTGAAGAACGGGTCCAAGACAAATGGACAAATAACGACAAAACCTCAGATGACTCTGTTGAGATCATTGTGATGGCATTCCTTACAATCTGTTTGCAGGGTGTTACAAGAAATATGGTCTAGAAAATACAGTATGAAATACTTTGAGTGCTTACGTTACGTATGACAAATTGCATAATGCGATAAAGGGCCCGTTCCACAATCTCCAAAAAATAACTTTTTTCATAATTTTCAAGCTTAAAAATAATGGGCTTATTGAAATCTAAAAATATGCAATATGGATCTTGTTTGAAAGATCTCATCAATCTCGATGAGATCTTTTATACGATGCAAAGAAAATTGAAAATTTACTTTTGTAAGCCCATTATTTTTAAATTTGAAAATTGCAAAAACAAAGTACTTATTTTTTAAGAAGGTTAGTGGAATGGGGCAAAAGTATGCTGACAGCATAAAACCAGTAACATGTGTCCTCCACAATTTCCACTCTTCACACATATAAAGAACCAATGAACTTATTGATTGATAGTTTATCAATGATTGACAACCACATAGAGAATATGTGACTCTAAAAATATCACAACAAAACCCTCTTCATTTGTAACAATAACAAATAACGAAGTAAAACATATACATCAGATAAGGTAATTTCTTGTTTTTGAATGGTTTGATCTACCATCATCTTGTTTGCCCCTTGGTGGTGTGTATTGAGCTTTATAGTATATCTTAATATACACTTAACTTAAACAATCCAAAAAACAACAAATACATGAAATTCAAGATGCTACTAAATTGAAGAAAAGTTTATAACCAACAAATTCAAGATAAATTCCAATATTAAACAATTAGGCCTATAATATTTTCAAACAGACACTTACAGATCATTAAGTTAAAGTCTCTCCATTTCTACACAGAGTCCTTAAAAAAAGTTGAAGTATATAACCAAATTTACCGGTAAAACATGAAAAAATTCAAGACCGTTTACCTGCTATCTTGTTAGAGACAAGCGCACTACAACCCATGCCACAACGCGATGGACCCCCGCAGTCCTGTAATAATAGAAAACACATCCAGCTCAATATGGACGTTATTAAAACATCCCGTTGTGAAAGAGTACTAAGTTTTTCTTTTTTACTCTATATGCACGATCATATAATGAAAGAAGATTTGGATGAAATGTCGGACCATGCATCTTCCACGGTTCACCAAAGCTTTCATACATGGTCTAAGGCATGGGACCTTCAAGTTCCTAAATATCTCCAAATGTAGCTTGAACGTACTGTGAATGGTCCAACAACTCCAATTACAGGCTATTCTACTCAAAAGTTGACAGTTGCCTCAGAATTGGAAGGTCTTTTGTGAAGTGGCAAACAGCAAATGGAGTCAAATTCAAGCTTATCGAGCTTGACTTAAGTTCACTTACCAAGGTGACGTGAGCATATTAGTCCAAATACTCACAAGCCTTACTTAGCTTGTGACATATATTTAAATTTTGGTTTTGCAACATGAAGAATCAAATTTTAGACTTTAAATAGGCTATAACTACATGTAATTATGTATAAACAACCTTGCCTAATCTTTTCCTATAATCTGTTAGCCGATTATATTAGTCCACATAAGTACTACTTATAAGTACATACACGTGCCATCTGACCTGCTAGCTCTTGGCCTAACCATGTGGCTCAAAAGCTATAACTCAGGTTAATAGTAGCTTGTAAGCATTACCTTATATACTAACCCACATTTCTATATATAAACAAAGTGGGACTAGAGAGGATTCCAAAATCACCCCCACTTAAGATCGCGACGTCCTCGTTGCACTCCATGGTCCAACACCTTTCAACCACCAAACGAAGTGGGACAAGCATCCGCTTAAGCACATCAAGCTCCTCAAGCTCGTCTCATGAGGGATCCACCCAAACACGACAAGCACCTCAAGCTTGTCACTTGTCGGACCCACCCAAGCGCTTCTCCTCATGGGACCCACCCCCACTTCTTGTTGGTGTAGGTTTTGATATCCCCTATAAGGAACCGCACCACCTCGCGAACACTTAGCCTGGCCTCGTGGCTCAAAAGTTATAACTCAGGTTAATAGAAACTAGACCCCACATTCGTATATAACCAAAGGGGGACTAGAGAGGATTTGACAATAAAAAATTTCTACGTAAAATTGAAGACAGCTAGATATTGAAGTCTAAAGTTTTTCAATTGTATAAAATCTTCGCCTCAAATTTTTGTTCATGTAAACTTCATAGTGTGTAAAGATGTGGAACCCATGCCAAGTATTCATGAGCCTTATATACTACCCCACACTTCCCTTTATAACCGAAGGGGGACTAGAAAGGATTTGACAATAAAAATATTTTATACATAAAATTGAAGACAACCAGATATTGAAGTCTAAAGTTTTTCAATTGTATAAAACCTTCACCTCAATTTTTTTCTTCATGTAAACTTCATAGTGTGTAAAGATGCGGAACCCATGCCACCTTTTCATGAACCTTACTTATTCAAGCAAAGTTCATTAAGCCATAGAGCTTGAACTTTGAAGGTATATGTCCGAGCTTGATCATCTAATTGATGACTAACCAATTATGATTGAGCTTCTTGAAATTAATCCTTGGTTGTTCCCAACTACCTCAAAGTTCACAGCAATATCCAAGTGATACAGCGAAATTTGCAAACTCTGACAAGTACTGGGGATATATGCTTTGAGAGCAAGAAGAAACAGATGCCCTATGCGAGATACATAAAATTGTAGGACAACAAAGAATCTACTAAATTTTTTTATAGCAAGTTATTGTATAAGTCAGCTAAGTAATGCATCTATTTGTTACTTCCTGCTTTCCCAATGAGAATGGATCTTGAAAAGCCCATACCTGGCAGTCAACGCATGTAGGTGGATAATGGTTGAAAATCATTGCATCACAAAGCTGCACCATACAAAAAAGAAATGGAAAATAAAATTCAAACAACACGGTATGAAATAAAATCTAGGAATAGGTATATATATAAGAGTTTCCAAACAAAAAGAACGAGTTACATTTGCAACACGATGATTTTCAACATGAAATTAGAAAACTTCATGGGAGGCCCCATGCTAAGCTCACAAACTATCTTTTTCTTGAAAGTCATTATTTGCCAAGGATCAATGCTACTATAAATTCATTGTTTAGACACCTTCACGTAGCCAGAGGTCACAAAGCTTATCCTAATGAGAAGATTAACATGAAAAAAGCAAAGAAACAAAGTTGGACCTGATAGAGCCAACCTGAAACCAAAGCACCGTCTCATTAACTTGCACCTTGTAAAACCTGAATTTTTAAAGCAAAAGTAAGAAAACACATCATCAGATCATCTAGTTAGAAAATAAACTGTTGACATCTATTGTTACATATAGTACTTCCACTATCGAACAATATGACATACAGTCCACATATTGTAAACTATATATCAGAATGATTGAAGCGCACAAGGGCTAGTGAACTTTGACCATTGTTTACGCTACTACATAGATCCTCCCCAACTAATATAAGGGCAATTTACCAACCAGACACCACCTAATTTTCTGCCTTAACTGTTTGGAAAATGACTTCTGCATTCCACTTTCTTATAAATGCCCATCAAAATTTGTCTTTCGGTATTCGTATTGTGTGTAGTTTTAACCACTTTAAAGGACAATTTTTTGAGTGCATTTACAAGAGAATCATTACCCTAATAGATTATCTTTTTCGATGTTGCTGAAATTGCTTGCAATACCAATCCTTATAAAATTCCATACCCACATCAAAAAAAAAAAAAACATGGTACACACACACGCATAGAGAGAGAGAGAGAGAGAGAGAGTACCCATCTTCGCTGAGGACACCGTGGGGGAATCTGGGGATGGGTAATGCAAGGCTGTAGTTGTAGAGCTTGTTGCGGTCAACAACACTGAGCTCGCACGTCGCCGACACCGAGTTCAGGCTTACTCGGTGGACAATCGCCATGGCGAGAGACAGAAGAGCAACAACACATCTCAGAGAATCACCACCGCCAAATGTCATCGTCCTCTACCAACAATCTCATCACCAACTTATCCCATACATTGATTGCACCGGTGGTCGCTTGGAATAGTAATTATGCCACGATTAGGGAGTCGTTGGGAGGGCGGGAGCCGCGACGGAGTCGGGTTGAGGCGAGGTCTGTACGAAGAAGGAAAATTCAATGATTGATTTTCCAGGTGAATTTCTGGATCCGACCGTCAGAATTAAAAAAAATTACTAAAAAAAGAAGGAAAAAGAGAGGAATTACTTCTTATTTTTTATCAGAAAAGAGGAATTACTTGGAAACGACGTTGGAAAATTTTTAGTAGACTGATTCTTGATTGAAAAAAAAAGAAGAGAGTAACTGGATTCTCTTGGGCCCAAACCCCAGTCGTAATGTTGGGTTTTGGTCCTCATAGTGGCAGCAGCACCCAGCAACCTTCGTAGCCCAACCCGGTAATGAAAGGGTGTGATCCACCAACTAAAATAAGTATTTATTTTTTGAATTAAAAGAAATATATTCTGAAAAAATGACATATCTTGTAAAAAAAAATAAGCACCTTAGCGAAATGAGCCTCAGCTTTAAATGGTACACTTTAGTTGCATCATCAATTACAAACTGGTGGTAAAGTCCCTTAAAATTTTACTACAGTAGTATTTGAGTTAGTAGTATTTTTTTTATTAAGCTTTAGTTAAAATTGTGAAATTTTAAAGTAATTCTTATGGGAGAAAGCAGAAAACTTAATATGAACCTAAGTTGCATGATAAGGACACAATATTTTATATGTTGAATGTTTTAGACGATATTACGCGCAAGATATATTTCTATTGATTTCTTCTGAGTGTACTTCCCATTTGTAGCCTTTTGGCATGTTTACCAATTTTTTTTAAAAAAAGGATTATTTTACCCTCCGTTCAAAAGGTGTAGAATAATAGATAAAATGTGCATTGATATTTGAGAAAGGTATGTTAATATTTGTGAAAGTGTTTGTGGTGGGCCCGGCTCGGTGAATGGACCTGGCTGCCATGGATCGGTGAAGGGGTCCGGTTGTATATTGGATGTGGCTCGGTGGGGTATCCTGATGGAAGCCACAGTTAACCCCTGAGCTCGTCCCATAGGGCTCGGTGAGTCTCTTAGAGACAGTTAGGCGAACAGAAGTCTTTTCCCGGCGATTACGAACTTGGCCCGGGTGGAATCGGGCGGCGTGGGCCTCGCCGAACAAACTTCGATTACTTGAGCTCAAGTATAGCCCGAACGATGAGTTCGGTGGGGTTATCGACCCACGAACCATGCTCGGCTCACGACTTGTAGAGGAAGTCGGAGGAGTCGTTGGTTGAAATAGGAAGCGTGCCATTAATCCTATGGTAGGAGCAGTAGGGATCATGGCAGAGCCTAACTACGGGATTGGAGTTGGATGCCATAGCGGGCGAACCAATCACCGTGTGGCGTGGGAGTGAGCGGCGTGGTTTGGAACCGCGCTGCCGCCTTTATAAAAGGAGTGTTGATCTTTGAGAAATAAGATGCGTGATCTTTCGGCCTCGAATACAATACTCTCGTTCTCTCCACTTTTCACCTTGTTAGATCGTCAGTCTTTTGCATCGGACATGCGATCAGGGCTTGAAACTAAGCGTGTTCGTTGCATGCGATTCAACCAAGACCCGCCATCCTAGCCACTTAGCACGCAGAGTGCGGCCGAAGCGTAGCACGCAATTGGCGACTCTGCTTGGGACACTTTGAACTAATCTAGTGGTGTTACCTTCTTCCTCAACCTCTTCTCCCTCAATCCTGAAGATGACTGGAACGGACGAACGACTTCTTGGTTTGGCTCATTTCGATCCAAACTTTGCGGCTAACCACGCCTCCCCAACGACTCAGCAGGTGCGGCTGGACCTGGGGCTTGCGGGTTCACCTCTCAGGGGACCCGACGGCACGGTCATGATGGGATCGACAGTGGCTGGAACAAGTACCCGGCCTATGGGGACGGTGTCGTTCTACATTGACGGAGTCCACCGCACGGCAGCAAGCCTGGGGCCTCCCCCGCCTCCTCCGGAGCTCCCGGTGAGCATGGCGGAGGAACTGCTACGACTAAGGACGCAGGTGCAACAGCTACAAGCACAGCAAGGATTACCTCCGGCGACCGGGTCAAGGGAACGACGCCGAAGGAGGAATGTGGCCCGTCAGACATAGACAATTAATCTGACCGGGGCCTCTGCCTTCCACGAGACTCGGCGGGCGGACCCACCTGAGTCGAGATCACCAAGGAACAACGGCGTAGGCGCCGGCGTGCATTATCAGCTTGGAGAGTTGACCGAGGTCGATGGGGCGGCGTCGAGTGGTAGGGCGAAATCGGGGGCGAACACCATCTGTGATAAGACACTCGGCACCTGGCAGAGGCCTGATCTGGGAATCTCCCCTCGGCTCGCGAAAGTGGGGATCGGCGACTGCCGTCTTAGAGTCGAGTCCGTAGGCGGAGGAGCGAACAATGGAAGGAGCACTGCCCGCTCAGCAGCGCTTGCGGTATTCGCTCGCACGCCGAACCAGCGACACCCAGGAGCATTACGATAAGTAATCCGAGAGCGATCATGAGGTATTGAAGGACCCGTCTTACATGCAGGGAGGACGGCCAGGCTGCTCCCGAGAAAGTCAATGAGTCAATGACGATGAAGCTGAGCGTCACTCTAGTGAATATCGGGACCGGCGAGAGAACCACCTACCCGGGCGGTGCAACAGCCTAAAGCGATGTCGGGTCGAAGCGGAATTCCCCTGGCCCGTCGATGGCGAGGAGCTCCGCGTCACCATTTCTGGATCGCCTTTCGAGATGTCGAACGAGAACATGGCTCATTCCGTCGGTGGTCAATCTGTAGAACCTAAAAGCAGCGGTAGAAAGGAGGATGCGCCTTTTCTCCAAGGCCATAGCGAGAAGAAGTTCCCCGACTTGAGGTCCCGAAAGTTCGGCATGTACAATGCAAAATCGGATGCTTTCAGGCCCATATCCGACGAATTCAAGTCTATGGCGGCCTCTGTGGATTGAAGCGAGCGCAATGATGTAAACTTTCTCCTGAGTTTGCGGAAACAGCCATCTTTGTGGTACACTCGGCTCGAACACGAATGTCTAACGACTTAGCGGCGGGCGTTCGTTCTGACTAGGTTTGTGGCCCGACAGACGAAGAGGCGGTGGAGGCCGGCGAATCTTCGCGGAAGGTCGGGAGTCTTTGAAGGATTACTCCGAGCGTTTTACAACGTCTACAATTTAGTTGAAAATTGTGACGAGAAGGCGGCGACTCGTCGTTCAGCGTGCTGGGCAGAAGTCCGATCTCTCGAATTGATCTTGCCCAGTAAGCCGACGACATGTCGGACTTGATCAAACCGTCTCCGTTACATTGAATTGGAGGAGTATATTGAGGCCGCCGAACAACCTAAGCAAGCGATAAAGAAGCAAGTCAACGTGGTAGCCAAGGAAGGTGCCGGGGCCGGTAGAAGCAGATGAGGTGGCAAGGCAAGAGACCGGCTGCCGAGCGACGCGCAGGACCACCTTGCCATCACCACCTACTTCAAAGAGCCTATTTTCCGTGTGCTCCGAGAGTGCGGACGGCTTCCTGGTTTCCAGTGGCCAACTGGGGCGGCGGAAAAGCTGGGCGCAGACGGGCGCGAGCCGAACCAGCGGGTGTACTGTTCATTTCACAATGAGCAGGGTCATTACACGACGGCTTGCCAGCCGTTTAAACATTACCTGGAGGAGTTGGTCCAACAAGGGAGAATGGATCGGTGGATTGATCGGACAAAGTCACCCAACGCTGGTATTCAGCCGAGGGCTCAGGCTCTAGACGGCGTGGTGCGGTGTATCCACGGACCGATGGATCCGAACCGGGCCAGCAGGCTCCATGAAGAATTGTGTCACTCTTCACACGAGGTGATGGTGGTGCAGCCATTTTTGAAACGCAAGATGGAGGCCCGTAGTACTTGGGAGATCACGTTCACCGAACAGGATTTGGAGGGGCTGTCCCTGCCCCACAATGACGCCTTCGTGATCTCATTACCGTTGCAGTGGAAGCTGGTCCGCCGAGTGCTGGTGGATCAAGGAAGCTCGGCGGAGGTTCTCTATTACTCAGCGTTCAAGGCAATTGGGCTCTCGGAGGAACGGTTGTCCCCGGTGGACGCTCCTCTTGTTGGCTTTACAGGAATTCCAGTCTACCCGCTCAGCAAGATAGTGCTCCCCGTCTATGCCGGCTCGGCCCAGCTAGACGTGGAGTTCATTGTGGTTAATTCGCCGAGCCCATACAACGCTATTTTGGGCCGCAACTGGCTGCACGGCATGAAGGCAGTTGCATCCACACTTCACCAATGCGTACGGTTCATAGGTGTATCGGGACGGCAGGAAACGATCAAGGGGGACCAGGCAGCCTCCAAGAAGTGCTATGTTAACTCCGTCCGGGGAAGCGGCAAGGCAAAGAGGGTCCAATGGATTGAAGTCCCTGAGGTGCCGGAGGGGATCACGCCCGGTGACGCTATGAAGGAAGAGTTACAGGGACCGGATGAGATCGGCAGACCGACCAGTGATAGGGCCGTGGAGGAACTGGTTCGGGTACCAATTGACAAGGATGGGACCCGGTTCTTTTTGGTTGGCTCGGAGCTGGATGCTGCCGAACGTGATGAATTGGTCCATTTCCTCAAGGAGAATGTGGAGGTATTTGCTTGGACTCCCTACGAAATGCCGGGCCTGAGCCCTGATGTGATCAAGCACTCGTTGAATGTTGATCCGAACAGAAAACCGATAGTGCAGAAGCCGCGTCGATCCTCGGCGGCACACGCGAACGCCGTTAACGAAGAGGTTGATAAGCTCATTGATGTCGGAGCAATCCGAGAGGTGCAGTACCCCACCTGGTTGGCCAATCCGGTGGTAGTGAAGAAGAAAAATGACAAGTGGCGTGTGTGCATCGACTTTACCGACCTGAATGATGCATGCCCGAAGGATTGCTTCCTTTGCCCATGGATCAATCAGTTAGTCGATGCCACAGCTGGGTATGCGCGATTGAGCTTTATGGATGCGTACCGGGGGTACCACCAGATTGCTATGGATGAGGAGGACCAGGAGAAGACTGCATTCATCCGCGGCAGATGGAGCGTTACGCTGCCGGGTGATGCCGCCGGCTGAAACGCCGGGAGCTACGTTTCGGCGCATGATAGCCTGGCGTTCGAAAGGCTTCTTTGGGCAGTGATGGAAGCCTACATTGGCGACATGGTGGCAAAGAGCAAAGATGCTGTTGATCACATCCTTCACCTCGGTGAGATCTTTGGCGTATTGAAAAGGTTCGGTTTAAAGCTTAACGCCGAGAAGTGTGCCTTCGGTGTCGGGTCTGGCAAATTCTTAGGGCACCTGGTCACGCGCCGAGGTATCGAAGCTGATCCAAATTAGATCAAGGCCATACAAGAGCTTAGGGCCCCTGCCACAGTGAAGGAAGTCCAGCGTCTTGCTGGCATGGCAGCTGCCCTTAACCGTTTCATCAGTAAATCCTCGGATGTATGCCGTCCATTTTTTCAATCAATAAAAGGTAGCAGCCGACGATGCTTTCAATGCACGGCAGAGTGTGACCGCGCGCTTGCTGCGCTCAAAGTCTGTTTGTCCCAAGCCCCTTTGCTCGTTGTACCAAGGGACGAGGAAGATTTATACCTCTATCTCGCCGTCTCAGAACATGCAACGAGCGCCGTTCTGGTCCGGCAAGAGAGCAATGAAGGTGGCATTGACCAGCAGCCTATCTATTACATCAACAAGACGCTCTTGCCCGCTGAGACCCGCTACTTGCCAATAGAGAAACTGGCACTCGCGTTGGTCACAGCGAAAAGAAAGCTCTTGCCGTATTTCCAAAGCTTCACTATCGTAGTCATCATGGAGTATCCGTTGAAGATCATCCTCCGAAAGGCGGACCTATCGAACCGGTTGTGCAAATGGTCCCTGGAGCTGGCTAATTTCGACATTCGATATCAGCCTCGCACGGCAATAAAGGGACAGGTGCTGGCCGACTTTATCGCCGAGTTCTCCCCAGGGGTGGATCAGAGAGAGGGCGATGAGCCGATCCCAGACGTGGGGGCAACCGAGCCTTCCCAAGCGCCTTGGCTGAGTCACCCGGCTCATGACGAATTCATCACCAAGAGGCCCATTCCCTCCCACCGAGCTAAGGTATTCACGGGCCATGCCTGGCGGCTCCATGTCGATGGAGCATCCAATAATAGAGGGGCTGGAGCCGGAGTTGTACTGGTGTCGCCGGAAGGGACACTGCATGAGCACTCCCTTAGCATTGGGTTTCCTGCTACAAACAATGAGGCGGAATATGAGGCCCTCATTGCAGGGTTGCGCCTGGCTCGGCAAATGGGTGCCGAGGAGGTCCAGGTATACAGCGACTCTCGGCTGGTTGTGAACCATGTCAATGATGACTATGAGGCCAAGGATGCACGCATGAACAAGTACGTAAGCCATGTCATCGCTCTGACCGGTTCATTCAAGAATGTGTTCTTCGATCATGTTGGGCGGGACCTCAACTCCCATGCTGATGCTTTAGCGGGGCTCGGCGCCGTTTGTGCCAAGCATGACGGGAACCGAACCATAGTCCTCGGTGAAATCCCCACTCCAAGCTTTGAGACTGCGCCCCACGAGGTTATGGATATCCACAGGGCCCCAAATTGGATGGACCCTCTCATCGCTTACTTAAAGGATTCCACCTTACCCACCGATCGAAAAGAGGCCCACAGGATCCGTTGCCAATCAGCTTCCTATTTTCTGGATCTGTTCGGCGTGCTGTACCGCCGCTCCTATACAGGACCCGACCTCCGTGTGATCCATGAGCAGGAGGTGCCAAGCATTCTCAAGGAGTTACATGATGGCAGCGCTGGTTGCCACACCGGTGGCCGTTCCTTGGCTGACCGTGCCCTTTCTCAGGGCTACTGGTGGAAGAAGATGGTGCATACGGCTACGGAGTTTGCAAAGCAGTGCGAGTCGTGCCAAAAGCACTCGCCGCTCATCAACCAGCCGACCTTACCGTTGCAGCCGGTTTCTAGCCCTTGGCCCTTTGCCCAGTGGGGGGTCGATATCATTGGGAAGCTACCAAAGGCGACCGGTGGTTTCACGCATATCATCACTGCCACTGATTATTATACCAAGTGGGTTGAAGCCAAGGCACTTATTACGGTCACGGCGGCCGATGTGGAAAGTTTCCTTTGGAAGCACATATTCACCAGGTTCGGAGTACCATATGCCATTGTGTCGGACAATGCCCAGTTTGTGGCTGATGCTATCAAGGCCCTCTATAAAAAGCGAGGTATTCAAATGAAGATGGCCTCGTTTCTACCTCGAAAGCAGGCGGTGAGCATGAGCCAAAGGCCATATCTGCCGGATGGCGTCGACAGAACAAAGCGTGGCAAGTGGCGGAGGCGCCCGGCGTGTTGTGAGGCTGCTCGCACCACCACAGCGTGGAAGCCAGCCGGGACCCACCTCCATGGCGTTCGGCGTGAAGCCGTACTCGGTGCATTTTATCACCCGCGAGCCTGGCTATTGCACGGCGTTCAACGAAGCGATGCCATGTTAGCGCGGCGGTCGTATTGGCGACCTCAGAATAACGCCCACATTAAGTCTGCGACATATCGAGCGGTGGCGAGTTATAACAAGAATGTGCGTGTTCGGCCATTCAATGTTGATGATCTCGCTTCGGCAGGTGGTCCAAAAGTAGGACTCGAAGAAGTTTATGCCCAGTGGGAGGGCCCATTCCGTGTGGCCAGAAGGTGGAGCTCACGGGTCTATGAGCTTTGCGAGATGGGCTGATGCGGCAATCTTAGAACCATTGGAATGCCAGCTACTTGGAAGTTTTATGCTTGAGTTTTCTTTTCCCAATTTTTGTTTTTGCCTCATTTATTCATGTAAACCCTAGGCCAATAATCTCGAATGAAATAAAGTTTAGTTTGTTCCAACTTTTTGATTATTGTGATTGATTACTGCCCTCGGTGGGCTCGGATTATCCTAAGACCTCAATAAGACACAGAAGAGGCAGAGGCAAATTTTTAGATTCGGATTCGGCAATACGGGACATCGTAAACTGAAGGGAGCATGCCCAGCGTATGCCCTTCCTTTGCTCCGGCGAGAGTCACGCTCGGCTGCATGACTCCACCGAATCAGGGGCTAGGTACGGCACGCTGGGGCTGAACAACACAAACCATGTGCATGGAGTGCAATACATGGAATAAACATGCATGAAGTAAAAAGAAAAAAAAAACACGAAACTTTTGTCATTAGTCTTTAACGCTTAATCCGGTCTCATAAAGAGGAGGGGCTCGGCAGTGGTGAACAGTTCCACGCCATCCCGAGATCAAACAAAAGGAAAAGGTCCTACTGATTGGCGACAGGGGCGTCATCGGCTGGCTTCGGCAGCGCATCATCAGTTTACTTCGGTGGAGAGTTGGGAGAGGGACTGGGCTGCTTGGTCGAAGGCTGGGTTTCCGATTGGCCAACAGGAGGAACCACTGGAGGCTCCCTTCGATGGTCATCCTCGGGAACCTCGGCATAGTTGAGGCCCACCTGGTAACCAAGGAGGAAGGAACGGCTGTGGGTATCCTCAATCTTCTTCAGCTCGGCTGCTGCGAAGTCCTTGACCAGTTTCTCAACCTGCCTGGTGTAGTCCTCCCCAGCTTCGTTGTAACCGGCATCGCCGGCCTCTTCAAGAAGCTTCGGCAGCTCCTTCTCCGCCTGTTCTTTTTCATTCTTTAGCCGGTCCCGTTCAGCGCTGAGGCTTTGGACCTCAAGCAGCAGCCGGTCCCTCTCCTCTTTAATGATGGCCGCATCGGCGACCTTCGCCTCCAACGCCTCGGCTTTCTCATGGGCCTCCTTCAGTCCTTCCTCAGCGCTAGAATGTCCCCCCTCTGAGTCTTCTTGGTCTCCAAAAGGACATCCATGTCGCTGAAGGCCCGGCTGGCACATTGTCCTGCCTGCAACAAAGAGTGTTAGAAACTGAGTATTCAAGGGAGTGTGCTTGAACTCAGGTTTCGAATATTACCTTGGCAAGGAAAAGGCAGAGCTCGGCCAAGTTGTTGGCCTTTCCAGAGTGAAGGCCCTCCATGTCCTTCGGCAAAGCTATCCCCTTGAGGAGGGTCATAGCCAGAAGAGGGTTCACGGAGAGACTATCCCCAGTTGTGATGACGTGCCCATCTGGGCACGTGAGGTCCGGCACGAAGGCTTCCTGGGGCTCGACCAGCCCAGTGGTATCTGCCTCCGAAGCAGGGCCGGTCCCGACGAAGGCCACATCGTCCTCAGAGACCTTGGGCCTCTTCTCGGCAGCTTGGCTCCCCTCGCCGGCTTGCTGGTTTCTCTTACGGCGGGCGGCACGTTGCGGATTGGCCGAGGCAACTGGAGGCTGGTCCCCCTGCTCTGTCTGCTCGGCGTGAGTTTGCTCCGGTTGCTCTTGTCGGACCGGCAGGTTAGAAGTGGAGAGGTCTTGGGCCAAGTACTGCTGCTGCAGCGCCTGCCCTGCAACGGAGGTCAGGTCCAGGGCTTTTCTCACCATCTTGCTCTTGTCTCTGCGATGGGCGAAGCCGAAGTAAGTGGGCTCGTAGCCGAGCAGTCTTGGAGCGTCCCGGTTTGCAAACCGCAGGAGAGCAATCAGGTTCGCCCAGTTCCCGGTGAGGAGAAGCGCTTTGTTTGGTCCGGAGCAATCTGCGTATTTGGAAAATAGAAGACATTAGTATACAGAAGGCATGCCAAAGCGTCATAATTGAATGAGTGCGAGGAATTACCAGGTTTATCTGTGTAACCGAACCCGGGGTACCCTCGTGCCCGAGGAATCCTGTATGGTCTCTCTATTGCCGTCCCAACCCTGGTTGGGTAGGGGACGTCAAGAAGTGGGTTGATGGGCCCCCACTCGAAATTCCCGGAGACCTTCACCAGGACTCCGCTCCACTTCTCGGAGTCGTATAGGCGGTCCACCAGGTGGTCGAAGTATTGCCTCGGTGCAAGGTAATACTTATCGTGTTTGGGGTTCCTTGACACCATATACATGAGCATCAAGTCCCCCAAGGTGAATGGAAGGTTGTTGGTCTCGGCTAGTTTCATAGCCGAGCACAGGATTCGCCAAGCATTTTGTGCAACTTGGATCGGCGCGAGCTGGTACGCGTCCAGAAAATAACGGAGGAAGGGGCTCATTGGGAATCTCACCCCACCCTCCGTAATGGCATAAAGTGGGAGGATGATGAAGTCTTCACCGAATGGGACTCTTTCGGCGGTCACCCTCTCGATCAAGACGTCCTCTGGGACAGCGTATGTCTCCCGGAATTCATTAGTAAAGCCCCTTGGCCCGTCTCCGAAGAATTTGTTGTATGGCATGGGGCCAAGGCCGGTCGGTGGTGGGGGGATGAGGTCGACGTCGTGCGGGGCGGCGTTGGCCCCTCCTGCGTCGGAAGCACTTGGAGGCCCGCCGGACGATGTGGAAGCGTCGGCTTGGCTTCCCGTTGCCATTCGTTCGGCGTGGGTATCTCCCTCAGAATCCGGCTCGGCGGATGCATTTGTGGAATTGTCTTGGCGAGCGGGAGTGCCCCGGCATGCACTATCATCTACTTGGAGGGGGACATTGATCCCTGGGATGATGGATGGCCCGGTGTGAAGGGGGAGATTGTTAGAGCTCTCGTTGAAGCTTCGGTAGCTCCTGCCGAGGCTTCGGATCGTCTCCATAAGGGCTGGGTAATCTTCGGGATTGATGTCCGGCAAGATCCCCGAATCCACCATATGCTGAAGACCTAAAAACAACGGAGAAAGAAGAGAATCAAGACTCCTACTTCAGCATGGCCATTCTCCCCAGGCACTTCACCGGGGGAGGTTCCGAGGGATCGTGTTCGGCAAAGGACAAGGGGCTCCTCTAAGGTCGGTCTGGGTAATGGTTAAGATGGCCAAATTTGCCGTGGTTTCAGGCGGCGGATCACGGCCAAGAACGGCCGTGGGGGGCGGTTTACGTTGTTTAAGTCAAGGATTTAAACTTCGAGAATGGAAGAAATAGGCCAGAAGAGGTCGCCGCTTTGCAAAACCAAAGCGAAAAGTGCGGTGTAAGGGAGATCTGAGTTACCTGTAAAGTTGAACGACGGTCACGGGCGGATTCTGGTGGCTGGAACAAGTTGCAGAGCAAAACGAGAGTGAGGGAGAGCGAGAGCAAAAGGTGAATCTTGCTTCGACCCCCATCCTCTTATATAATGGGCAAGAAGAGGAGGAAGGGAACCCAAGGGTCTTGCACCGGAACCGAAGCGACGCCAGTTCGCCCACCCCCAGCGAGCCACGTGGACAACCTGCGTCGGACCGTACTCGCGGAGCTCGTTTCTACGCCACGTGTCCCCCTACGCTGGGCTAGGGTTATCCCCAGCCGTCAGATCTCTGAGGCCCAACGATCCCATCAGCCCCCTCTGCAGCAAAACTATCATTACTCCTTCCACATGACGTCTCCTCGTTACCCCTCGATGGCCCGGCGTAATACTCTCGGCGTGCATACGTTACACTACCCGTCTCTTCAACTCATCTCTGTGGACCGGCGGTTATGGTTCGGCATGGACTCCTCGAGATACATCCAGGAAGAACCACATCAACTCCTCCCATTGTTTGCCCAAACAGGGAGAAGTCGAGGGGCTATTGTGGTGGGCCCGGCTCGGTGAATGGACCTGGCTGCCATGGATCGGTGAAGGGGTCCGGTTGTATATTGGATGTGGCTCGGTGGGGATCTGATGGAAGCCCTGATTAACCCACGAGCGTCCGCATAGGGCTCGGTGAGTCTGCTTAGACAGTTAGCCGAGCAGAAGTCTTTTCCCGAGGAAGGCATTACGAACGGTAGTGGAATCGGGCCGTGAAGCCTCGCGAACAAACTTCGATTACAAGCGAGCTCAAGTATAGCCAGAACCGGTAGGTTCGGTGGGATTTATCAACCACCGAACCATATCGACTCACGACTTGTAGAGGAAGTCGGAGGAGTGGAGTCGGTTGAATAGGAAATGTGTCATTAATCCCGCTATGGTAGGAGCAGGCGTTAGGGATCATGGCGAGCCTAACTCCGGGATTGGAGTTGGATGCCATAGTGGGCGAACCAATCACCGATGGCGTGGGGTGAGCGGCGTGGTTTGGACTTAGCGCTTTACCCCCTATAAAAGGAGTGTTGATCTTTGAGAAATAAGTCGTGATACTCGGCCTCAAACCACAATACTCTCATTCTCTCCCTTTTCACTTGCTTGACTAGATCGTCAGTGCCTATCCGGACCACCACGATCAGGGGCAAACGTAACGTGTTCGTTGCTTGTCCAGATTCCAACCAAGACCCAGCCATCCTAGCCACCTTAGCACCAGGGGTGCGACCGGGGAAGCATAGCACCACAGTGTTCTAACATCCATGAGATATGAATTGATGTTCAAATTTATTTAAAATTATTGATATATTATTTTCCGCCCAGTGTGCGGGATGTTAGCAAGACTGGGGGGGAAAAAAATCTAGTTAATAATAGCTGGATCACTTTGATTTTTGATACTTCCAATCTTTCAACGTGCATCCCAAATTATTCAGTTGATCCTTTGTAATTTGATCTTCTAGACTTCCAGTAAGACCTTCTCACTGTCAAATTGTCAATCGTGGCTCTGATCAAATTTCAATACTAAGCATATTCTCAAGCGCATATTGTGTGACGGAAATCAAGTGGCGACTCCCCAATATAAATGTCAACCAAGAGAAAAAGATGGTTTCGCATGTCATTTCGTCAGACGAGATCATTCTGCTGCTTTAAGGCAGACATACGGAGCTCGCAATTGAGCATTTCCAGTTTGATTTTCTAGTGTACTACTAAAAAACGGTAAAATGAAGGTCTAGGACGTGTTTAGATAATTAATACCCATTAAAAATATGCTGAAAAATGAGAACATTTATTAACACTAAAAATATTATTGACGAATATTAATTATTAAAATACGTCATAAGCCATCATTTTTTCTCTAAAAGAAAATACTCCTATTCTACTAGGCACATGGGACGCGGATAAAAAAAAAAACTAGGCAGATGGGCTTGGGCCGCTTGGCCTCTTTCGCCTGCTTGGACGCAAAAGGACCAAAACACCTAAATAAACCTCTTCCAAATCGCGTACAAACAAAAACGGCGGCGGCACCGGGGCAGTTAAGCGGCCGAAGACATGGCGTCGACGACTTACCCTCCCAATTCCGACAACAGGGCCTTAACCGAAACTCGCTTCTCCGACCTCAAGCCACCACTCTCCGAGCCGATCCTCGAGGCCCTAACCCGCTCCGGCTTCGACTTCTGCACCCCGGTCCAGGCCGCCACCATCCCCTTGCTATGCAGCTTCAAGGACGTCGCCGTCGACGCCGCCACCGGTTCGGGAAAAACCCTAGCCTTCGTCGTCCCACTCGTCGAGATCCTCCGCCGCTGCTCCACTCTCCCCAAGCCCCAGCAGGTCAGCTGGGCTTCTCCATTTTGACGTATATGTAATTAAGTTAGATAGTGGCACTCGTCATGGAATTTAATCACATACGGATTGATATCGTTTATGTGGTGGAATTGGTAGGTGGAGATATTTCACTGTCTAGTTATGTGATTGAGAAATCCTTTGGTGACCACATTTTGGGTGGGTACAATGTGATGTGTCATCGTTGCATGGGTAGAGTAGATGGTCACCAAAGTATGATTAATCGAGTGAAAATGCGCAGAACATATGCCTAAGTTTAAAGACAAATCTTTTGGTTGTATGTAGTTCGCTATGGTCTTTATTTCCGCATTTTTGGCCATTAATTTGGGCCGGTTTCTCTTGGCGATGTCGTGTGTTAGCAAGTAAGGTCATATTTTATTTTTTTTAGAGGAAGAACTTCATTGATAATAAAGATTACAACCTAGTGTGTGCATCTAATGCAACTAAAAAAAGATGTATTGGACAAGTGAGACAAATAACACATCCAAATCCAAATCAAATGAAGGATATATGTCCAGGCGATAAAATGATCAGACCGTCAGATGTCGGAGTAGTGCATGCAACTTACTGATGTACAGGTATCGCGGCAGTTCCACAATTGACAAAGCTTCCTATAGAGATTGACCGATACCAACCAAACGACTCTAGCACTCCTGTAGGAAGCGCAACATGCATGGAAAACACTTCATGCAACATCTAGATGGCCAAGAAACCAACTACAACACATAAATCAATAGAGAAAATGCAGAAAAAGAAAAGCAACCATGGTTAAAAAGGACTTGTTGGCGGTGTTTTAATTACCACTTAATTTATATACAACTTGTTCCGGAACAACTAGAAAACATTTTGCTTTCGAGAAATTGTGGTTAGCAACCACATTTTTAATCTCATGGTTTGAAGAAGTAGTCTGCTAGTTTTGGTAATATTTGAACCAGTCTTTGGGAAAATGTGGTTTTTCAATCGTTTTTTTTTTTATTGTTAACTGCATTTTTGGGTTAAATTCGAGTGCTAAGCTTCAGGAATAAGTTGAGAAGCATCCCTCGAAATTCCATGAAGTTTTCTGAAAAAACGTTGTAAGATAAAGGTGTTAAGAAGTGCATTCAGATGCCTCCACGAAACACAGTTTGAGTAGAGTGATTATTTGCTGTTGTCTTTTATGTGGTTGGAGTCTCAATAGGATTCTGAAGGTTCATTTTTTGTTGAGGGATTACACGTGGATTCAAAGTACGTGTAGATAATGATGTTGCAATGACTTGGTTGCCACTGCCACCTAACAGATCTGTGCACCAGCAGCCGCATCATTATGTAGTATTGTAGTTACTGCTCTCAATGAGATGATAAAAAAACATAGTGCCCGGACTAATACTCACTCTCACTTTTAATAGTGTACTTTTTTGTTTTCATTTTTCTTAAGAAAACTGAAGCGGCTGCACAATTATGAAATTGAATGCAGTAAGACTGTTAGAGAAAGGTCCGCCCACCTCTAATTCAAGCTTACCACCCTAGTCGGGCAGGGCCTGCCTTACGCATTTTGGGGCCCTAGGTCAACTAACAATATGGGGCCTATTTACTTTTAACAGAAAAGTAGACCATACAATAAAGACTAGTTTAATAGGTAAAGCATAATTTTTAAAGTACATTATGTGTATAAAAGAATACTTTTAGAAAATTTGAAGCTATAAATATGAGAAAAAAGTTTGGAGATCAGGATATGATTTATTGAAAATTTTCTTTATGTGAACGACGTTTGCAACTTTATTGCAAGTTAACACTTTGTCCCAGCCGTTAGAATGCAGTATTTTCTTTCACTCGTAGGTTGTGAGTTCGAGTTGTGGCCAGGTGACCAGTATAACATGGTTCACGAAAATGATGATGGGTATTAATTATCAAAACACGTCCTTAGCCATCATTTTCCCATGATGTTATGCAGATGGATTGAAGTCCAGCTGTGGCAAACCCACCCCCCAAAACCACTGAACCACGCGACTAGATGACTTACGAATTCTCATACACAATATATGTACACTTGTACGTAATGGGGGCCCCTTTCTTGGGCTGGTTTTTGGGGGCCCTAGGCAATGGTCTCTTGGGCCTTGCCCCCGGGCCGGGCCTGTGGGATTTCAAGCCCATGCGAAAACTTTTTCTTTTGTTTGTAGTATTCAAGTAATTACTCCCATTATGCAAGAGTAGTTAGCATTGCTTGTTTGCATTGTTTTTTGTTGTCTCACCTTTGGCATTCCAACAGGTAATGGGTATAGTAATATCCCCCACCAGAGAACTGTCGTCACAGATATACCATGTTGCCCAACCTTTCATTTCTACATTATCACATGTTAAGTCGATACTTCTTGTGGGGGGAGGAGATGTAAAATCAGATACAAAGAAAATAGAGGAGGAAGGAGCAAATATATTGATTGGCACACCTGGAAGACTGCATGACATAATGGAGCGGATGGATATTTTGGACTTCAGAAACCTTGAGGTTTGTCACTGTGCATGCATTGTGATTGATGCAATCATTAGTATCTTTGAATGTCTTTTATAGGATACGTTATTCTAAGACAAGGTGCGTGTTCTGTTAATTGTCTTATGTTGCAAACAAATGGTGCTAACCTCCACTTACGTTCTCGGTACATCACAAAGTATTCTGATTTCTGAATTGTATCTTTTTAATAAACGATCTTCCTTGCCACATGTCATGTTTTCTCCTCCTCTTCTTCAGTATTTGGAACAACTTGACTGGAAAGATTGTTGAATTTGTTAGTGTTATTAATGAAATTTTACTTTATTTGCTGTTCAAAAAAAGAATTTGTTAGTGTTATAGTATGCACCCTGTTCCCCATATTATATGAAAGGGTTATACAGACTAACTGGGAAAAGGCTGCAATGAAAGTGTGCCCGGGGTGATTATTGATTATAATGACCGGTAAGGCAACCAATGCCTTGGAAGAAAGGATTTGAAGTTACTCATAGTTAGGATGCTTGTACTTCAGGAAGATCTAAAATTGTGCCATAAAAAGACATTGTTCATGGATTCACTACATTTACCCTGCTATGCCATAGTAAAAATTGTGGTTTATGAATAATCGCTGCTGGTTGTACAGGTTTTGATCTTAGATGAGGCTGATAGGTTATTGGATATGGGATTCCAGAAGCAGATAAATTCCATTATTACTCGATTACCAAAGCTTAGAAGAACTGGTCTTTTTTCAGCTACTCAAACGGAGGCAGTTGAAGAGCTATCCAAGGCTGGATTGAGGAATCCTGTGAGGGTTGAAGTTCGATCAGAAGCAAAATCACGTAATGAATCATCATCCTCACAACAGTTAGTCTCTTCTAAAACGCCTTCTGGTCTTCATCTTGAGGTATGTGTCTGTTTTTTAAGTTAATATACCTTTGTTAGTTGGACAATTCACTTCATGTTAGATGTACTGCCTGTGATTGTGATTTGCTGTTTCATTTTGCAGTATCTTCAATGTGAAGCAGATAAGAAACCATCACAACTTGTGGATCTCCTTGTTGAGAACAAGCCAAAAAAAGTTATAGTGTGAGTTGAATTTATGACTTTTTTTTGGAAGATGGCTGACATAATTTGTCTAAGGCCATGGGAGCATAATTTTTTTGATTTCTTTAGAATGATTTGCTTTTATGCTGCAGCTATTTCATGACTTGCGCTTGTGTTGATTATTGGGGAATTGTCCTTCAATGGCTTGCTGCTCTAAAGGGTTTTTCTATAATACCTCTTCATGGGAAGATGAAGCAGGTACCTTTCCTGCTTTCCGTAGATTGTCATGTTAGGACACATGATTTAGCACTTTATGGCTGTTGTTATTGCACAATAACCCGACTGATTCTACAGCCTCTCGTTACTTATTGTGTCTACTAGACTGCGAGGGAGAAAGCATTAGCTTCATTTACATCTCTTTCAAGTGGCATTCTTCTCTGTACTGATGTTGCAGCTCGTGGACTCGACATTCCTGGTGTTGATTGTATAATACAGGTAGCGTTGTGCCTTTGTTATTATTGAATACACCTTTTGTCCCTTGTGAGGACTTATGATTTGGTTGACTATTTGCTCTGTGGATTTGGGAATTTACTGGGGAGAGTATTGAGCTTTGTGGTTTAGCCTTTAGTAGCTTTGTGAGTTAAAGAAATTATTTCAGTTTCCTAGCTGGTCAACTTTTTAGTATTGGTGCGGTATAAATAAGTGATCTACCGACATTCTTGTTGGCAGTATCACATGTTAAAGCAAGTGGTCACATTCTAGATACTGAAATCACTTATGGTTGGACAGTGCCATTTATCTTTTTCGTTTTGGTTTTTGAGTTTATTAAGTGTTAGATGGGCCTAATGCACTCTTGTTTGATTCAATGTGAAATCCTTACCCTTTTTTGTGATTCAATGGATGATGAGGTCTTACATATATTGTCATTATGTCTTACTGTGTTCTCTCATTAGCTATCTGAAAACCCCCTGAGAAATAGTATTAGGCATGGCACAATTTGCTTGAGATATGATCAAAAGGATTCGTGGAGCTTAAACTGAATAGTATTTACAATATGCTTTAGTTGCTAGTTGAACTGACTTATCAAGTGTTAAATACATCAGGTAGACTGCGATTCAAAGCCCATGGGAACTTCAAAATAGTTCTTGGATCCATAGCTTGTCTCCTGAGTCTGAGACTAATGTTGTGTTCTACGAACTTGGCGGTTGTGAGCATGTGTTTTGGTGCCTGATGAATGCAAATTTGTTTCTTCGTATTTCAAGTATCTTTGATGAATGGTCCGTGATAGTTTGCATTTACCCATTGGAGATTAGAATAATTTATCAGGTGCAATCATTAGTTTTAGGATTGTGTGGTCACCTCTTTGATAATTAATTTCATCCTCGTAATTCATGGTAGCTACACTAGTTCATGATGCCTTTGATATAGTGTAGACATGTACTTACTGATACTATACATTATACAGTATTCATGTTTTTTGAATCTTTAATTTGCCCCTTGGCTGATTCAGCCTTTAGTTGGGCAGACTTCCTTTCTTTAAGCTTCATGAATTGACCATTTGACCTAAATGGAACCGGGTACAGCAAATCCTTACCATTATTCTGCTTTGGGTATTTGATGCAACTACCTACTAAATTATGGGAATTCCATGGCTAATGGGGGTTACCATACAAGTTGATTGTCATATTCCGGTTTTCTTATCCCACATAACTTTAGCAATGAGTATGCATTTTATGCTTAGACTGTCAAACATTTTTCATTTGGCTTCTTGAACCTGTGCAAACATTTTGTGCTTCCTGTTGATTTTTTGTATGTAACTTGTAGGAGTAATATTTAATAGCTTATGTTATGCCTTTAACTGACAATAGAGTTTGTTGTTGGCACTTGACATATTATCGCATTGGGGAGGGAGAGAACATTAATTCTGTAATCTGAGAAAGGATTTTTGTACTCTGGTAATGCAGTATGACCCCCCTCAGGATCCAAATGTATTTGTTCACAGAGTCGGCCGAACTGCCAGGATGGGACGACAAGGGAGTTCTATCGTCTTTCTATTACCTAAGGTTATTATAACTTATTCTTGTCAGTGGTGTTCATATTAATTCCTTCTTTTGCAGACTATAATGACCTTTTTATTTACTTATAATCCGTTTATGTTGGGCATGTATGCATATAGGAGGAAGCATATATAGAATTTCTGCGTATACGAAGGGTACCACTTGAAGAGAAAAAATGCTCCGATAATGCTCCTGATGTTGTTCCCGATGTAAGTATTTTTCTTTTTCTTCTTTTTCCTCTTTTAAGTTTGATTTTTTTTTGTATCCCTTTGGGTTTATTTTGTTCCATTAACTTGCTTAGTTTTCAACGGTCTTGCTATAAAATGCCCACCGGATGGTCACTTAGGAGAGAGTAAAATAGGTTTTTTAAAGTTCCCATTTTAGCCTTCATGTTTTTCCTGCCCTTTAACACAAAGTTCTTTTTGTCTCTCTGTTGTCAACAAAAGTAGAAACCCATTCCTCCTCTCTCATCAACTACGGAAAGCCCTACCATCTCTACAAGAACCCAGCTCCGAAGCCCCGATCTACTTTCCCAAAGCCCTACTCACAAACCATCAATTTTTTTTTAACACCTAAAAAAAAAAAAAATTTTAAAGAAAAGCTCTACATTGGTCTCAAATCTTCGCTATATCTGTTCACAAACCATAATGTGTATTGCTGACGATGAAAAGAATAGTTTGAGAACACTAATAAAATGGATTCCCAAATTTTGCAACAGCTGGCCTCCACAGTTCTAATATACTTGAATCAGCACTGAATCGCACACAACTGTTGATTAATGCATCTCTCTAGTCTCTGTCTATCATGTCTCATATTCCTTAAACTCTTCTTCAAACTAAGGAATCGAAGGTCTAAATTGATTGACAAATTAAAAAACAAGGCAACAGTACAATCAGATCGTTCTCTGATCTCCGTTTTACGACATTGGAGTTGATGACAGCAACAATGGAAGAACGAGAAGGCCGTTGCTGAACAAACGCTCAAAAGTCAAAACAATACAAGCAGCCAACGATGAACAACCAATCACCGAACCAATTGAATCAACATCTTGCCTTCGGATATATCAGTTAAGAAAATAAACCATGCAAATTTGATTATGAGGGTTGGAAAGCAAAGATCTAGATCTAGAAAAGGAGGACACCATGAAAAATCTATGGAGAAACAAAACAGGGGGAGTAAAACCCATCTTGGTTGAGCTCTGTGTGAAAGAGCTCAAGAAATCATGGGGTGAGAGAATCATTTTACCACTGTTTCACACATCCAACTGCAGCTGAGGCTCAGACCCATAAATTGCAGAGTTCAATCAGAAAGAAGGTGAACTTAAATTGCTATTTTTCGTATTCGAGGTGAATATAATGCATACTTGATGGGGAAAGTTGAAATCGCCCAAGAAATAGATGCAGGGCTGCTGGAAAGAGCTTCTGCCAGAGACGAGGAACAACAACTTGGTGGTGGGGAGTTGTTAATGGCGCGGAGGGAGGGAGGGAGGCGTGGGGTTAGTTTTATCACCTACGGTCATTTCATTTATATCTGGCAGTGCATTGAAGAAAGCGCTGAATTAGTTGTGACCAACGCGCGTGATACTCCCTATTGAACGTCCTCTGGGCTGTCATTATCTTGTGCCATTTTTAAAGCCTTTTAGATCGCATTGTGCTATATAGTTGCTGGTAAATTACGTGCTCGACTATTAAAGTGTCTTTTTTGTGGACTCCTTCACTAATGCCCTCTTCAATGTACTGAAGAAGGGGTTCCTTTTATTAGGAGGAGCAAAGAGGAAACCACCTCTAACATACATTACCAGAAAGACAATTGACACTGAATGATTCCTTGTCTAGACCGCTGGATTCAAACCTATTGAAGTACATTATTGAGTTTTACCTATTACATTAAGTTACATTAAGTGGTCAAATTAAATGTTTCAGATACGATCTGCTGCAAAAAAGGACCGTGATGTCATGGAGAAAGGTCTCAGAGCATTTGTTTCTTACATCCGTGCTTACAAAGAACATCACTGCTCTTATATTTTCAGGTCTTTGCGGGATTTCTTCTTGTACTTGAGTTGTCATGTTGTGTTGCAGCTTTGTATTCAATCCGTCTGTCCTATTGTCTGCAGTTGGAAAGAACTTGAGATAGGGAAGTTGGGCATGGGTTTTGGCTTATTGCAGCTTCCATCAATATCTGAGGTGAAGAACCACTCACTTTCAGCTGTGGGCTTTACTCCTGTTGAAGATATCAACTTGGAGGAGATCAAGTTCAAGTGAGGACTCTTCTTACTTTTCGATTCTTTGCTTTGGAGTTTGGATATATAGAAGTTAGTTACTGCTAAACCCCTAATGATAGGCTAAGTGGGAACCGCTGTAGAGGTTAGGTAGTCCCATTTGTTAGGACATTGGAGAAATTTCCTTAATTTCATAAATGGTTCACTTCCAGCGCTGTTAAAGTTTGGAAACAGTTAAGAAGCCTTTTTTGGTTTGCCTGTCCCTTACTTTTCTGGAAAACAACACATAGAAGGGACTTGTTGCCTTGGGTTTATTGTTAAAAGATGTTTGCTTATTTTGAGTTCGAAATTGTTTAGAAGAAAACTGACCCAAATGGTGTCTTTTCTGTCACCCCCATCTGACCTTTGGAAAGAGAACAGTAGATGTCATGGCACAACCATCAACCTAGTGAATTTCAATGCAGCTATTGTGGTCTAAATGCGCATTCAAGCATGTTACCATGCTCATTTCAGCTGTAGTGTTGCATACTAACTGATACTACCCTTTCATTTAGGGATAAATCTCGGGAGAAACAGAGGAAAAAGAACTTGCAAGCAAAGAAGGCAGCATTGCAACAAGAACCACTGAAACCACGGAAGCCCAAAACAACTGCAAACTCTGCTGCAGCCACTGTTCTGAGGAAAAAGACAGCAAAGCAGAGACGCACAGTCCAGTCAATGGAAGATGAAGATGAAATGGCGCGAGAATACCGCTTGCTCAAAAAGTTAAAGAAGGGAGTAATAGATGAGAATGAGTTTGCAAAATTAACCGGAACTGAAGATTTGGTTTGAATACATAATTTATGCGACTGTAAGGACAACTGAGATTACAAATTGAGACTGTGAAGCTCCAGGATTGGAGGCGAGAAGCAGATGCATAAACTGATTGGTTTGGAAACTTCTGGCAATTAATGAGGCATGAAGACAGTTTTGGCAAGAAGTAGCGGCAAATACCGAAAAAGAATGTCAAGGATTACCTTTGTCTATTTTCTAGGCGATAGATGCCCTTCACCTGCTGTTCCTCCTGTTAGAAATGCTAGTGTTCGTTTTCAAATATTGAGGTATCTTGTTTTTATGAAATTTTGATAATCCAAATAGAATGTAGATTACACTAAAGCTTTGCTTTTCCAGTAACTTAATTATGTCTGTACCCTTGTAATGTTGCTAGAAAGAAAGGCTTGTGAGATAGCAAGGTTTGAAAATTGAAATTGTGAACTTTTGACGTCTTTAGTCAGGATCAAACTATTACCGTAACTATGCTGTTCACATTTTTTTTTGGGGTCTTGACAGTTAGAGAATGTCTCCTTGCATTTGTAGTCGTGTTCAACTTGCGGCTAAATTGCATCTCTCTAAGGCAAAAAAAAAAATTGCATCTCTCTCTCTCTCTCACACGCACATGCACAAATTTCTCCCTCCTTGCATGTGTGTAGGCTGGGGCAGGGCTCCAATGGTGTTCAGGAATAAAGTAAAAGAAGAGAAATGATTTTGCTATTTTTTTTTTTGTTAACGACACTCTCTTACAAATGTATTTTTGTATAAAAAATACACTTACAAGAAGGTAACTTTTAAAAAAAAAATAAGAGTGAAAAATCAGCGACCTGAAAAAACAAGGAAAGTGATTCGTTAAGGAATAAAGTGAAGACTGAAGACTTACGCTTATGGAGTATTATTTTTGAGTAGCAAAGGTTGAGATCGATACAGGTGGTGGAAAAAGGAAAAGTGTGAGAGAAAGTAGAGGGACCCAACACAAGCATCCTATAATTATACGGAGTGGTAGCTTTTGCTTAGGAAAGAAACTTATTTGCTACTGCTGCGGACTTGGAAATTTTCTCAGTCTTTACTTCGACTTTTGCTGCTCTTTTGCTTTTGATAGTAATAATTGAATCCCAGAAATCAATGTATATTTACGGAGAAAATAGTAATTTTTTCATCATTGATCCTTCCATGATTAATATCCATCTTAAAAATGTCCCTATTAGATGAAAAGAAATGCAAAATCAATTCTTTGGCTTCCTTGTACTTCAACAGTACGGAGTATCTATTCTTCTCGTCCAAGACAAGCCGAAAGCAAGGATTTCTTCAATCAGAAGGTACAAGTAAGTAATAACCAAGCGGAATGGATTGTAATTGACCTTTTTTACATACTTCTATGCACATAGGGCTATAAATGAGTCGAGCCAAGCTTTGTCGAGCTCGACTCGAGTCTTAACAAGCTGAGCTCAGTCTTTTATTAAACGAGCATTTTTAATCCAGCCAAGCCATCCTTAATAAGGCGAGCCGAGCTCATTTACTTAATGAGCCGAGCTCGCGAGCTTCTCGGCTCGTTTACAGCCGGACTTGCAGATGAGTTTTTAACGTTGTTTATTTGAAGTATGCATTTAAAAAAAAAAAAGAACAAGAGAATAAATTCTATCCATCGCCAGTGTAAAATCCCACTTTTTTACTACCGTTCATTATGAGTCCCACTGAACGTTTATTATTGTAATCTGAACTGTTCATATTATAAGCCATGCATCAACTTCATCGAAAGTCGATAGATATATCAAAATTTGAATTTTGGTTTATAAAATGGACGATCTGAATTCTGTCAATAATAATAAAGATAAACTGTTCATTTTACAAAGCAAAATTCAATTTTTGATACTCCTATTGATGTCCGATCAAGTTTATTTTTTTTTTGCATGGATACACTATGATGTGAGGTTTATAAGATGAACGGTTCAGATCAATAATAAACGCACGGTGAGACTAAAAAAAGCAATGGTGAAAAAATAAAAAATCACCGGCGAAAAGAATTTAATCTAGGAAAAAGGTAAGGATTGAAGTCTTTGAAGATGCCCTCATACAATTCGAGAAGCAGGAAATACTTCCCTCATCTGAAAAGAATCGAATCAAATAATCAATCATTAACCCAAATAATCTAGTACAGAGTACTAAAAAAAAATTCCAAACCCAACGTTGACGTTGACGCCAACGTTAACAGTCAGTCTCTCCGGCACAGCATTATTTATTTGTTGTGCGTCTTAATCAACCTCTCCTTCCTCACATACACACACACACACACTCTCTCTCTCTCTCTCTCTCTCTCTCTCAAAAGTCGTCTCTTACAGTCATAGCTCCCTTCCTCCCTCCCTCCCTCGATGGCTATATAATAATAACATGCTCATTCCCTTCCTCTCCTACCTCAACCGCCAAACCCTCATCTTCTCCATCCTAAACCTCCTCTACTCCATCCTCAACTGTCTCCTCTCTCTCCTCCCCACAATGAACTCCTCCGCCTCCGCCGATCCTCCGCCGTTCGACCCGTCCAGGCCGGCCGTCCCGGTCTCGTACCCGATCAAAACCCTAGCCGACCTCGAGTCGAGGTCCTACTTCGACTCCTTCCACTTCCCCTTCAACAAGTCGTCGGTGGCGCTTCGGAATGGTAGGTGTTTGGCTGACCGGCCGAGGATGCTCGTGTGCCACGACATGGCGGGAGGGTACACGGACGATAAGTGGGTGCAAGGGGGGAGTAATCCCGAGGCGTACGCGATCTGGCATTGGTACTTGATGGATGTTTTTGTGTACTTCTCGCATGACCTGGTTACTCTGCCGCCTCCGTGTTGGACTAATGCCGCACATAAGCACGGTGTCAAGGTATCATATTTTTGCTACTCCCTCCGTACTCACGCAGCGATGATTCTCGCACTGCGCTCACGTTTAGTAGTTTAGGATGTGTTTTTAAAGACATTTTCACGCTCATGCTCACGCGCGTCCACCTACAAGCATTATGTGACTTAGGTACCAAGTACAAAAATAAAAAATAAAATTGGTCTAGTTCGCAAAAGGAAAACTTAAGAAAAGGTGAAACTTTTTTTGGTAAGTTGAGAGTACTCATTGGGTTCTAGTAATTAGAGTCAAAAAGTTGGGTTTTTTTTTTTAATTACAAAAAAGCACTATTTATAATTTCTCGTTTTGCTGACTCGACAATTTTGTGGGACGGAGTTAGTACATTCTTTTTAAGTACTTGTGTTTTTGGTGTAGTGTGATTCGTGAGTTGAAGTTCGAATTGGACTGAAGGAACATAATTTGGATTTGGTCTGTTTGGAAAGAGGTAGTTTGTCTTAGTTGGGCTGAACTTTTGAGTGGATTGGGTTAAGGGGATATGATTAGAGCTTGTGAATTTAGTAATTTCTTACTTCGAGTAGTTGTATAAAGTTATAAGGCTAGGGACAAAACCAGGAATTAGATGTTGAGGTGACCAATTTAAGTTCAACCAAGGAAAAAAGAAGTTACTTCTAGAAAAATGGTATTTCCTGCAGAAGGGTTATGGAAATTGTTAACTTGTTAGAAGTAAGGCCTCGTTTGATAACAGTGATAGATGGATGGGATTCGTAAGGAGATGGGATTAGGATTGGAATTCGTAAGGAGATGGGATTGGTAATGAGAATGGATTGATAATGAGTATGTTTGTTTGGGATGGGATTAGATGATGGGATTATTAATATCATGTTTGTTTGAGATGGGATTAGATGATGGGATTGGATTGTTAGAAGAAATTGGTAATGAAAAGGGATTGGTAATGTGAAGGAGTTGGGATTGGACTATCAATACCCTGTAATACCAAGTCCCACGGGGTATTAACAATACCCCCTAATACCCCCTTTATTAATCCCATCGGACTATTAGTCCGAACCAATTTTGGTTACCAAACAAGGTATTACTAATACCATCACCTTCACAATCCAATCCCAACCTCCAATCCCTTTATCAAACGGGGCCTAAAAGTATTGTGATAAATGAAAATAAGTGAAGACATGCCATATTTCTGAAAGAATACTCATGAAAGAGAGAGGCAACAAGAAGAATTCGGGGAAGTGCAAGGGGCCATTTACTCCTTCCGTCCCAAACCGAGGACCCAAAAAATGCATTTTTATTTAAAAGAATTTCAAACTCTTTTTCGGTAAGATACTAGCTATGATGCACCGAAACCGACACGGATACGGACACGGACACGGACACCGACACGGGGACACGGGAATTCTAAAAAAATGGGGACACGGACACGGCGGGGGACACGCCACGTGTATATTTATTTATTTAAATAAATATTTATATAAATAAATAAATATAGTTTGACACCCAGAATTTTTTAAAAAAATTACAATTTGGCCCCAAATTTTTTTAAAAAATTACAGTTTAACCCCCAATTTTTTTCAAAAATTACAGTTTGGCCCCTCAAAAATTACAGTTTAGTCCCTCAAAAATTACAGTTTGGCCCCTGCCGTGTCCCCATCAGTGTCCCCAGCCGTGTCCCCCCGTGTCCCCGCCGTGTCCCCGTAAAAAATTTAAATTAAATTATGGGACACGCCACGTGGCGTGTCCCGTACGTGTCCCTGCCGTGTCCCCGCCGTGTCCCCGTGTCCCCGTGTCTGACACTCCGATACTTCGACCTCTAGAGGTGTCGGTGCTTCATAGGATACTAGATATCAACGTTCTTTTAATTTTTGACAAAAAGTTTGAAATCCCGTCCTAAACGGCAAACAGAATGTCCAAGTTTGGATATTTTGAATAAAATATATATTTCTTAACTTACTCGTTCCACAGATTGGACATTCTGTTTGCCATTTGTGACTGGAGTATAAGGTAGTAATATCTGCAATCAAGGGGGTAGTATATATAATTGCTAGGGTGACCAAGGCAACCCTTGGCCTCTCTACCTTCGTCCTTGATAGAGGCATTTGTGTGCATACAATCATTCTACTCGAGGGAGAAAGCTTATTGGAAACCGTGCACAAAGAGAGGGAGAAAGCTTTGAGATGCCAAGAGAACAAATTAGTGTTTCTGCAATAGATGACTATTGTTGTGCTTTATTGAAATTGCTTTTAGGTTATATGTGAAAATTAATTTTTGAGGGGAAATGCACCAAGCTGGGAAGTCAAGACAGTTCTTCCAAGGTTTGGAAGTAATAGTTGTGACGTAAGCCATGGATAGTTAAAGTAGTGGGGGTTATTATTTATAGTCCAGAGTCATGTGTTTAGAAACTTAAAAAGAATCTAAAAATGTACGTTGTACATAATTGTTTTCCCTTCTGGCTATGATTTATAAAGGTACTGGGGACTTTCATCACCGAATGGGATGAAGGGAGAGTTAATGCCAATAAACTGCTCGCGACAATGGAGTCTGCTCGCATGTATGCTGAGCGCTTGACTGAGCTTGCAAGTGCTTTGGGATTTGATGGCTGGCTGGTAAAATCTTCTTTCCTTTCTTCTAGGAAAAAAATGGAATACTTTGATATAATGAATTTGACGAGAAAGTGTCAGAAAAAGATAAAATCGGAGATCGTTTCCTTGGACTGACATGGTTCCCATGAAAGTCTTTCTGTTTACTCTCTTGTTGTGATTGACATTTGATCTGTTACTTGCAGTTGAATATGGAGGTCAAGTTGGATGTAGAAAAAATTCCTATTTTGACAGAATTTGTCAGCCATTTAACCAAGACCATGCATGACTTGGTGCCCGGATCTTTAGTCATATGGTAAGTCAAACCAGACCATTCTTCCTTTAGTACTAATGAATTTATGTTTTTGAACACACCCCTTCCTTGTTGATCAAAAAAAAAAAAACACACCCCTTTCTTGTTGGCTGCAGGTATGACAGTATCACAGTTGATGGCAATCTAATCTGGCAAAATCAACTGAACCAAAAGAATAAACCTTTCTTTGATGTATCTGATGGAATATTCCTAAACTATTCTTGGCTGGTATTGAATTGTTGTATTTTTCTGTTCTTGCGAAGTTTGAATTTGCGGCCTGAATTTTCTCATATTTATTCTCCTGCATTGTACTGTACAGGAGGACTATCCAAAAAGTTCAGCTGCTGTTGCTGGTAATAGAAAGTTCGACGTCTATGTGGGCATTGATATTTTTGGGAGGGGCACATATGGTGGTGGACAGTGGAATGTAAGTGTAACACTAAACTATGCTAGATGTTTGTATGTCGATAGACAAATTACATGGTGTACAGTGGGTTGTAACAGCTTTTTAGCTGTTTCTTATTTCCTAGATGAATGAATGTCTTAGATGCCACATACTTATAGTGACTTTTGCACCTCAGACAAATGTTGCGCTTGATGTAATAAAAAGGGGCAATGTGTCAGCTGCCCTATTTGCCCCTGGATGGGTCTATGAGACTAAGCAACCACCTGATTTCGAGACTGCTCAGAACCGGTAATATACTCGTTAACTCATTCTTGTCGCAAATCGACTATTATATCTACTTTCCAAAGATATGGATAATGGATTTATACTATTGGATATATTCCAATTTGAAATTGCAGAATCAAATAGCTACAGTAGTTAGCAGCACCCCTCGTCTTCTATTCATCTTGTAGTCATAATCTATTCCCTGCAAAGTCAAACATGGTGCCCAAACGAATGCATTCAAGTAGTTCAGTGTATCTTTAATCAAGTAAATGGTTAGAAAATGTGCCACATCTATGTTGCATACCGTATTCATTGTTTAAGTTTTGTGATGTCATACATCTGTTATCACTTATGCACGAGTGTCAAGAATTTCATTTGGTTTTTAAAGGTTAACAAGTTTTATATGTTTCTTATCTTCTGTATTTCATACCTATACCTGTCAATGTTATTCCTCACAATATTGGTTAGGCTATTTTCTCCAAGCATTGACTGAATTATTTTGTCTCTCTAAAGTTTTTCTCAATTCGGAGGGATTAAAGAAAATAAGAACTCACATACTACTGCAAATGGCCGAAAGGGTGTCTCAGAAAATTTACCTTTTTAGCCTGAACTAGTGCAATTTCAGCATTCCATTTTTTTTTTTTTTTTCGTGCCAACCTTTTGTGATGTTAGTGTGACTTCTATATCTTGAGAATAATAGTAACGGTACCTGACACATCTTTCTGTTTCATGTTTTACATGCTAGCTTTTTCCAGTCATTTTAATTGTTATTGACCTTCATTTGCTCATGCTTTCTATTTTTCAGTTGGTGGTCCCTTGTTGAGAAATCATGGGGTATAATGCAGAATTATCCCCTGGAGCTACCGTTCTGCTCAAATTTCGATCAGGTTGAAACTTTATAGATGTCTTCATTTCTTCTTTCTTTCGCTTCGTTTCTGTTTAAGGAATGGGACATCTGAAAGCTTTTATGCTCAAGGTTTATTAAAGGTCCACGCAATCAAGGCTTCTCACCTATGTAGCACAGACATGGACACGAACTAGACACGGATACGGGGACACGGGAATTTTAAAAAAATGGAGATAAAGACACGGCGGGGGACACACCACGTGTACATATACATATATATATATATGTGTGTGTGTGTGTGTGTGTGTGTGCGCGCGCGCGCGCGTGTGTATATATATATAGATCAATTTTTTTCCAAGTTTAAATGGATTCTTACGAAGTACAAACTATACCAGTATTCTACATAGACAAACACACACAGAGAGAAACATGTGCACATACATACCGAGAGAGAGAGAGAAGCTGTCAATGTTGTTAGGATAAGGCCATTAGGGTTGCCCAAATCTTTAAGTAATAACATATTTACCCCCAAAAAAATTTAAAAAAAATTATAGAAGCACCCCCGCCATGTCCCCATGAGTGTACCATCCGTTTCCCACTCCAAAAATTAAATTAAATTAGTGGACACGCCACATGGCGTGTTGGACACGTTTTTAGCCGTGGCCCCGTGTACGGACACGCCGATACGGCGACCTCTAGGAGTGTCGGTGCATCATAGCTTCTCACATACTTGTTCTAACTCCAGATAACTTTTACCTTTTATATGAAGTAGGTTTATATGAACTTGAAATTAATTGCTTTTTAGCCATGTCATATGCATTCCAGGTCAATCAGCCTGCCGTCTTACAAACCATCCTCTAGTGACTAATCTTGTATTCCTTTAGTCTGATAAAGAGCAATCCACATGAGCTAATAATTGATTATCTTGCATTTGGAAAATTATCTTAATTTATTCATTTCAACCAGGGATATGTTTCCACTCTTGACTGCAAAATAGAGTCAAATGAATGCCATTTATTTTGTTTTTACTCATTGCTGTCCTATATCACCTATGGATAGATGGAAGTAGTAACAGCAGGTTTCTTGAAAGAATAATTACAGGGAACCGAACAGGGGCTATATGCTATATGGTCCGTATAAGCTAACATTATCTTCTTCTGTTCTTTTTCTTTTGAGTTGTTCAGGGTCGTGGTCAACATGTTGCTATAGATGGAGGGCAAGTATCAAGTGCTCCTTGGAACAACCTTTCCTCCCAAAGCTTTCAGGTAATTGCCTGACTGTTTTTTCCCATTTTCTCTTTTCTTCGGTCGTATAGGAAAGTGTATTGTCATATGCTCCCATGGTCAATGGTGTGGTTATATCATCAGTTTTCTTCACGTGTGGCTTCTTAGGAGTCTGGCTTCTTAGGAGTCTCTTTCGCCTGACTTATGTTTACTTTGCAGCCTTGCCTTAATTTTTCTGGAGATCCTTCCTCAGATTCTATTCAAGTCCTTGTTGAGTAAGTTCTCTGGCTCGTACATATGTTCCACTCTTTCCAGTATGTCTTGATGTCTTCTATTCTGCAACCATTTCAAAGGTTCGGTACAACTGTTGATCCGGTAACTTGTACAAACATCGATATCATGATGTAAGTGTCTAGAATTTTTTTTTCCCATGTTCAGATGTACAATGAAACTTCAGTTCTTTCCTTCTTTTCTGTTAATGATGTTATTTAGGCAAATTCTGCTTTTCCTTGGGATCAAGAAGTGGTTTTCGACACACCTTATATTGCTCAGTTAGGCTACATTTCAGATCATTCTGTGACAAAGTCACCACCTGCCACTTGATATTATAAATATGTCTTGCATGAATCACTATAATGTTTACTTTCTGTGACTTATTTGGGACTTAGGCAAGATTTGTACTTTACAGTTGGTAATGGTCATGCTTTTGTATCTCTCTCCCAGCGACATACCCTTGAAGTCCATTACTCATTCTTAAAATCTCCTCTTGTGTTGGTTCTGTTTCAACAGTTTAACTTGGACATCAGAAATTAATCTGTCTATTGACTTCGTTATATGTTGTCGAATGGTAGTTTTAAGGAAGCATCTTATAGCGGAGGAGGGAACATCACGTTTAAAGGAACTCTTCCAGAAGTTGGATATTTCTCAACAAAGCTCTTTCACGGAGGGCTCCTTTTGGGGGATTTACCAGTGCACTTTACGTATTCTGTAAGTCATCTTATCATCTGATTTGATTTGCTAGACATTTGAGTTTTCAAAAGGTCTTATTAAATCTGTTGAGGTCCTCCTTTTATCTGGCAGCTGTGTAAACTGAAAATGCTGAACAAAAAAATCCAAATTTTCTGAAGATTATGTTGCACTCGCCTTAAGGTTTAAAGGAACAAGTCTCGAATATGCTACACGTGGTAGGAGGGAAACAACGAGGCTCAGCGATCGCAGCTTCCTTGTAAAACTTCCACGCTATCAAAGATGAAACTCAAATGGTTTTATTTATTGCCTAAACCCTTAGGCCTGCTACAATCCTTCAGGTAACACTAAACAGCCAAGATTTTAGTTGATTGCACTACCACCCAAGTTCAATTTAACAGGTTATCTAAGTTTGATCACTGATCAGTCCACTTCCCAGCTATTTCTTTGTGGTTTTGTCCGAGTTTATTTGAGAAAGTATAATTATAATCAGCTGAATCAGGTTTTAGTGACTTCGAGATTTAAGTAAAAACGGATTCATCCGGTTGCTTTTGTAACATAGAAAGGCAAAATCCGTATAATGGAATACTGAGTTATTCAAGTTTACTAACAATGACGAACTATATACCTTTTATGCGTCCACCGGAACAATCCTGTAAAAACACAAGCCCTGCTCTTGTTGCCCCTTACCTCATTTTGGCTTCCATTTCGTCTAATATTTCCACCTTTTCTACCTCTAGTGATCACTGTATCTTCCTTTGGTAATGCCTTCCTTTAAGAATGAAAAGATGGTAGGAAATTTTACAAACATATCTAAGCAGAGTTTGACGTAGGAAAACAATGGGACCAAGTGCATCCTTACTTGCAATAATGAGAAATGTTCACTATTCCGTTAAATCTTCTCCAAGCAGGAACCCCAATATGTGAGAAAAAGGGTTTTGGATTCCAGAGTATTTTGTTTTTCCCTGTTTTCATTCCATTTTGATGTTGACAACTTGACACCGCAATCTTGTGCAGGCTAAATTGGATGGGAACTCTCTGATAGGCCTTTCTCTCGAATTTTCTTCTGCCGTGGAGGGAAAAATATCAGTGCTTCTTGCTTCAAGGGGGAATACCCTTCTTACCATGACCCAATTCTCTAGCAAATTCAACAAAGTAATTATGCCTCGTCAGGTTATGTTGTCAGAAACAGACCCGGGATGGGTAATTCTGGAGAGTAGCATTTCGATGAATGGATTCACATTAACAGAAATCCACGCTTTGTGCTATTCAGAAAGTTCCCCATCACCCAATCCAACTCAATATTTTGCCATTCTTGGCCATGTCCGTGTCAAAACTCCTGGACAGAACGTTGTTTTCCCACCATCTACCTCATGGCTAGTTGAGGGTCAAGACATTGAGTGGACTTCAGTCTCTCAGAAGTCCAAGACCCTTAGTGTTAAAATCAGTTGGAGGTTGAAAGACGGGAATGCTTCACTTTTCCCGAAGTACAATATTTTTGTCGAAAAACTATCAAATCAAGATGTTGGAAAGCAGGAGTATCTAGGAGTTGCCCAAGTGGAAGCGTTTTACGTCTTTAATCTTGTAGTCCCTTGCGGAACCTCTAATCTCAAATTCTCCATACAAGTGTGCGGCGTTGATGGAACTTCTCAGCCGGTAAACGATTCTCCATCTTTTCACTTGCCTGTGGAACGTTCATAAATTGACAGGAAATTACTCTGCCATTACTTTAATACTAGAGAGAGGAAATGGAGGAATATAATGTTGTTTGTACACGATGTTGTTGTAGCATGATAATTGATTTGCAATAAGAGTTTGTGCCGATGAAATCTACTTTTTTTTAATTCGCACATTTGTCAAACTCCTCTTCTTTTCTTTTCTTTTTCTTTCCCATCTGATCCACTTCTAGTCCACCACTTTCGATACTTTTTTATGCCCTTATTACAACCTGATGTAAGACCGTATGGAGCCGGACAAGAATTGTGGCCCTTGTATATGGTTTACTCCGACATATATACGATTATAATATAATATTTTATTCTGGTTCCTGAAGCGAGAAGCACAATTGGATTATTCAAGGACCACTTTGCACATTTTTGTGTGAAGCCCATTTTGGAGTCTCGCCACAAACAATCCTAGCCGTTCAATAATTTTAGAATAATTCGATTGATTTTGAAAAATTTTTGCCCAATTGGATTTTTGTAAGTAATTGATCTAACACAAATGATACACAGATTTTTTGTGCACAAGTCGTGCATTGATTGTGATGTGGAGCCTGTTCCGGATCCAACACAAATAATTGATCTAACACAAATGATACACGGATTTTTTCAAGGGTCTTCGCAAAAAATTAACTCAATCCGATACTTATAGGTGCTCGATCCAATCATCTAACTTTTCATTATCCTAAAATCTAAATAAAAAGTTAGATGATTGAATCGAGTACTTATAGGTATCGGATTGAGCTGATTTTTCGCGAGGATTCTCAAAAAAATATTTTACATTTAATGAACGGATTAGATCATTTGTGTGGGACCCAAAGCGGGCCCCACACTGCAATTTGTGCACAGTTGCTATGTGAGTAGCATGACTGATTGTATGGTCAGCATCCTCTTGATCCAAGCCGTAGAATTTTGAATGAAATATTGAACGAATTAGATCAATTGCTTATCGGTCTGAATTTTTTCAGGATCAATCGAATAATTATTCTAAAATTATGAATGGTTCAGATCGTTTGTGTGGAGCATCTAAGTGGGCCCCACACAACCATGTGCAAAAGTGGTCTTTGACTTGCCCCCAAAACGACGTCATTTTGGATGGTTGCAGATTGTTCTCGCTACGGGAACGAGAATAAATTATTGGAATGAGAGGATAATTTAGGCACTCCACCAAATGGAGACAAAAAGGGGAGCACCTCCGATAAATGTTAGAGTGCCAAAATCTGGCTCCTTTCTTTAATCAAAGGTACACATAATAAGGAAATACACATACATATATATGAAGAAAATAATTGAACAAACATACGATTCTATTAATCCAAATAAATTGACTTTTTAAGAGGCCAAACAGGCCTTGCTTGACAAACTATTAGAGCGTCTCCGGCGCCGACCAATGGTTTTACTTACCAAATCAAATCAAATCGAATCTTATGTTCCAATCAATTGCGGACCAATGCTTTTACTTAAATTTAAATAAAATTTTGATCAAAAGCTCCATTTAGGTATGTCTTTTCAAATGCAAACTCTTGTTTTTATTCAAATCTGTTATTTTTATGTTTTCCTTCCAATATATGGGTCAAATGGCACATCTATCTATCTATCTCAATCAGGGACGGTTTCGCTCACAGTCATTTTGACATCTATTTTGACACCTCACCCTTTCGGATCTCACTATGCTATTTTGAATCGTTGATCTTATTTAAATGAGTAAAATTGAGAGCCCTGCAAAAATTTAGCTCATTTTGATATCGGTAAGGTTTTGATCCAAACACAGTTGTGCAAACAACAGTTCCTGTCAAAGTTTCGGTAAAACTGTTTGGATCGAGCACTTACGAATATCAAAATGAGCTGAATTTTTGCAGGGCCCCCTATTTTACTGATTTAAACAAGATCAACGGTTCGGACCATCACAATGGGGCCCAAAACAAAAACGGGTTCAAAAAGGTTGTAAGCGGAACCGGCCCCATCTCTATTATAAACCAATGCATTTATTTTCACATCTTATAAAAGTATCCATATTTGCCCCTCATTACATAAATGTTGTTTAAAAGGAAAAAAAATCGAAATTCAAATTTCACAGCTCTCTCTCTCTCTATGTACGTGTCTTCCCCACAGTGAAGAAAAGAAAGAAGGGGGGAAGCAATTCTCAGTGCTTTCTTTCTTGCTTCCTTTCAATGGGTTGACTGGGCTCCTTCTTTCTCAATTGATTGTCTTCGGGGAAGGGGTTCCCCCTGTGGACTATCGAGCACCAGGATCGTCCATCGTCCACTCCTCCTCGACAGTTAAACCCCTCGGGAGAAATCAAATCGGGAGAGGTATTTTCTGTTACTCATCATGTGTTTGTTAAAATGTTCTCTTCTATTTTGTATAGACTTTGTGGTTTATACACTTCTTCCATAATTTGAAGAGGTATTTTCTGATGCCCACCACATGTTTGTTATAAAGCTCTCTTCTATTTTGCAAAGCTGTAAAGACTTTGTGGTTTATAGTGAATTAGAGGGCTTCTGCGGATTTCACAAACCACAACACCCCCCCCCCCCCCTCTTTTTGAACGGCGTTCTGCATAATTTTGTAGAACTGTGCACTTCCTTAAGAGTATATGACTGGAACTTGAGGAAAGAAACAATATCCAACAATCCCTTTTTCTCCACTACACTATTTGCGTATTCACTTACTTTTGTGTTGGTGAAACTTTGTTTGGCTTGCATGTATTGGAATGGTTTCTGACATCAAAACATGTTTCCCTTTGTTCACTTCGAATCCGTCACGTGAGGTGCTTCAAAATTCACAATCAGAAAGGAAAATTTGGTTTTTAGGTTCCCATCCTTATGAATTTGTTTTTCCCAATTTTCTAGGCATTGTGTTCCAGTACCAAAATGCTTGCTTGTTGCGGCTTATGGACAATACCCTGATAGCTTGGATCAATACTGATTTTGGTTGATGCATTACTTTATGGGCAGTGCCCTGCATTTTCACGTTTCAAGCAGGAGGGGGCTTATTTGCTGAGCTCTGAGGATTTTCACTTCAAGTTTGTTTGTGCTCTTTCTCCGTTCCAGAAACCTTCTTAAAAAATAAGCAGTTTATTTCACATTTTCAAACTCAAAAATAATGTAAATGAAAAATAATTTTTCAATTTTTTTTGCACCGTATTAAAGACCTCAATGAGATCTATCAAATAAGATCTATAGTGGTAGGAAAATTATTTGCGTAAGCACATGATTTTTGAGCTTGAAATTGCCTTCTTAAAAAATAAGCTGCTTATTTACGTTCTGGAACGGAGTTGGGTTTATTTCTTCTTCTAGGGTTGTGATCTGGAAACTGTTTTCCTTGTTTTGCTTTGTATTGTTCCTTTTTTTTATCTTATCAACTTTGTGCTGAGTTGCAGATGATTGTTGCGGGGTAATCCTTTTTTCATAGAAATAAAAAAAAAATCTTCCTTGTTAAAAAAGAAGGGTTAATTTCCATCAATTTGTAGCTACCTAAAAATTTTAGAGCTACCTAAAAATTGAGCCACTATCAAGATCCAAAGGATAATTTCAATTTCAATCAGGATGGATAGTACCATAGGCACGGATAAGCACTAATATTATATACTATAAGAATGTAATTATCTAAACAAAAAGAAGAACTCTCCTGAACTCACTAAAAAAGAAGCACTCTCTTGTACTCACTCTCGTACATGAGTTTTTCTCATTTTTAAAAATATTTTTATTCATTATTTTACACTTTTTACAAAATGTAAAATATATACTTTAATTGAGTTGAGTTTTGTTTACCTTCCACTTAAAAGTGTGAACATTATCATTCTTCTTATTGGTTGAAATAGTGTGGATCACATCACAAAATGATGCTATGCTCACCAAAAAGTGTATTATATGATAAGTATGATATCACATTGTGGTGGAATCCATACTATTTCATCCTCTTTTAAACATGGTGAACAAAATTGCACTCACTTTAATTTGTTTGAAAAAGCACAATTAAACATGGTGAACAAAAGTACAATCAATAATGTTGTTGTTTCTATTCTTGTGTATGGAACGAGCAATACACTAACTTTTATAAACAATAAAAAGATAGAATTTGCATTTTCCGACATTTGAGAAAAAAAAGGGGGTAACCTCAAAAAAGGTAGGCATAAAAGTGCACGTCATTGGAGATGAATTTTAAAATTTTTACTCAAATTTTTAAGTATGAATCAGAAAGAACCAAAATGCTACTTGCACCAACTAAACCCCTACCGATGGGGTACCGACAGGACACAAGAGCCATTATGAATCCCAAAAAAAAAAAAAAAAAATACACTGTCATTGGAGATGAATTTTTGACGTTTTTACTCAAAATTTTAAGTATGGATTAAAATGAACGAGAAAGCTACTTGCATTGACCAACCCCTACTAATGGAGTATCGACAGGCACACGGGACCCACTTTGGGCCCTACACGAATGATCCGAGCCGATTCTGAAATTTGAATGAAAAAAATCGAAGGTTCGACCACCTATATATATCAGATTAAGTTAATTTTTCAATGATCCACCCATTTTTTTTTTAGTAAATTAGAGGCCGCCCCTATTTTTTAGCCTCGGTTTGAAACCAACCCTAAAATATTTTTACCGAACCTCAATGGTTCGGGCATATTTGTACTGACTTTTATACCCCAGATCCTACAAATCGACTGCTCTCTCTCTACAATGGATCTCGCTCCCCTCTCTCTCTATCCACCCCGCGCATCCCCACCTCCTCCTCCTTCAGCTCCCCAGCCCACCGCCGCCGTCGCAACCCCACCCAATCCCCGCCTCCCCCGTCCTTCCCCCCTTCCCCTGGGCCACCGACCACCGCGCCATCATCCACAGCTTTCAGCACCGACATCAAAGCCCCCGTTGATCTTGTACCTTCAAGCGGTCGTTGGCGGCCAGGAACACCTCTCGCGAGACCTTGGTACCGCTCCTAACGATGACGGCGTCGAACTAGGAGATCTCCTTGCACAGCTGCTTCGGAGACATGCCGTAGAGGCACTCGACGTTGCCAAAGCTGCGAAGGAGGTAGAGATTGCCTTCTCCGAGTTTTATTTTGAACAGATGGTGTCATCGATTTCATCTTCTTCGTATTTTTCTTCTTGTTCTTTGCTGGCGGCGAGTGTAGTCGAAGACTTGGGGGGAGAAGGTAGAGTAGAGACTAGTACAGTACAGCCGTGAGTGGAATGGGCATCGAGTTTCAGTAGTCACGGGGGAAGAGAGAGAATTACCTAGCAGAGAAGGATTATTGTTTGGATTATTGAATAGCCGATGTTCAAGTGTTCAACATAAAAAGAAGAGAAAAGCAACGAAGTACACTTCAACATTTCTTTTCTTTTTCATTTTGTTTTTTATGATGATAAAGTCGTAGTATATGAGGGGATTTTGGAAATTGTAATCTCTTTTTGTGATGGAAGTTGTTTTGGTGTGGGCTAAGCTATGCGAACCGTGTATTTACGGTCATGTGAACTGGTTATGAGAATTGACAATTAGAATTGAGATTTGGTAGTTCTTATAGAACTGACTATGAGAGTTGACAGTTCTCATAGTCAGTTCACATAGCCAATTCTATGAACAGGGACTACAAGAATTGACAATTCTCATAGCCGGTTTACATGATCGAAAATACACATAGCCAGTTCACACAGTCAGTTCTCATAGCTCATAGCTACGAAGTATTTTATGTAATTATATTTGATTACATTTATAACTATATTTGATTTTGATTACCTTTTTGTTTTTATTTAATTTTTGTTCGTGTGTATATTTTCTACAAGAACTGTGTACGCGTTTGATTTTGATTAGTTTGATTTGATTTTTTTTAATTTTTGATGTGAACTGTGTATGAGAAGTGTGTATTTTTCTGTATGAGAATTGTGTTTTTCATATGATAACCGTGTATTTTTCTATGAGCACTGTGTATGATAAGTGTATTTTTTTGTATGAGAACTGTGTTTTTTGCTATGAAAAATGTGTATTTTTTGTATGAGAACTCTGTTTTTACTATGAGAAGTGTATATTTTTCTATGAGAAGAGTGTAATCTTCCTATGAGAAGTGTGTATTTTTCTATGAGAAGTGTGTAATTTTCTATGAGAAGTGTGTATTTTTGTATGAGAACTGTTTTAAAGCATATGATAAGTGTGTATTTTTCTATGAGAAGTGTATTTTTTTATGAGAAGTGTTTATTTTTATATGAGAACTGTTTTAAAACATATGAGAAGTGTGTATTTTTCTGTGAGAAGTGTTTATTTTTGTATGAGAACTGTTTTAAAGCATATGAGAATTGTGTATTTTCTATGAGAAGTGTGTAATTTTCTATGAGAATTGTGTATTTTTGTATGAGAACTGTTTTAAAACATATGAGAACTGTGTATTTTTCTATGAGAAGTGTTTTAAAGCATATGAGAACTGTGTATTTTCTATGAGAAGTGTGTAATTTTTTATGAGAAATGTGTATTTTTGTATGAGAACTGTTTTAAACCATGTGAGAACTGTGTATTTTTCTATGAGAAATATTTATTTTTGTATGAGAACTGTTTTAAAGCATATGAGAACTGTGTATTTTTTATGAGAAATGTGTATTTTTCTATGAAAAGTGTTTATTTTTGTATGAGAAGTATGTATTTTTCTGTATGAGAACTGTATTTTTCATATGATAACCGTGTATTTTTCTATGAGCACTGTGTATTTTTGTATGAAAACTGTATATTTTTCAATGAGAATTGTTTATGAGAATTGACAGTTCTCATAACCCACAAAGTCAAGGGTATTTTTGTCCGAAATAATATGGATCACATAACCAATTTTCTATGAGAACTGAGCAGTTCTCATAGAACTGACTATTAAAATTGGCAATTCTCATAACCCACGTAGCCAAGGGTATTTTTGTCCGAAATAATATGGGTCACATAACTAGTTTCCTATGAGAAATGAGCAGTTCTCATAGAGCTGATTATGAGAATTGGCAGTTCTCATAGCCCACATAGCAAATGGTATTTTTGTCTGAAATAATATGGGTTAGGAATTGATTCTAAAAATATAAATTTTACTAAAAATAGATATGTACACAAAAAGTTAAGAAGAAGGGGCAAAATAGTACAATTGTATGGAAAGTAGAAAAAAAGGACTGAAAAAAGAAAGAAATATTTGTGTCAGGACTGTTTGAAATCCAAACCTAGAAAAAAGGGCCGGCTCTAAATTCCCCTTTTTTTTTAAATTATTAAACTATTCAGATTATTCGTTCGAGATTTGAAATGGGCCCTGCGTTGCCTTCAGTATCTCAACGGTCAGGATTTGATCGGTGCAAGTAGCACCGCTCGAGATTGGAGATCCTGTCGTACCATTCGAAAAGCAGGAAATACTTCCCTCAACTCAAACGGATCGAATCAATCACTAACCCGAATAGCACGGAGTAAAAAATCCCAAACCCCAACGTTGACGCCAACGACTTTTTACAACTCTCACAACATAAATTTTCCCTCTCAACCTCTCCTCTCTCTCTCTCTCTCTCTCTCTCTCTGAAGTCCTCTTCACCGTCACAGCTCCCTCCCTTCCGCTCCTACCTTCACCTCCAAAACCTTAATCCCGGCTTCGAAACCTCCTCTACCCCATCCTCAACTCTCTCTTCCCCACAATGAACCCCACCGACGTCGCCGGCCCAACCCACTCCCCCGCCGGTCCTCCGCCGTTCGACCCGTCGAGGCCGGCCGTCCCGGTCTCGTACCCGATCAAAACCCTTGCCGAGCTCGACTCGAGGTCGTACTTCGACTCGTTCCACTTCCCCTTCAACAAGTCGTCGGTGGCGCTTCGGAATGGTAGGTGTTTGGCTGACCGGCCGAGGATGCTCGTGTGCCACGACATGGCGGGAGGGTACACGGACGATAAGTGGGTGCAAGGGGGGAGTAATCCCGAGGCGTACGCGATCTGGCATTGGTACTTGATGGATGTTTTTGTGTACTTCTCCCATGACCTGGTTACTCTGCCGCCTCCGTGTTGGACTAATGCCGCCCATAAGCACGGTGTCAAGGTAATCATAATTTGCTACTCCCTCCGTAACGAGAACCAAAAAGATTATCCTGCAATCCGAAAACTTAACAAAAATAATACTCCCTCCTACTCAAAGTCAAAGCCTTTGAAAGTGTCCAGATTTCCAAACTTACCCTTCAAAAGTAAAAAGAGTACTTACTTCAATTCAAAAGTGAAATTGAGTGGAAAGAATAAAATTGGTAGTTTGCCAAGTCTTTGTGGCGAAAGTAGTAAACATTTTGGGACAATCCAAAATGATATACTGAGCAAACAAATTTAGGACCGAAGAAGTACATTTTCCTGAACAAAAGTTCAAACTCTTTCTTTTTTGTGTGTGTGTGTGTGTGTGTGTGTGTGTGTGTGGGGATAAATTAAGAGAACCCATTGGGTTCTAGTAATTAATACCAAAAAGTTGGAATTTTTTTGGGACATAAAATGCGATCATTTTAAGTTTTCATTTTGCGGACTGGACAATCTTTTTGGAGGGAGTCATTACATTCTTTTTAAGTACTCGTGTTTTTGGAGTGAAGGGACATAATTTGGATTTGGTCTGTTTGGAGAGAGGGATTTTGTCTTAGTTGGGTTGAGCTTTTTGAGTTGATTGGGATAAGGGGATATGATTAGAGCTTGTGAATTTATTAATTTCTTACTTCGAGAAGTTGAATAAAGGCCAGGGAAAAAGGCAGGACTTAGATGTTGGGGTGACCAATGTGAGTACAACCAAGGAAAAAAAAAGAAGTTACTTCTAGAAAAATTGTATTTCGTACAAAAGCGTTATGACATTTTTTAAAATTGTTAGAATTTTAGGTATTGTGTAATATGTTAGAACTTTAGGTATTGTGTAATATGAAAGCAAGTGAAGTCATGCCATATTTTCGAAAGAATACTCATGAAAGAGAGAAGCAACAACGAGAATGCTATGAAATGTAAGGGACCATTTTATGCATATTAATCCTTCCGTTCCATACCGAGAACCTAAAAAAATACATTTCTATTTAAAAGAACTTCAAACTCTTTTTTTGGCATGATACTAGATATCACATTCTCGTTTCAAAGATTGGACATCCTGTTTGCCGTATGAAGGGAATATAAGAATATCGAAAATCAAGGGGTAGTATAAATAATTGCTGGGGTGACCATGGCAACCCTTGGACCTCTCTAGCTTCGTCCTTGATAGAGGCATTTGTGTGCATACAATCGTTCTACTCAAGGGAGAAAGCTTATTGGAAACCCGAGCACGGGAGAGGGAGAACGCTGTGAGACCCCAAGAGAACAAATTTGTGTTTCTGCAATAGATGAGTATTGTTCTGCTTTATTGAAATTGCTTTTAGGTTATTTGTGAAAATTAATTTTTGAGGGGAAATGCACCAAGCTGGGAAGTCAAGACAGTTCTTCCAAGGTTTGGAAGTAATAGTTGTGACGTAAGCCATGGATAGTTAAAGTAGTGGGGGTTTTTAAGTCATGTGTTTAGAAACTTAAAAAGAATCTAAAAATGTTCGTTGTACATAATTTTTTTTCCCTTCTGGCTATGATTTATAAAGGTACTGGGGACTTTCATCACCGAATGGGATGAAGGGAGAGTTAATGCCAATAAACTGCTCGTGACAAAGGAGTCTGCTCGCATGTATGCTGAGCGCTTGACTGAGCTTGCAAGTGCTTTGGGATTTGATGGCTGGCTGGTAAAATCTTCTTTCATTTCTTCTAGGAAAAAAATGGAATACTTTGATATAATGAATTTGACGAAGAGAGTGTCAGAAAAAGATTAAATCGGAGATCATTTCCTTGGACTGCCATGGTTCCCATGAAAGTCTTTCTGTTTACTCTCTTGTTGTGATTGACATTTGATCTGTTACTTGCAGTTGAATATGGAGGTCAAGTTGGATGTAGAAAAAATTCCTATTTTGACAGAATTTGTCAGCCATTTAACCAAGACCATGCATGACTTGGTGCCCGGATCTTTAGTCATATGGTAAGTCAAACCAGACCATTCTTCCTTTAGTACTAATGAATTTAGGTTTTTGAACACACCCCTTTCTTGTTGGCTGCAGGTATGACAGTGTTACAGTTGATGGCAATCTAATCTGGCAAAATCAACTGAACCAAAAGAATAAACCTTTCTTTGATGTATCTGATGGAATATTCCTAAACTATTCTTGGCTGGTATTGAATTGTTGTGATTTTCTGTTCTTGCGAAGTTTGAATTTGTGGCCTGAATTGTCTTGTATTTATTCTCCTTCATTGTACTGTACAGGAGGACTATCCAAAACGTTCAGCTGCTGTTGCTGGTGATAGAAAGTTCGACGTCTATGTGGGCATTGATATTTTTGGGAGGGGCACATATGGTGGTGGACAGTGGACTGTAAGTGTAAACTAAACTATGCTAGATGTTTGTATGTTGATAGACAAATTACATGGTGTACAGTGGGTTGTAACAGCTTTTTAGCTGTTTCTTATTTCCTAGATGAATGAATGTCTTAGATGCCACATACTTATAGTTACTTTTGCACCTCAGACAAATGTTGCGCTTGATGTAATAAAAAGTGGTAATGTGTCAGCTGCCCTATTTGCCCCCGGATGGGTCTATGAGACTAAGCAACCACCTGATTTCACGACTGCTCAGAACCGGTAATATACTCATAAACTCATTCTTGTCACAAATCAACTGTTATATCTACTTTCCAAAGATATGGATAATGGACTTATACTATTGGATATATTCCAATTTGAAATTGCAGAATCACATAGCTACAGTAGTGTAGCAGCATCCCTCGTCTTCTATTCATCTAGTTGTCATAATCTATTCCCTGCCAAAGTCAAACATGGTGCCCAGACGAATGCATTCAAGTAGTTCACTCTATCTTTAGTCGAGTAAATGGTTAGAAAACGTGCCACATCTATGTTGCAGTCCGTATTCATTGTGTAAGTTTTATGATGTCATACAGCTGTTATCACTTACGCACGAGTGTCAAGAATTTCATTAGTTTTTAAAGGTTAACAAGTTTTATCTGTTTCTTATCTTCTGTACTTTGTACCTATTCCTGTCAATGTTATCCCTCACAATATTGTTTAGGCTATTTTCTCCAAGCTTTGACTGAATTATTTTGTCTTGCTAAAGTTTTTCTCAATTCAGAGGGAATAAAGAAAATAAGAATTCACATACTACTACAAATTGGCGAATGGGTGTCTCTGAAAATTTACCTTTTTAGCCTGTACTAGTGCAATTTCAGCATTCCATTTTATTATACCTTTTGTGATGTTAGTGTGACTTCTATATCTTGAGAATATTAGTAATGGTGCCTGACACATCATTCTGCTTCATGTTTTAGATGTTAACTTTTTGCAGTCATTTTAATTGTTAATTGACCTTCATTTTGCTCATGCTTTTTATTTTTCAGTTGGTGGTCCCTTGTTGAGAAATCATGGGGTATAATGCAGAGTTACCCCCTGGTGCTGCCGTTCTACTCAAATTTCGATCAGGTTGAAACTTTGTTGATATCTTCACTTCTTCTTTTTTCTTTCTTCAGTTCTCTCCATCTTTCGTCATTTCTGTTTAAGGAATGGGGCATCTGAAAGGTTTTATGCTCAAGGTTTATTAAAGGTGCACGCAACCAAGGCGTCTCACATACGTGTTTAACTCCAGATAACTTTTTACCTTTTATATGAAGTAGGCTCATATGAACTTGAAATTGATTGCTTTTTAGCCGTGTCATATGCATTCTAGGTCAATCAGCCTGTCGTTTTACAAATTACTTTATTTAGCATCCTCTAGTGACTAATCTTGTATTCCATTAGTGTGATGAAGAGCAATACACATGAGCTAATAATTGATTATCATGCATTTGAAAATTATCTTAATTTACTCATTTCAACCTGGGAGATGTTTTCCACACTTGACTGCAAAATAGGGTCAAATGAATGCCATTTATTTTCCTTTTTACTCATTGTTGTCCTTTCTCCTATGCATAGATGGAAGTGGTAACAGCAGGTTTCTTGAAAGAATAATTATGGGAAACCGAACAGGGACTATATGCTATATGGTCCATATAACATTATCTTCTTCCGTTCTTTTTCTTTTGAATTGTTCAGGGTCGTGGTCAACATGTTGCTATAGATGGAGGGCAAGTATCAAGTGCTCCTTGGAACAACATTTCCTCCCAAAGCTTTCAGGTAATTTTGCCCGACTGTTTTTTCCTTTTTTCTCTTTTCTTCAGTTGTATAGGAAAGTGTATTGTCATATGCTCCCGTGGTCAATGATGTGGTTATATCATCAGTTTTCTTCACGTGTGGCTTCTTAGGAGTCTCTTTTCCCTGACTTATGTTTACTTTGCAGCCTTGCCTTAAATTTTCTGGAGATTCTTCCTCAGACTCTATTCAAGTCCTTGTTGAGTAAGTTCTCTGGCTCATACGTATGTTCCAGTCTTTCCAGTATGTCTTGATGTCTTCTATTCTGCAACCATTTCAAAGGTTCGGTACAACTGTTAGTCCGGTAACTTGTACAAACGTCGATATCGTGATGTAAGTGTCTAGAATTTTTTTCCCATGTGCAGATTTAGAATGAAACTTCAGTTCTTTCCTTCTTTTCTGTTAATGATGTTCTTTAGGCAAATTCTGCTTTTCCTTGGGATCAAGAAGTGGTTTTCGACACACTTTATATTGCTCAGTTAGCCTACATTTCAGATCATTTTGTGACAAAGTCACCACCTGCCACTTGAGTCTATAAATATGTCTTGCATGAATCACTATAATTTTTCCTCTCTGTGGCTTATTTGGGACCTTGGTAAGATTAGTTTTTTACAGTTGGTAATGGTCATGCTTTTGGATCTCTCTCCCTGCAACATACCCTTTAAGTCCATTACTCATTCTTAAAATCTCCTCTTGTGTTGGTTCTGTTTCAACAGTTTAACTTGGACGTCAGAAATAAATCTGTCTATTGACTTCGTTATATGTTGTCAAATGGTAGTTTTAAGGAAGCATCTTATAGCGGAGGAGGGAACATCACTTTTAAAGGAACTCTTCCAGACGTTGGATATTTCTCAACAAAGCTCTTTCGCGGAGAGCTTCTTTTGGGGGATTTACCAGTGTACTTCACGTATTCTGTAAGTCATCTCATCAGTTGATTTTATTTGCTAGACATCTGCATTTTAAAAAGGTCTTTCTAGTTCTGTTGAGGTCCTCCTTTTATCTGGCAGCTGCGAAAACTGAAAATGTTGAACACAAAAATCTAAATTTTCTGAAGATTATGCTGCACTTGCCTTAAGGCTCAAAGGAACAAGTCTGAAGTGGAATCAGGTTTTAAGTGACTTTGAGATTTAACTCTGAAGTGGAACAGTAGTAAAAACCGATTCATCCTTGCTTTTGCAACATCGAAAGCCCAAATCCGTATAATGGAATGCTGAGTTATTCAAGTTCACTAACAATGACAAGCTGTATACCTTTTATGCGTCCACAGGAACAATCCTGTATAAACACAAGCCCTGCTCTTGTTGCCTCTTACCTCATTTTGGCTTCCATTTCTTCTAATATTTCTCCTTTTTCTACCTCCGGTGATCACAGTGTCTTCCTTTAGTAAAGCCATTCCATTTTGAATGAAAAGATGGTATGAAATTTTACAGACATATCTAAGCAGTGCTTGACATAGGAAAACAATGGGACCAAGTGATCAAGTGCATCCTTACTTGCAATAATGAGAAATTTAGGAACCCCAATATGTGTGCTTGCCCTAAAAACAGCAGCTCAAGATACATGAGAAAAAGGGTTTTGGATTCCAGGGCATTTTTCCCCCCCTGTTTTCATTTCATTTTAATGTTAACAACTTGACACCACAATCTTGTGCAGGCTAAATTGGATGGGAACTCTCAGATAGGCCTTTCTCTCGAATTTTCTTCTGCCGTGGAGGGCAAAATTTTAGTGCTTCTTGCTTCAAGGGGGAATACCTTTCTTACCATGAACCAATTCTCTAGCAAATTCAACAGAGTAATTATGCCTCGTCAGGTTACGAAGTCAAAAACAGACCCGGGATGGGTAATTCTGGATAGTAGCATTTCGATGAATGGATTCACATTAACAGAAATCCACGCTTTGTGCTATTCAGAAAGTTCCCCATCACCCAATCCAACTCAATATTCCGCCATTCTTGGCCATATCAGTGTCAAAACTTCTGGACAGGACTTTGTTTTCCCACCATCTACCTTATGGCTAGTTGAGGGTCAAGACATTGAGTGGACTTCAGGCTCTCAGAAGTCCAAGACCCTTAGTGTTAAGCTCAGCTGGAGGTTGAAAGACGGGAAAACTTCACTTTTCCCGAAGTACAATATTTTTGTTGAAAAACTATCAAATCGAGGTGTTGGAAAGCAGGAGTATCTTGGAGTTGCCCATGTGGAAGCGTTTTACGTCTTTAATTTTGTAGTCCCTTCCGGAACCTCTAATCTCAAATTCATTATTCAAGTGTGCGGTGTTGATGGGACTTCTCAGCCGGTAAACGATTCTCCATCTTTTCTGATGCGGAATGTTACTCCCCCAGTCCCCGGAGGTAGATTTTGGTCCAGAAAATGTTCTACTAATATTATCTTTATTATCATTAGTATTATAGCCATTGTCACTGTTATATTCTACTGGGATAATATCTTGATAAGTATTCAATTATGATAAGATAAGATAATTGACAGGAAATTACTCTTCCATTATTTAATAAGAGAGGAGAAAATGGAGGAATAATGTTGTTTGTACCTGATATCGTTGTAGCATGACCATTGATTTGCACTAAGAGTTTGTGCCGATGAAATCTAGTTTTTTTCGCATTTGTCAAACTCTTTTTTTTCTTTCTTTCCCATCTGATACACTCCTAGTCCACCACTTTCGATATATGAGTACGGATTTATGGCCTTGTATTACAACTTGATGTTAAGACCATATGGAGCCGGACAAGAATTGCGGCCCTTGTATATGGTTTACTACAACACAACTTCAAATGTGAGCGGCAGGGGCATGGGCGGAGCTGTTTTCGAGCTGTCGAGGCCAGGGCCCCTCACTTTAAGAAGAAAATTTAGTTTTACTTGCGAAGCCTTGCAGACTTTATTTGGGTTTATAGTGTCTTTGAGTTATATATATAGGAAACTTTCGTATTTTCCCTGTTGAAACAAATGCCAGAAGGTGAAGTTCTCCTCTCTGGATTCGGTTTTGATAGAGTTGGAAGAGATAGAGTTGGTAGAGTTTGTGATGTGGCAAACTCTATCTCTATCGTTCTCCCGCTCTATGAATGAACTAATATGAATGACGCAAACAAGGATCGCCTGCAGCTACTGCCAGACGGCACAGTACAGTCCTGCCCCTCTAGGATTCGGGTCCTGTCGAATTCAAATATCAGGCTCCGTCCCTGACAAGAAACCATAGTATAGTTGTAGAGAGCTTGTAAGGCTTGAGGGACATCTGGGTTTTATGTCTGCTGTATAGATAATTGAGGGAGCACCGACCCTTGCAGTGAAACGCAGTGAAACAACATAAATTACACACCAAGAGAGGCTTCGTTTGTCAAATAATTTGCTCAGAAGAAAACCCTGTATTTTAAATAAACACATCCCCCATGGCCACATGATAGGGTTGACCCGATCAATTTACCCTTGTTTTCAGACTAATCCATTTTCTTGACTTTTCTGTTGTTAGTTTCACATGAATGTGTAGTTGCAGAGGGAGTTGGGCTCCGAAGAACATACGAGGAATTTTTCCCGTCTGTTGGATCGGAGAGGCCCAAAGCCGAGTCATGAGCACAATCCAGTAAAACCTCATGACCAGTTAGGCTACCGGCTTGGGCAGAGACGGAGATACACCATGCGACCTAATGTCGTGGCACAATCCACTTTCATCTAGTCATTTTCATTTTTAATTTACAAAGTAAAGCAAATGTATCCTAACAAAATTCATTCAAGTGGCACTCTTTCATAGATAGAAATTTAATTTTCAAGTTTTAGCGCCCCGAAACATAATTCTAACGCGACGTTGGGTGGTCCCTCTCTATCATATTGTCAGATTATTAGTAAACTGTATCAATGTCTAGAAAGGACTAATAATTAAAGGATGAAGTGAAGCATTTATTTATTTTTTCCATTAAGAAGAAACAATGTCTTGTCCAAAGAGAGGCTCCTTCTTAAGTGAGTAGTCCTGAATTACATTGCTAGAAGGGGCAAAATGGAGATACTGGGGGACATTGTTTTGGAGGAAAAAAGATTTGTCATCCGAGTCAACTAGTTGTGGGGCTGGTGGTATTGCAGGGTCTTGCTGCATCTGGATGCAGAGGAGGATCTCTGCCTGGGCCACAGCCAGCTGCATTTGTAGCTGAGAAACCTGGCTTTGCAAGTAAGAAATTGCCCCCACGCAACCGTAGACCGGGTCTCTCACTCTTGCGTTTGCCTCGTATACTAGACTGTTCACTGCATCTCCTCTCTGCTGAATTGGAAGTTCCTATAATGAGGGAGAAATACATGGATCAGATACCCATTTGATTAACCTGAGATGGACAATCGGGATGCGACTCTCCAGACTGCAGGAAGACCGGGGTCCGTTGGTAAACGACCCAAAATATCGAGAAAACATGCAGGTGGACAAAACACAGAAGAGCATAATTAATTACTCACGTGATTTGGTGAGTGCGATTTTAGTTTGCCAAAACTATCACATTATAAAGTATATACAAGTTTTCTACAGTGAAATCTGATAAGTTTCAAGTTTCTTTTGTGCGCGATAAAATAACATGAGCACTGAAATCCGATAAGTTTCTAGTTTCTTTAAAATAACATGAGCATTCCCACAATATTGTAGCATTTACCGTGCTTTTTTTCAAGATCAACAGTATTGTAGTAGAGTATACAAAGTATAATGTGCCAGATGTGACAAGATAAGTAACTTCGTGCTATTTTACCACGAGACATATTTCGATTTACTAGATATATGTTGCATTGTGGTATTTTAGTGTTGCTAGCTAGCCTGCTACACTTGTATGTTGTTGAACATGCGTGCTCTTATTCACCGATCCAAATATATGTGATATCTCAATATGCAGTGCATATGTGTAAAAAAAAATATTAAAGGAGAAAGAGAAAGAGAGACCTGCAACATTTTGCTAACATTGCTAGCACCAAAGACCTTATGAACCAACGCGAATTTATGGGGGTCGTCGGAAGGGAAGTAAGGAGCAAAGATGCACTCCTTGGCACAACGACGCCGGAGCAACTTGCAGGAAGCACAAGGAGTGTTTCCATTCCCACCCATTTTTCAAAGAGAAAATCTGGAGAAAGTTCGAAGTTGGTGGTATAGAGAGAGAGAGAGAAGAAAAATTATGTGCTTCTAGTTGTTGTGGAAATGGGGATGGAGTGACTGTGGTTATTTTTTTTTATAGTAATAATAAGTACGTAATAGCTAATTAAGGATGTCTGTGCGGATTCAAGTCAACTAATTCTTTAAATATTTAGATTAGAAAAATGCCAAACTATAATTAAACAGTTTATTGTTTTTCGTGATTTGAATATTGGAGTAACAGCATTGACTATTTGAGTTTTGAAAATGGTTTGGAATCATTAAATTGGGAATATTGAACCACAGGGAAGGGCCGGCCGGCAAGATGTAACTTAATAAATCAAAACAAATAACGCCTAGCTAGTTTGTACGAGATATATTTATAATTAAAAAACACAAGTAGTACTAGTAATAGAATCCAATGTTATTTTTGGAGCACCATGTGACCTTCTTTACCCTAAGAGCATTGAATTACATGACATTGCACCAAGTAAAGACCTTTCAAAATTAAACATCTTGAAAGACGCTAACTAATGTACGTTGCTACCGGTGGACCTGGTGGTGACTGGCGGAGTGTGGTGGTGCAGCCGATTTTCGGATTTCCGTGTGCTTAATTAATTGTAATATTTGGACTTGTTAGGCAATCAAGAGTGTGCTTTAATGTTGTATTGGGTTTTTTTTTTTTTTGTTCTCAGGTGTTGAGGGCTTTGTCCCTCTTGATTGAATTTCCAACTTTTGGTTTGAACACTTTTTCCCTAACTCCTTTAATAAAATTTACTTTTCTCGATAAAAAGAAGAAAGAAGTTGTATGGCATTATGATATGTTTTAATTAATTAATTTTGGTGTGACTAAATTTATATACACGTAAGCATATATAACGTTTGCCTTATCATCACAATGCCAAGAAAACAAAAGTGGTGACATGAACCACTAATGTCATATGAGATGACTGCTAGTTCATGCGCTGATCATACTTGTTGCTAACCAATCAAGTAAATATATGGTTCCACACTTTGGCACTACCTTTGTCTCATGAGATTGTATATATACACGAGGTTACAAATAACATAATTAAAAAGAAATATTTAGTCTTAACTATTTTCCAAATTAATTATGAAGGTGGTCGATCGCAGATAAAAGTAAAGATTATTGTTCTGTGCTTCAGGATTAGTGCCTTCTTCCTCTCACAAAAGTGTGGGTCGGGGGAGTCCACCCAATTGAAAATAGAGTCCAAAAAACTTTATTTTGAGGCCAAGAGCAGCATCATATCCTAGCTAGAGTTGTTTGAATGGATTATTACATCTACATTACACGGTTCTCTTTTTTTTTTTTTTTTTGCATTGACTCTCTCTGCAAAATTGAAGAAGATAAAAATAAAGAGAGATTTGCCGTGTGATATGGGAACACAAGCATGCGTCTCGAATCTGAAGAAAGTGATTGGCAAATCTCCGTTGCGCGATGGGATTGGGAGAGGCATGGCCTACGGTGTTTAACTTCTTCTACCACCTTACCTCCGCCTATAATTTTAATATACACATTTTTTTTAAAACGGCAAAAAGAAATTTTATTAATCTTTGAAAAGAAATACAAAGATTGAAAGGATCACTGACACACCGACATACGCCACTAGAGAACCAAAACCACATGAACGCAAGATGCCAATCGAAACACCACAAACCAAAAACGAAAGCCAAAAACCCGATAACACCAAAAGAATCTAACGCCAAAAGAAAAACTCCAACCTTAAAAAAAAACCAACAAAATGTGTCATCAAGAATAACTTCATTAACATTCAAGAGAAAGAACAAAATCGAAAAACAAGAGAAACAAAACCACACTAAAAATCACAGAACTAAAATTCAAGAGAAAGAGAGGCATCATCCTCCGCGAAAATTAACCGGTTATTTCGCTTTTAGATCTTCAGTAATCTTCTCTATTTTACGTAACTTCCTACCAAGAACCAAAATGTGTCATCAAGAATAACAGAATCTTCTCCGCCCATCTGCAAAATTTATCAAAGTTTAGCAATGTCATTCTTGGTACTAAATTTGGCAACAAATTTGATAATTGTCAAACTTGTCACATCATTCAATTCATTTGATCCGCATCAAAAAACAATATTGGATTAACACCATTGTTCAAAATGATGCCGAATATGTGCAATAGTATATATTGCTCTCTCTCTCTCTTTTTTTTCTTTTCTTTTTTTGGAGTTTTATAGTGTAATACCTAGAAAAAATAGATTTCGCAAAACCATTTAGGCGGTGAATTTGCTCTAACATCCGCATCTCCCTCTTTATTTCCCTCTTCAAACTAAATTAAGCCAAAAATGAAAAAAAAAACCCAAAAAACTCTCCTACATTAGAGCATCCGCATCAGCCTCTTTAAATTTTGGACCAAATTAGGGCATGTACACCAAACTCTTTACTTTCCCTTTTTCGCTTAAGTAGAGAGGAAATTTGGAAAAAACAACCTGCAGCAGCCTAGGCACTCTCAAAGCTATTATACATTCGGCTGCAAAGACTCGGTACTTATGGAGATGGACTGTAGCTAGGTAAAGAGCAAAGAAGTAATATTTGAGTCTCTCTCATCCTGACAAAGAGTAAATAATTAATATTTGATTCTCTCTCATCCACTTTATCCCCCCTCTCTCTCTACATTCATCCCCATCTTTATAATTAATTGGAAGTATTTGGATGGAGAATATAGAATAGAGAGACTGCTGTGTAGTGAGAAGAAAAAGTAACTGGGTAAAATAACTTTCGTACCTTTTTAAGTAGGTATTTTAACTATAATTGGTGTACATGCTCTTACACCTTAAAAACTCACTTTATTACTTTAGCTACTCACTTTTAAAATGTCTACTGCATCAGACTCTTTACTCTCACTCTCTACTCAATTAAATATTCATACTTTTATATTTCTTTCATTTATTCTCACATTTCTCTACTCAAGTAATAGTTAAAAGGGTGAATAGTGACTCTTTAAAAAAAGTCACCGTAGCAAAGTTATTTATTTTGCAAAGTAAAGAGGAAGGAAGAGAGGCTGGTGCAGGGCATTTTTTTGTCCATTTTCTCATTTTTGCTCTTTATTTTAGTTTAGAGAGTTGCTTAAAATGTCACATGCGAATGCTCTCAGGTTCTCTCCCTCCCTCTCTACTTTGAAAGATTTCTAACTTTGCTACAGTAACTTTTTAATTTCCAAGAGTCACTATTTACTTGTTACGTATTATTTTAATATTTTTATTCCATTGTTCACTGCTACAGTGACTCGGCTTAATATTTTTTTATATACTTTATTTGGTTCTATGACTCTCTTAGGGGTCTTATATGAAAGTCCCTAGGGACAAATATAAACTATGACCCCTTTAGGATAAAATGATCAGAAAAATAAAATCTTCGCATCAATTCAAACTGATTGAAAATTGGAACACTTAATTTTTTAAAACTATTTATATATTAAAAAATAATAAATAGTTTGGTGTTTTTTTTTAGAGAAATAATATTTTTAATTGAATAATTTTAATATAAAGAGTCTGATGCAATAGAAATTTTAAAAATGAATACCTAAAGTAATAAAGTAACTTTTTAAGATGTAAATTGGTCCAAAATGTAGAGAGCCTGATGCGGATGCTAACTATGTATATTTGAAAAGCTAGGTGCAATAACTAACCCTCTATTGACACTGTTAAATAACGGATCACGAATATTTAAATAGTTAAAATAATTGAATTAGATTCTTACCTATTCTCTTGCACATGCCCAAAGGTTTTTTTTTTTTTTTTTTGGTTTAGTCAAAATTGCCAAAAAAAAAAAAAAAATCAGCTGACATTCATGTGAATATACAAATACACAAACGTTTCGAGTCTTTCATTAAATTTACAATAATTTTTTAAGTTATCCCATGAAAAATCAGCTCAATCGAATACATATAAGTGTTTCATTCAATTGTCCAACTTCTTTTAAAGTTCCTTCAAAATTCAAAATTGTAAATGAAAATTCGAAAGATTGGATCAAACACTTTCAAGTACCCGATTGAGCTAGTTTTTTACGAGCTAGATGACTTAAAAAACTTATTTTAATACTATTAATGACCGGCTTGGATCATTAGGAGGACCCAGAAGTGGACCCCATTGACCCGTCTATATGCACAATCTGTGCACATACCATCTGTGTGTAGACTTTCTGAAAATAAATAAAAAAGACTAACAACAATGTTTCAGTTTAGGGCCTAGAACATGGAGTTTTATCAATATGCACAAAAGGTCCAATCGCCCTTTGCTGCTTATTATTGTGAATGTAAATTTCCAGTTTATAAAGAATCAAATATTAGAAAAAAAGTGAATTTCCGATTGACCAAACAAAAAAAAAAAAGAAAGAAAAAAAAAGAAGGGAAGTTAAATTTATTACTTGCTAACATAAATATTTTGGACAGATAATTCACTAACAAATTTGCAGCTTTTGGCTATATCTAACTGCTGGTTATATAAATTATTTTAATCATCAATTCTTTGGAATAAGGAGCAATAATTTGAACACCAAAACAAGGCATTATTAATGAGATCCTGACATAAATTAAGTTGCGCGGGACTATTAAAACAAATTGAAACCCATTTCGAGGGGGGAGACTAGTACTAGTAATATATTGAAATCTGTTCTTTGTAGAACCCCCCACCATATGCATTAAATGACCTTCGTACACGATTCCATTTTTATTACTATTTTGCACTAATCTCTCTTTAGCCTAGCGGAAGGGATTCCCCCCAACCCCCCACCACCCCAAAAAAAAAAAAAAGAAAAGAAAAAGAAAAAGCATCCTCTGCCGTTACATTCTAACCCTTCATGATTGCATCAAACTGGCCCTCCTCTGTTTTTCATGTTGCCTTTGCGTTAAATAGGGGAGGACGGGGTATCAAACTGGCCCTCCATTGCTGTTGTCGTTCAATCCCGTGAAGGTTTCACTAACGTCTTTGGTAGAATGGCCCGAGGTTAGTTCGAGAAGCCTAGAAGTAAAACAATTCAATAGTCCAAGCAATTAAGAACACGGTGCTTGGATTGGACAGATAATTGTTCTCTGAACATGATACAATTTTCTTGCTCCTATTAGTTTTGTAACAATTTCAAGTTTAATGAATTTTTTTATTATTATTTTTTTTTGCCGTTTAAAAAAAATTAAGAATACGTCTTTCGCGTAAAACGTCTTTCCTGTTAATGTTTTAGATGGGGTCCATGATGAGACATACATGAGTCCTCTATCATCCAATTCTTTTTTGTCCTTTCCACTTGCCAGAGATTTCTATTTACCCGTTTCTTTTCTTTTCTTGTCGTCGTGCAGATATCGGAACAACTTTTTTGCCTCTCCAGTTGAATGATTTGGACTGTACGAGACGGTTCAGATTGGGATCACCTATTGGTCATTGGTATAATTAATGGTTCGGATTTGCTCATTAATTCTTATCGATAAGAATTAACTCTTACCACTAAGAATTTAAAGTACATTCAAACCATTTATTGCAGCAAATGAACAATACCGATCAAGGCTATCTCCTCCCGTCCAGAACATGGACCGGAGATGATCCATTCCCATCTTCTCAAATTTTTAATTGTTACTTTAGTTTTTACTTGTTCTTTTTTCATCAAAAAAAAAAAAAAACCACGTTTCTTATGAAGAATGTATCCCTATTCAGACTTAAATCTTTTTCTGTAATTGATTTGTTTAAAACATAAAACAAAATTCTTTGTCAAAGGTTTGGTCAAGTAAGCATGAAAAAGTAAATAAGTGTTTATTCTTTATGAGGTCCCATGTTCAAATTCCGTGGAGGCCAAACATTACAAACCTTAGGAGTAAGAACCACCGAAGGATTTGCCCGGCCAGCCGGTTGTTAATTTTAAGGCTCGAAATTAGTTGATGTGCACGCAAGTTAACCTAGAAATTTGGTTATCAACAAAAAAAAAAAAAAGCAAAATTCCTTATTTCTTCTCTAGTCTTGTGCGAAGATGCATAAAAGACCTCAACAAAAAATTCCCACACGGCTAGTCTTTTTTTCTCACAAACGGGCAAAATTTTCAAACAAAAGCACATTTTGCAAGACCATTTCTTGGCGTCAAAAATTGGCATCTCTGATCTCATGCTCATCCACATGGGATTTGGCTTCCCAAAAGGCCGATGGATTGGAGCTCCTTTTTGTTTTTGTTTTTTTTACTCGATGTTCGAGAGCCGGCTTATGAGCACTTCGACTAATTCTGAGGTCCTGAAATTAACGATCAGACAAACCCTTCAGTGTGTTGGATCTCTTCTAGGTATCTATTTAATGACACCTTTAATTGATGGGAGTACGGAATTGGAGCTCTTCTCGGTTTAAAAACTTAATAACCCTTTAGATTTGAAGGCTTTGATTGAAAATGCTCTTAGAGCATGTACACCAATACATAGCAAAAAATGCTTGTGAACAGTATATTTTTTCCATTTTACCTACTCACATCTCTTTCAACACTACACCAATACTATTTATTTTACCTATTCTCTAATAAAATACTATTTCTTTTATTTCTCCTTTTTCTTTTCTTCTTTTTTATCACTGTTAAACACAAATTATATATATGTATACACACGTATATATACGTCGAAACTCACGGTCGGAGGAGAACAACCCATTGTTGACGCCGTGGACCGCCGAAGCCCCAAATCTCCATCACCGTGAAGCCATTAAACCCGAACGTCGTGAAATCCAAAACCCAGAAGCCATTAAATCCAAAACCAAGTTGGACGAAGTGGAGGTTAGACCCAGAAGTTGGACGAAGCCATTAAACCCAAAAGTTAAACTTGCTGTACGTGAAATCGATGAGGTTGGGAGTGAGAAGAAGAGGGATGATGTACAGCTTCAATCTGTGTGGGGGAGAGAGAGGGAGGGAAACAATTAATAAAATAATAGACCCATGGTGAATAGTGCTTAGGTATATTTACCTAACCATTGTTCATGAATGAATTTTACATAGCCCTTTGCATAATCTGCTGCAATCCTCATTTGGGAGTTTTGCTTACGTAAAATAGCTAAAAAGCTTTTTTAGCTCTACTGATAAACTTGCTCTTTAGGCCCCGAAAATTTTCTAACACCTGCCATATATATACTATGTAGTCCATATCTAGAAACCGAAAAATTACTTTGGGAGCAGGAGTATTTGATCACAAAAGGTTGAACGTACGAAAGCGTAAAGAGTGCTAGCAAATCAGAACTACTAGCTGCATAGTTGAGTTTGACATCGCCCTTGTTTTTCGATTGCATTTACATTAGTATTTTTTTTTTTTTTTTTTTTATGTAAGAAAGTTCACACATAAAGGGTAATGCTGTAACTTCGTCTGCAGAAGGACATGCAAAAAAAATGAAGGCGCAATTATAAAAGAGGGGTGGGGGAGAGAGTCAAAACAAATTAGTCGAATTTGTGTTGTGTTCCAAATCTGAAATTAAACAAAGGCAAAGAACCTTGTTGTGTGTGTGTGTGTGGTAAGACTATAAGAGTGTTGTATATATATATATTTTGAAATATTTGAGGAGAGACATAGGGAAAAAAAACAGACATCTTTCTCCCTAAGAAGAAGGAGAAACATGCATCATTGCATAGAAGATCGAGGTCCAAGGGCAAGCATTAAATTCCTGTTTTTCGATATGAGGTTTGGTCTTCTTCTTCTTCTTCTTCTTCTTCTTCTTCTTCTGGGAGTAGGAGTATTAAAATTCGGTAATCTCGCTGTTTTGGCAGGCAGTGACTAGTACTGTTGATTGTTACTAAATTAATTGCATGGGAATCTTGGGTTTTATATATTATATATAAATTAATAATAGCAAGTGGCATGTGGTACCAGTGGAGGAAGATTGTTCATCTCTTAATTAATTAATTAAGTAAAAGAGATGCTAACAGCAAAGTCTTACCGTTCAGCCAAGCCATTCAATTATACCATCTTTCACCAATCAACGTTTTTAATGCTACTTGTAAATCTTTGATTGGAATAGAAAAACTTTAAAAAGAGCTAGGGAGCTGGAGAATTATTGTGTGTTTACTTAAAAGGGGCAATCAAACAAATAACTATCCATTTACATTGCTTTTTTTTAATAATTCAGGTGTTTGGGTCAGCTTAAGCGCACGCACCTCAACTTAAGCGCACGCACCTCAACTAATTCTGGGAGATAAATCTCATCAACCATTTGCGGGGGTCCCGATTAAAGCCAGAGTAAATCCCTGTATGGACCGACTCCCAAGTCTTGACCATTAGGTCAACCTCTCGGGGTTTGCATTGCCCTTTTTCTTTTTTACCAACATTAAGAGAGAATTTGTTTGTAAAAATTTAATCCTTCCATTCCATAACTTAGTTCAATTGTTTTTTATTTCCACACTCTACAAGTTGAAGATCCAAATAAAAAATTTCCAATTTCTTCTAACCCAAGGGAGAACAATTAGCATCCAAACAGAGCATTCTCCCACCAACAAAACTTTCTGGCCGCCATGTGGTGCCTCAACACGCTTTTCTACCACAAATTTATGATGCCTCGACTGAGTTAACATGCTTCTCTACCACACTTTTCTCTGAGACTCAATATAAAGTGTGTGAACTCATCAAAAATATGTGATAAAGAAGGATGTTGGGGCATCAGCAGAGCCCCAAGACCACTGAATAAAAAGTCATATATGGATGTGGTCCAATTGACCAAGAACAAGAAGTATAAATTATTGTCCGATTCCAAAACATAGAGAGTAAAGTTTTTGACTAAAAAAAAATAAAGAGTAAAGTTTAACATTTCCCATAAGCCCACCCCATTCTTTCTGGGTAGTCCGGTAAATCGGCCTTGAGGCCCAATATGAGCGCTTTTAGAATGGGCTTCGTTTCTCTTTAAGGGAAAATGACGGCCCATGATGTGTTTTCATAATTAATACCCGCCAAGGACAAACTAAGAACATTTGTTAATGCTAAAAATTTTATTGGCAGGTATTAATTATCAAAATACGTCATTGGCTGTCTTTTTCCCTCACTTTTAATTGCCTCCTGGCCCAGAGGTCTGGCCCTTGTGAAGGCTTCTCCTAGTAACAAGGAGGTTTATATTTGGGGTTCTGACTGGTCGGCCCAATTTTGTCACCTTCTACCCATCTAAGTTCTATGCATGTCAAGCTCATTTCCCATAAACCCTGTTTTAAGTAAACTCACTAAAATACCCCTGCACATTCATTGTCCAGTGCACTTTTTAAGTTTAGGATTAGAAAAAATTATCCTATACAAATGGAACATTACATTGTAGTATCCTAACTCATGTATCATTGGCTAATATTGTGGGACCCATTACCTTTTGTTAGTGCTTTGAGAAAGAAATTAACATTTGGCATTTGATGAGTAGTGGATTATTGTTTGAAAATAACCAAATAATATTTTCTAATAACTTTTTTCTCTCTAGAATTGTCACATGTTTACACGTACATACTTATCCATATATATACATACATAAATATATACAACTCATATATGTTTAGAAGTTTAAACAATTATAACTTTTGTTTTACATAACAAATTTTGAAAAAAAAATATTTTTGAAATCTACTCGATAAGATCTTTCAAATAAAATTCATTTTGAATATGAAATTATGTACACATTAAAAAAAGTTAATTTTGGATCCTTTTACTAAGAATTCAAATCTTTTTTGACCATTCATACCATTCAAAATGAAAGAATTCACACCCCTCAAATGCAGAATTCACACCTCATCTACACAATTCACTTTCCAAAATACACAATTCACATTCCAAAATAAAAGAATTCACACCCCTCAAATGCAAAATTTCCATCCTTCATAATGAAAAAATTCACATCCTCCACAATCAAAGATTTCATATCCTTCAAATGCAAAATTCATGCATCCTATACTCAACTCATTTTTCAAAATACATAATTAAAATCTCAAAATGAAAGAATTCACACTCCTTAAATGTAGAATTCATACCATCCAAAATTAAACAATTCACACCTCTTCTAAATAATTCACACTCTTAAAAATAAAAAAATTTATACCATTCAAATGCAAAATGCATACATACTATACGCAATACACTCCCCAAAATACATAATTCACACCCTAAAATGAAAAGAATTTACATCCCTTAAATACACAATTCACACCCCATTTGAACAATTCACATCATCCAAAATGAAAAAATTCACTCATCTCAAAATGCAGAATTCACACATCATTATTCCCTCTCCCAAAAACACAATTCGCACCCTAAAATGAAAGAATTTGCACCCCTTTTGAATAATTCACACCCTCCAAAATGAAAGAACTCACATTCCTCAAACTGTAGAATTCACACGTCCCCAAAATACACAATTCATACCAAAAAATGAAAGAATTCACACTCCTCAAATGAAAGAATTCACACCGCTTTTAAACAATTCACACCCCTCAAAATGCAGAATTCATACATTACAACTTACTCCCCAAAATACACAATTCAGAAACTAAAATGAAAGAATTTACACCTCTTACATACATAATTCACCCACTCTAAAATGAAAGAATTCATACATTTTTGAATAATTCACCATCCAAAATGAAACAATTCACATCCCTTAAATCCAGAATTCACACAGATTCTACACAATTCACATCCAAAAATTTCAGACTTCACGCTCTAAAAAAAAATTGCACATAATTTTCTATTCAATATGTGTTTTGTTTGATAGATTTTTTTGAGTAGATTCTAAAAATATAAATTTTACAAACATATGTTCGTGGAAAAAAATTCATCAACCACATGTTTATATGTTATTAGCGTAAAGAGGTGGAGGCAAACTTGTAAAAAAACATGTTTGAAAAAGGCCTGGGTGGAATAGCGCGACAAAAAAAGGTTCGCACGGAACCCAGTACAAAATATGGGACCGGCCAGAAATTTTTCGTTTATCCTTTCTTGCAGCGCACACCTCTCAAGTATTACTCTAATTTCATGCGAATTTTTTTTTTTTTTTTGCCTTGGTGAAAGTTAGTAGTAGTGTTAGTTGTAGTTTAGTGAGTTTTGAACTCCGGTCAAATGCGTAGAAATGCATAGTGCGTCTATCATTGAGTACCCACTTCACTTGATACTGTAGTTTCATGTTGCTCCTATTTTCTCTACCCTTTTGTAGTCCTAAATCATCTCTTAATCACACTTAGGTGTGTAATATGCACTTATTTGAATTGTACGAAAAATTTGTAATTTTTTTAAAAAAAATTCATTACTTGTATAAAAATTCGTTACTTTTGCACGTAAATTTGTAGAATGAACCTTGAATTCATAGCAGTTTTACGGTAATCCATAACATTTGCACTTGAATTTATATAGTTTTATGTCATAAATTGTCGTCTTGTTGTTATGTGTTTTTATACATATCTTAAGAATGTGTATAATAATTTCGTAATTATGGAAGTTTGAGGTTCTATGCAAATTCTATGGATTTCAGATCCTGCTATTTTTATAGTGGTGCATATTGTGTACAAATTCAAAGGGCTTACAATGCCTTCTCGACTGCTTGCTGTGCTCACCACAATTAGTCTCATCTCGAGCTTCAAAACGACATCCAAACTGTTTACTTTGCAGATTTCAACGCGTTAAATAATTACACCAAAATTCTAGTTAACCAACTACCGATAAGCACGTGATCAATTATAATTATTTTGAAAGTATATTTTGCAGAATTATTATACTTTTTTTCCCTTTATTCAAAAACAGCAAATTGGTCTAAAATCCAAAAGAAGAGGTCCCAAAGTAGATTTAGTCCAGCTTAAGTTTCAGTGATGTGTAAAGTCCATTAATGAAAATATTTTGGAGTTTAAGATCCGTGAAAAGACCAAATTGCCTTTAATAAGACAAGGGTCTCGTTTGGCTAACACAAAAAATGTCTTTTTTCATTTAAATGATCTTAAACAAGACAAGGGTCTTGTTTGGCTAACACAAAATATGTATTTTTCGTGTTTTTCGATCTTGCTGCATTTTCATAGGGTACCCTAGACTTTTAGGCACTTTCATAGGGTACCCTAGGATTTTAGGCACTTTCATAGGGTTTTAGGGTATATTTTCTTATTATTTGGTTTAAGCGGTTTATGCACTTTTCATAGGGTACTCTAGGGTTTTAGGAACTTTCTTAGGGTTTTAGGGTTCATTTTCCTATTATAAGCTTTTAGTGGTTTAGGCACTTTTCATAGGGTACCCTAGGGTTTTAGGCACTTTCATAAGGTACCCTAAGGTTTTAGACACTTTCATAGGGTACCCTAAGGTTTTAGGCACTTTCAATGCCGGTCAACCTTGGCCAACGCCGGTCAACTGTGGTCAACGCCTGTCAACTATGGTCAACGCCGGTCAACTTTGGTCAACGCCGGTCAACTTTGGGAGGGGTTATTTGTAATTCTTGGACAAAATGTCCTTTAGACTTTAGAGGAAAATATTTATGCCCTTATTATAGCAAAAATTCTTATAGTATATCCTTCTACTCAATTTACCCATTCAAGAAACTATATGATTTGGTAACCAATCAATGTACGATCAACTTGATGATGTTTTAACGTAGTCACTAGATGCATCAAAATGTACACCTCTCAAGTGTTACTGTACTTTCATTTTTTTTTCCTCAGCAGAAATAATTTATATGTTAGTTGTAGTTAGTGAGTTTTGAACTCTAATCAAAAGCACGGAAGTGCATAGTGCGTCTACCACTGAGTAACTACTCCATTTGCTACTATACTTTCATGTTGCTCCTATTTTCTCTCCCTTTGTGTCTCCTAAATCACACTTAGGTATGCGATATGCACCATTTGAATTGTACGAAATTTTGAAATTTTTTTATATAACAATCCATTACTCGTATAATAATTCCTCACTTTTGCACATAAATTTGTAGAATGAACCTTGGATTCATAGCAGTTTTACGATAGTTCATTACATTTGCACATGAATTCATAGCATAAACCTTGAATTCATACAATTTTATGTCATGAATTTTTGTCTTCTTGTTATGTGTTTTATACATATCTTTAGAATTTGTGTACAATAATAATTATGGAAATTTGAATTTCTATGCAAATGCTTTGAATTTCATGCTATGTTTGAACATAGTGGTGCATATTGTGTACAAATCCAAGGGGTCTACAATGCGCTGCTTATTGTGCCCACTAGGGGGATCGAGGGACCGTGCTGCGCAGCCTTGTGCTGCACAATATGCTGTGCGGGATATATCGCCGCTGCTCCAATCTTGCTCCGAAGATTGAAAACATTCATTTTGTAAAGTTCGTTGAGTAAAACAAATGTACCAAAAATTACTCGATCGAATATCATTAAGTGTCTTATCCGAACATTATTATCTTAAAAATATTAAGTGTACCAAAAAATAATGAATTTTAAGCTAATGTTTCAGATCCATTCGTTTCAAGACAATAACGTTCGGATGAGACACTTAATGATATTCGATCAAATTGATTTTTGGTAACCTTGTCCTACTCGACGAGCTTTACGGAGTAAACGTTTTTTATCATCAGAGTGAAACCGAAGAGACGGCAATTTGTCCCGCACAGCACGCTGCGCAGCATGGGGGTGCGCAGTATAGTCCCTCGGTCCCCACCAGGACTATCACAATTAGTCTCGTCTCGAGCTTCAAAATGTCGTCAAAACTGTTTACTTTGTAGAACTCAACGCGTTAAATAATTACACAAAAAATCTAGTTAACCAACTGTCGATAAGCACGTGATCGACTAGAATCATCTTGAAAGTGTATTTTGCATTCTTGCTCCTTTATTCAAGTGACTACATGGTTCGGTAATCAATCGATATATGATCAACTTGATGTTTTTACATGGTCAATAGATGCATCAAAATGTACACCTCAAATCATGATTTCAGGATTGTGAAATTTTTCAGTGCGGAGCGGGTATCACGTGGTGTCTACTCGGTGCATCTGAGCCATTTATTATGTTTTTGGACAGTTTGAATTTAGAGAGAAAAAGTGTCGGGATGAGAAGAGAGAGTGTTTCAATCCGTTGATATGTATTTTATACATATATTTAGAATTTGTATACAATAACCACAAAATTATGGAAGTTTGAATTTCTATGCAAATGCTTTGAATTTTATGCTATTTTCATAATGGTGCATATTGTGTACAAACTCAATGGGTCTATAATGCCTTCTTAGCTGCTTGTTATGCCCACCATAGGGACCGAGAGACTATGCTGCGCAACGTGTTGTGCAGGGCATATCACCGTCGCTCCGGTCTCGCTCCAATGATAAAAACATTTACTTCATAGAGCTCGTCGAGTAGAACAAGTGTACCAAAAATCAACTCGATCGGATATCATTAAGTGAACGTTTGGATGAGGCACTTAATGTTATTCGATTGAATTGATTTTTGTGACACTTGTTCTACTCAACGAGCTTTGCAAAGTGAACATTTTTTATCATTGGAGCGAGACTGAAGAGACGGTGATTTGCCCCACACAACACGCGTGCAGCACGAGGCTGCGCAGCACAGTCCCTCGGTCCCCACCAAGGTCACCACAATTAGTTTCGTCTCGAGCTTCAAAATGTTGCCCAAACTTTTTATTTTGTAGAGCTCAGCGCGTTAATTAATTACACAAAAAATCTAGTTAACCAACTACTGATAAGCACGTGATCGATTAGAATCATCTTGAAAGTGTATTTTGCAGAATTATACTTCTTGCTCCTTTATTCAAAAGACTACATGATTCAGCAATCAATCGATATATGATCAATTTGATGTTTTTACAGGGTCAATAGATGCATCGAAATGTACACCTCAAATCATGATTTGAGGCTCGTGAAATTTTTTAGTGCCGAGTTGGTCCGTTGTTGTGTTTTATAAATATCCTTAGAATTTGTGTACAATACATATTCAAAAAAAAAAAAAAAAGAATTTGTGTAAAATAACTATGTAATTATGAAAGTTTGAATTTCTATGCAAATACTTTGAATTTCATGCTATTTTCTTAGCGGTGAATATTGTGTACAAACCCAATGGGTCTACAATGCCTTCTTAGCTGCTTTCTTGTGCCCACCATGGGGACCGAGGGATTGTGCTGCGCAGCCCCGTGCTGTGCAACGCGTTGCACGGGGCATATCGCCGTTGCTCCGGTCTCGTTCTGATGATTGAAAACGTTTACTTTGTAAAGCTCGTTGAGCAGAACAACTGTACCAAAAATCAGCTCGATCGAATATCATTAAGTGCCTCATTCGAACATTATTATTTTGAAATTATTAAGTGTATTGAAAAATAGTGGATTTTAATCTAGTGTTTCGGATCTATTCGTTCCAAGATAATAATGTTCGGATGAGACACTTAATGATATCCGATTGAGCTAATTTTTGATATACTTGTTTTACTCGATGATCTCTATGAAGTAAACGTTTTTGATAATTGAAGCGAGACTGGAGAGGCAGCAATTTGTCCCGTACAGTACGCTGCGCAGCACCGGGCTGTGCAACACATTCCCTCGATCCCCACCAAGGCCACCACAATTAGTCTCATCTCGAGCTTCAAAATGCCGTCCAAACTGTTTACTTTGTAGAACTCAACGCATTAAATAATTACACAAAAAATCTAGTTGATCAACTACCGATAAGCATGTGATCGATTAGAATTATCTTGAAAGTGTATTTTATAGAATTATACTTCTTGCTTCTTTATTCAAGAGACTACATGGTTCGGTAATCAATCGATATACGATCAACTTGATGTTTTTACGTGGTCAATAAATGCATCAAAATGTACCCCCAAATCATGATTTGAGGCTCATGAAAATTTTCAGGGCCGAGCGGTGCATTTGAGCCGATTATTATGTTTTTTGACGGCTCGAATTTGAAAAGAGAAAATATTAGAGTGAAAGGAGAGAAAGCATTTCAATCCAAACCGATCAAAAGAGTATTGGACGGCTCAAATATGCCGAGCAGGTACCACGTGAGATATACCCCTCGGCACAAAAAAAAAAAGGGTGGCGCTATTCGCAGCTACATATTTTCTCCCATAGCCCGCTATATTTCGGTAGGTAGTTGTTGAAAATCATAAATAACATTTCGGTAAATAGCTGTTGAAAACTAAATTATATTTCGGCAAAAATATTGATATGTTTATTCTACTAATACATACATTTCGTAAATAGTTGTTGAAAAAAGATTATATTTCTATTGGATGTTGAAAATGTATCTCAATTTCAATGTCACGAAAGATAGTTGAAAATTTTTGACGGACTATGAGAGAAAATACGTAGCTACGAATAGCGGCACCCAAAAAAAATTCTCCTCGTGACGAGGCCCGCTTGGTAGGCACTCCAGCTGCCTTGGCCATATAATTTGGCTTTACCCAGTCATTTTCGCTTTTTGTTTCTGGACCCACTGAGGTCAGGGTCGCCACCTACTGAAAATCAATAAAAAGTGAGACAAGATGGAATCATGTAACATGAATCCACATCCTAAATAGTCTACTCAATGATAATACTCCCTACTGTATATTTATGAAAAAACATGTGACCAAAACGACAAAGACAAAAAAAATTCTCAGAATCAAAGTGGGACCCTCCTCTGCTATTACCAACTCAACGAAGGCACTGCCATATCAATAATTCTATGGACACACCCAAGCACACATTTAAATATACACACACTATTTATATGAGTGGTAGGTCCCATACATACTACACATTCTAATATGTGTATGGGGCTCACCACTCATGTGAGTAGTAGGTGTGTGCTTGGACATGTGCTTGAGCGAGTCCCTAGCACCATTGCTGCCATATTCCTTCTCATGCTTATCCGTTGCGCTTTCCATCCAAGTGGGTAATAAAAAAGGAGTATTCAAAAAGACGTATCATTTTCTTTCTTCCATAAATGGAGTCTCAAAAATATCTTCCTCCATCCCAAATTGCTCGTCCCTTCTAAGGAAATTCAACTTATTAAGAGATGTGAAAATTTTGTATTGTCTTTTTTCCTTTTGCTCCTGAGTCCAAGTCAACATTTCTGAGGTCAATTTTGTGGGTCTAACTTTTTATATGATACTCAAAATATATGTAATATAAATCTTGTTTGATAGATATTAATTAATTTTATTATACAAAATTTTTAAAATCATGAAAACCGTTATAAAATAAAAGATAATGGGCATGCCCAATTGAGATGGAAAATAAAACTGGAAAGTGACCCTGTTTTGATGGATATTTTTAGAAATTGGACATTCATTTTGGTGCATGCCAAAATAGAAAGAGAGACCAGCAATTTGGGACGGAGGGATTACTACAAATTTATTCAAGGTATTTACGGCTCATTTGTCGGACGGATAAAGTTTTGAGGGATAAGACAGAAGAGGATAAGGGGTGGATATGGTATAAGGAGAGATTAGTTAACAACCAGAGATAAACTATAAGAAGGAGTTTGGGTGGTTTTCTTTCTTAGAAAGAAAAGATTAGCTTATACAGTAGTTGGTTTGGTTGGTAGTTGATATAGGTGGATAAGAATTGTGGATAGTGAAACATTGTAACAAATCACTTGATTGCCCCTATAGAATTCTTGTGGCGCCCATTTTTCCTTTATTGTGTGTTCCAATTTAATAACTGCATATATGTTCTCAAAATGTAAATTAATAATTAGAAGTATTTCGTTCCTCTATATTCTCAATATTCAGATTATAATAAGTTAGTAACATATTATCCAGTATCAACATACGGAGTATTAAAGATGAAGTGTATTTACGTATTTTACTGTAAGAAAAAAGTAAAGTGTAAAATTGTTATCCAAATGCAAACTTTTTTGGAATAAAGCCAAAAAAATTGGCTTTTTGACAGATTTTTTTGTTTTTATTCCAAAAAAAAAAATAGTTTGGACCATAAATTTTTATTTTTCTGATTTCTCTCGTCTAAACAAACCAATAATCCCCAAAATTTCTATGCGAAAACTAATAAATGCGATTTTTTTATTTTAAATAAAAAAAAAAAAGAAGAAGAAGCCAAATGGCTTACTTAGCCAATTGACACAACTCTCTTCAGAAAAAAGAAAAGACCAATTGACACAACCCTCTATTTATCATCATATAACGCATGCATCATCTCTTCCACAATTAGTCCCGATCCCCAAAGGATGGAACACAAAAATTCATTCGTAGGCCTAAATATGGTTAATGTTTACCATTCAATTGAATTGGACCTTCGTCGTGATCGAAAGAGAGGGCCTGTGAATTTTGAATGGGTAGATATGTAACAAAAAAGTAGATTAAGTAGATTAATTCGATACTCGACTTAAGTACAGTGTATCACTTCATTTTCCCCTTCCAAGTTACACAATTTTATGTGCGGAATAATGAAAAATGAGCGGTTTTGTAACTCCAAAGAAAAATGATTAACACCTTATTTGTCGTTGTAGGTAACCGTTACGTTATTTTTATACATGCATTATGCAACACTGTCAAGACATGTGCCGATAAAATAAAATAAAAACAATGCCAAGACGTGTGGAGACCTCAATTTACTACGTATTTAGTAGAAAACGTAATGAACACATGAATCATTGTAAAGATTAACCGAAGTAGCCGAGCTCAAAAATCTAGAGGTAAGCGCATCTCCAGCAGCTCCTAGGCATTTTGCCTAGGAAAAATGCCAATCTTTACTTTGGCTCTTTACCGAACAAATGAAGTACCCAACAGCCTAGGCATTTTCAGCTATCCATGCACATTCTTAATAATAAAAAATATATATCCATACAGTAGTCGATCTACACTACCAGTTTCTTCCAGTAAATAAGCACAGGACAATCGAAGAAATTGGATTCACACGATAACACTATTTTGCACCATTTCCCCAACAACCTTTCCATCTATACACACGGTTTGCTATCTCCTAAAGTCTTAAATTTGAAATTTCTTCAGTGCTATCAACTTTTTTGGGGTTAGTCCATACAGAACTTTGCTATATATGTCTTTAATTAGTTAGGATTCCTGCAAGTGGACGGTGGGGAGAATTAGTCAATGTGCACAAAAGCAAGCCCGGACACCTGAGTTATCAAAAAATGAATAAAACTGATATGCATGTTTATTGAGTTTTATTTCCCCCCTTGAAAATGTAAAAAAGATTTGAGTAGGGGCAAATTCAATGGGGGGTTGTACAGCCATTTTTCAGCACCAAATGGGAAAATCTGGTCTCCGATGGGGGATGGAAAAGGAGATGCAAAATGATTTTGATGTATATGGGGATGGAATATCCATCCCTAGACAGCTCACCAAAGTAACTAATTTATCAGAAAATGGACGGCCGGAATATACCTGAGTCGTCGGAAAAGGTTACAGCTCGTCAGAATCTGGAAATCTCAAAATCTGGCCGCTTGAAACTTGAAGCTTGAACCACAGCTGAAAAGTTGAACGTTGGCAACAACCCTTGTAGGAGAGTCGACGGAAAGAGGGGGTTTAGAGAGAGAGCTGAAGGTTTTTGCCGTTTTTGGTCTATGAGAGAGAGAGAGAGAAGATGAGTATTGAGTAAAGGTGGGGCTGGGCAAATCTGCCCGTTGATATTGAACGGTGGCAAACAAAAGTAGGACGAAATATATATATATATATAATTTTTCATTTGACGGTCATTTAATTAATATTATTTTTTAACAGAAATAGTAGTTGAATTAATTTGGGGAAACTAACTTTTAATCATTTTTTCATACTAAAATAACTATATATGCCCTCATTTTCTATGCCACCATTGGAGACGATGAGTCCTCTTATCTATCTATCTAATTTTTGACCATTTTTTCATACTAAAATAATTATTCATCCCTTCATTTTTCATCCTCATTCGAGATGCTCATGGCTTACTTTTTGGTTTCCTGTATACTCCGTACGACATGGGGTTCATTGTCCTCTAATGCCGTGGTCTCCCCACAAAGCAATTATTAATCCTATACTTTAATGTGACAATTATTAGCAGCTCTGCTACGAGCAGAGACAATTCGCAGAGATTATTGCGTTTGCTACCATTTTCGCTTAAAAAATCTGAAAAATATCCATAAATTTGAGCATTTCGCCGAGCTTCAATAGATATCGATAAGTATTACTTTTGGATTCGTGAAGGCAAACTGAGCATACGAATCCAAAAGGAATACTTATCGATATCCGCAGTAGCTGACAGGGCGCCATAAAATAATATTTAAAAATTTGTGAATATTTTTCTAGATTTTTTTGAGACCCGAAATAGGGTCAAACGCGATTGTCTCTGCGTGGGTCATTACGAAATGTCTCTGCTGTAATCTTTTCCTAACAACAGGACAACAAATGAGGCAAGTCAAGTCCTGACGCCATTGCCAGCTTTTTCTCTTGAGATTTCAATTTCAAAAGGACCATCAGATATTCCACGAGCCAGCCACGCGCTCTCTGTCATACCTCAATCTCGTCCGTCCATGTTCCCTCGCATCCAGCGGCCCACAACCCCCCACATATCTATATCTACGTGCTGCTATAATAATACTCGGTCTTTTCTTTTTTCAAGTGTCTCCGGGTTATTTTTCGTGCATCTCAATTAATTTCTTTTTTTGATACGGTTAAAGATAAATTATCTCTATATCAATCCGAGATTAGAGGACTAACAAAAAAATTTATATTTTATGGCTTGACCTCAAAAATCAATGTTGTGTTTGGATGAATTTTTAAGAAATTTTTTATGAGAGTAATGATTAGAAATAGGAGTAATAAGTGAAAAGAGATAAAGAGAGAAATAAGAATAATAATTTGAAATAGAAAAAATGAGTGGAGAGTAATAATTAAAAATAGAAATAATAAGTATTTTTGTGTTGGAAATCTTTTTCAAAAAGGAAAACAAACAAGGCACAAATCCCGAGCTATTGTATAAAAAATTTTAAGTAAAAGGCAAACCTACCAACCAGGGTAGCACACGCCCTTTCCATTTCCCCTCCTTTTCCTCTGTCTACAAAACCCATTCTCTCTCTCAAACTTTTCATCTCCAGGCCAAAATACGGTGGTCAAGAGTATATATTTATTACACAAACAACTCACCTTTTTCTTATCTTATTAATTACTGTAATAAAAAGAGGACTTGTGTTAAGACTCATAAAGTAGATTCCATACTCCACTTGCGCACAATAACACTTCTTTTTATTATAGCAAAAACACAGGTACTCCGATTTTATATGTGCAGTAATGCCTCACAATTATTGAATAAAAAGACATCATTGTAGCTTCACAAAAAAAATAATAATAATAATAAAGATTTTGACATTCCATTTTTTTACATGGAACTCCAAAATTTGTTTTTTTTTTTTTCGTGGATTGCTATGTATAATTTTTAAACTAGAGTAAAAAAACAAGTTTTAGAGTGCCATCATAACAAAGTAGAGTGTCAAAATCATTTGCCCAAAAAAAATGAGTATTTTGCATAAGAATGAAACATAAATTGCCATCCAAATTACTGTAAAAGATAGACACATAATTTAGCTTAACTACTTACAAGCACAATCATCTCCGTAGTTATTACAAGAGATAAATGTTAAATACCTTATTATTCGTTATAAATAACCAGTAATTATTATACATTCCCCTCACAATAAAGAGTACTGAGATAGTCTTGTCAGATTAGACATATTCAAATTTCTTTATAATTCTATTTTGATACATTTGTGGTTAGTTACGATACATTAATTAATGTACTAAGATTTTGACATATTCAAAATCCCAAACAATCCAACATTATGAACCAAAATAGTTGTAGAGAAATTTGAGTACTAGCAATCTTGTTTGCTTGTTTTAATATGTGGTTTCTCACGTATAAGACATGGATTGTTAATCTACCCATAATGCTTCCCAATCTATACTTTATTCTGATATATAGGAGTAGTGGCGGATGTCCGTGCGCGAAATATATTATAGTGACAATTTAAATAAATTGCATGTACTATCTGACTGCTCTACGGGATAGTTGTAATCTCCAAAAAGTTTCAGTTACCATTTTGATATATTTTTCTATTTGAGGCAACATTATTTTTGTCACGCCCTCTTCAACATAAATAAATAATCCATTTCAACAAAATATCATCGCATGTCATAAATAAGAGCATCTCCAACAAGAGAGGTCAAAAGTGGAGGCGTCAAATTATTTTGAAGACTTATATGGCAATTTGACATCTTCAATTTGACATCGTGCTCCCCCTCTCCAACCCTTATGTCAAATTATTTTGAAAACTTATTGTCAATTTTTAAAAATTGACAGTCTAGAAGGTTGATGTCAAAGTTGACATTGGGACTTCCCTTCAAAACCATGTCACTTTCCTTGAAAGCCATGTCACTTTTGCTATGATAGAAGGCATCTGGTTGGATGACGACTTAATGCCAAAACTAGTCGTTTGATTGTCCACCTCAGTTTTGACATCTCTCGTTGGAGATGCTCTAACCCCAAAATGGTTCCCACCTGTTCAATTTACAAATCAAGTCCTCAAGTTTAAAGATATACAATATTGGCATTCCAGCCCAAATATAAGGTTAAGGCTCCGTTCCGCAAACGAAATAAACTGCTTATTTTTTAAGAAGGCAATTTCAAACTCAAAAATAATGTGTTTACGCAAATAATTTGCTTACCACTATGGATCTTGTTTGATAGATCTCATCAAGATCTTTAATACGGTGCAAAAAAAATTAAAAAATTATTTTTCGTTTGCATTATTTTTTAGTTTGAAAATGTGAAATAAGCTGCTTATTTTTTAAGAAGGTTTCTGAAACGGAGCCTAAGTACAATTACGAACAAACTATTAAGTTACAAACGATTTAGTTAAAAAAGGAAATCTAGGAGAATTAGTTACAAACTCATCTTTCGTCAAAAGAAAATCACTACAAAGATGATTAAGTAACTCAACAGTGTTGACTTCCAAAAGTCTTCCGCATCCGAGCACACGATACATGCAAACTATTGTCCAGCATTTGAACCTGAAATTAATAATAGGTTGAGTTACACTAACCCAGTAGAAAAATCTTTTACCAATTCTATGTGCATATATGAGGACAAGTGCAAAGGAAATAAAACAAGAAGATATAATTCAATCGATGGATAACAATCAACTTATGGGTTTATCAACCATTCGTTACGTTTCAATCTATAGTGCGACACAAACTCAAATAGTCCAACAGTCCATGAAACACAAACTACTCCAACACTTACAACGCGACACTTTATCACAAGTCACCACCGTCTGTATTCCCACCCCTTGCGTTACAGCATAGCACCCCTAGAGTTACTATATTTTCACCCATTGCGTTAGAGTGAACCCTCACAACTTGGATTGCCATATTACCACCCCTTGCATTACAAGATCCACTTGTGTCTCTGTATTACCACTCATTGCGTTACGAGACTCTCTATTTCAACCCTCGACTCACACACTCCCAAAATTAACCAATATGCATACTAAGACTCTCCCTCATTCACATACTTATACATGATCTTCTATGTTGTACCAGGAACCTTACAAACATGCCACAATCTCCAATGATAATTTAAATGCATAGACAAAGGAATGAGTATCGTATACATTTAGTTTTACACTTTTTCTCATCACAACAAGAGTCAAAGGGTGGGGTTGACCAATGAGTCCTTGGGATGCGAGCAATCGAGCTTAGAGGTGGTTTTGATATGTTTAGAAAGTGTTAGAAGTGATCGGGAATCAAAACAGTTGAAGCATAAGTAACGTGGGCAAAGCTACCCAGAAAGCCAATGAGTATTGATAGAACAATTGTATATCGATACGAGGACATTACAATAGATAAGCCACTAGAATGCAGATTTCTTCAGAGTATCGATACACGAAGAGAGAGAAAGAGAGAGAGAGAGAGAAAAGTAGGGGAGAGTTGAGAGAGTCGAGAGATAGAGATGAGAGAAAAATGATCTCCTACACACACACACACCCCACTATATATACCCACTTATTTGCGAATTACACACTCACCCCCTCTACTAACAATTGCATCACTTTAGACCACAATTCGAATAACCACCACCACATAAATCATATTTTTCCAATTCGGCATTTACTAAACATTTTAATAATTAAAATTCTACGGGTCTCTACAATTTTACATAGAGATACATTAGTTAAAAAATGAGAATACGGAATGATAAATTTATTAAGAGAATATTATTTGTATCTTATAAAAAAGAAATAATCTGATCGCTACAAAGTTAACAGAAAGTGATCTAACGGTTGTAGAGGTTACTCTCGTTAATATGCCTGGTATTTTTAACAGAAACCACTTTGTTTTATGATATAGACTAGTGCATGCCTGTGTCTGAAGGCATGGCTCCGAATCGATGGTCAAAAAATTATTTTTGAACATCCCTCTAATCTCTTTAACGCAAATGCCAAAAAAACTCAACATAACATCCTCCTTTACTCATCAAGTTATTCAAAAAAACTCTAAAAGGGTTCTGCGTATTCTTATAAAAAGAGTTGTTTTCTTTTCGCGTATGAATCCAAAAATGATTATTTCGTTTTTAACTGAGGAAAATCAACCTTAAAGGAATCAACCTAAAAACAAGAGAAAATTTTTTTAAAAACCCCTGAACTTTGAATCCAATGTCAAATAGGCACTTGAACTTAAAGAAACTTCAATTGGACACCTGAACTTTCACTCCGTTATTCAATTTACCCCCTGTCGCCTCAATCCGTGAGTTTCCTGACGACAACCGCTGAGCTAGACACTAACAGACAGAAAAAAATGTAGAGGGAGAAATTGGAGGGAAACAACAGTGATCCGACACCTTTTTAAGGCCCCGTTCCGCTAAGTAAGACTACTGGCTTATTTTTTGTTCTTATTCAAAAAAAATTCATATTTGTTAGTTTTTTGTCAATTTTTTGGAAATTATTGCATTGTCATAACGAGAGGAATCTAAAAGGTAAAAAATTACGATCGAATTCCATTTTTTTTAATAAAGACAAAAAAATTGGCTTATTTTTGTCTTTATTCAAAAAAATTAAGTTTCGATCGTAATTTGTTACTTTTTAGATTCATCTTGTCATGACGATGCAATAATCTCCAAAAAATGACGAAAAACTAAAAAATACAAAAAAATATTTGAATAAGGACAAAAAATAAGCTAGTAGGCTTATTTAGCCGAACAGAGCCTTAAAAAGGTGTCAGATCACTGTTGTTTCCCTCCAATTTCTCCCTCTAACGTTTTGTTGTGTCTGTTAGTGTCCAGCTCAGCAGTTGCCGTTAGGAAAGACACGGATTGAGACGACAGGGGGTAAATTGAATAACAGAGTGAAAGTTCAGGTGTCCAATTTATTTAAGTTCAGGTGCCTATTTGACATTGGGTTCAAAGTTCAGGGTTTTTTTTTAATTTTTCCCTAAAAACAGATATTGAATTGAATATAAGGAAATCAACTTTAGAGAAATCAATGAAAAATGAAGGGGTGTATAACTTCTTTTTTAACATTAGTGTAGGTGGATATAATAGGAAATAATCATTCAATCTGAAAGTTATCATCTTATCAAAAAGTACGAGAACGGCTATACATGCTACTTTGTTTCTGCTTAACTCCGCAACCTACCCTCTAAATAAAGCAAGGGTTAGGTCGTTGAAAGCATATAAACCGGTAAGACCGGATCGTTCCCACGGAGAAATCTTCTAAACTAATTTGGAATAGATGCAATGAAAAAGGTTTGTGGCTTTCAAGTAGCCAACTTTGATGTTTTGCTTTGAAATGACGATAAAAACTTGGATTGAAAATAGACTAAGATGGTCGAGTCTAGAGAGATCAGTTTACTCACTACTTAGCCATTCAAACGGTTCCTTGATCTAACGAATGAGTGGACCGAAACCGTCCGGATTCCACTTGAAGTATTAAAAACTGAAGACTACTTGTAACTTGATTCAAAGCATTAAATCAAACTGAACTCATTTAACGCAAGTGAGAGACGAAAAAGGATCGTTCGCACGCGTAGGATTATCAAGCACGTAGCATAGGCTGATGGCTGATAGACTTCATTGATTAAATAAGCCACCAATCCCATGATCAAATACTAGAAATCATGGGTTTAATTCGTTCAATACATTGAAAACGAGCTAAAGATTAAGCGGAACCATTCGATTGACTAATTCATAGAGTAAACCTCACCCCGAGACCGAACCGATTAATTACTCACGCATTGAAAAAAGACTAGAAATTATGTTAAGTATTGAAAACATGATTCACCGATAAACACGAAATTAAACTTGATTTCTATTAAGAATCAATCCACACGAACAACTTTAATACTTGAAGATTAACCGTAAAACAATAACTTACTTGAGTTTGAAAGGAATTGAAAGCTAGAACTTGAAAGAAATGACTTGAGAGCTTAAGAACATAAAAGACTAGAAATTGGAAAGATGTACATAATGGCTATTAATGGCCAAAGAGCCTATTTATATGCCTTACAATCAGCCATAAAATGGACAAAAAGGCCCCCCAAAATATCCCAAAAACATGCCAAAAGTGAAAATTTTCCATAAAAGAAAAGTTGAAATATCTAGCAAAAAGTGTTGGTCGCAGGGCATTGGTATGGATACTTCATTTTTGAGGTATCCATACCAATTCAACTGCCTTTCAATTCGACATGATGGTATGAATACCTCATTTTTGGGGTATCCATACCTCTGTGCAAAAACTGCAGAACAGGGTCAGCTGGGTTCTTCAAGCCTTGTGGTGTCCCGACGGCCCTCTGAAACTTGATTTCTTGATCAACGGGACTTTGCGGAAGTATGCCATGTGATCTTGGTCTCTCGGATGCCCTCGATGGACGTCCTCGATGCATTAGGCTTACTTGAAACACTTTGGCACGCTTCTCGCCAACCTTGACCACCGGCCAACCTCCGAGGTTTCTTGTGGCACCATTACGCTTCGGTGACAATGAAATGAGAACCGGCGGGCAGTTGGACACTTGGTTCATCCCGGAACATCGCTTGGCGTCTAAAACCACCTTCTTGGCACGTTTGACCTGAAAAGCTTACAAAAGATACCTTACGGGCAATATTAAATAAGAACGATGACTTAAACATATAAAAGCCACAAATTAGAGGATTAAAGCCCCAAAATTATACAATCTTGGGTGCTAATCAGTTTCTATGCCTAAACATTTTTAAAGAAAATCGCTCTGTTTTATAATATAGATATACATCCAAACATATTATAATCCATAAAAATAAGTAATTAAACCATTAACAAAAAGGGATTCTTGAGTGATTATTTGGTGCCTCTGGGACATCGTAAGTGGGGTGCTCAACTCTCTTTCTTGCTACACATTTGTGTGAGTTCTGCAAATTTGGTAAGGGGGTTGATAAAAATGTGCGGTGAGGAGCGAGATTGGAGCATCTATCTACCATGTCCCGGCGACATTGAGGTGGTGTTCTACTTTTTAAAAAAGTTCTTTTTTTCAAACGAAGATAATTTCAAACTCAAAAATTTTATTAACGTTTTACCAATATGAATTTGTTTGATGGATCTCATTAAGACTTTTTAAACGGTATAAAAAAATTTAAAATTTTTTTTTCATTTTATTATATTTAAATTTAAAATTATATTCTTTAAAAAAAAAAAATTTTAAAAAGTGGAACACCACCTTAATAATCTTTCCATGCTTTCCTCCATAGCTACAGGACGAACAAACGAGGCAGTCCTCCTGATCCCGGACCAGCCTTTTCCTCTCTTGGGATTTCAAATTCGGGAAAAAAAGAAGATATTCCACGAGCCAGCCACGCGCCCACTATCCCAACCCAATCTCGTCCGTCCACGTCCTCTCCCATCCAACGGCCCACGTCCAATACCTAACCCACTCCCCCACTAACTCCACTATCTACATGTTAACGCCCCTATAATGTCTCACCACCACCACACGCCCCTGCCTCTCCTATAAATCCCTCCCATTTCCCCTGTTTTCTCATCACCACCACACGCCCCCATCCCCTCTGTCTCTCTCTCTCTCTCTCTCTCTCTCTCTCTCTAGACCAGCAACAATGGCCCTCAGAGCTGCACCGGCTTTCTCCCTCTTGAACCCTAAGGGGGTCAGTAACAGCCTCCTGAGCCCCTTTGGGTCCTCCTCTGCTTCCAAGAGTGCTAATGGACATGGGTTGGTGGTTTTCGCGACCAAGGGCGCTGCGAACAGCAAGCCGCTGACGGGGGTCGTGTTCGAGCCCTTTGAAGAGCTGAAGAAGGAGCTCATGCTCGTGCCTACTCTCCCTCAGGTCTCTCTCGCTCGCCACAAGTACTCCGATGACTGTGAGGCCGCTATCAACGAACAGATCAAGTGGGTTTCCGTTCATTTATCCTCTTTAATCTTGACGTATTTTGGTTATTTTCGCCGATTGTGCGTGTTGTGTGTGTGTGTGTTTTTTTATATCAGGGTACGCTTTTGGTATATATACTTGTTAATCTAACCATGTATGTTGTTGCACATGTCCCGATTTCTTTTCTTCTTCACCGTAGTGAAACAGATATAACCCACATTCTGTAAATTCTCTTTCGATTCCTTTGTATCCGTATGATATTGTTTTGTCATTTGAGAGTATGGAACCCTTGATTAGTTTTTATGTACCTATCTAAGTCATTATTTTGTCATTATTCCTATCCGGTACAGTTTTTGGCCTTTATGTCAATATACTAGATATACAAGATGTGGGTAATTATTGAGCTCTCTCTGTGTGTATTTGTATCTGTGGGGGGATCGATACGGTGTAGGAAGCCTTGCGGTTCCGTGTGCCGTTTATGGTTCTCTTTGAGCCATTTTTGGTCTTTATAATTGGATTGAGCAATTAGTTTAAGGGCCTGTTGCAATTCTTACAAGTATATGTTGATAATAGTTGATTTTTTTTGTCTCTTTTCCTAATGTGCTGTGTACTGGTTGTGTTGACAGCGTTGAATACAACGTCTCGTATGTGTACCATGCCATGTATGCATACTTTGACCGAGACAACATCGCTCACAAGGGTCTTGCAAAGTAATCTTTCTAGATTCTCAAATTCGATACATGCTCTCTTTTTTTGGGTCCAGCAGGTCTAATCTGATTTATGGTGTGTTTAATGCAGGTTTTTCAAGGAATCAAGTGAAGAGGAAAGAGAACATGCTGAGAAGTTCATGGAGTACCAGGTTTTCGGAAATTGGCATCTATGATTATCCCCTTGCTTTCAATTGTTTTGGAAGAATCAAGTTCTGAGTCTTGTTAATCCCTCACAAAAAAGATAGACGTAGGTTCTGCCATTTCGGTATAAAAACTGATTCCTAATATTTTTCACTGATAACTGTCAGAACAAACGAGGTGGGAAAGTGAAGCTGCAATCGATTCTGATGCCACCGTCTGAGTTTGACCATGCTGAGAAGGGAGATGCATTGTATGGTATGTTTTTCGTGGTCTTCTTTTTACTATGTGATTCGAAATTCAACCTACTACGTTATAATAGCTTTATCAATTCACTGCATACGAATATAGTTGCTTTCAACTGTTCATCTGTTCAGTGTTGGGTTATGCTTTCGTTACAAAATGAATCTCATAATTTATTCCATTAGTGGCTGTATGCCTTTGCTTCCGATCTCCCTATCAAACCAAAATAATGCGATTGGACTGATTGTGACTAATTTGTGGATTTAGCTATGGAGCTTGCACTGTCTCTGGAGAAGCTGACAAATGAAAAACTTCTGACCTTGCACGCTGTAAGACATATTTCTTGTCTGCCTTTCTTACTTAGTAGCTTTAGTCATTGTTATAGCCATATATAGGTTTCCGTATTCCTAAGGAGTTCCATATTATGGAGAAATTGTCCTCAGAAGTTTGATGTGGTGAACTCAGGATTGAAAAGTTCATCTGGGTAATCCAGTGTGTAGGAAGCTGCTTACTATCTTTACTTTAGTTTCAAGGTGAGGCAAGTGGTCATTTTACAAGCTTATCTGTGTAAAAACAGGTAGCGACCAGGAACAATGATGTGCAATTGGCTGATTTTGTTGAAAGTGAATTCTTGGCGGAACAGGTGAACTGCAATTCCATATTTCCCTTTTACCTGAAATTTCATTATTTGCAGCCATAGAATACACTTATGGAACCTATTAGCATGAATACTGACTTTTATCTTTTTCCTCTCTATCAGGTGGAAGCCATTAAGAAGATGTCAGAGTATGTTGCTCAGCTGAGAAGGGTGGGCCAAGGACATGGTATGAATCCATTTCTCTCACTTCAACATTGATCCCCTTTTTGCTCCTATTCTTCTAACAAATTCTGCCTTAATTCTGCATTTTTTTGGCTTTCCACCGGTATTTAAAACCAGTTTGTGTTTCTTGGATTTCAGGTGTGTGGCACTTCGATAAGATGCTCCTCCACGAGGAAGCTTAAGTAGCTGCTTCATGGTGAAGCTGCTGCTGGTAGTCTTGTTCTCTTTTGTTTGCTGATTTAGAGGACGTTCTATGCAGTTTTTTTTTTGTTTGTTTGTTTGTTTGTTGGGTTTTTTAGGTTTTGAATTAGATCTTCGGGTGCAGTTGGTACAGAATGTTGTACTGATGGTAGACTTCTGGGACTAGTTCACTCATCTATATTAGTATTAGTTGCGAATGCTTATGTTTTGAAAATTAGTTCTTTATTATGGAGATGTTCTTTATTATGCCGTGGAGTAGAAATTTTCATTTGCATTTGTTTGTTCTATTTACTGTTAAATGTGGAAGAACATGGGATCGTCCTTGTCGTTTTAGTCTCCTCACATCTGCCAGTACCCCAAGAATATGACATTTTGGGAAGAAGCAGCAGTGTGGTGGCTTGCCGGTGCCCCGTGGTCAATTTGTGGTTCACCCTTTTGAGACCTTTGTGGTGCGGTGTTGTCTAACCTTCTGGATTTTGAGAAAGTATTTTGAGTAATATTGACACTATGTGTTGCGTTGATGTGGTGTGATTGATCCATTCATGCTTAGTTCTTGGTTTGGTAGTAGGGCTCGAAGTCGAGCTAGTTCTGAGTGGTCGGCCACTAGCGCAGCCTTGGTCCCACCTTATACACACGACCGAGCATGAATAGATTGGCGACACTATACTTTCTCTTGGGTTTTTGTCGCACAAACAGATTTCGTTATCAGTGATTCCGAGTTCCTTATTAGAAACATCGTTGTATTAGGAGGACTATTATTGAGAGTGAAAACTCGACATGATTGTGACTAAATTTCAAGTTCAACTCCCCGAAACGAAATGGACGTTGATAGAATAGGACACTTTTAGCACACAAGTGTCCCGGGATATTAGGCATAGGGCCAACAAATAAATCGAACAAGCCAAGCAGTGTATAATTTAAAGTTTTGACAATTACCGAATTTTAAAAATGGCTTTGAAGTTAGTTTGGATATTAGCCGGATCAATCTTGAACGAGTATTTAATGAGTCAAAACACAAATTAAACTAGATTAGCTTAATTATAAGAATGTTATAAGGCTATAAAGACGAGAAGTAAGTTGTTCAAGAACGATACGTATATTTAAGGAGTTGGCAGCTTAAAAAATTTGCTTGTGATATCTTTTGGTTTGGTTTTACTTTCTTTTACTTTTTGTGTGTTTTTTTTTTTTTAATCGGCAAATTTTGTTTCTTTTTGTTAAAGTCAAGATGTTTATATAAAAGCAATATTCCCAATGAAATCATAAAGTTAAAATTCAATGACTAAAATGTTAAAGAATACTGGTGAATAGGTGTTATTTTTGCAGCCTATACTTAAATAGAGAAATAAATAGTCCGGAACTTTTTCTTTTTGTTTTCAATCTTCTGACTTTCATTTAGATTTGAGTCCTAATATCTGAATGTAAAATTAAAATATTGGATCAAGTTGTTATAGTTATCCAATTGAGTTGAATTTTCAGCCACCTCAAAAATATTTTAAATATAAGAAGGGAAATGATTTTGCCAACCATTTTTTGTTAATGCCGCATCCTGCAAGTGTATTTTTGCACCAAAAAATACATTTGCAAGGTGTGGCATTATCAAAAAAATGTGTGGCAAAATCACTATCCTTTAAAAAACCAGTTTGAAACATTTGTGGGGAATCCTGAAATGAGCTTCACGAAGAGACCTGGTTTCCCCCCAGCTTCCCCCCTTTTTCTTCTTTCCAGTTTGAGGATTTTTTTTTTCTCCCTCTTTTTTTTTTTTTTCCAGTTTGAATATTTTTTTCTCTTTACCCCCTAAATATTTTTTTCTCTTTACCCCTAAAACGGCAACGTTAGCTTTTTTTTTTTAAATTCTTACCATCAATTTGCAATCCTATGGAGCAGAAACGTAATTATGAGAGCCCTAGGGACAAAATTTGATTATGCCTCTTTAGAATAATATAATTAAAATAATAAGATTTTCACACCCATTCAAAACGGATTAAAAATTGAAGCACGTAAAATTTTTAACTATATTTTTTAATATATAAACCATCTCAAAAAATTAAATGCTCAAATTTTTACTCCGTTTGAATCGGTACAAAGATCTTGTTATTCTGATCATATTAACAAGATCTTTGCACCAATTCAAACGGAAACGGAAATGGGAGTGAAAATTTGAGCACTTGAGACCGTTTATATATTAAAAAATATAGTTAAAAAATTAAGTGCTTCAATTTTTAATCCGTTTGAACGGATATGAAGATCTTATTATTCTGATCATAATATTCTAAAAAGAAATAATCAAATTTTGTCTCTAGGGCTCTCATAATCATATTTCTGTTCCAAAGAATTGCAAATTGATAGTAGGGGAAATTATACTTTGCCCCCTTAAACTACCACCCGGCCACACTTTGTCCCCTCTAACTACTCAATCGAACACTTAACCCCCTTTAACTATTATTTCTCTGCTACCCTAACCCTTTCGTTTGTTGTCTGTTAGGGTTTTGGATGGAAAATTTTTTCAGGCCATTATTTTTGAAACCCAATGACAAAATTACCCTCTTCTTCCCTTTCTAGCATACACAACCATCTCACCACACACCCCACCTTTCCCTGACCGAACTCCAGCCGACTCCTCCATCTCCGGCAGCTCCATTTCCGGCGATCCCATATTCGGTACGCACGTTTCCTCTGTACACCACCAATCTTCCTCCTCCATTCCCCACGACGTCCATTCAAACTCCAAAACAATTAAACAAACAAGATCCCAAATCAGGCAAAAGAATCTATAATAAATGAAACAAATAAAAAAATACGATGTGAGATTAACAATCATCACTAACAGCCACCGCAAAAGTTTTTAAAAAAAAAATCACTGCACAAAACAACGGACCAATACACCCTAATGAATCTGCCGAATCCATCGAAATGAGAAAAACTTAAAATAAAATCAGATTTGGCGATGACAACTATGTTCAGGGCGGATCCGGCGACGGCGAAACAAGGAAAACTCAAAATAAACTCAAAAAACTCGCCAACGAACACAACAGAAACGGACCCGGTGACCACTCTTTTCTGGGTTTTTAATTCTCGAAATCGGTCGAGAATATCGAACCAAATCAGGGCTTCTCCGATTGTCGCGTGCTGATGGTGGCTTTTATTTTTTGGGTAAGTCGCTGATGGTAGCTTTGCTTTTACCTTTTTTCGTTTTTTTTCCCCTTCAAAAGCAGAGGGAGTCTAGAGATCCGGGGAAGAGAGAGAGAGAAACGGAGAGAGTAAAGGACTCGCTGGAGATGGAGGAGCCGGCTGGAGTTCGATCTGGGAAAGGTGGGGTGTGTGGTGGGGAAGAAGAGAGGGAGGGATTAGGTGAGGAGATGGAGAGAGAGAGGAGAGTGTATTGTGGGTTGGGGAAATCTGTAGGAGTATTATGTATGTATATCTATTTGTATTGTGTAAGGGTATTTACTTAACTTTGCTCAAAATGTTAACAAGTTAAAGGGGTGGCAGAGAAATAATAGTTAAAGGGGGTTAAGTGTTCGATTGAGTAGTTGGAGGGGGCAAAGTGTGGCCGGGTGATAGTTTAAGGGGGCAAAGTATAATTTCCCCTTGATAGTAAGAAACTCCAACAATTAATAGGTTCAAGTCTAATTCTAGGCTTTGTAAAGTAATTGAGAGAAAAAAAAAAGTGTTTCAATTGATCATGTTTATCCGTCTGCTTTTTTTTTCTCCATTTTTTGTCTTTTATAGATTAAAAAATATAGTTACAAAAATAAGTGTTTCAATTTTCAATCTGTTTGAACCAGTACAAAGATGTTTTTTTCTCATCATTTCATCCTAAATGGTCATAATAAATTTTTGGCTCTAAGGGTTTTCAATAGGCACCCTAAAAGAGCTCTAAAACTAAATAAGAAATCTTAGGGTGCTTGTAGAAAGGTCTTAGAACCAAAAATTTACTAAGACCATTTAGGATGAAATGATCAAAAAAATAACATCTTTGTATATTAAAAATATAGTTAAAAATTAATCCGTTTGAATCCGTGTCACGCTCTCGATTTTCAACATAAATAAACATAACTTTTCATAAATAAATTCCTCACATTATTTTGCATAATACCCCAAAAGAGTTCACCATGTCTTACTCATTAAATTACATATCCAACTCCAAGAGTTTGAATATATTACATCATAAAAAAATAGAGTTAAGGTTCTATTACATGCATTTCCCAAACATGTTTTACCAAAATATCCACGAGTCTCCTTTACAACTTTTTCCGAAAATATGAACTAGAATGTATGCACTTCACTCCATGCTACCGCTTCGGGTTCACACCTGAAAATGATAGGTTGAGTTACACTAGCCCAGTAGAGAAATCTACACAACTATTATATGAAAATGGGATGACAGGTAGAGTGAATAACTGAAGCAAGGTACGGTATTTCAAAGGAAAAACAATACACGACAAGCAGTTTTCCTAAAGTCGACGACATAATTGAAGTACCATGACTACGCACCAAGACTCTAAATTAACCCCAAAAACTTATTATTTATACGCTTTTCTCATGACTGCCACTGCCCCTTATCTTATTTTGAATAACCAATCTAATATCTTTACTTATGAAACTATCATAATCAAAGAACCGCAACGCCAATGTCTTTGATATCACTCACACTTTCACAATGATAGCTCATTTCCATTCACATCGTGTCACCACTTCCTTTTCGTTCTGTGTCCTGAGCAAAAGCTCTTGTCGGGCCATTTACGGAGTCCCGATACTCCCCATTAGAACCTCTCTCACTGATGGAGGTAATTCAAGTCACCCATCATAAGTCATCGTACCCAAAATTCCTCCTATATACTTTACAACTCAGCCGTTTATCTCAACCACATATAATGAATTCACAACGAAAACTTATTCACATAGAAGTAGCACGGATAATTTCACCTCAATCAACTCGCTTTTATTACGTTATTAGTTTCTCATCACCATACAAGCACTCACATATCAAGAGATATTCTCTAATAACGATTCATAGATTTCCACCTTGCGACTCATAAAATCGTACAAGTTACGCAAGAAATGTATCGCATATCAAACATAAAGAAAATTGTCCTTTGTATTCACGCATAGTATTGTTTAACTCAAAAGAGTGATCTACGTATTTATTTCTCACATCGTATGTCAACACATACAACATTCGCCCACCTATATTCCTTATGTTCTTTAAACCCTCGTTTCGGTGTCAAAGGACTCATACGGAACCCAACGACCACTACAAACCCTAGTATACCACTAGCCTCGTCATACACTTAAATACTTAAGAGAACCTAGGAACATCCGTGTCTCCCCCAAACAATCCTAAGAAAAAAAGGATTACTCCACGTTTACGAATGTACCTATCTTATTTTGGCTACCAAACCTTATCGGCTTAGAATTAGGAGATGAGACCACCACCATTGGAAAGTAGACTTCCGTCACATGAATTTCGATATAAAATTTGCTCAAAACGGAGCTCGGAAGAAAAAGTTATGCTCGTTCGAAATTTTTTCAAAAATGCTGATTTTTCATTACCTACCGGTAGAAGATTTTCTCCTACCGGTAGAAGAACAAATTTCACAAAATGACACTACTGGACAACGTTTCTACCAGTAGGGCCAAAACTCCTACCGGTAGAACTTGGGTTTTCAGTGCACGACTTTCAGATTTCACAAGAACAATTCCAACAACGAAACCAATGATTTAGGACACGATTCAAACACCAAATCAACACATAAACACATAATAGAAGTGAGAGATCCCTACCGAATGAATTTTGAGCAAAACTCTCAACTCCCAAGCAAGACCTGGCTTCCAAGACCCAAATCGAACAAAATACACCGAATTGAGCTCTATCCAATGAGGTACGAGCTCGAATATACAAGTAGACAATGAAATTGAGGTTGATTGTTGTGGGTTTTGAGTTTGGAGATAAGTTTTTGGGTGAAGAAGTGATAGATGGAGAGAGAGCCGAGAGAGGGTGAGAGACCGAGAGTGAGAAAGAGAGGGAAAATGGGAAAATTTTTCCCCTGGCACACACGCACACCATATTACACCAACACCCATATCTTTCCAACCTTCGCACACTTAACCCACAACCATAATCTCCACACTAATCCATCATTTATTCTTTTATAAAACATTTAAAGTTATTAAAGAAATCTACGGGTCTCTACAATCCGACTGTTTAATGAATGCACTTATTTTTCTAATGAATCCGACTATTTGTTTTTTTCTTTTTTTTCCCTATATATATTACAAAAAAAATAGTCAAAAAATAGGTGTTTTAATTTTCAATCCGTTTGAACGGTGCAAACATGTTATTTTTTTAATCATTTCATCCTAAATGTTCGTAATAAATTTTTGGCTCTAATGCCTTTCAATAGACATCCTAAGAGAGCCCTGAAACTAAATAATTAGAGTGTTCGTCGAAAGGCCTAAGAGCAGCAAAAAAATCATTATGACCATTTAGAATGAAATGATCAAAAAAATATGATCTTCGCCCCCTGTTAAACGGAATTGAAAATTGGAGCACTTAATTCTTAAATTATATTTTTTAATATAGAAATGGTGTATATAGAAATTAAATAAATAAGATAATAGTTATTAAATAAATAAAGAAATTAAAAAATGGGAGTAATTTAAGGAGAGAGAGAGAGGCGGCTAGGGGTAATTTGGGAAAAGGGCAATGGGGCGGGGTGCGTGTCAGGGGATTAGCAATTTACCTTCACGAAGCCTTGTGCACAAGCATCCGTGCAAATTGTTTTTTCAATTCTAATTACCTCAATATCATTTTTTAATTACTAAAGTCTAAAACTATGCCTAAATCTACACCCATTTACACACCGAGCAGCAAACTTTTGTGTGGATGTAAATAGAAAACATGACATCATTTTGTGGTGAAAATCTACATTATTTTAATTAATAGAAAAGAAGATTGAACAAAATTGCACTTAGTAGATCTTGACCGCTGATTTATCTACGTCTCAGATGATCAGGGATGGCAACAGGTCGGATCGGAGGCCGATATTGCAATATCCGAATCCGAATCTTCCATCCGCCTCCGAATCCGCTCCGAACTCCGAACGGATATATATCTTGGTCCTCCATCCCCGGTCCGAACGGGGAACGGAGATCCGATCGGATATCCGAATCCAAATTTGGGAAAAAAAAATTATGCAGGACATCTTAGCAAAAAAATAAATAAATAAAGCTTGGAGGGTACTGGAAGATGGTGTACGGAAGTGAGATGCTTTCCATCGGCCATCACCATTTCCAGTGGCTGATCCTAGGATTAGGAAACGCCTTTACCACTAAAAAATACCCAAATCATCAAAAACCCCTTTACTTATTATAACTCTAAAATAAAGGCAAAATCCAACTCCTTGAGATTCGAGAGAGAAAAAGAGAGAGAGAACGAGAGAGAGAGAGAGAGTCAGAGAGAGAGACTGAGAGAGAGAGATCGACACTCGATGTCGATTGGGGAGGGAGATCGACTGGGGTGGAGTGGTGGAACATAGGGTGAAGTTGGCAGTAGAGCTGTAGAGCTGGGTTGCTGGGTGTGTTTTTTTGTGGTCAGAATCCTAACAGGTACAAATAAGAGGTATTTATACTCGGGCATCCGGAGGTCGGATTCGGAGTCGGATCGGATCAGAGGCAAACTTACCTCCAAATCCGATCCGATCTCCGATTTTTTTTTTTTACAAAATCCGAATCCGCTCCGATATCTGAAAATATCTCCGAATATCCGATCCGTTCAGAGCGGATAACAGATCGGATTCGGACGAATTGGCCGAAATGGCCATCCCTACAGATGACCTAGAAAAAGTTTGCCATCCTCGATGCGGTCCCACCATTTTCCAATGGAATTCCACACATGTATGCCACGTGTCACTAAATGACTGGGGGATTCCGTGTACTGCGAAATACCAATGCCGGCGTCTTCTTTTGTTTTTTTGTTTTTTTTGACATGATGGCGTCTTCTTTTTGAAGACGTAACAATTACTATCAAACAATTCACATACGCTGCGAATCCCAGTTATTTTCACACTCCCTCCATCACAGAATCGTTCATTTTGTAGAGTTCGTCGAATATGTCATCCACGCCAAAAATTAGCTTCACCGAACATCAATAGGTACATGGATGAAACAGATTTGTAAATGAAAAAAATGGGCAATTATTAATTTTAACTTAATTTTGTCATCGCTTTTTTATACAAATCTGTTTCATCCATGCAATTGATGTTCGTAATATTTACGTGGTGCTATTCGAGCAAATTAACGATTAATGGGAACAACGACGGACTGGAGCTATTTTTTACTGGACAGGAAGTGAACCCAAACAATTCACATACGCTGCGAATCCCAGTTATTTTCACACTCCCTCCATCATCTCACACACACAGAGAGAGAGAGAGAGAGAGAGAGAGAGAAGAGAATAGACAGAAAATGAAGAAGGCGGCGATGGCTACTTTACTGCTACTGTTGCTCTCTGCACTCACATACTCATACGCCGAGGAAACTTTCGACCTTCGGCAACATCTCTGCACTGTAACCAGGTTCCCGGCCCCCCTCTCTCTCTCTCTCTCTCTCTCTCTATTGCCGTACCTCGCGTTGTTCAAACGCTAAAATCGAATTCTTAGGGTTTTGTCGCGGAGAAATCCAGGGGTCCACCTGATGGATATAAGGCGGATCTTAGAGACATTTATACGTGTATGTGTGCGTTATGTGTTTGAGCAGAATTAGGTCTGTAAATTTGCGTTCGGATTAGCGTAGTTGAAATGAACGGGTTCGCATTTTATTGTTATTATGTTTTTTTGGTTGCTTGCGACTTGCGGATTTTAAAGGCAATTCGCCATGGATTTGGAAGGTATGAATCATATTTAATTCTTTTGTTTGGTTACTAGGACAATGGAATCCGGTAGGAGTGGGGTTTCTGTCGTATTCAAGTAATGAAAACGTTTCGAAATATCATTTTGAACTCAATTGTCCCAATCGGAGGCTTGATGAATCTCTTTTCTTCCCAGTTCTCTTGTTTTACATTCATTTAGCGACTATTGTTATCAACTTGTCAGGAGCAGCCCAATGTTTTTGGAAGAAGAATCATGGTAGTAGATTATTTGTTTTTAGCTGATTGATGGAATTGTTTGATTGAATGTCTGTTATTCCTGCTCCTGGCAGGTATGATGTGGTGAAAGACATCCCTGGCAATGTGTTAATGCCTTCTACTATTCCAGACCAATGTACTCCTATCCATTTGAATCTTGTGGTAATTCTCTGCTACATGTTCAAACTGGCAATGCCAGTCAGTTAATATGATCATATACTGTGACTTTGTGAATTTCCGCCACGTCAATGGAATATCAGTCATAGTGTCGTGCGTATGAAAATGTTGTAACAGTATTTATTCTAGCAGTGTCATATCTAGTTGTTAGTTCTCTATGTTATATGGTACTTGTCTAGTTCTCCATGTTTGTTCAAGTTCTCGCCTTCGATCACTTTCGTTAATAGCCTGTTCGGCTATCACGTTTTGAGGGGCTTAAACTTGTTATTGTTCTAAAACACAAGTAGTCAACATTTCTTTTGCTTCCTGCCTTGAAAGGAAAATTTTGTGGTTCAGTGGTTCTTGTTTATTTGGTAATAGTCTAAGTAGAAGAAGCTTTTCTGTTGATCTATGGCTTAAGTTGTTTTATTAGCTGCATTTATGTCCTTGACATGTGAATATGTGTTCTGGAAACTAGGAAACTGAGATGAGAATTAGCCGTGAGTTTGTTCGGAACATTAGTGCAAAAACATAATTTTCTTGCATACTTTTCTGAAGGTTCCTGTGGAATCTTCCAATGCTTCCAGTATTGTTTCTATTATTTTACTTAGCTTGATGTTATACCAGTTTTACCTTTCTTTCTTTCCCCTCCCTCTTATCCTTTGTTTGACAAGCTGCTGGGCTTGCAATCCCTTGTTTATTGTTCTGGGTAAAATTTTCTTTTCATGAGTGAAATTCAATATCGCAGGCGAGGCATGGAACTCGTGCTCCTACCAAGAAAAAGATAAAAGAGTTGAACGATTTAGCAACACGTATGGAAGTTCTTCTACAAGATACAAAAGAGCAGAAGTTGCCCCTGCAGAAAGTTCCTGCCTGGTTTTGGGAATGGAAATCTCCTTGGAAAGGGAAGCTCACGGGTGGAGAATTGGTCAGGGAAGGAGAAGAAGAACAGTATAATCTGGGGATCAGAACTAGAGACAAATTTCCACAGCTGTTTAATGAAGATTACCATCCAGATGTGTATGTGATAAAAGCAACCCAGGTTGGCCACGCTATTCTTCACCTTTTATTCACCTCCCACTGATCTCATAGATGCATAGGGCCGGCCATTGAAGTGTTGGCTTTACTAATGTTTCGTACTGGTGGTACTATACTGCTGCCTCATTAAAGTAAATATTGTTCAGTCGAGTTCCCACGGGTATTTATAAAAAAAGAGTTCCCATGGAATCCATCAAATTATCACATCTCCATATGTAGTATTACCATCTGTTATTTGTAATTTTCCTTTGCTTCTACAATTCTTTATTCTTGTTCACCTCTGTTCATTTTATCCGAGTCCATAGATTCCTCGTGCATCAGCTAGTGCTGTAGCATTTGGCATGGGGCTGTTTAGTGGGACAGGAAATCTCGGACCGGGGCGTGATCGAGCTTTTGCAGTAACCAGCGAAAGCCGTGCAAGTGATATAGTGTTGAGATTTCATGATTGTTGTCAGAATTACAAGGTACACATCTGGACCTCTCTTTTCTCCGCACTACTATTTCCTTGACAACTACACAGTTAAATACATAAGCATATTTGGTGAAAGACTACCTACCTATAACCTAATACCTCTCCTAGAGCTTGTTTTATCCGGAGACTACTGCTAACAAGCATAAGAAACCTATCATAGATGAACTTGTGCATTGAGGAGGCATTTTTTGAAAGGAACTTTACATTACCTTTGTTTTTTATTGCTAAGATCTTTGAATGCAGGTCTTCCGAAAAAATCAGGAGCCTGCTGTTCATAAGCTCAAGGAACCTATCTTGGATGAAATCACCAATGCATTAAGGAGGCGTTATGAGCTGAATTTTACAAGACAGGATACATCTTCTCTCTGGTATTTGTGTAAACAGGTGATTATTGGTTTATTGACTCTTCTCAAGTCCTATGGGCTGTCTTGTAGGTGGCACTCGTGAATTTCGCCCAGCTCTGTTCGCTTAGGGCTCAACGGAAACAATGGGTCTGTCTGCAGGCGTCTTGAAGCCCAGAAATCATTTTGTTATTCTATTTTGGGGAGTTTAATTTATGTTCTAACGGTGTGAGTGGCGTTGCTGAGTCGTTTAGTGAGTTTGGTTTCAAACTCATCATCACTTATCTTATACATATCTTTTCAGTTTAAACTTGTATTTTGGGGCCTATTCATCGAGTTTTATAAGGAATATGGGAATGTGTAGAAGGTTAAAGTTTCTTCCGTTCAGATACTTCGATATTTGGGAAATTTTTGGTTTGAAGAATGGAGAAAAGGGGATGAACTAAACCCTCCTCAATCCTTAGTCCTCTGTTCCATAAAGAAAATTGCAGACGTATTACTTCAGGTTCAACATTGGTATGACCCATAGGTGCCTAAACCAACAATAATCTTAAAGCTCTCAATCGCACAAACACAAAGGGTATAATTCATTGCACGGACTGTGATCCAGTGGAAATCCTGAAGGATGGGAAAAGGAAGGATTTGAATGAGGAATGAGGAGTATTATGGTCCTTAGATGGAGCGCTAGCGAATCATTTTTGGGAGTAGGTGTTTTGTAAGATCATATTATGGGACCGCTGGTCACCTTCCGTTCTCTCTTTTTCTTTTTCCTTCCTGTCATTCTTTGTTTTATGATTATCAATTCCTTAGTAATTGTTCATTCAAAATTTTCAATTTCGCAGGAAGCATCCTTATTGAATGTGACTGACCAAGCTTGTGATCTGTTCACTCCATCTGAGGTATGTAGCTTTGGTTTGCATTTCCCGTCGTGGCTATTATTTCCTGTTTCTCCACTGATAGGTGCAAATCATGTGCGTTGCCAGTACCTGGGTTCGTTTTCCTGCACACTGTACACTTGCTAACTTGCATTCTTAACCATTTTAGATTTCTTCATTGGAGTGGACCGATGATTTGGAGCTATTTACATTAAAAGGTTATGGAAATGCATTAAACTACCAGATGGGGGTTCCATTGCTTGAAGATGTTGTTCAGTCCATGGAACAAGCTATTAAGGCTAAAGAAGGTTTGTTAAATCATACCAATTCCACTTTTTATGTTTCTGCCGTCTTACAGCCTTGTGTTGTGTACTTTCCTCAAAGCACAACATGGCTAAACTTTTTCTGGATGGAGGAGCAGTCTGAAACATCTGGTTATCATGTCACTTGTAAATATAATAATCATACTGGCAACTACTTGATGTCCTCCTAGGATGTTCAGTCATTGGTCCTCCTAGTCTTATTATCATAATGTAGTTTTTCACTTGATTTATTTCAAAACTTGTTGGGACAAAAAGGTTCGTGTTTTGTGCTTAATATTGGAAATCCTCATGGCTTTTACAAAGTAACATCTGCTATCTGGTGAATGCCTTACATAATAAAACAATGGTGTGTTAATGGTAGTATACATGAATAATTTCTACCTTCTGTCACTGTAGAAGGACTTGCTCCTGGAACTTATGAAAAAGCAAGAATGCGTTTTGCCCATGGTGAAACTCTCCTTCCATTTTCATGTCTTCTTGGGCTCTTTCTTGAAGGATCCGGTGAGTACTTTTGTTCTCATATTTGAGTTCTGTATGATGGGACGTCTTATTCTCAAGGATTTTTCCCCCGTGTGGTAATCATAATTAAGAATATTTGTCAAATATTTCAGACTTTGAAAGAATACAAAAGGAACAACCCTTAGAACTCCCTCCAAAGCCGCCGCAGAGAAGAAACTGGAGGGGCAGTGAGGTGGCGCCTTTTGCTGGAAACAATATGCTGGTACTTTATAGTTGTCCAGATAATTCCTCAAGCAAGTACTTTGTCCAAGTACTGCATAATGAACGTCCCGTTCCAATGCCAGTAAGTTTTTGTTGACTGTTTTCAAAATGTTCGGAGTTTTTTCACATTCCATTATGTGCTCTCAAAGTTATCTAGGATGTAGTTTGATGGATTGGTTGGAAATAGCTCACTTGCATGTTGCCGTGTCTGTATCAAAGGTTTTTAAATTTATTATTTCTGTCCCAACTCATTTCCATTCTAGGTGATTTTTATAGGCTCTGTCATATTTTTCGTGTTATTGTGGCTTTCTGAGTTGATTTCAAAACTTTTAAATTATGTTTTTTCTGTGGATAGGGTTGTGATAATTCTGATGTCTGCCCATATGAAGTCTTCAAGGTATCAGTGCTATTCCTAAAAGAATTCACAATTCACTTGCAGAATTGATGGTTTTTCACTTCTTTTTTTTATGAACGACTGTATTTTTTATTTTTCCAGGAAAGAATAGTTGCCCCTCATTTGAAGCATAACTACAACTCACTCTGTAATCTGAAGAGTGAAGAACCAGAGCAGATGTCTCTCACTAGTAAGTTATCAGAAATGTTACGCTCGCAAAGAAGTAATGACCCACAGTCAACCAAAGTAGAGTTATAGTTTGTTTATGTTTCCAAAAAACAGAAACATAACTCTTCCATTCTTTTTCCCCTGTGGCAATGCTTCGTAGCATAATTTCAGATGCGGGATAGCAGCTCCTTGCGCTTCTTCATTTTCTTTTGAGCCTGCAGCTCTTGCAACTGGTTCACTTGCAATCTGATCCTAAAGTTCCAGCTGTAGGGCTTCTGACGACATCTGCTCATTAGAATGCTTCTGATGCCCCGGTGGCTCTTTGTTACCCCTTTTCTCTTTTATTCAATCTTTTCTTTTATGTTCTTCGTTTTAGCTTGCCCCGGTAGCTCTTTGTTACCCTTCTTCTCGTTTATTCTTTCTCTCTTTTATTGTGTTCTTTTTAGCTTTGATCCACATGGCCGGGTTGAACAATGTACTGTTGTGTAATTTACTGTTGCTGGACTTCCATTGCATCTGCTGGCCTCATGGTTCTTGACCAATTTTTGTGGAAGTCCGATTTACTGTACATAGATTGCTCTTTTGGTCAAGTCTTTCAATAGACGCCTTCTTCTGGTAATAATCTTCTTCAGATAATGTTATCAAAATTTAGTACTGGAAGTCTGGAACGCACTCGGGCACAGGTAATTTTGGATGGTCCATGATTGCATGATTAAGGAAACCATAGTTCAAATATTTACGACAGCAATGTTAGCTGTTTTTTTCTTCTTCTTAATTTTGGTTTTTTATTTTTCTCGACGGGATGAAAGATAACGGGTAATTCTGGGTTGATAATATCTGAATTTCTTTCCGTTTTAACTTTTTGGAAAAACAAAATGATCATTTTCCACCGAGCTGGTATGCAATTGAGATTCCGACATTCTGCAGTCCTCTACAAACCGGTAATACAATAGACTGTCCAATACAACTGCATAAAATCCGTTCAGAAAAGAAAAAAATACGACTGCATCAAGCATTCTCAATAGCCTGTAGATTTTGACATAGAAAAGTTAGTAGTACGAAAGGTTTTTGTGCTTAAACTGGTAGTATATAGTAGGGGTCGATAGTGCAACAATATCAGATGGTAGAATTTTTAAAAAGGAAATTTTATACTAGTAGGGTTGCTTAGCAAGTTCATCTAACATATTCTCTCTTTAACATGTATTGTATGAATCTCTAACCTTTTTCTCAAAGGGAAAAAAAGAAAGAAAAAGTACTAAAAATCACAAAACTGGGGATGCTCAAAATAACTGGGAACCTAACATAGTGTACTTTTTTGATCCGAACATAGTGTACTGACTTTGTAGTTTATTATGAGTCAGGTCTTTTCTTCTACAATGTTCGGCCCCTTCCGATATGAAATCCCGACTACGCCACTGCAATTGGGCACTAGTGTTACTCACTCAAAACTAATTTGGTCGGCAAACAACATGTATATAACCATGTACTGGAAAAGTAAACTTTTCTTTTTACGAATTCTTCTTTAACCCAAAAATTCCACTTATGCAACAAGCTACAAGACCGAGCAAGTAGATCTTGACTCCAAATCTTTGGATGAAGCAATTTTATGAGAAAAGAAAGGAAAAGGTTACGGAGTATATTTTTAAAGAAATTACTCATTTAAATTGTACATTTTAGTGAGAAAATGAGAGGGAAATATAAAATATATATATACTAGTGCTTGTCCCGTGCCTACGGCACTACGCACCAATTTAACCGAATTGAAAAATGAAACACTTAATTTTTTAATCACATTTTTGATGTGTGAATAGTGACGTGTGTGCCGGCATATGTGAATGTGTGTGCATGTGCGTGGTAGATGTCACCTAGGACAAAATGTATCACATAGGACAATCCTTCTATTTTATTAGATTGATGTATATATATATATATATTGATTTGCCCTTTCCCTCTTTCACCCAATCTCCAAAAAAAAAAAAAAAATGGTGAGATTTGAAAAGAAATTGCTTCCTTTCTTTTCTCACCATTACCATTCAAGAATGGTGAGATCCTGGATGCTGCTGCGTTCACACCGTGCAGTGCAGGATCCCCTGAGGAAGAGAATTCGTAAATGAATAGAGGAAGTGCATGTTTATTGAAAATGCGCAGCATACGGTCCTTTTCAGAAGAAAAAAAACAAAGAAAAGTCACGGTCCACGGAATCCAACCACCCGGAGACCATTTGATCCCCGCCCGGCGTCTTCTTTGAACGTGCTCCTCATTTCCCTCTGTTTTTCCCACACTCCACCGCCATCTTAGAGAGAGAGAGAGAGAGAGAGAGAGAGAATGAAGAAGGCGGCGATGGCCGCTTTACTGCCGCTATCTGCACTCATATATTCATACGCTGAAGAAACTTTCGACGTTCGCCAACATGTCTGCACTGCAACCAGGTCCTCTCTCTCTCTCTCTTAATTTTCAGGCTCTTTAGTAGTGGAACATTAATGTTTTCGGAAGAAAAATTACAGTAGTAGATTATTTGTTTTAGCTGATCGAATAATGAAATTACGTGATTGGGAATATTTGTTATTCCTACTGCGGGCAGGTATGATGTGGCGAAAGACATCCCTGGCAATTGGTCATTACCTTCCTCTATTCCAGACACATGTACTCCTATTCATTTGAATCTTGTGGTAATTCTCCGTTTCAACTTCAAACTGCCAATGCGAAGATTCGGTTTATCTGATAATGTATTGCGACTTTGTTATCATCGGCATCAGTTAAATATTAGCTATACACCATTGCTTGCATTTCATGAAGCGATAGTGCAATGTGTAGTTCAATGTGTAGTTCATATGAACATCGGCGTCAATTGTAATACTGTTATCCACCATTTCTTAAATTGCATTGAGAGATATGTAGTCCATATTGTATTCCCGCAGTGTCATAATTCTCTATGTTATGTGGTACTTCTCTAGTTCTCTGTTTTGAGGATCGAAATTTGTTACTGTTCTAAAGCACAAGCAAACAGGTGTTTCTTTTGCTTCCTGCCTTGAGAGGCAAATTGTACGGTTCACTGGAGCCTGTTTACTTGCTAATATTCTAAGTAGAAGAAGCTGGTCTGTTGATGTGTGGATTAAATTGTTTTCTTAGCTGCATTTATGTCCTTGTCACGTGAATATAGGTGTTCTGGATGCTAGGAAACTAAGAGGAGAATTAGCCGCGACTTTATTCACAACATTTTTGCATTGCTTGCTTATTTTTCTGAATGTTCCTTTGGAATCTTCCAAATGCTTCCATGATTGTTTCTATTATTTGTTTAACTTAGCTACCGTGCTTGCAGACCTCAGTTTATTATATTGGTTAAAATTTTCTTTTCATCAGTGAGATTTCAATGTCCAGGCGAGGCATGGAACTCGTGCTCCTACCAAGAAAAAGTTAAAAGAGTTGAATGATTTAGCAACACGTATAGAAGTTCTTCTACAAGATACAAAAGAGCAGAAGTTGGCCACGCAGAAAGTTCCTGCCTGGTTTTGGGGATGGAAATCTCCTTGGAAAGGGAAGCTTGCGGGTGGAGAATTAATCAAGGAAGGAGAAGAAGAACTATATAATCTGGGAATCAGAACTAGAGACAAGTTTCCACAACTGTTTAATGAGGATTACCATCCAGATGTGTATCTGATCAAGGCAACCGAGGTTGGCCACTCTTTTTCACCTTTTATTCACATGTACATGCATAAGGCCGGCCATTTAATGTTACCGTTACTGACTATTTACTGGCGGCAATTCATATTTTTTCCTTGCTTCTACAATTCCTTATTCTCATTCAACTCTGTTCATTTGCCATGAATCCATAGATTCCTCGTGCATCAGCTAGTGCTGTAGCATTTGGCATGGGGCTGTTTAGTGGGAGAGGAAATCTTGGACCCGGGGGTGATCGAGCTTTTGCAGTATCCAGCGAAAGCTGTGCAACTGATATAATGTTGAGATTTCATGATTGTTGTCACAACTACAAGGTACATGTCTGGACCTATCTTTTCTCCACACTACTCTTTCCTAAACAACTACACAGTTACATGCATAAGCATATTGGGTGAAAGACTACCTACTAGGCTACTACCTGTCCTTGAGCTTGTTGTATCCGGAGCCTACCACTGATAAGCATCAGAAACCTATCGTGGATGAACTTGTGCAATAATGAGGCATTGTTAATGGAATTTTACGATCCCTTTGTTTTTTTATTGCTACGATCTTTGAGTGCAGGCCTTCCTAAAAAAGCAGGAGCCTACTGTTGATAAGCTCAAGGAACCTATCGTGGATGAAATAACCGATAAATTAAGGAGGCGTTATGAGCTAAATTTTACAAGACAGGATATATATTCTCTCTGGTATTTGTGCAAACAGGTGATTATTTGTTTACTGCATCTTCTTAAGTCCCGTGGTCTGATCTTATTGCAGGCAGCACTCATGACTTCTTCATTAGCCCCGAAGTCTAATTTATGTTCCAAAATTTGAGATTATTTCTCGGAGTATTCTACCACTTTTTTTCGCTGCACAGTGTAAGCTAGATTGATGAGCTAAACGAGCCCTGAAGGTGATCCGGGATAATCAACGAGATGCTGAAGGCTTGGGTTGCGGCGGAGGAGGAGAGAACCCCAGGCATATCCTAGAGAGAGAGTGTGTGATGGTAGGGAGAGACCAACAGATTCGTGTGAGTGCTTAAGGGTGAGATGATGAGATATGAACAACCACATATGTTAAGATAACTACCTTATATAGAAGTAGGATTCCCCTCAAGGATGCCTAGCCGGAAGACATGTGGCAACCCCCTAGTCCCTGGGTTGAGGGTCAACGCATATGGCCTGAAGGACCAGGCCTATGATGGAAAGTGTGTCATTGGGGCAGAAGCCTGCTGACAAGGTCACGTGGAAGGCCCTTAGTGGTTTGGCAGAAGGTAGATAGCAGTCATGTAAGGTCTACTTAGGCCTGTGGATCTACTGATCACTAGGGTTGCAAATGAGTTGAGGTGCTCACGAGCAACTCGTGACTCGGTTCAATCTGAGCTCGTTTGAACTCAGTTTGCTAAGCAAACAAACGAGCTTGAGCCAAAATTTTCAGCTCGTTTCAAGCCCAAGCCATAAGATACTCAGCTTGAATGAACTCTCGAGCTAACCTACACATATGTATATATACATTTATATTTATACAAATGTATTTATTTATACTTAGTGCAATGTGCTGGCACTAGGCGTGCACCGGTAGGAGTTCCAAGCATTGTACCAGTAAATAGCAGTGGAATACTTGCCTCTTGAACTTCTTCTTTCGATGTGAGACGGCCTAAAGTGCATGTGAAGAGGAGAAGGGTCAACTTTATTTATTGCCTCGCTTGTGTTTGTTAGTCCCCCATTGACAACTAAGGGAACTCACAGCAAGTGGATCCCTTATACATTAGGAACCCAACATTTCTTTCCTCTATGCACTGCATCCGCTCCTTAGCAATCGAGCATCTCGAGCTGAGCTTGAGCTTTGATAAAACTGGGCGAGCCGCGATTGAGTCCAATTTTCAGCACAATTTGAGCTAGAGCCGAGCCCAAGCTCATCAAATTTAGGACAAGCCAAGCCCAAGCAACACAAAGCTCGGCTTGACTCGGCTCGTTTGCAGCCTACTGATCACATGTCAGTGATATGTTGGGTTTCGCATCATGAGACCTTGGGGCTGCATAACATGAGGTCGCAGGTAACTAGGTATGATGCAAAGACCGAGAAGTTATCCTTTCAGTCAACGGGTCTCCTTCTCTCATTACGACCGGTCTGAGGTCTAACCTCTTCAAAGGCCTAAGACCTTCAGACGAACCCTTGAGCGCAAGCCTACATTCCACGATCCTCCTTCAGCTCCAAGCAACTTGAGCCTTGCCATCAACCCAAGTATTAGTCACCGACCTTAGGAGTGGGTTGTCCTTCAGCCAAGGCTCTGGGCTTACCTTCAACTTTGACAACCTTTGCTCCTGAGGGCACCTTGTTTCCTTTAGTCCTTAGGACTTGGTGCCATGTACCCACACACAGTTACACCAACGATGCGAGTGGCATAGCTGAGCTGTCATTTGGTTTCAAACTTGTTATCACTTTCATTGCACGTATCTTTCCGGTATAAACTTATATTGTAGAGCCTATTCATCAAGGTCTATCTTGGATCCGAGAACATGAAAAGTGATGAAGTTTCTTCCGTTCAAATACTGATAAATTTGAGATATTTTTGGTATGTAGATAGGAGAAAAGGGGATAACCCCTCTGCCCCTCCCTCAGTCCCCTGCCCGCTGACACTGCTAAAACGCACAAGTACACTCCCTTAGTCTTCCATCAAGAAAATTGTAGACTTGTTACTTCTGGTTCAACATTGGTAACGACCTATAGGTGCCATACAAACAATAATTTTAAATCTATCACTCCCGCCAACACATAGGGTATAATTTATTGAACAGACTGTGATCCCTTTGAAATTCTAAAGGATAGGAATAGGAAACTAAGCATTTGAATGAGGAATGAGGAGTTATTGACCTATGGTCCTTAGATGGAGTGCCAGATTTATTTGTTTAGCGAATCATTTGTGGGAGTTGGCATATTATAAGATCAAATTTTGGGACTGCTTGTCAAATTCCCCTTCTTTTTGTTTCTGTCATTCTTTGGACAATTATGAAAGAATATTTCTGTCATTATTTGAATATATGATTATTAATTCCTTCATAAAAGTTCATTGAAAATTTTCAATTTCACAGGAAGCATCCTTATTGAATAAGACTGACCAAGCTTGTGCTTTGTTCACTCCGTCTGAGGTATGTAGCTTTAGTTTCCATTTCCTGTCATGGTGGCTATTAATATATGTTTCTGTGTTGTTTCTCAACTGATACGGGGCAAATTATGTGCATTACCAGTACCTTGTTTGTTTCACGCACACCATACACTTGCTAACTTGCCATTCATAACCTTTCTAGGTTTCTTTATTGGAGTGGACTGATGATTTGCAGCTATTCATGTTAGAGGGTTATGGAAATGCATTAAACTACAGGATGGGAGTGCCATTGCTTCAAGATGTTGTGCAGTCCATGGAACAAGCTATCAAGGCTAAAGAAGGTTTGATAAATCATGTCAATCCTGCTTTTTCCATTTCTGCAGTCTCACATATTTGTGTTGTGTCCTTTTCTCAAAGGACACCATGGTTAAACTTTTTCTAGATGGAGGAGGTCTCAAACATCTAATAGAGTACAATGGCTAGAATTTAGTGAATATTAAAATTTTTGGCAACTATTTGATGTCATCCTGGGATGTTCATACATTAGTCCTACAAGTCCTGTTATCATATTAAAGTTTTTACACGATTTTTTGGTGGGAAGGAAAAGTTTGTGTTTGTGCTTAATATTGAAAATCCTAATGGACAGTAAAAAGTAACATCAAGTCAGCTAATTGGTGAATGCTTTACATAGTAAAAAGACATGTTAATGGTATAGGTGCATAATTTTTAATTCTCTCACTGTAGAAGGACTAGCTCCCGGAACTTATGAAAAAGCAAGAATGCGGTTTGCACACGCTGAGACTCTCGTTCCATTCTCATGTCTTCTTGGGCTCTTTCTTGAAGGATCTGGTGAGTTCTTTTATTCGCATATTTGAGTCTCTGTAGTAGCACATGTATGCGTGTCTTTTCCTCAAGGATTTTCCTGGGGTGGAAATCATAAGTAAGCATTAGGTCTCTGCCAGATAAACCCACTGTTTTTTGAATTTTTCTTAACTTACCAGTGCATATTTGTTGAATATTTCAGACTTCGAAAAAATACGGAAGGAACAACCCTTAGAACTCCCTCCAAAGCCACCACAGAGAAGAAATTGGAGGGGCAGTGTGGTGGCGCCTTTTGCTGGAAACGATATGCTGGTACTTTATAGTTGTCCAGATAATTCTTCAAATAAGTACTTTGTGCAAGTACTCCATAATGAACATCCTGTTCCAATACCTGTAAGTTTTTTGTCAACTGTTTTCAAAACTTTCATAGGTTTATCGCGGTCTGTTATGTGCTCTGTCGTTAGATGGATTGGATGCCTGGTTATAGATCAGTTGCATGTTGTTGTTTCTGAATCGAAGGCTTTTAGATTATTTCTCTCCTAATTCATTTGCATTGTTGGTAATTTTTATCGGCTTTCTCATTATACTTGACATATTTTTCACGCTATTGTGGCTTTGTGAGTGTATTTCAAAACTTTTAAGTATGTTTTCTGTTTCTATGAATAGGGTTGTGGTAATTCCGATGTCTGCCCGTATGAAGTCTTCATGGTATCTGTGCTACTCCTATAAGAATTTTTTTTTTTTTTTTGATCCGCACTCTTACAAGAATTTACTTCCAAAACTGATGGCTTCTCTGTTTTTAATGAACGAATTTGTTTAATTTTTTCCAGGAAAGAATAGTTGCCCCTCATCTGAAGCATAACTACAACACAATCTGTAATATGAAGATGGAAGAACCAGAGCAGACGTCTCTCACTAGCAGTGGCGGAGCCAAAATTTAAACTTGGAGGTGGCACCCAAAAAGATTTTCCGTCCTACAAAAAATAATAATGTTGGATTGGTCCAACGGATAATTTAAAAAGAACATGTTTTTATTCAAACAAATTCAATTTATTTTTTCAAAAATTAAAAAAACTCGTTGACCTCTGTTATCTTACGAAAAAAATATTTGAAATTTTTTGAACCAAAATGCATTTTTGAAGTTTTCATTTTGCATACCAAAAAAACCTCTTTGGGACGGAGTATTTAACACAAAAAAATGTACACGTGTTATAAGGCTAATTATACAAAATACCTTAATATATTCATGTTTTCATAGGAGAATCATCTATTAACAATAGTAAAACAATAGCCATTAAAATTGGTGGGAGGTCGTGAAGAAAAGCAGTCGTTTTCTAGCGGGAGGTTGGGACCTGGGGGTGGCCTGTGCCACCACACCCCACTTAAAGCTTGCTTCCGCCCGTCTCACTAGTAAGTTAACACAAATGTTTCGTTGGCTCTTCTTGCAATCACAAAGCGTAATCCAACTAGTTGAAGAGTACAAAATGGATCCGTTCTAATTTTCGGATGCGAGATTGCGTCTCCTAGCACTTTGTTCTTTTTCTTTCAAGGGGTAGCTCTTGCAACTGGTTCACTGGCAAGATCTGCTCATTCGAATGCTTCTGATGCCCTGGTGGCTCTAATATCAGCCTTTTCTCTTTTATTCAATCCTTCTATTGTATTGTTCTTCGTTTTAGCTTTGATCCGCATGGCCGGGGTTGAACAAATTTTACTGTTGTGTAATTGACTGTTGCTGGACTTCCAAGGCATCTGGTGGCCTCATTGTTCTTGACCAAATTACTTGGTAGTATATAGATTGATCTTTCTTGTGGTCAAGTCTTTCAATAGACGAGAAGACGAGAGAACAATTCACCTTCTTTTCAGCTAACAATCTTTTTCAGCTAATCTTACCAAACTGGAACGCAATTTGGCACGGGCAATTTTGGATGGTCCATGATCAAGAAAACGGCTTATTTACCTTTTCGGTCCCCAAAGTATAAGCGAGTGGCCAATTTCATCCCCAATTTAAACATTTGTCCAATTTCATCCCCAACGTTTAAAATGTGTGTCAATTTGGTCCCCACCCCTAATGCCGTCCCTCTTGTCTGTTAAAATAAAGGGCATCTGTGGTATTTCACCTCAAAACACTACAACAAATGAAAAAAAAAATCCAAAAAAGAAACACTACAGATCCAAACCCATTTTTACTCCCATTTCTGCTCTCCTCCTCTACTTACCCGCCGCCGCTCCTCTCACCATCACCTCCCCAACCACATCACCACCACCACCAGCCGCGGCGCAGCCCACCTCCACCCTCTCGATCTATTACTCCCCACGATGGCGCCACCCCTTTCCAATCTACCCTCATCGCCATCACTTATAACAAGAACACTACAGACCCAAACCCAATACTGATTGCAATCAAATCCACTGCCAAAACCCAACTAACCATCAACAACGGCACAATCGCCACCACTCCGCCGCCGCCGTCCATGGCCGAACCCGACTACGGCGACCCAAACTCCAACTTTCTCTCTCTGACAGTTCTCAACCAGTCACCCATGGAACATCTAACTCCCCCTCCAACCCAAATAAAACCCACCTCCCCAAACCCATGGACTTACCCCATCCCTCTTCCATGCATACCAGTGGGTATTGTGCGTCTCATTGGGACGATCGCATCGGTGGATGTGCGATCGGTTTTCGTCACTGGAAAAGCCCGTACGCGCTGTTTGAAGGGAGCGCGTGGCAGCGGAGTCGCTGGGTTTGTGACAGTCTGACAAGTGACAACCACCGGCCCTCAAAACCACTCGCTGCCACGAGCCGGTGACACAAACAGCCAAACTGCCTCCCCGTCGCTCCAGGCGTTCACTAACTTCATCTCCCTTGAAACCCCAAAGTTCTGCTCCAAGATATTGAAAGCAAATATCTTGTACAATTTCTGGTAATTAGCCCTATATGTATGTCTATGGAACAAGTATTTGACTTTTGATACTTCACAGACCAAGACAAAAAGCTACTACCCAGTTGACATTTTTAGGGGTTTTTTTTTTTCCTCATTTTGTTGTACTGTTTGGGGTGAAATACCACTAATGCCCTCAATTTTAACGGATAAGAGGGATGGTGTTAGGGGCGGGGACCAAATTGACACACATTTTAAACATTAGGGACGAAATTGGACAAATGTATAGATTGGGGACGAAATTGGTCACTCGCTAATACTTTGGAGATCAAAAAGGTAAATAAACCTCAAGAAAACCCTAGGTCCTATATTTAGGACCGTGATATCAGCTGTTTTTTCTTCATTTGTTTTTGTAATTCTTGGTTGATTATATCTGAATTTCTTTCCGTTAACTCTTTGGGAAAACATATTGAGCATTTTTTACGGGGTCAGTATGCAATCGATTCCAACATTCTGCAGGTCTCTCCAAATTTTGAGGATAGGGGATGCGGCCGAGCATCCCTTGCCGAGGGGCCGATCCGACCGTTTATCTCAGCACAGACGACTCAGATTGAATATGAGTGCATGCAAATCTAAATCATCAAGATCTGAGCCGTCAATTACCGAGATGAATGATCGGATTGGCCGTTTGGCAAGGGATGCTTGGTAGCATCCCCATTATGCAATCAATGACCATCCAATACAACTGCACAAAGCAGTTTTGAAATAGGAGTAGATAGTTAAAGAAAGCTTCGTGCCACGGTAGGGGATCGGGAACGCAAGAACATCAAATTAAATACCCACCAGAATAGACTTGTTCAAAAACCAGCCTAGTAGCCTACCCTCCACTATTCTGGCAACTCAGGATAAGTCAAACTCGGTTACTTATGATACTCACTCCGTTCCATTTTAATTGTCCTCTACAGAAATCGAGCTTTTTAAGGAGTCAAAATTATTACTTTAAAATTCCAAAATTAACCTTCAAAATTGTGAAGTTAATTAAATGTATTTAAATTGTGTATATCTTTAAATATGGATCTCAGAAGTATGCACTATAGATATTGTTTGATAAATCTCAATTAATTTGATTATATAAAGTTTTAAAATTCATGAAAAATATTATAAATTGAAGATATAATTAATCTAATCTGGGATGGAAAGATTATTTTTCTAAGGTATGCTTTGATGATTGTTCTTAGAAATGGGACACTTATTTGGGACATCCCAAAATAAAAATATGGCTAGTTAAAATCGGACAGAGGGAGCATTATCTAGTGGATGTGGGGGCATCTATTATTGGGTAGGTACGAGACTACATGCAACATGATCTTGAACAAAAGGAATCGTCATATACTAAAAAATGTGTATTCATCCAAGCTGTGCAAATGAAGTATAGAGTTTAAGGGGAACGGATCCTCTATATTGCTATCCTGAATAATTGTTGCAGTTATGTCACGAGTGTTGGTTCTGCAGAAAATTATGATCGGTCGGAGTCTGTTGGAAAAAATTTGGGCTGCGAGACGGTAACTAGATCGCATTTCAAAGGTAACACGTCCAGATCAAGATTTTCAGCCAATTGAGGGTACCAAGCATGTTTCTAAGCCATATCATGCTGCTCATTCGATGTCTACGATATGAGCCTCAGAATTCTATAATGATCATGCCTGTACCCTGACAAAAACGTCCATTAACACTGCTAACACGTCGTGTAGCAATGACCGGAAGCATCGAAAATCCTCCACTAAATTTCATCCATGAAAAGAAACAAATGAGATTCCATTCCACGCAGACAACGTGGTACGCATACTCCTTACAATTCCGCCCCAAACAAGAAATTAAATTCCTTAAATTGTAACACAGAGAGAAAACAAGATGCACCACTAATGTCTAATATTGACAATTGAAGAAAGGGTTCATTTATGCTCTTTGCAACTAAATCTTTTTATTATTGCTTCGCGACCAGACTTAATAGTTTTTCCATACGATTTCAGAGCAGTTTAGGCAGTGAAATCATAGGTAGCAATATATTTGGAGATCAACATGTGAAAAGAATAATTCGAAGATCCAATTCCAGGTGTAAAGCTAATGTGGCTGAAAAGAGTTCTATATGGTACAAAAAGAATGCTTTGCTATGGGTTGACAGGGCAGAACTTTGAAGAAAAGCTTTCACACCAGTTTCTTCTATGTTAAGATGCAATTCAAACAAGAGTTATGCGGATATCAAAAATTCCTTACTTCAAATTTTTGCAGAGTGTGCTTCAGCCACAGAAGAATTGAGATCTTCCCGTGACTGGGATCTCCTGCTCTGAAGACGCATCTGACTTCTGTGAGGGGTCCAGAAAGAAGCCATGCTACTATTGTCGAATTGCATCTGCCCTAAGTTACCCGAGGAGTAACTATGGGAGACGCTGCTCGTTGATGGGAACAAGGACGAATCTGTGAGTTGAACACAGCTATCATTGAAACCAATTCCTGTGCCAAATGGTCCCTGTTGGGCATCTGCGACTGTTGGACTTAGTGGCATCTTTATTCTTCCATCCCCTAGAACACCAGAATTGACATTGGCAAAAAAAATGTTAGACGAGGAGAAAAGCATTTGGAAACCCCAACTAATCACGTCAAACAAGACATGAATGAGAACAGAGGACTTAAGAAAAATGAATAACTTAAATTGCAAACGAAAAAGTTAAAAACTGATGATAGAGGACTAGCAGAGAGAATATCAGTACACACTGCTGGAACAACATGAACGGTTACATTACTCCCTAACTAGGATGATGGATACATTTTCCAAATGAAAATTATCAGAAGAACACAAGCAAACTACTTAGTGGATTAATTAAGTGTCAATAATGTTAAATCACGGGTCATGTAGAAGAATTTACCTGAATTTATAGGACTCCAACGCCGAAACCGGAAAGGAGTTGGGATATTAAGAACAGACGTAGATGCTGCACTGTTGTGCCTGAAGAGGGGAAGATACGGTCCGCCAAAAAATCTTGTTTTTGAATTGCCAATACATGATAATACACATATAAGGAGAAAAACTGAAACGAATATAATGGTAAATAGAATGACGGGGGTTATTTTCATCTGGAGTATTTCAAAAGTGTGAATCACTTCTCTGTTTGCAAAAGCCTTTCCAGATTCCAATAGGGCAACCGCAAGGGTCCAAGTAATACTTCCAGATCCAATAATGACTTGGCTATCGGTAATGTGTAAGCCCGCTCTCAACAGAAACACAATGTACGGTGCCCTAAAGCAATACTGTTCGATAAAGGGCTGAGGAGGAACACTGTTCTTTGCAATGTCCCAAGTTTTCTCACAGAACTCCTGACCCTTTTCTAACACATCGTCAAGTGTAGCTTCAGAACTCAACTTAAAAAACCGATACACCACGAAAAAACCAGACATTGCATAAAATTGGCCGTAAGGACGAGGCACATTATCGCCAAGAGCACAAGGCTGCAACTTACAATCGATTCCTGAACTTAGGTTTGACCATTCAGACAAATTGACAGCAACTTTTGCAAGTTCCCTGCATTCTTCCCAATTTGGCGCACCTATAAGTTGGATGGGAGTTCTGGGCTTTCCCCCTTTATCCAATTTCTTCCCCCCACTAAGAGGACTACCACCTTCTTGGTAAATAGAAGCACACTCGGAACAGAAATATTGCTCTTTATAACCGGATTGCAGGCAAGGGTGTTTGATTTCAATGTTTCCGCTAGCTAAATTAGCACTATTGATTTCCGGAAGCCTCTTGAGAAGATAAACAACAGACTTGTCAAAAGCATCATTCAAACCATAGCCTGAGAGCGAATAGGCACTAAGATGATGGTTAACGGGACCAATGCTCAGCTTTAAACCAGTTTCATTATGCACTTGTTCGTCGCTCTCAAAAGTGACTTGCAAGGATGAGCCACCTAAGTCTAGTGCACCAAATGTTGCTTTTTTGGGGATAGCCCCCAACACACCAGTGTGATAGTTTAAAGCTATCCATCCATAATATGCTTCCTCCATGCCACTTATAATCTTAACCCACTCTCTCTTACACAAAAAGGGTGAATTCTCTAAAATTGACCATGCATTGTCAATAAGCCATTGTGAGTCTGAACTTGGTAGCCTGCGAACCCCTGCTGTGGCATAAAGGAATAGGGAAGTGGTTTTATGTGCGCGATTGGGGATTTGCTTCTCTGCCCACTCGATAAGTGGTAGTATTGCGCTCATCAATCCAGATATATTGTGCACCAATTTGTCAAACCCAGGTTCAGTCTCCATTCGGTTGTAAGCACGCCCACTCTGTGAACTAGTATTCTGAATACTTTCTGGTAATGATCTTAACAAAATGGGGAGACTGCCATCTTTCTTGTCATTCACATTTGCCTGGTATACATAAACCCGGGTCCCAGTGCTACCGCAATCAAGTACAACATAGAACTTGGGTGTTCCTTGAGACCACTTGAAATAATAAAATTGTAAAGTGAATACAAGTACAGCAAACAGTAGTAGACACAGCAGAACCAGGAGTACACGGGCCCAATTCTTTTGTGTTCGAGGACTTCGTGGTGATGCTTTCTCCTTAGAAAAACTCACAATATTTCCTTTATTTATGAAATTAGGCTGTTTTGGATGGATCAAGCTCCCATCGATTCCTGAGTTAAGATCACCCCCTTCAGTGTCAAGCTGGCTGTAAGTGGAGAAATCTTGAAGAGAAGACGAAAGTCGAAGATTAGTATGCTGTCCATAGTTGGGAACACGATAACTACGAACATAATTCGATGGAGGCGACAGTCCAGATGATACATAAGGCAAGGTTGAAGACTTTGGGGCTGAAAAACGGGTAGCTGCGGCAGATACAATATCTGCAACTTTACTAAACAACATGTCTGCAGAATTTTAAAACTCGTGTACCATGTACTATTTCATCCCCAAAGTTTAGATGCATAAATATGACCTGAGACTTACTTCTCGTCTTTAAATGGTAGAACTTAGTTCATAAAAGAGATACATTAACAGGTAACTCGGTTTCAGTGGATGAGCGAAGATAAACAATTAGGTTTTCACAAATCCTGCAGAAACCCATTCGATAAAACAAAATTAGGCACAAACAAAAAAAGTGCAGTCAGTTAACAAGTCTAGTATGGTTGTTAAAATCTTATGATACGAGATACATATCCTACGATTCGTATCGTATCGTCTCCTTCCAAAAACGATACGTACCCTGTATCCTTTATGTATAAAAATCCTAGACGTATCTTACAATATAATAGCGTATCCTGATTCGGAACGTATCCTATGATTTCTTATTGAGAGGAAATCATACCATATTTGAAGTATTAGAATACAAACGCATTCTGAATCATTTGATCTAATTATGACGGTTTCCAAACCATTTATAGAAAACCAAAATTCAAAGCTCGAATAGAAGAAAGAACATATTTCGATCATATATTGCATGACTCAAGCACTAGAAAGCCTCACTATGATAGACCCTACTTGGGAGACTTGAAAATTTTCATCCTAAAAGCCTATTTTTCATACATTAAACACTTATTTTCATATATACAACAGATTTTTAGATTATAATTAAGTATAAATATTATTTTATATTATATTTGTTTTCGTTAACGTATCTTACGATACACAATACGTATCCCGATACGATACATAAAATGAAATAAACGATACGTATCCCGATTTGAAAACATTTGAATTCTAGTTCATGCCATAACTTCACTGACAATCCAATCAGAGAGTTATTACGATCCCCAAAATGCAAAATTCACATTTGTTACAAATGTTGAAAAAACCATGACAAAAAGTAACTAAACAACTTATAAGTATACAATTTTGCAATTTTAATGTCTGTTAATCACATACGTTACTCAAAAAATTTAAAACTTGAGAGCTGTCGAAGGGAAAAACATTGCATGTGCTCTTATAGGTCTCACACTCAACAAACCGGGAACCGTTCAGTTTTTTATGACTTTGATTCTATTTGGGTATTTCCAAATATAACAGAAGTACCTCAATTCAAGTATGTTAGAAGTCATTGCATCACTTTTGTTACTTGTCAGTAACTACAGAACCACTGATTCTTTACAGCTTATACAATTATGTCCCTTAAGAGTTCCTTGTCAGCAGGGATCATACCAAAGGAATAATGCACCCTGACATGGTTACATAGTACACTTATTCAACTTATTCACTACTATCCTTCAACACTTTTGGTAATCTTAAACAAATTACATGGTATTTTACCACATGAAACATACATGCAATCTAAATTCTCAAAACAGATATCCCTTGCTCTAATTGCTATTCTCTGATGCCAAAATATCAGCAGCAGAGAAATCCAATGACAGTTTTAACCATGTATTTCCCGGGGAAGAACTTTTCCGCTGAGGCATAAGTTCATGACCAATTACAAATTCAATCATGCTAGCAACACCCACTGTCCGGCCAATTACATATTCAATCATGCTAGCAACACCCACTGTCAGGTGATTACGTGCCAGTAATAGCAAAGAAATTTTTAACTCCAATACACATTTCACATGATTTCATGGAGTCTTAAAGACAGTCAGTATTATCTAGTTCAAATGATCCTTTGTTTAGCTTTTCGTCATAATTTCTGGGATCATTCATTTGTCCCGATGAGAGGAACGTGTAAAGTACAAAAATACGAACTGAAATTGAAAAAAGTTGAGATAAGATGACACTGAAGACAATAAATACAGCTGTCTTGTTCATAATATCTAAAGTTTGCTTGTCTTAAACTTTCTTTTGTCTTCGGTGAATTTAACAAAAATTCCAGAAAAGATGTAAAAACAAATACCAAAACGTTGATTTATCCCAAAAGGGTACAGTTTCCTGAATTTTAACTTTTTGAGTCTCAATTTCTCAGCCATCGTCCGTAGGCTATGGTTAACATTTTCGTTAGAATCCTTTCATATTAAACCGATATCAAAATTGATGAGCAAACTAGGTAGAACAGCAACAAACGGCATCTTTCCAACCTGGATATCTAAGATCAGAACCACACTTCAATAACTTGTCACATAATCCTTCAATAGCCCCATCCACTTCCGCTCTCAATCCTCGCTCTCTTTTTAATCGCGCTCTCAATTCTTGCTAAAGATTCTTACACGCTTGTACTCCTAATCCCGAACGCGAGTTATGTGACTTAGGTCTGACTACACCATTTAGTCTCTCATTGTAAAGTCTCACTTCAAAAAAACGCCGCATTAAAACAAACGAGAATTCTAATTTTTCAGTCCTCACAGTTTTTCAATTACTACAAGACTGTCAAAAGATAACGCGGCGGGTGTTTGACATTCCGGATCGCGTGATTCGTGAGCGTCTATTACTCTAAATTCATCCAATAATCGAGGAAAATAAGGGAATCAATCATAAAAATCAGGGAGAGAGAGTGAGAGAGAGAATACGAACCTACAAACGAAAGAGTCGTGTCGATCTGGTTAAGAAGTGTGGATCCGGATTGGATACTTCTCCCGAGAAACAAACACCAATTCCTTCTCCTTGTTGAACTCCCCCAGCATTCCTCTTCTCTCTCTCTCTCTCTCTCTCTCTCTCCTGGATGCTGGGGGTGCCGATGCTTTCAGTCGAACGCAAAGTTTGAAACTTCCATTTTGATTTTTCCCTTTTTTTGCTTTTTTCACAGTTTGTATTTTTGTGTTGCTTCTTTCTTATCAACTGCAATGACGTTTTCAACCCCCAACCACACGTCGTCGTTTTCTGGTAATGACGGTACGGAGGTATAATTCCATTTACGGGGTTCAGACAAAACGAAAAAATTTCGTGTACGTTCGTGCCAACCACGTGGCAGGCTGTAAAACAAAGAGTCCAAATTTAACAGCAAAAGTAGTAGAGTAGTAAACAATAATCCCATAAATCAAATACTATGCACTACTATATTTTTAGCGTGAATTTTAATGGCGGCAGGTTGAGACGATTTGATCCATAGTCCCACTCAACCCACAATTCAACAGCAAAGCTTTGTGAAGAGCATTTTGGAGGTGAAAAAAGAAGTTGAGGAAATTATTAATTTAAGCACAACTTAATTTGAGAATACAGTTTTTTAACTTTTACTTTTTCCTCCGTAAATTTCTTTATATACTGTAGTTAAGACCAGAATCCATTCTTAAAACATTGGAAGGTCCCAAAAGCTGGAGTTCACTTTAACACGCTCTGAAAACACAAACTTCACGTAATATGGGTTAAATTGTAACATCCTATATATTTGAGTTGCTTTAATGTTATATTTAATAACTTAAAGGGGCAAAGTGTGAATTTCACTAGTGGTGTGCATGTTTGCCGCGTGTGTGTCTTATAAAAAGACAAAAAGAAAACCCAGAAGGAGGTTTTGTTTTCTACGTGTGAGAGAGAGAGAGAGAGAGAGAGAGAGAGAGAGAGCAACGTGGAGAAGAAGGAGAAGAAGAAAGAAAGAGGAAATTAGGGTTATGTTGAATTGAAGGTTAACTAGGTATATTTTTCATCTTTTTAAGTGTTGAATTTCATGTTTCTCATGCTAGGTTTCATGTTCTACATCTAGTATGCACTTGATTGAAGTTATTAGAGTTGGATTGAAGCCATGGGAGAGGGTTTTAGAGATTAGAGTTGGGTTTTATTCTAGGAAATTCGTGCATCTTATGGTTATGCAAAATTGTGTTTCAAGCAAAGTTGAATCTTTCCTATTTTTGACGAATTTTTCTTATTGACACCCTGACCATGTTATTTTCTGGTATTTTTACTATAGATGCCTCTATGTGTAGTTTATGATGTAAAAAGTTCAGAATTTTATATGAAGTGTGGAAAAAGATAAAAATCACGCACCAAACTGCTGTCAGATTCGTGTATGTGCTGACAGCACTGACACGTCTTGAAGAAACAGGCATATCTCCTAGCTCGGGTATCGGTTTAACGTTTTGCTTGATTTTTCTGATACTAGACTCGTGGGGCTTTCATAATTGACTAGCCTTGTAACCTAATTATTCCTGTGGAATAGCAGATTTCAGTTTGAAGTTAGTTAGAAATCTGTTTTGCGTGATTTGCTACGAGTTCTTGGTTTAATTGTTATTTGCTTAGGAATAGCTACAAAGCTTGGAAAATTCTGAGATTTCAACATGATTTTCCTGTACGTGTCTATGGTTTGAGGTAAAGATATCCGGATACACGAATGAGTATATTAATTCCATAAAATCGTAGACCGCAGGGTTGTCGGATTGTCTCTTATGTGTGTTTTGTGAGATTCTCGGTATTGGGGTGTGAATTGGTGACCTTACCTAAGTTTTATATTTGTTAAGCCTTTCAAGTATTTATATACTTAAATGTTTGGCTTGTGGATAGGTGACGAGTCGATGAATCAAGGGGCACCGAAATCATAAGTAGTTCTTTCTTTTGGAGTACGAGGTGAGTGTTCGATTCATAGATGTTGTTCTATATTGAATTGAACTGTTGGCTTAGTCCCCGGTGATTGGCTTTATGCCAAAAGGCTTTTATGCCTTAAGTTATTGGCTGTGTGCCCGGTGATTGGCTTAATGCCAAAGGCTTATGCCTTAAATTACTGGCTGTGTGCCCGATGTTGCTTTTAATTTCTCGATAAACTATTGACAAGTAGAGATTATCTTTGGCTATACTTTTAATATGGAATTGCATCCATGTCTCATAACACTCCCGGATTCTGTTTGGAAATCCAATTTTGTAGGCGTCGTAGATATTCATTGCTGATCGTCTTGTGGTTGTACCCTCGCTTAGGATAGCGTGTCGAGGAGGCTTGACAAATTTTGGCGAGTTATTGTAGATAGAGATGTAGTTGTGGCTCATGTTGATATTTAGTTTGTTGTAAAGTTTAATGCTTTCTTGAAACTTCCGGTGTGTTTGTAAAAATGTTATGTTTTGCGTTATCAATAAAATGACTTTTGATTAACTTAATTGCTAGAACTTGAGTTATAGGTTTGGGTTGGTGGTTGATGTTGCACCCTCACGTCGGTTTGGGCTCTTTGAGTGCTGGCTCGGGGTGGGGTGTAACAGCTTAGTATCAGAGCCGAGGCTTATCTAGATTCTGAGAGTCGTTGAGTGAGTAGCGATCTAGAAGTGGATTTACGAGTCGATTATATTTTGTCAAGTAGTTTAGTGTTGGTTTATCTAACATGATAAAGATAGTATATGTTGTTACTGTTGTTAAATTGAATTGCAACAGGTAAGGAAAATGGAAGAAGAAGCCTCTTCCCATCCCGAGCAAGTTGATCCGGCTGCTGGGGCTGCACCGGCAGGAGTTCAGGCAGGGGCTAGAGATATAGATAGACTTTTGGCGGCTGTAGCACAGTATGCTATAAACAACAAGCTACACCTCTGGTTAATCAGAATGTTAGGTTACTAGAGAAATTCAAGAAGCTTTATCCAACAGAGTTTGAGGGTACTTTTAAACCTCAGAGGCAGAGGATTGGTTGAAAACGGTTAAGAGAGTTCTAACAACTATGGGAGTTACTGATGAACAGAAGGCAACTTTAGCAACCTTCACTTTGAAAGGGCAAGCTTTAATATGGTGGGAGGGAAGTCAGAGGTTGCTTTCAGCCCCATTACCAGATGTCCAGCCACCAGTGCCACAAGTAATTACATGGGCGAAGCTTGTAAAGGCCTTTAATGATCGTTACCGTCCTGAGATGTATCGTTTCCTGCAGGAAGCAGATTTTATTAACCTTAAATAAGGGAGTATGTCGGTGGCCGAATATGAAGCCAAATTTAATGCTTTTTTAGCCTATGCTACAGATATGGTGGATACAGAAGAAAAGAAAGGTAGACGGCTTAGAAGTGGACTGGAGGAAAATGTTCGAACCAGAATGACCTCTTATAAAGAAAAAGACTATGCGGATTTGATTGAAACAACGAAGAAGGTTGGTAAGGATGTTGAAGAAATGTTTAGCAGACGAGAACAATCAAAGGCAGGCGGGAAAATCAGGCGGGTTTTATAGAGGTGGAGGTAGATTTCAACATTTGAAAGGTCAAAGTGAGGGTAAACAACAAGGCAATCAAGGCTATGAGGCAAGTAAGCCAAGTTTGGGCAGGGGGAGTAGTTCAAGTTGTTTACTTTAATGCTTACCCTAATTTTACTCAATTACTCACAGATAGAAATTCAAGAGAAGCCTTAAATCTTAGGATTCAGACCAGAGGTTATGACTTTTTACTAGGGTTTGAGGTTATAGCCATAATCTACAGAATCTATTTCAAGATTATGAATACCATTAATCCAAGGGTACGTCAATTAGGACCTCCAGATCAAACAGTCTTAATAGAGTCTAATATGTTGACTTCTAATATTGCGAGCAATAGGTTAATCAATTGGGAAGAAATTACTTTCCCAGAAAGTTGGACAATAAATAAAGTTGTCCCTCCTTGGCCAATTGTAAACAGAAATATTGAACAGATAGTTAAAGATAATGATGGAACTGTTAGTTTAAATTTTAAAAATCCTTTAATAAATTATTATCCAAGTAGGAGTGCTCGAAGCGGTTTTTCTGCTTCTCAAAGACCTTATCGGGTTAGCATACCTACTACTGCTAGAACAACCAGAACCTCCACTAGAAGAGATCAATCTTAAAGGAATAAGGATCTCAGGCCCCGTTTGATAACGGGTTTGAGGGTTGGGATTGGAGTAATAATCCCATAGGACTATTAATACTCCGTTTGGTAACAAAAAAGGTTCGGACTATTAGTCCGATCGGATTAATAGAGGGGGTATTAGGGGGTATTGCTAATACCCCGTGGGACTTGGTATTGAGGGGTATTAATAATCCAATCTCAACTCCTTCACATTACCAATCCCTTCTCTTTACCAATTTCTTCTAACAATCCAATCCCATCGTCTAATCCCATCTCAAACAAACATGATATTAATAATCCCATCATCTAATCCCATCCCAAACAAACATACTCATTATCAATCACTTCTCATTACCAATCCCATCTCCTTACGAATCCCAATCCTAATCCCTTCTCCTTACGAATCCTCAGAGAACTAAATCCGTCATGGTGTTTATCATAACACCTATGATAGGAGAGAGTCTCCTACTCCCAGTGAAATGAATATTACTCTTAATAATGGAACATAAAGTCTGTACTCTTGAGATCAGGAAAGAAATCAACCAAGAATTCTTTCAGCCTAAATACAGAGAATTTAAGGAATGGTATTTCTCAAAATATGATGAGGATCAATTACAAAATTACAAGACAAAATTCTACAATTGGTTAGAATATTCCAAGAAGATTATCCCTTTCACCTAATGATTTTATGGAAAATATTTTAGTGAATTAGATAAATCCATAAATGTTATGGAAGATTATCATAGAAATTGGCAATGCGTGTCTGGGTCTGTAATAAATGCAGTCCATCCTCCTACTGTTCCCTTGAAAATAGAATCTTAGGCTCTGTTTGAAACCCATGGAAAGTGGAAGAAAAGAAAGGAAAATAAAAAATTTTCCTTACAAATTGTTTGGTTCCTATCTAAGGAAAAGGAAAAGAAAATAGAAAGGAAAAGAAAGGAAAGCTCTGGAGTATACGCCCGAGGAAAATGGAAAAAGCGCCAGAATTTACACTTTTGAAGAACCAAAATTTGAACTCTCCCGCTAAATCAGAATTCAGAAATCTCCGGACATTATATATGTGTGAATCACACAGGCATTCTCAACTCCAGCCTCTCACCTCTGTGTGTGTTTGTGTGTGTGTGTTTTACAAGATGGTCTCTCTTTTCCCATTGGTTCATCGTCTATATGCATCTACTCGATTCCTAATTGAGTTCAAAATACTACCAGGTGTTTGTTTAAATGTTTGAACCAATTCCCCTAACATAAAGGTTACCATTCTTCATGATCCTTTCTCTCCAGGTTGTATGCATTGTGAAAAAATCTACAAGAAAGTTGGGTTGCCCTGCATAGCTTTTGGATTTGAACACCTTTTATTAGCCTAAAGCTTTAAGGTTTGCTCCTGGTTTGTTTCTCTGTGTACTTCTGTAGTTTCTTCTCTTAACTTCAATAACTACAATATAAGGTTCACATTTTTGTCTACTGATATGTAACAATTGTCTACTGGAATCTGTCTTCATTTTTTTGCACTGCATAATTAAGTTGTACCTCTGTTTATCAATACTCAAGTTAGAACACTGATAAGGTGACACTTTATGCCATGTTCTAACGAACCATGTGATAAATGATGACCAAAGATAAAGTTTGGGAAAAGAATGGCAGATGTGGGAACGGAAACAAAGAATGGCTATTGCTACTACACTTAGCTATGTAACAAGTATAGGATCCATTATGTCAGCATTTCCTTATTTCAATTATGTTGATAGACCTATATATCTAACAAAAACGGAAAGGGGAAAGGTACGACAAGAGTTGATGAATTGGCTTAGACAGGGTGACAAGTGTCGTGACATTACACGAATGTGCCGATATGCGTTTGAAATGCTGGTTTATATACTTCGAGAAAGTTTCCGTCTTAATGACACATGGTATACCTCTATTGAAGAACAACTAGTGAAGTTTCTGTTTTTATTGGCACATAACATGCGGAACAGAATAATAGGATTTTTCTTCTGTCACTCTGGTGAAACTGTTAGCGTTAATTTCACAATGTTCTAAGAGCAATCATATCATTAGAAGATATACTCCTAATTCAGCCTAGTGGTATAGAAGTCCCTCCAGAGATATTGGACAACAACAGATTCTACCCCTATTTCAAGGTAAGCATTAGTTTTCAATTTTTCTCTTTGAAGTTCTTTTTGATTTAGAATAGGGAAACTTTTTATAGTAGTCATATCCTTCTCTTCCACATCTCAGGATTGCATAGGTGCTATTGATTGCACTCATGTTCGTGTAAAAGTGTCGCACAAGGATGTTCCGCGATTTCGAGGAAGGAAAGATTATCCTTCACAAAACATACTAGTAGCTTCCTCATTCGACTGTAAATTCACCTATGTTTTGCCAAGATGGGTCTGCATCTGATTCTAGGATAATTAACAATGCTTTGACTAGGGAAGACAAACTAAGTGTTCCGCTTGGTAATTCCCCTTAATAGTAATTTGTTACTTCAAAGTAGTAGGGCAATCATCTTGATAATATATGACTGACTTGTTACTACATATAGGTAAATAATATCCGGTAGATGCAGGATTCATTCTACGCGCAAGCTTTCTTGCACCTTATCGAGGAGTGTGATATCATTTAAAAGAATACTCCACACACGCACCCAAAAATGCTCAAGAGATTTTTAACCTCCAACATGCCTCCTTACGAAATGCAGTTGAGAGGGCATTTGGTATCCTAAAAAAGTGATTTCCCATAGTAGCAAGTGGAGTTGAGGCTCACTACTCTTTTCGAACTCAAACTGATATTGTGTTAGATTGTTTCATTCTGCATAATTTTCTGAAGGTTGTCAATCCTGATGATAAAATTCTAGCTGAGGTTGATGAAGAACTTGCAAATGTTGAACCGGAAGAGACTTCCAGTGACCATTTCATTACTAATGAGTGTGAAGAAGGGGTCAATTTAAGGGCTAACATTGTTGCACAAATGTGGAATGATTATGTTTTGAATGAAGTGTGACTTTGTATTCGTTAGCCAGTTAAGAGTACTATGTCTATGTCTATATTGAAATAGAAACTCAAGTGAATGTACTGCTACTTACATTTCCTTTTGCAACTAATGCTGCATATTCAACCTTGGGTAGAGTAATTGATGTGGATAGTGTTTTGTTTATGTATTTGGTTGGTTTTTCAATTTTTATCTTTGATATCGAAAATCTATAATACAAGTCAACTCATGTAAGTCAAGAAATTCAAGCTGGATAGTTCAATATTTGTTCAAGTTTCAACAATGGAAGTTCTTTCCAACAAAAAGGGTGGTCCAAAGAAAAATCTGCTTTGGACACAAGAAATGGACGACTATCTTGTTGATGTTTTGTATGAACAAGCCTTGTATGGTAAGAAAATTGATAGAAGCTTCACAGCGACAGCATATGCAAATGCTTCGAAGGCTATGTCCTAGAAATTTGGTGAGAACATATCGAAGGAACACATCAAAAACCGCCTCAAAACCATCAGACAAAACTTTAACTTGGCTTATGACCTTGTCAAGAACACTAGTGGGCTGGAGTGGAATGAAGAGACGAGAATGCTTGAAGCTGATCCAGACGTTTGGAAAGAACTACTAGCTGTAAGTTATGTTATAAGATTTTTCTTTTTATTAGATTAAAGGTACACTTTCTTCTACTTCTAGTCTTAACTAAATGAGGAAGTCTCTATAAATGTGGAATTCATGTGATATTGATTTTGCAATATTGGTTTTGACTGTCGCTGAAATCTTGATCCTATAGGTTGCATATGGATGCTGACATTGAGTTTGGGAGGTTCTTCTTGATGATTTAGCAGAATTGTGATTATCTGTAAATATGTTCCCAATTCAATACTTGTATAAAAAAACATGAGCCCTTATTCAATATTCGTACCATGGCCTTAAAGAAAAACTTGGGCATTTGCTTTCTGCTCTCTTCACTGTAGTAGCTGAAAACTAGTGTCATTATTCTATACTTGCATGCTAGTTTTTGAAACTTAAAAGTGTAAATTTTAATTTCTCGTGATAGGCAAACCCCGATGCAAAGAAGTTCCATATGCGGCCTCTTCCCAAGTATGATCAACTAGTGGCAATCTTTGGGAAAGATCGAGCTACAGGTGCTTGTGCTGAAACTGTCAAAGAAAAAGAGCGGAGTGAAAGAAGCTTGGACTATATTGATGAATTCTTGACTCTAAATGAAGTGCAGTTTGAAAACTTGGATGACATCTTACGATCAACTTCAAAAAAAATTCACCTCGATTCAACACCATCCTCCAAAGGCACTAATACAAAAGGAGCAATGGTTGATTTACTGCTTGAGCAATTTCAAGTGTTCAACAACAGAATCAATGAAGTTGCTGCTACATTAAGAGAAGGAAATCTGGTTCTCCATGAAGGAAACTTGGCACTAAAAAAGGGCCAACCACGTGTTACTGAGGGAGAAGTATTCCAGGAGTTGGGAATTTTGGGAGTTGAAGAAGACCTTCAGTTTTGTAAAATCCTCACTTTTCTTTGAAAAAAAGAAAAGAAGAAGTAGTAGTTTAGTCACGTGGTCCGAATAGGAATCTGGCACACTGTATGAGTTACGCAACATTGGGATTTTACCTTTTAAAAATTCGATCTGTGTTGAATTTTTGGAATTTTTTGGAGACTGAAATCCGAACGCGTACGGATCGAAATCGCGACGAACTGACTCACCATATTACGTGTCATGGAGTGGTGCTTCGGAATTACAGGTGTAATTCCTTTCACCTATTTCATCCGTTTTCCACCGATATATATATGGGTAATTAACAAATTGGAAGTCAAAACAAAGTTAAAAGAAATTAGTAAATAAGGAGAGAGACTCCTGCCTATACTGCCGAGATCCACCGCTTTCGATTCCGTTCGTTTCACCAGAGGATTTTTATAGTTCCTTTTGGTAACCTTTTCACCGCATCTTTTTCTCCTCTCGCATATGCAGCACCCGAACCCCTGAAATTTTCACACAAGCGAAACCCCTTTCAGCAAAGAGTTTGGTTCCGAAAGTCGCCGCTCTAAATTGATTTAAGTAGATTATTTGCAAGTGTTACTCTGACTGTAATAAGCCCTAAATTTAAGAGATTAATATAGGAGTTTGATTAAGTTAATTGAAAAACTCCGCTAATCCTACGTACCTATCCTAAGTGATGAATTCTTTTTCAAACTTATGCCTAATATTTGTACCCACAGCTTTCAGGAATGATGATAGGTTAATTATATATTTCCTTTATAATAGAACAAAAAAAAACATAACAATTCTTATGCCGACCCAACGACCTAATGAAGATGCCGACCCGACGACCTAATGAAGAAATTTAAGTCAGTTGCTAAGTCAAGTTCAACAAACTGTGGCAAGAAGTAATTCGTGATACATTTTGTATAGGTACCAGTGCCGTGAGTTAGTTCAGTGCCACATCAAGTTAAACACTACTTTTTGGTGAGTTAAGCATACCTTAGTTACATGTATTTTCTGAATTTTTGAAAAGTAATGCCATTGCTTGTTTTGCTGGAAAATATGGGAATTGAGTTTCCTACTTGCTTTATTTGATGTTAATGCATGCAATGGCTGGTTTACAAATCTTTTGTGTTACAGTTAATCTAGACCATGGCAATGTGTTTTGGGAACTTGAATTTTACTTCTTGTTAGTACATGCTTGTGATAATATGAATCATTCGAACGATGTCTCGAGCGTTAGGGGACATGTAAAGAAACTAGCGGCATGAATTAATAAGGTAGGAGATGCAGCCAGGCATCACCAGGTAACGATATCTTGCCACTCTTCAATGGGGTCGCTCCCTAACCGACTGGCAAAAATACCGTTGAATGTTATTATCGCTTGAATGTGCAAAAAGTGAAAGGGAAGAAGAAAAGGGTCCATCTTTTGGAGCAAAGAATTGAATTTATGGATCGAAATGCATGTTACTGGAAAAATTTGATGAGATTACTTGAAATGTTGCTTGGTTCTTGAACTGTTTTACTAAGTAAGGTATTTCCATGGTCAAATTTGTAATTCTGGTATACGTTTCTCACCCGAGCTTTGGCTTATGAAAACCTTTTCTATTTTTCCAGGTTAATGTAGATAGCAAGTTGTGGCCGGATACGTTGTTAGTTAGCTATTGTAAATAGCATGTCTGTAAAAAAAAACTGGAGTGTTGTGTAGTTTTGAGACTTGTAGTACTGTAATAGTTGTCATTGTAAATTATCATTAGCTGTGTTGTACAGACACTCTGGAGTTGTACGAATAGATGCTTCCGTTGTTTCTCTTTATATATTAATTAGTATGTTCTGAATGGTAAAAGTGTTGGAGGCCTTGGTGATTCTGTCACCGATCGGTCACGTGACCCGTATTGGAGTTGGGTCGTGACAAGTTTCTTGCTTACAACTTCATTAAGTCAAATCCAAGACCCGTATTGGAGTTGGGTCGTGACAAGTTTCTTGCTTACAACTTCATTAAGTCAAATCCAAGACTGGTGAGAGCTTTCTTTAGTTGTCCAACTCACCGACGCAAGGCATGGCCAGTTGAAAAGATGCGTGCTTCTAATAACACATGTTGAGGTGGAGTATGGAATTTTTGGATGAAACTGTTCGAAGGTACATGCATTTTGCTGAAGACTTTAGTGGTGCAAAAGGCCAGAGTTGGAAATCAAAACTTTGTGGGAGGCACTTATGTTTTGAAGAGACTTTTTGGTGGAACTATATATATGTATGGTGTGATACTGACTATGTTTTTGCGAAGTCTCAGAACCCGATGCAGTGGTTGTAACATTATGAAACTTGTAAATATTTTACTAGTATGTTGTTTAGTTGAATAGTTGTGCTTCCTAGAAATATATCTGCTGGAATGTCAATGGAATATAACTTCTCTGGAAAGCTTCGATTTCTCATGCGTGATTTCTTATTTCTACAATTTCTATTTCAAATGCTTTGAGTTTTGGTTTTCTATTTCTTAACTTTCGTATAAACACCTGACCTTTCTAAAAACTAATCAATTCAACACTTGCCGTCACCCCTCCATCTAAAACCAAACGAAATGGCTGAGGTGCTCCAAACAAATAAAGTTAAGTGCTCCAATTTTTAATTTGTTGGAACCGGTGCGAAGATGTTTATCCTAAAAAAATAATTATGGTTCTTTAGAATAAAATGATCAAAAAAATAAATTAAAAATTAGAGTACTTAACTTTTTTTGCTTGGAACACCTCAGTCATTCCGTTTGATTTTAGACAGAGCGGTGACAACATGTGTTGAATTGATGAATTTTTAAAAAGCTCAGATGTTTATATGAAATTTAAGAAAGGTCAGGTATTGAATTGATAAGTTTTTAAGAAGCTTAGGTGTTTATATGAAATTTAAAAAAGGTCAGATTCATGTGTGATTTATACGAAAGGTTTGCGCCTAGATGATATTTTCCCAAGTTTCTTTTATCTCAACCTTTCTAATCCTCAGTTACTTATGTCCTATCTTTCTATTTGTTTCCTTTCCAGTTTCATCTACCGGGCACCGTTTTCGCTAATCAAATTTTTTTCACTTTTGTTAATTTTGCGTCAAATTTTTATATAAAAGAGTACAATTTTTTTAAAATAAGTAGTACTTATTTTTATTAAAATTGGAGAATACAATTTTCTAACTTTTATTTTTTCCTCCGTAATTTTCTTTATATGGTAATTGGTAAGACCAAAATACATTCTTAATACAAGTACTACCGTTGGAACCAAAAGTTGGAGTTCACTTTAACAGGCTCAAATGATTTCAAAACTCACACTTCACGTAGTATGGGTTTTTTTTTTCTTTTAATTATAAATCATACAGTCAAAATTTGAAATATGCTACACTTCGGAATGGGAGAAACTATGGTACACAAGGTATACCGTATGTTTAAATTATGACAATTTGTGATTTTCATTATGCCAATTTTTGATTTTGTAATGCATATTTATGACTTCAGTTACGACTTTTACTTTAAAATTTACCTGTTGAACAGGTCACTAGCAGGTTACCCACATTAAAAAATATTGTTATGACATAACCATAATTATTCGTACCGGAATCCATAATACTTGTACCCTAACCAGATATATGCATACAATATCAAAAATTAAATAATGCTACCCACAAATGTTATAACAACACCATAAATTGGTATTATCTTACCACAATGAGTCGTACCAAAAATTCTTTGACTCGTATGATATTTCGTAACAAAATCAAAATATGTCGTATCAGAATCATCAATTGTTATACCCAAGCCAAAAATATTTGTAGAATGCCACAAATTTTATAAAATAACCACAATTGTTATGACAACACCTAAAATTGTCGTTTTCTTAACACAATGTGTCTTATCAAAAGAAAACATATTAAAAAACGACAAATTATATAACAAACCACAATTGTTATGACAATATCATAAATTGACGTTTTCTTACCACAATGTGCCGTACCAAGGAAATTAATTAAAATATTTTGTAATAACACATATCTAAAATACCACAAATTCAGTAATATAACCAAATTTGTTATGACAATACCATAAATTGACGTTTTCATACCCACAACGTGTCGTATAAAAAATTTCAATCAGAAAGATCAATTAGTGATAGTTATAATCAGCAAAATATCATACCACAAATTGAGTAATATAACCAAATTTGTTATGACAATACCATAAATTGACGTTTTCATACCCACATCCTGTCGTATAAAAAATTTCAATCAGAATGCTCAGTTAACGATAGTTATAATCAACAAAATACCATACCACAAATTCAATATTATAACCAAATTTGTTATGACAATACCATAAATTGACGTTTTCATACCCACAACGTGTCGTATAAAAAATTCAATCGGAATGTTTAATTAACGATAGTTATAATCAGGAATATATCATACCATAAATTCAGTAACCGCTACATTTTTTTCCCAAATTTTAAAATTTTCACCATATTATCTTAATTTTCAATTCCTGCACACTATTTTTTCAAATTCTTATTTGTCCCTACACAATACCTCAATAATTTAAATTAAAAATGAAGTTCTCGCTCAAAATTTTCATCCAAGAAATTCACCAAAAAGTAAGTACTATACCCAAATTTTTGAATACAACTACAATTTTCTCTCAAAATATTAGTCTAAATTATGTTCTCTCTCTACAAAATTTAATTCAAAAAATCAAAATTCCTTCAAATTTTCGTGGAAAAATGAGAGGTCACTAAAACAAATAATTATCCAACTGTCTCAAGATACGGATATTCAAGGCGGTGCACTTAACAATTGGCACTATATATTTGACAGGCGGATTGATACTAAACCTTCACCCTATGCATACGAATCCAAATTTAATGGTGGTACTTGGAACTAGGTCGTGGAAGTACAATCAATACAATTTTGTAAATTTATTGTCATTGTATTTTCTTTTTTAAAAAATTAGTATAGTAGATATACTGATTTACGCCAATGACATAGGCCATAATATGATCTACAAGTGCATGCCCAACACTAGGGCGGAGGCATTTGAGGCCACTGCTTTCTCAAATTTTCTGCCGGAAATAGGACCCCTACGTACAAGAAAGTATTTTATAATTAATAGCCTTCAAAATTTCAAATTCTCAATTGTGTACCACAATAATCAGCAAAATACCATATCATAACTAAATGTCGTTAGCGAGTATATTTTTAAAATGATCGATCATAACTGTTAGAATATCAAGTCATACGATATTCAGCATTGTCACCAAAATTAGATATCATCAGATATCGACAACTCCGTAATCGAAAAATATTTAATGTATCCAAATACATTAAAGTCTAACAATGCACCACCCGAGTCCCATCTAATGCTTTTTTTTTTTATCGGAACCGTCTATCTTTTACATAATATGAATAGATCACATGTACCAAGAATGAAGTTGATTGCTTATCATTAGACCCTTAATCAGACAAAAAAATTCTTTTACTATTAAATTCGGATGCCAATGAAAGGGCTTTCTAAACGCTATTGAGCCAAAAAATTATGTGAATTAGTTAATCTACAAATATAATGAAATCATTGGTTTTGATCATCATTATTGTGTCGTGATTGCAAGTCAACCGTACATTTAGTTACAATAGAGAAATTGGTTTCATATCAAGTAGATTGAAATAATTCTAAATATTCCTTTGGTACGACACATTGTGGTAAAGAAATACCAATTTTTTGTGTTGTCATAACAATAATGGTCATGTTATATAATTTGCAGTATTTTACTAATGAGGGAGGGGGAGAGAGAGTCAAGAAGGAGAGAACAACCTATTACCTGCTAAGCCATTTTTTTATTTTATTAATTGATTTAATAAATTGGTGGTCCGGATTATTCACTTTCAAATCCAATGGTTTAAAATCATGGTGCGTACGGTACACCACCTAATAAGGGGTGTGTACCATAGGACTACCCTTTATGGACAAAACTATGTACATATACTCCACTCCACTTGCCTAATGTAGGTTGGCAATCCCATTTGTTAGCCATTAACTTAGTTGCAAACTTGCAATTAGAGTTCGATCCCCTCCCCCAAGTTCCCTAAGATAGTGTAAAATAAGATTAACGAATAGAAAAAGGAAAGAACAAAAAAAAAAAAACCCTACATTAGGAAACTCTAGGACCTAACAGCGCATAGAAACTTAAGAATATATACATGGGTATGAGTCGTATGACATCGAACCAACTACATTGGGAAGGCACTCAAGGCTTCATATATTGGTACGGTGGTGGAATCATTTTTCTTTCTGGGCAACCTGCAGACACAAGTGTGTTAGATGTTGAGGATTACACGTAATCAGGGGAATTGCTGCCCAGTAGATAACACGAAGTCACGAACCTTCAAAACCCCTCAGTTCAAGCTCGCGCCATTCCTGGACTATTGCGCAGCAACAACAGATGAGATGAGTTAAGAAGTCATCACAAGCACCTCCCTGCATACAAAATGAAATAGAACTTGTTCAAATTGTGTTGCTGTCATATTTGCCAAGTTTTGAAGTCCTAAGTGACTGCGCACCAGGTAGCAACATCATTTGCACGAGAAGAGCTTTTTAGAAAACCATTTGCTGGCTTTATTACCCATTTGTCTTTCTCAATCAAAATCTCCCCTCCTCCCGTCCCCTTTTCTATTGTGATAGCTGTCGAGGGAATCGACAACCTTCTTCTGTGTTTCTTCTTTTTCTTCCGTTAAGATTGAATCTTCCCATGGATACCTTAACAGACCAACGGTTTGATATGTTCACTCAAGTTTTGAATGTTTAAAACTAATTCTGCCTATCAGTAGAGTCAAGTAGCTAAAATTGTTGTTTTCTTCTTCTGTTCATTTTGTTGGCAGACTGGAGTAAATTTAATAAGACTCCAAACCTTATCGTTTCTGCACGTATCACAAGAAAGGGAAGGCTGTAATGATAAAGTTGAGCGGAGACTGTAATGATAAAGTTGAGCGGAGACTCTACAAGATTGACCAGTAAGGTTCCTTAGAGAACCCTGTTGATTGATTTTCATAAGAAATATCATTTCCCTGTATCAGTAACTAGCATGTTAGAAGTCCTCTATTTGAGAAGAAACTTACCTCTATGTTAAAAAGTTTTCGCAGCTTCCTTCTCACGCTGCAAGTGTAACAGCAGCAACAGCAGAATAGTGAGTAGGCGATAAGATCATTGCATGCACGTTCACGAGCTGTAATAAGCATAGTCAAAACTAGTAGTCCGACTTCTGAAGGAACTATTAATACAAACTGCTATTGAACCGTGTGACGCATATACTGGAACAACCATGTCTTAAAACAAGCCTAAAAAGGAAGTACTAGAATATGCTTCCCCTAGGGGAACCAAATTTCATATTCGTAATGCCAATGAAATGCAGCACACCTAATGGAGCATAGTTTACTGGACACCTAATAACTACTTCTAGAATGACGATAACGAAATGAGTAAAGGTGCTCCATCCAGATTTTATTATCTTCCATTATCCTTCTTTTTCCCAATGCCTCGGCCCAAGGGGATTATAAACTAAAGGGGAGCCCTCTCTCCTCCAATTCTCTTAATATTGGCGATGGACACTTCGAGTGAGATAATAGACAAGTCGATGCTGTATAGACTCTTAGAGGGTTATCAGTTGGGCAAGTGGAGGGTCCCTTTCTTTCTTTTTCCTTTTCTTTTTTTTTTTTCAGGTTTCCATTTTTTTCTATGATGATCATACCTTTCTACACTTTGGCACAGGGATGGAAGTTGGATTTTATTCAATTATTCTTCCTTGCTAACTCCAAAAACGCTCAAGTTGCAGAGAGAGTTTTTACGAGATATAGTACAGGAGCAATGACAACCTGGTGATGGGAGGTATGATTTGAAATCATTTTGAGGGAGGGCTCAGTGCATTCTGATATTGACAATTAAGCGGTGTTGAGGAATGGTGTTGGCATTGTGAGTGAGCAGGGAAGGCACTGGAGGAAGGCAGTGTTCTAACATGTTGCTCTTGTTGGGATGGATATCAATGAAGGTATATTTATCATTTGGAAAGGCTTATGGCAATGTATTAGACGTGGTTAGGTTTTTCCAGGACATTAAGTTAAGGCAGTGGGTGGACAACGGGAAAAATTTCCGGCACTGCGTTTTGTGTGGGAGGGGATCCTTAGGATTGGCTTGCTTGTTATAAAGAATCCGCAGAATCAAGAGCAGGAGGAATATGCCTTGTTTGATCCATTTGAGAAGCCTTAGTTCTTGGCGTATGTGGGAGAAGGGACAATGCATTCGGGTTTGATGCTATTGGCCTATTGCTACCTGAATTAGGTCGTTTTAAGGTCAAGTCCTACAAGGCTAGATAGGGACAGAAGGCGGTATCCTTTCTTCAAAATGAGATTCAAATTCCTAATGTACCTTCTAAGGGTGAGGTTTTGTTGCTAGGTGCTCATTGAGGCATTCCGATAATTGATAGTCTAAGATTCGCCACAATTTTATTTTATTTTATTTTTGCACAGAAGTGTCGTTTGAGTACACAAGATGCAGAGTTCGTTAGCATCTCTTCCTTCATTGCCTTGTTGATAGAGAACTTGAGAAGTTAATTTTGGCTACTTTTCATGTGTATTCCCTTCTAAAAAGATTGTATCCATCGTAAGGAGTTGGGAGGGAGGGTCGGAGGGGAAGAGGAGGAAAAGCTTGAGTTTGGGCTTTTTGTTGTGTGTCATGTGAATATTTTCTGGTGATAGGAATCAAAGATCTTCCAATCGTGCAAAAGATCCAATTGTAAGATGAAGCAAATTTTCCTGCTACTTTATGCAATTAGGTGTTGGGGTGTGCCTCCCTCCAAAAAATGCCAATGGAAGGTGGCATTCCCTTGATGCCCTTTCACAGCAGACAATTATACTTATAAAGAGAAAGAAAATGACTGCACTAAGTCTCTCTTACAGTCTTACCAACTGAATGCTTCATAAGATGATTGCCATTAGAAAACGGGAAAGCTTACATATTTGTCCTTTTGAGACCAGTTGAGCTGTATGTGAAAATATTCCACAGGGGTAGATGCAGGCCTTAAAACCTGCTTTAGAAATGCAACAATATTGACGAACTTGAACTTATAAACTGATCTAGACAGTAAATATACCAAACTTAATGTGAAGGTGAATTACATGTGTGAACCCCGGCCAGCATGCTTCCCATATGAAAATAAATTAAGAACACAAACTCACTATCAGGTCACCAGGAAAATTCTAGCTTTGCTGTAGCATTGTTCAGAAAAAGAAAAACTGTCGTGCACTTGTACTCTTACGCTGGGTTTCAAATCATGGATTCGAGGGGAAAAAGGAAAGGAAAAGGATTTCACAGTTTCACTCCACAAATGGAAGCAGTTTTTCCCTTCCCTTTTCTTGCCATGAATTCCCCCAAAATAATTATAAACCTAGCCTTAGGGGACTAGCTTCTGGCACACACTCACTGCAGCCTTAGTGGGAGATCATAAACATAAGGGGATCTACAGTATTCAATTGTCGATTCTAGTATTAAGAGAAAGGTACGAAATAGAGTAAGGGGTGGCCCCAAAGCCAGCAGTAAAGTCTGAGTTTGCCATACATATCTAATCTAACTTCATTGCCCTTCACTGTTTTTTTTTTTTTAATTTACTTGTTTCCTTTCTTTTTCCCCGTTTATTGCACAATTGTCAGAAAGAGGTGGGAATTGTAGGAACGAACTTAAACAAGGCTCCATGCAACAGTCAAAGAGATCAGCTTGCCACTCTGATTTAACGAGACTATCAGGTTTTAAATCGTAGGCCCTGTGACTGGATTTTGTGGTTGTTTCATACCTACAACATGAACTCACTTAATCAGATACGCCACTTCTAAATATATGAAAACAAGACTGCACCAGTTTATTGCATCAACAACTTACCCAGATCCTGCATAGGTCTGTACATTGAGGGAAAGTTTGTTGCCTGTTGGTACATTAACAACATTCTTTGTCACTTCAATTAGGTGTTCAATAACTTGGCATTCCTTAGGGTCATTATTTTCTTGGGACCGATGCAACTCGACATGCAACTTCCCCTTCTCCTCTTGGAGAGCCTCATGGAATTCCAGATCAGGATACCGACGAGACAAGGAATTCTCCAATATGCTTGCGTCCTTTTTAGTGCGATCCTTCTTCAATATGACACCATGGGCTTCCATTTCCTCCTCCTCAAGGGTGTATTCTGGATGGTCTTGTTCAATTGCTAGTAAGTTGTCGTTCAGATTCTGAGGTAACCATTAGAAGAAAACCAAGTGATTACGGATTGGTCGTATTATCGTACAACATTCCGATAAACGGGCCCTAATAGTCTTTCTTTCGAATGAGTGTCAAAATTCCATCCTATGGCATTAGTCTCATCAAACAGATTGGCCTTAGTAATACACCACCAATAGTCAGTGAATTGCACATCCAGGTTTTTGGAGTCCCTACAGAATGATTCCCTATGGTCTAACAACCGGAAGCGTTCAACTTAAACTAAACACCCTTCTCTCAACCCTTTAGCAGCATGGTACTAGTCTTCTTGTACTTAACGATCGTGATTCAATTGAAAAACATTAGGGTAAGGCTATACAGACTATTATCTGGTAAGGCTATACAGACTATTTAGATAAAACATTGTCCCTACACACACTTTTGTGATCCTTTAAAATATTCACCATTTTGGCTCCAAATTTTTCGAAAGCATCAGACTCCCTAAGGTGACACTGCTGGACCATGCAGCCTGAGTTTCTCGTTCATCTTTTTATGAGAAAAATAGATGACCTTAGTACAGATAACAATTTCATTATTCAACATATGATCAACTAAAAGACAAATTTTGGCAAATATCGCAGCAGAGATATTTGGAAAATGATTTTGACATCCACTTTTTTTTACAACGATGACACCCCAAAAATCTTTTTAGTGTGTATTATTGTTACACTAAAAAAAGACAAATTTTTTAGAGTGTCATCGTGAAATAGTGGGGGTGCCAAGATCCAAGATATTTTCCTGCGATATACTAGTAATTTGGCACGTGTAAATGTTAGACGAGTTGACTATAATGCCCTTGACTTTTCCTAAATCCAAACCGCTAATCCAAATCCCTAGCAAGCCGACAATGATTCCACAGAACACACCTGCATCCGATACTCATGGACCAGCGAGATCAACGGCACGAGCTTCAGATACCGATCGATCTCGTTCTGGACCAGCCGGAACCGATACACTACGCTCCACCCCATGGCAAGCATGTAGAGGTAACTCTTCTGCCTGCAACTCTCCACCAGCTCGAGCGCCTTCCCCAGCGCCTCCTCCAACAGATCCAACGGCTCTCCCGTCGCGGGGAAACTCCTCAGGCCCGTCGGTTTCAGCTTCTCCAGCAAGTTTCCGATCATCCTCACGTGGCTCGCCAGCCGGTCGCAGTTCCTCCGGTGCGTGGTGGCGTTTCGGGCCGCCGCCACGGTGAGGTTGATCATGCCCACGGCGTCGACGCCGGCAGCCTGGGCTATGCTCGCCATGAGGACCCTAAGGAGAGAGAGAGAGTAGTTCGAGTACGAGAGAGGAAATTCCGAAATGTCGCTCCGGGTGAGAGTGATTTCTGAGCTTCTTTCTTTTACTACTAGTAGCTTTTAGCCTTTATGTTGGTCGTGGACTCATGGTTAGCTTTTTGTGTTCTCTCTCTCTCTCTGGCCTTTGCTACTCTTTTGGCTTTGCTGCTTTGCCAGTGACACGTGTGTCCTATAAACAGGAAAAATTGCAAGTTCAATTGGGGAATCCACCTACCATGACTCAAGGGCACCAAATAATTACCGAGTTAGATTGTTTGTGTGTGTTTTTTTGGTCCCCCTATAATCAAATCAATGGGTTCACAATAAAGAATACCAATGTCTGTTATTTTATAATATATATATATATATATATATATATATATAAATTCACATATCACATTCTTATTCTCTTACTAAACTTTTGTGTTTTTTACATGTTAGATGTACTTTCTATTTTTTCTAAATGTCTATTTTGTCCGTAATTGTTCACTTCTACTTTTTGTTGTTTGCAAGTGTACCGCTACTTTTTTGTTTAAATATTCACAGCTACTTTTTGTAATAACTCAAGTATCTAATTTACCTTATGTGCACCTCGACTAATTCTGATAGTCTAATCTCACCGCCCCAGAAAAATTGATAGCAGTTGTGAGGATTCAAACTTGAGATCATTGGAGGGAAAAAACCCTAAGTCTAAGACTTCACCCATTATGCCAACTCCTTGGGGTTTACTTTTATCATTTTTTTCCTCTTTGTATTTATCGGTTTCTTTTTGCCTTTTAGAGTGATTCTTTCAAAACTAAATCACAAAATGCATAAAATATGAACAACCACAAAATCTTATACTAATTGAAGGTTTTAAATCCATATAAAAATCTCATGTTTCCAACATCAGCAGCAAGGCACATACAAATATAAAAGGCAAAATATAATCAAATTCAACTTACAATTGAGTATTCAAAATAACCATCAATATGCATAAACAATTTACCTTAATTCCTTTACAAAATTACTCCTCAACTACCCATATTATTACTATTTGTGCAAAAATCTGCAACTTAATTGAGTTGTGATCTTTGAAAACAAAATAAAGTTAATCCCCAACTAGCCATGTTTCTGCCATCATTTTGTGCAAAAGTCTTTCAAATTGAACTCAGATCCTTCAAAAACAAAATATAGGGGTGTTTCAAGTAGAAAAAAATTCGTGGTAGATTTTTATTTGTGATTGAGAAGTTGGTAGGTGCTTCCGGTAGTGAATAAGTTGTTGATGGGTTTACGAGTAAAGTTACTGTAGCCAAAAAAAATTTTGAAAATTCTTTTGTTAGTGAAAACGAGATTGTAAAATGCTAAAACTTTTTTGTTAGTGAAAATATATAAGATGGTAAAATGCATTAAATTTATAGCGTTTTTTATTAGTGGAAACACCCCCTAAATATAAATCCCAGCAACTTCCGAGAAAAATGAGGGAAGAGAAAGAACTCAAAGGAGGGTTGTTTCCGTCATTTAAAGAGGAGACAATTTACCTGCCAAAATGCTCTCAAAAACGTGCAAAAGTAAAAGGTAAGGACCCACTTATTGTTCGCCCACAGAGCTGACGGTTGATTTCTCCTCTCTTTTTTTCGAAAGCTCATTTTCTTATATATGTAAGTTAAACTTAGACATAATTTTGCAAACTCGTTAAGCTTTCACATCAAAACTTGAACAAGTAATTACTATTGGTTCATTTGACTTATGATGTTAAAAGAAATTTAAACTACTCAAAAGGCGAGATAGGCTTGATTAAAGTTCGGTTGACAACAACTCGTTTTATAACCAAGTTAAATTTGAATATATTGTTAAAACTAGTAAAGTTTGTATATCAACCTTAACAATCTAACGAGTTTATTTATCAAACCATCAAAACTTGTCATGCGATGGTAGAGTCTAGAGTGAGTGTGCTTCACTTCATATTTTTTTATATTGCTCTGAAATCAGTAGCCAAAACCAAGTCAGCTTGGTATGTCCTTTAAATATTTGTGTGGGATCATGTGTGATTTTTGAGTAGCTCAGTAAAAAATTTAGCGAGCCAAAAAAGTAGAGAGTCAATACCATTATATTTCGAGTTTGTCAATACAATCTCCGTTTTGTAAGTGTCGCTTCAATACAATCTTCTCACTTTTAACAAACAAACAAAAAAAATTTAGGATAGCAACAAAAAAAATGTTAATTTAGGCTCCGTTCCAGAAACCTTCTTAAAAAATAACCAGCTTATTTCACATTTTCAAACTAAAAAATAATGTAAATGAAAAATAATTTTTTAATTTTTCTTGCACCGTATTAAAGATCTTGATGAGATCTATTAAACTAGATCTATATTGGTAGGAAAATTATTTGCGTAAACACATTATTTTTGAGCTTGAAATTGCCTTCTTAAAAAATAAGGACTTATTTAAGGTTCCGGAATGGAGCCTTAGAATAATTCGGAATGCATTGTGGAATCAAAAAAAAAATTTTTTTTTTTTTTGAAAAGGTCACTGAGTGGAATCAAAATTAAGATGTCAGTTTTCTTTGGTTTTTTGAAATTGACTGATATATGTTCTAGAACATTATGGAAACACGAAGAATGAAGAGATATTTTCTAAAAGAATTATTAAAAAAGAATGAGAGCCATTGAATGAATATAATTGTGAGAATTCGCATTAATTAAATCTCACATTTAGTTGTTTTTTTTTTTAAGAAGTCATTCATTCATCATCTGTCCATTGGGCAATACAGATTTTAGAAAAGATACAGGAAAGAACCAGAGCTACCTAAACTTCGATCTCAGACACCTACTGCCGAAGCAGGCCCAGCGAAATCGCCGGTACTTAAGAACCAATCTAGGCCTAGATAACAGAGGATCAAAAGATCCACAGCTCAAACCCTATAAACTAAGCACCGCTGAAAATTGCAAGAAAGCAACAAAAATAACAACTACAAGCAAACTGCTCTAAGACCAGCCTTCTTCCATCCGAATTGTTGCGCAGCCAAACCAACACCACCGGACCACCACCAACCCTTATTACACCACCGAACTACCATCAGCCCCAAACAAACACCGATAAACCACCATCAACGGACCATTTCTCAATAAGCGCCGGATTATTCGCCCACCACTCGCCGGATCTTGGGGAGACCCAAACGGAAAACCCACCGTATCTGGGGGAAATCTAGATCAGTAACACAACCGGACAAGCCGGGAGACCCAGATAAATTGGTAAAAAAAATATAAAAAAAAAGAGAAAGAAAAAACTACTCTACCCACCTACCTCTGTTATTGACCACTCCACCACCGCCACACGCCGGAACTGAAATCACGCCGTCGACTGCAGCTCCCTGAAACCACCCCTCACCACCTGCTCCAATCAGAACCCGCATCACCAAACATAAAAAACAAGAGACCCGTCATGTAACGCCTCGAAAATTCGGAGACGTAAAAAAATAATAAAAAGGTTATTTCCACAAAAGAAATCATAGATTTACTACGTCACCATTTCAAAAGCATATGTCATTATATTACAACCGTTTCGAATAAATCAAAATATTACAATTTCCCAAATAAACTTAGAAGCTTCCAAAATAGAGTAGACTTAAATTAATCAGAGTCACTATGCGCACGGAAACCAAATTAAGTTTTCAGCTTCTTCCTCAATAGAATTGAACTCGATCGAATCGTACAATACTTCTGTTCCGTCTTCGGTACCTGGCATTCGAGTTATCAGGGCAACATAGTACCGTGAGCGATGATGCTCAGTAGACAAAACCCACCCGAAACCCATAACTTACAAGCAACAAGATATATAATTGAATTGCAAAAATAACATAACGAGATGACAATCAATTATTTTTATTTCTATTCTTCAACCTATGTAAAATCTCAGATCTTATCCATATATCTGCTCCTACCCTTAACCACTACGCTATGGCCATGACATGATTCAACTCCCTCCTTGTGCCCCGATGAAGACCCCAAGTTATCTACTTAAGAGAATTCATCGCAGTAAATTCCACCCCTTGCTCTAACACAAGAAGAACGAACACGGTAAATTCCACCCCTTGCTCTACTCCACCCCTTGCGTTTCAATCCCGTTTCTCAAAAGTTAATCATAGCCATGCCATACTCAGGGTTCCGTAACCTCGGTAATCAAATCCGAATCCACCATCGTGACCACCTATCCTGATGTCTACCGGGACTCGACTCCAGAGCCTGGACTCAACCTGGCTATGGAGCGTCACACACGTCTCACCATCATCTCACCCATTTTATTTTTCCATTAATCCTATTATCACGTCTAATAGGTTAAATCCGCACTTCGCAACCAACCCCGAAAACCTATTGTCCAATCTATCGGTACAACTATCATATCATGCAGTTCAACTTTTTCACGATACATGCTAACATGCTAAATATGTTAAATCGAGCGATAAAATTTATTTCGCAAAAACTAATCATGTCATAAAAATAATTATGCGATACCACTAATCATGCAATAAAATTTATTTCAAACCAGAAACTAATTAACTTTGGGCTTAAAATATCATTTTCTTAGTATTCTAGGGTGGGTTTACAAATAAACTAAATACAATGAACTAAACTATGATTATTCCACAATCAATTTCCAATTTCCCAGTGGCTGTTTAGGTCGGAAAATCAGTGAGTTTCGGCCGGGCTCGACGGGGACTTATCAACCTTGGGCTTTAAAATGTTACACTTTATACATGTAGAGTTGAATGCACAAGTTAACCACACACAGGAGCTAAACCATGATTATTTCAAATAACTTCCAACCCAGTGGCTGCACATTTCGGAAAAGAAAACTGGGGATTTTGGGCAACTCGATCAGCAACATCGAGTTCGAATACTATCACACTGAAATGCTAAAATCAATATAGAACCTGGTATATACTTAGGCAGGTGAGTTTCGAATTAGCTCTTGTCCGGCGAACTGGTTTCGGAGAGGTTCGGTGGCGGGTCGGAGAGGCGACGGAACTCGGTACTGGCGATGATGAGCATGGCAGTGGTGGTGTCCGGTTGGTGGTGTGGTGAGCTCGGGTGGCGTCCGGTTACCGCGAATGGGAGGAGATGGTGGTGCACGGATGTGAGGTGGAGGCGCTCGGTGGTGCTTGGAGAAGATGGAGGAGCTACGGTGGTGAGTGGTGAGGAGGTTGCTGGAGAAGGTGGTGGCCGGAAATGGAGGTGACGAAGAGGTGGTTGCCGAGAGGTGGAGAAGGGACGGAGGAAGTGGTGCGGCGGAGGGATGGCATAGAGGTGGTGGTGGGTCGGAGCTCTCTCTCTCTCTCTGGACGAAACAAGAGGGAATGGGAAGATGTATGTGTTATGTATAAGTGTATATATGTATGTAATAGGAAAAAGAAAGAGAAAAGTGGAGTGGGAGTGGGAGGTGGAGTGTTGAAGTAGTTGGATGGGAAAGGAGGCATGGTGATGATGCGGGAGTGGGGCTGCCAAATCTGGCAGAGGGTGATGGAGTATTGGTTTGAGTTGGAAAAAAAATGATCCAGTGTAACTCACGCACACACTAAGAAAATTATTCCCCGGATATGCGCGCGCATAATCGATTATGGAATAAAATTTTGGTGAGACACTGCAAATAATTTTTCGCATTAAATAAACTAACGAGCAAAATAATATTTTTGGTTTTGATATCGATTAATATTTATTAAAAATAACGGGTCTTTACACGTCACAGGGGTCGGACAACCGAATCTAAAGAGAGGAAGCGAGGGACGAACAGGGGAGAAAAACAGAGGAAGAACGACAAAGGTCAAATCTGGAGAGCGGGGGGAGGAGGAGATGGGGCAGCCCCACCTCCCAAGATGAAACCCTAGGTCTGCCTCCGCTATTTCTAATCTCACATTTTGTTATTGGTGAGAAAATAGAATGAGACACTAAAAAAGTCTTTTTCTTTTATTTTTCTTTTCATTTCTCACCAAATTAGTCCATTCAAATAAGTGATAAGACAAGAAAATAAATTTTTTTCATGATCTCCACCCCTTACCTTCTTTTTCTCTTTTTTTTTAAACTCAAACTCAAAATTTGAGTAAAATTCCTTAAAATTAACTAAACTCATTAACTCAATCAAACCTATTCCAACTTTTTATTTAAACAATGGGAGGTTCAAACTTTTACTCAAATTGTGCAAAGGTTACTTCTCCCGCTCAAACTTGGAATTGAAAATCCTATAGTGCAAGGCACCTTATAGCGTACACGGGCCATCGATCTTGACAATAAATGGTTGATATATTATTTTTAATTATGACCGGTAAGAATCATTTATTACCGATAATAAAAGATTTTTAATTTGGATTGTGTCGCCCTACTATAGGGGTGCACTACAGCACCCCGGATCCCTCAAACTTTCGATCCCTTTATTGAAACTTTTACTTAAATTATAAAATTAAACCTTTAATATGCATACACATATGTATAACTTCAATTAAGCAAAGAGAGTACATTACTTCAATTAAGCAAAAAACAGAATAAATTTTTTTTGCTAGTATAGATGACACCAGGGGTTTTCTGGTCATGTGGGATGGTAGCGCTTAAGGCTATCCACAGTAGTATAATCAAAAATGGATAATTAAAAGTTGACACATCAACTTTTGATTATTTATTTAAGCGGTTGTTGAGCTTAACAATGTTGAGGTACACAATGGTCACTTCAAGTCCATAACCAAAATAAGAGATGCACTACAATTTCATTCTCTCTCTCCCCCTTTGCTTCCCGTCATTCACTTCCCTCCATTATGTTTTTTTTAGCAAAAATATGTCGATTCCCTCCCTTAATTTTGGGGGGCAAAAGGAATAAAATAAAAACGAGAAATAAGAGTGAAATACCTTAACCCGGTGGCGATAGATTGAATTGTAGATAAAGAAAGAGAAACAGTCTGTGGGTGAAGTGAAGAAAATATAGAACAGAAGAAGAAAAAAAGAAGAAAATACCAGTTGAAACACGCGTGTATTCAAATTTTGGAACCAGTTAACTTATGTGGTGTGGGGTTTACAAATTTTGATTATTAGAAAAAGTTGCTAGTTTTGGTTATCCAAAACCCAAAATTTGATTGTTATTTCTAAGGATGTTGTTAAGTTTGATTATACCATTGTGAACCATCTTTTACACCAATATTGTTGACTTTAAAAACAATTGACTTTTAATTATACCACTATGGATGATCTAAAGAGCCGTGTTCCACTGACTAATATAAGTACTTATTCGAACTGAGTCTAGAGTTGTGGTCGAGATTTGTAAGCGTGGATCTCTTCGATAATCTCTCTCTCCCGCCTTCCTCTCTCTTCCGAATCCAGTGTCTCTCTAGTCTCACAAATGGCGAAAATTGGGTCTGTATTTTCGATCACCGGCTCGTCTCTCTAAGGATAGAGTACCTAAGAAAGATAACTGAACCCGCATTAAAAAAATAAGGATTTGTTGATGGTGAATCTGTTGGTGGTCATCATAGGTTACTATTTCGAAAAGACCTGCGTGGTGTTGGTGACAGTCTCGTATGTATCAGCAGAACAAAGAGCGTTCATGGTGGCAACGTCCAAGATTCGGCATTGGGGATCAACACGGCTTCTCCAACCATTGCAATCATCATCACCATCAGAAGGAGAAGAATAGGGGCAACATATAGAGTCAGTCATTAAAAAACATCAATTCCTTGCTCAAACTCAGTCATCATGACTAAAAGGCCTTAGATATGAACATACCTTGAAACTTGGTTTTTATTGTTTCACTTTGGCAATTGTGGAAAGCTCGCAACAGGATGAGTTTTGACAATGTTGAAACAACTTCAACCGTGTGTCTAAGGAATGTCAATACCTACGCAAAGGAAATTTTTACAGCTTTCAAGGCCCAACAAACCGATGATACGCGGCATGGAGTTCTGATTTTTTGGATTTTACCATCTCCAAGAAAGTTAAAGTTGAACACTGATGGTTGCTTCTATGAATCCACAAACATGGCTGGATATGGAGGAGTTCTTAGAGACAGCTATGGGGAGTGGGTTCTAGGCTATACTATGGGAAAGCAGCTGGCACCAGCAATTTGGAAGTTGAAATATGAGCTATTTATAGAAGTCTCACTGTCATTTTTTAGAAAGGAATATCAAGTGTCACCCTAGAGTTCGATTCAAGTGTGACAGTAAACTTCTGCAATGAGGGGTCTCCGCCTAATCACCGCAACGCCACATTATTGAAGAAGTGCAAAGACATGCTAGTGGAACAAATTCAACTATAACCCACATCTACCGACAAGCAAATCAAACTGCGGATTGTCTGGCCAGACTTGGCGCGCAACAAGAAGATGATTTGATTGTAACTAGCTCCATTCCTTTTGCAGCTAGGGAATTTGCTGTGGCGGATGCCATGGGTATTGGCCATGTCAGGACTTAGGGCTACGGCTTTGTAGCCTTTTTGTCGTCTTATGATCTTTGTATGTCGAATATCAAGCTGATGACGTTTATGTTCGTTTTTATTTAATGCATGAAATTTCGTTTGACCAAAAAAAAAGAACTCAAAAGGCCATTTTCAGGTCTACAATCAAAATAAATTTTTTTCTTTTACCTATAATTAGTTTTTGCTGCTAGACTCATCAACACTAGTCTCACCCTTCTTGGACCCGTTCTCTTTCAACTCCTACCACCCCCATCATCACGGCCTCCACCTCCTTTGTCACGATTGGCTTCTCATCGAACACAAGCTCTGTGCTTGAGTGGTTGGCCATTTCCAAGAAAACTACGGGCGGTCCAAAATCTTCAATAATTTCTTTTTGTGCCACAACTCATAGGCACTACAATCAGCTAAATTGGCTTGGTCGGCGTACGGCAAAATTTTGATTTGTTTGAAACTTATAGAAGGGAAATGAAAAGAAGGAGAAAATGTTTAAGAGGCAAACTAAAAAGAAAGCGTTTTTTTTCCCTCTCTTGTCTGGTTCTAAAAAGAAAATGAGAGAAAGTTTGGGAGAAAATGACTTTCTTTTGTTTGTTTCCAAAGGGAAAAGAACAAAAAAAAAAAAAAGGAAAAATGTAACGTCCTGTTTTTTTGGGAAAAAAAATTCCGACAAAGCTTCGGCGTGTTCCAGGCTTTGTCGGTGACTTATGACAAAGTGCACAATGGGTGGAGAAGGGGATTCAATCATGTTCATTTGAGAGCAATTGAGTAGGTTGCATTCAAATGGTATGGGGGAGAGAGAGAGAGCACCTCACGTCTTTGTTTACTCTGGGGCGAGAAGTTTAACTTCAAAATGCCCCAATTTTCTTTCTCATTTTCTAATTTCTAGACTTTTCCTTCTAAATTTCTACAGTAGTTTTTTTTCTTTCTTCCCTAAACCAAGAACCTAACAACGGAAAATGAGAGGAAAAAATGAAGAGAAAAGTTGAGTTAAAATTTAATTTTTTTTTTCTCTCTTTTACAAGAACCAAACAAGGCTGGAGAAAATTTTAAAATTTTTCTTTCCTTTCCACAACTTAATTTCCAAACAAATCCCGAGTTCCAAACAGAGCCAAAATTAAACTTCTTTAATAATATTTAGCCAACTAGAAATGCATAAGTCGATATGTCCGAGTGGTTAAGGAGACAGACTCGAAATCTGTTGGGCTTTGCCTGCGCAGGTTCGAATCCTGCTGTCGACGTAAGTTATTTTTCTTGTTCAATTCTCTCTCTCTCTCTCTCTCTCTCTCTCTCTTTTTCTTCAACTCCAATCGCGCCGTGGCGACGAAGACGCCCAATCTACCATGTCGAGGTAATGGAGAATTACAATCAACCTGTCGCATATCCATATGTATTTTCCTTGTCTTCCATATGCATCTAGTCAGCTGTATGTATACATATATTATGTAGATGTATTAGCCAGAAAATACGTAGGAAGTGTCACTATTCGTTGTAATTTGATTCGACTTAGCATTGAAGATTCCAAGTCGTCTTGCAAAATGTTGGGCATTGAGTACTCGTTTTTGTCAATTGCTCTGCTTATCATTGAGGCTCTATTAGTATTTGGAGTTCAACAATCAATGTGCCTGCAGTTCCTCGTGTTCATTATTGGATTACCAGGCTTTTCCGACCTGTTGTCGATTTAGCACTGAAAAACTAGTGATCCATCTCGCTAGGGTTGGGATTTCGAGCATCTATTAGTTTTTGCGGCAATTTTTTTGTGGATTATTGATAGAAATTGACGAGAGGAATCTAAAAATTAAGGAATTATGCACCTAACGAAATTTTTTTAAAATAAAAAATAAATCCAAAAAGTCTGTCTGTTTTGGATTATTTATGTCTTTAGTGAACATTGTTAATATTTTGATCATAATTTTTTACTTCTTCGATTTCTCTGGTCATGACAAAACAATAATTCACAAAAAATCGACTACAGCAACACTAAGCAAAGTGTTTTCATGAATACGGACATTTCAGTTTGGTCGTTGATCTTTTTTACCTCTTGTCTGAGCATAAAGCAACACCTAGTGGTGTTTGGTCGTTGCCCATGACCTCCGTTTTTTGCGGAACCCATGCTTTATCCCCTATGGAGCTAATCAAGTCCCAAATTCCATCTTAGGTGGTCTTGATCAAACAAGTTTTGATGCTCAAGTAAAGAAGGGAACTATGAGGCAGTGGAGCAGAATATGCGGAAGTGTCTGTCAAGGGAGAAGTTAGCATATATTGTAATGCTGGTCAAGAGGGGTCTAAGAAGTTCATGGTTCTTGTAGGTGCTGTTTTTCGAGGTATCACTGATTTCTTTTGTAGCCTTGTTGTTCTTTTGCTTTAAGGTTCAACAACAAAATTTGTCAATACTTGTTGATGCACAAGTAAACCTTGGTTGTTGTCTGGCTGTTAAAGAAGTGTAAAACCGTACAAAGCCGCAACAATCCAGCACTGAAATACCAGAAAATAGCAGAGAAACTGAGGTAGAGTTGAAGCTAGATCATAAGAGAAATGATACTCTAGAGTTACAGCCCAATGTTTCTGGACACGAGTGAAATCAGAGTGGTTCGTTTGAAACAGTGGAACCTCCTAACTAGACGACCTACATAACTTCCCAAGATCATGAGTGTATCAACTGTTTTCAACTCACAGCTTTGGGCCAAAGGAACCAAGATGATGTTCTTAAATTAAAAGTAAAGGAGTTTAACTTTTTCGTTTTTGTTACGTATGTAATGATATCTTTTCGTAAGGATTTTAATTGTTCTATATTGTATGATCTGTGGAGGGGCGGACTAGATGTCCCTTGGGCCAAAACAAGGGGCTAGATTGTCCACAACCCAATTCAGGTTGTTCTACCATACTTGCCCAATCCAACATTTGGCCCGGCAAATGAAGGCCAGCAAGGTGGAGGTCCTAAGCCCAACTCTTGGCATTGCAAGGCTGGGCAGCTAGGCTCGGTATTAGGCCAAGCCAAGGAGAATGACTGGGTAAAGCCCAAGTTGGGGGCAGCCATAACCCAAGTTGCTTGGTGCCTTGTGGGACGTCAAGTGGCACAGGAGAGGAGTTGGAACCTGGCTTATGTGGAGAATGGCTGACATCATATCATAGAAAGAAGGTTCCCATATCGCAATTGGGACCACAAGTGTGTTCCCGCGATACACAGGATATGGCACGAGGTCATTAAGATCATGTGATGATTTGACAGCAAGTCGGGTTCCCAAGTCCTTTTAAAGGCTGCGCCTAAGGTGAGGCGAGGCGCAACCAAAATGCCTTGAGTCGTGAGGCTCTTGAGGTGCGCGCCTCAATCTATATTTTCGTGATTGGTTCAAAATCTCATGTCAACTTTTGATTAAAAAGCATTAGAAGTTTGGAAAACGTTCAATATCTATCACCAAACTCCAATATTTCTTCTTCTTTTGCCTTTTTTTTATTTATAATTGTTTTATGATTTGGACATTTGGAATGCTTTCTTTTATGATATTTAGAAAATTTTGGGAATATATTTTTAGTATGTTGAATACTTTTCCTATATTGCACTTCTACATACTTTCTAAACTTGCACCCCGCTCCGATGAGCGTGCACCTCATGCCTAGGCTCCAGAGGACCATGGTGCCTCAGTGCGGCTAGAGCTTTTAAAACACTGGGGTCCATACTAAAGTACATTTCCTAACGCTAAAGAGGTACACTCACTCATGTTAGCCTCTTTGTTACTTTCTTTTGGTTGGGACTTATGGACTTGCATATCAGAGTGCATTTTGGCCACTCTTTGACTAAGGAGGATTCCGGTCTAGAGGCCATTTGGCAAGCTCATTCGGGGACTATCTAATTCTGCTCGAGCTCATTATACAATAGCATGCAAGACCTTTCTTGAATCTTGATGTTAAAGTTGGGTGCTTGTTTCTGTGTTTTGTTGTTTTAAGATTTTTATATTCCCCTATTTATTTATTCTCTAGAGGAAATTTTTTGCTGACTAATTTGTCCGTCTTCCCGGATCGGTTCATCAGGGATGCTTATACAGCTAAGTACCGTCCGGGAGGGATCGGTATGCCGTATGTTCTGTTTTTTTCCGAATCCCGTACAGTTAACACTGAAAATTTTAATTCCACTGGTATATAGCAGCCAATGTAACTCAAAACTGGGCAATAGCATGCAATTTTTTTTTGCAAATAGGTCGACTACTATCATATAGATTTTGTTCCGAATCCGAACATCTATGTGGGTGCAAATTGAGATGCCAAATGTAGATCCTGTTTACATTCCGCTCCAATCCGTTGTCAATTCCTCTACCCTGAACTGGAGCTTACTAGAGATTCAAAGGAAGAGTGAAAGATAGAAAAGAAAGGGACACAAATTCCATGTGGTGGAAGGTTTCTGTCGGTTGTTATTGAGGAAAGGGAATGGGGAGAAAAATGGAGGGGTTAGAGTACCCATTAGGCCTACAATTATTTTTGGGTTTGTAAATATGCAGGAGGGGAATAATGAAACCTTTCCCTTTAAGGCTTTATCCTTCATACAGGGCATAGTGGCAAAATCAAGCAATGTGTTGCACCTGTAAAAAAATGAGTAATATGGTAACATCTTTTTCCCTCTTAACCGTTTCCCTTCCTGCAGCCAGGAGAAACTGTTTCTCCTTTCTTGCATATGGATATAAGTTTTAAGTGTGGGTATTATGCGGGGTATGATTTTTACTAGGAGGTTTTTGGGTTTGGTGGTGACGGTAGTAAGAGTAGAATTGGGGGTGTTTAATGTGATTATGCTTGGTTTTTATCGAGTTGGTTTGGTGGGAAATGTGGAAAGGGTTTGGGGGGAAATGGAGAAATTCGGTTGCGAAGCGAGCGGGTATAGTTATAGTATTTTGATGGCAGCGTATTGTGAGGACAGGAAAATGGGGGAGGCTGTGAAGTTGTGGGAAGAAATGGGGATTAAGGGTTTGAAGCCTGATTATGTGGCTTACAACACTGATTAGTGGGTTTTGTAGAATTGAAGAGGTTGAAAGGGCTGAAGAGTTTTTTAGAGAAATGGGGTTGAGTGGTGTGGAGTGTTCTTGTGTTACTTTTGAGCATCTTATCAATGGGTATTGTCAGATTGGGGAAGTGGATTCAGCAATGATGTTGTATAAGGATATGTGTAGGAAAGGTTTTAGGCTAGAGAGTTCGACTGTTGATGCTGTTATTAGAGGACTTGGTGGGGAGAATAGGGTTTCTCAGGCTTTGGAGTTTCTGGGAGTTGCAATCAGAAAACATGGGCTTGCACCTAAAAGGAAGAGTTATGAGATTCTGATTAAAGGGTTATGTCAAGAGGGGAGGATGGAAGAAGCATTAAAGCTTCAAGCAGAGATGGTAGGGAAAGGGTGTGAACCGAATTGTGAGATTTATAGTTCTTTCATTGAGGCGAATACGAAAGAAGGAAATGATGAACTAGCAGAAATGTTGAAGGAAATGTTTGAAACTCAGATGCCAAAGGAAGAGGAGTAACTGATTGTTTTCCAATCATTGCGAGCTACCTTTACTTCCGGGTTCTGGTTGCCGCTGTTTCAATTGGATGATTTTGTTCGAAATTCTGGAAAATGGTATGGACATAAACTGGTGCGTCTATCTGAATGCTTTCTTTGCTTTGTTCACTTCAGAAGTTTTGGATTGTAATCATTCCTTCTGTTGATAGGCTGATAAACATCTCTCTTGAAATATAGCTTGCAATTTGGTGAGAATTTCACTCTGAGCAGGCATATGACTGCCTTAAGTTGAATTTCGCACCTACGTAAGTCAATCCAATAATTGAATTTGCAGCTTTATAGAGTAAATTTGAAAACTTCATAGTAGTTTGCTACATATATAGTGACAAATGACAAGAGAAGAAGATTTTATCATTAAGGCTTTTCCCTTCTCAAATGAATGATTGTATGTAATATGTATTTCTCCTGCTGTAGCAAGTAGCCCGTTCCATGCTAGCATGTAACATCCATTACAGAATTCTGAGAAGCTGAGAACATTAATCTTTAACTAAATTTATTTTCAAGAAAATCTGTAGGTAGCCAGCTAAGATGATGTGATTGCAGGGTGACATTGGAGAATAGCAGCCGAATGGAGCAATGAAAATCATTGACAGGAAAAACAAGATTTTTAAGCTGTCTCAAGGGGAATATATGCGTGCAGTGGAAAACTTTGAAAACACATACTTGCGAGTTGCGATGCCCTCTTGTGACATCTGTAAGTTGATTGACATTATAGCAGAGCACTTGAAATATGTTGCCACGATACACTGTACGAATAGAAAACTGATCGGTATACTTGTCTAGTCGGGTAGTTTGGTCTTGAAATGAAAATTTACTTTGCTAGATTTTCTTTGGTGCACGGATTTGGGTCTATGGTAACAGTTTTGAATCTTTCCCGGTAGCCGTGGTGGTTCCTGACCGAAAGGCACTGGAGCAATGAGCAGCTGACAATAACCAAACAGGAGATTTCAGACTGTTGTGTGAAAACCTGAAGGCAAGGAAATACATTCTTGACGAGCTCAATAGCACCGGTCAGAACAAAGTACGAAAAGAAACTCCTCACTCATTCCTCTGATGTGAATTCTAAGCTTAAATTTGGTTCCTTATCTGATCTAAATGACGTTTACACAACTGAGAGGCTTTGAAATGTTGAGAAGGATCTTGTAACTCCAACATTCAAACTGAAGAGGCCGCAGTTGCTGAAATACTACAAGGTATTTTTTTAGTCTCAGTTCCTACCTACTTGAATTAACATTTCACGTTTCTGAGTATGTCTGAAAGTGCTCAAACTAGTAGTATAACCTTCTCTCTCTCTCTCTCTCTCTCTCTCTCTCTCTCTCTCTCTCTCTCTCTCTCTCTCTCAATATGCAGGGCTGCATCAATGAACTCTACGAGGAAACTAAGCGAAGAATGGAATGATTTATTAGGATGTGATATCCAGATATAGAGGCAACCAGCATATGCTTCAGAGAGTCTGATTTCAGTTCAAGAAATCACAAAAACACATGCTCCCCCAACAAGTTTGGATGCCGTATTCTTGTTCCTGGTTGCATATAAATATATAGTATCTGAATGAAGTTTCCGCTATCTGTATGTTACACTTACGAATCACATCTTTTCAAGAATTCATAATTGGCATGATACATCCTGTATTTAACATCTTATTTTCTCTCTTCTAATTCTCTGTCATATATATGATATGATCTTTATGTTAGATAGTGGAATATATAATACCATGGTCAAATTTAGGAAAAGAGCTGATCGACCTGGCAACAATCTCTGGAATGAAATAATACTGCATTCCTTTTCTAGTTATAGTTTCATTGGATGATGTTCTAGTCTAATGTGCTATAACAAACAATTGGTTTCCCGCAGCCAATGTTTTTTTTTTGGGAAAAATGGAAATATTTGGGTAAAGCTACTTGCCCGTAGCTGCTGAGAAGGGACTTTCATGTACTGCTGAATACCATGACATTGAGGATTAAAAACCAATCAAATTGTTGCAAATATGTCCTGCGAAGTATAGGGGCAATTTTCTGGAATAATATTAGCAAGTTCTGTTTGCAGTTATCTTGGATGGACTTGTGGAAACTTGGATGGACTCATGGAAACGTACATTATCTTTTAAGGAGGCAGGTTTACTTGTCAATTCCAACTTCCAGTTGAAAAGCAATGGTATAATTGTTGGTGGTGGGGTTGTGGGCTTGGGTTGAGGGATGTTAAGCACTTTTCCATGCTCAGTGTGACAATGAATCCAATTTGTAGCATTTGTGTCCCAAGCTTCAACAGTGCTCCATCAAAGGATTATCAAATTGACTGCTTATTAACCTTTCCCACATTTCTACTGCAACTTGGTGAGTCCCAAAAAGTTCTTTTTTAATGCAGGGTGTTCCGGACCATCTTGCGTGTATCTCGGACCCTCCCAAAATCCTTTTGCACTCTTACCGTGGGGTGAGATGGCCTCAAGAGTAGCTCACAAGAAGAATCGAACCTAAGTTAAAGTGAGAGAAACCAGTGAGAACGTAGTATCTTCATGCGCATGACTGCATTAATCTGCATAACAGAGTCAAATGCAATTCTGCTAACTTTACTTCTGTTCTCCGGCTACAGGATGGATGACAAGGAAGAAGGTGTGGAAGGAAGAGAAAAGGCAGCTGCTCCACTGTCAACAAGAAACTGCCATATATCATCGTACCCCATGGCTCTAGCCAAGTACAGAGGCGTCGCACCCTTCTTGCTACTGGCATTCACATTCGCTCCCCTGTTGACCAGCACTTCGACCATCTCCGCATGTCCGCCTTCCACGGCCAAGTGGAGCGGCGTGTGCCCTTCGTGGTCCTGGCATTCAAGCTCGGCGGACCCCAACTCGACGAGCATCATCACTGCATCCTTGTGCCCTTTGAATGCGGCTACATGGAGAGCCGTAAGACCGTACTGGTCGCGGAAGCTGACACTTGCGTCCCGATCTAGCAGCGACTCAAGGTGGTTTAGGTCGCCGCGCCTGGCCGCTTCTAGCACTGCTTCCCCGCGTTCGAGTATGTTCACCACTTCTGTCTGCAAGGTAGGGCATTGCTTATGTGAGAGATTGATAGAATTTTCATACCAACCATATATTATTGTGTAGTTAACATAATTAGTACTTACCAAAAAAAAAAAAAAACATAATCAGTTACATGTGGAATGTTCATGGGGATAATCCTGACATTTAAATGATATGAAAGCAAGATGAGAAATTGGTGAACTGGGTTATCTTTCATATAACCTTGTGTATAGGATTTGCCTATACATGCTCCGCCCTCCTGCAAAAGTGAGTGGGGTCATATTTCAAAGTTTTTGGAAGTAGAGTCCACACACTTTTGTGAGGTAGAGAAGTAATAGTATTGCTCCTTGAGCACCAAATAATTTATACTATACACAACCATAGTCAAATTGGATTGTTGTGATGACGTGGAAGCTTCAAGATGTGTTGGCGGAAATTGGGTTGTCTCTATTACCACAAAAAAAAAAGAAAAAGAAAAAAAAAAGAAATTGGGTTGTCTTGTCCAACCCTTCGTTTTTTTTCGGGTCTCAAATTAATCATAAGTCAAGTTCGAGTAACTTTTAATGTTTTTACAAGCTTTCCATTTATAGTTTAAGAAACTAGCATTAAACCGTTTTTTGAGGAGCTTGCTTAATCTTTGTTACATTTGAGTAACGTGCCACTGAAACACGTACTTGAAAGTTGAAGCAAATTATGCTTCCCGTTTGGTGTGAATTATTTTTTCTTTAGGGTTGCATATATAGTACACATATTTGATTTTATGTAAGTCACTCTTGTACGAGATTCATTTCCGTGAAAATGGAACGTAATCAATTGTGATAACAATATTAGTAAATTTACTAGTTTGGATTATTTGAACTTTTTGTTGGTTCTTCTCGAATCTCTTTAAATGATCGGCATTGTTTACTTTTCAAAGCAAGTTGAAAATTATAATCTTTTACCAGAAAACCACGTTGCTTTGAATTGATTTTCTATCCATATTCGCCATTTCAAAAATCTTGAACAGTTCCGATAAATCCAAATCGAGTCAAAAAAAACTCCACGACCCGACCCGACCCGATCCACAAAACCAAAAGTTGTGCACTTGCTTACATGTCCCTTATCTCGAGCAACATGAATCGCTGAGCGGCCACGATCCATCGAACCGACTGTGGGGTCCGCACCCAACTCAACCAGCACCTCCACCATCCGACGGTCCCCATTCGCAGCTGCTCTGTACAACGCCGTCCGACCGTCCTTGCTCGCCGCGTTCACGTCCGCACCTGCACCCGCCAACACCCTAGCACACCTCTCGTGGCCCTTGCTCGCTGCCAAATGCAACGGCGTACGTCCCTCCTTGTCCCTGCAATCCAACAACGGCCCCCGTTCTTCGCTCGCCCTAACCAAACTCGAAACCTCCTCCGTCCGGCCGAAAGCCGCCGCCACGTGCAAATGCGTCCAGCCCTTCGACTCCCATCTGGTTTCGCCGACGTCGCCCGACCTCGCACCTGCGCCGTTGGCCTTCAAACCGTCTTCAACCAGTAGACTAACCACATCGTCGGGGTTTTCTGACTCGGCTGCGGCTTGGAGGAGTGACTCGGCCTCCCGCGTCTGGAACTCGGCCGCGATGCCTCTCTGACGCTTGATTATCTTCCTGACGGCGTCGACGTCTCCGGCAGCCACCGCGTGGCGGAGGAGGAAGGGGCCGACGAAGGCGACCCTGAGCTTGATGTCGTGGGTGAACTTGGGGTGAGCCGAGTCGGTGGGGGCGAGCGCGGTCCTGACGAGGAAGCGGTCGGATGGGGAGCGAGGGAAGGTGGCGGGGAGTTGAGATTGGGGCTTGAGGACGACTTGGAAGGTGGCGTGGGATAAGGGTTGGATGAGTCCACTCGGTGGGTTGACCAGGAACTTGTCAGGGGATGAGGTTTGGACCTTGAAGGCTACTGGGGCGGTGGCGACGAGTGACCTCAGGCGCACGTTTGCCCGGCATTTGGTTCCCAATACGAAGTCTATTTTCACCTCTTGCTCTGATGCTTCCACCAGTCTCTCCATCGATGAGAGAGAGAGAGAGAAGAGGAAATTATAGTGGAAGATGAGTATAGACATCGACGAATGAACGTATATTCTCTGGCGGGAGAGGGACCATGTGGTGAACACGTGATTCTGGGTGCAAACTGCAAACAAATTCTGTACTTGGACAGATACGGTGATTGAATCGTCGGGTTTTGTTTTGTTTAAAATGAGAAATTATTCGTTGCCCCAAAGGCAACACGTTGCCCTGCTTTAGCACATCCAAGCCATCTGTTCGGTATCCGGATGGCTCGAATTTAGTGAGAGAAAGGAGAGAGAGAGAAAGGAGGAGAGAGAGTATTTTAATCTCGTCTGTTCGGTACTCGAATGGACGGCTCAGATATGTCCGAGGGGCACCACGTTTGCTCTTGCCTTTGGGGGGCAACGAATAATTTCTCGTTTAAAATGTTTGTTTCTGCTTGTTTGATCGTACAATATCTGAAACAATTCTTTTAATTGCCGGTTTTTTTTTTTTTTTTTGTAATTTCTTTCCTGATCCGCTGGAATTGGTTAATCCTTTGAATTTCCATCAACTAGGTACTTCTGCAATTTAATCTCTCTTATCCCTCATCCATCAGAAGAGGAAGCAGGAATCTCACGGATCCAGATCCTCTCCACAGCATTTCCTCCCCACATCTACCCCATCTTTTCACCACAGCACGACAGCACATTAATGAATACAACCGACGGTCAAGATTAGATCTCAACTCCAGCTTTAATAAAACTACGCCGTTTCTTTTACTCTCACCTAACATAGCTAACGTCTTCTCCTTCCTCTCCGTTTGTTCTCTTTAACCGTTTAACGCCATCAAATTCGGAGAAAAAAAAAACCCACCATCGTTGATTCTTTATCCCCAAACATAGAGAAGAAACACAACCAGAGCTCCCAATCCGTCCGATGATTCTGGTTCGATAAGTCCGGCGACTCCGATGCTTACTCTGGTAAGATTTTGATCTCTCCCGACTCTCCATTTGATTTTGTTTTGGTTTGTATTTGTTCTAGAAAACTAGGGTTTTGTTTGTACTGTGATTTGATTTGATTGTGGTTTTTGATGCTTTCCATCTCGATTTGGATTTTTTTGATTCTTCACATAGTTACACTTTGCAGGTCCATTCTGGATCATGATTTTGATCTCCATCCCAATTATTGGTTCCGAAAAAGTACGGGAAAATTCCCAAAATTTAGGTATGAGTTTTTTTTTTTTGATCCGAAAAAACCCCAAAGGGCAGGTATGGGGGTTTGAGTGCTGCAATTTATACTGAAATTTTTGACGTCTTTCTTCAAGCTTTAACATACCAAGTGAAGAAAATGCTTTCAGGGGTCTACACATCACCAAGATCATGAGCTGCTATTCAAAAACAAGGAGAGGGATTTGAAAGCATTCCTTGGCATTTTCACAGTAAGGGACTGATCAAGCATTGTGTTGGTTGATACTCAATTAGCCTGGATAGGAGATATTTGTGTAGTGCTTTTGTTTTGTATAGTGTAGTGGTTTATTTTTTTCTTTTTGTCTTTGATAAGCTTCAAGGCTATTCCCTTGGCTTGACTGTTTCTTGGAAGGATTTCATAAATGAAAGAATGACTTTTCACATGTGGTATGTGGCTTTCATAAAGGATTTCATAAATGAAACTGATTGCTGGTCATGGAGTTCATAAATCTACCTTTCAATGATGCATTTGAATCATTGAGTTCAATAATTGAACAATAGCTAATTCATTAGTAGATAATAGAATTCTCCACCAAAAGTACCACATCATAAGAATTATAGCCCAACTGAAACTTTGCCCAAAAAAAGGGAAAAAAAAGCACCTACAGTTTGACTGCAATGCATTTTGTCCAGGTACATATACACCAAATGATCAGTAGCTAATAGATATATCATCAAGGGTTCATAAATACAAAGCCCCCACATAACAAGGAGTAGGTAGCAAAACTGCTTCTATGCAAAACAAAAAGAGGTCCCAAAAAAGGCTAGCAAATTAAATACCACCAGCTGCTTGTATGATAAAGCGTACTTGGCTTCCCTTTCCTTATATCGTTTCTCATCAAGCAACCTCTCAAAGTGTGTGAAAAATTGGACCAAGTTATGATCGGATCTCAAATAGTCTTTCAAATCTGAATTGAAACTCTCACTAAGTTGAGTGCTCTTCATCCCTGCTGACCATGCCCATCTTGTATATGGCCTAGCCCATTTCTCTCTCAAGTCAAAAATCCGTTGAAGCCAAGCATTACTACGAAGATTATACTCATCTAACATAGCATTCCAAGCCATAACAAACTCCTCTTCCTCTTCATACTCGTCTAAAAATCTTCCCAATACTTCTCTAACTCTACCAGGACCCCGGAAGATGGAATTCATATGTTTCAATGCATTTTGCATCATATGCCATGTACATAGCCTGTGGTATACATCAGGCATCACAAATGATATAGCCTTAGCCATTGCAGCATCTTGATCTGTGAAAATGGTTTGTGGATGCTTGTTTGACATTGCTTCTAAAAAAGTTTCAAACAACCATATAAATGAATCAGCAGTTTCATCATACATCAATGCATCCCCAAACACAATGACCTCTCTATGGTTATTAAACCCGATAAACACGGCAAAGGGTCTATTCTCTCTGTTAAGCTTGAAGGTCATGTCAAACGTCACAACATCTCCAAAGTGAGCTTAGTCTATTATCATTTTCGGATCTACCCAAAAAATATTAGTAATTTGCTCCTCACTATCCAACTGCACAACATGAAAAAAAGAAGGATTCTGCAATGCTTGATCTTGAAAATACTTTAATATACTCCCCGCTTCTCCAAATGCCAACATGTTTTGCCTTCTTGTTCGTAGGTAATTCTTTTGATCTACCTTCAAATAACCAAGACATTCCCTTCCACCGGCCTCTTTACCAATTAACTCATAGGACTACCTAAGAGGTATCCCAGAGTCATGAGCCAAGTCAATTTGAACACATAAAGAGGCGGATATCTTTCGTCGCGATGGAAGCATATGGGCCAAATCACTTGGAACCAAGGGATGATTGTGGATATCCACAAAATCTGTAACTCTATACTTTCCGATTTGTCTGATCAATTTAATAGCCATCAAAGCATCACAATCAGTCCTCGTTTCTGCTCTAGGATTTTTCGTCTGGTAATCTCGTTTACCACGTTTTCTATGGCCCTCTTTAGAACAAACAAATGTCCTAGATGTAATTTCACCACTTTTACTTTTGGCAGCATTATTTTTTCTTATACTGAATCCCATGCTTCCTCCATAGAAATTGTAAAAGTCATAAGCAGCTAATTCAGAGTCAAATTCCATACCTATAACAGGTTTTGGTTGAATATCATCCACCCCAGGAACACCCATCTCTGCAGGAACATCTACCATCTCTAAATCTTTCATCTCTGCTCAATTGAACAAAAATTTAGTCAATCAAAATGCTGTAAGATGGAAAAATAACATTCAATCTTGTTAGTCATCAGTATGACTACATAAACAGAGAGGTAAAATCAAACAATTAGTAGTTCAAGGTGGTTAAAAATGCTTACAATACTTCCCAAAAAGAACTAAAAAAATACTTACAGTCCAGAGAGAGAGAGAGAGAAAGAGAGAAGGGGGGTTTTAAAGATTGAGGTGGCGGGGAAAAGAGTCCAGAGAGAGAAAGGATGAAAATTATGGAAATTAATGGCGGGTAAACAGATGGGTGAAGAGGGATTTAGCGCCAAAATTTTTTACGTTGGTTGTGAATTTTTTTGATGACGTTAAAGAGAGCAAACAGAGAGAAAGGAGAAGACGTTAGAGACGTTAGTGGAGAGTACAAGGAACGACGTCGTTTTGTTAAAGTTGGGGCTGAGATCTAATCTTGGCCGTCGGTTGTATTCATTAATGTGTTGTCATGCTGTGGTGAAAAGATGGGGTAGATGTGGGGAGGAAATGCTGTGGAGAGGATCTGGATCCGAATCTCACACCTGCTAACAAGTTCTCTGTCAAGTCAGCTTGGAATGAAATTCAAAGGCAACATCCCAAAGTTCACTGGTTTAACATCATTTGGTTTAAGGGTTCGTTTGGATGCGGAGAAAGAATTGGGAGTATTAGTTAATAAGAGGGGATAAAATAGTAGGGGATATTAGTTAATGAGGGATGTCCCACAATGATGTGATATTTATGGAGGGGATTAAATAGTAGGTTGTTTGAATGAGGTATTAGAGATGGGGATTAAATAATACTTAGTTTGGATGGAGGATTAATATGGGGTATAAGTGTAACATTTCTATATTTTATATATATATATATATATATATATATATATATATATATATATATATATATATAATTACGAAATGTTAAATTCAAATTTAGTGACCAATTAAATTAATAAGTTAAACACACGATTGTGTTAATGCGGGTTATAATATACTTTACTATACATACATTTATAATTATCTGTATCTTTTCTAACTAAAATACAAATATATCCTAACTAAAATCTATCCAAACAAACCTCCTAATTTCCTTCCGTACCCAGCCAACCACTCTGCCATTCCTGCTGGAAATCAGGATTCAATTCCTCACTTCCTCTGCAATTCTGTAACCTCCCACTTCCACTCCCCATCCTAACCCACGTCCCCAACCCACCTCTCCACTTCCCCACTTATTCACCCTATATACACTCTAGCCTCCGAAAATAAAACCACAGTTACTCCATTCCATTTTGTTACTCAGCCCAGAGAAAGAAAAAGAGAGAAAGAGAGAGAACTTGAGTTCTCTTTCATGGAGTTTTAGGAGAGAGAGAGAAAAACGGGTTCCTACATAGCACCATTCCATACATCAAATTTGGGTTTCCAATCAACCATTACATTACCAAACATCCACAGCCCACCCTCCATTCGTTTCGAGGCAGCCCCGAAGTTCTCCAATTCCGTCATCTTCTCCAATCGCTAAAAATCGACCGAACCCACCAATCGCTTTTTCGGCCGGATTCGAGGTAGGATAATCACTCTCCTACTTTCCTCTAAGTATATTTAGTTCCTAATTAATGTTTTGATGGCTTGAAACTGATGAAAATAAACCCATGCATCAAACCCACCTAATTTGGAAATCCTCTGTTTTCTGTTGAAAGTCTACTGTAACTTTACGTTAGTTTTTCAAATGTTGCACACTGAACTTTCACTCCTCCTGCCTACGTATATAACATACATGTTACCATGTAATACTAAATATTCTGGTGTTGTATGTTTCGTTGCGATAACAAGAAATTCGAGCCGAATCGTAAACTTTCGAAAAGCTTGGAATTGGAACATTACACTGTGAAAAACTAATTAATGTTTGGGCCAGTATATTGGTTGTTTCCCAGTAGGTTAAGACCGACTTTAGCACTCCCTAGTGTATAAAATGAACACAAACGAAGAGAGAGAGAGCGCAAACCGAACTCCGAAGAAAAATCTGCGTTTTTTTTTATTGCTTGAACGGAAAATCTGATCCGTCCATCTTGTTCGCCTCCTTGGGACGGTTCTGATAATGGTATAACAAGTTTCCGTACGATGTCGGGTTAGATCACATGCGTCGATCAAAGTTTGAGCGTGTGAGTTTACCACACTCTATAATTTTTATTTGGCCTGGGGTTGAAGATGAAGCCACATCATGCCGATGTCACCTCCTGCGTTGAACAGAGGACTTTTCCAAAAGTTTCGGAATAAACTACAGCTTAGTCCTTTAGTTAGTTAATATTTCCAATTTTGTTGATACAATATACACTTTATTACTTTCAACCCCTGAGGTTTAAACTCGTATCAATTTTAAAATCTAAATCCCTGGATTGAATATAATTTGGATGAACAGCGGGAAGTTCGAAACATTAACTCTACTGCCTCCGAACATATTAAACTTTGAGCATCACCCTTGATTTTGTCATTGTGTTATTTTTTTTTTTTTTTTCTTTCAGTCTTATCAAATAATCATGTTGTTATGAAATTGCCTGATTGTTAGATTGGACAACTAGGTTTCACGGGATGGTTACGAGTAGTGATTCATGTAGACGATGTTAAGTAAATGGAAATTGATAAAGTGTTGAGGTGTAAGGTTGTGATTTGAGCCATGGCTATGGCAAGGGTAACCAATGGGGCCCTGTGTTGAAATGGGTAACCAATGGGGCCCAATGTTGAGAGGTGATGTGACGCTAATGTATAATGCGTCATGGGAAAATCCGCTTCTTTTGTTCAAGAGGGAATAGGTCCCATGAGACGGTTATAATTAGTGGTAGGTGATGTCCGACCCTAATGTACGATACGTCATGGGATGACTCGATCCTCCTATTATGGTCTTAAGTGAGAACATACTAGATACATAATTTAGGTGCGCTCACCTAGGACCCTGGTACAGGATAAGCAAAAGAAAGGGTAGACCTATGAGACGGTTGTAGTTAGTGGATGTGGGAGGAAAGGATCTCGTGGAGATGATCCTTAGATTTCATATAAGATGATGGATAGTAAAGAAGATGACGATGTGTTATTATTCTGTACCTTCTGTGTATTATCAATTGTTATATTGTTGAACTGCTAACTGTAGAGTAAGGGGTTAGTAGGGTTGGGATTACCTACTGAGTTTCAAAACTCATTATAGTGCCCTTGGGCTGGCGTTTTATGCCAGGTAATCAAGAGACCGAAGAACAGAATCCTCTCCAAGATGATCCGTATCAGGGTGAGGACCTCCCAGCTGAGGAAGGGGAGTTTATCGAGCCTTGGATGCCTTACCCTTAGAAGCTCTGTTAATTTAAAGTATTGTTATTTGAATTTTCCAAAAGTGTTATCACATTGTCAAACTCTGTTTTATTTCGTTGGTTGTAAGACAATTAAATAGTTCTAAATTTGGTATTTGAGATTTCTGCTGCTAAACTCTGTTTAATAAAATTTTATTTCTTAAATTTGTTTTATGGATTATTAAATCAATTGAAACTGATTTAATTAACGTACCCGAAAATCGGGGCGTTACAACTTGGTATCAGAGCTTTAGGTTCAAACCCTCCGACCTTGGGTAGATTGGGTAGAACGTCATACTAAGAGAATAACTTGGAGAGTTAATTGAAACTACCTAGAATTTGTTATATGCACTATTTAACCTTAAAGCTAATTATAGCTATTCCTTGTAGATGGACCCAGTATACCGTGCACAGCTAGCTGACGAGTGGACGAGGCTGCGAGACCTTTTAGGACGCATAGGGCCTGACTTTTCATTCGAGGATCCGTATGTTCCAGCAGATTTCCCTCTCCTTTATGCTCAGTATCGATGGTGTACGGTTAATTTGTTTTGCCGAAGGAGGGTACATCATTCACAAGATTGGGGGCCTCAAAGGGTAGCGGCTAATGAGAGGGAGATTCAAAGGGTCTTAAGGTCAATACCAGGATTTCGTATGGAGGACGATCCTTACTATTCATATTACGCCAATCCTGACAATGCCCCTGCTCAAGTCACTGCTGCCCCAACCGCTGTTACCCATGAAATTCAAAGGACGCCCCCAGAATATGTTAGTGAAGAAGAAGAAGACCCTGAGGAACCGCCATTTCTGGAGGAAGATCAGAACCAGGAAAACCCTGTTGAGGAAGATGAGGCTGATGAGCAGATGGAAGAGGAAGAGGACAATGAGGGTTGGTTGTCTCCCAATGAAGAGGACGATGATGGTTGGTTAGCCCCAATCGATGCACCTGTCAACTGGGAAGATGAACTCCGATGGAGGCTAATGCATCCGGAGCCAATAGTACCGATACCGCCACCACCACCAGCAACCCCGGAGGAGGAAGATCTAGAGAGTGAAGTTGATGACCTTGAGCCCCCAGTTTTTGCCACTAACACTTATGTGTTTGTGGAACTAGCTCCGTTGTACCCTTGTCCCTGGAAACGCAAGGCACAACCATTTTACTTAGGACCTGTACGAGTCTTGTCTCCTCGCCAACAGGATTACTATCGAGTAGCAGTACCACCGGGATTTGCAGAGCATTATTCGGAGTATTTCCTACACACACTTGTTACCAATCGTAGTCCGAGAGATGTCAGCCGCATCATACCTATAGGGGTGGACTACAATGATCACCGAGAATACATCGAAACACCAATTCACATGCAGATCGTAGTTGGCCCCAATGAACATCAGAATGACCCGCAGTGGACTGTGACTTGGGAGTGCTATGGTGTTACCGAGCAAACTAAGGAGCCTGAGAGTATGATGAGAAGGCACTATCCGAATTTCTTTGACGACTAGATAAGGAGAAATTAGGGTAGTTTTAAGGGTCAGTAAGAAAAAAATGTAGTCTTGAACTACTGTGTAGGGTGACATAGTAGTTGACTTCTTTATTCGTTTATTGTTCTTTTTAGACGGTAGTATAGTTTCCTTTCATCATGTTTTAACATTACTTGTTCGTTTTATTCTAGCTGGTAGTAGGACCCATGTACTTCATTCCAGTATTATATATAATAAAAAAAATGACTTCTGTCATATTGATGTTACTGCACTCGTCGCTTATAATACTCACTAAGTATGAAAACCGAAAACCCCCTAACAAAAAAAAAAAAAAATTTCGTATATATATATATAGATGGTGGAAGCACGACACGAGTCCCAAACGAACAATGGACAGAATGGCGGATCACAACCAAATGGGCAAGGAGGACAACCAGACTTAATTCAACTGATGCAAGCATTTGTTGCTGCTGCTGCCGCCAACCCTCAACAGCCTCAACAACAACAACGTGGACCTCCAATCAGGAGTAGAGATCAACTTCTGAATGCATTTTGCAAACGTCATCCTCCGATCTTCTATGGGGAGGCAAACCCTAGTGCTGCGGAAGCATGGATCAAACAAATCTCCAAGTATCTGGAAGTGCTTAATGTGACCAATGCGGGCGATCGCATTGCCTTAGCAACATTTCAGATGCAAGGGGAAGCAGATCATTGGTGGGATTTGATTAAGACCACTCATGATTTGACAACTATGACCTGGCAGATGTTTGAAAACCTTTTCCTCGAAAAATACTTCCCAGCACCTGTGAAACAAGCCATGGCCCAGGAATTTATGGACTTGAAGCAGCGTACCTTGACAGTAACCCAGTATGCTGCCCGTTTTGAAGAACTCGCACGTCATGCTACTACTGTAGTACCCACTGATGATGCCAAAGCAAGGAAGTTCGAATGGGGTCTGTCCCACTCTATTCGTACTAGTGTGGTCTCTCATGAATACCCCACCTATGCACAGGTGGTGAGATGTGCACTTATGATGGAACGCGAGAAATCTGATTCAAGGTCAACATGGGAGGCGCAAAAGAAGAATGGCCCATCGATTGGAGGACCAATCCGAACAAACCACAACAAGACTGTTGTTGCTCAAACACCCTACTACCAAAACAACCCTCGTCCTCTGCAGCAAATCCCTCAAACCTGGAAAAACTCCAACCTTAACTCAAACCAAAACCAAAATCCACTTCCGGCATCGAGTAACCGCAGGTGTTTCAACTGCAACCAGGAGGGCCATTTCAGGAACAATTGCCCAAAGCTTGTTGGGTCTGGAAATTTCGGGCAAGGGGGACAACAGCAATTTCAGGCTCGGCCGTCAGGGTTTGGGAACCAGAATCCGGTTAATCCGAACCAACAGAAGATCGGATGGAATCAGCAACAGTCTCGTCCTTTTCAGAACAATGCAGGTGGACAGAACAAGCCAACAGGAGGCAGAGTCTTTGCTCTGTAAGGCACTGGGCAAGATACTGAGGAGGAGTATAACCCGTCGGTGATACAAGGTACCCTTATACTATATTGCACTTGTGTTCAAGCACTATTTGATTCAGGAGCTTCGCACTCTTTCATATCTACTGCATGTGTCTCTACTCTTGGACTAGAAACAACACCCTTAGGAACGGCGATGCATGTAGTTTCACCCATAGGAGGGAAAATCTCGGTGGGTTTAGTCTGTAAAGGGTGCGAATTAGAAGTGTCTAGCCGACGATTATCTTGTGATCTACGAGTAATCGAGATGGCGGACTTTGACGTCATCTTAGGGATGGATTGGCTATCCGCACATCGCGCTCTCATAGATTGCCATAAGAAGATGGTAACCGCATACTCTACAGATGGGACGTGTTTCAAATTCAAAGGAGATAGACAAGACCCCTCCGCTATAATCTCACACCGATCGAGATGGCATGATAAGCTTTCTGGGTGGCTAGCGAGCCTCAAACTAGAGGAGACAGATCGTATGGAACTTGGTCTTCCTCACATTGTGTGTGAGTACGAGGACGTGTTTCCCGATGAGTTACCTGGACTGCCACCTAACCGAGACTTGGATTTCACGATCGAGTTGCAACCAGGCACGGCACCAATATCCATGGCACCATACCGGATGGCACCAGCGGAACTACGAGAGTTGAAGACTCAGCTACAAGAATTGATGGACAAAGGTTTCATCCGACCTAGTACATCACCGTGGGGAGCCCCTGCTTTATTCGTCAAAAAGAAAGAGGGAACACTCAGACTCTGCATCGACTATCGCCAACTCAATAGAGTCACAATTAAGAATCGTTATCCCTTACCTAGAATCGATGACTTGTTTGATCAACTGAGAGGATCAACTTGCTTTTCAAAGATCGATTTACGGTCTGGATACCATCAGCTGCGAGTAAGAGACAGTGACATACCCAAGACGGCCTTTTGAACCCGTTATGGCCACTATGAATTTGTGGTGATGCCATTTGGGCTAACCAACGCCCCTGTCGTTTTCATGTGTCTGATGAACAAAATTTTTACACCATATTTGGACAAATTTGTGGTAGTGTTCATTGACGACATCCTGGTGTACTCGCCAACAGAAAAGGAACACGAGGAGCATTTGAGAATCGTACTGCAAGTACTTCGGGATAATCGATTGTATGCCAAGGCTAGCAAGTGCTAATTTTGGATGAAAGAAGTCAAATTCCTAGGACACGTGGTGTCTGAGAAAGGAATTTCAGTCGACGACAGCAAAGTGGAAGCAATCATGGATGAAACGACCATCAACAGTGTTTGAGATTAGGAGTTTCTTGGGATTAGCTGGCTACTACAGAAGGTTCATTCAAGATTTCTCAATTTTGGGAAAACCAATGACGCGACTGACCCAAAAGGGGGTCAAGTTTGAATGGAACGAAGCATGTGAGAAGTCGTTCCAAGAACTCAAGAAGAGATTAACCAGTGCCCCCATATTAATCATTCCCGAGCGGAACGTGGGATATGCAGTGTACTGTGATGCATCCAAAGATGGATTGGGAGCTGTGCTCATGCAAAATGGAAAGGTCATTGCTTATGGATCTCGACAACTAAGGCCGCATGAGAAGAATTATCCGACTCACGATTTGGAACTGGCGGCAGTAGTATTTGCCCTTAAGTCCTGGCGTTACTATCTGTACGGAGAACAGTTCGAGGTGTTCACTGATCACAAAAGTTTGAAGTATCTATTCACTCAGAAGGAGCTGAACATGAGGCAAAGGAGGTGGATGGAATACATGGAGGACTACAGTTTTACGTTGTCTTATCACCCTGGGAAGGCCAATGTAGTCGCTGACGCTCTCAGTCGCAAAACTCGAGGACAGGTGGCAAGTATGGCCATCAGGGAATGGAAAATGATGGAAGCCATTAATGAGTTCAAACTTCAACCTACCGTAAGAGCAGAAGGAGCTTGCCTTTTTGCTTTGTTTGCCACACCCGCTTTACAACGAGAAATTCTGTTGGCCCAAACCTTCGACCAGGAGTGCGATTTCATCAGATACCAACTGTCAACTGGAAAAGCATCAGTCGGATGGTCAAATCACTCCGACAAGAGTCTCCGTTTCCAAGAACGAATTTTTGTACCTAACATTGGTACACTTCGAGAAGCCGTACTGAAGGAGTTTCACCATTCCAACTTTGCCGTACATCCAGGAAGTACGAAGATGTACCAAGATCTCCGTCGTCAATATTGGTGGAGCGGAATCAAAAAGGATGTAGCAGCTTATGTGTCCACGTGTCTCACTTGTCAGCAAGTTAAAGCTGAACACCAGAAACCTGGAGGAACACTTCAGCCATTACCTATACCTGATTGGAAGTGGGAGCACATCACTATGGACTTCGTCAAAGGATTACCTCGATCACCTAAATCCAACACTGCCATCTGGGTAATTGTTGACCGATTGACCAAATCAGTGCACTTTCTCCCTGTACGCATGACAGATACCATGGAATCATTCAGCAGACTCTACATTCAGGAGATTGTACGACTGCATGGGGTACCAGTATCAATTGTATCCGACCGCGACCCGCGCTTCACGTCAAAATTTTGGCAGAGTCTTCAGAAAGCATTAGGAACAGACCTTCGTTTGAGTACAGCCTTCCACCCACAAACGGATGGACAAACCGAAAGGACGATCCAGACCCTAGAGGATATGCTCCGTGCCTGTACCTTGGACTTAGGTGGAAATTGGGAACGTCACTTGTCGTTAGTTGAATTCGCTTACAACAACAGCTATCAAGCCAGCATCGAGATGGCTCCGTACGAAGCTCTATATGGACGACCATGCCGATCCCCTATCTGTTGGACCGAGCTGGGAGAGTCAAGCCTGCTGGGACCAGAACTTGTTAGAGAGACAACAGAAAAAGTCAAAATCATCCGCCAACGACTTTTAACCGCTCAGAGTCGACAGAAAAGCTATGCCAACAAGAGAACCAGACCACTCTCCTTTCAAGTTGGAGAGCATGTGTTTGTTAAAATCAAGCCACGACGAGGAGTTATCCGATTTGGAAAGAAAGGAAAGCTATCACCCCGATATATCGGACCATTTGAGATTTTGGAGAGGATTGGAGAAGTCGCCTACCGCCTAGCCCTGCCACCACAGATTGATAGAGTTCACAACGTTTTCCATGTGTCTATGCTTCGCAAATACATGTCACACCCCTCCCACATACTCAACTGGGAGGAGATCACACTTAACGAAGACACGACTTTTGATGAACAACCGGTCGAGATCCAAGATTATAGTGAAAAGAATATTCGGGGTAAAACGATCAAACTTGTCAGGATTTTATGGCGACATCAGGGTATAAAGGAGTCAACTTGGGAACGAGCCGATACTATGCGCACCAACTACCCGTATCTGTTTTCACCAAAAGGTACACTATAATTTCGAGGACGAAATTTTGTTAAGGGGGATAGGTTGTAACATTTCTATATTTTATATATATATATATATATATAATTAGGAAATGTTAAATTCAAATTTAGTGACCAATTAAATTAATAAGTTAAACACACGATTGTGTTAGTGCGGGTTATAATATACTTTACTATACATACATTTATAATTATCTGTATCTTTTCTAACTAAAATACAAATATATCCTAACTAAAATCTATCCAAACAAACCTCCTAATTTCCTTCCGTACCCAGCCAACCACTCTGCCATTCCTGCTGGAAATCAGGATTCAATTCCTCACTTCCTCTGCAATTCTGTAACCTCCCACTTCCACTCCCCATCCTAACCCACGTCCCCAACCCACCTCTCCACTTCCCCACTTATTCACCCTATATACACTCTAGCCTCCGAAAATAAAACCACAGTTACTCCATTCCATTTTGTTACTCAGCCCAGAGAAAGAAAAAGAGAGAAAGAGAGAGAACTTGAGTTCTCTTTCATGGAGTTTTAGGAGAGAGAGAGAAAAACGGGTTCCTACATAGCACCATTCCATACGTCAAATTTGGGTTTCCAATCAACCATTACATTACCAAACATCCACAGCCCACCCTCCATTCGTTTCGAGGCAGCCCCGAAGTTCTCCAATTCCGTCATCTTCTCCAATCGCTAAAAATCGACCGAACCCACCAATCGCTTTTTCGGCCGGATTCGAGGTAGGATAATCACTCTCCTACTTTCCTCTAAGTATATTTAGTTCCTAATTAATGTTTTGATGGCTTGAAACTGATGAAAATAAACCCATGCATCAAACCCACCTAATTTGGAAATCCTCTGTTTTCTGTTGAAAGTCTACTGTAACTTTACGTTAGTTTTTCAAATGTTGCACACTGAACTTTCACTCCTCCTGCCTACGTATATAACATACATGTTACCATGTAATACTAAATATTCTGGTGTTGTATGTTTCGTTGCGATAACAAGAAATTCGAGCCGAATCGTAAACTTTCGAAAAGCTTGGAATTGGAACATTACACTGTGAAAAACTAATTAATGTTTGGGCCAGTATATTGGTTGTTTCCCAGTAGGTTAAGACCGACTTTAGCACTCCCTAGTGTATAAAATGAACACAAACGAAGAGAGAGAGAGCGCAAACCGAACTCCGAAGAAAAATCTGCGTTTTTTTTTATTGCTTGAACGGAAAATCTGATCCGTCCATCTTGTTCGCCTCCTTGGGACGGTTCTGATAATGGTATAACAAGTTTCCGTACGATGTCGGGTTAGATCACATGCGTCGATCAAAGTTTGAGCGTGTGAGTTTACCACACTCTATAATTTTTATTTGGCCTGGGGTTGAAGATGAAGCCACATCATGCCGATGTCACCTCCTGCGTTGAACAGAGGACTTTTCCAAAAGTTTCGGAATAAACTACAGCTTAGTCCTTTAGTTAGTTAATATTTCCAATTTTGTTGATACAATATACACTTTATTACTTTCAACCCCTGAGGTTTAAACTCGTATCAATTTTAAAATCTAAATCCCTGGATTGAATATAATTTGGATGAACAGCGGGAAGTTCGAAACATTAACTCTACTGCCTCCGAACATATTAAACTTTGAGCATCACCCTTGATTTTGTCATTGTGTTATTTTTTTTTTTTTTTCTTTCAGTCTTATCAAATAATCATGTTGTTATGAAATTGCCTGATTGTTAGATTGGACAACTAGGTTTCACGGGATGGTTACGAGTAGTGATTCATGTAGACGATGTTAAGTAAATGGAAATTGATAAAGTGTTGAGGTGTAAGGTTGTGATTTGAGCCATGGCTATGGCAAGGGTAACCAATGGGGCCCTGTGTTGAAATGGGTAACCAATGGGGCCCAATGTTGAGAGGTGATGTGACGCTAATGTATAATGCGTCATGGGAAAATCCGCTTCTTTTGTTCAAGAGGGAATAGGTCCCATGAGACGGTTATAATTAGTGGTAGGTGATGTCCGACCCTAATGTACGATGCGTCATGGGATGACTCGATCCTCCTGTTATGGTCTTAAGTGAGAACATACTAGATACATAATTTAAGAGTGCGGCTCACTGGACCCGGGTGCAGATGTTAAGCAAGGAAGGTGGACCCATGAGAGGCCGGTTGTAGTTAGTGGATGTGGGAGGAAAGGATCTCGTGGAGATGATCCTTAGATTTCATATAAGATGATGGATAGTAAAGAAGATGACGATGTGTTATTATTCTGTACCTTCTGTGTATTATCAATTGTTATATTGTTGAACTGCTAACTGTAGAGTAAGGGGTTAGTAGGGTTGGGATTACCTACTGAGTTTCAAAACTCATTATAGTGCCCTTGGGCTGGCGTTTTATGCCAGGTAATCAAGAGACCGAAGAACAGAATCCTCTCCAAGATGATCCGTATCAGGGTGAGGACCTCCCAGCTGAGGAAGGGGAGTTTATCGAGCCTTGGATGCCTTACCCTTAGAAGCTCTGTTAATTTAAAGTATTGTTATTTGAATTTTCCAAAAGTGTTATCACATTGTCAAACTCTGTTTTATTTCGTTGGTTGTAAGACAATTAAATAGTTCTAAATTTGGTATTTGAGATTTCTGCTGCTAAACTCTGTTTAATAAAATTTTATTTCTTAAATTTGTTTTATGGATTATTAAATCAATTGAAACTGATTTAATTAACGTACCCGAAAATCGAGGCGTTACAATAAGGAAGGGTGGATGATATAAAAAACTGTCAAATGACCATTTTGCCCTGGTGCAGTCCCTAAATTAATTACGTATTACGTTTTATATGTAATTGCAAATTTAATTATTCTTTCACAATTTAAGCCGTAATATTTATTTCTATTAAAAAAGGGTTAATTACTTATTGCCCCATTTATTTATACACGTTTTTCACTTTACCCCCTCATACTATAGAACGCTACAATCTACCCCTTTTATCTTTCAATTCCTAACACATAAGGCTTGCCGTTAGTCTGGGATCTAAAAAATCGTCAAAGAGGCATGTGTATGTCACATGATCTGTAAAAAAGAAAACATTAAGTACTCTAATTTTCAATCCGTTTGAATCGGTGCAAAGATCTTATTTCTCTGATCATTTTATCCTAAAAGATCATAATTAATTTTTGGCTCTAGGGCTCTCATTAGTTAGCCTTAAGAGATATTTGGTTCTACTACTTTCTTAGAACTAATTAACGAGAGTTCTAGGGTCAAAAATTAATTATGATCCTTTAGGATAAAATGATCAGAGAAATAAGATTTTTACACCGATTCAAACGGATTGAAAATTAGAACACTTAATTTTTTCTTTTCTATAGATCATGTGACATACATATAGCCCTTTGACAATTTTTTGGATCACAGACTAACGGCAGGCTTTATGTGTTAGGAATTGGAAGATAACGGGGGTAGATTGTAGCGTTCTATAGTAGGAGGGCATAAAGTGAAAAACGTGTATAGATAAAGGGGCAACAAGTAATTAACCCATTAAAAAATTAACGAATTTAGTATTATTATAAAACAATTTTTTTTTATAAAATTCGGTTTTTAAAAAAAATTAAGTGTTCTAAATTTCAATCCATTTGAACCGGTGGAAAGATTTTAGTTTTCTGATCATTTTATCCTCAATGGTCATAATTAAATTTTGACTCTAAGGCTCTCGTTGATTAGCTCTAAGAAAGTCGTAAAATTAAATATCTCTTAGGGCTAATCAACGAGAGCCATAGAGTCAAAATTTAATTATGATCATTTAAGATAAAATGATCAGAAAACTAAGATCTTCGCATCGGTTCAAACGGATTGAAAATTGGAACACTTATTTTTTACACCGTTTATATATTAAAAAATATAGTTAAAAATTAAGTGTTCCAATTTTCAATCTGTTTGAACCGGTGCGAAAATCTTATTTTTCTAATCATTTTATCTTAAAAGTTCATATTGTATTTTTGGCTCTAAAATCTTTCAATGAGTACCCTAAGTGAGTCCTGAAACTAAATAAGGAGTCTTAGGATATGTTTGAATGAAAAATATGATTTTGGGAAGAATGGAGAGTAGAAGTTGGTTAGGGGGATAATGAGGGGTATTTTCGTCCACAAAATACCCCTCCAAACCCGGATTATTTTTGGGCACCTTAAGAGCAGCTCAAAAATAAGACCCGACAATCCTTACAACCGGCTAAAATGAAGAGGGGGTAAGAAATAATATGGGAACAAATTAGGATGCCAAACGGGGAATAAGAATTGGGCCCCTCTCCTTATACCCCTTCTTCTTTTTCCCCCTCCTTTTTCCTTCATCCAAGCAAGGCCTAAGCATCTTCTACCTCGCTGGTCCATTAAATTATGGCTTGCAAATCTGGGGAGGCTTGTTACTACGGATAGACTTTTTAAGGTGGTGTTTCGATTTCTTGAAAAATGAACTTTTTGAAAAAAAAGGTAATTTCAAATTAAAAAATAATGTGTTTACGCAAATAATTTTTCTACCAATATAGATCTTATTTGATAGATTTCATTGAGATCTTTTAAACGGTACCAAAAAAATTAAAAAAATATTTTTCATTTTTATTATATTTGAATTTGAAATTACATTCGTCTGAAAAAAAGAACCTTTCTAGAAAGTGGAACACCCTCTAAGTGGGGTATGGCTATGGACATTTAATGTGTGTTGTGTTCTGCTGCCGTAGAAAATCATGCGCGCCTTTTCTTTCAATGTTCTTTCTCTTCTCAACTTTGGCAATCCTTGCAAAAAGACTTGAAGTCTACTTGCCCATTTAATGGACTGTCCCAAATTATGGACCGGATGATTCAAGTCAACAAGGGTTCTCAATTTTCCTGGTTGCTATCAAAGGTTGCTTTGACTGCTCTCCCATACCATGTTTTGAGAGAAAGAAATAGCAGAATTTTTAAAGACTATGTGGATCATGCGCAATAGTTGGACATTAAAGTGAGAATCGATATCCGAGCATGTGTTAAGCCCTTGGAGAGGAGTTTAAGGCCCCATTTGATAACAGTGATAGATGGATGGGATTATGATTGAGATTGGTAATGAGAAGAGATTGTTAATGAGTATGTTTGTTTGGGATGAGATTAGAGATGTGATTATTAATATCATGTTTGTTTGAGATGAGATTAGATAATGAAATTGAATTGATAGAAGAAATTGGTAATAAAAATGGATTGGTAATGAGGAGGGGTTGGGATTGAACTACAAATACCAAGTCCCAAGGGATATTGCTAATACCTTTATGGGCCGGATTGTTTATCCCATGGGGCTATCAATCCGGACCAATTTTAGAAACCAAACAAAGAATTACTAATATCATCACCTTAGTAATCCAATCCCAACCTCCCATCCGTTTATCAAACGGGATCTAAAAGTTAGGTCCTAACATGGCTCTTGTTCCCTGTGGAATGTCCCTGCTCCTAGAGTCTTTGGCAGCATGTAAATTTTTTTGTTTAGGTGTTGTCTTGATTTGTGCTGTACTTTTTTCAAGTTTTGCTTGATGTTTCTTTGTTTGGCTTTGTTTTGTTTGGAGTATGTCCTGACTTGTGTAATTGGGTTTTCTAATATGATTTTGTTATTATCTTTTAAAAAAAGAAAAGAATAAAGAAGCTCTCTCTCGTCCTCAAAGCATCTCCAATTCAAGACCCTCCAAATCTCTATTTGAGAGGATCAAATTAATCTATTTTATTTGAAAAGTAGATTTAGAGGATTGTACTATTTATCTCAACTCCAACCCAACACTCTATTTCTCAACTCTAACACATATTTGAAGGAGATCCTCTATTTTTTCCTTCATCCTTTATATTTAGAGGATCAAAGTTCATCCTCCCAAATGGAGGAGAGTTTTAGAGGATGGGTTGAAGAATATTTTTCCTTTAAAATGAAGATATAGAGTATGGATTGGAGATACTCTCATGAGCAAAACCTGTGAATCCAATCGCAATTTCTGTTTCCAATCACTGTCAATCGATTGAAGAGTAGGAGAATAAGGAAGTGTTCCGTTTTCTCCAAAAGTTAACTTTTGGAAAAGGAAGGTAATTTCAAGTTCAAATATAATGAAAATAAAAAATAAATTTTTTATTTTTTTTGCACCGTTTAAAAGATCTCGATGAGATCTATCAAACAAGATCTATATTGGTAAGAAAATTATTTACGTAAACACATAATTTTTGAGTTTGAAATTACTTTTCTTTTCTAAAAGCTAACTTTTCCAGAGAGCGGAACACCTCCTAAGCCTCGGAGATGTTCGGCTCCCTCCCTCCCGCTGAGGTGGAATACTTATCCCAGAAAAGTAGACGGTTGATTTCTTTTCCCAACCTAATTGTCAGTGACACTGACACCCCTTATTAGAAAAAACCGGAACAAGTTTTTCTACAATAATTTAAGGAAATTGATCTCAACGTTCTAAAAATTAATTGAAGAGCTCTAAAATAACGTTATTTTGTGTATTAACACAGTTCATTTTGGAGTCCTTTATTAATTTTTAAAGTGCCGAAATCACAATCTATAATTTTATGGAAAATGATATTGGCACTTTAAAAATTAATAAAGACACTCTAAAAAATAAAAAAAAAAGTGACTTCAAAATTGCACTTAAAAAAAATGACTTCAAAATTACACTGATTTTAGAGTGTCAATATCATTACTCTAATTTTATTTGGGCAAGTATCTATCGGTTGGAGAATTTCTCCGAAGGAGCTTTCGCCAACTTCACCAAATACCAACGCCATTGACTTCTGCCCCCCATCTCGTGGATCAACATATAGTAACAACCGCACATCTTCTCGGTTCATTTAAAATACTGATATCGTGGATAACTACGTACGTTTTTTAGCCATACAGTGGACTTGTCATCACTCCTTTGACTCTGTCCACGTTAATGCTCCACTCACTATAGAGAGAGAGAGAGAGAGAGAGCTTGTCGAAAGGTCGCCGCCGCCGGTCTTGCACTTTTTGGCGCCATGCTTCTATTGAATCACACAGAGTATGTATCACTTACTTTTCTGGCGGCGTACACGCGTTTTCAGAACTTGGTCTAAACAAGTAGGCCGACACGCCAAGGCATTGGCGGTTTGTATATGATTTACTGGTTTGTTCAGGACTTGGTTGGTTTGACGGGTTCGAAATGTTTCGGCCTCGTGGTGTTATCGATTGATCTGCGACTCGAAGAAGAAGTATACTACTAATTTGTTTGGTTGTAGTTTTTGCTGTTAGTCAGTAGAAATGGTCGAAATTCGGGGATTCAGAGACACGATTTTGATGGTGCTGGCATTGTTGCTGTATCAGAATTTGAGTTTGTGTCGGTCTCTCAACGATGAAGGTATGAGCTTTTTGAGGTTTAATTAACTTTCAGATCATTTTGGTTCTGTTTGGTTTCTCAGAAATTACAGGAAACTATAAGAACTTTAAAGGACTAGACTTTAGGCTCCGTTCAGTTGTTGAAAGGAAGGGAAAACGATCAAAAAATATGTGTCCTGCATTTTTTTGACTCTGCAAGTTTTACTGGAAACTAGGAAAAGTATGCATATTCTTGTCAAATGATGAGAAGTTAGGTTTACTATTCCTTCCGTTCCTTTACTTCAACTCACTTATCCTTGGAATAAGTTTTCTGCGTCGAATTCTTGACGAGTGAACGGAGCTAGAGTTTCCCGCTATCTAAAATTCGTTTACCTCTGCCAAGAGGAGGTTAATGGAGGTTCAGAGAGGATGTGATTTTTGGTGGATTCTATCATTTCTGTGCAGGTTTAGCGCTCTTGAGGATTAAGGAGAGAGTGGCGAGTGATCCATTTGGGGCTCTTTCAAATTGGAATGTTGAGGTTGGAGTAATTTATCCGTGTTCATGGTTCGGGGTGGAGTGTTCGGATGGAAAAGTAGTAGCTTTGTAAGTAATTCTCGTGTAAAATTGCTGTATTTTGCGTATTGAAAGATAACTGTTCACCTTTCTTGTGCTCCTATGTTGCAATTCACCTGTTACTGGATAATAAATACAAAAGCCATGTCGACTTTTGAAATGCAGTTTCCGTTCCGGTACAATCCCACGCCCACATGTCTTCGTGTCATGTTGACATGGGTGGTTCGTGCAAACTGGCGGATAACATAGTTTGTTTTTATTGAAATGACCGTGTAAGTTGTAACATAGCTTGTTAGTACTTGGTCTCACATGAACAGAACTCGATCTGAAAGCTGTGTTTCTTGCGAATACTTGGACAGAGAAACACAAATCGTTAAATGTGAAGTAGTTTAAACGGAGTTCTGTATCCTTAAAAAAAAAAAACCATGGAACTCTGTAGGAATAAACAGGACCTGTACTCCACTTTGACCTATGGCATTCATAAAAGAGGGGCCTTATTATTTATGTGTTTTTGATAAACCCATTAATCTGAGAAAATATTCCAGTATCCAGTCGTCTTATGCGCCTCTTGGTTTTATGTGGTATTAATGCCAGAAATGCCGATAAAAAATTAGCAAACATAAAGCTGTGAATTTTAATCTTAAATGCCAACGTGGGGTATGGAAGCTATAGGTTGAAATGCTGTGACTAAAACAAATTTACAGTTTTTTACCCCTTCATTATGATAAGTTTCAGTTTTAATAGGTGATGATGATTTTTAATCAATCTAAGCTTTGAGTGAGTTGCAGAAACTTGGAAGATTTATGTCTTGGAGGAACACTAGCAGCTGCTCTTGGAAACCTGGTCCACGTAAAGTCGATGTGAGCATAAATGAATTTGTTGCCTAGTCCTAACTAATTATTATTAGCAATTTAGTTTATCTTAGGACTGGAAATCCTTTTATCTTTGCCATCTTATACGACTTTGTTTTCTTACTCCTTTGCAGTATGTTACGCAACAACTCCTTCTACGGAACCATTCCCAACGAGATTGGAGCGCTGAAGGAGTTAGAGGTACTAGACCTAGGATACAATAACTTCAGTGGCCCACTCCCGCCTGACCTTGGCAATAATTTGGCAATTCTGTAAGCTGAAATTAACTAGTGAACTCAGTTTCATTGAGCACATTGTTTCTAGTCTGCTCATATTGACTAAATTTCTTAACATGTTGCAGCCTACTGGACAACAATGACCTTTTCTGCAACATGTCCCCTGAAATTTTGGAGTTTAAAACGATTTCTGAAGTTCAAGTAGATGAGAAACAGCTATCTAAAGGAGCACAAAGATCGTCATGCAAGGAAGGATCTTTCTCTCGGTATGTCTGTTCTGGGATTGCAAATTCATTTTCTTATGGGATGGGTAGTGCTTCATCATGTTAGGCACTGGGAAATTTTATGCAAAATCACAGTGCAAACTGGGAATGAATCAGAAGAAAAGTTTAAATTCGCAATCCATTTGCTGCCAAAAATTATGGCTTTACATTCCATATCATTTTCGTTTTGAAAATACACGATCTGAACATAATTTTCATTTTTCATGTCCTCTTCCATTATGGGCTTAGTGCTTACATAGGTATTGACCCCTGATCTCATTAAACTGCTAGTCAACTTTATGAGATCGACTTTTATTTTTACAGGGATGTTGCCATAACTGAAGATGCAATTCATCGTAGACTGGTAGAGTCATTGCCAACAGGAGATGAATCACCACCTCCTCTTCAATATCCTCTTGCATCAATGCCACCTTCATCAAAGTCCCCATTATATTCCCCTACCCCGTCTCCTTCCCCTGATTCCGATGCTTCTCCGCCTTCCCTTCCTGCTCCAAGGCCTTCACCTGAAGAAAGCCCCGGCATACAAGCCAAAAGACCAGACCATCATCGAACTCTAATATTGTGTGTGGCCATAGGGGGTCCTGTGTTGCTTTGTGCATTTGTCATCGGTATATTATTCTGTCAACACAAAAATATCGCTGCTGTAAGACCCCGGACCACAGGATTAAGTGGACAGCTACAGAAAGCATTTGTAACTGGTAATTTTTACTTCTCAAAAGAGTTAACAATTTTGTGTTTTTTATCTTCCAAGGATGTGTACCAGGTTAACTCTGATCCTTAATGGTGGACCGGGACCCGTTTGTCACTACCATGTCAGAAAGCGGATCTGTCAATATTTTATATAAGCAATTTACGTCGAGAATACTTTATGGGTTTTATATGGGTCTGTGCGAGAATCCTTGCGTAGCTCCACCTGTGTCCCCGTATATCTAAGAATTTAAATCTGGTGCAACAACTGATCATTTTAATCCTTATACTTATTTAATTAGCATCCTGATTTTTCTTTCAGGTGTGCCGAAACTCAAAAGATCAGAGCTTGAGACAGCTTGTGAAGATTTCAGCAATGTGATTGGTTCTTCATCAATTGGAACAGTTTACAAAGGGACATTATCCAGTGGGGTTGAAATAGCTGTTGCTTCAGTTGCGGTGGAATCTGCCAAGGATTGGTCACATAAGCTAGAGGCCCAGTTCCGGAACAAGGTAGACTGCATATTGACCCGTTTAACAGTATCTTAGTTTCTTTTAGGCCCCGTTTGATAACGGGTTTGAGGGTTGGGATTGGAGTAATAATCCCATGGGACTATTAATACTCCGTTTGGTAACAAAAAGAGGTCCGGACTATTAGTCCGATCCGATTAATAGAGGGGGTATTAGGGGGTATTGCTAATACCCCGTGGGACTTGGTATTGAGGGGTATTAATAATCCAATCCCAACTCCTTCACATTACCAATCCATTCTCTTTACCAATTTCTTCTAACAATCCAATCCTATCATCTAATCCCATCTCAAACAAACATGATATTAATAATCCCATCATCTAATCCCATCCCAAACAAACATACTCATTATCAATCCCTTCTCATTACCAATCCCATCTCCTTACGAATCCCAATCCTAATCCCATCTCCTTACGAATCCCATCCATTTATCTCTGTTATCAAACGAGGCCTTAGTTGCAAAGTCCCTGAATGTAGTATTGTGATGATTACAGATTGACGCATTATCGAAAGTGAACCACAAGAATTTTGTGAATCTTCTTGGGTACTGTGAGGAAGATGAGCCTTTCACTAGAATGTTGGTTTTCGAATATGCACCCAACGGGACACTCTTCGAGCATTTACATAGTGAGTATCTAACTCTTTGCTTCTTTTGTTATGCTTCTTATAAGTCGTAGACGCATGCTGCTAAAGCAGAAAAATGGATGCCAGTTATAAGTTCTGTTGCTGAACATGTTGGGTATGAGCAAAATTTCATGACTTGACCACTTGATGTTTCAGAAGGCCTTAGATTAATACCATTGTTATAAATTTATTCATGTTCGTTCCTCGTGATATTGATCATGAATGCTTGTGGTAAATTATTTCGGTGTTGACAATGCTGTATTATTCATATGCCACTGCCACTGAAAACAATTTAAGTCTTTTGTCGGCTTCCCAGCTGGCTGTTAACCTCCTTAAAAGTAATACAAAGAAACAAATAGGTTACACTTGTCTTTCTCCCTTTAACTATCTCATAACAATTTTTTCCTATCTGTCGGGAAATATTAATTTTGCAGTCAACCTGCATATGAGAATTTTCCTATTGCCTGGTGTGCTCTGATGAGGTAATGCTGAAACAAACACCGGACAAGAACTTAACACGAAATTGCACATGAGAGTATTCTTGTTCAGCAGGCGAAAATCTTCCATTGGAACCCAAAAAAAATAAAAAAGAAGGGGGTGTTAGGAAAGGTAGTTAGGAACATATATCATAAGAAAAAGAAAAAGGAAAAAGAAGTAGCTAGGGAGGAATACCTTGAAGACTGAAAAGTGGAGCTGTTCTGAACGTTTCCATTTTCCCTTTTGTCATTGTCAAACACAGAAAGTTGTTTGGCAAACTGTTTCTGACTCAAATCTATTTTCTGGAAGCAGTACACCAAACAGATGTCGTGAAAACTGTATGTTGTGAAAATGATGAATGGGTTTGAACTTGTTGTTTTCATTCATGAAAACACACACAATGAAAACGGACAATGAAACTGAAGAAAAGAAAAACACTTGAAATTTTGAGAATTGCCATGCTGTCATGTTTTCTAATTTTGCTGTGTCATTTGACAACTGATTTCTGTTCCTTGTTCCTTTCCATCTACGTTTCCTACCAACCTTGCAGAGGTGATGCATCAGATTTCTAACCCAGTTTTTCCTGCAGTAAAAGAAGCAGAACACTTAGAATGGACTTTGCGGATGAGGATCACGATGGGAATCGCATACTACCTCGAGCACGTGCACCAACTGACCCCACCCATGGTCCACAAAAACCTCAACTCTTCGTCTATCCATCTGACTGAAGACTATGCAGCCAAGGTCTCAGATTTCGGTTTCTTGAGCGAACTACAAACAACTGAGATGGAATCCACTCCAGAAAGTGACATGTACAGCTTTGGTGTTATTTTGTTTGAAATGGTAACCGGTAGGCTGCCTTACTCAGTGGACAGTGGATCACTTGAGGATTGGGCATCGGACTATCTGAGAGGGGACCAGCCTATTAGAGAAATGGTGGACCCTACTCTAAAATCGTTCAACCTGGAGCAGCTTGAACAAATTGGTGAAGTGATTAGGTCTTGTGTGCATCATGACCTGAAACAAAGACCACAAATGAGAGAAGTCACCGCAAGATTGAGAGAGATAACAGGAATACAACCAGATGGGGCTGTCCCCAAACTCTCTCCTCTTTGGTGGGCAGAACTTGAGATTGTAACTACAGACGCAAGCTAATCGCTGAAGTTTGGCTTTTAATGGCAGGACATTCCTTTTTTCTTGGGAGAGAGGAACAATATCAAATGTCAGATGAGCTGTGACTTCCTTGTTCTCTAGCTTAGGGCATAGTAATTGTACATAACAGGAAAGGGTATGATTAAGCAGCTGAAGCTTATGTGTATTTTGTTTTTCTTTTCCTTGTTTGGTACAATGGTTTCTAGGATGGAGAATCAAAGTTTAGTTGTGAATGAATGGCAGTTAGCTTTTCACAATTGTATCGTGAATTTGGTAATCTATTTGCTTTCTTTTATGAATTTATTCATGTTTCCCGCGTCTCAGGGACAATGAAACTCATTGCAAATTGGACCTTTTGGACGTGTATCATTTTCATCTTTTTCGTTTACAAGCAATAGGAATCTCGTTTCTGTTTCTTTTCTCACCAAAACGCCTTCATCCAAAGGAGCTAGCTGCAGAATTGCCAAGAGACACTGTTGGAAATGGGATTGTAGACATGGAAAAAGTCTTGTTAGATAGGTGGGGACTAGATTAGCAGTCAATTAGATTGAGAAAATGTTTAGAAGTGGAATGATTTTGAGTCTTATTGCTGTGGGATACTGTTGTCCTCTAGCTCAAGAATTACTGGGAAGTTGAAAAACCCCACTGGTAGGTTTCGAGACAATCTGTTAGTTACTAATATTTCTTAGGTTGCATGTATAAAAGTAAGACGGTGGTTGTGTACATATACATAATATCGTCTCTTTTTCAGACCTCGCAAGTAGAAATATATACCCATATAATATTTTTTTTTTATAATCAATATGAAGATACACGTTTTTTAGGTCTTTGCTTGACACAAATTATGTATCCGCCACTACATATGGTTTTTTTTTATAGGCAAATTTTTTTTATTAATCTTTGAATTCGAAAATTATAAAGATTAAAAGGACAAGGGCAAATGAAAATGAAAATTATTTAATCTTCACAATTACCTGAGACCCAAGGGTTAGTCAAGGACCAACCAAACCCTAAAACCGCCACTGCATATGTTACATGTATCCTCTATTATCTTCATCCTTGCCCACACCTTATTATTGACAAGTAAGTTAAAGAGAGATGAATTTTTTTTTTTTTTTTTTAAGGATACTATCATCACTTTGGATTGTCAATAATTATCTTTTAACATAATTTACGAATACTCGTCATTTTGATATGTATAAGATCTTCGCCTGTCCAAATTGCCATTATTCTCAACAAATCTCTTTGGATAACTTCATTACATTTTTTACTTACTACTTTTCTTTTGAAAGTTCGCCCTCCTGTATTTTAACTGGAGTAGTACTATTTTTGTTGATTAGCACTGTTCATTTTCTCCATGAGCAATGCATCAGTGATCTCTATCTTATTTGTAGTATATATATATATATATATTTTAAATGCATCTCAATCTCCCCAATCATCAATGTCAATTATCACCATCTCTCTTCTTAATCTAGTAAGTAAAGGGTCACTAATTAAGTTGAATATTTCTAGTATTATGGATTCCAAATTATTACTGTACTATCAATGATGCTACCCACACATATAAATAAGTACATATTTTATACAAATTTTTGTGGGGCCCACATCGGGTCCAACACAAACAATTCGAGCCGTTCATTTAATGTAAAAATTTTTTCCAAGGGCCTCCGCCAAAAAAAATCAGCTCAATTTGATAATTATAGATGCTCGATCCAATCATCCAATTTTTCATTTTGATTTCCCGATAATGAATAGTTAAATGATTGGATCAAGCATCTAGAGATATTAGATTGAGATTATTTTTAGTGGGGGCCTTTGAAAAAATATTTTATATTCAATGAACTTCTCGGATTGTTTGTGTGGGACCACAAAAAATCTGTATAGAATATGTATCCTATTTATATGCGTGCTTAGACTTTTCGTATTACTATTACAGAATAATCTTGCAGATCACTGTTGCTGGTACCACAAGGACCGTCCATTAAAAGCACATTAAATGTTGTGAGTCCCAGTAAAATTATTTCAAAATCAATATCGTACATCAAATTTTGTGGAGTGGGTCCATTTAAAATAGCATAATTAGTGGAGTACATATAATCTTCAATATATCCCTGCTGTAAATTAGACAGTGGATTTGCTCTGGCTTCGCTGTGTTTTTTTGCCATGTACTATAAATCACTAAAATTATACTCTTTTTTCAAACTTATTTTAAAAGAGATTGTGGCTGTGTTCGGTTGTAATTTCCGGCAATTTCCGGAAAACATTTCCGGAAAAAGTGTAATCATTACCCCTATTCACTTTTCTCTCATTCCAATCATTACTCTTTCATCCAATAATTACCCCTATTCTCTTCCAATAATTACCCCTATTTCTCTCTCTATCTCTCTCCAATCATTACCCTATTTCCAATCATTATCCCTATTTTTCTATCAAATCATTACTCCAACAACCATTTCTAAAAACCAAACCAATCACTAACTCAAAATTTTTTTTCCGGATCATTACCCAGAAATTGCAACCGAACTTAGCCTGTATGGTTTTTGCGCTGCCTCAACTCATCACACAATCTCAATAATTTACGGTCCAAATTTTAAATAATTTATTTAAAATTCGGACCGTTTGAAGCCGGATGATATTGGTTTTCACGGACGGAGCCTTGGCCACGAAGTTTTTCTCATTTTAAAAATAGTCTAAAACGCATCATTAAATTGTTTTATGCTTTGTAGATCTATCTCCTCCCTCACCGACACCGTCTGGTTTTCCTTCCCGCGCAACCTCACTCCGGCAGCTTCCCCTCCTCCACCTACTTCCCTCCCATCGCTGGTATATTATCTCTCTCTCTCTCTCTCTCTCTCTCTTGAAGCCCCCTGTTTCCCCTGCAAAACCAAGCGGCGGCAGCCATGGCCGCCGGCTGCGGCCATCAACCACACCCGTACCTCTTCTCTCCTCCCTCTCTCTCTTCTTCTTCTCTCTCCTAATTCTTCCTCGGATAAACCCACCTCCGCGCCGCAGCAATGTTGCACGCAGCTGCTACTGCGGCTTAGATCGAGCTTACGGGAGTGAGAGAGCGTATGTGCAGAGAGAGAGAGGGAGAGCATAATTGGAACTTGGAAGTGATAGCCTTAATGTGGTTGGCAATGCGCATAACATGTTCCTCGGATTCAATCACATTGGGTCCCATTCAGATCAAAATTTGATCAGATGCTTATTCGATGCGTGTGTTCTTGGTTTCTAAATATTTTCATGGTGCTTGTTCTAGCTCTTTTTTTTTTTTTTTTTTAATTCCTACCTACAATGCAGATTTTCTTTGTCACGAGATAAAGCTAAAATCTTCAAGTGTACTGGAGATGGATTCTTCGTCAACAGTGCTTTTCAACCAGCTCAAGGTTTGTCAACTGTTTGATTAGTTCCATATATACACACTTATTTAGGCACTTGGATTTTCACCTATGTATGTATGACAAAAGAGCGCACTAGTTTTCATTTCGCCGGCCTACTTGAGGGAGGAAAGAGAACTTAATGTAATGGTGCTAATCTATCTTTACCAGTCATCGGAACCATTTTTCTTAATGGCGGGACCCAATGTGATTGAATCCGAGGAACATGTAATGCGGATGGCCAACCACATTAAGGCTATCACTTCCAAGTATGCTCTCTCTCTCTCTCTCTCTCTCTCTCTCTGCACGTACGCCATCGATTCAATGTTTCTTGATCAAAAAACAAGTGAACTTGATTCTTTTCTTTGTTCTAATCGCATAGGAATTTATATTGTTGAAGTACTAGGGGACAACAAAATTTCCTTTTTCAAGTGGTTGCTTCTCTCTAGAATGGAATTACTAAGCCCATGTGCAAATAAACACCTATAGGACAATTCAAAGGCAAAGCAATTCATAGCAGAACACCAATAAGGCAAATAAGTACTAGAGCCATTGTCAATTCCATGTAAGTAATCAATCTAAGCACACAAAAAATAGAGATAATTTGATTTTCCACATGGAAAGCCGTGACAAGATGAAAAAAGATGGACCTAACCTACCCCAGAAATTCAAGCACTAGAAAATCAAGCAGTTACAGGAGGCTCTCATTTATGTCCATTGAATACACACTCCATAAGCTTAAGCTTGTCTCACTGAATTCATGCAAACTGCACCCAGTGCTTGAACATAGACGTCTCAAAAGTACGAGCCCAACCGTTGCCTCCAGAATCAAATGTAGGACCTCTGTCGAATTAACCATGCATCCAGAAGCTGCTGTAGGCCTTGTCATTGCCTTCAGACTCCACTAAAGGATTTCACAAACTGTGAAAAAGCTGAAGTAAGCCTTAAAGATCAAACGGGAACTCTAAATACTAGGGGGATTCAAGACCTAACAGAGAATTTGATTTTTGCTCTTTTAGACTTGGGCTGCAGCTGGTTTTCAAATCAAGCTTTGACAAAGCCAATCGGACATCTTCCAAATCATTTCGTGGTCCCGGCCTCGTCGAAGGCTTGAAGGTATCTCTTGATAGCTCCTTCTTCTAATGCAATTTGCCATAAGTTTGTTTAGACTATTATCCAACATATGCATTTGCCTCTTGAACACAAAAAAAGAAAACACGCACTTGTGTAAAGTGCTATTTGAATGGCCATTGGGGAATGGTTTCTTAGTCTTGCCCTTTATGCCTCTATTATTTTCTTCACTTGATTCATTTTTGTTTATGATATTAATGTTGATACTCGCTTCATTTCCACTTTTATGATAATGAATGTATAACGGCCTCAGCTGCAAATTGGGACATAGTGTTCGGTTCAAAGAGTGGAACTGTGGAAGTCAATGACCTACTTCACCCCTCATATTCTTTTAAGTGATATTTCCCTTCCCTCTCAAATCTTTCTGGCAAAGTTACTCAACTTTATCATGCTTCCCTCCTAAACCTTTTCCACTTTTCCAAGTGTAAGCCCTGCTATCTATTACTCCCTCTCGTCCCCTTTTAAGTGTTCACCTTTAGAAATTCAACTTTTTAAGGGAACAACAGTAAAATGGAAATTGTGCAAGGTTTTAGCAATTCACTTTTGGAAATGGACGCTTGTTTTGGGTTGTCCCCAAAATAGAAAGGTGGACACGTACAAAGGGACGGAGGGAGTGTATGGTATGAACAAGAACTTATTGACTATCCAAACTCCATTCATTGGTTTTTGGATGTGCAACACAATCAAGTCATTCTTTGGGAGTCAGCATAGCATTCCAAGCTATTGTTTTGATGGATGGAAGTTCAGGTATTGGGCAGCTAGTTTGCTGACAAAGTTAGCAGTTGTGCATGTATCACGCAAGACAAAAATGCAAAAATGATCGCGCTTTGAAAATTTGAAAACTGAAACTTCAGAGTATCTAGTTATCCATAATTGCCCCCACTTTAGACAATGGACGTTTACAAGTCCCATTCAACCGTGCACCTGTAAAACAAGGATTTAATGCAGAATACTAAGCCGGTAGGATTCCCTTAATTCTTAAATTGTTCACATTTTTCATTCTGATTGCAGATCCTTGAGAAGGTAAAGGTAGCGTATGACATCCCGATAGTGACAGATGTGCATGAATCCATCCAGGTCAACTTTTTCTTCCTGTTTCAATACAATTGTTTTCTTGTTAAAAGGCCACTATTCTATTGACTTAATGTTCTTCTATATCAGATTTTTGTGTAGTTAACTAGTGGGCTCCTTTGAGGTCTTATATGCCTGTGCACTGCCATTACTGTTGTATGCAAGATAGTTAATAGTTAGTCTATGGTTTTATAAACATTATTCTGTGCATTGTGATAGTATATATCTTTCGTCATGTTGTATGAACAAAGAGGAATTCACGTTGTGTTTCTTTCATGAATGTTCTTCTTGGTATTTTGGTTCTCTTGTCTTGATTCTCATGCTGATACTAACTTCAGTAACTAAATGCCGATGAAAAGATGTGAAGTGCCAGTTCAATGTGGCATGAACTTTTTTTAACACTTGTTTTTCTCAGTGTGAGGCAGTTGGTAGGGTTGCAGATATTATTCAGATCCCAGCCTTCTTATGCCGACAGGTTGTTTTACTTGCCATTGTGAACAAGTCCCTTTCTATTTATGTTGCTCACGACCTCTTCAAATTACAGACAGATCTCCTAGTTGCAGCTGCCAAGACTGGAAAAATTGTCAACATAAAGAAAGGCCAATTTTGTGCTCCTTCTGTGAGTCTATGATTTTATCTCATCTGTGCTACCAGTTAGAAACTTCACTGACAATGTCACAGGCAATTGATATGCATTTGTCTCTTCCAGTTTCCATTTGTATAACAAATGATTCATACTTTTAGGTCATGGCAAATTCTGCTGAAAAGATTAGATTGGCGGGAAATGAAAATGTTATGGTCTGTGAGAGAGGAACTATGTTTGGCTATAGTAAGTCATCTTAAATTACTTAGCGTCTTGCTTCTGAACAGTTCTAGTTGTGTGAAATACTGATAGAAGAATGATGGATATAGACTCCCAGAAGTATTTCCAGATTTATCCTTGATTGCGTAAGGCCTTCAAGAACAGTATTAATGTCCTATTAGGTTTTCTGGCTGTGGTCTCACCTCACTTCCATCGGCTTGTGATCAATGCTTGCTTGGGTTGATCATATAATTGTCGATCCATGTCATTCTCATTTTATTTTATTTTGCTATGGATTTGGATTTGTGTTACAGATGATTTGATTGTCGATCCACGCAACTTTGAGTGGATGAGGGAGGCTAATTGTCCTGTTGTGAGTATATCATGATCTTTTGTTGCTGTTGAATAATTCTGGAAATGGCAAAAGATTTCCAACTTTATATGTAATCTAGTCGTTTAGTATTTCTGACGGATGTGACAATTTCCTTCCAACTGCAGGTGGCCGATGTCACCCATTCTTTGCAACAGCCTGCCGGGAGAAAGGTGTGGATCATTTTCTGATATCATTTTTATTTTAAGGTTTCTGAGATAGTGTTCGAGAATGATAAGAAGTTCGGTGTCGCAGGATGTATCAAAGAAGTATGCTAAGTTAATCTAAAATTGGCAGTCTGTTGCTTGGCAGTTTTGTCTCCATCATAGTAGTGATTGGAAATATGTTTGAAAGAATCTTAGTTCGTTTATTGCATATCTTATTGTTTTAAGTGTTATGCGAAAAGATCTCAACACCGATCTAGGGATTTTAAGCTCATTGATTGGTTGGGATTGAGGGATGTACCCAACTCTATACGGAGTGCGGGATGATGGTAAGCAAGCTTATAATGCGATGGGTTATATTTCGTGGTTAGGATTCTTACTCTTCGTCTCAGGCACTTCTTTGGTTCCACTTCTATCCATTAGTTACATGGCAGTAACCTGACATGATGACATCTAATCCCTATATTGAAAAGATCATGCAATCTGCATCGTACGCTCTGTTTCTTTGTCCTTAATTTTTTTTGTATACCCACACATTCTTGATGTCTCATGGATCCACAAACCCACCCTTAGTGCAACGAATTGTCCAGGTACCAAAGGAAGATCCCTTTCTTCTTGTATGAGCAGAATGGGACATTGCGAGCTGCCACTGACAATAGACTTCCTTCAAAATTTTGGACAACAGTATTTTGAGGCTACATATTCTTTCCTAATTGGTATTCTATGTGCAAGTGGTGACTCGTCTGACCACCTTCCTGCCATTATGAGGGGTCTGGACAGCCGTGGATGACTATTTTACCTTCCTTATAGTTCAATGGGTGTTTCTAAGGTCTGTGGTTGTCCTTTCACAGCTGTGAAGGGTGGGAGGGTTGGAAAGAAGAGGAAGAAGCTGCCACTTTGGGCTTGACTTAGTTTTTATTTTTTATAGACGGAGGTTGGATTCTTGATTGTATTGGATATCAGGAATGTAAATCTGACCTTTTGAGCCTATTTTGGGTTGTAAAGTCTATTGATGCATTCGGTAAACATACCACTTTTGTGCTTGGGCATTTTGCTTCTTTTTGGCTGTGTACAGACAGAACCCACTTTTCGTGCTGTTTTTTTTAACTTTCAAATAAGTAATCTCTTTTGGTGCTTATTCTAAAATAGACAAAGCACCATTGGCTTTTGACTTTCAAAGAGTGTCGATTGTACAATAACTGTTGGTAGCTTATGATGTCTCAAGTTATAGGCTCTTAAAATATCCCAGCGATAATTTTTTCTTCACTGTTAGCATTTTTGCTTTTCTTTCTAAGATTCTGATCTGCTTTGTAGAAATTAGGAACTGTTTCTTACATCTATTTGTTAGTCTACTAGGGATTTAAAGTGTTATTTATCTTAAGGGTAGTTTAGTCCTTTTGTAATATTAGGTTTGCTTAAGGTTATTAGGGTTAGCCTATATAACTACTTTATTAGTCTTGTATTTTATATGTTAAGTTTTGCAATACAATACGTAGGGTTTTTTTGTTCTCAAAAGTATCATGGTATCAAAGCTAGGCTATATAAGCTAACCCTAATAACCTTAAACAAACCTAATATTACAAAAGGACTAAACTACCCTTAAGATAAATAACACTTTAAATCCCTAGTAGACTAACACTATCACCTTCACTGAGTTGGAGATTACTAAATCAAAGTTACTTCCTGTTGATTTCGGGCTTTTAAATGTATAAACTTAGTTCTTTGGTTTTTTTCCCCAAATAGCTGGAGGGTGGTGGTGTCGCCAGTGGGGGTCTTCGTGAACTGATACCATGCATCTCAAGGACGGCAGTTGCTGTTGGAGTTGATGGAATTTTCATGGAGGTCTGTCAACAGTTTCTGCTCTAATTTAAGATTTTTGCATCCTTTTCTCTCTTGTAAGTTCAGTACTGAGTACTTGCACTAGAACGGCTGATTTTGGTACTAGGAGCTGCAGTTGCATAAATGGAAGCAAAACAAGTGGTGCTACACACACACACGCACCCCTCCTCTTATGATCTGATACAACAAGACGGAGAAGAAAATGAATGTCGGAACTTGAATAACTAGATTGGCAAAATCTCTGTGCTTTCTTGAACCCTTCTGATGTTAATGCTTATCTTGCTATCAGTTGACAAGGAACATTTCTTTGTTGTGAGAAACCATGGTGATGATTCCTTTTAAGACCTCTGATTGGTTTTTGTCTATTTGAATAACAGATATTACTGATAAGTGTGTCTGATATGTTTATGCTGAATATCTGATTTGCTAGCCTATGCTTTTTCCATATTGCATTTGTTTCATTTCTGTTTTAATGGTTTATAGAGTACGTTCTTGGAAATTTTTAGCACATGATCTTTGAAAATCCATGAGCTTTCTGATTTCCCCTTTTCCCTCATTATCTGCATAGATTGGCTTCTAAGAGCTTTCGAATTCCATGGGTTCCCAGAATTTTCATCAAGGCCCCTTTCCCCCTTTATTATATGCATATGTAAACTTCTAAGTACTTCTTCCTGTTTGGCTTAGGTACATGATGATCCTCTAAGCGCTCCAGTTGATGGTCCAACCCAATGGGTAAGCAATCAAGCGTACTGCACGAATCATCCGGTCAATATGTTGTGTCAAATAAATAATAGTCTCAAAAACGAAAGCATTGTATCCATCTCCATTGGAAGTATTTTTTGAATATTTGCTACAAAAACATGTATCCTGGGTCCACTAATTAATATAGAGTAGTGCTAGCCGTACCGACCAAAACCGTACCGAAATCGTACCGACGGCCTCGGTCGGCCGTCTCCGGCCACCGGACGGCCGATCCGAACCGTCATGTATATACACGAAAAAAATGGGTGTTTGATCCAACCACCCTACACGCATCGTATGCCGTTAATTCCCGCGTAGGGCCCCTCGGTTTTTTTTTTTTTAAATTTTTGGACGGTTCGGATCGGCCGTCCGGTGGCCGGAGACGGCCGACCGAGGCCGTCGGTACGATTTCGGTAAGGCCACCGTCGGTCCTCATATCTTTTTCGATTAATATAACCATGAGTTTACTTCCTGTTGAAGACCTCTATGTACACAGAAGTGGCCTTCATTACCGGGATGAGCAACCTATTTAGCAGTTTACTAATCTTATGTTGCCTTCATGCCTGAAAACAGCCTCTGCGCCATTTGGAGGAACTGCTAGAAGAGCTCATAGCAATCGCTGTAAGTCGTTTAACCTTCCTGCAACGTATATTGTAACTGTCCAATGGGGAATTTGTATTGATTGTAGACATTTATTTAATAAGCAGTGCTGTGCAGTCACACTTGTCCAAATACATGCATAGAAAGACAGATGGTAAAAAGGAGCTAGAAATTAATGGCTTGTAGCCTCCTATTATGCTGCACATCTTATCCATAGTCCATACAGATCCTTGTTTCTCATATGCCTGTTACTCTTTATTTTTCCGAGTTCCAACACTACCATCATTTTGTTCATTGTTTTCTTCTTTATCTTTACCTTTTTGTTATTATTGCAGAGTGTTAGCAAGGGGAAGCAAAGGTTCAAAATTGATCTCACTCCATTCCGTGATTAACTTGACTTTGAGGCTTCTCTCAAGGGCAATGCAGGAAAAAGAAGAGAAAGGAGTGGATTATATTGTCTCTTGTTGATCAAGCTTAGACTCTGTGAGGTGCCAACAATCCAATCAAATACCTTGTGGAATGCAGCTTTTTATGGACTTGGTGTGTCTCCTTTTACCTGCCATTCTCAAGAAACTCTTCGCTGAAGGTGTTTGAAACGAATCATTCTTTGGTTGTATAGATAAATTGTTTTGTATGTCAAAAACATTAAGATTTCCTCGAAACATTTGTATAATTTGTTTTAAATGTAAGCGTCTCCGGTATTTAAGGTTCTGTTTTAAATAGGTTACCAAAGTGGAAGTAGTATGACTCTGACTCAGAGGATCTCTAGCGTATGCTTTACCTTCTTTTCTTTTTGAAGTGGGGGTGGGGGCTTATGTGTCCATTGGGGCACCTCAGCTACCAGCTTGCTTTGCATGATCTTTTTTCAGTTGTATTGGACGTCAGCGAGACTTTGTATTAAGAATACTCTCTCTCCAATCACTGGGTTGCAATCTAAGGGATGCAACCAGAATTCCTTTCGATTTTATGTGCTTAAACAGTTTCATTTCCTCATGGGAATGAATGGGGACGTCTGGATATTGCAGTTTCTCTTGATACCGTATTCGAGTTGGATTGCTTTATGCTGGTTGCCAATTTTTTTTTTTTTACCCGAAAAGAGAAGATATTATATTTCAATGAGCCATAGGGCATGTATAGATTTCCATCCGAATACAGAGATAAAGAAACACAATCAAGTCCCAAAACTAACGATATACAGTGAGTAGAGAAAAATGAAGCTAATTTCTGGCACCTATGTATGAGCCAACTCTTTTCTTCACAGCGTCAACACGCGCAACATGGATCGGTATACATGGAGCTAAACACCAGTCGCCTCCGGATGGCAGAGCTCCATATCGAAGACAATATTAAAAATCGATGGAAATCAGTCACTTGTTGACCCACGAACCACAGCCACCGGATTTGGAAAAACCAGACCGGTACAAACCCTGGGCTGGGGAAACCAGTCAGGGTAGAAACCGAACAAATAAAAAAAACCAAAAATCATAACCCAACCTCAACTTTATTATCTCACCGCCGGCCTCAAACTACCACATCTGGGAAGCCAAGGAGGAGACGAACCAAACCAGGCACACCCACCACCAGCCGAAGACCCAGTTGCCGCTTAGCAACACTTGAACCACACCAAGAACAGAGCCGAGAAAACCCTGTGGCGAGGAGAGGGGAGAGGAGGACTGCCTCCTCCCCCCGAGAGCACAGATCTGTTTTCTTCTCTAGAGAGAGAGGGGTCGCATGCTGGTTGCCAAATCTGAGTATACGTCTTTGTGATGGTTCTGTCCTATTACCCGTGTATTTCACAGTTGTGTTCGTTTATTGCCATGCCCGTCCCGTTGATGTAGCGGCAGGTGGCACGGCTTTTCCCCCCAACCCAAATCAAACAAATTGTTATCAAAATTGAACTTCACAGAGCAAAAGAGATGGATCTGCAGGCATGAAATTGCCACAATTACATAAAACCCAATGTTGGTCATGGGATTAAGAAGATAACCAGAATACTATAAACCAAGTTGACAATTGAACAACAAGTGAAGGTGGCCATCGTAAACAACTACCATGAAAACACCGAACATTTTCACAGACAGAAAACCATAAATACCATCTCCATCCATCCAAAAAAATCTACTTAAGTCTCTCAATCTCCAATCTCCCCTTACAACATGGCAAGAATGGAGACCATGATCGTCGCCTCTTTCCTCCTGCTCACTTATTCCTTCCAAGCAATATCTGCTGATGACCAAGTCCCTGCCAAAACAGCTGGGCAGAGCGTAGACGTCGTGATGGAAGGAATGGTCCACTGCCAGAGCTGCCAGCACAACAGAACATGGTCTAAGCTGAGCCAATCCCAGCTGCTCAAGTCAATGTTATCTGCAAAGATTACAGAAAGCGTGTCAGCTATTACAAAGCATTCGAAACAGATGCAAATGCGTATTTCTATGCACAATTGATAGGTTCCAAGATGGGCCACTACTTGTTGGACCGTCCCCTCACTTCCTGCCATGTGAAACTACTTACATCACCTCTAGAAAGCAGCAACCTCCTCACCAATGTGAACTATGGACTCAATGGTTCGCCACTCCATTTTGAGGGCAAGAAACTGATTAGGAGGAATTACAAGGCCATGGTTTATTTGGCAAGTCCCCTGGCATTCCGCCCAGCTCACTGCATTCCCACGGTTCACCCCTTAAACTTCATTTTATGTTATCCTTTACTCATGATTTGTTGTTAATTGTCATTTTCATTTTTTTTTTCTTGTTAGTTTCCCATTCACTGCTCATTTAACAATTCTTAAATGTATCAGGACCTACTTTGTTATATTTCTTCAATGAAAACATTCTACAGTCTGAACAGTAACACAACAATTTTAATTTTCTCAATGATTTTGTTTCATCAGATGAGATTAGTTGTGTTTCTCTTAGTGGGGGCACACAAGAGACCTAAACTGAGTGAGTGTTTTCTATTCATTACCCTAAGTATCTGATAACTGTTTCTTTAATCAGGTCGTGTTTTCATTTTATGTTGTGTTACTTATAGTAATATGTGGCACAAGAACACTTGAAAGGCACAAACAATCAAAAAAAGTCATATTTCTAAAAATTGCAGTTCAACCTGGCGAAGCAGAGCAAAATGCCGTGTTAAATACTGCATATCACTTCCAGAAAATTCAAAACAGGTACTTACCAAAAATAAAAAATTCAAAACAGGAACAGCAGTTAGCCAGTTTACCTTGCACTAGAAGTCTAACGGCATTCCAAACATCTTGTTAATGTCGTCCATGGCTTCCTTCGTGCACACAGTTGGCTCGAACAAATCACTTTCATTTTTTGCAGTTGAGCTTGGCCATGAATGCCCGTGTTGATATTCCAAGTCATCGTCAGGTAGTATTACAAACCCACCACAATTATTCTTACTACTTGGAGCTTTGTCCTTTTTCCTTCTATTAGTCCTCACAAAATCTATTGGCTTCCCAAACATGCCATTTATATCATCCATAGCCTCCTTAAGGTTAACAGTAGGCTCCACTAGGCCATGGTGGCATACATTTTCCACCTGTGGCTCATCTGAAATGGTGGCCCCCACAAATTTACGAACTACTGTATCCTCTCTAAATCTTGTATGTGGTGCTCTCTCTGAATCTAGCCCAATGGAACATTCTGACGGTATTTCCTTTGGACGAGGAAATACAAATGCATTAACTTCTGGAGAATTTTTCTCTGAATGATCTTTCACGGTCATCCTATCCTCCACTTCATTGCCTTCTTCGTCATCGTCTATATATATTTGAAATGGTTCTTGTACAAAACCGTTATCTCCATTTTGGTTTGTAGATCCAGCCTCAGTCAAGTTTTCATCAACGAACACCTCAAATCCTTTGTCCAATCTCTGGCCAGCATTAGGACGGCTTCCATGTGATTTCCTATTAACAAATTCTTGCTCGATAGGTTCTCGAAACATGTTGTTAATCGTGTTCAAGGCTTCTTTTGTGTTTATTGTGGGTTCCACCAGACCATGATGGCATGCATCTTCCGCTTCAGACTTCCCAACAATGGCAGTATCTACAAATCTTCTTACAACAACTGTATCTTCACTGGAAAACTTCTTGGGTACATCTGATTTTGCTCCTATATCTCCACAGATATTCTCATTGGTTTGTTTAGAATCATTACACGTGGGAGGAATGCTCCCAATACGGAGAATCCCCTTGGTCGCCCTTTCCTGCCTCTGCACGGCATTCAACTGTGGTTAGCATTTACCGAATGAAGGAGCCTCAGAGACAATGAGAAAAACCTTTACTATGCAAAATAAGAAGAAAGATAACCTGTATTTTCTTTTTCTTGTGTCGCTCCATGCGATGAAGGAACTGCTCGTACGATTTCTGCAACTCGTCTATTGGCTCTGCAAGGCTATTCAACGACTCAAAGATGACAGTACAGAGCAGATGTCAATTAGGTATAACTGAACCAGTTAGTTTATAAGTTGTATAAATCCTGTTAGCTCCTACATAACTAATTCACCAAGTTCAGTGTGAAATCAACCATCCACATAAAGTCCAATCCTTGAGTGACATGGTAGATGGTCGAAGATAGCACTGTGTTTTTTGTTAATTTGTAATACCTTTACTTTAACATTTTTGCGACATTAATTGGGCATGGAAAGTATGTGCACAAGAGACACGTGAAAGGACCCCGACCTTCATATCAAAACCAATTTTTCCAACAAAGTACCAAAAACTGATGAAGAATCTGTTCGATTTAAGACTATTGACAATTTGACACCTAAGGAAGCAATTACATGCAAGAGTAAGCCAACTGTGTAAAAGATTTTGCATATATCTTCTACAACAACTTTACCCCAAGCTCGACTAGGCTTAGAACATCAACTTTTTCACAGTTATTAAATAACAGTAACGTAAAATCACCAGAGATGTCCTGTATTCTGATGCATAAATAAAATCAAAGCAAATCTAATACGCTTTTAATACTCTCCCGGGGATTACCACTAGAACTGTGGAGCACGCATTTCCTAGCATGAGCTAGAAATTAATACTATTGTTTGAGCACAGTATAAAAAAGAATGGAGAAAAAGAAACTTGTTACAAGTAATTTCAACATCGAAAGACAGGCTGTTGGTGATAGGCTGACAGCACTATATGTCATATGTTGTGATATGCCGATACTTTGTTACGTGTGTATTTTGTATTTATACAAAGGTATCTTGTTCCTGCAAACGGTTATAGAGCCAGCTATTATGGTCCCAATAAACCAGGAAAGGAAAAGGTTGCTTACTTCTGCACCCCTAAATGGTATATCTTATCAGCGTCCTCAAACTTCTTCACCTTCTCGTAATAAAGAGCATAGGCTTGATAAAACAGTGCCTTCTTCATCCCAATACGATTCGTTTCCATTGTCCTTAATACTGCTCTTGGATCACCCACAAAATCCATCTAAAAATTAATCAACGACAAATAATGAGATTGTTCCTCAAATCCACAAAAACCGAAGTAATGCAAAAAGCTCCTTTTCTTTTCTTTTCCTTCCTATGTCCCGAGTCCAAGTATAGCAAAACACTCGGGCATTTTATTAGTTGGGAGTTGACAGAAGTTTTCCCCTTGCTGGTACCAAAATAAAAGAAATTTTTGCTTTCAAAAGCAAGATAACTAGGTATGAGTTGCTGTCAAAAACTTTGATTCAAAAGTCAACAGAAACCTAACTCATCTATAGCTTTTCCACTATTTTCACAACAACCCCACATAATATACATTACTAATAAACACAAAGAAATACATCAAACCAAGAACGACCCACGATGATAACTGACAAAAATAACAGGAACAAGTGATGGGTAAGTTACCAATTGCAACCAAATGCGAAGGTAGCGCAAGTCATTCGTGTAACGGCGATCGGTTTCGAAGGTCTGGGCGCACTTCTGGAGGAACCGAGGGAGCTTTTCTCTGAGAAGGTGAGGAGGGAGAGACTCCCTCATCCTCCGGACCCCTCTACACCCACAAACGATACACACATTATACATACAAATTCAGATGACAGGATATTGATGGAGAAAAATAAAGATGGGTTTTCATTTCTGTTAAGGAAAAATAGAGATGGGTTTGTTTGGATTCTGCTTACCTGAGCCATGGAAGAAGAGGGTCTTTGCCTGTGTAGGTCTTGATGTCTGATATCAGTGAAGAGAAGAGATCGTTGTGAAGAGAAGTGGCACTGTTGGACATGGGTTTGAGAGAGAGAAGAGAAGATAATGAGTGGGGTTGAGTTGTGGTGGCGAAAACTGAGACCTAATTTGAATTTGCGGTGGCGGTGTTTTGTTTTTGTCACTTTTTTGGATTGCGATTTGTGTCCGTGATTAGGACCCTAATGATGAATGGATTAGTTCCTATTGGGCCACGTGGTAATATAATTATTTTTGGATGATGCGTGGTAGGAGTAATTGATAAAGTTTTTTTTTTTTTTTTGGTAATATAATGATTTAAAGGTTGTCCCTTGTGAAAAATGAAAATAATCTAGCCAAATTGGAGTGAAAACATCTGCACTGAAATAAAATCAACAGAAATTCTGTATTGAATAAAATTGCTACTTTATGTTTTCATTAATCTTGGTTTGTGAAGTCTTTTAATGATTCAATAATTTTTAAATCTTGATTAATATAATGCACTAAATAAAATTATCATAGTTCTCGATAAATCATGATTAATTTTGACTTATGAAGTATTTTCACAAAAGCCATATGCAAAAGTACATAAACACCCCCTCAACTATTATTTTTTTTCTCACAAAGGCCCCGTAACCTTCAAAAACACCCAAGGAGACCCCCTCAACTACTAGAAAAGAAAAAAACGCAAACTTCGTTAACGGAACGAATGAAATGACTAAGATACCCTTTTTATTATATATGGTGAGACAATTCTCTTCATACGATCGATCAGTGCTCTCTCTTCCTCTCCCATGGCGACTTTCTTTCTCTCCTTCTCCCACTCCTAACTTTGATCCCCAAAAAAACCCCTTGTTTTCGAAGAAGATTGAGGATCGTGGCAACTGAAGAACTATAGTTTGAATGCTCTACTCATTCGATCGAACCCTAGTTTGAAGGTACGTGTTGTATGTAAAAACCCTAGATGTAATAACACCATGGCACGAATGTTACTTGATTTAAGTTTACATAGTATATGTTGTATCTGTACGTTTGGGAATTTGTAGGAGAATATTAGGGTTCTTGAAAGTAGTATCTTAATGTATACCCTAATTAAAAATTGGGTTTGACTTGATTTTGAAATTAAAAATTGGGGCTTTTGTTGTTTTTCGATTGGTATAGCCTTTTTATGGCTTTTTCTACTATTGCCCCCCCCCCCCCCCACCCACCCAATTGTGCACAATTCCTCTGCTTTGGTCCCCCATGTCTGTCTTTGTCCAAACAAAAGCAATTATTGACCCTTGTTTTATGTTTTGTTGTTTACCTTTCAGTTGACAAATGGCTTGTCCATCAGTAACACTTTTGTTTTACCATGGAGGGTATATTTCTGAGGGACCCAAAAAAATGTATGTTGGTTGGAGTGTGACCTCACTTACGATTGACCCTGACATGATGTCATACATTGATCTAAGGGCTGTAGTGAAGGAATTATAGTGTCCAGATGTTAGTGAGTTGTACCAAAAGGGTCCAAATCAAACTATAGATGATCGGTTGGTGGGTGTAACCTGTGACAAAACAATGGTAGCCATGTTTAAAATGCACAAGGATAACAACTCTGATGTGATTGATATCTATATCCATAACCCTATGATGGAGCATAACAAACCTAGTGGTGAAGAGGTATCTACTTTGACTAAGGTTGGCCTTATTGTGCAGACTAATGACTTAATAGACCTTCATGACTTTGATGATATAGTTGACCTGGATGACATAGTTAACCTTAATGAATGTATAATACCCACTGGTCCATTTGAGGGTGATGATGATTCTGATAAAGATTGGAAAATTGGTGATGAGACAGATGATGAAAGTGATGGTGACAGTGATGATGGCACTGGTGATGACACAGATGATTTTAGTGACTTTGCTGACTCATCTAAAGATGAAGATGAAGAGAAGGAGGTTGAACAAGAGTTTGCCATTATGACTGTGAATGAGGAAGGAGAATGTAGTGATAAGAGTGATGATGACCAAGGATGTTTACCGAATCCAGAGGATGAGGGTGGCAACACAAAGAAGCATAAGTTAGTTGAATTTTACAAGGATAAAGATATGGAGAACCCCAGACTTGTGGAGGGTACGATTTTCCCTACTGTGACTGTCTTTAGAGCTCTCCTCAAAGAGTTTCAAATTAGGAAAGGGTGTGAGTACACCTACTTGAAAAATGAAGCTACAAGAGTCACTGTCATTTGCAAAGAGAAATGTGATTTTAGGTTACATGCATCACCAATGCATGGTGAGAAGTCATTCCAGATTAAGAAAATCAGAGCTGACCATAGTTGTACCAAAAAATACATCAACAAGTATGCAACATCTAAGTGGATAGCTGGTAAGTACATGGAGGTGTTGACAGATGAACCAGATAAAAATGTGAAGACATTGAAAAATGATGTTAAGAGGGACTGGATGTTGGATGTGTCAAGGAAGAAGGTTTATAGGGCCAGGAGAGTTGCTTTAGAAACAATCCGGGGGAGTCATGAGGAACAATACTTGAGACTAAGGGATTATTGTCAAATTTTGATCAACAAAAACTCAGGATCAACTGCACTTTTTAAGGTGGAAAGGATAAACTCAACTGTGTTTTTTCAAAAATTGTTCATATGCTTTGATGCTCAAGCAAAAGGATTCCTTATTGGCTGTAGACCTTTCATAGGTTTAGATGCATACTTTCTTAAAGACCCTTATAGTGGACAACTGATGGCTGTAATAGGGAGAGATGCCAATAATCAAATGTACCCTCTGTGTATTGCCATTGTTGGAGCAGAACTTAAGGACAGTTAGGGTTGATTTTTAGAGTATTTGATGCAAGTAATAGGAAGACTTGAGGGGAGGGGATGGTGTTTCATGTCTAACAGGAAGAAGGTAACCATATGCATTACTCTTTACTTTGTTTTATGTTGTAATTGTAGAAATTTATTGAAACTTAATGGTATTCATTGTTCTTTCCTTATTTTATTTTTTGCAGGGTTAAGTTGAAGCATTCAAAAGACTCATGCCTAATGTGGAGCACAGATTTTGTCTAAGACATATGTATGCCAATTTTAACAAGACCTACAAAGGGAAAGAGTATAAAGACTTGTTTTGGAGAGCAACCTCTGCTTACACAGTTCCAGAGTTCAATAAACAAATGGCAAAGATGAAGAGGGTAGATAAAAAGGCACATGAGTGGATGCTGAAGGAGGAAAAAGAGGTTTGGGCTAAAGCTTACTACAGCTCTAGGTCTAAGGTTAACAGGATGGACAACAACGTGAGTGAGTGTTTTAATAAATGGATAGAGGAGGCAAGGGATAAGCCTATACTCACAATAATAGAGACAATAAGGAAAAAACTGATGGTAAGGTATGTGCAAAGACTTGCATACGGTTAGAAGTTCAAGGGTAAGTTGTGTCCAAGTATTGGAAAGAAAGTTGAGAAGAAAAAGGTGAAAGCAAAAGGATTGGCAGTGATATACTCAGGGGGGACAATGTTTGAGGTAACTAGTACAGACAAAACATTTGTCGTTGATATTGGGGACCACTCTTACACTTGTAAAAAATGGGATCTTAGTGGAATTCCTTGCAATTGTGCATGTGCAGTCATCAAAACTCACAAGGTCCTACCTGAAGATTATGTGAATGACTGTTACACAACTGATGCATTTGTTAGGACTTACAGCTATAGGATCAATCCAATACCAGATAAAAGTTTATGGCCACAAACTGAATGTGATCCAATAATGCCTCCACCTTTAAGATCAACAATTGCGAGGCCAAAGAAGGCTAGGAGAAAAGGAGAGGATGAGCCTAATAATCCTTATAAGGTTAGGGAGCATAGCACTACTATCATGTACAGAAAATGTGGCCAATTTGGGCACAATGTGAGAACTTGTAAAACACCACAAGAGAGCTAGGTTAACCATAAGGCCAAGTACTATGGAAAACAGAAGGCCAAGTTTGGAGGTGGTGCGCAACCAGCTGGTAAGCCAAAAAGTAGTGGACGTAGGACTATTGGTAGAGGAAGTGGGGCTGTTAGCAGAGGAAGTGAGACTGTTGACAGAGGAAGGGGAAGTGGAACTGGTAGAGGTAGGGGCAGAGGAACTGGCAGAGGAAGCGGTGGAGGTATTGAAAGTGGGAGTGCATCTGCTGCAAGTGTAAGTGTGGCAACTGGTAAAAGAAAGGCAGTTGACCAACCACAACAGAACCAGGTATAGTTCATTGTTAACATTAATATTTACTTAACTGTGTACAATTTTAATTGACTATGATAATGCATATGACTTATGTACTAGTTGCTTGTGTATTTTGTTAGGCTTCCAAGAGATTGACAAAAGTTGGTGAACGTTGGTTTCTTAGTCAACAATCCAATAATCATCAAAGTTTACACAAGGAGGTACAATGACTAGGAATGACAGAGTTGTAACTACTATTTCCTTCCAAGTTTCATGTGGTCCCAGAAAATGACTTTTCATGACTTGACTTGAGGTAGATAGCCCGACTTTTTGAAATTTGAATGGGTATGCCTTGTAATGGCATAAGGCTTATGACTTTATTTTTGTAAGACTTTGTGCAACACTTTTGACTTTATATTAGTAAGGGCCTATTAGTAATGCCTTTGTGTAAGGCTTATGACTGCAGCTTTTGTAATGCCTATGTGTAAGGCTTATGACTGTGTTTTGGTATGACCAGTGACTGTTTGTAAGTCATTCATGGTGCTCATGAAATGTTAATCATACATATTGGAACACATGTTTAGTGAAACACAAAGTACATATTTCATTGCATTAGGCCGATTACATCTTTCAAACGTTCATGGCTAGTACAACATCCTACCATAGGTGTTTTTCTAGCTACCCAACCAAAGTACCAGCAGTAAACCTATAACTACCATACATAGTACATTACATTTCCACATCATTTCATTTTTCTTCTTCAATTCATGGTTCATTTTCCATAGCTTGTCCATCTTTTTCATCATCTTTTCTTTGTCCATTTCTGCAACTTCATTCAACATCCTCAGATTCTCCTCCATCTCCTGCAGGTCTTTGATCTTGTTCTGCAACTGTCTACCATACACTAGTCTTCTAGTGCAAGTAGGAGGATCAAGCCATATGAAAAATTTGCATGCATTCTTCTCCTACAAACCCATTAAAAAGCACAAATTAGGGCAACTAATTTAGCATACCAGAAATTAGACAGTCGGAATTGGATTATTGTACCCATTAACCAACCTTATAATTCACACACCCCAAGAATCTCCTTCTAGGGTTGCCATTTGTTTTGGAAGTCCTCAAGGGGGTTTTTTCTCCACAACGACAGTAAGCATCAGCCCAATTCTGAGTTTGGTTGGAGTTATAGCTGTGGCTACGGCTTTGGCGACTGTTGTTGCTACTGTTGACATCTTCCATGGTTGCCTACGGAGAGGGAGAGAGAGAGGGAGAAAGAGAGAAAGATTGGGGAGGGGATTTGGAAACGGTATGGATTGAAGAGAGAAAGGTCTTAATGGGGAAGATGTATATAGTATGGGCAAATGGCATTTTTGTCCAAAAAAAGCCCAAATCTCTGACAAGTGAGCTTCCAGCTAACGGTTCTAACACAGAAGGGTGTCACCTGGGTAACGGGAGTAGTTGAAGGGGACTCCTTATGCGTTTTTGAAGATTAGGGGGCCTCTGTGGGAAAAAATGATAGTTAAGGAGGTGTTTATGTACTTTTTTCTAATTTCAATTAATCTTAGCTTGTGAAGTATTTTCACACACGCGAAAATTAGGAGGTGTTCCGCTTTCTGAAAAAGTTAACTTTTAGAAAAGGAAGGTAATTTCAAGTTCAAAAATTATGTGTTTACGCAAATAATTTTTCTACCAATATGAATCTTGTTTGATAGATCTCATTGAGATCTTTTAAACGGTGCAAAAAAAATTAAAAAATTATTTTTTATTTTAATTATATTTGAACTTGAAATTACCTTCTTTTTCCAAAAGTTAACTTTTGGAGAAAACGGAACACCTCCTTAATCGAGAACCTATAACCATTTCGCTTACAACTGTGGGATAAATAATGTAGAGGAAAAACAAATACTCAACCTTCATCATATTTTGATTTACTCAAAATCTAAGGGTTTTTTTTTTTTTTAATTTTTAGAATTAGAGAAAATCTGGGAGGTGAATGGAAAAAATCTAGTTAGAGGAATTCATGAAATTAATATAACTTAAGGAAATTCTATTTTTTTTTTCTCAAAAAAATGTATGTTGAGACTGTCAACATGCATCAAGTTTAATCTTTAAACTTATGTGAAACTTAACTATTTCAAGGTATGATTTTTACCACAAATTAATTTATCTAACCTTCTCCAAGCTCATGACTCGATTATCGCCGTCTGCAATTTTCAAACAAAAAATTTATTCAATCATAAATTTAAAATATTTAAAATGAATTAAGATAGCGTGAAAATTAGCTCATACACTAACTATCAACGGTTCCCCCCACCACCACCATTACGTTTCTTCCATCCTGATTACTCTACATAAGACATAGGTATTATTTTAGTAATTTTTGCAATTTTGTTTATCAGAAATTTTTAAAAAAAGAGAGATGAATATTGGGTGTGAGTGTGGTGTCACCCTAGAAGACGGTCCTGTTTAAGGTACCTACCGGATCACACCACCGCCGTCTTCGTTTTTCCCCACTCCCGCCGCGTCTCTCTCTCTCTCTCTACTATATACACACACCTGAGCTATACATCCACATCCATGGCTGTCCCGGTCGAAGACCAGCAAAAGGAGAAACCGCCAATCATAAGCGAAGAAGATGAAGAACCATCCAACGGCGAGGACGACGAATCCGAAATCGAAGAAGACGAAGATGAAGAACAAGAAGGAGAAGCAGCCTCGGGAAGAACGCGATTCGACAGGGAGAAAATGGAAAACCTGTTCCGCCGCATATCGACGGAGAGAATACCCCTCCGAGTCCACGACGTGATAATCAAGGGCAACACCAAGACCAAGGATTGGCTCATCGAGTCCGAGGTGGAAGCCCTGAAGAACGCCACTACGGTGCAGGGGCTCCTCCAAGCCGCGAGCGTCGCCAATGCTCGCCTCCAGCGCCTCGACGTTTTCGATTCGGTCAACATCACGCTCGATTCAGGCCCGCCGGAGTTGCCAGGGACTTCGAACGTGGTTGTCGAGGTTGTCGAGACCAAAAACCCTCTCACCGGTGACATTGGCTTTTTCTCGAAGCCTGAGGTAGTCCGCTCTCACATGCTATGTCTGTATACATTGGATTACTTATCAATGATTCATTGATTTTCCTGTGAATGAATGATGAGATTGGGCTTTGAGAATTGTCTTCTTATGGAATTCTACTTCCAAGCTTGTTTGGAGTTATTGTGTGAAGCACTGAATAGAGTAGTTTGATGGTATGAGAAATTAGGGCTTGTAGATCATTGGGGATACACTTTGCTAATGGTGTCCTTTGGTGACCGAATGATTTTCTACTTACGAACTTAAGGACCTGAAGTTGGTTAGTTCTGCAAAGAAACTAGCATCTATGCCTGTTCCAGGCTTGCACCATGGTAATGAATGATATTGTTGGCACTTACACGAGTGAGCAAAAGTTTTATGGTTGACTCGTGCAAGCAGCTACTACTGCGAATCATCCTTTTAAAGCATCTCCAATTTTTCCATTTTGACAAAGCCAATGATAGCAAGGGTCAAATCATGAGAGAGAGAGAGAGAGAGAGAGAGAGAGAGAGAGAGAGAGAGAGAGAGAGAGAGAGATCATTCAATGCTTAGAAGTTAGAATTGCAGTTATTAGTCATTTATATGCAGCAAGACTATATCTACACCACTTAAATAACTCACTCGTTACATTGGTGACTCGAGGGGTTACTTGACAGTTGGGAACTTAGACACTTAGTTAATCATTATCAGCTAATTCTGTTAGAAGTAACTACTGTGTTATTGCATTTCACCTTAAGGAAAATGCTATAATTTGAAAGCAATGGCATAAGCTTTTTCAATGCTATTTGTGGGCCCACTGAGATAGAGGAATAGTTAAAATCATATGGCTTTGTTCACTTGGGGTTCTCAAAAGTCAAAACCACCCTGTGTCTCTTAGCACGGTTTTGAATAAGTTTTCTCTCCACTTATTACTCCCATCTCTCTCTCTCTCTCTCCTCTTATTACCCCAAAACCTCACTCAAAACCTTTACCAAACAACCTCGCCAAGTTTCGGCAATTACTGGTCAAGTACCTCACCGTTGGAGAGTTATTTTTGGTTAATCTCTTATCAAGTATTGCCACTGGCAACTCAAATAGTTAACTTTTGGAGATGCTCTTAGATTTTGCGGAAGCGAGTGACTGCTGCCCCAGCTGTTTTAAGGAATCATAACTTTGTTACCTTTATTGGCCCGTAATAGTACTGAGGGGAATACTTGTTCATGACGGATTTTAAAGTGTGGGAGCATGCTTTACGATTAGATCTCGACTCCTGAATTTGTGATTTCCTGAAAGTTGATGTCTAGTGCATGCTTGCTTATAGAAGTTGCAATAGTTTGTACAATTTTTCTGTGGTGCAAGCTCCCTCATGCAGGTAGCAATGGTAGAGGTGCTGAGAAAATACGAAGAACAGATCTGGATGTCACCATGTCAGTTCCAAGAAAAGGGTAGCTGGTTTTGTTGGTTGTGCCTCATAGTTCTTTGCATGATATTGGTGAAGATCATCTGGCGTGGAATCCATGTTACACGATGGTATCCAATATGATTAAGACATCAAATGACAAAACTAGACGTGAAAATTAGATCGAACAGTAACTAGTAAGCATTCCTAGACAAGGATTAACTGACCCCCGAAATCTCTTTACTGCTTGTAGCATGACCTGAAGTTGTATTCTCTTCCTAACCAGCACAGTCAGTATGGAGTGACCTGAAAATGATGATAATCGATACTATTAGCAGTCATTCTCCTAGCGTACTTTATAGGAGAAATAGTATGCTACTTGTTTCATGGATAAGAAGTATTGTATCTACTTGTATTTGTTATGTGGCACTACCCAAAGTAGGCTAGGTGCATATGGATGGTTATTCTTTGAGTATGGTTTATATCTATGCCAATGTTGCCAACTTTTCCTCAGTAAAGTGATACTTAGAGCTCTGTTCGAGGATGCGGTACAAATTGTTATTTTTCATCTATTGCACTGTGGATCAAAGTTGGGAACTGAAATTGTTAGGAAGCTCTACTGCAAAACTGTAACTACATGTTCAAATGTCTTTGGTGAAAAATAAGGATGAGAGCTCAAAGAAGAGTAACATCCCTTCCTGGGAATGACATCTAAATAGTTGGACTGCATATCAGCAGCCATACTCCCAATTTCCCAAAGGTAGAATGAGTGTGAGAACTTGGGAATTGCGCCTATCTGTTTGAACAATGTTGCTACAATAGGATAGGTGAATGGAACTTGCAATTGACCTTTTGAAGCCATAGTCCCAATTCCCAACCATCATGCTATATAATGTAGTTTTTAGTTTTTTAATATGTAAAATTTTGAGGATGTAAAGATGTCATTTTATTGCTTTTGCAATATTTGGAAGGGGCCTTTATAATGGAATCACACCCAGGGATTGCCACAAGATACCTTGAGTAAAGAATACATTCTAGAGTCGACCTCCTCACGTTCAGCCAAAAAGGATAATATCCACATTCTATCAAACTCTTGCAATTTTTAATGGAGCAGTAAATAACCTCTCAGCAGTTTCTTTTTTTATTCCCATCTATTCTTTATGTTCGTTTTGTCCTGAAAATGGCATGGTTCTCTCTTTGCTAGGTGCATTTGATTGTGCTATGTGATGTACAGTTTCAGCAACTACATTGTCTCTTATGCTGTGAAATGCTCTTGTAGGCTAGATCCTGGTCTGTTGAAGGATCTTTGAAGCTGAAAAACTTGTTGGGATACGGGGACCTCTGGGACGGTTCTTTATCTTATGGTTGGGACCAAACGTCTGAGGTTAGTGCTGGGGTGTCCATGCCAAGATTCAGACGATGGGCAACCCCAATGCAAGCTCGTGTATCTCTTCTTTCCCAAGACTGGCTGAAGTTTTCTTCTTACAAAGAACGAGCTTCGAATCTATCTCTCGGCCTAATCTCATCCAAGAATCATGACTTGGCTTACAACCTTTCTTGGCGTACCATAATGGATCCATCTCAAATGGCATCTAGGTCGGTAAGGAGGCAGCTCGGACATGGATTACTCTCAACTTTAAAGTACACGTTTAAGGTTGACAAGAGAAATTCACCTTTGAGACCAACTCAAGGGTATGCTCTTGTTTCTACATCTCAAATCAGTGGTCTGTACCCTGATCACCGGGGCATACGGTTTTTGCGGCAGGTTTGTTACCCTTTAGTTGAGTTCCTTTATTTCTGGCCTGCCCAATATAATAAAACCTTTGTTGCAGTTGCATCAACTTATGTGCTGCTGCCTTGTTGAATGTTGACTACTTGACTTATTACCATAAGGAAGCTATGATCACACAATCACTATAATAGTTTTAATGTAGTTGAGACTTGCTGCCTAAATCACACAATCTTATGATTGGATTACTAAAAAACTAGGTTGGTAGCTTTTCACCATCGATTGTCCTTACAGTCCCTGGTTCCTGAAAGTGTGGCCTCATATTAGAATACCTCATTGAGGGCCTGTTTGTTAGTTGGACTAAGTGGTTTGATAGATATGGACGAACTAATCCAGGTCTAGCTAATCCGGTTTTTGGTAGGCGCACAGACTACTATTTAATCCTGGCGACTATATAGTTCCTCTGCAGCTGGACTATTTATGGCCACACCGAACCATGTCCATAATTAGTCCCCCTTCCCCAGTTACCCAATTATCCCTCCTCACCTTCAAACTTGGGAATGAACAGGAATTTTGAAGGGCAAGCAACTTGTTACCTTTTCTTCCCATCATCTACCCAATCTCATTCACCCATACAAATTACAAACTACCAACCAAACGAAGTATAAAATAATCTACCCTTCTTAATTAATCCCCCTTCTAACGTATCCTCATTTGATCCGCCCTTCTCATTTAATTCCCAAAGCTAGTCCGCCAGCAAACGGGCTCTGAAGGCATTGTTGTACTTCTACATAAAAGTAGTGGAGAAAGCATCCATTTGCGAGCCCTTTCATGTCGATTCTTGTCTTCTTAACTCAAAGTTTGACTTCTTCATTGAAGTCATAGACGTGTTAGAGTCAATTAATCTTGCTCGTTTTTTTTTTTTTTTTTACCGGCAAAAAAAGTTTCCAATTCATTAAGAGTATGAAAACCTATAACAATACAACAGGAGTAGAGATGCATTGAGCTCCTTCGTCTCATGAAATCTAAACCAATCTTTTCACCTCTCGATTTTCGTAAAAAACCTGTCAGCAAGACACCAATAGGACCCAATGGGCCTGGCCCAATCTCCCTACTGTTTGAAACCCAAACCCAAATGCCCCGAACCCAAGAAAAACACCCAAATGCCACCAAATTGGGCCAACCCCAAACTGGCTGGCTCACACCTTAAACGAACAGCCCACACCTAAACCTAACACCTCCACCGGCCGCCGCCAATCCACTGATTGCCGCCGACGCATCTTCACCTCTGCTCCTTCACTACTCCTCCGCTCCACGCTGCCGCACCTCCTCCACATCACCACCACTGCTACAACTCCGCTCCTTTACCGCTGCCACTACGTCTCCACTGCTCCTCCGCCTCCAAAATGCCATCCTATTCCTCGCGTACACCGCTCTACTCCTCCGCTTCATCACCGCTGCCTCCTCTGGTTGCTGCCGCTGCTGCTGCTGCAGCTCTACATCATGACTGCTGCTACTCCTCCCCATCATCTCCGCTACATGTCGCTGCTACTCCTCCGCATCACCTCTGCAACTTCACCACTGCCCCTTTGCCTCCACTGCCTCTCTGTCTCCAAACGCCTCCCATCAGAACCCCTACATCCAACACACCACCGCACACCATCAGATGGAAAGCCTTCACCGTTAGGCAGCGCCTGAGCCACCCATCAGTGACCACCAGCAGCTTTCACATCACTGCTGCCGACGACAACACCGCCGCCGCTTCACCCCGACGCCGATTGTTGACTACCCTGCCGTTAAGCACAACTGATACTACCCAACAGCAGCAACCGGCGGTAGACCAAACCAAGCTCAGCGTTGGAGATCAGAAATCCCTAACGACGTCAAAATCTGCAGGAACCCCACCGCCTCCAAAAAAAACACCACCAAACAGGGCCAAAACGGAGTATTTAGGGTTTAGGTTCAAAACTTATTAGCAAGAAAATGAAAGAGGCTCCCGGGGGGGAGGAGGAGAGGAGGCGGCTCCTCCCCCAGGTAGGAAACCCTAGAGATTTGAAACTAGAGAGAGAGAGAGTTCTACTGCATATGTTGAATGGAAACTATGATATCAATTACTCTTGCTCGTTGCAACCCCTAGTTTTTCTGGAGATTGATTTATTTGTTTGTGGATCCCATTGTTGGCTCACTTGGTTCTTTTGTTATGTTATTATTCTGTTTAATTTTCTGAAAATCACTTTTTATGTGTCCAATATGTTCTTTTGGAATTGTATTTAATTTTGGTTGGCCAACAAAAATTGTGACCAAGATTGTGGCCATTTAATGATGCATTTGGCCAACATAACAAATCAATTGGCAACGTGCCCTTACTTAACCTTGCTTTTTTCATAGCCGTCTGCGTCTATGCTGCCACTGATCTTTATGTGTTATGTGATTTTGGGCTTTCTCAACAGGAGTTTGATCTTCGTTATGCTTTTCCCTTGGGTTTTTATCATGCTGCGCTAAACTTTGGTGTCTCCACTGGTGTTATATTTCCGTGGGGAAGTGGATTCTTGAGCAAGCCGTCATACCTACCTGAGAGATTCTTCTTGGGTGGCAATTCTTCCCCAGTTTGCACATTGGGAGGCCCGACGACGCTATTGGGTTTCAAGTCAAGGGGTCTGGGCCCTACTGAGCCGAGGAGACAAATCAGAACAAACTCTGTTGGTGAAAGTTCTGACACTGATTCTGGAAGGGATTATGTTGGAGGAGACCTTGCTCTAACTGCTTTTGCAGACCTTTCTTTTGATCTTCCATTGAGGGTATTCCGAGAAGCTGGAATTCATGGACATTTTTTTGCTTGTGCTGGAAACGTAACCAAATTAACAGAGACTGCATATCGAGAATTTTCTTTCCAGAAATTTCGCGAGTCTTTTCGAAGCTCTGCAGGAGCTGGGATCATTGTACCCACTAGACTATTTCGTATGGAGGTCAGTTTCTTTCCTGAGATCTGTTTTCAAGCTGAGCATCAGGGGACCCTTGTGATGGAGGAGAAAGTACATGGAAATATACTCTTTTCCTTCCTAATGTGTCTATGCTTATCAAAAACTACTTTTCTCTTTGTTGTTCGTGACAATATAACCGACCCTTCAGGATATTTTATAGGAGCAGGAAAATATTTTGTGACATCACACACACCTGTGTTTTCAAGGCAATGTCTTGAGTTTTTATCTTTTTACCCAGTACATTTCCTGTGTTCAGTGATGCCGGTATGACCTTGATGTATCCTTGGAAGCAGCTTGATTGAAGTATTTTTGTGACGTTAAATACTTGAACGTGTTTCCTCTTTCCACGCAGCAGTTTTAACATTCAAAATTGCTCGTTGTAATTTACCTTGGATTTTTTTGATGGTAAAATATCGAATATGAACCCCTTGTTAGTCTGTCACATGGTGTAGAAGTAACTAGACTACAGACTTTAGGTGTTTCCATAATTCCATTAAAAGGATCAAATAGTTTGGCTAGAATTTTCCAATACTCGCCACATTAGTATTCAGTGTTACACAAATTTGCAGCATTGGTTTAAGAGAACACTATATGTCAAATGTTGTTGAAACAGATCGAGAGGTTCCTTTTAAGGCCCTTATGAGAGCTTATGTGGATGAGATCCTTTGGACTTTAATTACTAGTATATGGATCAGTTACGATGTTACCCTTGTTACATTGACTTGGAAGTGATTTTCCCTGAATACTTTGTTTTGCCGTTGAGCTATCAGAATTCATAGCTAATCCCATGTAACCTCACCATAGCCTTGGTTTTATTGTCAGGTTAACTACTGTTACGTACTAAAACAACTTGAGCATGACCGTGGGAAGACAGGTGTGCAGTTTAGCTTCTCTTCGCCGTTGTAAGATTTTGAGGCGTATTTTCCGTGTTTGATTTCCTGCAGGATTGAGCAAATAGCGGCTGCCTGTGCGTTCAGGTTTATTCAAGTGTTATCTGACCATTTGAGAACTTTGTTTCTTCTCCAAGCTTCTCAAGTTAGATTGCTCTTTGGTTTTTGTAGCTTCTAGTGAAGCGCGGATACAGTATAGACATGTTTATCCTTCGCCGCAAATTCGTGGAAGAAATGATTGAGTAGTCCAACTTCCGAACAGTTCAAGGTTTTTAACTCTACCCTGTTTATACAGTGGGTTGTGGTAAAATTCTCAGGAAATTGTTTTTGTTGACAATTGTTTTTTTTTTTTGTTTTTTCTTGTTGATCTTTTTGTTGACAATTGTTTGGTTTAGAATTCTGTCTCACATTTTCATTTCTTAAATTTAGAGAATAAATGGCATAACTTCTTTTTGTTCTCATTTGCTGCTGTTTTCGTCTCTTTTCATGGTATCACTCCTTTTGTTGAGATTTACTTCTCTGAAAGGAGTGATCAGACTGCATTTCTTTCCCTTGATTATGGTTTCCAGGATTCAGCTTCACAGTTTGAATGCTTGTTTGTCTCCTCGCCGATGGTTTTTCCTTTTTTTTTTTTTAATCAGTCCTAATCTAATGATAGTATGTGTGTTATGTTCATAGGAGGGAAAGTGAGTTTCCTGTTTGTTTGGGATGGAAATGAAGTCAATTCCGTCGAGATGATTTCCCTTTCCTAGTTCAGTTTGAGGTTTTGCTGGTAGGCCATGTTCAAGTCGTTCAACTGGAGTGAAAACTGAACTTATTTGTTTGGCTGTTGGAAATCTTCAATGTGTAGCTGTGACATGTTGTCCATTTGTTTCATATGCTTCCTTTTTTGTACTGCCCAGTTTCTTCTGGCTTTTTATCACATTTATGTGCTAGGCATAGGCTTGGTTCTTCATTTAGTCCTCCCAGAATCTGAAGAACATATCTGGATTTTACCATCTGTGTCTTCAAAATTGTTGTCTCCATTTTCTAACTGCACTTCTATCTCGAAATTTTTTGACTTTGAGTTCTCAATCATGTGGTTTTGGTGCGGTTGAGCGTGCCTTGAGGTAGATAAGCATAACTACCATGCCCATTTCCAGATTGCATAAGGGAACGATAAGACCCTAAATCATAGAAGCATTTATCATCAGAAAATGCTTGCTAGAATTTTTCAGGGAATTGGTAGAAAGAAATGTCAATTTGACACGAAAGACCCTTGTGTTCAAGTAGCTAGGTGGTTTTTTTTTTTTCTCCCTTTGATCGGCAAGGCAAGTAGCTAGGTGTTTGGACAAGCTTATGTACACCTCGACCGGTAGTAATGAATGTGTTATTTTCACTCCTTTGGACTCTATTTGCACCCAAAAGCAATATCTCCTGCCCCTATTTCTTCTGACAACCGTTTAAAATTTGTAGTCTAATCCAATAATACCCTCATCTTTAACTAAAACTCGCCGTTCTAAGAATGAAATAAATTTAAAATCTTTACCTCTAGAACTACTTTTTTTGTTTCCTTCCTCAATACCGTGCAACCCTGTTAGCTTTCGGTATAACCTATACCACCTAATTAAGTCATGACATAATTTGAGAGCCAGGACGAGTGTGAAAACGTTTTTTAGTCACATCTCAAATTACTAAATTTTGTGAGAGCAACTGAACAAGGATTGAAAGCGATAGCGCATGACATTTGAAATAATTATGTGAATAAGCCTTCAAAATGTTCATATACAGGACTGGATGCACAGATGGACAGGTATAATGCAAGGAAGTAAGATTTCTTTCATTATTGGTTGTGTAGGAGAATACGGAGAGAAGCTTTGTGGGTTCAAAAGAATTTTTGAAGCCCATCTTACCACCAACCAAATGCAGTGAGACAAAAATACCACCAACCATGGTGGCGTAAATTCGATCGGGACAAAATTACGGAAATGGCCTTACTGGATGTTGAATAATTACCAGCGGTGACGGAAGATCGGGGGCTGCGGCGGATAGTAGTAGCTTGTGGATCAGTACAGAAAAAAACTTAGGCTAGTTCTAGGTAGAAGAAAGAGGGCATTTTCGGATGAGGGTAAAGATTCTAAATGGGTATCAAGAGAAATTGGGGTTTTATCGAATTTTTTATTTGGATTAAAATAGAATTAACCCAAATTTTAGGCTTTAGCTCAGTTTTTTGGACTAAATGTGTTAAAATAGACATATTTTGAGAAACTAGGCCACACCCTTATTTGAAAGGTATTGGACATTCACCTTGCACGTTGGAAGGTGGTTTGAAAGGATCTTTTTTGAAATAGAAAATTCCACTGTATAATTGTCATGCAAATCATGGAATCTATTTGGCAGTTTATATTAATCACGTAAAGATGACAAGTTAAGTAATCAATCAATCATACCCAGGGCCAGCAGTAATTAATTCTGAATAATTAGTCTTAATTACTTGTTATTGGCAAAGATCCAACAATATCTTACGGAAAACCAAGTCTAGTCTTAAGTGTAGTCCAGAATAATTCCATTCGATTGCGTGAACACTTGTCTTAGATGTACTAGTCACACTTCCCCCCCCCCCCCCCCCCATCCATCCCTTCTCTTTTCTCCACGTGCATTCTCATACTCTACCATTTATCGGCGAGCAATGCTAAGTATCCAAACAACTTATCTAAAAAGTACCCCGAAAAGGAAAAGTAGGGCTCCAAATTCACTCAAAAGATGATATGGACCATTGAATTCCTTTTTCGGGGTGCTTTCTGGATAAATTTTTTAGGTACCTAACATTAATGTCTACGATAACCCGCATAAATTATCAACTTGAAACAAAACGGGTCGATTTCAATTACATGGACTATCCCATTGTTTATGGAAAATTCATAGTTTTGGCTATTTAAAATTACATTAACCTATGATAGGTAACACTTTTTTTAACGTACTTATATGATCTTAAACCTTCTGGTTTTTCAGTAATTATTATTTTCGAAAGCTTTAATACTCATTCGGTCCTATATATATATATATTGATGGTCCACTATTAATGTTCTAATTTGTCAATGAGATGCTATTTGTGCATGCCATTTATAATGGTTATTTTTTTTCAAAATGTAGACATGCACCTTTAATTTCTTTTTCTTGCCTTTTCAGAGAGGGTAATTAATACTAACTTGGGACATTTCAAAATAAAGTAATGAACCTGTAATACGAGACGGAGAAAATATAAATTTGTTTAGTAATATGTATTTCAATAACACAATATATAGCTGTCTTTCATAATTTGATCGAACAACATGTTAGAGATGCATGCGCCGGTGTAATTTTTTTTTTTAGGTCAAACGGAAATATTAGAAACCGAGTCAAAGTGCAAGAAACATATTACAAACCATCCTAAACTAGGATATACAAGAACCAACTAGGTTCTAAGATGGCCAACTCCCATGGCGTCCGCAAGGACAAATTCCCTTGCCGCAAACGGAATATCCTTAGTGACAAACAAATCTTCATCTTCACGTTGTGACCCCAGACGAGCAAGACAATCCGCAACCTGATTAGCTTGACGGAAAATATGAGATATTGTAGCATTTGTCCTGTCCGCAATTTTCCTAGCTTCCTCAACTATATAGCGATGCGCATGGTCCAAAGGGGCGCCTTCGTTACATAGATTCACAGCAACACTTACCAAATAAAAATGCTATTCTTACTACGTATATTAACGCATCCCAAATGCATGCAATTCGAACTATCAACCGGGATATATGCACTTTATGCGTGCCCTTTATGAAGTTACTGTTAACTGTTTATGATGCATGCATGGTTTGTTATTAAAAAACGTTGAAAAAGTGTTTTTTGGTTTTTTTACAAATAGCCGAATAACTCGGGGACATTTCGAAAAAAAAAAAAAAATAAGTAAGTTTTATTTTTTCATCAGAGAGAAAATATAAGTTTGTTCAGTAGTCAGTGGTGGCTTGGTGGGTTCGACGGTGGTTGATTGGCATCGTTGGGTGTACTGACTGTTTCAGGAGGCAACGGCGTTTCTTAATTAGGATTAGGTTTTGGGTTTTCTTTGAGCTGAGATCCATTGTTAGATTTGGGCTTTTTAAGCCTTTTAGTAGTTGTTTGAGCTTTATCTGTTCTATCTGGGTATTTTAGGCCTTCAGGTGTGTATTGTTCTTTGTCCCTCGGGTTGTATTTTCCAACTTTTGGTTGGATTCCTTTTTTCTATCCCCAAAAAATTGTTACTTTTGTCGACAAAAGAAGAAGAAGTAAGGCATACCTGTCATCCATAATTTGAACAATCAACAGGGATGGGCAAGTGCAATTTGACCAATTAAATTCTATTTTTCACTGTGTATTACTACTATTTACTACTCCTAAAGTAGGTATTTTTATTCATGAGAGATGATGACTATGAGCTTGACCTACCATTTATTATTTGGTTTCCATTTCGCGATCATGCCCGTCTGTTGTATGGGCCCTACTTGCTTAACTTTTTGAGGGAGAAGGAACGGCTGGTAGGCTGTCGCTCATGTGGGCCCAGAAAAATGCTTGACAAGGAGACAAAAATACCTTTACCGCAAATTTCATCCGGGAGTAATCCATCACAAATTCAGTATTAATTCCTTTAATTAATTTTATTCGAATCTCAAACACAGGTTGAGTGAACGGTTTATCTGATTAATTTAATACACATTTTAAAGTGCACAAAATTCTGTACCCGTTGACGAATATTCGTTCAAAACTCTAATTAATTAATGTGTAGAAAACTCAAGGCAACTCTCAACCATTGGATCTCAACAACCCTATCGAGATCGACGGTTGCAAATCTATGATCATGTATCACATGAAATATTATATACTCTAGATCTTAAAATTTATGATGATCACTAATTAAGCAAATAGAAAGTGAAAAGATGTGAAACAAAATAAGGTGAAATACCCGTTTCGGCGGATTTAAGAACACAAGAATGCATCCACGTTTTAATTTCATTTCTTTGACAAATTTAAGATTTTGACATGGTTACTGTTTGTCGAAGGTGGAGGGAGCCCTGATCTTTTACGTTTGACATAAAAAAGTTATATGTAGATGTTTTACACAAAATATCAATCCAAATCATCGTTGCTGGTATATATAGAATTAGCCGATGTTTTTCACATGATATTTTCCTACAAATTTTCCTCCAGGGAAAGAATTAGTCATCATCTTCTAAACGTACCATTCAAGGATACAGTCAAAAGGGAGAAGGAAAAATGATGACTATCGCTACCTCAACGGTTTTTTAAAATACAATTATTTTATCTGAAAATTTGTTTTACCCTCAATATATATGTTTTGATCTTCGTTTTACCCTCAAATTGTAGGATTGGAGGGGTTAGAAACATGCTATAGTAGATCCCAAACCAATTTTCTTACAAATTGTATAGGTCCTCCACCACTAGATTTTTTCATGAGTTAATTGTTATATCCATACTAGCTCTTTAGTCCTTTTTTTCAAGGAAGTCAAAAACCAAGTTTACTTGTCTATGTGAAAAATACCTTTAACACTTAGGGCGCGGTCAAGATTGAAAAAAACTTCGTAAAGGACAGTAACGAGGATGAGAGCACACCACTCCCCAAGCGGTGCACTCCCTATTTACCGGCTCTCAAAAGAGACTTGGTAAACTACGTACTTGAACAACAATGCAAACTCTTTCTTCAGTAGAACAAAACCTATTGATCATAAACCCTCAATAGTGTAAATAAATGGGGCTTATCCCTCTCAATTTGTCATACGCACGCATATACTTTCTTGATTCTATTGATATTGCGCAAATGTTTGTCTTTTGGTAGTTACAAGTTAATTGTAAAATCAGTGTTCATTTTCTTATTCCTCCATGTTTTGTGTCTCTCTCTCTCTCTCTCTCTCTCTCTCTCTCTCTCTCTTTTAATGTTGTTCTCATCTCCCATGGGTGAGGAGTAGTCTTATAGGCTTAGTCATGGGGTGATTTTCGTCCCATGACTTTGGTAGTTCAATGGGTTATCTGATTTTGTGCTTAATGTTGGTTTGTCAATGGATAGAAAATCCTAATCTTTGGTTTAAATTACTTATATATAGTTGTTAACTTCTTTGAGTCTCACTTAGGTTATCGTTGATAAGTATTAAACGACCTAAATTATGGGTTGATTAAACCCATATATAGACCTCGCCTTAGTCAAGTTATCGTTTAAAACTAGCTTCTTTTAATTTCTAGTCAAAATAGAAGTAGAGAGAGAATTCCACCAAATCAAACTCTAAAGGTTGACCGTCCTAATGCCAAAATTCCACTGTAAAACAAGCCTCCGGCCCGCAAGCTACATTAACTTCTCTGTGGATTTAACCTCGGACTTCCGAGTTTACTATGCTACCGACGACTTGGCTCTACGTTAAGGACAACCACTTCTATGATACTACACTAGGTCGTAAGCATGCACCTATGGTCCAACAAATTAAAAAAAAATGCAACAAAGTACAATGGAGCTATTCATTCTAGTGCAATTTTTTTTTAGCTAGATTCTTGGAATGGCTAGATATACAGCGTTAACTATCGAAGATATTATTTGGTAAATAAAAAGATCATTCAGTGTGCACTGTGGACCTGGTAAATAGGCTTTCCCCAATATGGTTATAATTAAACACGTGATCGATCGATCTAGTCAGTTGGGATATTAGATTGTTCGATTTATCATTAAAAACTTAATTAGCATACAATTAAGCTTTGTCTCGTCCCATTTTTCATGTCAATTGAATGAGTTTGAACTGAGCTGATCGAGCTCGGGGAATCGATCGAACTCAATTTTCCACCATATATAAGGGGTAAATTTATGAAGTGAAACTTCGGAATAGTAACGAGCTTCAAGCTAATGTGTTGAATATGAACTTAATTAAGGTTATTTCGAATGCAGCTTTTACTAGTTAGTATAAATAGTGGAGTAATTTTTTTTTGGGCAAATTTTCGTAGTCGTCCCTGTAGTTTTATGGTTGTCTCACTTTCGTCTCTCTAGTTTCAAAGTGCTCCAATTTCGTCCCTGTAGTTTGTTTTACGTTCTAAATTGGTAAAATCGTTAACACCGTTAACGAAACTAACGGAAAAGAAAAATATGATTAAAAAATTAAGTGCTCCAATTTTTAATTCGGTTGAACCGGTGCGAAGATCTTATTTTTATGATCATTTTATCTTAAATGATCATAATGGATTTTTGGCTCTAAGGCCTTTCAATGAGCACCTTAAGAGAGTCTTGAAACTAAATAAGGAGTCTTCGGGTGTTTGTTGAAAGGCTTTAGAGCCAAAAATTCATTATGACCATTTAGGATAAAATGATCAAAAAAATAAGATCTTCGCACCGGTTCAACCGGATTGAAAATTGGAGCACTTAATTTTTTAATCATATTTTTCTTTTCCGTTAGTTTCGTTAATGGTGTTAACGATTTTACCAATCTGGAACGTAAAACAAACTACAGGGACGAAATTGAAGCACTTTGAAACTAGAGAAACGAAAGTGAGATAACTGTAAAACTACAGGGACGAATACGAAAATTTGCCTTTTTTTTTTTTTTTTATAATTCAGGTGTCCGGATTAGTTTACGCGCATATCGACTAATTCGAGGGGGTCAATCCCGCCATCAACCCCACTTCCGTCAATTAATGCCGGAGCAAAGCGCAAAGCTTTTTATTGACTGAGCCTAAAAAAATTGATAACACTTGGCAAATTTCGAGTTTCAGAAATAGTAAATGGAAAATACAAGTTGGAATAACCTTCCTACCTAGCCATGCAATAAACAATAAGATGTGGGGGAGCAGTTGTGACGGCTGAGTCATAAGAAGCTTCGTTGAAAGCCCCAAGCGTCAACTGGGATTTTCAGCTGGAGTTTATGTCTAATAACGTGTATATGTGTATAATAGTAATAACATGCATGGACATGGAGGCCTTAACGTCCCATGCCATGAGCATGCATGAATGAATGATGATGATGATGATGGTGTTAAGGAGGCCAGGGGGGCACAAGGGGAAGAAAGAGGGAAAAAGACAGACATGCTGATTCTTTTCTTTCAAAGGGGAGGGGAGGGTAGATCGATCCGTGTTAGTAGCTAGGCTCACGTACTCTCTCATGCATACAAATCAAGAAAAGATAGATTTTAAAAAGCAAAATAAATGTTGGGGGGGGGGGGGGGGGGTGTTGACTTTACAGGTTGGGATGCTGCTTTCTGCTTATGAGGTGATTCCTGCACTGCACATCCAACCCTAGACTACCTTTTTTTAATCATGTTCACAAGCACACTAAATTGCTTGCAGAATTGCTTTCCTTGCTTGCCCTAGCTAGAATAATCATTTTATACATGCATTCTTCTCTATAGATATACAAGTCCGGACGGAAAATTAATCTTAATAGTGGGTGAAAATTTCTGGTGATATCAATTTCGAAAACAGTATCGAAAAAAATTCCGTTGATTATTTGCTTCCGCATTTTTGTGCCGATGAATGAAAATTGCAATAATAGGAGTGTTTTTTTATAAGCAACAAAAATTAGTCCACAGAGGTTGAAGAACTGTAAAGGCCAAAAGAAAAGAAACAGAAAAGAAAGAAACAGAAAATTAATACATTCAATGAAGATTGAATGAGCTCTCCAAAGCAGCCCCATAGGCACACCAATTAAGGAATATCCAGTCGTCAGTAGTTCAGCCGGATTCCCTAATGTCCACAAAATTGCAATAATATTGCCATATTTTTTAACTTCATTCTGTGATAAACAAAATTAATATTTTTATAAAATCTCATCAATATCTATAGAAAAGGAGTTCATAATTTATTTTCATTTTATGAGCATTACGGTATAATTACGTAATTCAAATTTCAACAAATACAATTTCAAGAATTCTAGTGGGTCCCGTATCCCCGCGGACCCCTTGTTAAGTCGTCCCTCGATTGTGGTCTACATGTAGCTTCTCGGCGCATCCTTTTATCGCGGAATGGATGGTTAGAGTTTGAAGGCAACACAAGTTTATAAGATAGCTCAAGCTACACAAGGCTGACATAATTAGGATCCCCAGAAGTTACATCACATCAATTTTAAATCTCTACTCCATATGTATAAATATTATATATAGGGAGCTTCTAATAAAGGCGCTTTTATTTTCGTTATTTGCGAACGTCGCTGGTAGCTGTTGGGATTGGAGTTTCAATGGTCCAGATTTTAATAAAATTTTTCCTGGGAGAAGTCAATTGTGGCCGGTCATAAACCTTCCGTAGATCCGGACTATTGAAATCATGATCCAACGATAGATAACAAAAGCCTACAAATAACAAAAATAAGGGCGCCCTCGTGCCCTATATACATACATACGTACGTACTTCACTTAAGTGATTTTATGAGAATGAATACACACCCGAAAAAAGGAAACATCAAAACTCTGCGGATATCATGGACCCGTAACATCTCTTTTTTAGTAGTACAACACTACCAGCACCGTCGTACCAGTTCCAAAGTACGTATATTTATCCTCAACTGCAAATTGCAAACATGTTATAAGATACATGAGTAGGGTTTGCCCGTGCTTTCAGGCACAGTGCGACGTGATATTTAATTAGTGGCAATTGTGCAATTAATATTGTTCTAGAGAGAGAGGGCGAGCCGTAGAATTTATGAAGTAAATCAATGGTTAGGATTTATAGAGAGATAACATTCAAAAACTGTGAAGCAAATCAATGTTTGTTGAAGAGATAATTAGTGAGCATCTATGACGCCTACAGCAATTTGTGTACCTACAACAAACATTTTTTTTTTTTTTTTTGGTTGGGTGGACATTTTATTTTATCGGCAAAACAAGATATATATAAATAAACTCGACAAGAGTTAAGGGTACGTACATCGAGGGAAAAGCGAAAATGGGAAAAAAAAAAACATCTAATTTTTGCAAATATTGTCATAAGGATATCAATTTAGATACCACCTACGTCTCGGCATTTTTTTTGAAATGGTATATGTGGAGGATCACATTAATTAGCTTATTGGTCGGATCTAAAATGTATAATTGATAAACGTAAGATGTCATGTTTTTTTGCCGATTACAAAAAAAAATGTGAGATGTCATGACGGAAGATGCATGCAATGCATCAATTCTACTTAAGATTTGGTTACGATGCATACTCCCCATTAATTCTCTTCCTAAAACACAGTCCACTACGAATAGAGTTGGGAAATTTTTGAATTAAAAAATAAACTTCCGTGCATAAAAATTAAAAAACTTCTCTTCGTACTAGACTCTATTTTTTTTTTTGATCGGCAAAACTAACTTTTATAAAACTCGTACTAGACTCTATTTTAGGAACAAAGAGAGTATAGAATTATTGATTTTACAAGTTCTATTTGTCTGCTGGTATATGTTGCGCTAGCTTTGGCACTCCATTTTCATTTACAGATCATCAATCACATGGATATATATATATATATATATATATATATATATATATATATATATATATATATATATCTCTTTCGTGTGGAGCTGTGAATTATCTCAAGATGCCCGTGTGCAAGCTTGGAAGTAAAAAGCTTTAATTGTGTAGTCCACATCACACGAGCAAAGAATATATCGATCAGCTGGTTTTTCATGCATGCACGAAATGATGGAAAATGTTTCGTTTCTAGAGAGTTTAAGTCAAACAATCGAGAAATTTTTGGTTGCGAATTAGGTACCACGTGGTACCCATGCAACGCATCCGAGTCATTCAAGTCGAGCAACCGACGGCCCGGATCGAAACAGGTTTTTAAATTTTTTTTTCCTTTAAATCCGTTCGGTACCTTTGCATCCGGATCGTCGGTTACATTTTTGGATAGCCCGAATGTGCTGCACGGGTACCATGTCAGCCATACCCAGGGACGGATTCAAAGGGGGGCACGTGCCCCCACTCGAACGCGTGCCCCCACTCGAAATTAAAATATTTTTTTATATATATTTTGTATAAATTAGCATAATTATGAAAGTGTGCTAATATATAAAAGGTCTTGCTATTGTCAACCCATAAATACACTAGAAAAATAAGGAAAACACATAATTCTGTGTACTTTTTACACCTTTTAATACATATTTACGCACTTATTATTGTCAGCCCATTAGGCTGATTTTAGAATTTTTCATATATAAATATACACACTTGCATATATCTCGAAAATGCACATATATAATTAGTTTTATGGCTGAATTTCACCATATAGTGTATTTATATTTGTTATTTTACGAGTTGTTTGTCTATTTGAAACTTTTCTTTCTTGATTCTCTTTATTTTTAACCATCTGGGAGAAATATTTTAAAATAAAGTCATTAACAAAACTAGCTCGATCATTCTAAAACTTGTCGACGTTCATTTAAAACTTATTTTAAAATTTTTGTATGAGATTTTGTGCTCATTTTTACCTAATTTAACTTAAATTATGCATTATAAACTTTTGTAGTTAGTAATGCATGCCTTAATTTTGTACGATCTTACTATGGTTGACTAAAAAAAAATCACAATTATAATTAACAGGTGCCCCCACTAGGCTGTATTTCTGGATCCGTCCCTGGCCATACCCTATTTGAATCCTTCTTTTTTTTTTTTTTTGAAATGGCATTTGCACCCAAAAAATTCTCTCCAAACTAATATTTATTCGACGCGACCCCCAATAATTGAGTGTGTGTATATATACCGCATTCTTTAATCGTCTTGAATTCATAACATTTTAAAAAAATATCCATACAACCCATCTCCAATGCATAATTTAAAATCCAGAACATTAGAACATAAATTTATAACATGCATCACCTTGAACATAAATTCAGGGTCGAAATTCAAAATGGAACGGAGATTGAGAAGGTCAGAGAGACGGAGAGGAAGATTAGTAAGAAGAAGCTTATTGCGAGTTCGGAGTTAAGCCCGTCAATTTGAATACTAGAAATAAGAATGCCCCTTTTTCTTCTCTATATTCCGTTAATGACATCCGGAATAGGAACGCAATTTTTAAGAGAGCGATAGACATAGGAGCCATTGGGGCGTCAAATTAAATTTGTCTTAAATATACAATAAAGCACAATTAATAATGATCTTTTGTTGTCCGTTTACAAGAACGAAGAAATTTTGAAAGAACCAAGGAAATGATGTCTATCTATTCTAATAGATAAACGGAGAGCACTATTCGATGGGGACTCTCCTTTGAGGCTGACTCACATTTTCACTTTTTTAAATTGGACAAATTAAATCCTAATTTCCATGGACTTCATAACAGAACCTAAAATAACTGTGTGGGTGCTTTTCCTTTAGAGGGTTTTTCTTTCTTTGTTTGTTTCTACCCTATAATTGACTTATTTCTTATATTGGTTGAGTTGTTGGGCTTTGTTGTTTCGTGGACTCTCACAATTGATGTAGTGCGCCGAATTTATACCCTGTACTTCATATCTGACGTAAAAATGATGTCTTCAATCGATTGGAAAAAAACATTATAATAGGCTTCCTACTTACACTACCCCACGAATTCCCACATTTCCACGTTTAACCTATCCAATGGAAACAAAGATTAGGTATATAATCAACCCACGAATTTCTCTTTTCGTATATTTTCTGCAGTAAGTCTACTTGTATAGATTTTCTGTACAGATTTTGCATAAAGATTTGTTGTAGGACCCACTACGGGTCTCACACAAATGATCCGAGCCGTTCACTAAATGCAAAACAGTTTTTCAAGGGCCCCCGTGAAAAATCAGTTCAATCCGATACTTATAGATGTTCGATCCAATCATATAATGTTTTATTATCCGAGAATCTAAATCAAAAGTTAGTTGATTGGATCGAGCATCTATAAGTATCGGATTGAATTGATTTTTCGCGAGGGCCCTTGAAAAACTGTTTTACATTTAATGAATGGCTCGAATCATTTGTATGGGACTCGTAGTGGGCCCCACAGAAAATCTGTATGCAAAATCTGTACCAATAGACTTACGGTATTTTCTGTTAAACATGTCAATACAAATCATTATTTCAACGTCAAACGTTATGTCATAGCACTCCCTTTATAATTATTTGTACATGCATCGCCGACGCCCGACGTATAGGCTCTTCTGTTTTAAATGGATAACATAAAGGTACGAGCCATTGACCATGACCGGTTACATGCACGTACGAAGGTGAACGCTGGTGGGCAGTGATATATACTTGCACCAAAGAATTAACACAAAAATTCAAAAGAAACTCTCTCCGAAAACTATCACTCAACAACCCAAATGAATATATATATATATATATATATGTATATATATATATATATAATGAAGGAGTAATTAGCCCATTAATTAATTCTGCATCTTATAATTAATTAAATTAATTGCATGGTGTACGTACGCGCGTAGGTTTGATGTGGACGAATGAATGTTGATTTTAATTAATTAAGGTGAGAATACTGAGAAATTAAGTTTGATCAAGATTGATTATGAGTGGCCGGGGTGGGTGACACCTGATCTGAGCCCCCCCGAATAGAATATATGTATAGAGCAGAAAAGAATCGTTGACGAGAGACAAGGGTAGAGAATAAGGACTGATGAGTCAACAGTAGGGACAAATCCGTGATTCTCTCAAGATGCCCCAATAACACAAACACACAATAGTCGATCTGTCACTTCCATTTTCTTATACCTATACTCCTTCCTACTATGTCTTCTACTCTTCCTGCTATACAATACACAACATTGCCAGCCCAGCTTCATCCCTAACCGGCCAACATGCTCCTCTCTCTCTCTCTCTCTCTCTCTCTCTCTCTCTCTCTCTCTCTCTCTCTCCTTGTGATGGACTTTTCAGTTTTAACTTCTAGTCAATAAAATTCCATAATTAAATTTGGCTCCACAAGAGAAATCAAATTACTCCCTCCGTCCCTTTTTAAGTGTTCTGTTTCGTAACTTCAACTTATTAAAAAGATATCATCATTATACCTTTCATATCAACTTTTTCTTTCACTTTTTCTACTTACCATCATCATTACTCTTTTATTCACTTACTTTTCAAAAAGAAATCTACTTTTAAGGACAAAATAGACAATACATCAATTTTTACCCACTAACTTTATAAAATGGACACTTATTAAGGGACAGCCCAAAATGAAATATTGGACAATAAAAAAGGGATGGAGGGAGTATTAAAAAACTCGAAATGCCAAAATTTTTTTTTTGGTGGATTTTTACCAAAAGAAAATTGAAAAGTACAAAAATGAGCCCAAAAAGGGAGAAAAAATGAGTGAGAGAAGGAAGTTAGGCGAAACTTGGGCAACGAGAAAACTAAAAGAGTTGCGTTTTATTTTGGAACTTCTTTTCATTAGACAGTGTGCCCTTGAACTGTTGAACCTTTGTAATCATTTTCAAAGATTCAATAAAAAACATTTGTAGATAAAATAGTGAGAAATGCCACAACTTTATATGTATTACCGGTAAGCAATAGACCAGAAAGGCAATACTCCTAACTTGTTCCATAATGTCGTTTTCTTTTACACAGTAATTTTTTTTTTTTAGAGGGTGTACATATAAATAGAATACAACTAATGCATTAAGGAAAATGGAAGTATATTTGAAATTCGCATATATCGCTTAATTATTTCTCCCAAGTATATATACACTATACTGTTGGAAGTATATTAATTATTCATAATGATCATTTTGCGGAGTTGGTGAATCATAGAGCAGCATATCGAGCTGGTCCTCCTGTGCTCTCCTAATTGATTGGCTAGGGCTAGCTAGTGTATGGTTTACTCTCTTCAACGCAGTCGGTCGTGGCTTGTATACTTGTAGTATGACTTAAATATATATGCATGATGCATGCATACTCGTTGTCTATGCACATGCACCATGCATGCATGGATGTCTATGTATGTATGTCAGGCATCACAAAATTCTTGTCATGCACAATATAAAGTAGACAAAAGTATATACTTATATATCTAGAGAGAGAGAGAGAGAGAGAGAGAAGCTGAGAATTCTTTATATGCCTAGGGCAACAATTCTCATTCTCATGAATTCTAGCACATTTTGCTGCAAGAATTTGTGACCTACCATCACCTAAAACCATATATATCCACCTCCTTTCACAACAAGACAGCAAAATTCACTTCTTAGATACATACCTAACTAATCCCAGACACGAAGAGTACTTGATCATTCTCTCTAAAGAGGGATTGACCCAAAACAAAGATGAAGGGAAGTGATCACAGCGGCGAAGAATGTTCAAACACAAGCCCTAACAGCAAGATCAAGGACGAAGACGAGGAGGGAGAGGAGATCGACGACGATGATGACAAAAGTGAAACTAGTAAGACGATCAAGAATAGGTCAAGCTCGAGCAACAGCACGATCGAAGAGAGTGAGAAGAAGGGGGCGGCTATCTCCAACGGATCCGGTGTGAGGCCGTACGTTCGGTCCAAGAATCCGAGGCTAAGGTGGACACCTGATCTCCACCTTTGCTTTGCTCATGCTGTTGAAAGACTTGGTGGACAAGAGAGTAAGTACTTGTATTTACTTTTTATGCAATTTCAGCTCCCTTTTTTTTCCCCTCGCTTTTTTTGGCTTTAGATTGGATGGTTTTATATGAATAATGTGTCGAATCGATGTAGGAGCGACGCCGAAGCTAGTTCTCCAATTGATGAATGTCAAAGGCCTTAGTATTGCTCATATCAAGAGCCATCTTCAGGTATCTTGATCTGTAAACCCTTTGTATATCTGCTAAATTTGTTTGGATATTTCCGCTTTCATTCATCAATAAAACTCCATATTTTTTTGTCGTTAATGCTTTTTTGATTTGTTTGTATCAGATGTACCGGACCAAGAAGATCGACGATCCCAATCAAGGTGAGATTCACTTCCATAGGTGGATTGAAAAATTAGGGTTTTTCTTGAGGTCTCTCTCTATACCTATCTTGATTGCCTTTTCAGGGAAAGGGATTCTTTTTGATGGTAGGGATCATCATATTTACAACCTCAGTCAATTACCCATGATGCAAAGTTTCAATCAATTTGCCCCTTCCAGGTTAAGGTATATGAAAAGTTCAATTTAAGGGTTTGGTTGAAGTTTTTCAAGAATCAATTCCAGCCTAAATCTGATCAAAAAAAAAAAAAGTCCAGCCTAAATTTCTTTTTTGGCCTTCGCTTCTTGTAATCTCTTCTTTTCATCTATGAATTTCTTCTTTGCTGATAAAAAATAAAACGTTGCGGAACATTTTTTGGAAGACTACTTTGTAGAATTAATTAAGGAAGATCAATACGAGAACATATGTGAAAATCTTTTCTGTAAAATGGGTACCTTTCCAACAAATTATCAGAAAAACAAGTATAAGATAAGCGTCGACCCAACAAGTTTCTAAAAATGAATCCAAAGGCAAGAAATTCCTCAAATCGCCTCTTTTTTTGTGTGAAAAATGTTTAATTTCTTTTCTTTCTACGCAAGATATGGCGATGCTCCGTGGAGTAGTGCTCATCCCAACCAAGTTAGCTATGGTGGTGGAATAAGGGGCCTTCTTGCATCTAATGGAGCCAGACCTGGACCACCTTATTCTTCAACATTTGAGAGGATATTCGGAGGAACGGACAGGAAAAAATCACCGAATTTCGATTTCCATAAGCATAACCCTTTCCACCTTCCAGGCCAAGAACACTTGCAATTTCCTCAAAGTGTTGGATCATGGCAAACCCTAATCAAAACGAGCTCAAATGAACCTACGATGACGACTCTCCTAACGCAACACCAACCGCAGAGCGCAGACAAAACCAATATCGCCGTGAAAAGAAAGGTTCCGGATTCCGATTGCGAAGTCGACTTGAATCTCACCCTAAGAACGAGACCAAAACATGACGAGGAGGATCAGCTTAAGGAAGGGTTAATGGAGGATCATCATGAAGAAGTGGATAGTAGTTTATCTCTTTCTTTATTCTCATCTTCATCATCCTCAAAGCATGCAAGGAGAAGAAGTGGTGATCTGGATTTGACTTTGTGAATGAAGACGAATTGGTCTCAAGTGAGATTCTGAGGTACTTCTGTCCTGAACCCAAAAAAAAACAAATAACAAAAATTTAAATTAAAAAAAAAAAAAAGAAGAGGAAAAGATTCACAAATCATTGTCGTGTACTAGGCATATGGATTTGGCCACTCCTGCTGTTTTTGTTGTTTAATGGATTTTGTATGCATAAATGGTTAGTACTTTACAGACTTCAATTTTGAGTCTTTATTAATTTAAGTAGAAGAATATTAGCTTTTTTTTGTCATTACTGGTAATGGCCACAAGGGTTTCTGGTCAGAAAGATTCCATGGCTCTCTCTTCGATCCTGGTATTTTTAATTTGCTAAATTATTTAGCAACTTAATTACATAAATGGGATTTTTTTTTTCTGTAACGATCTCGATTCTCGAAGGAATTAAACAAATGACCTGATCCAAATTTTGTTTCAATAATTTGGTTGTGGTTTTCTGAAGCTTTGTCATTGGAAACGACAAGGTTTGATCCGTAATTTCTTAATTTCTTCATTGAATATGCTTAATTACAAGAGATGGTCAGACAGCAGTGGAACCTTGCTAATTAGTAATGTTTAGTTTCCCTCTTAGATCCAATCTAGTCTATTGGAAGCTTAATTAAAGCTGTCTAAAGACTCAAGGTTGAAACAATAACTTGGTTCAATCGATGAGCTAGAATATACATTTGCAACATGCTGACTGCAGTTGGTATGTCATCTCTCTCCTATGAGGGAAGTCCTGAGTTCGACTCCTGCTGGAGCAATACCCTTGGAGTCCCAAGCTATGGATAGCTTTTGGACTCCGTACTAATCCTAACACCCCCCACTAACTCCCGTTGATGTATGACGATTGAAAAAAAAAGAAAAAGAAATAAACTCCCGCATTCGGGTGTGAAAACACTCCTTGAATTGTATAGAAATTTGTATACATATTCATAACATATGTACATAGTTCATAACATTTTTTATTTTTAGTTTTGTAAAAGTTCGAAATATTTACTTATAATTTCATAACATCGATCTTGAATTCATTGTGTTTATATGTTATGTTTTGACTTTCTGTGCAGGGCGTAAAGAAAACAAAATGCATCTTGTTTCTTCTTGGTCTTCGGATTTTCTAGGATATAAATGCCAACATATTTGAGATCGATGTTAGTTATATCTCTAGGTTGCCGGTATATAAAACAAAAAGAGTATGTATATCTCTATGTTTTTTTTTTTGAATATGTATATCTCTATGTTTGATATTGTGTATATTATTCATTTTTCAATATCTATAATTCGTTTTTCCAAGCTTGCACTATTTGGTTGACATATATATATATATATATTCTGAAGAAGCTGAATCGCCAGAGGTTTTTTCATGCCAGCCAAACAATATTGCCTTATAATCGTAGTAAAATCATAGGGGCTGAAATTTGAGTATATATGCATGCAAGGCCTGTGCATAGCCATAGATATTGATCGTAAATTATTATTATTATTATTATTATTATTATTATTTTCCATGAGAACTTTTGATGTAGTCATGACCAATGAGTTGTGTTTGATGCATGGGGATGGGGAGATGGATACGAAGAAAATGGTTCAGCTATAAATTAATTAAAGACCAACATTTTCACGTTTCTATTTTATTGTCCAGCTGGAGAGCTTTGTTTGAAAAAGTGAAAGCAAAAAGTCGTGCATGCATGCTAGCTATGAACTAGCTAGCTACAATCCTAACATTATCCTATTACGTACAGTAGTGGAGTAATTAATTGGAGTTCCTATTAATTGGGACATTGTCGGATGGCCAAAACTTCTGTTAATGTCTCGTTTTGGATGTTTTTTAATTTGTTTGTTTTTGCGTTCAATATTTGGTTGGATTTTCCTCTCCCGCTCCCGCCTTGATGTTTCATTTGTCAAGTTTTCTTATATAAAATGTTATTTTTGCCGATCAAAAAAAATCCCCCACCCTGGATATTGCCCATAATTGATTGAAATTAGCCATAGGCTCGAATTAATTCGATCCAGAGAAGAGGTCAGCCAATCACATTTACCGTTGTGCGAGAGATGAACAAACAATTTGTTTTTGGTTTTATTGCAATTATTAACTGACAATAAACCATAAGATTAAAACATCTCAATTTTTACGTTTAAAAAAAAAAAACCCGTTTTACCCAGATAGAGAATTCCACACAGATCGCGCACAGACTGTTATGTGGGACCCACCCACACAAACAATCCGAGCCGTTCATTAAATGTAAAATATTTTTTCAAGGGCCCTCTCTAAAAATCAACTCAATCCGATACCTGTAGGTGCTTGATTTAATCATCTAACTTTTCATTCTGTTTTTAGGAGAATGAAAAGTTAGATGATTGAATTGAGCATCTATAAATATCGAATTGAGCTAATTTTTCACGTGGACCCTTGAAAAAATGTTTTACCTTTAACAAATGGATCGGATCATTTGTATAAAATCCGAAGTGGCCCCCATACACAGATCTGTGTGCTAAAAGTTTATGTGAACAGACTACTACTGTAAAAAAAATTGGTTGGATTGATTCTGTTAGGAGACAGTTATACGTTGGGATGTGCCATGACATATAAGTCCACGTATATAAGTAAAACTCTGTAATTTCATTAACTTGGTAATATCGGTCTGGCATATCATTGAATCCATTATCCACTAATCTTTTCTTTTCTTTTCTTTTTTCTTATTGCTTAGTTTCTTTAAATTATTTAACAGATGCATTTATAATTCCTAGCTTCTAAGCTAACAAGGCTCAACAGAAGAGAAAGCATAATCCAAATCCTGTCATATATATATTCACCAACCATTAATTCATATACTGTTATAAAAGCTCCGTATGGGTCTCTGTATGGATGACCATATAGATTTATTGGTTTGTGTGATAGTAGTAAATAGGTTGGTTGTAAAAGAGAGTTTTTGCCTATATAATGTATCATCCAACAAAAGAGAAGCATCCACAAGCAAGAGAGAGAAAAGGCAGAAAGCAAAATACCACTCCGAATAATATTTGAGTAGTCTGGAAGACTAACCTTGTTTCTATACTTTTGTGTCCAACACTTTATTTACTTTTTCAACTCTTATTATTTGTTTGGTTTCATAACACGTTATCAGCACGAGTCTCTAGCCCACTGAGAAAGGTAAATGATTTACACTTCCTGTAACTCACTTGTTCATATATTCTGCTTTCTATATCTTTCTTTTGCATAATGTATATAAGCAGAATATGCTAAAAAAAAAAAAGGGGTACATGAAGTACGTACCAGTTATAAATCCTGAAGAATTCTATTTACAACAAAAGAAAATGAATACTTGAAGTATTCTGCTAGTAAATAGGAATACTTGAAGTATTCTGCTAGTAAATACTTATATATATATATATATATATATATATGAAAAAAAAGTGGGGACAATACCTGAAGTATTGTACACTGTATAAAAAAAAATGAGAATACCCGAAGTATTTTTTGCAATAAAGTGGGTTGGTCTTCAATATTGAATCCGCCACACCGCTTTGAACCCGTGACCTCCTTGAGGGAAAATCACAAGTTTGGCCACTGAGCTAACCCCAGTGGTTGAGAAAATATTCACACATTTTTATATCTATTATATCTTCCCTAGAATTTTATCAAATATGAATAAGAATAAAATTATTTGTCTGCATTAATTTCATGTTCAGAACTTCCAGTTGTATGCAAATCATTTATACCCCATCACTGATTGACTTGAAAAACATAAAGGGATAATATTAAGTTGCCATGTCATGAACAATAAATAATTCAATACATTTATTTGGTTGTTGAACTTGAGAATCTTCTGATAATTGATCGCATCCGTATGTATATTACTGTTTGTTTTTATATGACTATTATAATTTCTTACGGCATCTTCAGTAAGTTTTGTTTTAGTTTATTACTACTCTGTTTTTCTTAGAATTTAAAGAAATTACGATTTATTCCACTTGTTTCCATTTTATTTACATCTTAACCCTGCAGGTTTAAGTAAATATCATTTGATACACATATTTGTGATTATTACATAATGTTTCCTTAGATTTATTATTGCAGTTCATTAAATATGAGTCGCTCATTCAACTATCCCTTATTTAAATAATTATCTAAATTGAGATCTCTTATTTTTATAGACAATGTCGAACTACACAAAATTGGAATTTGCAGCACTCGATATTTCAGGAAGAAATTATTTATCATGGATTCTTGACATTGAGATTCACCTCGATGACATGGAAATAGGAGAAACGATTAAAACTGATAATGATGCGTCATTGAAGGATCGCGCCAAAGCAATGATAGTTATTCGCCACCACCTCCACGAAGACCTGAAGTCTGAGTACCTTACGGTTAAGGACCCATTAACCTTATGAAATAATCTGAAGGAAAAGGAAATGAAACAAACTTCACTGATCAAATGAATAATAATCAACCTGATCCTTTTGAACCTTTTGATATCTCATCTTTTGATATCACTGAGTATATTGGTGAACTAAGTGGAACGAAAATGACTTTTATGATGATGAAAATGACTACCCTGAATGGTCCCAGCAGTTAGACTAAATTACCATTTCCTACTTGTATTGCATGTAATAAACTTGAAGGTGTATTTATGTTTTTAATCATATTGTAAGAAATATGTCATGTTGTATTTGTCTTTGTAATAAAATGTCAAGGTGTGTTTCAGTTATCTATTTCTGAAATCTCTGAACTTATATTTTGCATATAATAGGGGCATAGATACTAACAGTGCGTTGTCAAAAACAAAGATAACTGGTGAAGATATTTGTTTGGTAGACAGTGGTACAACACATACCATTCTTCGGGATAACAAATATTTTAAACAATTGACAAAGATACAAGCAAATGTCAATACAATATCAGGTAAACCTGATTGAGGGCTCTGGAAGAGCAAATATTGTGTTAACAAATGCAACAAATTTAAGTATTGACAATGCTCTGTATTCTACCAGATCCAGAAGAAATCTTCTAAGTTTCAAAGATATACGTCGTAATGGTTACCATATTGAAACCATTAGCAAAGGTCAAGAAGAATATTTATATATCACTTCTAATGTATCTGGCCAGAAACTAGTATTAGAAAAACTATCTGCATTTTCTTCTGGGCTATATTATGCGACGATTAGAACAATTGAATCATATGCTGTTATGCACCAGAAGTGCTCTAATCCAAAACTTTTCATGCTATGGCATGATCGCCTTGGGCATCCAGGTTCAATAATGATGCGTCGTATTGTCGAAAATTCACATGGGCATCCGTTAAAGAACCAGAAGATTCTTTTGCCCAGCAATTACCCCTGTAATGCTTGTTCACAAGGGAAACTGATAACTAGACCATCTCTCTCTAAAATCGTTATTGAGTCTCCATCCTTTTTACAAAGAGTTCAAGGGGATATTTGTGGTCCAATACACCCATCTTGTGGACCATTTCGCTATTTCATGATTCTAGTTGATGCCTCAACTAGATGGTCACATACTTACTTATTATCAACTCGAAATGTTGCATTTGCTAAATTTCTTGCCCAGATAATCAGATTACGGGCACAATTTCTGGATCATCCAATCAAGACAATTCGTCTGGACAATGCTGGAGAATTCACATCTCAGGCATTTAATGATTACTGTATGTCAATAGGTATTGATGTTGAACATTCTATTGCACACACACATACCCAGAATGGTTTAGCTGAGTCTTTTATTAAAAGACTTCAGCTGATTGCTCGTTCGTTGCTCATGAAAACAAAATTACCAGTTTCTGCTTGGGGTCATGCTATTTTACATGCTGCTTCTCTAATTTGTGTTAGGCCAATTGCATATCATAAATTCTCGCCTACACAACTTGTATTTGGTCAACAACCTAATATCTCTCACTTAAGAGTTTTTGGTTGTGCTGTGTATGTACCTATTGCACCTCCCCAACGCACTAAAATGGGTCCTCAACGTAGACTTGCTATCTGTATAGGTTTTGACTCTCCATCTATCATTAGATACCTTGAACCCTTAATAGGTGACCTTTTTAAGGCACGTTTTGAGGATTGTCATTTTGATGAATCAGTATTCCCACCATTAGGGGGAGATAAATCGAAGCCAGAAGCTCGAGGTGAAATAACTTGGAATGCTTCGATATTATCTCATCTTGATCCGCGTACAAATCAATGTGACCTAGAAGTTCAAAGGATTATTCATTTGCAAAGCATTGCAAATTAACTACTAGATGCATTCACCGACACAAAGAAGGTAACTAAGTCTCATATACCAGCTGCTAACATTCCAGCACGCATTGAAGTTCCTGCAGAACAAACCACTGGCATAGCAGGTGATGAGTCTAAGGCACGCCAGAAGTGTGGGAGACCTGTCGGTGCAAGAGATAAATTTCCCCGGAAGAGGAAAAACCAAGGCAAAGAGGCTGAAGTAGCTGGTACTCTCGAAGAGACCAAGCTAACAAATTCAAGCGCTCCTGGAGAGGCTAAACCCACAAAACAGGCAAATGAAAGAATAAATCTATCAATATTTTCCCGTAAGTATGAATCTTCTGAAGAGAAGTCTCCCGAAGACTTATTTCCTGAAGAGGAACAGGTACCTGAAAGTAGTGAGATCTCAATACATTATATGAATACGGGTGAAATATTGGATAGAAACAAAATCGTTGTCGACAACGTATTTTCATTTAGAGTTGCTCTTGACATTACCAGAAGTAATGAGAACACTACTGAAAGTAATGAAGAAAGTGAACCACAAACTGTCGAGAAATGTCGACATAGAAATGATTGGCCAATGTGGAAAGGAGCAATTCAAGCAGAACTAAATTCTCTTGCAAAAAGGGAAGTATTTGGACCGGTAGTTCAAACCCCTGAAGGGATACAGCCTGTAGGATATAAATGGGTGTTTCTGCGAAAGCGCAATGAGAAGAATGAAGTTGTGCGCTATAAAGCACGACTTGTTGCACAAGGTTTCTCGCAGAGACCTGGAATAGATTATGAGGAGACATACTCTCCTGTAATGGATGCAATCACATTTAGATTTTTGATCAGCTTAGTAGTCATGGAATGTTTAGTTATGTGCCTGATGGACGTAGTGACTGCATACTTATATGGATCACTAGATGCTGACATATACATGAAGGTCTCTGAAGGATATACTATGCCTGAAGCATACAAATCAAAATCTCGAAGTGTTTATTCTCTTACGTTACAAAAATCTTTATATAGATTGAAACAATATGGTCGTATGTGGTATAAACGACTGAGTGATTATTTGCTAAAGGAAGGATATGAAAATGATCCTATTTGTCTATGTATTTTTACTAATAAATCAAACTCTGAATTTGCGATTATTGCGGTTTATGTCGATGATTTAAATCTCGTTGGAACTCCAGAAGAGCTTATAAAAACCGCAGAATATTTAAAGAAAGAGTTTGAAATGAAAGATCTTGGCAAAACAAAGTATTGTCTCGGCCTGCAGATCGAGCATTTGCCAAATGAGATTCTAGTACATCAGTCGACATACACGGAAAAAGTCTTGAAGCAATTTTACATGGATAAGGCACATCCTTTGAGTACGCCAATGATTGTTAGATCACTTAATGTGAACAAAGATCCGTTTCGACCTCTAAAAGAGGGAGAAGATATATTTGGTCCCGAAGTACCATATATGAGTGCAATCGGTGCACTTATGTACCTAGCAAATTGTACAAGACCAGATATTACATTTTCGGTCAATTTGTTGGCCCGATACAGTTCTGCTCCAACTCAGAGGCATTGGAAATGAGTTAAACACATATTACGTTATCTCCGAGGAATGACTGACTTGGGCTTATTCTATTCAAATTGATCAACATCACAATTAATCGGATACGCAGATGCTGGTTATTTATCAGATCCACATAAAACCCGATCACAAACAGGATATGTGTTCACTTGCGGTGGTACTGCTATTTCGTGGCGTTCTGTAAAACAAACGTTGACTGCTACTTCTTCTAATCACTCTGAGATTATCGCAATTCATGAAACAAGTCGCGAATGTATTTGGTTGAGGTCTATGATTCTACACATTCGGGAAAAATGTGGATTGTCGTCAATCAAAGATCATTCGACATTATTGTATGAAGATAACGCTGTATGTATCACACAGATCAAGGGAGGTTATATCAAAGGAGACAGAACTAAGCACATATCACCAAAATTCTTCTACACTCATGACCTTTAGAAAAATGGTGATATTGATGTTCAGCAGATATGGTCCAGTGATAATCTGGCACACTTATTCACTAAAGCATTACCAGCCACAACATTCAAAAAGTTGGTAAACAGTATTGGAATGCGTCGACTCAAAGATTTATCTTACAACATTGAGGGGGAGTCAATTACTTGAAAATTATTGTACTCCTTTCCCTTAGTCTTAGGTTTTGTCCCACTGGATTTTCCTTATCAAAGGTTTTAATGAAGTAATCTGAAGACTGAAGTCATATTGCAAGAGATACAAGAATGTTGCACTCTTTTTCCTTCATCAAAGGTTTTTCCCACGGGGTTTTCCTTGACAAGGTTTTAACGAGGCATATCCTTAGTATTTTGGTCATCCAAGGGGGAGTGTTATAAAAGCTCTGTATGGGTCTCTGTATGGATGACCATATAGATTTATTGGTTTGTGTGATAATAGTAAATAGGTTGGTTGTAAAAGAGAGCTTTTGCCTATATAATGTATCATCCAACAAAAGAGAAGCATCCACAAGCAAGAGAGAGAAAAGGCAGAAAGCAAAATACCACTCTGAATAATATTTGAGTAGTCTGGAAGACTAACCTTGTTTCAATACTTTTGTGTCCAACACTTTATTTACTTTTTCAGCTCTTATTATTTGTTTGGTTTCATAACATATACAAAGGGTCATGCACAGCATATAATTGTCCGAGGTGTACGTGTCAACCTCGTTGGGATGACGTCATTGGTTTTTAAGTACCCTTGTGATAATATTCGGAGTTTTTAAGTACTATGTACTATATACATTAAGACAAATGCTAACCACTGTATTGGTGCGCCTAGCTTGCATGTGGGCCTGTAAGAGTAATAATTACCGACCACCGGAGCTTGCAGGTTGAAACAGTTTGAAGTTCAAAGCTAAATTACAACTTTAACCTTTTTACTTTTCTTTTCGCTTTTTAACTCTCCAATCTCAAGCAACTCTCTTTTTAGAGCAACTCTAATGGAATTGTATTTTCCATCCGGATGGATAGTTATAATAAATGAAAAAGTGGTTAAAAGTTAGTTAGATGTAAAATAGAACCCATCTCTCTCCAATGGTGAGATGTAAAAAATAGATGGATAATTAACTAACTTTCCCTCCTTAATTTTTTCCAACTTTCTCAACCCTAATTCAAGTACTACTTCCGTTAAAAAATAATTTTGGTATCCGGAAATCGAGAACTTTAAAAAAAAAATTAATTCCACAAAAAAAAAATACTTCCGTCCCAATTTTTTTTTACTTCTCATCCACTTCAATTATACCATTTACTTCATCCATTTACTCCCATCAACTCTCAACCACATCATTTACTTGATCCATTTACTCCTCACTCTCAACTACACCATTTATTTCAATCATTTACTCTTATTCACTCTCAACTACACTATTTACTTCAGTCATTTACTTTCATCCACTCTCAACTACATCATTTACTCTCATCCACTCTCAACTACATCATTTACTTCAGTCATTTACTCTCATCCCCCCTCAACTAATCATTTACTAAAGCCATCTATATATGGACCTATTCTCCCCATATTATCCATTCTCACACTCAAATTTATATACAGTCTCCTCTTTAAAAAAAAAAATCATCATGAGTAGTTTAACCCAAAGAATATTACTTGGAGAATTTGACAGATCTTCCTCCGATGACGACGAGATTGCAATGGCGCAATTGATCATGGCCAGGTAGTACCGAAAATTGCAAAGAAGACGCCAAAAAGGAGGTCATGTTGGTTCTACAAGCGGTCGAGCCTGGATCCCCCGTGACAAAGTTGTTGCCGACCAACGAATCAATGCTGACCACTTTTGTGAATATCTGCTCTATGACGAAAAGTTGTTTCGCCAATGTTTTCGAATGAGTGGACCCTTATTTCACAAGATCTTGAGTCAACTCCAGCAACATGACGTGACATTCATCCAAAGGAATGATACAACGGGAGCTGCAGGTCTTTCTGGTATCCAAAAGATACAGCAGCTCTAAGGATGATGGCATACGGGACACCTGCTAATAGTCTTGATGAGTATCTCAAGATTGGAGAGAGTACAACAGTTGACTCTCTTCGAAGCTTCTGTAGAGGCGGTATCTCCATTTTTAAAGCAGAATACCTAAGAAAACTAAATTAAGTAGATACTGCAAGGCTCCTACATGTGGGCAATTAACGTGTTTTTTTTCAGAAATGCTAGGCAGGTTGGATTGTATGCACTGGTAGTAAAACAAATGTCCAACTGCTTACCACGGCTTCTTCAGTGACTGCATCGGAAAATCCACTCTCGTACTTAAAGCAGTTGCATCGTATGATTTGTGGATTTGGCATACTTTCTTTGGCATGCCCGGGTCATTCAACGATATCATCGTGTTTGATCAATCTCATCTCTTTGATGATCTCAGTGTCAGTCGTGCCCCTCCAGCCCATTTTGTCGTTAACGGTACTCAGTATGACATGGGGTACTACCTTGCTAATGGTATCTATCCCAAATGGGCGATTCTCGTCTAGACCATTTCTCAACCACAAGGAAGAAAGAAACAACACTTTGCCAAGATGCAGGAGGCATGTCGCAAGGATATTGAAAGGGCATTTAGCGTACTCTAAGCACGCTGGGCAATTGTGAGAGGACCGACGCGATTCTGGGATGAGGAGGATCTAGGCTACATCATGGAAACATGTGTCATTTTGCATAACATGATAATTGAAGACCAACGTGTGACGATGCTAATGATGAAACTAATGAACTTCTTTCTTCCAGCCCAATTCAAGTCTCGAGAGATGTCACACCCGCATTGGTTGATTTCTTTAAAAATAACCACAGGATTCGATCAAATGAGGCACATCATTCGCTCCGCAACGATCATATTGAACACCTATGGGCCTATAATGGAGATGAAGACTGAGGTTCAAATGGTTATGCTCTAGCAATCTTCTAACATGTTTTCCGTGTTGTGGAAATTAGCTAAATAAAATGAATTTCATTTTCGAGTATTGAACTCCATTTTCGAGTCTTGTACTTCATTTTTGAGTCTTGTACTTCATTCGCTAAATAAAATGCATTTTATTATCGAATAATACCCAATGATTACATCAAAGTCATAATTGTTAAAGACTATTACATATGATAATAAAAAAATTACTACAATCAATAATCGGAAAAATCAGAAAAATAATCATTCGAACTTGAGCTAGCAGTCCATTTAGCCAAGATTTCACCCTTGCTATACTGGTAATAAGCCTTCATTTGGGGGTCTCGAACCAAATCCAAGTCCATTTGCATAATCCTATCTTCCATCTCTTTTTCCTTCATCACTGCCTTCCTCTCCTCAAGCGCCACCCTTCTCTCATCACTTGCCGTAGTCCTTTCCAAGGCCGCGACTCTTATTGCTTTCATTTTAGCTCACCTACCTTCCTTGTCAGATGTAGTTTGGTTGAATTTTTCTATCAAGTTCAACCATTCACGTTCCTCAGTTTCTGTTTTTTTTGGTCTTCAATAGTTTTGCCTTTGATGCCTTACATCCGGGAGGCCTCTTTCTTGGAGACTGAACACTACCTCCACTCATAGGATTACTATCTTCTAATGTAGTCGCTATGTTTGGAACTTGAGAGAAATCAGGAGACTCTGTGTTTGAAATTTGAGAGAAATCAGGAGATAGAGGGACCGAACTCGTATCCGAAAAGGAGATGTATATTCCATCCGCTTTTGGCTGTAGCTATAAATTAACAAGTCATCACCCAACTGATTCTACTAGATTTCTATACAGCCGGAGTTACTTGATTTCATCGGAAAGTCGTCGAAATTTGCAAGAACACGCCAGAAGCTCGCCGAAAACTGATTCCAGGTACGGAGATCACTGTCTCCGACCCCGATTGGAAGGCACAAATGAAGGCTCATCCAGCCCCTTCCAAAACCCTTATCCAGCCCCTTCCCTTTTCTTCATCGAGTTCCAGCTAAGATTTCCTTTCGGTTCGTAGAGAGATCGATAGATGGGTGGGGGTTCGAGGAGTACTGGTACTCGTGCTGTGTGTTGCGCGCACGTAGTAGAGAGAGAGAGAGAGAGAGAGAGAGAGAGAGAGAGAGAGAGGGAGAGTGTGTGTGTGTGTGTGTGTGTGTGTGTAAAGTCGGGTTGTAATCTCAGCCAACGAGTCTTTTGATCCGACCGTTGGGTGTTTTTTTATGAAGATCCGACCGCTGGCTGACCCAACGGATCACAAACAATAGCAACGGTCATTTTTTTTCCTACCTATAAATGTGTGTTTCTAATAGGATTTTACCCAACAAAAATTTTCTTCATTCTCCACAAACACCCTCCAAAAAAATAGTGTATCAATTATGGCAGAGGAAAGGCGTAGTGCGAAAGAAAAATCGTTCAACTCCGATCAAGATGAAACAATTTGTAATGCTTAACCGAATTCACAGGAGGCAATGTATGAATGGATGCTTCTATCAAGTCTCGATGGCAAGTCATCCATCAAGCTTGCAACAAATATTGTGGATATTTAAGGCAAATTCAAAGGCAACATCAAAGTGAAATGACATAACAAAATGAGGTAATAAACCGAGAATATTATTATTATTATTATTATTATTATTATTATTATTATTATTATTATTATTATTTTGATAATAATTTGTTAATATTATTATTTTGATAATTAATTAAATTATTTTGTTATCAATGTGTATAGATTGATCTAGCGAAGAAATATTACAAAGAAACTAAGAAAAAACCTTTCGCCAATTTGGATTGTTGCTGGGCAATCTTAAAACACGGTATGAAGTGGGCGGATTTAACCCCCGCCCGGTCCGACCCAAGATCTTAACAAATATTTGTGCTATTTTACATCTCCATGTTTGCCATTTTACATACCCATTGGAGCAAGTTTTTTGACATCTAGATTTTATTATAAGTATAAAACCTGATTTTCATCCTCCATTGGGGATGCTCTTAGGGGGAAAAAACACCTATGCTATTGGTACAAGAAAAAATTTGTTCCAGCATATACATACTCTTTTTGGGCCTGTTACGGGTCCCAAAAAAAATGATAAGAACCGCTTATTTTGTTTAAAATACTTTGTTTACGGTCATTACAAAAAATAAGTTCAATCCAATTTCGGAAAGGGCATTTAAGAATCGTCCAACTTTGTTTCAAAATTCAGGCATGAATTCTAAAGCAAAGTTGTACATTTATGAGGCGCAATATAGCGTTGGTTAGACAGATCGATCTTTAATCATAAGAGAGAAAAATTAATTATGACCTTTTAGGATAAAAAGATCAGAAAAATAAGTTCTTCGCACTGATTCAAACAGATTGAAAATTGAAACACATAATTTTTTTGGACTATTTATGTAATAAAAAAATGTTGTTAAAAAATTAATTGCAATTTGTGAATTTGTGGCCTTCGATTACTGCTGGACATGAGATAGAGGTTGAAGGCTGAAAGTTTTGGAGTGAAATTTATGGAAAATAATCTTTCTTGAGGAGAAGAGAAAGGAGTTTCATATGATTTGAAATTTCGAAAAATTTATTTTTAGACAAAAGTTATTGAAAGAAAGCAATTAATGATGAGAGAGAACGAAGTGGATTTTTGCAGAGGACTCGGCTCTGGCTGAGAAGATTTTTAGTAACGAGCGGGTAGTACGTGGTGCTCATTGGTACATTTGGGCCGTACATTTCGGTTTTGGAAAAAGAAAGAAGAGAGAGAGTGTTGGGGTGAGAGGAGAAAGTGTTTCAATCTGAGTTGTGCAATACACTTTCGGACTGTCCGGATGTATTGCTCGGACACCACGTCGAGCAAGTGTCGTGATACCCACCCATCACCCAAAAATTTCTCCAGCTGACAAGGAGAGAGAGAGATGTCAAAGCAAAAAGAAAGACAGAAGTCTAAAATGATCATTTCTGAAAATGGGTCGGACCGGGGGAAATGTCTTCTCAAATAGTACAAAGTAGAAAGGTTAAAGTAAAGACACGTAAGTAGAAAGGTTAAAGTAAAGACACGTGGCTTTGTATTGTACTGTTAAAAGGTGCATGTGTGCACCCGTTAGATGGATCGATACATTAAAACAGCTTCTGATTTCTTTTTTCTTTTTCTTTTTTGGGAGCTCAACAAATCTTCTTCTTCATTTACCGACAAAAGTGACATTTTATTTAAGAATCGGCAAATCTTTTTTTCATTAATCGATGAATGATGGCGTACAAAAATAGTCTCTTTATAATCAATATGCTCCTGTCTTAATTGTCGCCGTATAAAATTCAAAATTGAGTTCAGAAATTTGTTAGACTAGGTAAATGAATTGACAGTTGAAGGGAACATGTCAGAAATTTGTTAGAATTATATTTTTTTAAAATCCCTTTTAACTTCTTGAAAACTTGAAAGCATCACATGATTTGGTATATACAAAAAAACAAGTGGTTAGATGCAGAGTGCAATTTTGTTTACTCGTCGGGTTGGTGGAATAATTTCTAGATACTACTTTTAATGATTGGAGTTAATTATTTTATCCATATTAGTAACATGTTAGGGGAATACACAAAAAATTACTAACTCAATTAAATATTGTTAACTGCATGATCTAATTAACCGGTTTTTTTTTTTTCTTGCTTCATATATAAGTTTTCAAATTTTTAGACCCGAGAATTGAACTTTCATAATCAAACACTTTTAAAGGGTGTCTGATTAAGTTGAAATTTTCTTGGACTCTTAAAAAATTAATCTAAATAAAAATGAACAAAGTTACTAAGCAAGTGCATAAAGCCCTTTCGGATCAGAAAAAAGAAAGCAAGTAAGCCCATGGGTTAGGCCCAAGCATGCTAAGGGACAGACAGGGTTAAAGCACGTGCAGGTTTTTATTTTAAAGTTCTTCTTTGTTTCTTGTTTTTTGGTGTTCAACAAAATAAAATAATTTCGGATCAAAAAAAAAAGAAAAGAAAAGAAAAGAAAAAAATTATGCCTTACAATTTTTTTCTTTTATTCTTTCATTCGGTCTATTTTTGGATTTTAAACGGACGAGTTGGGCTTCAACTCCCATATATGCCCAATCCATCAACGTGCTCAGATTGGGCTAAAAGCCGAGTGGACTGCGCGGACTTCAGAAAAGGCAGGCTTCGGAGCCCTCGGATAGAACCATGACCTTATTACCACTTAGAGTATCCACAATGGCATAATCAAAAGTGCTAGGTTTTTAAAATTAAAAATATTGGTGTAAAAAATGGCTCACAATGCTATAATCAAACTTAGCAACCTCCTTAGAAATAATCAAATTTTGGACTTTCAATAACCAAAACTAACAACCTTTTGTCAATAACCAAATTTGCTGAATCTCACATTCTCAATCAAATACACACATCATTAAAAAAAAAAAAAAAACACATTCTAATCTCGAGAAAATTACCTCTAAGTACAGAAAAGTGACACTTAATTCCCATTAAGGATAGATGAAATACCTAAGTCTACTTTTACAAAAATACATTTACCATTAATGGAAGTGTCACCCTGGGATTTTAGGGCATGCTAGGGTTTTATGGTACCCTAATGGGTACCCTAGTACCCTTGGGCACCCTAAAATCTTAGGGTACCCTAGGATTTTAGGGTACCCTAGGGTTTTAGGGTACCTTAAGATTTTAGGTTTTAGAATACCATAGGGTTTAAGGTACCTTAGGGTTTAGGTTTAGTCACTTTCATAGAGCGCTAGGGTTTAGGTTTAGGCACTTTCATAGGAGTTTTAGGGTGCACTTTCCTATTATAGGGTTTTAGCGGTTTAGGCACTTTCATAGGGTGCCCTAGGGGTTTAGGCATTTTTATAGGGTACCCTGAAGTTTAGGCACTTTTATAGGGTGCCCTAGGGGTTAGGCACTTTTAGTATTTAGGATTTAAGGCACTTTCATAGGGTTTTCGTGTTTTGTTAATTAGAGGAGACTTGGTGGGAATTACTTATCATTACAACAACAACAAAAAAACACATTCTATCTCTTCCCTTTTCCCCTCTCTTTTTCTTTTTCAACAATGTTTTCAAAAACAGTATTATACTTAAATTTTTTTTAAAAAAAACTGTTTTCCCCCAAAAATTATATTTTAACTATTTTTAAAAAACATTTTTATACAAACAAATTGTTCTTTTTTTTTGAAAAATTATTTTGTACAAGAAAATGTTTTTTTAAAACATTTTCTTATATAAAATCTATTTTTTCAAAAATCATAATTACACAAAAGTTGTTTTTCTTTTTTTTTTAAAATAAAAAAAAGTTCAAAAATTATTGTCTATTTCTAATAAGTAGTTTTTCATAGTCTCAAAATTATTTTTAGAAAAAAATATTTCTATGTTCACAGTTATTAGTTTTTTTTTGTAATTTAAAATGGTGTCGTGGCAACTTTTGATTATTCAATTTTGATTCTGCCATTGTGGACCTCTACATTGCTAACCTTAGCAATCTCTTAAATGGATAATCAAAAACTGATGTGGCAACTTTTGATTATCCATTTTTGATTATAGCATTGTGGATACCCTTACTCCCACAAGATGTTGTAAAGTGCAAATATATTTTCATGCACCCGTACATTTTTTTTTTGTTTCGACGGTCAGTGGTGTCCAGCAGCTTACTTTCACCTCAATAAATTCCCTCCTTGATATAATCAAATGTAGGTCAATGGCTATCCCGGGGCTAGGGAATTCACAATAAATTATTTTCTTACAGCATGACGCCAAGAATCAAAACCTAATCAATGTAAATTAACTCACCAACCAACCGTACTATTAACCCTTCGGCTGCATGTCCCTACTGTTATAGTACAAGACTTATAAGTAATTCGTTAATATTTGGCATACATGAAGACTTCTGTTTTCAATCGGTAGGCTGTAGGCAGAGGGGATTATCAAACATTTAGCTACTACTGTAACTCACTTGGAAGTTTGTGATGATTGGATAATCGCGCCGATTTTGCCAAAATTCATTTACAATTTTGTGTTGCTAATGTAACGAGATAAAGATAGTATCAAACAGATGACAAGACAAGTAGGCTGAAAAATACTTCACCCCGTGGTTGGAGCCCGTGGAGGTGGATGAACAGATGGTCAAAGCTACAGCTGATGATTACTAACGTCCCAAAAGAAAAATACTACAGTATCAAACACAGTGGAGCTCTTTTGAATGTCCACTTGTCCAGCAATGGTTTCTGTCAAATATCATTTCAAATTTTGGATTTTCAATTCAAATACTAGAATAGTATAGTGTCACTTCATGGTTATACCAATATTCCAAGTGTGATTTGATTACCAACTGTATGAAAATATGGTGTGTTATTTGCTCCAATGGAAATTCTGTGTCTATGCTCAAATTACATATGGTTTTGGCTTTGATGTTGTAATAAGTGTGAATTCTAGATGGCCTCCATATGTTTTTCCCATTGGGAAGTTTTCAGATTTTTGGGGAACGAAATCAGGGCATTTGGAGCGTCTCTCGAGGCAACTCAAAGGTCCCTCTGTTGGTTCAACGAATCTGGGTAGTGTAGTTATGTGTGCGGCTAGTAATAAACCCTCCATGATGTGAAATAATGTTAAGACTTCATTCCTCAATTCATTACGGCACTTTTGTGTATTGAATTCATGGCAGCTGCTCATAGGTCATTCTTGGATTACAAGAAGGGTATCATGTTTTCATTGTGTTATACACGTTTTTCCTGGCAATACACTCCTTCAAAATAATGTTAGTTTTTGTAACTACCCGCGTCAGCTGACCTGTTAACCCATGGCCTAACCATATGGCTCAAAAGACTAATCTCATATTATATAGTAACTGCTCACGATCAATACCATTCAACAATTTCCTAAGTGGCTGATGTGGAACATAACTTAGGTTCTCACAATCTCTCCCACTTAGGATCGTCTCATGGTCCATTACTTCCACCCACCAAGTGAAGCGAAACAAGTACCCGCTTAAGCACGTCAAGCACCTCTCATGGAGGACCCGCCCAAGTATGACAAGCTCCTCACTTGACTGGCCCACCCAAGCACATCTCCTTGTGGAACCGTTTGTAATGGAATTTGTTTTCTGAATTTGCGAATGTATTTTTTCCTTCTTTGCAAATCTGTGTTTCCTTATTTGTCTGAAGGGTTTCTTTCCTAGAACCGGCAGAGGCCAGGCTGTGTTGTGGGGTTTTCCAAATCATTCCCCATTAGGGCTCGTTTGGATGCGAGATAAGGATTAGGGATATTAGTTATGAGGGAGAATAAGATAGTAGGGAGAATTATGTAAGAAGAGTGGACACACATTGATATGACGAGAGGATTAAAAAGTAATTGGTTTGGATGATGTATTAGAGAATGAGGATTAAATAGTATTTTGTTTGGATAATGGATAAAATAGGTGATAAAGTTATTTTGTAGTTGAATTGGAAGAGAGGGGGGTATTATTTAGGGGGCGTTTGGACAAATAAGTTACTGTGGCTTATTTTTTGTCCTTATTCAAATTTTTTTTCGCATTTTGTGGCTTATTGTCAATTTTTTGGGAATTATTGCTTCGTTATGACGAGACGAATCGGAAAAGTAAAAAATTTCGATCAGAATCCAATTTTTTTGAAATTTCGACGAAATTTGGCGGGAAAGCCACGTTTTCATCTTTTTGTGCAAAAATTTGGATTTCGACCAAAATTTTTTACTTTTTAGATTCCTCTCGTTATAACAAAGCAATAATCTCCAAAAAATTAACAATAAGCCACAAAATGCGGAAAAAAATTGAATAAAGAATAAGCCAAAATGGCTTATTTGTCCAAACGGGGCCTTAATATCACCTCAAAACCTCCACATAATTAATCCCCCGCCAGGGGTATTAAGGGATACAAGAGAATCTGGGGGGAAAACTAATTTCCACGGCAAAATGGGTTCCCAAACCAAGAATTAACCATGAGCCCAAAGTCTTAAAAAGGAGGGAAACTAATACCCCTTCCCAGACCGGTATCCAAACGACCCCTTACAGTACTGAGAATTAGCTAACTTTTGTCATGAAAATACAAGGCAGAGAAGACAACAGGAATCCTGTACCTAAATTCCTTATATACAGTTGAGTCTTATTTATGCCCCATTATTTCATGGTATCTTGTGAATTAAAAGCAAGAGATATGCTGTCTGGGCTGTAAGGGGACACCAATGAACACCCACTAGTATTCTTAGATCTCCCTTAGCTGATTTCCCTATATTCCTACCCTACACAGCTTGGTACATATTGATGACTCACACTGACCAATAACTTATGGACCACAGTTTTTTGATTTTGTTCTTATTCACAATTGTTTTGCGTTTTGTCAGTTTTGCATCAAACTGTTATCTAATATTATTTCGTCTCGACGACTTTTCGAGTTTTTGCTTGGATATTTCTCAAAATACTTCTGCAAAAGTCAGAATTTTTACTTTCTCAATTCCTCTAGTCGAGATAAACTAATGTTACATAAAAGTTTGGAGCAAAACTAATAAACATGAACAAAAATTGAACAAGGACAACCAAAAAATTGTGGTCTACAACTCATTGGTTAGTGGAAACACCCTATTGTACTCCTGAACAAGTGAGTTACTTCAACAAGCAGAAAATGGTGTTCACAGGCCTATTAATGGTGAGATATAAATGGTTTAGCTGGCAATTAAGCAAGTTTTCTTTCCCCCTTCTTTGCTGACACACACTGGAGGTGGGTAGTTAAAAACAGGGAATCACATCTGATCTGTTGGCTTTTCACATTACATTGCTTTTAAATCTACTTTTGTTACCTTAAACTGATCTTATTCTCTTAACCACTACCAATCCATATCTCTCCCACCAAAGCTTATGTCACGTCCTCATCGCGCGCGATGCCAAGGTTCTTCCCCTAGCAAAGTCGGTCCTAAGTAAAGTTACAGGTACATCCGCTTTAAATTCCCGGAAATTTATAAAGTTTCCGAAATTTTATAAACTTTAGGCCCTTCCTACTTTATGATACCATTTATATCCAAGGTAGGGAATTATGATACCACATGTTCGAAGCACACCAATATCTTGAACATAGGCATAATTTTCCAAAAGGGAAAATGACGGCTAATGACGTATTTTGATAATTAATACCCGCCAATGACATTTTCAGCATTAGCAAATATTCTTGACATATTCTTGACGGGTATTAATTATCAAAACACGTCCTGAACCGTCATTTTCCCTTTTCCAAAAGTACTGAAAGAACTAACCATAATGTTAGGACACAACCAGGGTCGGCCTAAGGGATTTGGATGCCTAAGGCTAAATTGTGGGATGGTGCTCCACGTATTTTTAGAATTAAATAATGATAGAAATATTTCTTTATATTACTACTTTATACTTTATAATATATGTTAATTGTTTGTCACCTATGACCAAAATGGTTGGCTTGAATTCTACTAGACTTGATTACAAAACTTGGTAGTTACAATGGCTTTATTCGTTTAAGAGTTTTGAGTATTTTAGTTTTGGTAGTGGGTGGAGAGAGAAATAGGATAATGATTGGAGAGAGATAGAGAGAGAAATGAAATTAATAATTGGAGAAATAGGGTAATGATTGGAGAAAGATATAGGATAATGATTGAAAAACAAAATTAAAACAAAGTAAAGATGGGAAACGAACAATGCCAATAACATTATTTTTAGGGAAAACATATTTCAAAAGAAAAAGCTACCCAAAAGACTCAAACTCAGACATTTCACATGGACTAATATATCAATTTACCACTGAGCTGGCAAAGACATTTGTGTTATAAAACGAACAAATAATATATATACTAATATACAAATACTATTGGAGTGCCCCTAAAATTTGAAATTTTTTTTAATGCCCGAGGCCAAGGCCTGGGCCGACGCCGGACACATCTACCAACCACAATCGCTTACATGGCACTGCATAATTGGTGGTTGCAAAGTACCTTAAAAGCGATTGTTCTTCCCTTCCATTATAATGCAGTGGCACGTAGACCGGTTGTGGTTAGATTGTGATTGGTAATTGTGTTCCTAGCATTATTAAAGACTAAATGGGTTTTTCTCCCTTAATATTTTGTGAAGGGAAAAAAAAAGTCCTTATGGTACTTTTAGCACATCTGAAAAATTAGGCCATAAACTCTGGCCTTGTTTGCTAGTACTTATAATTCAACTTAATTAGCATATTTGGTTAAAAAAGCCAATGAAGAGTGTTTATTTTTGAATTAAAGATAATGTATTATGAAATAATAACATGTTTCGTAAAACGTGAATCAAATATTTAAAAAATAAGAACTTTAGTGGAACAAAACCATTTTTTTTTATTCAAGATGTTATTCTGTCTTCTGCTTATTCTTTTTTTTTTTTTTGTTGAATATATACTAGTGTAATGATGCAAAAATGATATTGGTACCAACGCCTCCCCTACCGAAATCGTACCGAAGGCCGCACCGGGCCATCTTCGGCCACTGGACGGCTGATCCGAGCCGTTCAAAAATTCTATAAAAAAAAAAAGAAGAGGGGCCCTTGCGGGAATCAACGATATACACGAAAAATAGGATGTTTGATCAAGCACCCTACACACATCGGATGACATTGATTCCAGCGATGGCCCCTCATTTTTTTTTATAGAATTTTTGTACGGCTCAAATCGGCCATCAGGTAGTCGGAAACGGCCTGACACGACCGTCGGTACGATTTCGATTGGGAAGATGTCGGTACATGTAGCAGGACTCTTACTGATGAAGACAAATATTTTGGGTAAACAAGTCTGATAAATCCCACATAAGATCTGATGTAGTACATTTTTTGTTCCGCTTTATTTGCTTTCTTCGAAATGATGTGAAGGTTGCCCAAAAACAAACAAAATAAAAGATGTGAAGGGTCCTTTCATCACAAGGTTTGCGAGATCTTTCTAATAATCAGATATTCAGGTTAACTTACACGTATTTTCATTAATTTTGAATTTCTAAAATTAACACCCGAATAAACCTCTAATGGTCAATGGCTTGATAGAATTCGAATTTGAGATCTCTATAGAATAATCCACTTAATTGCTTCTCATATTCCAAATCCTTAAAAATATCCATTGATGGGAGGATTTGGATGGGATGCCTAAACATGCAGAGAGAGAGAGAGAGAGAGAGAGAGAGATCCATGCATATCCATTAAAAAGCAAGGGTCAATCTAATTACTGTGCGTATAGTTCTGCAAATATCTTCCCACATGCACCGATGCTTTATGCGAATGTGGGAATTTTTGCATCAATCTCCTGTCCCTCTCGGCTAGCTATTTATAATAAGGCCCTACTTTGACTTGTGAGATACCCCTACACTACACTACACTACACTTGGGCCAAAAGTCATTATCCCTAGGCAACCCCAAATAGTCACCACCGAGGGGACATATCAAAAATAAATACTAGTATTTGACATTTCTCTGAATTTAAAGTTTTCATCGCTAATTGACGGTGTTAAAAGTCCTCTATTGTGTATTCACCAAGTGGTACGACGTTAACTTCGGGAAACGACGTAAGTGTGGTGAGATAAAATTCTCTGTAGGTAATTATGTGGGGGTGAGGATAATATTCTTTAACGGGTATGTAAAATGACCCTATCTGCATATTCGTATTATTTATCATGAAAGTAAATTTGAGTTTTACTTTTTTTAAGTATTTTAAAAAAAAAAAAAACTCAACTTGGATCCATATTTTATATTGTTTCAATTTCTTTCGTCGAGACAATTAACTAATCCAAAAAAACTTTAACAAAAAGGTAAATAAAAATTTACTGAACATAAAAATACCATTTGTCTTTAAAGTTACTAATTAATTAAGGAAAAACTCTCCCTTATTTATAGGTATATCAGACGTTAATTCCATCCATCTAATATTCATTCTTCATGGTCAAAGCCCTAGTTTTAATTCAAACTTTGGAGCACGACAACGTATAAGAGGCTTCCTCTACAAAATATCAAAAATACATGCCTCAAGATATGATTTTTTTTTTTGAAATGGCAAAAATATTATTAAGGATAAACTCGATAATGGGTACATCAATGGAGAAAGAAGACGGCAAAATAAAACGTTTAGTCGCCTCAAGATATGAATATTTGTAAATTAAAATATCAATATATACACCTATGTTACATCAAAAAGTTCTATATAGGCCTCATGTTCTACAGGGTCAGCTTAATTGTATACCCTTATACTACCAAATTCTTTTTCCAAAATTTTCATTTTGTACAACTCGCCTTGAATAAGGCTTGTGAAAAGAATTGTTTGATCGCCGATTGGGATTGAATGCATATGTTGTGTTTCGATGTGGGATTTTTGGAGAAAAGAAACAAAAAGGAAAGAGATTAATAGATAGGTGAAGAATAAAAATAATAGCTAGTGTCTGCTAACCGATATGAAACCACCTTTGACCAAAAAAAAAAAAAAAACCGATATGAAACACAAATTGATACTGTATGCATTGCATGTACTAGTTTCATTTTCAAATATTCTGTTCCTAATTTTATATTGGCAAATCTAAGATCCAAAAAAAAAAAAAAAAAAGTGTGTTTAGAATCTGATCAAACCCGATCATCTTACAGAAACAAGCTTTATCTTAAACATTTCTGGGGCCCTAAAGGAATGTCTTTTCTTTTTCATTTTATTTTATTTTTGGTTGTAACTTTATGTGATCTTATCTAGTCGCCTAGTTGATAAGATAAATTTTTTTTTTTTTATCACTTCTAGCCTCCTAGTTGATAAGATACTATTCTTCCCTCCCTCTGCAAGATTAGGCAGAAGAATTTCATTATATTAAATCCACCTAGTCTCTCTTCTTCTTTTTTTGTCAAAAGTTGAGAGGTAGTATTCACCAAAAGATTCTCATGGAAAAATGTTGGGAGTCTACAGATCGAACGCTCCAACAAATGAGTAGAAACCCTCCCAAGGGTGGGCAAAACCCCTAAAGGAGGACATTATTAAAACAAATAACAAAATAAAAGAAGTACCGCTGAGACATCCGCCGTCACTCTTTTGCAACGACCTTGATTGACTCATAACCACCACCTCTGCTTTACAAAATAGGATCACATCGTTGGGAGGTGGTCGCCCAGCAAACGCGGTAGACGGCGTCAGGTCATAGATCAAAGAAGATGGACGCTGAGAACGGTGGTGGATAACATCTTACCCGCAACTACTGAAACCGAAGCCCCTGAACGTCGTAGGAAAACGATCTGGCTGAAAAGTTCCCAATGGACGCCCGAACTTCAGTCACGGGATTGAGAGAGAATGTAGAGACCCGTATATTTTTAATTATTGAAATTATTATTAAATGCCTAATTGGGAAAATATGGCTTATTGGGTGATTAAATTAATTGAGGACTGAAGTGAAAGAATAGAAAATTGAGGGAGTGTAGGTGTAATAAAAAGATATAGGGGCCAGTATAAATAGGGTGTGATTCGTGTGAATATGTAGGAGATCATTTTCTCCATTTCACTCTCTCTGGTTCGTCTCCCTTCTCTCTCATCCTCTCTCTCTTGCTTTCTCTTGCTCTCTCTCACAAAACTCCACTCCATCTCTCAAAATCTTCGAGAACCAACCTCCTTTAGGTCTTCCATTCACGTTCTTGAGCTTGACCAAATCGCTCGATTCTCGGCCATTGTTGCGAGGTAGGGACTTCTTTACTTCTTTTATATGTTTATATGTTGATTTGGTGTAAGAATCATGCCTTGGATCGTTGGGTTTTGTTGTCATGCTTGTCTTTGAAAATCTACAGAATAATTGCTCGAAACCCCGTGGTATCGATACAACATAAGCATTGTATCGATACTACTAAGTTATCTTTCTGGACAGTTAATTTTGTATCGATGCAACTTTGATGCGTATTGATACCAGGACCCTTAAGTCCAGTTTTGTTCCTGCTGCTTCTTCGTCAATTGTTTTGACCCCCGATCACTTTTAAACCGTTTTGGACACCTCCTAACCTATCTCAAGCATGTTTAATTGGCTTCCTTTGATTATTCAACATTATCTTTGTTCTGTTGGTCTTCCGTTAGTGGGGAATGAATAAGAAATTATTTAGTTAAAACGTCGTTTAAGTGCATTCTCCTAATTGATGGTATTTGTGATTGTTCATGGCGCATTTGTGATAACGTTAGCATATTGTGTGATGTTTCATCTATGAATGTGATCATGGGGAAGTCTTAACTTGCATACTGTATGGGAAAATAGTTGATTGGATCGAAAGTTGGCTTAGGGAATCTCGTACCGTAAGGGGTGGTAATACAGAGACTTAGATGGGTTCGTAACACAAGAGGTGGTAATGTGGTAACCCGAGTCGTTAGGGATCATCATGACACAAGGGTGGCAACACGGTAATCCTCGTGGTGTTATACGGTAACGTAATGGGTGGAAATACCGAAGGTGGAAATTTGGGGTAGCGAGTCGTATTGAGATTGTAGAATGCATGAATATTGTGAAATGTGTAACTATCTGTGATAATGGCATATGTTTGAAAGATTGAAATGGATGTCGATACACCAATGAGTCAATTGTTATCTTCTACTTGAACTACGTCTCATTGTCTTCTCATTTTGCACTTATCATCATATTTACATATAAGGTTGGTAAAGATTTTCCTACTGAGCTAGTGTAGCTCAACCTAATTTTTCTTTTAAGGAAAAAGTTCTAGACAATAGAGTGCATGCAATCGTGTGCTTGGACATGAAGATTTTTGGAAGCTAACTTCATTTAGTCATTTTTGTAATGACTTCTTTTTGTTAAAGATGGCTTTGTAACTAGTTATTCTTAAAATTTCCTTTTGACTTAATCGTCTATAACTTGGTTAACTTGTCCATATTTGTATCCAAGTTTATTTCGGCCGGAGTGCCAAAGTTGTATAATTTCAAATTTGGGACTTGCTTGTAAAGTTTAACAGTTGGGAACTCTTTTTGGGTATTACTTATGATAAGCGAATCTTTTATTGAAAATACTTATTAATTTATGTTGAAAATCGAGGGCGTGACAAAGAAGAGGGTTCTTCGACGGTGGGGGGAAGAGAACAAAGGGAGAAAGATCGGAGGGGGAAGATCTCTCCCCTCCCGTCACCTGAGAAGGGAGGAGAGGAAGGTGGGGAAGGGCTGTTAGTGGCTAGGGTTTGGAGATTTTGAGAGAGAACCCCGAGAGGGGGAGTAAATTTTTTTTTTAGAAAATCCATTTTGTTAACCGTACTCCCTCTATTTCTCTGTTTCGTAAAGTTAGTCTTTTACGAAATTACGTGCAAGTTTTAAGCTTAAAAATATATACTTACCAAAATAATTTTTTGTGCAATATGGATCTTACTTGATAGATCTCGATGAGATCATTTGAAAGGTGCAAAAAAATCGAAAAATTATTTTATTAAATACATTATTTTTAAGTTTAAAAATTGCACGTGATTTTGTAGGAAACCTACTTTATGGCATGGAAGGAGTACTTATTTGAATATAAGTATTCAAAAAAGTACCTATTTCTGAATTAAATATGATGTGTTGTAAAAGTAAGAAAATGATCTGTCTCGTAAAATAAAAAATAAATATTTAAAAAATAAAAACCGTAGCAAGATGGGACTCATAACAGAATTTGCAAAAATGACAAGCCAAAGGGTGAAGTTAGCTTTTGTGGCTACGAGAGATCCTTCAAAGGGACACCTTTTTCAACTTTTGAAATGTTGGAAGTAGGGGAAATCTAGGTGGAATCTAGGAGGTATTTTTTAAAAAATTCTTTTTAAGTTGTAAAGAGAACAAAGCATATTAGTCGAAGGATTGATACATGTATGTAGGTAGGTCTACTTCCGCACAACTAGAGGGCATACCTCTGAGCTAGAGACCTCTGCTTGTTTAGATTCCTTCTCCAATTTAACAACCTATATTTGAAATTTAACAACCTATGGATTTACGAGTCCAACACCCCACTTTTCTTTTCTTTTTTTTCTTCGTCTTTCTCTTTTGTATATTTTGGTTTCTATATTATAACCTAATTTTGAATGTAAATGATTTTTTCTCTATTTTACAATGCTCTTCAAATTTATCTTTTAGTGTGTTTTTATTACTTTAGACGTCTTTTCTTCAGGCGTTTCGATTATGTGGTGTTTGGAAGAAAACAACTAATTGTTTAATTATCTTCTCAAAGTCAGTTTGTGTACAACTATCTCTTTACTCCCTCCTATCTTTATTTTTTCGTCAACTTTTTAAGGGAACACAATATTTAGTTCTATAACGCTCTATATGTTGTGATTCTTTCAAGCTATTGAAATCAGATTGTGAAGCTCTTGGTTATGGAGTCCTTTCCCCGGGGGCTTCATTCAATTTCTTATTAGATGTATTTTCTTATATTTCGTAATTTTTTTTTTCTGGCCTTTCTCTATGATTCAAATCTTTTTTGTATTTAGAGTTGGAGCCGCCTCAATCGATGTACCCTTTTGTCGAGTACGAATAAAATCTTCTTTGCCAATAAAAAAAACACAATAATTACACGTAAAAATGTTTTTAACTTTCTAACGTTTCTTATCCCAAAAAAAACTTTCTAATATTTACCGTTCAATTGTTATACTTTAATTCATAAAAGAAAGACAAAAAAAACAAAACAAAACAAACTTCATTTCATCAAAAAATCATGAAATTGACAAATATTGTTATGAAACGTCGATCTAAGTGTCCAAGAAGGGTATAAACAAATTGGGATGGAAGAAGTAAATATTTTCACAGCGAGACCAAATACTTGGTGGATCCCTGATCTTTGACCTTTGTCTGGTTAAACTTTTTTTTTTTTTTTGGTGAGTTTGTCTGGTAAACTTTAGATAGTAGTATATGATTCAACAACTATTATGGGTCTGTGACCAGAGGAGTATATATAGTTCATGGTCTATTTTTCTGATTTAAAAAATGTGATGACGTTGCACTATAGATTTGCCATATCTTCTTCGTAATTAACATCTTGAGAAGATATCCAAAACATACATCTTTCTTATCTTAAAAAGATCAAATGGGGCCTTCTTTCAGTGGACAATATTGGTCTTCCAAAATTACTGTAATTAATTGACCAGAGTTACAAGAAAGAATCATGTGAAGATCAAAACGAATTCAAAAGTAGTGTGCTAGGCTTGGGGCTAAACTGGGCCCATCCCAACTGGATCCCGAAATGTCCATAACCCAACGGTTCACATCACGTCCCGGGCACCGACTGCCCTTGGCACATGGGGCATTCAAACTCCATGAGGGATCAAGTTCGATCACTTTCGATGGTAAATAAATTTTGAGAAAAATTTGTTGCAATTAATTTGTTCGGTGTGGATTGTTCAACTTGTCGAGAACATTGTTGATAGTGTACGTAAATAGCACAGTAAATCAAGGACAGTTCTTGTAGAGATTTTTCCCGAGGCCCAAAAAGATGATCTGAACCACTTATTTTTTTTGTTTAAAATGAATTGTTATGAATTCATTTTGAGATGATTTTCTTACAGGAATTCATAAGAAATCATTTTTTAAAAAAAATGAGGGGTCTGCATCATCTTTGCGAGATTCGGATTGAGCCCCGCAAAAAACTGTGCAAGATCTATTTGTAGTTTATATGTGTGGCTAGACTTTTCGTTGTTGATAGCAAAATCAGGTTGATAGAATACCAAAAGTAATACTCGATAAGAACATGAGAATAAATTATATACACCAGCAGTATAAACATTTGTTTCCTTCACTAAACCCACTTCATATTTTTCAGCAAGTCAAGAATACATTGCGATCAAAAATTTATCAGTATTTGATCAAGGTGACTGGTACTTTTGATGTTTTCGACGAGTAATTGAAGATGAATGATTTGAATCACTAGAGTGATGAAAGGAAAATAAGTATTTATTTTTTAAAAAGGCAATTTCAAGTTCAAAATTTATGTGCTTACGCAAATAATTTTTCTATCAATATGGATTTTGTTTGATAGATCTCATTGAGATCTTTTATACAATGCAAAAAAAATTGAAAAATTAATTTTCATTTAAATTATTTTTGAGTTTGAAAATGTGAAATAAATATTTATTTTTTAAGAAGATGTTTTAGAACGGGACCTCAGTAGACTGCAAAAGTAGGCAAATTGAACAGTGCAATCTAGAGTACTAGAGAAGCCTCATACTATAATTATGAGAATTTTTTTTTAATGGAGAGTTCCATGAATAGTTATTTAAGGAGGTGAATTGTGACCATTTAAGAGTATTTTGGACGGTCCGGACGTTAATGAAACTTTTTCGAAAAAGAATTAACTCTTTCTCAAAAAAATTCCATTAATATCTAGACCATCCAAAGCCAAAACAGACGGTCGTGATCATGCGATTCTGTGAACAACTATTTTACAATGGCTCCGGAAATAACTCTATAACCATTCGTTTGTGGAGGTTACTGGCAGACAGGTCCTAGACAGGTATCAACATGCAGAACCCATCAAAAAAATAGCCAAGCTGTTCACATTTTTGTTTGTTTAGATATTGACGTCTTCCCGGCCCCCATAAAGTGATGCCCGGAGAATCTGTCACAAAATCTTCACCACAGTAGAGAGACAGAAAAAAATAAATTCAGATGAACCCCACTATAGGCACCGATGATTCTTAGAGCCCGTTTCAGAAATTTTCTTAAAAAATAAACAGTTTATTTTATATTTTTGAACTCAAAAATAATATAAATAAAAAATTATTTATTTATTTTTTTTTTGCATCGTATAAAAGATCTCGATAAGATCTTTCAAATAAGATCCATATTGTATATTTTTATATTTCAACAAACCCATAATTTTTTAGCTTGAAATTGCCTTCTTAAAAAATAAAGGGCTTTTTTCCATTCTGGAACGGAGCCTAATTAGAGTTTAGAATTCTGAATTTTTTAATTGAAATTTAGAAATCTGGACAGCAACTTTATACATACTGAATTGAGCTGTTTTTTTTTCTTCAGGGTTGTTCAAAAAATTATTTTAAAATTAATGAACTACTTGGATTGTCAGTGTGAGACCCAAAAGTGGGCCACGCACACCGTTGGTACTCTCTTCTTTGGTGTGGTTAGCATTTTAAAATTAAGATATGCCAACCGTTTCATATAATTATTGGTTGAGCTCTGCTTGAATCGTCTAAACTTCCTTTTGTAGTCCGACACCAAACACTCAAGTCATTCTTTTTATACTTGTGCAAATGATTTTTTTTTTTTATAAAATCAATTTGATCAAACAATAACAGATAAGAGACAAAATCAATTAACGTAAACACTTAGTGTCAAATCAATTTGGATCAGACATGCAAGATGAATGAATAAGATAATTGTTATGAACTCAAAATGTGATCGTGTGAACTCAAAATGTGATCAAGCTGAAGTTAGAGAATTTTGTGAGGTACGGTATAAGATTAAGATCGGAAGTTGAGCTTAACCAGCCTTATAGCAATAGATAGAAACATCTGCGCGCGTACAAAGAAAGACTTTGAATTTAATTATAGAAACATCCACAAAGGTTGTGTTGCTGCGTTCTTTTACTACTACAAAATTAAAGTGAAGTCATTATTATTCTATGAACAGAACTCTACCTGCATTAAATTTTACAGATCTATCTGTCTTTGAATTTAATTATGGAAAGTTCATTTGCATAGGTGCGTGCTCATAACAATAGTCTACGGGAAAATGACGGCTCAGGACGTGTTTTGATAATTAATACCCACCAAGAATAATCTAAGAATATTTGTTAATATTAAAAATGTCATTGGCGGATATTAATTATCAGAACACATTTTTGACCGTCATTTTCCCATAATCTACAATACTCAGCCAAGAGGCCTTTGCCCAACAACATTAGAAGTGCATTTAGGTGCAGGAGAATAAAAGTTGGGATTTCAACTCCTTTTCCTAGTCCTCTCTCCGCCTCCTCTCCTGTCCTCTCCTCACCAAACCCTAGCGGTTGCCCCCAACCCCTCCTCCCTCCTCCCCCTCCCCCAAGGGTTTAAATCCTAATTGTAATAACCCGAAAAATTTGGACTAACAAAAATATTAAAAGTAATATTTAATTCTAATAATACTAATTTCCTTATTAATAATTAGTAGATAATTACAAAAAAAAAAGTTATTCTATCTAATTATCTCCAAAAAATTATTTTATCATTATATAATACATATAATTACATGCATGGACGTCTCTCTTCTTCCTCACTCTCCTACACGATCTCCACCACCTCCGTAGCCCATAAACCGAGCTAAATTCGTCCATCTCGAAACCCAATTCGATTAGGACTCGATTTCATCCTTCTACCTCAAAATTCTCCTATAAATATATAACTATTCCAACCCTAGGGCACGTACATTATTCCACCACCTTCCACGGAGCCAGAGAGACGAGAAAAACCAGAGAGAAATCAATTTCAATCCATAGATTTTTAGAGAGAGAAAGAAGAAGAAACAAAAGTGGGTTTCGTGGTTCCGTGCCTCCGAGACTCAAATTAATCGATTGAATTACTTCACACGACTCCTAGCATCCCCGAAGATCAACCAATTCGAGCCCAAGGTCCCTCGATCGAAGGAATCGAAGTCATCTTCTCCAAATTCAAGTTTTCGATCGAAAACAAATTTAATCCGAACCGAGGTATTATAATTCGATCCGAATCCTCCTCTACGTATATTAAGTGTTTATAGACATAACCCAACAAGCCCCGTAGACCCATGCATTGAAAAACGTGAGAAAAACGAAGAAAACCAAAACTGCCCTCAACCTCGCGGCCGCAAGGTGCGGGATTCCTAGCCACGTGAACCAGAGAACTGGAGTTCGCGGCCGCGAACTCCATGCGGCCAGACCGCGCGCCTGTTTTGCTTTCGTGTCGAATTGACTTTGCGACCTTATTAAACATCGTTTTTGACCCCGGATTATTTTTCCTAGGTTACCCACACTCTAAAGACCATACCTTGTTAGTTTTATATTTTTTTATTTAATCTGATATTTATTAAATTTTTATTCGTTATCTTGTAACAATTTACAAACTAAAATTCATTGCGACCTTGTAAACCATTCCATAAATCCCCAAACTATTTTCCTAGTTTTCTAACATGTCAAAGGTCATAACTTACTGATTTCATAAACTTTTGATATTATTAGCTATTTATTTTATTTTTAATTAAGGATACAAACAAAAAAATAGTTACGACCTTACAAAAAATGTTTTTAACATCAAGAATATTTTTATTAGACTTCTGACATCTCATAAGTGATATGTTATTAAAATAAAATTTTATTTATTTGATTAACTATTTATTATTATGTAAGAGTTGTTTCTTAATAATAATACTGTAAAATATTATAAAAGAGGATTAAAATTACGAATAATTTTATTTAGACTATTTACAGTCCTATAATGATATTCTGTAAATAAAAATGTATTTTCAATTATTTAATTATTTATTGTCTATTTATTCTTGTTTTGTCTGTTAATTTAAATCTTTATATTCAAAATAATTCCGTGAGCGTTCAAACCCAACTTTTAGCACTCGAACTTATTATAGGGGACTGTTAGGACCTTTATTAAGGTTACGATAATTATTCTAATATTTTAACTAATTAGTGTATTTAATTAACTTAATTACTTTTAATTAATTAACAAAAGTCTAGAAAATTATTTTTAAATCTTAATTAAATAATTCTTACATTCTTAATGACTTTGTGTTCATACGAGATTAAGGGCAACGGCCCAGTCATAAAAAGTTATGTGATTGCATCGTTTAATAATTGTTTTGATCCGTCTGTTATTCGTTTTTAATTATTATTGAGAATGATATTGTGTTAATGTTTCATTTGAATGTTAGATTGGACCCTAGGGACATGGAGTGGTATGCGAAATAGAAATCACATAGACGATGCTAAGTAAAGGATAAATTGTGAAGTTTTCTTTCTGTTAGAGGTTGCCTGCAGGCGTGATGTTGAGATATGATGAGATTGTAATGAGAATTGATACTGGCGAGAGTCCAGTGATGAATTGATATACTGGCGAGAGTCCAGTGATGATTGTGATGACTGTGAAGTGGTATATAAGATAGGCGAACCCTAGTTGTGATTCCGGCATGATAAGCTTACCCCTTGTTGTAGTTATTGGGGGTGCACACTCGGTACATAACTTAGGTGTTCCTGCGACAACAAAGGGAAGTGATCTCATAGGACTGAGCATGACTAGTGGTTGGGGAGGAAAGATCTCACGAAGGGGTCTTAGATATCATGTTAAGTTAAAGGATAACAATAAATCAAGTTATGTGAATTATCTCTGTTTTACTTTTCCGCACCATATATATCCTGTTTGCCTGCTAACTGTATTGTAAGAGGGGTATTTGGGTTGGATTATAGTTCGGGGTGAACTCTTTCACTCAGGCACGGATTTTCTGGCATCCGTGTCAGATTTTGCAGAAAACCAGGAAACACAGGACCCCGCGGGCGAACAGTTCTATGCTGAGGAGAATCCAGAGGTGGGAGCCGAACCCGAGTATGCTTGGGATCCATATCAAACATAGAAGTTGGCTCTGTTCTTTAGTTTATCCTATTTCCCCAAAACTATTTTAGTATTTTCCCAGTCGTTTGTAATAATTGAATCTCGACGTTGAGAATTCTGTTTTGGATTTTAAACTTTAATTAGATAAAGTTTTTAGGAAATTAATATTTAATGCCTTCGATTTTACCTCCGAAAATCTGGGCGTTACACTAATGTGGCGATGGGAGGGGAGGAGTTTCTACCCCAGCGGGCGATCCCTCTCTCGATTCTAGATCAGGGAATTTTCTCTCTTTTCCTCCATTATCCCCATCCTCCTCCGATCCCCATACCACCAGTACCAGTTGTCTCTCTTCGCCGCTCCTTCTCTAACGATTCTGCTGCGTTGTCCAGCAGTTTGTTAGTAATTTTCAGCGCCGTTGTGGTTGCTGGAGGTTGTTTGTTGTGTAGCTCGTGGTCCCTAGAGGTGGGTTTTTGCGGTCAACGTCGTTGGGGTCTTGAAGAAGTCAGAGCCTTAGCCTCGGGATGATCTATGATGGTGCGAATCGTCCTTAACTTTGTGTAACTTGGTGCGACTCGATCTGACTCAATGGGCTACTCGGGTGACTTGTTACTAGTTATTGATTGGTTGTTTCTTTTTTTCTTTTTCAAATTGCAACTTTCTACCTCCGTTTGGAGGATAGTTTCTTCTTGTTTTGTTGGGAGGTCGTTGCTCTTTGGGTTGTACTACCCTTATGCAGACTTTTCTTCATCATTGCCGGACTTTCTCATCCTTTTGGGAACTGTGTGGAGTGTTTTGATGTGATGACAATGATTTTAAGGAGTGGTGACAATTCTGTGGCGTATGGTGTAGCCTAGAGTACAGTGGATGCATACTTGATTAGTATCTCCCCTTTATGGGGATGCTTGCCCTTTCTAATGTATTGTTTTCTTTGGGAAATGATTTTGTTACTCTTTTTTTTGTTAATGTCACTCCCCTTTAAGTGTATTTTTCACCAAAAATATACTTAAAGGGGAATGACGTTAACAAAAAAGGGAGTGACAAAATCAATAGCCTTTTTCTTTTTCCAATCAATGAAACTAGCTATCCTAAACTTCAAAGAAAAAAAACCCTCAATTTTCATAGGTATTAAACTGCATGTATACTAACAATAATTAACTTCCGCCGATAATTAAAAAAAAACCACCTACATCAACCACCACCTTATATAGTGTTGGGCAATTTACCTCTAGGTCCAGAAAATAGAAAGTAATTCCCACCAAGTCTCCTCTAATTAACGAAACACTAAAACCCTATGAATGTGCCTAAAACCCCAAATACTGAAAGTGCCTAACTCCTAGGGCACCTTATGAAAGTGCCTAAACCTCAGGGTACCCTATAAAAGTGCCTAAAACTCTGTGGTACCCAATAAAAGTGCCTAAATCGCTAAAACCCTATAATAGGAAAGTGCACCCTAAAACTCCTATGAAAGTGCCTAAATTTAAACCATAGGGCTCTATGAAAGCACCTAAACCTAAACTCTAGGGTACCTTAAACCCTAGGGTATTCTAAAATCTAAAATCTTAAGATACCCTAAAATCCTAAAATCCTAGGGTACCCTAAGATTTTAGGGTACCCAAGGGTACTAGGGTACCCATTAGGATACCATAAAACCCTAGCATACCCTAAAACCCTAGGGGGACACTTCTATTAATGGTAAATGTATTTTTGTAAAAGTGTACTTAGTGGTAATTAAGTATTTTATCTCTCTTTAATGGAAATTAAGTGTCACTTTTCTGTACTTAGAGGTAATTTTCTCTATAGTGTTTCCATTTTTAGCGGGGTATGACAGTTATGGTGTCTGGTTTCTGTGTATCTCGACCAATCTTCTCCCTTAATTACACCAAGGTATGAGAATTTTCGAAAAAATTCTTTCTTATAACCTGACCTCAAAAATCAAAACTTAAACAATTGTGTGTAGAGCAGTAGAGCACACGTGACTAACCCTCGGGGTCACCACCGTATATATATTCACGTTTTGTGTCTCACAAGTCACAAGTCGTAACCAAACAAAACCACGACATGGGAAGTTTTGTACGAGCGACAAAGCCTGTACTAATCACTCCTTCCCAGCCCACCCCGTCCCACATCCTCTCTCTCTCCTCTCTCGACTCTCAGCCTTTCCTTCGTTTCACCATCGAGTATTTACTCGTCTACAGGATTCCCCACGCCTTGGACAAGGACGCGACTGTGGCTCGAGTCAAATCAGCAGTGGCTCGAGCCCTGGTTCCTTACTACCCTCTAGCTGGCAGAGTCAAGGCTCGGCCAGACGGCTCGGGGCTCGAGGTCGTGTGTCGAGCCCAGGGTGCCGGCTTCATCGAAGCCGTGTCCGACTGTAGCCCGTCGGAGTTCGAGAGGGCCCCGCGGTTCGTTACTCAGTGGAAGAAGTTGTTGTCATCATTCGAGTTATTCAAATCGGTCCCGCCGGTCGTTATCCAGCTGACGTGGCTCAACGACGGCTATGCCGCCTTGGGCGTCGGGTTCACTCACTGTATTTGTGACGGCATTGGCAGTGCCCAGTTTTTGAACTTGTTTGCCGAGTTAGCCACTGGACGAGTTAAACTCAGCGAGTTCGAACCAAAACCAGTGTGGGAACGTCACCTTCTAGATTCCACAACTCGGGCGGTCCCCGGTGCCCACCCCGAGTTCGTCCGAGTCCCGGACATTTCCGGGTTCGGCTCACGGTTCTGCCAAGACCAACTCAGTCCCACCTCGGTCACATTCGACAGAAAACGGATCAACGAGTTGAAAAAACTCGCGTCCGCGGGTCAACCCAGTGAGTCCCAACACACGTCGTTTGAAGTTCTCTCAGCGCACGTGTGGAGGAGCTGGGCCAGGGCGTTAAACTTGCCACCCAAGCAAGTGCTGAAACTCTTGTTCAGCATCAACGTTCGAAACCGAGTGAAGCCGAGTCTACCCGCCGGTTACTACGGCAACGCGTTCGTACTGGGTTGCGCCCAAACTAGCGCCAAGGAATTGACGGAAAAGGGGTTGGGTTACTCCTCGGGGCTAATCAGGCGGGCCAAGGAGCGAGTCGGGGACGAGTACGTGAGAGAAGTGGTGGAATCGGTGAGCGGGTCAAGGCGGGCGAGTCCTGACTCGGTGGGGGTGTTGATCGTGTCGCAGTGGTCAAGGATGGGGCTGGACCGGGTTGACTTCGGGATGGGGAGGCCGGTTCACGTGGGGCCGGTTTGCTGCGACAAGTATTGTTTGATTTTGCCGGTTCATGATCGGACCGACGCTGCGAAGGTCATGGTGGCGGTCCCCAGGACTGGCGTTGACCGATACAAGTGTTTGATCAGGAGCCCGTACTCCTGAAGAGGGCTTGATCATTTCGTGTTGAATTTTTTTTTGTAGTTTGACTATTTGAGTTCAACTGGTAGTAGTCTGATTCTCATCTGCAGAGAATTTTTCGAGGAATGTGATTTTCTTTCTCGGGACATGGACGTAGGAGTAGCTTTTTCTAAAGGGGAAGAGAATATCTTTTAAACGGAGTTTTTGTGAATAATTGTTTACGAGGTGAATGACGCGCGTTAGTTTGTATTTTAAACGGTTTTGATTAATATAAAGAAATTTCGGGGAAGAGTACTCTTTTTTAGAAAATTTTTATTTAAATTCATACCGTCCTAAACTGAAATAAATAATCGAGATCGCGTGGCTCCGTAAGTAAATGAATCACGGCCCTCCATAAAAATATTAATCTCAAAGAGAGAATATCGAGTGTCACATGTGCTCTTTTTTTTGGGGGTGTATTGTTCATGACTGTCCATGTCATGGTCTACAAACATATAAATTAGAACTTCCATCAAGAGAGTGCTTGTATGCGTACTTATCCAATTTTCATTTTCTAATTTTCCGTTTTGAAGTTTTTAGAAAACAAAAGGCAAAAGTAGGGAATGAGAATGACCGAATGTGGAGCATTTTTAACTTCTTTTTTTAACTTTTCTCATTTTAGTTAAAATAAAAGACTTATAAAATATTTTTTCTGCATATATTTCTCAAACACTTAGAACTGCTGAATCGATTTTAATCCCTAACATAAAATAACAGCAAGGGAGATATTGACCCTTGACCGAGAGTGTAAGGGAAATGACAAGTGAAATTGAAAGTGCAAGGGGCAAAGTGACACCGAAGCGTAAAGTACAGGGTGCAAAATGTACTTTACCCTAGTTATTGAGGGAAATTAAACCTACTTTGTTCATCTATGACCCCAATGTATATCCAAAGTGCACTATATTATTATTGTTGATTTTAACATGGGATTGCATGTTTTTTTAAGCAAAAAGCTTAATAGGGAAAAAAGGTAAAATCATATTAGGTCTTATTATTTATCTAGCAATGTTACATTTAGATCTGGGTAATAGGTCGGGTTGGGGGTTTGGGTTTGTGTCACAAACCACCCAATCCGAACCCGACCCATTTAGAAATTGTGTTTCTCAAGTCGTGTCATTTTCGTGTTTTGTGTCAGAAATGCTCAATCCTAACCTGTTAATTTCGTGTCCGGTTCATGTCGTTTCGTGTTATCGTGTTTGTTGCCCAACGCTATATAGAATTAATGACATATATATATATATATATATATATATATATATATATATATATATATATATATATATGTTTGTGTTACTGGGTGACACAGATTAGTAACCGTGTTAGTCGTGCCAATTTTGTGTCTCGCGTGTTAAACCCAAACCCGACCCATTTTGAATTCTTGTTCTTGAGTCGTGTCATTTTCGTGTTAGAAATGTTCAATCCTAACCTGCTAACTTCGTATCTAGTTCGTGTCGTATTATCGTGTTTCGTGTCCGTTGCACTTACATCCTATCGGAGAGAGTTGCATTTGTTTTTAAACTATTGCGTTTCCGGGTGCCTACAAACAATTATTACAATACACGATGCAATCTAACAGCTGCCAAGACCCAGATATACAGTAGGATGTGGAAATGACTGCTTTAGCGGGATTGCTTAAATTGACAATGCTTCATATTTTGTTGTAGTAACGGAACTTAATATAGTCAATTGTTGCATGTCTCGAGTTGAGTTTTTAGGAATATTTATCTCATAGTATTAACATTTGTTTAGTATCATGGGGGTGAGTATAGGGGTTAATACTGAATCACTGAACTGAAGACATCGCAATGGGGAAAAAGAGTAATAGTGCAACAAATTATTTCCTGTTCATTTCAGTTACATGCTACATGCCTTTGCACTTAGAGAATCATGTCCTAAGTCATGACATAATTTGCATGCCCCTATGTGTGCGTAAACGATAACTCGAGTGCGAGTGTAAAAACATGTTTGAAATACATTGCAAACTAGTAAAATTCGTGAGAGTGAAGATTGAAAGCGTAAGCACAGAACAAAGATTGAGACCGAAAGAGTGCATTATACGACTAAGAGCATCCACATTTGGCTCTTATTAGACTACACTTTTAGTCATCCATTTTTATGACACATGTCAGTTAACGAAATTTTTGTGCATTTTTGTGCTCCATTTGAAAACTTTATGGAGTGCATTAGTTAACAAAGAGCATCTTGATGTTTGGCCTTAAAGAGAAAGGGGGGAGAGAGAGAGAGAGAGAGGAAAGGATGGCATAAAAGAGTCCCACATTTTTTTTTGAACAGAGAAACAAAAAATTTATTAATCTTTGAAAGTAATTAACAAAAAATTTATTAATTTTTGAACAGGAGAACAAAAATTTGAACAACAATTTTTTTAATTAATTTTTGGAAAAGAGCCCCACATTTAACACTAACAAAATCCCTAAAAATGTCAGATCAAGCAGTTTTTCATTCTCTACCCAACAAAACCTCTAACAAACATTTTTGGGCCCCTATTTTTATTATTTAATACTTTTTGTAATGCAACACATTAAAACTTAAATAGCCAAACGTGGATGCTTTCACATTGCGTCGCTTCAGTGGGTGCATTAATAAACACTGCCCAACGTATGGTATGGGAAAAACTCTCATACATTTATTTATTTATTTATTTGCTTTTTTCCCACAAGAAACAATACATGAAGGCTCCATTCAGTTGTCGGAAATGCTGTTTGAGATATTGATTCTTAGGAAAAATAAAGTGAGGTGAAGTAAAGATAAATGAAATTTATTTTTCTGTATGTTTTATGTTGACAAGAAAACAAGAATTACTTCCTTTTGGTAAGTCCTATTTTGCGGGAACCCAGTAGAAAAGTTGAGGCGTGGATCATACAATTTTTCTAGTAACTGAACACACATAAAATTATGAAAAAATTAATTTTTCCGTCATTTCCATGCAACTAAACGGGGCCGAAGAGTCCCCTTGGAAGTTGGAACACGCCCAGGCAAGTTTGATAGAGAGAGTCCAGCTCACCAGAGCGAAGTCCATTAATTCTCGCTTGTTGGGCTGGACCATACTCCTTGTTTGCGTAGTCCAACCCAATACTTTGGGCCTAAACATATGTGGGATTCACCGATTCACACCGAGGTGTGATTGCTACTACAGGTCTACATGGTTGGTTGATGCCTGCTCCGTTTCGTTAAAATTCTTATTTTTTAAGTACATATTTTTTGTTTTAAGAGGCATGTCATTTTTTCATAATACATTACTTTTAATTCAAAAAATAAATATTTATTTTAATTAGTGGAATACACCTTCATTGAAGTTCGTAAACTTAAGGGGTGCTTGGCCACTACCTTATTGGTTTTTCCACTTCTCATTTTCAAGTTCTGGGTGTTTGGCTGGGTGTTGGAAAACTCATTTTGGAAAAATGAGTTCTCTGTTTTTAACGTTACGGATAAAAAGTGAGAAATAGGAAAAGAGGTACTTTTCAATTTCTCATTTTCCACTTCTGATTAGAGTAAGAGGAGAAAAGACCAAATTATCCTCTATATTTGGTTTTAGGACTCTCTTAGGATGTTCATTAATTGAAAGGCTTTAAAGCAAAAAATTCATTATAACCATTTAGGATAAAATGATCAAAAAAATAAAATTTTTGCATCGGTTCATACGGATTGAAAATTGGAGCAATTAATTTTTTAAATCATATTTTTTAATATATAAAGGGTGTAAAAAGATTTGTGTGTGCTGATATATTTAAAAGCGGAAAAAATTAGTAATAAATTATTTTAAAAAATTGATTAAACCATTATTTATACGCATTATATCCCACAATAAAACAAGGGCAACATGGTGAAAACCCAAGTCATAATTCATTTTTATCACATATCCCCCAAAAACTATCAAGTTGCAAAATGAATTCTGCACATATCATCCAAACACTCTACCAGATTCAAATTACATTCTGACCAAAAAGTTGAAAACAAAAAGCCAAAAAATAGGCTCTCAAACACCCACTTTTTTTTTTTTTGGATAAAAGTGAGAGATACTACATTGATAAAGCCCAACGGCACTTACACAACGAAATTCATTACAGATAATTTGGACAAAGCCAAACTAATCATCTAACTGATACAAAATGAGAAAGAACGAGGCAATTGATATCTTTCATCCCCAACCTAGGCAAGGCCTACGCACCTTCTGCTAAGCGGAAAATTCATATACCTTATAACAGTCTCAAAAAGAAATACATTGCTAGCCAAGAAAAAGACAACAAGAACCCAAACGATCAGATGAACTTCGACCAGAAATAAATACACTAATGCATTTCTAACAAACTACCAATAGATGCATATTAATCTTCTCGAGCCCCAACAATAAATAAATCACCCAAAAGTGAACTTCATTACTCTCATATGGAGAGTCCAAAACTCTGACAAGAAAAGACAAAACTCTCCCAAATTTTGCTCAACTTTAACTCCACAAAAATGTTGGTGGAGAAGGCAGAGAGCAATGTGCTTGTATACACGAAATGCACATATTAGGTCCCCACGCGTACGCAAAGTAGTTCTAGAATGCAAAATTATAATTTAAAATTCCGAATCACCTAAATTAATCGATCTGTACCAAACACCCACTGCATGCTCGCTCGTAAACGAGTTAATCGTGAATAAAATGTCTATCTGATAGTCATACCACATAGTCAACATGATATCACTACTGTATTCATTTAATTTTCTCCCCATATTGCTTAATTGGGACGATCAATTCTGTGACGCAGTTTATTTATTTATTTATTTAATTAGTACTTTTGATTTAAAATTTTGAATATTTGTTATGTTCTTCTGTGAAATAATTAGCTTTGATAGATCATAGACACGAGAGATAAAGTAAAAAAAAAAATCACTCCACAACATGGAAGAGGTGGTGAGCATCTACGAAGAATTAGGGCGTGTTTTTCTCATATTCTTGGACTTGGTACAGGCCAATGGTACGTAATAGTCAAGTTGTTTCCGCAAAATGGTATTTTTGTTGATGTACGTGAAAAATATATATATGATTTTAAAGATTCATAAAAATATGTGCTTTTAGTCCATTTAATTTAGCAAAAATACACCCTTACCCTTAGTCATTCACCCTTGGGACACCTCCTCGAAAACGGGGGAAAAAGGAAGAAGAAAAGATCACCCAATGGGACAAGCATATACTATTATCTACAAAAATCACGTGGGAAATCATCACACAAAGAGTCACTCCCATGTTTGTCGTGAAGGTTGTGATTATCCATTAGAAGTCACTCATGCATTTCGTTTTCGTGTGATAATCATATACAAAAAATTACGTTATAGAATTACATATTGAATGGAATCCTTTATTTCATTTGAGCAATGTATTATTATGTACAAGTGAGTCTTTGGGTTACAAATGAGCCGATCATTCATACCGTTTGAGATTCGACTCCGTAAAGTCGAGTTTGACTTTGATTCGTCCACTAAACAAACTGAACTTGAGCCTCAATTTTAGACTCGTTTAGTAAATGAACCGAATTTAACCTAACAAAATTCGGCTCGATCAAACTTGCCAATTAACTTGGAGTATATAAGTTCATATATAAACTTCTCATAGTACATATGTATATCAAAAGCTTACTTATTTACCTTTAGAATTATTACCCGACTGCTAAACTTCTTATAATTACTTTAGAGAATCTCATTGTGCAAGTAATAAATTAATGAGCAATCTTACGAACTTAGCTTTAAAACAAAATTCCGGCAACAACTCGTGCAAAGTCGTTAGATTTACATTGGCACACATACGTCGAAGATCGAACAGCTCTCCATCCAATTATTTTCGAAATTATATTTTAAAATTGTGTTTCGAGACTTGTTGTAAACTAGAGTAATAAAAAAGAGGTGAGTAATGTTAAGGGCGAACAAAATCCGAGGATTCCGTGCCTGAGGAATAGCCGTTACTTACGACATGTTTGTCCGCTGCGGACACATCCAAAATGCCTAAAAATCTAAACAGAACCTATCCCATAACCCTTTGTCTCTTGTTTAATGTTTTGTCTCTTGTTCTACTAACAAAAATCCAGATTCCTTCATCCTCCTCAGTCCTCACTTCCCTCTCTCTCCCCGTCGTGCCGCCGAAACCACAACCGCCGTCGTCAAGCCCACCACCTCCCTCGCCACCGCCGCAGTCCCTTCCACCACCCCAACACCCTTAAAAAGCCCGCCAAAAAAAAAAACTCCTAAAATGGCCTCCCAAGACTCCCCAACCTTCCACTGGCACTACTCCGAATTGGACGACCGCAACTTCCAAATCCGCGGCCGCACCTTCTTCTACGCCGTCGTCCTCTTCTCCCTAGTCGTCCTCGCCTCCCTCCTCCTCCTCTTCGCCCGATGGATCATCTGCCGCTTCCGCCGCCTCCCCTCCACCTCCGCTCCCGGCCTCGTCCCAGCTCCGCCGCCTTCTCAACCCCAAGGACTCGACGCGGCCACAATTAACAGCTTCCCGATCGTACTGCACGATTCGTCGGGTGCCGGCGAATCGGAGTGCTGTTGTATATGCCTTGGCTTGTTTGAAGACGGGGAGAAAGTGAAAGTGCTGCCGAGATGCCAACATTTTTATCACTCTGCTTGCGTCGACACGTGGCTCTGTTCTCAGTCGAGTTGCCCAATCTGCCGATCTTCTCTCCGACCCAACTCACCTGTTTGACTCGGTTGGTGTGTTTTTTTAGCACAGTTTTTTTTCCTTTTTCGTTAATGATTTTCACACTTTATTTTTTAATAACTGCACTTCATTTATTGTCATTTAGTAAAACTTTTATGTGTAATTTTGACACTAAAAAGACAATAAATGAAGCGCATTTATCTGAGAAAGAAAGTCTGAAAATCATTTCGATTTTTCCTGTTGTAAATTAATACTTATTGAAAATGTGTGCATTTGCATGTGGATTGTTTTCTCTCACCTTATGTACTTCCTACTAGGATTGGCCAATGCTTGGTATTTGTTAGGGCCGAGGGGGATTTTTTTTTTTTTTTTGTAATTTGTCAAATCCAAACAATTGGCCCAAGTACAAGTGGCCTCCACATGGTTGATGAATTTTCTCATTGGGTTTGGCATTTTGGTTGAGTGAGCTTTGGACACTATAGCTAAAAAGCCGATCGACTGTCTTTATGGAGTAATAAAACATAAGAAACATGACAAATTTTCATGCTTCTTCGCAAAATTCTAAATAGGAGTTGCCATTCAAAGTTGATTCTTTAAACTGGACTCATTGTTCCATTTTATTAAAAAAAAAAAAAACGAGACTCCTTGTTTGTAATATATTAATTACTAGTATAAGTTTTTGTAGCATCATGCTCTGCGTCTCATATTTACGAACTTGGATTTGGATCTTTTAGTAGTATGGGTGTTTGAAAGCCTACTTTTTGTTTTTTTAGTTTTAATTTTTTGACTTTTTGAATTATGGTCATAATTTATTTTAAATTTGGTAGAGTATTTAGGAGATATATGCAGAATATATTCTGTAGGACTTTTTGTTAACCAAAATGAAAAAAAATAAAAAATGAGAAGTTAAAAAGCTCCTCCTACCCTCTTTTCATTTCTGTTCTCTAAACAACAATTTGAAGAAATCATTTTGGAAAATGAGTTTTGGGTGGCCCTTGCTAAACAATCAAAATTTGAAAATGCAATAATGAAAATACAAAAAGGAGGTTGCCAAACAGACACTAAGTGGAGGTCATGTTAGGCCTTTTATGGGCTCCCTCCGGGCCCATTTCATATTTTTCTCAAATTAAGCGTCATTTTGGGGACATGGGCAAGACAGAGTAACCATTAATCGTGAATGTGGATTCATGAAAGACTTTTTATTTCATAGAGTGTTTATATGACTCCATATCGAACTAACATCATGCCATTTTTTGGTTGTCTGTCTTACTGTCTACATCAAGTTTTGCTGCCTCAAAACTAGAAGGAACAGGTTTAAGGAGAGTGCAATGAGGAGGATCATGCACGTGTTGGGGTGCAGACAAACCTTTCAGCCATTTGGACAGAGAGCTGCCTAGCGCTACACATGAATTGGTGTAGCGCTACCGAATGCCTTAGTAGCTGTAGCGCTACATCAAAAGGCTTGTAGCGCTACCGAGAGCCTTAGAGCGTATTTAGGGTTTTTGTGAGCGGCTGTGTGTTGGTGTTGATTGTAATCACTTTTTCTGAGCGTGAAAAAAAAGAGAGGCGAGAGAAAACACATCTCAGAGAGATTGTGAGAAGACTTGTACTCTTGGATTGATTTCATAGTGGACTGGTGTGGCTCCCGTGGTTTTTCCTCACGTTGAGATTTTCCACGTATATCTTGTGTCTCGTTTTTCTTTCCTGTTTTCATTACGCACATACTTTGTTTGCTTTGTTCTGTGATCTATTGTTCCAAGATCCGTAGGGGCGTTGTAGGATTGCGTAAAATCCATAACAACTGGTATCAGAGCCACGGTTGCGGTAGGTTTTGTTCAACAGGTTAGGGTTTAATCTCGTTCGGGGCAGGACAGAGTTCAGTGGGAGCTATGGGTTCTGAAGAAGGCAAGCCGAGGATGGAGAAGTTTGACGGGTCAGACTTCGCGTTCTGAAAAACGCAGATAGAGGACTATCTGTATCAAAAGAAAAGGGGACGAACAAAGCACAGACCAACGAGGATTGGGACGTCTTGGACAGGAAAGCGTTAGGGGTTGTTCGCTTGTCCCTTTCAAAGTTAGTCACCCACAACATCTTGAAGGAGAAAACGACGGTGGATCTTATGGAAGCGCTGAAAAAGATGTACGAGCAACCGTCTGCTGCGAATAAGGTACATCTCATGAAAAAACTTTTCAATCTGTCTATGGCTGAAGGGGTTTCCTTTATGTCACATCTCAGTGAGTTCAATATGATAGTTGATCAACTTATGTCTGTCGAAATCAAGTTTGATGATGAGGTTCAAGCCTTGTTATTACTGTCTCAGTTGCCAGAGAGCTGGCAGGGTACTGTTACTGCAGTCAGTAATTCGGCAGGAAAGGAAAAGTTAAAATTGAGTGAGGTTGTTAGTTTGATTCTGACTGAAGAGGTCAGAAGGGGTTCGATCGATGGTTCAGGTAGTTTAGGTTCAGCTCTAATGATTAGCACCCGAGATTGTACTATCTCGGGGCTCAAATTCTCCGAGTTGTGACGTTTCTATACTTAAATGCTCATTTTTATCCGATTTTACTTGTATGGTATGTTGTTGGGTTTTTGTAGGCAAACCATGCCAAGAGTGTGTTTTTGAGAACCAATGAACATTTCGGGATGTAATCAACATGCCAATAGCCCGTTGGTACCAATTCACGCTCGCCGGGTCTCAATAGTATCGCATGGAGCTCCATAGGCCACCTTTTGCTCAAGATTGGCCTTGGTTCGAGCTAAAGCATGGCGAACAAGCAAGATGATATCCTCGTGGGTGACAGAGTATTTGAGGGCATGAAGAGTGGTGTCACTGAGCTCGGGAGATCATGAAATGATGTTTAAATGAAGTTCGGGAGGTGGAAAACCAATAGACCAGGCCAGCAGACTGGTTTCTGCATAATTTTCCAATGGTTATCGATAACCTTCCATAGTGTTATCGATAACGTTTCACAAAAGCTGGGCCAAGATCAAGGGTTATCGATAACCTTTCCTGATGTTATCGATAATAGTGCACCATTCTTTGGTCCAGAGGACTCCAGCCTTGGGAGTATCGATCACCTTCCATATGGTTATCGATAACATTGTAAAGCGAGGTAGGGTTATCGATAACACATGCTAGTGTTATCGATAACGGTTCCTTTCCAGGAGATATTTTAGGCTGGCTTTTCAACTTTCCTTTTATGGAAAGTTTCCTTTTATGGCTTATTTTTGGGGGCCTTTTGGTCCAATTAGTGGCTGATTGTTGGGCTTTTAAATAGCTTTGTAAGCCATAAATGGCCATTATGTACTACGTTCAAAATTTGTAGTCTTTAAAGTTCAAGAGCTCTTAGCCATTTTCTTCAAGTTTTAGCTTCCAATTTCTTTTGAACTCAAGTAAGTTGTTATTTTACGGTTAATTCCCGTTTGTTAAAGTTGTTGGTACACGTTGGATCGTAATAGAATTCAAGTTTATTTTCCTTTTCATTGGTGAATCATGTTTTCTCTACTTAGCATAATTTCTAGTCTTTCTCCAATGTGTGAGTAGTTAATCGGTAGGGTCTCGGGGTGAGGTTATGCTATGCTTTAATCGATCAAATGATTCCACTTAATCTTTAGCTCAATTTCAACATATTGAACGAATTAAACCCATGATGTCTTGTGTTGATCATGGGATTGGTGGCTCCTTTGATCAATGGAGTCTATCGGCCCATGCTACGTGCTTGATTAATCGTACGCGTGTGAACGATCCTTTTTCGTCTCTCACTTGCGTTAAATGAGTTCAGTTCGAATTAATACTTTGAATCGAGTTACAAGTAGTCTTCAGCGTAAATGCCTTTAGCGGAATCCGGACGGTTTCGGTCCGCTCTTTAGTTAGATAAAGGAATCGTTTGATTGGCCGAATCGTAGGTAAACCGAGCTTTCTTGACTCAACCACCTTAATCTAGTTTAAATCCAAAGTTAATTTTCGTCATTCAAAGCAAAATCACAAAAGTTGGCTGCTTGAAAGCTAGAAAACCATTTTCATTACATCTAATCCAAATTAGCTTAAAAGATTTCTTCGTGGGAACGATCCGGTCTTACCGGTATAATATGCTTTACAACGACCTAGCCCTTGCTTTATTTGGAGGGTAGGTTGCAGAGTTGAGCATCTAAGTTTTGAGCAGAGGGGCAGAAGCCAGACCAAGGGTGGTCAGAATCAGAACAGGAACAGGTCGAAACCGAAGGGCAAGGGCAAGGGAAATAAAGATAAATCTCAGGTTCGGCCCATTAAAGGTGAATGTTGGAATTGTGGTCAGACAGGCCATATGTCACAAACTTGCAAAGCACCGAAAAAGAGTAACGGTGGGCAGGAGGCTCACGTTGTGCACGATGCACTTATTCTTTCCATGAACAGCGACACTAAATCTTGGGTAATTGATTCGGGTGCCTCATTCCACGCCACTGCTAACAGGGAGGTTCTGCAGAACTATGTAGCAGGGGACTTTGGGAAAGTATACTTGGGGGACGACGAGCCTTGCAATATTATGGGAAAAGGGATGTTCAGATTGCAACGCATGGGTTCAAATAGTGTCTGAAAGATGTCAGGCACGTTCCGAAGTTGAAGAGGAATCTTGTTTCGGTTGGACAGCTTGCAACAGCAGGTTATACATCGACATTCACAGGGGACATGTGGAAAGTCTCCAATGGTACCATGGTGACGGCTAAAGGTAAGAAAGTTGGTACACTTTACTTGACTTCACATGGTAGTGACATACTTGCAGTTATAGACAACAAGGAGAGTTCACATCTGTGGCACAATAGACTGGGGCATATGAGTGAGAAGGGAATGAAGGTTATGCAGTCGAAAGGGAAGCTACCGGGTTTAGAGTCAGTGGATATTGACATGTGTGAGGATTGTATCTTCGGAAAACAGAAACGGGTTAGCTTTCGGAAAGGCGGCAGGCCTCCCAGGGCTCAGAAGCTAGAGCTTGTCCATACAGATGTGTGGGGTTGAGCTACAGTGTCTTCTCTTGGCGGTTCTTATTACTATGTTACCTTTGTCGACGATCACTCGAGGAAGGTATGGGTATACTTCATGAAGCACAAGTCAGAGGTCTTTGAAGTCTTCAAGAAGTGGAAGGCCATGGTTGAGAATGAAACAGATTTGAAGGTGAAGAGGTTGAGGTTCGACAACGGCGGAGAGTATGAGTTGGGGGGAGTTCAAGAAAGTCTGCGCTCTATTCGGGATTCGTTTAGAGAGGACACCTCCAGGGACTCCGCAGCACAATGGCATTGCAGAAAGGATGAACAGGACTTTGACTGAGTGTGCTAGGAGCATGCGGATACACGCATGGTTGCCCAAGATGTTTTAGGCAGATGCAGTCAGCACAGCAGCACATTTGATCAATCTTGGGCCATCAGTTCCGTTGAATTTTGGCATACCAGAGGAGGTTTGGAGTGGTAAAGAGGCAAATCTCTCACACTTACGTGTTTTCGGTTGTGTTTCCTATGTGCATATTAGCGACAAGGACAGGGATAAACTTGATGCTAAGTCACAGAAGTGCACCTTTATTGGGTACGGCGGAGATGAGTTTGGTTATCGTTTTTGGGATTACAAGAACCGGAAGATAATCAGAAGCAGAGACGTTGTGTTTGATGAAAAGGTGATGTACAAAGACAGGGATAGCAAACTAAGCAGTGGGAGTACCACTTCGGATGGAGATACGTCCGACTACTTTGGGTTGGAGGATCTTCCAGGTGACAGGGGGGTTGAACAGGGGTCTGGTCAGGCAGAGGAGAGAGTTTTAGATGAGACAGTTTCAGAGTGGACAGTTTTAGATGAGGCAGCTCCAGAGACAGGGACTAGTTCAGCGGTCAGAGAGTTGAGGAGGACAACCAGAGTACACAAGCCAAATCCGAAATATATTTCTTCGCTTGATTACTTGCTTTTGACGGATAGTGGAGAACCAGAGTGCTATGATGAGGCTATGCAGGTTTCTGAGTCAGCTCAGTGGAAGACTCCGATGCAGGAATAGATGGATTCTCTTCATTCCAACGGTAAGCTCAGCTTCCCGCAGGAAAGAAAGCCTTGCAGAACAAATGGGTTTTTCGGCTTAAGCAGGAGAGTGATGGCAAGAAAAGATACAAGGCAAGATTGGTTGTAAAGGGCTTCCAACAGAAGGAGGGGATTGATTATACAGAGATATTTTCACCCGTTGTGAAGATGGCCACTATCAGAGTGGTGCTGAGTATGGTTGCTGCTGCAAATCTCTACCTTAAGCAGTTAGATGTTAAAACTGCTTTTCTTCACGGGGGCTTGGATGAAGAAATCTACATGAAGCAGCCTGTTGGTTTCATTGTGAAAGACAAGGAAGAGATGGTATGCAGGTTCAAGAAGAGTCTGTATGGTTTGAAACAGGCTCCCAGACAGTGGTACAGAAAGTTTGATGGTTTCATGCAGCGCAGTGGCTACACAAGGTGCAATGGGGATCACTGTTGTTACTTCAAGAGGTTTGAGTCTAGCTACATCATTTTATTGCTCTACGTAGATGATATGCTTGTAGCAGGTTCCTGTGTTAGGGAGATCAACAAATTGAAGCAGCAGTTGGCAACAGAGTTTGCTATGAAAGATCTGGGTGCAGCTAAACAGATACTTGGGATGAGAATCAACATAGATAAGGCTCAGGGAACCTTACGGTTGAGTCAAGCTGAGTATATTGAGCGTGTTCTGGAGAGGTTCAATATGCAGTGTGCTAAGGCAGTTGGCACACCCTTGGGAAGTCATTTCAAACTTTCTCAGGGGCAATCACCCAAGACAGATGCAGAAAGAGAGTACATGGCCAAGGTTCCGTATACCTCGGCCATGGGTAGCCTGATGTATGCGATGGTGAACACGAGACCAGACATTGCCCATGCAGTGGGAGTTGTGAGCAGATTTGCTAGCAATCCGGGAAAATAGCATTGGGAAGCAGTAAAGTGGATTATGCGATACTTGAGAGGTACCACTGATTTGCCACTTTGTTTTGGGAAAGGGAAATTGACAGTGCAGGGATATGTGGATGCTGACTTTGCTGGTGATCAAGATACGCGGCGAAGTACCACAGGATATATCTATACTATGGGTTCAACAGCGGTGAGCTGGGTCTCACGTCTGCAGAAATTAGTGACATTATTTACTACAGAAGCTGAGTATGTGGCCGTGACTAAGGCTGCAAAGGAGATGATTTGGATGAAGGGCTTCTTGGAGGAGCTGGGTTTGAAGCAAAAGAACTGCGTTCTTTTCAGTGACAGCCAGAGTGCTATACACCTTGCCAAAAATCCAGTGTTCCATGCCAGGACGAAGCACATTGATTTGAGGTACCATTTTATTCGCTCGCTTTTGGAAGATGGGGATTTGTTGCTAGAAAAGATTTTGGGGGATCGAATTCCGGCAGATATGTTGACTAAGTCTGTTACTGTTTAGAAACTGAAGTTGTGTTCGACTTCAGTTGGCCTTCATGCTTGAAGAGATGATGGGCCTGGAGCCACACCAAGAGGGGTCAGATGACTACGTCCATGATTGATTGAGATTATTTGGGTTTGCAGTTGATTGTTTGCGGATGCTTCAGGTTATCTTCAAGTGGGAGATTGTTGGGGTGCAGACAAACCTTTCAGCCATTTGGACGGAGAGCTGCCTAGCGCTACACATGAATTGGTGTAGCGCTACACATGAATTGGTGTAGCGCTACCGAATGCCTTAGTAGCTGTAGCGCTACATCAAAAGGCTTGTAGCGCTACCGAGAGCCTTAGAGCGTATTTAGGGTTTTTGTGAGCGGCTGTGTGTTGGTGTTGATTGTAATCACTTTTTCTGAGCGTGAAAAAAAAGAGAGGCGAGAGAAAACACATCTCAGAGAGATTGTGAGAAGACCTGTACTCTTGGAGAAGACCTGTACTCTTGGATTGATTTCATAGTGGACTGGTGTGGCTCCCGTGGTTTTTCCTCACGTTGAAGTTTTCCACGTATATCTTGTGTCTCGTTTTTCTTTCCTGTTTTCATTACGCACGTACTTTGTTTGCTTTGTTCTGTGATCTATTGTTCCAAGATCCGTAGGGGCGTTGTAGAATTGCGTAAAATCCATAACAGCACGGTGGAGTTATTAATTATCGTTCCCCCTCCCCTCCCCTCCCCTCCCCCGAGATATGTTCCCTGTGTTTATATTGTCAATTTGCGTAGGAAAATAATGCCGCGAATAGGAGAACAGAAAGAAGTGCTAACAAGTGATTTCGTTGCCAATTTTCAACGCTGTCAAATCTTTCGTGTATATGGACCCATCAATGGAGTCAGTGGCGGAGCCACTCTATTACCACTGGGGGCACCTGCCCCCACTACACCTTTTTTTTTTTTTTTTTGGTTTCTTTTGAATTTGGTAGTTTGAATTTACCAAATATTTAAAGCAAGCACGTATTATTAGATTAAATACTTGTTAAAATACGAATGACTTGTTTGAATTGTTACACAAATAAACTCCACAAAATCAATGTCTGCAATCATATCAAAGTAAAGATTCGGTGAATTTATTGAAGAGTGAGTAATTTTCATCCAGTATGTGTGGACAGTGAGTAGAGGTGGCAATTGCAACACATATTTTTAACCCGTCCAAATCCGCTTACTTGTAACCCAACCCAACCCGTCCATATTTTGTAATTGATTGATATAGGTTCAACCCATATTAACCCATATTTTTATGGGTTTAGATGGATTAAGAGTAGGTTTAATATGGGCTAAAATTAAAAATGGTACAACACCTCTTTTTCTCAATTGCCTGCACTCTCTCCCGATCGACTTCTCTGATTACTGACTACAATTCAATCCAATTCACCCACATCTCTTTCTCTCTCTCTCTCTCTCTCTCTCTCTCTCTCTCGGCACTCTCTCTCTCCAATTCACCAATCTCTCTCTCTGTCTCTCTCTCTCTCTCTCTCTGTTTAGGCAACAAAAAGACAAAAAGAATATAACTACAAGACCAATCTCTTGAGCTTCTCTCCCTTTATGGGTTTTTTTTTTGTTCTTATTCAATTTTTTTCCGCGTTTATTGTTTTGCAACAAATATTTTACGATTTTTGATTCGCTCTAATCAAAAAAGTAAAAAATTATAACTTTTACCCAAATATTTTTGAAAACATCTAAGATAAAGCCCAAAAAATATTGTTGGGATAAAAAGTTACTTTTTTGATTCTCTCATCGAGACGAACTAATAGGGATAAAAAGTTTGTCGCAAAACAAACAAATTCAAAAAAATTTGAATAGAGACAAAAAAAAAGTCACTTGACTTTTTAATCCAAACCTAAGTGATGGTTTCGGCGAATGCAACGAAGACCGAAACTATACAATCGGTGCAATCATCGCCTTGCAGACAATTCTCTAAAGCGGCATCTGACTCGTCATCGAAGTTACGTTACTGTTTGGAAATGGAAAAAAAGAAAGGGGGGGAACGGGTTGGGTCGGACAGATTTGGGTTTGGATGGACCCATATTCGACCCGACCCGTTTTAACCCGTTTATTTTTTGACCCATATTTGACCCGTCCATATTTAACCCACGACCCGTTTTAACCCGCCCAAACCCACCCAAATCCACCCGTTTGCCACCTCTAAGTCAGTGAGTAATACGCACATGTTCACCTAGTGTTTAGGTGCAGGAGTGAACAAAATAGTACTCCAAAACTTGAAAACTCTCCTTTGTAACATGATGTAACAACCAATACGAAAATCACGCCGCATCACCAACAACCATCAAGTCATGGGTCGGTGGGATGTCGTCAGGAGTTAGCTATCGTTAGAGATTTTGTTTTTATAATGCCCCCACTGATGTATACTCTTGGTTACGCCACCGGTCACCCATGTGAGTATTTGTGCAAGACAATTTCACCATTTCTCACTACAAGAAAATCGAGATCTCCCAACGGTTTTGCTAGCGACGGTTCAAAAAACCGTTGGTATAGACGGTGTGTAGCAAAGGTTTTCAAACCGTTACTAGAAACAGGACTATAGCAACGGTTTTCATGCAACCGTTACTAGATTACCAGACTATAGCAACGGTTTTCCATAACCGTTACTAAAAACCGGCCTATAGCAACAGTTTCCAATAACCGTTGCTAGATTTTCACACCGCCAAAACCAATTTTCTTTCATGCGATCGGTTTTTCAAACCCGAACTAACGATCGAGACCGTTATTTTATTTTTCATGTTGATTAAATTGATCTCGTACAAATTTGGCTCAATCGGATTTAGAAAATTTCTTTATCGATGGACAATTTCATTAATAAAATGAATTTTTCTGTCCGATAAGCATGTAGCGATACTCGATTAACTTCATTCTTGAACGTACTTTAGCCACTCAACCGTGACACAATCATGATGATCAACCGTTGCTTTTGTTAGGGCTATTTTTCCTAAATTTTTGTTGGTATTTTTTTCGGTATTGTTTATTTAACGTATTTTTTTTTAGCATTTTATGGTAATTTTTTAAACTAATCATTCATTTTGGGATTAATCATTCATCTTCACAAGAATAAAAAAAGTATAAAATTGTGGACCGAAGTTGAAAAAAAATATCATATAAGATGACATTAAAGACAACAAATGTTAGTTGTTTGATATTTTTTCGCCAAAATTGATTTTTTATGCTTTTAATTGCAATTTTTTTTTAGTTTTTAGACTCATCTCATAGAAATAACTGACCAATCAAAAAAATTTATGTGAATCTAACAAAAATTTAGAAAAGGCAAAATTAATATTTTGAAAAAAAAGAAGGTAAACAGAGAGGTTTGCATAGTATAAATTTTAGTAGGCCCTTGATTTTACACAAGTGCTAGGCTAGCCCAGCTGGTTTGCACTCGCGCGCGAGTACGCGAGGTCCTGGGTTCGATTCCCAGGAGGAGCAAAAATTGTTGTGTTGCCTTACATGCGCCACGCAGGCGCTAGGTGGGCGCCACGCGGGAGCCAAGTGGAGGCCATGTCAGCGCCACGTGGGCGACAAGTGGAGGCCACGTGGCTGCCATGTCATATTTTACCCAAATTTAAAAAAAAAAAACTTGCCTTTAGCAACGCTTGTAACCGTTGCTAAAGAAACCGTTACTAAAAAAAAATCTATACCAACGGTTTTTGGGTTCTATGGCAACGCTTTCGACCGTTGCTATAGAACGATTTTCTTGTAGTGTCTGTTTGGTTAGGACTTAGGTCATGATCAAATTGCATGGGAAGAATAAAAATATGCATTTGTCGTAATACAGATGTATATTGGGCTTTTGGTCATTCCACATTAATGGATTGGAGTAACACTGTGTAGACACCCCAATTTGGATATATTAATTATCCTTAATTTGTGCTCTCGTGGCTCCCCGATGATGAAACGGAATCAAAGCAGGACTTGACTAAAGTTTGAACGATGCCTCTTACACTTTTAACAAAAATCATCATTTTTCCCAACACCCTGAGGGTAAAATGGGGACACATTTCAGCATACACAATACATTTGAATGAAACCAATTGGGTTAGAAAGAGGAGTCAACGAACTTTCCAACGCTTCAAAAAACACCCAAAACCGAGTTCAGGAGTGTCCGTGGCGCTCTTCTGAAGTTGGGCAGCCACTCCTGAGCGCTCGGAAACACTCTAAAGCGCTCGGGAGTGCCACTCTTGAGCGCTCGGGAGCTCTGACAGGGCATTGGATGTTGAGTTTGATCTTTGACCACGTTTTTTTCAGACTTTTCAAACCTGCAATTCAACCTGCAGGTGCCAGAGGTCTGCCTTGACCAGCAGGAATATTATCATCACATTTTTCCCCCCAAAACCAATTTTCATTTTATTTTCAAATTTCAAACACATTTTCTCCTCCCCTATAAATACCCCTTCCATTCTACACACAAGGGGCCACGAAATTTTACTCTCTCTCTACTATTTTTTAAAAATTTCAGTCTCTAAACCTCCCTCAAATATTTTCCAATACTTGTATTTTCTAAGAAAAATTTCTAACAATCTTCAAGTATTTCAAAAATTTCAAATCTCTAGTTTATCTAAAACTCCATTTTCCTACTGTTTTCTAAGCATTTTTAAGCGCCAAAGTCAGTCCAAGAAGTCTTGTTCAAGCACAAAAGGTATAAAATCAGATTTTATACTTAGAAGTCTACTGTTTTCTCCTGTCTGAGGGAGATCAGTGGATCATACTGGTTGTGAGCCACCTGATCTTGGTTTAACAACAAGAGCAACAGGTTATAAAAAGTTTTTCAGTACACTGGAATCACTTATGAGTGCTTGGGAGTACTGTTATTTTGCTGCAACTTGTCTTTCCCCCTACGTTACTGTTCATACAAGTTTTTGAGCACTGGGTGTGCAGTGATTCTTCCAGAGCCCAGTTAGATTTACTTTCAGTTGCAAGGAAGCAAGATTTGGATGATTAAGACCAGTTCTTAGCTGTTTAGGCCTTTTGCTGAGCAATGTATGCTACAAGCTTAGTTTTTTTATTTTCCAGTTTCTATATGTGTTTAAGGCTAACAAAATTTGCAGGGTGGTGTAACAGTACGCCTGAGCGCTCATGAGTGCAGTCCCGAGCGCTCGGGAGTGAACTCAGCAACAGACTTATATTTCTCTCTCATTGTCCTGCATTGTCCTGCATTTACTTTGCATCAATACACACTGTACACCAGCACAAGCATGCACCTTTTTATAATTGTGAATAACTGCTAACTGTTTAATGAAACAAAACATCTTCAAAATCCCACAAATGTTTAGTAGAGACCGATTTCAAATCGGGCGAGGGGGGTGCCGTAAAACCATTCCCCCCTCGTAACATGACTTCTGAACCCTCAAACGAATCTCTAATTTTTAATTCAAATCAATCATTTTCAATCAAAATGGTTTCTCGGGTGGCAAACCTCAAATCCGGGTGGCGACTCTTCAATTCTTCAATTTTTCGATTCAAAAATATTATTTTTCGGGCCGCCCCGATCCACCCGAGGCTGTGATAGCCCACACACGGGTAAGAGTAGAATGGCCCAAATAGTCTGGTGGAGTATCAAATATAGGCTACGTTCTTTTGCACTTAACTTAAAATGAGTTGATCTGTCATTATTTGAATGTTTTTGCATTTGTTGTTTTTGCATTTGTTAGTTTTGCACCAAATTTTTTATGAATTATTGATTCATCTAGACAAAAGGAATCGGAAAAGTAAAAATTCATACTTTTACCAAGTACTTTAAGAAATAACCATTTTTTTAGCAGAAAAAGTGAAAAAAAAATTGAATTATTTTGAGAAATAGTGGTTTTTTCTCAAAATATTTGGGTAAATTAAAGTACAAATTTTTTACTTTTCCGATTTCTCTCATCGAGACAAATTAATAAAAGTTTGATGCAAAACTAACAAATACGAAAAAAAATTAAATAATGACAAACCAACTCATTTTAAGTTAAATTTAAGTGTTAAGTTTAAAAGAACACAGCCATAGTGTTTGACGTTGTCAAAATGGATCGGATTAACAATCCAATGGGACTTCGAATCCCCTTAATATATTTGCCCGATTAGCCAATCCATGAGAGATAGAGATTGACATGCTATTGACAAGAGTAACCCTACCAACAAACTATCAAAACACAACTCCAGATATAATGGTGTCTGAAGCTGCATGTTCAATGTATATGGGTCCACATTCATCGAATGGTTACGGACACAATTATACCTGGAGTTGTGTTTGTAGATTTTATTTTATTAAAGATAATTACACCCCACCCCACGTAATGGTAACAAGGCAATATTGGCAATGAATATCTTGTAGAATCCGAGAATCTTGGAAAGGTTCCTATTTGATAGTGGTACTTTACAAATTGGAGTTAGGAGGACTTTTTGTGTACTATTTTCTGTTTCACCTAATGTTGAGTAAAGGAAAGAAAAGAAAATTAAATAAATCAAGCAGTTAATTGCCTAGCATTTTCTCTGAAAAGAAAAGAAAAGAAAATTAAATAAATCATGCAGTTAATTGCCTAGCATTTTCTCTTTTACATCCATGACTGAGGGTGGAAAAGAAATCAAATCTATCCAATCTGATCCTAAAAAAACATGGTATTAAAATATTGATTCAATCTATTCGACTCACGATTTTGGATGAAGAACAAGTAAATACTAATATGCACCACAAATAATACACACACAAAAATTGAAAATCTTGTTCAAGACAGAATTCAAAAATCACATTTGGAGAATCTTTTCGAATTCCTAAAACGAAATAATTGGCTCTCAAAAACTCTAATAAAAATTTATTTTATAATCCAAAAATCTTTAATTTAAAATCTAATCTAAAAATTACTAATTGGTTTTCAAACGCCCTCTTCTAATCATGCATAAAACGAAAAAAAGAATCACACCCTATTATATACCCTAAATTTGCAATTTGATTATAACTCCTACTCACTTCAACAAAAGAATTATAGTAGGGAATTGATTTTGGCACTCTCCAAATTTATAACCGCACTCACCGAATTGATTTTGGCACTCCTCTTTGGAGGTGTGGTTATCAATTTGGGGAGTACTAAAATCACTCCCCTTATAGTAACTCCTACGAGCAAATCATAAATTAAATTACTAACCAACGAAAAAGGAAATTAAAATAACATTCAGAACGCTATAAAATAAGATTTCTTTTACTTCTGAGTAACTACTAAAAAGATTTCTCTTAAATAAAATTTAAAATTTAAAAAAAAAACTACTACTAAAAAGATGTGTTCACGTCACAGATCGATGACCTAATTTTTACGATCCAAGACCAATACACTATCAACGTATTTCCTAACTTCCTCCGCTATCATGCGCCGCATGACGTTCATCAGCACCCGACGATCCCCCACCGTTGATCTCTCCTTCATCTCACCACCGCTCTTCATCATCCCTCCCTTTTCCAACACCTTCTCACCGCCCGCCGCCGCCACTCTCTCCCCGGGCGGCCACAGCGTCAGCGACGTCTCCGGTCCCTCCACCGCCCTCACCTTCCTCCGCTTCACCGAGGGGTCCGACACGAACGTCGCCGCGCTCGACTCGGTCTCGGCATTGCGGCGGAGGCTCGAGTTCCAGTGGTTCTTAACGGCATTGTCGGTGCGGCCAGGCAGTTGTTTCGCAATGGTGGCCCACCGGTTCCCGTAGACTCGGTGGGCCTCGAGGATGACGGCGTCCTCAGCCGGGGAGAAAGGCCGGTGCTCCACTTCAGGGCTGAGCTGGTTGATCCACCGCAGGCGGCACGATTTCCCGGTCCGGCCCGGGATGCCGGCGCTTATGGTGGCCCAGTTGCAGGGCCCGTGTTGATCCACCAGCCTCATCAGCGTGTCGTCCTCCGCCTTGCTCCATGGATCCCTGATCCTATCTCCACCGTTCATCTCTCTCTCTCTCTCTCTCTCTCTCTCTCTTCGAGGAAGAAGTGGTCTACTATTAGGTTAATAAGTTTTATGAAAGCGTATGGGAAAAGGGGGAGTTTGTTGTTGGGTTGGGTTGGGTTGGTTTGCTTGTTCGTGGGGTTGTGTAAGTTAGAATAACAACTGCCCTCTTCCTTCTTTGGCAGTTGGGTTTCAGTTTCGTGTTTACCCCAACCAACCTCCTAACAATCAACATGTGTGTACGTGTGCATGTTTGTATATATGTATATCAGTTTCGTGTTTAACGTGCAAACGTTTAATCTCGGCCGTCGAATTTTATCCGTAAGATTCGATAGTCGAGTTAGAAGTTCACACGTGATCCCTTAGGAGAAGAACTGTGTATGTATGTATGTATGTATGTATATGTGGAATTTTGTTTCTATATATAACATATACGTACAGTTGGTTTGTTTTTGGGAGTTGCTCATAATAAATGGATGAGTTGTCGGTTGAACGGTTTTTATGTTAAACAGTAATTGCTTTAACCAAAATTAGAGAGGGGGGAATGGAATTTTGGAGAAATATTGGAATTGATATTGGGGAAATTTCTCACATAATATTCTTTTTTTTTTTTTAATAGTATTTACAGATTTCTAAATTAAAATTTTCACACCTTCTATAGACAATAGTGGAATGAGTTGTCATCAGCAGATAATTACTTCCACAGTTCCACTGGTGGAATAGGTTGGTTTTCCACCACGCTAGTACGGGCCCATAGTGCGTTTATTGATGATCGTAACTGCTCATCTTGTAGGATTTGCTGTATAATATATTAACGCAAAAATTCAACTTGATCAGACATCAATTAATATATCAAAATTTAAATTTAGGTTTATAAAATTGATAGTTATGGACGGTTTAACTTGATAGAATCAGATTTAGCATTTCCAAATGGAAATTGATTTCTATACTCTCTTTTTTGGATTTTAGTGTTGAAAATACTGTGTGTATTTTTTTTGCTTAAAAAAAAAGGTATGAATATCAAAAAATGAAGTGTAGAAATCAATTCCCTTTCCAAATTATATCATCCTTTGTCTTTGTGATTATGACGAGGATGGCATGCCAGTCTTCTCCCGCTTTACATCATATTACCGGAACCTCCGAGAAATCGGACTGACGGACCCCAAGCAATTGTTGCCCCAAGAATTCCTTAGAACTCCTTATCTCTCTCACTCTCCGGTAATAGAATAGAAGTACAGAAGGGAATGTATGAGCTCTGTCTGTGAGCTAAAACCAAAATGTTACTAAGGTTAGCCATGTTTGCTCAAACACAAATAGAGCTGTTAGTGCATTTGATTTGATGCTCTATATTTTCTGGACAAAATTCTGGAAAAGCTCTTGATCTCTTACATATTTAGCTCGAGACGATTCACAAATGAGTCTGTGATTTGGATAAACCGTATCCAATCATTTGACATGCTCATTGCATTTTATGCTAGTTTTGTGAGGCAAAGTTTATTGTCAGCAAGTGGAGTGGTAGCTAAGTGGCATACAACATATACTCCCATGCGTTTGAGATAGGTTTAAATCTCTGTGCAACTCACAATTCTCACTTTCGTTGAGGAAAAAGAAAAACAAGAAAGTCTCTTATCAACAACTCCAAGGTTTAATTTCAGATGTACCCACAAACACAAAAGGTTTGTCTCCAAATTTGCAGTCAAATGTGAGATTAATCACCAGAGAGGATCAATTAAATGGGTGGTTTATATATGTGAAGCTACAGCTTCTCCATCAGGCCAACTCTTTAGCCTCAAGTGCTAATTTGTTCACCCTTTGAAAAACAAATATATATATATATATATATATATATATATATATATATATATAAAATCCGGTTCAAGTTCAAACCTCTTCCCGTCCACACCATCCGCACCTCCTCTTTTCCGATAGAATTTCGATGATCCGAGCCGCTCAATGTGATCAGAACGTAATTTTAAGGGTACTCGCGAAAAATCGACAAAGAAAAAATGATCGGGAAGGACTTCATCCGAATAGTTTTTGTTTGTATTTTATTGAACGGTTCAATAAAAATTGCTCAAATCAAACCCTTCCCGGTGTTTTTTTTTTGCCAATTTCTCGCGAAAAATCGACAAAGAAAAAATGATCGGGAAGGACTTCATCCGAATAGTTTTTGTTTGTATTTTATTGAACGGTTCAATAAAAATTGCTCAAATCAAACCCTTCCCGGTGTTTTTTTTTTGCCAATTTCTCGCGGCTCGGATCATCAAAATTCGATCGGAAAATGGGAGGTGCGGACAGATGTGTATGGAAAGAGGTGTGGATAGGAACCGGACTGATATACATATATATATACACACACTTGTATGGTGTCTTGCACCAGGTCCCTCCTCGATGAACATTTCTTGCAAAAAACAAAACTCAATCCCATAACCTCAAGTGCTTATTGATTGATTTAATCAAGCACTTACTGAGAGTATTGAATTGACATTTTGCCGAGGAAGTTAAAAAAAATCAAGTTCAACAATAATTCATTTGATCATTGAGGTGGGATCCGACATGGGGCCGCACACAAATGGGGTCATGTTCACCCACTGTTTATGTCAAAAATATAATGGCATTACTCCAGTAACTTTTCAATAATGTAATGGGTGACTAGTGAGAATGCAAGAAGAACCTCTGCCTCTTGCTTTTCATGCGATAGCTTGACCCCATGGAAGCTGATGAACCAGCAATTCTGCTCAAAACCCCTCTAAGGGACTGAACAAGAGTGTTCAAACAAGCAACCTCTTTATTATCCTTATTAGAACAAAGGACCAAGATGCTCTTGATTCTTCCTCCCAGGCTAGCCACGTCGGCTTGAACCGTCTTGAGTTTCAGGCCTTTTAGGGCTTGTGTGAGCTCTGAAAATAGTTCTGGTCGGTCATCACAGCAAACAGAAGCCTTGATGTAGATATTGTTGGTACTGGTGGCAGTGGAGCTTCCATCTTGAACATCCAAGAAGCAATCTATGGTGACTTCATCCACATCTGATGGAACTGAAAGGGTTTTGCTCACTTCCAGTGCTTTTCTCTTTAGGTCTTTGACATGTTCAACTACACTCCCTAACAGAGCTGCCTTGTCCATCTGCATTCAGATGTTATCCATTTAGTTTATCCTTAACTTTGTGTTGATAACTTGATACCACATTAAATTCTATAGAAATCACCAACCCACTAAAAGCTTTAACTACTATGCTAAAGATTAGCTCTATTATTTGTATCTAAAACTAAGGCGATATATGCAGAAAACAGGGTAGTAACTCTATTAGTATTTCTTTATCGACTCCTTTCAAAAAATATATGATCCATATTTGAAGCTACTGGAAGGAGATATGCGTACAAAGCTATCAAGTGATCTTCGTATCTCCACAAGTATATCCCAAAACACTTGTAGACCCACATTCAACGTGTTTATTTGCTCTACAAGTAATAACGCAAGAAAGGATTCCACATATCATACAAAAGATCGAACATCAATTTGTGCGACAGATTTCAGTCCTACAATTTAAACAAAAAGACCCATGAAAACTACCTATTATCTAAGAAACCACTTTCATATCCTTCTAGTTGAGTATTCTATATAACAATACAGGAAGAACAACATTTTCCTATAATAATGGAGATTATATACGAGTTGAAATTTGAAAAGCAAATGTGCAGTACACATGTATGGAAGCAAGATCTTAATCTGGGCGAAGGAATAGACATAAACATAATGTTGTCCTTCCATCCCAATAAGATGTCCATGTTAGGGAGATTCCAACGGCACTGAACAATGATTACTAAATTTCAGCATCTCAAAAATGGCCTTTGTCTATTAAAATCAATCCAAAGATTTGAACTTGTCACTTGAGAGGGGAACGGGTAAAATTAGATATATGTATATCTTCCATTTGACTTATCAACATAGACAATAAAACTTGGAATATCAAAAAGTGCATAAATGGGCATCCAATTTGAGATGGAGTAACATGTTAACCTTTGGGAGTACAAACCTACAAGATTATTAATTTAAATTTTCAATTAATCCTACAATAAAAATGGTTTTGGTCCATTCGCCACTCGGTCTGTAACGAGTTCTACACTTGGGATGGGCAAAATTTGAGTCTTACCCTGAGATTGAGAGTCCGCATGTGTGTGTGGGTGTGTGTGTGTGGGTGTGTGAGAGAGAGAGAGAGAGAGAGAGAGAGAGAGAAGAGGTTACCTTATCAGACTTGGGAATGAGTTCCCTGAGAGTAGCAAGCTGTGCATTAATCCTGTCCCTTCGGCGCTTCTCAGCTTGGCTATGGCTCCTAGAAGCACTTGCACCTGATCTATCCTCTTGAACCCCTCCAAATCGCATTGACCATGGATTATAACTATGGCATTGGAATGAAGAAACAGACTCCGCACAAGGAGGCCATGGAACCACAGAGGAGGTGTCCTTCGACCCTCCAGCCTTGCATTGATCCCAATTGTCCATTTTCTCACAGATAAACTTTTTCCTCAATTCTAATTACAAGATTCCCACCTGCTTCTTATCACCCATCTGCTTTTGGAGTGTACTGTTTTCTGCACTAATAAGTGTGATCTTTATATCTTGATGTTGGTTGGTGTGATATCCACTAGTAGCCTTCAGTTAGTCAAAATGAACATCAACTTTGGCCTCATCCACCAGTCACCCCAACATTACATTAAGAGCCAAATAGTAAACAAAGTAAAAGGACTCCATAAGACTATTATAGATCCTAGTGTTTGGTTATAGGTCGTCATAAGATAGTACTGACCCCACATGGATCTGCCTTTTTCTTTAGGGTCAAGAAAATTTATTAGTCCCATTTCACTTCATAAAGAGTCTCAGACTGATCTTCCTTTTCCCCATTTCCTCAAGGACAAATTGAATTAGTTGTACAATCTTACCTTGGATAGAGTATCCTATGTTTTTCCACAAGAAAGCATAATCTTCAAATTATACGTCATCTCCATCTATCTGATGTTTCCAAAAGAACATTTCCATTAAAGGCCACTCATTTTCTGATGGAGGCCCTGATTGAGATTGTCCTGCACAAGAAAACAAAAAAGCTGCAATTACGATCCACCCAAAGGCACGGCTGAGGGCCCCAAATAACACTTGCAATAACGTACAATAATGGGGGGATGTAAAAGACTACTGATACGACCACTGAATCCCTGATCCACCACCCAATTTTGTAGGCTATGTCTAAGCTATATGTGGCCCCTAATAGTTCCCCCCTAAATTTGATCTCCAAACCTTATTCATCTGTTATATTCAATCCACAGTGCATGCTTTTCTTGGATCTATCATTCAAAAAATGCAGAAAATCTTTTTACTGTGGGTGTCACAACGTGCCAGAACAGTGCATGGCACAGTGCCATCAAACCAGGAGGTGTTTTGTTAGGTGAGAAAGTAAGGGCTGTGTTAGGGTCATGGTCCCCACGGACTTGTAGAGAAATTTACCATGACAAAGTTGAGGATAGGGAAACCAGATAAATAAATTTTGTTTATACCCTCATCATCTTATACTTTATTTTACCTTTTTCTTTCCCTCAATACATTCCTCTAACAACCTTTATCCAAATTCCAAACACAACCTAAGATGGGGGCACAGAGTTTGGATGTCAATCCAGTGGGCATTCTGGCGGTGCATAAGAGATTAGGACAAGTGATAAGCATGCAATACTATTGTGGCAAGAAAGAGTTTACATGCGTTATGCATGGCTACCACACATCATAAAGTCACTCTAAGGCACAGATTCCCCTTTACGGCAGGTTATGAGAGGGATGGTAGGTAGACTTACCAATTATGCATCCATGAGAAACAAGAATCATCCTCCGCACATGCACACTTTCACATAACAATTATGGCAGAAGCATTTGAATAAGCATGCCAAAGAAAAAGCCCTACCAAATATTAACCTGAGATTAGAAACAAAAAACAAAACAAAAACTCAACACTTTTATTCATTCCACTACAAGTAGAACAAATGTAGGAAGCAAGACGGTCTGAACAAAGGAAATAACATCCGTAAGCTATCCAATCTAGCCCACTCGGAGAGATGAAACTCTAGATATATGTATTATGTAACGCTCGAACAAAATTCTATTCCATGAAAGTGTTCCGTGTTTATTGACTTGGCAGGATACGAACGGGTTTTAATAAGTCCTGTTGTATGTAGCACTTCAATAACACATTCTAGGAAGGTTAACAAATAAAGCAGAATAGCATTTCAATTCAATGAAACTATGAGAAAATACAGCAAGCAAAACAAAACACAGAATTGGCATATAATTTTCTTGGCCAAGCTAACTTCTGTATAAAGGCTCAGAGAGAACGAATTGTTATAAGGGTGGTTGCACAACTCTGTATGATGATCTTGACACTGCTAGATTTACTGGTAGAAGAAAATACAAAATTATAGGCTTACCTGGGCTGGGATAGGTACCATGAGAGTTGGCGGCAACAAGAGTTCCTTCTTTATCTTAAGAAGTGCTTGCTCGCAGTGCTCTGCCCAGACAAACTTAGCATCTTTCTTCAAGAGGTAAATGTGACGACTTTCTCAGACAGATGGGGGATAAAGCAGCGGATGTAACACTTTTCCTAGGAAACTCTTGAACTGTTTTACTGTCACCGGCCTCTGCATCTCCTGATTTGCCCTGATTTTAGAGGGATCGATCTTAATCAGATCATCTAAGCCCAAAGATTTCACTTCCACCAAAAAAGCTCAGCCTATTGTCATCAAGTGTACATAAACTTGAAGAAGAGCGCAAAACCCTATCTTTCAGATGAAAAGCATTTGAAAGCATATGCAAGTACCTAGAAAGACTCAATTGAAGTGTCTTGTCCTTCTTCACCTTTGCATCGAGGAGTTTAGTAGTTTATCAGAAAGAGAAAACCGTGTAACCGTCTATCTTGGTAGTCGTGAAAATGATATCTTCAATCTCCCGCACAAAGTAATTTGTCGCAAACATCACAACACTGATAACAGAAAATGAAAGACCATATGCGTTTTCATTTTTATCCCTTCCTCATATGTCCACTAGAACTTTGCTGCCAAGCTTTGATTTAGATGGGTGTACTGTCTGAGAATGCAGGCGGCCCTTAGATTCCTCTTGCTATTAAAGGAGATCTTTGCGTGACAGAATTTAGGTTGAGAGAAGCCACATCAGTCACATATTGTAAGAAATGACAGTTTGAAACTATCTATTTCTTGTAGGAAACCCAAGAATAGAAGATTTGCTGCTGAAGGGCGAATATCAGTACCTGATCCTTCGGCATTTCCAGAAACCTATCTTTGGTGTCATAGGCAACATGATCCCTGTGAGCAACTGAAAGACACAATTCCCACTTCCTTGCGTAAGTTTTCTTAAAGTAACTATCCGAGGGAGATGTGAAGTGGCAAGCCTTTATAAGCGAAGCTCTAATACCGGATCCTGGCCATACTGATATTTGCCCTGCAATTTTCAACAGAGGCACACTTTGTGAAAAAATCAAATGGACTTGCAGTGAATAGTGTAATTTGCAATCACTCCATCTAGTTCAGTCTTCTTAACTACACCAGAAATAATAGTTTATAAATGAAAATAGAAACGAACAGACGGATGAGTGCTACCACCTGTTGTGAAGCTCACACCATCTTGAGCCAAAAAATGAGGGAACATAAAGATAATTGAATCAGCAGTCAAACCTTTCAAGGTCACTTCGATTTGCGAATACAAAACATGACAATGGTGAAGATTGAAGAAGGAAAAAACGAGCCCATAGATCTATAGCTGACATGAAAAAGTGAGATTTCCTTGATCACAATGAAAGCTGATTTAGCAATACAAACTCTTTACACTGGACAAAATTTTCAAAATAAAATTCTCCACCTTTTTTTCTCGGTGGATTGTTAGGAGAAGGGGAAAACAAATAATCAGATCCCTTTAGGCTAACATTAAGATGCTATATTTTTTCCATCATTGTGAAGATTTGCACAGAATTGGCCGAACTGCTGCCTTAAAGTCTTCATAAAATCTCTCTTCTGAAAACGTGCTAGCCCGACTCCTTGCAGCGGCAGCCATCTTGAGCCTCTCTTTTTCAGGCAATTTGAGAACCTTTAGGATGGCATCTGCATACTCTTCCACATTTTGAGCAAGAAATCCAGTTTTCTGTCCATCTTCTTCTAACACAATGTCCATCTTCGGGCCAGCAGAATTATGAGCTTCAAAAAAGAAGAAACTTATAAGCTACAACCATGATAACTAAAACAAGCATAGAAATGTAGAGCGAATATATCTTGATTTGAAAAAGGGACTCAAACTGCCTACCAATTGGTATGGCACCTGCAGCCATGTACTCTACGACACTTATGCCAAAGTGCTCATCTATCATCGAATGGATCCCTGCAACAGCACTTCCCAAAAGTCTCACCAAGTCCCTGTGGTACAAAGGGAAAACTCAATATTGCAACACTACAAATAATCACCAATTCCACCAAAAATCAAAGACAATAAAACATGTAGGGAAAAGTTCATAGCAACATACCCCCACTACTCATTCCAGGAATCCGATCTCAATGAATTGCTGACAATCATTTTGGTTTATAAAACGGAGTGACATTTACAACACCCCCCCCACACACACACACACACACACTAAAAAAAAAAATTTCAAAACACTAGTCAAGATGTTTAAGAGAGTAAGGGATGGTTGCTCTTAGTGTAAAGCAGTTCCATGACTTCGCTCAATACCATAGTCCATTGACTTCCCTTAAAAGGATATGCAGATCCCATTCAAGGAATTGCACTATATCATGATTCAAGCCTCTCTAAAAAACCAAAGTAATCCAACTTGTTTAGAGAGACACTCAGCAAAAAGCTCAACTTTCTTAGAAACAACATATGCAACCCCAACCAGTCATATTTCTGCTGAAAACTCATTGATTTTTGTCCCAGAAGTTCAGAGTTCTAGTATTAGACCCAAGTATAAAATCCCAAACAAATAACATCATTCAAGTTGGTTTAAAATTGAAATTGTTTCTGTTGGGCGCATTATTAATTTTGATAGGAACTGATAGTGTTAGATGTTTGGACAAGTCCGACAAGAGATAATGCAGAAAATGACAATACACAATTTCAGGACAAGTGGACCAAATGAACAGACGAATATGAATCTGATCATTGCAAGACGATAGCATTCTTGTGGTGATTACCAAAAAAAATATATCAGTAACTATAGAGGGAGAAACGCCAACCAATTAGCATAGGAGATATCTACTCCCTTGGTTCCAATTTGCGAGTCCCTTTTCGGGAATCCAACTATTTAAGAGACCCTAATAATTGCATTGACAGATTTTTCAGTTTCCTATTTTGCCCCTCAATAGTTTTCAAATATCTTGTTGTGAACATTTTGGCTGGGCAATTCCACTCACAACTCCCAAGGACAGGTCTGACTTCATTTTTTAAAATATGGGCACCAATTTGCTGAAAACATTCTCTATTTGATGGCCCCCTTCAGCAAATTGACTGAGTGTTGGCATCTCTTTGAACTTGTCATTTCACTAAGGGAAATCATTATTTAAGGAGTATTTAAATTTGAAAAAGAAAGGGCAAAATGGGAAAGTTGGGGCTTTTTTCCTTTGACTTTTGAAATGGGACAGTCATTTTGGAATGTCCAAAAAACGAAAGATGGACTATCAAATTGGATCGGAGGGAGTATAATGTAGCAAGTGATTTTCACGAAATAATAAACATATAAACGATAGGTCTGATATTAGATACATGTGCATAAGTGCATTCCAGAATCCAAATGTGATTAATTGGCCGTCAATGCAAAGAATAAAGTGACATGGTGCAGACCTGTACATCACATTCTTGTAGAACTCAACATCCTCTTCCACCTTCAGATCAATAGCCAGGTTCTTCAAATTTTGTAATCTTTCCTCATCTGCCTTATTCCGGCAACTACCCACAAATTGAAGCCTGGGTCTAGGCATGCCGTCTTCTATTTTCCTAATGGCAACTGAAAATGCCTCAAGTTGAAGTGCATGTGCCTGATATGAAAAAACAAGCTTAAATTGACTTTAGCAATGACGATTGACTAATAAAGGTTACCCACAAGTACTTCTCATAGGAAAAATACCTTCTCTGGACGGAATTGAGCAACGGATATAATTGTTGGAGATTCTACAGGTCTTTCCAATGGAAGCAACTGTTGTGAGTGCAGCTGGTTAGGGTTCGCAGAACTTGACCTCAATATATTAAAGAAGGGTAAATATGATTTTTGCAAACCTGAAGTCCTGAAGTATCACAAGGAGGATAGACTCGCTTAATTCGCTCCTGAATACCCCAAAGCTTTTCAATATGTGACTGGGTCCATGAAGAATTCACCAATCCAAGATGTGCACAAGAACCAACAATCCCATACATCCAGCTAAAGAATGCGTAATAGATTACTTTGCACCGAGAGAGCCAAATGCTGCCACAAAAGATTTTTTGTGAGGGTCAGACAAGGAGAGAGCAAGTAAAAATAAAAACAAGAGAACAAGCAACAACTTTACCAAAAGGAAGAGAACCAGTAATCAACGTGACTGAAGTTATCAAATTGCTCACGAAAAACTTAACAGTGTTCAGAAAGCTAGGGCGTAACATTGTAAACTCTTACTTCATTAGCAGATGGATTATAAACAAACAATAAGAATGTAGTCTGCTACAAACTTGATGATGCCACTAGGGAAGCCCTTAGTTGCAGGAAATTTGACCCTAGCCAACGTTTCACATTTCCGAGATGGAAACTTGGCAGAAACTCATTTCAATGACGACGGGAACTCATTCCTAACCCATACGGTAACTTACACCCGAAAAGCGGTTGAGAGACTTATGATTCGAGCCGCGATTGGTAGATGTCCTACGCTGGATTTCGTTGAAGAGGTGCTATATACAAAAGTACAAAACACTCTCCTGGAAGGGGAGGTAATTTAAAACAGTAGATTTATGGGGAAGTGTAAAAGTCAATTGCTTCCATTGTATTAATAAAATTTATTTCATCTTATGTGTTGAATTTATTTTTCTCTATGCAGTTTTTAAATTGTACCTTCTAACCATCTTCAAGAATAATATTCTCTTTTTGACATTTAACTATATAAAAAACATTAAAATATCTATATTTTTTCCTAAAAGCTCCCGACGGCGCTCCCACACTCCTATGATCATCCGCACCCTCGCTCCCGCTTCGCACAACTAAGGGGAAGCCTGCGAACAACCACAAATATCTACAAGAACAGTCTGCCGGAGCTAAGCGTGATCTAACAATCCAAACAATGTATACTCCATTATTGGTCTCCAAGCCTCGATAATAACCTTTCTCAAATGAAGATACTTTCATCAAATAATGCAAAATTATGCCTCATGCCAAATAGAGGCCAGAGAAAATTTACTTTGAAATCCCCTAAAGCAACTATGACAGGCCTGATAAATTATACAGACCCCATCGGCATCTACCAAGTAATGACTACTTTTTGAGGATCATCATACAACTATTTTTCAGACATAAGTGTAATACTACTTTACAGCTCATATAATACAAACCTCCGAGCAATTAGGGCATCATTATTATATGTTGAACTCCTCCCACGCACACGAGATAACATGTCTAAGCTGATTGTTGGGTAATGTGTGTAGCAAATAACTTTGCATCCAAACATCCGGGCAACTGGATACGTGAAAGCATATCCACTAGTGTCGAAATAATACAGAGGGGTAAACTTGCTCAAAGCTTCCCAGGAGAGATAAACTGATCCGATGCTTTGACCGATCATAGTGAAGCGAGGATAAGTTGTTTCTTCAATCCACTTCCTTTTGTATAAGTGCACCACCTTGTACAGAGAGCAAAAATCAAGCAAATGAAGGGTAAAAACCAAATCTCAAGTAACCAGCGTTACCAACCTGTCGATACTATATTATGAAACTCACAAAACTGTCTCATTGAATGCAAAATTCAAAACATAAGAAAAAATTTCTTTTGCATGTTCTTCAAAACCATACAAAATCAATGAGGAATAACGTCATACTGGAGGAAATGAGGTTGGTAAGTTGGAAAAAACAAATGTTGTTATACAAGGCAACTGAAGACCAGTATACATACGCATTTGCATAGGTACTATGATAAAAAATTCGTTTTGTATCAGGGAAAACATACCTAGGCTATAGTATTTCCACGTATTGACATGAAAATCAATGAGGAATAACGTGATACTGGAGGAAATGAGGTCGGTAAGTTGGAAAAAACAAATGTTGTTGTACAAGGCAACTAAAGACCAGTATACACACGCATTTGCATAGGTACTATGATAAAAAAATTCATTTTGTATCTCGGGAAAACATAACTAGGCTATAGTATTGCCACATATTGACAATGTATCCCCCTCTCTTTTGGCAAGCATGCATAAGTTGGCTTCGAGGTACTTATCTCTTTTAAGACTTCAACCATTTACCGATCCCATCACCCAAATAGTCTTGCTGCCTTTTGTTACTAGGAAAAGCCTTGGTAATTCTAATCCACGGTGGCATGTTCTTTCAACTGTTCCAAAAGTTTCCTTCCAAATGCTGATTTCGCAATAACTGAAACTATTCCCCCTTTTAATTAATGAATATAGACACGGAAAGGATAAAATAGCATATATTCTAGAACTAGCTACCAAAAAAAAATTTCCTCGTCACAAAATCTGGTCAGGGGCAGGTTAGCGGTGACAAAAATGTATGACAAACTATTTAGCATACAAAACGCTATATACCAACAACAAAAAATTTGGGTAAAACTTATCGGGCATAGCTCATTATGTTTTGTTCAGGTATATGATCTACTTATAAATTTTAGTAACTTTTCATATAATCTGGTTGTTTCTAATGATCCAGATTCCAGTGCAGACAATACGAAAGAAATATCAAATTATGTAACAAATACCAAATTTTTAGTGCATTTTTGGACCCCGGAGGTTTCGCTTGAACCCTATGAAAGCCTAGTGCAGCCGCCCATCCAGTAACCATAGTTAAGTACAATGAGAAGAATTTAAGACTATCCAGGTTAGAAACCAATCACAAAAGTTCTCTATTATTCAAAGATAGAAGAACACGCACATTCACGAACAGCAAAATTAGACATCTACTGTCGTATGTTTACGATCACATAAACACATAACTGAACCTACAGGCTATATACATAACAGAAACTGATGCGTGAGAATCACCTTGGGAGGGTAAAGCAATTTGACACCGAATCGATCGACGGCTCGAGCCACAAGAGAGTCGGGCGAGGCATCGTGATCACCGGTGTAGACGATGCAGTCGAGATTGGGCTGCTCCTCTTGGATGGCCTTGACGGCGCACCAGAGGACTCGCTCTCCGCCGCCGCCGTCGTTGGTGTAGGGGTGGAAGAAGCCTACGGCCCTCTTTCTGTTTCTCCGACCTCCGATCACCCCTACGAAGAGTAACTTGAGAATTCGGGCGAAGACCGCGGATATCAGAGCCCAGATCAGTATTCTCCACAACATTGAAGCCAAAGTCATGCGCTTCTGAAATTTCAATTTGGGGACTCGCTTCCTCTCTTTTTTCCCTGGTGAAGTTAAAAAGAGAAAATCTTATTTAAGGGGGAGTCGCGAATAGTTATTTACGGAGTCAATCACGATCTTTCAAAACTTCCATTAGAATTCGGACCATGCAGAAAAAAACATTTGGACGATCACAATTAATTGTTATTGTAAAGAACTTGTTCACTGCTCAGCCGTGAATAAATTTCTCTCCTGTTTTGAAGGTTTGAGAAAACTTCTTATAGGAGCCCATGTATTTTTTTGGCTAGTACTGTAAATTGTTCTATGCCCGATAATATTCAAAGTTGTTAGAGCATTTCCACTTTTTACCCAATTTTTTATTCAAAGTTGAGTAAAAATTAGGAAAAAAACTTGATTTGGTATGAAGCAATTCAATGGGCAGATGTAAATCTAGGCATAAGTTTGAGTAAAGATTTCATTAATGGCATAGTTGTATATTTGAGGGGAGAAAATAGCTTTTAAAATTTTGAGGAAGAATTTGGTTCAAACCAAATTTGGGGAGAAATTGGTATGAGCTTAGACTAAGGAGTGTAGTGGTATTTTGGGTGATTTTTACTCAAATTTGGGTTGGAGTTCAAATTTGAGTAAGAAGTGGAGATGCTCTGAGCACCCATATCTTGTACGGCCGTGTTCTTGTAAATTTTTAACTTTGAAATTTATTTCGGTATTTTTTTATTTTTTGAACCTTTTTGTTTAGCTTCTCGTCGTAATTTTTTGGGTAACTATTAGTCTTTGCAAGATGAATCAGAAAAGTATAAAAATATAGACTGATATTAAGAAAATTCAAATAAATATGACACTTTAGACAAATAAGATAGTTGTTTGATTACTTTTTTTGTTTTTCTCACACTTTTGTATGCTTTCGGTTATAATTTTGTACTTTTTAGACTCCTCTCGACGAGATGGATAATTAATCCAAAAAATATCACGCTAAGTTAACAAAAATTCAAAAAAGACAAACAAAACAATCAAACGAAGAAGAAAAATAAGTTTACAATAATGTAGTAACACTTTTCAAAACAATAATTTTTTCCATTTTTTTAATATAACCTTAAATGTAGCAGAGCATATTTTTTTGAATATAACCTTTAATATCACGCGAATTTAACAAAAATTCAAAAAAGACAAACAAAACAATCAAACGAAGAAGAAAAATAAGTTTACAAAAATATTGTAACACTTTTCAAAACAATAATTTTTTCCATTTTTTTTAATATAACCTTCAATGTAGCAGAGTATATTTTTTGAATAAAGATAACCGTGAGACTGAGATCTGGAATAAACCTAAAACAATCACACACATTTACAAGCACTCGTGCAGCAGCAAGCTTGGCTTCCATCAAGTTGTTTGTCTTCTTAGCGTCATAGAAGTTTGAGTGAAATGTATAGATCATGTTAGCTACTACATGACAATAGTACTTAAAAACCTATGATATGTATCTTACGATTTGTATCGTCTCCTTCAGAGAACCGATACGTATTTCATCATGTATCCTTTTTGTATAAAAATTCTACTATACGACTGCGTATCTTACAATTTATACGCATATCTTAATTCTGTATGTATCCTACGATTATTTATTCGAAAAAAGTCAAACCTTATTTCAAGAAGCGGAACCTCAAATACATTAATCTAAGCCGTTTGATCTAATTATGACATCTATCAAACCCTTTGAAAAGAAACTCAACCTTAATGTAGGTCTTGTAATGATCAAAAAATATAGGTCTTGTATAAAAGAAAGAACCATACTTCGATTATATTTTGTCTTACTTTTCTTTTCCTAACAAAGGGAACATAAAGCCTTAATATAATAGGCCCCAGTTGAGAAACTTGAACTTTTGCATCTTAAATTTTTATTTTTAAATGTAAGTATAGTTTATTAGTGTTATTAGGTGTATCTACTTCTTAATTATATTTTAATTATGATTAACATTGTTAAAACATAAACTAAATTTAGTATTTTGACAAAGTTCCAATTGACAAAACCCAAATATGATAGATATTATCAAAAAAGATATAAATATCTAGTTTTTAGAAACTCTAAAATATCTAACTCTAGATTATCCTTGTGAAATATAAGAGTTTTTTTTTGTGAGAATTAATCTCATGTGTAATTCTAGAATTACCACAAAGTTTATTTTGTATGAAAATATCTGTGTGCTAGAGTCTTCCATAGGGTAGTACAAATAGGAATGGATTCTAACCATTTTGTACGAAGCCAAAAAAATTTGAGTTTAAGTGCAATATAAATACTCTCATTCCCCACTCTTATTTTTAGTATTCTCCCTCTTTCAAAAATGTTGTCCAACTACATAATAGAAAATCATACTCTTCTAGCAAACGTATCTCAACATACACGATACGCATCTCGATGCGAACTATACAAATGAAAAAAAGATACACAATACGTATCCCAATTTAAAAACATTGTACATAACTACTTCACCAAGTTCAATACGAAATCAACCATTCACAAAAAGTCCAAACCTTGAGTGACACGGTTGATGGTCGAAGACAGCACCGCATTTTTGTTAATTTGTAATACCTTCTACTTTTACATTTTTGCAACATTATTTTTGAATTAAAAGCATTTGTACAAGAGACACATGAAAGGACCTTCGTATCAAAACTAATATTCCAACAAAGTACCCAGATTAAAGAAGAATCTGTTTGATTTAATACTATTGGCCATTTGACACCTAAGGAAGCAATTACATGCAAGAGTAGCAGACACCATCAGAGCCAACTATGTGTGAAAGATTTTGCACATGTCTTCTATAACAACTAAGGAAGCAATTACATCCAAGAGTACCAGACACCATCAGAGCCAACTATGTGTGGAAGATTTTGCACATATCTTCTACAACAACTTCACCCCAAGCTCGGCTAGGCTTATACAGAACTATAGCCAAAACGACGATTTCTTCACTGTCGATGTTGGCCCACTTTTCTCGTTGGTCGTCTGGTTGGTCTTGGCCCGATGACGTAGCGGCGGCACATCTTCAGGCCTCTGCCTCTTTCTTGGCCCTGGCCACCACTGCGGAATTGCCGCCATCGACGCCCTTTCTTCTGCCGCTACGAACGTCACCCATTGAATTTCCTTGGCTCCCATCTTGGCTTCGTCTTTGGTGTCCCGGTTCGCGTTGGACCTCCCATTCGTGTTGGACATAATTATTAGCAAAAAATACATCCAAACCCCACCCCAATATTTTGTCGTCAAGCTTGGTGGTTGACCACCAAGCTCTAGGAAAACCGATGGGATATTGAGGTCATTCCTCGATAGGACTCTAGCCCAAAAGAGCATGGAGGGGGCTAGAGCTAGAATGAAAAACACGAGCCATTTGTCTAGAAGTTCATGAGTTTGAACATAATATGTGCCGTGGCAGATGAACTGAAGAATTCGAACGTCGTCTTCATCATAAACACCCCCTCCCAATTCGCAACCCAATTCTTCAAGAGCGGACCGGTGACCAACATCAATAACCCAAGGAAGGAGTGCCCCAAAAACACCCAGAACTCGAATTTTTTAGGGTTTTGTAATTTGGACAGCACAGATTCAATCAAGCACTTTAGATGTTCAATTAGACTCTTCTTCATATCAAGGTTTCAAACTCCACGGTCATCAATCTTCAATATATATATATATATAGAGTCCCCTTCTAATAAGAACTACCTTATTTTAATAAAATGCGGACCTCCCTTTCCCGATCGAATTTCGATGATTCGAGCCGCTTAATGTGTTCAGAACGTGATTTTAAGGGTACCCAGGAGAAATCAGAAAAAAAAAAAAAGACCGGATATATATATATACAATCTCCTTCAAATAAGGAGGTCCTTATTTTAGTTAAAATAAGGACCTCCTCATTTCTCCCATTTTCCGATTGAATTTTGATGATCCGAGCCGCTCAATGTGTTTAGAACGTGATTTTAAGGGTACCCGCGAGAAATCGGCAAAGTCAATGATCGGGAAGGGCTTGATTTGTGCAGTTTTTATTTGAACCGTTCGATAAAAAAAAAACAAAAACTGCTCAGATGAAACCCTTTCCGGTCTTTTTTTTTTTGCTGATTTTACGCGAGTACCCTTAAAATCACGTTCTGTACACATTGAGTGCTCAGATCATCAAAATTCAATCGGGAAATGGGGGTCCTCATTTTATTAAAATAAGGTGGTCCTTATTAGAATGGGATATATATATATATATATTATGTAGTAAGCTTCTAATGCGGACCTCCGCATCCAAGCAAAGTGCGGACCTCCCCTTTTCCGATCGAATTTTGATGATCCAAGCCGCTCAATGTGTTCAGAACGTGATTTTAAGGATACCCGCGAGAAATCAGTCAAAAAAAAGACCGGAAAGGGCTTCATCCGAGCAGTATTTGTTTATTTTTTATTAAACGGGTCAAATAAAAACTGCTCAAATCAACCCCTTCCCGGTCATTTTTTTTTACCGATTTTTTGCTAGTACCCTTAAAATCACATTCTGAACACATTGAATGGCTCGGATCATCAAAATTCAATCGGGAAAGGGGAGAAATGGGGTGGTCCGCACTTTGCTTGGATGCGGAGGTCCGCATTAGAAGCTTACTCTGTATATATATATCCACGAACATCTTTAGGCTGCGATTTAGGAATGTTTTTTTCCATATAGGGAAGAAGAGGAGGAGGAAGGAGGAGGAGGGGGATGAGGCAGATTAGATCTTCATTGAAAAGGGTGGGATCAAGGTATGAAAAATGGGAAGAGAAAAAGACTGATAAAGTTTTGGAAAGAGTGGATCAAAAAAAAAAGTTTTGGAAAGAGAATTTGTAGCATACAGGACGAAGGTGATGGGTAAGAAGAAAGAGGAACAATAGCTATAGTTTTGCTGTTGCTTTTAAGGAAACACAAACATATCATATATATTGAAAATGTAGTAGGATTTTAGGGTATTGTTGTCATTTTAAGTTTCTATAGTGTGTGTGTATGTGTGTGTGTGTAGGGTTTTGAGTCTATAAATAAGTGTCTTATGCCCTCGTTAGTTAGTTTTTTTGATGTATTGATAAAAGAATATAGAGAGTTTTTGCTCATTGTATTTCATTTTGGGATTTATCTCTCTTATGAATCTATCCATTGAGGGCACAAGACACCTATTTATAGACTTAAAATCCTACACACACTAAAGACACTAAAAATGACAATAATACTCCTAAATCTTACTGCATCATACACCCCCTCTAAAGAAAATAATTTGTGCTCAAGTTGGACAACAAGGTTACATGCATGTTTCTATTCAATACTACTATATATTTTGCTTACATTTGTGTATTAAAAGTTTTGGATATGTGAATCACATATGTGAATTGTGTATTTTCAATCATTTGAACTGTGGTTATGATGAATTGTACATTTGAGCTATGTGAACTGTGTTGGGCTATGTGAAATATGTGTGTGTTAGGGCTATATGAACTGTGTGGGTTGGAGCTATATGAATTGTGTATTTTAGTAAGTTCACATGCCAGTTCACATAGGTCAATTCTCATAGTCAGCTCACAAAGCCTAATTCACATAGGCCAGTTCTCATAATCAGTTCTCAATTCTCATAGCCAAGGGTATTTTTTTCACCTTCCAATATATCTCAAGAAATTGAATTTCCAATTCATTTTGTTAGATGATTTTAAAAACTGTATACATAAATTGACGATTTTAAAAGCTGTTTGCATAGATTGATTGAGTTCTTTTTATTGGAGAAAAAAAGAAAAAAATTCTCTTGACGCAGTTGTAAGTCTCATCCATGTCCATATATGTCTAACAAAGGTGTGTAGAATGCCTATTATTGGGAAATCACATTGTTAATAAACACAAAAAGATATGGAGGCATCTACAAACTTTACAAGTGTTCAAGCACTAAGGTGGTATCCATACAACGTTACTCGCAAGGGTCTTAACTTTTAAAAGACGCATGAAACCTGTTTGCTTGTTGAGTGCAATTGAACCAATGGGCAAAACTGAATGCCGTTCATACCCAAAAACTGCACGAACCAGAGATGTATTCATTTTTTCGACCGAAACAAGAATGAATAAATCATTGGTGCATACAACATTGTACATAGATATGCTTATATATGAGTATATGTACTTCGTAGCCTATTATACCAAGCCTAGACACTTAGGTATACACTTTTTAGGAAAATTCTTAACATTTGGACAATAATCTTGCCCTTGAAAGACTTACCCTAATCATTCTTCTTTTCCCTAGCCTTAGTAAGTCTACTGGTACTTTAATACACTTATATAGATATACATAGGCATATACCTAGTGCAAGAGAGAGAGAGAGAGAGAGAGGCCGAATAGGGGGAGAGAGTGGGAGGCCGAATGGGAGAGAGGGAGAGTGAGTGTGTGCTTGTGTTTGGTCACTGAATCAAGTCACTTTTTTTACACTCAAGCCTAGGTACTCTTTGACAACCCATGACTAGCCTACTTTAAGTATAATCCTAGCCTAATATTTTGTTCTTTCTTGCAAGCAAGCCCTTTTTAGGACAAGATAAGTCACAAAACCCTTCATGATAACCTAGGTTTTTAGCTTTAAGCCTAAAAAATTTGGACAAGACAAGTCATGATATGCTTTCAAGCATGAAATGACAAATCATGGAGCAAAATCCATGGGACAAAGGGAGGAGAGAGAGGCCGGCCAAGGAGAGGGAGAGGGAGCCCAAAGTTTGCTATAAATAGCACCCCTCATTGCCATTCAAACTCACACCTTCAAGCCTTTCAACTTCTCTCTCTAGAATTATTGTCTTTGTGCTTTGTTCTTGCCTTGTTCTTCATTGTTCTTGAGTTATTCCTAAAGTTCTCCAAGAAACTCATCCTAAACCACCCTTTTGATCCAAAAGTTCTAGTAGTAATAGTCAATATCTAGTTTCGAGAGAAACTCTTCTCTTTCGAAACTACCGAAGCTCATCCGTAGGAAGTTACTCCGTCCGACGTACTTACTTCTTTCGTAGCCGTACCTACCGCCAAGAAGAACGGTAGAATATTCTTATACACTTTAACTCTAAGTATAGTAGATTAATCTTATCCCTACTCTAAGTGTAAAAGTTATATGACATTCTTATACTCATCTTTTTCAGAGAAACATATGTTGTCTTTTTGAACTTTTCAAAAAGGAAGAACGGATTTTGAAATATAGAACTTGTTTACATGATTGCTTGCATTACTTGTGGTTGTATGTGAAAGTATAAGTGATTATCACTCCAAAAGCGTCCATACATGTGGCGTTATACTTTAAGTAATTAGTGAGCATGATAGAGTTGCATGATCTTGCTAGTTTAGTTTCAAAATTTCAATGAATGGTTTAGGTGTAATTATGTGAAAGTCCTACCGCGGAATCTATGCATGTGACGAGACACAAGAATCAAGGAAAGTAAAAACATGACACTTGACACTTAGGGTGTGTTAAAGACAAGGTGTATTTTGAAATCGCAATGTGGCCGGACTTACCCATTGTGGGAATGTGTGTTGCAAAGGATAAATATTTTTGAAACTACATAATGGCTACATAATGGCCGGACATGGTAGCCATTATGTGGTGTGTGTGTGCCAATAGGAACCCAGTGCGGCGGAACCATTGTGAGGATATTCGGGAGACCGGAACAGCAGAACCGAGGTCGGGTGTGTGGCTTGGTTATCCGCGGAGAGGAGCCAACGCTAATGTGTGCCAATGGGAACCCGGTGCAGCGGAACCATTGTGAGGATACTCGGTAGACCGGAACGGCGGAACCGAGGTTGGGTGTGTGGCTTGGTTATCCGCGGAGAGAAGCCAATGCTAATGTGTGCCAATGAAAACCCGATGCAGCGGAACCATTGTGAGGATACTCGGGAGACCGGAACGGCGGAACCGAGGTTGAATGTGTTAAAAACAGATTTTTGAAACAAGGTGTTGATATTTGAAAAGTGAAAAAAGTGACACAGTCTACGATGAGTCGCGTAGGAGAAATTCAGAAATCATGGACACTGACGATAGATAACTAGTGAATGTGGATGTGTAATTGTTAACTGTTGTGTTAAGAATGCATGTTATATTTGGAAATCGTTAACTATAATATCTTTTGCTTGTAAGTTAAGGGTTAGTGGGTTTGGATTATTCTATTGAGTTTTTGTAGCTCACGGTGTTACCTTTGGTGACCCTGACATATTACGCTGGTGGCGACACTGGTATAATGTGTCAGACCTTATAGATGAACAGGGTGAGATGTACACCTTGGAGGCTTTTGGAGCCGAGGTGCTGGTTAGGATGGAGGAGCAGTCGAAGCTGTAGTTAGGAACCTTAGTTCCCTCTCTCGTAGGGTTGCTGGCTATAATTTTTTTTTTTTATTTTAGGAATTTCAAATTATATTACCAAACAAAGAGAACAAGTTCAAAAAAGCAATGGCATGCCCTCCCAGTAGGGTTGCTTAGCGGATCAACCGAACCATTAAAACCGACCAATTTGCCCAAATCGATCCGTCCGTGAACCAAATCGAGGTATGTGGCGGATGGATGTGGATGGAAAAAAACAACAATTCGCCGCGAGTGGATCGGATGCAAATTCGATCCGCCCAATCCGCCCAAAGTAAAAAATAAAAAAATGTGAGAAAGAGTTTAAACTTCACAATAAACTATTAGCCCCACCAAAATAGTATTGGTAAATTCGACAGTACTATATACCATGCTACTTGTTATTGACATAGAAATTTCAACGTTATCTCAATACGAAAAATTATTGGCTAGCCTTAGGGCAATATGAAGTGGTATGATATTTGATTGTGCTACTATACTTTTTAAATTTTTGGTATTTATAAAAAAAAAATTACAGGCTTAAATCCGCCCAAACCACATCTAAATCCGACTAAACAACGCTCATGGATGAGTGGTAGATGAGGTAAGTATGAATGTGTGTGTTTTGCTCTCTGATTTTTGGGTTTCAAAGACCTTTTTAGAGAAGATATGAATGTGCTTTGTTTTAAAAAATGTTACTTGAGTAGTGTAACATTTTTACAGATGCAAAGTTTTGGAAGCTTTTTAGATTTTTTCGAAGAACTTTGGCTGTTTTAAACCTATCCAAACTGACCAAGCCAAACCGCCTAAACCGCATACCAAACCGACCAAACCGTGATACACTCACGGGCGATTGTGGATGGAGAAAACAACAATTTGGCGGATGCAAATCCACCTGGGAACCAAACCGATCAGCCCAAAACTGAACCATGAACAACCCTACCTCTCACACCTCAGTGCCTACGACTTTAAGATGGATACTCTTAGATGTTTAGCCCCAAGCGTAGGGCTTCTAGTCGATTGCAGAATAACTCGATAAGACCGAGATCATACCACAATGAATAGGTAATAGCTTGTTCGGATTGTAGGTTTTATGTAAAGATTGTAGCAGTTAGTCGGCCAATTTTGCTTTGAAAATGGAAATACTATAAGGTGAAAAGACTAGAAATGAGTTTAATAAACTAAAAGAGGCAAGTCTAGGGATCATCCATCCCGTGACTAAGGCCATTATCAATTCTCAAATATAACTCAAGCGAGAGTCACGATCGCGCGCTCACACTCGGAAGATTTAGCTTTGAAGACTATGTGAAGTCAAATGATGTGATTTACTGGAATCAGATTACTCATTTGAACTAATTAATCGAACACGTAGGTGGATAGAGCTCCAACCATGTCTCACGCCAAGACCACTTGTCGACACGGCGTCGAAAGAGCTAACACCCCTAGTTTAGATCGGAAATTGTTAAGTAATTTCAATTCTAGAAACCATACTTTAAGCTCAAAGGTTTCAAGAACACACAACAATCTAAATCATTTGGATAGATTAGCCCAAGACTTAGCCAATCAACTATTCAACCATACTTAAATAGCAAAGCATAGAGATAAATTGAGACATGAGATTTAACCGAGGAAAACAGAAATAAACTTGTTATTAATGAAGATTCAAACCATAACTACAACATTAATAAACGACAAAACAACAATTACCTTAAGGAGTTCCTAAGAGATTAAACTTGAAACAAAACTTGAAAAGCTATGGAGTTCTTAGGAAATTAAAAGACTTAAAGTATAAAATGAACTCCCTATATTTTGTGAGAGAGATTACTTTATATACACATGAGTTTTTCTCTCTTCACAAATATCACAAAAGTATCCTAAAAACTTATCAAAAGGAGCAAGTTTTCTATAAAAGGAAGGTTGAAAAAGGTAAGAAGGATATCCAGTAAACTCTGGGTATTGATACCTCCATAAAGTTGATATCAATACCTGCAACAAATATCCCCCGTAAGCTATCAATATCAGTACCACTATAAATGGTGGTATAGATACCCACACGCGTGTTCAGCTTAGAACAGCTTGGTATTGATACCCGCATAAACAGTGGTATCAATACCCAGCTCCTTAGACAGGTTCTGCTTTGATCTTGCCTTCCATGACCTTCACATGTCCCGTTCACCCTCTGATACTTGACTTCTCGATTCTTGGGACTCAGTGGCACATCACCATGTGGCTTCGGGCACTTGGTCACTCTCAAGGGCTAACCAAAGCGTCAAAAAGTGGCTTAATCCGCTGGTTTATGTGAAACACTTACAAAACAACCTTATGTGCAATATTGAACAAAAACGACAACTTATAAGTATAAACAATTCAAACTAGAGGACTTAAGCAACAAGATTATACAATCTTGGGTGCTTATCACTCAGCCTCATCAAGGGAAAACCAAAAAACTAACATAGGACAGGCTGAAGTCCCCTGGAAATTTCTACTCCTACGAGTGTGTAGAATTTTTGTAGACACATTCTGATGAGTTTCTTGACTCATTATTTGACTCTCTTTTCCTTCTTCTTTCATTCAACCGCACTGTTAGATCAATTAATGATTGATAACTTTCAGCGAATAGTTGGAATGCTCGAAAAATACATAAGGAACACTAAGAAAGTATAAACCGAAAGGACCCTCGAATATCACAGAGGCGAATGCATCAAATGCAAAATACAACGTACGGTGCTTTAGATGCTTCAAAATGTAAGGCAAACAATGGCAACTCACCGAAAAGGATCATCCTCACGTAATATCGTAGCCCGGCTCAAGTTTCCTATGCTCAACTGTGCCAAACTAACCCTGTTAAAAACAAAACACAAAGAAAGCAGATTAGACACTGTTTGGCATCCCAAACAAGCAGGCCTATTAATTTACGGCAACGTATTAACAACAGGCAAAACCAGGAATCACTCACAAAGAACACCACAACCTCTCACAAAAAATTTTAGAGGACAAACAATTTTGCAGGTCTTAATCCGACGTAGTCACCAACCAGATGGTTTCCACACAACCACCCAATCCTTACCCAACAACAGATCGAAACAAACACACAAAAGAAGGATTTAAAACACGCTGAAATCTCCCATAACCAAAAGCAGCGTAAACCAACTACTGCCTTAAGCTGGAAAAAAGAGTAACAACAACCAAGCCCTAAAAACCATACCCAAGACCAATCCAGAGCCAAAACCAAACCAAACCGCACCCACAGCACCACAAACAAATGAAATCGATAAAAGAGAAATGTGTGAGAAAGAAAAACAATAGGCCAAACAATTTTTTTGGTCTTACCTTGCCGCACCTACCAACCACCGGGAGCTCTTTGTAAAAAATAAAAAAAAACCATAGACAAATAAACAGAGCATATTGAAGATTATAGCATCAACTACGAATATATACAGTTCATAATGACAGAAAAAGAAGTTCGACAATGAGGTAAAAGCTTCCTGGTACCTGTAAATTTCCAGAGAGAGATAGAGAAATATTGGAACTTGTTGTTCCTGTCGTTTGAACAATTAAACCAGATAATAGCTTTGCTTAACTCAGTTGAGAACAAAAAAAAATCCAAATTAAAACACTGCCACTGGATTTTGAGCACCATTGACAAGCAATCTAAGAGGTCGAGGACTCAAAGAAAAGAGAAAAATTAGTCAAAAGAGAAAGACCAACCACGAAACAAGCCTCAAAACTAGGCCTCAAAACCAGTCCAGAGAGAAAAGCAGCAAAACCAGGGCAGAGAAAAGAGAAGCGAAAGAACAAAGCTTTATATATGACCCGTGTTCTCTATTCTTGGTGCACAAGCAACCAGTACAATCAGGTTTGCTGGTACTATTTGCTTCTTAAGGAAAGGAAAACGTACGAGGGCAAGAAAAAAGTACAAGAATAGGTAGAAAAGAAAGAAAATAGTGGCTTTGGCTTCTTGAGTAAGGAAAAAGTACACAGTGCCATAAATGGTTGCTGAAATGACGATAATATCCCTCCACAATCAAAACCAAACAACATTCTCTGCAAGGATATTTTTGGCAGTGCACCTGAAACATAGTGATGGAGGAGCCATCCTCCAAAAGTCAACCAATTCTCTTTTAAGATACTTTGTATGGATATACGCAGCAACACGCCTCATCTCTCGAAGCTCTTGTTTCTCAATTTGCTCAAACGAATGCCAAGGAGGTTTGTGAAATCAGATTCCACTAATAGTAACAAGAACAAAATGTAAATAGTTTCGGTTTGGGGTAATTTATATTTTACTATGTAATAATTCTATTTTGAACATTTACAATTCAATTGCTTATCTCCTTTACATCATATGATGTCACTTTGCACAAATCATGACAGAAACACTTGTTATCTTACGTGTTGTCTCTTAAGTACTTTACAAAATATGGCAGCATAATGGTGAGAGGTCAAAGGACCACAGGAAAATTTTGATCTAATAATTTTTAAAAATATTTATGGCTAAAACGGGTCATTGATAGAAAGAGTAGACACTCATACTTGTATCTTATTAATGAGTAGACACTCATACTTGTATCAAGAGCAACATGGTAAAATAGCAATCCACAATCTATTGTTATACTCTGAAATACTACTTTATTGTAAAATCTATTCTCCACATATCACCAAATACTGCCCCAACTTCAAAATTTGTCCTAGCCATAATCCAAAATAATGAATTGACAATGCAAAATGCAACATAAAATACTACAGTATCAAGGGCGGTCTTCCGTACTGTCCATTGAGCTCAGTGGTTGAGCCAAGGAAAGTTGTTACTACCATTCTACTACAAGTACTTTTGCTTAAAGTGCATCCAAGAATATGCTTTAATCGAATCACCATAACTTGATGGTGTTGTCTACATCCGGACCGTCCGTCTCAGCAATCAACGGTCCAGATTGTCCGATTTGTGCGTAATCTCAACCATCCATCCGTCTCGGCAATCCGAATCATTGATTGCCAAGATAGATGGTCCAGATGTGCACATCACCATTCCCCAATCCAATCAAAAGTAGCTTCTTCAAACCTTTAAAAAATACAGTGAGAACATCTCTTGACAAGCTGAATTAATACAAGGCTGGAAACATTGACGAGGTCTATAACACGAAGAAAAAAAAAAAATCAAATTTCACTTGTTTGGCTGATTGCTAATAGCCTGATTATGAACTTTTTCACTTGTCAATATCTAATGAACTTTTTAACACTAGATAACCATAAAGTAATTTAGAAATGACTTGCCGCCCTAATGAGTCAGGACAACTACAGGTCAAAATCTGGGATAGATTATACAGCAATATGGGCTGAAGCCTGTAAACCCTGAATCAAAAAATCAAACCAACCAAAAATGCCACTTAATGGGACGATAGGAAGAATAGGCCATAAGAGAAGGGAGAAAAAGAAAACGGTACAAGGGACTCTGGCAGAAAGGGAAATAAACAAAACAAGATATTCATTGGAAAGGTTGCTAATTAACACCGGAAAAAAGAAACAGTGAACCAGTCTTATCAACCCCTGCAAATTTGTTTAAAATGTCCCAAATTGCGTTCTGTCGACCATTTTAGTACAATACGAAGAATCCTCAGCTTCTCGCTTGCCAGCTGCCAAAAAATACCTCCTACCCAGAAAAAAAAAAGGTATTACAAAAGGAATATATCTACCCAAACCTCGAACTACAAACAGAACCTCAAATTATATCCAAACTAGACCGAACTTCAATGCTTTGAAGCTGCTTTCGACAACAACAAATTGGGGAAATGCACGACGATGAAAAAACATGGAACCATGGACAACTGAAAACCCAAACTCCTACCGTCCCCCTCCACATGAATGAATTACCCGTCATCAGTTAATAATCTACTGTATCACCCACAAAATCAGTAGGAGCCCATTGGTGGCATACCAAATGGTGGCATTGGTGGCATACCCATTCCCCCCATGGTGGGTGGTGGTGGAGCAAAACCGCCGGCCATACCCATGCCTGGCATGGGGGGTGCAGGCAGGGCAAGAGGAAGCAACTGAGCATACATATTCTGCAGAAAAAAATTGCACCAACCATCCATTAGCTCTTTACTATTTAGTGACATTGATGTCCAATGACTGCATCCAATTAGTAAAGGTATTCAAAGCAAAAACCTGTTGTGCCATTATATCCTTCTCTTCCTTCTCTTTAGCCTTAACTTCACTGAGAGCTTCTAGTTTGTCCTTAATGAGTTCATCAACCTTGCCCGTGTACTCCCGGATAAACTGCAAGTGAGAGAGAGAGGTTAGAAGGAAGTCTCAAACATGCAAAATGGTGATATGGCCAAGCAAGCTCTGTTGTATCACCCGATTCAGTAACAGAGTTTGGGCTTCAACACTTTGATGTATCGCCTTAAAAAACAAAAAGAAACTAGAATGACAGTTTTGGGTTTTAGCCCCTTTCACGGACTGACTACACAAGGAACAAACAAATTACCTGTAACAAGTATGGGAAGGCAAAGTCAATCATGTTGTTTGTCCAGGCAAGTTCAAGAGCCACATCTGGGCGTATCAAATCATAGCAAACAAAGAGGCACGATGCAAAGCATTCCTTCTTTCCCTGCAAAAAAGCACATTAACATCAGCAACTACAACTCAAAAAGGTGTACCCATCTTAACTGAAAAGTTGCATGTTACTAACACACGCGCACAAACACACACACACTCACACACCCGCCCAGAGAGAGAGAGAGAGTACATGAAGCTGGAAGATATGAAAAATGTTAAATAACAAAATCATTCTATTTGGAGATGGTGGGGGCAGTAGACTTAAACATTCAAGCTTGCCTAACCAACAAAAGATTTTCATCAAGAAGTTAGATTTTAATCAGGAAAAATGTGGAAGAACAAACAAAGTACCACTCAAGGAAACTTAAAGTTTTCCACGCTGACATTACCACTCAAGGAAACTTAAAGGACTTCTGCTTCAATTGTCAGTGACACATTAGATGGGGAAAGGTTAGGCCTTTCCATCTTCTCTACTTTCCTTCCCCCACGAGGTGAGAAAACTAGTTCACAACCAAACCATTAACCTCGCAAAAAAAGAAAAAAAAGTGCACAACACAAACAACTAATATTGATCATGGTTCATGTCAATCTTGTGAATTCTTAAGTTTCTTCTCTTAAAAATGGCCTCCAATGCCACCCTAATAAAAGGAAGTCGGTTCCACAAAGTTGAAGTTTAACTGCAACTGCACGCTATTGTACTGATATAGTAGGGACTTAAAAAGCAAATGGAAAGCATGCATTTCAGTTAGTGGTTGAAACCTGGTCAATGAAGTAAACAAGCAACTCCTCTGCAAGGTCGCGGTCTCCTGATTGTGAGGCAGTCTCCATGGCATCTTTGTAAAGATTATCTTTCTTTGACAAGGCTATGGATTGCTTCCATCTACCTGCCTTTTTGTAGATATATGCAGCAACACGCCTCATCTCTAGAAGCTCGTGTTTCTCAATCTGCTCAAACGAATGCCAAGGAGGTTTGTGAAATCGGACTCCACTAATAAGAACAAGTGCAAAATATAATTACATGTTACAACTACCTTCTGGGCAAGTCCAATCTGATCAAAGCTATCATGCAAATCAATAGATTCTCGTAATCTGTCATAATCTTCCTCCTCCACATAAATTTCATTCAAAGCTTCATTCACTGCAGTCACATTATTGCTCTGAACTGCAACCATGTATGGCTTCACAAGAAGTAGGTGACCAGCCTGAAACAAAAAACGAGGGAAACGTAAGTTACCAAAAGTGACCAGTAGCTTCCAAAGAGATTTCCGCGCGATGAAAACTTTGTGGCAATAATGTAAGAAGCATTCCAGGAGAACAGCAAACCT